>OZ010786.1:100181424-103096125 GCA_963932465.1 Maratus speciosus | reverse complement strand
GTATACGAGGAAACCCTAAAAATGGTCGTATGTCTCGTGAGATAAATTCTTTCAGTAAAAAAAAAAAAAAAAAAAAAAAATCTTGTCACCTGAAGGAAAAGGATTATAATTCGAAATGCAGTAGAAAAGATCGTTGAAAAATTATTTAAGAGTATGCCTATCCGGAGATTTTTTCTTACGCAGAAAGTATTCTAGCTTTAAAAAGTCAAACTCAGATTATCTCTTTAAATGCTAATTTGACAAATTAAGATATACTTTTCGATATTATCACTTCCTTTCCCTATACAATTTCTAATTGGCTCTTGGCTATTTCCCGTAACTTCCTCTTCTCCTCCAATATGGGAAAATTTCATGATTCTTTGCGCTGATGACGGTATGCTGAATGATAGTCAGATAGCCGAAACTAGTGTTAAAAGGGTGTTTCATCTGCTTATAAATGTTAATGCATGGTATATAAAAAAAGATTATAAGAATTTTATTTAAAGTGAGTTAGTTTATTTTCCTTTATTCGGACTATTTTGTTTGTGATTGTAAATAAATTAAAAATTATATGTAATAATTTCTTATGTTAATCCTTCAGATAATCCTTCCTTTTTTTTAAGTCATCATAATTTTAGTGTGCCGCACAAATTTAATGCTAGGTTTAAGTGCGCCGTGAGGTAAAAAAGGTTGAGAAACACTGCATTAGGGTCTATGTGGAGGGAATCATTTGTGGTGTATCTTAGTAATGTTACAATATTTTAAACATAATGAAATTTATATACTTTATTGAGGTGCACTAGAAGATGGTTACTATAGAATATGTTATATGTAGCACTTACAGTACACATACAGGGAAACTCAAAAGTATTCCGTTATATTATGATCTCTGAAGAAAAATCGTTTGCGGCTTATTTCAGTGGTGTTACTTACTCCGTTGCAATTAGAAACATGGTGAAATTCATATGAATTTCTGAGGTGCACTAAATCATTCTGATTTCTATAGAATGAGGGGGTATAAAGCATTTATTATTCACTTACAGGGTCACGCAGAAGAGTTCGGTTTTGTAATGGTCTACAGGAAAAACTGTTCTAAAGTATTTCAATTATGTTGCACTATTTCAAAGATGATGAAATTGATATACATTACTGAAGTGTACTACAAAATGCTTGCAGTAGAATATGATGTGCATTGCATAACTGAATTTTTGCATACGTGGTATGGATAGTAATTCCTGGAAGTATGATTTCAGTGGTTTTAAGCATGCTTTTGCCTGTATTACATTTCAGCTAATATATGGCGTTTATAAAACTATGTATGTAATATAAAGGGCTGTACAAAAGAATTCAAGCATTTTACTTACCCATTATACGTAGTATAGGGTAAGTCTTGTAATCGTTTTAAAAATAGAAAAAAACTTTTGACGGATTTACACGTTTCAGACACTGATATATTTTTAGAATTTTTTTTTTTTTTTTTTTTTGCCGACCGTCTGTGTGTGTGTGTGTGTGTGTGCATACACTCTATCTCCCGAAGAAATTGAGATAGAGACTTGAAATTCGGTGTGTACTTAGGAAGTAACAATGGGAAGAAGCCTATTGAATATCAGTAACCTCGATTATCCGGAACTATTTTTTTCAGGCTCTCGAAATATTCGTTCTGATAAAAGGCATACAAAAATTTTCGAAATTGTTTATTTGAAGGAGTGAATATAAAAGACAATAAAAAGACATAAATTTTGTATCATGAATGAACTCAATCGGGTAATTAGTTGTCGACATATTTGTAATTCTATTTTTCACACACTTTTCACACGATTTTTCATGACCCTGTATTTCATTCAAATTTCAATTCAAAGATATATTTTAATTGGAAATGAGACGCTTAATCCGACGCAGTAAACTGTTAGTTAATATTATTATAATTTTTCGAGTTATAAGGATGTTTCTTTTACGCAATTCGGTTCTACACGATTATCCCGCCAACCAACAAACTATCGCCAAACTATAAGATTAGATGCCAATAATGGATTATCGTAAATGTCAAGCATTTAATGCATCTCCATACCTGTAAGGGGCGTTACCATAGAGGGGGGGGGGATCCTGTGCTGTCGCCAAGTTTATCACCAACTTGGCGATATATCGCCAAATTTGGTGACCAAAATTAGTCGCCAAAAGTGAAGCCAAATTGGCGGTATCTCTAATATTTCGCCGAATTCCCATAGACTTCCATTGTAAACCTATAGTGTTTACTTGCTTACAGAAAATCAACAAATTGAGATATTTTAATGCAACAAAAAGTAATATTAGCTTAAGGGATTATATTAATTATATTTAAGGGAGTCTAAGTAAATTAAATTATGAATAAAGTAACACGATACAATGCTTAGTATGTATCACATGTTTTATTTCCATATTTTAAATTATGTATATCTATGATGGGTAAGTATTACGGTGGCTTCCAACGACTAGTTTCTGTCTGTTGGCAGAAATTGCTGAATGGGAATTTCAATCGTGTTATTCGTTTTCTTACTTAACTAAATTTTAGCATACTAGGGGGCTATTTGTATAGCTAAAACATCTTTATGTTCAAAATGTTAATTTAGCGAAAATTCTACTTCCAGGTGAAAAATCGGAACTTTTTTGCGGACGGAACTCTGAAGAATCTTGATACATGATAGAACATAAAAAAATCCCTGACTTTTCCAGGTTTTAGAGAGAAAAAAAATTGTAATTTTCCCTGGCTTTTCCATGACTTTTTGAGCATTAGTCATTTTCCCTGACAATTCCCTGTATTCCAATCGCATAGGTATCCTGTCTAAGTAAAATATTTGGAAATACTTCCAAATGCTGTATTAAATATTATACTGTTAAATATTATTTGACAAACCCTTCCAAATATTACATGTTACAAAAACATATTTTGGCTAGGACGGTTAAATCCGTTTTTTTCCATCGCTAAAACCACCCCTAGTTAAAACCAAATAGATCCCTGATGAAAACACACAGAAAGTAACATCCCTTGCTGAGAGAAAGAGTCCCCCCCCCCCCCCCCGCTTTCGGGTGTGGAGAGTAAATTTTAAAATACTAGAGGGCTCGGCCCCCTACGACCTACGCTCGCCAACCCCCGTCCAGACACCGCAAACTCTAAATGTACGCTAATTTGATCGGCTTTAAAAAGATTTCGAAAGATTGAATTATAATTTAAAAAACAGTGGCGATCTCCCTATAAACGGGTTTCTATTCATTTCTCTTTGATTGGGGAATTATAACGCCAAATCCGCTGCGGTACTACTTGATTATCCCGTCGACCAATTTCGCCAAATTACATAAATCGCCAAACCACTCGCCAAATTATACAAATTGACATAATTTTTATTTCAAATAACGAAAGGACAAATAAATTAGTACAACATTAATAAAAAAAGTCCTTCCGGCCAGTGCCGGGAGGAAGAGGTAGCTTTCATATTCCTTATTTTTAAAAAGCCAACTTATATTATTCAAACACACGAAGCTCAATTAAGTGGAAACCGAATGTAGGAGATTCAATACTAATTTTTATCAATACTAAATCATTATGAATGAGAATTTCGCGAAATTAGTCAGCTTTATCCAAGCTGCTTTTATTTAAAGTCACTTATATTTGGCTGCCAAATTCGGCGATTTCTTAAAGTGCCTGCCATTTTAAGACAACATGGTAGATGAGGCTAACCGGTGAACTTGGTCGAGACCTTAGTAATTGCTGTGCACATGCTCACACATATCGGAATCGGTTGATATATACGAGTGCTGTCGCAGGCAAAAAATCAGATTTTTCAAAATGTCACCCACTTTAGAAATTGAAACTGCTATATCTGAGCCATTTTTTAAGATAAAGACAAACAAAAAATGCTCCTGAATCCTTATATCAAGGTCAAATACTTAAGAAAGAAACCTTTTTCAATTTCTAATTTTTTTGCACCTCACTTTAAATATAATTTTTTTTTTAATTTAATGGCCGCCATTTTGAAACAAGATGGCTGATGAAGCTGGCCAGCGAACTTGGTCGAGATATTGATGTATACTATCCACATGCCTTCTTCCATCGAAATAGGCGAATAAGTGTGGTATCGCGTGACAAATACAAGATCGTTTCAAAGTGTTAGCAATGATAGAAATTCAAAGTGCTATAATTCAACCACTTTTTAAGATATAAACAAAAGAACAAATTTTCAGACACAAAAACTGCTCCAGAATCTTTGTATCAAGGCCAAACACATAAAAAAATCTTTTTCATTTTCCAATTTTTTAATACCTCATTTTAAATTTTAAATTACATTTTTTTTTAAAAATGGCAACCCTTTTGAAACAAGATGACGAATGAAGCTGGCCAACGAACTTGGTCGAGACATTGGTATGTACTATGTACAGACCAAGTTACATTCAAATCGGTTCATAAATACGCCTGTTATCGCGTGACAAAAATCAGGTCGTTTTAAAATGTCAGCCGCAATAGAAATTCAAAATGTTATAACTCAGCCATTTTTTTAGATGTAGACGAAACAAAACCTGTTCCGGAATCTTTGTATTAAGGTCAAACACATACAAAAAAAAATCTTTTTCATTTTCCAATTTTTTGGTATCTCATTTTTAATTTTTTTTTAATTTCTTTAAATGGCCACCATTTTGAAACAAGATGGCGAATGAAGCTGGTCAACGAACTCGGTTGAGTTATTTGTATGTACTATGTACACACTAAGGTACATCCAAATCGGTTCATAAATACGTCTGTTATCACGTGGCAAAAATCAGGACGTTTCAAAATGTCAGCCACGCTAGAAATTCAAAATGCTATAACTCAGCCATTTTTTAAGATATAGACGAAACAAAAACTGCTACGGAGTCTTTGTATAAAGGTCAAATACATAAGAAAAAAATATTTTCCCATTTTCAATTTTTTGGTACCACATTTCAAATTTTAAATTTTTAAAAAAATTTTAAATGGCCGCCATTTTGAAACAAAATGGCGGATGAAGTTGGCCAATGAACTCGGTCGAGACATTGGTATGTACTATGTACACACCGAATTGCATCCAAATCGGTTCATAAATACGAGAGTTACAGTGTGACATAGGTCAGATATATATATATATATATATATATATATATATTGATATATATATATATATATATATCAATTTTGAACGGAGGGTGGTTTCGGGGTCTGGGGGTCATGATCGATGAAAATATACCAAAATTTTTTGAAATCGCTTTCCTCCGAACGGCTGCAATAGGTAGCTTTTTGTAAAGAAAGCTACCTAATACAAATAAAACGTCGAAATAAAAATAACTTGATGACGTAGACACGTGTAACAACATTTCAAAATAAGCTATTATAAAAGGAATTAAGTAAACAGTCTTTGTCTCCTGGTATTTTTTAACAAAGCGAAAAGAAAGTTCTTTTAAATGAGACATTTTAAATTAATCGTTTTCAATCTGACGTAATTTTGACCAAGCTATTCTTTCTCTTTTAAATATTCACGTGAAAGAACTTTTGTTAGAAATGAAATATTATTTGCGCTTTCCTAACAAAAATAGTTGAAAAGATCCTCTCAAAATATCAAATAAATGTCTAGCGCAATTTCTAAATTTAAACTGTTTTGCAATATTTTGTGCTCATTTTATGTAAAAACTGTAATGTGACATAATTTCTCCTATTTAAGACTTCTAACGCATGTTAATGAATTTATTATTTTACAATATCCTTTCTCTTTTAAAATTCACGTGTATACTTTCTATGACGTAATTTTCAATAAGTTCCTACTTTTTATACGCAATTATTTAATTTTAATTTGAAAGTATCTTTTCTGTTCATAAAAGTCACGTGTAAATAAATTTTTAATTTGAAGCAAACATTATTGTTTCCGTTGTTTATACAGTTGGCAATAGGTTAAATTAGTACAATTTTCTAAAATAAGTAAAAAATATCTCTCGAAATGCTGAAAATTTGAATTTAAAATAGAAATGAAACCTCGAAAAATGAGTCAAATTAAAAAAATAAATGAATTCTGCACACCGGGAAATTATAACGTATAAAATGATCTAAAAATTATTAAATTCCGATGTATAGTTTTTGCTCCTATAAAACTTTTTTAGTGGAACGATTTTGTCCAACTTCAGCATTAAATATCTCTTTAAATAATTCTTTGATTTGAAAACTGTCTGCATCAGCGTGTTTATCAAACATTTCTGTATAATACTACCGATTTTCATATTTTTGTATCCATTATTTTTCTTAATATTAACGAAGAAAGACCTCCGGTCACAAAAAATTCAAAACCGGCGGCGGCGGTGACAGCGGTAGTTACTTTTTTTTTTAGAATAGAGAGATTATGTAGAATCTGTACAAATCTATTGATCAAATCTACAGAACTGCACAAAATAAATAGAGTACCTTTTCAGCTATGCTGGTGATTGTTGAAATCTGGTTTTCAAATGTATTATACTTTTCTAAAATGTTTATTTAGGTATCTTCTTTACCTTATTAGATGGCGAAGTTTTGTTAAAGTATTCTGGGAGTGTTGGAAAGTGTTTCGACGCATGATTTTTCTTTCTTCTTGAATTATTGTAATCGTATGGGGAATTTTTTTTATTCAAAGTATCTACCACTATCACACTTCCTTTTATTCAACGCAGACATTCCGTGTTCGAATAAAGTGAGGCGGCGGAAAGTAAGTAGTAGATATTTTGAATAAAAACATTCCTCAATCTTGCAACAATATTCCTTGCGCATACTCATAACTTTCGTTCGAGAAACAAAATGTCTCGCTATTATGAACGCATTTTACATGTTAAATCGTAAAATTTTCCTAAAATAATATGATAATCATTAAAGAAAATTAAACAAAATTAATCTGTTGTTTCTTTAATTTTAATTTTACTAATTTTAATTTTTTTTTCTTGTTTAGGTGAGTTATAATTTCCTTTAACATCTTGATTGTTCTTGGCATAAACTTCTTGAGGTATGTTATAGATTTGTTATATACATAACTGAAGTCATATCAGTTGAGTATTCTATAATTTATTTTATTAAGGCTGTTCTCAACTGCTCTGCTCAACAAGCGCAAAACGTTTTGACACATTTACTAATTCATTTTTTAACAGAAAAATATAAAACTGGAAGACCTGACTGTGGAAACGATTTAGAATTGAACTGTGTTTTCCATTTTTTGATAAATAAATTATCGAGTTATGAACGATCTTGATCACTTGACAAAGACATCTTTCGCAATCCCTTGACTGGTTAATCTTCTTTCACGCGAAAATTCGGTTCAAAACGCCCACTTAGACACTATTTTCTGAAACATCTATTGCGTTTGAAAAAAAAAAAAAAAAAAAAAAAAAAAAAAAAAAAAACCCGGAAAAAACAGGTCGATTACATAGTTTCTGAACAACAACACCTGCTAGTTTCAGGCATTTCCGAACAAAAATGAATTACAACTTATGTCATAAAGTTGCTCTTTTGGATTTGAGAACAGCCTTAAGGTGTTATTTATTTACATGTCCTGTTATACAACGAAAGTTCGTTTGACTTTTATTCCCCCCCCCCTTTTTTTTGTATCTATTCACGTTAATAATATCTGAACCCTTTCAGGAGCAAATAATTGTTTCTGTAATTTTGAATTTATATCAGAACTTTTGAAAACATTAATTTGAAATTAAGGAAATGCATTTTTAGAGCTTTTTTACTAAAGTTATAAAAGTAAAATTTTGTTCAAGCATTCTGGTATAAATCTTAGTGAAAATTAAGTGGTATAAAAAATATCCCACCACCCTTCAAGAGGTTGGAACTGAAGAAGAAAAAGAACTTGGTAGAATTTGCGCTCTGCAGTTTCTTTTGATTTTTCTTTTCCAGGATTCTTTCAGTAACTAAAAAGTCGTCATAACGAAATTATCCAGTTGAATTGCTTTTTGATTGATTTATTTAGTGTATTAAGTTTCCGTATCCGTAGTTCAACAAGTTATTTACTTAAGAATAAATAAATCCTATTCTATACTTTTTTTCCCCTCCTTGTGAATCAAATTTTGTCATCGGCATTGTCCCCCCCCCCCCCCCAGAATGTATTATTATTGTTATTGTTGTTCCCATGTGTTAACAAACAAAATAATAGTTAAAAAATTGTATATTTGTTTCGTTTTTGAAATGATATAATATTTATCAGATATTTGCAATATTAACAATTTTTATTGCCATTTTAATCCAATTTAATCGAATATTACCTCATACAAGTTAAAAATAAAAATTTCAAATGTGGTATAAAGAGACTATGACGATTAAAGTTTAAGAGTACACTCAATGTAACGTCATTTCAGTTTAGAGTTAGAAAGAAATGTTACCCACTTCAAAGAAGTCTCGACGTTCCACTGCTCCGATTGTGACGGTATTAAAACTGCTGTTCATTCAAACTATGTGCTTGTCATTAAAAAAAAAAAATTAGTACAAATATTTTGCGAAAGATGGCGTTATACTCAAATAAAGTTCAGTAATTCAATCAAAGATTCATTGTTCAATCTTATTCATTTTAATCAGTGTTGAATTCAGGGGGTAGCCCGGGGGGGGCATCCCCCCCCACGGAGCAATGAGATGTCCCCCCCCCCCCGAATATTTGAGTACCCTGAATACTTTTTTTCATAAGTATGTTTCTGCTCACCTTAGTTTTAATTTATAATTATTCTTGAAATGAATAAAAATACTTACAAATAAGTCCTGCAATGGGTCGAGTAAGTAAATTTTACCGAGAGTCCTTTTTTTTTTTTTTTTTTTTTTTTTTTTTTTTTAAAGAGTACTTTTTTGCAATATTGTAAGAGCGTTTGCAAATTTGTTCAGGTGACTTTGTTTACCAAACTTATTTTTTAGCATTATTTATGCTCTTTTTTCTTCAATGCAATTTTTATGTCTCATGATGCTTTTTTTCTTCTCCTCCGTGCCTTTTTTTCCCTCCGCCGTGTTGCATAATTTTTCAAGAATTAACTCTGTATTTAAAAAAGCTTATAATACTCACATTTGGTTCACCTAATACTATATTTGGAAATTTGCAGCTCATTTTCGCAAAGTGATGATTCTGTTACTTTCTTTATCACCTGAGCTTTTTATATATTTGAATGCTACAAAACCACGTATTGGAAAACTTTTTAAAATGCTAAGCGCATTGTTTGTCGCTATAACTTTAAGGCTGTTCTTAACTACTCTGCTCAACAAGCGCAAAACGTTTTGACACATTTACAAATTAATTTTTTAACGGAAAGGTATAAAATTGGAAAGCCTGACCATGGAAACGCTTTAAAATCGAACTGTGTTTTCCATTTTTTGATCATTAAATTACCTATTGAGTTACAAGCGATTTTGATCACTTGACAAACATGATTTTCAACCTTTCTTGAGTGCTTATTTTTGTTTCGCGCGGAAATTCGGTTCAAAGCGCCCACTTTGACACTATTTTCTGAAAGATCGATTGCGTTTGCAAAAAAGCTGAAAAAACAGCTCGATTACATAGTTTCTGAACAACAACACTTGCTAGTTTCATGCATTTCCGAAAAAAAATAAATTAAAACTTATGTCAGAAAGTTGCCTTTTTGGATTTGAGAACAAACAGCCTTAATATCATCTTAAACGGAGCAGTAGAAAGCTGTCTAGAGTCCTTTGAAATGAATAACTTATTTCGTGCTAACACTCGATATATCTCCCCTATTGAGTTGACCTTGGAAAAGTGTCCCATCAATTTTTTCTCGTAATAATTATGACAGTCGAGTTTGTCACACCTTTAAAAATTTCTAAGTTTTAAACGGGAAACAAGAAGGAAAAAAAAGGAAGTGGGGAAACACCGAATCTCGAAGTACTTGCATGCACTTGAACTTCACTTATGCTTGTGGGCGGGGATCACGAGTGGGTGAACATATGATACGTGTTTTGCCGTTTACTGAAGTGTTAATTTTTTATTTTTATTTTCATGAGCATGTGGAGTTCGTCCCGGTTCAGGGCACATCGTGAATTTTGCACATAACTTATAAATATGATCAAACTGAAGAAATAATATGATAGCCAGCCAACCTGGAAATTTTAGGAAACTTTACAACATTAAAAAAAAAAAAAAATCAGGGAACGTAACAATATTGGCCAAAGTCAGAGTGTTTTAATTGAAACCTGGAAATTTCAATGGTTTTGAAATTGACCACTTACGGCGCGATTTCATGGACGAGAAAGAGACATGCAGATTTTACAAAATTGGTAAAAGATTATGCTTTAAAAAATGTTTTATCACTAACCAACATTCATATTTTTCAGAGCAAATAAAACTATTTTTAAACTAAAGCTAAAAAATGCTAAAAGTGATAAAAAGTACATTTAAAGGCATATAAATATGTGTTATTCTGGTCTACTGTTTCATCGCACAAACAGCGGCTTTATCAAGCTATATTATACAAATTATTTCAGAAAAATGTTTTTATCATTATAGATCTTGCTAAAGTCTCCGTTTGTGCGGTGAAACATGTAGATTAGAATAAAAGGTCTTTATATGCCTTTAAATGTACTTTTATCACTTTTAGTATGCTTTAGTTTCATGATAAAGGATTTTCTGCACATTTTTATTTACAACTTTTTGGCCGTATGCTAATGAAGAACAATATAAAATTTAATTGTATAATATGTCAATTTATTTTTCTGAATGTCATCTTTTTGTGTATTTAAAAGAGTAAATTTTTGATAAAATCACATGGTTCAGTGGAGTTAAATGAACGGGAAAAGTTAGCGAAAATCGGGAAAAACTAAAAAGTTCTATTCCTGAGTATCCTGAATAATCTAAACATCTGCAGTGAGTGCATGTGGATATAACTGTGCACAGTAGCACCCTACAGGTCACGTCTGTTTGAAAAATTATTTACTCATATTTTGATGAGAGAGAATGTGTGTGAGTGTGAAACAATTACTTTGGTATAACAATTGTTTAAACAATCTGTCTATTCTAAAAAAAAGTAATTAACGCTTTCACCGACGCCGCCGGTTTTGATTTTTTTTTTGTGGCCAAAAGTCTTTCTTCGTTAATATTAAGAAAAATATTGCATACAAAAATATGAAAATCGGTGGTATTAATTATAGAGAAATGTTTGATAAACTCGCTGATGCAGACAATTTTCAAATCGAAGAATTATTTTAAGAGATATTTAATATAATCTTAAAGTAGGTCAAAATCGTTCCATTAAAAAAGTTTTATAGGAGCAAAAACTATACATAGGAATTTATTCATTTTTAGATAATTTTATACATTAGAAGTTCCCGGTGTGCACATGACATTTATTTTTTGACTCATTTTTGAGGTTTTATTTCTATTTTAAATTCAAATTTTCAGCATTTCGAGAGATATTTTTTACAACTTTTAGAAAAAGATATTATTTTAAATTGTTGAGCGCAAATAATAATATTTCCTTCAAATTAAAAATTTATTTACACGTGACTATTATAAACAGAAAAAAACTTTCAAATGAGAATTAAATGATTACGTATTAAAAGCAGGAAAATATTGATAATTACGTCATAAAAACTATATTTACATGTGAATTTTAAAAGGGAAAGAAAATTGTAAAATAATAAATTCATTAATATGCTTAAAAGACGTAAATGGAGGAAATTACGTCATATTTAAAATTGCCAAACCATAATATTGCCAAACAGTTTAAAGTAAAAATATACTTGCAGGAGACATTTATTTCATATTTTCAGATAATCTTTTAAAACTAATATATATATATATATATATATATATATATACACATATATTACGCTATCGTACGTGGCACAGAAATCGCGATTATTTGTTAATTGTTTAATGGCAACGCGAGAACGTATATCATTGGTTATTGAACAGCATTTAATGCATCGCCATACCTATAAAAGGGGGGACCTGTTATGTCGCCAACTTGGCGATATACCGACAAATTTGGCGACCAAAATTAGTCGCCAAAAGTGGCGCCAACTTGGCGATATCTCTAATATTTCGCCAAATTTCCATAGACTTCCATTGTAAACCAATAGGGTTTACTTGCTTACAGAAAATCAACATATTGAGATATTTTGAACAGGGTTCGTTGATATATATCAATGGATATATATCTTGATATATATCCGATATTTATTTTTAAAATATCAAGATTTTTGATATTTTCGATATTTTCAAATTCTTGATTATTTATTTTCAAAATATCAAGATGTTTGATATTTTATATATTTGATATTTATTTTCAAAATATCACCACGTGAGATAATTTTGATATTTTCCACATTCAAAGCAAGTGTAAATGAAATTTCCACATGTGACAGTATCATTCTATAGATAATTTATTTTTGCCTTTGGCAGTAACGTTTTTAGGAAAAGAAGAAAACAAATCTTTTCCAAGGTTTATGTTTGAAACTTTTATTTTTAAATGTAGAACTAATAATTATGTTAGACAATTAATTCAGAACAGCCATTGAAAGATAAAATGCCATTTTGATAATTCTTTATATATAGCCAAAGTTCGTTGATATATATCAATGGATATATATCCAATATTTATTTTCAAAATATCAAGATTTTTGATATTTTCATATTACTTGATATTTATTTTCAATATATCAAGATGTTTCATATTTTCTGCATTTGATATTTATTTTCAAAATATGAATGTGTGTATTTTTGATATTTTCAGTCGTAATTCGTAATATTTCAATGTGAATGAAATAAATTTCCAACTGTTATTGACTATGAATCTGTAGATAAAGAACTTTTGTCTCTTCTGGATGTGACTTTTTTAGCCAAAAAAGAAAATAAATATATTTTTGAAGCTTTAATTTTTAAAATGTTGAACTAGTAATTATGAGGGACATAATTAATTCAGAACAAAGATGAACTGACTAACTTAAATAAGCAGTTATATACAGTTTCATTAGAAAGGAATCTTTTCTCATGTTTTGGTCCAGTTTAGTTTAAACTATACAACATGTTAGAAAATACGAAATAAGATATTTTATACTTACATTTATGTTAAATTTTTTCAATTAAAAGAACTTTTTTGTATTTAAAATTTCAGATTTTTTTATACTTGATCTTGATACTGAATTCTATAGTTTTTTTTTTTTTTTTTTTTTTTTTTTTTTTTTTTAAATAAAGCAAATTGTTACTGTTTTCAATTAGTTCATCTTCAATTTTGTTCGAAGTGAAAAAAAAAAAAAAAAATAAAATAAAAATAAAAATGCATTTTTAGAATATTCTTTGATTAAGTTTTCATGTTAAGTGAAATATATTTTAGTTTCTAATCTATATTATGCTTGAAAACTAGGGCTGGGCGATGTCTAGAATTAAATATCATGATAAATCGGCATTTGTATATCATGATATTCCGATATATCGATTTAGTAAAGTGCCCCCGGGGGGGGGGGGGGCAAAGTAGTGGGCGGAGCATCGGAAGTGCATAAAATGATTAAACGGCCACAGGCCTTTGCAATAATACGTCACATGAAGGGTGACGGCAAAATTTAGAAAAAGGTCCTCCCGCAGGGGGGTGGGGGTGGGGAGAGGGACACCGTTGGTGCATAACATGAATAAGCAGCCACAGGCCTTTTCAACGATATGTCACATGACGGATGTCGGCAAAATTTAGAAAAGTGCCCCCCTAGATGTGGAAATGGGGGGAGGGTCACCGGAGGTGCATAGCATGAATAAGTGGTCACAGACATTTCCAACGATATGCCACATGGGGAGTATCGGCCACAATTAGAAAAGTGGCCCTGGGACCCGACTATATAATTACTATTTCATTTGTCTAATTAAATCCACTGTTACAAATAGAATGTTATATTTCATTTCTTTATCGGCCTGATTCACACATTGTTCAATAACAAAGAGAAAATATTCATCAACACCGCTAAAATCTAAATACCATAATGAAATGAAAGCCATGGTGTCTGTAGCATAACGCATACGCTCAGAGATTCAACTTACACCGTCAATACCGTTAAAAAAAAAAATACATATATATCATCTGCTGTCAGCGATCGCATCGAAAACTGCATGTATGATATTTATCACCCGCCGAAACGAAATCACATACCATTAGTATCATGAACACCGAACCCGAAGAGTCGGTATTTAATATGACGATTTAGAAGTCGAACCGTTAATATCAAGAATACCGAAACCGAGGAATCGGTATTTTTAATACCACGGTTTAGACTTGAGAGAAGTCACTCCGTTAGTATCATAATAATCGGAACCGACTATTCGATATTTAATACCACGGTTTGACTGGGAGAATCTAGAGAACTCGAAGCCGAAGAAGCGCTGCTTAATGTTGCGGTTTAATGAAGAACCATGATAATCGCGGTATACATTACGATTATGATATTCATGATATACCGTTTTGTAGGGATTTTTAATATCGTTATCACGATTTGCATTTTATATCGATTTTATCGGTTTTATCGATGTATCGCCCCCCCCTATTGAAAACATTTATTATCAGCGGTAAGTTGGCTGCTTTGAAAATATAGGATATATATCGAAAATATCGGATATATATCAAAATATCGGATATTTTTGATATTTTCGAAAAAATCATGATATTTACGAACCCCGATTTTGAACCAATGCAGATGTTATTGAAGTGCCTACAAGAGATTCCTCTTGTGTTGTGAATTCTAAGACAGCGCAAATAATATTTCCTTTCTAACAACAAAAGTATTTTCACGTGAATATTAAAAAGAGAAAGAAAACTTAGGTGAAAATTACATCAGATTTTAAACGATACATTTAAAATGTCTTATTTAAAAAAACTTTCTTATAGCGTTGTTAAAAAATAACGGAAGACAAAGACTGTGTTTACTTAAATCATTTTATATTAGCTTATTTTCACATCTTTCATTGATCTGATTTAATCAAAGACGAAAACAACCCGTTAACAGGGAAATAGCCACTGTTTTTTTAAAAATTATAATTCATTCTTCCGAAAAATTTTTAAGCAGATCAAATTAGCGTGCTTTTAGAGTTTGCGGTGTCTGAACGGGGGTTGGCGAGCGTAGCTCGTAGGGGGGAGAGCCCCCTACTTGTCTAAGTAATACTGAAATTAAATCTCGCAGAGTGGCAAGCAACCGGGTAAAGTCAGGAAATTTCATATTTCTGGAGAAGTCAGGGAATTCGGTTATTGTCCCGGAATATTTGTAAAATTGGAAGGAAAAAAGAGTAGCATTCTGAATTGTTTGACCAAAATTGATAAATATTTACGTGAGTGATGCAAGGAAATCCGAAATTAAGTTCTGTTTATCAATTTCCGTAAAATATGGTATGTACAGTGCCTGCCTCGCTTCAAATCAAAGTTTAATAATTCGTATTCTATTCCCTCCATAATAGTATAGGCATTTCTACAAAAATTGCAATTTCAAAAGTCAACAGAAACATGCGGGAAAATAAAATCACTTACATTGTAATTTAGGAAGAGCTGCAAGAAACCTTTTGATAAAGTTTATCAACAAATGATAGAAAAATTTTCGTTACGCACAAGTCCGGATCAAACAAAAAAGAAATCCAGGGCCCAATATTCATCCGGGCCCACCCTCCTCCTTCCTATTCTGTAACAAAAAAATTACCCATTTTCGATGCCTTAGTATACATATATGTATATAAAAATACATATTTAAATAAATATTTTTTTTGTTTATAATCTTACTCTGCTCTTACAGTACAAATCAGGCGCTGATTACACTTACGACTAACAAGAAACTTTATTGTGTTTGATGGAAAAGTTGCATATAACTCAAAAGTCGGGGAAAATTAGCATGGAGCAAATTTTAACAATTTTGATAGATAATAATTGGATATTACTGCAATTAAGGTGTAAAAAAATCATGATTTTTAAAAAAAAAATAAAAATCGATTTTTTTTTATTTAAATCAGATTTTTTTTATTTAAATCAGATTTTTTTTATTTAAATCGGATTTTTATGATTTTTTTCCCAGCATTGAAATACGGAATAGCTACCAAGAGTTTTAGGTTTCCAAAAGAATTAAACCACTAATTGCTAACATAATCTATGTTTTTACACTTTAATTAATAAAATTATAATTATTAGTTACTAATTATAGAAATTATAAAAACTGCAAATTAGTAGTTTCAATAATTATTATCATATAATAATGTTATATACATTAATATTGTAATAATTATGTAAAACTTTATAAATGCTAGTGATATTTAACATTTATTAAAATTATTAACTGCGTTTTATATTAAATAGTTTACACTACTTCAAATTAATAATTATTAAACAATTAACACTCTAATTAGGAACATAGTATACATTTTTAAGACTTAATTATTAAAATGATAATAATGTAGTATTCATTTTTGAAAGGAAAAGGGACAGGATGTTAGTTCCAAAAAAGGGTACTATTTCATGAGGAAATACAGTGACCTCTCACTTATACGACTTTCAAGGGACCGTGGGAAAAAGTCGTATAACTGAGAGAGTCGTATAAGTGAGAGACCGCCTTATTATACAAGTTTCAAACTTTATAGGCATTAATTATTTTACCTATACTAAAAACGATAAGTTTTGAGTACCAAAAACATATTTTAACAAAATTTGTAAAATGTATTAAAAAATTAAACATAAAATATGTTTAAAAAGTTCACAAAATTGTTCATTTACCACTATGTTTATTTTAAACATTTACAGATCAGATTTTCTCAAAAAATGAAGTGATATTAATTTGTTTCTGTCGTAGATGGAAATAGAAAATGTCTTTCTCTAAGTCTAATAAAGCTTTTAAGCTAGTTTGGGAATAATCATTTTAATGGACATAATTCTTTAATTTATTTAAAGCGGCACTTGCTTTTGAAAAATTTACAACAGCAGGAACATTGCTCTCATCTTGGTCATCCTCCTTGCTCACGTCTTCATTATTAATATCCTCAAAGATTTCTTCAGCAGTTCTCGGTTCTGACAGAAGACGTTTATCATCATATTCTACACAATCTTTGAAATTAATACCTTCGTCCATAAACATTTTATTCGAGTCTTCGTTATTAAAGGATTCCATACGCTCTCAATATCAGGTTCATTCGTTCAACTAGCAGTTTGGTCTTGTGGGAAAACTGAATTTCCCAAAACAAATCTTAAAATTTAATTTGCTGCAGAAACGGCAGATCTTTTACATCGGGATGTGATGGACATTGATCCATTAGAAGTAAAACCTTTCTTTGTTGTTTTTGAAATTTATCATCCATCTCTTTTGAAAAATCATTGGAAATCTCTGATGTCATCCATGCTTTTTTTTAATTTCTGTAGCCACATGGCAATTATTTTTTATTCTTAAAGTATCGAGATTTTCTTGATTTTCCTATTACTAAAGGTTCTAATTTTTCTGAACCATCACTATTTGTGCAAAAAAGGATAGTTAATCTTTCTTTACTTTTTCTGCCCCCTTGACATGGTTCTTCTTTGTATGATAATGTCTTATCTGGCATCAGCTTAAAACACAGTCCGTTTCATCAAAGTTAAAAATGTCTTTAGGTCCCTTAATCCTTAATTAACATAAGGAGATTTTGAAACCATTGTCTAATGTCTAACATCATTTCCATTAACACATGCGCTTTCTCCTGTGATGCGGCGATGCAAAAGTCGATGTCTTTTTTTAGCTTCTCGAATCACCGCAAGACGCTGAAAAATTCTCGATTCCATACTTCTCAGTAAGAGTGCGAGCCTTTTCTTTTAAAATCACACCATCTATCGGTAAATTTGAAGCTCGAATTTGGTTAAACCACGCGATTAATGCTGATGTCAATTTTTTAAATCTGCCACATTGTATCCTGGATCTCTTTGAATCGACATTTTTTGATGCATTTATAATGACATTTTTATTTTTCAGAATTCCTTTTAGTGTCGATTCTGGCAGATTGAAGAGAGCAGCTAATGCCTTCTTTGATTGTAGTAAATTTTTATCATACTCCTTAATGGTTTCAACTTTGAATTGTATGCTTAACGCTTTACGTTTTGACATTTTCAGTTTAGGTATCGACATGCAGCAAACTGAAAAAATTACAGCGAAATGAATAACCTTTCACGCGTCTAGTACGGAAGCTTGTAGCGATTTGCTTTGACGGACCAAAGCCGCCTCAAGACTACAAGCCAAACACAAGGTTTCGTGACGTCACGACGCGGGGCTTAGATCAGCCGTGGAGAGCACATGCGTTATTTAAAACATTAATTCTTTCCTCCATATTTCAACGTATTATCACAGCATATGGGGAAAAAAATAAAAACTTATAGTTTAAAGACGCTAATTAAGTGCTTTTTAATCAATTTCGATCACTCGAAACAATAATAACGATAACACAAAAACAATATTTATGAAATAATATCACTGTGTCAATGAAAATGTGCATCAGAATTAAAGATACATTAAAGAAAATTCGTTCGTTAATGAAAAAATAATCCCAACTATTAAATTTATTTTAGTAGACAGTTTTTATTATTTATTCTACTTTGAAATTTAGAAACAATATCAATTATCTATTTGGTATATATTCAAAAACAAGACATTATACATTATTACATACATATATATATATATAAATTTGCAGTTTAAACACATAAATTGAATTATTTTGCTTTCAATTATTTCAAAATAAATAAATAACAATAAGTGTGTCAATCAAAACCCACATTTAAAAATTAAATTAAAGTGGAAGAAAAGTGAATGTTAAATGAAAACAAATTCAAGTTGTGTTCTATTTTTATTTTTAATTGGGCTTGAAATTATACAGTAAATATCCTATTAAATATTAAGTGATTTGAAACCTGCATATAATAAATAGTAAAATTAAAGTATACATGAAATTAAGTATTCTTATAAATAAATTTTCGTACTGTAAACTTTACTTATCAGAAATGGGTAATTTTCACATAAAATCTATTAAATTAAAAAACATAAAACTATCATAATACTAAAACAACACAAGTTCATGAAACAGAAAATTATTATTTAGTTTTGTATTAGTTTGATATATTATGCAAGGTGCAAGCTATAGATTTTTTAAAAAATGTATTGACATATGAATAGAAAAATAAAAGAAAGAAAGAAAAGACTTTCATCAATTGAAATTAAAATATTTTATGTTCATTTTCCTCGAATGTTTAGGTAATAGCTGATTAAAAAAAAACATCGAAAAACACAAAAACCTTCCACGAAAATATTTCATTTCCAAAATAATGTTGTGTGGGTTCTTAAATGTTTGTTCACATCTTTTAAGCTTAAAATAATCTATTTTTATGAGATGAAAAGTATTTCCTGACTAGATCTGAAAGTAAATTTATAATTATAGAATAATAATTTAATTTATTGTTATTTTTAATTAAACATTTAAATGTATATGAAAACACATAGGATTTTTGCGAAGAAGGTGTGTGTGTGTGTGTGGGGGGGGGGGGGGGGGCTACTGTTTTGCATAAGGGTACTAACAACCCTTCCTCTAGTCTTGTAAATAAATTGTTTACAGTTGTGGCAAAAATAGAGAGATTCAAAAACATTATCCCCATAGCTCTATTTACACAGTACATAAGCATTTATAATTTAACAAAAAATTATAAAAAGAATTTTTATTAAGATAGCAAACGTTTAAGATTAAAAAACAACAATAAATTGATACAAGTATATCGATCGGGGTTTGCTTTAAAAGAAGTAAACAAGATAAAAATGCTATGTATTCACAGCGACTTTTATGAAAATTTCTAGAATATTTAAATTTTTAAGTATGAATATATATATATATATATATATACATAAATTTGTTGTCAAATTAAAGTCCAACTAATTCTGCATACAAAATAACCCGAGTTACTATTCACACGACAAGTGTCTTTTAATATATGGGCGTTAATTAAAGGTCACTCTAATGAATTAGAGAAAACAGAACAAATTATAAAGAGAGGATGGTGTGACAAGATACAAATTAAATGATACAAGTCTTGACACGATTTAGGGATGTTTGCCATTTTAAATTATTGCTCTATGTGGAAAGAAACAGAACTGCAATATATCGTTTCGTTTTGAGATACGGTATTATTGATAGAATCGTACTAGGATTTGCTAGTTAATTTATTTCAAAGAAATTAAAAATAAAAGATTTTGAACACAAGAAATAAAACTTGTGCTGATAGCATATAAATATAATTTGAAAATAAAACTTACCTTGAAAAAAATATGTTATTAGGCTAAGTAAAACGCACGTGCACATAAAATAGTAAGATACAAAATTCAAATGTTCGGGGCTGGCGCGTTGGCAGTTAGCCAGCCCCGGGCTGTGACGTCACATGCGGGGGGATGAAGGGCGTGTCTGGCTTGTAGTCTTGAGGCGGCTTTGGACGGACGCGTTTTTTCCCCTTCGCTGTGCGGGCTGTACGCGCATAGGTCTTTTGGCATGATTATAGCTTGGGATGTGCTTCCGATATGTTCTCACTTTAGTATTTTTTTTCTAGTGATGTTCAAGAACTGCCATTTTCGATTTGTTAAGTTTAAAATAAAAATCTATTTTTCTTAAAACAACCTCATTCCTAAAAGACGACGCATTCCTTAAAGCTGTTAAAATTTTCAAGGAAAATGCATTTTGCAAAAACCCTGATTTCTCCACCAGTGCCATACAGAGACATGATCTGCAGGTAGTCATTTGTCTTTTGTTAAATGGCAGACACAAGAGAATTCCATACTATCACCCTCCCGCCATAGATTTCATCGTTAATAACAAACGAAGGTAGATAAGAAATGTTATTCATTATTCATAAACACTTTAACAATAATGAAAGGATAAATGTAAGAAAACGTGAATGATTTGTACTTTAAAGATTATAAAAATTAATTCTAGAGTGAGAAATGTAAAATCGCCTGAACAGTTTAAAGAGTCGTATAAGTGAGAGAAGCAGTCGTATAAGTGAGAGAAGTTTAGCATTATTTCCCATAAAGCGTGGACGGGACCGAGAGAATTCGGCGTATAACTGAGAGAGTCGTATAACTGAGAGTCGTATAAGTGAGAGGTCACTGTATGTTAGTAATGTGTTTAGTAATGATATAAGGAAAAAGAAAAGAATAATTTTTAGTATGATGAATAAAGTGTCCTTAATTTTTAATAATTTTATGAATAACAAATTGAAAAATACAATTAAATAACATATTTTAATAACATCCTGTATTTTCTAAAGAAATAAAGTTATATGGTTTTGCGAGATCTTGTCCACATGAATTTAGAAATACTGTTGAATGGGGAAGTTTTTAAAAAGAAATCTCTGGCTACAACTACAGGTGAATTTCAACTATTTTTTTCAAGGCACTGTTCATTTTGCCAATTTCAAAAAGGGCATGGTGCGGCACCATTTAAAAAAGTCTTAGAAGAAATAGTATAAGTAATTACAGTATTAATAAAAACTGCAAATAAGTAATTCATTAGTTAGTAACACAAATAACAAAACTAACAAATATTATTTGCAGCTCGTTTTGCATTTGTATTTAGGAAAATTACTGTAAACCACCAAAATCTAAACTTACACACATGTATGTGTATGATAACCAAAAGAATTATGAAAACGAGTTAAACCCATTCACATAAGATAAATCTAAGTTAGCCACTTATATCTGAAATCCTCAAAATATTTAAGTAACAGCATTATTACCTCTCAGTGTGGATTATTAGCTTTCAATGGTTCAATCTTTTTTTTTTTTTTCTTTTTAAGAAAAATTTTGCTGCCTTTTCAATCCCTAATCATTATTTTTTATTTAGTATTATGTGAGTTACAAAGTTAAAAACATTTATTCAACCTATACCGAAAAAGTTCTTGCTGAGCTTAGCATTTTTATATCAATTATTTCTTTTTCTCTTATGCATTCATTTACAATTTAGCTTTGAAAAGATGTCATTCTTTCATTCTTCTTTAACTTGAGATTGATATTAATTACTATTTATTCTTTTACTTGTAGAAATGTATTACACTTGCTATGTGTAATTTTATATAAAATAATGCATAAATTGATTACCTAAAGGAATTTATGACATTGCAAATTATATTAGATTTAAATATAATTTTTAAATTAAACTGTTTAATTTGGAAAAAAAAATTAAAAACGATGCTTTTTACAAACTCAGCTGTTTTTAATTTTTTTACAATACCCATGAATTAAGCTTAGAAACAATTATTTAAAGCTCTTTTTTTGTTTATTCATAAGTCAGAATACCTGTAGAAACTTTCAAATTATGTTTATGTTAGATTTTAATATATTTTTTGACATTTTAAACATTTAGAAAATTTTTGATTTAAATCAATGATTTTTTTTAAAAAATCGGTTGATTAAAATCATGATTTTAATCACTGATTTAAATCAACTGATTAAAATCGTTGACACCCTAACTGCAATACAATACTGACTCATAGTACTGAATTTGTGCGTGTTGAATCTGCAATTGTGTTGGTTTAGTCGGGGAAATTATCATTTTCAACGAAAAGTTAGGGAATTTATAAAAGGAAAATCAGTAACCTTCCTGAGCCCCATAATTTCAATCTTTTCGAGAAATCGAAATTTCTATCGTTTTGATCGGATTATCGGATAATAGAATATAATACAGTAAAACATCTAAATAATAGACATCTCGGATCCGCCGAATGCCTTTATTCGGAGGTGTCCGCTATTTAGAAGTAAAAATATCTAAATAATATTTGTCTTGGGGATAGAAAACAGGATCGTTAATTAGAGTTGTTAGTTATGGAGGCATTTTTTGGGGGCGGGGGGTATTAAATGTGAATATCAATTGTGATAATACACAAGGTTTAGACGATATGTGTGCCGAATTCCCCAAATTTGTTTTCTTTACTTCTTGATTATAATCAAGTCTTAGTATTTGAGCTTGACAAAAATTTTCGTATGCAACTCGGTTTTAATGTTTTATGCCCATTTTAATAAAATCTATGTGTATTTTATGAATAAGTAGATTCTATAAAATGAATGTTTTTTTAAATTTCTAGTTTGAGTTCGATTTAATGCCGATCTAGACTCTGGTCTAGGGTGGATCCCAGAAATTTTAGAGACTTGAAGTTAATTATCTATTCTTCTGATCCTGCATTTTAATAGAGAATTGCAAATGAACTTATATTGCTCAACCTGTGCATTTAACTCAACCTTTTTGTAATCGATTTTTAAACCTCTTTTTGATAGTCTAGGATAGGGATGGCCTGTGGCCCGCAAATTTCGTCAATTTATAACTGGAAAAATTTTCAATTTTTGCCCCTAGGTCAGAGGTAAAAATCGTGAATTTCGTCAATTTGCCGCGGGAAAAACTGAAAATTTCATCAGCCAGTTAAGAATCGCGAATTTCGTTGATCGGGCGCGCAAAAATCACGCGGAAAAATGGCGAATTTTGTCATTGAGGCTCGGAAATCGCGAATTTCATTGATTGGACACGGAAAAATCGCAAATTTCGTTAATCGGGCACGAAACAATTGCCAATTTTGTTGATCGGGCACGGAAATATCGCAAATTTCGTTGATCGGGCACGAAATAATTGCGAATTTGGTTGATTAGGCGCAGAAACATCGCAAATTTTGTTGATAGGACACGGAAAAATCGTCAATTTTGTTGATGATGCGCGGAAAAATTGCATATTTTGTTGATCGGATGCAGAAAAATTGTGAATTTCGTTAATTTGCCGCGGGAAAAAATTGCCAATTTCGTCAGTCAAGAATCGCGAATTTCGTCGTTCGGGGCGCGGAAAAATTGCAATTTTCGTCAATTTGATGCCGAAAAATCGCAAATTTCGTCGATCGGGCGCGGAAAAATCTCAAATTTCATTGATCGACTGCGAAAAAACGGATTTCGTTTGTTTTTCGCGAGAAAATCGCGAGTTTAACCAATTTGCCACGAGAAAAATTTGCGAATTTCGTCAGATTCAGTTAAGAATCGCGAATTTCGTTGATAGGGCCCGGAACAATCGCAAATTTTGTCGATCAGACGCGGAAAAATCGCAAATTTCGTCATTCCGAAAAATCGCGAATTTCGTAGCTTGGGCCCGAAAAAATCGCGAATTTTGTTGATCAGGTGCGGAAATATCGCACATTCTGTTCATCAGGCACGGGAAAATCGCGAATTTTGTCAATCGAGCTCCGAAAATTCGCGAATTTCGTTGGTTGGGCACGGAAAAAACTCAAATTTCCTTGATCGGCTCCTCTTCTCCCCTTCGTTAATAAAGCTCATTTTTTTTTTTCCGGCACGAGCAACTTTCATTCTTATGCTTGTGTTTCAGAACTTTTAATAAAACAAATTTTTTTCCCCTGAATAAAGTTAAGAAATGTTATTACTCCTTGAAAATAATCCTTGCTGTCTCTCTGTTATATATACAAACGTAAACTGTTGATACATCCTTGCCATTGAATTGGATATGTTGACTGGGTAGTGCCACGGATCACCTCCCCGAAATAGATTTCTCTTCGTGTTACTCGACAACCCAGACATTTTTGTAAGTGGCCCTTCTCTTAAAAAGGTTGTGCACCCCTAGTCTAGGATTATAAAAATTACGTTCACAGATGTGTTTCCGTTGACAATACAACATTTTAATATTTTTTTTAACTTAATTATAAATTAATGCACGAATATAAGCCTTTCAGGGGCAAAGTACTTGTATTCGTAAAATGTTGAAATAATTGAATGATACCAGTATTTACAAGGAAATTTATTTGTAAACAAGTAAAAGTATATTTTCGCACACTTAATAAAAGTGAAATTTTCATTAAAAAAAAAAGGAAAAAAAATCGGGTGCCAATGTGGTAATTAGGGATTAAAATTATGTGATGACATAGCGGCTTCACCGCCTTTCAAGGGCTTGAAAGCATTTTTCCATTAGCCCCGTCACTTGTGATAAATCGTCCAATATTTTTTGTAACGCGTACAATTGTGTACGATTTGAAACAACAATGGATTTAACGATGCGCCCATAAACGCTCGCCAAAATATGCCAAATAGCTGCCATAAACTCATAGATGCCAATATCTCCGGAAATTCCGGAGTTTCTCCGGAAATGTAGGATAAAATACGGAAGTACGGTAATAAGGTAGAAAATACGGAAATTTGAGGCAAAATTATCGCGAATTTCTTCGATCGATCGCGGCAAAAAATCACGAATTTTGTCAATCGATCGTTGAAGTATATCGCGAAAATTGTCTATTAATCGATAAAACTGCGAATTTCTACAATCGCTCGCGGCAGAAAATCGCAAATTTCGCCAACCGATCGTTGAAAAAAGCTGCAATTTTTGTCAGTCAGTCGCTGCAAATAATAGTGAAATTCATCAATAAGTCGTTGATAAAAATCGCAAATTTTTTCACTCTGCAAAAAGCTATTTTCGGCTGTCAGCCGCGGCAAAATATCGCGAATTGCCTTAATCAGTTAAGGAAAAAATATCCTGAAATCCGGTAATCGGCCAATGATAAAAATCGCGAATTTTCTCAATCACTCGCTGCGCTGCAAAAAATGCTCGAATTCCGTTAGTCATTCATGTCAAAAAATTGCTGTTTTCGTCAATGAGTCGCGGCAAAAAATTGCTGTTTTGGTCGATCAGTCGCGGCAAAAAATCGCGATTTCCGCCAGTGAGTTCTCGGCAAAACATCGCATCGCGATTTTCGTCCGTCAGTCGCGGCAAAACATCGCGATATTTGTCTGCAAGTCGCGGCAAAACATTGCGATTTTCGTCTGCAAGTCGCAGCAAAACATCGCGATTTTCTTATGCAAGTCGCGGCAAAACATTACGATTTCCGTATGCAAGTCGCGGCAAAACATCGCGATTTCCGTATGCAAGTCGCGGCAAAACATCGCTATTTTCGTCTGCAAGTCGCGGCAAAACATCGCGATTTTCGTCTGCAAGTCGCGGCAAAACATCGCGATTTTCGTCTGCTAGTCGTGGCAGAACATCGCGATTTTCGTTTGTCAGTCGCGGCGAAAAATTCGCGATTTTCGTCAGTCAATCTCGGCGGAAAATCTCGAATTTTGTTAATTGGTCGCGGGATTTTTATTTTGTAGGGTGGAAAATAGTCATGTAATTTCACACAGTTATATCAAGCGCTGATTTTTTGCTCTGTAGAGATTTTTAAAAAATTGCATTTTTATAAATTTATTATAAAAAATTATTAATACATTAAAAGTAAAAGTAAATTAAGTAACCTTTATTTAAATTATGTTTGTGTTGATAAATGCAAAAGCTGCAAGAGGACTGAAAATATTTTGTAAAAAATATAACTCGTAAAAAACTATGTGCAACTCCTGAAATGACTCCTGATACGTGAACATTTTACTCCTGAAGAGTGTCCAAAACTCCTGAAATTTAACTGGTTTACTCCTGATACAGTCTTTACAATGTTGGCGTCTATGTAAACTGCAACAGTGAGACATTTTAACAGCCAAAAGTAGAAAATTAATCTATACTAATAAAAGTCGCTCTACTAATAAACATCGCTCTGTCTGTCTGTCTGTCTCTGTGTGTGTCTGCGATGGCTAACAAAATCTACAGCACGTACGAAGCTGAAATTTTTTTTGTGAAGACCACTCCTGTTTCCTGAGTTTCAGAATTTTAAATTTCTAATAATTAGTTAAATTAATTAAAACCCCCCAAATTAAAAGATTGGAAAAGTATTCATGATTCAATAAAAGCATAGATTTTTATTAAACCGCAGAATATTTCTTCGAAAACTGAAAAAAAGGGGAAGGGGTTAATATAATTACAGCATTGCCAGGGCGATAAATGTACTAGGCTAAAGGGCTGTATTGGGCCTAAAAACTCGAAAATTCCACAGCCAGACAAAAAAAAAAAAAAAAAAAAAAAAAAAATCCCTTTCAGAAATTCTAAAAATTATTCTTCTGCGGTTTCAGGAAGTAAAAAATCGATTTATAAAAAAAATCTGTTTATTTCTTTCGAAAGAAGGTTCGAAATTTCTGCCATGGACGCAGGTGTTCATTGCAGACAACCGACGCCTTTCATTAGTGGACATTTTCGAACGATTATAAAAATTTTAAAATATTAAATTTATAGTTTTACTTTTTATGCATCCAGATGTAGAATTTTTCACTGATTTCAAATATGTAAATTTCTTCACGGTAACTCTACAACTTTAGATATTAATTAGATGATTCCTTTCAAACTTCAAACTCTCATTTTAAAAGCCAGTCTCCGAAACCGCAAATGAATTTTTATGCCAGGATTCTTTGGAACGCCGTCAAATTTTTAAAAATACACCATTTATAGATTTTGAAGTTATGCATCTAGTCCTATCTTTAAACGCTGTTAGAATAGAGTTCGGCCCTTGGTGGTAGAATGTGGAACTAAAATATTAGAGATTTTTTTTTTCCCCCAAGATTTTGCAGTGCGTGCGCACGCCTGCTAAACGGTGCTGTAGGCAGCAGAGATCTGGTTCGAAGTTCTTTCGGTTCGAGATTGGGTCTTTTTATGATATTTTGCAGTCCAGATTTCAGGTTCATTTAAGACTATTATGCAGTCATTTAAGACTATTATTACGGGCAATGACGAGCGACTCAACTAGTTAAAAAATGAAGAGTGTGATATTTTAAAAAATACGTTTTTATCAATTAATAGTTTATTTACGATTATACTGTGAGAAATCAATTTAGAAATCCTGCTAGGATCGCTTAAATAATATTTCTCTTTCTCTTTTTTATTGCCTTATCTTAAAAAAGAAACAGATGAAAAATTATATGTTTTTATATAATAAATTCATTGCAGAATTAATTGCATCAAAAAGTTAGATGTGATTTTCAAGATGAACATTGAATGATTATAAAAGACGAAAAGAGTGTTTTTGAAAAAAATATTTTGACATGTTTAGAGTGTATTAATCAGTGTTTTTAATCTTTTAGGATCATTTTAATAAAAGCTTTGTGTATTTTAATGAAATTTTTATAGACGATATTTCGTTCACCTCCCCCGCTCCCCTTTTTTTTTTCAATTCATAAGTAGATTTAATAAATTGAATGTTTTCAGATTTTCGTTTGAGTTCGCTTTATTCTTTTCAGAGGACTCTGGCCTGTTCTCGATCTGAGAGATTTTAGATACTTGCAGTTAATTATCTATTCTTCTGATACAGAATTTTAACAATGTGTTGCAAATGAGCTCATATGTTTTACATTATTTAAAATTAAGGCACACTTTTCAAACGTTATTTTAACTAACTTAAAAGTCATTCCTTAAAAATGTGACTTTAAATTTCGGTTTGCGAATTGTGGCGAAGGTTTTTCAAATGTGTTCCCAATAATTTCTTGGTACGCGTTAGGCCGGAAAATCCTGAAAATTTCGGTCCGTGCAGACCTCTACTGTGAAGATGTTGGGACAAAGATGTTATCAAACCAGAAGTATTTACCATGAAAAGAGATGTTTTACCTACTAGGGAAGAGAAAATCTCAAAACATTTAAGACTGTTCTTAACTGCTCTGCTCAACAACGCAAAACGTTTTGACACATTTAACAAATTCATTTTTGAACGGAAAGTTATAAAATTGGAATCCTGGCCAAAGAAGCGATTTGGAATTGAACTGTTTTTTCCATTTTTTGGTCCATCAATTGCCCATTGAGTTATAAGCCATTTTGATCACGTGACAAATACGTTTTTCGCCGCTCTTGAATTCGCTCGGAAAATCGGTTCAAAACGTCCTTTTGACACTATTTTCTGAAAGATCTATTGCGTTTGCAAAAAAAATGAAAAAAAAAAAAACAAAACAACAACAAAAAAAAAAAAACAGCTCAATTACATAGTTTCTGAATAACAACACCAGATAGTTTCATGCATTTTCGAACAAAAATAAATTAAAACTTATGTCAGAAAGTTGCCCTTTCGGGTTTGAGAACACCCATAAAAGATTTTGAGTATTATCAGCCAGTCAATGTGCAGGACACTTCTTTAAATATCTGTTAAAATAAAGTTAAATAACAAGAATTTGTCGTCATTATAAAGCATAATTCCCCCCCACCGTTTCTCCCTTGATCTGCTTTCTTTCCCGAGACAGTGTTTTCAAACTTCACATACGTTTTTAAAGTAGAAACTTCTTTTAATGTGTAGGAATTAAAATGTAGCAGAATTTCATTTCTTAGTAAATCAATGTATTTTTTATTTTACTATTATAAAATTTCCTTATTATTGTCAAACATACTTTGCCATTGAAATAAATCTGTAATTAAAAGCTGTCATAAAATAAATTATAAAAATGCAGCTATTAAAATATTTAAAATATCTAGCTGCAATCACGTTTTTCTGGTAAGTTCCCTTAAAAGATCAAATTTGGCAGCATTTTCGGCCACATGCATTGCAGTTATTGATAAAATGAAAATAATCATTAAACAGCACTTATTTAGTGTTCGGTGATATATATATTTAATATTTATTTTCAAAATATCATGATTTTTGATATTTTCATATATTTGATATTTATTTTCAAAATATTGTGTTTGATATTTTTTATATTTTCTGTTAAAAGAAGTGTTAAGGAATTTTTTAAACTTTTATTGACTATATCATTCTGTAGATAAAAAACTTTTGCCTCTAAAAGTGTCTTTTTTAGGCAAAAAAAAAAAAAAAAAAAAAAAAAAAGAAGAAGAAGAAGAAAAAAGTTTGATGGTAAAAAGGTGAATTTTTAAATGTAGAACACAATAATTATGTGTGACAATATTAACTGAGAAAAGCAATTTTAAGGTAAAATGTATAATTTGGACATCAAGTTATTTACGACTTCAAAAGAAAGTCTCTTTTCTGGTTTTGGTTTAGTTCAGTTTAAACTGCATAACAAATTAAGGAATAAAACAAGTAAGAAAAATCATGCGTTAAGCATAGATTATGAAACACTTTCCAACACTTCCTGAATGCTTTAACAAAACTTCGTTATTTAGGGAAACAAGGTATATAAGATAACTAAGTAAACATTTTAGAAAACGCATAAAACATTTGAAAAACTGATTTCAGCAGTTATCGTCCATAGCAAATAGGTATTCCAGTTTGTTTATTTTTTAACAGCCCTGTAGGTTGATATATATACTATATTATGAGGAAATTTAGTTTAGCAAGAAAAGGAATAACAGGTTTAAATTTCTCTTTCAGCAATTTATATTAATAGATGGAAACATACTTGTATACTTTTGTACAACCCTGTAGTTAACCTAGCATCTTTATTACACGCACTATTTAGCTAAAGTTTAATTCATAGTAAAACACTCTTAAAACTTTTGGAATCACATTTCCAGAAATTATCATTTATAGACGGCCATGTATCCAATTCTTTGCGTGATCCTGTATATCATTTTATCTATGTTCTACAAACATTTCTTTCAAGGGAGGTCTCCTTACTGGGCATACTCAGAATATTTTGAAAAAAATACCAATTAAACTACTTATGTATGTAGTAAAGGATCAGTCAAATTTAGCGGCGGAATTGCAGTAGAAAGTCTGTAAAATGAGTACCTCCTACACTTAATATTTTTGTTGAACATTAAGGTCACAATTCGAGTTTAAAATTTTAGACCCGTGGTCAGGGGGTTGAACTCAGAATTAATTAGGAGAAAACTGGAAATTGTTTTAATCCCTTCAGTTTAGGTCTAAAATGAACGTACTATGTTTTCTTCCTCATACTTGGCTGAATGTTAGAAAAAATGTACATATTTATTTTCGACAAACACGTTTTTTTAATTACCTTAACAATATCTCAAAACAGCTAACTCTATAAAAAAAAAAAAATTCTCAATACAAATGTTGTAGAGCTTAAAATTCTGAATAAAATGAGTACCATCATTAATATTTTTGTTCAGCATTAAGCTCGCAATTCTATTTCAAAATTTTGCCTTAATCGCTAATCAATAGCTTGAAACCAGGAGAGACCAAGTTAACTTAAAAATATCTCAAAACAAATAACTCTATCAAAACCATTGTCAGTACAAAAGTTATAGAGCCTAAAATTCTGAGTAAAATGAGTACCTACACTTAATACTTTTGTTCAATATTAAGGCCGCAATTTGAGATATTGTTAAGGTAACTTGGTCTCTCCTGCCTTCAAGCTCTTGATTTGAAAAATTTTGAAATAGAATTGCGACCTTAATGTTGAACAAAAATATTAATGATGGTACTTATTTTATTCAGAATTTTAAGCTCTACAACATTTGTATTGACAATGTTTTTTTATAGAGTTAGCTGTTTTGAGATATTGTTCAGGTAATTTAAAAAAACGTGTTTTTCGAAAATAAATATGTACATATTTTCTAACATTCAGCCAAGTACGGGGAAGAAAACATAGTACTTTCATTTTAGGCCTAAACTGAAGGGATTAAAACAATTTCCAATTTTCTCCTAATTAATTCTGAGTTCAACCCCCTGACCATGGGTCTAAAACTTTAAAGTGGAATTGTGACCTTAATGTTCAACAAAAATATTAAGTGCAGGTACTCATTTTACTCAGAATTTTAAGCTCTACAACATTTGTATTGACAATGTTTTTGACAGAGTTAGTTGTTTGGAGATACTGTTATGGTATGTAAAAAAACGTGTTTTTTGACTATAAATCTATACATATTTCCTAATGCTCACCTAGTACGGGGGGGGGGGGGGGGTTGTGGGTGAAACATAGCATATTCATTTTAGACCTAAACAGAAGGGATTAAAATAATTTCCAGCTTTCCCCCAATTAATTCCGAATTCAACCCCCTAACCACTGGGCTATAGAGATAAATTCGGGTTTTGATTTTAGAAAAGTCAAAACGAAAAAATGTTGAACGCAGAAAAGTTATTTTCTTATGAAATCGTATTTAATTGCATAGCGCGTATTTTGAAGTCTGGCGGATAAATTCTCTTTGAAGCGACGAATGTATTAGGTAGATGCTCAGAATAAATAAAACGCAAGTCTATTATTCCCTTAGGGCAGTATTGTTGATTTTGTCAGGTGTGTGTCACAGTTCCACATCGAACCAGATTTTTAAGTTTACAAAGGATGTTACGCAAAACGTGTCGTTTTTACTTCCCATTTTTCTGTTATAAAAAGGGGGAAAAAGCCCAAAAGTCCCTTTTTCAAAATCTCAATACAATAAAAATATTTATTCTTTAAAAATATCCTTATTTCATTTGATAAATATAGATTAATAAAGTTATACGAAAAAATTTGTGGTGATCGGATAAGTGGTTTAGGAGAAATGGTACATTTAGTTAACATGTAAAACATCTCAATAGGTCCCCCCCCCCCTCCCTTCCCACTGGGGACAAGGGACCTTCAAACTCATATTTTTTATTTAATTCCACTTTAAATACTATTCAAGGGCACACTATATGAATTATGGCATATACATATTTACCACACAAGAAATTTTTGACGTAAAATAAAGAATTTTCCTGAATATGTTAAGCGTTGTGAAGAGCTTTTACAAATGCCCCATGTTTATTCCATATCAATTAAAATCCCTTTTTAGGTACATTTCGTATGAAATACTACCTATATGGAATTTCTGAAAAATTTTTGCAGATCTACACCGATCATGACCCCTAGAGCCCAAAACCACCCTCAGTAAAAAACTTTATATATCTATCTATCTATATCTATCTATCTATCTATATATATATACTTAAGTATTGCGCGGCAGCGCAATACTTATTTATTTCCAGTGTCACTTCTCAATGTTAATTTAACATAGAAAAGCCTATGGAGATGATAACTTTTTCATTTTTTCTTCCCACCTTTTTGTCCCTGATGCCACTCATTTTTTATTCTTTACTAATTCTAATTATATTATAAATTTAAAGTTTAAAAACGTTTGCCTGACGTCAGGGTCAAAACGAATGGCAAAATACTTTTGCATATGGGTGAATTATAACCCAGAGAGAAACAAGGGCCAATTTTTTTTGTACATTATTCAAATATTTTTCTTAATAATTCCAAATTTCACTTTTTTCATTCAGAATCAACGGACATTTTCAATAGAAAATGTAACATTTATTTCTTCATTGTTGCAAAAATTTCAAAAGCCGTAATAATAATTTATTTGGTTTTAGTAGAAAGATTCCCGCGTGAAAAATTTTAATTGAAATAGTTTTTTTCAAAAATTAAAAAGGTGAATATGGCGTCATAGTGGAAATAAAAAGGATATTTTCAGAATACGTTTTTGCTTTGGTCAAGTTTATATTTTAGTAAAAAGTTTCTAATGGATAGCTATTTTTACGCAGGTAGCGAACTTAGTGGGGAATTACATAACTTAAATTTTAAAATGTATTTTTTTTTCGCGATGAGAACTATTTATACCCCAAGTTAAACTTAGGTAATAATTTCCTGATGTGTTTACATCACCCTTTGGGAGAGAATAAGGTTTAAAAATTCAAGTAAAACTTTTATTTTTTTATTTTTTACTGTATCACAGCTATAATATTGTTAAATATTAGCAGTAAGGATTCAACAGAATTTACATTTACATTCATAGCGTTCCTGAGTGGGAAATAGGGTATCTAAATTTAAGTGAAGTTAATTTTTTATGTTTTGGTTATAGATTTTTTACTTTCAGATTAGAAGTTTTTGTCCAAACTACCGCAACCTGCATTACTACAGTGGTGAAAAATTTTGAATTACACATTGGTAAACTGCATCCCACATTGTGATGCCTATATACTATAAGCCTATATACTATATGCCTATATACTTAATAGATGACATCCGCATACATCAATGTCTGATGATGATACTCTCTATTAATTTTGAAATGCGTTCGTTATTATTAGTTTTTAAAAAACTTGACATATTAAACAAAAACATAATTTGAAGAACAAATTAAAAAACAAAATTTATTTCCTACATTGTTTAAGCCCGAGAAGGGACAGATATTAAGTTATTTCATTCAATTAGTTCTACATTTAATGTTAAATTTTTGTAACAAATAAGTTAAACCAATTGAACATTAAAAAATAAAAATGAAATTCACACAATATAATACTTTAAACACCTATATACTTAGATTCCGTTCAAATGAAATCGAAATAAATCTTAGACTTTTTCCATTTTTAAGTTGTAAATATTTGTACTGCAGATTTTGCATTATGTTTATGACGATTGTACATAATATGATAAGATACATGCAAAATACAAAACTTTAAAAAAGTCTAAGATTTATTTCGATTTCATTTGAACGGAATCTATTAAGTATATAGGTGTTTAAAGTATTATATTGTATGAATTTCATTTTTATTTTTTAATGTTCAATTAGTTTAACTTATTTGTTACAAAAATTTAACATTAAATGTAGAACTAATTGAATGAAATAACTTAATACCTGTCCCTTCTCGGGCTTAAACAATGTAGGAAATAAATTTTGTTTTTTTAATTTGTTCTTCAAATTATGTTTTTGTTTAATATATATATCACTTTCTTCTGGACACGATAACTTTCGTAATTCTGCACCAATCTCTTCCAAACTGATACATAAAATCAAAGGGCATAAAATCTCGGTCAAGTTCGTTAATGGGCAAAATCGGACCAAGGGGATGGAAATAGGGAGGGGTTTTGTGAAAACCGAAAACTTTTAAACTTTTTAATTTTTGTACATATCAAATCAGTTTAAAGTTTTTATTACTTCTAAAAATAGGGCCAAAATTTTATGTATCACAGATTTTTTATAAAGTTAAAAATAGGCTCAAGGGGCGCAAAAAATAGGGGTTTTGGGAGAAAAAAATTCATAACTTCGTCAATTCTCAAGATATCAATTCCAATTAATTTTATTATAAATCTCCTTAATATTATCTACAACTTTTATATTCACAAGTTTTTGATAGGACCAATTCGTACCGAAAAAAATAAAAATTAAAAATTAAAAACGAAAACAAAAAGGGGGTTTGAAGAAGTAAAAAATCCATAACTCCGTCAATTCAAAAGATATAAAATCCCCATGAATTTATCATACATCTTCTTAATATTGTCTACAACATCTATATAAACAAGTTTTGGATAGGACCAGTTCTTAAAGCAAAAACAAATTAAAAATACATAGCGGTTGAAGAAAAAAATCATCTTAGTAAGTGTGTATTCAAATTCAAACTGCGTATTTTCTGACTCATTTTACAATTCATTTTTGCTCTCAAAGGCTTCCAATTGGTACGTTTTCTTACTCAGAAACTATATAGTGTACCGTAATGGTCGATTTTTTGATAGAGGCAGAATATATTTTTTAAAAAATGCTTTTAAAATGGGCATTTTGAACCGAATTTCCCGAAGCGGTTTGTGTTGGAAAAATCATTGCATTAAGGATGCACTCAAATCCAAACTGCTTATTTTCCGACTCATTTTTAAATTCATTTTTGCTCTCAAGCGTATTTAATTGGTAGATTCGCTTATTCAGAAACTGTATAATGTACCGCAATGATCGATTTTTTGATAGAGGCAGAATATATTTCAAAAAATGATGTCAAAGTGGGCATTTTGAACGGAATTTCCCGAAGTAATTGTGTTATCACTTTCTTCTGGACACGATAACTTCCGCAATTCTGCCCAGATCTCTTCCAAACTGATACATAAAATCAAGGGACATAAAATCTCGGTCAAGTTCGCTAATGGTCAAAAGCGAACAAAGGGGATGGAAATAGGGAGGGGTTTTGTGAAAACAGAAAAAAACCCATAACTTCTTAATTTTTGTACATATCAAATCAGTTTAAACTTTTTATTACTTCTAAAAATAGCGCCAAAAATTCATGCATCACAGATTTTTGATAAAATTTAAAATAGGCTCAAGGGGCGCAAAAAATAGGGTTTTTGGGAGAAAAAAATTTCTAACTTCGTCAATTCTCAAGATATCAAATCCAATAATTTTATTATACATCTCCTTAATATTATCTACAACTTTTATATTCACAAGTTTTTGATAGGACCAATTCGTACCAAAAAAAAATAAAATAAATAAAATAAAAATTAAAAACGAAAACAAAAAGGGGGTTTGAAGAAGTAAAAAATCCATAACTCCGTCAATTCAAAAGATATAAAATCCCCATGAATTTATCATACATCTTCTTAATATTGTCTTCAACATTTATATAGACAAGTTTTTGACAGGGCCAATTCTTACAGCAAAAACAAATTAAAAATACATAGCGGTTGAAGAAAAAAGTCATCTTATTAAGGGTGCATTCAAATCCAAACGCTCTATTTTCTTACTCATTTTTAAATTCATTTTTGCTCTCAAACGCATCCAATTGCTAGATTATCTTATTCAGAAACTATATAATGTAAAGTAATGATCGATTTTTTGATAGAGGCAGAATATATTTCAAAAAATGATGTCAAAGTGGGCATTTTGAACAGAATTTCCCGAAGCGATTGTGTTAGAAATGAAAAATATTGCCCTACTGAGAAAATAATTGTTTATTAATCAAGTTTTAATTAATTGAAAGAAAAATAAAAACACGGGTCGCTTATAAATCTTTTCAAAAATCATGTCAGCATGTTTCACATTTTTTTTTAATTAAAAATGAATCTGAAAATGTGTCAGAAAATTTCGAGTTGTTGAGTATGGAAAAATATTTTTTTTAATATCGCCTTAACATGATTCTGATAAAACCAGTTATTTTATAAAAAGGAAATAAAAACTCGTCAAAAGCAGACAGATAAAACTGTTAAAGTGGATTTATATCTAATAATGATTTAGTTTATGTTGATGAAATTAGTATACTTAACTTCGAAATCTACCTCTGCCTGTAGGCCGGGCCGGCAGGGAATTTTATTTTATTTTATTTTATTTTTTGCCAGTTTGGTTTACATATACAAATAAAACTTTATCGAATTATATATTTTATATAAAGGTAAGAAAAAAGTATTTTTAAAATTTTATGAAATTTTCAGCATTTATGCATCATATTTCTGCACTTAACTACCTTTAACTTTTCCAATTATATTTAGTTAAAAAAAATAATAAAAAAATAAAACTATGCACATTTTTATTTGAATACGTGAACCATTATTGGCATAAAAAATATTGGGGATGTTAAAGCTCTTCATAACGCTCAACATATTCAGGAAAATTCCTTATTTTTCTCAACAACAACAAAAAAAATTTTTAATTTATTGTGTGATAAATATATGCCATAATTCATATAGTGGGCCCTTGAATAGTATTTAAAGTGAAATTAAAAAGAAATTATTAATTTGAAGGTTTCTTCTCCCTTTTCTGAGCAGTTGCAGTGGCGGTAACTCAAATTATAAATAGATAAATGATTCTTTACTAAATATGCAAATCAGTTAGTCGAAACGGGCTCTTGTTTCTTTTCAATTCATCTACCTCTCTTACTCGAAGACAATTCTCTTTTTGGATCTTGCATATCTTCATTATCTAATTTTAATGGTGAAAGTTCTTTTGCTTCTTAAAGGAAGGTGAAATTTTTATTCTTATTTTATGCTTTAATGGAACTTTGTTTGCTACTACTTTTTTACTTTTTTTTTTTTTTTGTCTTATTTGGCTTTTGGATAACTACTTTTAAAAATAATTAAGTTAAAATGCTATTGATCTAATAGTGTAGGAGAACTTTTCTCTCATTAACTTTCTTTAATCGCTTACCCTTTTTAGCTCACAGGCTATCAAAGCCTGAGAGCTAATGTGCCCGCAAGGTTCTGCATGTATACGTAACGCGATAACTCTTGATAGAAATGTCCGATTTGCATTAAAAAAAAAAAAAAAAAAAAATCTAGGTTCATTCAAATAAACCGCTTCCCTGATTAGTTTTGGGGGTTCATTGGTTAAGTATGAAGAGGAACTTAGATAAATGGGTTTTTCATGCAGAATTATCAGATTTGTTTCAAATTTGGTATATGGGTTAATTCTGATAAGGCGCTTCCCTGATTAGATTTGGAGGTTCATTGTTTAAGTATAATGGGCGGGAACGGGAGGCTAATATCCCCCTAAATTTAGATAAATGGGTTTTTCTATCCTATTTGCTTCAAATTTGGTATACCGGTTTATTCTGATAAGGCACTTCCCTGATGAGATTTGGAGGCTTATTCTTTAAGTATAAAGATGTGAAACAGGGGTGGGAAGTTATTCCCCCCCCCCCTTAATTTATTTTTCGAGGGGCATTATTCTTTTAAATAAGAGTATAATATGCAGTCAGTGTGAATAGCCTGTGAGCTCAATGCCATCAGCTTAACTGGGCACTTTTCTTTTTACTGTTATCTCCGAGTACTTTCAGAAAGTTGAAATATTTTAATTATTGGAAACTAATTATGTATGCTTCTCTTTATTTCCCTTTCTTGATTCATTTATTAATTTGGTAATACTCTTTAAACAAATTTGTTGAAACTTTTAAGTTAGACCTCGTACTTTCTTTAAATAATTAAATCTTTTTGAAATAGCTAAAATTTAACTTAAGATTTGTTGTATGATTTAGAGTGAAAGTTTATTTTATTTTACCTAGAATAATCTATAATATATTTTTTAATTTTTTATGAATTTATTTTTTTGTGGATTTTCATGTATTTTATTTATATTTACACATTATGAATACTAATCAGTATAGCTTGCTTCGAACAGTTGCGCGAATTTTAGACAGTTTTGTAGCTTGCAAGCCATGCTTATTTTGTGATTGTTCTAAATTTCTTTCCAGTATAGTTAGAACAAATTTAATTCATGCATAAATTCATTATTCATGTAAAGATTTAAACTAAAAGATAGATTCTTATATTCAAATAAATTTAGAATTAAACAAGCATTTATATTGATTTTCATATTATTTAGCATTGTTTCAATGGCTGTTGCTTCAGAATACTTAGTGTCTAAATGAATATTCTAATCCAAAAATTGTAAATCCCTCCTCCTTCCCGCGCCCCCTCCTTAATTGTCCGAAATATTTGCTTAGGTAGGAATTAAACAAGTGAATAACAGAAAATATAATGCACCAAATAAAAATTAACGAAAAAAACACAAATAATGCTTTGCGTTGCTAACGAATTCTGTAAGCCCACTTTGTTTTGCTTCATTGTTTACCTGATAAGAAAATATTTAATCTGAAATAAAAATTAACCAACCCGAAATGGCTTAATTTCGTAGATTTGCCCTCGTCTGTCTATAAAAGTAGCCGACAAATGAAATGTATTAAAAAAAGTTAGGGACGACTGGTGACTATGAAGTATGCTATTTCTTTTTCATGATGAATCCACTTCTTCATAGTGATATTTTATTGTAATGGCAAAGGCCCTGTCTCAGATCAAAGAAGGCACAATTTCATATTCAAAAGGGGTAACACCACTTTGAAGCAAGTATTTTCGATATATTTTTAAGACATGCGGTCCATTTACACTAAATTATTATACTTATATTAAAATAGAAAACTCTATTTTTGTTTAGTTGGTATATTAAAAATGGCACCTTAACAGCTTATAGGCGGAAGCCGCTTCGAAAAAAAAAAAAAAAAAAAAAAGGGTCAAGCGATGAACACGGTATCTCATCCGATAGAAAATATTTAATGCTCTGATGACTTATAACATTAATCATTACATCATTAATGCCTTTAATGACTTATAAGACCTAGAACATTGAATCAAAACAATTTTTTTTTTTTTTTTTTTTTTTTTTTTGTCCAAAAACTAGTGAAATGCGTAGTCATTTTAAAATATATCCATTTTTAGTGAAATGGCATAAATTCAAAGTAAAATGTAAATTTTCAACCAAAATTTTTGTTATTTAGTTACACAGAAATGCGAGGTAGTACTATTTCAGAAAATATCCTACGCATTTCGCTGGAAATTGTCGAATTTAGAATGTCCAACGTATTTCGCTGGAAATTGTCGAATTTAGAATGTCCACCGGATTCTGAAAATTCTGTTCTTGTGGGGAAACAAACTCAATTAAAGTTTTTCTTAACTGTTTACTCGCTGTACTTCTTTGGCTTTTGCATAATAATTCCTTCTGTATAACATGTCCTTTCTGCGATTATAGGTAGCATATTGCTTAATGTTAGATAGCTCCGAAATTGCCCTTTCATTTTCTATCGACTTCTTACTAATAAAATATGATTTTCGTATTTATAAATAGTTATTTGAGCGACGAAAAATACTTCCGAAGTTTTGAACTGATCAAAGCAGGCACCTTATATAAAGTGGATGCTGCAGTACCTTCGTTGAATTCAATTTATGAAATCAGGGATGAGAGTTCCGACTTTTTGCATACCAGTATAATCTTAGAGAAAATGTTATTTCATTTAATCGGAACATTTTTGCGATTTAAGAGAATAACATTTTCTTTAAGATTATACTGGTGTGCAAAAAGTCGGAACTCTCATCCCTGATGAAATACATGAATGAGATAGTCTTCTTATTTTAAAGTTCTCACCACATTCCCATTTTATACTGGATCTTTCTGTTTCTCATGCTTCGTGTAAAATTCATGATATACATAGATTATTTTCTCACAAACTTTGTTGTTGTGAAACTGTAAGGATATCCTGAGTGGCAACAATCCGCATGTGGCTCTTAATGAAGCATTTTGCGGGAGCCAGGATCGGAGTACTCGACTAACAAAATCTATTTTCAAACTGTATAATATTATAGAATACAAAACTGCTTAAAAGCAATGCTAGTTATTTTTTTTTTGTAATATTTTAAATTCATATAGTAATGTGAGCCTTTCATAAAACGTGCGCGGGTCTCCTAATAAGACCTCAACAGGTGCCGGGCCCTGGGCAGCCGCAGTTTGCCCGATGGTTGCGATGTCCTTGAGAAATACCTTGTTACACGCAAAAAATTTCGAAAATTCTCTAACTGTGTTTCGGCGAAACCGTGCTGTGAGTAAATTCGTTTTTTATGTGGTGTTTATTCTGCATTTGGAAATTAATTTATGCGAATAAAGTAATTTAAGATTGTATAGTGCATTTTTATTCTTTTTCTTAAAGAAAACCTCTTTACATCAAACATACTTATAATGTTTCATTTTGTTTATTTGATTTACCTGTAAGGAATCACGGCTGATAATGGAATTAGTTATTGTTACCTCTAATGCCGATAGGAAAATAATCCGGTGTTTATTTACTGTCATCAGTAATGACTTGATTTGCATAATAATTCCTTCTTTATAACATTTTCTTTCTGTAGTAATAGGTAGCATATAGCTTTATTGAAACGTTAGACCTGCAGGTAGACCATTATGTTTGTTCATTATCGCCAGTTCCTTAGCAGTTACTTTTGAACTATTGTACTTAAACTGTATCTACAAGTATTTCCCCCGGGAATCAAATCTGATTCTTATGCTAATCAAAAAACTATGGGAATTTTTGCAAGGCCTGCTGGCTTAGAAATGCTACTTAATGAAGACATTGTGTTGATAGGGAACCTAACTGAAATATAATCGAAAAGCAACACGACATAAAGAAGGCGTTTCTCTAAATACACCCAATCCAGTTTATGAAATGGTTTCAATTTGTCCCTTTTTTGTTCGATGGTAAGTCCGTGTTTCATGACAAAAGGTTTTCGATTCAGTGTTTTAAATTCGCAACCTTCAGATTTGACGTTTGATTGCTTTTGATGGTATGTTTCGATATCGCTAGAAAATTGCATTTGAATCGGTATTGAAACACCGCGTTTTGTTTTTATGTTAATGTGTTTCTTTAAAAAAGGAATTTCTTTTATCTCATGCTTTTTCCCCCTCGGGGATTTATCAAATCTCACGAATAATATTTCTGCACTCACAACCTGTTGTCCTGTTTGCAAACTCGTGTTTTCTTTTACTCTATCTTAGATTTGTGTTATTTGCAAGGTTGAAATTTTGATTCAAAATGATGCAATTTTTAATGATAATATATGTTTGGTCGTCGTAAACTTTGTTCCATTATTATATTATTAACTTGCATCTACTTAATTAACCTTTAGAATTGATATTCAGACTATAATAAAACTCATGGGCTTTATATTGTGTCAGGTAAATGCAATAATTTATTTAAACGGCATTCCGATAGATACGTGACAGTATTCTAATAAAAGTGAATAGAGGAAAAAATTCCGTAGGTGTTTCAGTTGTTCACCAAATAACAAAAGAGAGAGAGAGTTTAGGACCTAAACTGTTTAGGTCAGTAGAAGATATATTTAATTATTTACCTGTTTGAAATATTTAAAGTTATGATTCATATCCATTTCTTTCATCGGACGACTTCTATGAGACCGAGAGCTGGTGAAGAAATTTACTTAAAACTGTTGATCAGTCCACTCCCCATTTCTCCTCCCGACCTATGGGTATAGAATACATCCGCATATTTAAAATATCTCCCCAGGAAATTAATATTTTTAACTTCTGTTTCCTGAATACTCTTCTTAAAGGATGTCTCTTTTTTTTTCTTAGTTTTCAAAATATTTCTAAAATCTATGCTTAATATTTTATGTGTTAAAAGGTGACAAACAGAGTGTAAGATTTTAACACTTCAGATGAAATTAAGTATATATTTTAGAAATATTTCGACAACTGTGAAAAAAAAAGGGACATCCTTTAAGACGAGTACACTGAAAAGAAGAAGTAAAAAAAAATATTAATTTTTCGAGGAGATATTTTAAATGTACGAATGCATACTATGCGCTTAGATTTAATAGCGAGCGATAGCGAGGAGAATGGGGAAGTTAACTGACCAAGCCTTAAGTGTTTGATAAAGGTTGAAGCCTTTACAAAACGAATTTTCTTGTTTACTTGAAATAGATATGGATGTCCTGGCAAATTGCTAGCGATTTAAAAATATTTTTAGCAACGTCCAACATCCCGCTGTAAATCAAAATGAATGTTATATCGATTACGGATCTGCCGATCCCGATTCGCGGTATTTACTCGATTACACCAGAATAGACGCCCTGGATACGATTCATTTCTTTTTGAAGCGGAGAGTGCGACACTGCTAAGTGTACTTTACCCTAGCGACCTCCCAAACCATTCATACCTATTTCAGGTAAGGAAGAAAAATCGTTTCATAAAAGGTCTTAACCTTTCTCGAATATTTAAGCATTTCACCAGTCCTCGATCTGTATGACACAGTAGTTGGGAATCAAGTTCAAGAAAGTTCAATTTAAATTTTGCGTCTTATACTCGTAATTTAAATTTCGAGTCTTTCTGTGCAAATTTTGTAATTGGACGACTGACTCATCGTATTACTTTCACAAAGTGAATATTCACATTAAGTGAAGGGCAGATATTGTTAGTATGCAGTTATTATTTTTTTTCCTCTCTCTTAGACTAACTTCAGTTATGACGCTTAAAATCACCATTTACACCCTTATAGTAACCAAGAATAACTGATGTTTGTTTTAAATCCATTTGCTTGTGGAATGCAGTTAATGCAAAATTTATTTGCTTTTAATTTTTCCAGAATGGCATGTAAAACAACAGCAATTATCTGTCGATGATAATAGGTGCTTTATTGACTTACTGTGAATGAAAGCTGTCATCTTTGATGTTTTGTCTTTTAATAGATGATCTTTTTATCTGCAATTGTTACTTTCTACGTTCTCATTATCAGCTTGCTATAATTTGACATCTGCAAACATTGTTACTCTTACGAACAAACCCATGGGTAAATGGTGCTGGTGAAAGTATGTTTGTTTTTCTTTCTTTACAAAAGATCTTCATTATTAAATTGTATCTAAGTTTCTAAATGAAACATTAGTTTTTATGCCTTTAATTTCGTATTCTTTTATTCAAATCTCCACATTTTTTTCCCTGGCAATAATTTATTTAGCCCTTTCGGGTCTGGTGTACTATTAATAGTACGTGTCTTTTCATCGAGTATTATTTTGCCTTAGCAATTACTTTTGTTATTACGTATCTGTATATAGTAATGATAGTATATGTGTATGCATTTCTTATTATGACTTCATTTGTGTTCTGACATTTACTGCTACTACTACTAATAAAAGTTTGCTTAATTCTCTTTGCCCCGTCGGCGATTCCTTTATTTTAAACATATATTCCACTCTTTAAATTTAAAATGCGAGTTACTTTTCTAAACGAATCATGTGCAATAAAACGCAAAAAATATTAGAAATTTGTAACATCTGTTAAATACTGCTGTAATACGATATTTTCCAAACGTCTTTCAAAAACTCTTCCTTAAAATTCCTGTCCCTGCCCGCGAAGACGAGCTAATGGTAATCCTATGGGGAGGGATTTATCTAATATCTAGTTTGCATTTCGACATTTTTATTTTATTTTTGGCATTGGGTAGCCGAGGTTCGTCCCTACATCGCACCTTTTTTACTTTTTCGATTTTGGTCGCAGATATTTTTTATAAAGTTAGTTTCACTTTCAAAACCGGTTCTGAAAATTAAGTGTCATTCCAAAAAATATCTGCAATCAAAATCGAAAAAGTAATAAAGGTGCGATGTAGAGACACGGAACTCGGCTGTCCAAAGCAAAAAAAAAATAATAATAATAATAATAATAATAAAAAATAAAAATATATTAAAAAATGTCGAAGTGTAAACGAGATATCAGAAAAATCCCTCCCCATAGGATTAACATTAGCTCGTGAGTGCCTTCGCCGGCAGGGACAGGAGCCTTAATCCATTGCCATATGATTATAAATTGAATAGTACGCAAAATAACTACATTCGTTAAATTTCAGACAATGGGATATTCTTTAAAATTCAGTAAATCTAGCTACGATTAGCATTATTAACATAAAAATAATTTTGTTCTCAAAATTGAAAAAAAAAATCAGACCCGAAAGGGTTAATTCTGCAAGTTTTAAAAGTAAAAAGATTTATTTATTATTATTATTTTAATAAATAGGTCCAGCAAAATTCTGCCTAGCAGCGGCACCTATTGGGTGATTTATACCAAATCCTAATCAGCAACAATTTACGTCAACGTCTGACTGAATCTGAAGTTTGGAGAAAATCCGTGCATTAGTTTTTGAGATAGAGCTATAGCGAAAATCGTGAAAATTCCTGCATAGCAGCGCCACCTATTGGGTGATTAACACCAAAACATAATTAACAACAACTTGTGTCAACATACAACTAAATCTGAAGTTAGATAAAAATTCGTCCATTAGTTCTATAGATAGAGCTATTGAGGCAATCGTGAAAAAGGCAGCACAGAAGCGCCACCTGTTGGGCGATTTACACCAACACATAATCAGTAGCAAGTCATATCAAGGACTAACTGAATCTGAAGTTTGAGGAGGAAAATCCGTGCGTTAGTTCTTAAGATAGAGCCATTGGAGAAATCGTGTAATTCCTGCAAAATTCATCCTAACAACGCCACATGTTGGGCGATTTACACCAAAACGTAATCAGCATCAATTCATATCAAGGACTAACTAAATCTGAAGTTTTATCAAAATCCGTGCATTAGTTCGTGAGATAGAGCTATTGCGAAAATCGTGAAAAATGCAGCATAGCAGCGCCACCTGTTGAGCGATTTCCACCAAAAACTAATCAGCATCAATTTGTATTAGGAACTCACTGAATATAAATTTTTATTAAATTCCGTGCATTAGTTCTTGAGATAGAGCGTCCACAAAATTTGTGTCACATACACACAGACAGACAGACAGACTCACAGAGTCACAGACAGGCATTTTGTAAAAACATGTTTTTCGGAATCTCTGACCCCTAAAACGTGTAAATCCGTCGAAAACCGGAATTCGAAAATTTTCATGAATCCAATACTTTCTTCTTTTAAAGATAGAAGAAAGTAAAAACACAGATAATTTAATTAAACAGTTTTAAAAGCACATAAAAATCTTTAAAAAATGATATTAAACGTTTCGAACTTGTTTAATGCTCCTCATCAGTGACGTAAATAAACACGAATTCATGAGAAATAGTATAAATTCAACTTACAATTGCGAACAAGTTGCTCTAAAATGAAAGTTGAATTTTATATCATCTCTCGTGAATTCGTGTTTACTTGCTCTCAAATGCAACCGAGATTTTATTTGTGATATACCATCATTACCTATCTATTATTCTATTAAAAGTATAAGGGAAAAAAATACTGTTCGATGAAAGCTGGTCTATTATTACGCTTCGAAATTTGCTATGATATTAAAGATGAGCAAAACAACACAGAACTTCTATTGTTTTTTTCTATGAAGTATCCGTTAATTGCGCCATATGATGACGCTTTCATTATTTGTACGTATTTTTTATATCTATTTTTAAAAGGTTGAATTTCAGCTTTTGAAAACAAGACAGAAAAATCAAGTATGTTGCATACATTTTAAAGCACTCTACCATTTAGGGAATTTAATTTTCATATTTTATGTATGTATTCATTCTAATGAATTCGAACTACAGGGCGTCCCAAAAAGATCAGTAAAACTTCAAAATTTTTCTTAAAAAAGAAAAAAAAAAAAAAAAAAAAGGCTTACAGCAGAACTAGTTGCAACAATAGATAGAATAACTCTTTTTTTTTTTTTGCACAAAAATTTCTTTAATAATTTTGTGTTAAAGACTAAGGTCTTTGTGTTTAGGCATTTTCTGCAAGAATAATTCTAATTTTCATGATTATCTATTAACTTGCATAACATAACAACGAAATTTCCAGTAAAATAAAGAGCAGTTTATCATTTTTTTAAACTTGTTTTTTTTTAAAGCAAATTCATTAATTAACACGCTTAATTAAAGCATTAGCTCATTAACACATTTTCTGTAAGAAAATTAACAGCTTAATTAAAGGTTTAATTGTTCACTTGCTGTTATTTTTTAAAAACTGCAATAACTTAAAAATGAAATTAATAATCGTATGCAGTTAAACATTTGTATACGACTAATATATAGGCTAGGAATATTAACAATATTCCTATTCCTATAGGCCAAGGTTCTAAATCCTTGTTTAAACATAATACAATTTTCTTCAACATGCAAACATGATTTTGAAATCGCCAAATTTAATTCCTGCGAAACTCTGATAATTTGATGTCTAAAATTTAGTAATAACGTACAATTTATGAAAATTTTCCTTTGAAAAATAACGTAAATACAAATTAAATACACATTTATGTAAGCATTGCTTTTACTAATCTTAAATCATTTAATTTTTTTTTTTTTCAATACAATGCTATATTTGCAACTTCGAGAACGGGGAAGTGACAAAATTACCTACCTCTTATTGCGTGAAGTGGAAAGCATAAACTTGTTTTGAACATAGTAAAGTGTGACATACATTGTTTAGTTGGCGGCCTGTTATATCCTGTTGTCAAAGGCTGCCACTGTGTCTTCTTAAAAATAAATGAGGGAGACGAGAGGGTAAAAGAACAATATGTAGAAGTTTTGTAACCGGTGTTTGAGTCCATCAGATTTTGTAGATTAACTTACTATAAATAAAAAGCCTTCGAAAATGTTGTTTTTAGTTAAAAATTGATAAAATGTGTGACTGCTAAGTTCACTAGATTCATGTTTTTAAATTTGCAAACTTGTACAGCTACACTGTTAAAAATTTGCAGCATTCTGGCAGGTCATTTGACCGTTTTTTCCGAAAACGGTTACACAACCGTAATTTTAACACTATTCTGACCATATTATTGGCCATTTTATGGTCAGAATATAGTTAAATTATGGTTATGAAACCGTTTTTTCAAAAAATGGTCGAATGACCTGCCAGAATGCTGCAAAATTTTTAACAGTGTATGATAAATAACATATAAGTTTCAATAAATAAAAGAGAAACTTGACGTGCAACATTTTCGGATTGGAGCAAGGGGCCTCAACATTTTTACTTCTAGAGGTGCATATAAAAGCATATGTACATCGGACATATCTGGATTCTATTGTATAATTGCATATTTACTAAATTTTTCAAGTGCTTAGGGTAACGAAGCTAATTGCAACTGCAAACGGCATAAAGAATACAACAGGAAAAGGTAGGGTAATAACAGACCGCTCACAATCCCCTAAAAAGATAACCCTTAATATATATTTTAAAACATTTAAAAAATACTAAAATATAGACCACTATAAAACAACATTAATTTATCTTGGAAAGTAAAAATAAAAAATGAAGTCGTACCATTTATGAAAAATATCCAAAACTAAATTATAATGAGTAATATAAGGAATTGAAAAATAGTAAAATATTGAATATTAGTGAAATATTATAAAAGGGAAATATTTGTGGAATCAAAGCAGAATCAACAGGCCCAAATTACCTTAAATTCCACAAAAAAAGCATTATATATTAAAAATACCTTCAGTCATATTGTATTTTGTAAGTTATGAAGAGATTTTCAAAATGTGTACTTGCAATAATGTCTCTTATTACTCCATTTCCCTTTTTGTTGGGGTTAATAGGAGACAAAATCTCTTATTACCCCCTTATTTTTAAAATGAGGTCACTAGAGCTCATTTAAAAAAAAATTGTTTTTTTTAGGATTGTGCAGTTTTTGGGGCTGAACAGTATCATTTGAAACGATTTTAATAAATTAATAATTGTTACAGGTATAAAGTGCGATCATTCCACTTTACTAGTAAGTAGCAAAACTACTCTTTGTTACTAAAAAACTTTCTTTAGTTGATAAGACAAAGGTGATTTTAATCTAACTTAGGCTATCGGAGTTTTATTTTGCATGTACTAGCCTATGTAGGCTATGCTTCTTCTTTTATTTATTTATTTATTTTTTTATTACTTGTATAGGGTTTAGTTTTTTTAAGTAAGCCTAAGTATGTAGAAATATTCTTGCTTATACCCGAGTGAGGCAAATTGTAATCACCAGTATCAATATTTTCACTGCAGAATTGTTGATATATATTTCATATACATGTGTGTGTGTTTGTTTGTTGTTACCAATATATATATATATTTATTTACAATTATATTGTTGTACGTTATAGCAGATAGGTGAAAGGTTAATTCATATTTGCGAGCAGTGCGAAATTTCTTCATAAGTGGAAGAAGCCGTGCGTGGGTTTTATGAGTTCATTTTCCATTTCGTCATCTACGGTTCTTCATTAGCTTTTAATAGGTCTTAGATTTACCTGGTTCCTATGTTCATTGCGTCCTCTACGTAGGTGTCTTGTTAAGTCTTCCTCTATGCTGGCGTAGAAGAGATTTAAACAGCTGCCGGCGCTGTTTGCATTGGATTCCGGGCCCTTGAACTCGTTCTGGTCGCACTCTTTGCTCCTTACAGGCTGTTAGCAGCGCGTGACTGTTTTTGCGTGGCATCAAACGAAGATGCAATAGTTATAATATTATAAATGATGAAGAAAATGTAGCAATTCCCATTTTGAATTGATAGAATTTTCTTAAGGGGCTACTTCAGTCAGGCGAAAACACTCTTTCGTTAATGTTAATCCAATGGGAGAAACTTTTTTAAGATATCTCGTTTGCATTGTAATATTTTTGAATGATTTTTTGCGTTGGATAGCTGAGGTAGATCTGTACAAAGGCCGTTTTTTATTTTTTCGATTTTGATTGCAATTCTTAATGAGGATTTTCACTTTTGAAATCGGTTCCTCCAAAAGTTAAAGTGTCCTAATTAAAAGTACCCGTAAACAAAATTAAAAAATTGAAAAACGGCCTTTGTACAGATCTACCTCAGCTATCCAATGCAAAAAAATCATTTAAAAATATTCAAATATACAAACGAGATATCTTAAAAAAAATCTCCCATTCGATTAACATTGGCGAACGGCCGTTTTCGCCTAAATGAAGTAGCCTCTTAATTGTGTTCGTTAGGTTTGACTTAATTTTTATTAATTTTAATTAACATTTAATAATTCCAAAATACAGTAAACTCTGTCTAAGGCGGAATCGATCAGGACCGAGAAATTTTTCCGTAGTAGAGAATATTCCGCCTTAGACAAATTTTACTCTATGTCTATGGATTCAAAGAGACTTGAAAATCTTTCCGAGTAAGACAGGTTGCCGTCTTACACAGAGTCCGCCTTACAGAGATTTTATTGTATATATATTTTCAAAATTTTCGGGAAAAAATTATGAATTGCAACTGATGATTTTTTTAACAGAAATCTGTTTCTAAAATCTTTTAAATGTCCAAATCTAAAATTGCAGCTCATTCTGCCAAGTAGTTTTTGAATTATGTTTTAAAAACTACCTTCATTTCCGTCTGTTTTGCAACTACAGTTCAACTCCCGTTAGTGAGGATTCCCAAGTGAGGCCATGTTTTGCCCGCATTAAACGATATAAACATTTGAATGGTGTATAATAATCCCTTTCGACGAATAAATTGAATTTAGTTTTTGACAGAAATCAAATAGGTTACCAATTTAATATTAAAAACAACTGCCTTTTCTTTAATTTAGCAATTTTAATTAAAAAGCTAGTTAGTAACAAATTGTTAATACAAGAGAATAAATTATTGAAGACAAACAAAATGTGCAAGGACATTGCAGTAGTTACGTAATTTAACTTTAATTAATCTCTCACTTTTCTTTCTGTTACTTGAACAAATGATATTTCTATCACATCATTTTTCAATTTTTCAACAAATTTTGCCTTATAGCCCATTTTGATTGTGGAAATATCGGCGAACAACCATTAACAATTTGTAAACCGCTCCCATTTTGGGTAGTAGAGAGTTTTTTTTCCCCCTCTTCATTATTCTCAATTATAAATTCTTGATCTCTCTCTCAATGACCAAAGCTACACCAAAGTTGTTTTTGAAAAAACAATGTACAAAATCAGTTTTGGTTCTGCTCTGTCAGTTTGTGAAAAATTTGTCCACGTTACCGGATGAGTAATACGCTCTAAGCGATGTCTTTAACATTAATTGCAAATAGAAAATGATCGAGAAAACGAAATTGTCCTTATTAACTGGAGATACGTCTTAAGCGGAGACGCATAATTAATAGACGATATTACTAATCGATTGATACTAGTCGCATTTTTATACGATAATAATTTGTGACAGAGTTTTTGTAGTCATAACCTTTTTTTTTTTTCCAATGACTGAAAAATGCTAATGCTTATATAAACCATAAATAGCACTTAGAAATATAGAATCATTAGATAAACGAAATTAAAAAGCAATATTCAGCAATACTTTCTTACTTTCTTTTATTATATTTCCATCACATTTAATTTTTGAAATATGGAAGAGTATGTGTAATTTTTGATTTAATATATTTTTATGGTTTTATAGGTTGAAATTATAAAATTTATTTCTCCGATTATGGTTATATAATACAGCTCTAATGTTGTATATTTAGTAGTTGAGTATTTTCTGCACACTGTGATGATTTTCAACCGTTAAAAATTCGATTTTAGCTGTACCATTAATTAGGCGAGACTTTTGCTGTGCTAAAATTGATACTAGTTCGAGTTGTAATAAGGTTATTGCAATTCTCTTGCTGGGTATGTCTTTAAATTTAAATGTTTCTATATATATTCATATTGTTCATTATTACGGATCTTCTATTGATTAATATTTTTTTAATTCAATTTATCTGTCATGGTAAATTTATGCTTTTTGGTGTGTGGTCGATTGGGTACATATGGAATCTAATTTTTAGCTTAATGCTGGATTCCATTACAGAAATCGACTATGCTTTTGCTTATATTGGTATTTCGCGTACCCTTGAAAAAGTGAAATGCTTATAAGCTTCCGGCTACATCCTTCCATTTGATCTATTATTTGTGTACAATACGTCTTTTAATGGTTCAAAATTATTTTGCTGTTTTTTTGTTTCTTATGTCTTTAGTAGGTCATTTTTTCAAAATTTGGTGATTTTTCATATGTTTATATGGATTAATCGTATGCAATGTGCTAGTGAATTAGTGGATTTTGCTTAATTTGTATTACTTGTATAGGGTTCCATCTGTATTTTGAATAATGTTACAGTTATGATTTGTTGCTAAATTTATTAATTTACTGATTTAATTATCGTAATTGGAAATAAATCATGATTTGTAATTATATTATGGTTATATATATATATATATATATATATATATATATATATATATAACCATTAAATAAATAAATAAATATATATATATATAATTACAATTCATCATCTATTTCCAAAAATTTATTTATTAAATTTTATAATTATATTAAATTTATTAATTTAAAAATTTAATTTTAGTAATTGGAAATAGATGATGATTTGTAATTATATTATGGTTATATGTATATAACCATTAAATAAATAAATAAATATATAATTTCACTTCATCATCTATTTCCAATTACTAAAATAAAATTTTTAAATTAATAAATTTAGCTTCAATACATAACACTGACATTATACAAAATAAAGATGGAACCTTTAACTCGTTATACAAAATAAAGCACAATACCACTAATTCACTAGTACATTGCGGACGATTAATCCATATAAAACATACTAAAAAACACCAAATTTTGATACAATAACCTATTAAAGACAAAAGATACAAATAACCAGCGAAATATTGTTGAACCATTAAAAGACGTATAGTAAACAAATAATAGATCAATTGGATGGATGTAGCAGGAAGCTTATATAGCATTTCACTTCTTCAGGGGTACATGAAATACAAATATATATATAACCATTATATAATTACAATTCGTCATCTTTGTCCTTTTACTAAAAATAAAATTAATAAATTGAGAATCAATACATTACAATGACATTATCTCTCTATATATAAAAGCCGTTCTTTGTGTGTATGTCCTTTATACAAATCTTCAATTTTTGACGGATTTGCACGAAACTTCATTTACATAGGTTTTAGAACGTGGAAAAGAGCACTGTCTACTTTAAAAAATCATCAGAACACTATTTATCCCTTTTTTCTACCATGTTCCGTAATTTAACATTATAGAAATATATCTTTTTAATTTTCTAATTAAATCGTTTTTTTCCCGTTGCCACACCCTAAAAAATGACACAATAATGTGAAAAAAGTAACGATAACATTATGCTATGTTTTTGCATTTTTGAAATTGATGTCATTCTAAACAGAAAACGCACATTATTTATATATAAAATAAAAACTTCAATTATAAGAGCGGTAAAATGACGTAGCACCTTAATTGTTTTTTTTTAAATTAAAATATCTACTTTAATACAAACAGTCAAATTTCATGAAAACAATTTAGGAACAAGATAAAAAAGGCTAGATATGACCTCACATTCCATCAAATCTTTACAACGTGTAGTCAACTCACCGTAAATAAATGGCTCCTATATTTTGTTTACTTCTTCGATTGTATACTACAGCCATAATCTGTTAAGTTCGTGTTTTATTTTATGTTATTTTAGACGTTTTAATTTCGTTTGCAAATTAGTTATTGAATATTACACGAAAATAAACAAATTCTAAATTAGTTACAATGTTTTTGAACAATTGAGTTAATATTTTGTAATTGGATTGCAAGCATATTTAAAAAATATGCATGCTTGAAAATTACTTTAAAATCCATAAAAAAATTTGTAAATTGAGATAAACATTACAAGCAAATCTTATTGAAAGTACTTTTGTTTTCTATAAGACGTTGAAACAATCGAATGTGCGAGGTTTAGAGGTTAAATTGCAAAAAGGGAAATTAATTATTGTGTTAGGTTGTTGCCACAGAAAATATGATACCAGGTTACTCATAGACATGTCTTTTCTTTATACTATTGCATTAAGAGTAAACGGGTTCATTTTTCGTAATCGGGTTGCACGTATCTTTAAAAATAGCCATGCTTGAAAATTACTTTAAAATCCATTAAAATCAGAAAATTGAGATACAATTTTGAAACAAATTTCATTTGAAAGAACTTTTTTCTATTCGACATTGTAAAAAATGAAATTGTGTGATGTTTAGAAGTTAGAAAAATTGCAGTAAAGGCGCAATTTATGGGGCACAATTTATGGGCACTGACATAGTGTTTGTACTTTATATATATACCATGCAAACGAGAATTTCACTAAATGCTGCGCGATTTGGTGGAATTTTTTTTTTTTTATTTCGTATTGTGAGGAAAATCACACATTTTTCTCTTACATCCGGCAAAGATAACACGCATTCTGTTATTAAAGCTCATGGATTTTACTATGGTTGCGAGACAATAACGTCATGTTTTCTGATTGCCTTTTTAACGTTTTGTGGATGGGAATGAATGCACAAGTTTCAGTTATTGTGATTGCCGTATTATTTCGTTTTAATTTATTTTACACGGAAGGCTCCTTATAATTGACACAGGCGAAGCCGGGTAGTTCTGCTAGTACAAAATAAAATTGGAACTAACGACTGGTAACTAATAATCATGGGCAATATTACGAAATCATTAGTAAATTGCGGCCGATTAAACCATAAATACATGAAAATTTACCAAATTTGAAAAAGATACAAAAGATACAAAAATCCATCTAAAAAATGTTGAACTAATAAAAGACGTATATTAAATCAATAAAAGATCAATTGGATGGCTCTAGAAGGAAGCTTATACTGTATTTCACTTCATCAGGGGTACATGAACTACAAATATAAGCAAAATATAGTCGATTTCTGTAATAGAATCAAGCTATATGCTGAAAATTGAATTCTATTATGTATCCAATCGACTATAAACCAAAAAGTATAAATTAACCACGCCTTATAAAATGAAAGAATTAAATAATTAATCAATGTAAGACCCGTACTCATCAACATAATGCACAAACTGAACAAAATTGAAACATTTGAATTAAAAACTTACATAGCAAGATTATTATTATCACCATATTTAAATCGCAAACATATATCCCTTATAACACAGCGAAAATCCCGCCTAATTAAATGGTCACAGTTAAAAGCGAATCCCTACGGTTTAATTCATCATACTTCGCAAATAAAATTAGCAATAATAAAATTATAATAATTATAAATTATCGTAATTAGTTTAAATATTGTAAATTATTTTATATGCTAACTGAAGGATCCTAGAGTAAATTATTACTAAATAGGATAAAAGAAGTTGATATCTTAAATAATTAGTTATGATAGAAGAATATATATATATATAATAAATAAATAAATAACACCCCGAAAGATAGTCTTCTAACGTAAATTAAAATTTTTATCTCCCCCCCCCCCCCCCCTTGTCGTGCCATCTTTGTTTAGATTTATTTAAAATATTTTTTCATTATGATAGAAAGAAAAAATAAAATCCGTAAAACTACAAATTTTGTACTTCAAAAATAATTATTATTCTTAACTAAAGAGGTTAGAGTTAAACTATGATAAGGGGAAAATTAGATTAATAACTATCGATTTAAAAGAAAAAAAAAGGAAGAAAAACTGCTTTTAGTTTAAAATGAAGTATTGTTCTGATTTTCTGAAAACAGCCAGTTTTATGATCAGCTAAAGTACTATTGCAACCAGAGGAAGGGGGGGGGGGAATGGAGGGAAAATACTTTTGTGTGTCGCAGTTTGTTTTTGTAACAGCTGAAATTTTTCGAAAAAAAGAAAAAGTCTATTATGTTCAATTGACACACACCCTGCCTGAGCTGCGATGGAATTGCTCTACTAAAGATAAAAAAATTTAATTTATATTTCATGAGTTTTAGCAAATTATAAAAATATATGGCAATATATATGGGGGAAAAATAGTCCATTAAGATGGGTAGATGTATTTCCATGTGCATGTTGTGTGAAAAATTTTAAAATTTTAGGGATTTAATGTTTAAATGTTTTAAAAAATATATTTTTTGTTGAAAAACACAATAATAATAATAATAATACTAATAATAATAAAACATTGGATATAAATTTTCATAAATGTGAAAGAAAAACGGGAAAATGCTGTTTTTCTATTGGATGATAAAAACTGTGGTGAGGGTTCATACCCCTTAGGGAAATCTCAGGAGAAAAATTTAGATTGTAAAATCTCTGGAGAAAGGTCCAAAATTTACTCAAAACATAGAAAAACCATCTGCTATTTTGGGAAATAAAAGAAATCGCTGCTGTTTATGTGCGCTGTGGCCATGATCGTGATGTCATAATGAAATAAAAAAAAATACCAAAGGAGCAACTATTCAAACACGCACACTCAAAATAATAATGATAAAAGTTTGCAAATTTGGGGGAAAAAAAAAAAAAATTAACTGGCAGAGTATGAGAATATACGCTAGATTTCTTGTTAGGTAAGCATATCGACATACATTTTGCTTGATGAAAACCTATTGTCCCATAGAGTAAGGATTTTGTTAATTCTTAAATGACAATTTCTTCTGTGAAAAAAATTAATTTTTTTAAAATAAGTAATTCTTTTATCTATTATAAATGCAACAATAAGTTTATAAAATTTTGAGACATGTGTAGCGCATGTGCTTTTGTTTCAGCTGGTGCGGTCATTCTCATGAAAAGGTACATTTTACGGTCTTGAAGAGATAAATATTAGGAAATGTAGCAAATTTCTTCATTTTCGTTCATATGCATATTTTTTTTTATTTGTTTAAGTAAGCTATTAAATACATTTCTAACAAAATAATTTTAATATTTAACTTTTATCTTTTAATGAATATAAGTCGAAAGCCCCTTCGTGTGAACGTCCCTATATCTAAAAAAAACTTTTATTTCACTGACATTTAAACTTTTTTTTTTACTATAGTAACTAATTAAAAGTCTTTTATTTAATGTCTAACTGAATATTTTTTAAATGATTTTATTTTTACTAAGGAATTAATTTATAAACTTTGTCCCTGGTCAAAATAGTCTCCCTCCGTTGACACTGGGGGGAAAAAAATTAAAAAAAGCAATTTAACAAATTAAAACGACCATTTGGAAAATGATTTTTTCAAAGACTAAAATTTAAGGCATAAAAAATCACACGGAGTTGATCATACATTACCTACGCCATGAATTAAACATTAATAGTGTTATTACACGTAAAAATTCCAAGCGACAAAAATCACCTGCGACTCGTATTTGGTGTGAAATATTTATATGTATTCATTCCTGTCCTATTTATCTTTTTATTTTTATTTTTAATTGGCTTATTCCATTTTTCTTTTGCACGGTAAAATCTTACAAATTAAAATTAACTCTTTGGCAGAAATTGTTATTCATTTTCTTTCATTTTCATTAGTTATTATCCACCTGAAACTTACGTATTATCCAATCATTTCATTGGCTGTTCGGGAAAAGGCTTTTCCATCGTCAGATTTCCAAGAAATCTGACTACCAATTTTAAATGAAATTTCATTCTTAAACTTCTAAACATCCGACAATATTACTTTTTACACCGTCGGATAGAGAAAAAAAAATGTACTTTTAAATGTAATTTGTTTGAAAGCTGTATCTCAATTTGTTTCTGAGTTATTAATTTTTTTTGTAGTTTTTATTACTTTTTTGTCATAGTGGCAACAGAAGGTATCCATCTCTGTTGAAAGTAAAGGGAAATACGGATTACTGTATAGACTAGGGATGCACTGAATAGTGGTTGGTTGGTTGGTTGATTTTGTGACGGCCGATTATCTACACTAGGGATATAGGCCCGAGGGGGAGTGCCCTTCGTGGGGGTCTTTCTAAGGGAACCTAACCCGTATTAACGCATGGAAATCCATGGTTCGAAGAAAGCCACGAAAACTCCACTGAATAGTGATTTTGGCCGAATGCTGAATACCGAACATTCGGCCTACAGGCGAACCGAATACCGAATATTCGGCAAGCCGAATAGTAATTGCTAGGCCGAATACCGAATATTCGGCCAACCGAATAGTAACTATTCGGCCGAATACCGAATATTCGGCTTATCGAATAATTTTATATTTCAAAGTTTAAAGGCATTAAAATGTTAAACTTTAAAACAGTTTTACATAATATTTAAAACAGAAACTTTCATTTTGATAATCAAGAGCTTTTTTCAAGTAAACTTTATGCTGAAAAAAATCTGCTTTGAGTTATTTAAGAAGAGGATAGTTATAAAACTTTTTTAATTAATAAAATTTTAAATTTCATGGCTTCTTCTGTGAATTAAAACAAATGAATAACATTTTCTTAAATTCTAAAACAAACATTTTAAAATCAAAGAGAAATTGTGAAAAAATTGGAAGAAAAATTGTACAGGATCATATATTATTTACATGTCAGGAAGAGACTAAAGTAAAAGTAAATAAATAATACAATCTATTCAAATTTTATATGGTGGCAACTCAGCAAGAATAACTGCTCTAATCTGTTTTATTAAGCAAGGAAGTTTTTAAATACATCCTAAATCGATGTCTGGAGAGGGCGATCATTTTCAGAGATTGTAAATGTTGTTCTTAAAATCTTAGCAAGAAACAGATTGTTTACTGGACAATGTTCAGGAACTTGCATTTGTACATAATTAATTCCTATTAAAATCCTCGTGATTGGTTAATTTTCTTAAATAATATTTAACAAAACAGCAAATAAATAATGTAAAAGCATTCTCTTTTATTTGAATATATGATTCTGTTTCTAATTTTTCTGAATATCTTTATAAGTTGACTGTTAAACGTATAAGTGGTATAAGGTTTTTAAAAATATATTTTAAAAGTTTTTTTTTTAAGTATTCGGTTGGCCGGATATTTTGATATTCGGCCAAACCGAATATTCGGCAGGCCGAATAGTTTGCTATTCGGGCAAGCCGAATATTCGTATACCGAATAGTTTGATATTCGGCCAAACCGAATATTCGATAACATGGCCGAATAGGCGAATACCGAATAGATACCGAATATTCGGTGCATCCCTAGTATAGACCAATCAGAAAACGAATAAAATGCGGATTAAACCAATAAAAACCTTCAGATATGCTTTTGATTTCCTACTCTGACGAGAACAGTAACCATTTTTCCAAATGGTTAAAAAAAAAAAGCCGTGCTATACTTGTCAGTACATGCCAAATCATCATCAGATAGTTCGGTAGAAAGAAAGGATTTTTGGTTTTTAGATGTAACCCTTTGTTCCGTTTTGAAATTATTTCACCTTTTCCAATTTGTTAGTTCCACTTGGAGTTTGACAAAGTTCTCGGTGTATCTGTAAATTCCGTGATCACCATAAATAAGATAAGAAAAAGTTAATTTATAGTTGTAGTACAAATTTTAGACAGCTTTAACATTGCCTTTAATAAAAAGAAATGCGCCATTTTAGTAACCTGAAAACTAAAGTAGTTAAAAATTCAAAACTTAATTTTTGTTTTCTCTGTGTTCTGTGTACATGGCATATACATTTTTACCGATATTTTCTAGTTTATCGGTCGTTTATCAAACGTTGTGTGCCTTATAAGAAGGTTTCAAATACAAAGAGAAAATTGAAACGTAAGGAAATCCTGATGCGTATTGTTTAAAAAAAATTGTAAACATTTGTTTCAACCATTTTTTTCTTTTTTATGTCAATGACCCTTAACAGATTAATTATATATATATAAAAAAAAAAATAAGTATGTACCAACTACGCAACAGTAATTACTTGATTATGTCTGCATTTAGATTTTTTAAATGTAAATGTCCCTTCCCATGGACATGTCGAATTAAAAAAAAAAAAAAAAAAAGGTGAAAAATAGAAAACTTGACCAATAATATACGATCATATTAGTTGTAAATTTCCAAATGGGTGAAAAAAAAATCCGGGCCACCATTCGAACCAGGGATGTCTTGGATGAAGCCGCCAATGCTCTACCAGCTGAGCCATCCAGGACGAATCTGGAGAACTAATTCCCCCAGACGATCACGATTTTAGGAAACATGTTAAGCCTAAGTGATCGCTTCAATGTTCATTGATTTTTAGGAAAAGTTATTGACATTGAACTAAATAAAAGAATTTTTTTTTTTAATTTACCTCTAAATGTGCAGGAATAAATCTTGGGGACGGTAAGACTACTAATAAAGCCACAATGCTTGATATTAATGTTTAAATGGCTGATTTAAATTCTGCAGTAAATTTCCTGTCAAAGAATTACAGCTACTTTTTCTCTAGCATGAGAAAAAAGTTGAAAAAAAAAATTCTGTGGTTGCATCTGGAAGGATTTTCTGCATAAATTTTAGCAAGAGGGACGGTAAGGAATCTAAAATCAGAGTTAAAAAAAATAATAATAATAACCGTAAAAATGTGTGCAGGTTAATTTTTGCTTCATATTTATATAAAACAATAGTCTCAGTTTCGGCAAAAAAATTACGTCGAATTACTGTTATTGAAACAATTTTATACAGATAGCTCCAAACTTAAAAATCAGCATCAGGGACACGGGACAGTAAAAAATTTCACGGTATATTTTGACCCCCCAACATCGTCCAAAACTTATATCGTTAATATTGTTATACAATCATGTAATGGTGTATTTTCCAATGTAACAAATAAAAAAAAAGCCCGAAGAATATGTACTAAAATAAAACTTATTATTCAGGGACTTAAAGGTCAAAATTATGTGAGAATGCCTCGTATGTTTTTACATTAAATATATATTTATGTAAGTAGTTCATTGAGATTCATATTTTGCTCATTAAAAAAGGGTGTTAACATTACATTCAAGTTCGATACAAAAGATATCGACTGTATTAACTATTTTTAACCCGTGGATTCCTCAGTTCGTTTCAGCACACGTACTCCACACTAGTGCGATTTGGGATTCCGTAACTTCAACTGTGTGTAACTTTGTTGGCAAATACGAAAATTAATGAGTATACGAAATTTAATGAGGAATCGAATGGCGATATTTCTTTACACGAAAAAATTCATTTTGTTAATGAAAAATGCAAATTAATGAAAGCACGTTTTCAAAACAGGCCGACATTTGAAGTTTTGGTCGGCGCGAATTCGTAGTGTTGAGTTGTCGGGTTAATTAAAAAATAAGCAAGTAAGTGAATGAATAAAATACTTAACAGTATCAATTTCTCAAAGAAAAGGGAAAATGAGAAAAAAAAAAAGTCTTTACATGAAAGTCATTTATTATTTATGCCGTGAGAAGCATTACTACGCTCACATGCTTCTGTGAAAGTTTCGAGTTCTCGTACAAGACCGTGCGAGCAGTAGCGCATTTTCACAATTGTTTCGTGGTAAAATAGACCACATCTGATTGATGGGCACCTCGAGATAAATTACCCTCACTCCAGCCAGGCGTTGTTTCGGAAATAATTTTGTATTCGTTTTGTTTGGAAGCGTGTTTCGATTTTTTAAAAGAGAGCTGTTATTACACACAACCAGTTCGTAAGACAAGTCATGCGTACGATCAGAAAAGAGGGTGAGGGGGGAAATATAGTAATCTTATGCATTAAAATTTGACTGTATGTTTGTATTTCATATCTACATTATACTACTTGCTAATGTTGTAAATTGAGGACTAAAACAAACATCAATTATTCGTAAGGATACGAGGATGTTATAATAGCTCTCGAAATTTGGAAATTTAAATTAATTTCCGAGATACAAATATGAAACGCAGGCGTGAAAATAAGAAGCATTTTAAAAAAGTGGAAGAGAGAAAGAGAGGAAAATACCCAAAAAATTAAAAGATAAAAAATACCTAAAAGAGGAAAATTAACCCATGTATTTTCATGTATGAATATTTGATTAAGATAATAAGATGTTGCCATGCTTTCAGGAATCTTCTATATTTGACCTAGACTGATCGATAAGAAGTAAATTGAAGGGTTATTACACACCACCAGCTCGTAAGAACAGGGTGTCGGAACAATCGCAGTGTGTAATGAGTTTTACAACTCTTTTCACATTGCGATAAAAATTGTAAAATAAAACTGGTGTATGAGAAATATTGAATTGCTTATTTATATTTGGTCTTTACTGAAGTAATTACAACACGAAAACTAACATTAATGCAGTGGATGCAGAAGCAGGCTGGGCCGGTATTAACCGTTTGGTGATTTGTAACGCCTTTGGAAAAAACTTGTTTTATAAAACTATGTAAAAAATCTTAAAAATTGCATGGATGTTTTCATTTATGCTTAATAAAAATAACCTTATATTATTGCATTAGATTAATTTTTAACACAATTATTCAATCGGTAAATTGTTCGGTGGTAATTTTCCTTACCGCCTTTCCTTACCATCCCTGTTCTATTTCACTATTAAATGGATGACAAGGGTCTCACTGGGATAGTACAGTATTAAACATTAATGCTGAGAACATTTTCTAATTATAGCAACAAGAACATGAAAGCTTGAAACAAGTTGAATTTAACATGTTTCTTATTCATGAAAGTTAAAATTATCGGAGAATGGCTCACATGTATTTTGTTATAAATCATCGTTTTTAAAACTTTTAAGTATTGAGACCCTCTAAACATTCATAAAAAAAAGTAAATAGCCTGTTTTAATGAAATCTTAGTAACGGATTCTTTCAAAACTATGATCCTGTATATTTTTTTATTTCTTACCTGTGTGAAAAGCATTTTCTTCAATAGCAGCATCAAAACTAAATTAGTTGAAAATAATTTACTTCTGTTTGTTTCAAATGTAAATCCACGTGTAGTAAAGCTTTCAAGCAATAAATAAATGCAGCCGTGTATTAATACAAGTTTACGTTTATTTATCAGACTACATTGGCATCAATACCAATTATGTAATATTTGATTATTATTATTATTTAATAACAGATATTTCTTGTACATAAACATTTTGTTTTTTCGGATTGACTGCAGCCTCCCGTTATCTGTTCGCGACCAGCAATTGGAGAAGCAATGTTCTAAATATTTAATTGTAATTACTTGCTACAGTCCTTACGATATTCCACGGCCAAACTCGATCGCCTGCCTTATAAGGGATAGAAGAGTTTGGCCGTGGATATTCTTAACGTCTCTATTCATATATTTTTGTTTCCAACCATGAAATTCTTAGTAAAATATTTTAAATAACAAAATTTATTATTATTATTTTTTTTTTTTAACCCTGGTAGGTATACATAATAAATTAGCATATCTGGAACATGTGTGTTACGGGTAAATAATAATAAAATGAAATAATTCAGCATAAAATAATCAGGGTTGGATATTTGACGTCAAAAACTGGTTTTTGACATGACAAGCGTCAAAAACTGGTTTAAACCGTCGAAAACTATAAAAAAAACCTGTAGCAGGCTTAAAGCATATTTTAACAACAATAGGCAAACATTAAATAAGTCAATGATTTATGTTTTATTTAAAATTATTGTAATTTAATATTTTAAAAAAATTTAAATTATTAATTGCAATAAAATATTTTTTATGTTTTGGAATTTTCAATCAAGAAAATCATTTTGTACAATTAAATAATCCGGATCAATTTTACCCTGCAGCATGCTGAAGCACACAACCTGTTTAGTCATTTATTTACAACCAAATGATTTCTGAGTTTAAGAGTGTATGAAGCGTTAGAAAATAGTCTGTTTCTTAATTGATGCTGAGCTAGTAGGACTTGATAGCAAAAGCATTGCTAGATAGGCAAGTTTTGAAGCAGGCTCAGCTATAGCATTTAATAATACCGATACCTTTCCACGAGGTAATGGGGTCCTCAGCACTGAAATAAGAAGACGGGAAAGGGGATTCTTTAGCTTTATACACAATCAGTATGGGAGGGGAGATTAATCCACCAAGTAATGGGGTCCTCAGCACAGAAATAAGAAGACGGGAAAGGGGATTCTTTAGCTTCATACACAATCAATATGGGTAAGCAACCATAAATTCTCTCTGTAGCCCAAGTGCGAGCTGAATCAACTGTTACATCAGTCAACCCTTGCCCCCATGATGGTTGGGATGCAAAATGTAAGCCAATTAATGCTATGGTTTCATGATTTGATCCCTTCAATTATGCACTTTTTCAATATGGGGCTTAAGTAAATTTTCTTTTAGAAAACGAGCCAATTTTGTTCAGTTTTTAAATCGAAAACATATCTCTATATAATAAAAGGCAGTGTAACGCAGGGCGGGGCGAATCCATCAATCTTACCATTCCCCGAGAGAGAGACTCAAGGGTGAAAGGTTCCATTCTCCCATTGGTTGAAAAGAAACAAGAATCCCGCGATTACTTCTCAAGGTTACAAGTCCTGATAATTGAGCAGTGGTAGACACTCCTTCCTAACAAATCAGAAGGCACAGTGTCACTTGAGATTATTTCAAGTATTAAGTTGCAATCATATTAAATTTTCTTTGCGACATGTAAGGAATTTTAATCACGGAAAACAATGATATGGTATTTTTTAAAATATCCTTTTTTTCCCTGCAAAGAATTGATAAAACTGACTTTTAAAAAAGTAATCAATTTAAATATTTTAGACTTATTATTTTGTAACTTATTTTTAAATTACACATTACTTATATTTTCCTTTTCTATATACAGGTGTATGTAAATTTAAACTTAAAAAAAAAAAAAAAAAAAAAAAAAAAACATATTCCATATTTTAAAAGTAAAAAATTAATATTTATACGAAAAGTAAAAATACTAATTTTTGATTTATAGCTTTGCATCAGGAGGACAGAAGCTTAGGGGATTAGACGGATGGGATTCAACCCGCGATACTTATTTATTAATTAATATACATATTTAAAAAATGGAGGGGTGAGGAAGGGGAGTAAACGATAAAAATACAATTTCAAAGTGTTATTAAAAAAAATAGTATTATTTCAATAGTTGCAGCAGACTGTTTTAATCACGCACTTTTATTGCATATTTATTAAATTTTTCTTTTATTAAGAAATCTTAATTTTGTTATAGTATATTAACCGGAAAACCTGGTTTACCCAGAAATATTGTAAAAGCTAATTGTGTGTTTATTAGAACATAAACTAGCCGAACTTTGCTCATCTAAACGCTTCCATATTGTCAATTTTTTTTTTTTTTTTTTTTATCAATTTTTCAAATTTTAGGTGAAAAACACAATTTTTACCCACCGTCCTAGGACGGTGGGTAAAAATCTTCTTAAAATTTCTTACACACTAGTTTTTATATATTTAAAGAAAGCATGTTTTAAAAAGATTTTGACTTTAGGCTTTTTTAAAAAAAATTATTCCTCTTATTTTGTAAATGTTTTAAGATTAATAATCCAATTTCAATTTTGAATGGGATGGTTATTGCCTAGACTAGAATAAAATTGATGCACATTATCTTGTTATATATACAAAAAAAATTCTGCACTTTTCTAAAAAAAAAAAAAAAAAAAAAAAAAAAAATTATATTTAAAAAAAAAAAAAAAAAAAAAAAAAAAAAACCTAGGTTGCTGCTCTCAAAAGTAATAGAGAAATTAAAACGATTTTAAGTAAGAAAGAAAAATGTACAGTTCAGGGGAGCTTAATGTCTGCTTTTTAGAAAAACATAATTTTACAAAAAAATAAATAAATATAAATAAATAAATAAAAATTTTATCCTGTTAAAAAGTTGCATTTAACAATAATACTTTACTAACTATGTACTAATTATTGATATACAGTAATAGGGAATTTAAATGTTATGTGTGACATTTAATGTGAAATTTTACAGATCAATGTAGTATTTGAGGTTTTTGACATGACGGTTTAAACCATGGTTTAAACCCGACATAAACTGACACATGTCAAAAACCTGCCAACCTTGAAAATAATATAAACTGCTAAATTTCATCCTTTAAGACAATATTATGCCAAAATTTTGTACTAAAAATAATGCATTGTTATTATTTCTTATTTAAATGTTCTATGGTTACTACGCAAATTCATTATAAGTAAAAAGTTAGAGAGATAAAATGTCAAGAGGGGAGACGGTAAGAAAAATTACACACGGAAGTTGAATTTTGTTCTTCAGTTAACCCGGGTGGACTCGCGCCGGGCCTGATAGACCCAGAGCTAGTCTGGTTTTTTACAATTGTCACCACTATTTCTTTAAGTAATCTTCAACTTATTTTATCGCAGAATTTGTAACAATTGTCTCCGACTAAATAAGGTGGCGGATATTATTTGTCTTTATTGGTGACAAAGTAAAAACCATTCTCCCGGGTTAAATAAAATATTATTAAAAATCCTCGCTGTTGACTATTTTTCTTTATTTTGAATCATTAAGGCATTCTTCTATAAGTTTAAAATATTACTTTATTAAGTTTAATTTCACCAGATTTTTATTCCTGAAAGTTAAAATTATGTGAGAATGACGTATGAAAGTGTGGCAAAAGCTCGAAGGAAGCAAAACAACGTAATATTTTACAAAGAAAACGAATAAACAAACATATATTTTACTAAAGTTATATAAATGGTTTATAACAATAAAAATATTTTTAAAAAATCTCTCTATTCTAAAAAAAAGGTAACTACCGCTGTCACCGCCGCCGCCGCCGGTTTTGAATTTTTTGTGACCGGAGGTCTTTATTCGTTAATATTAAGAAAAATAATGCATACAAAAATATGAAAATCGGTAGTATTATACAGAAATGTTTGATAAACACGCTGATGCAGACAGTTTTCAAATCGAAGAATTATTTTAAGAGATATTTAATGCTGAAGTTGGGCAAAATCGTTCCACTAAAAAAGTTTTATAGGAGCAAAAACTATACATCGGAATTTAATCATTTTTAGATCATTTTATACGTTATAATTTCCCGGTGTGCAGAATTCATTTATTTTTTTAGTTTGACTCATTTTTCGAGGTTTCATTTCTATTTTAAATTCAAATTTTCAGCACTTCGAGAGATATTTTTTACTTATTTTAGAAAATTGTACTAATTTAACCTGTTGCCAGCTGTATAAACAACGGAAACAATAATGTTTGCTTCAAATTAAAAATTTATTTACACGTTGACTTTTATAAACAGAAAAGATACTTTCAAATTAAAATTAAATAATTGCGTATAAAAGTAGGAACTTATTGAAAATTACGTCATAAAAAGTATACACGTGAATTTTAAAAGAGAAAGGATATTGTAAAATAATAAATTCATTAACATGCGTTAGAAGTCTTAAATAAGAGAAATTATGTCACATTAGAGTTACATAAAATGAACACAAAATATTGCAAAACAGTTTAAATTTAGAAATTGCGCTAGACATTTATTTGATATTTTGAGAGGATCTTTTCAACTATTTTTGTTAGGAAAGCGCAAATAATATTTCATTTCTAACAAAAGTATTTTCACGTGAATATTTAAAAGAGAAAGAATAGCTTGGTCAAAATTACGTCAGATTGAAAACGATTAATTTAAAATGTCTCATTTAAAAGAACTTTCTTTTCGCTTTGTTAAAAAATACCAGGAGACAAAGACTGTTTACTTAATTCCTTTTATAATAGCTTATTTTGAAATGTTGTTACACGTGTCTACGTCATCAAGTTATTTTTATTTCGACGTTTTATTTGTATTTTTATAAATGTTGTACTAATTTATTTGTCCTTTCGTTATTTAAAATAAAAATTATGTCAATTTGTATAATTTGGCGAGTGGTTTGGCGATTTGTATAATTTGGCGAAATTGGTCGACAGGATAATTAAGTAGTACCGCAGCGGATTTGGCGTTATAATTCCCCAATCAAAGAGAAATGAATAGAAACCCGTTTACAGGGAGATCGCCACTGTTTTTTAAATTATAATTCAATCTTTCGAAATCTTTTTAAAGCCGATCAAATTAGCGTGCATTTAGAGTCTGCGGTGTCTGGACGGGGGTTGGCGAGCGTAGCTCGTAGGGGGCCGAGCCCTCTAGTATTTTAAAATTTACTCTCCACACCCGAAAGCGGGGGGCGGGGGGACTCTTTCTCTCAGCAAGGGATGTTACTTTCTGTGTGTTTTCATCAGGGATCTATTCAGTTTTAACTAGGGGTGGTTTTAGCGATGGAAAAAAACGGATTTAACCGTCCTGGTCAAAATATGTTTTTGTAACATGTAATATTTGGAAGGGTTTGTCAAATAATATTTAACAGTATAATATTTAATACAGCATTTGGAAGTATTTCCAAATATTTTACTTAGACAGGATACCTATGCGATTGGAAAACAGGGAATTGTCAGGGAAAATGACTAATGCTCAAAAAGTCATGGAAAAGCCAGGGAAAATTACAATTTTTTTTCTCTCTAAAACCTGGAAAAGTCAGGGATTTTTTTATGTTCTATCATGTATCAAGATTCTTCAGAGTTCCGTCCGCAAAAAAGTTCCGATTTTTCACCTGGAAGTAGAATTTTCGCTAAATTAACATTTTGAACATAAAGATGTTTTAGCTATACAAATTTGTCGTCAAATAGGCGATACCTCTGTGAAAGAAATGTTGAGCAATGTTATTGTGTTAATGTGTGCAATTAATGTGGCTAAGGATTAGGTTTCATGAATATTTAAATAAGAAAAAGAAAGAAAATTATGAAACAAGCAAAAACGAAGCAGAAAAAAAAAATAGCTGTAGCTGAAGTTAAAATGTTTAAAGACAAAAAATTGAAACTTACACAAGATTGCTTCTGAAACAACACAAATAAATGACTTGTTTAATTGTTTTTAATTTTTTATATTTTAAATATAAAATGATATAATTTTTATAGGTTATTTTCATTTTCAGAGTGAAGTTTACATTTTATTCTTATTAATGCATCAATGCATTTTCTTTTGCCTTATAAGTTTAATCATTAAAATGTAGAATTTTAATTTGAATTTCTAAGAATTTTTATTTGAATTTTTCTTTTTTGAATTCTTTCGTGAAGGGTTGTAGTGAATTGTCGGAAATATGGTCTAGGAAAGTCAGGGAATTTTGTTGTTCAAATAGAGTATGAACACTGTTAGAATTATACTTTAGTTTTCATTACTTTAAACTTTATCCCCTCAAAAATCTAGATAAGCAGTTATCGCATGAATTGAAATATTTTTAATAGATCGATTACATATTTAACTTTATATAAAAAGTGAAGGAAACTAAAATCGCATTAAACAAAGAAGAAATTTTAGAATTAAATGTAAATCATCATCAATTACAAGTGTTGCTGTGTAATATTCTGGATAAGATCAATTTTGGAAAATTATCTTATTTCTACTGATGAAGAGTTCGCACATTATATTCATCAGGTGTATTGTGAAATCTACAAATTCCAAATCAACATTTTCCAATTTATCATCATTGTCCACCAAATGTTGTAATATATTAATTACATTAAAAAAAAAAAAAAAAAAAAAAAAAAAAAAGAAGAAGAAGAAGAAGAAGAAATATATATTTAACTTAACTGTTTTATTCACCTTAATCTTATCATGCTTATGGATTCCATGTGCGGGAATCTATTTTGCAAATCTACTGGGAATTTATTCGGTAAGTTGTGTAAGATTTTTATTGCTATAAATTAAATATTTAATGGGTTGTAGTGTTTTTTTCCATTTCATGCCATTTGATAATGTTCTGTTTTCATCTTGAGACTATTCTTTTGGATCTATTGGTTGTTCGAGTACAGGAGAAATTTTTTTTCAGCATCAAGCTTTTTTTCTCACAGAAAACAACCGATTTGCTTATATCATTGAATTCTGTACTCTTGAAAACGTAATTCAATATATAAGTTTTTCATTTTTTTCGGAATCCATATTCTTCTTTTTTTTTTATTCTTCCTTATTAATTCTTGTAATTAAGTATAAGGTACTTTATTTTATACATACAGTTCTATATTATAGGTTTGTGGCATCCATTTTTATTGTCAATCATTCACAATAATGCGGTTTTTGATTATGGTCGGTAATGTTTAATTAATGGTTATATATATATATATATATATATATATATATATATATATATATATGTTTGAAATACTATTACATAAGACAAAAAATTTCCATTTATATTTAATAATAATTAAAAGATTAATAACTATTAAATATTTATAATATCACATTAATATTAACATAAATGTACAGTTTGAGCAATTTATGTCAAGCTTAAGTTATTTAAAAGAGTTTCGACTACTTTTGAGGTGCAAAATCACTTTTGGCCAGTTTTAGACTGTTAAAACAAGTTTTGGCTTCTGTCTTGGTTAAAACGCTTACGTAAAAAATGGCCTTTGTATAACTCGATGTCCAATGAAATATAACAAAATAAAATAAAGTAAAAGTATTGAAGTAAAAGTATTGTAAAGTAAAAGTATTGAAATTCAAACGAGATATTTTAAAAGAACCCTTCCATAGGTTTACCATTAGCTTTCGAGAGTCTTCACGTGACTGAAGTAACCTATTAAAGACAGATTTGTGTAAACCACTAATTTTGAAAAATTAAATGCATGAAAGGTATTTAGAATGTTAATCCATACATAATGTCGGCATAAGTGTTGGTTTAAAGGTATTTACTTCTAAGTAGCACCCGAAGATATTTTATCCCATAGGAAATCATTTCAGCGCGTCTAGAAAATCATTGTTTTGAGGCAATTAAGAAAACGTGACTTAAGGCTGTGCATATATAACGTTGTCATTTTAGGGGGGAGGGGGGAAGTCTGGCGCATGATATCATGAGATATCGGTAGGGGGGGGGGGAGGATTTGTCTTTTGATATCGTTATCCTTTTTGATCCAACCAAACTTGTCTATTTTACATTTTTAACTTGGTCTTTACATCAAAATAGTATGTTATCTTTTTTTAGTATGTTATCTATTTTTATGAGTTATTATTAAAATCTTTAAATGATTATAAAATTATTTAAATTCCAAAATACGGAATGCCCCAAAGTTTAGTATTCCTATTCTTCTGTTATATGTGTATACTTGCGTTTACTAGTAAAATAAAAGAAGAATAATGTTGTCTACCTGTTTTATTGATAAGAAATTCTGTTCCCCCCCCCCCTCCCCGTAAGGGGGAAAGTGCTAGAAGACATTATTACTGTTGGATGCAATATGTAACAAAAAGTTATTATTAAATTCTTTTAAATACAAAGTTTCTTTTAAGTGTTATTTGATATAAAGTTATTTCATGTATAAAGTGATATTTTATTGGCTTCTATTCATTTTGAATCGATAAAGTATGCGAAAAATAAATGTAACCATATTTGAATATCATTCCAAACAGAAAGAAAAGAATTAAAAACAAAATAATTAGACATTGATAACGATATCATTACGAGGAGGGGGGGGGGGGGTTAAGGGATGATATCGTAAGGGGGGAGGGGGTCCAAAATTACCAAAAAGTTGATAACGTTATATAAGTACAGCCCCTTACACCTTTAAGCCCTTCATTTATATTTAAATTAAGGTATTTTCAAATTTCTTCGCAATAGATCATTTTCTTGAGCTAAAGTAGAATCTTCTGTTTTATATATCAACGATCGATTGCGTATTGTGGGTCAAAATATTCGACTTAATTGCATGAATCTTTTTTTTTTCTTTTACTTATTTAATTTTTTTATATTGAAATGTAATAGGTCCGCTGGAGTGCTTTGATGCGTTGCGTTCAACAATTTGTTTCATTGAGTGGGTCCATCCATTAACCTTTGCAGATTGACTGAAGAAGAAACGGCAAGGACAGACAAAAAAAAAAATCGGTCTTTTAGCATCACCTGATTCATGATCTGACGATGCGTTTGCAATATTGTCTATTATTTACATAAATTATAAGCATTCGGCTCAACTATAATTTTGAATAATGCATTGTGTATTTCTGCGATTTGAAGATGCTCGTGGTCTTTTTGTTGTTATGTCAAACAGTCTTTTTCTCGTGCTTTCCTATAACTAGGTTAATCGTGTGTTGTCAGGTGAATGTTTACATTTCTTCCATCTATGGCGCTTGTTGCATTCTTCAGAAAACAATTGAAGACAGCGACGATTCCGTGCCTCCTGTTCATTTTAGGAGAATAAATAACATCGCACTTAATTTACAGCAAAACTCTAATTATCTGAACTTCGCTTATACGAATCGTTAAGTATCCGGATTGATTAAAAAAACGGCATTTAAAAGAGGGGAAAAAAAAAAAACTAATCCGGTTTCTCTCAACTTTACGGTTTTACTCTACTTTCTCCTATGTAAGTAAATTATACAGTTTTATTTTACTTACCCCTGTATAAATACTGTATTATTATTATTATTGTTTTTAGTAAAAGTGCTCTTACTAAAATGCTATGTCTTATGCAAATTGAATATATTAAGCCTACATTTTGATGAAACAAAAGGGGTTTTGGAGAAATTTTACTTCGCAACATAATCATTTTTTGACGATTGCCTGTATTATCCAGATTATCTTCATATCCGTACTGCAAAAGCTTGGTAAATCCAATTTTACCAGAAACCGAACGCGGTCGAGGTCGTGTAATGCTATTTTTTTTTTCCCCGTGCGGTTCGGGTTGACTTTAATTTATCGATTTCGGGTTGGGATTTCAGCTTTGTATGTCTCGAATTCAGATTGACCTGATTTTACAGGAAAATAAGTGTAGAATATTTTTTCCAATGAAAAAACCATATATTTGAACATTAATTTATATATACCGGGTGTCCTAAAATGGTTTTTAAAATTCAATAACTTTCAAATGGTAACAGCTATTAGAAAAATTCTTGCAGGAGTGTTAATGTATGATGTCAGAAGTTTCTTTTCTTTTTTTGCTGCGTTTCCCGGTTTTTGTTCCAAATGCAACTATAGATGTCGCTGCAAACAATAGGCGCTAAATCCAGACCCCGATCTTTTGGGCTCTTTCTTCTCCCAGCATTGATGCGAAAGAATGAGTTTAAATGTATGGAGTGGGTCTCAGTCGCCAATGCAATCTTGTTATTAGGAACCCCCAAAATCGGGACTTGATTTAGCACCTGTTGTTTGCAGCAACATCTATCGCTGCTATTTAGAACTACAACCGGGAATTTTAAGAACTCCTGACATCTTACATACTCTTCTGCACTTTTTTTTTTTTTTTAATAGCTGTCACCATTTGCAAGTTATTGAATTTTAAAACCGTCAGTCCATTTTAGGACACCCGGTATATAAAAAGCGTCAATGCCAGCTTTTTCATATGCAATTTTTCGAATGCTGTTGGCTCCTTAAAAGATGTACAAAGAATAAACAAATTCTTCGTTTATATGTATAAAAATACTCTTTTGAAATTAATATATGTAGAAGTCACCGTGAAGTTCAAAAGCAACACCGAGAACTTTTACGGATACTGTAAAAGCACTTACTTTTGCGAGGCTTTAATTTTCGCGATTTTCGAGAGCCCGTCGTAATAGGGAAAATTTAAGCCTCGCGAAATATTTTTTTTTCGCCTCAAACAATAATAAAAAATCAGATATTTTTCACTTATCCAAAATTTAATGATTACAGTTACTTAAATAAGAAATAAGTACAAAATGTTTTTGAATACTTAAAGCTATTTCTTGAATACTATACAACTGTTTCTTGAATAAAAACAATAGTACAGCTAATAGAATGCCTCTCATTCCCTTACAATATTTATACCAGCTTGTTTGAAGCCATTCAAAATTATTTCCTGTTTGGCTTCAATACCGTTAAATGTGTGCACAAGCCAAGAAGCGTGAATTGGTTTTAGTCGTGATATTAGCAGGTCCACAGATTATTTTTCCTCCAGGAATTTAAGCTAATTAGAATACCACTTAATTAAATTCATTCTTGAGCAAACGCTTGAACTCGCCGTTTACAGGTTTTTACGCCGTTTACGTCCAAAGGCTGGAGCTCTCCTGTGCAGGAAGCGAGCACAAAAATTGGAATAATGTTTGTTCCTCTTCTCTAGTTCAGCCAGAAAAAGAGGATCTTGGTGCGCCTTAAAAACGTCGAATAATATTACACCAGGTTGTTCTGGAACTAGCCCGAGAAGTTCTCTCTGCTTTTCGTAATAAGGTACAAGAATATTTTCGACGTATCGAATCATTGTGTCAGGACAAAAGGAAGTTTCTTAAAATGCCTTATGCAAAAGGGGTTCTATTTAGGTAGTTTCGAGATTTTTCAACTTTCGGTTCTCTTCATATAAAACTCGCGAAGTAACCAATATCGTCATTTTCGCGAAAATTACGGCTCGCGAAAATAAGTGCTTTTACCGTATTTAAAAAAGGTTGGGGTACTTTATTCTATTTAAATATATTTTTTAAAAATGAGAAAACCTTTATAGGACTATTGTTATTTAAAATTGTTACTACTGTTACTTCAAATGCCGCATTGTAAATTAGGACATCGCCATTAAAAAAAATAAATAAATAAATAAATAAATCGGCATTTATAGTTATACATTTTTGTTTCATCCATTGCGTGTGTTTTGGTACTTCTAATGTGGCCCGCTTCCCGTAACCCCCCTCCCTTTATTAATAATCAGGGCTCGATCCGCTTCGCGGTTTTCTGCAGTTGTTCTGGCTCACATGTCGTGTTTAATTAGGGAAAACGTGGGAATCATAAGAATTGAGCAGATCATGCGGAGGATTTTGTGGGAATTTCGCTAGATAGTTTCTATATTCCACGTCCTTTCTTAAAGACACATACATTTATGCATAAACATCCGCTCTCACTTGAATATATTTGATAAATATATTAGAGAACAATCATTCCTCTCTTGCCAGATAATTTATCTTGCATGAGCACCGTCAAGTGCGAGGGGGTTGTGGGGGTCCAGGATTTTGAAATTTTATTAATTACACTTTCTTTTTCCCTGACGATTTTTTTCTTATATGAAGTGCAGTTTATTAAAGTAATTTAAAGTAATTCAACACCAGGGGAGAGAAGCACTTAGGTTTTTTACGTCGAGGGGTCTCTAGGTCTGTACCCACCGTTGAAGTCAACTTCTAATTCTTTTTTTTACGTTCATGTGTTGGAAATTTATGATAAACAAGATGTTCAGGAGGCATACTGTCGAAAAAAAAATTATTTTTATATTCTCCATTTTAAAAAAAGCTGGTCGAAATTTTTAATACTTAACAATTCTTGTTAAATTTCTGTATTGTTCTGTTTATGTTGATATATTTTAAAATTTCTCTTGCATTGTGTGTGTATGGGGTGCTCTGACAAAACTATCTCAGTTTAGCTTATTTCATTTTTACATACGTATATATATATATAATACATCAATTATTTCATTTTACTAATCTAAATATTACATTTGTAAAATGTGTAACATGATCGTAAAAATTGGAAAATAATTCTATCTAAAAATATATTGATTTATTTCTTAGAAACGACAATGTCCCAATTTTGTGGCTTTAGGTATAAATAGGTTAATTCGCCTTAAATTCAATCTTTTTTACTCCAGCTAGTTCTGTAGTAGTTTAGTTAGCGGTTTAGAGGATAAAAAATTGTATTAAAATCTGTGTGCAGTAATCCCTTAACATTCGTGAGGGTTAGGTTCGCGAAAACCTCCGCGAATGTCAAAATCGCGAATGTTGAGATAATTGAGATTAACAATAAGCTAGAAGTAGCTAGGAGTCGTTCGGTAGCTTCATCACCCCGAGCCCAACCCTTCCCGCTTTTCGGTGTCTTTAATTTGTGTAATTTCCGTTTTAAATTTGTCCGGTTTCAATTTTTTTTTTTTTTTTCGAATCTGGCTTTTGCTAGAGAGTCTTTCATTCGGAACGTGGCTGGGGACCTGGGAATCTTGCTTCCGCAAAAGAGTCGGAGTAGAGTAGAAGAATAAAGGGTTGCGGACGAAGATGGGCCGCTCGCCGCGGCGGTTGATTATATTAATAATTGAGATTTAAAATGTCCCGTGCATAAAAGTGGGTTAGTTTTATATATTTTTTTTCATTTTATGGAAAAGAGCTATTGGAATTCAAAAAGTATATTTATTACGCATTATACATTAAAAGAACATGCTTTAAATAAATTTAAATACAGTATGGATCCCGTTATCCGGAAACCCCGTATCCAGAATGCTCCGAAAACCAGAATGCAAAATTGTAACCAAAAAATAATTAGTTTCATTTCAAAAACGTAAAGACTAAAGATATACTTTATGTCAAGCATGGAGTACAGCAGACAGATATACACTCATCCATTGGGTGATATAATTTGTGGTCATCTGCAATATTTTTTTATAGTATGAATGAGCATGAAGTTGAAGGCTTTAAAATTTCTGAGAAGAAAATTGTTACAGATCTACTGGACTAAGCTAACGACTAAAGAACTTTCATGTTCAGAAACTAAATTGTTGGTTCAAGAGTCAATGGAAGATTGTATAATTGCTGATGATAATACTCCTGAAAGTGATCAAATGACTGTCAGTGGGATTTGTGACATAATGACAAATGATATGTCTGATGGAAGCGATGATGATAACTAGCAGAATGAGGCGGGTAAAAATTTTTCAAATGATCTACTGATATTTTTCAACTGAACAACTGACTTGTGGAATGCAACAAAGAAGCCACTTCCACGAACAGCAAATCTTGTCAGTATACAGGAGCAATTAGTACAAGAGACACGCTATAAACAACCAATCTTGATATACTCATAGTAAAAAAAAAAAAAAAAAATAAAAAAAAATAATAAAAAAAAAAAAAAAATAAAATAAAAAAAAAAAATAAAAAAAAAGTCTGTAATTATGTATTTATATATTATTAATATTTTATACATTTAATATCATTATGTTGTACTATTCTTGACACTTATAGTAAAATGTTCCGAATAACGGAAAAACCCCTTATCCAGAATATCTCAGGTCCCAAGCATTCTGGATAACAGATCCTATACTGTAATTATAAACATGTTGTACAAAATTTATTTGCTAGTTGATGCCGGAAAAAATTTAGTGATGTGCGGTTGATTGACAGAACAGATCTTTTGTGTATGTATTTCCATGTCAGGAAAAGGTGCTGTCTTGATTTCTATTATAAATTTGAGACCCCTCATCAGTGAAGAATCGCATTCTATTGCTTTTGAAACAAGTTGTTGTTGATATTTTAAAATTTTCCCGACAATTTTTGCAGAAAATATTTCACCTGCAATAAAGAGTTAGAATTTTAAGAAAATTTAGAAAATTGAAAATAAAATAAAAACTGCATAAAAAATAAAGAAAATTACTGATCGATATTTTCCCTCAACGCAAGGGCTGAAGTTCTCGTAACTTAGGCCATGCAGTAATGCAGTAAGTTATACAGTAGATAGGTGTCGAGTGTCACGTAGTTCATAGAATTGGCAAAACAAAGTGAGTTTACTTTGTAAAAAAATATTCTTTATAAATCAAATTTCGCGAATAATTAAGTTAAATATTCGCGAATGTTGAAATGGTCTGCCTTTTCTAATTCGCGAATGTTAAGGGATTACTGTACTTTATAACTCTATATTCTTGCACAAATTTCACATTCTGAATTGATTTAGAAATACGAAAAAATATTCACTGACTTGTAATTGGCTCTAGGGAGGTGGAGGGAGTTTTTTCTTTCAAATTTTGAATGACAGTTTTCATGTTACTTGTAACTGATCCTTTAAAAGGGATGGCAATTGCGAAATTGATTAGATTTTCCTTAAAAATAGCTAATTTTTGATTAAATGTTGGCAAATTTTAGAAAAGTTTGTTCTTAATATTTTATTTATTGATGTATATTTCTAGTAATTTCATAAAATATACCATATTTTTCGTTAAATAAGATACTATTAAATTTTGTTTCAAAAGACTCGTTATATCTAATTTATAGGAATTTTTTTATGCACAATCATACATTTAAAATAACCTACATTGATTTTTTCATATGTTCACATAAAAGAGTCTTTATTTATTCATGTAAAACAAAATTACATTTATTTAGTTGCAGACAATATAATCCTCTTCCACGTTTGTTCGAGTTTCAATTGGACTACAGTGAAACTTCATTTAAAGGCCACCTCTATTCACGGGCCACCTCTTTTAAGGACCAATATTTTTATGAACGAAAAATTTTCCCATAGACATAACGTTAAATTTACTCCTATTAGGGGCCACACCTACCCTTCATAAAGACCATTTTTTCCAACGTGCCTTAAATCCTTAACAGGTATATTGAATTACTGAACGAAAAGATAAGAGATCAGCAAACAACTGCACTTGCAACAAAGAAGGCAGGAGAGATGGAGAGTATTTAGTAACACAATGAAGGACCACAAACTTTTCCACAAGTGAGACAAACAGGTTTTCCTCACACTTTATTTGACCTTTCAACTTGTAGGGGTTGTGTTGGAGGGGAAACTTGACCCTTTGTCGTGGACGCATAAGGATAGCAGGTTATCTAGAAAAACTGATTCCACATTCCACATTTATTGAAATTGTGAATGCATATTGAAGTACAATTTTTACGGTAGAAATTCTATGCTCAGGCTTATGTAAAATTTAAAATTATGGTACCTAAATCAAGTCAAAGAGTACATTTGGATTTGAATGACAAAAACCTAAGTTCTTAATTGTCATGATCAAGGCACATCTGCAAGGAAATTGGTTTCACAGTTTAATTGCAGCAAGAATCAAATAAACAATATTGTTAAAAAACAAAGAGAGCTTACTGGAAGAATATGCAGATTTTAAAAATCGTGGAATAAAAGGAAAGAAAAATGAAAAAAAATGGCCACCCCTATTCAAGGGCCAATTTTCAATGGAACGGCAGGTGGCCCTTACACAGAGGTTTCACTTATATACTTATGAGTTACATAATTGAAATAGTGATATGTTTTTGTATATCAAGCCAAAATACTGCGTGAGATATAAGCAATACTCCGTGTGCTTATATCTCAGTGATGGTCTGTCTCAACGTTAACGCTTCGATAGTACATTTATTCGCTGCTTGTAATTATGCTTTAATAATTTTTGTGATATGGAAATGTTTATTTTGAATAAGCCTTATACAAATTGTTTTTGTTTCAAGTATAAATTCCCTCTCGGTGAAACCTCCAGTATTCTTTCAGACACCTTAAGTATATTCTTTCTTTTTCAAATCACTATCAAAAATTTTTAAATCTATTAGCCCCGGAATGCTATTTCTTTCTCCCAGCTTATTTTGTCTCCAATAAATAACGTTACCTTGTGTACGCTAGCCGTAAAACAAAAGCCAATGTTTCATTGTGCGATTAATTACTCTACAGCATTTTTTAAAACTTCTCAGTATCGCACATTTTCAATGTTTATACCCGTCGTATTGGGAAAAAAAGTACTTTTTAATGCAATTTGTTTGAAAACTGCATTTTCATTTGTTTTTGAAATATTGATTTTTTTGTAGTTTTTAGCGACATTTGTTTCATTTTGGCAACTCAAGTTCTCCATTTCTGTAGACAGTAAAGAAAAAAATGTTGAAAAATAGCAATTATATCTTTTTGTTGCCATTTTCTCTTAAAAATTGAAAAAAAATAAAAATTAAAATACGTGCTATTTTAAGAAAAATATAAATGAAGGATTTATGATAAAACATGGAGCTATTAAAACTGTATTTAATTTTAAGTATCTATATTAATGCAAATGACGTAATTTTACATAAAATAAAAGCGTGTGCTTTAAGTCATAAAATTGAAATATGTTTTGCAGTAGAGTCCCGCTTAACCGAGTTGTTTTCTTTTGATGGACTGGTTGCTTCTATTATAAATGAAGCGTTAGGTGAAGATGAAAGAGCAGCCGTGATTTTTACGACTGCTCTTTCATCTTCACCTAACGCTTCATTTATAATGGCTGTTTCATAATAATAGAAACCACCAGTCCACCAGAAGAAAATGAAGTAATGGAAATGCCGGGGGCGACACTAAATTCTGAAAAAGCAGAATTCCTGTTCTCTAGTTTTATACTTATCTTTGTTTTTGAAAGCATGGTACAGAGACATTAAAAAAATATTGTTGACAAAAATTTTAAAAATTGTACTTTTTATTACTAAAAATTATTATTATTTTCATAAATAACTCCAGCAACTAACACCATGCCTTTTATGAAAAACCATAACTGACACATGAGTTGTAACAGTTAAGACTAATAATTTACTATACTAGATGACATTACTTTGCAGAATTTTACAATAAAAAAGCTTATTTAAGTTGGATTTTTGCTGAAATGTAAGTTACTGGTTAGGTGTTAATAATCGGGGTGTCTCTGGTGTAAAAATTTAGTTTTTATTAATGTTTTTCGACAAGCTTGTATTCAGGAATAATTATCTTTTTCTTTGTTCGCTCTCTGGCTGTCACCGGAGTGAAAAATAATAATTTTTTTCTGAACTTAGCTACATTTTTCACAAAATGTTAAAATTAGGATAATATTTTAAATATTGACTGTTTTAATAAGTCAGGCTGCCTTATTTTTAGACAGAGTTTTTCTTTCTTTTTCTTTCTTCTTTCTTTTTTTTCGGGTTAGGACTTAAATTACGAGCATCTTAATAAGTCATACTAGTGTATCTTTTCGAATTAGGTCTTATTTTCGGGAAACACGGTAATTATCAAAAGAAAATGTCCATGCCAATTTTAGGCGATAGGCGAATATTGCGCAAGTGTCACTTAATAAATATTACGGTGAGAATTTCACAAAATTGACCAGTTAGCGAGAAATGAGTGTTTTTGCCCGCGAACTATGGCAACTATGCCCGCGATAGCTATATCTTAAAAAACTTATGCACAGAATTTAATAAAACTTCATATTCTGTTACACTTTCACGTACTCGTAAATAGATCCTTATTAGGCTTGGGTATATACTGCTCAACAGGCGTCGCTTTTATGGTCTTTGGGTTGGGAATTTTTGTTGCAGACATCTAAGCGTGCGGGTGCCGAAATTCAATTATTTGTTTGAAAAATGCGATGCTTATATCTCCTTTTTTATATGCACACAACGAACCTGTACCCTTAGAATCCTCACGAGGACATAAATTGTCATTTAATTTTGGCACTGTGATAGCGAATTTTGAAGTATTAACATGTATGAGATAGAAGAGAATTTGGAATTGGCACATCCGACTAGTTCTATTTTAATATCATGGCAGTAAGCGTTAATCATGGACATGTTTTTGTTTTATAATATACAAGTTTATCCTCCTAAAAAAGGGGTAAGTTAAGTTTAGGAAAAATTACTTAGAAGTTCCAAAAGCTTATTTACTTTTTCTAACTACAATAGGCATTCAGATTGCTCTCCTGGAATTTCTAATCTCGCACCAGCATGTACGTTAGGAAGACTCGTTTCAGCTGTTCATGCTGTGGTATGATCATTCGATATCGCTGCATTATTCGGTTAACTGTTGAGTCGGGTAATGCAAATACTGTTCAACAGACTTCTTACAAAACAGTCTTCCCCTTTCTTTGAAGGATTCAGGGACGAAACTAGCCTTTTTTGCACACGGGGCAAACATGGATTTTCCGCCCCTCGCCTCTTCCACAAAGTATATTTACAAAGATAATTTTACCAGTTTTCTAATAGCCGACTTATTTTAAAATTTAAAATATGTAATCATAAAATATGTAATACTGAACTACGTAATCTACAATGGCGGATCCAAGGGAGAGGTCACCGGGGTCATGCCCCCCCCCCCCCCTGAACACCAACAAAAATAGTCTAATGATCATTTTTGTCCCGATTATCCGAGTCCCGCTTCACCGATTTTCCGCTTTAATCGAATTATTTTCCTTTGATGGTCTGATGGCTTCCATTATTAGGAAACAGCCATCGATTATAAATGAAGTGTTAGGTGAAGATGGAAGAACAGCCGTAAAAAGTTAGAACTCTGATTTTCGGGTCTGAATGGGTAAAAAATGGCCATTTTTCTTTTACTTCATTTATAATGATCATTTCATAATAATGGAAGCTATCAGTCCATCAGAAGAAAATGATCCATTGCAAAAGTATAATCCTTCAATTGGCGCCCCTTCGTACTGATGCCCGGGACACATGGCCCCTCTGCCCCCCTCTCCCCTTTAGTTTCGGCCCTGGAAGGATTTCTGTTGGAAAAAATGAACTTTAATGTAACTAGCCTACACTCATTTGGGAGAAACACACCGTTCATAACGCGGGAGTGTGTTCACTATGCCGATTTAACCGCTAATATAAGACTGCAGTATTGCACCTGGCTCAACTTCAAAACTCTTTTGCTCTTGTCTTAGTAAGAAGTATGAATTAAGTTCCCTTTAGCGCTTTTTTGGGACACCTGTAGATGTAAAAGTACGAGAAACTTGAAACATAAACTAAACTTCAAAATATCTTTGTTGTATGATATGTTAGATATATACACGCGACCAATGGCATAGTTCAAAAAGACGCGACCAATGATAGATCTAAAATTAAATTCATTTTTAATCGCTGCAAAACACTTTGCAACGCAAGTAATTTTTTAACCATAACTCTAAAACTAGTTGTCGGAATGGGCTGTAATTTTGGATTCTGATATTTTAAGCTTACAGAAATTGATTTCTGTTAAAGTATTCATAGGTTACAATTCAGTTACATTTTAAAAATTAATTTAAAATATATATGTATCTGAAATTAATTTTCGAAAAAGATTTGATTGCATTGCAATCTGTTTTGCAACGATAGTACCAAACTTTAAATCTACATAATTCCTATTGTTGGCTGAATAACTATTCCGTGCGACTTCCTGTTTGGTATGCGTTGGTAAAATATACCAAAGAATCACAACATAATGTTAGAACAGAATTAAGTGCTAGTATTGGCAATTTCAAAATTAGTTGTAATTTCTTTATGAAGGCGACCTCCTAACTAAAATTTTGTATAGCATTAATTCACATTATTACTAATCGATTTGTATCAGATTTTTTTTTTTTTTTTCCCCCAATGATTTGTGGCAGAGTTAGTACGAAGGTATCCTTCCCTTTTCCACCCCTCTAACGACTGTAAAATTAGTTTGTTTTACTGTTCTATTCTTTTACAAATGTTTTTGTACTAATTATATCTTTTTCTCTTTCAGGTAAGTGATAAGTTGGAAGTTCTTGACTTGACCTTATATTTTTCTATCATTTTATGACGTGAGATATGTAAGTTCCTGTAGTTTATCTCTAGTGTGTTTTGTGGAGAAATTTAGCTATGTTCTTTATAATTATGGATATTGTAGAAAATATAGCCATTCTTGAGGACAAATGAAATTGCTCAGTGTGCGGAGTTGATAAGTATTCCGGACAAAATTATATAAATATGATTAACTCATTTCTCCGCTTCAATAATTGTATCATTTTTTTTTTTCTGTACTACTATTTTAAGATGAATAGATCATACTATTGACAAAACCATGAAGGGAAAAAAATGTTTTTCATTTCGTGTTCATGTTGTCTTAAACCACGGGTCTGTCCAGGCTTTTCTTACAGGATCCTGTTTTTGTGAAGTTGTGAATTTTTTCTTGTATTTGTGAAAATTCTAGTCATAATTTTGTGAATTTGTAATTAGCATTATATTCAGGTTCTATCCTTCATATATAGCCAAGTAATATGTTCTTCGATAAGTTCAGCTGTTTTGTAACAGGTCTGATTTTATTTTTAAATGATGAAATTTGTGAAAGGTTCAATTTGAATGTGAAAAAATTCTCTGAAAGATCTATTTTTTAAACAAGGAATTTTGTGAAAGGTCCTGTTTTGGGATAAAAAATTTTTGTAAAAGGTCCTGTTTTGGAATAAAAAATTTTTGTGAAAGGTCCTGTTTTAGAATGAAATGTTTTGTGAAGGCTCCTGTTTTAGGATGAAAAAAAAATGTGAAGGGTCATTCAAAGGACCTAAAATTTTCCTATACAGATCACTGAAACACGGGGGAGTTCACGAGAGGAGGGGGAACAAACGAATTATTGTTTCAATTCTCCTTTTCAAAAATACTTATTTTTTAATAATTAATACTTTGTTAAATTTCTATATTGCTTTTTATGTTGATATAGTTTTAAAAATGTCCTTGTAAGGGGCGTCCTCCCCCCTCCCGAAATAAATAAATGAATAATAATAAATCTAAATTTAGCTTATTTTACGTTTATATTTTCCATTTTATAGATTGCGGTCAAGGCTATAGAATAGGCACATCTGTTCTAATGTCATGCCCCTCTCTGGATTTTATTCTTCCGGCATCCATACTTGAGTATTTAGCTACCTCCTCTTTTCGGAGTAAATGGTTATCAGCTTATCAATTCTGTTTTTAAAAAAATTCGGTGTTTACAAAATTTAAAACAGTACTTTGTAATTTCAAATGCAACCCTTTAATTTTTGGCGCCTTGAGTTCATGCTTAAATCCCGCCCTGGATATGATTAATTGGAAAAGAGAACAGAACGATTTGTTCACATTACATACTGATTCGCGTAGCTATTATCATTTTTTGAGGCAATGAACCTTTTGAATCTTTAACTGGATACAATGATTCGTTGGTAAATTTGTCCATTGTTCCTTTAAAGCCAACAAGCGAGCAAGAATAATCTCTCATTGAAAGATTTGTCTTTCATTGTTTATTAGGATTTGTCATTTTGTCATATGAATGATTTTGCTCTTTGATAACTGTGCGGACTTCTTCCGTTCCTTAAATTTCTCATGATCGGACCTCATTCTTGGGAGTGGGAGGAATTAATTTTCAAATGCAGAAAGGCATTGAAATTGACCAAATAGCACGCCTTTATAGGGTGTTAACGATTTTAATCAAATGATACCAATGATTAAATCGAGATTTTAATCAACTTTTTTTTAAAAATCATTGATTAAAATCATAAATTTTCTAAATGTTTAAAATTACATAAAAAAAAAATTATTAAAATCTAAGATTAACATAATTTGGAAAGTATCTATAGGTATTTTGCCTTACGATTAAACAAAAAAAAAGGGCTTTAAATATTTTTTCTAAGCTTAGACTATTCCTTAGACTTGTAAAAAATTGAGTACAAAGTTTGTAAAAAGCAAGTTTTTATCTATCATAAAAATCATTTTTTTAAATGATATTTAAATCTAATATAATTTGAAATTTCAGTTATTTTTTCAAAAGCAGAAAAATCCATCTTTAGATTTACCCAGAGATTCTTCTAAAAAATTTCTTCATACCATAGTATTTCTAATTCCATGTGCCCAATACATTGCAAAAATTATAGAACTTTATTTCTTTAGAAAAAAAATAGGATATTATTAAATCATGTCGTTATTTAATTGTATTTTTCAATTTGTAATTCATAAAATCCTTAAAAATTGTCACTTTATTTATTAACCAACTGTTTACCTATTTTTCATATCATTACTACATTACTAATATATTTACGCATAAAATAATGCTCTTTCTGGTTTTTTTTTTTTTCTGAAATAGTGCCTTTTTTGGGAAATAGCACCTTTTTCCTTTCTCTTTATAGAATGAATACTAAATTATTAATTATCATTTTAGACCTTAATGCATAAAAATGTATATTATTTTTTTTAATTAGAGTTAATTGTTTATTTAATAATTATTAATTTTAAGCAGTGTTAACAATTTAATGTTAAATGCAGTTATTAATAATTTTAATAACTGTAAATATCAGTAGTATTTAATTATATTTTAGATAATTATTTTAATGTATATGTTACCGGCCAAACCCGATTTTAGGCCAAGCTAGATTGGCCTAGGCCAAACTAGTTTATCCTAACGCTCATCGGATAAACTAGTTTTTCCTAGGTCAAACTAGTTTATCCTAAGCCCATAGGATAAACTAGTTTTTCCTGGCGGCCGTAGGATAAACTAGTTTTTCCTAGGCCAAACTAGTTTGGCCTAACGCTCATAGGATAAACTAGTTTAGCCTACTATTCAGTGGTCTGAACCAGTTTATCCTAGGCCGATCTAGTTTATGCTAGTCCAATTCAATTTGGAGTTCTTTTATTGATGCCAAAGACCGTTTTGTCGCCAACCTTCTTATCCTAGGCTAATCTATAGTTTATCCAAGGCTAATTCAATTTGACGTGCTTTAATTGATGCCAACCAGTGTTGAGCACGCTCTCAAGAAAAAAAAAAGACGAACTAATTCAAACTCCAATTCAATTTCTCAAAAATGAGTCAAGTTCATGCTCAAATTCAAAATTTTTTAAACGAAACCGCTCAACTCAAACACATTTATGGAAGTGAGCGAAGTTAACTAGAAAATCGTTATTTTATTGTATTTTATTTTTTAATATAATAGATGTTTAGCATCCAAATTTTCTAAATTTTCTGAGCTAGTCTTTTGGTTATTGGATGTAAGGTTCTTTACGGGCCTGCCGGATTTTCCTTCACGACACTCAGTCCAGGCTTCGTTTGGGGATTACTTTTTTCGATAGGTTCGGACCGAGATGGACCGAGACTCAATTTTTTTTTCCGGTTTAACTCAGGACTGAACAGCATTCTTCTTGAGGTCTACACAGGCAGAAATTTTCAGTCCAATTTCCAACCCAGCTCATGTGACAAACATTTGGATCGCCAGGAACTCTGGTATATTCAGTAAAAATATCAGTAACATTTGGCCCAGCCCAACTTTTTTTTTAACGCACGTATTTTTAAATCGCTATTTTTCCACAATTAAAATTTATATATATATTTATTTTTAAATTTTTTAAAGATGAGTAGATGCATTTTTAGGTAATAAAATTAAAGTACGGTACAACCTAAAATAACCTACCTATGACGGAATGCCGTGTTTAACAAAAATAAATATATTGATCTATGCAGATGTGGATATTAGTACTTGTAAAAAGAATATAATGCATTTACAACAGACGAATAAACATTCTAATTAAGAAAACTGCCTATAACGGATTTTTCTTCTTTCGTATGCAATCCCGTCTTAGTACATTTTATTGTATAGAAATTTTTTAATTTTTAAATCTCCAAGCCATAGAATGTGGATTAACGCTATTAATGATTCTATTGTAAACTATATTGATTTTTTAATGAATCTCTATTTGTATGTAAATATCTGAATAATTACTAATAGCAATAATTTTTTACACGGCTTGGAGACTTGAAAATCTGAAAAAATTCTATAGAAGAACCTTCTAAGAAGGAATCACATAGAAGAGGGGAAAAACTTCGTTATGGTTAAGTTCCTTTTTTAGCAGGTCCGTCATCTCTAGCAAATGTATTGTGTTTTTTTTTTTTTTTCAAACGGATTATTATACCCAATTTGCACCGATTAAAAAAAAAAAAAAAAATCCGTTTAAAACAGAATTTCGTCATACACAGATTCTTCTAACAGGTTTTACAGTACTGTATCCCCATCCGTATATATGTATGTACTATTCATTAAATAGAATTTCAATTGTGGATTAATGGTAGCTTAAAAATAAATGTATTTTAGGTCAAGCTGGGACCGGGACTTTGCTAAATTTTTGAAAATTCCAGATTTCTGAAAGTATATCAAATGTATTTCTGATATTCTTAATGGGGCATTTACTCATAATTAATTCAAAGCCAAGTGATATTTATGTGAGAATAAAAAAGTATTAAAAAAAAATAAAAGTTTTTTTTAAATATTTTTTTTTAAATATTTTCACCTGGCTTTAAATTAATTATGAATAAATGCACCATTAAGAATATCGGAGATACATTTGTTATTCTTTCCGAAATATGGAATTTTCAAAAATCCGGCAAAGTCCCGGCTTCGACGATGCCGGATTTTCGAGACAGGTTATACTGTACATTATTAAAGTTAAACAATCCTCTAAATTCTTCCTCTCCTAATTTTTATGATAACCTCTCATCCCATTCTTTGGTCCTCCAGCACACAATTTATCATATGGAACATATTTTGTAACTACCAGCGGCGGTGAAATGGGGAAGATAGGGGTACAGTATCCCACTCCCCATCGAATAAAATATATTATACAGGGGTGCGGCAGTACTACTTTCCACAAGGTTTTCGACGGAGCAGTAGTTGGGATCAATAAAAGCACATCACATTGTATTGGCGTAGGATAAACTAGATCGTCCTAGGATAAACTAGAAGGTTGGCGCCGGGGCGGTCTTTGGGATCAATAAAATCACGCCAAATTGAATTAGTCTAGGATTAACTAGATCGGCCTAGGATAAACTAGTTCAGACCACTGAATGCGTTAGGCCAAATTAGTTTGGCCTAGGAAAAACTAATTTATCCTATGGGCGTTAGGATAAACTAGTTTGGCCTAGGAAAAAATAGTTTATCCTATGCGCGTTAGAATAAACTAGTTTGGCCTAAAATCGGATTTGGCCGGTAACATATATAATGTTATTGTATACTACTAATGATAATGAATGCAGTTTTTATAATTATTCTGATTACTAACTAATAATTATAATTAATTAAAGCTTAAAGACATAGATTATGTTAGCAATTATAGGTTTAATTGTTTTGGAAACCTAAAATTATCGACAGCTATTCCATATTTTAACACAGGGAAAAAAATCATAAAAATCTGATTTAAATAAATAAAAGAATCCGATTTTTTTTACAAGGCTTTAGCGCATCAAAAGATTCGAAAGCTATTGTGAATGCGATTTTGATTAAAATATTACATATTAAAATTTAGTTAATTTGTAATATTTTAATCAAAATCGGATTGAAAATTATGCGTTGGAATAAAAGTTTTGGTGGAAAGCATTTTTATCATTGCTGCATGCGCCATAAAAATGCTCATTTTTGAAGTCATTTTATTCAAAACGCGCATGATTTTGTGAAAATGGGTAGATAGATAGATTTTCATGACTTTTTAAAAATTTTGTACAATAAATGAAAGTGAACGAAATGAACTGAAATTTTTGTCCTTTTTGTCACAGTTAACATTGTGAAAATTATACTTGCTTATGCTTTAAAAATTATTCCGAATTTTGCCTTTTAGGAAATAGTTACATTTTACAATGATTCGTACATCATGATGTTTTCGAAAATATCAGATATTTTTATATATTTATCCGATATTTTCAAAATATTTAAGTTACCGCTGATTATAAATATTTTTAGAGCTACTATAAATTGGAAACTAAAACATATTGCACTTAAAAAAGTAATATTCTAAATGTATCCCCCCCCCCCCCCACACACACACACTTGCAACGAAACTGAACAACAACTAATTGAAATCAGAAATAACTTTCTGAAAACTTAAACAATTTGCTTTTTACACTATCAAAAAACTACAGCATTCTGTATCACACATAAAGAAAATTTTATGTCTTAGGCGCATCCCACACTAAGGCGACACATAAGACATGTCGCTTGAATTCGCTGGAAAAACTGGTTTAAAACAGGTTTGAAACAACTTCGTTCTTTGTTTCGACCGGTTTATGCGCTACATGTTTCGGCTTCATGTCGCTTGTCGTCTCAGTGTGGGATGCCCCTAAGGCGACACATAAGACATGTCGCTTGAATTCGCTGGAAAAACTGGTTTAAAACTGGTTTGAAACAACTTCGTTCTTTGCTTCGACCGGTTTTTGCGCTACATGTTGCGGCTACATGTCGCTTGTCGTCTCAGTGTGGGATGCGCCTTATACAACAAAATTTTCAATAAATATTTAATTTTAATTGAAAAATTTGACCTTAACCTGTTGTGCAATTTAAACTGCAAAGTAAACCAAAACCCGAAAAGATTCTTTACAATGATGCTATAAATAACTGATTATCTAAATTAAACTGTTTATCTCTTAATATTAATACAGTAGATTCCCTCAAATCTGCACAGCTTGGGACCTAAGGTTGTGCAGATTTCTGGTCATTGCTTTGTTTACATTTTTAAACAGTAATTTGAATGCAATAATGCAATAGGGATTATAATGAATGCTTACAATAAAGTAAAATGGCAAAATCATTAAGTAAAGTAATAAATTAAAATAATAAAAAATTAAATGCATTTAAAAACGATTAAATTATTAAAAGTAAATAATAATTATCAAGTAAATAATAATGTATAATAAAGATGAGATACATTTTTCTTGAGTTATTCAATGAAACTTGCCTCATAAAGGTACCCTATTAATTCACATCAAAATCATAAAATAAAGAAGTTTAATTTCAGGTTTAGCCAGACTTAATTAAAAAATCTTGATAATACATAAATATATTTGGTAAAAAGATTGCAATTACCTGTGATATCAGCAGTATCTTGAATTTTTTCAGAAATAAATTTATACTTCCTTCAGGAAAAAGCATTAGTTTAGTCATATTAATAAGAATTAAATATTAAAATACTTGCAGGAAAACATAAAAATAAAAAAAATCTAATTTTTTTCTCTACATCTGAACTGAAAGTTTCATTGTTTACATCTGAGATGAAATGCGGATTTAAGGGAGTGTACTGTATTGTCCCACATAATTACTGGTTATACATTTAAGAATTCCGCATAGATTTTTTTCCTTTGGGGGGGGGGGGGGTCACTACTAGAAGCAAAAGTTCTTTGTCTACAGAATGACACAGTTAGTAATAGTTGAAAAATGCATAACTGAAAACATAAAAAATATCAAGCACAACGATATTTTGAAAAAATAAATAAATAACAAATATATGAAATTATCAAACAACAAATTATTTTAAAAATAAATAGCGAACATATATCACAATATCTATCCATAGATATATACACTATATGGCCAAAGGTGACCGGTCACTTGCAATTTTTGACGTTTTGTCAAATATCTTGAAAAATACATGAGGAATTAACCTGAAACTGCAGGTGTGTAAATAGTATAGTTATAATAGTATAGTATAATTTTAATTAATTTTTCAACTACATTTCAGCAGTGAAATTACGCTTGAAATTATTGAATATTAATGATGTGAATTATCACACTGCTAACAAAGCGTAAACCAACTTAGTGAAAAATTTCCAAGCCGGGAATCGAACCCGGGTCCCTGGGTCACTAAGTTGGTTTACGCTTTGTTAGCAGTGTGATAATTCACATCATTAATATTCAATAATTTCAAGCGTAATTTCACTGCTGAAATGTAGTTGAAAAATTAATTAAAATTGTATATTCACCGATGCTGGGTTTATTTGCGTCTCATGTTACGCCGCTAGAATGTGTGCTCATGAAGACTTCTCCATCTTGTGCTGCGGTAGCAGCCTTACCGACTTATATAAGTGAGAAATGCCAAGCTGGACATCGTGCTTGTGGTTTAGTGGTAGAGCACTGGAGATCTATTCCAGGGACCCGGGTTCGATTCCCGGCTTGGACATTTTTCACTAAGTTGGTTTACGCTTTGTTAGCAGTGTGATAATTCACATCATTAATATTCAGTATAGTATAAGTCATATATTAGGGCGAAGATTTTTTCCCGAAACTCCATAGGGGACCGTCAACATATTGAAAAAGAACGAATATCTTTTGGATAACCCTGTAAAAACTAATGTAGCAAAAGCGTTCAAACTCGAGATTATTAATAAGTGGCTTATTGTAATATACTGTGTTCATTTTTATGAGGATAGCATGTATACTCGTAGAGAAATTGAAGTTTTTATAAAAACAGTCCCAAATTTCGCCAAGTTTTTTTGCTTGTAATTTGCAGAGTTCTTAATATAACAAAAAGTTCTTTTCAGAAAATATGACGAACAACATTATACACAATACTCTGCAATCAGAATTAAAAAATAATAAAAATTGTATGAAAAATGAGCAGGTTTACTAAATAATGATTCACTGCGCATGCTCGAACGTAATCAAAATATAATTTGCATAATGTGTTAGTTAAATTTATGGAGCAACTTTTGTGAAAGTCTCAAAAACATAGTTTGAAAAGTCTGATAATAATCGTTTATAGAATAAGCTCAAAATCCGTTATTCCTAAAAAGAAGCAAAAAGATAAGGGGCTGTATCTAAATACAGTAGTACGTGCAATATTGTGTATGCTATATTGGCACTAATCAATAGATATATGGATACAACCCCTCATTTTTTTGCTTCATTTTGGGAACAACGGATTTTGAGCTTATTCTATAAACGATTATTATCAGACTTTTCAAACTATGTTTCTGAGACTTTTAAAAAAGTTGCTCTATACATTGAGCTAACACATTATGCACATTATATTTTAATTGCATTCGCGCATGCGCAATGAAACACCTTTTAGTAAACCTGCTCATTTTTGATCCAATTTTTATTATTTTTTAATTCTGATTGCAGAGTATTGTGTACAATGTTGTTCGTCATATTTTCTGAAAAGAACTTTTTTTTATATTAAGAACTCTGCAAAGTATAAGCAAAAAACTTGGCGAAATTTGGGACTGTTTTTATAAAAACCTTAATTTCTCTACGAGTATACATGCTATCCTCATAAAAAGGAACACAGTATATTACAATAAGCCACTTATTAATAATCTCGAGTTTGAACGCTTTTGCTACATTAGTTTTTACAGGGGTATCCAAAAGATATTCGTTCTTTTTCAATTTGTTGACGGCCCCCTATGGGGTTTCGGGAAAAAAATCTTCGCGGAAATATATGGCCTATACCATACTGTTTACACACCTGCAGTTTCAGGTTATTTCCTCATGTATTTTTCTAGATATTTAACTATACGTCCAAAATCGCAAGTGGCCGGTCACCTTTAGCCATATAGTGTATCGCCGAACCCTGCATTCTCTCTCTCTTTTTAAAATTTTATAACTTTAGTCTTTTTTAATGTGTACTATAAACTTAATCGTATATAGGAATAAGATTGCGCTGTACTACATTGAATGCTCCAAAGATTCATGTCATTCGAGTGCGTTGTGATTAGAGTTGTAAATTCTCCTGGAATTGTTAAGCAAAGGAAAAAATGAGAGAAGTTTGACGAAGAAATTGGAAAACTTGGAAATATTGTAAATTTTGAAGGAGAAAAACAAACCCAAGAAGTTCGGGAAGACCGTGCTTCTATAACTGATTGTCCGATTCCGAAATCCCCTACCCAAGATTACCGCTGTCAAGACTTTGTACCATGAGAAAATGTACCAGAAAACATCATGCATCCCAAGTTCCAGTCTTCAAAGGAGCAATGTTCTGAGCAACAAAATTGCTAGTCATTATGTGACAACGATGGTGTTATGAGCGCTTCATGTTGGAAAAAAGAAATATAGTTGAAATACATAAAACTTGCTAAATAACTCTCTGTTTCTTATCTATTATAACACGTTTAAATAAGTTAAATAAGATTCAAACAAAGAGCGAAAGTAAATATCCATCCTAAATTATATTAAAAGAATCAAAACAATTTAGAAAAAGGAGGGAAATTATTTTATCGGGAGGCGAAAAATCAATGATCCCAGCTGCTTTGCACGGGACCACCGCGAAAGCGAATTTTTTTAAACACAAAAGAATTATTTAAAAATCGGAGCACTCATTCTAAAGTAATGCGTGAACATAGAACTATAATAACGGAATATCGAATCAAACATTTATTTAAAATCAGTTGCAGAAAGATTCAGTTTAATTGGTTTAATATTTTGCTCCCATGCTGCTCATAGGCAAGACAGTTTCAAAAGATTTCTTTCGTATTTTTCATGACCACACATTGTTTTCTTAGGTCCCGGAAGAGCTGTGCGGAGCACACACTTCAAGAACACTGCATCAGAGCATGTAATTTTATCTTCTCTTCATAGGAAAAGAGAAAATTGCAGGGTAATTTTGTTTACATATGCTGCCGAATGATTTAAATGCTTTCCGTGCTAACAATATCTAATCACAATTTTCCTTCATTTATGCCATTTACAAAGTATCGCTCCGCCGATTTCTTTTGAAATGCGAAAAAGCATTTGGGGCTTTGGCTTTCTCTTGTTCGGAAGCTAATTGAGTTTGGTTTTTCCTTTTGCTCTTCCTCTACTGGAGAAAACGCAGAGAGAGAGAGAGAGAGAAAGTTGTTGCAATCGGAAGCCTACTGAACTCATCTATTACTGTATTTAAATATTGATAACATCACTTATTATTATTTATGGCTTATTTTCAGCCATTATAAATGTTATTTCAGTATTTACCTTATGTTATATGCATTCAGTAGCGTAAGAAATAAAAAATTATGGGAAAGGTACAAATAATCATTTCCAAATAAATAAAAAAGTTGCTATTATCCGTAATTAATAAAATATATTTGTGAGAATAATTAATCATACAAACCATTATTAAAGCCATTTTCACGAAACTAGCATTTTATTTATTTTATGTATAAATTTTAGGATACTGAAATTTGTAGGGAATTGGGATTATCAGTTTGAGGCAATGGGGGTTAAGGCGAGCAGAACTCCCCCCCCCCTCTCCCCAATAAAATAAAGCGTTCTCACAGAAAATAAACGGTCTTAGGTGGTTCTCAAATTCACTGCTCAACAACGTGAAACTTTCTAACACATTTCTGACTCCTTAACTGTAAAGGCATAAAATTGACATACCTGACTATTGAAGGGAATCGAATTGCGTTTCCATTTTTGATAAATAAATTACTTATCGAGATATAAGAGAGTGCTCATGTGACTGCAGGTTTTTCTCCTTACCTGGTATCGCTTCTGGAAACTCGATTAAAAACGCTAACTTTGACAGTATTTTCTCAAAGATATATTGCCTTTATCAAAAAATGGACAACGCCATTCGATTACATAGTTTCTTAATAAGAATACCCGTCAATCTTATGCGTTTCCTTAAAGACAATGAATTCAGAAATGTGTCAGAATGTAGCTCCTTTGGATTTGAGAAAAGCCTTAAATGACAGAGAAAATTTTTCACAAACTTACTTTTTATTCTTTTTATTAGACAGCTTCAAGAGTTATCATTTTTTTAACCCTCCTTTTTTTTTTTTTTTAAATTGTAAACAACATTAATTTTTTAATGAATCGTTATTTGAATGTTGAAACGTCTAAGACTCTAAGTAATCATTAATGTTAATGTTGCTAATGTGTATTTTCTGTCTTGCGAACACATCGTAATTTTAAAATATACTGTAAAATTATCTCATAAATATGTATGCAGTATTCGTTAAAATAACCTTAATTGTATGTTAAGAAAAATCTGAATTTTTTTATAGAAATTGAGTCGGACCTGATTTAATCTTGATTGATAATCGTGATTGATTTTTTCACTCACTGATTTTGTGGACCGTGAATTGTGAAAATATAAACGGGCCAGGCTCGGGCCGAACTTTCAATTTTTTACACCGGGTCGGGTCTGAAAATTTCGGTATAATCCAACTACCTCTACTCTGAGTATGCACTTCTATATCGCTTCTTTTTATATGATATCACTTCTTTTTATGACTGTCTTTTTAGATTTGTGGCTTGGCGGGATCATTTACAACGAGTTGCTTTTGATGAGATACACTTTATTAAAAGTCTCTTAAGTCTGTTCTCAACTGCTCTGCTCAACAAGCGGTAAACGTTTTGACACATTTACAATTTCATTTTTTAACGGAAAGTTTTGGAAAGGCTGACCATAGAAGCGATTCGGAATCGAACCGTGTTTTCCATTTTTTGATCAATAAATTACCTTTTGAGTTATGAGCGATTTTGATCACGGACAAACACGTTTTTCAACCTTTCTTGAGTGGCTTTTCTCCTTTCGCGCGGAAATTCGGTTCAAAACGCCCAATTTGACACTATTTTCTGAAAGATCTATATTGCGTTTGCAAAATTACGGAAAAAACAGCTCAATCACGTAGTTTCTGAACAACAACACCTGCTAGTTTTATGCATTTCCGAACAAAAATAAATTAAAACTTATGTCATAAAGTTGCCCTTTTGGATTTGAGAACAGCCTTAAATGCCTTATAAATACGGAGGAAGAAGTTTTACGGTTTGAAGGAGTAGATCTGTTTTTCACAGGGCATAGTGCATGCAACAGCTACAAGAGCAGAAACAGTCCCATTTCTATTCCCGTTCAGGTTAATAAAATATCATGCCAGAAAGTAATGAATTTGGACATGAGAATTGTGGTAGCTTTCTCTGCAATATATCAATTTCCAGCCCCCCGTTAAAATCTACTTTGAACATGTAAAATCATTAAATTAATTCTTTTTCTTAAAATAATACGTAGTTCTATCTACATGTTTATATATTTATTTTTTTTCTCTCTCTCTCCTTTTCCCAACGAACTTAACATGTTCAAATACAATGATTTATGATTTCATTTTCTAGTTATTCAAAATTCCATTCTCGCATAATTATTAATTTTTATTTCTTAACCCTTTGTTGCATACTCTAAAACTGGCGAATCATCAACGTTAAATTTAGTATTTTCCTAATAAAAGGATCATGCTGAATGCGAAAAAAATTATTTTATGTGTAATATTTTTTTATTATTTGAGTTACAGCTTGTCCACTATAGTGGGCACTATGAACACAGAATTGAAATGTAGTGTTGTTAGGAAAATGAGATTTATGATAGTTTTCTTCTAGAATATTATCATATTCTAAAAATAATTGCGGTTAAAATTGAGAAAACATTCATTGATGGTGAAATTTGTAAAAACAATCAGTTTTTGCATCGATGTACAGGTAAATTTTACATTTTACACATGAATATGTTGCCTTCCTTTTACATAGTTCCATCTTGCATCGTTGTGCACTTTGGGATGTTTGACGGGGGAAATTGAGCCACTTTGTCATATCTGGTGTCCTTGTGTACAGAATTTCCTCTTACTGGCAATTGTCTTATTTGTTAGTCTTCCAGCAGATCACATTCTTCAGAATCTGGAATCAAATGCGGTTCACCAGATTGTCGAGTCACTGACTGAATGAGTCCTCTTACGACAGCCAGTTTAAATTTTCCAAATTGTATGTCGCAATTTGGAAACAAGCTTCTGTTTAAAAGCCACGCACTCACAGCAGCTACATCAATTTAATGGAATATAATTAATTCTTTTATACCACTTCTTGGTTTTAAGGTGAGTTATGCATAATGCCATCAACATGTCACATTTATTTACTCCTCCGATATTTTGGTTACAAGCCTCAATCAGAGCTGCTTGGTCAATTTCAAAGTATTATTTTGTTTTCCTGTCGTACTGCTTTATTTTCCTCATGGGGCCAACACTGTGTATATTTGAAGCAACAGTCACCGGTTTATTGTCAAACCATTGACATACTAAGATATTGTGCTCCTTGTCTACCATATAGTCGAACTTCTTCCAGCAATTTTCATATCTTTTTCTGGTTTTAGAGGACAGTGTTCTGTTCGATCTTTACTACATAAGGTACAGGCTGCAACTAGACCGATATTTTTCAAAAATACTAAGAGCTTCGGTGAATCAAAGAAATTATCGAAAAAAAAATATAAGTTCCAGTTGGTACTGATCGTGTAAGACGAGCCACTATTTGGCTTGATTCCCCAATTTCAGGAGGTATATTAGACACCACAGACTTCTTGTTGTCCCCATAAAATTCAAATTCATGAACAAATCGAGATTGTCCAGCTCTTATCCACATTTTATATCTCCACTTGCATGATTTTTTTACCATATACACTTTTAGAGAATGCTTACCTTGAAAGGTAATATTTGTTCATCCACTGATTGACAGATCTCTTGTTCGGCTACATCATTGAAATTTTGGTTCAAATGATAAGTCGAATTATTTGAAAACGGTCATAGTCAACATCTTTTGGGGATTTCTCTAAAAAAGAGTCATTGTAATGAAGAACAGATAATATATCTTCCCAACGATTTACAGGCATGGCATCTGCTACTAAATGTTGTCGATTTTCTGGAGACAACATTTAGTCGACAGACGTCTAAAGCGTAAATCCACAACAGACATGAAAAGACTAATGAATGCCTAAAAATACTTCCATTTCATTAACTGTAATTTATTTCATTTTTGTGCGATTTGATAATCTATATCTATTAGACTCAAATGCCATAATTTACAAAGTTCGTTATCAAACATTGTCTTGAACATCTGAAGTGGTGTTTTAGCAAGTAAAACCTTATTTTTCGGCTTCAGTATATTTGATAGATGAGCTTGTGGAACAAGTGTTTTCTTTACCCATTCCCACTTCTAAACACGTCAAAATTACATTTTAAAAATTTCCCTGTTCATACTCATGACGTCCACTTCAGTTGACTGAGTAAAATGTCATAATGTTGATGCTATGCATGGCGTCCACTATAGTGGACATTATGTAAAACCTTTCATAAAATAAACATAAAAATTATTTTTATACTTGTTTTTCAATTGTCTATTAGGCCAAGATATCTAAAAACAATAATTAATGAACAAAGTATAATTTAAATAATATTATTATAAGTCTAGAAACATTTTAGTTCATGCTGAACACCTTACCGGCATTCTGATGAGACATACATATTAATTCTATCTCTAGAAGTAACTTAACCGTCTTATGGCACCATCTCGATTTTTTGCCTGAAAGCATGAATGTCACAAAGTAACATAAGCTTTAAATAGGAACTGTGAATGATATAGGTTGGATAAGAAAAAATTGGCAATTTTGTCCACTGTAGTGGACAGTATGCAACAAAGGGCTAACGGTCTTTATTTAAAAGTTATCAAATACACAAAAAACCTAAGTGCAGTTGTCTTTTTAACATTACATTTTCTTTTATAGTATTTTATCTGCGTTGTAAACAAGTTATTCTTAATTGCAACTAGAATTTCACAGGTAAAAAGAAATAAAAAAAAATAAAAGTATTTTATGGGAATTGCGGTTTCAAATATATTTCATTTATCTTAGCACATATGCTTTTTCTCTGCATTTTCCATACATTTGTTAAGATTTCACAATCACATTTAAGCTCAGTTCGTTGGTGTTAAAGTAAACAAACCCAGACTTTATGGCGCTCTTACAGGAAATACAGTAGGGTTGTCGTGCATCCTGGTAAGTTGTGCTGTGGGGACTGCCACATTATTTTCTGCTAAACCTCTCCCAATGCTTTGTCTCTTTTATTCTGGCGCCAGAAAGTTTGTGAATTGGCGATATTATATACCGCCAATAATATCTGACATCTAGCGAATCTGTCATTTCTCTGCTGACCACCATCTCTAAAGGATGTAATTAAGAATTGCGCCTCAGGCGCATTATGTGTTACGGGCTCTCTTTCCCATTTTACTGTGTTCCCAATTTATTGTGTGAATCACCATAACTTAAATGTTTTAAAATAAAATTCCATTTTTCCAGTAAAATTATTAGTTGGAGTTTTTTGTGCAATTCTAAGAACCCGGTACTAAAACCACATCACAAGAATAGTATTAATTGCATTTTACTTTGTGATGATCTATGAATTGGCAACTATTTGACTGATTAAATGACCAAAAGGAAAGCTTGCTTACAAAAGGCACAAGTCATAATGGTGTCTTGTTATAAATAGTGTAGGCGTTAGATAATTGTTCTCTTTGGTTGTAAAATTATATCAAATCATCATAGTACATTCTTCTTTACCTTTCTTTAAAGGCGTAGGCGCAGTGTTTATCAGTTGTTGTCTTGCATGGCCATTGACTCGTTAAAAAAAAAAAAAAAAAAAAAAAAAAAAATATGAATAGGGATTCTTCATTCCTTCATCCTTTAAGAATATTATTGTAATTAGCGATGAAAGTTAAAGAGGTTAATTATTCTTTTCTTTACAAGCGTAGAATACAGTTGGTGCATGTGTTTTCCTCAGCGATTATAAAGGCTTGCCTTTTGTTTTTTGCGATCGCCCACTGTGTTTTAATATTCTGCGTGCACAGCCCTGATGTTTAATTTAGGATAGTGTGATTTTCATGTTTATAAAACACCCGTTTTGTATGAATAAATTATAGCCGTTAAAAAGAACTGTATTTTATATGTATCCTTTCTGAAGTTCTTTGTGAATACATTAATTAAAATATGTTCAAGGGTCGGTTTATGACATTTCGTCCCTCTTCCTCCCCCCTCCCCCCCCCCAAAAAAAAAAAATAGAAAAAGGTTTTTTTTCACCTTGTTTCTTCTCTTGAAATGGATAAAAATTCAGGGATTTTTGCACTATATTTATTGAAGTTTGAACGTATTCCAAGAATCTTTCAATCGAAAATATTAAAAACGTCGTACAAAAAAAAAAAAAAAAAATCGTACTTGCTTCTAAAGATAACCGTTGATAATGAGAAATCAGCTCAATTGAACGCTTAATTAGTAATGTATCTGCATAGGAAATAGATGTAAGAATTATTTTCAGTATACATGATTGAGAGTATTATATATTTATGAAGTTTTCTGATGTTTGATCAATTATGTATTAATGTTTTGTATTTTGATAATGTTGGATATAGTAATGTGCAGGGAAAATAATTTTATTTTCATCGGCGTCGAATTGTCGGTAAGTAAGTCTACACAGTACTCGTGTGGTTTTTACAACACTGGATTTATGACAAAGATGAAAGGTACAGAATCAATTGGCAACAGCTTTGGCCAATGGAGAAGTAAATAATGGACAAGTGACCGACATTTTGTCGATTGTGAACTTTTAAACTAAATATTGGTGTAAGCTCTGGAGAATATCTTAATCTTTCAGATTCTAACTCAAAAATTCTTTAGAGTCGGGAGAAATATGACCGCCCGATAGAAGGTACACGGCAAATAGTCTTCGTCATATGAAACAAAGTTTCAAATATTTCCTATCAAAAAATTTCATGAAGCATTTCACTAAATCTCAAAAGCGTAAGGTGAGCTACCTTGGTGATTTATCTTGGTGTCTAAACTTCAATAAATACTGTGCAAAACCGTTTAATTTGTATATTTATCCTAGTTCAAGGGGGGGAAAAAAAAGATTATTCTGGCGTACATTGTTGATATGAAAGTTATAATAAGCGAAGCACCATCCCACACAAAATAAGATGCCGTTTAGATTTTAAGGGGACAAGGGACCTTAAAATAATTTTTTTTTATTTTTTGTAAATTTCAACTTAAATATTATCCAAGGGTGCATTATGGCATGCATTTTTCACAAAAAAAAGAAAATTATTTTTGAGAAAAAAAATGGAATTTTACGCGAAATCTTCGAAATGCCCCCTGCGTCTTCCATATCAATGAAAATCCCCAATATTTTTTATAAAAGTTTGGTTTATATATATCAACAAAATAGAGCATCGAATTTTATATATTTGAATTTAAAGGTAAAAAAAAATTTTTTTGGAAAAATTTTGAAATTTTTTCGAAAAAATTTCAAAATTTAAAATTTTTCTTTATTTTTTTGTAAATTTCATCTTAAATATTATTCAGAGGTAGGTACATTATATGCATTATGGCATGCATTTATCACAAATTTTTTTTTTTTTTTAATTTTATTTTTGAGAAAAAAAATGGAATTTTACGCATCGTCTTAGAAATCTTCGAAATGCCTCCTGCGCGTGCCATATCAATGAAAATCCCCAATATTAAGTTTCATTTAAAAGTAAAAATAAAAAAATAAAAATTTTGAAATTTTTTTGAAAAAATTTCATTTTTTTTATGTTTTGTAAATTTTACCTTAAATATTATTCAGGGATACATTATATGCATTATGGCATGCATTTAGATGAAAATAAAATAAATAAATTTATTTTTGAGAAAAAAATGGAATTTTACGCGTCGTCTTAGATATCTTCGAAATGCCCCCTGCGCATCCCATATCAATGAAAATCCACAATATTTTTTATAAAAGTTTGTTTTATATATATAAATAAAATAGAGCATCAAATTTTATATATTTGAATTTAAAAGTTTTAAAAAATTGAAAAATTGAAAATTTTTGAAATTTTTTCAAACAAATTTCAAAATTTTTATTTTATTTTTATTTTTTACCTTTAAATTCAAATATTTAAAATTCGATGCTCTATTTTATTTATGTATATAAAACAAACTTTTATAAAAAATATTGGGGATTTTCATTGATATGGAAGACGCAGGGAAGTCGAAGATTTCTAAGACGACGCGTAAAATTCAATTTTTTCTCAAAAATAATTTTTTTTAAATAATTTTCGTGATAAATGCATGCCATAATGCATATAATGTACCCTTAAATAATATTTAGGTGAAATTTACAAAAAATAAAAAATTTTATTTTTAAGGATTTTAAGGTTCCTTGCCCCCTTAAGCATTTTAATGGAGATACCAAAACTATACACAAAAGTGACACATAACATATAAATTTCAAATAAACTTAAATTTAAACTACATGTTGAAATTTTGAGAAACCCAACCTCCTCTGACGTATCAGAGCCTAATCACACCATTTCATCTTACGAAATAATACCGAAATTCCTGAGAAAGAGCACAAAATTAAAGGGTGAATTTTGAATATCAGGGTAGCGAATCGAGAAAAATCATCAACGAAATTAAAAATGACATGGAAGTTAGTGGAACAATAAGGAAAGAAGCAAAAGCCAAGAGATAGACGATAAAACCCATTGTTATTCCGAAGCTTAGCGGTAAATCTACTGCATAATAAATTGTCGATGATATCGAAGCTGTACATAAATGTAAACTTCAATAAATAGTTTTAAAATGTTCTTTTAGGATGTTCACTACTGGACCTGAAATTAGGTGATGTCTGATTCACTAGCAGCTTCATACTTCCAACAGAAGCATAGGAGGAGAGAGAGCATGCATGCAATTTTAAGAAAACATCAGGTTGTGAAGTGCATTTATGTTTTAATAAATCCGGTTAATTGATCGCTGTGTCATGGGTCTTTCTGCGTTTAACATTCTGATAATAATTCTTTGTATTAGCTCGAAGGCCGAAGTCATACTTTCAGGATTTAAATGCTATTCCATAACCGATTTTAAATGAATGAAATAGGTAAAAAAACCTCTTAAAAGACACTTCCGAAAATTGTGTTAACGCCGAAAATGTTAGCACAGAGGAATAACGGTTACTCTGATTATAATTTTATTTGAATGCGTGATATTTTATAAAGTGCTTCGAAAAGTCGAGTAGTCACTCCAATTTTTTTTAACCATTTGGAAAAATGGTTATTGTCCTCGGTCAGGGCAGGAAATCAAAAACATATCTGAAGCGTTTTATTAGTTGAATCCCGCATTTTATTCGTTGTCTGATTGGTCTATACAGTAATCTGTATTTTCCCTTTATTTTCAACAGAGATGGATACTTCTGTTGTCACTATGACAAAAAAGTAATAAAAACTACAAAAGAAAAAAAAAATAATAACCCAGAAACAAATTGAGATACAGCTTTCAAACAAATTGCATTTAAAAGTACATTTTTTTCTCTATACGACGGTGTAAAAAGTAATATTGTGGGATGTTTAGAAGTTAAAAATGAAATTTCAGTTAAAATTGGTCCAGGAATATTAATGTTTAATCCATGGCGTACGTAATGAATGACCAACTCCGTAGAAGTTTAAAAATTTACAGTACCGAAAATTGTAATACATGGTGTACGTAATGTATGATCAATTCCGTGTGATTTTTTAGGTCTTAAATTTTAGTCTTTGAAAAAATCATTTTCCAAATGTTCGCTGCAATTTGTTAAATTGCATTTTTTTTTTTTTTTTTTTTTTTTAGGGGGGGGGGGGGTATTTATGAGTGTTGAAACTCACCATTTCTCTTCGTGTGTTAGTGTCTGTGACCAGAGAAAAAGACACATCCTGTTCTCATCTTAATACCTCTATTAAAATCTGGTTTTTCTCACTTAGCAGTTTTTGTATTTGCCCCACCTGCTGACAGTCATATGTAGAATTAACGCGATAGCAGCATGGTTTTTCTCGACTAATGCGATCTCCCGCGTTCGTAAATTTGGCATAAATCTGGTGATTTTCCTAGCATAACCTCGTCAAAGTTTAAAAAAAAAAAAAAAAAAAAAAAAAAAAAAAAGACGACGTATGCGTCAGGATTCGTGCACATCACCATTTCCTGAAAGTTCCCTGTTAGAAGAAACTTTTGAGGCTGTTCTGAAATCGAAACTGACTACTTTCTAACATAGTCATGGAGTCAGAAAATTGAAAATTTGCATAAGTTCGTATCTTACCCACTTTCCAATAAATCGAATAGCGTTTTCTTTTTATCCTTAAAAGCAAGGGATCTTTGAAAATATTTTCGAAAACTGATTTTCGGCATGCGACAGTTACGGAAATTTCTCAGTTCTCATCATAGGTAGCAATCGATTATAATTCAAGATGTATCCCATTTGTGGACAAATGAAAAATACTATTAGATTCTTACTCATTTAAATAGTATAAGATCTACAAATTTTATGCATTACGTGAAAAGCATGATGTGATAAAAGTATCAAAGTTTCTCATTGTTGAGTTGAGGAGAAAAAATTGACAGTAACCTTAACAGAACCATTCTAATTGCTGGTGTTTATTTATTTTCAAGTTCTTGATTTTGTTGTTTCAAATCTCTTCATACTCACTTAATGCAAATTAAGCTCGCAATTCAAGCTAATAACTCAAGATGTGTCGAATTTAAAGGAAATTAAGAATACTAATAGAATCTTACATGAATGTGAATACTCCATTGAAATAGGAAAAGAAAATTAGTTTGTGATTGTTTCAGAAAAATTTTATGTTGTTGAGTGAGGAAGAATAATTTGTGAAAACAACATTAAAACTGCCTAAATTTGCATGAAACTTAAAATTCTTAAGATTTCTCCTTTTTTTTAAATATCAAGTTGCAATATACTAGTCTTCATAACTACTGCAGGGTGATTGTGTTCCGGTTATTTTTCATTTTCAATACCGGAATTCCGGTTTTTCCCGAGTTACCTTACTCGGTCACAGGAAAAAAAAAAAGTTAGTAAATCGGTTGAGGAAAGATGTGTAAGGTTCATCAGTTTTTTAGTTTTCTCCCATGTTATAAATTCAGGTGTGATTCTGTTCTGAATTTTCTGAAAATTTAAGACATTCAGCTCCAAAAAAAATCGATCATCAGTCCGAAAATTCGGACATAAAAAAATATTTCATCAGTAGTTAACGTCAATTGGGGGAAGGGGGGGGGGGGGGGTGAATAGCCATATTTAGAGTAGCGTGTAACTCCTGTGTCCGATTGTCTCATATATATCCTTTTCGAAAGATGCAAACATTTATTTTTTTTTTTTTTTTTTTTTTTTTTTGTACTGTCATTGAAATAAAAGGATGTTTATATTTGTGCATCTCTTGAATATATCCTTCGATTTTTCCCCCCCCCCCTCCAATATAATTATTGATTCAGAATTGTTTTAGACTTACCTTCGGGCAGTAAGGGGGAAGGAAGCTTATAACAAAGAGAATTGAATCGTGACATCACTCCAAGGAAAGCTATTTCCTTCCCTTTTTTCTAATTTGTTCCTAAAGTTCTTAAGAAAGGTAACTTTTGTGTCTACAAAGAATGGGACAAGCATGGAAATATCCATTTCTTTTCCAAATTTAATCTATTCCTGGTTTTAGTATCGATTGATTTTTTTTTTCCATAGTTTTATTTGTTATTTTTTTATTGTAAGAAAGATAGCTATCTAATTGTGTGCTTTTATTTTTGTCTTGCCGGGGGAAATCAGAGATGGTGTTGATTTAAAACTTAAGAAAAGATGAATGTTAGTAAAAGTATTAATAAAATTATCTACAGTTTACGTTAAAGTGCAAATGATTAGGCCTAAAGTAATGGTTCAAGTCTTTTTCAGCTTTCCTAGTTTAAGTTTTTGTTTTGTTAAAACTGCAGGACTTTCTTCCACTTAAACACTACATTGCTGGCCTATTCCATGAAAAACGGGCAAATTGTCCTGCACGTGACACTTACATAAGTCCCTATATCTATTAACTTATAAATTGTTGAAATATAAACTATGCATTAAAAATAACAAAAAACCCTATATTTCCAGTTTAGCATAGTTGTTTTAATTTGAGGATACATTCATATTGTTCAAATAGCAGTAATATTTAGAAAATCTGTACCGCACATACGTGACATGGAATGGTGTTAAGCTTTCTAGTTTGAACATAAATATAGAATTATTCTAAATATTGTTAATAATACGCGTGTGAGAAAAAAGATTTCATATCGAATTATTTAATTCGATGTGCTTTGTGAGCGCCATTGTGCTATCTGTAAGAGCATTTGTCGTGTATTCTAATCTACAATCCTATTTAAACTGTATTAAATCATTGCTGTTAACATTAATTTATTCGGAAAATAGCTATCCTGTTCGCTTCCGTGCATCCGCTAGCGGGCATATGCTACTTATAGTTATATCTATCTGGAAGCGAAGGAGTTAAATTAACTTAGTAAAATGATGATGATGATCGTCATAATCTTCTCCTTTTTTGAAAAATTAATTTAAGTATTGCGCGGCAGCGCAATACTTAGCGCAATACTTATTTATTTCCAGTGTCACTTCTCAATGTTAATTTAACATGGAAAAGCCTATGGAGATCATAACTTTTTCATTTTTTCTTCCCACCTTTTTTGTCCCTGATGCCACTCATTTTTTTTCTTTACTAATTCTAATGATATTATAAATTTAAAGTGTAAAAACGTTTGCCTGACGTCAGGGTCAAAACGAATGGTAAAATACCTTTGCATATGGATGAATTATAACCCAGAGAGAAACATGGGCCAATTGTTTTTTGCATTATTCAAATATTTTTCTTAATAATTCCAATTTTCGTTTTTTTCATTGAAAATCAACGGACATTTTTCATAGAAAATGTAGCATTTTTACTTCATTGTTGCAAAAATTTCAAAAGCCGTAATAATGATTTATTTCTGTTTAGTTGAAAGATTTTCACGTGAAATAATAAATTGAGCTAGTTTTTTTTTTTTTTTTTTTTTTTTCCAAAAATTAAAGAGGTGAATATGGCGTCATAGTGGAAACAAAGAGGATATTTTCAGAATAAGTATTTGCTTTGATCAAGTTTATATTTTAGTAAAAAGTGTCTAATGGATATCTATTTTTACGCAGGTAGCGAACTTAGTGGGGTAATACATAACTTAAATTTTAAAATGTATTTTTCCCGAGATGAGAACTATTTATGCCCCAAGTTAAACTTAGGTAATAATTTTCTGATGTGTTTACATCACTCCTTGCGAGAGAATAAGGTTTAAAAATTTAAGTAAAACATTTATTTTTTACTGTATCACAGCTATAATATTGTTAAATATTAGCAGTAAGGATTCAACACAATTTACATTTACATTCATAGCGTTCCTGAGTGGGAAATATGGTATCTAAATTTCAGTGAAGTTAATTTATTATGTTTTGATTATAGATTTTTTACGTTCAGATTGGAAGTTTTTGTCCAAATTACCGCAACCTGCATATTACTACAGTGGTGAAACATTTTGAATTACACATTGGCAAACTGCATTTCACATTCTGGTACAATACCGCATACATCAAACCCTGATGATGATACTCTCTATTAATTTTTAAATGCGTTCGTCTGAGTGCTGTAGTTATTAAAAAACTTGACATATTAAACAAAAACATAATTTGAAGAACAAATTAAAAAAAACAAAATTTATTTCCTACTTTGTTTAAGCCCGAGAAGGGACCGATATTAAGATATTTCATTCAATTAGTTTTACATTTAATGTTAAATTTTTGTAACAAATTATTTAAGCCAATTGAAGATTTAAAAAAAAAATAAAAATCATACAATATGATACTTAAAACAATCTAAAAAATTAGATTCCGTTCAAATGAAATCGAAATAAATCTTAGACTTTTTTTTAAGTTCTGTATTTCGCATGCATCTTATCATTTTACGCACAGTTATCATAAACATAATACAAAATCTGCAATACAAATATTTTCAATTAAAAATGGAAGAAGTCTAAGATTTATTTCGATTTGATTTGAACGGAATCTAATTTTTTAGGGTGTTTTAAGTATTATATTGTATGATTTTTATTTTTATTTTTTAATCTTCAATTGGCTTAAATAATTTCTTACAAAAATTTAACATTAAATGTAGAACTAATTGAATGAAATATCTTAATATCGGTCCCTTCTCGGGCTTAAACAATGTAGGAAATAAATTTTGTTTTTTTAATTTGTTCTTCAAAGTATGTTTTTGTTTAATAAATATTTCGACAATTTGTTATTTTCATGCAGAAATTTTTATCTTTCTTTTTGCGCACTGTAATTCTTATTTTTAAAAGTATTAGAAGATTATTATGAATTTCTGCTACTTTAATTTTTTCTGTTTTTTTTTTTTTTTCCTTATTCTTCTGCAGAAAATTTTAACCTTTTATTGCATAATGTATTGTTTTTATTGTGTGGGGGAGAGGGGGGGGACTGGTTTATACTAACTGAACTGTGTAAAATAAATAAATAAATAATGATAGTGTTTCAAATTTTCAATTAAAATTTAAAAATTTATCAATCGCGACATAAGTGGCACGAATTACAATTTATTTATTTAAAGCAGTTCGACAGATATGGTGGAGATACATTGTTCATTCTAAATAATAAAAGCATGCATGTTTACTTGATAATATTGTACTCTCTTCTTTTTTTTAACCATTCGGAAAAATGGTTATTGTCCTCGTCAGGGTAGGAAATCAAAAGCATATCTGAAGGTTTTTATTGGTTTAATCATTTTATTCGTTTTCTAATTGGTCTATACAGTAATCTGTATTTCCATTTACTTTCAACAGAGATGGACAACAGCGTGTTGCCACTGTGACAAAATAGTAATAAAAACTACAAAAAAAAAATAAATAATAATAATAATAACTCAGAAACAAATTGAGATACAGTTTTCAAAAAAATTGCATTTAAAAGTACATTTTTTTTTCTCTATACGACGATATAAAAAATAATATTGTGGGATGTTTAGAAGTTTAAGAAATAAATTTCATTTTAAATAGGCCGTCAGATTTCTTGGAAATCTGGCGATGGAAAAGCCTTTTCCGAACAGCCAAGGAAATGCTTGGATAATACGCAAGTTTCAGGTGGATAATACGTACGAGTCGCAGGCGATCTCTGTCGCTTGCAATTTTTACGTGTAATAACACTATTAATGTTTAATTCATGGCGTATGTAATGTATGATCAACTCCGTGCTATTTTTTATGGCTTAAATTTTAGTCTTTGAAAAAATCATTTTCCAAATGGTCGTTGTAATTTGTTAAATTGCATTTATTTTATTTTATTTTATTTATTTTTTTTTTTTGTAATTATTAATAATGTAATAATAAAAGAAAAACGTTAGCGTCTAATACGAATTGAATTTTTCCAACTGAGCGAAAAGATGCCCAAGACGGGATTCAAACTCATATCCTTGGCTTACATTGTCAATGCTCTACCGTTTAATCTACCTGGGCTGATAACGGGCGAGCATATTTCGCTCAGATAACCTTATTGGTAAATAACATCTAGTTTGCTTTGTAGACAGTTCAACAGAATAAACCGTATGTAAAGGAACGCCATATAAACGATGGATACGTAGATATACCATTAACACAATCGTACTGATTGTTAAAGTTATCGTACGAATTGAATTTTTCCAACTGAGTGAAAAGAATGTTCGAAATGTGCTCGCCAGTTGTCAGCCCAGGTACCTTAAACGGTAAAGCATTGGCAATGTAAGCCAAGGATATGGGTTCGAGCCCCGGTTTGGGCATCTTTTCGCTCAGTTGGAAAAATTAAATTCGTATGGTAACTTTACCAATCAGTATGATTGTGTTAAAAATGATAGTATTAGCGTCTAAATTCACATTTTACGATTTCTTATGTCGTGTATCTTATTTTTTTATGTTTTTCACAATAAAAAAAAATTAGCACCATTATTAAGTGCATCTGATTACTCTAGATTTGGACCAAGACTCATATTATGTTAATGTATGACGCATGGGAAAATATGTAACATTTATTGGCGTATATCAAATGCTATACGCAATTACAGATATGCATAACAGATTAATAACTGTAACATTGTTTAAATTAAATGCTGCTGTCAGATAGCGCTTACATGTTTCACTCCATTAGAAAAGTTTATAATATGCATATATGTTTTAAATTATTATTATTGTATTTTATTTTACTTTTCCATATGATTTTATATTTCTTCATGTTTTACCAAAATTCATATTTCTTTATATTTTACCAAAATTCATATTTCTTCATGTTTTACCAAAATTCATATTTCTTCATGTTTTACCAAAATTCATATTTCTTCATGTTTTACCAAAATTCATATTTCTTCATGTTTTACCAAAATTCATATTTCTTCATGTTTTACCAAAATTCATATTTCTTCATGTTTTACCAAAATTCATATTTCTTCATGTTTTACCAAAATTCATAGTTATTGTCTGTAATAGAAAAACTTTATTTTAACCGTCCATATTAAAATAAGGAGTTTTATTTTAGTTTTGCTCCCCATTATTGATTACTCTGTCTGGCATTAACTATTTCAAGGTACGTGATATTCGATTTTCTAGTGAAAATATTTCAAAATTTTCTGAGAAAAACAAAGAAATAAGCATATCTTGTCTGTGGGCAGAATATTAGCTATTGGTTATTGTTCAACATATGTAAAAATGGACTTGTTGCGTATTTATCATATGAATCAATAAAATAAATGTTTGATAATTACACTTAATAAAATCTAATTAAACATCATTAAAAATGTCATTGTGTTGTCTGTAATGCGAAGCTTTTTAATGACTTTTTGATTCGACCTGCCACGGTACCACATTCACATGTTCTGAGCGTGGGCATGTTGTTCCGTGTATTTTATTATTTATGTTTCTCAAATAAATCTGTCGATTCCATTTTTAAATTGTACTCCACCCTCTTTCCCGGTTTAAAAGTAACGCCTAACATCTCTCTTTTGAGGAACGATGATCCTATCTATGCAGTTATTTAAAAAAATAATCCAACCTTTTCCCCGTAATAGCTGTTTAATTTTGGCCGTCTCATGGCTAATCTAATTATTTCCATTGAATAATTGATGATTTAAATTTGAGATAGGGTATTTACGTGGCTACGCCCGCGACAATGGCCATCGATTTTGTTTTGGTTGCTCGAGGTCATGTCCGTGCGTGTTTTATTTGTTTAATACTTTGTAATTTGCACTAACTAACTTCGTAGATTTAGTATGATTATACGATTATCGTGATGCGGATAAAACAGCGGTTGGCGAGAGTTTCGCCCGGCGTTCATTAACCAATTCCTACAAAAGAAATTATAACATTAAGTAACAACAAGGGGGAAGAAATCCACTCGAATAAGGGATATTTTTTGTGCAGCCCTGCCTATGTCTGTAGAATTTGCTAACAAGTAATATGCAAAAAATTAGTTACAATTAAAAGCGCGTTCCACAAATGAAAACGCACGTCCATCAATTATTGTTCATAGACAGTAGTGTAACCGAATTCTTTTGTGATTCCCTGTAAATTAACGATAAATGCTATACACACCCTGTTCTGCAGCAAGCATTTTGTAAGCATTTGGTGATATATATCAGTTTGAATATGTTTTTCGAAATAGTACAACATCATTAAAATACACGATATAATTACCCTATAAACGATATAATTATAAAATTATAAACTTCACACTTCATTTTTAATACCAAACACGCCACATAGTAACCTCAATAACATATATCAATAGCATTACAATCCGAGTATAATTGCGTGAGTTAGATCACAGACAGACAAACCGAATTGCGAATTCATAAACACTTTTCAACAATGTTCGAAAATGTTAATAATAATAAAAATAATCTTGTTGCATGTAGAAACGTTTTGGAACTATGAAAAATCGACGTACAGCCAATAACGACTTATAAGAAAAAAAGTAGTAAATGCACTCTTCTGCATTCTTTTTCTTTATTTTTCTCTGTTAGTTTACAATAACGTGTGTGTGCCCCATGGTGGAATTTCAGTCCAGTTTCTTTAGGTAACTCAAGTTCGACCGACATGTTTATTAGAGAAATTGAACCACACCCGCTTATTCCTGGAAGTCTTCTGAAGTCCAACGATCGATTTTATCGGGTTGTTGGAGGTCATATCTTAGGCATCTTTTTCTTTCTTAATAGGTGACTTTACATCTTTACGCTATTTTAAAAGCGGCCTTCGAATTTTGACTTGAGCATTGTTCTCTGGTAATTTGCGTTTGGGCGTTTTAAACAAACCCTTAATTTTGCAGAAATCGATGATAAAGTAATTATACAAACATTTGAAAGAGGTTATTGTGTTACGAGGGTTTATTTTATTTATTTATTTTTTTTTTCCTCTTCAGTGTTTAAATAAATGAACTTTTAAAGTATTTCTCCTAGCTCATATTAGAATTCTATACACCAGGTCAGATAATACGAAATAATAGCACATACATTTTCACTTGGAAGAAAAAACTTTAAATCTAATGTTTTGTTAATTTATGAAGTTAAATGTATTAAAACGTATATCACAAATAATCTGTAACGATTGGAGTAATTTACAGAGGAAAATAAAAAGGTTGCTTTTAATGTACATAAAATACAAACTTTTGAATATTTTAAAAGCGGAAAAGGCTATTTGCCTATTAGGTTTATATAAAGTCAAACCTCGTTAACACGAACACGCTTAACGCGAATTATTTTAGCACGAACTGTTTCCGATTTCCCCGTCTAGTTGTATGTAATGTATTTAAGTTCGGATAACACGAACTATTTTTAACACGAACAAAAAAAAAAAAAAAAAAAAAAAAAAGATTCCCCTTGAGTATTCGCTTTAACGATGTTCGACTGTATATATATATATATATATATATATATATATAAGGTAGATGTGCTAGTAATGGATACCCTTAAGGAATTTCTTTTAAAATTATTTTTTTATTAATAGTTGTAATTATTATATATTCCAGTGTTTTCAATATTATATTAACCTATCAGCAATATTTAACCATTCTTATAGTCTCATTTCTCAATATGAATCGAAATTTAATTTTAAATAACAGAAATATATCAAAACACCCAAAAGCCCAGTAATGGACACCCTCTGTTCCAGTAATGGACACCCCATAAAAAGTAATAAATATAACTATTTTTATGACTGTATTTAGAACCAGAATTTAATGAATATATACATACTAATGAAACAAAATAGTTATTTTCAAATAAATTTAACAATTAGGATACCAGTAATTAATAAAATATTTGTGATAATCATTTACTGTTTACATCAATTATTGTAATTATCAGAAGATGGATGTTTTAATTATTTTAGATGGATAGTTTAAAATACTAAATATCAGGCAATTACAGTTATCAAATTATCGAAACAGTTTGGGGATTTAAAGGGTAATTGAAAAAAAAAGCTTTGGAATATTTTGTTGTCTCGCTATTTTTAACAATTAATCTTCCAGAGACTACTTGATATATCACTTATAGTAATTAATATTACAAATATGAAAGAAATGATATTGCGAGTTGAATATTTTAAATACTAAATAAAATAATTTCAAAATAAAACTATAGAACTGATCTTTGAGGCCACTGATCTGCAGATTTACTAGTTTCATAAATATTACCTGTAACTATAATTAATATTAATTTTTTTTTCCCTTCTGTTGGAGGTGAGTAAGGAAACATTTAAGACTGAAAATAGATATTTTTAATAGCTTCTGTAACTTAATTGTTTTTATTTAAACGGAGAAGGATTAAGCCCTATGAGCCCCTCTTTGACTGTGCTCTTAAACAATATTTTCTGCTTCTTGGCTGGTTTGATTTCCAGATTATAAAATAGGCAAGGTACAGTCGTGGAAAAAAAAAAGTAAACACCCCTACTAACTTCTCAACAAATTATCGTAGAAGAAAGTTACTGGTACCGAACGATTGGAAATAAAGTCTACTTTTAAATGATGTATATAAAATTTGCTTAGGGGGCCATCTACATATAAAAACGAACCATAACTTTGTTTTTTTCAATAGCAGTACACAATTCTGACAGCATAAATGAACTCTACACCTTTCAATTAGCCTATAAACAAATTTTTATGCAATTCGTGCCATAAGTTTCCGAGAAATTAATTATTTTAAAACGAGTGTATTTTAAGGCTGTATCCAAATTGAAGTTCCGAACTCGATTGTTAACCGAGAGAGCCGCCTCCTTGATCAAGGCACGTTTAAGCTTCAATGAAACCTGTTTGATTACAGGATAGCAGAATAAATTTCAAAAATTTACTCACTGCTATCATAGACGGCCTCTTAAACCATCATTTTGCCGTTTTTTAAGCATAATTTAAAAACTACTTGGAAGAAAAATGTGAAATTTTGGATTTCCATAAAGCAGGACTTAATAAATCTAAATCCATCAAACAAATTGTAGGTTGCAATTCATAATTTTTTCGAATATTAATTTCATAATTCATATCATAAAATTATAAAAATTGCAAATTCAACGTATTTATGTTTGGGTATATTAGTATTATTGCTACACAAAAAATTAGCTCATTAGGAACATAATTTCAGGAGATATAAATAAAAATATGAAAATGTAATCTAACATTAGAAGTACTAAATTTTGGATGTCTATAATTCAAAAACTTATCATGTGAATGACTTGAAATTTGGTTTCTAGGCATATTTTGAACCGAAGATTTGAAATATATCGTTAAATTTGGGTACTGCAATTGAAAAAAATGAAGTTTGGAATCGTTTTAATATGTATATGGCCCCCTAAGCAAATTTTATACATACCATTTAAAAGTAGACTTTATTTCCAATCGTCCGGTACCAGTAACTTTCGTCTACGGTAATTTTTTGAGGAGTTAATAGGAGGTGTTTACTTTTTTTTTTCCACGACTGTACATATACATAAAGAAAAATAATAAAATATTGAAATTTTATTAATCACATAAAATACCTTAAAAGCAGCTATTTATAAAAGTTTTGGTGTTATTACATTTTGGCAAGTGTAATTTAAAATTAAGGAACAACTTACGAATTCGCCCGGAGTCCGCTATCTTGTTTCTTTGTTGGTCATTTATAACCACATTATGCTTAATTTTTGAAAATTTAGAGATTAAACATAAACAACAACAAAAATAAATAAATAAATCCAAATAAAGAAATTTAAAATCGGCGATGATCAACAAAGTAACAAGATGGCGGACTCCGGGTGAATACGCAAGTGTAGAACCAAAAGTAAATTTGGTTATTTAGGTTTGCAGTATATTCAAAATATTTTATGCACTAAAAACATTACTGGAATTGCATTTTTAGCAATGTCTACATGGGGTGTCTATTACTGGAAAATGACTAATTAACCATCCCAGTAATGGACACCCCTCTTAAAACCTTAAAAATAAATGAAATTTTGTAAATGGCCGTTAGTATGTAAAATTCTAAGTTTTCTATTGCTACTCAAACAAAAACATTCACATTTTTCAAGAAAATAAATATATAAATTAATTAAGCGAAGCCAGCTCTTAGCCTCTTCATTAAGATTTTCACTGAAAAACAGCGAAACTTTGAAACATTATTTTCTGCTTCCTGATTGGTTTGATTAAAAGTGTGAACAATAAACCCAGTGTTATAAAACATGCAAGGGGGAATTATAAAAAAAAATAATTAAAGCTAAATATTTATTAGTTATTTTTTATGAACGAAAAATATCAAGGGGTGTCATTACTGGCACATCTACCCTATATTATATAATAACCATTATAGAATATTACAAATCCTCATCTATTTCAATTATAATTTATAAATTACCAGGAGATGATATAAACATTATACATTTTAAATTTGTAACAACACATGTTAAATTGAATTATCTTGGTGAATTATGTGACATTTGTGTTTTTCTTAAATAGGTCTTATTTTTTTTTTTTTTTACTTATACATTATTCGACTCACGCTAATTTTTATCGCCAAATTTGAATTTAATATCGTGATGTACGCAAATTTTCGTGGTTAGGCGTAATATTAATATATTTACACGAAAAAGTGTCATGAATATTTTAACTCTCATATGTAAACTACATAAATATTTAATTATATGTTTCATTTCGTTTCGAATTATTTAAATTAACTTTATGTTCACCCAAAAACGCACAAAAAACAATCATGTGACACATAAATTAATATATTGCATAATTATAAAGCATGCAAATAATATACGGCGTTGAAAATTGCGAAGTACTTACTGTTTTGTATTATCTTGGAAAAGCGGAAAAAAAAAAAAGAATGTCTAGAATACTCGGCGTCTGTATGCAGACAAGATTTTACGAGTATTTGACCGATTTTAACATTAAAAAACAGTTCTGAAATGAAGTGTCACTTCCTTAATAATAATAAACAAGATGGAAATTGCTCGTCAAACGTGGCAAATGAGGTGCGTTCGTACTATAACTAGTTTTATAATTATTTTTTGCACCCCATATTGTACTGAATGTATTTTTTTTTTTTTTTTTTTTTTTTTTGCACTTCATAAGTGCATAGTCTGTAACATCATTAAAATGCACTTGCAATAATTCTTTTTCTATTCCCCAAAATGTAGCGGAACACTTTTGACTGTCCCTGTAATTAAACTATAGATCCAATTTTCATACAATTTGAAATGGCTCGACAAAATTTTGCAACAATTATATATTTAAAATTTCAGACCATTCGGAAGTCTTTAATATCATTAAAATGCACTTGCAATAATTTTTCCCATTGGCCGTAATGTAACGGAAAACTTTTGACTCTCCCTGTAATTAAACTATACATCCTATTTTCATAAAATTTGAAATGGCTCGACAAAATATTGCAACAATTATGTATTTAAAATTTCAGAACATTCGGAAGGCTGCAATATCATTAAAATGCACTTGCAATAATTTTTCACATTGGCCGTAATGTGAAGAAAAACTTTTGACTGCCCCTGTAATTAAACTATACTATACATCCGATTTTCATAAAATTTGAAATGGCTCGACAAAATATTGCAACAATCATATATTTAAAATCTCAGACCATTCGGTTGGGTAGTTTTTGATCTGTTATATGCGGACAGACAGATAGACAGACGGACTGAACGACGACTATAGGTGCTACGTATTTATATAATTACGAACGCACCTAAAAAGACACACAATACGCCAACGGCTAATTTAGAGAATATCGTCTGCCTTAAAAAGAATACAATAGAATCAAAGAATAGATCATAAACAAATTTAATTTACATTGGTAAATTTCGGAAGCTTGTTAGCTGTTTTCCTTGTCACTAGTGACGCTAGTATCACTACCATTGCAGATATTTTGTTGGTTAATCTATATCTCGACAATCCGATCTCCGTACTTTTGTTTATAACTTTAACAATAATAAAGCTTTTTAACGAATATTTCAACAGATTCAGTTTGATTTGTGCAAAATGAGACAAAATTACGAGAAGCGCTGGAAGTGGCCATCAGCCGCTCGCAAGCATACTTCAACTGGACGTTCCATATTTCAGAATGTATTTGATATTATATGCGGCTTGTACTGAGTGAAATACTGTACATTTCCAGCACTTTTCGCAATGACATCGCATGCCACGCAAAGCATGTTAAGTCCGTACGAAATTTCATTAAATTCTTTCTTATATAGTTGGTGGGGGGAGGGGGAGAAAAAGAAAAGAAAGCGAGATAATGAAGCCACCACTTTGAGCTAAAACTTTCTTTAAAAAATAATCTTGTGCATTTTGCGTTGTGAAAAATAGTTTCGAGTTTAAAATTTGGTTCGCAAATTTCATTGCAATTGGCTTTTAATTACTTTTCATTGTAATTAATTACACAGTAAATTTCTTTTAGCTAAAAATAGTCCTTTTTGTTCGTTCTTAGTTGTGAGATAGTTGATTTTCTCCCACGCGTATTCATGATCGGGGAAGAAAAATAATCAACCATGAACGAAATAAATTATGCTTCAAAGAAATGAGAATTTTCAAAAGAATGAAGGTAAAGTCATTAGTGCAGTTAAATTTTTAACCAGATATAGATTTGTGAAACGTCGGAAAAGCATATTAATATCTTAAAATAATATTAATAATATTTCATTTATTTTCATTCCTTTAAATAAGTATTTTTTTAGGAAGATTAAATGAATTAAGCATGAAAAGTTTAACTGTACTTTTCCTGGAGAAAGGGACTAATATTAAGATCTATAAAAAAATAAATAAAAGCGTATTTTTAAAAAATATATATATGTTACACATTTTATTTTTTATTTATTTTGTTTTCGACATTTCAATGTTAAAATATTCTATTGTTGCAGTTTCACAGCCACTTGGCATATTTCAGCTAGTGTGGTTAGACTCTTAATCAACTCTGTTATTCTAATTCGTTATACAGTTGTAAACCATTATAATATTGGACGGTTTTTCCCTGCCCCGGCTGACTGAAAAATGCGTTAAAATAAAAAAGTATTTCGTCGTGTATTTTGCCGAAATTTTTTTTCCCAAGTTTAAATTTTATCTCGTATCCTTAAAAATTTTAAACTGCTTAATTACTTTTTGTTGTATTTAATTTCACGGAAAATACCTTCCATCTAAAAATATATTAGTCAAGTGTATTATTTTCAATTCTAGCTGCCGGATAGTTGATTTTCTCCCACGAATTCTCATGGCCGGGGAAGACAATAAATCAGCCATGAGCGAAATATATTACGCTTTCAAAGAAATCACGAATTTCAAATGAAGAAAGGTAAAATAATTAGCGCGGTTAAATTTTTAACAAGATTAGGCATTTATGAAAAGTCGTAAAAAAGATTAATGCTCGTTTTTTAAGTTAACATTTCATATATCGTTATTATTTTTTTTTTAAATAAAGTATTCTTAAATGACCAGAATAAGCTTAATTGTTTTTTATTTTCTTGAAAAGAATGCTAGAAACGTAAGTATTAATTTCAGTTTCATCATAAATGAAAACGCAAAACGTAATTAATTGAATTAGAGCACATTTCTTTAAATTATGTCATAATTTTTATACGTGTTTAATTTAAATCTTGAGATATGTGATGAGGAGTTCGAGTTAATGTTTTCTGTTTGGTACATATTGTTATCATCATTACTTTACTAGTTAAAAAAAGGAAAAAGAAAAAAAAAACTGTACTTGATCACAACAAACGTTCTGTGAACTGACGTAGCTGTGCTGGGTGCTACATTACTAATCAAATTTTCGAAAAGTCCATAAACAATTATTAAAAATCACAGTTCTTACAGTCCGGGAGCCCGTGACATCGAAAGCCCCATCGCGAAATTTTTTTTCATGTAAACCGATAACAAAAAGTCATACAAACAAACTGAGCTAGGTATGACTAGGTTTGACAAGCCGAAAATACGTTTAATTAAATTATTATTAAAAAGCTATAATGTTTTACCGTCGTCGCGGATATTGATCACTCTTAGAGCATTTTATAGAAAATTCTGTGCTCTTTCAGAAAAAACTTGTTATAATAAACTTTATTCTGCCGGAAAAGTCTATTATACCTATTTTAAGGAGAAGCCTGGCGATAAAATTTCACATTGAATTTTTACGGGTGGCGTCTTTATTTCGCGTCTGGAAGCTGGCCAAGTATTGGCTTTCCGCGAAAACAGTAAATTATTACTGCTTTTTAATAATTATTATAAACTTATTTTCGGGCTGTCAAACCTAGTCATACATAGTTCAGTTTGTTCGTATGACTTTTTATTCTTGATTTACATGAAAATTTGTCAATTCCGCGTTGATGGGGCTTTCGATGTCATCGGCTCCAGGACTGTTAAATAACTTTCGGAGATTGGCATCTCTGTTTCTGTAATTCATCCATTTATTGATGCTAACATCATTTAACCCCGGAATCCTAGTTGCGAAACGCATGTGCCCCATCACTTCTCTTTTAGATTTTTATTTATTTATTTTTTTATTTCTTTATTCAAGGTACATATACACTTATTGGAATTTTCATGTTGTCTGACACCACTGTTTCTAATTAAAAATTTTCAATTTAATTTGTAAATCGCAGAATTTGTAATCGCCTCGTTTGATTGCAGAATTAGTTATATTTTTCTGCAATTAAATAAGGTGAAAATTGTCTGTTCAACTAAAAAAATTCTGGTAGAACTGTACTACCCCGTTTCTTTCGTATATAATTTATTTTCTGTTTCATTATTTTGAAAGAATTTTTTTCAAAGTTTTAAGAAAAAGTCTTATTTGGTGTAACCTCGTACCTTAGTGTGACAAATCCATTAATAAAAAGTACTTGGTGGTTGACCGAGCTGCATTCGGGAGAAATGGGATATTATAGCGTTTATGCAGTAAAACAATATTACTAGCATCATTTTCGCTTGATACCGACTTTGTTGTGGATCCGATTACGAAATATTAGCTATTTTCTTTAAGCAGGTGTAGCGTGATAAATTGTTTCATTTCACATACCACACACAATTTGCTATATTTTTATATTTCATTTCAATTTTTGGCAGTTCAAGTATTACTTTTTTAGCTTTTTTGCAGTGATTTATTGCATGAAAATGATTTTTCCCGCAGATGACACTCTGATACACGGATTTCTAGATCCGAAAGCGACTAATCCGAAATTTTCAACATATATATGCTTATTTAATGGTATAATATTTCAGTTTGGGACAATTTTTCTATGATTTATACGCCTTCTTCAATTTTTTGCTTATAGAAATTTCGTAACTGGGTTCAAAGCAGGCTGGCATAGATCCGAGGCATGCGTAGCAATTCGGGTGTACTCTGCCGAAGGCAGTGTTGTCCCTCAACTGTAAGTTTATTTGGATAGATTTTCTTTTTTAAATATAATATCTTAGAAATTCGAGTGTGTACGCTGCCGAAGACAGTGAGGGGCCCCAACACTAAATCCCTCCTGTAGAAAAATGATGTCTGAATTCAACATTGATTTTATGTATATTCAATGCTATCCTGGGTCCAAGCAACGCCAGGCGGGTCAGATAGTAAATAAATAAATAAGTATATAAGTTAATAAATAAACAACAATTGCTCGGTTGACATAAACGTAGAATTTCAGGGTTAATGATCTTAATTCTCCAGCAGTAAACATGGTTTTTGATAGTTAAAAATTAAATGTCAGACAAAGAGGGAAAATCATGCTATTTATTTTTTTCTTTCTTCGTAACACTCTCTTCATTCCGGGTGGCCCTATATGCAGATGAATTTTGAGAGGAAGACATTTAGAAGCACAGCCAGACTTTCTCATCTTTCAAAAATTTCTGAAAACAGCTCCAGCATGATTAGATTTTCCCTTTGTATTTTCTAGCCCATTGCTTTACTTCCTGCCCCGGGCTGATTTAGTTTCAGCTTTATTTTTGATCAACCATATTAATTTTCTTTGTTATTCGTACTCTCTTTTAATTTTATCTACCGCCAGAGTGCCTGACATCAAGTTCCCAGCCTTTTTTGCTTTCTTCCCTTGGACGATGTTTTCTTTTTTTTTTATATATATTAATTATCAGTTTTTTGTGTGTGTTTTCGCTTCGTTGATGAATATTTGATTTTTTTATAGTTTTCTGTAGAATCAGTGTTTTTTGGTTAAAAGACTGCGACTGGTGCATTTTCATAAGTTTAGTCAGAAGAGCGTAGTATGTCGTCTTAGAAATGAAATTTAGTATTGCGTTGAATGTGATTAACGCGTAACTTGTATATAAATTATGAATTTGTTCCTGTTATGTTTTGTGATATTAAAATATTTTTAACGTGTTTGCTGTTTGTTATCTATAGCAAAAAAAGTCCAGAAATTGCATAATATTTAAGTAAAAATAGATTATAAGTACGACAATTTTTGTAATAATGTTATAAATGCATGTAATGCATCATGCATTTGATTGTGTTCTATATATATATCCATTTAGCTTTTTGCAGGTTTCTTTGGAACAAGTGATTTTAAGAATATTAAAAGAAAAATGTTTTTCTAGATTCATTTATTCTTCACACGAAAACCTTATTGTTAATGACACCAGTAATTGAGTCCATTCTTAGTAAAGTGCAAGTTTCCAGTTATAATTTTTCATTTTTTTTCCGCGAGTTTTTTTACTATTTCATAATTTTATACTGTGCCTTATCAGACATCTAACTGTAATGGTCACACAACTACATACCTCGTTCATTAAATATTTAATTTTTTAATAATCATCATGATGATACAGAGCAGCGAAATATAGGGGAGCCCCTGGAGTGATAAAACGAATAATCCTTGCTCATATTGCATGAAAAATCTACTTTAGGTAAAGTTACTTTTACTATCTAAATTCCGAGTTGCTATATAACAGCATTATACAGAAATAATAAAAAAACAGGCATAGAAAAATTTTGATTACCATTTTTGCTAACCAATCGTATATATTTCTAAATTAGATCAAATAAACATTTTCTGCTCTACGAATTTTATTTGAAAAATAACAAATCTTCCCAACTTAGTTGAAAAGAGTTTGACTTTGGTTTGCCTGTCTGTAGGTGCTTTAACTCTCGTAAATATTCGGATTGCCATATAGTTGATACATGGTACTCAGATTTACTACATTCGGCATTGAAAATGGAGTGTGTAGTAGTTATAGTTCTTTTACAGGTACGCTCAAAAGAATCCTGTTACATTATGGTTTATGGGGAAAATCGTTTGCTGTGTGCTTTAACGATGTTACACTATTTCAAACATAATGAAGTTGATATGCATTTATAAGGTATAGTAAAACATGCTTTCTGTAGAATATGGAGTGCAAATCATTTATTCTTTATTTACAGCGTCACGCAAAAGAATTCGGTTACGTAATGATCTATGGAGAAAAATTTTAAAGGTGTGATGAGCACATTTTAATGATGTTACATTATTCCAAACATAATGAAATTTACGTGCATTATTGAGGTTCATTACATGATACTTACTGTAGAATATAGCATGCATAATGGTTATCGTTCATTTACAAAGACACGCAAAACAATCAGTTTACAGTACTCTATATGAGTGAAAAGTACTGGGTAGTGTTTTTTTTTTTTTTAATATATAGTTGTGGTATGCATTTTTAAGTATAGCTGAATTTTTGCATAATGCATGGTAGAGTCCCGCAACCCGACCCGAACCCTCAATGAAAGAAAAGTAAATCATGTTTTAATGCCATTATGAAAAAAATTCTACAATTGTATCTCTAATACCATTTTTATATTTTTCATAGAAGGATTAACAAATCTATATTCTTTAATGCTCAAATACAGTAAAACCTCTGAATAGTGGACACCTTCGGATCGTTGAATAGAGAAAAACATCGGGCCGGGTTTTTTTCGGCTCGGAATGAACCTAATTTTCTTTCTGCAGGTCGGGTTCACGCTAGAAAAATTCTTGCGGGTCATATATAAGTTTTTTGCCACTCAGATTGTTGGGATTTTCACGAAAAGTTTGAGCACAAATATGTTTTAGATGAAAAGAAATACGTATTTGAGTCCTGCACATGTCAGGTTGTACGTGAGCCGTGCCCCGTATACGACTCAATAGAATGAATATCACAGGTATGATAAATTATACCCGAACTTTGATACAATGAAAGCAAAGGAAGTAGAAAAATAATGTTTAAAATCTAATCTTTAAATATGCTTTAAATTTTTTTGCGGTTTAAAAAGTTCCACTTATAACGGTGCACCTAGTGATGGGCGATTCTGGAAAATTTGAGAATCGATTAAAATCGACATCGTATAAAACAGAATCGATCGCAATAAGAATCGATTTCCATATTCTAGAATCGATACTTGAATCGATATTTCGATGTTCACAGATTCACACAGATAAGCTGAAAAATAGTAATTCCTAAACGTAGGGAATCAACAGGGCCGTAACGACTGTCTCTCACCCCTCACCTACATTCATGGGGGCCCTAGACAATGTTAGCGGCCCAGAAGTAAGCTACTACAGACCTTTCAGTCAAATAATAAGGTTTTTTAACTTTTAAAATTATTATTTTTAACATGTAATTTTGATAATAATTTATATTATATTTAAATTTATCTTTAAAAAAAGATCCCGGTCATATAAAAAAAAAAAAGAAAGAAATGATTTTTTTTTTTTCATCCGGAAAAGATGTACTTTCTACTCTTATTTCCTTCAACCAAACAGATGGGGACTTACTTCCTATAAACTCCCTAAAACGTGTATAAACTTCTTAAAAATGCGCAGATGAGCGAAATTTTGAAGGCTCTAAATTTATTTAAAAAGTTAAGTGGTTTTTCAGTCTTTTTAGGGTCTCCTATAAGCGTGGGGGAAATGCAAATATTGCAAATTTTCTTTTAAAATAGCTGTGATGAATGTAATTAACCAATCATCACATACTAATTATCCCCCAATTAATAATCAAAATTCTCCTTTTAATAATATATTTAACTAAAATTTCTTTCCCTTTTTAAAATATATATCTCCTTATCTCATTTACAGTTTATAAATATCTTTCTTTTTAATGTTTACCAAATTTTCAGCTGTTAAGAAAAAAAAAAATATTCTCATCCTAGAGCCATTAACAATGAAATAACATACTTTTTAATGGTTAACAAATAAATAAAAGTATATTCCTTGATTGTTTCTTTTTTTTTCCCAGCAGTAATCTAAAAACTATAAACAGTTATTGACTCATTCGCTGACATGCAGAGTGCACTCACTGAAACAATAATAAATAAAAAAGAAACGTATCGAGTTAAACTGATGGCATTGAGCTCACAGTCTATTCATACTAAGTGTATTTTATACTCTTACTTCAAAGAATGCCTTTCGAAAAATAAATTAAGGGGGAGCCAGCCTCCCCCCCCCCCTTCACATCTCTATACTTAAACAATAAGCCTCCAAATATCATCAGGGAAGCTTTTTATCAGAATAAACTGGTTACCAAGTTTGAAGCAAATCAGATAGAAAAACCCATCTATCTAAATTAAGGGGGGTTAGACCCTGTTGCTCTCTTTATACTTAAACAATGAACCTCCAAATTTAAGCAGGGAAGCGTCTTATCAGAATAAACCGGTATACCAAAATTGAAGCAAATCTGATAATTCTGCATGAAAAATCCATTTATCTAAGTGGGGGATAGCCCCCGTACCCCCGTCCTTTATGCTTAACCAATGAACCCTCAAAACTAATCAGGGAAGCGCCTTATGAGAATGAACCTAGAAAAAAAAATTGAAGCAAATCGGATATTTCTATCGAGAGTTATCGCGTTACGTATGTACATACATACAGGAACTGCGGGCACATTAGCTCTCACGCTTTGATAGCCTGTGAGCTAAAAAGAAAAGTGCCCAGTTAAACTGATTGCATTGAGCTCACAGGCTATTCACACTAACTGTATATTATGCTCTTATTTCAAAGAATAATGCCCCTCGAAAAATAAACTAAAGGGGGGGGGGGGTTGCCCCTCCCCGTTTCCCCTCTTTATACTTAACCAATGACCCTTCAAATGTCATCAGGGAAGCGCCTTATCGAAATAAATCGGTATACCAAATTTGAAGCAAATCGGATAGTAAAACCTATTTATCTAAATTAAGGGGTATTAGCCCCCTGTTCCCCCCTTCATATTTAACCAATGAACTTCCAAATGTAATTAGGGAAGCGCCTTATCAGAATAAACTGGTATACCAAATTTGAAGTAAATCGGATAGCAAAACCCATCTATCTAAATTAGAGAGAGTATTATCCCCTCGTCCTCCCTCCCCCACTTTAGATTATAACAATGAACCTTCGAATATAATCAGAGAAACTCATTATCAAAATTAATCGGTATACCAAAATTTGAAGAAAATCTGATAATTCTGCATGAAAAACCCATTTATCTAAGCTAAGGGGGGGATTAGCCCCCGTTTCCCCTTTATACTTAACCAATGAGCCCCCAAAACGAATCAGGGAAGCGCCTTAGCAGAATGAACATTAAAAAAAATTGAAACAAATCGGATATTTCTATCAAGAGTTATCGCGTTACGTACGTACATACATACATACAAAACCGACGGGCACATTAGATCTCAGGCTTTGATAGCCTGTGAGCTAAAAAGTGCCAAGAGCGTGTAACTAGTGGGAGGGGGGGGGGGGGGGGGGGCAGAAAATAAAAGAGGACATTAAAAACTTTCCAACAATATGTTACACGAGATGGTTTGGAATAAACAATAAATATGCCCCCCGGGGGACAGGTAAGTCTCAAACGGTGGGAGGGGTGACCTCAAATCAGTGGCGTGGCGTCCGGTCATCGCTGGATGCGGCGATGACCAAGCAATATTTTAAAACTCTTAATAAGCTTTTAAAACTCTACGATCCAGTTTTAGCAGAACATTTGGAGTTCATGTATAAGTGAAGGTAAGATTTAAAGTTTCTTTTTTGAACATTCAACCATTGAATTTTACAGTTAATAATTTTTCACCACAAACTTAAATAATTGCGATGACCACCGAAAATTTTCACGCCACGCCACTGCCTCAAATGTATCTTTGGTCAAGGTTTCAAAATGTGGATTTATAATAAAATAGAACTAGAATTGGGCATTTTTAAAATAGCATGCATATTTTGAACGGCCCTGTAAATTAAGATTGGAGAGGAAGGGGGGGGGGGCGAGGGGGCGGAAAGAATTAGAAGGGACGAACTTGAAAAATACAACATAATAAACTAGTAACCCAAATAACTAGGCTTCTAAACAAAAGTACAGGGTGGCTACTAAATACTGTTACAGATATTCAGTCATTTTATTTTACAAATAGAAAATAGAAAATGATAACTACACTAACATGATGAACATTAGAGATGAAAGTTTAACCGGAAATAATTTTAATCAAATTGACCGCCATCTTTATCGATTACCAAAGATAATCTCTTATGCCATTGTCCGACTGCGGCACGAATCATTTTAAGAGGTAGTCGGTACCATTCACGCAATATGGAAGCTTTGAGAGAGTCCAAACTTTTGTGTTTGTTGCTATTTACTTTAGCCTCTAAAATCCCCAGACGCAATAATCTAAAGGATTTAGATCCGGTGAAGAAGGTGGCCAATCTTCTTGCATGATAAAGTTCGGACAGGTGACAGGGAGCCAAGCCTGTGTTGATTTATCTCGGTGCGAAGATGTAAAATCTTGCAGAAATATCCAATTCTTTTTGGGATACAACCTGTCAGCATGTGGTAATAAATGTTTAGCCAATATGTCCTGTTTGTAATATTCGCATTGATTTTTATCCCTTTATCGATGAATTCCTAAGGCAATTTTTCATTGTTTGACACTGCAGCCCAAACCATAACAGAATTCTTGTTCTGAAAGCGTTTAACAATTCGAAAGGTTTCAAGTATATCCTCGAGGGTTGCTAAATATACGATATCATTTTTAGCATTATAACACTGTTAAGTGCAAAATAGTTTAACATCAGAAAATATTATTCTGTTAACACTTTTCGTACCATGCCGCTTCATCAATTTCTTCCTTCTTCCAAATTTTTTTATACTTTGTGCTGCAGTCAATCCTTGAATTTTTCTTTTGCGGTAAGAGCAATAACCCAGATCTTCATTTATAATAACTTGCATAGTTCTGCAATTCACGTTCTCTTCTGCAGCCATTTTATTTGCAGAACGTTGTGGATTTCTTCACATCTTTTCGCGAATTCTTTTGATGCGCTGTATTGTGAGAACTGAGCGTGGACGACCAGACCTAGATCGATATTTACATAGCTATTAGTATCCAATAATCGATTTATAGTTTTATATATAAATGTTCCATAAAAACCAGGGCATTTTAATTGCTTAAGGTTTTACCTGAGGAAAACATGCGATCAAAGAGCTGTTTAATCATCATTCTTTTGGCTTCCCTCTTTAAAATAATTTTAAATATTCGCTTTATAACCAAATTTGTCTGCACTAATAGAAGCTTGCCAAACCCTAAAATAGAGAAATAAACTGTTTTCCCAAACGATTAAAATTAATTTGTATTTTTTGGAGTGTAACAGTATTTACTAGCCACTCTGTATAACGATTTAACTTAGTATTGAATTCAGGGGGTGACCCGGGGGAACATTGGAATGTCCCTCCCGAAAGTTTTGAGATTTTATGCTTTTTAATGGACAAATGTGCATCCCCCCATACGGCACTCTAAAATCTCACGCCCCCCCCCCCCCCCATCCCGGCCGGAGCAGTCTAGAAATCAACCCGCCATTCAACACTGAACCTAGAAAAAAAAAAAGTCCCTTATACAAAATTTTACAGCAATTCTGCCACTAAAACAGTAAAATTGGAGGAATCTATTCAACCCGAATCGTGGATCATGCGTGATGCGATTTGAATTGAAGTAAATCAAAAAATAACAATTTCACCCGCATCTAAAATTCGGCATCAAATCTGAACTGAATCGATTAGCCCGAATCTAAAGAATTGAAGTAAATCAAAAAATAGCGATTCTGCCCGCATCTAAAGATCGACATCGGCATCGAATCGAAACTGAATCGATTCGCCATTTCTGATCTTAATTTACGGGCAGAATCGATGCGTTAATTTTTTCTTACTTTCTTTTGTCTTTAGAAAAAGAAATCGTTGGATTCGTGAAAAATTTCGACTTCCGATTTTCGAAGGATTTATAGTTTTAGCAGATCTTGTCTGGAATACGATTTGACTATTTTTATACATTGTCTGTCTGTCTGTCAGTCTGTCTATTTGTTTGTCCCTGACAAAAAAATTGTGGGTGGTCTATTTCAAGAACTAATGCATGGAATCTGTTGAAACTTTAGATTCAATTAGACTTTCATATAAATTGGTGCTGATTACTTTTTGATGTAAATCTACCTGCAGGTGGCGCTGCTATGCTGCATTTTTCCCGATTTTCGCAATAGCTCTATCTCAAGAACTAATGCACGAATTTTCATCAAACTTCACATTCAGTTAGACGTTGGCATAAATTGTTGCATATTGGATTTCGGTGTAAATCACCCAACAGGGGGCGTTGTTATGCAGATTTTATCAGCAGTGTTGAATTCAGACAATTTTCTCCGGGAGGGATTTCTGCGGATCCAGAGAGGGACAGTTCAGAGGGGAAGGGGATTGGACTTTTGTACATTAAGCATAAAATCTCAAACCTTCTGGGGGGACATTTGAATGGTGCACGGGGGGGGGGGGATGTCCCTCCGGGCTACCCCCGGAATTCAACACGTTTTTCTGGATTTAAACGATTTTAGGGATCATATCTCAAGAACTAATGAACTGAATTTCATCAAACTTATTATTCTGACATAAGTTGTTCATGATTAGGTTTTCGTGTAAATGATATCAATGCAAAAACCCTTGACGGGTTAAAAGTTTCTGACGCAGCACTTTATCTTATGCTCTAAGAATTTTAAATATGGAACTTAAAAATACTGATATCAAATTTTGAGTGACGTTATGCTATTTCTTAAAAAATATATTTGTATTTATTTCATCATTTTATTTTTGTATTATTTATAATTGCATGTGCAAAAGTTATGTTCAACATGAAAAGCTGCATAAAATTTTATTCGCTGTTGCTTTATCATTTACATCTCTCATAAATTCAAAATACGAGTTTTAAAAGATATGATATAAAATTTAAGTGACGCCTTGATGTGACTTTAAAAGGTTTTTTTTTAATTCAATTTAAATTATTTTTGACTTGGTTAAAATATTTTTTTACATCTACACAATACTTTTAATTCTCCAATTCACTGTTAAATATATCACTTTCATTGAATCTATACTATGCATTGAAATGTATTTATTTCAATAAATTGATTTATCTTTTGTGTCACGCTATTCAAAATTGTGAGTAAGATTTATGTAAATGGTTTCTTTGCGTCATTGTGTCCAAACTACATGAAATGTATGAAAAAGGATAGTTTGACGCAAATAAACCATTTACATAAATCTTACTCACAATTTTGAATAGCATGACACAAAAGATAAATCAATTTATTGAAATAAATACATTTCAATGCATAGTATAGATTCAATGAAAGTGATATATTTAACAGTGAATTGGAAAATTAAAAGTATTGTGTAGATGTAAAAAAATATTTTAACGAAGTCAAAAATAATTTAAATTGAATTTTAAAACAAACCTTTTAAAGTCACATCAAGGCGTCACTTAAATTTTATATCATATCTTTTAAAACTCGTATTTTGAATTTATGAGAGATGTAAATGATAAAGCAACAGCGAATAAAATTTTATGCAGCTTTTCATATTGAACATAACTTTTGCACATGCAATTATAAATAATACAAAAATAAAATGATGAAATAAATACAAATATATTTTTTAAGAAATAGCATAACGTCACTCAAAATTTGATATCAGTATTTTTAAGTTCCATATTTAAAATTCTTAGAGCATAAGATAAAGTGCTGCGTCAGAAACTTTTAACCCGTCAAGGGTTTTTGCATTGATATCATTACTTTTTTGAGGTTAGTGATAAAATGATTAAAAAAAAAAGATACTTATGTGATTTAATGCAGATTTAATTTTTACTATTTTATTACAATTTTCCTTATAGCAGTTAGTATATAAAAACAAGTGGGTAAGTATAATCGCAGATCGCACAGAGGGTTTCATTTGATATTCCTTTCTTAAATTAATAAATCCAAAATGTTAATTTATAATTACTAAATCCTTACATAGATGGTGCACCAATAGTTCCAATTTTCATGGGGCAGGGAACGCACGCTTTTAAACAAACCACCTTCCAATTGAACTCATCAAAAACCAAGTTGAATAAGCCAGACCCCGTTGTGTTGTTTGACAAACAGCAGTCTCATGTCCCCTCCTTCCCCCCTTTTTCAAAATTTTTCAGACCAGTACCTAAGAATGGATCCAAAATAATTTTTTCTCTTCAGAAATTACGATAAAAAAATAGTATGCAGTACTCATAAATTTACTTTAATGCTATATAGGGTGATTATTAAGTTAATTATAACGTTTGGAATCTGTTGCATTGATGTCCGAAAGGTAGTTTCTGAGTTATGGAAGCTGGACCCATAAGGCGCCATAGAGGGGCGAAGCCCGCTAGTGTCTATCATAATTATATCTGCCATGTGGACTAATTGCGATATTTAATCAAAATAGCCCCCCCCCCCCTCCTCATCCCCGGAAATATAACAAATACAAAATGTGTCTTTATAAACCTATCGTCAAATAGGTTTTTATTTCTTTTTCCTTAAAAAATAACATGATTTTTATATCCGTAACGTAAATAGCGGACGAAGCCCGCTAGTTCCTATCATAATATATATTTTTAATAATTTTATATAGTCTATAATAAAAATCAGACTTAAAATAGTCTAGTTCCATGAGTACTTGTAGTGTCAGTTACATGCTACGATTTTTGGATACCAGTATTTTAGAACGGGAAAATGTGACTTATTTTATCGGAGATATCTCATTAATTGAATAAGGCGAAGCAAACTTTTTTGAAAAAAAGGTGGCCAACATGCATGGCAGTTATCAGCTATGTGACTTTGTGCTAAAGTCCATTAATTTGATCTGCTTTAAAAAGATTACGGAAGATTGAATTATAGTAGAACCTGGATTAACCGAGCTTCGATTAATCGAGGTTTCTGTTAACCGAGCCGATAACAAAGTCTGATTTTTTTTTCCCTTTTGAATGAGCCTTAAAAATAATCACACTCTTTAGCTCACTGTCCGTGCTATACAGGCCCTTCTGCCCCCAAAAGCACTCAACTCCAAAGAAACATTGGACCCTGAGAAGTCAATAGCGAACAATGCTTTGTTTCCAGTGGCTGTGTGAACTTTCGTAAATTTTTCAATTTGCATTTTCAAATTTACTACTGGTAGTTGATTTTCTTTTTAAATTTGTTAAGCTGTGAAACAGAACTTTACATATATTTATTTTTATTATTTAAAAAACGTTCTATATATTTTTTTTTAAAGAGATGTTAAATTCGCAAGCACGGCGAGTTTTTACACACAGTTTCTATTAACCGAGATTTCCGATTCCGATTTACTAATAGTCCCAATTAGCTCGGATAATCGAGGCTGCTCTGTATAATTAAAAAATCAATGGCGATCTTACTGTAAACGGGTTTCCCTTTTACTGAGGGATTTCAAGACCGAATCAGCTGATGTTAGTTGCTGTTTCCGTGCTTGATTAAATAAGATTAGTTAAACATTTGAAAATTACCAAATATAAAAGGAACTAAGTCAACAGAGTCTTTGCTTTATGGTATTTTTTAACAATGCTATAAGAAAATGATTTTAAATAAGAGATTTTAAATGTAACGTTTTAAATCTGACATAATTTTCACAAAACTTTCCTTTCTCTTTGTAACATTCAACTGAAAATATTTTTATTATTAGAAAGATAATATTATTATTTGCGCTACCTTAAAATTGGCAACTATAGTTTAAAATATCATCTCGAAATTTGAAATAAATCTCTCATATAAATATGTTTTTTAATTTAAACTGTTTTGCAATATTATTATTTGGCCACTTTGGCCAATATGACGTAATTTTCTCCATTTACGACTTTTAACACATATCAATGAATTTATTATTTAAAAATTTTCTTTTTCTTTTAATATTCACGTGAAAATATAATTTTTATGACGTAATTTTCAATGTTTTCCTGCTTTTAATGCGTAATCATTTAATTCTAATTTGAAAATAATTGATTATTTTATAATTTTCTTTCATTTTAAGTAAGCATGTGTAAAAACAATTTTTATGACGTAATGTTTAATATTTTCCTGCTTTTAACACGTTATCATTTAATTCTAATTTAAAAAGATTTTTTTCTGTTTATAGTGAATAAATTTTTAATTTAAAGGATATATTATTCTTTGCGCTGTTTTAACAATTGGCAACAATTTAAAATAACCTTTTCTAAAATATGTCAAAAATATCTCTGGAAATTCTGAAAATTTTAATTTAAATTTGAAATAAACCGTCAAAAAATTAGGCAAGTTAAAAATAATAAATGCACTCTGCAAACTTCGAGTTTCTGTTGAATGATTAAATTGAATGAAAATGATTAAATTCCCATGTATATTTTTTTTTTCCTGTGAGACTTTTTTAATGAGACAATTTTATCCAGATTTAACATTAAATATCTCTTAAAATAATTCTTCGATTTAAAAACTGTCTACTTCAACGTTTTTATCAAACATTTCTCTATAATACTATCCATTTTAATATTTTTGTATGCAGTAATTTTCTTAATATTTGCGAAATCGACCTCTAGTCACAAGAGATTCTTTCAAAGCGGCGAAGAGCGTTAGTTTTTTTTTTCCGAATAAGAGACAAAATGTAGTACGCAATTGCGTCAAAAGATGGCGACACCAGAATTCTGATATGCTTATTATGTAAACTAAGTATTGCAAAATTAAATAAAAACAATTGTCTCGGGGTTATCAAACTTCATTGTTATTTATAAATAAAACATTTCAACTAAATTATTTATTATAAAAGAATTATTACATCACAATAGTTTTTATGCAAGGAAAATAATAATTATAATAATAATAATATTATCGATGTCAGTGATTATATATTGATTGACCGTCATAATAATAAAAAATGATATTATAAAAAGAAGAGCTGAAATGAATTATTTTTTTTTTTACGTTTCTGATCGTGTGATTTATATTCAAATAATAATTATTAATGTATATTTTTTGTAAAGTGATTGAAATTAAATATATTTATAAAATTTGCCAAGAAATAATCTCATCAAATTGGCGTCATTATAATTGTAATTTTATTTAACTTAATAGCAATTAAAAAATTACAAAGGAACTGAGAATAATGGTCAACTAACAGACTTTAAAAGAAAAAAAAAAACACATTCACATGTTAAAATAAGTACCAGGGAGTATCGAACTGCCTATCTTAAGATCATTAGACGATGGCCCTTAACCACTCAGCCACTGGGAAGACAAAATTTTTCTCCCCAAAAGTGGTTAAAAAGAAAGCATGTGTATGAATACAGTGTCATGCATTTTCGGTGAAATTTCCATAGAATGGCGAAGAAATCAGGGCTGGCTATTTGCCGGCAAAAAAGGGTTTCTGCCTTGCCAGTGGCAGAAAGTGGTTATAACCGGTTTTAACCGGCAGAAACTGGCAACAACTGTCATAAACACATTTCGTGACATAATCTGAGACTTTTTTACTAGTATTAAATTCCTTAAGTGCATTTTATTCCATTTAAATAACAAATGAAATATTGTGGGTAGTTTTAATTAAAAAATAAATAGATTTGTATTTGAAAAAATGAGTAATGTAACAGATAAAATTTCAGTTTAAAAATCAAATACAAAATTATATCCAATATTTATTTTAAATGAAACAATGAAAAGAAAAGAAAAATATTCAGTACTTGCTCAAAATGCTTTTCTGTAATTTAACGTAATAATTTAATAATAACAGATCAAACTTTGTGCGAATTTTAGTAGAAAAGCTAAAATCTTTAACAATGATTTTATGCACAAATAACGTACAGACATGACAAAAAACGATCATATGGGATTTTTTTTGTCGTGTCTGTATGTTATTTGTGCTTAAAGCCGTTGTTAAAGGTTTTAGCTTTTTTATTAAGACTGTTAGATGAAAATGCTCCAACCACATTTTGCACTTAGAAAACTAACAACTACAAAGATTCAAAGCAGATTTAATACAGTAATAACCGACTACCCTATGCTAGCTTATTTACTTCATCCTACGTATGTGGGATCAAAATTGACATATGAGCATAAAGAAAAGGCAACGAAATTGCTTTCTGATATTAATCCCAATTTTGTGCCATATATAATATCCATTGAAGCAAAATCAACTCCTGTCCCAGAAACATATTTCTCCAAGGAAGCCCTAGAGAATGTTTTGCCCTTGCCTGTGTGGTGGTAGTTTTTAAAAACGAATACTGGTGAAAATGAGGATTTTTCAAATTTTGCATCCTCAAAAATGACATTGCCAGCAAGTAATGATAGTCTTGAAAGAATATTTTCAAACTTTTCTTTCATTCAAAACAAATTAAGAAATATTGTGTTCAGGAAGATTAGCAAAATTTTGTCCTATGCTATGGAATGTTCTGTGGAAAAAGTAATAATAGTATATTTGAGTGGCAATTTTGTTCTTTCAATATTGTAAAACAATTGTACAAGATATTTCATTAATTTTTTTTCTGTTATTTATTGTGTTTCAATTATTTACTTATATATTTTCACAAGAATCATAATCTCTAAGTTATTGCATTGCATTATTTATTTAAAAACACTCTGAAAAATACATTTGTTAAAATATCAGATTTTTTTGTAAATTTCTTTTTTTACTTTTAAATAAAAATTCAACTCTAAACAACTATATAAAAGTTAGACTTGTACAGCATCAGGCTGCCATTGAAAATTTCTGTTTTTCAAGTGAAAGAAAATTAGTACCTATTATTATATAAACAAAGTATATTTATTTATATGATCATTTGGAAACTTTTTACAACTTTGAATAACATTCATAATCTTTAATTTTAATTTTTAACTTAATTGTTTACATATCAAATACATGTGTGAATTATGAATCATTGCACATTAAAGTTCTTATTAATGTTATTTCTTAGTTTCTTCCAGTTTTTGCCACTTACTGGCAGAAACTAGTTTCTGCCATGCCGGTTTTAACCGGTTATAACCGCTGGTTTTAACCACTCTGGCAGAAACTTGCCAACCCTGGAAGAAATATAGTCCGATTTTTCATGCGCATTATAAAACGAACAAGAGTCTTGCTGGAAACAAGTAAATTGTTATTTGGTTCATCTGAAACATATTTATTTGATTTTTAAAAAATCGCCCGTGTCATTTTCGAGAGAAAAAAAAATCGAATTATCTAACGAACAAGAGTTTTCTCAAAAAAAAGAAAAGTGTTATTCACCTCGCCTTAATCACATTTATATTATGTATCAATTTAAAGATAATCGTTAGAACCGTTTTCGAGATTTTCAAATTAGGAACTTCCTCGATATCATACCAACGTTTTCACTTTAAAAATGGCTATTTAGATCTCAAAATATACTGCACGTAGAAATGTAAAAATTTCAGTATACGATTAGACTGCAGACATAAGACTGTTCTAGAAAATTCAGAACAATAAGACCTATATCTGCTGAGTTATTAAAAGGCGGCTTTTCGCATTTTCTTTGATGTCGAGTTAGCTGTATATATGAGTTCCGCCATCTACGAATTCTATGATACGATACGATATGATTTTAACGATACGATACGATACGATTTTAGGCTTAAGGCTGCGTCACTCAGAATACTACCGTCTTCTATGATAACAGATTGTGCTGCCATGGAGCTTTTTTTTAGCAGTGTTGAATTCAGACATTTTTCTCCGGGAAGGATTTCTATGGTTCTGGAGAGGGACATGCTATAGTTTCGGGGGCGGGGGGGGGGGGAATTGGACTCTTGTCCATTAAGCATAAAATCTGAAATCTTCATGAGGGACATTTCAATGTTCCGGGTGGGGGGGGGGGGGTGTCCACACGTACCAGCCCCTGAATTTAACACTGTTTTTCAGAATTTACACTATATTAGCGATAATATCTCAAGAAGTAATGACCGGAATTTCATCAAACTTAATATTATGTGTCATTGACAAAAGTTGTTCCTGAGTTTTTTGTGTTAATCATGTAACAGGCTGTACTGTTTTTTTTTTTTTTTTTTTTGCATGATATTCGTGATAGCCATATCTCAAAACTAATGCACGGAATTTAATCAAACTTCATATTCTGTTACACTTTCAGATAAATAGATCCTTATTAGGCTTGGGTGTATACTGCCCAACAGCTGCCGCTTTTATGCTCTTTGAATTGGGATTTTCCGTTGCGGACATCTAGGCAAATATCAGACGAACGTCTTTTTGCACGCTTTTTTTTCGTTCTAACACCGTCCCTACACATGATAGCGAAGGTGTAGGGATGGCGTAAGAGCGAAAAAAGCGTGCAAAAAGACGTTCGTCTGACATTAGCCTAAGAGGCTGTGGGCCGAAATTCAATGATTTGTTAGGAAAATACAATGCTTACATTTTCTTTTAAAATGCACGTACTTCAAAGAACCTATCCTTTTTGAATCCTCATGATGCGCATTGGTTATCATTTAAATTTGACACTGTGATAGCGAATTTTCAAGTTTTAACATTTATGAGGCAGATGAAAGTTTTGGGATTGGCACATCCAACTACTTTATCTTCAATTTCTGAAGGAAAATGAAAATGATATTACCTTATTTTGTCTTAGAGACATCGATTACAAAATTCATAGTATCGATTAAATCGAGTTGGCCATAGTACCGATTAAATCGATTAAAAAAATCGAAATCGCCCATCACTAGGTTGGCTAGAAAATAAGGATTGCATCGCGATACCGAATGATATCGCAAAGCGATTATGCGCGCGCGGTGGGGGGGGGGGGGGGGGGGGTGGGGGGAAGCGTAGCGAGTAGGGGGGCGGAGCCCTCCTAGTAGTTTAAAAAGATCATCAAATAAATGTCGAAATCGAATCAAATCGAAATCGCCCATCACTAGGTACACCTTGTATTACACAATTAGCATTCTGCCTTATCGTACTTTAAAAAATACAATACGCAGCAAAACGCTAAATGATTCTTCTTGTCTATCTCCCATTGTGTTTTTCATAACAACGTTAGAAGTATCAAAACTAGAACATTTGAATTGTAACTATTCACTATTCAGCAAAAATGCTTTAGCAATACAGATTGCATTCGTTATAATCCTTATCGTACCATTTGTTGAAAAATTATGTTTATATTAACTTCCAAAAACTAATTCTACGACTAGTCGCATTTTGCTTTCATGAAACTTTGATCTGCGGTTTAATAGACTTTTAACTTGAAAAAATATTTTGGACATTCTTTTAAAAAATCGGGTTAACCCGAAACCAACCCGCAAGAGTCAAAAAGCCAATCCGAACCCGAAACAATGAAAGCCGACCCGCAACAAAAATAGTTGAAGTCGACCCGACCCGACCCGCAACCGGAAAATATAGCGCCAACCCGACCCGTCCCGAACCCTGGGTCGGGTTCGGGTAAAAGCAAATAACCCGACCCGATGCAGGACTTTATTACATGGTGCATATAAATTCTATAGATCATGTAGATGAATTTCTGAAACAACGTTTTTAATTGTGTTATGTAATTTTTTTTTAATATGGGACGCATATTTCCATTTATGCACGATAATCGCTGAAACCTGGTTGTCAAATGTGTTATGATGTTTATAAATTGTTTACTTAGATATATATTCACTTTTTTAAAACGGTGGAAGTTCCGTTGCAGTATTCTGAATATGTTGGAAAGTGTGTCATAATGTATGCTTGACGCATCATTTTTCTCTTTTGTTGATGATGAAATAATTTAGTATTCACAGGGATTGATTACTTATTTGACTAGCTTCAAAACATTATCCATTTAACTCTGTTTGATGAACTTCAAACTTTCTTATTGGGTTATAGAGAATATATTACTATATTTCCTAATAAGAGAATACATTATTACATAATTCTTCGCAGCTTTTTATTCATAGTTCTCTTCTTATGTAATTAAAATAAACGTTGCGGTGGCATTTGTCATCTTTTTTATAGTTTATTTTTATAGGCTATCCTTTATCAAACTTGATCTAACAAGGGTTTTTTTAGTACTCTTGTTAGTTCTTTCTTTTGGAAAATAGCTTTTTTCTACCTTCCGAAACGAATAAAAAGGTGCTTATTGCAGAAGGGCTGCCGCATCGCTTTGTTTGTTGTTTCTTGCCGTGCGCTAGGGCTCATAAAAATCTAAAAAACAAAGAAAAATATCAAAATATCTTCAAAGTATGAAATTTAACTAGGTAATATCCGTCAAAATTTGACGATAAACAGTTTAAAGGTTCCAGAGAAAAATGCTTCGTAACATCATTAAAATGGCAGAAAGTTTTACAGAATATTTGTCAGAAGTAATTAAAAGAAATAAAATATATTTTTTAGTTGTCAATTTCCTAAGTAGAGGAACAATATTATCAATCAATGTTATAATTTTATTCTTGAAAATGATGCAGTAAAAGTACACGCTGTCCATATTTATCTACAGAGGATGTTCACACTTTTAAATAAATTTCATAGATATACTACCAATTGCATTCTCCACTATGTTGGAATTTCTGAAATTTTTTTCCAGACCTATGCCGATCATGACCCCTAGAACCCAAAACCACCCCCAGTTCAAAACTTATATATATCACTCGTTTATGGACACGATAACTTCCATAATTCTGCACATATCTCTTCCAAACTCATACATAAAATCAAGGAGCAGAAAATCTTAGTCAAGTTCGTTAATTGGCAAAATCGGACGAAGAGGGTGGAAATAGTGAGGATTTTTGTGAAAACTGAAAAAAACCCACAACTTCTTATTTATACTGCATATCAAATCAGTTTAAAGTTATTACTACTTCTAGAAAAAGGGCAAGAATTTATGTATGACAGATTTTTGATATCATTAAAAAATAGGCTCAAGGGGCAAAAAAAGAAATATATAGGGTTTTAAGAAGAAAAAATATTCATAACTTCGTCAATTCACAAGATATCAAGTCCACTTAAATTAAGGATAAATCTTCTTAATCTTATCTACAACTTTTATATTGACAAGTTTTTGATAGGACTAACTCTTACAAGCAATAAATAAATAAATAAATAAATTTTAAAAAAGGGATGATGAAGAAGGAAAAAGTTCAGAATTTCGTCAATTCACAAGACATCAAATCCGCTCAATTTTATTATAAATCTTCTTAATATTATCTACAACTTCTATATTTACTAGTTTTGATAGAACGAACTCTTACAGCAATTAAATATATAGTATATATATGTCGTAGGCTAATTGAGAAATCCGGCTTTTTGCAAACAGCCTAGGCTCTTTGCAAAGAGCCGGGCTAATTGGGGAATCCATCTCCCTTTCTCCAATTAGCCTGATATTTTTCAGGCTTATTGCAAAGAGCCTAGAAAGCGTTAGGCTAATTGAAAAATGACCACTTATTGTCCGATCAGGGTGATATTTTTATCTCACAGGCTATCAAAGCCTGAGAGCTTATGCGCCCGCCGATTCTGTATGTACGTGTGTACGTACGTATGTACGTAACACGATAACTCTTGATAGAAATATCCGATTTGCTTCAATTTTTTTTTCTAGTTTCATTCTGATAAGGTGCTTCCCCGATTAGTTTTGGGGGTTCATTGGTTAAGGATAAAGGGGGAAAAGGAGGACTAGTCCCCCCCTTAATTTATATAAATGGGTTTTTCATGCAGAAATATTCGATTTGCTCCAAATTTGGTATACCGGTTTATTGTGTTAAGGAGCTTCCCTAATTAGATTTGGAAGCTCATTATTTAAGTATAAAGGAGGGAAAGGGGGGCTACCCCCCTTAATTTAGATAAATCGGTTTTTCATGATGAATTATTCGATTTGTTCCAAATTTGGTATACCGGTTTATTAAGTCAAGGAGCTGCCTTGATTAGATTTGGAGGTTCATTAGTTACATATAAAGGGAGGAAAGGGGTGAGGGCTATCCCCCCTCCCCCCCGTAATTTAGATAAATGGGTTTTTCATGCAGAAATATGCGATTTGCAATAAATTTGGTATACCGGTTAATTATGTTAAGCAGCTTCCCTGATTACATTTGGAAGATCATTATTATGTATAAAGGGGGGGAAAGGGGGACAATTGCCTCTCCCCTTAATTTAGATAGATGCGTTTTTCATGTAGAATTATTCGATTAGCTCAAATTTGGTATACTGATTTATTATGTTAAGGAGATGGCTTGATTAGATTTTGAGGTTCATTAGTTAAATATAAAGGGAGGAAAGGGGGGGCTAGCCCCCCCTTAATTTAGGTAAATGGGTTTTCAATGCAAAATTATTCGATTTGCTCCAAATTTAGTATACCGGTTATGTTAAGGAGCTTCCCTGGTGATATTTGGAAGTTCATTAGTTAAGTATAAAGGATGAAAAGGGGGGCTAGACCCCACCTTAATTTAGATAAATACGTTTTTCATGCAGAGTTATTCGATTTGCTCCAAATTTCGTATACCGGTTTATTATGTTAAGGAGCTGCCTTGATTAGATTTGGAGATTTATTGGTTAAGTATAAAGGAGGGACAAGGGCTAGTGTCCCCTTACTTTAGATAAATGGGTTTTTCATATAGAATTATTCGATTTGCTTCAAATTTGATATACCAGTTTATTACGATATGGCTTCCTTCATTTGGAGGTTCATTGGTTAAGTATAAAAGGGGGGAAAGGGGGGCAATTGCCCCTCCCCTTAATTTAGATAAATGGGTTTTCATGCAGAATTATCTGATTTAGTTTAATTTTTTTTCAACCGGATCCGAACTTGAAGGTTCCATTTGAAGTCAACCCGAAAACCGACCACAACCAGGTTTCGGATTGAGTTCAATTAGAACTTTCAGGTTCGGATCGGGTTGCCGGTGGACGGAGATTATTTTGTCTGGCTTGCATCGGGTTATAATTCTTTGGAATATTTTTGTCGGTTAAGATTTGGTTCGGGACGGGTTTCAATTTGACTTCGAATGGAATTTTTAGGTTCGGATCCGGTTATGGATCTTTGGAATATTTTTTCGGTTATCAGATTTGGTTCGGGATTTCGGGTTTTTTCAGATGGAACTCCCAGGTTCGGGTCGGGTTGCATGTAGACTGAATTATTTTGTCTTGCTCTGATCGGGGTATGGTCTGTTGTAATTTATTTTTCGGGTTTGGGTAGGGTTATGCGTTAATAAACCTAATAAAAAGAAAATTGCCCAGTTAAACTGATGGAAAATGAGCTCACAGGCTATTCACACTAATTGTATATTATACTCTTATTTCAAAGAATAATGCCCCTCGAAAAATAAATGAAGGTATTAGTCCCCATTGCCCCCCTTTCTACTTAACCAAAGAACCTCCAAATCTAATCAGGGAAGCTACTTAACATAATAAACTGGTATACCAAATATGAAGCAAATCAGATACTTCTGCATGAAAAAACCATTTCACTAAATTAAGGGGGGGGGTATTAGCTCCCCCATTTCTCCCTTTATGCTGATCCAATGAACTTTCAAATCTAATCAGAAAAGCTCCTTATTAGAATGAACATAGAAAAAAAAAATTAAACTAAATTAGATAATTCTGCATGAAAACCCATTTATCTAAATTAAGGGGAAGGGGCAATTGGCCCCCTTCCGCCCCCTTTTATACTTAACCAATGAACCTCCAAATCAAATGAAGGAAGCCATATCGTAATAAACTGGTATATCAAATTTGAAGCAAATCGAATAATTCTGTATGAAAAACCCATTTATCTAAATTAAGGAGACACTAGCCCCTGTCCCTCCTTTATACTTAGCCAATAAATCTCCAAATCTAATCAGGGAAGCTCCTTAACATAATAAACCGGCATACGAAATTTGGAGCAAATCGAATTACTCTGCATGAAAAACCCATTTATCTAAATTAAGGGGAGGTCTAGCCCCCCTTTCCTCCCTTTATACTTAACTAATGAACCTCCAAATCTAATCAGGGAAGCTCCTTAACATAATAAACCGGTATACCAAATTTGGTGCAAATCGAATAATTTTGCATTAAAAACCCATTTACCTAAATTAAGGGGGGATAGCCCCCCCTTTCCTCCCTTTATACTTAACTAATGAACCTCCAAATCTAATCAAGCCATCTCCTTAACATAATAATCTAGTATACCAAATATGAGCTAATTGAATAACTCTACATGAAAAACGCATTTATCTAAATTAAGGGGAGAGGCAATTGCCCCCCTTTCCTTCCTTTATACATAATAATGATCTTCCAAATGTAATCAGGGAAGCTGCTTAACATAACTAACCGGTACACCAAATTTATAGCAAATCGCATATTTCTGTATGAAAAACCCATTTATCTAAATTACGGGAAGGGGGGGGGATAGCCCCCCTTTCCTCCCTTTATATGTAACTAATGAACCTCCAAATCTAATCAAGGCAGCTCCTTAACTTAATAAACCGGTATACCAAATTTGGAGCAAATCAAATAATTCATCATGAAAATACGATTTATCTAAATTAAGGGGGGTAGCCCCTTTCCCCCCTTTGTACTTAAATAATGAGCTTCCAAATCTAATCAGGGAAGCTCCTTAACACAATAAACCGGTATACCAAATTTGGAGCAAATCGAATATTTCTGCATGAAAAACCCATTTATATAAATTAAGGGAGGGGGACTAGCCCCCCCCCCCTTTTCCCCCTTTATCCTTAACCAATGAACCCCAAAAACTAATCAGGCCTAACCTTATCAGAATGAACCCAGAAAAAAAATTTGAAGCAAATCGGATATTTCTATCAAGAGTTATCGTGTTACGTACATACGTACGTACACACGTACATACAGAATCGGCGGGCACATAAGCTCTCAGGCTTTGATAGCCTGTGAGCTAAAAATATCACCCTGATCGGATAATAAGTGATCATTTTTCAATTAACCTAACGCTTTCTAGGCTCTTTGCAATAAGCCTGAAAAATATCAGGCTAATTGGAAAAAGGGAGATGTATTCTCCAATTAGCCCGGCTCTTTGCAAAGAGCCTAGGCTGTTTGCAAAGAGCCGGATTTCTCAATTAGCCTACGACATATATATCGTATTAACATGATTCTGATAAACCAGCTCTTGCAGAAAAATGGAATTAAAAACTCGTCAAAAGCGATCAGATAAAATTATTAAACTGGGCTTATCTCTAATCTTGATTTAGTTTTTGTTGGTGAAATTAGTACTTAACTTCGAAATCTACCTGTGCCTATAGGCCGAGCCGGCAAGGATTTTTTTTTTTTTTTTTTTTTTTGAGCGATTTTGATTTTTTCTGTGATTTAAACTTAAATGAAAAAAATATATATTTATATATAAATAAAACCTATATGGCATCAATTTTAAATAGGGTTTAGTTATCGTCAGTATGATTAAAAATATTCTTTTATTTAACATGTCGCTGGAAATAAACAATGGATCAAAGGCTATGATGTATTTGCGCTTTACGAGGAGGATTATTCGATTATTTAAAATAATAATAATAAGCATGGTTTTAATATTTCTACACGTAAAATGAGTGACATAATTAATAAAAAAGGGGGAAGAAACGTCAAAGTTTACATTTAACTGGGAAAATCGTAAAAAATGCATGTACGTTCACCTCTTGTTATGTCTAAAGTTGCATGTCTTGTTTTAAAATCAAATCAAATCTTCAAAAGAACTATTGCAAATTCTTTAAACATATCCACAGGAACTGTAAACAAAATTATAAAATTTGATTTAACGCTAATAAAAACAAAAAACACGTTGCTCACTGCCTGATACAAAAACGTGTTTCTCAACGTAAGACTATGTGCAGATTATTGTATGGAAATTATTTGGCAGGTAAAAAATGGAAATATGTAGTTGCAATAAACTTGGATATAGTAATGTAAAAAAAAAAAAAAAAAGATCGACAAAGAGGAACTGGCCGAAAAAAGAGTATGTATATATACCCTGTATGTCCCAAATTATGAATTCGTGAAAATGTCATCTTCTAAAGCCTTTTTCGTGATTTTTTTAAACTGCATTAGAAGATTTAAGAAGGATTTTGAAAATTAAAATTAATTAATTAAATTTGAATCTATAGGGTTTTTCTTCAATATTTATAACTACGCTCAAATCTTTTATTTAAAATCTTTTTTTTAGTATTTTGTAGAATTAGGAAATATACAAATATAATGTGCTTACAATAGAAATATTTCCGAACTGTGTGCCCCCTCCCCCCCCCTTCCCCCCAATCAACGCCAAGAAAGCTGAAAAGATGCAAAGGGAAAAGAAACCGCCCTTTTAAAAATGTTTATGTTTTGTGCAACCAATAATGCTTTTGGGACAAGGCGATCTCGTTTACATATCAAAATTTTTAAATGATTTTGTGTGTGTGGCATTTTATAGCTGCGTTTGATCCCTACAAAGGCTGTTTTTTATTTTTTTCAATTTTTTTTTAAGGTATTTCTAATTGGGATCCTTTCAATTTCAGAACTGGTTTCGAAAGTGAAAATATCCTCATAAAAAAAATAATAATAATCTGCAAACAGAATCGAAAAAATAAAAAACGGCCTTTGTAGAGATCGACCTTAGCTATCCAATTGAAAAAAAAAAAATCTTTACATTTTTTCCTCCATAGAGTTAACATTAGCGAGCGGGTTTTTTCGCGTGATGAAGTAGCAAAGACCTAAAATGTTACACTGTGTTTCATAATGATATGAACACCCAGTTTTTCAAGCATAAAAAAAAAGAAAATGTTACAAAACAAACTGAAGTCTAATCAATGTTAGAAATAGAACAAATCGTTTTATTTTATAACAAAATATAATTCAAACAGCGATTTAGACATAAACTGCATTTTTCACTTTGAGATGTTTCATAATGATATGAACGTTGGCCAAAAATATAGATTAATAGCCAGTGTATGCACCAGATTTTTTAATTAAAGTAAAAACGCGATCAGGCATGGAGTGGACCAAGCTTTTAATGTATTTTGATTAATTTCATTCCAGTGGAAGATGATAGCAGCTTTTAATTCTGAAATTGTGAAATATTGTTTTCCTTCATAAACAGCTTTAACAAGTAGGCTCCACACATTTTCCATTGGATTTAAATCAGGAGAAACAGATGGCCATGGAATTACATGTACACCATTATTAAGAAACCATTTCCAAGTGCTGTTTGTCGTGTAGATGGATGCATTGTCTTGTTGGAACATCCAGAAAGGTCCACCAATTTCCTCAGCAAATAGCAGCAAGTTCTCTTCAAGTAGATCTTGGTAGGTTAATGCATTCATTCTGCCAGAGGGAAACACAACGGTGATCTTACCAGGAAATCCAAACGCTGCCCAAACCATGAGTGAACCTCCACCCTGCTGCCGTTTTGAAAGCGTTTCTGGTTTCTTGCGCAGATCATGCCAATAATAAGAAAAACCGTCCGGACCATCCAAATAAAATATATACCATAAAATAAAGGTTTTTTTCTTGTGCTTGATAACATAGGTTTTTGTGCTATCGGCTCTTGGACTATTGGGGTTTTCTTTATTTGTACCTCACCATGTTAGAGCTCTTGACTACTCTGGACAAAGTACTTTTTGAAACTGCTATCAGTGGATCTCTTGTAAGTTCACCTAAAGTTGTTTTCCCATTGCTCATTCTTTTTATAATGGTTCTTTTTTCCCTTTTTGGACAGCTTTGGCGGACGTCCCGGAGACTTCTTTGCTCAATAATTCTCTTTTGATCGAAGAAAATTTAATATTACACCTGGAGATCTTTTCAATCTTTTTGCGATAGCTCTGGCCGAAAGTCCTTCATCCTTAAAAGCCACAATTTTCCCTTTCGCAAAACCACTTAAAGCGCTTTTACGACCCATACTTCTAGAACTCACTTTGCGATCCGGTTTGAAAATTTCCTAGTCTGCAAAGTATCTTTATATACTAAACTAATTTGCATATTACGATTTCTTCTTCTTGGAGTGGCATTCAATATTTCTGTACAGTTTCCATGCTCGTTTAGTGATAATTTCGGTCAATGTTCATATGATTTCGCAATACGATTTTTTTTAGATAATTCATATTTTCAATGAATTTAAAGTTTGATATTTCTTTTACAGCTATGTGTTACGTAAAATTACTGTATTTGTCTCCAGAATGGAGTTTTCTGATAATTATTTATGAATTTTAGCCAGGATGTCACAAAATTACTAGGTGTTCATATCATTATGAAACCTAGTGTAGTTCAGGAAAAACAATGAGAGTTTTGCTAAAGGTTTTATGGTTATTGCTGGATTCTCTTAAAACGGAAAACTTAGAATAAGAAAAAAATAGAAAAAATATCAAAATTAATTCGAATTACTATAAGAAATATGTTTTAACGCCTGTTTTCAAAGAAGATAGTCCAGTCAAATAAGGTGGAAAAAAGGGCAAACCTCGGTATGAAAGACAGCAAGCTGAAAATTTGCAAAAAGCTTTGCTTTGACTTTCTAAAAGTTAGCTGAAAAGTCTCTTAAAATCTCGTGTACGCGTCGCCAGATATTCAAGTTCAAAGGTCACGAAAATCAGTTTTTTGCTTATATCTGGAAAACCGGGCTTTGTATTGTAAAAAACCCAATTACAAAATTAAAGTAGACAAAATTTCCTATAAAATTCATACATTAACTTTAATTGTCTGACAAATGGTTTTAGCGCTAGAGCGCACTAAATAAAGGCAGCTTTTTGACCTTCTGGCCAAAACGAGAGAAAAACCCTCGTCCATCCTCGATTTTACAATAATTATGCGTTATATATATATGTATATATAAAGTTGCAAAATTCAAGTAGGACTATTTTCTACAAAATTCATAAATTAATTTTAATTTTCTGACAAAAAGTTTAGGCGCTAGATCACGCAGAAAAAAAGGCCATTTTTTGACCTTTGAGCACAACGAGAGAAAAGTCTTTTTCTATCTTCGGTTTTTCGAAAACTATGCGTTTTATAGAAAAACCGCAATTACAAAATGAAAGTGGACTTTATTTTCTAAATAATGCAAAAATAACTTTCATTTTCTGACAAAAGGTTCAGGCGGTAGAGAGCGCTGAAAAAGGCCGAGATTTTGGCCCTCTGTCGAAAATGAGAAAAATACCTTCTCAAGATTGTTTCCTATGCTTCAAATGCTCTTTGAATCTATTAAAAATATTGTAGAGTATAAAATTCTCTACAAGTTATCAGACAACAGTCGCTTGTAACTCAAGATGTAATACATTTATAGAAAACAGTAAAACTCTACTCGATTTCTAGAACTGTATGTATAAAATAAAGTACCTTATACCTAATTACAAGAATTAACATGGAAGAAAAAAAGAAGAATATGGATTCCGAAAAAATTGAAAAACTTACATATTGAATTACGTTTTCAAGAGTACAGAATTCAATGATATAAGCAAATCGGTTGTTTTCTGTGGGAAAAAAGCTATAAGTTGAAAAAAAATTTTTCCCCTGTACTCAGACAACCAATATAACAAAAAAAAAATAGTTTCAAGATGAATACAGAACATTATCAAATGGCATGAAATGGAAAAAAACTACAACCCATTAAATATTTAATTTATAGCAATAGAAATCTTACAAAACATACCGAATTAATTCCCAGTAGATTTTCAAAATACATTCCCACACATGGAATCCAAAAAGCATGATAAGATTAAGGTGAAATAAAATAGCAATCTTTTAAATATATAGATAGATAGATAGATAGATAGATATTCTTTTTTGAGAACCGGTCTAAACACACTACCAAATATTAAAATGTAAAGCGATGAGAAAATCTTTTTGTTTTGCTTGCCATATGAATATATAATTCCTATCTATTCGATTCCATTCAGAGCCAGTCTTCCTTAAAACGGCCGTGCAAAAGAGAATTATCAGAAGGTCTTACATATTTCGACCCCCCCCCCCCCCCCCCCCGAAAAAAAAAGTTTCTTTAGGAATCGTTTACAAGTGTGAGCGATAGGCGCGGAACTACAAAAGCAAAATTGTATAAAAATATGGAATCGCTTAATATTGAGCTGGATGAAGATAATGTAACATACTTTATCGATGATGGGTATCTTCTGCATCGCGTCGTATGGAGCAAAGGCAAAATATTCTCCATTATTCTGAATAAATACGTCAAAAATTTGCAAAAGCATTATGGTTCAGATATTGTTGTTGTATTCGACGGTTACTCAGACAACAGTAAAAACATAAAAGCAATGGAACAGCTCAGAAAAACTGCTGTTCTTTCAACATCTTACGAAATTTGTTTTGATGAAACAATGATTGTGCAATCAGCCAAGAGAAGTTTTTGTCGAACCGATGCAATAAAAGGAACTTTATTGCAATGCGTATTAAGCAATTAAAAAGTGCTAAGATCACTACAAAAGAATCCTGCTGATGTCCTCATCATCGAAACAGCCATTGCAGAATCTGAACATCAAAAGACTGCAGTCATCGTTGGAGAAGATATTGATCTGTTAGTTCTTTTAATTGGACAAACTAACTCGCACCAGCAAGAAATTTTCTTTAAAAATATTGGCATGGGCAATTTGGAGACACGAACGTATTCGTCTAAAAGTTTCGACAAATATCCACGTTCTAAATAACGTATTTTATTTTTGCACGCCTTCAGAGGATGTGACACAACATCTGCGCTGTTTTAAAAAGGAATACTGCCAATTATAAAAATGTTCAAGAAACATCCCGATTTGTACCAATCAGCTAATATATTTCAGCAGGAAAACAGCCCTCCAAAAGTAGAATTGCAACGCTCCTCAGTTTGTGGCCAGTGTAACGGACAAGCATACTTCAACGCTTCATGATATCCAAAGGATCTTAATGAAGAAAGTGAATATGAACCATAGGTTCTTCACGCTTTAGAGCCAAATGTGACGGACAACGAGGGTGATGATAACGATCTGGAAATTTAATGTGGATGACCCGAAGAAGGAGACAACGACGAGCAAGATGAATATTAAGCTGTATGCCTACTATTGATAATCAATCAGAGGTAAAAAAATTTTGCCTTACACTTTAACTTGAACAAATTGTAACAGATTTATGATAAGCTTATGATAAATAAAAATATAATTAAATGTATTTAAACTATTTCATTTCAATATCTTTTTATTTATATAATTTAAATAAATATTATCATACGGATGTCTTATTTATGAATAATCTTTATAAATAAATAAATAATGTAATTGTCTTAATAATTATAATATTTTTAGTAAATAATTAAAGCTCTAAACATCAGAAATATAGGAAACAATCTTGAGTTGACTTTTCTCTCTTTTGGCGAGAAAGGGCCAAAAACTAATTAAATTATATATATGCATTTTTCAGAAAATGTTCAGAAATCACTTTCATTTTGTAATTAGGGGCCTTCGATAAAACGCATAGTTTTCGAAAAATCGAGGATAGAAAAAGGCTTTTCTCTCGTTTTAAATCAAAGATAAAAAAAAATCGCCTTTTTTTGAGCGTGATCTATAGCGCCTAAACTTTTTGTTAGATAATTAAAATTATTTTAGGAATTTTGTAGAAAATAGTCTACTTGAATTTTGTAACTGGCTTTTTTTCGATAAAATGCATAGTTTTTGAGAAATCGGGGATGGGCGAGGATTTTCTCTCGTTTTGGCCAGAAGGTCAAAAAGTTGCCTTTCTTCAGCGCTCTCTAGCGCCAAAACCATTTGTCAGAAAATTAAAGTTAATATATGAATTTTATAGGAAATTTTGCCTACTTTAATTATGTAATTGGATTCGTTTCAATAAAATGCATGGTTTTCGAGATATAAGCAAAAAACTTATTTTCGTGACTTTTGAACTTGAATACCTGGCGACGCGTACATGAGATTTTATGAGACTTTTCAGCTAACCTTTAGAACGTCAAAACAAAGCTTTTTGTAAATTTTCAGCTTGCTGTCTTTCATTCCGAGGATGAATCCCTATTTGACTGGACTAGACGTCACGTCACTTTACACAAACAATCTTCATTGTATTAAGTTACATCACGGCTACAAACCGTACCTCCAAATCTAATGCTCTAGTTTTAGAAAAATTGAGAAATGAAATTGGAATTGAAGCTATTCCATTTAAAATCATCCCACCCAAGTACCTTGATGTTCTCCTATGGATTTCTGTGGCATTTAGACTTTTAAAACAAGCTTTTTTTAAGCGGCATCCCAAAACATTGGATGGACTCTGGAAGATTGTGGTCAAGGATTTTAACAAAATCCACCTTGATATATTAAGAAAAACTATTTTACCTTGGAAATCAAGATGCAATGTAACAGTTCAACAAAAAGGCTGTGAGACTGAACATATTAGAAAATAAAATTCTTATCTTTATTTATATATTTCTTTTTCTAAAATTGTTACAAAAAATGTGTGAACACCTTCTTCTGTACATGCTTTTTCTGTAGCTATCTAACACTTATTTAATTGTGCTCCTGTTATTTTCGTGATTTGATGCCTTGATGGTACGGCAGAAGTACGTATGGTAGTCTGAGAACCCTTGCTAAAATAATCCCCCAAAGTGCATTTTGTACTGTAAAATAAATTGACTTCTAACATATAAAAATCAGTAAGTTTTAAAGGAGTTTTAGATGCAAGTTACAAGATCATTTTGGAGCTCCCCACTAAATATAATCGAACTCGCCTAATACGAGCACCGTTAAAAAGACATCAAGGTTAAAACGAGTCAGTTGCACGTTAAGAATACTTCATCATTTAAACCATATTAAGATTTTCGCGCCTTTTACGAGCAGGGGCGCCATTTCAGAACTCTCTTGGGGGGGGGGGGGGGGGTATGCAGATTTCAACATTAAGTCGCAAAAAAAAAAAAAAAAAAAAAAAATCAAATTTCCTCATCACTCGTGCAAAATAAATTATGAATTTCGAATATCTATTAAGGAAAAAAACGAGAATTTTGTCAAAGGTTTCGGATAAAAATCACAAATTTAGTCAAAGCGCAAAAAATTCAAATATTTCTTCAAACGATCGCGCAAAGCAATCGCAAATTTTGTCACGAGGGATATAGGCCCTAAGGTGGGGGTCTTTCTATGGGAACCTAACCCGTATTTACGCTTGGAAGTCCAAGGTTCGAAGAAAAAAAGTTTAGTACAAAAACAAAATCCTATGAGTTAATCGCTGCTTTTATTCATCTTTTGAAGGAGCCTGTCTCACAGACCGCTTCACACTAGTTACGTAACAATTTCTGTGACATCTGTTAAAGGTTAAATTAAAAAATTTCATTGTTACGGTGCTTTTACAGGAAAAGAGGAAATACTGTTCGATTGATTTATATCGGAATAATATGGTAATTAAATTTACTTACGACTGAAAGTGACTTCGTAAATTGCAAGAGTACAGCTTCAGCATCAGCAGAGTTCATAATAGGTATAATAATCACTAAAGATATTTCCATATGAAAACCGTACAATAGAACTCTAAATTATTCGCAAACTATAAACAGAAGAAAATATCCTCTTTGTATTAGATCTCTAAATAATAATAATAATAATAAAAATAAATCCAATTGCAAAATAACCTCTGCCATAAACAAAAATCGAACTAAAAACAAATTAATTATTCCCGCCTCTTTCGTGGCGCCGTATCGTAGGACCATCGTCGTCGGCAATGCCAAACATAAATCTGTATATATGGCTAATCATTTTCTTTTAAAATAAGCATTCTATTCTAATAACTAAAATATAAAAACAAAATGTCAGTTTCTCCTTCATTCTGATCAAAAAAGCAATACAATAATTTGAAAAGGAATAAGTAATTTTTAAGGGGGGGGGGGGGGGGGGTTCTTTTAATTTTCTCCTATTCATGCATAAATAAAATTTTCAGGTTTTAGAAAGAATGAGTCCGAGCCCGCCCGAACCCGAACACTAGAATAAAAATATAGCCCGAGCCCATGTCGGGCCCGGGCTGAGCCCGTCTCATCTCTTGTCTACATTGGGTCGCGCAACCGGATTTTTTTCAAAAGTGACACGACCCGATCCGTGGAAAACATATCTAGGTGGGTTGACATTTTTTTTTTTCGTTTCGGGTCAGGTTGACAGTCTTGCATCGGGTTGGGTAACCTGATTTTACCCGAACTCGAGTTGTGGATCAAGTCCGGTTTATGCTGTTTTTTTCGCTAGGTGTAAGGTTAACTTTAAGCGTTTCTGGTTATGCTTTGTCTCTCTTTGGATGAACCGATTTTTCAAAAGGAAGATCTGAATATTTTTTAAATGAAAAAGCTGTATAACGGAGTATTAATGGATGCATATGTGTTCATTTTTGCATATAAGCTTTAAAATTATAGACTACTTTTCCATAAATGTAATTAAACATAGATTCATTTTCTTTCACTTTGAGTTGGGGTATGAATATTTCGGGTTTATTTTGCAGTTTGTCAGGCTAGAGTTGTGTTTCGCGTTAACGACTTTTGTCAGGTTCGGATAGTGTAGAACCCGATCCATGCAGAACTCTTGTATCAGACTGAGGAGATTATTAAGAACATACTGTAGGTAATAGGATTTTATAAAGCAAACGATTTGATAGCGTTGTAATGACTGCAGTAAATATAATGTGACACTAATAATGCAAAATAAAAAATTCCATTAATTAAGAGCTTGAATTAACCCCTTTAAAAAAAAAAAAAAAGGAAAAATCCTCTCTAAATTTCGGACTAAAGGGGAAATTCACCTCGAAAATTCTAAACCTGAGGGTGACGAGTTTTCTCTGATCATTTTGCACACGGCTGGAAAGCAATTAATAGAATTTTTTCTCACATATCTTTTTAAAATTAGCCAAAATATTCATCAATGAGAAATGTCTCACCTTGAGAGTGTTGGAATAGTAAAGTCTTTAGAAAATATTTTTGATAATTATCAGTTTCTGTGCATAAAGGGTTTATTTATTGCATGTGTTTTTATTGTAATAAAATCTGACAAGTTACTTTATCTTTTGAGGAATTTATGAAAAAAAATGTTGAGTCTGACCTGTGATGACAGATAGGGATGCATAAAATATTCGGTATGTATTCGGTATTCGGACATGTTACCGAATATTCGGTTAGGCAGAACATCAAACTATTCGCCCAAACCGAATACTTAAAAATATCTTTTGAAAAATATTTTTTAAATTCTTACACAACTTCTACTTTTAGCTGTCAATTTATAAAGATATTCAGAATAATTGGAAACAGAGTCATGTTTAAATCAAAGAGAATGCTGTTACATTATTTATTTGCTGTTTGATAAGTGTCACTTAAAAAAATTAACCATTAATGATAACCTGCATAGAAATAAATGATGCACAAATGGAAGTTTTTGAACAATGTCTTCTAAATAATCTGCCTTTTGCTTTTTCGCAAAAAGAGTGTTTCTAAAGAAAATGGGAAAATCTTTCAGATGTGATAATAGACATCAAGCAGACCATTTTTGCCCAAGAAACCAGTATCGCTATGCGCTTAGTAAGTCAAAATCAAAAATACAGTGTATCTCATCTCACTTCAGGTCAAACTTAGATTTTCATTTGTTACTTTAACAATAATGAAGATATCGTAACTATATTTTCAAAAGAGTTACTTTGATTTCTGTGACATATATCATGAGAAGAAGTGCCGGAAATTGGTTGCGTGTGTGTAAAGTTTACTTGTAAAAAGGTCTTGTTTATCAAAATGGAAGTATCTGTGTTAAGTATTAGGAAAAATTGTTTTAAAATTTAGTTTTTTAATATATTTAAACTTTGAATTCGGCCAGCCGAATATTCGGTATTCGGACCAACTGTCTGTATTTGGCTATCCGAATATTCGGTTTATCTGTAGGTCGAATATTCGGTATTCGGCTACTCGAATATTCGCTATTCAGTTTACCTGAATGCTGAATATTCGGTATTCGGCCAAAATCACTATTCGGTGCGTCCCTAATGACAGATAATTTTTTTGAAATATCAAATTCCTTGCCCCCCCAGCCCCCCTCAAATGGCGCCCTGTTTACGAGCTACAAAAGTAGGGTCACGGCTAATACGAGCAAAACATCTGTTCATTTTAATGGTATTTACGGTTAAAAATACGATAGAATTGGGAAAGAAATTCCGTTTTTATCGAACATTGTTCTCTGTCAGCGATAATATTTCTGCATTACAACCGTGTTTCAAAATATAGTAACCTATCAGTTTTAGTAGACGGAATTTGCGCCTTCAAGGTGATTCCCCCACCCCCACTCAAGAAAATGCAAAAGAATGCCCTGATGTCTTAAAAAATGATCGGAAGAAGGGAGAACTAAGGACGTTTCAAGTAACGCCCCTTTGTAAGATTTACAGCCGAGCCATGGAAGAGAACCTTTCTTTCCTTGTTTCTTTAAATCCGTTCTTTGTGTCTGGGCCATAGTAACCAGCCTTTTTATGTCTCTTGTTGCACTGTTAAGATGAAAAGGATGTGTGAAGTCAATATCTCAAATATTTCAGTTGCTACTATAACATTAGCCGAAACAAACAACTAATAGTAATCAGTTTAATTATGTGTGTGATTTTAAGATTTTTATTATCTTCACGGGTATTACAAGTAATGCTTAATGCTAGGACTTTTATCTCGAAGCCACATCGGTCGTCCGAGGTATTAAACGCCCCAAATCCTCTGGTCGATACATTAAACTTGTAGAATTTGGCTCTTAATTTGTTTCTGTGGAATCTTCCGTGATCGGGCGTACTGCTACTGTTCCGGCAGAACCTGAAGGCAAGAGACCTCCTATGGGGCGTGCGCCCGTATTTTCTGCGAAAAAAGCGGTGGTCATCTCTTGCTTCTCGTATTAACCGAATTCGACTTTATATTCGTTATACTCTTCCAATAATTGTCTTTTTTTTTTTTTTTTTTTTTCAGAAAATTTAATTGCCGAATTCTCTCTCTCTCTCTCTCTTTTTTTTTTTTTTTTTTTACTTACCTTTGAATATCTATTTCACCTGTCATTCTTAACTTACTAGAAACAGTTGCGTCGTACTATATCGCAGTTCTGACGATAAAGTAGTCGTTATTGAAAAATATGCATTTGGGAACTGTTACTTCTCCAATTGGCCATTTTGAGGGTGTCTTAAGAAGCCTGATTGAAAATATGTTATTTGATATCATACTGGTCGTCCGATTATGAAGTGAACACTTGTTTATGTAATTTTGGAATGTCCTTCCTGAGTGGAATGTTCAAGTGGTTTAATCGAATTGTCTAAGTAAAGGCGACGGAGATGTACTAAAAGAAAAAGATAGCTCGTTAAATGGATCTATTTATAACTCTTAAATATGTCACACGCCTTCTTTCAGAGTAGAGAGTTTTTCGATCGTTTTTTCTGGCTGTCGCAACCTACTGTTCATTCATTCGGAGGAAACGTCGCCATTCTACTCATCTGTGATGATGGTTATTAATAGTCAATCCCGCTTATTGAATTAACTTTAGTAACCCTTCTTATAGTGCGCATGCCGGTAGACAATATATATATATATATATAATAAATTTGAAGTAAAACCTCCCTAAATCGACCACGTTCCGTTCCAATAAAAATTGGTCGCTCCGAGAGGTGGTCTCTTAATGGAGGTCACGTTTAAATCTAGATTTTTACCCTTTGCACTCCGTTGTCGCCGCTGCGGCGACATCATCTTTCTTTGTAAAATTTGTTTGTGGCACCAGTAATAAAAGCAATTAAAATCTGCCTTATTTAATCTGAGCATTTTTGAAATTGTGTACTTGAAGGCAACTTCTTTTAAAAAAGTGTTGCCGACCGAATAAAATTTCTGTAAGAGACGCCGGAGTCCAAAGGGTTAATTGTTAAAAAAGGTAACAATTAATGTTACTAAAATTTATTTTTCACATTAGGATAAAGTATAAAAATTTAAGTATCAAAATAAAAGTTAATTACTGCAGAGTTTAAAAAATGAGTACATTGTGACGTTTGCTTTAATTTTACGGCGATTTTATCTTTTTATAACTTTTATTTCCAAGTCCATTCGAAGTTCACTAAGTAAATGCATTTTTTTTTTTTTTTTTTTTTTTTTTTTTGTGTGTGTGTGGGGGGGGGGGGGGGGGGGGGCACGGGAACAAATAATGACGATTTCATTAATTTATCTATTTCTTTGAAAGTTTCCTGACAGAATAGGGCAGGGCAGTTTATTGACCGTCATTCTTAATTTGTCATCAGAGTTAAATTCATTGTCTAAAAAGGCATAAAGAGGTTTAAACACTTAAAAATTACCGGAATTAAAATTAAAAAAAAAATCTAAACTTAGTTTAGAAGTTTGGTGAATAATGCGCTCTCCGGAATTATTTTTCTAATAAAATTTTCTTCAAGCGACCAGGAAAAAACGGATTTTGATTCATTTTCTTCAAAGAAATTGCTCGTTCATGGAGGGAGTTCAACTAGGATGGTCCCTGAATGGAGGTAAAATTAGTATTGAACCTATGGGAATAAATTTTGTTCCATGAAAAAACGGTCGTTCAGGGAGGTGGTCGCTTAATAGAGGTCGTCGTACAAGGAGGATTCACTGTATGTATATATATCGCAGTAAAGGGTTCAGATTAGAGATGAGTTGGGGCTCGCTTTTCGGAGCCCGGGCCGGCCCGTGCAGGACGATTTATAATACGAGCCCAAAACATTTTGTGTCATCAGAGCCCGAGCCCTATATCGAAAGTATACCGAAAAAAAAAAGAGTACAAAAAATATTGCATAATATTTAAAAGTTTTTCTAAATGTAATATCTCATTTTTGAACAACTTCTTACATGAAAGTAGCTGTTAATCCGTAGCGCATAGTTAATTTTATGAAATTTACATTCCATTTTATCAAAAGAGAAGTTTAATAAAATAACTAGTTGGATGTGCCAATCCCAAAACTTTCTTCTATCGTATACATCTTAATATTTCAAAAACTTGTTACACATGTTAATACTTCAATATTATTACTTCATTACTATACCAACTTTGATTTTCATCTTAAATTCCTGCTTCAGTCAATTAAATGAATTAAAAACGAGTTAATCTATATCATGATATTTGTTAAAATTAATAGTTTTTCCTTATTCTGTTGTTATCAGATGTATGCGAAAAGCCGACTTGGCAGGAAGTGAGTTCCCGCCTTTGCACGAGCCGCCGATGGACAACAGAACTACGAAAAATCAAGGAAAGTATGCAAAAATTGCTATCACAGAGTCCCTTTACCGCGCAATATTTCCAAATTCAAGGAGGACCTGTTGGCCAAAGCCAAAAACATGCACAAAAAATTTGGTTCAATTGTATGCATAATTTTATACACTTTTCGATGGTACAATATTCAAAATGGCACAAAAATCGCTATTAAAGCGCCCCCTATCGCCGAATGTTTTCAAAATTAAGGAAGGACCTGCTTGCCATAGCCAAGAACTTAAAGTAAAAATTTGGTTCAATTCCATGCATAACTTCATACACTTTTCGATGGCACAATATGCAAAATCGCTATTACAGCGCCTCCTAGTGGCGAATTTTTTCCAAATTCAGGGAGGACCTGCTTGTCATAGCCATAAACTTAAAATAAAAATTTGGTTCAATTCTATGCATAACTTCATACACTTTTGAATGGTACAATATTCACATCGCACAAAAATCGCTGTTACAGCGCCCCCTACCGGCGAATGTTTTCCAAATTCAGGGAGTATCTGCTTGCCAAAGCGAAAAACTTAAAATAAAAATTTAGTTCAATTCTATGCGTAACTTCATGCACTTTTGGATGGTACAATATTCAAAATCGCACAAAAAACGCTGTTACAGCGCCCCCTACCGGCGAATTTTTTCCAAATTCAGGGAGGACCTATACCTGCCATATCCAAAAACTTAAAATAAAAATTTGGTTCAATTCTATGCATAACTTCATATACTTTTGGATGGTACAATATTCAAAATCGCACAAAAATCGCTATTACAGCGCCCTCTATCGGCGAATTTTTTCCAAATTCAGGACCTGCCATATCCAAAAACTTAAAATAAAAATTTGGTTCAATTCTATGCATAACTTCATATACAAAATCGCACAAAAATAGCTATTACAGCGCCCCCTACCGGCGAATTTTTTTCAAATTCAGGGAGGATCTGCTTGCCATAGCCAAAAACTTAAAATAAAAATTTGGTTCAATTCTTTGCATAACTTCATACACTTTTTGATGGTACAATGGCGACGGACACACGGACAGACAGACATTTTCTATAAACATGTTTTTTGGAATCTCTGACCCCTAAAACATGTAAATCCGTCGAAAACCGGAAGTCGAAAAAAATTTCGATTACAATACTTTCTTCTATTGAAGACAGAAGAAAGTAAAAATATACTTCCCTAAAATGATTCTCATATTTTTCTCCCTCAACAAAAAAATCGCTTTATGAATAAATAAATGAATGAAATTTCCATAAATTTTTATTTATATGGCGAAGAATTCAACAACGTTTTTCTATTTGCTATAAAATTGGTACATCTTTCGTAATTCTCGTGTTCTTAAAAATTAGCTTAAATTAGAAATTTGACAGCGTTACCTGAAAAATCCGATGCTTTTATAGGAAAAGAGGAAACACTGCTCGGCTGCTTGCTATCGGGAATAACAATACATGCTAATTTTATCTACACTCTAAAATTAGGAGGAGTGAAAAGTTCACTCATTTTGGTGTGAATTTATAAAAATAGACTCTTAAAGAGTGGAATTTTCCACTCCCTAGAAAGGAGTGAGATATTTCACGCCATTGTCGAGAGTGGAATATGTTACAACATTGTCGAGAGTGAAATATGTCACTCCGTTGTCGATCTCACTCCGCTGAAGAGTGAAAGCTTGGCATTATACGCTTTAAAAATAATTTCCGTTCAACTTTGAACCAATATATGGAGTAAAATAATGCAAAAGCACCAAAATATGTCACTTAATTTTCAAAAACTCCTTTTCAAGAGTGAATAGCCTCTCTTTCAGAGGAGTGACTAAGTGAGAGGAGTATTGTATGGGTATTAATAATCAGCCAATCAGAACAGTCTTGTCTACGACGCTAAGATGAGAGAAAGACGTCCGCCATTTTAGAATAAAAATATACGGATTTTATTAAAGCGATTATTTAAGGAATTTTTTATCTTCATATAAAATTAAATGTAATTTATTCATAAAGAATACAGAAGAACGTTCTCAAAGAGAGTTTTGCGGTTTCAAACTTCATTACTGTTATCTGCAGAGCGCGCGAAAAAGTATCTTCAAAATTGACTCATATATGCATTGCTTGCAATATTATTTTTACTTCCGTCTCCACTCTGTGAAGTGTGTGCACAGAGATTCTTCACAGTTCTACACAGTGAAGTTCAAAGTATTAAATAAAGAGTGTCTTATTTGAGCCAATATAGCTCAAATCAAAGGGTAATATTGAAAATTTCGGCGCAACTCCGATTCTGGGACGAAAAGGAAACAGAATTTTCTGTGGATCTCTAATTGTATGTGTTCGTATTACTCATCAGCTAATCTGAAAGGCAACAGTCTACGACGCTTTTTTTAAGATAAGAGAAAGGCGTCCGTCATTTTTAGGATTAAAACATATAGATATTATTGTAAAGGTAAATCTTATTTAATTTTAACCTTTTATTCCTGTTAGAATTTGTATGTTAGGATTCAATAGCTATGATACACGCGATTATTGGCATTAAAAAATAAAACATGATATGTAAGCATTGAAATAAAGAGTTTTTTATGCCTGATATGAAGTTTATAGATAAAACTGCTTTAGTATATATTTTTTACTGTTCATGGTATCACTTATATAATATAAGATTGAATATATTTTAAAGAAATAAATAACTACTTTATACATTAAAAATGTTTTTCAAACAATAAGAACAGTACATATGCAGTCATTTCTTTTCTTTTTATATTTCTTTCTTTTTTCTATTTCCGAGATCAATTATTTCCTTTAAAGCATACGGAATCTATTTAGCTCATATTCCCAAAATACAATATATACGGGAATAAAATTTTTCAATTAAATATGGCTTATGATATAGTTTTCATGATTATGTTAAGGAATATGTTTAAAAGAAAAATATAAACATATTCCACAGAACATAAAAATCTAGACTCCATGTTCATATTTAATAAAACAATGACAGATCACAACACATAAAAAGAAATCTTATACATCCTTAATATTTAGATCAAGCTTTAGAACTTATTTAAAAAAAAAAAAAAATGAGTTGCTAAGCATTGTTTGTTTTTAGTGGAAAAATTTAAAATATTTTAGAACAATAGGGTTCTGCAAAATAGTGCTAAAAAGATAAGATTTTATATTTAAAACAAAAATTTAAATGATATCACACGTTGTTAATCATATAACATCCACCTATTATACAGTTATTAATAAAACTTTAAAAGTAACTAAAATACAGTAAACAATAACGTTTGATTTGATTTAAATTCATTAGTAATGAATTCTGAGAACTAAATATTTCAAATATGAGTTACACATGAGAAAAAAAAAGAACATAATTAACGTACATCACGAGAATTATTAAAATACTAAATGGGTGAAGAAAAAAATAATATAATTAACTGATTAAGATTTCGGTTAATTACTTGCCCTTATGGGCATTTTAAAATTATAATATATTTATAGGGGATGCAATGAAAGCAAACACGAGGGATAAGATTGTAATAAAATATTTTAGGTTTTTTCTATCGGTAATCTAATTTAATTCATATGTAACTTTAACTGAATTTTTACTTAAAAGTTCAATTAGTGTTACAAACTATGAATTAAATAAATATTGCTAATAAAGTATTTTATTTCCATCTTTATCACGCTTGTATCTACAGTAAAACCTCCCTAAAGCGACCACGTTCTGTTCCAATAAAAATTGGTCGCTCCGAGAGGTGGTCTCTTAATGAAGGTCATGTTGAAATCTAGATTTTAATTGTTGAAAAAAGGTAACAATTAATTATACTAAATTTTATTTTTAACATTAGGAAAAAATATAAAAATTTAAGTATCAAAACAAAAGTTAATTACATAAGTTAATTACTGCAGAGTTTAAAAAATGAATACATTGACGTTTGCTTTGATTTTACGGTTTTATCTTTTAAAACTTTTATTTCCAAGTCCTTTCGAAGTTTAGTAAACAAATGCAATTTTTTTTTGAGGCGGGAACAAATAATGACGATTTCATTAATTTAACTATTTTTCTTTTAGAAATTCCCGACAGAATAGGGCAGGGGAGTTTATTGACCGTCATTTTTAATTTGTCATCAGAGTTAATTTCATTGCCTAAAAAGGCACAAAACACTTAAAAGCTACCCGGATTAAAAAAAAAAAAAAAAAAAAAAAAAAAAAAAAAAAAAAATCTAAACTTAGTTTAGAAGTTTGATGAATAATGCGCACTCCGGAATTATTTTTCTAATAAAACCTTCTTCGAGCGACCAGGAAAAAACAATGTTCTTCAAAGAAATTGGTCGCTCATGGAGGGAGTTCATCTGGGGTGGTCTCTGAATGGAGGTAAAATTAGTATTGAGCCTATGGGAATAAATTTCATTCCATGAAAAACGGTCGTTTAGGGAGGTGGTCGCACAGGGAGGTTTCACTGTATTTTCATTGCGTGCTGTAAAAGATGTAATTCTTTTCAAATTTCCATAAAAACAAAATAAAAAAAGAATTGACCCCATAAAAAATGAACATTCACTCCTATGAAAGAGTGACTATTAATTCCTACCAGGAATGAAAAAACGCACTCCTTTAGCAAGAGTGAATATTCACTTCCCAGGAGTGACTATTCACTCTTTCAGAGAGTCAAAAATTTCACTTTTGCTCAGAGGGAATAGTCACTCTAAAGAGATTGGGCAAATTTTGACTCTGCGATAGAGTGTCCTTTTTATTTAAAGTGTACTTACGAATGAAAGTAACTTCGTGAATGGGAAGAGCAGAGTCACAGCATGAGCAGACTTCAAGAAGAAGAATCGATAGAATCACCAACTTTATTTTCATGTAAAGAGCGATTAGCACTCGCAGACAATAGAAAGCTAAAAATTTGCAAATCTTAAGCTAATGCTGATTGATTTAAAAGAAAATATTCATTTAGCGGTAGATCTCTGAAAGAAGAAATAATAAATAAACATCCAATTAAAAAATATCTTAATGGGCCATATTCTGATTGGCGCTATATCAACAGGTCGTCGCTCGCCGTCAATGCCAGACGTAAATCTGTAAATATTAGAAGTTTTCTTTTAAAATAGCATTCTACTACTACTACAGAAAGAAAAAAAAAATCGGTTTGTATTTCATTCTGATAAAAATAGCATTAAAATGACTTGAAGTGAAATAAGCAATTTTTAAGGGGGAAAACGTTATTTTTTGTTTCTGCACGAGAGTAAATAAAATTGTAAATTTCAGACAGAATGAGTCCAAGTCCGAAGGCTAGCATAAAAATTGAGCCCATCTCATGTCTAGTTCAGATCACATTTCCAAATTCTGAGGCGAAAAGTCATAAATTACTTGTGTGGCAATTCTTCCAGAGGCTCTATTTATCAACAAACAAAAAGGCACTTTCAACAAAAGAAAAGAGGGATGATAAATATGTCATGGTTTCTCTTTCGCGGACCTATATTCCGTCGCAGCTCGACAGAAAACTCTCTACATCAAAGAAGCCGACAAACGAGCCGCTGTCACAGGAGTCTTCTGTCGCGCTGTTGAGGAAAAGTGGCCCACAGAGGGGAATCCCTGACATGTTTATTACATCCCCTTTCTTTTGCTGATGACCACAGAACCTTTGGAAAGTAAAACTAGTGGGCCATGTACCAGTAGTGAGCCACTCGTTTTTAAATTTAAGAACAAACCCTCAACATATTTCTGAAAAACAACTGAAAGAAATCTGATTGACTAAAACCTTTCACTATTAACTATAAACTGTTTGAAATAATTGTTTTTTTTTTTTTTTTTTTTTTTTTTTTTTTTTTTTTTTTCGGTTTGTGAAGAAGCTTTTTTTTCCTAGAATGTCTTTAAAAATGTATTTTTTTCTTTGAGACTACAGTCGAACCTCGTTAACATAAACCTCAAGGGGAATCAAAATTTTGTTCATGTTATCAGTATCAAATCTTTGTATTCGTTTTTACAAGGGACTGTGAAAACAATTCATGTTAAAAGTAATTCACGTTAAGCGTGTTCATGTTAACGAGGTTTGACTGTATTCTATATTTGTATATTTGAGACTTCATCAAGCGATACGTTTCTATTTAAAATATTATTTCTTTAATATTGTTTTACTTTGTATTAAACACAGTTGATATACTCTATTACACTGTTTAAATGTGTACTAAGAAGGTGTAAAAATATTGTGTTAAAATACCGATATTTAGTTACTTTAGTGTAGAAAAAGAGTTTCTCCGGGAGGCGCGCAGTGACCTCCAGTCGCGAATTTTTTTGAAAGAGTTAATATTCGTATTTTTGAAAAAAATGCACCATCGTAGAGAAAAAGGTGCCCACTATAAGCGAGTATTTTTTGGCTTATCCGTATCTCTAAAATTGAGCACGATTTGAACTTCGATAAAACTGAGGAAAGGAAAACTAGTGAGTAAGTGTGATCACAGGTCACAGAGAGTTTCGTTTAATATTCCTTTCAAAACACTTTATCCTTTTCCAAAATTCTGTTAGTTCCACATTTCGCAACCAGGGGGGCGAACTATATTCTAAACAAACCTCTATCGGAACGAAACTCCGTTTTACAATTTATCCGTAGATATATTAGTAGAGGGGATCGAGTCCATAGCAACCGAGATAGGAAGGCGCCCCCTGAAGAAAAAAGTGGAACTAAAATATGTAAGGCTATGATGCATAATATGAAAGAGTGGTCAAAGGACGGTGCAATGATGTATCACACGAGGGGTGTCGCCAAAAGTTAGAAAAGTGCCCCCTCCCCCCGAATGAAGAGGGGAGGTTAGAAAAATTGCTTAAAATACCCAAGTTAGAGCCCGGAGGGGAAAATAATATAAGACTTTTTGAAAATTTTATGATTTTTCGTGTAATCGCAAGTGTTTAGCTATAAGTATGCAAAATTTCAAGTATCCAACTTAATTAGAAGCTGAGTTAGAAAAAATTGCTTAAAATACACAAGTTACAAACCGGAGAGGTAAATATAAGATTTTTTGAAATTTTTATAATTTGTTGTGTGATCGCAAGTGTTCAGCTATAAGTATGCAAAATTTCAAGTCTCCAACTTAATTAGGGGCTCAGTTAGAAAAAAATGCTTAAAATACACAAGTTAGAGCCCAGAGGGATAAGTATAAGACTTTTTCAAAATTTGATGATTTGTCGTTTGATGTGAGGTGTTCAGCTATAAGTATGCAAAATTGCAAATCTCCAACATATATTGTTTGTCAGAGCGGGCTCTGTGGCAGACAGACAGAGGAGTGAGACGAATAGGGTTTCGTCAGATAAACGAAACCCTAAAAAATGCGGAATCGAACTTTCTTGAACTCTCTTGTTACAAAATCAATTGAGGTAACACATCCAAATATATCTTTCTAGATTAAATGCAATTAAAATGATAATTTAAGGTTATATTATAATTGCTAAACAAATGCTTATAAAATCCAACAAGTGGGTAAGTATGATCGCAGATCGCACAGAAGATTTCGTTTAATATCTGTTTCTAAACACTTTCCATTTTTTGACGGAGCCCTCGTTTGCCCCCCCCCCCCCCCCCCCCAAAAAAAAAAAAAAAATAAATCAAATCAGCTTAAATTTATAAAATTCTTATTATGTGTTATAAACTATGTCAAAGTTTAAAAGCGATCCGTTCTTTAGTTTTCCTAATGTTAACAAATTTCCGTCAATTGTCCGTGCGAAAAAGCGTCTCTTTTATAAGTTTAAAAATCGATTTTTTCATAAATTGGAAAATTGTGGTCCAATTTTTTTTTTTTTTTTTTTTTTTTTTAATATTATGAATCAGCGTACGAAATAACAATCCAGATGCGAAAGAACCAAATTTGTAAAATCAATAGTTAAAAAATTTCGTATTACGATTATCAAACCCTAATATAAAAATTTGTCATTTTCTTTCCGTGTCATATTGCTGTGCAAAAAATGCAATTCTTTAATTAATTACCAAAAAATTAATTATCTTCGCTTCCGATTGTCGAAATTAAGAAATAGACTTATTCTGAAAGAGAATGAAATTTTACGTCGGATCGTGTAAAAAATCATAGCTCAAAAATCGATATTTAAAGAAAATTGGGTCCTGTATAAAAATTCAGAGTCCGTTTCTGACCGCAAGACGCAGCGCCTGTTTTATATTCTCTTGTTATCGCCGAAAATTCAATGTCATCAGACATCTGTCGTCTTCACAAATGAAGGAAAATAAAAGATTTTTCCCCCTCGATTTTTAACGATTTTTATTTTTCGTTGGGGGGGGGGGGGGTTGTACCATCGAGATAATAGAATTTTTGTCGAATTTCAGGGATGCGTAGGAAAAAAGTAATCGCGGCTTAAAGAAACCGCCAGTCCATATCTGCCGTTAAAATGACACCTGTTTTTAATCGGTGGAAAAGATCGTTTTTATAATTTGATAAAAAAAAAAAAAAAATAATAATCCATGTTTTTGTTGAATTATGAATGCCGTTTCGATCTTGTAGGGTTTTTTTTTTTTTTCTAATAATAACGTCCGTTAATTACGACTTTTTCAATTTTTTTTTATGATTTGTCGTTTGATGTGAGGTGTTAAGCTATAAGTATGCAAAATTTCTAGTCTCAACATGTATAGTAAAATTGAAGGATGGTGGAAAATTTTCCTTCTTAGTGCTCTAAAATCTATAGAAACACATAATGCATATTGAGAAACAGAAAATTTGTTAAACAGTGTAATTTTAAGTTAGTATGGGGAGAATAATTTTTAACACCTTTTGCATTTCGTTTTAAATCCGTTGTTGCAATAAATCGAATTTTCTGCTCGCTCATCTTTTGGGCGTTGGTCTTGTTTGGTCGTCCTAGCAGTCTCTATCGTGGGACGTTCGATCTATTTCCGGATTGTTTAATTACTTTCCATTTAAGAAACGAAAAAGAAAAATGTCTGCTGTTCCTGTCAGATTTTGAAAAGGGTGGGTACCTGACGTGCTCATTACTTGTAATAAGGATGCTATTTGTATTTTTATCTTTTGTTTTCTGTTTATTTTTTTCCTGTGATTTTCTTTATTAAATTATTTACGTTGCATGTGTTTAAAATATAATTACTAGGTAAAATTTAAAAAATAATTTTTTAAATCTATTTCGTCGTTATAAGCATCATTTGCAGTAATGTATATATATATATATATATATATATATTTCCCCTTTTGCCACATTTTAAATAAATAATTATATACACTGGTGGACAAACTTAAGGACCAAGAAGAAATGTACACGTAAATGAAAATCGTGAGATTGTGGGTCCAGAAGCGAACAATAGTATTAACAGAATGTTACACAGGATTTAATATAAAAATTTTGTTGAAAGGATTTATACAGTGTTTTAACAGAGGGTCTTTTTCTGAAACGTTAATATTGTCCGAAAACATGACTGTACAAAGAAAGCAAAATACTCACAATTAATAATCGTCAGTACCATATCAATAGGAGATGTGGAAACCGTGTAATGCGAGACAACTTCCAACTCGGTGTAGCATACTCAGAACAACATGATTCAGTAGCTGTTGAGGCAAGTTGTCCCATTCCTCCTTCACTGCATGGATGAGGGTTCCCTTGTTTGTGGGAGGAAATTGTCGAGCAGCAATACGTCTCCCCAAGGCGTCCAATACATTTTCAATGGGTTTCATTCAGGTCAGAAGAACGTGCTGGTCAGTCTATGCAATGGGTATCTTCAGCCTCAAGACAATCTTGTACAGACTGTGTGCGATGACAAGGTGCGTTACCGTTCATAAAACGGAATTTTTCGCCGACAGCACCTCGAAAAAAAATCGAACATGTGGAAGCAGGACGTCTTCAATGTACCGTCTACCGATCATGGACCCTTGGTCAAGCACACAGAGAACACGATGCCTGCCACACGATGTGCGGCCATTGAACACGATGCTTGTCCACACCATGATACTTGAAGTCGCATATCCACCTCTTTCTAGAATATTTTCGCGACAGTAAGCACTACCAACCTCGCGCCATAGTAGTTTATGTCTACAATCAGACGATAGACTGAATGTACTCTCATCAGAGAAGAGCACGGTAGACCAGTCGTCATCAGTTCAATTGCGATGTATACGGCACCACTATAAACGGGAGTTACATTGGCGTCTCGATAGTGGGATACGCACAACAGGTCTTCGTGCGTGTATAGTCCACCTTTCTTTTAAACGTCTTGCAAAAGTTTCCCGCGATATTTTAGTTCCTGTGACACGACAAAGTTGATTTGCTAATTGACCAGCTGTGCTGCGTCGGTTCCTTTTTGCCGAAATAACAATATAGCGATCTTCTTGGGACATCGTACTACTAGGACGACCTCCTCCCGTGAACCTAGTACATATTCCACTCTTTTGGAATGCCGCCCATAGCCTAGAAACAATATTGTGCGCGATGTTAAATTGACGGGCAACATCTCTCATTTTCCGTCCTTCTTCCAACTTTCCGATTATTCTACCACGAGTAATATCATCTAAATGATGCCTCGAAGACATGTTCAAAATTTCAATGTTCAAGCTTCACACCATCTCCTTCAATTTTTACATCTAATGACAACTCACAGCACCCGCCGATTGCCTAAAATCTCTTATCGCTGCTGTCACGTGGTCGACAAAAGCGGAAGTACAAAACTTGTACAAGTTTCACAAAACAATGTACATTTCGCATTCATGCAAATTTACACGAGCTGTTGCGGATCTATTTCTAACTGTAATCGTTGAAAATAACAGTGGTCCTTAAGTTTTGTCCACCAGTGTACATATTTTATATCACATGCATCACTGAACATAAAGTTATTAAATAAATATAGATATCCTCGTTTTAGGAAACAGAAGTGCATGAATGTAATTTAGCCATTCATATGATTTAAATAATTTTAAGTTAAGGCCATTAACCGAAATTTGAAATATTTGCATCCAGAAAAAGAATTCATTTGCAAGATGATCACAAACGTCGCTTAGCTTTTTTAAGTATAATTACACTCCACATTATAAACAGAAATTGTCTAATTTAAAGCCAAAACATATCCTTATGTGTCTTTTTAAGAGATATTGTGATTCTGTACAAAACGTTAATTCCGTAATGTTATGAGATGAAAAAATGTACTGTTAACTGAGTCTGTATGACAGACATACTATGAAATAACCCATAGAATGTAACAGATTTTACCTTTTTGAACCCTATTCTGTTAAGTTAGGAACCAAAAGGCAATCTTGAATTTTTTCAAGCATATCATAGGCTTATTGACTTTTATGCCTATTCAATATTGTTGATGTCGGGATTTTCCTTCATTTGATTGTTTGTGCCTACATAAGAAGAGAAATTGTGATTTTAAGTTTTTAAGCTATTTTGAAGAGGAAGGAAATAAGTGGCAACTTCCGAACGTGAGCAATGTGATTTTCATATGTTACATTACATCGGGCATCAATTTCACGGATGTTTAATTCCTTTGATTTTTTTATATTTTTTCATTTTCCAAAGTTGACAAATTTTCAATTTTTACAACCAAATTAAGATTAACTATAGTATTACCAAATTATTATTACTAACGAAAGAAGTAGACAATTTTCCAGAGATTACAATATTAGTTTTAAAGATGCGAAACTTCAAACTTTCAACTTTGAACGATTGCGCACATACCATTATATGTTACAAGTTTTTTAAATGTCCAGAACTTCCAAAATATTTTATTTTTTGTCAAGATATTTTGCATAACTCTATTCAAATATAAATTGAATATGTGTACCAAATTTTGTTAAAATCTATCTTTATGTGTCCACAACTTATTGTACTTTGTTCAGTTTTTATGGACGGACCCCATATATAAACTTTTTCTTCCAACAATGGCTATTAGTCGCTGTTATGCATGTCTTATTGTAACACTGATGTTTTTAATATTGGGAAACAATGTTATTTATTAAATTCTAGATTAATAAAATCTCTTTAACCCTTAAATGCCAGATTTTTCAAAAGTCATTGAAATAATGTTTTTCGGCTTTCATTTTTTAACTAAATCATGGGAAAAATACTTTAAAAAATCATATTGTGTTCTAAGTATAGTTTACGGCTAAAAAACAGTTTGTTACTAATCGGCAATACTGGTGTTTAATTGAAAAAATAATTTCCCTGGATAAAATTCTATATTATTAAACACACAAGAATTTTAGGAACTATAATAAGAAATAAATTTTACTTGCTCACTGCAGGTCAAAATAGGGTATTTCACAACCTTCCAAACAAAACAAAAAGAACAAGTAGCAACAATTGAAAAAATAAATTTATCTTTATTCTTAAACAGCACAAATGTTGCCATCTACATGTTGAAAATCAATTTAATAATATTTTCAGAATGTATTTTATTGGCAACATTAGGCATTATTGCTTCAATATTATTCTAATAGTATTTTAGAGCCTAAATTGGGTATGTTGCCGAAAAGCAACACCAGGCATTTAAGGGTTAATATTACTTAAGTTATAAATTTATCATTTTAAAAAATTATATAAAATTAAAATGACCTAATATGTAAAAGTAAAAACGTTTGGAAAAAAAAAAACAAATTTGGCAATTTTCGCTCATTTTCTGATATGTTATGTTAGAATTATATAAATTACTAGGGCGCTCTGCCCCCTACGAGCTACGCTCGCCAACCCCCGTTCAGGCACACCAAAATCCAAAAAGCACGCGAATTTGATAGGCTTTTAAAATACTGAATTAAAATTAAAAAAAAAAAAAAAACAACAACAACAACAAAAAAAAAACAAAAACAGTAGCGATCTCTCTGTAAAATGGGTTTCCATTCGTTTTCCTTGGATTGGGGATTTTTAAGACCAAATCTGCTGCTGTTAAGAGATACAATGACTGCTTTCGCATTTAATTTAAAAAATTAGTTAAACATTTCAAAATAAGCTAATGTAAAATGAATTAAGTAAACAGTGTCACTGTTTCCCGGTATTTTTTAACAGCGCTATAAGATAGTTCTTTTAAATAATTCATTGTAAATGTATCGTTTCAAATCTGGCGTAATTTACACCAAAGTTTTATTTCTCTTCACGTGAAAATACTTTTGTTGTTAGCAGGAAATATTATTTGCGCTGTCTTCGAATTCACGATAATAGTTGAAAAGATTATCTCAAAATATCTCGCGCAAATATATTTTTCAATTTAAATTGTTTTGCTATATTTTTTGCCATTTTAAATATGACGTAATTTCCTCAAATTACAAGTTTTAAGGCATAATAATGATTTTTTTTTTTTTTTTTTAAGATTTTGTTTCTCTTATTTTAAGATTTTGTGTAAATATGGTTCGACACAGATGTCATTGGCGCAATTTTTTTCTGACGCCAATTTCATATACGCAACGGGTACTTAACTGGTGCTAAAGTGTCGTTATTTTGCTTGATATGGTAACCCGGATGTTGTTGTTTATGCTATTGATGTTTTCGCCAAATTGGCGTCGGGAAAAAAATTGCGCCAATATGTATATGACGTATGTCTACTATATGACGTGATATCTGTGCCTATGGTTCTTATGACGTAATTTTCCTGCTTTTAACATGTAATCATTTAATTCTAATTTTAAAGCTTTTTTTTCTGTTTGTAATAGTCACGTGTAAATAAATTTTTAATTTGAAGTAAACATTATTGTTTGCGCTGTTTATACAACTGGCAACAGTTTAAATTAATAACATCTCTCTATTCTAAAAAAAAGTAACTACCGCTGTCACCGCCGCCGCCGGTTTTGAATTTTTTGTGACCAGAGGTCTTTCTTCGTTAATATTAAGTAAAATATTGCATACAAAAATATGAAAATCGGTGGTATTATAGAGAAATGTTTGATAAACACGCTGATGCAGACAGTTTTCAAATCGAAGAATTATTTTAAGAGATATTTAATGCTAAAGTTGGACGAAATCGTTCCATTAAAAAAGTTTTATAGCAGCAAAAACTATACATGGCAGTGTAATCATTTTTAGATCATTTTATGCGTTAGAATTTGCCGGAGTGCAGATTGCATTAATTTTTTTATTTTGACTCATTTTTTGAGGTTTTATTTCTATTTTAAATTCAAATTTTCAGCATTTCGAGAGATATTTTTTACTTATTTCAGAAAACTGTACTAATTTAACCTGTTGCCAACTGTATAAAAAGCGCAAACAATAATGTTTGCTTCAAATTAAAAATTTATTTACACGCGACTATTATAAACAGGAAAAAAACTTTCAAATTAGAATTAAATAATTACGCATAAAAAGCTGGAACTTATTGAAAATTACTTCATAAAATCTATTTTTACACGTGAATTTTGAGAGAGAAAGGAAATTGTAAAATAATAAATTCATTAACATGCGTTAGAAGTCTTAAATAGGAGAATTTACGTCACATTACAGTTATTGCATAAAATGAACACAAAATAATATTGCAAAACAGTTTAAATTTAGAAATTGCGCTAGACTTTTATTTGATATTTTGAGAGGATACTTTTCAACTATTTTTGTTAGGAAAGAGCAAATGATATTTCATTTCTAACAAAAGTATTTTCACGTGAATATTAAAAAGAGAAAGAATAGTTTGGTCAAAATTACATCAGGTTAAAAATGATTAATTTAAAATGTCTTATTTAAAAGAACTTTCTTTTCGCTTTGTTAAAAAATACCGAGAGACAGAAACTCTGTTTACTTAATTCCTTTTATATTAGCTTATTTTGATATGTTTAGGTTATAAAAACATGTATAATGATCACTTATAAACAGATTAAATAAAAATAATGCTATAAAGTGATAAAATATCATTTATTAAGATTGACGATCGTTTCGTCGCACCAACGGCGACATTTTCAAAATCATTCACGATAGAAAATATTTTCACATAATTTAAAAACAATAAACTTAGTGAGCAATGCCACGAGGCATGATGCACAATGAAAAACATTGCAAACATAAAATAAATTTAAATTAAATTAGTTATTTGTGAGCGTGGATTAATTTTCATATAATTTAACTAAACAATAACATAGTAAATAATGTCACGAGACAACATGCATAATGAAAAATATTGCAAAACATAAAATTAAAATTATCTTGGCTGTTAGCATTATTTAATATGTTTAGGTTATTTTACTTAATCAAAAACGAAAACAGCGATTGTATCCTTGGTACTACTTAGTTATCCCGTCGACGAAAAATCTATCATTCGCCAAACTATAAAATTAAATGCCAATAATGGTTGATCGCAAATGTCACTTAACTTGACTTTAAGCAAGTTACACGTGTCTACGTCAGCAAGTTATTTTTATTTCGACGTTTTATTTGTATTTTTATTAATGTTGCACTAATTTATTTGTTCTTTCCTTATTTAAAATAAAAATTATGTCAATTTGTATAATTTGGCGATTTATATAATTTGGCGAAATTGTTCGACGGGATAATCAAGTAGTACCGCAGCGGATTTGGCCTTAAAATTCCTCAATCAAAGAGAAATGAATAGAAATCCGTTTATAGGGAGATCGCCACTGTTTTTTAAGTTACTAGGGGGCTCGGCCCCCTACGAGCTACGCTCGCCAACCCCCCGTCTAGACACCGCAGACTCTAAATGCACGCTAATTTGATCGGCTTTAAAAAGATTTCGAAAGACTGAATTATAATTTAAAAAACAGTGACGATCTCCCTATAAACGGATTTCTGTTCATTTCTCTTTGATTGGGGAATTTTAACGCAAAATCCGCTGCGGTACTACTTGATTATCTCGTCGACCAATTTCGCCAAATTATATAAATCGCCAAACCACTCGCCAAATTATACAAATTGACATAATTTTTATTTTAAATAACGAAAGAACAAATAAATTAGTACAACATTAATAAAAATACAAATAAAACGTCGAAATAAAAATAACTTGATGACGTAGACACGTGTAACAACATTTCAAAATAAGATAATATAAAAGGAATTAAGTAACCAATCTTTGTCTCCTGGTATTTTTTAACAAAGCGAAAAGAAAGTTCTTTTAATGAGACATTTTAAATTAATCGTTTTTAATCTGACGTAATTTTGACAAAGCTATTCTTTCTCTTTTAAATATTCACGTGAAAATACTTTTGTTAGAAATGAAATATTATTTGCGCTTTCCTAACAAAAATAGTTGAAAAGATCCTCTCAAAATATCAAATGTCTAGCGCAATTTCTAAATTTAAACTGTTTTGCAATACTTTGTGTTCATTTTATGTAATAACTGTAATGTGACGTAAATATGACGTAATTTCTCCTATTTAAGACTTCTAACGCATGCTAATGAATTTATTATTTTACAATATCCTTTCTCTTTTAAAATTCACGTGTATACTTTTTAAGACGTAATTTTTAATAAGTTCCTGCTTTTTGTACATAATTATTTAATTTTAATTTGAAAGTATCTTTTCTGTTTATATAATAGTCACGTGTAAACAAATTTTTAATTTGAAGCAAACATTTTTTCCGTTGTTTATACAGTTGGCAACAGGTTAAATTAGTACAATTTCCTAAAATAAGTAAAAAATATCTCTCGAAATGCTGAGAATTTGAATTTAAAATAGAAATGAATCCTCAAAAAATGAGTCAAATAAAAAAAATTAATGAATTCTGGACACCGGGAAATTATAACGTATAAAATGATCTAAAAATTATTAAATTCCGATGTATAGTTTTTGCTCCTATAAAACTTTTTTAGTGGAACGATTTTGTCCAACTTTAGCATTAAATATCTCTTAAAATAATTCTTCGATTTAAAAACTGTCTGCATCAGCGTGTTTATCAAACATTTCTGTATAATACTACCGACTTTCATATTTTTGTATGCATTACTTTTCTTAATATTAACGAAGAAAGACCTCGGGTCACAAAAAATTCAAAACCGGCGGCGGCGGTGACAGCGGTAGTTACTTTTTTTTTAGAATAGAGAGATAATTCAATCTTTCGAAATCTTTTTAAAGCCAATCAAATTAGCGTGCTTTTAGAGTCTGCGGTGTCTGAACGGGGGTTGGCGAGCGTAGCTCGTAGGGGGCTGACCCCCCTAGTTTTCCAAAATTTGTAAAAAATATCTCTCGAAATGCTGAAAATTTGAATTTTAAATTGAAATAAAACCTAAAAAAATGAGTCAAATAAGAAAAATAAATACAATCTGCACACCGGGAACTTATAACGTATAAAATGATCTAAAAATGATTAAATTCTCATGTATAGTTTTTGCTCCAATAAAACTTTTTTAGTGGAACGATTTTGTCCAAATTTAGCATTAAATATCTCTTAAAATAATTCTTCGATTTGAAAACTGTCTGCATCAGCGTGTGTATCAAACATTTCTCTATAATACCACCGAATTTCATGTTTTTGTATGCAACAGTTTTTTTAATATTAACGATGAAAGGCCATGCTTAAGCATTCAAATTGGATGCCGATCTACCCGGAATATCTATGCAGATTTTCATTGGTTCATTTCCAAATCAAACCTTTTTTTTATATATAGAAGGATGTCCGCAGATGTGTTTCCGCTGCCAATACAACATTTTAATATTTTTAGACCTTAATTATAATTTAACAGTCTAACTTTAAGGCAATTTCGTATAAACCGGGCGCAGTTGGTAAATTGTCAAATATTCTTTATGGTTACAACTGTATACGAGTTACAGAATCAATGGAAATAATTTTGCGTCAAAATATGTCAACCAGCTGTGGAACTGCAACAACGAAATATTTTAAATACGAGAAAGTAGAGAATATAAATTAACTAAAAGATTGCAATATTAAAAATAAATAAATAAATAAAATAAAGTTCTTTAATCAAGGGATCCGCATTGAAACGAAATTTTTTTGGAACAACTTATGAATTGCAATCATGAAATTAGGTGGGATTTTTAAGATAAACATTAAATGCTTATAAAAGAGTGTTTTTAAAAAATATATATATATTATTTAATTTCCTTTTTATAGCCCACCCTGTACAACTTCGATAGATTAATAGCACCTCGGAGTCCGTAGTCAAGAAAGCGGAGCTGCAGGCCGCAAGCTTTCATACTTTGTAGCGCCGCGTCGCAGAGTTTTTAGGTTTTTTTCTATGCAAAGTTTATTCCTGTAGCTCTTAGCCCAATTGCTTATAGCTTTCAGCTATAGTATGATCTTCAGTATCATTTAGCCATTGTTTCTCTTTCATTATGCCCGAGTTTAACATAAAAGTCCTTCAAATGATGCTTCGCTATCCTCTGGTGATTCTGACTCATAACCGTTGCTCGTGGAGCAGAAAATCCATTGTGAAGTTTGTTTGCTAAAGATGTGGTGTTTTGATAGTTGTTTTCGTATCACTTATTTCACTTTCACTGACTTTCTTTCTCCGCTTTCTCCCCCCTGCCCCCTCTACACACACTTTTTTTCTAGGTTAAGACTTATTCTCTTAAAAACTTTCTATTGTTCATGGGCGCGGGGTAGCCACTTGCTGGATTTTGAAATGTAGTTACTTAAATGTTTTTCTTTGGTGATTTTGAAAAAAAAAAGAAGAAGAAGAAAAGAAAGAAAGAAAAATCATGCGCCTAGCATATATTATGAAACACTTTCCAACATTCCCAGAATACTTTCACAAAACTTTGCCTTTTAAGAAGGTAAAGGTTAGATACCTGTAAACATTTTAGAAAACGCATAACACATTTGAAAACCAGATTTCAACACACGCCGCCCATAGCGGAAAAGGTACTCCAATTGTATTGTGCAGCAGCTCTGTATATGATCTATGTCTATTGATTTGTATATATTCTACATAGTATGTTAAAATTTAGTATATAGTAAGAAAACGCATAATACAGTTGAAAATTCATCTTCAGCATCTTTTATCAATTAACGTAAACATACTCGAATTCTTTTTTACAGCCCTGTATATTAGCAACAGATTTTTATACACGCCAAATATTAAGATGAAATTTAAGTTAGGCAAAAACACTTTTAAAACCACTGAAATCGCACTTCCAGAAATTATCATCCGTAAGTGCCCATGTATCCAGTTCTTTGCATAGTACTGTATATTATTTTATTTATATTTTACAAACATCTCTTTCTAAATATAGTTAAGTTTGAAAATGGATAACTCAAATTAAAAAACACCTTTAAGCAATTCTTGCTCATTCTGAGTAATTCTTATGATTTCTTTTGTGTAGTCCGGTATGTGGTCTATTGAATTTATACACATCATGTAGTATGCGAAAAGTTAGTTAAACTTAAAAACGCTACCGACACTGTAAAAAAAGGTATGTGATTTTACTAAAAAATACTTAGTATCATTACAGATATTATAGCAGTTACTAGAAAATCATCTGTATCCAATCACTGCTAGTAATATTACAAAGAAAACAGCTGTAACTGGATGCTTATTGCGCATGCGTCCTTCTCTGTCCTTAAAATATGTCATGGAATCTTGACCCCCACCTGAAATTAAATTTACCTGAAATTTATTCTATCCAAAATACACTTCGAAATTGTTTATTTTTCTGCAACAAACAATCCAGAACAATATTCAAACCATTCATTAAGAAAAAGAATCATCATCAAAGAAAATTCCAGTAAAGAATTATATTAATCAAGCCATATATTCTTATCGTTCATTAACCTTAGAAAAACCCTAATAAAAAATAACCTTATTAATTGAAACTTGGAGGAATTAGAATAGCGTCAATAAATTTACGCTCAGTCCTCTAAAAATAACAACACACAGCAGAATCAACTTCATCATCCATTACTCTCATTTAAAATCGTTTACAAACACGGCCTCAGTAGCAAGGTATGTAGAACGCTCGATTCCCAAACCCAGGTCCAGATAGTGAGTTCTGACCTCTGCAGAGGAAAAAAACCCAAAATAAATCTCCCCCACTAATAAATATAGGTACTTCCGGAATTCTACAAAGATGGCGCCACCAGCGTCTTTTTTCACTTTTTATACACAATTCAGTTCACACAATTTCTTAGTGAAGATACAAGAGAAGTATCTGTAATACTACGGTCCATTTCTTAGTATACATACTAAAAAAACACCTGTAGTGGCTACTAACTATTTCTTAGTATGTTCACTAAGGAAATTCATGTGCTGTTTATATTAGGAGCGCTGTTGAACATTTTTGAGTAGGTATTTGAGGCACCCTGAAAATTTGTGTAACACTTCTTTTGTAATGTCTGAATACAAAATCGAATGTCTGGCTGAAGGATCGTGGCCCAAAAACTGTGCCAGACACGTGTCAAGTGCCATTTTTTGACTACCCAAAAAAGGTATTTGAGGCACGCTGAGATTGAGACAGAATAATATTTATGCTTAGAAAAAAATATTTTGAAAATGACAGACACTTTAGTCGGCCCAAAAACTGTGCCAGACACGTGTCAAGTGTCATTTTTGACTACCAAAAAAGGTATTTGAGGCACGCTGAGATTGAGACAGAATAATATTTATGCTTAGAAAAAAATACTATACCTAATGAAGAAAAAGGCACATTGGATATTCCTGAAGCGTTGTCGTCGCCGTATTTCTTCATTAAAGCGATGAAACTTTTGTAGCAGTGTGTATGATAACCCTCTTTCAGATTAGCATTGGATGGTAAAATAATATCTTTATATTTTAACCTATGTTTTTACCGAATTTTCAATAGTTCACTACATTTTTGTAGCGTTTTTTCACTAAAAACAGTGATTTTTTCGTCGCTTTTTGCGCAAATAACACTTTTTTTTTTTTTTCATGTTTACCACTCCAAAATTTTTATAACTGCATGCTCGCTATGAGTCACGTGGTCTTGCGAGAGCCTATCACAGTTAGATTTGTTGTGATTGCGCACGCATCCAGTTGAAATTCATCTTAAGATGCAACGCAGTTTACGCTTTGTTTGTATCGTAAGTCAGTAAATGGATCTTCAGCGAGGATCTTCAGCAGTCCAGCTTTACTGGCACTCGCGTTTAACATTCTATGTTGTCTGGCAAGTAGAAAGTGCCAAAAAAAAGAGTCTGTCATTTTCAAAATATTTTTTTCTAAGCATAAATATTATTCTGTCTCAATCTCAGCGTGCCTCAAATACCTTTTTTGGGTAATCAAAAAATGGCACTTGACACGTGTCTGGCACAGTTTTTGGGCCGACTAAAGTGTCTGTCATTTTCAAAATATTTTTTTCTAAGCATAAATATTATTCTGTCTCAATTTCAGCGTGCCTCAAATACCTTTTTTGGGTAGTCAAAAGTCTGGCACAGGTTTTGGACCACAATCCTTCAGCCAGACATTCGATTTTGTATTCAGGCATTACAAAAGAAATGTAGCAGAAATTTTCAGGGTGCCTCAAATACCTTCCCTAAAATGTTTAACAGCTCTTGGACTATTACTAAGTTAAATGCAGATTGGTTACTAGAAGAGTTCGTGGAATCCCAGTTGCCTAGAGATTTTCATAATAGTACTGCAGATTTTATTTTTACAGTGTAACTGAAAACGCACTTCCAGCAATCATCCCTAATAGACAATACTTCGGATACAGTAGTGTATCCTAAATCTTTTATGTGTCCCTGTAAATGTACGTTAAATGCCATGCACGTGATATTGTAGTGCAAGCATCTTGTAGTAAACCTTAGTAATGTATATCAATTTCACCATGTTTGAAATAGTGCAACATAATTAAAATACGCTGCGAGCAGTTTTTCCCGGTAGACCATTATATAACCGAACTCTTTTGTATGACCCTGTAAATGAATAATAAATGCTTTGCACCTCACATTCATGTTTTATTGTATCTCATAAATGCATATCATTTGCATTATGTTTATAACAGAGAAACATTAAAATATCCCGCAAACGAATTTTCTTCATGAACCATAATATGACGGAATACTTTTGAGTTCCTCTGTACACATACTGTAAGCGTTGCACATAAAATATTCAATAGTACCCAGCTAATGCACCTTAGTAAGGTATATGAATTTCATTATGTTTAAGATTGTGTAACGCTATTAAAATATACCGCAGCTGATTTTTCCCCATATACCAGAATGTAACAAAATACTTTTGAGTGCCTCTGTAAATAAACCAATGAAATGGGCCCGTATAAATGAAGTATAAATGCTACACGTTTCATTTTCGATACCGAACACACTATGGTACCCTCAATAACGTATACCAATTACATGGCAATCCGAGTATATTTACGCGATTTAGAGCATGGACAGAGGGACAGACAAACTCAATTCATAGTCTTTTCAACAATGTTGGGAAGTGTTAAAAGATAAAATTTTTCTTCTTAAAGTGACGTCTTTGGTGATTATGAGAATAAAATAAAATAAAATTTATGCTTCTTAAGTGACTTAAAAGTCATTAAACACTACGCGAAAAAATAACGAAGAATTTTTCGTCGAGAGGGAAAGGGGTAGTTATGTTTTCTTTTTATGTTTTTCATGGGTTTAAAATTTATTTTAAACGGGAGGTGGGGGAGGGAATTAACGGGGACTGAACCGTGCTCATGAAAAGAGAAAAAGAGCAGTTGTTTCAATTCACCATTTTGAAGAATGCTGGAAAAACTTTTTGAATATTTAACATATTTTAATTCTTACGTTTCTGTATTGCTTATTATGCTGGTATGCCTAAAAATAGTCTTGGACGCGGTACTTTGATGAAAAATTCTTAATTGAGCTTATTTACATGTTTATAAACTTCATTTAAAAATATCGCGACTCAGGCTGCGACGCTTTCTTTAAAAATCTTGATTCTACCTGAATTACAGTGTGCTGGCGCCCATGCTAAGGCTTTTCAAATCTTGATTATGGTCGAACTTTTTGTTTAATTAAATATTTCTTTTTGCTTTCCTCATTTTTAATCACTTTTCTACTTAATTAAACAGCTGTGTAGTCGTTGGAAAACCAGGGGATATACGCTATTGGCAGAGAACACTAAACAGGGACGGCGAACCTATGGCACGCGAAAGAACAATTTTGGCACGGCATTGATTGTGGCTCTAAATCATAATAAAGTGAGATTAAATAAAATTGCGACTGATCTTTTATAAATTCAATTAAATGGAAATTGAAAAATTTAAATTGCGGCGTATTGTATTCCAATCTGTTTAACCCTCCGTCTACCAGACGGGTCCATTGGACCCGACAGGTACATACAAAATATTCATTCAAACCAGAAATTTCTTTAAAATAAACTAAGTATATAAACCAGACAAAAATAAGGTAAATAAATAAGTTAAATAGTTTTAAATAAAAATTCTGGTGTAGAACGTTTTATTAAAACTTGAATAAAATTCCCGGTAGATCTAGGGTTAATTATGGTCTCAAAATTTTTTCAAACAAAGACGATATTTGAAAATTATCGACAAGACTTGGTTATTAGACATTACTAAATTCTAATGATAATGTTATGGCAATTTATTTCAGAGCTATTCAAAGAAACTGGCGTTTACCATTTTAACAGTTTTTCTGCCTATCTATGCTTTCAAGCCACTGTTTTCACAAATGAATTATATCAAAACTCATTCTGAAAGTAATAAATCCGGCGTTTATTTTGCATTAAAATTAACCTGATATTAAGATGCAGCAACAGAAATCAAATTAGATAGCATTATTTTTTTAAAAATTAATTTCTAAAATATATTTGTTGCCATAATTACTATAGTGTAATACCTGCATGTATCTTCTTATATTTTTTTAAATCTTAATAGAAATTTTTAAGCAATTTTAATACATTATTTTTCCACCTACTAAATTTGTTTTTTAGTTAGCACGTCATGGTCACATAAAATATTTTTTGACCAAATTTGGCTCGCGGCAACAAAAAGGTTCGCCGATCTTGCTAGAGAGTATACGCTATAACTTTATTGGAGAAGTAGGTGGTAATGGTATACGGAGTTCCTTAAAAGAATCCAGAAGGTATACAGTGTATACCCTCCACTATATTACTGTAATTAAAAAGATTCTGTGATTTGTATTTGTTTTTCTGGGTCTCCGGCCAAAGTCTAAAGTTTTTAAAATGGCGAATCACAAATCATTTGTTGTAAAAGAGCTGTAATAATCATGATAATGAATGATATTTATAAAAATAATTTTTTAAATGCTATGATAACATTTATTGTTTTTCTTTTTTAATAAATTGTCTTGTTAATTATTTTAGCGATTGGACATTATTTATTAATTATTTTAGCGGTAGTTCTTTTTTATGCTTACTTGTATTATTATAATCCCAACCAATGACGCCTATCAGCGTTTTCAAAGAGGGTGTACAACCTTATTTTTAAGCACTACTCTTTCCGAATAATAATTTGCCTTATTTAATAATAGAATTTCTGCTATTAAATTATGCAAAGATTACCATTAGGAAATAGTGGTACTGAAAAATAAAAGTTTATGGGAAAAGGATTAATAGAAAATAATAAAAATGTTTAAACAGGGAAACTATGGCATGTGGCCGTATTTTTCTCATCATTTTAAAAATATTAGTCAAGGCTAAAGACAAGTTTGGGATAATAGGCACTTACCCCTCCCCCTTCCTCGTGCCGGCATCCATGTATAATACTCTTCATGTAAAATCTTCTCGCATTTTATAAACATCGTAATGGAATGCAGTTCTTTCTTTCGCATTTCTATAATGTATTACTGACCAGTGACCACTATAATCACCATGGTTGTACAATCCGATTGAGATTTTCTCCTAGTCCAAGGGCAATTTTTTAGACTTCGAGAAAGGGATTTAAAAGCTCTAATTTACGGCTGTGGGCGTATTACGATGCTTGGTGCTTTACAGACGCTTCGCGAAACGGATCTCGAACACGACTCTCTTTAGTAGAGGTCTGTTGAGGGTGAACTATAGAGAGGATATTTGCGATCTCAATTTGATGGTACGTTGTGTAATCGGGTGGCATTGGTGCCTACAGGAGGGGAAGGAGATAAAGCGGAGGATCATTGCCCTTCCCTGAATTTTGAAATTTAATTAACTAAATTTTCTTTCTCTCTTATTTTGAAAAAAATTGAAATTTATTCTCCCATTTTTAATACAAATTAAACACTTAAAACAATTAAACACGTTGGGAAACATTTTTTTTTAACCCGTCTTAAAGGTGAACTTTGAACCGCTTAGTTTTTTGTTTGTTTGTTTGTTTAACATTCATATGGCAAAAATTTATTTTAAACTGGGAGAAAAGGAAAAAAAGAAAAACTGTTTCTATTCTTCTTTTTGGGAAAAACCGCTTGGAGCTTACTTTTTTTTTTAAAGATTATTGCCGAAACGTCAGTGAAGGCTTACTGTGGAGACACGAAAAGTTTTGGTTTCCGTTTGTCTGTCTGTCTGCCTGTTCCGCGATAACTGCCGTAAAAAGCATCCGATTAGCTTAAAATTAAAAATGCATGTTGGTAAAATCCCCGGATTTAGCTGTATAGTTTTTGGTTAAATTTGGTTCATTCGTTCGGAATATATAGAACATTTTATTTTGCGACTTAATGCTTTCCTATAGCAATTCAGACGATTTTTCCGTTTTTATTTGTTCAAAGGAAATGGCTCATATGATTGAAGGATTTAAATGGTAAATTATGGATGATGAAATTTCCTAATTATAACCAAACATTATTCATATTAGTTTGAAATTTTGTGTATACATTTGTCAGAGTTTTTAAATTCGATGTTTAACTTATGGAGGGATTTTATATATGTGTTCCAATAATATATCTTTTATAAATTTACTTTTTTTCAAAGCACATATTTCATTGCTTTTATTTTCTTTTAACTATTGCCTAGCAACGGAACTACACCTAAAAATATCGTAAATGTGAAAGTATGTGTAATTGTTTCAAATCAAATCAAAGTCAAAAGGGACGAATTAATGACTTTGTGACTTTACATATAGATGGAATTTACCCCCAGAAATAAAGAAAGACTATGTTCTACTTATTTTGTTCAAATATTTTACTTTTAAATTAAAAAGTTCATTATTTTCATAAGGATTATTCCTTACCTGGACATTTTGCTATAAAATTTAACAATCATTTTTTTTACCGTTGCCAAGAATATCCGATCCCAGAATAATACTTTATCCTAAACAGTTAATTTTTATTTGAAAGATTTTCATGTGCAAGAGGAAAATGAAATAAAAAATAGACATGAATACGTCTTCATATTGGAAATAAAACTAAAATACGAAAAGAAGGTGAATTTGATCTCATATATCAAAAATAAAACGAATATGCTTTGAGGTTGAAATAAAAAGGGCTCTTTGTTATGATATTAATTCTTATTATTTAAAAAAAATATTACTAATATCTCATGGTTTATCGTCTGCACACGGCTAACCGAAATGTTAATTTTTAATGGAAAATTTCAATGAGAAAAAAAAAAAACTTTTGAAAAGCAAGTATATAGTAAATGTCAAAATTATACACCGCAAAATTATCGCTGTCGAAAATGACGTCATTGTATCGGAAAATAAGTATTTTCATTCTTAAAGACCAAGCATTAATTAGATTGCCTGAAAAAATATTTTATGACAAGTGTTACTTCTTAATGCCACCTCATTTCAGAAAATATGAATGAAAATGATTTTATTTTTAAAAGGAAATTACATTTTCATACATAAAACCTAAACTTTTAATATAATTGCATCAATATAAATCATTTTCTGTCCACCAGTATTGAAAATTAAGGTTCGGAAGTGTAAAAAGAAATTTAAGATTTGCGATAACCATTAGCGCAATCAATAAAAAGTTACATATGTAAATTAATGAGACCACGGGGTGTTCAGGGGGGCAGAGCCCCCTGAAGAAATCTATTTTATTATTTAAAAAAATACCAGAATTAGTAGCTCATGAAAATTTCAAAATATCCTTCAATAACAACGTTTTTAATTTAATGCTTCTAATGTCTGAAAACTTCGTATTTTTCAATTCCTACTATTAGTTCACTCTCTCCCTATATTTATTTATATATCTTGTTCAAAATTTCAATCGTTAATAAAATACTTATTATTCATCCTGTCAAGTTGCAATAAATTTTTTAAAACTTGTACTGGATGACAATTGATGTTAATACAGATTTTTCATATATTAATTCATTAATTAAATTTTAATTAATTAATTTTACTTTTATATGAGAGACAAAATGGCGGCCGATGGTTATTGAACAGCATTTAATACATCTTCATATCTATAAGGGGGTTACCATAGGGGGGGCCGCTGTTCTGTCGCCAAATACCGCCAAGTTTGTCGCCAACTTGGCAATATATCGCCAAATTTGGCGACCAAAATGAGTCGCCAAAAGTGACGCCAACTTTGCGATATCTCTAATATTTCGCCAAATTCCCATAGACTTCCATTGTAAACCTACTTGCTTATAGAAAATCAACAAATTGAGATATTTCAATCCAACAAAAACTAATATTAGCTTAAGGGATTATATTAAATTTGTCTTTGATGACCTAAGTAGGAATTGACTTTAAAAACAAAATGTTTATATTATGAAATGTTTATTCTTATTAATAATTACATAATTTGAAAACTTTAAATTGCGGTTTGCAGGAAATTGAATATTACCAAACTGTGTCTAAAAACAATGAGTTGCAGATCTGACGTTGAGGTTCCTGATCTGCAGATTTACTAGTTATTTTAAAGTGAAATTTTGACGCCCCCCCCTTCCCCCCCCCCCCAAAAAAAAAAAGAATGCAAAAGATTTTTTTATAAGCTATGCTTGTAAAAATAAATAAAGCCATATTTAATGGTTCACCAGATAAATGCATGTCTTATGGAGAATAGCCCAATATTTGAAGTTTACAAATTTTCGGACAATACTCAGTTGTTTGAAAAACACCATTTTGAGAAAAATCCATTTAATTTTTCTGTTAAGGGGTATTGGCTCTCAAGTTAGTAACGGAAATGGAAGGAAAAATAATTTTTTAGGCCATTTTTATATTTTGCACTGGCGTCTCCCTCCTCTCCTTAAAACGATATTTTCTTTCTTTCTTTTCTTCCTTACTCTTTCTTTCTTTTTTTTTAAAATCTCTGTCCGGTGCAACAGTTAAAAAAAAAAAAAAAAAAAAAAAAAAAAAAAAAAAAAAAAATCCAGAAATCAAATCCCTTTTTTTATAATTCCCTTGGGCCAGATGTCAAATATGTTTTAGTATGCTAAAACGTGATTTTTTTAATCTTTTCATTTTGTTATAAAGTGTTCGCTATTTTTCGAATTATATTCCATACATGTCAAGTGCTTTTAGTTTTCGTAAAAGTAACTTAATTGTGTTTGTTGCCTCTTATCTTTCTAGAGTAGATAAATCCTTCCCTATTCGGTGATTTTCTTCCATTTTTCTTGATGTTAAAAAATAAAACATCTGTAATCCCATTAATGCTTTTAGATGAAACACCAGCTACTTTTGTTTTTTGTTAATCCTTTGTAAAGTACTCTTAAAAAAAAAAAAAAAAAAAATAATAATAATAATAGCGGCACACGGTAGAAGGTTGCCTGCAAGAAAAAATACTTCTTTTTTTATTATTATTATCTATAAAATTATAGTTAAATATTAAAAGTAGTTTAAAAATATTTTTGTTTCTAAAAAAAAAAAAAAAAGTATTTAGTCTTAGGGCCTATGTTAGGTAACGAAATGAAAACAGATTAAATTTTATAAGGTGTTGCCTAATATCATGTTTTTATGCTTTGAACGTAGACACATTATTCTTAAACAAGTAATTTTCAAGAAAATCGACTTCAAAGAATTGTTTCCTACCATCGTGTTTTTTCTGGTAATATTTTATTGTTATTCACATTAGTCCCGCAGGAATCTGGTTATACTACCCAGCCTGAGCCCGAAAAATCTATTTATTATCCCTTGATTAAATCTGGATGTACCGTTGCAGCACTCTAGTCCAAATTCATTTTAAGTCCCATTGTTGCCAATATTACTCATTTTGATGCGCAGAAGATGACGATATGTTGAAATTTGGGACATGTTCCTGTAAAACAATTTATAAGATACGGCGACTGTTTTAAAAACGTAAAGTTGTACTGTGTATTTTAACACTATACCCAAAATTCATAATGGTTTGTCAATTTTTACGAAAATTAAAACCTGTAAAGTAAAGAGGACAAGGAAACTGACAGACAGACAAACATGTTAGTTCATTAATCCAGCAAAATTATTCTGATTGATAAAATAAATCATAGGAGGTGTAATTTTCCAACTGAGTGAAGACGTGTGCAGCCGGGATTCGAACCCAGAACCTGGCTTAAGCTGTGTACACTCTAACAAATGAGCTATCCTGGACAAATCCGACGCACACATTTCACATTTCTAACCCTTTGATAATTACATCTGATGTGTTATCTGAAACAGCTCGACATAATAAATTGCAGGTAATGAAACCCCAAGTAAACGTTGGATGCGTAATTACACTTCACTAATTCAATACAATTATTCTGATTGGTAAATAAATGACAGGAACTGTAATTTTCCGACTTAGTGAAAAAAGTTAAAAAACTAGAGAACAGGAATTCTGCTTTTTCAGAATTTAGTGTCGCCCCCGGCATTTCCATTACTTCATTTTATTCTGATGGACTGATGGCTTCTATTATTATGAAACAGCCATTATAAATGAAGCGTTAGGTGAAGATGAAAGAGCAGCCCAGCCGTAAAAGGTTAGAACTCTGATTTTCTAGTCAGAATGGGGGAGGGGGGGGGGGGATGGCCATATTTTTTTTCTAACACTTCATTTATAATAGCTGTTTCATAATAATAGAAGCCACCAGTCCATCAGAAGAAAATAACTCGGTTAAGCGGGACTCTACTGCAGTACAAAACATAATTCAATTTTAAGACTTAAAGCACACGTTTTATTTTATGTAAAATGACGTCATTCCCATCCGCTTAAGGATTACACATTTACGATCTATTCTTAAACATCTACAGTAAAGCATGCATAGCACATCACTATAGCGAAATAATGAATAAACGCAGCAAAAAGATGCCGTCATTCAAGAAAAGCGGGGAAAAAGAAAAAAAAAAACTGTCTAATGATTCATAGATACTTAAATTAAATATAGTTTATAATAGCTCCATTGTTTTAACAGAAATCATTCGTTTATATTTTCTTCAAAATAGCACGTATTTTAATTACATTTTCTTTCGGTTGTTATGAGAAAATTGCAACAAAATTATATAATTACTATGATAGAACTATTTTTCCTTTACTTTCTACAGAAATGGAGTGCTTCCGTTGCCAATATTAAGTAAATGTCACTAAAACTACAAAAAAATTAATATTTCAAAAATAAATGGAGATACAGTTTTCAAACAAAATGCATTTAAAAGAACTTTTCTTTCCAATACGACGGTATAAAAATAAAAAATGTGCGATGCTTAGAAGTTTAAAAAATTGCTATAGAGTATTTAATCGTACTGCTTTGTTTTACGGCTGGCTTCTGTTAGGTAACATTATTTTTCGGAATACACAAAATAAACTGGGAGAAAGAAATAGCATACCGTACCGGGGGCTAAAAAACTTTTGATAACAGATAACAAACCAGATGTCATTATCAAAAAGTTGAGTGAATTATGTCTGCCGGATATGTTCATGATAGCTCAGTTGGCAAAGCGTTGGCAGCTTAAGACTGTTAGTCAGTCTATTTCCAAATTCCGCTCTCTAATGATACGACCGTAGGCGTAGGATGCATTCGTATATTTAAAATATCTCCTCAGAAAATTGATATTTTTAATCCCCTTTTTCTTTGTATACCCTTCTTAAAAAAAAGACACTTTTTTCCCTAATTTTCAAAATATTTCTAAAATACAGGCGTAATTTAATAGTTTATGTGTTAAGCTGACGAACGACGAGTAAGATTTTTTCACATAAAATTAAATATATATTTCAGAAATAGTTTGGTAACTAAGAAAAACAGTTCAAAATATTGATTTTCCTGATTTTAAATGCATGAATGTATCACATGCCCAGAGACTTAACATTAGTGAAGGGAATTCAAAAGTTGACTGACTAACAGCCTTAAAGTAAGGTCTTTTGTTCAAATCATGGCCTATGTACTATTTCACTTAGTTTGAAAATTACAATTCCTAAAACAAACGTATCATTTTTAGATCCTAAGAAATTGAAACGGGGCTGCCATTGGGGACTCCCACAACGAGATCGCCCGCCCGCTCCCAAACAAAAAGTAAAAATATGAAAATGTAAGCGTCTGTTCAAGAGTTATGGATAGATTGTGTCTGTGTATATATATATATATATATATATATATATATACACACACACATATATATGATATATAAAACCATTATAAACCAATACAAATTATCATCAACAATTGTGAATATACAAATTATAAATGAATTTTTATGCAAATTAAAAATGATGTATTAACCTTTATAAAATTCTTTGAAACAGATCATCATAACAAGTGAGACAAGGAATTTCAAATATAGTTAACATTGGAAAAAATGAAAATATTTGTGGTACCAAGGCAGAATCATCAGGCCCAAATTACCTAGAGTTTCACAAATAACACTACGGTCCCATCCTTGCATAAACCATAACAAGCTAAAAAATGCAAATTGTGGGGTACCTTACACAATAAAGCCAGAAAAAGGGCCAGAAATAACATAAGTCCATAAAAAATGAAATGGATTAAAATGGATTAAAAATAGAATCATATTACCAATTGAACATCCAATTGTGTCATCAATGATACAGCATGTTGAAAAAGTTATAAGAAAGTATTTGCATATGTTTCCAAAAATGTTTAAGTAAAATACTATTAGTGCAACCAAGGATATAAAATAAACAGTGTAATAAGGTTGAAATAAATTAAACACAGTATTTTCACTAATGGATCAGAAATTACAGTATATACAGTATTACTAATTATAGTACAGTTAATGATAACTTTCAAAGTTTTATTTTTAGGAAAGAGAGGAAGGAATAATAATATTTGTGGATTAACCTTTAAATCAGTAACCTTATTAAGTTCATATAAACGATGATTTTTTTAAAAAAATATATATATAATTAAATAAATCAAAATATGGATGATTTATTAAATAATTATTCAATTTAAATAAATGTAAAAATAAATGTACATAATTATCATAAAAATGTACATAATAATAATATTATAGCAGAATAATAAATTTAAATCTTTATCACAACAGTGCATAATCACATAAATATATAAAATAAAATAAATTGTGTTGGTGATTAAATCTAAATTAACAGTTTAAAACGTTGAAAATAATAAATAACAATTAACACGTTGAATGCAGGGGCGGATCCAGAGACTCGTTTTGGGGGGGGGGGGGGGGGATACCGCATGGATGATATATAATCAGCACAGTCATAGTTTCTATTGGTTAAATCATTCCTTGCAGCTAATTATTATATGAATATGAAATAATTAATGCTATTTAAAATTACTATAGACTCTCGATTATCCGACGTTCAATTAACCGACACACTTGGTTAACCAACCCTCTTATTATATAATAGGGTGGGCCGAAAAAAACCTTTTTTCGATTTTCGATGATGGGTAGTGCGGAAAAGTTGCCACTAGTGGCACTAAGTTTACCCAAAAAATTTGAGATTTTTCGGACAATTCCTTCATTTGCCGCAAATGGCTTAAAGTTTTTCTCAAATGCTGATTTTTGAACTTTGTTAACAAAAATTTTTTAAATGGTAAACTAAATTTGTTTTCGCTGAATTTACTTGAAATGTCATGTTTAGTGTACGAAACAGGCCCGTAACCAGATGGGGGCCATGGGGGCTGAGCCCCCCCTAGCTTCCTCTAGAGCCCCCTCTAACGATTTCCCTACTTTTTATTTTTTCAACAAAATGTACGTTTTAACTTTCTTAAAAAAAAAAAAAAAACTTTTAATTGCTTGAAGGCAATGGAATATGCCAAACATTTTGCGTTCAGAACCCTATTAGATTAGTTGTTTTATATTATCTTGCTTGCGATACAATTCTCGAAACGCATTCTAAGTAGGAACATTTCTTTCTCCCGAAAAGATTAAGTCCAGATTCACTAACTAGCCTGTTTTCGTACATTTTGACATTTTAAAAGCAATGATCGTATACGGGATGAATGGAATTAGACATATGCTGCTCAAGTTAATCGATAATTAGTTAAGCAATGGTTAAACGTCTTCACTAAAACGTAGTCGCAAAAAAGACGTGTTTCTAAATGTTAATGATTTGCCTGTTGACATTATGTATTTGACAGCAGATTTAGTTAATGATGAAATATCACTTGGAAACTAACTAGAATGTTTGTTTAAGGAAATTAGAAAGACAACAAAATGTCATTTTATACAAATGGAATAAGAAAAATAATTGCTTGAAAGCCAAAAATTGTTTCATGCTATGGGTGTAGGCAGTAGGAAAGCAGAGGTAGGGCATTTTTTTGTTTGCTTTTTGAACTTTCGTCTATTTTTTTTTCCTTGTTTTCCATGAATTTGCTAAACATTTTTTTTTCTATTTGTCATATAACAATAAAAAACATTAAGGCTCCTTTCCCTGCCTGCGAAGGCACTCATCAGCTAATGCTAATCCTATGGGGAGGGATTTTTTCTAATATCTCGCTCCCATTTTGACATTTTTAAGTTTTTTACATTGGATAGCCGAGGTCAGTCTTTACAGTGTACCTTTCTTACTTTTTCGATTTTGGTCGCAGATATTTTTTATAAAGTTACTTTCACTTTCAAAACCGGTTCTGAAAATGAAAGTGTCATTCTAAAAAATATCTCCAACCAAAATCGAGAAAATAAAAAGGTGCAATGTAGAGACGAACCTCGGCTATCTAATGCAAAAAAAATTATTAAAAAATGTCGAAATGCAAGCGAGACATTAGAAAAATCCCTCCCCATATATGGGGAGGGATTTTTAGAATTAGCATTAGCTCGTGAGTGCCTTCGCCGGCAGGGACAGGAGCTTTAAGTGAAAAAGCATGATTGAGGTTAAGTTTATTATAAGATTATGACAAAAATGTCTTCAACTATTTGGCGTATGCTTCATTTAAATTGCGCTACTTTCTGACACATTTTCGAAATAATTTTAATGATAAAGGCATAAAATTTGCAGATATGATTTTATTCAAGCTCAAGGAATTAAACTGTGCTCTGTGTTTTATAAGGTTATTTTCCAATCTAAACCAGCTACTTTCTGACATGTTTGCGAATTTCTTTTATTTATAAAGATACTTGCAATTATTCAAACTATACAGAAAATTTTAAAAAATCTGTCAAAAAATGACGGCAAATTTGAATTTGTAGGCTGATTTTCTTGGCATTTAACGACGAAATGCTAGTCATCGAGTAGCAAATGAATATAAATCATGTTATTTATAATCATGGCATTTATAACAAAATGGGAAACAGTATTCAATTCTTAGGCGCATGAATGTGAGAAGCTGAAAATTTTAGGCAAAGGGAAAGAAAATTACTTCTTAACTGCATCAGAAAAATTTTCATTATTGAGTGAAAGAAGAATATTTTTAAAGATCTTTAGAAATGGGAGAAACGTATAATAATAAATAGTCGCCTACATTTAATGAAAACTGTTCGAAAAGGGCGTTCATGCCCTTGTGCTTTTTTTTTTCTTTTCTAAATGAAATTGAGCAAATTTCATGAAACACATGCAAAACGTATGCAAAAAAATCTATGTTATCGCTATTTAAATTAATTAAATCTGAGTTGTTTTCTTTAAAAAAAAAGTATTGTATATAATATTAAAATTACAATCTCTTTTTTTGTCCAGGTATGTTTAAAAAATATGTAATTAATATATATTTGTAATAACTGATTCATATTTAAAATTATATAATCATATGCAGAATTTTAAATTTAATTATTATTGCGAATTATTAAATGGTTAATTTTATAATAAAATAAGGTTAGGTAACGCTCAATTTAAAGAGAAACAATATCATCACTAAATTAAATCGTATACAAACAGCTATTAATTAAAAATATTAAGCGTATGGAATTAAAATATCAAAATATTTTTTAAATGATAATAGTAAGTTTGTGAATTATTCAAATTAATAAATATAGGACACATAACCATAGATGCCAATATCTCTTAATTATTCCGGAATCTGATCCAAAACAAGCATGGTTTAAACCGGAAAAAATATATAAAGTGTCTTTTTTCAATAAGGTACATTTTAGATTTCCGTTTTGAAAATATTTTCGTCTTGTAACAGACTCCGGATAAGTGTTGTTGGCATCTATGCATAACGCAAAAACATTTGCAAAATCTCAAATTTTCGTTCTTTTTTCTATATATTAAAAAATTGAACAGAATATGATATTTAAATCTATGTAATGTCTTCAATTTAAAGAAAAGTATGTGAAAAGAACTGTATCCTACAGTAGAGGCTTGCACGATCCCGGGCTTGGCTAGAAGCCTGTACGAGGCCGGGACGGCGAAATGAAAGTGAAGTTTCAAACGGGCCGGTCCGGCAAAATTTGAACGTGCCTGCCCGGCTGGACCGGGCCAATAGAAGAAATTAAGCGGGTCTGTCGGCCCGATATAAACATTTAAACGCAGACGAGAAAATATGAATCATTTTCAATGAATATGAGTTTCACGAGAATAAGTATAAATGTGCTTTACGAGCCGATAATAGTTTGCCAGCATCAATATCGAAATATAACATTTTCCAGCGTAGAGATCGGCATCGGACAGTTACATGGCGTTTGAGCCCGGGCTTAATTCTTCCAGCAGACTCGTGCCGGACCGAGATCAGGCTGGCATTTTTTTTTCAACATAGCCAGAAATGGACTTAATTGTTCTCAGGATGTTTAGGGCAGGCAACTGTTTTCTAAAAATAATAATAGCGATAATGAACTTCTGTTAACGGAATTTTTGGAAATATACTTGAAGGTGGTTCTCAAATTCACTGCTCAAAAACGAAAAACTTTGACACATTTTTAACTGTAAAGGCATATGATTGACAAGCCTGTCTATTGAAGGGATTTGGAATTGAATAGCGTTTCCCATTTTTAATAAATAAAATACTTATAGAGATATAAGAGATTCTTGTCACATGACTCCAGGTTTTTCTCCTTTTCCATGTTATTGTCTCCGGATATTCGATTCAAAACGCTAACTTGGAGAAAGTAGCTTTTTTGGATTTGAGAAAAGCTTTAAGGAATAACAGAAATATTTTCACAAATCTACTTTTTATAATATACCCTCAAAAGTTATCATCATGTTTTTAACCTTCCCGTTTTTCTTTTATTCTAAACAATATGAATTTTTTAATGAATCCTTATTTGAATGTTAAAACGTCTAAGACTCTAAGTAAATCATTAATGTTGCTATTGTGTATTTTCTGTCTTGCGAACACATCGTACATTTAAAATATGCTGTAAAATTATCCCATAAATATGTATGCAGTATTCTTTAAAAGAATCTTAATTGTATGTTAAGAAAAATCTGAATTTTTTGTAGAAATTGAGTCGGATCGGATCGGGCCTAATTTAATTGATTTTTCCACTGGCCGAGTCTCTTTTCACTGATTTTTGTACGGCCGTGAACTGTAAAAATATGAACGGGCCGGGTCAAGATAGCTTTCGTTCGGGCCGGTCCCGCGGCTGGAAATTCCAGCCCGTGTAGACCTCTATATCAACAATTCCCTTTTCTCAGTTTTTTCAAAACGCATCTTTAAAAAAATTGTCATGCTGGGCGGTTGAAGATTATTCCTATGTTTGTTGTATGAATCGGTGTTATTGTAAATAAAGATGTACTTTTCTGTCAGAATGCTAGCATGATAAATTACACTAATTTATTCAACAGAAAGACTGACTTGATTAATCAGCGATTCAAATATGCATATATATATATATATATATATAATCAATGTTCAATAGAGTAGAGCACTGATAATCTGAACCAATCGGGGCCGATGCCGATCTGGTTAATGAAAAATCCGGATAATTGGACAACTTTAAAAAACGGCTATGGCAGTGTTTTTCAGGTAACTTCCCTTCACACTTTTTCCAGGCTTAGGACTGGCAATTGTAGTGGTGCACATTTTAGCATATTACAAATGGCCTGTTTAGAAATTATTTTTTTTACTTTTTTTAAATTTTATTTTCCACAAAATTGGTACAAAGTTATACATAGAAGTACACATAGAAATTATTGCGTGTATATATATGCACACACTGTACGAACAAACGCGAGCTGAGAGAGGGGGGAGGGGTCCCTTTTCCGAAGACACCAAGGGACAAAAGAAGCAATATGCTTAATAATTCAAAAATTGCAATGGGAATAGAATACAGTGTACAATCCATTAATTTATCTTATTAACATTTAAATAAAGTCATTTTTTATGAGGTGTCGGATGCTATCTATTTGTTTCCCATTAAATACAATAAGACCTAAGACTAAATCACACGGGATGGAGAAAAGTTCTATTTTAGGTAGGTTTTCTGAAGAGGTACATCGCCCTAATTGTTTTATATTCATTTTCCGATTACCATGAAGTATTTTCCATTTAAGAATTTCCTTATAGGAAGTTCCATTATACAGAGATTACGCTTTAGACGGGTTCCTTTACAGACAGGTTCATTTAATCTGTTTTACTATATTTAGTTTGCTTAAGATATGGATTGTTAAAAGATGTTAGCCCCACCAAAAAAAATCAGAGCCCCCTCTGAATGGACTCGCTGCTTACGGCCCTGGTACGAAATGATTAAATAAGCTCTGACTATCGATTATTTATTAGTTATGTGTATTTTGAATTAGGCGATTTGTATATTCTTTTCGCGTATAACTGAGCAAAAATTGTAAGTATTGTTTTTGTTCGTTCGTCGGTTTCTCTCTTTTGTCTTTATTATGTTCCTCGCTCATCCTTCGGTTTTTCGATGCGTTCAGAGTCACATATTTGAATGCCGGACCACAGCATGTCTTGACAGCAATTCTGGAAGGTGGGGAGATATGGAGTAGAAACCAATGAAAACGCAATCAGTCATCACAAGGATGAGGGGGGAAATTGGAAATGGGATTTTGATTATTTTTCTGCCCTAAAATATACAGCTATTTGTCAGAAGATTAAAAAGTGGGAACTTTGACGCAGGCAGTTCGTCAGAATCAGAATTTGAAGCAGGGCCTTCAAAAGCAGACACTCCCAAACGCATATCCCTTTCTCACACAGCGTTTACCAGATTTAGAACTGGTATATCATATAGGTGAACTGCGTTAAGAGCTTCATCTGTGGTTCAGGATGCAGGAATTGTGACAACCAGGAATAAAAATCTCGTCATCGATAAAGTCTTGGTCAGGAGACAGAAAAAGAAACTTGAAAAGAAGATGCAGGAGGAGGAATATCTTGGAGGATGAAAAATTTTGACCATATTTTTTTATGGTAAAAATAATAACACGATCTTTATAGAAAAAGGGGAACAAGCGGCACCGTCGAGAGAAGTACGAAGGACATAATACCTAATGGGGTGCGAAAATTTACTTGTTCTTTTCTACGAGCCTATTCCTGTTTCATGGACATAAAAAATGCAAAAGGCTGAAGATTTGAGTACTCTATTAATCTAGCTCCGTTTCAGTTGGTAAAGGTCTTAGGCCAAGTGGCTCTACCATCTAGTTTAGACAGTTGATGTCTCTGTCAGAGGGGAAGCTCATTCGTATGAAGAATACATATCAAATGTTGCAGTTCTCTTCTTGATTTTTTCCAAAGCAGGCTTTATTCTGGCTTAGAAAATTATATAATTTTGCTATTTCTCCGCAGTGATCAGAAGGAGGTGTCAAATGACCCAAATATTCCAAACCACGTTCAGATAACATGGTGATATTTGTTTCGTCTTTCTGTCGACGGTGCTGCTAGTCCCCCCTTTTTATGAAGATCGTTTTATTTTTTGTACTATCAAAAAAGATGCTTGTAATGTTTCTTCCTCTAAGTTCTTCCTTCTCCTGTATCTTCTTTCCAAGTTTCTTTTTCTGCCTCTTGACCAAGTCTTTATCGATGACGAGATCTTTATTCCCTGTTGTCACAATTCCTGCAATTTTTGCTCTCGAAAAAGCTATAAAAGTCACATAATTAAAAATGCATATAACTATTTAATACATAATTTGAGCTTATTTAAACATTTCGTACATTAAACATGACATTTCAAGTAAATTCAGCTAAAAAAAACTTAAATTTAACATTTTAAAAACTTTTCCTAAAAAAGTTCAAAAATCAGCATTTGAACCAAACTTCAGACCATTTGCGGCAAATGAAGGAATTGTCCGAAAAATCTCAAATTTTTTGTGTGAACTTAGTGCCACCAGTGGCAACTTTTCCACGCTACCCATCATCGAAAATCGAAAAAAAGTTTTTTTTGGCCCACCCTATTATATAAACCTCCTCTCCTCAAAATATGACTTATTGTTACTAACTGTGCCAAAAAATTAAAAATGTTACCATTGAATTTATTTATTAAATGTCTTATTTGTATTCTTTTCATTTTTATTCTGGTAATTATTTATCTTATCGGTTTATTCAAAAAAGGGGCTGAATAAAAATTTCAAGGGGTCTTAACATCCTTGAAAAGTCAAAATGTGTCATCTAAGCGGTGCGTATACTTCTTCATAATCTACTTATTATTAGTCCATCAAGGTTAACATTTGTTACTGAGACCTAGATGTGTTTTCATAGCTTCTCTACAAGAGGTAGAAAGACAGCGAAAAATGGTAAACCGAACAATGAATGGTGGGTGACAGTAGAGCGGCATTTTCTATTCAAATCACCTAGAAGGCCTTTCATTAAGTAAATACGTAAAGGAAAAACTGGTTTACCAAGTTGGTTTTAAAAAAATTAACACACCATATGTATTTTAGCTTTTAACTGACTAAGACATAATCCTTTTTTATTCATTCATCAAATACCCCTTGAAATTCACCAAAGTGGGTGGCAATAGCAGTACATTTTTTTAAAACATTAGTGGCTTTTTTCTGAAAATATTAAGATGCTTGAAGCTTTAAGAGGTCCTTTCTTTTTCTTGTTTCTTTCTTTCTTTGAAAATTGCTACGAATCCCATTCTTTTCTCAAACAAAATAGCTCTCTGCAAAAATATTATACAGAAATTAGAAGTGCAGCTGCTTTGAAAAGATGAAAAAGTTTCCACACTTTAAAGGGATCCGCATAATGGTGTCAATTTTCTGTTGTAGAAATTCAACAAAAGGTACACGAAGTAGCATCGATCCCCACCTCAACCCATAGTGTCAAAAATTATGGCGCCATATGCCTTTTGACTGGACATAATCCTTTTTTGTTCATTAATTGGCGAAACGTCAGTGAGATTTACCATTGACACCCGAAAAGTGTTTGGTTTTCGTTTGTTTGTCTGCCTGCTCCACGAAAACTGTTAAAAGCGTTGGATTTATATCTTGGGGGGAGGGGGGGGGGGACCGCCCCGATCGCGCCCCTGTATCCGTGCCTCGGGGAATCTCCTCCTGGCGCTAAATATGCATTTTTTTGCGGCCCTTTTGACAAAATTTCGTGCTTTTTTTTTAGCGATTCTTTGGCGAAATTCGCGTATTTTTTTCGCGATCTTTTCACAAAATTCGTATTTTTTCCGAGATCTCTGGACGAAATTTCCGTTTTTTCCGCGATTTTTTGGCGAAATGTGCGTGTTTTCTGCAATTTTTTGACGAAATTTATATTTTTTTCTGCGATTCTTTGACAAAATTTGCGTTTTTTTTCATGTTCCTTTGACAAAATTTTCGTTTTTTCGCAATCCTTTGACGAAATGTGCTATTTTTTGATGAAATTCGCGTTTTCTCGTGGATTTTTGACGAAACTGGTGCTTTCTGCGCGATGCTTTGACGAATTTGGTGATTTTTTCCTGGAAACGAATGTCGAAATTGATTTTTTTTTTCGGCGACCATTTGTTGGAATTCGCGATAAGCGGTGGATTTATACTTTTGGGGGGGGGGGGGGGCGGGGGGAGGATCGCCCGCGCCTGGTTGAATGCCAAGTCTATTTTGTCTGTCTTTCTGTTTGGGCCACGGAATAAGATTCCCGTTGCACAATCTGATGGTGTCAGTCACCGATGACTGACGCGGCGTAAACGGAAAGTTCAATGTGAGTCACCGGTGACTGATGTGGCACTCAACCTGTTAAAATGTCCTCCGACTTGCATGAAATTTAAAATGCATAATTATGGGGGAAGCGAAATAATAAAGAATAAAACACTTAATTAATACATAAACTTTTTACGCTATTTTAATAGAATGTACTAACAAGGAAGGTCTCCATACGGGCATATTCAGAAAAATCTGAAAAAATTACAAAGTGTTCGTCTCATATGGATATATATGTTTATAAAAAAAAATTTGGCGGAACCCCGATAGAACGTTCGTAAAAAAAAAAATGAAATTTTCGTTTATTTGGCGACTTATCATCGGTTGGCGATGAAATGAAATTTCGAAAAATACTTTTTCATGTCGAATACTCTTTAAGATAAAAATATTTCATATTGAACTTGTTTAAATAAATTTAACTTAAATAACTGTAGTTTTGCCAGTTTTAGTTTGATTTAGCTATAGTTTTGTCATATATGTATTTATAATGAAAGTTAAATATCAAATTTTATGAATTAAAACAAAATTAAAATTGTTTCAATATCTCAAAATTAAGTTCAATTGAGCGCTATTGGTTCAATTTTGTTGCTATGGAAACGACGAATTCCTTGGTTTGAAATGAATAACTGCTAAATGAATCTTGCCTTTATTTTGGAATACGCTTAAATATATTAAACAAAAACCTAATTTGCAGAACAAATTAAAAAAACAAAATTTATTTCCCAAATTTTTTAAGCCCGAGAAGGGGCAGATATTAAGATATTTCATTCAATTCGTTCTACATTTAATGTTAAATTTTTGTAACTAATAAGTTAAACCAATTGAACAGTAAAAAATAAAGATGAAATTCATACAATATAATACTTTATATACTTAGATTCCGTTCAAATAAAATCGAAATAAATCTTAAATTTTTTAAAGTTTTGTATTTTGCATGTATCTTATCATATTATGTTCAATCGTCATAAACATAATGCAAAATCTGCAATACAAATATTTCAACTTAAAAATGGAAAAAGTCTAAGATTTATTTTGATTTCATTTGAACGGAATCTAAGTATATAGGTGTTTAAAGTACATATTATATTATATGAATTTCATTTTTATTTTTTAATGTTCAATTGGTTTAACTTATTTGTTACAAAAATTTATCATTAAATGTAGAACGAATTGAATGAAATATCTTAATATCTGCCCCTTCTCGGGCTTAAAAAATTTGGGAAATAAATTTTGTTTTTTTTAATTTGTTCTGCAAATTAGGTTTTTGTTTAATATGTCAAGTTTTTTAATAACTACTGCATTCAGACGAACACATTTCAAAATTAATGGAGGGTATCATCATCAGGCTTTGATTTGTGCGATATCGCATCACAATTTGTGATGCAATTTACCTATGTATAATTCAAAATGTTTCACCAGTGCAGTAATGCAGGTTGCTGTAGTTTGGTCAAAAAATTACAATCTGAACTTAAAAAATCTGCTTGAAAATGTCATTTTTATTTCCACTATGACGTCATATTCATCTTCTTTTTAATTCTTAAAAAAAAAAAAAAAAAAAAAAAAAAAAAACTATTTCAGTTTCATGTTTCACGTGAAAATCATTCAACTAAAAATAGGCAAATTATTATTACGGCTTTTGAATTATTTACAACAATGAAGGGAAAATGTTAAATTTTATTATAAAATGTCCATTGGTTCTCAATGAAAAAAGCGAAATTTGGAATTATTAAGAAAAATATTCGATTAATGTAAATAAAAATTAGCCCATGTTACTCTCTAGATTATAATCCACCTATATGCAAAGGCATTTTATGATCCGTTTTGACCCTGACATCTGGCAAATGTTTTTACATTTTGAAATTATAATATTATTAGAATTAACAGAGAATTAAAAATGAGTGGCATCAGGGACAAAAAGGTGGGAAGAAAAAATGAAAAAGTTATGAACTCCATAGGTTTTTCTATGTTAAATTAACATTGAGAAGTGACACTGGAAATAAATAAGTATTGCGCTGCCGCGTAATACTTAAATGAAAGTATTTTTTATAGATGAAATTGTTTTTAGAGTAATAAAATTAAGTAACAAGCAACATAAATATGCAATACGAAAAAATGTATTTATAAACTCTCTCATTGTTTATGTTTAAATTCATTAAATACTTTTTACACGCATTCTAAAAATCAATTAACAAACAATTTGTAGATGCATTAAAATCGTTTGCTTTTGACGAGGAAAAGTACTGCTCGCCAAATCGCGTGACGCTTTCGATTTTTCAAGCCAAATACTCGAAAGTATTTTATTTTTTTACGGACTTTCTACTGTAATTCCGCCGCAAAATTTGGCTGATCTTTTATTACATACATAAGTAGTTTAATTGGTATTTTTTTCAAAATATTCTGAGTATGCCCAGTATCGAGACCTTCCTTGTAAGTATGAGTTATTTATCTGATATTGTGGGCTGAAAATTGAAATAAAAATTAAACTTTGACCAATATTATATTGTAGTGTTTTTACGATGCAGGTTCACCAATAGAATAGATTCATAGGAAAACTCGATTTTTTAAATTTTGGATAAGGCGAGTTTTGAAACTTACGTCCTCATATGTATGTGCGCACACGCATACGAATTGTGTAACTTCCTTTTTTGGAAGACGGTTTAAAAAAATTCCCTGCTTAACAACATTTTCTTTAACTGATCTCACGCTCTCTCCCAGCTGTAAACACTTTTACAGCTTTTTACTTTTCTATACTGAAGTTAAATAATATGAATAAAATACTTTTTTCATGTAATTTAATTCACATGCTCCTAAGAGAAGTACAACGACATTGTTAGGACAAAATTTAAGTAAATTCAACCATTTGAGTTATTTTTTTTATTCATTTTATTCGAGGGGTCTGAGAGACCGGATCACACCAGTTGTGTGACAAATTTTAGTCACATCAGTTAAAAGTTAATTTTTCTCGTATATTCCCGAAGTCTCTTTTGCATAAATTTATTATTACTTTTGTAGACATTATAGCTCGAGTCCCTTAGAAATTAATCGGGTCAGTGGGACTAAAATGTACATAAAAATAGAAGCCTTTTTTAGTTTTCATAATAACAGATGTGCAGATTTTTTTCGTAATATACTATATTCATTTGAGCCTTTTGGAAGATCTTAAAGTGGATTATGTTTCTAATATATACATAATTACTACTTTAATGCCTAATTAGTCTTTCTTTGACTACTTCATTTACCCCATGAATGACGTAAAGTGAACAGCACGTGTTGTAAAATAGTTATACATATTAGCTTGTATTGGTTTCAGATTTTAACAAAATGAAATCAGATTTCAATTATGGTTTAATTTATTTACAAGAATGATTAATGCCGTCTATTACCTTAAGTTAGTTCCTCTAACACCTTAATAATGTGATTAACTTTAATTACATCAACATCGCCAAAGTCTGGAAATACATATCTTTAGCTCGCTGTTTCGCCAAATTTCATTTTGCACTTGGTATTTACTTTATCTGTATCTTGCCCACTGAATTGCTAATTAGATTTTCCCCCTCGCATAACCAGCATTGGCAATTAAAGCCAAAGCTTCTGGGTTCGAGTCCCGGCCTGAACACATTTTCACTCAGTTACGGAAAATTACTACTTGCATGATCTATTCACCCAGCAGTTGATTGTGTTAAAATAATTAAAGTGTAATTAATTACGTATCCATAGTGTATTGGAATTCCTGTACGTTTATTCTGTTAAACTGTTTGGAATAACAAGTTCATTAATATATGCTACTCTGAGTGAAAATTGTGTTGTTTGGGATGTCGTCCAGATAGCTCAGTTGGAAGAGCATTGGCAATTAAAGCCAAAGCCTCTGATTTCGAGTCCCGGCCTGGACATATTTGCACACATTTGGGGAAAATTACTACTCATGTAAATTGGGTATAATTCTTTAAAAAAAAAAAAAAAAAAAAAAAAACGACATTTTTCATGTCTTCTTGGAAAAAGATCGTGGCACAATATTTTTTAATGTTTTATTTTCTTGAAGAGATTCTTTGTACGACGCATAAAAGAACCCCCGTGCCCTCCTGGCCCATTTATTTATTTATTTGTTTATTAGATACCCTCGAATAGATTGAACATGCATTTCATCTTTTTCTAAAATTCTAATGCATATCCTGAGATAAGAGGGCTAGGATATAATTTTTGGCAAACCCTGTGTATTATTTGGCATGTTCTTAGGTTCAAGGGCAAGCTAGATGTCCTAGAGAAAAATGTATTATCTTTGTGAATTGTATTTTCATTCTCTTTAACATTATTCACGCTAAGAAGTAATTATTTTTTTAGGGCATTATCCTTGAAAATAGTAGCTGGTATCTGTTGTTTGTATGTTTTCTGACATAATCGTCTTATCTCGTGTTTCTCTCTTATACAATTAAAGCTTTTGCTTCTGAAACATTAAAAAAAAAAAAAAAAACTTTAAAAATTATAGAAACACTGACCTTGAAAGCTCCAAGAAATAACTTTTTCTTTTATCTTTGGAGGCGTTTAGTGTCGTTCCCAGCGTGACCTCTCCGCTATGCTTTGTCAGTCACTCGTGTGTTTGAGCATCAGTCGGGATAGAAAACGTCTGTATGCAACGCTCCCCTTAACTGGAAATTTATTCACGGCATTTGATGTAATAACATATTTTGGCATTCTTAAATGAAAAGAGTTATCGTGCCTGTAGAATCCAGGAACTTCGGAAGAAAGCTTTAACCTTTTGTTGGACAGCATCTTGGAAATATCAGAATGGATAATTTTCCGGAGTAAACGTGGATCAGGTAGTGGTCGCATGGGCGATGGCAAAAAAATTAAAATTAAATAATAATAATAATAAAATCCAAGGAGGCGCAAGATTTTAGAACAAGCGTACCTGTGATCCACAGCTGTGGTTGCGTTTTATTTAAATGGAGAATATGAACATGAGATAAGCTTAAGGGGGCTGGTCACTCAGCTTCCGATTTCCCCTCACTAATGTAAAGTCTATGGGCATTTGATGCATTCGTATATTTAAAATATCTCCTCGGGAAATTCATATTTTTAACTTCTATTTTTTGTGTTCACTTCCTAAAAGATGTCTCTTTTTTTTCTTACTTCTCAAAATATTCCTAAAGTATAGACTTAATTTTATACGAAATGTTAAAATCTTACTCACAGTTTCCCGCTTTTAACACATAAAATATTAAACTCAGCATAGATTATAGAAATATTTTGAAAACTAAGAAAAAAAAGAGATAGCCTTTAAGAAGAGCACACAGAAAAAAGATGTTAAAAATAGGAATTTCCCGAGAAGATATTTTAAATATACGAATGCATCTAAAGTCCATAGACTTAACATTGCGGAGGAGAATTCCGAATCTGAGTGACCAGCCCCTTTAACTAAAAATTATTTTGTTGCTGTTTGTTTGAACTCCCCCGGCAGACAGTTTAAAAACCTGTCAACATAAAGAGCAATACATAAATGTAATAATTAAGAAAAATTAAATATTCAAAAATAAATTCTACCAGTATTTCTCAAAATACAGTTAACAGTATTTCTTTTTTCATCAGGGAAGACTCTACCTCCCTGAACCCTCGTTTACGATAAATTTTAAACACATAACAATAAAATTAAAAACAGAGCTAAGATGCCTTTTACGGTGAAGAAGGGGAATGATCTTTTCCACAAATGTCGTTTTCGGGCTCTGAAGAAGTCTGCGAGTCTAGCAGGTATGGAACCATGCCTGTGATCTTCTTGTTTTGTGCGCTGAATCTTGCTGGAGATTTCACTGTTTCCTAGGTGCTCTTGGGAACAGGGAAGCAAAACACCCTCTCTCCAAGATGTTTTAACGGTGTCTTCTGTGAATTAAAATGAATCCATAAAATTTTCTTTATATTCCAAAACAAATATTTTAAAATGGAAGAGAATTTTTGAAGGAAAGTGATATATATAGTGTTTAGTTCTCAGGAAGATACGAAAGTATAAAAAATAAATAAAATCTATTCAAATGGTAAAAACTTGCCAAGAATAACTTCCCCGCTCCTTTTAATTTAGCAAGGACGTTTTTAAATACACTGGAGAGCAGTGTCTGGAGTTTGCGATCATTTTCACGCGTTATAAGCATACAGGGTGTTCCTAAAATCTTCGAACAAATTTTCATGGGAGGCTATGAGATTAAAACAAACAAACAAAAATTGCACAGAATCACAATCTACTTATTCATCAAAAATAAAATACATTGCGTGTCACTAAAAACTGAAAACGAATTTTATTCCCGATTTTAAAAATAATAAAGATATTTTAGCGAGATTTTCATCCTATTAACTTGACTTGTGTAAAATGTGATGGCATCATTGGAAGTAACTGAATCTTGGTCAGTGACACAATATATGTACTGTCAACTGCATTCTGATTAATGAAATGTCTAACTCAATGTTGTTGGGATATGAATGGTTTCTCGCTTCGCTTCATGTCATCTTATTTCACAGAAATCAATGTTGTAAGTCTGTTGAAAATATCGTTACATTATTTTCATTATTATTAAAGAAACAAACGAAAATCCAAATTTGGCCAGAAGTGAGATGCACTGTATACGTAGATTGAATAAGTGTATTTCGATCCTGGTTTCCTGTACAAAAATTGATGTCTATTTATTACCGCTCCTTAAAGCTTATTCAATTTTATTTAGAAACATCCTGTTTGTGAAAGAGCAGGAAGCACACTATTATTACGAGACAATATCTAGGAACTTGCACTAGTTCATTATTGATTCGTATGCATGCCATCATTAATAGTTAATTTTTTTAAGTGTCACTTTTCAAACAGCAAATGTAATGTAAAAGTAATCTTTTATTTAAATACGATTCTATTTCTTAATTATTTTGAATATCTTTATTAATTGACAGCTAAAAGTAGTTGTATAAGGATTTTTTTAAGCATTCGGTTTGGGCGAATATTTTGATGTTCGGCCTACATTTTGAAGTGCCCAATTACTTGTTTGATTTGATAAGCTGTAAAAATTCATAACATACATGATTGCAAAGGAGTTTTTTTTGTAATAATGATAGATATACAAGGTACCTTAAACTAGCAAAAGAAAACTGGTGTTTTATAGCTCAAATAAACTATCAACATTATAAGTTTTAGAAAGTTCGGTTAGAAAAACTTATACATATAAAATTGAAATCAAATATGAGAAAACAATTGGAAATATAAATGGAAAAACTGGGTAAAAAATCTAAAATATTTGAGAGTAAACACATGCAGATTTTCGAGTGAATAATAAAGCAATAATGGTGCAAAATCAAGAAGATGAGTGCAAACTGAAAATTTAAAGGAAAATAATACAAACGCAAAGCGGAAATGTAGTGATAAATTTCTCTATTAAAAGTAGTAAAATGAAATAAAAAACTAGAGAACAGGAATTCTGCTTTTTCAGAATTTAGTGTCGCCCCAGACTCCATTACTCCATTTTCTTCTGGTGGTTCCAAAAAAAAAAAAAAAAAAAAAAAAAAAAAATGAAGGCAATTTTTTTTCCATTCTGACCAGAAAATCAGAGTTCTAACTTTTTACGACTGCTCTTTCATCTTCGCCTAACGCTTCATTTATAATGGCTGTTTCATAATAATAGAAACCACCAGTCCATCAGAAGAAAATAACTCGGATAATCGGTACTCTATTGTAGTGCAAAACATATTTCAATTTTCAGACTTAAAGCACACGCTTTTATTTTATGTAAAATGACGTCATTTGCATTAATATAAATACTTAAAATTAAATATAGTTTATAATAGCTCCATGTTTTATCATAAATCATTCATTTATATTTTTCTCAAAATAGCACGTATTTTAATTTTTTTTTTCATTTTTTATGGGAAAATGGCAACAAGAAGATATAATTGCTATTTTTCAACTATTTTTTCTTTACTTTCTGCAGAAATGGAGTACTTGAGTTGCCAAAATGAAACAAATGTCGCTAAAAACTACAAAAAAATTAATATTTCAAAAATAAATGGAGATGTAGTTTTCAAACAAATTGCATTAAAAAGTACTTTTTTTTCCGAATACGACGGTATAAACATTGAAAATGTGCGATGCTTAGAAGTTTTAAAAAATGCTGTAGAGTATTTAATCGCACAATAAAACATCAGCTTTTGTTTTACAGCTGGCTTATACAAGGTAACGTTATTTATTGGAGACAAAATAAGCTGGGAGAAAGAAATAGCATACCGGGGTCTAAAAACCCAATTAAATAATAAATAAAAACAGCTAAAAATAAACCTATGATGAAATATCAAGCAAAATTTACCGATTACTTTATATAAAGTGTACCATTAATAATGCATGATTGAAAAGAGGTTATGTAACTAAAAAAATTTTTTAAAAGCTCATGTATTGAGAAAAGTTTGGTAAATGATCAAGTTACTTTCTCAGGCTTATTTATTTATTTATTTATTTTAAGTGTTTTGAGAACTTTTAAAGTGAAAGGAAATCTTTTTTTCAAAACTTCAAAAAAGATAGATACCGGTAATAGCGTATTTTTCAGTTTTTCAACTTTACCTAACTTTACATCCCAATTTTCGTTTGAAATAGCACCGGCCGTATTTCCCTTAAATACTTTTGTTTAAATTAATAGTGTGTGTCACTTAAATGTTATTGCAATAAAATAAACTGTGATTGGTGCTCCTCCACTGAAATGAAATTATTGAAAGTAAATTATAATTGACTAATTCTTCAGCTAATCTATTTATCTAATCAAAAATAACTCGTTGTAAAGCCACAGCCAAGCCACAAACTTAAAACGTCAGTCATAAAAAGAAGTAATATCGCATAAAAAGAAGCGATATAGAAGTGCCTACTACGAGTGCCGTGTAAAAATCTATCACTACTCATAATGTTTCCAAAGGACTCGGAGTGAGGTACAGTATGTGAAAACTGCTTGGCGACCTGCAGGCTTTTATAATGTTTGTGCTTCCTGCACTTACATATGATTATTTGTTTAACAATTTTCTTCTTGTATTACGTCTCCCATTAAACTGTGAAAATTCGAAGCTTATGGTGTTTACATGCCCATTCTTATTTAACATCATGTGATCAATTTGTTGATTACCATTATTTGAACGAGAAAGACCACTTTTATGAGGAGGATTTTCTAAGTAAACATGTAATAAACATATTAGATGTAAATTTCCAACTGGGCGAAAAATGTCTGGACCAGGATTCGAACCCGGGACCTCCTGGCTGAAGCCGCCAGTGCTCTGCCATCTGAGCTATCCCGGACGATTCTGGTCGAACTTTTTCACCCAGCTAACCTTGATGATTACAGCATCTGGTCTGAAACCTGGTTCAGCTCAACAGAATAAATCTCAGGTAATGGAACTCCAGAAATCGCTGGATACGAAATTACACTAGATTAATATTAACACAATTATTCTAATTGGTAAACAAATCATATTAGATGTAAATTTCCAACTGGGCGAAAAATGTCCTGGTCCGGACATTTTTACAACCGGTATTCATTTTAAAACCGAAATTCATTTACCGAATTTTACCGAAATTCATTTTAACAACCGGTTCGCCGAACTCAACACAAATTAACAACCGGTTCTACCGAACCGGTGCGAACCGGCTGAATCTCACCACTGAATATTACTAACAATGCACCTACTAATAGACGTTAATTAAACTAAGATATATTGCAGTAAAGCCTGCGTAAGCGGAATTGCACATGACAGGGGAAAAATCTGTTCTAGTAAGGCTACTAGTATTATATAATATTCCTTATGTTGGAAACACGACATTTACGTTTAAGAAATAAATCTGTCATAAACAGGATCCATTTTACAAGTTTTCCCTTTAATTTTAATACAGTGTATTATTAAACGTATTTATGTAATTAAAAATTATGTTTAAAATATTGAAAAGTATAATTGTAATAATAGATGATTCACAATTACATACCATTTCCTGCTTATCTTACAAATCTTTCTGATTTATTACAGATCTCCCTCCTACAAATATATATAAGAGTGATATAATGAGAAATTAAGATTAATTTTTTCGACTTTCACAATTTTTCGAAATTGGTATAGGTACTGCATATATTAAGTATACGCTACAGGTCGCCAAGCAGTTTTCACATACTGTACCTCACTCCGAGTCCTTTGGAAACATTATGAGTAGTGATAGATTTTTACACGGCACTCGGAGTAAGCACTTCTATATTGCTTCTTTTTATGTGATATCACTTCTTTTTATGACTGACGTTTTAAGTTTGTGGCTTGGCGGCATCATTTACAACGAGTTGTTTTTGATTAGATATCACTTCTTTTTGTAAGGTATTTCATTTGCATTATACATATTCCATTTTAATTCAGAAAAGAAAAGATAAACGAAAGATGATAGAAGTAAAAAAATAATTTATTAGTGAGGCTATAAACTTTTCAAAAGTGTAATATATCTAGCAAGACATAATGTTGGACTTTTTAAAAACAATTCAAATACATTTTATCGATCCTTACAAATCTCAGAAGAAATCATTTATTTTTTTAGAAAGGATAAAACGTGTCGAACTAATCAGTAATATTTTTAGCTCTTGTTCTATAAGCTATAGGGCAGGGTCGGCGAATCTTTTTTCCTCCGTGTGCCAATATTTTTCCAAAAAAATTTCAACTGAACCAACAACGCACCTCCCTCCTTCCATCCCCGACCTGTCATTCCCGAAAAAAAAAAAAAAAAAAAGCGAATTATAAGTTAGTTTAATTCTAATAATAATAAATAATCGTGTCAAAATTATATTTATTATTATCATTATTAGATTATTATAATAGCTAACATACCTGCGGGTAATACGAACATACGCATTATAGAAATAATTATAGAAAAATATAATTATAGTTTTCGTTTCATTTTACAAATGGTTTAGCAATCAAATTATTATTTTTTTCAAAACTTATGAAAAAAGTCATGCTTTATTAGTTTTATTAATACTTTTGCATTTTAACAAATTAAAGATCAATTATCAAATTCTAGCAAAAGTTAAATATAGTCTCATATGCAGGTCAAAACGCGTTAAAGTATGCAGAAATATTACAGCAAAGAATAATTTGATTTCCTAGATTTCTCTCTTTCTATGCGAATCATAGGTGTCATCCTAACGAAATCGAGGAAATGGGGAGTTGGGAAGGGTCAAATATTTCTAAGTGGGAAGTTCAGTGATATAACAAGTACACAAGTACCCGTTATAGAAAACAAAAGCTATTTTCAATGAAGCTCGTGTATTAATAAAAAGAAAGAATAAAGAGGTGCAGAATTTTGGGAATTTGACTGAATTTTGATTTAGAACTTCAATAAACGGAATGCCAAAAATATCTTCCCGCGTGCCATAGGTTCGCCAACCTTTGCTATAGGGTGATTCATAAATTAACTCAGTAAGGATCTTATTTTAATAACTTTTGAAAAACTGCCATTACATTTTCAAAATTCGCATAATTTTACGCAAAATATGTAAAGACTTAAAAACAGACTGAATAATGAGCATTTGTTTTATCACCGGGCGAGCTTGGAGTAATTTTTAAATAAAATTAGTTATTTTATACTTTTGAAATCCAATGACCCTCCGATAAGAGCGGCAGAAACTGAGATTATCTGATTAAGACTCTTTTTTTAGAAAATGTTTTCATAAGCTCCAATACTTGTTGGATTTTCTGAATTTTCAATGCATGTACTTTCTAAATTCATAATTGTTTTTTACGTGACTAGCAGGACATACTAAGTCATATGCTTTCCAAGTATTTTCTCACATATTTCGGATCATTCATACGATAAATTATAATTCATTTCTATAAAAGTTTAGAATTCGATATTTCATCGTTATGAAATGATTTTCCCTAATTTCAGCCATATTTGTAAATTTTTAAGTAGCTCTATTATCTGATTAAATCGAATCGCTCGGATCGGGTTACGGCTCTTTGAAATATTTTTGTCCTTTACAGATCGAGTTCGGTGTCGAGTTTCAGGTTGACTTCAAATGGAATTTTCAGATTCTGGTCGTATTGAGTGTGCACAGAAATTAATTTGCCTTGCTCGGATCGGGGTACGGCCTGATGTATTTTTATTTCGGGTACTGTTCGAGTTTGGAGTTAACTTCATATAGAACTTTCAGGTTCGGATCGGGTTGCATGACAACGTAAATAATTTTGTCTTGCTCGGATCCGGTTACGATTCTTTGGAATATTTTTGTCAGATTCAGATTTGGTTCGGTTCGGTTCGGTTCGGTTCAGATTTCGGGGGTTTTCTAGTGGAATTTTTAGTTTCGAGTCGGGTTGCGTGTCCACGGAAATTATTTTGTCTCACTCGGATCGGGTTATGGTTCTTTAGAATATTTTTGTCGATTATAATATTTTGTTCGGGTCATATTTCGTGTTTATTTCAAGCTAAATTTTTAGGTTCGGATCAGGTTGCGTGTCCACAGAAGTTATTTTGCCTTGCTCAGATCAGATTATGGTTTTTTAGAATAGCTTTTTTGTCGGGTTCAGATTTGGTTCGTGTCAGATTTCGTTTTTTTTTTAAATGGAATTTTTAGGTTCAGTTCGGGTTGCTTGTACAAGGAAATTATTTTGTCTTGCTCGGATCGGGTTATGGTTCTTTAGAATATTTTTGTCGGTTATCATATTTGGTTCTGGTCATATTTCGGTTTTCTATCAAAAAAAAATTAGGTTCGTGTCGTTTTGCTTGTTCACGGAAATTATTTTGTCTTGATCGGATCGGGTTATGGTTCTTGGGAATATTTTTGTCGGGTTCAGATTTTGTTCGTGTCAGATTTCGGGTTTTTTCTACAGGGATTTTTAGGTTCGGTTCGGGTTGCGTGTCCAAGGAAATTATTTTCTCTTTCTAGGATCGGGTTATGGTTCTTTAGAATATTTTTGTTGGTTATCAAATTTTTTTCGGGTCATATTTCGTTTTTTTTTTTTTTTTCAAAAGAAAAAAAAATTAGGTTCGAGTTGGGTTGCGTGTTTACGGAAATTATTTTATCTTGTTCGGATCGGGTTGTGTTTTTTGGGGATATTTTTGTCGAACACTGATTTGGTTCGGCCAGATTTCAGGTTTTTTTTAATGGAATTTTTAGGTTTGGTTCGGGTTGCGTGTCCAAGGAAATTATTTTGTAATGCTGGGATCGGGTTATGGTTCTTTGGAATATTTTTATCGGGTTCAGATTTGGTTCGTGTCAGATTTCGGGTTTTTTTCTAATGGAATTTTTAGGTTTGGGTCGTGTTGCGTCCAAGGAATTTTTTTTTTTTTTTTTTTTGTTTCTTGGATCGGGTTTTGGTTCTTTAGATTATTTTCGTCGGTTATCATATTAGGTTCGGGTCATATTTCGGTTTTTTTTTTCAAAAAAAAAATTTAGGTTCGGGTCGAGTTGCGTGTCCACGGAAATTATTTTGTCTTGCTCCGATCGGGTTATGGTTCTTTGCAATATTTTTGTCGCGTCTCAGATTTGGTTCGTGTAAGATTTCGGGTTTTTTCTAATGGAATTCTTAGGTTCAGTTCCGGTTGCGTGTTCACGGAAATTATTTTGTCTTACTCGGATCGGCTTATGGTGCTTTAGAATATTTTTGTCGGTTATCATATTTGGTTCGTGTGAGATTTCGATTTTTTGTTATCAGGTTCTGCTCCGGTTGCGTGTTGACAGAAATTATTTTGTCTTGCTCGGATCGATTTTTCACGAATCCAATACTTTCTTCTTGTAAAGATAGAAGAAAGTAAAAATTATTTTTCAGGGACTTAAAAGTCAAAAGATTGTGATAACGCCTCACATATTACGCATGACACACTGCAAAAATAAAGAGACTTTAAACTGGTATAAATCAAGAACTAATTAATATTTTTACATGAAAATTTAAAAAATTTGAACTACTCATAAAAACAATTCTAATGCCGCAATCCGCGTAAAAATCCGATAATTACACATTCCTGTAGCCCTGTCAACAGTTTTGGTCGAAACAAGAATTTCAAAAGTGCAAAAAACAGCACTTTTAAAATCGTATTTACTAAAAACCTATTGGCCGTATTTAAATTTATTTTCCTTTTCTGAGTCACGTGGCACGCCCCATTCCATAGAAACAAGAATTTTTTTTCTATCATAAATAGAACCGGAGATATAGGGGCCAAAATCCCGCTTTGGTCAGTCCGGAAAATATAAACGACAGATTACTAAAAAATTTTTGAAATATCGTTTGGCATTAATTGGCGGAAATTCCTTTCATTTACGGTTCATTGCACTGTTGTTTCTTTTGCTTGGCAAGAAACTGTCGTGTTTCTATGATCAGAAATTCGATGAATTATAAATCTGAGAAATACTTTCTTAAAAAATGATAATTTGAACACCCGAATTGTACGGTTGATTTAACTGATGCTAAATTAAAGAGGCGTTGCTAATTTTTATTTTCTCAGTATCTCAGTCCTTTTGAAAAGAATTACTGCGGATTCATGCAGGTTGGCTTTGTTAATCGTAGCTTCTTTATTCTTATGCATTCATCACTGTTTCTCATGTGTGTTAATGTGTGTAAAATATGCATCCTATGTAGTTACTTTTCAAAAGTTCCGTTGATTTTAGAGATTTAAAATCTTATTAACACAGTGTTAAATGCAGTCAGCTTAGTTTAAAAAGCCTTATTTAAAAGCTTTTATTTTTCCTGGTTGTTAATTCCTATTAAATAATTGAGTTATACTTTGTGTTAATGATTCTGCTGTCTGTTTTCAGTGATTGTGTATAATCTTTTATTTTAAAAGCTTTTTTTTAAATTGAATTAGATTCTTTTAAATTCGTATAATTTGGAATTTAGGCCATTCTAATTCTTATTGCAAATGAAAATTAATGAAGTTGGAAGTTTTTTTCGTAGGAATGTTTCTCGGTTGAAAGCATTTTCCCTCCGATTTGTCACTCTAATTTAGAATGAATGCAAAATAAAATTATCTGAATGATAAGTTAAGTTAGTAGCAACATGAGCGCCTGCAGAATAAAGTCAAGAGGAGGGCAGGGCAGTTTTTAAAATATCAAAATTAAAAGAAATGTAACAATTAAAAACATTAAAAATATAAGTAAACTTCTACCGATTTCTTCAAAATGAAGAATTTAAGTAGTTTTTTACCTTTTTCATCGATGGGAGGGGGAGGGGGTTGCACCTCTGAAATCACAGTTTAAGATAAGTGTTTTTAAGCACATGATCGGAAAAAAAGAACTAAAAATTGGGGCGCCATTAAAATGCAGGGTGCCATCAAAATTAAACTCATCGAAATCTGTTGTAGCTATGGTGTTATTAAGTTATGTTTTTTTAACACGGCGGGGAAAAAAGAAAAGAAAAAAACGCCCAATCTCTTATCTTTATCTATTCACGTATTGAAAAAAAAAATAAATCAACCCTCTTTTACCTGGCATAATATAAACTTAAATATACCCAAAATCAGTGTTGAATTCAGACATTTTTCTTCGGGTGGGATTTAGTGTTGGAGGCCACACAACCTTCGGCAGCGAACGCAGTCAAATTTGTATGATTCTATCTATTCGAAAATCTATCCGAACGAATCTAGTGTTGGGGCTCCACTGACATCGGCAACGTACAACATCGTATTTGTATGATTTTATATTTTTAAATGAAAATGTATTCAAAAGAACCTAGCGGCAGGGAAACCCACAGCCTTCGGCATCGTACACCGGGCGTTGTACGCATGCTCCAGCCTGATTCGTTCAAATATTTTAAAACTAAAATCCTTCCAAAAGAACTTAATATTGGTGGTCCCACTGCCGTCGGCAGCGCACACCCTGGGCGTGCTACGCACGGTTTGTTTTGTTTTTGTAAATAGACCCAATGTTTGTATAATTTTCGTTAAAAAAAAAAAAAAATTCTAAGCGAATCTAGTATTGTGCAGCCTACTACCTTCGACAGCGTGCTAAGCACGCCACGGTCTGTTTTGATTTTATATTTTTATACGAACATCTATCCAAACGAACTAAGGGGGCCTAGTTATAGTGATTTGAAGATTTAATTTTTGACATTTAGATGTGTTCAACTTTCAATTCTGACCAGAAATTTCTCAGAACATCTAAAGAATGTAAAACCCCTATTCCTCTTTCTTTAAAACGCGAAATGTTGTCCAACGGTGTTAAAAATACAGTCGTTTCCCTGCACATGCGCAGAAATGATGACTTCGCCGAAAATGTTTTAAAAAGCACAATTAAGACTCGAAAATGATATTTGGAAAGCGACTGAGAAAAAAAAAAGTCTGACGAATTTGTGATATGACTTCCAGAATTTCTTTTTAAATAGTAAAATATTAATCTTTTTTTAATCCCATCACATCGTTAGTACTTGAAACGTTCTATGAGTAAGTGGGCATTTTTTATGTAATTTAATTTTTGCATTTTGATCAGGAAAACATATACGAAATTGTAAATCTGCAGAAAAAAAAAAACTAAAAACATGTAATCGGCACCTATTAAAGGTAGCTACAACCTTTTTTTTTTTTTTTTTTTTTTTTTTTTTCGGGGGGGGGGGGGGGGGTTGCAGGGTAATTGTAAAATATTTTTTTTTTTTTTTTTTTTTTTTTTTTAACTAGAGGAAAAGGTATCGTTAAAACCAGAAAAGTCCAACGACAAGTGGGTATTTTATGTGGTTTTCGTATTTTGCTTTCGAAAACGAATTCGGCAGTTGGAAAATGTGGGGAAAAAAAAAAGGTCCATTTTTCCGCACTTCGCTTCTTCCTGCTTGAAAAACCTCGGAAATCCCGTTTTGGGCTGGACAACTGCGACAGCTCACTATTTTACAAGGTTCATTATAGTTTTTATTAGAAATGTATAATCTGAGCTTCAGAAGCATTCGGACTTGCCTTCGTCTATCCATATCCAAATTCTCATATCTCTACATGCGGTAAATTTCTCTAAACAATGTCAACACACAGACACAAGCAAACACCTTTTATTAATATACGCGTGTTGTTATATAAGTGTCATTTGCAAGAAATAATAAAATTCTGTAAAAATTTATTCTTCTATTGTTTTTAAGTTCAAGCAATCAGAATAACACTAGTTAAAGTATTGTTATAACAACATAAATTTTTCTTTTAAATATAATTAGAAATTTTCTACCTGAATAAGCGTTTTATCTTTATTTCTAAACTAGTCTTTAACTTTCGGAAACGAAACAGAAAATAACCATAATTAATGTTTTTTTTCCTTTTTTTTTTCTTTATTTCTTTTCACTATTGGATGCTTTATGAGGGGAAAAAAAAGTTATTTTTTGCTTATGTTTTGAAAAACACAAAGCAAAACAACAAACTATACTCATGGTAAAATTTATCATGCGCAAAATCTTTAATGGATGGGTAATTTTTCATAATGACGCCCTTAAATAAATAAATCCCTTTAAAACATATGACAAGTATTATTACGAACTTTTTTCATTTTGATGGCTAGCCGATTAAAAAAAAAATTGGATTTAGTTTTTTAAAAAATTATATAAATCAAAAAAGAAAAAAAGCTAGGTTTGAACTTAAGTGACATTTTTTTTTTTTTTTAACACCTTTTGTATCATAATATCAAGGAAAGTCATTGCTGAAATGCAACATAAAGAAAAAGCTAATGCAACGCGTTTCGAAAGAAATAATCTTTTTTCATCAAACTCAAAAAGACGTCCAGCCACTGCGAGAACAGAAGAAAGTCTTATTTTGTTAACGACCTATCTGCGAATTATTGTAAGTGCTGTTGAACAATAGTTGCCGATTGACATCCTTCTCTCTCAAATATTCTTGAAAATTTGGAGATCTTCAACCAAGCACCATAGTAACTTTTTTGTACAGGTAAAATTGTTGTTTTTTAGAAAACTGATGGCCAATCACCAAAATTTTTGAAGAACTTCGTTTTGGCACTAGAAATCAAGATCCGATGAATCCCCCCAAAATAAAGTTGTTTTACCATTTTTTTGGGGGGGTGGGAAGGGGGGCATTTTTGACTCAGGGAAAGGCGAAAACTAAAAAAAAATTAAGTAGGTCAAGTGGGGTAATTATTTATTATGTATATTTTTTTATTCTAAATCGAAGGACACTGTCCGTAAATTGATACGACCATTTGCTACAAAGTTACTCCAGGTTTTGTGAGTACAAAGTCGAAAATTATACTAATGCAGCTAAAATGTGTTTTTATGGCAACAACTGGTACCCATTCACGAAAATTTCAAGCTTCGTTTTTTTTTGGCACTGGAAATGAAGATCTGATGTGTCCCACCAAAAATAAAGTTGTTTTACCGTGTTTTTTTGGTGGGGTGGGAGGCGGGGAAGGAGTTGCAAAAGGGGGCATTTTAACTCGGTTGAGGTGAATTCAATTTTTTTTATCATTTTTATCATTTTTTATCATTTTTTTTATTCAATTTTGAATTCGTCAAGTGTGGTATCGTTATTATGTATTTTTTTTATTCTAAAATCAAATGACACCGTCTGCAAGTCGATACGACCATTCGTTACAAAGTTATGAAGGTTTTAAGAATACAAAATCGAAAATTATACTTTATTATTACTTTGTCACATTTATTTTACGTTCAAAACATGTCCTTTATATCATATTAAATAATCTCAGACTTATTAAATGTCCTCAAAATAGCAATAATCAAAATCAGGATCATCTGAGGCTTTTTAAGGTCATTAAAGTGGCAAAATCCATGTATTCATAAAACCATTCATGACTTTGTATTCATAAAATCTGCCGTAACTTTGTAACGAATGATCGTATCTACTTGCGAACGGTGACATTCGATTCAGAATTAAAAAATTCATAATAAACGATACCCAACGTGACCTATTTAAAAAAAAAAAAAAAAAAATTGAATTCAAGTGACCCCATTTTGCCCTCGCTCCCAAATCACGGTAAAGCAACATTATTTCGGGGAATCTCATCGGTTTTTAATTTCTAGTGCCAAAACGAAGTTCTTTCCAAATTTTGGTGAATGTCCATCAGTTGTTTTATAATATTACTCTATTTGGTCTATTTTACCTGTAATATTTTGAAAAGCATTCCTTTTTTACGTCGAAGTTTGAACATACTAAAACTGTTTTGGAAATACTATATTTGATTTGATTCATTTAGCATTTAGCTTCCTTATATTGTTTTATTGTTAATAAAACATAAAAAACGGAAATATTTTTAATGTTTATGCGGACAGCCAAAACATTCTCACGGAACACCGGTGGTGGTCCACTGATCACCAGTTCACAACATTTGCTCTAAAACATCGTAGGTGCAATGTAGGATGAATTTCACCCTTGATGCTTTTATATAAATTCTCTTATAGCATTATGACTTTCCATTGCGGAAAAATAAAGTTGTAAAATATGCGAGTAAAAAAAAAAACCCTCAGTTGTTAGCCTCAATCGATGAATCAACTTAGGTTGATCGTCAGTTGATCTATCATGACTTATGAGTATCGCAATAGGCAGTAAGATATGGGATTTAAAAATTAAAAGGCTAAAATATAACCCTACAAACCTGAAATGTACAAATTTAATTTTGGGAAAATAAAAAGCAGCTTGGCACACTTAAAAATTCCATGACTCGCTCAAAAATAGAATTGCGCATGTGCAGTCATAAAGTAACACATCAGCACCGCCCTAAAATATAATGGAATAATCTTTATCGTTTACTTCTTTTAAATCTGCAGGTCAGTGTCATCAACGCCAACTCTGCAAGTCATTGTTTTTTTTAATCTCGCTTTGCATATTATTTAACATCCCACAATCTGCAATTTAATTTTTAAAAGTTATCAGGGTGTTTATAAAGTCCCGGACCCATTTTGATGTTTAATAACTCATAAAATAATAAAGATAGATTAAAATTAATAACATAAATGGTTAGATAGACTCAAAAAGTTTCATGACCCTTGTCAATGAACTTCCACGTGTGCCCCCTTCGTCGCACGGAGAATATCAAGTCGATAGTCAATTTCACGCCAGGTAGCGGCAAGCATGTCGGCGTCCACAGAGGCTATTGCGGTTGTAATTTAAATGTAATGTAATTGCGGTTGTAATTAGGCACATATTTCCACAACTAGAAGAGCTTCGGCCACATGTCATTTTGCAACAAGATGGTGCACCACCTCATTGGGGTACCATCGTTCGTACTTCTTTGAATGGCCATTTTCCAGGAAGATGGATTGGGCGAGGAGGTCCAATTCCTTGGCCACCCAGATCACCTGATATAACGCCGCTGGACTTTTTCCTTTGGGGATTTGTAAAGGACAATGTTTACAGGAAGAGAGTGTCAAACATTGATGACAGCCAGAATTACAACCGCAATAGCCTCTGTGGATGCTGACATGCTTGCCGCTACCTGGCGTGAAATTGACTATCGACTTGGTATTCTCCGTGCGACGAAGGGGGCACACGTTGTTAGGCGTAATTTACTTATTTTTAAGAAATTTTCATTTTAAAATATGTTATTTGTACACAGCACGCGCCCCCTCCCCCCATTTTTTTGTATATCATTAATAGCTTAGTTCTAGTCAAAATTTTTCATTGTGCACTTTCTTTATTTTTAAGAGTTCAGTTTAAAGTCAGTTGTGTTTTCTAAAATTAATAAAAATAAATAAATAAATAAAAGTAATTTAATAAATTAAGCACCCTTTCTTTTTATTAATTTCTCGTACTTAAATTATGTTACAACATGTAAATGTTGTTATTCAAAAACATTCCTCTATTTTTCTGTAAATAAAACCTTTTCTTTTGGGATACTCTCTCACAAAAAAAAAAATCTCCCTTTTCTCTCTTTTACTAGCAAACGTGGGGTAAATGGTCAGCTGTGTTCAGAAATAATTGGGACCACACACGTTTACATTTTAAACACAGGATTATTGTGTGGGAATGCTATTTTTCTCATAGCATACCAGCCCCTTTTACAATGCAGTTTTATGACTTTGTTTACGAAAAACAATTTTTTAAGCAGGTGCAAGTATTGCCTGGGCTTCTGAGATTTGAGTTCACGTGATCTCCCCGTGGTTAGAGGGACATAGCAACGAGATGTTCTTGGCATTAGGTAGGGAAATTGACCAATGAAAACAGTTTTCGCCTCCACTTTTTATTGCTTCCTGGGAAGTAACGCGGGAAGAATTGAGGGGACGCGAGAAGCGAGCGCGTGGTTTGTTGGACGTGTAGCGTTTTTTTAGAGGGGTCCTGAGTGCAGTAAGATGTGAAACAACATAAAATTTTGAGGGGCCAAAGGGGCCCGGGAAACCCCCCCCCCCTTTTTTTTTTCGAGGCATGAAACAATTTTTATTAAGGATTCGCTTTTGAGACCGAAGACAGAGGTCAGCTCTTGCGAGTAAAGAGTATGAATTGAATTGTAAGTGCTTTTCGTTTTTTTTTTTAAACGAACGGTAAGCGAGCGCGGCTTTAGAAGGTGCATCTTTCGACTGTACTGGTAAGCTGGATATACCTGGCTGCTGACCGAGCATCGGACAAGTAAAAAAAATGCCCTGATATCAGATTCTGTGAAATAGAGATCCAAGATAAATCGTGAGCATGCGAAGCAAGACGTTAGCGTTCCGCTCCCTTATTTGCTAAACATTGATTTATCCTAGAAATATATCACGGAGGATGCCGGCTAGTTTAAAGTTGAAGCAAAACAACTCCAGCTACTTCCACGGAGAGCGAGATTGGCTCCTGACTTCAAATTCCAAAACGATTTCCTAACTCATCGGGTAAAGCTGCGTACCGAAGGAAGTGTGTGGGGTGTAGCCCACCCCCTGAAACTATTTTCAAGATAAGGAGTTTTTTCTACTACAGAAAACAAAAAAAAACACTGCCAGTTAAGATATGGTCGTCAAAGAAAAGTCATCTAAAAAAATTGTGTTTAAGATAACTTTGTTAAAAGAAAATAGAATAATTTGTGGTGTACCATGTCGGAAACCTACTATGGATTACATTGGGTATGTTAAGTTTTTTTTCTCTTGTTCCATTATAACGTAATGATTGATTATCTTTGTTTTAAAAGTTGCAATCTATATAATTGAAGCCAGAAAATGTCAACATGATAAAAATCTGTCCTATTAATGTTAGAATATTTACAATATCATTTGTTAATTGTGTTAACTTGAGAAATAAGTTTTGAAACACCTGTATGTATAAGAGTTTAAACTCCCTATGAAGAATTAAATTTAATTTTAATCTTATTCTCTTGACTTGTATCTATTTTCGCACTGCTAAAAGTATTCTTCAATAAAGTAACTTCACTAGGTTTAAATAAGTAAATATACTTTAAAAAACAGAAATAATGAGAATAAATGTTTCAGTTCAAATTAACCCAAGAAGAAGTAGAAATGGTCTGTTTCTCTAAAAATTAATTATATATTAATTTAAAAAAATAAAGATTTAAAAGTAATCATTAATAAATTGAAGAATATAGAGAATATGAACAGTGTTTCTTCTAGTTTTTTGTTGTAATGAAGGTAAACAGCTTAAGTTAACTAAAATTTTCAATTTTACACACCTTTACAATTTAATGGATTTAGCCACATTACGATCACAGCCCATAGAGTTAGATTCTTTTTATGTATGACTTTGAAGCTTGTTTTCATATCTCAGCTCTTGACTGTGAACTTATTCAAAATTCTCAAATTAATCTACCTTTTCAGTTCATTCATATTCCTTTAAGTAATTTGTCTTGCGGTATGTTTAAATTTCATTTAATTAATTATATTCATCTCTTTTTAAGTGATTTTCTCTGGTCATGCATGAATATTCTGACTCTATGACAATTGTTGGGGTTGATCTGAGCAGATAAATTGAGAACCCTGTATTTGCTTTAGTATTTTGTTGCAGTTTTAAAATTCTTTAAGTGTGGCATTGATATCTTAGTGTTAAAGTTTTCTTTTACAGTAATTCTGTAATTCAGCTAGAAGTTATTGTTATGATTTTATATACAGGATTCAATCTAGGTGGAAATTTAACTGCTCAGAAAAAAAAAACCCATAACAAGAATGGTGCCATGTTATTAAAGGCCTGGTTATTGTATTGAATTTATGTGTGATTTTATATATTACAGTATTTGGTTGCGAATTAACTGTTTGACTGAATTTAGAACTCTATACTTTACAAATTTTCAATGTTTTCCTCTCGCAAAATTCCAGAATTGTCCTTTTTTCTTGTGCGGGTGTGATTTAAAAGTTTAGGTAGTTCATTTTTATTGGTAATTGCCATTCAGTTAGTATACACATTTTGTACAGAGTTCATGCGAGTGATAATTCAGTCATTCATTTACCAAAAATTTAGGGGCAAGCTGGACAATAGGTATATATATATATGTGTGTGTTTTTTCATATGTTGTGTATTATAATATATATGTATAAGTGTATGCTCCAAGGTGTGAGGTTTCTAAGTATACGCCCCCCCCCCCCCCCCTAAGAAGTTTTTCTTTTCTCAAATACTAATTTTTCTGTCATACTTTACATAATTTTATTTTTGTGTAAGTGTTTTAATTGTAATGTGCCCTTGTGTACCGGGTATAATTCTTAAATCTGCATAGGGACGTAATTTTAGTTTACAGTTTAACTTTTATTTCTGTCTAACGTTAAGATTATATATAAAGATTTAATTATGGCAGATGAAGCTACAAAAGAACTTGCACTTGTACAAAAGAAAACGGCCTTAGTCGACAACCTTTCAAGCATCCCCCCTTTTAATGGTGAATCAACAGTTTCATGTTCTGACTTTCTTGAAAAGTGGGAGGAATTAGCAGATTTTTTCGGCTGGGATGAGGGGGAGAAAAAGTTTGCTTTATTAAGCAGAGTTTCGGGAACAGCTGCTAAACTATTGAAACTGCATAAGGGTAAGGATAGTGCAGAACTGGTTAAAATTATTAAAGAGAGGTACATTCATCAGGAAACCCCAGATGTAGCTTTAGCTAAATTTTTAAATTTTAAGCAAACACCTGCTATGTCTGTTCAAGAATTTTTTGACAGGGCTTCTGATCTTTCCCTGAGGGCTCTTGTTATGGATGGGGTATCATCAACAATAGCGCAGCAAAGTAGAGATGCAATGCTACACTCCATGCTGCTGGGAAATTTATTGCCAGAAATCAGGAAGGGGGTAATTTCAAAAGACCCAAAAACACCTGCTGAAATTTTAGCTTATGCCCGATTAGAGGAAAAAGCTTGTAGGAGTGTTAACCCCTTATACTCCCACGATTTGGCACAGGCAACTCAACCGCAACCTATCAATATAGCTTGCGCGGCTACTCAAGCTAAAAAACCGAATGTAAACAATCAGAAGCAGGAAATTGAGGAGCTAAGACAACAATTACAATTGTTAACTGCGAAAATTGATAGTTTAGTGGAGAAAACAGATAATGACAGAAGGTTGTGGAACCCAGAACAAACAAATTTTTCAAATTTTTCTTGCTATACGTGTGGGGGTCTCAACCATTTTGCTCGAGATTGCTCCCAAAACCCCAGAAACCAGTTTTGGAGAGGTAACAATAGGAGTTATCAGGGTCGTAGGGGTATGTCTGGATACCAACAGCCTCAAAGAGGTAGAAGGTATGATAACTCTCAAAGAGGGAATAATTACAGAGGTAGAGGGCAATATACAAGAGGTAGAGGTGGCGACAACAATGTCCCACAACAGGAAACGGGCCAAAATAATGTAACTCAGGAAAATAAAGGTTTAAACGAGTAGGGGCTGAGTCAGAATCAGTCGGACTGACTCATGATAGGCCTAACGACATTCCTCCCTCTGTATATAATGTTTTTTCCCTGTCTGTTTACAATTTGCCTACAATGAAAATTTTTATAAATAATATTTTTTTAAATGTGTTATGTGATACTGGCTCAGGAATTAATCTGATATCCAGGCAAGGCCTTAATCTTATTACATTTGCAAATACCACTCCATGCAATACCCCGATTTTAACGGTAACAGGTGAAAAGGTTCCACTTACAGAAAAAATAGATTTAAACTTTAAGTTCAATGATGTAAACTGTCAGGCAGAATTTTTCGTGGTACCAGGAAAATTAGCTAATGAATTTGTTGCCATTTTGGGTATGCCCTTTTTAAGTAAATATAGTGCCATTATTAATTGTCAACAAAAATCCATTATCTTGAATGTAAACGAGCAGACTTTGTGTAAAAATAGTGTGCAAAACTCCCTCCCTTCTCCACTGGTTGACAGCAAATGTGAATATAGTAAAATAAACAATGTCAATTTTTACAAAACTGAATCTGTAGCATGTCAAACAAATTTCCCAAAGGAGAATTTTTTTAAACATAAAGCTTCTGGGGAAACTCTGAACAACATGGAGTATAATCATAAAGATGAACTAGAATTAAAAGCAGATAAGGAAGATAGGAAAGTACAGGTTAGGGAGAAAAACATTAATGAAATGAGTAAAGCTGTAATTGGTGATAATTGTCAAAGCAATGTAAATAAAGATGAATGCTCTGTTGTTCAGGATCTCTCAGAGATAAATTCAAATGTAGAAAATTCCCTAAATATGAATGAGATTTTTAATGTAGGGGATAATGTAAATAATAATAAACTGTATGTAGGGTGTATAAGTAGTATTAGTAACAGTAATGATGTAAATAGTAATATAGGTTGCAACAATTCGAATGAAAATGAGATAAGTGTTAATGTAAATATTCATAATGTAAATACTAACGTAAGCTCAGATATAATGAATGAGGAGGAGGGAAAAAGTAAAAATAGGGAAATGCAAAGTGTTTATCCTGTCTGCCAGGTCAATGTAACTAATAGTGAAGTTGCACATTTGAGTGAAACAAGTACCGATACATGTAATGAGGACAAAAATTCAAAAAATCATGAGATTAGTTTTGCGGTACTCACCAGTGTAATAACTATACCTCCCCATTCTAAAGTTATAGCAAAAGTTAAATGTTCAAGAGATAATTTTATTCAAAGTAAAGATAATGTGATTTTGGAACCTCTGGTACAGAAAGTCTGTAATAGTGTATTATCGTCTAGAAGTGTCTGTTCTCAGGAACGTGGGCTGTACATATCTTTTGCAAATTTTTCGGATGATAGTGTAACTTTTAAAAAGGGAATGACGGTTGCCAAAGTTCGAAAGTGTATCGATGATTCTGATTGTGACTATGATAAATGTAATTTTGCTTTTAATGTAAATACACCCGCCCCAGGTGATGATTTTGACCATGCTGACCTGACATGGAGCACAGATATCAATCTTGATCATTTAGAATCCCCCCTCAAACTTAAGATGCAAGAATTTTTAGATAAGAATAAAGATGTGTTTGCAGCTTCAGTTTTAGACTTACCAGGCTGTGACACTATCCCCCATGTAATTAATTTAACCTCAGATAAACCCGTAAAATGTAAAGCATATAGAGTCCCACATAAGCTTAGAGAAGAGTTAGAAAGTCAACTTGATATCCTTTTAAAAGCTGAAATTATAGCCCCCTCTATGTCTGAATTCGCCTCCCCTGTACTTTTAGTTAAGAAAGCGGATGGTTCTTATAGATTGGCGGTCGATTTCAGAGCCCTTAATAAAAACTTAGTTAAGGATGCTTATCCCATCCCGAATATAACAGATTCGGTTGATGCACTTTCTGGGTCAAATTTTTTTTCAACCCTTGATTTAACGAGTGGTTTTTTCCAGCAAGTTGTGCGTCCTGAGGATAGACACAAAACAGCAATAATCACCCATAAAGGACTCTTTGAGTGGGCCAGGAATTGCTTCGGATTATCGACATCTGGCAATTCTTTTCAAAGATTAATGAATGCTATTTTTGGTGACTTAGGAAATTTAGGTATCCTAGTTTATATCGACGATATTGTGATTGCTTCGAAAGATGTAGAGTCCCACCTTGAAAAATTAAATTTAGTGTTCAGTAGACTTCGCCAACATAAGTTAAAGTTAAAACCTAGTAAATGTTTTTTCTTATCTGATACAATTCAATATCTTGGTTTTGAGATTAAAAAAGGTAAAGTTGCACCAATCAATAAAAATATTGAAATAATTAAAGATTTCCAACCACCTAAAACTCGTAAGGCAGTTAGATCCTTTATTGGTACAATATCATTTTATAGGAGATTCATTCCCGATTTTTCAAAAAGAGCCAAAAATTTAATTTTACTAACTAAAGATAATGGTCGTTTTGTTTGGAATCAGGAAGCAGAGGCAGAATTTGAAGATTTAAAAAATGCTTTGATATCTAAACCTTGTTTAAACCTCCCTGATTTTAATAAGGAATTTCATTTATATACGGACGCTAGTGGCTCAGCTCTTGGAGCAGTATTGTCGCAATTTGATGATAACAACTGTTTACATCCTGTCGCCTTTGCCAGTAGAAAATTAAAAGACCCCGAGACGAGGTATTCGACCACGGAGCGTGAATTACTGGCTCTAGTATGGGCTACTTCACATTTTAAGTGTTACTTAGCTAACACACACTTCTTTATTTATACAGATCATGCCCCACTTACATATATGCTCAAAATTCAAGACCCAACATCCCGAATTGCGAAATGGGTTTGCACTCTTGCAGATTTTACCTTTACGATTAAATTTATTAAAGGTCGTTGTAACAGTGTAGCTGATTTCTTATCAAGGTATGTAAATGAGAATGATTTTTCTGAAAATGTGACCAGCTGCAATTTTTGTATTCAAGTGGAAAAAGGAAATATGTTTATGCCACAATCTGATTTATTAGAGAAAATCAGGGAATTGCAAAAATCAGATAAAAAGTGTATACAGATTGCTCAAAAATTAGACCAAGGGGTGGAAATTGCACCCAAGTATATGCGATTTTTCTTCCAAGATGATCTTTTAGTGGGCGAGGACACTAGAGATTCTCTTGTGCTGAATAAATTGCCCAGACTTGTGGTACCAAGAGAACTTATCCCCCAGGTGTTTGCACTAACTCACGATTCTCTAGCTGCTTGTCATCAAGCCTTCCAGAAAACCATTGATCGCATTCGCGAAAATTTTTACTGGCCAGGCATGTCCGCTGATGTCAAACATCTAGTAGAGTCCTGCATTAGTTGCCAACAGAGACGTGCACACAAGGCAAAACATCTCGCCCCATTGCAAAGAATGCCTACCCCTGAATTCCCACTCTCAAAGGTAAATTTGGACATCTTGGGTCCCTTGCCCCAGACTTTTTCGGGTAATAAGTTTATTGTTGCATATATTGATGCGTTTTCAAAATGGCCCGAAGCATACGCAGTATCCGATATCACTTCAGATATGATAGCTGATACCCTTGCTGACTTCGTGTCAAGATATGGAGCACCTTCATATATCACAACTGACAAAGGAAAAAATTTAATATCAGAAGCTATAGAGAAAGTCTATAAGAAGTTTGGCACCAAACACATTCAGACAACCCCGTTTCATCCAAGCGGGAATGCACAAGTGGAGCGACAAAATCAGACATTGAAAAATGCCCTATGTCATATCGTCAACCAAAATCAAACAGACTGGGATACAAAACTCAAATTTGCTCTTTTAGCCCTCCGCACAGCAGTACACTCATCCACAAACTTAACCCCCGCTGCAGTAATGTTTGGAAGAAATCTTAACCTTCCGTATAAAATTTTTTCTACCCCTACAACTTTAAATTACAATGATACTCCTTCATATTGTGAACTCTTATTTCCTGCATTGAGAAAAGTATACACGGAAGTACACAGCAGTCTTGTTAAAGTTTCAGAAAAACAAGAGAAGTATCGTGAAAAAACTGCAGTGTGTAAAAATTTCAAAGTAGGGGATTCTGTCTGGTTATTCACACCTTCCGTAAAGCCAGGTCAGTCAAAAAAGCTCTCTAAATTTAATAATGGTCCTTACACTATAACTGAAAAATTAAGTGAAGTAAATTTTAAAATTGCTCTTCAATCTAACTTATCTAAAACGCAAGTTGTACATGTTGACAGACTAACGGAGTTTAAAAGCAGAAATCCCATTTTTGTACCAAAACAACAACAGCAGGATGTCGATTCTATATCGATTGAGTCCAGTCCGATTGTAACTGACGTCCCTTCGACAAGCAACTTCGATTTTCTTGCACCACGGAAGCGCAGGCGCGGACGTAACTTCGTCCCAGTTTTTTCGACCCCACGGAGCACGCCAGATACAGCAGACAGCGCAGAGCAATCGCCCTTAAGTTCAGCAGAGGCAGATAGCGAAAGTATGGCTCATCATTCTTCCCCCCCAGTTTCCAGCGATACGCATGAGGAAAATTCAGGCGACGTTCAGCTCTCAAATCCAGCACCGGGAGGGAATTCAGCTAATCAAGTTACGTCGGATTGTAATGCGGATGCATCGCGTACTTCGAATGTTAGTCACTTACAATCGATACCAACTAAATCGAATGCTGTCCCGACCAGTCAATATGGATTCCGTGAAAGGAGAGATAAGCCAAATTATAGAGTGTAGCAACTTTTTAAGCACTAATCTTTGCCTAGAATAGTTTTTATTTTAATATTTTTTTTGTATATATATATATATATGTTTAGCATTCTTTTAATGTTATTTTGTGCATTTTAGTACGTAATTAATTTTTTGAGGAACTTTAAACTTGTTTTGATTTTGTGTCCGGGTAACGGAAGTTTGTTGTCAATATACTAGATGTTTTCTAACTTAGTTATTATTATTTCTAGTGTGTATTTAGGTTATTTTAATATTAAAACGTACTCCGCACATACATTGTTTAATTTATTATGCATTTTTCCGAATTTTTAGCTGTATTTTCTGAACTTTGAAAATTTTCTGTACATTTTTAATGGAATTATGCATGCATCAAATTCTTCTTATTCGCTTTGTGTTTTATGTATATGCATTGTTTTTTAAGGTAATGGTTTAGCAAGGATAGGTATATTTTATTTAATATACGTAATAAAGTACTTATGTATAAAATTTTGTATATTAGTGTGTAATTTTACTTGGTTTTCTAGGGTAGGTACTAGAATTGTTATTCTTTAGGGAATACACACTTTTAAATACTGTTTGAAATTACACAGATTAGTGTATCTGAGGTGTGAGTTAGTGTATAAGTATAGAAGTATACTATTTGTTTACAACTCAGGTGTATGTATTTCAAACATTTTTCTTGTTTTGAATTAAAGGGGTTTTAGTTCAAAATTTTCTAGTATGTAGGTTGGAACTGAGGTTTGTTTATCTAAATGTAAATATTAAAATGTTTGGTGTGTATTTACATTAATTCATCTCATTTTAAATCTGTATACCGGTTTTTTTTTTTTTTTTTAATTTTTTTTTTTTGTTGTTTTCTGCCTTCCCTTTTTCGATTTTGGGTGTAATTATTCACCACCACAGTTGGTGTATCAAACTGTTTAATGTTTGTGGATATTTTAGCAAAATTTTGATAACCAAAGTTGGTATATAATTTTTACGTGTTCTTATCTGCAACACACATTGCGGCATACACTTACCAAATGCACAGTGGCCCTGTAAGTGCAGTTGTAAAACTCAGAAAGATCTTATGTGTTTCTAAAATTCAAACGAACAATTTTTCACCAGTCTGAAGAACTCTAATCCACATTTTTCCGAGTGATATGTATTTGTCAACAATATATACCTAATGTTAATTTTTTTTTGTCTCTGTTTATGTGTATTCTATTGTCCAGTTGTGCACTAGTGTATTGATTTTATGTTTTGTTTATATAACTGTGCATATATATATTTTGTGTCCATATCTGGCTGGCAGTGCTATAAGTCAAAATTAATCCCCCCGGAATAGGTAGTAAGTATATTGCTATACAAAGTTGGGGATATTTGGTTAGTGTTATTAAAGTGGAGTTCGGGTACGGTATAACTAGAGTGAGCTCTAGTGGTAGTTCTCAAGTCGGCGATCTCATATACTAACTTTGCTCGCCATTGTCCAGAAATAAATTGCAGTCATGGTGATTTTCGTCTGTGAATTGTGTGTGGAAAAGTAGATAATTTTTATACGTAGTATAGGTATCTCAGTTTTTGTTTCTAACATTTACAATTTTGGACCTTTTGGGAAGTTTGCTGTAGTCAAACTACTGTTTCACATTTCCGGAGTGTGTTGCAGTAGTGGCGAATGTACAACAGGACTCTGATCTGTCTTTCGGGCTGAAGTTTAGTTTGTTTTGATGGTCAAAGATCCTTGAGTAGATTCACCGAGATTAAGTAAGTGACTCATTGGGACATGTACTGGGTTTTTTTTTTTTAATTTTTTCGTTTTGAAATTTTTGGCCTTGTGTTTCTTCTTTGACATTCAAAAAATAAATTTTTTTTTGTATTTCATTCAAAAAAAAATTGATTTTTTTTCAACCGACGGGGAATCCTGTTAGGCGTAATTTACTTATTTTTAAGAAATTTTCATTTTAAAATATGTTATTTGTACACAGCACGCGCCCCCTCCCCCCATTTTTTTGTATATCATTAATAGCTTAGTTCTAGTCAAAATTTTTCATTGTGCACTTTCTTTATTTTTAAGAGTTCAGTTTAAAGTCAGTTGTGTTTTCTAAAATTAATAAAAATAAATAAATAAATAAAAGTAATTTAATAAATTAAGCACCCTTTCTTTTTATTAATTTCTCGTACTTAAATTATGTTACAACATGTAAATGTTGTTATTCAAAAACATTCCTCTATTTTTCTGTAAATAAAACCTTTTCTTTTGGGATACTCTCTCACAAAAAAAAAAATCTCCCTTTTCTCTCTTTTACTAGCAAACGTGGGGTAAATGGTCAGCTGTGTTCAGAAATAATTGGGACCACACACGTTTACATTTTAAACACAGGATTATTGTGTGGGAATGCTATTTTTCTCATAGCATACCAGCCCCTTTTACAATGCAGTTTTATGACTTTGTTTACGAAAAACAATTTTTTAAGCAGGTGCAAGTATTGCCTGGGCTTCTGAGATTTGAGTTCACGTGATCTCCCCGTGGTTAGAGGGACATAGCAACGAGATGTTCTTGGCATTAGGTAGGGAAATTGACCAATGAAAACAGTTTTCGCCTCCACTTTTTATTGCTTCCTGGGAAGTAACGCGGGAAGAATTGAGGGGACGCGAGAAGCGAGCGCGTGGTTTGTTGGACGTGTAGCGTTTTTTTAGAGGGGTCCTGAGTGCAGTAAGATGTGAAACAACATAAAATTTTGAGGGGCCAAAGGGGCCCGGGAAACCCCCCTCCCTTTTTTTTTTCGAGGCATGAAACAATTTTTATTAAGGATTCGCTTTTGAGACCGAAGACAGAGGTCAGCTCTTGCGAGTAAAGAGTATGAATTGAATTGTAAGTGCTTTTCGTTTTTTTTTAAACGAACGGTAAGCGAGCGCGGCTTTAGAAGGTGCATCTTTCGACTGTACTGGTAAGCTGGATATACCTGGCTGCTGACCGAGCATCGGACAAGTAAAAAAAATGCCCTGATATCAGATTCTGTGAAATAGAGATCCAAGATAAATCGTGAGCATGCGAAGCAAGACGTTAGCGTTCCGCTCCCTTATTTGCTAAACATTGATTTATCCTAGAAATATATCACGGAGGATGCCGGCTAGTTTAAAGTTGAAGCAAAACAACTCCAGCTACTTCCACGGAGAGCGAGATTGGCTCCTGACTTCAAATTCCAAAACGATTTCCTAACTCATCGGGTAAAGCTGCGTACCGAAGGAAGTGTGTGGGGTGTAGCCCACCCCCTGAAACTATTTTCAAGATAAGGAGTTTTTTCTACTACAGAAAACAAAAAAAAACACTGCCAGTTAAGATATGGTCGTCAAAGAAAAGTCATCTAAAAAAATTGTGTTTAAGATAACTTTGTTAAAAGAAAATAGAATAATTTGTGGTGTACCATGTCGGAAACCTACTATGGATTACATTGGGTATGTTAAGTTTTTTTTCTCTTGTTCCATTATAACGTAATGATTGATTATCTTTGTTTTAAAAGTTGCAATCTATATAATTGAAGCCAGAAAATGTCAACATGATAAAAATCTGTCCTATTAATGTTAGAATATTTACAATATCATTTGTTAATTGTGTTAACTTGAGAAATAAGTTTTGAAACACCTGTATGTATAAGAGTTTAAACTCCCTATGAAGAATTAAATTTAATTTTAATCTTATTCTCTTGACTTGTATCTATTTTCGCACTGCTAAAAGTATTCTTCAATAAAGTAACTTCACTAGGTTTAAATAAGTAAATATACTTTAAAAAACAGAAATAATGAGAATAAATGTTTCAGTTCAAATTAACCCAAGAAGAAGTAGAAATGGTCTGTTTCTCTAAAAATTAATTATATATTAATTTAAAAAAATAAAGATTTAAAAGTAATCATTAATAAATTGAAGAATATAGAGAATATGAACAGTGTTTCTTCTAGTTTTTTGTTGTAATGAAGGTAAACAGCTTAAGTTAACTAAAATTTTCAATTTTACACACCTTTACAATTTAATGGATTTAGCCACATTACGATCACAGCCCATAGAGTTAGATTCTTTTTATGTATGACTTTGAAGCTTGTTTTCATATCTCAGCTCTTGACTGTGAACTTATTCAAAATTCTCAAATTAATCTACCTTTTCAGTTCATTCATATTCCTTTAAGTAATTTGTCTTGCGGTATGTTTAAATTTCATTTAATTAATTATATTCATCTCTTTTTAAGTGATTTTCTCTGGTCATGCATGAATATTCTGACTCTATGACAATTGTTGGGGTTGATCTGAGCAGATAAATTGAGAACCCTGTATTTGCTTTAGTATTTTGTTGCAATTTTAAAATTCTTTAAGTGTGGCATTGATATCTTAGTGTTAAAGTTTTCTTTTACAGTAATTCTGTAATTCAGCTAGAAGTTATTGTTATGATTTTATATACAGGATTCAATCTAGGTGGAAATTTAACTGCTCAGAAAAAAAAACCCATAACAACGTGGAAGTTCATTGACAAGGGTCATGAAACTTTTTGAGTCTATCTAACCATTTATGTTATTAATTTTAATCTATCTTCATTATTTTATGAGTTATTAAACATCAAAATGGGTCCGGGACTTTATAAACACCCTGTATATATCAAGTTTATAAGATTCCTTGAAGCTTAGGAAATTAGAAACGTTTGATTAAAATGGTTTTATCCAATGATATTCTGCTAAATGCTTAACCTTGTATTACTATTTTATTTTATTTTTATTTTTTTCAAACAAACAAACAAACAAAAAGTACATTTCTTGGTTTTCATTTACGCTGTGATTTTATTAGGGTAAGCATCAATTTGGACAGGTATTTTCTGTTCTTCGGATATCCAAACAGCAATACTTATTACATTCTTCTATCTTCAATAGAAGAAAGCATTGTAATCGAAATTTTTTTCGACTTCCGGTTTTCGACGGATTTACAGGTTTTAGGCGTATGAGATCCCAAAAAACATGTTTATAGAAAATGTCTGTCTGTCCGTGTGTCTGTCGCCATTGTACCATCAAAATTGTATGAAGTTATACATAGAATTGAACCCAAAAAAATTTTTAAGTATTTAGTTATAGCAAGCAGGTCCTCCCTGAATTTGGAAAAAAATTCGTCGGTAGGGGGCACTGTAATAGCGATTTTTGTGCGATTTTGAATATTGTATCATCGAAAAGTGTATGAATTTATGCATAGAATTGAACCAAAAAAATTTTTTAAGTTGTTGGCTATAGCAAGCAGGTCCTTCCTTAATTTGGAAAAAATCGCCGGTAAGGGGCGCTGTAATAGGGATTTTTGTGCCATTTTGAATATTTTACCATCAAAAAGTGTACGAAGTTATGCATAGAATTGAACCAAATTTTTTGTGCATGTTTCTGGCTGTGGCAAGCAAGTCCTCCCTGAATTTGAAAAAAATCTGCCGGAAGGGGGCGCTGTAATAGTGATGTCTGTGCCATTTTCATTATTGTACTATCGAAAACTGTATAAAATTGTGCATAGAATTGAACCAAATTTTTTGTGTATGTGTAAGGCTATGGTCGGTAGGTCCTCCCTGAACTTGAAAAAAATCCGCCAGAAGGGGGCGCTATAATTGAGATGTCTGTGCTATTTTCTTTATTGTACCATCGAAAAGTGTATAAAATTATGCATAAAACTGAACCAACTTTTTTGTGCATAATTTTGGATATTGTCACAGGTCCTCCTTGAATTTTGAAATATTGCGCGGTAAAGGGGCTCTGCGATAGCGATTTTTGTATAATTTTTTTGATTTTTCGTAGTTCTATTGTCCATCGGCGGCTCGTGCAGCGGCGGGAACTCGCTTCCTGCTAAGCCGGCTATTCTCAAACAGCTGATAACAACAGAGTAAGGAAAAACTATCTAGACACACGGCAGTGTGTCAGCCAAGTTCGCCTGACATATAACCGTGTGTTATTTACACGAACCATTTCGAGCTATTTTCGTCAAATTTCAATGCTCTACTACTGAAAATCTATGAGACCTACGTACTTGTTATACGAAATGTGTAGTAAGGCCACCCTAATTACCTAAAGTCCAAAATTTTATAAATAACGAATAATTAGTTTCCGAGATAATGACATTTGAAAATGTCTGATAATCGATAATTTTATCACTGACTGACTGACTCACTCATCAAAAAGATCTCATATATCTACTGCAGCTACAGACTTCAAAATCGGTGCGAAGTTCGTTTACACTATGAAACTAAGGAATAAAATAAAAAAATGGTGAAAATCGATGAATTACTCACCTGGGGGTGTCCATTTTTACTTTAACATTACGTCTATTAGGCGAAATTTTAATTTGCCGTAGGAGGGGACGCTGTTGTCGCCAAATACCGCCAAGTTTCTCGCCAATATGGCGATATATCGCCAAATTTGGCGACCAAAATTAGTCGCCAAAAGTGACACCACCTTGGCGATATCTCTAATATTTCGCCAAATTCCCATAGACTTCGATTGTAAACCTATCTACTTACTCGGGGTCAATACATTTCGTTTCAAAACATGCATTCAATGTAGCAGTATTAAAATATAGATTTCTGCCGCATATTGACAGCCAAATAGTTTGTTGTAGGAAATTAAAATTAAAATTGAATGTTGCTTGGTGAATAAAATAGTCACATGTAAACACATTAAAAAGCATTATGTAAAGTGTCTAAATATATTGTAACTTTACAAAAAGTAATGATATCTAACAAAAACACAGCTGTGAAAAAAGGGAGCCAAGTTCTGTAAAGACAATGGCAAGAAAAGAAGTGATATCTAAGTGGGTGCCAAGTTCAAATAAAATTCACTCAAACTTACCTACTGAAGTATTATAGCATTTTTTAAATTGTTTAGAAATAAAAATTATTGATAGCATATTAATAATAAATCTAGAACTTGGCAAGTTTTTGATAAATGTTATGCCTATCAATTTCATGTCTTAATAAAATGGTGATGTTAATATTAATTTCAATGACATTACAAAAAAAATTAATATAGTTATTATTATAAACAAATGACTCATGTTAAAGATTTGATAAACTAATAAATGCACAGATACACTCCCACTCGTCTTTGGTTATCACTCTAGCACCCACCAGTTCCAGAAACCTCAATGCAAACAGACTAAGATGCCTGACAAAGAGACAGGTATACTTACGCTTGTTCTTGGTCATCACTCTAGAGACTGCACCCCTTTAACCCTTTCAGGGGCAAATAACTTTTATTCGTGAAATGCTGAAATGATTGAATCACACCAGAATTTAAAAAGAAATTTATTTCAAAATGGGTAAAAGCTTCTTTTCACGTATTTAATAAAATTAAACTTTTTAGTCCTGAATTCTGGTGTCAATGTGGCATTTTGCAGTTAAATTAGGTGGGATATATTTTATCCCACCGCCCTTTAAGGCGATGGAGCTCACTCAAATTAAGGCTTCCAATCATGAAATAACAAGATTTGATATAATAATGTCATTATTCAAAATAAATGACTCGTAGGTAAAAACTTGCCAAGTTCTAGATATTATTATTAATATGCTATCAATAATTTTTATTTCTAAACAATTTAAAAGATGCTATAATACTTCAGTAGGTAAGTTTGAGTGAATTTTATTTGAACTTGGCACCCACTTAGATATCACTTCTTTTCTTGCCATTGTCTTTACAGAACTTGGCTCCCTTTTTTCACAGCTATGTTTTTGTTAGATTAATTTTAACAAATATCATAATATAAACTCGTTTTTAGCCCGTTTAATTGACTGAAACAGAAATTTAAGAAGAAAATGATTGTTGGTATAGTATTGAACTAATAATACTGAAGTATTAACATGTGTAACTACTTTTTGAAATAGTAAGATGTATAAGATAGAAGAAAGTTTTGAGATTGGCACATCCAACTAGTTTTTATCTACTAACCACGAAACATCAGCCTCTGATGGAGAAGCTGAATAAAAGCGCGTGTACGAACGGTACTTGTGGAAACGCAAACTGGATTTGCTTACAGTTTTTGCTTCGGAAAAACAGTTTTGGTGGTCATTTTATAATATTTAGGTGTGAGATCTGATCTAAATACGTCCTAATCTTTTCAGTAGCAATAGCATACTAAAACAACCAAAAATAGGCATATTTAAATACTTTTAAACTTATAGGGTAATCATCCATCAGAGTTTCCCCCAGGTTTAAAAAAGGGCAGGGTACTGCTTGTGGGAAAAGAGCACTTTTGGATTCCAAAGGGCATGTTTTGGATTAAGGGCATTTCTTGAAATTTTTAAAGGCATTCTTTTGATTTAACTACTTTTAATATTTAATAGACAGAACACTATTTTAGACAGCAATGAGTCAGTTTTTACTATGCAAGTAAATTTTTTAATAAACAAAGGAGTAAAAGTACTTTTTTCAGGTGGGGGCAACAAGGGAGCTAATTTTTTACATGACGGGCAAGAGGGGTGCTATTTTGTAAACCTAAGGGCAGGCAGGGTGCAGCACCCTCCTGAAACTGTCTGGGGGAAACTCTGCATCCATAATTGTGTCCACTGCCAATTGACTTATTCTAAGGAAACATGATTTGGTCTACACTCTAAAATTGGGAGGAGTGAAAAGTTCACTTTTTGAAAGAGTGACAGGCATTTTTACTCTTTTTGGAGTGAGTTTTATAAAAATACACTCCTTAAAGAGTCGAGTTTTCCACTCTCTAGAAAGGAGTGAGATGTCTCACTCCTGAAAGAAGAGTGACTTACGTGTGCATTGTTTATTAACCAATCAGAGCAGCAAGGCGACGACACCCTTTAAAGATAAGAAAAATGATCACTTTTTCGTCCGCCATTTTAAGATTAGGATATCATTCAAATTATTCTTTGGAATACATAAAATGAAAGTAAGTCTTGTTTAATTTTAAGCATTTATCCGTGTAGATATGTGGAATGTACAGATTATGAGCTAAATAGTTGTATGTTTGTATAGCAAAACATTGATCGTGGAGTATTCATAAGTGATTGTGAGATTTCTTCATGTAGCGATCTGAAATGTAATTGTTTTAAGGGGACCGGGAAAACCGTATCTCCGCCATGTTAAATTCACCAACTTTATGTACCTTTTTCTCAGAAATGGTTAAAGATAGAGGTCTAGATTTTTTAGAGTAGTTTGAATAACATGCTTTACGTTTTTTAACTGACCATTTTCGTTCTAAAGTGATTGTGAGATTTCTTCATGTAGCGGACTGAAATGTAATTGTTTTAAGGGGACCGGGAAAGCCGTATCTCCGCCATGTTAAATTCACCAACTTTATGTACATTTTTCTCAGAAATGGTGAAAGATAGAGGTCTAGATTTTTTAGAGTAGTTTGAATAATATGTTTTATGTATTTTAACAGACCATTTTCGTTCTAAGTAAAATTCAAAATTAATTATTAATTATTTATTGAAAGTCATTTTTAAATTAGCACTTTTTGGAAAGATTTCACTGCCTAAAATAAATAATTCTCAACAAATCATTAAATCCCTGTGTATACAATATAACATAGTATAAGTATTAAAAAAAAATCTGAGTTCTTATGTTTAATAGATATTGAAACAAGTTGGAAATTGCTCACCAAACGTAGCAAATGAGGTGCGTTCGTACTATAACTAGTTTTAAAAATATTTTTTGCACCGCATATTGTACTCAATGTATATTTTAGTGCAATACATAAGTGCATATCCATTTCATTCTGTTCTGAAAGGCTGTAACATCATTAAAATGCACTTAAAATATTTTTTTTCCCATTGGCCGTCATGTAACGGAAAACTTTTGACTGTCCTTGTAATTAAACTATGCATCCGATTTTCCTGAAATTTGAAATGAGTCTACAAAATTTTGCAACAAATATATGTTTAAAATTTTAGATCATTCGGAAGGCTGTAACATCATTAAAATGTACTTGCAATAATTTATTCCCATTGGCCGTAATGTAACGGAAAACTTTTGACTGTCCCTGTAATTAAACTATACATCCGATTTTTATGAAATTTGAAATGACTCGACAAAAGTTTGCAACAATTATATATTTAAAATTTCAGACCATTCGGTTGGGTAGTTTTCGCTCTGTTATATGCGGGTGTTGAATTAAGACCCTTATCTCAGGGAGGGATTTCTGTGGTTCCGGAGGGGGGGGGGGGACATTATAGAGTTCCGGGGGGGATTGCACTTTTTGACCATTGAAAACACAAATCTCAAATCTTCCGGAGGGGAAATGCCCCCCCCCCCCGGGCCACTCCCTGAAATCAACACTGACAGACAGACTAAACGACGAATATAGGGGCTACGTATTTATATAATTACGAACGCACTTAAAAAAGGAACATAAACATGAAAAATCCAAGTTTTGAGAAAAAGTCGATTAAAGATTTATTGCCATTAAGCTGTGAAGTACTCTTAGAAAGAATGAATAATTTCAACACTTATTTTTTATATATATAAACATGCGTGACACATCGTTGGAAAGACAAAAGTTTAAACTATTTAATGATATAAAAAAATAAAAATCGCTTTTTAGGTGCGTTCGTAGTTATATAAATACGTAGCACCTATAGTCGTCGTTCAGTCCGTCTGTCTGTCCGTCTGCCCGCATATAACAGCGCAAAAACTACCCAACCGAATCGTTTGAAATTTAAAATATATAATTGTTGTGTAATTCTGTCGCGTCATTTCAAATTTTATGAAAATCGGATGTATAGTTTAATTACAGGGACAGTCAAATTTTTCTGTTACATTACGGCCAATGGGAAAAATTATTGCAAGTGCATTTTAATGTTGTTACAGCCTTCCGAATGGTTTGAAATTTTAAATAGGGCAGATGTACCAGTAATGGTCACCCTTTGATGTTTTTGGTTCATAAAAAAATAAGTAATAAATATTTAACTTTAATTAATTTTTTTATAATTTCCCCTTGCATGTTTTATAAAACTGGGTTATTGTTGACACTTTTAATCAAACCAATTAGGAAGTAGAAAATAATGTTTCAAAGTTTTGCTGTTTTTCTGTGGAAATCTTAATGAAGAGGCTAAGAGCTGGCTTCGTTTAATTAATTTATATATTATTTATTTTCTTGCAAAATTTGAATGCTTTTGTTTGAGTAGCAATAGAAAACTTAGAGTTTTATATACTAACGGTCATTTACAAAATTTCATTTATTTTTAAGGTTTTAAGAGAGGGTGTCTATTACTAAAATGGTTAATTAGTCATTTTCCACAAAAACTTTTAAATAGTTGCTTTTAAGTTAGTTTATGTGATTAATAAAATTTCAATATTTTATTCTTTTTTTATGTATATATACTTTACTATTTTAAAATCTGGCAATAAAACCAGCTAGGTAGTAGAAAATATTGTTTAAGAGCACAGCCAAAGACGGGCTCATAGGGCTTAATACCTCTCCTTTTAAATAAAAGCAATTAAGTTACAGAAGCTAATAAAAATGTATTTTCTGTGTTAAATCTTTGGTTATTCTTATCTGAAAAAAAAGAAGGAAAAAAAAGTAATATTCCTTAATTTATAGGCAATATTCATGAAACTGGTAAATCTGCAGATCAGTGGCCTCAAACATCAGTTCTACAGTTTTATTTTGAAATTATTTTACTTAGCATTTAAAATATTCAACTCACAATATCATTTCTTTCATATTTGCAATATTAATTATTATAAATGATATATAAATAGTCTCTGGAAGATTAATTGTTAAAAATAGCGAGACAAAACTAAACATCACTAACATTCCAAAACTTTTTTTTTATTATTATTACCTTTTAAATCCCCCACTGTTTCAATAATTTAATAGCTGTAATTGCCTGATATTTAGTATTTTAAACTATCCATCTAAAATAATTAAAACATTGATCGTCTGATAATTACAATAATTGATGCAAACAGTAAATGATCATCACAAATATTTTATTAATTACTGGTATCCTTATTGTTAAATTTATTTGAAAATAACCATTTTGTTTCATTAGTATGTTTTCATTAAATTCTGGTTCTAAATACAGTCATAAAAACAATTATATTTATTACTTTTTATGGGGTGTCCATTACTGGGCTTTTGGGTGTTTTGGTATATTTCTGTTATTTAAAATTAAATTTCGATTCACATTGGGAAATGAGACTATAAGAATGGTTAAATATTGTTGATAGATTAATATAATATTGAAAAAACTGGAATGTAATAATTATAACTATTAATAAAAAAATAATTTTAAAAGAAATTCCTTAAGAGTGTCCATTACTGGCACATCTACCCTATTTAATTGTCGCAAAATTTTGTCGAGTCGTTTCAAATTTTATGAAAATCGGATGTACAGTTTAATTACAGGGAGTCAAAAGCTTTCCGTTAACTTTAAGGTCAATGGGAAAAAATTATTTCAAGTGCATTTTAATGATGTTACAGTCTTTTGAACAGAATGAAATTGATCTGCACTTATAAAGTTCACTAAAATATACATTCAGCACAATATGCGGTGCAAAAAATAATTATAAAATTAGTTATAGTACGAACGCACCACATTTGCCACGTTTGACGAGCAATTTCCAACTTGTTTCTATTTCCGAGGTCAATCTTTTCCTATAAAACATATAAAATCTATTTTGCTCATATTCACAAAATACAATATCTACGCGAATAAAAAAATTAAATTAAACATGGCTTATCGCGTCATTTCATTAATAAGTATTGTATTAATTTCATTTTTCAGCAATGACGGACGAAAATTAGAAATCATGATTAAGTTAAGGAATATGTTTAAAAGAAAAATATATACATATTCCAGAGAACTTAAAAGTTTAACTTTAGACTCCATGTTCATATTAAATAAAACAAAAGCAAATGACAGCGGATAAAATATATATACACATTCTTAATATTTAAATCATGCTTAGAACTTATTTAAAAAAGATGTGAGTTTATAAGTATTGTTTTTTAAATGGAAAAATTAAAAATATTTTAGAACAATAGGACTTTGCAAAAATAGCAATAATTTAAAGAAAAGGTACGGTTTTATATTTAAAACAAAAATTAAAATCAAATCAAACATTGTTAAATATATAACATCCGCTGATTAAAAAGTTATTAATAAAACTTTAAAAGTAATATCTTTATAGGGCATGCAATAAAAGCAAACACAAAGGATAAGATTGGAATAAAATATTTTAGTTTATTACTATTAGTAATCTAATTTAAATTCGTATGTAACTTTAACTGAATTTTTCCCTAAAAGTTCAATTAGTGTTACGAACTATGAATTAAATAAATATTGCTAATAAAGTATTTTATTCCAATCTGTACTACGCTTGTATCTATTTTCATTGCATGCTGTAAAAGATGTGATTCTTTTAAAATGACCATAGAAGCGAAAAAGAAAACAAAAAAAAAACGACTACATAAAAAATGAACATTCACTTTTATGAAAGAGTGACTATTCACTCCTACCAGGGGTGAAAAACCGCACTCCTTTAGCAAGAGTGAATAGTCACTCCTCCGAAAAAGTGATTATCCACCCCTGTTTAGAGTGAATATTCACTTTCCAGGAGTGACTATTCACTCTTTCAGAGAGTCAAAAATTTCACTTTTGCTCAGAGTGAATAGTCACTCTAAAGAGGTTGGGCATATTTTGACTCTGCGATAGAGTGACTATTCACTCCTCCGGAGTGAATAGTCACTCCTTTTTATTTAGAGTGTATAAAGTGGTTTTAGTGATAGCTTTTTAACAGTACTCGCATTCAATTTAAACCGTAATGTTACGAACATCGTTCTCATTTGACTCAAATCTAAGTTGTAGACTCGGATTCGAAAGGTTAACTAACCTTTTCTTTTCTCTCATCCATTCTTTCTGCTTAATCTTTCGCAGTCGGGATTATTGTAATGATTTTTATTTCATTTATTATGGAATACAGTTTCCAGGGAACTAATAAAAGAGAAAGAGAAAAAGTGAAATATAAATCGTGTCAAGTATGTAAAGTGTTAAAACAAAACATTTTTCTATTTTTCGAACAGATGAATAAAATTCTATCAAACGTTATACAATGTAATTTAAAAATCTGACAAATGTCTCAAATTAATCGGAATAATTTAAGACACCGATTGGGAAATCATAGCATGCGACAATTTTTTTTTTTTCAATGAATGAAAATGTATGAATTCCTATAGAAAGACATTATGACATAATCATAAAAAAAGATCATCTATACTTTGTGAATGAATCAACCAAATTTAACTAAAAAACTATACAGCTAAATCCAAATACCTCATCCAGCATCAACAGATCTACTAAAGACCTGACAAACATATCTACCAAAGATCCAACATACCTGACAAAATGTCTTCAAGTAAAATGTATACAAAATGTTATTTTATTTCATGGATTAATCATGACTGAATATCTATCAAATTATAAGAGTCTAAAAAATTTTTAACTGTGTGAAAACGTGTTTAGGCATGGGGACGGACGCAGGACCTAAGACTTAAATTGTCAACACTTTACCAATTGAGCTACCTGGACGTCTCTGGCTGGCACATTTCACTTAGACAAAGGTTGCCTGAGGGAATTGTGTCGACTAGAGTGTCGTCTAGATAGAATCAGTTTGTAGTGCGCTTATGATGTTTTATGAGAGAATTGTGTCTCTATCAGAGTCGTTCATATAGCTCGGTTGGTCGAGCGTTGGCAATTTAAGCTAGACGTCGACTGCTTGTTTAGATATACTTTTTCATTCTTATAAATTTTCAACGCGTATGATTTATATGCCAATAAAGTGTATCAAATTTTCATTAATCTGTTTATTTCTTTGTAGGTCATTCGATTGCCGAAACTGTCGACCTTTCTGTGTACAGCATCTCGATCGGTGTCGGCATCCGTCGGCTAACTTCGACCGCCTTCCAGTATGTCGCTGACTCGGCCCACCAGATGGCCACTTTCCTGTCGGCCTGCGTAAATGAACCAGGACGACTGGCCGATCTTCTTGGCCGAGAAGAACACTTCCATCTGTCTGACCAAGAACAGTTCGCCCTCGATGAACGTCTCACCAGGGCATTCCAGGCACTTAAACTACCAGAATGGTGGAATATGATGGGTACCGTCTCAGAAGGTATGTACATTCGCTCAGCAATTCAAAACTTATGCACTTGACTCATTTTCAAATAAATTAAACAATTAGGATTATCAATAATTAATAAAATAGGGCGTAACAGACTAATTATTAATGGTATCATAAAATAAGCATATTAGCACTTGGAAATTTTTCCAGAGAGAAACATTCGCCTTGCATACAATATTTCAAATGAAAATCAAATTAATTGATTAAAAGGCGCAAAGGCCAACTTAGTGAAAATGATTCCATGCCAAGACTCGAACCCGGGCCATCAGTATAGCGCACTGGCATTCTACCGACTAAACCACATAGAACAATAGCCAGCCTGGAACTTCTCATTATTACAGTTTGGCAAGGCTACAAAACGCAGCACAAGATGGAACATTTTTTCGTGAGCCACCGACATGGGGCAAACACGAAACTTAATTAAATCCAGCATCGATTGAAACTATATTAATACTTGGAAATTTTTCCAGATTATGCAAGGCAAATGTTTCTCTCTGGAAAAATTTCCAAGTATTAATATAGTTTCAATCGATGCTGGATTTAATTAAGTTTCGCGTTTGCCCCATGTCGATAGTTCACGAAAAAATATTCCATCTTGTGCTGCGTTTTGTAGCCTTGCCAAACTGTAATAGTGAGAAGCTCCATGCTGGCTATCGTTCCATGTGGTTTAGTCGGTAGAATGCCAGTGCACTATACTGATGGCCCGGATTCGAGTTCCAGCATGGAATCATTTTCATTATGTTGGCCTTTGCGCCTTTTAATCAACTAATTTGATTTTCATTTGAAATAAAATGAACATTTTAATTATTTCATATATTATATATAGTATTACTAATTTCGTGGCACCTCGATGTGTTGCATTTGCATCGTATGAGAGAAAAAAGCAATCCAATATTATTGTGAGTATGGTTAAAGCGTTCCCGTTCCCACCATACTCGCATAGAGACAAGATGTAATGAACAGGGACGTCCATCTGTCGAATGGCGTGGTGTGGGTGTGGTTAAGGTTGTTCTTAACTGTTCTGCTCAACAAGCGCAAAACGTTTTGACACATTTACAAATTCATTTTTTAACGGAGAGATATAAAACTGGAAATCCTGGCCATGGAAGCGATTTGGAATTGAACTGTTTTTTTCATTTTTTGATCTATCAATTAGTTATTGGGTTGTGTTTTTGATCATGTGACACACGTTTTTCGCCCGTTTTTGAGTGCTTATTATCCGTTCGCGCGAAAACTGGGTTCTAAACGTTCACTTTGACACTATTTTCTAAAAGATCTATTGCGTTTGCAAAAAAAAAAAAAAAAAAAGGAAAAAACAGCTCGATGACATAGTTTCTGAACAACAACACCAGCTAGTTTCATGCATTTTCGAACAAAAATAAATTAAAACTTATGTCAAAAAGTTGGCCTTTTAGATTTGAGAACAAACACCCTTAAAGTGTTCCCACCATACTCGCATAGAGACAAGATGTAATCAGCAAGTTCCCATAGAAGCTCCTGACGTAAGCCACCGCAAACTGGAATGGAACTGTTGATATACATTTTTGCATGTCTGGGCCTGGCTGGGAACAAATTAATAAAGCAAATCAGAATTCATTTTGAAGTGACAGAGATTAGACTGATCTCATATGAGCTCTTGAGACGAAGAGCCGGGTTACAACGGAACCGGATAAGATGGTCCGGCGGAATTCTCATATCGCGTTTAGTTTTTTGCCACGAAAGCCCACTTTGCCCCTTTTAACGTTGTAAATAGATGTTTTATATTGTGTAAATGATAATCCAGATATATTAAACTTATATTATTTATTAATTATTGCGTTATTTCCCCTTCACATTATTGTAGGGTTAGAAATAAAATATGACATTATTTACGCTCTTTTATTTAATTTCACTTGGGTATTTACGTATTATCATTATGATACCGCTGACCAGGCACCTACGTGCCAGGCATTATGCCTATCTTAACGGGTTGTGTACCTGGCAGCGGGCCGAAATTCTCTTCTTGATCGCCTCATGGCAGAGGTCTATCTGCCTAGCACCTTGGCCATCATGGCAGCAGCGCTGTTTAATTAATCACTTTAGTTACTGTGTTGACCAGTTCTCGATTACTACTAACTATGTTTGGGTTTGTTGGTACGTTTTCGTAAAAAGAAGGAAAAAAAAGGGAGAGGGCTAAAAGATGCCAACAACACGCGTTCTTTCCAGGTGGTCACCCTCTAAGAGCTAGCCGCGCCCGATGCTGTTTGACTTCGGTGATCGGATGAGAACCGGTATTTTCAGCATGGTTATCCATCATAACAGGAAGATAGATCGCCAAAATGATTTCCTATCTCCGAGTATGTTCACGTGTGAGCTTCTGTTTCCGACTCAAAATCATTTTAACACTGCTCGAGAATTATCAAGTCCCTTAAAAGATGTAACTAAATTTATATGAAAGATTATGACAGTATATAAAACTTGACAGAAATAAACAACCATAACCGTCCTTGAACATGTTGGTTTCTTATGTGAAATTTTAGCCTTTAAATTTATGTCCACGGCTTATTTATTAACCTTTAACTGATGTTACTGGTCTCACAGACCCACTTTTTATAGTTTAACTTGTAATTTTCAGTTTAACTACAAACACTACCGAAATTTTGTTTCGTTTGGAACTTTAGTATACTACTACCAGATACTTTTGAATAGGTGAATTTTAATTATAACGGTCCTGCACAAAAAGTTTAGTACAAAAACACCATCCTATGAGTTAATGGCGCCTTTTATTTATCTTTGGATGGAACGGTCTCACAGACCGCTTCACACTAGTTATGTGACAATTTCTGTCACATCAGTTAAAGGTTAATCAAAATATAAACAAGAAAGATTTTTAAATGTGGTAAAAATAAAATACGACTAAAGAGAAAACATCTGAACAACTAAAACACCAAACACCTCCTTCGTAAATATTGGTTGAGTTAGCTAAGATCTATGACAAAGTACACGAAGTTTGGACTTGCCGCGGCGGAAACCAAATTTTATTAAAACTCTTTTTTTGCTCGATAAGTGCGAGTATATAAACTATAATGTATTTGTGAATAATTGAACACGTAAAGAAATAAAAAGACAGAGTGTGTGTACTGTTTCTATTGATTATTTGATACAAATACATCTATACATGAGGGAAGTAGGGCTGCCCCTTGTATTTTGAAATTTAATTAACTACATTTTATTTACCTCTAATGCTTTTAAAGTAAAATTTATACTTCCTAAGTGGCTTAAAATACTTAAACGCTAAGAGAAAGAAGAACTACTAAGAATTTTTCATTAGAATGTCTCTGCCCCCGCCTCCTCCCTTATCCCCCTCCCCCCGTAACCGTAGAAGAAAATTTTATTTCTCTTTGTCTTTTTTACATTTATTCGTTTTAAATTTACCTTAAAAGGTGAGACAGATAAAGAGAATGAACTGTTTGAATTTCCCATTTAGAAAAATACTGGTGAAAACAATTTTTTGAACATTTAATATTTCTTAATTGTTGCAATTTCTCAGTTGCTTTTTATGTTGATATGTTTAAAAATTCTTTTGCAGTGAGAGTTCTAAAAAAATAAGGGCATTCTTATTTTAGTTTATCTCATGCATATTAGCAATAAAAGTGACTTCAGCTTTGAATTTTTTAATTTTATAAAAATCACTTTCCCATGACTTACAGTCATTAAACATTAGAGGATAAACGGGTTTTTATTAATTTTAATAAGACATCCGTTTATCACCTAACTGTCTTAAGACATTAAGCCTACATTATAATGGCTGTTCAGGTGAAAATTTTCGGAATTTTTTTATTGTTTTATTTAAAGAGCAATTTTTTACGATTCCAAATCTATTTTAGTTTTATTCCTACGATGATTACAAGAAGAGGAGTTATCGCCAATTTAATGAACAGAAAGCAATGAGTGAAATACCGGACGTGGGCTTAGGAAGGCCAGGAGTAATGTAAACAATGTTTTTATGTATGATTCTCTTGTATGCTTACATAAAAACACTATTAAACCTTAATTGCCACTTCTAGATTATTTTTATATGTAAGAAATCTTTTAAATGCGATTTCTGGAAAATCAGTTGTTTCGTTATTTCCATGTTCGATAACTTTCATTACATAAAATGTCTTAAACAGATTTCAGTGAAACTTTCTCAGAATGCTTACCATATTACTCATTATGTTTTGAACTAGAATCTAAGCTCTATGTGATAATGTAATTATTTTATAGGTACTCGAATATAAAAAAAGTGCCTTTTTTATTTAAAAAAAAAATGCATTTTCTGACATGTTTTGAAATATTTCGTTGTACATGAATGCATCAAATTTGCAGGTATAACTACCTAAGAATCGAATCGAGTTATCCCTTATCTCATAAGTGGGACATATCTTTCATTATTATAATCGATTTATTTCTACCTGGTGACGGCCATTCTCGGACTGTCGTGCCTCGAAAATAGTCAAAACGCCAAGTTTAGCAGCATTTTTCCAAAAGATCCTTTGCATTTCTAGAAAAAAACTAGCCGGATGTGCCAATCCCAAAACTTTCTTCTTTCTCATACATGGTAATATTTCATAAAGTTGTTACACATGTTAATACTTCAGTGTTATTACTTCAATACTACACCAACTTTGATTTCCATCTTAAGTTTCTGCTTCATTTTACTAATCGGAGTAAAAACGAGTTAATCTCAATCATAATGTTTAGTGAAATAAATAATATTCGTCATTCTGTTGTACATCAGATGCTTGAGAATAGCCGGGTTAGCTGGATGCGAATTGCCCGTCGCTGCATAAACATCTTATGTGCAATAGAATTATGAAAAATCGGTATTACAGCGCCCCCTTCCGGTGGATTGTTACCAAATTCACGTGGGACCTGCTGGCCATAAATAAAAACACACACTTGAAATTTGGTTCAATTCCATGCAGAACTATATACACTTTTCGATAAAAATGGCACAAAAATCGCTATTACAGAGACCCCTTCCCTCGAAATATTTCCAAATTCCAGGAGGACCTGTTGGCCTTAGCTAAAAACATAAACATATACCGAACATTTGGTTCAATTATTTACATAAAGTTCATACATTTTTCGATGATAGAAAGAGGATATACGGACGGACAGACAGTCATGTTGTATAAACATGTTTTTCGGGATATCTGACCCCTAAAACGTGTAAATCCGTCGAAAACCGGAAGTCGAAAAAATTTTCGATTACAATACTTTCTTTTTTAGGAAGAATAAAGTAAAAATAGAAAAACCTGTTATTTTATTAAAAACTGCAGAAACGATTCAAATATTCTACTTTGCAATCTGATACTTACCTTCAGGTTGTGAAGGGAATGCTTTACATTTTTAAGCCATCCCCAGCTGATTTGGCATCCTTGTCGCGGTCTTTGTTGTGTCACATCTACACCATATTCGAGTTCCCTTTAACAGACCTCTCTTTGTCCGCCATCTGAAAGCATACTTTCTGCGTCCCAGATTTCAATTTCAATCCACTCAAAAGAAAAGGTCCGGGTTCACCTCTTAGGTGAATTAAATATTGGGCGTGTGGCCAAATCTGTCCAGTTTTATCACATTTACAATAAAGTTAAAATCCTTTTATAATCATCTGGCTGAATTCATTCTCAGATTTTCTGTATTTCATTCTAGGCTAAAGCGTGTAATTCTTAGTATGTGAATGCTTCCGCTGAATTTCACAATAAAAATATGACACCTTAGTATGTGTACCGTAACCTCTCACTTATAGATGACTGGAGGGACCGAATTAAAATTTTTTCTAGCCCAGAGCGTTGCATCAATATAACGCTTTTATCAGTGGCGTGGCGCCCGGTCATCGCTGGATGCGGCGATGACCAAGCAATATTTTAAAACTCTTAATAAGCTTTTAAAACTTTACGATCCAGTTTTAGCAGAACATTTGGAGTTCATGTATAAGTGAAGGTAAGATTTAAAGTTTCTTTTTTGAACATTCAACCATTGAATTTTAGAGTTAATAATTTTTCACCACAAACTTAAATAATTGCGATGACCACCGAAAATTTTCACGCCACGCCACTGGCTTTTATATTCCTTTATACATTATTACGAAGAACATGAAAACATTTTTTAGAATATGCTGCTAACAAGTTGCTTCAAAAACTCTGTTTTTTCCCTCTATTTTTTTCCACTTTTCTATAGAAATGAAAGACAGAGCTTCTCCTACATCTTCTCTTTATACTGCATGGCATCTGCCTTCAACCTAGAGGTCTGCATGGGCCCGGCATAATTATGACAATTTATTCAACTGGTCGGGCGGGGCCGGCAAAATAATTAAACGTGCCTGCCGTGTCAGGCCGGGCCGATAAAAAAAATTTAGCGGACCTATGAGCCCTATATAAAAGTTTCAACGAAGTCTATAAAATATGAGCCATTTTCAATGAATATGACTTTCGCGGGAATAAGTATAAATGTGCGTCACGAACCTATACTAGTTTGACAACATCAGTCAAGAAATGTAACATGTCCAGCGTAGAGATCGACATCGGTCAGTTACATGGTGTCTGGCAGGGGCTTATTTTTTTTTCAGCAGACTCGTGCCAGGCCAATATCAGGCTTGCATTTATTTCTACATAGTCGACCCGGGCCGGAACTTTACTTAATTGTTCCCAGGATGTGTAGGGCAGGTAATATGTTTTATAAATATATTAATTGTAATAATGAACTTTTGTTAATGGAATCTTTGGAAATATACCTTAAGGTGGTTGGTTCTCAAATTCACTGCTAAAAAACGCGAAACTTTCACATTTTCTGACTCATTTTTAACTGTACAGGCATACAGTTGTCATGGCTGGCTGTTCAAAGGACTTGGAATCGAATAGCGTTTTCCATCTTTGATAAATAAATTACCTATCGAGATATGAGAGATTCTTGCCACGTGACTGCAGGTTTTTCTCCTTTCCCGTGCTATCGCTTCCGGAATTTCCATTCAAAACGCTAACTCTGACAGTATTATCTCAAGGCTATATTGTCTTTATCAAAAAATGGATAAAGCCATTCGATTACATAGTTTCTGAGTAAGAACACCTGCCAATTTTATGCGTTTCCGAAAAGAAATTGATTCAGAAATGTGTCAGAAAGTAGCTTCTTTGGATTTGCGAAAAACCTTAATAAATGACAGAAAAATATTTTCACATCTACTTTTTATTATACAGCTTCAAAAATTATGATTATTTAACCCCCTTTTTACTTTCTTCTATCTTTGCAAGAAGAAAGAGTATTGGATTCGTGAAAAATTTCGACTTCCGGTTTTCGACGGATTTATACGTTTTAGAATGCCCAGAACACGATTTGATGGTTTTTAGAAAATGTCTGTCTGTGAGTCTGTCTGTCACTCTGTCACTCTGTGAGTCTGTATGTGACAAAAATTTTGTGGGCGCTCTATCTCAAGAACTAATGCACGGAATTTCACAAAACTTTATATTTAGTTAGACCTTCATATAAACTGGACCTGATTAGTTTTTGGTGAAAATCGCCCAACAGGTGGCGCTGCTGTGCGGCATTTTTCACGATTTCTGCAATAGCTATATCTCAAGAACTACTGCACGGATTTTCATAAAACTTCAGATTTAGTTACTCCAGGACATAGTTTGGTGCTGATTACTTTTTTGTGAAAATCTCCCAACAGGTGGCGCTGCTACGCTGCATTATTCATGATTACCGCAATAGCTCTAACTCAAGAAAAAATGCACGAATTTTCATCAGATTCAGCTAACCCCTGATATAAAGTAGTTCTGCTTAATTTTTGGTGTAAATCGTCCAACAGGTGGCGCTGCTGTGCTGCATTTTTCACGATTCCCGCAAGAGCTGTATCTCAAGAACTATTGCACGGATTTTCATCAAACTTCCGATTTAGTTAGTCCTTGACATGAATTGACGTATAAATTAGGGCTGTTTAATTTTTGATGCAAATCGCTCAACAGGTGGCGCTGCTATGCTGTATTTTTTGCGATTACCGCAATAGCTTGCTTGGATTTTCAACAAACTTCAGATTCAGGTATACCTTGATATCGTTTAGTGCTGCTTATTTTTGGTGTAAATCGCTCAACAGGTGGCGCTGCTATGCTACATTTTTCAGAATTTCCGCTATAGCTCTATCTCAAGAACTAATGCACGAATTTTCATCCAACTTCAAATTCAGATATACTTTGATGCTAAATCGTTGTTATTTCTTGTACTATTTAAATGATTTAATTGACGTGATTTATATAGAAGAAAGTTTTGTGATGGGCACAACATACTAGTTTTGTTTTAATGTTGAAATGTCTAAGAATGTGAGTAATCATTAATGTTGCTATTGTGTATGTTCTGCCTTGCCAACACATTGTAATTTTAAAATATACTGTAAAATTATCTCATAAATATGTATGCAGTATTCTATAAAGGAATTTTAATTGTATGTTAAGAAAAATATGAATTTTTTTGTAGAAATTGAGTCAGGTCGGATTTAATTGATTTTTACACGGGCCGGGCCTGCTTTCACTGATTTTTGTACGTGCCGAGCCAAGATAGCTTTCGTTCAGGCCGGGTCGGGGCTGGCCCTGGAAATTCTGGCTCGTGCAGATCTCTAATTCAACCTCCATTCTTCCGATGAACAGTGGTCCGGATTGTGTAGTTTGTGTATTTTTCAAAGTAATTCTTTTTTTCTTCAGGTAGCAATGCCACGCACTTCAAAATTTTAAAAATAAATCCGTTATATTCTAAAGAATAACATATAAATAAATATCAATATGTTGAAATTCGTGTAAATTTTTTTAACATCAATATAAAAGTACAAATTCCAATGATTAGCGACCAAAAATAAATAAATAAATTTCTTTTTGGAACTTATTTTAATAAACAATTCCCCAAAACAAAATATGTTTTTAACACTTTCCAAAATTTTTGAAAAGCGTTTATGTATTCGGTTTGTCTAGCCGTCTGTCTGCCTGGCCTCTAACTCACGTAAACTTACTCGGATTTTCATGTAATTGATATATGTTATTGAAATTTACTAGGGCATGTTCGGTATTGAAAAAGAAATGTGTAGTATTTGTAGTTGGTTTACAGGGACACTCAAAAGAATTTAATTGCATTATGATCTTCTAGGAAAAATTGTTTGCAATGTATTTTAATGATGTCACTCTATTTCAAATATATTGAAATTGATATGCATCACCGAAAAGTTTGCTGTAGAATAGAGTTTACATATCATTTTTTTTTTATTCATTTACACACAAAATAATTAGATTACAATATTGTCTATGTGCGATCATTGCTTGAAGTTACGTTTTCAGTTGTAGTATGCATTTCTAAATTTAACTAATTTGTTGCATATTACTTTGTGTGTATGAATTCTATTAGATCATGTATAGGGCTGCATAAAAGAATTCGGGTACATTTCCGTTTATTGACGACGGGAGTTCCAAAAAGGGAATTTTCAACTGTGTTATTTGTTTCCTAACTTAACTAAATTTTTGCAAACTATGCAGTATATATGTATACAAATCTGTAGATCATATAGAGGGCTCAATAAAAGAATTTCAATATTTTCCGACTTTTGACGGTAATTGCTGAAATTGTTTTCAAATGTGTTTACGCGTATACGCAAGGTTTTTTTTAGGATACCATTTTTCACCTTATTGAAGCGGAAGTTTTGTTACGGTATTGTGAGTGTGTTTGAAAGTGTTTTATAATCTATGCTTAACACTGGGTTTTTCTTTCTTCTTAAGTATTAATTGCTGAAAAATCAACACAATGAGCAACAATAAAATAACTAATTGACTGGCACTTTTGGTACTATCAGGCAAAGTTTGTTTATATGCACAATTATTTTGAGTAAAAGTGTATATGTTATGATTCTTTGAAGAATTTGAATATTTTTCCGACAGTAAACGGTAATTGTTTTCAAATGTGTTATGCGTGTACGCAATGATTTTTTTTAGATACCATTTTTCACCTTATTAAAGCGGAAGTTTTGTTACTGTATTGTGAATGTGTTTGAAAGTGTTTTATAATATCTATGCTTAACACATGATTTTTCTTTCTTCTTAAGTATTAATTGCGGAAAAAATCAACACAATGAAAAACAATAAAAGAACTAATTGAATGACACTTTTGATACTATCAAGCAAAGTTCGTTTATATACAGAATTATTTTGAGTAAAAGTGTATTCTTTGATGCTTCTTTAATAATAATAATACAAATTACCAAAATCCTATTGAGCCGCTGTTCGACATATATTTTATAAATCTGACGGAGAACTTTCGTAATTTTTAATTTGATAGGTACGTCATCGTTTATTTTCTGTTTAATGGTGTCCTAGCAAAATGTTTATTACCCATTCAAGTCTATCGTATTTCTCTTTCTATGTCTATCTTTATCCACCTTATTTATGAAATAAATTATTCGGCAGGCTGGAAAATCATTTCATATCGCAACTTCTTTTATCATTCTGTGAGAACGGATTTTAATTCAGTACAAATATTTTCCTGCTATATTTGTGTTTTACTTGTAGTCCTTTATTCTTATCTGGATTTTAATTCGTGTTTAGCTTACGAAGTTATCGACGCGTACCCCTCTTGCCTGCTGCTAGTTATTCTACGCCGTCCTATTTTTAGAAAACTCGCTACTATAATGGCCCATGTCGGGAACCCGCTGTGATCAATAACCCGATTTTTCTCGTGGATTGAATTCGGAGTGTCTAGAAATAACACAACAGCTCCAGGACTCCAATGTGAGCATCGATCGCTTGTAAAGCGCACTTTTCCAGTGTCCTAGTATTTATTTTGAGCCTAAAGTGATGAATGAGAAATAAAGTCAACTCCATTTTTTAAATTATGAGTTTTTAAAAAACATCAATTGAATTCATACGTTGTTTTCCGTTATCTACAGCTAACACTACTGGAAAAATAGGTAATTCGAAAAATAATAAAACTGGCATTCATTGTTGTTGTTTTTTTTTTTTCTTTACTGGGATTCGAAATGTTATTGTAGTCGACCATAATGCTGTTAGATATTGTGTTAGATATGTTAAAATATTTTGCAATTTTTGCAATACTATTCATGTTATTTAAGCAATCGACCATGCTCGATAATGTATTTTTTTTTTTTTTGGGGGGGGGGGGGGGTTATGTAAAAATCTTCCGTTGACGAACATTAAAAAAATATATATATCCTCTTATCCAAAAAAAAAAAAAAAAAAAAAAAAGTAATGCAGTAAACTGAATTCGAAGAATTTCAAAATGTCTCTAAACTCTCAACAAATTACTTAGTAACAACTGTAGCTCTACGAATAATGCATATTATCATTTAAACTTTGATGATCCGGCTTCCCATTTTACTAACTCGCTAACTTTTAACAGATCCTGCTTATACAGTTATTTCGGCGGGGGGGACCTTTACATCAAAACAAACAATCCTACAATTTCTCGATAATTCGACTACTCTCACCGTAGAGGCTTGATTTTTGGAATTTTTGAAATATATGTTTGACAGCATGGTTGCGAAGGTACTCAAAATACCTTAGTAATTAGCCTCTGTAAAATTACTTTTACAGCAACAATAGTATGTTTCTGGGGGGGGGGGGGGGATAAATAAATTACCCCTACAAACTCTGCCGCAAATCATAGTGTAATAATTATAAACAAAAAAAATATATTCTTCAACAAAACATGCTTTCATTAAAATTCATAAAATTGTAGAAATATGGATTAATTGATTTAAATGGGAATTTCGCCAAATTAGCCAGCTATCGCCAAGTTGGTTTCATATATGGCAACTTATTTTTGTCGCCCAAAATTTGGCGCTATTGTGGTAACCCTGCCATTATTATAGTACTTTTCAACAAATACTCATTGCTGATACTGATTTCTACATAGGAAATCAAACTATAATTGAGTAACTATTAAGTTTAAATGTGTTAACCTTAGTAGTGTTAGTTTAACCTTAAGTGGTATTTTTGCGATGTCTTTCGAAAACGGAGATCGCTTGTTTGAAGGCCCCCTTCATCCCCCCCCCCTTTGGGGTCATCTTTTGAAAAATTCCGAAACACTTGTTTACTAATTTTAGTTATACTATAGGCATGTCAAGTTTCAAGATATTATATTTTAGTGGTTTATGAGATAAGGTGATTTTTTTTTTTAATTTGCCCCCCTTAGGGATGAAATTAAAAAAAAATAATAATAATAAATGTCCGATTCATGTGTTGCCCCCTGGAATACATATATATTCCAAATTTCAAAGCTCTATGTCAACAGGAAGTGGGTGAAAAATGAGTTAATAAGATTTGACTGCCATATATAGAATTGTAAGTTGAAAGAAAACATATAGGAATATGACTAATATCAATCGACAGTAATAACCTCTATACTTAAATTCTGCTTAATGGATCGCCTACATATATAGAAATTGCACCGAATATGAAAGTTTTCAATGCTAACACTTAATTTTAACATCGTATTTGTATTCTTCGATAAATTTTACTTTAGCATACCAAATGGCAAATCATTAAGTCAAATAAATTAAAAATTATGTCGGTTTAAAGTTTGGATTTTTTAATGCTAAATTCATTTTTAATCGCTTCAAAAAACTTATAAACAATATATGCCCATGTAATGATTTTAACACATATAAAAAATGCGCACTGTTATCTGTTTCTCTTCATGAGGTATAATTTTTCAAAAACTGGCATTTTGACAGGTATTTCAGTAGTACTAAATGTAATACAGTGGAACCCGGTTAAGACGCGTTTCAAGGGAGTGGACAAAAGTCGCGTATTAAGTGGAATCGCGTATTAAACGTGATTTGTATAATGTTGTAGGATCTGGTCATATTTACACATTTAATTGTCTAAATGGACTTTAGAGCTTTTATTTACATGTTTAAGGTCGAAAATTGTATTTAGATTTAAATTTAATTCATTGTTTCTTTGTATATGACCGACTGGAATACTAACGGAAAACAAATATGGATTCGAAAACGGTTTTATTGTCGCTTTATATGTTTCAACTAAAAATTAAACAACAAAAATAATTTTTGTACTAAGCTATTTTTTTTTTTTTTTTTTTTTTTTTTTTTTTTTTTTTTTTACAAAAAGGAAAAAAACTATATTAAATCTTTGAAGTACATCCCAGCTTTTAAAACGATATTTAGTACTTGTAATAATGAGTACCATTTTAATCTGTCCTCCTTTTTCATATATAAGAAAAAACTATCCTTATTAATCTTCGTATAAAAATATCGTTAGCATAGTTAAAGGCATAGAAAACATAAAAGAATTATTCAATTGTCGTCGTATTCGCTTAATCTTTGTGAGTTTCTCTTTTCCTTTTTGCCTATAGGATACATTATAAAATATAGTAGTGATATAACGTGCATTTAAAACCTCACTAACAAAAGGTATGATCAACTTCCAATCATGATAAATTTTATGACGTATCTGAGTAATCTAAATTCGTCTATATCTCTACTACAGTAAAAACATAGACGAAGCGAGACAGAAAGAATTTTAAGAGCCGGGATCAAAGAAGAATTACAGTTTTGCGGGTTTTGATTTTATTAAAAAATCGACACATTTCCGATTAGTAATTTTTACCTTAATTAATCTGTTATTAAATAAAGTAAATAATTAAATATAAATAAATAATACTATTCTCAAAAAGTGTTTTTTATCTGAATAATATTTTTAAAAAAATCTGATAATTGGTACCAATCAAGAAGAGAAAAGAAATTCGCATCTTGGTGAGTGAATTCGCGTCTTAAGCGTGATTTTTTCCCCTCAAAAGACCGAAAATCTACCGCGTAGTAACCGTTCGCGTATTAAACATGATATTTTTACATTAGCCTTATGGGCGATGTTCAAGGGATCGAATAAAATCCGCGTATTAACCGTGAGCGTCTTAACCGGGTTCCGCTGTATATACAGGGTGGTCATAAAAAAAACTTCCCCGATATATGAACCCCTAGCGGTCTAACTGCTCAACCAATCAAAAAGAAATTTTAGATATACTTATTTGAAGGTATGCACTCGAGATCGTGGTGATTTAAAACAATAGAGCTCTCACGGTTACGGTTACAGTGGAAAAATTTCGAAAGGCAACACCCATTTTCTTCATGCGCAAATTCATTAGCGCATTGAAAAAACATAAATATCGTTGGAATGATACACGTACGATGAAAATTGCCGGCAAAAAAGACCATTGCGAGGAACGAAGGAGTGGCTACTAGAGATGCAACGAATATTCGGCCCATTCGGCCTGTCTGCCGAATATTCGGCTTCGGCCGAATATCAAGTCTATTATTCGGCCTTGGCCGAATACTAATACTAATAAATGTTTTTATATTTACACAGTATAACTTTTTAATTTGACAATTTATATTCATCATGTATAATGAAAATTTTATTTAAAATTAACAAACACTTTTTTTTCCATTGACTTTCATACCTCGAATGAATTTTATCTACCCATAGGTTAATTTAGGAATCATGTTAAAAAATTTTTATGTTGTATCAATAAGTACAAAAAATATCTGTAATAAGCTAACATAATCTGTTAAATTTAAATTTAATCAATAGAGTCAAAACACTGTATTAATTAAACACTAGTGTCGTGAAGGAAATTTTCACCTTGTTATTAATAAACTTTATAACATACAAACATGCTTATTATGTTTATGTCACCTTTTAAGTAGTTATATCTCATAGATCTCAGGGTTGCGTTAAATAATATTTTTTATATGTTTCTGTCACCTTTTAAGTAGTTTGAACTACACACGTTGAACTAATTTCTTCTTAGGAATTTTTAACTCATTAATTTGTATATCAGTTAATCTTGAACATGCTAATGGCGAATGATTAAAATATGTAAACGATTTTTTTACCTACAACAATGAAATCATTTATTGATCTTTGGTATGTTAGAGCATCAGATACTGTTAAATGCAATGAGTGTAATTTGCTTTTCCTTACAGATATTTCCTTCCTCTGAATCTGAAAACATTCACTATACACTTCTTAATAGTTCTATCTGCTGACAGCAAAGAAAAAAAATAATGATAAAAAAAAAATTGTTAATTGTGAGCTTTATATAGTCTACAATGATCTCTTTCCACCATTTTAGAGGGTATTTCTTTCATCCTTTCTATCAGTGGTTTTTCTTAATATATTAAGATTTCTTATTTTTTATTTTATTTCATCTGAAAGCTTGAAACTTATGTTTCCCAGTACTTTTAAAATTTTGTCATTATTTTAAAATGTAACAACAACACACATAATATCTGTTAAAATGTAACTAGACAGTACCTGATGAGGAACTTTTGCTAAGGATTTCTTTTTTTGGCTGAATTATATTATTGAGGCAATTTTTAGGCCGAACATAGCCGAATATTTTTTCAGAGTAAAGTAATGCTTTCAAAAATTAAAAATTTGTATATAAATAATTTTTTAAAAGAAAATAATACATTTTAAATGTGAAATATACAAGAATTGTGCATATAGTGCATACTATATTTTGTTTTTAGGCAAAAAATAAGTTCATTATTCGGCCGCCGAATAGGCCGAATATTCGGCTGTAACTTGGCCGAATATTCGGTATTCGGTTATTCGGCCAAACCACTATTCGTTGCATCACTAGTGGCTACAAGACATGTTTTTCAGTAGCCGATTCTTTTTTCCACTTGTGAACTGACTAATGTTGTAAGATTTGTTTTATAAAATGTGTTTTTGAGTTGTGTTTGTGTACACATAGTGAAAATAAAAACGTAATAATTTGTTTTAGAGTGATGAATATTACGTTACATAGGAACTGATTAAGATTGAGTGCGATATTACACCGGCAATTTTAGTCATGCGTGTATCGTTCCAACGCCATTTATGGTTCTTCAATGCGCTGATGAATTTACGCAGAAAAAAAAGGGTGTTGTCATTCGAAAATTTTGAAATTTTTCCACTGTAGCCGTAATCGTGAGAGCTCTATTGTTTTAAATCATCACGATCTCGAGCGCATATCTTTAGATAACTAAATCTGAAATTTCCTTTCGATTGGTTGAGCGGTTAGGTCGCTAGGGGTACCATATATCGGGGAAATTATTTTATGACCACCCTGTATATGCACATAGATAGATAAATCTACTACAATTAAACGATCTAATAGAAACAAGTGTGCAAATTTCAGAATTTTTTTATTAGGTTAGAAAATATGTAAGATTTTATAAACCTTTTGCATTTTGTAAAATCGCAGATTTTAAGGTTGAATTTTTTTGTAAACGAATTTTAATTGTTTTTCTGTACAGCTTTTCAAAAATGAACGTCTTGAAAGTCTGTGGAATGAACCAAAAATGATTTTATTGATATAAATATGAAGGAGAACCACTTTTAAAACATTTTAGGAATTAGAAGTATACTCTAAAACTAACGGTTTAAAAATTAACTATAGACGAGCGATTACTCGGTATAGTAAATGAACTTTGTTTTCTCATTTTTTAAGATAATTTGATCCTCCTACAACAAATTTTATTTTATTTATTTATTTATTTTAAAAATACATTATGTTTTGTTTCCTTTACTTTTTTAAGGTGTCAACCCTAAGTTCTTTTCAGGATTTGAGTGTTAGAAATCGCACTTTAACCCTCCCATTATCTCCTTTTCAATGAATTTCACTTGTACCTTTGTTCTCCTAAAAGGAGTTAAAAGGTCCCCTTTTTATTACTATTATTTTGTTTGTTTGATTTTTTTTCTTTTCCTTCCTTTTGAGAGGAGTTCTTTGTTTTACAAATGATTCGGTTATCTTCTCTCGGTTATCTATTGTAAGTTGAGATCTAGTTTCGATTTGTAGCTTCCCTATTTGCGATATTTTTGTGTTATTTGTTTACGTCATCTTGTGACTATTGTTTATGTTATGAATCAATTTCTATCTGAGATTTTTGTTCATTTATACTTCTTTGGAAATACTGCATAAAATGCAATATTCTTTAAAAGGATATTTTTCCGTCAGATAATGAAAGACGCGAATGGAAGAATATATTCTTTGTTTTTCTCTAAAAGATTGCTTCGTTTTATGGGTGAATGTGTTGTGATTGAGTGTCAATAAAGTTTTGCGAGAGGAGTACAGCCAGTGATTTCAAATCAATAATAAGGTAAGGAATTATTTCTCTTACCTGGTTTCCATGATCAGAACCACCGGAAACTCCCGAGATGAAGCATGTCTATGTTCTTTCATCGCTAAGTTTGACGAGAACCATTCTAAAACTTTATTTATAAAAGAAAAGATGTGAATTAATGTTGGTTCTAACATTGGTGTGTAATTGCATATTGTTGTTGGAAGCTGCCATGAAGCAGTAGATGCACACATATATTATTTATTATATCTTGATTATTATGTTGAAGAAAACATTTTAATTTCATCCGGGCGTGAATTACAAATGACCCACCATGAATAAGATTTTAACAGCAACTACGTGACTAACAGAAACAAGCGAGAAAAAGATGCACATCTACTTAAAACCGCAGTTAAAGTCTGGCTGAGTGGACATTATTACACTTACATTTGCTTCGCGGAGGAAAATTTCAATCCAGAGTTCAGGGATCGTTTAAAAGTCTTTTTCATTTTATAAGAGTTTTGTTTCGGGAATTCGTACTATCCAACAATGTTAACATTTAAACATACGCTAGAGGTCTGCACGGTCCGAAATTTCCAGCCTGGGTCCTGCCCGAACAAAAGCTATCTTGGACCGGCCCGTTAAAAAAAAAAATCTGTGAATCAGGCCCGGCTCGTGCAAAAATCAATCAAACAGGCATGAAAGAGTTCCTCCTGAATGAGGAAATTCACCTTTTTAGGTGCGTTCGTAATTATATAAATACGTAGCACCTATAGTCGTCGTTCAGTCCGTCTGTCCGTTCAGTCCGTCTGTCTGTCCGTCCGTCTGTCCGCATATAATAGAGCAAAAACTACCCAACCGAATGGTCTGAAATTTTAAATATATGATTGTTGTAAAATTTTGTCGAGCCATTTCAAATTTTATGAAAATCGGATGTATAGTTAAGTTACAGGGACAGTCAAAAGTTTTTCTTTACATTACGGCCAATGGGAAAAATTATTGCGCGTGCATTTTAATGATGTTAAAGCTTTCCGAATGGTCTCAAATTTTAAACATATAATTATTGCGTCATTTTGTCGAGCCATTTCAAATTTTATGAAAATCGGATGTATAGTTTAATTACAGGGACAGTCAAAAGTTTTTCTTTACATTAAAGCCAATGGGAAAAATTATTGCAAGTGCATTTTAATGATGTTGCAGCTTTCCGAATGGGCTGAAATTTTAAATATATAATTGCTGCAAAATTTTGTCGAGCCATTTCAAATTTCATGAAAATCGGATGTATAGCTTAATTACAGGGACAGTCAAAAGTTTTCCGTTACAGTAAGGGGAATGGGAAAAAATTATTGCAAGTGCATTTTAATGATGTTACAGACTATGCACTTATGAATTGCAAATAAATACACATTCAGTACAATATGGGGTGCAAAAAATAATTATAAAACTAGTTATAGTACGAACGCACCTCATTTGCCACGTTTGACGAGCAATTTCCAACTTGTTTAAAACAGTTTTCGATATTCCCTGGATTGATACAAAAAAGCAAAGAAAATATTTGGTGCATATTAAAGTTGGGCAGGGGAGGGGGGCGTCTGAGAAATTTAAGAAATCATAAGAATGATATTGATTAAAATGTCTGACTTTAAAAGAGTGATGCTTTTTCGGAATAGAATATTTCGGCCCGTCTAGATACAGGGTTATCGAAAAAAATGCCTAGATTTAAAAAAATCATAACATCGAAACCTTTTATGTTAAATGAGTAATTCTTTCACTACACGATAACTGGTGAACGCAAGTTTGGTTTTAGTTCACCAGAATTCGTTTGCGAATCTGTGTTATCCGCGGATTTGTTGCGCAGTCGTCAAGATCAGCCGACGCGCCAAACTGCAGCTGCTCAGTACGATGTTGATCGTGCAAAAAAAAAAAAAAAAAAAAAAAAAAAGCATGGTGCGTGATTTGGTATGTGGAGTCAAAGTCAATAGTCATGCACTGTGCTTTTTTTGGCACAGTCAACATCGTACTGAGCAGCTAAAGTTTGGCGCGTCGGCTGATCTTGGCGACTGCGCAACTAATCTGCGCGTAACACAGATACGCAAATGAATTCTGGTGAACTAAAACCAAACTTACGTTCACCAGTTATCGTGCAGTGAAAGAATTACTCATTTAACATAAAAGGTTTCGATGTTATGATTTTTTTAAATCTAGGCATTATTTTCGATGACCCTGTATAAATACTTTTTATAATTTCAGTGTAGTGAAGATGTATTGCTGGAACAAAGACAAAATGGACGTGGGAGAACTTAGCATAGTAAAAAACCTTTTATTGTTTCTAAACAGGAAGATAAAATCTAAAAACAATCCAGATTAAGATTTGACATGAGAGATTTGCTACCATGCTTTACATAAATCCATCGACTATATTTGGACTTGAACCGTAAACAAATTGTTTCCCATAATGTTTTAATTCAAATCTACATTCATTGTTAGTTTAAATTTGATTTTCATTTGTGATATTTTCTAAATTAAGAAAAAAACTGAAATAATCTTACATTATACTTCATTTTTTAGGTGCGTTCGTAATTATATAAATACGTAGCACCTATAGTCGTCGTTCAGTCCGTCCGTCCGCCCGTCTATCTGTCTGTCTGTCCGCATATAACAGAGCAAAAACTACCCAACCGAATGGTCTGAAATTTTTAATGTATGATTGTTGCAAAATTTTGTCGAGCCATTTCAAATTTTATGAAAATCGGATGCATAGTTTAATTACAGGGACAGTCAAAAGTTTTACTTTACATTACGGCCAATGGGAAAAATTATTGCAAATGCATTTTAATGATGTTACAGCCTTCCGAATGGTCTGAAATTTTAAATATATAATTGTTTCAAAATTTTGTCGAGCCATTTGAAATTTTAGGAAAATCGGATGTATAGTTTAATGACAGGGACAGTCAAAAGTTTTCCGTTACATTACGGGGAATGGGAAAAAAATTATTGCAAGTGCATTTTAATGATGTTATAGACTATGCACTTATGAAATTAAAAAATATATACATTGAGTACAATATGGGGTACAAAAAATAATTATAAAACTAGTTATAGTACGAACGCACCTCATTTGCCACGTTTGACGAGCAATTTCCGACTTGTTTAAATAAATATTCATTAAAACGTGACTAAATTATTGGAATTTATCACTGTACAGTAGAAAAATGTTTCACCTTTTTTTTCTTCGGATCACTTTCATGCCTGATGAAATCAGGCCCTTCCCGGCATTATTCGACTTAATTTCTGCAAAAAATTCTGACTTTTCTTAAAATACAGTTAAGATTTTTTTTTTTTTTAATGAATGTCGCATACATATTTATGGGAAAATTCTACAACATATGTTGGATGCCTTATGTTCGCAAGCCATAGAATACAGAAAATCAACGCTAAGTAGATTTCCAAACAGATTCCATTAACAAAAGTTTATTATCGTTTTTACAATTTTTACAAAACAACTTGCTTGCCCGATACGTCCTAGAATCAATTAAGTCCAGTTCCGGCCAGACCTGAGTATGAGTATATAAAATGAAATGTAAGCCAGATCACGGCCTGGCCCCTGGCCCGGGTCTGTTGAAAAAATTAAGTCTGGGCTCAGACACGATGTAACTGTTCGATGCCGATCTCTACGCTGGATATGTTATATTTCTAGATTGATGTTGTCAAGCTATAGCTTCTATGGCTCTCGATCGGCGAATCTATACTTATTCTGGTCGCAGTCACGTCCATTGAAAATTGTTCATATTTTATCAGCTTGGTTTGGTCCTCTTAACTTTGTTATATCAGGCCAATAGGTCCGATCAATTTTTTTCTCGACCCTCCCCGTTAAAAAAAAAAAAATCGTCTTTAACCTGCCGGCGCTGCCCATTTTGAAAAATTGTCTTCTCTTTGCCGGCTACGGGCCAGGCCTGGCCCCGTACAAACCTCTAACATATGCTGCTAAAAATAAATTAAAAATATATATTTAATAAAATCGTTCAATCCAGTTTTCTCTAAATTTAATTTTTGTTATATAACAACTTCTTTCCTATCGTGTCTGCAATTTTTAAATATAAATTTGTGCCTCTTGTCCTAATACTTGTGGTAAAAGCATGTGTATTAACATTAAGGGGGCTGGTCACTCAGCTTCCGGTTTCCTCTCACTAATGTAAAGTCTATGGGCATTTGATGCATTCGTATATTTAAAGTATCTCCTCGGGAAATTAATATTTTTAACTTCTATTTTTTGTGTACACTTCCTAAAAGATGTCTCTTTTTCTTAGTTCTCGAAATATTTCTAAAGTATAGACTTAATTTTATATGAAGTGTGAAGTATACATTTTCAGTTATGGTATGAGCTTTTAAATAAGCTTATGCATATTACGTAGTGTACAAAAATTCTATAGATCAAACGAAGAGCTGACACAAAGAATTGGTGAGCATTACTACGTATGTGCGTAAATTATGCTTTGAAGGCGGTTTTTAATTAAAAAATGCATTTTCCAGGCGAATTATATTTAGTATACGAAGATATGGTTGTAGAATATAAATAAATTCATATACAGGGCTATGCAAAGAATTGGATACATTGCAGTCTATGAATGGTAATTTTTGAAAGTGTGTTTTATTAGTGTTATGTGTTTTTTTTTTTTTTACCCGAATTGTATTTTAGTTCAATATGTGACGTGTATAAAAATCTGTAGATAATATTTATCACTCTACTAAAGAAATCGAGCACATTCCTGTATAATGGCAGAAATTGCTGAAGGTGTGACTGTGATATGCGGTTTTTAACTAAATTAAATTGTATTATATTATGCAGAATGATAGACGTAGACTAATTGAGAAATACGGCTCTTTGCAAAGTAGGACAATCAACTGCCATTTTCTAATCAACCTAATATTTTTAAGCTTATTGCAAAGAGCCTATGCAGTTTAGGATAATTGGATAGTTATAATTACTTCCTAACCAGAATTGCAAAAAATGAAAATAAATAAAAAAATAAGATTTTATAGGCTGTTTATAAAATAACCAGTTGTTTACCAATCAGCCTGATATTTTTCAAGTTAATTACAATGTGGCTATGCAGTTTTGGGCTAATTAAAAAACGACCAAATGTTTGTCCAAACAGCCTGTTTTCACACAGACTTATAAGTCTTGGTTAGTGAATGTTTATGCATATAGTTTTAATATAAAACATATTAGAAGAATTTAAAATAATTACAAAATAATCTATGCAGTAACTGTCATATTGGCAGATTTCATTTACACACCTGTGTGTCTAAGAAAAAACGAAACTCTGTGACGCTACAATTCCTAAAAATGATGAATTACAGTGCCCAGTGCCCAATTCTGTTGACCACGTGTCTTGGGGTGGTATACCTCAAATGTCCCGGTCAGGTGATCTACCTAACGCGGGACCCCCCTTATTTAGTTCTCAAGCAAGCTTAGTATTAATTTTATTGATCCCGATTGAGTGAAAGGTTGACTGAATCGGTGTTTAACCCTGGATCTGTAGCGTGGTAGTGCGACGCGTTGACGACCACTAAGCCACTGGTCTTCGGTGTCTAAGAGTAGTGCATACTTAATTTTCTATTTTAAGGATATATTTTGTACAAATACGCCGCGAAGAAATATGAAAAAAATCACAGACGAGGCAGATTTAAAACGTAGTCTTAAAATCACGCCGAGAAAAGGGTTTGCTGAATGAAAATTAAAAAAAACTATTTATAAGAAAACTATTTTAATGGCAGATTTGATTTGCGCGCTATGTTGATAACAAAGTTAATAAATATTTTATATTTTTTATATAGTTATATTGTGTTTCCACTCTCCGTAAAGATTTATAAAAAAAAAAAAAAAAAAAAAAAAATCAGATGAGGCAGATTTTATGCCTTATTACCCTTATTTTTGAATGTCTGTGATTTGTTCATGATTTGAGTATCTTTCTGCCCTATACTAAATGTATCTTTTAAAATTAAAGTAAATGAAAATTAAATTATGAAGTTAATATAAGAAAAATGTATTATTTTAAATGTCTGGTAGTAAAAAGCCTTTTCTAGCATAACAAGAGCATGACTGATTGGAATACCATCTAGAATTTTTCAATTAACCTATAATTTTCACTCTTATTGCAAAGAACCTATAACAGTTTAGGCTAATTTTAAAATGTTAAATTTTTTCAAATGTCCTGGTTTTATGAATGTTAATTCCAACAAGCTAAGATAATAAAAGTTTAATTAAAATATATCTGTACCTTGAAACAAAAAGGGCCAGTGTCCAAAATTGAGAAATTTGAGTTAAATGCACGAATGAATTCAGGATGCGATATAAAGTAATTGTTAAAAGGGCCAAAGTCCTCCCAATATTAGATCATTGAAAATAAAATATTTTGTCGAGGCCAGTGTTAATTACTGTTGATGTAAAAATTGCCAATTTAAAATGTAAAAAATAAAAAACTAAATGTAACATTAGATTGCAGTGAGAAAAACATTACTAATTTGAAAGGAACAACTTTGAAAAATAATAGTACAGAAATCGTAGCAAGATTCTTAAAATTCCTCAAACTTAAATTGGGTTTCCTGTCATTTGAGAAAAATGGACATTGGCCCTTTTTGGTCCAAGGTACAGATATAAAGACTAGAGAACAGGAATTCTGCTTTTTCAGAATTTAGTGTCGCCCCCGGCATTTCCATTACTTCATTTTCTTCTGATGGACTGATGGCTTCCATTATTATGAAACAGTCATTATAAATGAAGTGTTAGGTGAATATAAAAGAGCAGGCGTAAAAAGGTCGTAAACGTAAAAGGCTGATATTTCTGGTCAGAATGGGGGGGGGGGGGGGGAAGGGCATGTTTTTTTTTTTTTCTTTTTCAAAATATTCTTGTATTCGGATTCAAAATATTTTTGTATTCAGATGAAGAAGGTGGTACAATACAAGTCATGCATTTCAAAGTTTCATAACTCGGTCAGTTGTACTGTTAGATGGATGGGACTTTTTTTTTTGTCTTAATTGTCAGCGTAATAGGAAAAATATAGGACCGGGGGGTCATTTAAAAAATAAATTTCGTAATTTTTAAAGAAATGTTTTTATTGACCCAGATCGCTTTTAAAATACTTTTTTGCTTCATTTAAAACATTTCTACAGGGTGTATCTGAAATGCTTCAACAAACTTAGGGGGATGATAGTACTCATCAAGACGAACAAAAAATGCAATGGAACATGGGGTCGCAAACCACTTATTGAGTCACAAATACAGGGTGTTTCACCCTAGCTGAAATCGGCTTGTCGGTAATATTTTTGCGAAAAATTAAAATATTGTAATAAAAATATAACGATGTGTACCTTATTTTGTATGAAATGTGATACCATCACAAAAAAAAGTGGTAGAAGTTTCCATTATACGCTTCCCATTTTGGACTGTGATTATCAGTTCATATACGGTATCATCGATTGTGTGAGTACTCTGTTTTTCCAGAACTTTTTGTGATGTTATCACATTTGATACAAAATAAGGTACATATCGTTACATTTTGATTGCAAAATTATTACCGACAAGCCGACAGCTAGAGTGAAACACCCTGTATTTGTCACTCAATAAGTGGTTTGCGACCCTATGTTCCATTGCATTTTTTGTTCGTCTTGATGAGCACTATCATCCCCCTAAGTTTGTTGAAGCATTTCAGATACACCCTGTATAATTGGAACTATATGTCTATGGTGAACGGTTTAGGAATTAGCTACTGGACATCGTTGAGAGTGGACACCCTGTATAAATCAGCTGAAAAATGCATTACACTGCAGCACAATTAAAAAGCCCCATTAACCCTAGTAACAAGTACCACTTTTTTCTATCCCAATTAAAAGACACTCATTGAATGCATTCGTATTGGTACTTTAGGAAACAATAATAAATACTTCCCATGATCATCACTAGATAGCAATAGCACTTCCAGTAAGCTAAAAATTGTTCACGTAGCTTTTTTGGCGCGTGTGATTGTCAATTTGCTTCCATTTTCTTGTCTGACATGATATCTCTAACTTTTGCTTGGAAACATCTTAAATTTTAAAGGTCATATAAAGGCTGTCATATTTTTTTTTTCTTATTTTAAATAGATCACTTGACAATATGTTATGCTAATAAACAATTAAATTTAAAAAAATAAAAAAACCTGACTGCGTGAAAAGCGAACTAATTATTTCTCATCAACGTAAAACTATTTTTTTTTTCAATTCCTACTATTAGCTCACACTCTCGCTATATATATCTTGTTCAAATTTTTAATCGTTAATAAAATACTTATTATTCATCCAATCAAGCTCAAATACATTTTTTAAAACTTGTAGTGGATGACACTTGATGTTAATCCAGTTTTTTTTCAAATATTCATTCATTAATTAAATTTAATTAATTAATTTTCAATAATCGAGAGAGCCCTCTTCTTGATCAAGGTATTTTAAGACCGAGAGAGCCCTGTTCTTGATCAAGGCATTTTAAGCGCCACTCAAGAGGTAAGAAGAATGAGAGAAAAAAAATTCTCTTATTGACCTAAGTAGGAATTGAATTAAAACATTTTTTTTTTATATATTGCTTGTTTATATTACTTACCTATTTTTTTATTTACTTCTATTGATGGCGTTTAAGTTGTGTTTAATTGTTAGTTCCTATCTATAAACACTGTTTTGATGAGGTCTATAGATGCCTATGATAGTTATAGTTGCAGTAAAGCTAGAGATCCTACATACACAACTTCAAGGTTGTATAATATTTTAACGGAGCTTCTGACTGCAAAATAGTCAGTGAAACATCGTCTTCATTTTGAAAGACCTATCCAGTGATATGCCACTCAATAGGGTGCGTACATTTTTTTTCGTCTCTACCGCCATTTTGAATTTATAAAAACAAAACCTAGCCTATAACCCTCGGGCCGTTAAGACAAATTAATAGAGACCTCATTCATTAAAATCCACCCAGCCGTTAGGACGTTTCGAGGGTATAAAGAAATCCACATACACAGATACGCGTGAAACACATAACCCTTCTTTTCAGTCGGGTAAAAAAAAAAAAAATAATTTTCAGTTTGAAAAGTGCTCCGTAAAGTAAACAAAGCGGTACTTTTAAGTACTCTCGGGACTGCGTTGAACAAGATTTTTGCTTAGATTTTTATCATTTTTTATCGGCGGATATTGATACAATGTAAGGAAAGATATTGTATGATTTATGTGTGACATGGATGTATAATAAAGCAAAAAATATGTTATTATTATAAAACAAAATAGAAAAAAAAATTACAAAAAAAAAAAAAAAAAAATCTAACTTTTAGCATTTTTATGAATGCTTCTGAGTTTTCTACAACTAAAAGTTTGGAAATTTCTTTCAGATATGCTTTCAATCGACGATAGTGTTACAACTGTAGAACATTCTTCTGATGGCGAAATACGCACTGCTGATGAACTAACGGTATCATCATCTAATCATATACATAGAAACACACTCGATATATGCATGATAAGTCACATTAAAATAATAAGAAAAAATTGGATAGAATTTTTGTATCTAAGTCTCGATTTTTCTCCAAGCGTTATGAGCTAACGGTACTTTGAAGTACCACATCAAGTAATTAGCCTCAATTAAAAAAAAAAAAAAATTAATCTTTTATTTTTAGTGCATATATCTTCTAATGTATCATAGTAATGCAAGGTTAAAAGTTTCGAGGCGATAGTTTTTTAATTCATAATTTGGGATATAAAGGATTAAGCAATTCACACTTACTATATGCAGTATGCAAAAATTCAGTTACATTTAAAAACGCGAAAAAAGGTTGAAATCGCACTTTCAGCAATTAACGCTCATAGATTGTACTGTAAAGAAATTATTTTTTGTGTCCCTGCAAACATGGGCGTACCCAAGGGCACCCCCCCCCCCCCCGAAATTTTCGAAAATGATGTGAAAAAGTGACGATTTTTTTTCTTTCTTTTTTGGAAAAAAAATTAATTTTTTTTTTCAATCATACAGCAGACTAGTCATTCTTATTAGTTCCATATTAGTCCAAAGAAGAGAAAGGGGACTGATGGAGTTACAGCACCCCCCCCCCCTCCTCCTCCCAAAATAGTCGAAAAATTAAATGAAAAAGTGTTTTTCCTTACTTTTTTTAGATAAATCTGTAATTTTTTTCTTCTGTCATACAGCAAAATAGCCATTCTCGTTAACACCATATTAGTCCATATTGACATCACAACATACCCAAAGATGGGGAGGGGCTGATGGAATTGCAGCCCCCTCCTCTCGAAATAGTCGAAAATGAATAAAAAAAATAGTCCTATTTTCCTTCTTTCTGTTTGAGATAAATTTGCAATTTTCCCCCTATCATTCAACAGACTAACCGCTCCCTTCGCTTTAGTTCCATATTAGTCCACATTGGCACCAAAGAAGAGAAAGGGGCTGATGGAGTTACAGTCCTCCCCCTCTTCCCAAAATAGTCGAAAAAATAAATAATAAGAAATGAAAAAAATGTTTATTCTTTAATTTTTTAGATAAATCTGTAATTTTCTCTTCTGTCACATACAGCAAAATAGCTATTCTCGTTAACCCCATGTTAGTCCACATTGATATCACAGCATACCCAAAGATGGGGAGGGGACTGATGGAATGAAATGAAAAAGTGCTGATTTTTTTTTCTTTTTGGTTTGAGACAAATTTATATTTTTCCTTTATCATTCAAGAGACTAGCCGCTCTCTTCTCTTTAGTTCCATACTAGCGCGCAGTGACACCACATTATACCCAAGGATGTGAAAGGAGCTAATGGGGTGCCTCCTCCCAAAATAGTCGAAAATGAAATGAAAAAATGCTGTTTTTTTTTTTTCTTGTTTGAGCTAAATTTGTAATTTTGTTTTCGGCAATCCTTATTTATTTTTTTTTTTTTTAGATCAATCTCTAATTTTTCTTCTGCCTTACAGCGAAATAGCCATTCTCGTTAACACCATATTAATCCACATTGACATCACAGCATACCGAAAGAAGGGGGAGCGACTGATGGGATTATAGTCCCCTCCTCACGAAATAGTCTAAAATGAAATGAAAAATATTGCTTTTTTTTTTTTTTTCTTTCTCTTTGAAATAAATTTATTTTTTTTCTTCTATTATTCAACAGGCTAGCCGCTCTCTTATTTTTAGTTCCATATTAGGGCATATTGACACCACATTATACCCGAATAAGTGGAAAGGGAGTTACAGCCCCACTGCCCCCCAAAATTGCCGATTTTTTTTTCATTTTTGTTTGAGATAAATTTGTAACTTTGTTTTCTGCAATACAACGAACTAGCCATTCTGGTTAGCCTCATATCAGCGCACAGATAGAACACCTCATTATACCCAACGAGAGGAAGGGGGCTGATGGGTTTACAGGTCCCCTTTCAAAATAATAAAAAATGAAATGAAAAAAAAATGCTGATTTTTTTCTTTCTTTTAAGATAAATTTGTATTTTTTTTTTCTGCCGTGCAGCTATTCTTGTTAGCCCCATATATTAGTGTGCAGTGATGCCCCAGCATACGGTACCCAAAGAAGTCGATGGAGACGGGGGTTATGAGGTTCAGCTCCATTCCCCCTCCAAAGGTATCACAGTGAAAGGGAAAAAAAGCTGATATTGTTTCTTTCTTTTTGAGATAAATGTGTTTTATTTTCTGGCATGCCACGAATTTGTCATTTTCGTTAATCCAATATCCTCGTCAGTCCTGCGACCAAATTTACTTGAAACCACAAAATCTATTTTCAAAATGAAAAAAATTTAAAAAATAAACACAATTCTTGTTTTTGTAACACTTTTTTTAAATACCAAAAAATTGAAAATATCCCCCCCCCCCGCCCCCAATTTCATGTATGATTTACTTGCTGCTCGCGCACAATTAAAAGTAGAGGTGGTTCTGATTCGAATTTTCCGCAAATTTAAGACATTCAGTTCCAAAAATTTACAAAATTCGCTACTAAAAAGTCGCGAATTTTGACAGTCGCCATAAAAAATCAGTTTTGTCACTCGTTCGCAGAAAAAATCTCCAATTTCGCCAAAGTATCGCGGAAAAATGTGGAATTGGTCAAAGGATTGCGAGAAAAACGCGAATTTCGTCGAAGGGCCATGAAATAAACGCGAATTTTGTCAAAGAGCCGCGGAAAGACACTAATTTTGTCAGAGGGTAGCTGAAAAAACGCCAATTTCTTTAAAGGATTACGATAAAAACCCCACAAATTTCGTCAAAGGATCGGGCGGAAAACGCGGATTTCCCCAAAAGGCCGCGAAAAAACGAGTATTTTATAAAACAAAAACTGCGAATTTCGTCAAATAATCGCGACAAAACGCGAATTTCGTCAAAGGATCGCGAAAAAAGCACAAATTTCGTTAAAGGGTCGCAGAAAAAAACGAGAATTTCAACAAAAGGTAGCGAAAAAGACGAGGATTTCATCAAAGGGCTGCGAAAAAAACGAAAATTTCGTCAAATAATCGCGAATATCGCCAAGTGATCGCGTAAAAATGCGAATTTCGTCAAAGGACCGCAAAAAATCCCCCCCCCCCCACTTATCTACCTATTCCGTCTTAACTTTCCAGCTAGTATTTTTCATTTGGAACAGTTTAATTTAAAGTCATTATTTTTACTTGTGCAATGCATAAATAATAAACAGTCGTTATTTTACATATGTAATAATAAAAATTTTCGCCCTTTTATCTTAATTAACCTATTCCAAATTATTATAATGTCTACCTTTTTTACTTAGCTTTAATGCTATCTTAAATATCTTTTATCTTTTTTCCATGCTTTAAATACGTATTCTTTTATTATTCTAAAAACCTTAAATCCATTTGTCTAATCTTATTAAATCCATTAAATTACTTTTTTTTTTTCATTTTATTCTGAAACTAAATTCTTTTTGTTTCGAATGTTTTTAATATCATTTGTTCTCTGATGTTCTATTTCCCATAATTCCTTGCCAGCCTCCTGCCTACATTTGTTTGCGTTATAAAACTGACGCCGAGTCTAAAGAGTTCATCATCGACGTCAGGCGTACTTTCCCCTTTTCCCGGAGCTAAGTCCTATCGTAGCCTGCCTCTCGTCGCGTCCTCCCGGCTATTTTTATGGGGTTGGTTCATTCGCTTGTAATGTATTCGTACGCGTGTTTTTTTTCGCAAGTATTTAACCTGTTGCATTGGCTGAGACAAAGAGAATATTACGATTATTGATTTGCTTAAATAACCCATGTCACCTGGAGAGCTTTGTTTACTGTATCTTCGCCATGCTGTTCTAATATTTAATATCTAGTGGTTTACATTTTACGACGTAGCAACGACCCGAACATGGGTAGCATCTAGTGGAGTTGGTGCATTTTATGATCATCTAATTAATATTTGATGAATCTAAAGGCTTCAGTTATTTTCCTGGAAACTGCCAATGGACGTCGGCTTGATCTTCCACTCTTAACCATGATTTTGCGACTGCAAAACTTTGATTTCTCGGTTGAGTTAGATAATGAGTGTATGGTTGCTGCTTAAGACCGATATGTTTATATCATACTAGTGAAAACGTATCATATATGTGTATAAAAATATTTTATGTATACAAAAAATATTTTGTGTTTGTTATATTAATTTATTGTTATATTAATTTATTGTTAAACAAGAACCGTACCCAGAATTTAGTTTCGGGGGTGGGAAGAACAATTTTATAGATTTTAAGCTACAATGACTTTCTTTTAAATGAAAGTATATATATATATATATATATATATATATATATATATATATATATATAAACAGTAACCCTTTTCAACTTATTTCGAAGTGGGACGGCCTCAGGATTGAACCCGTGCTTCCCCTCCCCCCCCCCCCATGGTTGATTCTAAGTTATAAAAAATATTCTGAAATTCACAGCAAATTATCTGAAAGATTACAGCAGAGAGGGGGGAAGGGGGGAAATCCCTTCTCGACGCTAATTATTTTTGTTGCGGGCGGGGGTGTAACTCTGTTTTCATTTCAGGTCAATATCAGGCTGTTTGTAGATTCCTGCAAGTTGGGTTCGGGTTAACCAGATTTTTAAAAAGTTTGTTCAGCATATTATTTCAGTTTAAAAACTATACCTATCCCAGCAAAGAGGAAATTGCTGGCCAGCAGCAAGATAGGTGCTGGCAATGATGGAGAAGTGCTGGCTGATGGTCTACAACTGCATGACCACTGCTGGACAGCTTCAGTCAACTTTGCTGTTGGAAATCATGAGAGAAAATTCTGGTGGGCATCCATTTTATCTCATGCGCTGGCCCACCACTACATGGAAGTGCACGAACTTTTGCAGTATTATTGCTGGGAACCCTTACCCTAAGTGGCGCTGCGAATATCGAAGACATTGAGTATTTGAACACAAATGAACTGAACTGATTTGAACTGAAATGAATATCTTAGCACAATTTAAGCTGTGAGGTAATTTTTTTTTTTTTTTTTTTTTTTTTTTGTAAATTGTAAAAAATATAGCACCACTGCCACCAACAAAATAAATAAGTAAATGAATAAATAAATAAATTCTTTATTTCAACGCACTTTTTTTTTCTCCTTAAATCTGGTTTTACTAGGTTACAAAGGATTTCGGTTTTCATAATTTATGCAGTTCAGAATCAATAATAAAAAAAAGCGTATAAAATACATAGGATTTCTATACAATAGAATAATTTCTATACCAGTTTAATGATTGGGAACGTAAATCACAAAAGAAACAAACTTGAAATAGTGTAATGAGAGCTTGAAAACTACGAGCAGTCGTAGAGTACGCTGAAAGCACTTGTTCATGTCCGATCACGAAAACCAAGCAGCATCGAGCGCGGTTAGTACTTGGGAGGGTGACCACATGGAAACCGCTGAAAGTTCAAATATTTCTATAGACATTTCTATTATAGACACTTCTAAAAATATTTCTATAGCTTTTTCTATAGCTCTTTTAGAAAAAAGAGCCATAATTATATAATACTTTGTTTTTTTTATAGACTTCTATAAGAAATTTTTGTAAGGGAAAGTGCTGGGCCAGCAAAGGAATAGCAGTGGGATAGGTGCTAGCACTGCAGAAAAAGTGCCGGATTGAAGTAATGTGATGCCATACGAATGCTGGCCTGCTGTTGATCATCACTGATGGGCCAGCTGCATTCGGCTCGGACACTTTTCTACAGGTTTAAGTAATGGCACCCTTGCACTTTACCGCTGATGGCACTGCTGGCTGCCATCTTTTTTCCATCTGATGGCCCACTGTTTCTTTCTTTGCTGGGATAATAATAAATAAAGATGTTTGTATGCGTTTTTTCCGCTACCCTTTCATGAAATTCAGGTTTTTATCAAGACGCTTTAACGAAATTCGCATTTTCCCGTGATCTTTTGACGAAATTTGCTTTTTTACGCGGCCCTCTGACGAAATTCGCGTTTTTTCCGCGGATCTTTGACGATATTTGCGTTTTTTCTGAGGCCCTTTGACGAAATTCGCGTTTTCTCTGAGGTCCATTGATGAAATTCGCGTTTTCTCTGAGGCCCTTTGACGGAATACGCGTTTTATTGCTATCCTTTGTCGAAATTTGAGTTTTTTTGCGGCTTTTTTGACAAAATTTGCATTTTTTCTGCGGCTCACTGACAAAATTCGTGTTTTTTCTGCGACTCTTTGACGAAATTTGCCTTTTTACGCGTGTTTTTGACGAAATTCGCGTTTTTTTCGCGGCTTTCTGTCGAAATTCGCTTTTTTCCACAGCCTTTTGGCGAAACTCACGTTTTTTCCTGTGGCCCTTTCACGAAATTCAGGGATTTTTTACGATCCTTTGTCAAAATTCGCGTTTTTCCGCTTCTCTTTGATGTGCTTTTTAGAGATCCTTTGACGAAATTCGAGTTTTTTTTCGCAATTTGTGTTTTTTCCTCTGCTTTTTGACAAAATTCGCACTCTTTTTTCGTCTTTTTGACGAAATTCGCGTTTTCTCTGCGGTCTTTTGACGGATTTCACGTTTTTTCTGTTTCCCTTCTTGGCGAAATTCGCGCTTTTTTGCGATCCTTTAACGAAATTCCCGTTTATTCGCTGCCCTTTGACGGAGTGCGCGTTTTTCGAAATTCGCGTTTTTTTCCGCGACTTTTGGTGGAATTCACGTTTTCTCTGCAGCCCTTTGTCGAAATTCGGGTTTTTTCAGTGCTAATTTGACGAAATTCGCGATCATTTGATGAAATTCGCTTTTGCTCCACGATAATTTGACAAAACTCGCGTTTCCTCCACGATCATTTGGCGTAATTAGCGTTTTCTCCGCGATCATTTGTCAAAATTTGACTTCCTTTGACAAAATTAGCATTTTAACCTCAGCCCTTTGACAAAATTCCGGTTTTTCCTTCGATCCTTTAACGAAAACGATTTTTTTGGCGACCATTTTCCAAAAAACGTGATTTTTTTTAAATTTTCGGACTGTTGACCGAATTTTTAAAATTTTCGGAACCTTATGCCTTAAATTTTCGTAAAAGTTGGAACAATATCACCCCTGCCGTTCCCCTTCTTCCCCCTTTGGCTGCGGCCTTATTGTCAAAAATGATTTCTGTTTACAACACAATTCAACGTGTTTCGTAAGATTTAGAAGATTATGGAAATTTAAGTCAGCCCCCCCCCCCTCCCCTCGAAATAAAATCCTGGGTACGCCACTGCCTGCAAATGAACAATAAATGCTGAAAATGCCCCCTTTTTTACAGTAAGACTCTTGTAAAGTACCTCAGTTATGGATATGAATTCGTTATGCTTGAAATAGCGCAACATCAGTGTTCATATTTATGTTTGTAAATGAAAAAATTATAGGGCAAAGTAAAAAATAAAAGTTGCGAGGAAAAGCAAAAAAAACAACAACAAAAAAAAACATCTTGTGGAATATTAAAAAAATTATTTTAAAATATTATTTTATCACCAAACCCTTTCGTTAAATCAGCCTACAACCTTCTGTGACAAAAAATTTATCATCATTTATAATGCTTGTCTTAACACTTAAAATTTCGTCGAGAGCCTGCGCTTTAAAATGCTTACATGCGCTTAAAAAGAAAAAAAATCTTTAATCTTGTTCTGTACTAAAAAACTTTGTCGGAACCTGATTGATTAGTCGTTCACAGCAAAAGCAGAAGATGAAAATTTTATCCTCAAATGCTTTATGGGGATCGGTGTGTGGTGGGAGGAATTGTGAGAGAATCAGAAAAGGGAAAAAAAAAAACTCATGATAAATCTATAAAAAGTTCTACTTAGGAGCAAGCTCAATTCTTAGAAAGAATTTCCAAAGAACGCTATTGAAGTATATATTATGCTTTTTATCATTGTCATTGAAACAGCCGTAAATTCTGAAAATTATTCAATCTAGAATGTGGTAATAAAGTTTTATCCTGCATTTTAACTTTTTTGTTTGTTTGTTTTTCTGTTTTCGTGTAAGAATATTGCTCTGCGCCAAGAGAGAGATGTCTTTTTTGAATTGCCAGTCTTAAATAGATTAAGAAATTTTTAACTAAGAGGTTTGGGGATGTATTTTCTGAAAAAATGTTTTTCCTTTTGCGTATGTGTTCTTAAAATTAAAACAATATATACAGTTTGTTTATTTATTTATTTTTAGATTTAACGAAAATGAATTAATACTTTAATTGTACATACTTATGTGTATTGTCCTGTTGTCTGATTTTTTTTTGAAATTACTCAGCAATACTCTGTTTTTCTCAGCAATAATATATAACTTGTCGTAATTAACTTGAAGAGAACTTTTTTACACATTTATTTAAATTAAAAAAATAGTAAATCATGTATGATAAAGTAGTATAAGTTAAGTAAATTAAAAAAAAAAAAAATTAAAATAATTGAAATTGAACTTAAATTGATTATAAGTAACACTTATGAAATTAAAAATATATCTCAGCAGCAGAGTAGAAATTGTAATTAGTATAAAAGCAGAGTTCGTTGATATAAATCAATGGATATATATCATGATATACTCGTATATCCGATATTTATTTTCAAAATATCAAGATTTTAGATTTTTTTTATATACTTGATATTTATTTTCAAAATATCATTGTGCAAGATATGTTATGCATTTTCAACCAAAACAAGTGTAAATGAAATTTTCAACTGTTATTGACTTTGACTGTGTCATTCTGTAGGTAAACAACTTTTGTCTCTGGCAGGGACTTTTTTAGTCAAAGAAGAAAACAAATATTTTTTCCAAGCTTTATGTTTGAAACTTTTATTTTTAAATGTAGAACTAATAATTATGTGGGCATAATTAATTCAGAACAGCCATTGAAAGATAAACTGTCTAATTTAGATAATCAGTTATATACAGCTTCGTTAGAAAAGAATCTTTTTCTGGTTTTTTGGACTAGTTTAGTTTAAACTGTACAACATGTTAGGGAATAAAAAATAAGACAAGCTTACATTTATGTTAAAAATTTTCAGTACAAAAAACTATTTTGTATTAAAAATTTTGTTTCAAAGGAAAATCAAATTTCAAAGTAATTGCTTAAGAGGATGCGCAAAGGCCAACATAGTGAAAAAGATTCCATGCCGGAACTCGAACCCGGGCCATCAGTATAGGGCAACTGACGTTCTACTGACTAAACCACATGGAACGATACCCGCACGGCATACATTCAGACGTTAATTTAGGTGTGCTTTAATATATATTGTGAATCGATGTTAATGAGAAATTGCCGGGCTAGGATATCGGCCTGGGGTAACTTAGTGGTAAAGCAACAACACGGTACGCTGTGGACCCAGGTTCGAATCCTGGCCCCGGCTAATTTTTCACTTCTGTTGAGTTATTGTATTAATTTGTGTTCATGTCTGTCTTATTATATATGTACCTTTAATAATCATATATACATGTATATATATGTATCAAAATATAGGATTTTTAAAATATATATATATTTATGATCCCTGTTTAAAAGTAAATATAGGTGTTTTAAACACTCTTTTATAAGTATTCAATCTTTATCTTGAAAATCACGCTTAATTTCATGACTGAAATTCATGCTTTTTCCCAAAAAAATTCCATTACAGTAGCTTAATTTGGCGTGGAGACTGAAATCGATTACGGAAAATTCACACCTTTTTTTACGCTTGGTAGAAAGCGCTAGTTAGTGAATTTATTATAAAGAAAATATGTTTTTGCTCTGATTCTTTCTTATGTAAGTGGGGGGGGGGGGGGGGGAAACATTATTTAAACTATTTCTTTAGAATTTATAAATTGATTTCTCAATGTATATTAATGATTTAATTAATATGAAGCTATTAATTGATCAAAGCGTATTTATTAGAAAAATATATTTCACTCTTTATTTTTTATTTCTTGTTTTTTGTCTTTTTACTATTTCGTAGTTCCAGTTTCACGCTTAGTTGGTCTATTTTGGCGCATCATTAAATCCATTGAATATATAATACGTGATTTATCACATTGCTAACGAAGCGTAGAACAAACAACAACAATATGAAAAATGTCCAAACCGGGAATCGAACCCGGAACCGTTGGAATAGCGCTCCAAGTGCTCTACCATGTAAGCTACGAGGACGATGCCCAGCTTAGCATTTCCCACATATGTTGGTAACACTGCAACATCAGCGCAAGATGGAATAGTCTTCATGAGCACACAGTCCTCCGGCGAAACATGAGACAGAAACAAACCCAGTATCGGTGACCACATATATAATTTTAATTAATTTTCAGCAGTGAAATTACGCTCGAAATTATTGAATATATAATACGGGATTTATCACATTGCTAACGACATACATTGTTTTCACATTGTTGGTTCTACGCTTCGTTAGCAATGCGATAAATCACATATTATATATTCAATAATTTCGAGCGTAATTTCACTGTTGAAAATTAATTGAAAAATTAATTAAAATTATTAAATCCATTGTTGTTGTAACACATATACAATTATAATTAAGAATATTTGTCGATTTATCACGTGACCGGCTAACGGAAAGCCTTAAAATTAGTTTATTAATTTTAAAATACAATATATGAAAATGTTACATTGTCAGCGGAAACACACTTGTGATCATAATTTTTATTATCCTAGGACAGGCACGGCGAGCCTATGGCACGCGTGCCATAGGTGGCACGTGGTAAAATATTCTCAGTACTACCTTGATTGAGATTCTAAAGAAAAATATAATGAAATTAAACAATTTACACGATTTTAAACAAGACGGAGTTTTCTAATTTTTCTTTTCTTTTCTGATATTGAAAGGCAATTTATTAAATTCCAACATATTTTAATGTGGAGTGGACTTTATATATTTTTTGATACTTTATCAAATTAGGAGAAGATATGAAGAAAATGAAAAAGAAAGATCGTTTCGTATTATAAGAAGAAAATGACGCCATTGATGAAAATATACTGATTTGGTATCAAATTTGTCATTTTGACGATTCTTCTCTCTATTTACGCCTCCTAGTCGCTATTTTCAAAAATGAATGGTATGAAAAAATCAAATAGAAACCACTTCTAAGATGACTCCAATTCAGCTTGAATTATATTAAACATACTCGGTATCAATCTGATATTAATTATTTGCCATCCAAAATGCAATAACACAAATAAAATTTACTCTTTTATTATTTTCTAAAATTCGTACAATTATTACCATAATTATTACCGTGTAATACCCAAATGTGGGTCTCCTTTATACTTTTTAATTCTCATAAACAAAAATTCAATTATTTTGATCCACTATTCGTTTTTAGGTGCTTTCGTAATTATATAAATACGTAGCACCTATAGTCGTCGTTCAGTACGTCTGTCTGTCCGTCCGTCTGTCCGTCCGCATATAACAGAGCAAAAACTACCCAACCGAATGGTTTGAAATTTTAAATATATGATTGTTGCAAAATTTTGTCGAGCCATTTCAAATTTTATGAAAATCGGATGTATAGTTTAATTACAGGGACAATCAAAAGTTTTTCTTTACATTACGGCCAATGGGGAAAATTATTGCAAGTGCATTTTAATGATGTTACAGGCTTCCGAATGGTCTGAAAATTTAAATATAATTCTTGCAAAATTTTGTGGAGTCATTTCAAATTTCATGAAAATCGGATGTATAGTTTAATTACAGGGACAATAAAAAATTTTGCGTTACATTACGGGGAATGGAAAAAAAATATTGCAAGTGCATTTTAATGATGTTACAGACTATTCACTTGTGAAGTGCAAAAAAATATACATTCTACAATATGGGGTGCGGAAAATAATCATAAAAATAGTTATAGTACGAACGCACCTCATTTGCCACATTTGACGAGCAATTTCCAGCTTGTTTCATTTGTTGGCACGCCATGGGTGTGGTAAAATTGTGAAAAGGTTTGCCTTACTGTTCTAGGATATCAAGAAGTGAGTGAAAAGTCGGTTACAAAATTCCATCTTTACCTACCAAAAACCAAGTTAAGTTACATAAAAAAAATGCGATGTTACATATGAAAAATTCTTAAACCTGAGCTGCCCCGTATATAGAACGATGATAAAATATGAGGTAAGAATTGATAATTTCACGGTTGTGGATTTATTTTCAGCTCCTGATAGCCCCCCCCCCCCCCACACACACACACACCAAAAAAAAAAAAAGGTCTTTTGAAACATTCTGAATTATGGCTTAATTATGAGCTCTATAAATGATTTCGTTAAATACTTTAATTTCGCTTTTAACAGGCTGGGAATTTATTTTGTAATTAAAAAGTGCCATTGCTAAATTTATCTGTTATCGAAAATTGTGCTTAGTTGTTGGTTTGTATTTTTCCCATTGCATTTTCATTCTCATATCACCATAACAAACTTCTCCCACGACTTAAAATTTACGGATTTCAATTTAGATTAATTGCTATTTAAAAAGGTCACAGTTTTATTATTGAAATTAAGCTCAGTAAAATATCGTATTCCAATAGATAACAACTTTTTAAATTTCTCTTTCTTTTCTCTCTGCTTTCAATAATAATTTGATTTCAGTTATGAGGTTATTCAGTTAACCAGTGATTCAAGTGACTGGATTGCATTAACTCTTCGAAACACAGTTATTTGAATAAAAATAAAAGATGCCTCATTGTGTCCATAGGTACCACAACCGTTGTAAAAATGATGTATCTATACTAATCTATACTCTATACTAATATTATAAAGAGGTAAAAATTGTTTATTTGTAGGAGGTAAGCTCTGGAACTACCGAACCGATTCAAAAAGCAGTGGTATCAAAATGATGGTGTTAGTCCAACTTAGAACATAGGATATATCTTATGTCCGTGCCACTGTCCAAAAGGGGGTGCAGGAGCAAAAAACGTTCTAAAAATGCAATTTTTGTGTTACTGAAGGGCCTAGAAACATGAAATTTGGAATGGTAGTTACTTATAAGATACTAATGATCTCTAAGGACATTTCTTAAGAAAATCGAAATTTAAAAGGGGTGAAAATGCGCGAAAAGCGTTCTAAAAAACGTTCTAAATGGCGATTTTTACGCAATTTCAGGAAGTACCAAACTGATTTCAAGAATAATGGTATCAAAATGATGGTGACAACCCTTGCTCCAACATAGACTACATTTTATGTCGGTACCACTACCCGTAAAGGGGGTGCAGGAGCAAAAAACGTTCGAAATTGCGATTTTTGTGTTACTGAAGGGTCCAGATACATGGAATTTGGCATGGTAGTTACTTATTAGATATAAATGATCTCTAAGAACATTTCACCACTTTTAAATTTCGAATTTTTTAAGAAAATGCGCAAAAAGCGTTCTAAAAAACGTTCTGAATGACTATTTTTACGCAATCTCAAGAAGTACCAAACCGATTTCAAAAATACTGGTGTCAAAATGATGGTGACAACGCTTGCTTACATAGGCTACATTTTATGTCGATGCCACTACCCCGGGGTGCAAGAGCAAACAAGCGTTCGAAATTGCGATTTTTCTGTTACTGAAAGGCTCAGATACATGGAATTAGGCAGGGCAGTTACTTATAATATGCAAATCATCTCTAAGAAAATTTCTTAAAAAATTCGAAATTTAAAAGGGGTGAAAATGGACGAAAAACGTTCTGAAAAACGTTCTAAATTGCGATTTCTACGCAATCTCAGAAAGTACCCAACCGATTTCAAAAGTAATGGTTGGAAATTGATGATGACAGCCCTTGCTCCAACATAGGATCTATTTCATGTCGGCGTCACTACCACCTTGCGGTTGCATTTTAAAAAACGTTCTAAATTGTGACTTTTATGACACTGAAGGGGCTAGCAACTTGAAATTTGTCATGGTAATTACTTATGAGATGTAAATACTCTCTGAGAAGAGTTCCTTAAAAATTTGAAATTTAAAAGGGGTGAAAATGAACAAAAAGCGTTCTAAAAACGTTCTAAATAGCGATTTCTTAGCAATCTCAGGAAATATAAACCGATTTCAGAAGTAATAGTTTCAAATTGATGACGGTAGTCTCCGCTGCAACATAGCCTATATTTCACGTTGATGTCACTACCACCTGGAGGCTACAGGAGCAAAAAATGTTCTAAATTGTGTTTTTTGTGTTACTGAGGGGGGGTCTAACATTTTAAATTTGGAATGGTAATTACTTCAAAGATGCAAATGCTTTCTAAAAATTGTCGAAAGAAAATTCCAAATTTAAAAAGATGAAGTGAGCGAAAAGTGTTCTATAAGCGTTCTAAATTACGATTTTTATGCAATCGTATGAAATACGAAACCGATTTCAAACATAATGGTTGCAAATTGATGGTGATAGAACCTGCTCAAACATAGGCTATATTTTATGTCGAAAGTTGCAGGAGAAAAAATTTTCTAAATTGCGATTTCTGCGGTACTGAAGTGTCTAGAAACTTTAAATATAGCGCGGTAGTTATTTATAAAATATAAATGTCCTCTAAGAACAGTCGAAAATAAATTCGAAATTAAAAAGGGGTGAAGCGAAGGGATGGAGCGAAAAGCATTCTAAAAGAGTCCTAAATTATGATTTCTATGGAATAACAGGAAATAATAAATCGATTACAGAAGCTATTGGTTGCGAATCAAGAGTGATAGTCCCTGATCCCATACGGGCTATATTTTACACCCGTGTCACTACCATCTGGTTGGCAGGAACAACAAGAAAGCCTTTAAAAACATCTAAAATTCCGTTTTCTATAGAATATTAGGAAATACCGACCGATTTCAGGGTTAATGTTGGTAAAATTAATGGTGACAGTCTCTGTTTCAACATTTTTCGAGACATTCTATTTCAACTCTGTTTCGGCATTTTATGCTGGTGCCCCTAACACCAGAGAGGTGGTGGACTGTTCGACAAGAAGTTTGGAATTTGACATGAGGGTTAATTTTAAGATGTAAATGTGTTAAGATGGTTTCTAAAAAATCCAAACCTTCAAATGAATACTGAAATGAGCTTATGAAATTAGCATAAAAGTTTCAAAATACTTTCTAAATTATTATTTAATTGGAATTAGTTTTAGTTCTTATTATTATTTAAAATCTCATTTCTGTCTATTGCACTTTTATAATGAAGTTTAGTCAAACTGTGGCTTAATTTGTAATTTTTGAATTATTTCAAAAAGTGTTCGTCTAATAAAAAGTAGTCATGTAAATATTACGTGGCATATTTCAACTTTTCCGTGAGCAAAGATGCTAGTATCTAATACAATTTATTTTCATTCGATTGCAAACTTTACAGTTTTGGGTGCTTAGGGGATATAAATGTAGATTCGAAATTTCGGATTCTTAGGACAAATGTGCAGCATTTTTATACCATTTAAGCTTCAAAGTGTGAAAAGTTTTGATTTGAAATAAGCAGAATTCCTTTAGAAACTTTTTTTAACTATTATAATAATTATTATTTATTTATTTATTTCTATTAAAGTTTAGAATTGGGTAATTTTAAATAACCTTTCTTCCTACTTTCCTCCCCTTTTTTCTGTCTCTTTCGATGATTTAATTCTGCTTTCTTATCCAAAGAGAAACTTTTAGCGAACTTATCTTGCGCGTTCATAGTGGTAACATGGTCATATATGTATAAATTTGAAGGAATCGTTTCTTCGAAATGCAACGTAGCTTTCCTTAGCCTGTATAATGTTTTTAGAGTTCCGTACTTAAAAAGTAAACACGGAACCATTATAAGATCATTCCGGTGTCTGTCTGTCTGTCACAGCCCTTTTACTCGTAAACTATGCAACGTGGAAAGTTCAAATTGGGGGAAGTAATAAAGATTATTTACCCACATATTTACAGATTAATAAATATTCATAAATATATTTAGGAAAAATGTAGAGGAACTAATTAAGTTATTTGAAAAAAAAAAAAAAATATTTTCTTTGTATATTGTGTGGGATATCGCTTGAAAGCTTTCGTAACGCTGAAATCAAAAATATATTTCATTTAATTTTAGGTATTATATTTTCAAAGTTATGGTGGAAAATGTAGTGCAAAAATATGCCCCTCCCCCCAATCTAATTCCGAATCTATTGAAACTAAAATTATGAAAAAATTAGAGGTGGTAGACATTAATTTAAACCTTGTAGGAAAATTATAACGATTACCCTAGGTCACATAGTTTTTGAGAAAATCGCATTTTTCCGTTACACTCTAATTTCGATTTACGGGCTTCAGCAAAAGTGTTGAGCAGAGCTGAAGGTACCTATTGTAGCAGAAGTATAAAAGCATTGTTGAATTTCGAAAAAAATCGTCGGTAATTAGCCGAGATATTAACCCTTAAAGATACGGACGGTTCGGACATACATAATGACAGGGACAGCGTACTCTATGCTCCATCGGCTTTTAAAGCCTAGATAACAATTTTCAAGGATAGATTTATGTAATTCAATGGCCAGTAGCAGTATAAAAGCAATAAACGTCAAATTGTTAAAAACAGACTAATTTAATGAGAATTAATCCCATAAATACTATGGGATTCGCGACTAGTTTCCATTGAGTGGCTCTCTCAATACACCTACTATGTCTTTAAAAATTAACTAAAAACCTATATGGAATAACAAATACACAGAATAGCTATATTTGCTATTATTTAGGTTCCACATATCTTTGAACTTTCATGGTACATACAATTATACTTTTCTAATATACAGGGTGCAAAGGAAAGTCCCTTTAACCTGAAAATACTTGTGAACGGAGAGAGCTACAGCTATGCAAGTGAGGTAAAGTTATAGTAAAGCGACTATGCCCGATTTAATGAAAACGACAGCAGCGACCCTTAATGGCGAATTTTGGAAGATAGCCACTGCAAATCGAAAACGAAAAGAGGTAAAGCAAAATTTCCATTTAGAAAGTTTTAGAGCATCAATTAATTAGTAGAATACGACATTTGGTTTACATGGATACGATAAATCTTCGCCTGTTTACCTAAAAATGTGCGAAATCGACGCACTCCATTTTGTGTAAACGTTTGAATGGAATAGTCAGAAGTATGAAGAAATATACGCACAATTTATGCTATAAATACGTACTTATCTCAATACATTTTGATAACATCACACAAAAAAAAGACAAACTGTCACAGTGATAAAAAGCTATTATTCAGTATGTTCGAAAAGTTCGCCATTGCTCACGATACACGTTTGTATTCGTGAGAGTAATTCTGCATGCATATTTCTCAGCATGGAACGTCTATTGCAAGCCTCTTCAATACGATGACATAGATGTCCCTTTCAAAGACGGTGGCTAGACGGTCTAGCCACCTAATTTTAATTCCAAAACTGACAAATGGCACCAATAATATTTTAATAAAATTTTGCTTTTGTAATGAAAGTGAAAATTAGCGGGATTTTGTTTTCTGAGAATTAAATCTTTACAGACATTACAACACAGTATAACGTCACAATCTGCAATTGTGCACTGCTCATCAATTTCGGACATTTTTGGGTATGCAGGCGACGATTTATCTTATCCGTGTGAACCAAATGTCGTTTCGTACTAATTAATTGATGCTCTATAAAACTTTCTAATTGGAAAATTTGCTCTACCTCTTTTCGTTTTCGATTTGCAATGGCTATTTTCGAAATTTTGCCACTAGGGGTACTGCTATCGTTTGCATTAGGTCGGGCGTAGTCGCTTTACTGTACCGTTATCTCACTTGTATAGCTGTAGCTCTCTCCATTCGCAAGTATTTTCAGGTTAAAGGGACTTTGCTTTGCACCCTGTATACTATACAGCTATACCCAACCCTACGTTGTATGGTTTTTACAAAGTCTTAGTATTCTTTTAGCAACGGTATTTTTTTAATAATGCACTTACTAATTCATATATTATTGTACGGAACCCTCTGTGCACGAGTAATACTCGCACTTGACCGTTTATTTTAAAAGAAGTTTTATTCTATAAAAAAATTGTTTTAATCATGTTTTATTATTTTTTTAATAATTTTTTTTTATAATCTTGTGATTATTTTGAATACATATTTATTATTATTATTATTTAATTTCAGGTGCAGAACCTGCTGACCGACTCTTGCATTTCTCAGCACGATTGGGTCTGACACAATTAACGAACCATTTGTTGACGTTACCGGGTAGTCAAGCTGCTCTGTCAGCCCTGAATAAGGAGCATTTGCTACCCGAAGACCTTGCAAGAGACAACGGCTATCATGAATTAGCTGGTCTTCTGCAGTAGTGAGTATTCTGATTGTTTATTAGTGAGTTAATAATCTTTTCAGGTGTTGTACTATTAATGTACATTCCTGTGTACCGTAGGGAAATTGCCTATTCTATCTAATTGGTAATCTAGCCTTGTATGCTTTCTCGATGCTTTCTCTCAAAGACGCCATTTCAAAACTTTCTTGAAAGGGTCAAGGTTTTTCTTTGATGGGAGCAAACGTTACTATTTTTATCCTATTATGTACAGTTGAGAAACAATTGATATGGTTTTATTCTCACATGTTTTTATTATTACTCATTAATGAAAAATTTGTTTTAGTTTTAGAACGTTGCAATAGCACGGCTTTAGCAAATATTATTAACTCTTGTGTTTAAAGGGTTTGTTTAATGCTAATGCTCGTGCTTTAGTGAAATGTGATGTTATTTTACCTAGCGTGCTATTTCTGAGAGAAAAAAGTTTGATCCGTGATCACCGTTACTCTTTGCAGTTTCAATTTCTTTGGATGTGGCAACTGCACTCTCCTAGCCTCCCCCAATTGACTCTTCTGATTGATGATGAGAATGTTGTTATTGCGCCGCTACTTATGGAAGTCCATGTGTTTGATTTTGTGGCAATACTGTGTATTTTAATAGTATTTCAGTTAATATTGTGATAAACGTAGAAATTGGTTTATTTGGATAAATATACTGTATATCGCTGTTTACATGATTTAATTTTATTGCTTTAAAAATGGCAATTCTAATATATCTAGAAAATCGTAAGAAACTACCTAATTCAATAGATATTAAGAAAAAACTAGTCAGATATACCAATCCCAAAACTTTCTTCTATCTCATACATGTTAATATTTCAAAATTCGCTATCACACTGCCAAAATTAAATGGCAATCTATGCATCTCATGAGGATTCTAAAGATATGAAATTTCGTGCATTAGTTCTTGAGATATGACTATCTCTGAAATCGTCTAAATCCAGCAAAATGCTGCCTAGCAGCGCCACCTATTGGGTGATTTGTACCAAATCCTAATCAGCAACAATTTATGTCAACGTCTGACTGAATCTAAAGTTTGGAGAAAATCCGTGCATTAGTTTTTGAGATAGAGCTATTGCGAAAATCGTGAAAATTCCTGCATAGCAGCGCCACTTATTGGGTGATTAACACCAAAACCTAATTAACAACAACTTGTGCCAACATATAACTAAATCTGAAGTTAGATGAAAATTCATCCATTAGTTCAATAGATAGAGCTATTAAGGCAATCGTGAAAAAGGCAGCACAGAAGCGCCACCTGTTGGGCGATTTACACCAACACATAATCAGTAGCAAGTCATATCAAGGACTAACTGAATCTGAAGTTTGATGAAAATCCGTGCGTTAGTTCATAAGATAGAGCTATTGGGGAAATCGTGTAAATCCTGCAAAATTCATCATAACAGCGCCACCTTTTGGGCGATTTACACCAAAACGTAATGAGCATCAATTCATATCAAGAACTAACTAAATCTGAAGTTTGATCAAAATACGTGCATTAGTTCTTGAGATAGAGCTATTGCGAAAATCGTGGAAAATGCAGCATAGCAGCGCCACCTGTTGAGCGATTTACACCAAAAACTAATCAGCATCAATCTGTATTAGGGACTAACTGAATATAAATTTTTATTAAATTCCGTGCATTATTTCTTGAGATAGAGCGCCCACAAAATTTGTGTCACATACACACAGACAGACAGACATTTTGTAAAAACATGTTTTTCGGTTTCTCTGGCCCCTAAAACGTGTAAATCCGTCGAAAACCAGAATTCGAAAAATTTCATGAATCCAGTACTTTCTTCTTGTAAAGATTGAAAAAAGTAAAAAATAGAAATGCGTAAATAACGTATAGTAAGATTGATTGCGTAAATAGCGCCTTGAGGTAATAGAGCGCGTTGTTAAGAAGAGAGGTTGGCGGTCTTGTAAGGAGCGCTATGGCTGGCAAAAGCGGCCAGCTGGCAGATATCGTTATTACCTGATCTGTGGCTATTGCATTCTATATGCTTCGCTACACGAACCAGCTAATCAAAGGATACATTGAAAAGGATTCCTAAGTAGACAAATGACAAAAGTGATTCACTAAGTAGTGCGAAAAATAGATTATTCTGAACTTGCAGGATTGATGTGGACAGTTGAAGATAGTGCAGAACTCTTGCAAAGAAATATTGTGTTGTGTGTACATTTGAGGATTATCCTGTTACAAACTTGACAGCTGTTACGCGTGCGTTGAGTGTAAGCCAATGAACCGCTTGGAGGACTTACAGGGGAAAGCAATACATCCACGCTTTGTAATCAGTTGATCAGATGCTTAACACCCAAATAATTTTTATTTCGGGACACATGATAATCCATATCGCCTAAAATCACATACCTAGCAGAAAAGTTCTCAATTTACATTTGGTCTGCCATCTGTACATTCTGTATGAACGGTCACGTGTACGGCATTTTTCTGCAAAATATCCTTCTTTCCAATGTTTCTCCAACTATTTGCATACGAAAATGGTTCCGGCACAATAGTGTAGCTGTTACGCCAGAAATTACTTACGCCTTACTTACGACCCCCATTGGATTGGATGGATTGAACCCTTTTCTTGGCCACCGCCGCCACCGAATTTTATATACCTGGATTTCTTCTTACGATGGCTTCTTAAGATTTTATAAGTGGTATTTTGTGCGATGAGGATATAGCGAATAGACTGTAATTTTCTCCTGGAAATGTCCGTTAAATGTCTGACATCTTTGCTAATGTTCGCCACTACGGAATGTTCTATTATTGTTGGTGGTCGCATTTTGGAGTATCTATTGTAAAAAGTTTAATCATTAAAATGCTTACATTTGTTTACCCGTCTTTCTTATCGAAACATATTGCACGTACTTAGGGGTGCAAAGTCGGGCTAAAAACGACGGAAAGAATGTAAAATACTTTGTTAAAAAATGATAGTTTCTTTAAAAGATATCATTTGTAAAAGTACTAAAAAAAAAAAAAAAAAGCCCATGATGCAGTAACTGCTAAAGCCGTTTTTTGAACATACTTTCCTTACGGGCCAGCACTTACTCGCAACATTTCAGCACGTATGTTCTATTACAAATTTTGCTTATTTTGGTCGCCTTTACCTAAGTTCATTTCGTACATGTTGAAGAGCGTGTACATATCGTTTGTGGTTGTGGAAATCGGCAATTTTAGCTGAAATTGAGTTTAACTGTCACTAGATCTGGAAGTATAAAAATGCGTAATGGTTTATGCCAGCGGTTCCTAAACTATAGATCACGGGTGATGTTTCGGTGGGTCCAGAATGATTGATCAGTTTTCAAAAATGTATTATTAATTTTATCTACTGAAGATTATAATAAACACAATATGTTCCATCTTAAAACAAAAAATTGTGAAGAAATATAGATAAATAATTTCATTAAAAGGCTCAGTGTTACATTAAACCATGTGTAGAGATTATTGTGTATCGCCGCAGTATTCCGAATTCCGACGTATTAAACTGCCCGCCCGTCAGAACCTGCTGCTGAACGTTTTAAACTTATCGAATTAAGATTTTTAATTTTTAAAGCGTAGATTAAATTTAGCCCACATTTTTTGTCTAGAATTAACATGTTATTTACCGAAAATATTTACAGCTCTTAAGACTGACTGAATGCTATATGCCATGTGGTCATCTTTTAACACGAGGTCTATAAACCGTTTGAGATTTCTATTTTATTTTTTAATTTGACCCACTAGGACACCGAATTTCTGAATCGTGATTCAGACCAACTTTTTTTTTACTATTAATCAGCGCAGTAACTTGTAGACAAGTAAGTGAGCCACCTTCTAAAGGAAGAAACTAAAACTATTTATATTACTATTTTGGATACTCTAAATACTGTGTTAAGTGAAAAACAGACCATGTCGACTTACACACTTGTTCATGTCAAATTGCCTTCTTCATATTTTAGGTTGTTAGCGCTGGAGTGGAAGAATGAGTTATTTTTACTTCATTTTCATTGAAGAAGATAGGGATAAGAGTGATTTTTCCTTTCCAGGGTTCAGAAAATCAAATGAATACGTTCCCCCGAGTCTAGGGACACAATCTTAACGTACTTAGCAAAGAAATACTATCCAGCTGTGAAAGGCAATTCGCATTGGCCATAACCTGGGCTTATAGTATAGCCCCAACAGCGACACTTCTGGTCTTATATACCTGATTCCATTTCACCTCAAAATACAATACGAACCAGCATATGGCACAGTTTCTAGGTTCGAAAACAGTACGCATCCACAACTCAACATTACACCAAACCGACTATGCCAGGAAAATCAACGTATGGAACAATCACCGAGCTGAAATAATTGAACCACGGATAGACCACAGCCCAAAAAATATAGTTATATACACGGATGGCTCAAAATTGAATCAGGAGCTACGAGCTCGGCATTCGTAACGTAGAAAAACTGTAAAAAAAATTAAGACTTGGTCTGTGCCACTAAGGAAGTGTAACAGCGGTTTTCAAGCAAACTACGGGTCATATTAAAAGTGGCAGAATGAGGCAATAAACAAGGAAGGACTACTGCATACGCTGGGACTGCAAATCAGCCATCGAAGCACTTAGCAAACCCTTCAATGGAAATAAAATAATAGACATTATACAGCAATTAGCTAAAGACTCTAATAATAGATTCAAAATCAGCTGGGTTAAAGCGCACGTCGGTATCCGACGAAAGCCGACCAGTTAGCCAAACACGCAGCATTAAATAAGCGCAAAGAAATCCCCCACAACATGAAAAAACCAATTTCACATCTTAGAAAGACATTAAAAGAGCTCACAATCACACAATGGCAGTTCTAGTGGGACTACGGGAACCAGGCATTTCCAAATTTCGACAAAAGCAGATTACTCTGTAGCCTTCTCCTAACTCAACCATGTACAGGGCCCGGTGCGTTTCCGGCGTACCTGCACAGATACAATCTGGTGAAAACATCGGATTGTGAGTGCGGGTCGTTAGTAACGTCTAAACACTATCCCACAGCCTGCCCCTTCACCCAAGCACTCCCATCTGGTCAGAATAACCACAAACAATAAAATACTTTGGCATAGACAACTTGCCCAAAACAGACTTGTACAAACCAAAGGCAAAGCAGGGATCACATGTGTAATAGAAAATATAGACCACATCTCGAAATAAATAAGAGGCAGTCCAAACGCCTTTCCATATCACCGTATAAAGGCCCCCCCTTTTGAATCGAAAATTGTCAAATTATCTCCCAGGTAAGGAGGGAAAAGGAAGAAGACAACAAAACAAAACAAGCTGTGAAAAGAATAATAGCATCAAATAATAATAATAAATCTACCCTATATATAATATATAAAATCCTAATGAAACGCATTTTATGAAACGGAAGTATGAAACGCAAGTATGAATCGACTGATTAAACAACTGATTATGTTTCACGGCGATTTCTACCCTATATATATAAAATCCTAATGAAACGCATTTTATGAAACGGAAGTATGTAACGGAAGTATGAAACGCAAGTATGAATCGACTGATTAAACAACTGATTATGTTTCACGGCGATTTCTCCTAAAATATGGAATACTTTGCGATGAAATTAACACCAAAAATCAATATTGATCCGCAAAACCGGTATTAGAATTTTTAAATTCGAATTAGTTTTCGAAATATTAATTTTTTTCTAATTTTATATACATTTTTCTAATGATGGCAACTCAAATTTTAATCATAACTGATATTTCTTTTCGTATTTCAGAAAAGGTTATTATTTTAAATTAATTTGGCCTCACTTGAATCTATGCTAAGAACAATGTTTTATTATTATTATTATTATTATTATTTCATTATCGTTTTTTTTAATACAAAGCTTTCATTTCAAACTGAAAATTTAAAAATCAATGGCTTTAACTTCTTTCTTTTTTTAAAACGACTAGAGGGCTCTGCCCCCTACGAGCTACGCTCGCCAACCCCCGTTCAGGCACACCAAAATCCAAAAAGCACGCTAATTTGATCGACTTTAAAAATATTAAATTAAAAATTAAAAAAAAACAGTAGCGATCTCTCTGTAAATGGGTTTCCATTCGTTTTCCTTGGATTGGGGATTTTTAAGGCTAAATCTGCTGCTGTTTAGAGATACAATGTCTGTTTTCGTATTTAATTAAAAAAATTAGTTAAACATTTGAAAATAAGCTAATGTAAAATGAATTAAGTAAATAGTGTCATTGTCTCCCGGTATTTTTTAACAGCGTTATAAGATAGTTCTTTTAAATAATTCATTTTAAATGTATCGTTTCAAATCTGACGTAATTTACACCAAAGTTTTATTTCTCTTATTAATATTCACTTGAAAATACTTTTGTTGTTAGAAGGAAATATTATTTGCGCTGTCTTCGAATTCACGATAATAGTTGAAAAGATTATCTCAAAATATCTCGCGCAAATATATTTTTCAATTTAAATTGTTTTGCTATATTTTTTGCCATTTTAAATATGGCGTAATTTCCTCAAATTAGAAGTTTTAACACACAATAATGATTTTTTTTATTTTAAGATTTTGTTTCTCTTTTAAAATTCAAGTGCACATATGGTTCGGCACAGATGTCATATTGGCGCAATTTTTTTCTGACGCCAATTTCATATACGCAACGGGTACTTAACTGGTGCTAAAGTGTCGTTATTTTAAAATAAATAATCATTGTTTAACGTCTGATATACGAGTTAAAAATAATAAATATATTACAAATCATCAGACATACAAGTAAAATTACATAAATACATTTAATACAATTAAAAAGCAAACGTTTCAAGCTAAATTTTAGCCCCTCATGATTGAGACCTCATGTTGTCTGATGATTTGTAATATATTTATTATTTTTATGTCGTTATTTTGCTTGATATGGTAACCCAGATGTTGTTGTTTATGCTATTAACGTTTTCGCCAAATTGGCGTCGGAAAAAATTGCGCCAATATGGGGCAATGGCATCTGTGCCTATGGTTCTTATGACGTAATTTTCCTGCTTTTAACATGTAATCATTTAATTCTAATTTTAAAGTTTTTTTTTTCCATTTGTAATAGTCACGTGTAAATAAATTTTTAATTTGAAGTAAACATTATTGTTTGCGCTGTTTATACAACTGGCAACAGTTTAAATTAATAACATTTTCTAAAATTTGTAAAAAATATCTCTCGAAATGCTGAAAATTTGAATTTAAAATTGAAATAAAACCTCAAAAAATAAGTCAATTAAGAAAAATAAATGCAATCTGCACATCTTACTTATAACGTATTAAATGATCTAAAAATGATTAAATTCTCATGTATAGTTTTTGCTCCAATAAAACTTTTTTAATGGAACGATTTTGTCCAACTTTAGCATTAAATATTTCTTAAAATAATTCTTCGATTTGAAAACTGTCTGCATCAGCGTGTTTATCAAACATTTCTCTATAATACCACCGATTTTCATATTTTTGTATGCAACAGTTTTTTTTTTAAATATTAACGATGAAAGGCCATGCTTAAGCATTCGAATTGGATGCGATCTATCCGGATTAGCTACGCAGATTTTCAGTGGTCCATTTCCAAATCAAAATTTATATATATATATAGGAAACGAAAAGAAAAATATGTCATATACGCACCGGGTTACCTAAATAGCGCCAAAGGGCGTAGTTTTGCCTGACATGGTAACCCGGCTACTGTTACATATTTATTAATAAAGGTTTATTTACCTTTATTTTCTTTTTATTTAAAAAAAAAAGTTATAAATTGCTTTGTTCTATAGTTATTAATTAATTATTTTTATTTATTATTAGTTCATTTTAAAAACAATAGAAAATAATTTAAATATACATATACATATGTAACTGGTATTCGAAAACTAGGTTTTCGCCAAATTGTCGTAAAAAAAACCGTCACCAAACCCGATTAACCCTTTCAGGGGCGCCGTTTGCAGACTGCAAACGCAATTTTTAGGAATTTTTTTAACTAAGAAAATCTTGGAATTTTGGGCTGGTTACGGTGGGAAAATACTTTTTACTTCTTTGATTTGATAAAAGATGGCAGCACTATAGTTTATGTGATCATTTACATTGAAAGAAATTAAAGCAATTCCAGGTTGTTCTACACATGGTTCTATTTTTAATTAATTCAAGGATTAAAAACTTAAAATTTTCCAATTTTTTACATTAAATTTTATAAATAGACCCCAATGACTATTGATACGTCCTTTATTCTTTAAAAAAAGGTTTTATTGTTTTCTATTTTTACGTTTATATATAGCGTTTGCAGACTGCAAACGGCGCCCCTGTACGACTTTAAAATGCAGACTTCACGGGACAAATGAAAAACATCACTATTTCTTATTTTACACAGTATTTATGTTTTCTACCCTATATGTTTTGATATTTGGCGGTAAAAGGGAATAAAAATTTGATGGCCAACTGAAGTTGAGGGTGTTTTTTAAAAAAGGGGGACATTATCTTTTCTTTTTTTTTCCTGGCTTCAGCGAAATGTGTTCTGAAAATAGCTTCCGTTAAATGTATTATTGACATATTTTTTCATTCGTTTTATACTTTTCTTAGTTCTTTCTTAAATTTTACATTTTTCTAATAAACTATTTCTTACATTTTTTTTTATTTCCTTTTTGCATTTTCCTGATATTTTAAAAATTCCTCATATTTCCTAAATATTCTCACTTTCAAAAAAAAAAAAAAAAAAAAATTAAGTATATAATTAACCATTTGTTTGATTAAAATAGATTGATAAAATAATAATTATTATAACGATATGAGTTCAGTTATTTTTTTTCTGCTAAATATTTATAATTTTCTGATTTTTATTTTTATTTTTTTTTTTTATTCTTATATTTTTAAGTTAGCCGCTTTTTTAAAAATTAAAGTAAATAATTAAAATATTCGTTGAAAATAATAATTAAAATATTTGTAGAAAATATTTAAAAATTGTTTGATAAAAGAATTATTATTCTAATGCTTTGAGTTCAGTTATTTTTATATTTTTAAAATTTTCACATAAATCTTAAATTTCCTAAGTTTTAAAATTTTTAGTATACAACCGAAATTTATGTTTATTGAAAATGATTTTGTAAAATATTTATCAATGTAACACTATAAGCGCAGTTTTTAAAATATTTTCTCCCGTAAAGCAAGGTAAGTGAGTGTTCGAACTTAAATGACCTACACGGGCGCCGTTTGCAGTTTGCAAACGGCCCCCTTTCTGTAACGGGGACTGCTAAATTTTTTTAATGACATTTATGTGGCCTATAGGACCAGTGTATCCCCTTCTGCATGTTTTTTCAAAATTAATTAATAATTTTAACGTTGCGCCCCTCTAAGGGTTAAATATTGCAAGAAATCCTGACATTTAATTTAAAATTCAAAGCAATGTTTTAAATGTACTCTTAGTTATCCAGTCGACCAATTTCGCCAAATTATATAAATCGCCAAAGCACTCACCAAATTATACAAATTGGCGTAATTTTTATTTTAAATAACGAAAGAACAAATAAAGGCACAGATGTCATATACGCCCCATATTGGCGAGGTTTTTTCTAACGCCAATGTCATATACGCAAAGGTACTTAACCCTTAACCGGAATCGTGGGTCCATTTTGACCGGACAACGACAAAAAAAAAAAAAACCGTTTAATTTCGAAACGCACGCATCAACGCTTAAAGAACTAAATTTTTTAAAAAAAATGTATAATTTCAAGATATATATGAATAAAAGTTGATTTATATAGTACATGAAACTTTTTTCAATGCGCTTATAACCCATCTAAGTGATAATTTCATATATTATATATTAGAAAATAACTTGGATATCTTAAAGGGTCCTTTTGGACATAAGATTCCACTAATGTGGAACAATTTAGCGATTCCGGTTAAAGGTTAACTGACGCCAAAGTATAGTTATTTTGCTTGATATGGTAATCCGGATGTTGTTGTTTATGGTGGTGATGTTTTCGCTAAAATGGCGTCGGAAAAAAACCGCGCCAATATGGGGAGTATATGACATCTGTGCCGAAATAAATTAGTATAGCATTGGGCACAGATGTGGCGCGATTTTTTTCTGACGCCAATGTCATATATGCAACGGGTACTTAACTGGCGCCAAAGTGTCGTTATTTTGCTTGATATGGTAACCCGGACGTTGTTGTTTATGCTGTTGATGTTTTCGCCAAATTGCCGTCGGAAAAAAGTCGCGCCAATATGTCTCTGTGCATGACATCTGTGCCTAGCATTGATAAAAATAAAAATAAAACGTCCAAATAAAAATCCCTTGGTGGCGTAAACACGTGTAACTTCCTTACAGTCAAGTGAATGTGACATTTACGATCAACCATTATCGGCATTTAATCTTATATTCTGGCGGTAGATTTTTGGTCGATGGGATAACCAAGTAGTACCGTTTTAATTTACCACTCGAAAAATAAAAAAATGCTAACTGGCGAGATTTTCACCCGGCTAACATAAAAGTATCAAGAATTCTTTGTGATCATGGCATCTTTTATGTAGTTTTATTCGAAAAAATAACTTCGATTCTTTAATCAAAATGGAAACCTTTCTTAGGAAAAGCGAAGTGTTGTAATTGTTTATGGCAGTTACATGACTTGGGCTATTGGAATATAAGTGAAATCATGGCGATAGAATAATATTTGGTGACTTATCGCCTGTGTCTGGCTAACATTAAAGTACCAAAATGACCGCCTGGAATATAAAAAGCGAAGGAATCCACCCAGAATTGTTGATAATAGTCACATGACTTAGGATATTATTATAGAGATTATTTTCAATTCTAAAAACAGCGGAAATAATAATATTTCCTAACGATTAAAAATTTATTTACACATGACTATTAAAAACAGAAAAAAAACCCTTTAAAATTACTATTAAATGAGTACGTGTTACAAGCAGGAAAATATTGAAAATTATGTCTTGAAAATTGTATTTACACGTGAATATTAAAAGAGAAAGGAAGCTTTAAAATAAAAAAAATACATTAATATGCGTTTAACTCTTTCAGGGGCAAGGTACTTCTATTCGTAAAATGTTGAAATCAATAAATGGCACCAGAATTTACAAACAAATTTCGAAATATGAAAATGCTTTTGTTCACTTAATAATAAAAGGAAAATTTTCATTCCAATATTCTGGTGCATTTAAGAATTAAAATTAAGTGGTCCAAAAATGAACTACCGCCCTTGAAGGGGTTAAAGCGGTAAGTTGTAGTAAATTGTATTATGTCAATCGTTTTATAACGCTGTTAAAAAATACCAGGAGGCAAAGACTCTGTTTACTTAATTCATTTTATTTTAGCATCCTTTCAAATGTTTAACTGGTCTTCTTTAATCAATCACGAAAAGAACCGTTGGATGTCTTAATAGCAAATGATTCGGCCTTAAATTTTTGCAATCAAAGGGAATTGAATGAAAACCCGTTTACAGGGAGATCGCTATAGGTTTTTTCAATTATAATTCAATCTTCTCTAATCTTTTTAAAACCGATCAAATTAGCGTGCTTTTAGATTCTGCGGTGTCCGATTGGCGAGCGTAGCTTGCAGGGGGCAGAGCCCCCTAGTAAATAATAAAATCACACCGTGCAACAAAAAAACTAATAAAAAATAAATGAAAAGCTAGCTCAATAGAGCTCCAAATAAAAATCATTTTACTGCTATTTAGTAAGAAAGTCTTATAAGATGAACTGCTGCTCGCTCAAAATGCTAAAAAAAATAATGACATTGTGATAACAGCAGGCCAAGATCATCACTAATTGGGGCCCTGGGCAAAGATAAATTAGGGGGCCCCATTCGAACCGTTGCAACGTTATTCAAATAACTGATGGTCAGTTTGGTCAGTGTAATGCATAAACTATGATTTCGCACCTCGGATTTTAAATAGAAGAAAATTCTTACCTCCGTCAGTTCTAAATTAAATAACCTTAATTAATAAAAATAATCCTTTTTTCCTAGTACAGAACAAAACTCTTTTATATAACTTTAGCAACTTGCTATGTTACTTTAAGATCAATGTAATAACTTCAACAAAGAGTCAGAAGAAGAAGAAGTGTCAAATACTTTAACATATAAACATAAGTTAATCAAGTTATTTTCCTGTACACCTTTTTAAATTGTACTACACACTTCACAAGTAGAAAGTATTTTTTCAGGAAATCTAAAAATATGGCAATTTTGGGTTTGTTTTTCATATTTAACGCAAAGTTAAAAGAAAAAACTTTGAATACGGGAAAAAATATATCTCATGACAATTAGAATTGATTATTTTCAACCACTTAAGCTTAGATATGATTTAAGATGATTTCTAAATACAATCTATTAAAATCAAAATATTATTTCTTACTAGGGGGCTCTACCCCCTGCAAGCTACGCCCCGTTCAGACGCCGCAGAATCTAAAAACACGCTAATCTGTTCGGTTTTAAAAATATTATAGAAGATTGAATTATGCTGAAAAAAGATGTGCAGATCTCCCTGTAAACGGGTTTCCATTCAAATTCCTTTGATTTAAAAAATTTAAGGCCGAATCAGTTGCTGTTAAGACATGCAATGGTTGTTTTCGTTTTTGATTAAAGAGGATCAGCTAAATATTTAAAAAGAAGCTAAAAAAAAATGAATTAAGTGTACAGAGTCTTTGTCTCCCGGTATTTTAAAACAATTTCTATAACAATAGCCTAAGTCATGTGACTATCATCAACAGTTCCGGGAAAACCACTTCGCTTTTTATATTCCTGGTGCCATTTTGGTACTTTAATATTAGCCAGGTACAGGTGATAAGTCGCCAAATATTATTCTATCGCCATCATTTCATCTATATTATAATAGTCCAAGTCATGTAACTGCCATAAATAAATACACTCTGATCCCTTCGCTTTTCATATGAAAGTTTGGCCCAGATATCATATACGGTTTTTTCCGACGCTAATTTGGGGAACATCAACAGCATAAACAACAACATCCGGCTTACCAAATGAAGCAAAATAGCGATACTATGGTGCCAGTTAACTACCCGTTGCGTATATGACACTGGCGTCAGAAAAAAATCGCTCCAATATGGGTCCGTATATTACATCTGTGCCGAAAGTTTTCCCTTTTGATTAAAAAATCAAATTTCTTTTTCGAATAAAACTACATAAAAGTTTCAATGGTCGCAAAGAATTCTTGGTACTGTTACGCTAGCCGGGTGCAAATCTCGCCAATAGCTATTTTTCAACTCGCAAGTTAGCTTTTTTTTTTTTTTTCTCCCCGAGTGGTAAATTAAAACATTGCTTTGAAGTTGAAATTAAATGTCATCGTTTGCTACATCATTTAAAATTTGGCCAGATGTCATATACGCAACGGGTTTGACGTGATTTTTTTAACGAAAATTTGGCGAAAACCTCGTTTTCGAATACCAGTTACGTATGTATTTTTGGTACTACTTAGTTATCCTGTCAACCAAAAATCTATCACCAAACTATAAGATTAAATGCCAATGATGGTTGATCGTAAATGTCACATTCACTTGACTTTAAGCAAGTTACACGTCTTTACGTCATCAAGTGATTTTTATTGCGACGTTTTATTTGTATATTTATTAATGTTATACTATTTTCTTTGTTCTTTCGTTATTTAAAATAAAAATTATGTCAATTTGTGTAATTTGGCGAGTGGTTTGGCGATTTATATAATTTGGTGAAATGGGTCGGCGCTCGACGGAATAACTAAGTAGTACTGTATTTTTTAATTATTTTATATTATTTTTAAAGGAAAATAACCAAAAAAAAATAATTAACTATAGAACAAAACAATTTATGTAATTTAAAAAAAGAAAATAGAGTACATAAACATTTATTATTAAATAAACAACAATATCCGGGTTACCATGTCAACCAAAATAATGCCATTTTGGCGCCAATTAGGTACCCCGGTGCGTATATGACATCTGTGCCTAATATTTTTCTTTTCATTTCGTTTAAAAAAAATAAAGAAATGAAAGCCATTTATTTTAAATGTATATATTATATGTGTATATGTTTGTATTAAATAAAATGATAATGAAATACAAAATGAATTATGAAGAAAAGTAACATGATACATTTCTTAGCATACATTTAAGGGAGGCCAAACTTCTCGCCAAATTACTTTAAAATAGTAACCTTTTCTAAAATCTGAAAACAAAATATCTGTTATGATTAAAATTTGAGTTGCCATCATTAGAAAAATGTATATAAAATTAGAAAAAAATTAATATTTCGAAAACTAATTCGAATTTAAAAATTCTAATACCAGTTTTGAAATCTGCGGATCAATATTGATTTTTGGTGTTAATTTCTTCGCAAAGTATTCCATATTTTAGGAGAAATCGCCGTGAAACATAATCAGTTGTTTAATCAGTCGATTCATACTTCCGTTTCATAAATTCGTTTCATTAGAATTTTATATATACAAGGGGATCGTACCCGGGCTTCCCTGGTTAAAGAATATAGGTGAAAGAAAACATTTTTTTTTTAATTGAAAACTAATAATTTTTTTAGATTGCCCACTTACATTAAAAAAGCATTTTTCATATGGAAAATACGAATTATACAAACAAATAAATTTTTGAAATTTATCAAAAGCAACATTTTCTTATTAGCCGCATGCTAAGAGTTATTTGACCAAGATTTTGCTACTTATGGCATCCTTTTATATTCTGATAATTTCAGAGATTATACATGTCTGTGAAATTTGTGTTTTATTTATATTATTTTATTTATATATTCTTAGAGAAGGTTTTTTTTTTTTTTATGAACATTAGCCGTAAAAAAATGATGCACTCTTTATTTTGTTTTAAGGGCAAACGGATTAATCTTTCGTAATCGAGCTCCGCGCGATATAGATAAATTAAAAAATATTTCATTCTTTAAAATTGTTTTTAAAACCATAGACAATCAGTAAACCGAGATGAACTTTGCAAACAAATTCCATTTGAAAAAAAAAATCCTATTTGGTGATCTAAAAATTTAAATTGTACGATTACAAATATGTTAGATTTGTGTTTTTACAATATTATTCTTTTATTTGTTTATAAAAGAAGTATTAATTTCGTAAATTTGTCTTTCACAAATATGTCAGATTGGTGGGTTTTTTTAATAATATTCTTTTATTTGTTTATAAAGGAAGTATTAATTTCGTTATGCAAAAATAGTCAGAAACAAATGCTGAAAAATGTTTGTTGCTTTATGTGCAAAATGTTTATTATTATTATGTATTGAAACCGGCACGTGATAAGATAAACTTTAAAAAAATCATGCTTAAAAATAATTTTAGAAAATACTAGCAGGCTATGCCCGCTGCGCTGGTCAATATTGCCAAATTAACCTTGTATTAAACTAAATGGTGAATTTGAACTTGTATTTTAAACAATATGGATCTTCAGCTTGACCTTGCACATTACTGAAAACGATGCGAACGCCATTGCGATATAATGTTATCTTAAGCGTTGGACAAAATTTAGCAATTAAGAAGTAATTGTTTTAGTTGATTATAAACAGCGCACTTATGGTCGGGTAATGAGACCGTTATGACAACAGGAATTAATACCTCTGTAACTAATCAACATATAATTAAATCGTATATACTAACACCATTCCTAAAAGTCATGCAACAGGGCCACTTGTAACAAAATATGTTCTGTAGATTTTTTTAAAAAGGCTAAACTTTCATAATCAGGTTCACTTAATTTTTGAACTTTTACTGTTGCTCTATAACTAAGTACCCTTGAACAATATGTATACACTAAAACCTTTCCAAAATTATTACCTAACTAATTGTGGTATATCCTACGAAAGTATTATAAACAATCGGAATGAAATACAAATTTCCGTTGTAAATATATAGTAGATGATGATGATGATGATGCGATTTTGTGTAATAGAATTCATAGTAAAGTTTTCGCTTCAAACAAAAACGATGCTTTCAACATTAAAGCTAATACAGCAATATGTGAAGTATCCGATTACGGAAGGTTAACTTGAATTCTCATGAGCAACTACTTAAAGAAAAGTGAATATGTGACTTTTGTGATACTTTTATGTCAGCCGGGCGCAGGTAATAAATCAATAAAGATTGTTTTCATAGCATATTCTTATTTTATTATCTTCATTTAAACACAAACCTTTCACTCATTTAATTTAAAATGCATGCCTTATACTAATTTCATTTAAAAAACTGAAAAGATAAACAATAACAGGAAATAATGCCATAATTAAAAGCAAAAAAATATTTTTAATTTACATACGCAAAATGTAACTACTGCTACTGGGAATTTTAAAAATGCTATCAGCGAGATGTGCGCACGGTTGTTATAAATGTACCCATTTTTTCTTCTTATCGAGGAGCGATTTATAAATCGCACAATATTATTCCAATTCCAATTTCTTTCATTGAGGAACCTATGACCGGAAAAATGGAAAAGGACTCTTGTAGATTCTTCGGATGATGGCATCTGACGCCATAAACCGAGTTTATATATATGAAAATAATTTTTAAGTCGTTACAAACATTGCTTTCATACTTAAATATTTTCATTGGTACTACTTGTTATCCCGTCGACCAATTTCGCCAAATTATATAAATCGCCAAACCATTCGCCAAATTATATAAATTGACATAATCTTTATTTTAAATAACGAAATAACAAATAAATTAGTATAACATTAATAAAAATACAAATAAAACGTCGAAATTAAAATCACTTGATGACGTAAACACTTGTAGCTTGTTTAAATTCAAGTGAATTTGATATTTACGATCAACCATTATTGGCATTTAATCTTATAGTTTGACGATAGATTTTTGGTCGACGGAATATCTAAGTAGTACCTTTTCCATTTTTGTTTTATAACGCTAAATTCTCAGTAATTTTATCCCTTTTATTTTACATAAAATCACTATTTTTTTAAAAAATTAAGATGCTTGCATTTTTATTTCAAACTCATAGAGCCGTTTTTATTTTTTAGCCAAAAGGGTTGATTTGAATTTTTTCCATTGCTAGAGTAACGGATGTAATGATAGATATTTTGAGGTTTAGATGCCAAAGACACCGACAAATTAGAAAAATATGAAATGTGTCATGAACTGTTGGACTTATAAAAATTTATTTGGTAGCATTCGATTCAGCATACAAAACTACATTAAAATATGCTATCATTTGACGCATAATTTTGATATTCGATTCCCCCCCCCCCGTGAAAAAACCATTAGGGGTGACACTTTAGAAAATCATTTCTTAGCAGAAGTTTATGTCATAATAAGTATTTTTACCACGATTTTCAAGATTTTAGGTTCAGTAGTTTGCGCTGTGCGTTAATTAGTCCCCTAATCCAGACTTTATTTTATACACTATATTAGATATGCGATTTTGCGGTGAATCGATGATCGAAAATTAGTCCAATATCATTTGAAATATTACATAACAGAGGAGAAAGTACGAAGAAATACGAAGAAGAAATGACGAATTACAAAAGACTTGTAATTCTTTTTTTCAAAATGTTGAATTTTTCCACAGTAATAACGTATTAAAACATAAATTTCCTTAAAAATTATCTTTATTTCCTAGATTTCCTAGAGATCTGTGAATTTTCCTATAAATGAAATTGGCGATATGACTTGAGAAAATAGATAATATTTGCTTAAATAAAATGGGTAATATTCGTTGATCTGAGTTCGAGTTTATAAATATCACATGCTTTCGGAATTACGGCGAAAAACATTTTAAAAAGTATGAAATTATTTTACAATATGTATGTGTGGCAGAAATTCACACTGAAATTTAAGTATTCGATTCCATTTTTGAAATATTAACTGATATCTATATAAGTTACAATTGAATATGAAAATGTACTCAAAAAATGATCTCTTTCACCTAAAAAACACCATTTGTGAGAACATCCTCAAGCTAATGTCACGCTTATGCATTTTTGGCTTAAAATCACATTGTTTGGCGACAAAAGAAAAATAAAAAATCGTAAAGAAACAAATAGTAATTACACATGTGAATCACAATTACATCTGCTTGTTTCTTCTATAAGTCACGTGATGGGACAATTAGATATAAAACAAGTTGGAAATTGCTCGTCAAACGTGGCAAATGAGGTGCGTTCGTACTATAACTAGTTTTATAATTATTTTTTGCACCCCATATTGTACTGAATGTATAATTTTTTGCACTTCATAAAGTGCATAGTCTGATACATCATTAAAATGCACTTCCAATAATTTTTTCCTATTCCCGTAATGTAACGGAACACTTTTGACTGTCCCTGTAATTAAACTATACATCCGATTTTCCTAAAATTTGAAATAGCTCAACAAAATTTTGCAACAACTATAGCTTTAAAATTTCAGACCATTCGGAAGGCTGTAATATCATTAAAATGCACTGGCAATAATTTTTCCCATTGGCCGTAATGTAAAGAAAAACTTTTGACTGTCCCTGTAATTAAACTATACATCCGATTTTCCTAAAATTTGAAATGGCTCGACAAAATTTTGCAACAATTATATCTTTAAAATTTCAGATCATTCGGAAGGCTCTAATATGATTAAAATGCTCTTGCAATAATTTTTCCCATTGGCCGTAATGTAAAGAAAAACTTTTGACTGTCCCTGTAATTAAACTATACATCCGATTTTCATAAAATTTGAAATGGCCCGACAAAATTTTGCAACAATCATATATTTGAAATTTCAGACCATTCGGTTGGGTAGTTTTTGCTCTGTTACATGCGGACAGACGGACGGACGGACAGACGGACGGACGGACTGAACGACGACTATAGGTGCTACGTATTTATATAATTACGAACGCACCTAAAAAAAAAGAAAAGAACAGAACAGAAAGAAAATGTCGTTAAAATTTCATCTAATCAAATTTTCAGATTCGTTTCCATACCTAACGCAAGCGATAAAGAGCCAAATATTGCGTATCAAGTGTAATATTTCTTATTAAATTAATTTTTAAGCATTACAAATATTTCTTTCTGGTTTTGATTAAATGTTTCCGTTTTTTAATATTATCACTCATTAAAACGGATTTTCTTCTTCTTTTTTTCTTTTTTTTTCACTTAAATAAAATTAGTAACAGTTTTTCTTTTATTTTTCGAGGTTTAATAGCCGTTTCAATTTTTTTTTATCAACGATGAATTTCGCCAAGAAATAAAATGGTAACCTTATCGCCCAAAATAACAGAATTTTCCGTCATAATTCTAAAACTAATATAGGTAGAATAATGTGTTATAGCTTAAAACCTTCCCTGAAACAATACCTATCTAACGGTATAGGTTCCGTAAAAATCCATGCAGTAGAACTCGAAATCTAGGCGTTCGGAACGAAATTTCCGTTTGGATTTTATATATATAATAGATAATAGAATAGATAATAGATTTTATATATATATATAATAGAATAGATAATAGATTATGTGTTATGAACTATCTCAAAGTTTAAAACAGATTGCATTGTTAGATTTCATAATTTTAACAATATCGCGTTATGTTAGTTCCACATTCTACCACCAGGGAGCGCACTCTATTCTTAACGAAAGCGTATCTGAACGAAACTCCTTCATGCAACCTTTCCGTAGATACATGAATCGGGAGGGTGGCGGTCTTAACCAATAATTTAAGATAATTGCTGAAATTACTACGAAAAATATTTTAAAGGGGCTCTACGCGGGCCCCTAATAGAGTTAGAGGAAATCGGAAGACGGCAAAATAATCGCGGGGAAAAGTTTGCTTGGGTGCTTCGGAGCTACTTTTGGCGCGAGATCTAAGCTCTACGACCAATAGGAGCCCAGATATTTAAGGAAATATGAAGTAACAAAGTCCAAAACAATAGAATTTTCCGTAATAATTCTACAACTAATCTAGGTAGAATGTTGTGTTATAGCTTAAAACCTTCCCTGGAACGATACCTATCTAACGGCATAAGTTCCGTAAAAATCCATGCGGTAGAACTCGAAATCTCGGCGTTCGGAACGAAATTTCCGTTTGGATTTTATATATATAATAGATAATACATCAGTCAATTAAGATACAGTTTTTAAACAAATTGCATTTGAAAGTAAATTTTTTTCCTATGCGACGAAAATTGAAAATGTACTATGGTCAGAAGATTAAAAAATTGCAGTAGCGAAAATTTCAAGACCGACATTTGATCTTGAAGTGTTGCCATTCGCAAAATGACGGCACCGTTACGCACATATACGTTTGTTCTTTATAATATAGATATTTAATCAGTAAAATATAATTAAGATCAGTTTTTAGTATGTGGTTATCAGTTGAGGTTCTTATGCTTGGTATTCCGGAATGAAAAACAGAAATTTTCACATTCTCAAAATTTTCATACGCACTTCTCATATCCATATTCATCATTAAAAAAAAATTGTATATTGTTTGATCATTTAAAAAGCATTTTAACTTAAAACTTTAAGTCACGATTGTCAGCAACATCTTTTATGGGAACAGACGCACCCTTTACTTGAGATTCTAATCTCAATTCCGGAGAGTAAAAATTTCCGTAATTTATGTTTTTTAGTCGCATTTGTGTTAAAATGTTTAGTTTTATCTAAGAAAATGATCGTTTCCTTTTAAACATGACTTCATTTTCACTTAAATAAACATTTCGCCTAGTGTCTGAAACTTAGTACACATGCAGAAGGAAAAACAATATAGAAAATGTATGAGCAAACATGCGTGTTCTCAGAAGTAGTATGTCATTTTCAGTTATTATGCCCTTAATATAATATTCTGCTACTAATGGGATTTTGCGATACTAAACCCTATACAACAATTTTTATCACCAATTTTGAATTTTTATCAGAAAATAACATGAATAAAGATAAAAATATCTCATTATTTCTCTCTTGTCTGCAATAATAAAATATATCTAATTTTCACCATTTTGAAGAAATTTCATAAAATGCTTTAAAAATTAAAATATAAAAGTGGGGATATATAAAAAAAAAACAGATAGTGCGATCACATGTACAAATGAAGAGCTTTCAGCTTAAAAAAAATATATTAGTAAAATTGGTTCAGCAGAAAGATCAGGGCAGATGACTAAAAAACATACTTGTGTTTTAAATTTTATAAAATTAGATTATTATTAGATTATTATAGATTTTATAAAATTAGGAAAAATTAAATTAAGCAAATTATGTTATTTTGATAAAATTATAGTAGAATGTTCTAAAGAATAACATTAAAATTTCATTATTCGAGAGAATTTTGAACAAAAACTTCAGGAACATGATATTTTAAACCACGAATTATATGTTTGCTTGTCTAACTCGGCGAAGCAAATCCATCCAGGCGAGAATCACCAATTTCTGTAATATAAATCGCTATTATTTGCATGTCACCTCTCTTCTATAAAGACACTCTAAATTTTTGTAAAACATTGCATTTTATCAGTGTGTGATTTCAATTACATTATTTTCAAAAGTGAACCATTTTCACCTGTGAAGAATTTCAAAGCAGCTGGGCTGTGAAAATGACGCACTTCTACAAAACATAATTCAGGTTTAAGATTTAAAATACACGCTTTTTTATAAAATGACGTCATTTGCATCCGCTAAAGCAATCCACTTTTACAATCCACTCTTAAACTTCGTCTATAGAAAAGTTTGCATGTGACGTCATTATCACGGAATAACAGACAATATTCTTGACATAGCGCCTATTTTAATTTCAACTTCTTTTTCAGGTTTTATGAGAAAATGGCAACAAAAATATACAATATCTCCTATTTTCTACTATTTTCCGTTTACTTTCCATGACTTTCAATAGAAATGGAGTACTTTTGATGCCACAATAAGAAAAATGGTATTAAAAACTACAAAAAAATTAATATCTCAAAAATAAATTGAGATACAGCTTTCAAACAAATTGTATTTAAAAGAGCAATTTTTTCCTTATATGACGGTGTAAAAATTTTAAATGTGCGATGCTTAGAAGTTTAAAAATTTGCAGTAGAGAAAATTGCAAAACCAAAATTTTATTTCAAATTTCAAAGTGTTGCCATTCGCAAAATGACGTATGCCTTACGCACAGATATGTTTGTCCTTTATAATATAGATAGGGTAGATTTAATAGTGGTTCGGATTAGCTTTGCGAAAGCATTGAGCTCTATGAATTTAAAAGGAAATTTGTTTTTCAGAAAGTTTAGTAGAATCTTTTAAAGATGAAATTTGTACTTTGTATTTGAAAATTTTCAGAGTTGGGATTGTGGGGGTGGGGAAGTAAATATTTTATAAATTAATACTATATGGATTTGGGAGCCACTGGGCAAAGTCCCGATTTTCCCATGCGATAACAAGCGCCTGGATAACAGCAATTCATGTATGTGAAGGACTGATGGCCGGCGAGCCTATTCACGAATAATAATTTGATCAACTAAATAGTGATAACAGCGAACCAATTATGAAGGACTGATAGCCTAGATGCTCAATTACTCACCAACAACGACGAAAATAAATTAAGACACAAGCATAGTGACATAGTCACCTTACAATATAAAACGAACTAATGGCTACAACTGGCTCCACCTCTGTAACACAACGAGCAACCAAATGTGCCAAGGCACGAAGGAGAAAAAAACTATAACAAAGTGATAACAGCATTTCATTTATGATAGACTGACTGATATCATAGATATTCATTCACTAAAGTCTTCAAACAAAGTAAATAGTGTAAAATTACTCCAGCCAGCGACCACATCCCACGACAGAGACAAATATGATAATAATATGAAAAATATATGAAAATAATATAACAAGAATATGACAACCTTTAACGATAGTGACAAACCACCAATGAGCAGAATGAAAAAGACAACTAAATTAGCACTGATACCCGCAGGTTTTTTATTGTAATTGATGCCGATGACAAAATTATTATATTCCTTCTCTGGCTATTCGGCTCAGCAAAACATCAATTAGCAACCGGCCAACTTGGGAAATGTAACGAAAGTAGCTGGAAGCACCGCAGCCATGACTTCCATGAGGTTTATCAAGTAGATCTCCGCCATGCGGTGATCCCCGCTGCCAGGTCTCAACCTGTTCAGCTGAGCAAAACTCTAGTAGGTAGAGGCCTGGTCAGCAGTCTTTAAAGAAAGAAAAGAAAATCGAACGATGTGAAATTCATCCGTGAATGCTTCTCAACAGTAGTTAAATTTCAAAAGCTAATTTCTCAGCAGGCTGATTTTTGATATTCACTCCGTCCTCTTTCATGCAATATATATATATTAATTATAAACATTACATTAAAGATGCTAATGATTATTATCGATATTCTGTTGAGCTGATTTAGAATTATAATTGTTGTGCTGTTTTAATGTGAATTAATGTGGATCTAATATTTGCAATATGCAATTTTCCTGCATAATTATTTCTTCTTCTATTAGCTGAGATTGTGAAAACGGATGGACATTTTTAATTTTTTGAAGTTTTGGTAGATGGCAGTATTAAATAATTATTTATGTAGTTCTAACATAATTAGGTTGCCATAATTTATTATCTTATTTATTACCTGTTTATTATTTTAAACATCTACTTCTTTTTGTACTTTTTAGTAATAATTTAATCCAGGATCCTTCAGATAGCATATAAAATATTTTTTAAAGTTTAGACTATTTAAGTTAATTATAATTATTATATTTATAATAATGTTAGTATTATATGCATGGTATGATGATTTGAAACCGTATGGATTCGCTTTTAACTGTGACCATTTAATTAGGCGGGATTTTCGCTGTGTTAAAAGGGATACATGTTTGCGATTTTGATATGGTCATAGAAATTATCTTGCTGGGTAAGTTTTGTTATTTACATGTTCCAATTTTGTTCATGTTGTTCATTATTACATTGATTATTACATTGATTGCATTGATTAATTAATTTCATTCAATTTATATGGCATTGTAAATTTATACTTTTTGGATTATAGTTGATCGGGTATACAAAGGAACCCAATTTTTAGCTTATAGCTGGATTCTTTTACAGAAATTGACTAGGTATTGCTTACATTTGTATTTCATGTACCCCTGATGAAGTGAAATGCTAGCTTCCTGATACATCCATCCAATTGATCTTTTATTTGTTTATGATACGTCTTTTAATGGTTTAACATTATTTCGCTGGTTATTTGTATCTTTAGTCTTTAATTGGTTATTGTATCAAAATTTGGTGGTTTTTCATATGTTTTAAATGGATTAATCGTCCGCAATGTGCTAGTGAATTAGTGGTATTGTACTTGATTTTGTGTTACAAGTCATAGGTTCCATTTTTATTTTTCATAATGTCAGTGTCATGTATTGAAGCTAAATTTATTAAGTTAATTTTAGTAAATGAAAATAGATGATGAATTGTAATTATATAATGGTTATATATAGTATATATTCATTTATATACATTTATATACAATTGTATTTCCCGAAATTTATCAGTCAATGTACATGAATTTGTGGTTTCCCCACTTTTCTTCACCGACGTTATCATTCTCAAAAATTAACCTTTAACCATTCGAGGTTTTTACGAACTTTTTTTTTTTTCCACCTAGTTATCGGCAACAAGACTCGGATGCATTACCTCGTAAAGCTGTTGTAAAAGAAGAAGAAAAGATCGATTCTCTTACAATATCTACCAGTGTTGATGGAAATTTAGGTATGCAATTGGTATTTTTCTGTATCTTTTCTTTCTTTTATTTTTTAAGGCGGAAAAAATATTTATTATAGTATCTTTTTATTAATTTCAGTACAATAATTAGCGCATTTTTCTCTATACATAGTCTCTGGGTGATGGTGGGTCTTTCTTTCCTTTGGGACCCTTCACTGCATTTGTAGTATCATATATTTGTACAGTCGTGGGAAAAAAAGTAAACACACCCTTCTAGGCCTGCAACTAATTATAATAGAAGAAACTTATTGGTACCAAACGATCGGAAATAAAGTCTACTTTAAAATGATGTATATAAAATTTGCATAGGGGGCATCTACAAAAACAGACCAAACTTTTTTTTTCAATGGCAACATCCAATTTCAATATATTTTAAATTTTCTGTTCAAACTATGCCTAGAATCCAAATTTCAAGTCATTTGGATAAGTTTTTGAATTATAAACATATTCAGAGCTTCTACTGTTAAATTACATTTTCATATTTTTATCTCCTGAAACTATAATCCTAATGTGATAATTTTTTATGTGGTTATAATAATAAAAAACCCAAACATAAATACATTGAATTTGTAATTTTAAAAGTTTTATAATATGAATTATGAAATTAATTTTCGAAAAAAAAATATGAATTACAACCTATAATTTTTTTTTTTTTTTTAGATTCAGGTTTATTATGTCCTGCTTTATGCGAATTCACAAATTGAAATTTTTCTTAAAAGTAACTTTCGAATTATGCTTAAATAAACGGTCAAGTGCGAGTATTACTCGCCCTCAGAGGGTTCCGTACTATAAATATATGAATTAATAACTGTATTATTAAAAAAATCGTTGCTAAAAGAGTAATAAGACTTTGTATTAAAAAAAAAAAAAAAAAAAAAAAAAAAAAAAAAAAAAACTATGCAACGTAGGGTTGGGTATAGCTGTATATACTAGAAAAGTGTAAATGGGTATACCATAAAACCTCTGATATGAAGCCTAAATAATATCAAATATTGCTGTTCTGTATCTCTTCTTTTAATCTTATCCTAATCTGTTTATGATGAACTTAATTCGGTGCTGACAATAAAAGTAGTGCATATTTAAACTTCATTTGACATTTCATAAAACTAAATTCAGCGTTGTAATAATCTTTTCTTTTTACACTGTAGCTAAAACAAAACCCTTGTTAAAAATTTAAATTTGGCATTGTACGATGCGCGCTTCGAAAGGATGTCGCAAAGTTGCAACGCCGCCTTGGTCAGTGCCGCGTTTTTCCAGATAGATTTTTAATTAACTTTTAAAAACACGGGAGGCGTATTGAGAGATCCACTCAATGCAAACTAGTCGCGAATCCCGTAGTATTTATGTGATTAGTTCTAATTAAATTAGTCTGTTTTTAACAATTTGACGTTTATTGCTTTTATACTGCCACTGGGCATTGCATTACACAAATATATCATTAAAAGTTGTTATCTAGGCTTTAAAAGTCGATGATACAAAGAGTACACCGTCCCTGTCATATATGTGTGCCCAAACCTTCCGTGTCTTTAAGGCTTAATATTTCGGCTAATTACCGACGATTTTTTTCGAAGATCAATATCAACAATGCTTTCATACTTCTGCTACGATATGTACCTCCATCAACACCTTTGCTGAAATGTCATGTAACGGAAAAATGCGTTTTTCTCAAAAACTACATGTCCTAGGTTAATCGCTTTAGTTTTCCTGCAAAGTTTAACTTAACGTCTACTGCCTCAAATTTTTTGATAATTTTAGTTTCAGTAGAATCGGAAATAGAGGGGATGGAGACATATTTTTGCTCTACATTTTCGACGATATCTCTGCAAATATAATACCTAAAATTAAAAGAAATGTATTTTTGAGTTCAACGTTACGAAAGCTTTCACACGATATACAAACAAAATATTTTTTTTTTCAAGTAACTTAATTAGCTCCTCTGCATTTTTTTTTATATATACTAGGGGGCTCGGCCCCTACGAGCTACGCTCGCCAACCCCCCGTTCAGACACCGCGGTCTCTAAAATCACGCTAATTTGATCGGCTTTAAAAAGATTTTAGAAGATTGAATTATAATTTAAACTAGTTGGATGTGCCAGTCCCAAAACTTTCTTCTATCTTATACATCTTAATATTTCAAAACCTAGTTACACATGTTAATACTTCAATATTATTAGTTCAATACTATACCAACTTTGATTTTCATCTTAAATTTCTGCTCAAGTCAATTAAACGGACTAAAAACGAGTTAATCTATATCATGATATTTGTTAAAATTATTAATTTTTCCTTATTTTGTTGTTATCAGCTGTTTGCGAATAGCCGGCTTAGCAGGAAGCGAGTTCCCGCCGCTGCATGAGCCGCCGATGCACAATAGAACTACGAAAAATCAAGAAAAGTATACAAAAATCGCTAGCACAGAGCCTCTTTACCGCGCAATATTTCCAAATTCAAGGAGGACCTGTTGGCCAAAGCCAAAAACAAGCACAAAAATTTTGGTTCAACTGTATGCATAATTTTATACGTTGTCCGATGGTACAATAATGAAAATGGCACAGAGATCGGAATTATAGCGCCCCCTTCTGGCAGAATTTTTTCAAGTTCAGGGAGGACTTGTTTGCCATAGCCAGAAACATGCACAAAAAATTTGGTTCAATTATATGGATAACTTCATACACTTTTCGATGGTACAATAATAAAAATAGTACAGACATCGCAATTATAGTGCCCCCTAGCGGCAGAATTTTTCCAAATTCAGGGAGGACCTTCGTGACATGACCAAAAACAAACACATAAAATTTGGTTCAAGTCTATGCATAACTTCATACACTTTTCGACGGTACAATATTCAAAATGGCGCAAAAATTGCACAAAAATCGCTATTACAGCGCTCTCTACGGGCGATTTTTTTACAAAATAAGGGAGGACCTCCTTTTCATAGCCAAGAACTTAAAAAATTTTTTTGGTTCAATTCTATGCATAACTTCATACACTTTTCGATGGTACAATATTCAAAATCGCACAAAAATCGCTATTACAGCGCCCCCTAACGGCGAATTTTTTGCAAATTCAGGGAGGACCTGCTTACCATATCCAAAAACTTGAAATAAAAATTTGGTTTAATTCTATGCATAACTTCATACACTTTTGGACGGTACAACATTCAAAATCGCACAAAAATCGCTATTACAGCGCCCCCTACCGGTGAATTTTTTCCAAATTCAGGGAGGACCAGCTTGCCATAGCCAAAAACTTAAAATAAAAATTTGGTTCAATTCGATGCATAACTTCATACACTTTTGGATGGTACAATATTCAAAATCGCATTTACAGCGCCCCCTACCGGCGAATTTTTTCCAAATTCAGGGAGGATCTGCTTGCCATATCCAAAAACTTAAAATAAAAATTTGGTTCAATTCCATGCATAACTCCATACACTTTTGGATGGTACAATATTCAAAATCGCACAAAAATTACTATATCAGCGCCCCCTACCGGCGAATTTTTTCCAAATTCCAGGAGGACCTGCTTGCCATAGCCAAAAACTTAAAATAAAATTTTGGTTTAATTCTATGCATAACTTCATACACTTTTTGATGGTACAATGGCGACAGACAGACGGACAGACGGACGGACGGACACACAGACAGACATTTTCTATAAACATGTTTTTTGGAATCTCTGACCCCTAAAACATGTAAATCCGTCGAAAACCGGAAGTCGAAAAAAATTTCGATTACAATACTTTCTTCTATTGAAGATAGAAGAAAGTAAAAACAGTGGCGATCTCCCTATAAACGGGTTTCTATTCATTTCTCTTTGATTAGGGAATTTTAAGGAAAAATCAGCTGCTGTTAAAAGATACAATGGCTGTTTTCGTCTTTGATTAAATAAAATCAGTTAAACATTTAAATAAGCTAATATAAAATGAATTAAGTAAACAGAGTCATTGTCTCCCGGTATTTTTTAACAAAGCGAAAAGAAAGTTTTTTTAAATAAGGCATTTTAAATATATCGTTTTTAATCTGCCGTAACTTTCACCAAACTTTTCTTTCTCTTTTTAATATTCACGGGAAAATACTTTTGTTAGAAATGAAATATTATTTGCGGTGTCCTAACAAAAAATGTTGAAAAGATCATCTCAAAATTTCAAATAAATGTCTCGTGCAATTTTTAAATTTAAACTGTTTTGCAATATTATTTTTTGTTCATTTTACGTAATAAGTGTAATGTGACGTAAATGTGGCGTATTTTTTCCTATTTAAGATTTCTAACGCATGTTAATGAATTTATTATTTTACAATACCCTTTCTCTTTTAAAATTCACGTGTAAATATAGTTTTTATGAAGTAATTTTCAATAAGTTCTGCTTTTTATACGTAATTATTTAATTCTAATTTGAAAGGTTTTTTTTCTGTTTATAATAGTCACGTGTAAATAATTTTTTTATTTGAAGCAAACATTGTTTGCGCTGTTTATACAGTTGGCAACAGTTTAAATTAATACATTTTCTAAAATAAGTAAAAAATATCTCTCAAAATGCTGAAAATTTGAATTTAAAATGGAAATAAAACCTCAAAAAATAAGTCAAATTAAAAAAATAAAGGCAGTCTGCACACCGGGAAATTCTAACGTATAAAATGATTTAAAAATGAATTAATTCCAATGTATAGTTTTTGCTCCTATAAAATTTTTTTAATGGACCGATTTTGTCCAACTTTTGTATTAAATATCTCTTTAAATAATTATTCGATTTGAAAACTGTCTGCATCAGCGTCAAACATTTCTTTATAATACCGCCGATTTTCATATTTTTGTATGCAATATTTTTTTAATATTAACGGAGAAAGACCTCCGGTCACAAAAAAATCAAAACCGGCGGCGGTGACAGCATAAGTTACTTTTTTTTAGAATAGAGAGATATTTGTGAATGTTTAATAATCTGTAAATATGTGGGCCAATAGTCTTTATTACTTTCCCCAATTTGAACTTTCCACGTTCCATAGATTACGAGTTTAAATGGCTCTGACAGACAGACACAGAAGTGATCTTATAATGGTTCCGTTCTTACTTTATAAGTACGGGATTCTAGAAATGTCAAAATGATGGTTTAAGCGGCCGTCTATGATATGCAGAAAATTATAATTTGAAAAAATTATATATTTTACTCATTTTATTGAAACGTTTGGACTGGCAATAGTCGAAACATTTTAACACGTTCGCTGCCAAAGTTGAGATGGTGCATTTGTGCATACATGCCACGATCATATCTACAATTTAGTAATTTTAAATTATTTTCTGTTTCATTATTTAAGTTTTATATGCATGACGAATCACTTTTAGCATCAAATAAATTCACTGGAGTATGCTCGTTGTTGGCATATGAAACACTGCAGATATTTTCTATGGCAGTGCTCGTAATCGGTGATTTAGATAAGATCAATAACGAGTTATCTCGTAGCTGGCAAGGAAACCCAGTTTGCCAACTACGAGTACTCTCGTAGATGGCAGCGAACATGTTAAGCGAGTGAAATAGTCATATTGGCAAGAAATAATACATTAATAGAAGTAGTGTTCACTCTAGAAAGAAAAGGGACAAGGTGCTATTCACTAAAAAGGGCGCTACTGAAGCAGAAAAGGGGCAAGAGAAAAAATATTATTGCTTTTTTGTTAAAAAAAAAAAAAAAAAAAAAAAAAAAAAAAGTGGGAAAATGTGTAATTTTTAAGTAGGATAAATACACTAACGTTAATTTTGAATGATTTTACGATATAAAAAGTACAATTAAATTAAAACATGATTGAATAATTTCCTGTTTTTTTTCCTAAAGAAATGGGAAAATTCTTTCATTTTTGCAAGTTCTTGTGCACACTGATTTAGAAATACTATGGAATGATTTTTTAGAAATATCTGGGTACAAATAGTGGTGCATTTTGTACTTTTAAAAAAGGCTGGATGCATTTTGTAAATTTGAAATAGGACAGGCTGCTGCGCCTTTCAAAAATGGCCTAGAATGAACACTAATAGAAGTGACAGTCATCCTGTAGCTTTTCAACAATCGAGTACCGAACTTAAATTTGGATCTAGCCCCTAAAATAGACTCATTTTAAAATAATTAATTTCTCTGAAACTATTCGTGCTGATTTCATAAAAATTTGTATTTAGGCTAACTGAAGGGTGTAGAATTTATTTGTGGTGTCAAACTTGGGTATTGCTATTGGGAAAAAAAAAAAAAAAAAAAAAAAAAAAAAAAAAAACACAAACGTTTGAATTTGTTTTGATATGTAGATGGCCCTCTAAACAAGTTTTATATCCATCATTTAAATATCGACTTTATTTCCAATCGCTTGATACCAGTAGCAACTATCTTCTACAATAATTTGATGCAGAGTTAGTATGGGGGTGTTTACTCCCCCCCCCCCCATGACTTTACATGCCAATAAGTTCTAGATATGTGCGCACGATTTTCCAAAGGGAGGATTTAAGCTTAAAGCATTTTCTTGGCCGTTTATAAAAAATACTATAGATAAATGCTCACTGATTTACGCTAATTATGCATTAAATGGAATTAATTGAAAGTTAAATTAGTTTTATATTGATTTGCACTTATTAAATCTTAATTTACACTACTTGCATATCACCAAAATATCTGTAGCGTAATACCTAATGTTAGTCACGAGGAAAAAGCCCCAATTGCTGTTTAAATCCTTTAACAAGTAAAAACAATTTCAAGTTATCATATGATCCGTTGACGTTGAAAATGGTTCATGACGTTCATGTCCAACTTGCGAAAATAAATAAATAAATAAATAAATAAAACTAAATCTTATTACAAATTAACATAAAATTTATGTTTTTAATCAATTCGCAATAAATATAATTTTAACATCAGCATAAATTTGTTACTAGTAATTTATTGGGTCAACGATATTTCAAATGCATTGATTTTGAAAGTGAGGAAAGTCTACTTTGAAAATAATTATTTTTTTATGTTGCATGATATTAAACAAGCACAAGCACAATCAGAATTTAATGTTTAATAATTTAAAAATCTTCACTATCTGAATTAAGAAATATAATTGCAATTATAATAACACATGGCCATCGCATTATTCGACATTGCCTGTAAAAGTAGTTTTACAGCAGTAGTAGTCTTTGTGAGGGAAAGACTCATTTTCAATATTTTGTATTTCGTGCCTATTTTGTTAGTAAAATATTAAAAATCATAAAAAGTTGGATAATTAAAAGAGATAAATAATAACAAATATTTACTTATATTATTAATAATATATAGTATTATTTTATTTATACGCACAGCTTTAGGCTCTTGCCACTGTGATAATTTATTTTTTTATTTGTTAAGCGCAGCTTGTTGCTATGGTTTTTCTTTTATTTTTTTTATCTCACGAGAGTGAGTTAAAATTTCGGAAAACAAAGTTGGCATCTGTTTTATTTTTAATAAAAAAGAATTTTTTTAGTATTTATGTTTTGTATCGTCTGCTGAGATGGGAGAGATTTTTTAGAATATTCCGTCGATATTACAGATATAGTATAGCTAGAATTAATACAGTGAAGAAAAGTAATAACGTTTAGATCATATTTTTATTTGAAACAGTACTGTGATCTCTTTCTAAGGTAAAATTAATATATTTTTTTGCATAATATGTACATAACTGTGAATGCCAACGTCTATTCAACTGTCATGTTTCTTATATTATTTCTAAAAACGTAAATAAATTCTGCGATCAGTAAAATACGTTTTATTTATATTTTCGTTTCTTTCTCTTTTTTTTCCCCTTTCTTTTTAGAGCATGATATTGTGGAGCTTGAAAAGAGAAGGTTGGCCATATCTGATTCCTTGAACTACGACTGCGAGAACATGAAGGAATTAAATACCACACGGAACGGTAAATACTTGATTTTAATTACTTAAAAATATCTTTGATTTTAAAAAGCAGAAAAACCAACGTTTAAAATGCACAAATAATATATGAAAAGCAGCAAACAGCTGTTTCGAATCTACTAGCGAGATTCTTCTTCAGTGCAAAAGGAACAGCGTGCTAGAAAAAGCAAGGCTGAGCAAAATCATAGACAGAAGAATCTCGCTAGTAGATTCGAAACAGCTGTTTGCTGCTTTTCATATATTATTTGTGCATTTTAAACGTTGGTTTTTCTGCTTTTTAATATTGTTGCACAAAGGCTTTATTTGCTATTTTTATATTTGCTATTTTTATCTTTGATTTATTTGGTTCTTAAAGAATGATGCTCCGTCTTTATTATTAAAAAATCGATTTTGTACCAATGTTGTCGGTAAACCTACCGTGTGCTAATATTCCCTGAAATTTTAAGGCATTTCGATAAAATTTACAGAATTATATGCAATTTAAAAGAATCTTTCGAACAATTCTAACGCAAATTTTTAACTTTTTTTCAAAGACATTTCTTTATTCTCGGTTGTTTTTTGTCTAAATCGATGACGAATGTGTCTCAAGTATTGATTGCTATGTCGTTCTATTTAAAATTTTTTTGGTTCACGTTCACCTGAGGAAAACTAGTTCGCAGATGAACGATTCTTTATTTGATATTTGTTTTATCATGAGGTAGAATTCGATATTTTCTACAAAAACTCATTTTCACTTTCAACATTCATCTTTATGTCAAAATTCTTAAGTCCCCGTTCGAGAACTAAATTATTTCATACTCAACAATGATCCTTTTTTTTCCCCGAAAGATTCAGAGCAGCGCTGGCAGTTTAATGCGAAACTTTCTTTTTATAAAATGTTCGTGATAAAATTACTCTATAATGTACGAATTTTTAAGTTTTTTCATTAATTTTTTTTTCCCTAATATTAAACTGCATTTGAAGAAGTTTTTAAAATGTGATGAAATCTTTTAAAGTACACAAAATTTTGTTTATGAGTTACTGGCCATTTATCTTACCCCCCACCCCCAATCCCCTTTAAAATGAACATTTACTCCTTTATGGCCTGTTTTCCTGATATTGGCTATTAAAACCTTTACAGTTGATAACTGTGGTCACAAGGTGAAAATTTATGTCCTATTTTCATTGCATTGTTATGGCCTAACCCGTGGCCTTTCTGCATACATCGCTATTTTCATGGTTTTAAAATAACTACATTCCAGGATCTGTATGACTAGCTGGAACGGTAAATTTAAATTATTATCAAATTGCCATCAAATTAATTATATTTTTCAGAAAACTGAAAAAAAAAAATGTATGTTTTAAACGGACTGGCTCAGTGCGTTAGAATGAGTAGAAATATTGCTCTCGGGTAAATTTTACCCAATCCGTATGTTAAAGCTGTTCACAATTTAGGACATTACCTTTTGCATTTTCTTTGAGATTCGTTTTTAAAGTACTTTTCTTGTATTCCTTTATAAATAAATTTCTGATATTCTATTTTTAATTCCTAATAATTGATATATTTATTTATTTAAAAACGATATTTATCGATTATAATAAACAAATGTACAAACTTACTGTAGTAATTCAGTGATAGTTTTTAATTTTGTAGTTTTAACCCTTTCAGGGGCGAGGTACTTGTATTCGTAAATGTAATAAAATGAATAAATATTCGTAAATGTAAAACTAATTGAATGTCACCAGCATTTACACGAAAATTTGTTTGTAAACAAATAAAAGTACATTTTCGCGTACTTAATAAAAGTGAAATTTTCATTTAAAAATTCTGGTGGTAATGTGGCAATTAGGGATTAAAATTAGGTGATGCCATAACTGTATCACTGCCCTTCAAGGGGTTAAAAGACATAAACTTGGAAAAGAGTGATTGTCAGGGAAAGGTTGATGATGCTGTTTTAAAGTTAACAAGAAACTCGACATATGTTTCGAAACAAAAATTTCATTACTAGGTAAAATAAAAAAAAAAAAAATAAAAAAAAAAAAAAAAAAAAAGGTCAGCAAAACGCAGCACCTTCTTTTCGAATTAATGATAACATTACATTACAGAATTTTTAGGTTTTACCTACGCGAGCGTAAATAGAAATAAATTTTCACGCTATTTTCTTTTAATTCAATCTAGTTTACCTAATGGCAGTCTTTTCATAACTCGTTCATCAACTGGCATTTCAATTCATTATTATTATTTTCCTGCCATACCATTGGAAATGCATTATAACATGCTTCCCTTGACTATTATTGGATATCTGTCATAAAAAGAACACGCTTTACTTAATATTCTATTAGAAATGTTTATTATTCGCCGCCGAACATTTCCGTTCCGTATTTAAAAAAATCTCCCATTTATTATTAATGTATTTCTGAAATCAATCATATGCTGCCTGTTCTCTTTCTATGATAAAAATTATGGATCCGAGGTGTAGGAGAGTGGATATAAAATATTTCTGTTGGCATATAATAATAGATTGCCTAAAGCTAGTAACTAACTATAACGAATGCATTTTAAAACTGCAAAACTAGCGAAAAGATAATAATCTAACATTGTAAGAATGGCTTTCTTCAGCATTTCTGAAAACAACAATTTCTAATACAGTTGCGATAATAAAAATGTATAACAAAAGTTATTTATGGTTGCTGTTTCGAGTTCTGCAGAATATGATTTTTTTTTTCTAAATGTTCTGTATCATTTTATTACTTTCTTCTGTATTTATTTAGACAGTTTGAAGTATGGAGATTGTTTTTTTAATAACTATTTCATATTTTAAATTTTCTGTTTATTATATGAGTTCACTCAGATTGATTTAGAGATGGGCATTGCTTGACGTCTGTTCCGGAGCCTAAAAACTAAGCCTCGGAAAATACGCAAAATTCTTGATGGTTTCTTTATAAGTTATCATTCGTAGAACTCCGAAAAAAATCTTCACCAGAGTTTGTGGCGTTAAAAAGAAAATAGGGATTGGGCTCAAATATGTAGTTATTTTCAAATAAATTGGACAATGAGAGCTATTAATATTAATCAAAGGTCTTCGAGAAAACAATAATTCAAACTAATTATTAATCAATGCTTAAAAATTCGAATTTGTAGTCCAATGAAAATTAATAAGAAATCTTACTACGCAAACATTTATATCTGCAAATTTACATTTAAAAGAGGTGGATCCAGCCAACGACCCCTAGATATATGAGAAAACGTCACACAGAGCAGGAAAACAAAGAAAAAAGATCTTTCATTGGCTCGTGGATATGTACAAACCAATGAATGATCTTTTTTCTTTGTTTCGCCTGCTTTGTGTGACGTTTTCGTGACGCATGTCAAGGCTTTCTCAAATATCTAGGGGACGTTGATTCAGTGGACTCGCTTTGCAAAAATGCCACTTTTCCGCTCTTTGTTATTGTTGTTAATTATTCTGCTATTTTCGTGGAATCTATATATATATTACGCTAACGTACGTGGCACAGAAATCGCGATTATTTGTTATTGTTTAATGGCAACGCCCTAGAATCGCATCTGATTGGCTATTGTGTAAGAGTCCTTGGCAGGATTTATGGCGATCAGGTTTGTTTACTTTTCGCGTTTTCGGTGCGATATCTTTCGCTGCAATTATGTAGCTTCAAAATGTCATTTGAAATGCCCATAAAAAATCTCGGTGAATGCTTGAAAGTAAAGAAGAAGCCGAATTCGAGTAGAATAGAAATAGATTCGAAATCCAAATAGGGAACGCCGTTAAGCGATCGGCAAAATAGGCTTAATAACTGTAGCATGCACGCGTTGTTTCTGAAATCCAAATTACTGATTTAAACGTTCCGGGCATGCATAACTGTGGGTGAAACGTGCAATTTCTGCAAAGCACTGTATTGGAAATGCGAATTAAACAGCAGCAAGAAGTTTACAAAATATTGTCATGACGTAAAATGTGATTTTGTACGGACAAGTAGGACAAGTAGTTTTGACTGTACGGACCTGCGATACGAATTTCAGGTTCATTTAAGAATATTATTACGCCACCCCCCCCCCCCCCCAGAAATAAGATACAATAAAACCTGCTTAGACGAAAACGACCAGTGATAAATTTCGTTTTATGCAGGTTATTTAAATGGAACAAAGCATAATAGCATTTTTTTTTGGGGGGGGGGGGGGGGAGAGCTGGAACTTTTTTTTTCGTTTATTTCAGAATTCCGTTATAAACAGGCTTTACCCTATTAAAAAATAAATTTGCTAGATGGTACTTTAAAAAAAAATCTATATAGCAATATTTGCTTACAATTTTATTATTTCTTTTTCAGTATTACACGTTATGTTGTATTTGTGATTGATTTTTCATATAAAAATTTTAAATAAAAAATTAAATTATTGAAAATATAATTACATTTTAATTAAATTCATCAGTTAATTTGGAATAAAAAAGTTTAAAGTATGAGACATATAAAAATTAAAAAAATTAACCTTTGACTTTACACAACTTTGAGACTGAACAAGAGTCGGGCCCTGGTAATTTGCACTGTCTCCACCCAGCCCTTTCTGTACGGACCTGCGATAAAATTTCAGATTCATTTAAGAATATTATTACGGGCCCGGGCAACGCCGGGCGGGCAGCTAGTTGTAAGAAAAAAAATAGCGCTTATGTGCGCCGCGAATGAAGTCAGCGGCGGCGGTGTGACGGAATTAGCCGGCGACACAGAAAGATTCGTGCCGAGAAGAGAATAATTTTGGGTCCAATTCATTAAATTTTTAACTCGTGGATTGTTCACAGATGTTCGTACAGGCAATCACAATACATGGGCATATGATTCTTTCACGAATTAGCGGACTGCTTCGGATTATTGCTTTTTTCTCGAAATTTGAAAAATCAGTTCTACAATCGGCGACTTAAAAAAATTGTGAATTTCGTCAATCGATCGCCTAATAAAACAGTTAATATTATCAATCGTATGTGGAATAAATCGTGAATTTCGCCAATCTGTCGCAGTAAAAAATCGCAAATTTCGTTAAACAATCGCGGAAAAAATTACGAATTTCGTTAATAGGTCACGGAGGAAAATGTGAACTTCGTCAAAAGTTCGGAAAAAAAGTCTCGAATTTCGGTGAACGATCGTGGAAAAAGTTGTGAATTTCGTTAAAAAAAAAACAAAAAAAAAAAAAAAAAAAACTGGAATTCGCTAATTTGTCGTGAATATCCTCAATCGGTTACGAAATTTCCAAGTTTTCCTCCATAAGAATGGTGATATATTAATGACTTTCTGCGAACAAAAGTTGCAGCGAGACTTCATTTTTTTCGATCTTCCTCCTTCCACAATATAAATGTCAGAATTTATGTTAAATTTATTTTATTGAAATCGGAAACCTAAAAAGAGGAGATAATAAAATAAAATAAACCTGTGGCGCTACAATTTATTTAGGATCCTGGCCTACATTGCCCTGCCCTGTTTTCTTGATCATGGGCCCTGAGGTGCTATGCAGCATATGTCTCGGCCAGGTGGCCAGCCTAACACGGGACTGTCAGTGTTTTGTTTTCAAGCAAGCTTAATACCCAGTTTATCGACCCCGAAGGGATAAAAGTTTGAGTGAACCTTGCCCGAATCGAACTGGTGATCTGTAGCGTAGTAAACAGGCATGCTAGCCACTGAGCTACTAGGTTTTAAAAGAAATAAAACCTCTACATATTTCTTGACTATGTATTTTTTATTTTGATTTTTGTACACTGTAAACTGAAATGTCTGAAACGGAGTGTTCAATTTTCAGACATTTTAAAGTGTCTAAATTTTTAAGACGCTTGTATGTGTCTAAATTTAAGACGATTCAAACGTCTGAATTGCATCCATGTTTGACCACCTTTAATTTCTCTGCAAAAGCTGCCATTTTGTCATTTTTTTTTTTCGGTAAGCCTTATACACAGAAAAAAAAATCCTTTAAAATATAAAAATTGGGTACTTTTAGGTTAGCCGGGCGCCAGTGTTATATATACATATTTATATACATACATATATGTAAATATACATATATACACACATACATATATATGTAAATATACAAATATGTATGTATATAAATATGTATATATAACACTGGCGCCCGGCTAACCGAAAAGTGTATCGCCAATCAAAACGCCTGTTCAATTTACGTATTTTAATGGAAATTTTCTTCAATTTCCAGAAAAATTAAAATTTCTTTGGGGAAATTTCTGTAAAAAAAAATTAACGCTTTCAAGGAAGGGTAAACACGCACACATATTTCAATACAAGGTCTCGCACATTTTACTTGATTTGCTCATTTAACTCAATTTACAAATTAAAAATATTGCACTTACCCATCGCAGGATACGAACCCGGAACCTCATGATTTCTAGACTAGCCGTCTTATCTTCTCGGCCACGACTTCACAGCATGGAACCTCAAATATTGTTACTTATTTATGACTCACAATTTATTTTACGGTAATAATAAACATTTTGTCAATCTACTTATAATTCTGAACGATTTTACACATCTTCTCTCCAGAATTTTGAATATTTTGCTTTTTAATTTCATGCGAAGTAGGACCAGCAGAAAGTTTTTTTACTTCTACCGAAGAAATTTTCAGAAAACAAATATTATTGTTTATACAGATGACACGTTATTTTTGAAATATTAAAATATTTAAAATGTTTTAACAGTGTGTATGTATATATATTTAATTTATATATATATATATATATATTTAATTCGGGCTTGTCCCATTTCAGTTGTGTGTGGGGAGGGGAGGGGGTATAATTTAACGCCCTTTAAAGATGAAATTAATTTTTCATTTTTTTAAAAATGCATTTCTTATTGCCCAAAGCCTGTGTTTAATTTTAATGCGAAGGTATGTGTATATGAAAGTGTGTGAAGGAATATAGTGTTCTGTTTTCTTTGATTATTTTTTCTTTTTTTTCTGATCGGTTGAATATATGGCAGAAATTTTGAAACTGGACTCATTAATTCCTTCTATGCTATATATTCTGAACAAAATTTCTCAGTTATAAATATTGTGTATAATTCTTTTGCAAAAATAATAAAAATCATTGTTTTACGCACACAATTTTTTTCTTCCTTTTTTCCGATCGAAATACAGGGTAAAATTTTTTGATGAAACTAATTTTCTCACTGTGAAATCCAATCATACCTCAACTAAATCAATACTCTATCATTACCTAAAAAGATATATAGTAAAAAATATCAGAAATATTCCATATAATTCCAATAATAATAATAATAATAAGTTCGACTTCTCTTATTCAAACTAGATGGAGTCCTTTTCGTTATTTTCAAATCATTTTTCATTTGCGAAACTTTCGTAGTTAAACTTGACATTTTCTATAAATTTCATAGGGGACTGTAGCATCAGCATTCCCTTTGGATACGCCACAGATTCAGTGGCGCATCCAGAATTGCGATTTGGAAAAGACTAGCATATTTTATAGAAGTCTATATGTTCTCAGATCTGGGCCGGCCCGCTGCCCAGCTCTGTCTTTCTTTCATTTGATTTGATGGGACGTACCGGATCAGGTTCTGACTTTTATTTTTTCTGCTGACTTGAGCAGAGTCGTAACCAGCCAGAGAAGCCAGATGAAGCTCTGGAAAGTTTTGGTGGGTGTAATTCTGAATGCTTTTAAGATGTTAAATAATGAAATACTGTGCTAAAATATATCTTAATTTTTGCGATTTTTTTGGTGTGTTTCTCTCTTTGGACAATTTTAAAGTGTATTTGCAATCAAACAATTTAATTTTTTCTTATTAAATTATCAAAATATTATGAAGGTTAAAGTGAGCAAGAGGTTCCACAGGGTCTTAAATTTATAATTAAGTAAATTTTAAACATGCTATAATTTTAAATTCCATAATAAAATTTATAAAAGAGAAAAAAATTGTGTGACTAAATTAATGTATTTTCAAAAATTCCGATTTTTTAAGGACCTATTAAAAAAAATAATAATATTCTTACATAATTAAAAAAATTAATATCTAGTCTAGTCTGGGAGGGGCTTCAGCCCCCTTAGATCCCCCCATGGGTGCGCCAATGCACTGGTTTGAATATAAATAAATAAATCATGTCTAATATACGTGAGTTTAGAAAGTGCTGATTGTGAAATATGTGGATTTGTCCTTGAAAGATTATATTTTACCTTTTAAATGGAAATTTTTAAATGCAGAAATATGCAAAAAATGGAAATTTTTCTGGAATTTACGGAAGAAAATTTACATTAAAATATGTAAATTGGCGTCTCAATTGGCAGTATAATTTCCATGTTTTAACGAATATTTTTTACAGTGTATAAAGCTTACCAAAAACAGTGAAAAATTGATTGCCTATTGCCGAACTTGCATGCTGGTCAAAAATGGATGCGATTCAGACGTTTGAAATGTCTTAAATTCAGACGCATACACATGTCACTTAAACACTTTATTAAAACACTTTAAAATGTCTGAAAATTGAACACTCCAGTTTCAGACACTCATGTGTCTGAATTTCAGACATTTCAGTTTACAGTGTTTATATCATGATCATATAGTAAGACACTGAAGTGTCTTAATTTCAGACACCTATGATGTCTGAAATTCCATATTCGGACACTTAAGTGTCTGAGTTACCTTTTCAGTCACATATGTGTCTAAATTTAAGACACCCTTATTTGCAGCGTAGACATCTTTTTCGTCACGCTAATAAGTAGTTGAATCTGTGATTCATATATTTAATATTTTGTATATAATACTAAACTATTATAGATGAATAATTAATACTTATTTACGCTTTTATCAAATAATTTTAAAATTCGTGTGTTTTAAAATTCGAAAGCATGTTTTTTTAAGTAGCATTTAAATGAATGCTGACCGTTCGATTTTTGAATAGTAGTTGCTGTCGTGGAAAGCTCTGGGGTGATGTAGCTTGATAAAAAAAAAAAAAAAAAAAATATGCCGTTTTTCTTCATTTCTTTCCGATGGAGATAAACACTAAACATTTCGTCATATTAACCCGTAACTGGAGACATGAATTCCCTTACGCGATCAGAGACATAGAGTCAAAAAGACTCCAATGTTATTTTTGTCTTTTGTAAACAGCATTGGAATTTATTTTGGAAATGCAATATATTCTGGAAATCATGTAATGATAAAAAAAACTCCTTGGCGGTACTGAGGAGATGATTTTATTCAAGGAGAAAAACCATGTGATAATCAGAGCCAAAGAACAACGCGGAGTCATTTTGACTCCTGTCTCGAGTTACGGGTTAATACGATGATGACTTTTTTTTTTATTATTATTAATTTAACAAGATTTTTGTTAAAATGAAAGATCAATTTTTATGCGCAAAGACTGTGTATTCTATTAATTATATTTAGCATAGATTTTGTTGAATCTATATTTGTTCATTAATCTATATTTTGATACAGTTATAGGAAAGTAATTTACAGTTATAATACAATTATAGGAAAGTAATTTACAGTTATACCTCTAATGTTAATTTTACCTTTTTATATATAAAAAATGAACACATATACACTCTTTAATATTAAATATATAATTTTTTTCATTTGGAAAATAAGAAGGACTTTCTTATGAAAAATCGGGCCAACTTTCATACTACTTGAAGGAGTCAAAACCCAACCCCCAATCAATCCTAACCCGAAACGTTTAAAGTCTTGCAACGACGTTTACAAACGTTTAATAACGTTTCCAAACGTTTAAAGTCACTTGCAACAAAAAAAGTATAGCGTGAAACTGACCGGAGCCGAACCGCGATTCGGGATAAATCGGGTTATCCGAGCCGATCCAAGTACTCTAGTACCAATGCCAGAACTGGAAATAGGACTTTTAGAGAAATACTTAGCTGATGTTGGTCAATTGTGTGTTTATGAAAAATGTAAAAGTACTCTTCGGCGTGTTATTTTTATATTTTGTGACATGACCATTTTGAACTCATTTAGATTATCGTTTAGTAATATACTAGTACTGATTACACTTGCCTACATTTTCTTTTATTAAATGTTTATGATAATTAAAATTTCAGCGTTATCAGTTCAAATATTTTCGGGTAATGTTATTAAGTTATCTGATAATCGACGTATATTTATAAGGTATCCTGAACATATCATTTTTTTCTTCTGTTTTTCTTGCATCGATCAGAGCTAAAATTATACCCCACATTCTTTATTCCTTACTATATACCTTTTTCTAATGCAATGCAAAGGAGAACGGAGCTGTGGCTGAGCAGGAGTTAAATGATAGCTTTGCATGAAAAATTTACTTCAGCCGAGTGTACTTTCTTTGAAATGATGGATATTTTCTTTTACTGTTGATGTTTTACATTTTATATGAAGGTAATGCACAAACTGGATTGCTTGCCATCTTCTTTATATTTTTTCTTTCTTTCTTCCTTTTGAAATTGTAACTTCCATTTTATGCAAATGCAATTTTTATTTTTATGTGTTTGTCTGCCGTGTATACCAGTCAGAATTTTTAAATTTTCAAAATTACTATTATTTTTAACATTTTATTAACTTAGCTTTAGCTATAACTCGTTGAAAAGACAACCAAAGAGTTGCTCTTGAGATAGCTCATAGGTTTTAACATTTTTCCGCATTCTTAATAAAAACAAGAAAGTAAATTCGTGCACCACTTATAAAATATGAAACACTTTTCAATATTTTTTCAATACCTTCAACCTCATCTTCTTCTGTCTGCTAGCCATAATTCTAACTCCACTAAGAGTGTCGCCGAAAACTCTGATATTTCACGCAACAGTTTGCTACTTAATACTCAATCATTTAATATGGATAAACCCTACTTATTTTTTCTAAAAATTTCAAATTCCATACCTTAATATCTCCGTACTTAATACTTCATGCTTACGTACATACTACTTATAACATACACACATCTTGCATTACTTACAACGTTCTAATGTCTGTCTAAGAATTTTCAAAGAATACAATATATACAATACATTACATTTACTATATGCATTACATTATATACATGCATTATACACAATACTTGCAACAATGATTGTTTTTTTTTTTTGTTTTTTTTTTTAAATAAATGAAAGTTATAGAAAACCCTTTTGTTTCTAATCAAGAATCTTCAAGTTGAGGAATCTTTAATAATTTCAGATTTTCCTATAATTTTTGGCAACGATCCTTTTGAGTAAACGGAAATAATAGCTCCTCCGTCGTTATTGAAAGACAAGTAAAGAAAAATCTGTCTTGACATTTTTCTTTTTTTTTTTTATGCAATACATTCTAAAGATAAAATGACATAAAAATCTGTCTTTTTAAATAAACCATCTTTTAAAATCACTATCAGAATAGCTATCAGAATAATACTAATAAAAAAATTCTAATAGTTGAGACACTTTCTGTTATAAAAGATTGTCATAAATAACCTTATTTATAAAATAACTTCTAATACTCTCGTATAATTTAGAATTCTTTAATTTTTGTAATGCAAATCTTCCTCTTTAATATTCATTTCTCCGCTGCAAAATTTACGTAAGATGTGTCAAGTTAAGTGAAAGTTTTGTTTGATTAAACAATTGCCTTATATGTTTCAGTACAATTTCTATATATTTCTCTATTTGCCATTTAAAACTGGAGGTAAGAAGTGTACTTATTAACTACATACGAAGTATTTGATTTTAAAGCACAGTATGTTATCCGCTGGAATTTATTTAACATCTTTTCTGAGAAAATTCTGATAAAATCCTTTTGGAAAATGTTCTTCCGGATGAATTTCAGGACAATGGCGTTTATAGAACTTCTGATCTTCCTTCTCAAACACTTTAAAAGCAAGTTAAAATCCGTCTCTTGTTTTAAAGTAATGAAAACAATTCGCTGTATGATCGAGTCGCTCGAGAAAGACAGTTATAAATGTGTGTAATTTCTGTTTTTTTTTTTCAGGATTTTTTGTTTTATTTTGATGTTTACTATAATGGGTATTTACTAGCAGCCTTCGCCCGCTACGCTGGTCGGTTTTTCTAAAAGAAACCTTGAATCAGACGATGAATATATAAATATATCTGTGAATTTGATCATGCGCTTTAAAGGAATATGGACATTTATCTGGAATGCCCAACCGAATTGCTGAAAACAATACGAACGTCATTACGCTATTATATCTTGTATTGAGTCAAACAAAATTTAGACTGTTAAGGACCAACTTCTTTAGTTGATAATTTAGTGTAGGATTTGGTAAATAACGATAGAACAATATGTAATATACTAAAAGCGTTCATAAAAAATTATCAATGCAAGTCTCATTAGAATCCGTCAATTGGACTTACTGAAAAGGCTAATCGTTCATAATAATTGGGTTCGCCTGATTCTAGAACTTTCAGTCATAATTCTACAATCAAGCAACCTGACGACTAAGCAAATGATATGTGTTTTATACTAAATCATTCACTGAAAAATTAACTAACCGATCAAGTTCCATCGAAATCCACTTAGCAGAATCTTTGAAAATGTACCTAAACCTTCCCTAAAAATGATCTAATTAACAGTTTAAATCCCATAAGAATTCATTCAGCGGAACCTTAAAAAAAAGTCAATCTTTCGAATTTGGGATCATCTGATTTAGAACTTTCCCCATAATTATTTAACTAAGCAACGTAGGTATACGCCGCTTAACTTCTGGATTTTTTAAGAAACTCTGCACAACTTGCATAACTATAGTATGTATAGTATAGGGGAGGCGGTAGTACACAGTGAGATGAAAATTATTATTACTTAACGAATGGCGACGATTTTTATTCTTTTGAAAAACATTTTGCTACATCTTTAGCTACACAAATACGCTACACATTAATGTGTAAATGGTTTTAAAAAAGTTATTTATAAAAGCACAGAAGCAGCATAACGGAGTATCGGAAATTGTCTCACTGTGTACCGCAAGTGGTACACAGTGAGAAAATGTATATATTTTCATAAATCATACATTTTTACTCTCTATCAATAATTTTCTGCAGTTTATGATTTCTAATTAATATTTATAGATTTTCAAAATATTAAAAATTTGAGCCTTCTGGTGAACAATGGCAGAACTTGGGCTACCTTCATGCAAATTTTCAGCCTCTTACGTTTAGTAGATTTCCCTAGCCATCTAACGCCTACACACACACAGAAAGAAAGAGAGAGAGAAACATTCTTTTATTAATAAATAACATTTTTTTAACATGAGAACCGCATAATAGGTACACAATGAGACACGTATCACTGTGTGCCACAGCTGTGTATCTCACTGTGTACTTTCGTTGCGTTGTAACAAAATGGATGCCACATCCGTTACATCAATTTCATCGCTTTTAAAAGTTTGTCGTTTTGTCGAAATAGTCTATTATTAGATATAGCATATAGCTAGGTTTGGTTAAGTAAATATATGTCATATTGAAGGAAATAAACTCTAAAATAGACGTTTATGTAACTTTAACTACTATAAAATAAAGAATTGTTTACTATTTTGTCGGACGATTAACTGAAGTACCGAAACTACGTGTTGCATAAGATGAGATCGTTATGTGTGTGTGTGCCAGCTTGGAGAAAAAGTTACAACTATGCGTCAAAGTGACTGCTGTCTCACTGTGTACCACTCTCCCCTACTATCTAGTATATACCCTCTGTCTGTCGCGTATATCCTCCACTTTTCTTTACTATACCACTGAGAACTTTTTCCGCATAGCTCCATAACTAAACAATTTAGAATGATATGATAAGTATTGAAAAAATCCCTGAAATATTATTTAACACTAAACGTACCGTGAGGGGTCATTTGACCCCTACCAATTGAAAATATTTCGGTTCGTACCAAGATTTTCTTTATATAATAAGTTTAAAAAATACAAGGAAGAAAACGTTAAATAAGTTGTACAGTTTTAAATAAAAATTCTGGTGTAAAATATTTTTATAAAACTTGAATAAAGTTTCCGGTAGTTTTAGTGTTAACTAACTGTGCATCTGCCATTAAAATATATTCAGTAAAACTTGAAATCTTTCATAATCAAGTTCACCTTATTTTAGAACTCCCGTAGCTATTACTAAACAACTTAGAACGATGGTTTTTGCATTAAACCATTTATAAACCAAATTTACTGTCTAACAGTGTAAGTTCTACAAAATTCTGTTCAGTAAAATCTCAGTTATAATCAATCGGAATCAGGCATGAAAGAGTTCCTCCTAAAGGGGGAATTCCACCTTTTTAAAAGCAAATTTGGACATTCTCTGGATTGACGCAAAAATGCAAAGAAAACATTAGAAGCATATAGGGGAGGGGGGGGGGGGGGGGATGTCTAGAAAACTTAATTAGACATTTTGTCTATTCAAATCCTTGGAGTTTGATTTGATAGTGCAGCCGTTCAGAAACAAAGGCGAACTTTTATTATAAGCATTTGAAAGTCATGTAAATTAAGTTCTTTAACTAGGAAAAGTAAGTTTCCATAAGGTTCTTTTTGGAATTGAATATTTTATTCTATATTTATAAAACACTTCTGGGTAATTTCAGTGATGAATTTTTGGAAATGCATCACTGAGATGCATGAATGGAGTAAAGATCAATTTGGCATGCACATATTTAACATAGTTTTTTTTTTTTTTTTTTTTTTTTTTTTAAGTACATTCTTAAACAGTCAAATCATTTAAAATAATACATTTTTTTTAAACTGTTTCCAATTTTCTTTTTTGACTTAATGAATTTACACATTTATTATTTTTTTTCTTTTAATACTTTCTAAGCTACAAGAAGAAAATAACAATCATATGTACAGTTATAATTCATTTTATTGTATGAATAACTGTTGTGTCTAAGTTGTACGAGTTTGGTCTTGTTGTATAGATGGAAAAAAATTTCCACCTTTTTTTCCATTTCTCACTTTCATGCCTGATCGGAATCAAATAGGAATTTGCGTTTTACATATAATGATGATGTGTAAATATGTAAGTGCTGTTATTTGCGATTTCAAAAACGTTATTGGCGATATTTGCGCACGACTAACATAAAAGTATCCATTTTTTCTTCTTATCCAGTAGCAAACGACAAATCACCAAATTCAAATTTAAACCTTTGAAAATTAAAACTTTTTTTAAGCCGTACAAACATTGTTTTTATATTTAAATTAAAAGTTTTCGTTTTACAATATTTATTTCTCATTAAACCTTTTTTTCTTTGCATTTGAAATAGAATCAGTAACTGTTTTGGTATTTTCCCGTTATGCCAACACCATTGTCGCCAAGCGTAATAGTTGGCGCAAAATGAAATGAAACATAAAAAAAAAAAAATGTTGATAAATAATGAGCATTTAAAAAACACAACTTTTGAAAATTACAGACTTTGACCTACCATTTTTTTAAAAAATCAATAAAAATAAGTACTTAAAATAAAAGAGCAAATAAATATTTTGTAAGTAATAAAATGTAGACAATTTAAACCGCAGGCTTGAAATTGTTAATGTTTCTTAGTACTGCAGCGTGGCGTACGTAATACGTATGTCTCACGTTGCAGTAAACATTTCATTTTTGAATGAAGACATTCGTGGTTTTTTGAACAAAATATTTTTATATGTATAATTCCTAAGTTCTGAAATAATTTATTGTAGCTTCCTCATTATCAGATAACTGCCAAATGGTAAAATCCATAACAGTATCAGTAATAAATGTAAGTTATAATTAATAATAAATATATTCTATTAAAAAATAACAAATTAAAAAGTTTTGTGAGATTACGATTGAATAATAGGCATAAAAAATATTCACGTTCAACAAATAGCAAATTTTAATGGTTTGCATGGTTTGCAATAAAAATCCTTTGAACGGTTAGGGTTGATATAAATGGCACGATACCATACATTTTGGCTTGGTGTTGGTAAAACGAAAAAGTAACGCAGTTTTTTTTTTTTCTTTTATAGTTTTAATTCTTGAGGCGTTTGTAATTTTTTCCCTAACTGACATTGCTGTTTTAGTTATTTAACCAAAAGAATTGATCAAAAAAAGTTATTTAATTCGAATTTCTTCCCTTGCTTTAATAACAGATGTATTTTTAGAAATTTTCACTTGAAAATTTGAGGATTTGGCACCAAAGACATCGCCGAATTAGAAATAATATTAAATATGTCACGAACTATTGAACTTAAAAATTTGTTTTGTACCATTCGATTCAGCGTACAGAAATACACTAAAATATCTTATCAGTTGAAAAATAACTATAAAATCAGATTTTTAAGTAATTTTTTTAAAGTTTGTTCTCTCTCGAAATTGGCGACTTTTTTTGCGAACGATTGACGAAATTTTTTTTCGGTCCCCATGTGTTGAAATTCGCGATATTTTTTATGTCCGAATTTTCGGACTAATGACTGTTTCTTTTTTTAAATTTTCGGGCTGATGACCTATTTTTTAAACTTTTCGGAACCGAATGCCTTTAATTTCCGGAAAATTCGGAACAGAATCATCCCTGAATGTTTGTTTGTAAGGGGAAACTACTGAACCTATTTTAACACTTTCAGGAGCGTCGTTTGCAGTCTGCTAACGCTTAATTTTAATGTCCAAACTGACACTTGGCACCAGTAATTTTTTAATACAATTTTAATCTCATAAAAAACGTGAAGAAAAGCTTTTGAATATTTTCAAATAAATTTGTTTATAAATTACGGCGTGAATTAATTATTTGAGCATTTTTGAAGCAGAAATGCCTCTGAAAGAGTTGAAAATAATGATGGCAAAATGCCATTTCTAACATAGGCTATATTTTTACATCGGTACAACAACCGGGTGCAGGAGCAAAAGACGTTAAAATAATACGATTTCTGGGAAATTATTGGGGCTGAAATTTTGAAATTTGGTCTCGTGGTTAGCTTTTATACGTTTATACTTGCTATGAGCGCGGTTTCTAAAAATTTCGAAATAAAAAAAGGTGAAAGGAGCGGAAAACGTTCTAAATTGCGATTTATTTGGAACTGTTAGGGCTAGAAACTTAAAATTTGGCATGGCTATTTTTTAGAGACGTAAATGGTCGCAAAGAACAGTTTTTTTTTAATTCGAAATTTAACCCTCAAATGCCTGATTTTTCAAAAACCATTGTAATAATGTTTTTTGCCTTTCATTTTTTAAATAAATCACGGGAAAAATACTTTAAAAAATCATATTTTGTTTTAAGTATGGTTTACGGCTAAAAAACAATTTGTTACTAATCGGCAATACTGGTCTTTAACTGAAAAAAATAATTTCCCTTGATAAAATTCTTTAATATTAAACACACAAGAATTTTAAGAACTATAATAAGAAATAAATTTTACTTGCATACTGCAGAACAAAATAGGGTATTTTGCAAGCTTTCAAACAAAACAAAAAGAACAAAAAGAAAAAACAAATCTATCTTTATTCTTAAATAGCACAAGTGTTGCCATCTACATGTTGAAAATCGATTTCAGAATGTATTTTATTGGCAACATTAGGCATTATAGCTTCAATATTATTCTAATAGTCTTTTAGAGCCTACATTGGGTATGTTGCCGAAAAGCAACACCCGGCATTTAAGGGTTAAAAGAGTGCACCGGCAAAAAATCTTCTACAAAGCCAGTTACGATTTATGTGGTACAGTTTCTATAGAAGCTTGAAAATTGGTAAGGTGGTGACTTAATGCTCGCTAAGAACAATTTAAAAAAATAATAATAAAATTTAAAAGGTTGAAATCAGCGGAAAACACTAAAAATGATAAAAATTAAACTATCATAACTCAGTATGTTTTTGGTCTTAAAATATATTTTTTTTAATATCCGTCTTAGGACTTTCCTTTAATGCCCTTCTTTATATCAATATAAGTTACTGGCAAACCACCTGGCTTTGCTCATGTTAATCAAGAGGGCCTTACAAGTAAATTAATACAAATGCAATAATACGATGATTATAATAACGGAGCTCTCTACATTCCCGCACATAAATCGTTAAAAGCAATAATATATATATATATATATTACATATGTAGACAAATCTCCTAATAATTATGCTATTATTTGTAAATCTTATTATCACCAACTTCTTACAAATTGTATTTCTTCTAATAAGTCATTTAAAAAAACTAATGAAAATGTAATTGTAAATAATCGTAAAATTCGAAGTTATTATAAACTATTAAATATTTTATCTACTAACTTTAATTATCCATATTTAGTTCTTATTCCCAAATTTCATAAAACTCCAATTAAATTTAGGACTGTAACTATTGGTTGCAATACATATAATAATAAAGCCAATAAACTTCTCTTAAAAATTCTTAATCAATTATATGTACTTACTACAAACAATGATAATACACATTGTATAAAAAATAGCTATCAACTTGTCAATATTTTAAAAAATCTTCATTGTGTATATAATATAACAACATATGACTTCAAAGATCTTTTTAATAATATAGACCTATTAGATTTACATAAAATTATAAATGCATTATTTAAAAAGTATTATAAAAAACTGGAATTACCATCTAATATTGATATTGCATATTTTAAATCTTTAACTAACTTCATAATCTATAATAATTATATCTTGCAAGATAACACTTTATATTTACAGCATGTCGGTATACCACAAGGCGGTTGTACATCCAGTTTACTCTCAGACTTATACTTATATCATTATGAACGTAATTTTACTAATAATAATCTACATTTATATCGTTATATTGATGACATAATTTTAATTGATACTGATCATTCTGCAATTACTCCATTTTCAGTAGATTATCCCACTAATTTGGAATTAACGGAAAACCTTTTATCTAACAATACAATTAACTTCTTAGATCTTAAAATTACAATAAAAGACAACAAAACAATCACAGATTTATATGACAAACGTAAAGAATTTAAATTCAAAGTTAATACATTTACAAATTTTAAATCTTGTCTACATCATTCTGTATTTCGAAATATAATACTTAATCATTTATATAGAATAAAATGTTTATGTTCTTCTCCTCTAATTAACAATAATATTAAAAAACTAATTTATGATGCATTAAATCATGGTTTTCCAAAAATTCATATTCATTAATATACAATTAGTATTTTTCTTACATGATCTTTTAAAACAAATTAACACATGCGTAAACAAAATTACAAAAAAATTATAAAATAAAAAAATCTCTATAAAAAATAAAAATTGTAAAATAACATAAAAAATTATTATAGGATGGATGGGTGGGTAGATGTTAGAGTACGGAGGAGGGTGGTGTTGTCTGGATAATACGCAATGGTTAATTTATATATATATATATTAAAAAAAATGGGGCTTTTGTATTATTACTATATTTTTAATACGTATTTTATAAGGATGTTGATATGATATTTTATATGTAATTGGTGAATTTCATTAATTATTAGCTTTATTATTGTTTAATCTTATTTACAATCATTTGTTATAAATTTTAATTTAATAAGGACAATATCATATTAATTACTAATAGTATGCCATTTTTATAGTGATTAATATACATATAAGTATATTTAATATAAATAAAGTTATACTGTATGGATTAAAATTGGGTAATTATATTTATTATTATTCCTCTATTCTTATTAATATTTTAATATTTATTTATTTTCACCTAGTGTTATATAATTTATTATCGGTTTATTGTTTTTGAATGTCCCACATTCATACTTTTAGGATTTTTATGGATGTATAAAATAATCCACACACTATATTTGTGCATTTTAGGTAATTGGAATTTAAGTATCAGTTCACCTTCTTTATACTACCATATGTTTTTTATTTCCTGTTCATTTTATAATTATCTTATATATAATAGTTTTTATTAAAGATTTTTATATTTTTAATAATTATTTATATTAATTATTAATGAATTTATTCTGTTTTATAGCATATAGCTATATGCTATATTTTATCGATGTTCTAGAATTATTTAAATTCTTAGTGTAGTTTAAATAAATTGGCTAATAGAATATTATGTATGCTTTTTAAATTTTATTAACAATAGTTTTTTAAATACATTGTGTGGTTTATATTCAGTTTATAATTATCTATATATAAGGATATTTTTGGTTTTGCTGTTAATAAAACAATTGTTACATTCAATTGCTTACAACTGAAGCAAGTCTTTTGACAATTAAATCATAAATGTAATACTAGATGGCAGCACCACAATTTGTGTTTTTTTTTTTTCGATAAGTTCTAGATTTACTTCTTCCAGCTACATTTCAGTTATAATTTACTACACCAGGGGGGATTTTTAGCTAAATTTTGACGATATTGTTTAACGGTTTTTAATTAATTTAATAGTGCATTTTAATTATGTAATTACTTTCTATTTATATTATTTTATATTATATTAAAAGTTATTTAACATTTATTTCAATATGTATTAACTGCATCCTATGGTATCAATTACTGTGATTTCTTAACTGTTTTATTAACCTTAATCTTTACGATATGGGTGCCATGTGAGCGTGGATTTATTCTAAAATATTAATCGGTATGGTGTTTATTATTTCATTTTATATCCTATAAATATTTAAATAGGTTTTATTGTTTTTTCCAATTCATATTATTTGTTTCTATTCTGTTTTCATTTTTAATCAATTCACTTGATTTTAATGGTTGTTAGGGCACAGGGGAAAATAACTTTTAGCTTTAGCTTATTTTTCCCACAGAAAACAACCATTTTGCTTATATCATTGAATTCTGTGCCCTTGAAAACGTAATTCAATATATAAGCATTTCCATTATTTGTCGGTGTCCACTTTCTTATTTTTCTTCCATAATAATTCTTATAAATAATTTAATCTTTTTTTTTTATATATACTTACAGCTTTAATTCATAATATTACGGTTTTTGATGGTGGTAGGTTATGTTTAATTATTGGTTATATATATATATATATATATATATATAACCAATAATTAAACATAACCTACCAGCATCAAAAACCATAATATTATGAATTAAAGCTATATATACATATATATATATATATATATGAAATTACTTGGACACGATCATAAAAAAAAGCCTCGGTTTTATAAATGAGAATGTGTATTTTCTTTGGTGCATGTAACAGAAAAATATACAAAAAAAAAAAGAAAAGTTCGCCAAATGGCTTAGCATTTAGCGAAACTCCATTTCATATGGCTCAATCTATATATTATGAAAAAAAAACTTTTCCTAGAAAAAACACTCAAAATATCAAATCAAATATCAGCAATTATTCAGTCTAATTCGTCTAATCTTCCATAATCGGGTTCACAGACGACGTTGGCGTCAAAATCGCTAAAATCGCAGACACACCTACTCCCCATTTAACAACTTAAGTGGTTGGATTTCTAAAATCTCTGAAATATATATTTAACTATTTTTTCAGTAGATTCATTATGCTGCAATTTACGTTCCTACCTTAAACTGCTACTTAGATATGGTGGAATGCCCTAAAACTTTCGACCCTCCAGTTAACCCTTTACTGGCTGAATCGTTAAAATATATGCTTATTTTCTTTATTATTATTAAATTTGTTATGCTGAATCTTTCGCTCTCCTACCTAAAACTGCTGCTCTGATATGGCAAAATTACCTAAAACTTTCGACCTCCCATTTAACCCCCTTAGGGGACGAATTTTCAAAAATCTCTTATTTTTGCTTTGTCTTAACATCAATCTTATCTCCAAATTTTGTGATTCTGACTTTAGTCGTTTCATTCCTGCTTTATTGAGTTAGTGAATCAGTCAGGAGTTCTCTTTTTAACACTTTCCAACAAAGTTGAAAAGTGTTTGACTTCGGTTTGTCTGTCCGTCAGGCCGTCTGTTCGCGCTCTAACTCTCGTAAATATACTCGGATTGCCCTGAAAGTTTTGGACGTTATTGATGTTTGCCATAGCACTTTCCCTATTTCAAATGAAGTTTGTAGCATGTTTAGTTCATTTACAGGGATAATCAAAAGTATTCTGTTTCATTACAGCCTTATGGGAAAAAATCGTTTCAAATGATTTTTAATGATGTTAAACGCATTTAAACATAATAAAACTGATATGCATTTATGAAGTGCACTAAAATATGCATTCTGTAGAATATGCGGTGCAAAGAATAGTTATTATACATTTAAAGGGCCACACAAAAGAATTCCGTTACATAAAGATATAGGGGTAGAGGGAATTGTTTGCGGAGTATTTTAATTATGTTAATATATTTCATATATAATGAAATTGATATACGTCACTGAGGTGTACTATAACTTATTTCATGTATAATACGAAGTGCATAGTATTTACAGGGACACACAAAAGATTTCAGATTCTATATTGTATCCGAAGTACTGTACATTAGCGATGATTGCTGGAAATGCATTTTTAATTATGGTATGCGCTTTTATGTTTCACTATATTTAGTCATGCTATATGGTGTGTATAAATGCTATAATTTATATACAGGGCTACACAAAAGAATTCGTACTGGTTACTGGGTATGAGCGCACATTGTTTAAAGGTGGTTTATAAATGAGTTATGCATTTTTACGCTGAACTGCATCTAGTTTACTAAGAAATGTTTGTAGAATATAGATAAAATGATATACAGGGTCACTCAAAGAATTGAATACATGGCCGTCTATAAATGATAATTTCTGGAAATGTGATTTCAGTAGTTTTAAGAGGCTTTTAGTTTGATTTAAATTTCAGCTAAATAATGGCGTGTAATAACGGCTATACAAAAGTATTCATATTCAAGCATGTTTCCATCTAGTAGTATAAATTGCTGAAAGAGAAAGGGTCTAGCCGGATAAGCATAACGAAATGGCCCCCACGGCCGATATTTGAAATAACATGTGTGATAATAAGGCTTACCGTGAGAATACAATATAGAGTGTTTTTAGCCCCTGGCCTTGAACTGTCCTTGAGATAATCGGGGAAGTATGCGCCTGTGCTACTATTTTTCAAATGCGTTTTTCTCAAAAAGTACAACAGTTAAAAAAATGAAATTAATGCCAATTGTTGAAGAATATATTAGTTCACATTATATATTTTTTTTTTCACAATTTTACACAAATTTTAGCATAGAAAAATAAACAAATATTTTTCAAAAAAAAATTATTAATGTAGTAATTTTATATTTACACCAACCAAGAAATTACAGAATAATGCTCAAAGTACGTACTTTTAAGGGGAAAAAATCGCTAAATTCGAAGATGCGCTTTTTCAGATATAACAAAAATAATGCTAGCAACTTGCTAAAATATTCCTAACTTTCCCTGTTTGTACTTGCAGAAATACGCTACTATCAATGCATTGGTCAATTCCTGATATTTCCACTCGGGAAGGATGCGCAGTGCACCAAAATAAGAGAATGTTTCCATACATACCACTTCTCTATAGATTTGTTTCGTGTTTGTAAATACATTAGGAAAAAGAATGGCCATAGGCCATTTTTTCCCCTCATTCTGACCAGAAAATCAGAGTTCTAACTTTTTACGGCTGATCTTTCATCTTCACCTAACACTTCATTCATATTGACTGTTTCATAATAATGGAAGCCATCATTCCATCAGAAGAAAATGAGCCATTTTAAAGGTATAAGTTCGATTGAAAATAAAATCCCTGCCGGCCCGGCCTACAGGCGGAGGTAGATTTCGAAGTTAAGTATATTAATTGCTCCAACAAAAACTAAATCATGATTAGATATAAATCTACTTTAACAGTTTTACCTGGCCGCTTTTGACGAGTTTTTATTTCATTTTTATGTAATAGCTGGTTTTATCAGAATCATGTTAAGGCGGTATTAAAAAAAATACTTTTCCATGTTCAACAACTCGGAATTTTTTGGCACATTTTCAGATTCAATTTTAATAGAAAAAAATACGAAACTTGCTGACGTGATTTTTGAAAAGATTTATAAGCGGCATGTGTTCTTGGTTTTCTTTCAATTAATTGAAACTTGATTAATAAACAATTATTTTCTCAGTAGGGCAATATTTTTCCTTTCTAACACAATCGCTTCTGGAATTGCTGTTCAAAATGCCCACTTTGACATCATTTTTTGAAATATATTCTGCCTCTATAAAAAAAAAAATCAATCATTACGGTACATTATATAGTTTCTGAAGATGAGAATCTATCAATTGGATGCGTTTGAGAGCAAAAATGAATTCAAAAATGAGTCAGAAAATAAGCAGTTTGGATTTGAATACACCCTTAATAAGATGATTTTTTTCTTCAACCGCTATGTATTTTTAATTTGTTTTTGCTGTAAGAATTGGTCCTATCAAAAACTTATCTGTATAAATGTTGAAGACAATATTAAGAAGACATACGATAAATTCATGGGGATTTTATATCTTGTGAATTGACGGAGTTATGGAAATTTTTCTTCTTCACCCCCCCCCCTTTTTTTTTTGTTTTCGTTTTTAATTTTTTTTTTGGCGGTACGAATTGGTCCTATCAAAAACTTGAGGATATAAAAGTTGTAGGTAATATTAAGGAGATGTATAATAAAATTAATTGAATTTGATATCTTGAGAATTGACGAAATTACGAATTTTTTTCTCCCAAAAACCCTATTTTTTGCGCCCCTTGAGCCCATTTTTTATTTTATCAAAAATCTGTGATGCATAAATTTTTGGTCCTATTTTTACGAGTAATAAAAAGTTTAAACTGATTTGATATGTACAAAATTTAAGAAGTTATGGGTTTTTTTTTCTATTTTCACATAACCCCTCCCTATTTCCTGCCCCTTGGCCCGATTTTGCCCATTAACGAACTTGACCGAGATTTTATGCCCCTTGATTTTATGTATCAGTTCGGAAGAGATTTGTGCAGAATTGTGGAAGTTATCGTGTCCAGAAGAAAGTGATATATATAGATACCTAGATACATAGATAGATATATAAAGTTTTTTACTGAGGGTGATTTTGGGTTATAGGGGTCATGATCTGTGTAGATCTGAAAAAAAATTTCAGAAATTCCAACATAGGAATGACGCCAATAGGTAGTATTTCATACGAAATCTACCTAAAAAACTATGTAATACTTTGAGCAAAAAGAAGAGGCTACACTGCAATTTTTATATCACTAATAGAATCATATAGCTGCCAATTTGTACCGTTTTGTTAGCTCTAAAATTTAATACAAAATTTTGCTATATTTAATCGTTGACAATTGTTATATTTCGGCGATTGAATTAAGCAAAATTTACTGGAAAGTTTTAGTGGTAAGAAAAAAATCTTAGAAATCTTAGCGCTTTTTCAAATAAACAATTTCATTCCTTGTTTTTCTTAAAAGTAACGGAAATGTACATCAAAGAAATGGTACTAGTACCATAAAATTGAATGAATTAAGGGAAAATTTATATTTCATCTCCTTAGTCGTTGACGATTTGTGTGAATCCGGTTTATACGGGTTTTTTGCTTGTCCGAGGTGAGCTTGGTCATATTAACTCAGATAATCGAGACTCTACAGTAGTACTACTAGAAACCCCGGCAATTTGACTGGCTCGTTTTGTAGAATGAGCTGTTCGAACAATTAATTCTCCTTTTTCTGCTTCTTGATCACAAAATTGAATGGCATTATACAAGGTCCGGCTATTAATTTCCAGGACTCATGGAATAATTCAGAAGAAAAAAAGATTAAACACATAGCTATTTAATATGATTCGAAGTAATCCCCATCAGCCGTAATGCACTTCTGTGCTCGGCTGTACAAATTTCGGAAAGAAGTTTTAAAGTCCTCTTTTGGAATGCTCTTTAATAGTGACGTTACAGTTTTCTTGATGGCTTCGACATCCTGAAATCTTGTTTCCTTCAGCGAATTTTTCAGCCTATGAAACAGGAAAAAGTCTGCGGGTGCTAGGTCTGGAGAGTATGGTGGATGCTGCATCTCAATGACACCATGCTGGGCTAAGAATCGCCTCACAGGCAACGCAATGTGTGGGTGGGCATTGTCATGTAGCAGCAGCCAACTCCCATTTTGTTGAAAATGAGGCCTCACTCTATGAATTCGTTTTCGAAGTCGGTCAAGGACTTCTGTGTAGAACTGTCCATTGATAGTCATGTTAGGAGGAAGAAATTCATGATGAATGAGTCCATCGCAATCGAAGAAAGCGATTAACATTACCTTGATTTTGGACTTTTCAAATCGAAATTTTTTCTGTCTTGGTGAACCTGGAGACCGCCATTCACTTGTTTTAACATTTCGTAGGTTTCCGCAGCTGTCTTGCCCAATTTTAAGCACAATTTAACGTTAATTATTTGCTCCATTTTCACTTCGACAACAGGAATTTAAGAGCTACGTTTTAATGCGCCTTTCCACGAGAACCACTTACTTCAGAATGGCGCCGAGTGCACTGCACATGCGCAAGAAAACGCTCTTCAATATGCAGTCATTAGCGCCATCTTCCGGCTTTTCGTTCTCGTACAGTTACGTCAGTCCTGGAAATTAATAGTCGGACCTTGTATATAATTTTCTTTTACTACCACTCCTGAAAGATTTATTTCTACTCGAACTAGCTATTTGAACACTGAATATAGAAGTTTTAATTCGAATTAAAACGAGATATTAATACAGTTTTAAACTTTGATCGGAAGTAAAAAATAACAACCAAGTAAGCGCTAATCTTAGCGACAACGCAGACGAGAACTTCGGAAAATGCCCATCTCAGCGAAACATCCTTTTGGAAAGTAAAATCGTCTCAGAGTGCTTGGCACGGATTTCGAAAACGAACAGTACTAATTATAGTAAATAGAATTTAAAGTAATAATTGTTTTGAAAGTTAAATTATCCAAAAATTATATTTGTAAATTTATTATCTAAAGAGTTCTTTCTTATTTTTGAACCGTCTTTTGACATGGTATACTCACATTTCGTTAAAACATGTTTTTGCTTAAAAGTTGTAGTTAATTAAAAATTAAATCAACATTGTTTTCATAAATCAAAGCTTTTTCTCAAATCAATGTTACCAGGTTGCCACAAAAACATATACCTCATTATATCATGCAATAAATAGTACAAAAAAGATAAAGTGTGAAGTTTCCGCACGGGTTTATTTTATATTTATGATTAGAAAACAGTTGAAATGAATACCTATCATCGGTCGATCGAAGCAGTGATGTTTCAAGTGTAGCCTGAAAGTTATGCTTTACGAAGTTAGATTAAATTGTTTTTTATATGTATAGAATTTATTTTTCTTTGACACGTGTTTATCCTAAAGTGGTGACATCATCCTTTAATGCAGTTAAAAAATATGATTGTTATTTTATTTATTTATTTTTTTTTTTTTTGACGTGTGTCTTTTGCTATCTTTGATCATTTTTTTACAGGAATTTTGATAAATTAATTAGAGATATTCTGCCTTGAGTAATGTTATTCGCACATATTTTTAACCTTAATTTGTCTTTAAAAGCTTAAACCTGCATCTAAAAAAATGTTAGATATTGCTAAAAAATTTATTAGACTGAAGTGGGAATCTCTCGCATGGATCCATTCACATACAGTAAACTCTGTCTAAGGCGGAATCGGTCGGGACTGAGAAAAATTTCCGTGGTAGACAATATTCCGGCTTATGCAAAAAAGCTCCCCCCCCCCCCTTCAAAAAAAAAAATCCCTGGAAGATGGTGATCTTTTATTGATTCTCCTGAGTAGAAAATCGGTTGAAAACTGAAATTCTGAAAGTTCCTTTTGTCTTTTTAAAGATAAATGAGAAACTTTATTCAATTTCTTAGTACTGCTGTAATACATTCATATTGGAAGTTTATACACACCAAAAAACAAAAAAAAAAAAAAAAAAAAAACTTCGAGAATGAGAAAGAACGCTATAATTTTGAATTTGAGTACAATCTTAAAGTATAATATATTGTACTTTCGAAAATGCGTAATCATTTTCATAAATGTTCATTTTACTAGAAATATTAACTTTTAGATGCAATTTTGCATATGAAAAAATGGCATAAGCATAAATTCTTTAAAATTTAAAGTTTCTGTTCTTTTGAATTAACTTTTTTAAAAGCTTACGGAATTTTAGCTAACATGCTCGACATTGAGTTATTTGACTTATCAGTTTTAAAGTTTAATAAACAAAACGCTTTTCATTTTTAAATTATCCTTTTTCCGCCTTATGCAAAATTTTGGTTTCGGTGGGACCTTAAAATCCTTTCTGTTTCCGCGTCAGACAGATTCCGCCTTATGCAGCATGAATTAATGTAATTTTCTATGGGTTCGCCGGGACTTGAAAAAATTTCCGCGGTAGACAGATTTCCGGCTTATACAGAGTCCGCCTTAGACAGAATTTACTGTATATTTTATTTCCGATGCCAACTTCCCTTTTACTATGCATATACAAAATGCACAACGATAAATGAGATATTATACGACAAGTTTTTTGAATTAATAAAAAAAAGTATCCGCAAAAATTTTCAAAGATTGCACTGCGAAAGTCTCGCACGAGTCCATTTATGTTTTTTCACCATCTTTTTCCGGTAGAACTTCGAGTTTCGAGGGGTGCCACCTAGTTATTCATGATTTTAGCTACTGTCTTATTGTTTATGGCAAGTCTTTTCATCCCAAATCAAAGTACCCTTTTGGAAACATGCACGCTTACTGATTCGGATAATATCACGCCAGTCTTCAAGTTGGCATTTTTGAAAATTTTGCAGTGTGTGGTATATTTTGTTCTTCGCTATAGAAGACCTAGTGAAAATACCTAAGCTAAACTCTGTGGCTTTGTGGCACTATACAGAATATATCCAGGTCAAGTGGTCAACCTAATGCCCTCAGTGTTGTTATTTCAAAAAAAATCTTATTACTGATTTTATCGACCCCTAAGAGTTAAAGGCTGGATGAATCTTGCCCAAATCCAGAAGTGGAACTCTACATCTGTAGCGTGGTAGCGCAATGCGCTGACCACTAAGCTGCAAAGCTTCAAATACTTATGCTGTTTAGATAGAAAATAAAAACTTAGAAGCCGCTTCGGGCTATTATGTTGTGTATAATTGGTTTTTTTTTTTTTTTTAACTAAACTGTCCCGAAAAAGTAGAATCACGTTTTCAACAATTCACAATTTTCATTATTATCGGCATTTGACGGCTTTTGTTGAAACTAGTCCGTGATTGCCTTCAAATTCATGTTTAACGCAATGTCAGTGTTTTTCATTAGAAATAAACAAAAATGCATATTGAAGCAGACAATTTAAAAAACGGCAAAAAAAAGAGCGATTCCGAATGAACAAGTACTACATTAAAATATACTAAACTTCATTTTAAAATAGGGAACATGAAAATGCACATGATTAAATTTTTAAAGGATATTTTTAATGCCTGAAATAAACTTGTTAAGAAATATCTCCGAGTCAGTATCAATAATATCATATTAAGTAATATCACAATTAATAGCTCCCTTTTGTTTTCAATCTGCATTTCTTCGTTACAGAATTTGAATAAAATATTCGAAGTACAGTGAGTTTGATAAACAACTGGTTCAGATGATCTAATATTGTTTCTATTTCTTTTGTCAGTTAAAACTGAAGGAAAGATGTCTGTTTATTAACAGTTTGACCTGCATTCCATTTTAAACTCATTTTATTATCCTCTGCTAGAATTTATCTGACTTCTTTACTTGGATTTTCTGGCTGAAGGTCCTTCCGGAAATGTTTTGGAGAAATGTTCTTTCCGGATGAATCTCAGAGCGGTGTTTGTAAAGCAGCTATTCCAGATCTTTGGATATTCTTTCCTCTTGGGTACTTTACAAGTAGATTTTCTCTTTCGTTTTAAAGTAATGAAAGCACTTCGTTATATGGTATCGTTCAAGTAAAATGAAAATAAATGCGTATTAATCCTGTTTATTCTACATCTTATGGGATTAGTTAGTTGATACCGAAAACACAATTAAAGTAAATTTATGCCTTGGTAAAACAAATTTTCAGGATTATTTTTTTGTTCTCTTGCAGAATGTTATCTTCGTCGATCAAATTCAAAGGCAACTGTAATCAATATAAGTTGAGTAAAAAAAATAATGTAAAATTGTTGCACAATACTGTTCTAACCCTTCAATGCACAGTGCAGCCAAACATCTATGCATATTCCCGTGTTCACTCATTTTTGTGAATTTATTTTAACCACCTAACACTGCAGAATGATCACAGATTGCAACACAAGACTAATGTGATCAATTTGTCTTATAACTGCATCAATAATAAGGTGTGTATGTTCCATTTAATAAAATTAATATTGCATTTAACACGTTGACCACCACAGGGTGTGCGAAAGGAAAGTGCCTTTTTTGGCAGACATTTATAAAGCGGTATTCAGTGTTTATGGAGTATGTTCAGAATTCCCAATCGCAGCATAATTTTATACAAAGTGTTAATTTTGTGTATTTTTAATTCAAAGATAAATTTAGTTTATTTTTATAAACCTTGAATACCAGACTGAAATCACTAAACATGACTGACGAGGTTGGGGGGGGGGGGTACAGGGTTCTTAAAAAAAAATACATGTGATAAATTATCAATAGTCCCGTTTCATAGTAATAGTGTGTCTTCAATGGAAATATTGATGGCACACTTATTCGTGTGGTATGGCGCCCTAGGAAAAGTTGAAGTTAATGTGTTAAGGTTTTAAACATATCGTGGGTTTAAATAGAAATACACTAAATGGACTGTAAAAGAAAAGCAGAAAAAAACACGTTATCGCATGCTTGGATCTTATTTTAATCTAACCCCATGGTTGGCAACTGGCGGACCGCGGTCCACATCCGGACCGCAGAAGGTCGAAGCCTGGACCACCTAAAAAATTATTGCAAATGAAGAATTTATTCATTCCCCAGCAATTTCTGAATATAAAAGGAAGAATTCCGAAATACTTACTGCAGTGTTCCTAAGTTTCATGTCAGATTTTGTGAAGGAATTTGAAGCGGCTGCGAAATTGCTCAGAGTTGAAAAATCTTTACTTCAAATGGAGATATTGGACTCGCAATGTATAAAACTGCATCCCCTGAAGAATTTTGGGGCAAGCATGTCTCATAAAACTAAGAAAGTTGCAAAAGACAAGCTATTAACCTGGCTACTATGTTTGATTCCACATATGTATGTGAAAGAACTTCTCCAAAATGAATATTTTGTATAACAAATATCGTTCAAGATTAACGAACGCCCACATTGAAGACACTCTTCGTATTTACTGTTCACACCGCATGAGCCAAACTATAAAAAACTAGCTGAAGACCGCAAGTGTAATTTTTCACATTAATTTTTCAATGAATACCTGACTTTTCTATTTTCTATTATATGTATGAGAATGTAAAAATGACAATTAAAAAGTAATAAATAATTATATTACTTATATGTTTTTGTTTTTTCTCTGGACCTCGATAAAATTTTTCAAAATTATTCGGACCCCACGTAAAATTACTTGCCGACCCCTAGTCTAACCCATTTATGCATTAATTATTTTTAAATAAGACGAAAAGAAACCTTGTAGTTAAAATAGGTCTAAAATGATTATTAAGAAAAAATAACTTTTTTAAAATGTTACATTTGTCCAAAATTATATATGAACCTCATTATGAGATTTACAAGCACGAAAAAATATTTTTTTAATTAGTATTTTGGATAATTAAACTTTAGATATATTAAATCATAGTAGGGGGGAGGGCGGGAAATTGCCTCGCGTTACGTTTTTGTTATTTTGGAGAATTTCACATGGAAAATACTCCATGGTCAAGTTAAACATTATTTATAATAAAACACACATACTACAACATATATTAAAACACACATCAATAACGCCTGCATTCAACAGTTAAAGGTATATATAAATATTATACAGACATACATACAATAAATACAATAAACCCAACTGGAATGAAAAATTAGGCAGAGCCAGGAATCGAACCCGGGACCACAGTATACAAGACTGCTCCTCTAACCACTGAGCTACTCCGGCCGATGCCGGCTAATTTTTCACTCCAGTTGGTTTTATTGTATTTATTGTATGTATGTCTGTATAATATTTAAATATACCTTTAACTGTTGAATGCAGGCATTATTTATGTGTGTATGTGTGCTTTAATATATGTTGTAGTATGTGTGTTTTATTATAATTATCGTAGATCGATATAATAGTAAAATCTATTCATCGTTGCCCGGTCATCCAAGGCTGTCGTATAGATGGCTGGTGACTTCCCCAACATGGTTTATTAGTGAGAAATTGCAGACCCAGGAATCGGCCGGAGTAGCTCAGTGGTTAGAGCAGCAGTCTTGTATACTGTGGTCCCGAGTTCGATTCCTGGCTCTGGCTAATTTTTCACTCCAGTTGGGTTTATTGTACTTATTGTATGTAAGTCTGTATAATATTTATATATACCTTAAACATTATTTATTTTTCTTATATAAACTGTGTTAAACTTTTTGATAAAATTTACTTGTAATTGTTGCGTAAAAGCAAATTTTTTTTCGAAATCGTACTATGTACAATTTTTTTATGAATTCAATTTGTAAATTTTGCTTAGGGAGAAAACGATATCAAAATTTATACATTTGACTCTAATGTAGTAAAATGTATTTATTTCATGAAATCATGTGTAATAACTATCAGCTTTTTAATATTTATATGTTTGGATTTTAGGAAATCTTCACCCCACATTGACTAACAGATTGAAAGGGGTTGATATGCTTATTAATTCAAACCGTTCCGCTTCTCTACCAAGACAAGCATTCAGAAACGCAGATCTTCGCCCACAGAACAGAGTTTTGGGTGAGTTTGATTTTCTAGTTATTTCTTTATTTATTAATATGTTTTATTGTCTGTATGTTTGCTTATTTTTTGTCCCCGATATGCTATTTCTTTCGGGCAACACCCTCCCCCCCCCCCAAAAAAAAGAGAGTTCCGTTACATAAGCCATCCGTAAAACGGAACAGATGTATCATTGCCCGGTTAAGTACTGATAATATCTAATGCAATTTTTTAAACTTCTAAACATCACACATTTTCCATTTTTACACCATTGTACAGGGAAAAAAGAGTATTTTTAAATGAAATTTGTTTAAAAACTGCATCTCAATTTTTGAGATATTTTTTTTTGTAGTTTTTAAAGCAATTTCTGTAGTTGTGGCCACTGAAGTACTTCATTTCTATAGAAAGTAAAGGGAAAGTAGTAGATTACTGTATCTTTTTGTTGCCATTTTCTCATAAAAAATGAAAAAAAAAAAATACCTGCTATGCTAAGAATATCTTTTGCTATAAAAATGTATTTTAAAGTATATATGTGTGACTTTTTTTCTCCTCATTTACTTAATTCCTATCAAAAGCTGAAAAATGTAGTTTTATTCATCCGTGTGTAATAACATTTTCCGAATTTTCAAAAAATATAAAGCAATGATTTCTGATAAAACATAGAGCTATTATAAACTATGTTTAATTTTCAGTATCCATATTAATGTTACAAACAAATAAAGGCTTCTGAATTATTAGATACTCGAATTTTTTGTCAAGTTTCTTGAATGATGACAACGCGTTTTGCTGGGTTTGTGCATTATTCCGCGATAGTGACGTCCTATGCATACTTTTCTATAGATGTTGTTTAAGACTGGATCGTAAATGTGGAATTCTTCAGCGGATGCAAATGACGTCATTTTATATAAAATAAAAGCGTGTATTTTAAGGTTTAAAACTGAAATATGTTCTGTGCTATATATATATATATATATATATATATTTCATCGGGAGCACAACTAAATTCTGAAAAAGCAGAATTCCTGTTTTCTAGTTTAAGTAATTTCTTCATGTGGTAAAAAAATTAATATGCATTTTCTGTTTTTCTTTTCAAAACTAAGGGGCTCTGCCCCCTAGAAAAACTCTCATCAAACCCCGTTTAGACACCGCAGACTCTAAAAACACGCTAATTTGCTCGGTCTTAAAAAGATTGCGAAAGATTGAATTATAATTAAACGACCAAAGGTAATTTCCTCCAATCAGTCTTTTCCTGGGACTGAGTATCAAAGGCGGAAACAACATATTTTATCGCAGAGATATATGCAGGAATATCAGAAAAGCCCCCTTTTTGGAAAATGGTCCCCTTTTATGCATTTTGGTCCCCTTAGTGCCCTTTTTGTGGCTGGAAAAAATTTACTAATGTAGAAAAAACGTCGCAAAACTCTAAAAATCACAAAAGTTCAAAAACTGCGTTTTACTGTAGCAAGCTAAAACATTGTAACTGGAATTCTTTCATGAATTGCCGCACAATGTGAAAAGATGTTAAAATGTGCATTGAAAATCTCATTAAAAATCACTAAAAATTATAGTTAGAGGACAAAATTTTACTACATTAAGCTAGAAGTTTAAAACCGAACTTCAAAAAATCGCCATAAAATGAAAAAAAAAAAAAAAAAAAAAAAAACACCCCAAAAATTCAAAAAATTCAAAAATTGCTATAGGAATTCTATTTTATTGAAAAGAGGACAAAATTTAAAAAGTTCTGCGAAAAGATTGAAACTGGAATCCTTTTACGACTGTAAAAAAATTAAAAAATTGCTGTAATAAGCTTTATTGAAAAGAGGACAACATTTACTGAATTGGGCTAAAAAATTGAAACCGTATCCCATTTACTAGTGCAAAAAAGTCACTGCATAAAAATCGCTATAAATCCAGAAAATCAGAGAAGTCAAAATGTACTATAGTAGGGCTAAAACATTGTATCCGGAATTTTTTCATAAAATGGGGGGGGGGGGGGGAAACATCCTTGCTGGATGTGATTTTTTTTTTTTTTTCTAACAATTTAAACCAGAGGATGCAATCGTGGAAAGACAAAATTTACTAAGTTTGAAACTGAATTTCTTTTATAAATGTCAAAAAATCACTGCAAAATGCCAAAAAACAATGAAATAATTGGGAAAATTTTACTGTATAAATTCCAAATAAACTTAATTGTAAAGAAGACAAAATTTACTACATTCTGCTAAAAAATTTAAATCAGATTCCTTTTACAAATTTGGAAAAATTGCCATAAAACATGAAAAAAGGCTAAATATTGTATTTAAAAAAACTGCTCAAAAAAGTCCAAAAATTGGCTTCTATGTGCATAACTTTAGACATACAGCTACCTTCTTGCCAAATCTTATAGCTCTATGCACAGCGATCTCGTCAGCATAAAGACACATAGACGAACATCTATCTTTATTAGATTAATTTTTAATACAATTATTCAATTGGTGAATAAATCATATCAGTTGTAAATTTCCAAATTGGGGGGGGGGGGGGGAGTCCTTGCCAGGATTCGAACCAGGGATGTCTTGGCTGGAGCCACCAATACTCTACCTACTGAGACATCTCGCGCGGGTCTGGAGGGCTAATTCACCCAGTTAACCTTAATGTTTCCTTACTATGCTTTTTCCAATGAACGTATTAGCTTGTTTTAGCTTTTATTGGATAGTACAAAGGAATAAAATTTTACGTTGAGTATAATAATTAACAATATCTAATCAATAGTTAATCTAATTTTAATACTCAACAGGAGGTGCTGTTATGCTGTGATTTTTTATCTCACAGGCTATCAAAGCCTAAGAGCTAATGTGCCTGCCGGTTCTGTATGTATGTATGTATGTACGTAACGCGATAATTCTTGATAGAAATATCCGGTTTGCTTCAATTTTTTTTCTAGGTTCATTCTGATAAGGCGCTTCCCTGATAAGTTTTGGGGGTTCATTGGTTAAGTATAAAGGGGAAACGGGGGGCTAATCCCCCCTTAACTTAGGTAAGTGGGTTTTTCGTGCAGAATCATCAAATTTTCTTCAAACTTTGGTATACCGGTTAATTCTGATTGCGAACTTCCCTGATTAGATTTGAAGGTTCATTGTTTAAGTCTAAAGGGGGGCACGTGAGGCCAATACCCCCCCCCCCCTAATTTAGATAAATGGATTTTTCTATCAGATTTGATTCAAATTTGGTATACAGGTTTATTCTGATAAGGCGCTTCCCTGATGAGATTTGGAGGCTCATTGGTTAAGTATAGAGATGTGAAACGGTGGGGGAACGAATCCCCCCTTAATTTATTTTTCGAGGGACATTATTCTTTGAAATAAGAGTATACTTTACAATTAGTGTGAATAGCCTGCGAGTTCAATGCCATCAGTTTAACTGGGCACTTTTCTTTTTATTTATTCATTGATAACTGTTACTCCCTATTAAATCCGAAGAAATGCTTTATATTTTGTATTTGCTAATGTGCTTGCTACTCTGTTAACAATTGATTTGATATTTTCTTAGATGCATTAATTTTTAGTGTTTATATTTTATTGCAAATCATCTTTTTGCTGTTATAAATATTAAGGAAAGACATCAGGGAAATTCTTTGAAAAAAAATGTATTTTTTTGGCTTAAAAAATTCTTTGAACCTTCCTGAATCCATTGGTATGCCCAGTTTTTTTCTGACCATTAGAAATAAATGTAAAAATTCAAGGGAAGACAAGACTGGGACACTACACCTGCTCACACTAAGGGAAGACATGACTGCGACGCCACGCCCACTCACATTAATTTTACTCTAGCATTTTATACTCATTTATTATATGTAACTAAACTTCATACAAGTGTTTATATATTCTTTAATTCATGTGTTTGATAAAACATTGCAAGAACTTCACACAAATTAGAAGTGTGTAAGTTTTGTAGCTTTTCGAAAAATTGTACTTTTCAGCTAAAAACCCTATTAACTCCTAAAGTACTTGAGTGATTTCGATAAAAAAAAAAATTTTGTTGATAGAGTACAAATATAATATCATATGTGGTAGACAGTTTTAAAATATTTTAATTAGTTTCAGAAAAAAATATTTCTGAAAATAGATAATTTCTGAAAAATTGCGATTGCTCTAAAATAAGAAGTTTTAGTCGCAGAAAGAAAAAACTGTCTGCCATAAGTCTTGAGCATTATCCAGTGAATAGGGATTCAGAATTTCATCAGAATCGGTCTGGTAGTTTCTGAGGAAAAAAGTCTTAAAGCTCGCATTTCCTCCCTATGATTGCACCCATTCTTGTCTTCCCACAAAAACATTTTTTGGCTTTGTCATTTTGTAACACAAATTGCAAGTTCAAAAAATACAAGTCACAGTTCAACACGAAAGAAAACACAAAAAGTTGGCATCTTTTGATTGAACAATAAGAAGGTTTTAAAAAGTGTATAAACATTTGACCGACTATCGACACTCCCAAAGTCTGTTCTGTCGATACGCAATCAGAAAACTCAATTTGTCATTCGCAAAAAGCGAGGATTGTGAATATTTATGTTTTTTTTTTTTTTTTTTGGATCTCCTGAAAAATCATATTTTTCCTATCATATATTCGGATTTTTACCTGAAAAATCATATTTTTCAGGTAAAAATCCCATTATCTCATAAAGTACTCGAGCGATTTTGATATATAGCTATATATATATATATATATATATATTGTGGTAGAGTATAAGTATAAGATAATAGCATACATTACATATGTGGCAGACTTTTTTTTTAAAAAAAATTAATAAAATTTCTGAAAAATTGCCATTGTTCTAAAATAAAAAAAAAATTGTCGCAGAATAAAACTGTCGGCCATAAGCCTTGAGCATAATCCAGTGAATATGGATTCCAAATTTCGTCAAAATTGGTCAGGTTGTTTCCAAGAAAACAGGTCTTAAAGCTCACATATTTCCCATAGGATTGCACCCGGTCTTGTCTTCCCTTAATAAAGCATCAATTTAAATTAAAAGTTCCTTTAAGGAGAATTATCAATGTGAGTACTGAATGTTGGGATACTTCCTATTTTGCAGTAGAATATTTAGCTGAGTGTACTTTTTAGTGACTCATCTTTATAAAGATAACCAATTAACATATTTTTGTGGGTAATTTTTAAAAAATTTTACTTGCATATTTAGGAAAACTCGGTGCAGTATTTTTAGACATGGTCCCCCTTTTTAATATAAATGGTCTCCCAAAGTCCCCTTTTTTAATATAAATGGTCCCCCGAAGTCCCCTTTTAAAATAAAAATGGTCCCCCTTTCCCTCGTTTAAGAGACTAAAATGTGTCGGGAGCCCTGGAATATGTTTTTCAATTGTTTCAGTGAGAGATTTGGCTACAATATCTGCTATTACTTCCGTAGAGGAGTATTTTACTCGTTTATTTTCAAACAATAAAAAAATATCAAGGAGTAAAATTTCTCATTAGTCTTTTGGAGGAAAAACAACCGCCTTAAAACTGATAACTAGGGACATACCACAAAATACTTTCATGAATATAAAATTATGGAATTGCTTTTTAAATATACGCGTTGGTCAATGACAGCATTTTGCGAATTTTCATTTGAGAGCATTACATACATTGTCAGTGGTGCATCATTTTGTTTCCAGAATATAGGAAATATGGAAATGTGAACGTACTTCTAAGACTTTCTTTGCGGAAGACTTTAGCTATTCTGTTTTCCAATGTCATAGGTGAAATTTAAAGAAAGAAAATACATATTTAAAACAACACCATATAGTCATCATCGTACAAACATATAAAATCAATATTAAACTTTGTGACAAAGTCCGAAGCGTTGAGTGTATTTTAAATGTTTTTTTTTAAGTCCCCAGTACGGTATGCTATTTTTTCTCCCAGCTTATTTTGTGTGGTCTCCAAAAAATAATGTTACCTTACAGAGCAGTAAAACAAAGCAGTACGATTAAATACTCTATAGCAATTGTTTAAACTTCTAAGCATCACGCATTTTCCATTTTTATACCGTCGTATTGGAAAAAATAAAGTACTTTTAAGGGCAATTTGTTTGAAAAATGCACCTCCATTTATTTTTGATATATTAATTTTATTTTTCTTTGTAGTTTTTAGAGCCATTTGCTTAATATTGGCAACGAAAGTACTCCATTTCTGTAGAAAGTGAAAGAAAAATAGCAATTATATCTTTTTGTTGTCATTTTCCCATAAAAACTGAAAAATAAATTAATTAAAATACGTGCTATTTTGAAAAAATATAAATGAATGAATTATGATAAAACAAGGAGCTATTATAAACTAAATTTAATTTTAAATATCTATATTAATAATACAAACAAATGAAGGCCTGTAAATATTTAGATAGCCGAGTTTTTTGTATGACGAAATCTCTTTTTCTTTGATTTGTGTATTATTCAGCGATAGTGACGTCCTAAGAGTAGTTTACTGTAGATGTTGTTTAACACTGGATAGCAAATGATGAATTCTTCAGCGGATGTGGATGACGTCACTTTATGTAAAATAAAATCACGTGTTATAAGTCTTAAAACTGAACTACAGTAGAATCCCGATTATCGGAGTTTCCGATTTCACCGAGTTATTTTCTTCTGGTGGACTGATAAAAAAAATTATGGCCATTTTTTTACCATTCTGGCCCGAAAATCAGAGTTCTAACTTTTTACGACTGCTCTTTCATCTTCACCTAACACTTAATTTATAATGACTGTTTCATAATAATTGAAGCCACCAATCCATCAGAAGAAAATGACCCATTCCAAAGGTATAAGTTCAATTAATCCGGATAATCGGGACTCTACTGTATCTATATTTATCTGTATCTATATTTATATACATATATTTTTTTGTCATCGGGAGTGACACTAAATTCTGAAAAAGCAGAATTGCTGTTTTCTAGGTTTTTTTTTTTTTTTTTTTTTTTTTTTTTAATATTGATTTTATATATTTGTACGCGGTGTGTTTTAAATATTAAATTTGACAGCGTAAGTCCAAGATTTTATTGTAAGAAAATACATTTTAAAAGTACTTCTGAACTGTATATCATATCCGTATGCCTAAAAACGTTTAAAGAGAATTACTCCCTGAAATATATATATATATATATATTTTTTCGTTAATGCTGGATAGCATTAGATCCCCCATCAGATAGTCGTATGACCCTTCTCCCAAATTCGAGATTAAGATATGGGCCGTGTCTGATCAATTAAAGAGAAATGTCGTTTACTCTTCCCCTCCCCACATACACACACACACACACACACACACACACACACACACACACACACACACACATGCTCATGCAACCATCTTATTCTACGCGCACATACCATTATTATTATTATTTATTTATTTATTTACCCTTTACTTTACTATATGTTATATTCTGAATTTTTTTAAATCTTTCTGTACCTATTCTTCCTCATCAGAATGGATATCATTTGTATTAAATTTATCATATTATTGCGTCACTGGGAGCAAAATTCCTTATTAAACAATATATTTATATACGTTAATTTCATGTGACACAAAAGCGTTTGAAAATAAGATAAATGGTTGTCCCCTGTGTCATGAAAGAAAATAGTTTGTCTGGTAGTAATGCTATATTATTGGTTTTATCTCTAGCGATAATTTTGTTTGTTACGTTCTTCTTATATCATTAACAGGAAAATTAAACTCTTGTCTTTTTGGAAGACGACTTACCTAATCCTTGTTCAGCTGACCGTTAGTTTTATGTTCTCTTCCGTGTCAATCATCCGGTCTTTAACCCTTCTTCTTTCTTACAATTTACTAACGAGGGACCATCGTTCTCACCGGATTAAGATTTTAGCTGAACAATGGTAACGCTAAAAATAGCCAAATGTTTATGTACATTAATACCCACTTCTTTTCTTAGTTAACACCGTGATACATTTTGTATTTTTTGTGCATGTTTTGAATTAATAGCTTCTTCTTTTGCGTTTTTTTCTTTACAGTTATTTTTGTTATTCTATAGTTCATGAGAACTACTAATAGTTCATCGACATCCACATTGACATTATTTGTTGAAATCTTTAATAGTATCTATGCATTTTTTTTTTCCAAGTAAAAATAGTCTTTGTTCAATTTTTAGATTTCTTTAATTAACTTACTTTAAGTTTTAGGTAGCTTCCTTGGCATAAAGTAAGAAGCTATACCTACTGCAACAGTCCTGAGTCCGGAGGAAAGTAATTTCGAAAAATTTCGGTACGTTTTCACCAATCATAAACCCCGGACCGGACTCCAAAATCACCCTCTGTTCAAATCCCAACATTTTTAATTTTTTGTCATGTAGTAGCAGTCGTATATATAAACCGATTTGAATGTCACTGAAATGTGTTTAGTAGAGATGAGTTCAGGCTCTTTTTTTCCGCGCCCGAGAGTTTTAAAAAGTCCGCCCTATCCCAAAACATTTTGTGGCATCAGAGCCAGAGCCCGATACCGAAATTATGCAATTAAAAAATAACTAGAGAACAGGAATTTTGCTTTTTCAGAATTTAGTGTCGCCACCGATATTTCCATTACTTCATTGTCTTCTGGTGGACTGGTGGTTTCCATTATTATGAAACAGCCATTATAAATGAAGCGTTTAGGTGAAGATGAAAGAGCAGTCGTAAAAAGTTAGAACTCTGATTTTCTGATCAGAATGGGGAAAAAAAATTGACCATAATTTTTTTTGTTTCATAATAATAGAAACCACCAGTCCATCAGAAGAAAATAACTCGGATAATCGGGACTCTACTGAAGTGCAAAACATATTTCAATTTTAAAACTTAAAGCACACGTTTTTATTTTATGTAAAATGACGTCATTTGCATTAATATAGATACTTAAAATTAAATTTTGTTTATAATAGCTCCATGTTTTATCAGAAATCATTCATTTATATTTTTCTCAAAATAGCACGTATTTTTATTACATTGTTTAATTTTTTATGGGAAAATGACAACAAGAAGATATAATTGCTATTTTTCAACTATTTTTTCTTTACTTTTTACAGATATGGAGTACTTGAGTTGCCAAAATGAAACAAATGCCACTAAAAAGTACAAAAAAATGAATATTTCAAAAATAAATGGTGATGCAATTTTCAAACAAATTGCATTAAAAAGTACTTTTTTTCCCAATACGACGGTATAAACATTGAAAATGTGCGATGCTTAGAAGTTTTAAAAAATACTGTAGAGTAATTAATCGCACAATTAAACATCGGCTTTTGTTTTACGGCTGGCTTTTACAAGGTAACGTTATTTATTGGAGACGACACAAAATAAGCTTTGAGAAAGAAATAGCATATCGGGGGGCTAAAAAGCATAATATTTAAAAATTGTTTCAAATGTAATATATTTTTAAACAACTTTTTACATAGAAATAACTGTTGCTCGCCAGCACACTATTAATTTTATGAAAATTTACATTCAATCTTATCAAAAGAGATGTTTGGTATTAAATAAAAATATACTTCATATTTTTAAGGATTCTTTTTTTTTTTTTTTTTTTTTTCTCCAGCCTCCAAAAATCAAATCTTATGTACACATTAACGAAGTGCGTGAAATTTGCGGAAATTACTATTCGTGTTTTTTTAAAAAAGGGAACAGATTATAATTTTGACAAAATAAAGCTAGTAACTTAAAACTTATCAATATTTTTATCGTTCTTAATGTGATAGAGTCATGGTCTTAGAGTATCTTTGGGGAATTTTTTACCAGTATATTTTGATCGCTGATTTTACTTCGTCATTATTGACACAACACTTGTCTTGAACCACCTTAAAACGCATAGTTACAGGGATTCTAAATTCAAAATTGCACCTTTGACCATTTTTTTTATTATTATTATTCTGGCACTCTATTTTTAAATTTAAAAGTTTCCTGCTCTGTTTGATGTCACCCAGCCCAGGTATTTGGCATCGGCTACATATAATTCACCTTCTTACCTCTTATAATTTTAAATTTGTTTTGTAATTTGTATTAGCTCATTAAGGGGGCTGGTCACTCAGCTTCCGATTTCCTCTCACTAATGCAAAGTTTGTGTGCATTTGATGCATTCGTATATTTAAAATATCTCCTCGGAAAATTAATATTTTTAACTTCTATTTTTTGTGTACACTTCCTAAAAGATGTATCTTTTTTTCTTAGTTCTCAAAATATTTCTAAAGTGTAGGCTTTATTTTATATGAAGTTAAACTCTTACTCACCGCTCGCTCGCTGTTAATACGTAAAATATTAAATCAGCATAGATTTTAGAAATATTTTGAAAACTAAGAAAAAAAGAGAAGAGACATCCTTTAAGAAGAGTACACAGAAAAAAGATGTTAAAAATAGGAATTTTTCGAGAATATATTTTAAATATACGAATGCATCAAAAATCCATAGACTTAACACAGAAAGAGAGAGCCGAAGCTGAGTGACCAGCCCCCTTAATATGTATTTAATTTATATATTAAACAAAATGTATGGCCCTGGTGGCTTCTCCCCCCCCCCCCCCCCCATTCGTCTGTGTTAGCTTGACAAATTTGATCCAGTACCAGTGCTCTGGAGTTTGCATGCCAAATTCCGCTCTTGCTGAATTCATCTACGCATCATGATCACCCGATTAAACAAATTCGAAGAAGAGTAGCAAGCATTGCGACTTGCGTAGGAATTTCATTGTTCTGCATTTGACCAACACTTGTCTTTTGCTTAAATATTTTTTGCTGATATTTCTTATAGGTTTTCTACTAGATTTATGCCAAAGTTCTGTGATGGCCAGACCAGCAATCAGTCAGCCACTCCTCATTTGCTTTAAAACATGTTTTTGAGCATGATGATGCTTTGATTGGTTCATTATCTTGTTGATAAATGTGTTCTCTGGCGTAATAAAACGGTCTGGTAATATATATAAATTTTCCGCAATAATATCTTAATATGTTTCAAAATTTATTTTATTATTTAAAAATGCTATTGGAGTTGATTCATTATAGGCAAAACTGCACCAAACAAACACTTTTCCTTATCCGTAGTGCCTTTTAGAGAATATTGCTTTTCATGCCGAAGATCGTGCCTGTAATAACCATATGGAAACCATTCTGTTTATCTAAATGGAACTTCTCGTCTCAGAAAAATACATCTTCCCACTCCTTGCCGTACGATATGCATTTTATCAAATTGCACTCCATTAGAGGGAAGTGACTTGGTTTGGGCTGTTTTGAATGTAGTAAGACAACTCCATAGAATTTTCAATAAATAATTCAAATTGTTAAAGATATCAAAGATTATTTTTTCCTTTAAAAAGCTTCTTTTATTATATCTGAATAAAAGTATCGATGCTGAACTGGCCAGCACAAAGCCCTGACATAAATCCAATGGAAAACCTGTGGGAAATTTTAGGGAGAAATGTTGACACAAAGGAATAAAGACGAATTAAAATCCGCCATAAAAAATGTCCCATGCAAAAATTCCCAAAGATACTTTTAAAAGATGTCTCTAACTTCGTTGACATCGAAAGTCATAAAATTCATCAAAAATATTGCAATGAAATATATATATATATATATATATATATTACTAGTTTTATTTTGCTAGAATTCACGCTTTATCTTTTTTTATTGCTTTCTTCATTACAAAAGTAATTAAAATACACGATAATAAAACTACGTTATTTTTGCCGAATGTTTGACACAACAAAGAGTTGTGCATTTCCTGTCGTAAAAATGGAATAAAATATAGCACTTTAAATTTAGCAATTTTGCCCCTATCATTTTCTCCAGCACTTAATTTAACATGTACTGTGATGTAGTGTTCCTTTCAGTACTGCGCGTATGGTGAATTTAATATTTTCGTGCTAGTTCTTCTATTTGTGAATTGAGTTAATAAGATTTCACAACTTTATTAATAAATATATCTTTTTACTTCATTTTTTAAGGTTATTCCATGCGGTCCACATTTCAACTAAGTTCTCTTCCAAATCGGTTTTAAGTTTGATAATAGAATTTCTATTTTACTTCTATCCGATTTAAACAATATTCACTTTATAAGGTACAAACTTCTTTAGAAATAACATTTAAAAAAAAGGTCTTCCTAAAAATAAAAACAGCATCAACGAACGACTTTGAAACAATGTTGCTTTTCTACTGTTAGAAGGCGTTAATCTTTCTTCAAGCAAACGAGAAGAAGCGATACAGTTCTGTTCTTATTTTCTACAATAATACCCTGGCTTATGAATATCTCGGTTAACGAATTTTTCACCTAAGATTTCGTTTGCTGTTGATAGAACGAATTCGCGCGTTAACATGACGCAGCTTTGTTGCATTTTAATTAGACCAAAAATCACGTTTCGTTTTTTAGAACAGTTTGGCTAACAAATGGGACTCAGGAACGAATTATCTTCGTTAGCCTAGATAGCAGTGTATGAAAAAACAGCTTTAAAAAGCGCATTAACTTCTTACCCGTTGGTTTAAATTAAATTTAATTTATTTATTGTATGTGTGTATGCTAGAGAAAAAGGGGGAGAGATTGTCCATATTGTAAGAAATTTATACTGATGAAGTGTGTTTAGCAGCAGTATCTTATATTGCTACAAGAAATGTTGATTAACTCTTGATTTTATTCTCGTAAAACAAATTTAGAAATTACATATTTTCTTTCTTTTACAAGTTTTTCTTTCTTCGTTTCTTTTCTAGTCATATTCCCTATTTCTGTCTCTCTCTCTTTCTCTCTCTCATGAGATTTTTTAACTTTGATAACTCAAGTTAAAAAAATCTGTATATTAAAATTAAAAATATTAAAGAAAAAAAAAATGATGATATACGTATACTTCATTATATTCCCGACTTCAGTTTCCCGTCTACAAAGATAAATCCTATCAATTGCTCCCTGGCGTGATTTCTGGGCATTCATCTTACACTTTTTATTTTCACATGTGCTCTTACTTATTCCCTACTGTCTAAATGCATTGAATTGAGTGATCTCATATTAATCTGATTTATTTTTCTTACTCAGGCATCTACAGCCATGGGGAAATCTTTTCCTTTTGGATGTAAGTTTGCTGTATCTTTCTGCCTGCATTTACTTATTTTTCTTTATTTCCCGAGTTTTCTTTACGTACTTTACTGTTATAATACTTTTTCCTTCTTTCTTTTCTTTTCTTTTTTCATTTCTCTTTTGTTTGCTTAATCTTTACTTGCTGTAGTTTAAACTTTTTATACGATATAAAATACTTTTTTTTAATAGACATTTCATTGACTGTGTTCTCAATTTATTGTTGATTTTTATTCTAGTCATTAAAGCTATAACTTAAATTATTTGCCTTTAAATGATGTGACCTGCAAGTAAGGGTTAACATCATTTTTGATTTGATAAATATGCTTAATTTTACAGATTCTTTTTTTACAAGCTTTTATTTAAGTTGCCTTATGTGTCCGTTCGGCTCAAACCTTGCAATCTAATTTTATCACACTTATTTGCTATAGTTGACCTAATTTTTGGTAGTATGAAATTTTAACAATGAGAATACAGTATTCAGTAAAAAGATATTTGAAAATTGTCTCCGCCACCGCTCAGAGGGCAAAAACATTTGTTCAGTAATATGTCATCACATGTGGGATCACATAAATGTCATTGATTGCTTTAGAAATAAACTGCTGTTCTTCGATTGAACCGTGGCGTGGCTGGTAAATGCGCCATTTTTTGGTCCCACGCATAGTATGAATGGATGTGGGTTCAATCCTTACGAGGACGTTGGTCGATTTAAAAAAAAAATGTTACTAGAAAGCTGGATTTAAAATTGTATACCCATTTTCTTTCATTCGCAATTTAATTTATTTCTTTTAAAAAAGGTATTTATTTTAATCAATTGTCCTTGAACAATTTGTTCCTCTTTAGTACATTATAATAAAAGCTTGTAAATAAATAGGTATTGCACAATTGCACCATAAAATGTTCTTAAGTCTTCTGTACCTGCCGGCGAAGACACTCACGAGCTAATACTATAGGGAGGGATTTATCTAATATCTCGTTTGCATTTCGACATTTTTAGATACTTTTTTCTGCATTGGATAGCCGAAGTCTGTTTCTACATTACAAAAACATTAAAATGAATATTATAATGTTTTTGTAATATCATTTATATGTTTTGTGTACCATTCAGCATGCTGTATATAGTTTGAATACAAAGTTTTTAAATAAAAGCTTGTCTTAAGGGTGTATTCGAAAAAATATTTTTCCACCCTCAACAGCTCGAAATTTTCTGATACATTTTCACTCTCATTTTTAAAAGTAAAAACATGAAACTTGCTGGGGTGATTTCTGAAGACATGTTTAACATGCCGTGTGATTTCATTTTCAGCTCAATTCATTAGAATTTGATTTTTAAACAATTATTTTCTCAGTATGACCATTTTTTTCATTCCCAGATCGCTCGCTTCGGAAAATTCGGTTCAAAACGCCAACTTTGACAGCGTTTTTTACAGTATTTTCTGCATTTATCAAAAAATCGAGAAACACGGCACATTATGTAGTTTCTAAATAAGAGAATTTCCCAGTTTGATGCGTTTGAGAGCAAAAATGAATTTTAAAATGAATCAGAAAATAAGCAGTTTGGATCGGAATACACCCTTAAAAATAATTTTTTACTTTTAATTTGTTTTATGATAAACATCAATGTAAATTAATAAAAGACACTACATGTACTCAAGTGAAAAATGAAAGAAGTCTATATTATAAAGCAAAAACGTGCCCGTCTTAACAATGACGGCAACGACATGCGGTATCGCTTTCTCTTTTATCCGAAATGTATAAACTTCTAAGCATAGCATTATTTCTGCGAAACAGCACCGAAAACTGGCGATATGAAGCAATTAAAATAATAAAACTTTGTAAAAAATCACCATAAAATTAAAAAAAAAACACAGGACGCGTTTCGAGCTAAAAACATAACAGCTCGTCATCAGCTAAGCATACACGTGTCCGAAAACGAACAAGTTCAAAAATGGGCAAGTTTAATAGCATTATTTCTGTTTTTGTACGGCAAATAGAACAAATTTCAGAATAGAACACTTTCAAATAAAATATATTTGAAAACTGCAACTGAATTTATTGATTTTTCGAAATGATTTTCAAACATGGATTTTATTTTATTTTATCTTAACAATAAACATTAGTTTGCTGTAATATAAATAAAAATATGCAAAGCTAAGGTGATAGTGACAATGGCAATTACCACAATTGGCAATTGATTGCCCAACTGTATTGAGCTTTTCCACTTCCGCACGTAATCTGAAAAAGTATTTTCTCTTGTAAAAAGGAAAATAATTGAATTAATTCCTTTGAAACTTTGTCTAATATAGATTATAAATAAAATTAGGACAATGGCTGTTTTTTAAGCATGCAGTATTTTAATAACTGTCTAAACTGCATTATTTTTATTATTTTCATATGTAAATGATTTTTTATGTTGGTGGTCAGTCTAAAAAATATATATGTAGTAAATATGAAAAAAATATATTAAGATTGAAATACACCAACCTGACGAACTGCGGAGCCTTTTTCGGCTTGTTTGATGTAGTCTTTAGGTTGTCACACTACAAACTACCGTCGTTGGGTGGGGGGGGGGGGGGGGTGAGGGGGGAGATCTTTATCATATCCCCTTGAAAAGAATTTCCTTTGTTAATTTTGTAGGCTTTGCTCCGAAACCTTTGAAGAGCAATAAAAAAAAAAAAAAGGTCACAAGTGATCGGCGTGCGTTTTCAAGCTTAAATATTCCAAGATATCTATGTTTTTTGCAAATTAAACAAAACTTTTTTTGTTGAGGATAAACCTACAAAAAAATTAAAGTTTCTAATAATTTCGATTATTTAAACAGGTTTGAAAAATTTACGTTGAAATTTACGTTTCAGAATGAAAAAATTACGTTGCAGCTTGTGTTGAGGTATTTTATTGTTAATTGAGGCGTTCTGAACTATCCCACATTTTTTTGTGAAAAATGAGTTTGAAGTATCAAATCATTGTATGTCGCGCCATTTATTGGCTGTATAATGGATTTTATTACTTTCAAAACTACTCAAGTGATAGATATAGTTTAACAAACGGTCCAACGTAACTTCGATATCAAGTTGCCAGTGCAAGATTGGATCAAGTGTGTTGGTCCACTTTGCACTGCCAACTTCACCATATGCTTTGCTGAAAAAGCTTGGTCTCTTCTGCCACTGGCAGAACTGGCCTAAAAGAGTTGCACGGTTCCTACGCGATTGGAAAACCTGGAAAACAGAGAATTGTCAGTGAAAACGACAAGTGTTTAAAAAGTCAGGGAAAATTACTTTTTTTTTTCGAAAACCTGAAAAAGTTAGGGATTTTTTTTTTTTTTTTTTTTTTTTTTTTTTTTTTTTTTGTATCATGTGTCAGGATTCTCCCCAGTTCCGAGTTCCGTCCACAAAATTTTTCATTTGCAAGTAGAATTTTCGCTAAAATGTTTTAGCTATACAAATTTGTTGAGATATCATGAATATTTAAATGAAAAAAGAAAGAAAAGCAAGCAAAAAATAAAGCTTTTGCTGAAAATAAAATGTTAAAAGACAAAAAATTTAAACTTACACAACAAACTACTTCTGAAACAACACAAATAAATGATATGATAACAGAACTGTCTAAAAAAATGTGAATGTTTAATACGTGTAAATTCAGTTATATGAGTAAAAAGTTACTTTGAATCCATCTCAGTTGTATATCCCAACAAAAAGTTTTCGGTAAAAAAAAAAAAAGCGTCAAGTTCTCTTTAATGTTTCGGCCAGAAAAAGTAGTGATACACTATGACGCAAAAGTTTAGACAATGAAGAAATTCTTACATACTTTGAAAAATATTTATTCAATTTTCAAATCACTGCTTGAAATTAATGTGCTGTACATATAAACAATATTTATAACAAAGAAAAGTGGAATTGTGCATATTGCAATAAATTAAATGGTAACAAAAATAAACTGCTGTCTCAAAAGTTTAGACACAAATTAAATAAAATCGAAATAAACAATTTTTAAAACCTGGTTGCGCATCCATGCTTATGTATTACGTCATATACACGAGATTGCATGGAAGAAACTAAATCTTGCATAGTTTGTGGATCGATAGCGTACCATGCATTCTCAATAGATGTCTTAAGTTCCTTTTCAGAAGAGTATTGTCTAGCGTTGCTATAAACTTTGCGACACATGATGCTCCAAAGGTTTTCTATAGGGTTAAGATCTGGGCTACATGCTGGCCAGTCGAGAACTCTTATATTATGGGAATTAAACCAAGATTTTGAATGTTTTGCAGTGTGAATTGAAACATTGTCTTGCTGAAATTCCCACTGAGGACCCCCTAGAAGCTCAGCAAATGGCAGTAGGTTTTCTTCTAATGTCTGTGTATAATGCTGTGAAGTTTGACGACCACTGGTGAAGGTCAGAGATACTTGTCCATTATAGCAAAAGGCTGCCCAAACCATCACCGAGCCCCCTCCTTGTCTGCGACTGAAAAAACGTCGAGGTTCCTTCCGCAAGTCATGCCAATACGATAAACAACCATCTGGACCATCCAGATTCCACTTTTTTTCATCTCTAAATATGACTGACTGCCATTTCTCTCCATATGACATATGCTTTCGAGCCCACATAAATCTTTGTAACTTATGATGTGGTTTCAGAGCTGGTTTCTTCTGCATTTTGCTATAAACGATTGTTCCTTTTTCCAAAATTCGTTTACGAATCGTATCCTTTGATACAGAGAGTCCCGATGAGCTTTGAACTCCACGTACGCTCATTTGTTGAGTACTCGCTAGTCTTTGTATCAGGCGATCCTCTCGTGCATTTGTCACACGTGGCCTCCCAGACCGACATTTTGCTTTATATTCGGAACCATTCGATAAAACTCGATAGATTTTTTTGACCTATTAATAATAGCAGAAATTTCAGAAACGCTCTTCCCTTCACCTTTCAACTGCCAAATCCTTGAAACCTCATTCACTTGAATTTCTTTAGCTCTCGGCATGTCGACTATGAAGCGCAATCGTTTGCAGAACTTAAGTACTCCAAATTTGTGACATCATCGATTCTAAATTTGCATATGCCAGCGAATATTCAAAGAAATTTAGAATAGTGTCTAAACTTTTGCGACAAGCACATTTGAATTTTTATGAAAAAAATTAGTATTATAGCAAATAAAACGACTGTCTTTTGTACATAGCATTTTAAATCGGTTTTTGAATATATTTACAGGTTTTTGTAATTCTGACGTCATAATTCTACATTTTAAAGCTGAATGACGTCATTGTCTAAACTTTTGCGTCATAGTGTATCTGATGTTCGCACAAGTTAAAATCCAAACATCCCAAATCTTTCATTGAAAATGGCTTCCTGCGACTTGGCCGTTAATGCCTTCTACAGCATTTCAAAATTAATGATTGGAAATTACGCATTTATGAATTATTTAAATATTAAAAGTAATATTAGAATGCAAAGAGGCAAATTTACATAAAGACATTATAAGTAAAAGATTTCTGATAACTACCATTCAGTTTCAACAAACATAAGATTTGATTATAGATCATTTAGTCCACTTGCGGTTTAATTGCCATTTTGTACGGTTAAAAGCTAAAGTCATTAACGTAAAACCCAAGAAATAAAACAAAATTTACTTACTTCATATCTCACAATATGTTACATTATATTTTATTGTATAATATTGAAATCTTGTGTATTGACTAAAGAGATTTTTTTTTCGTTTGAACATTTATTATAGTTTGTTTGCAAACATTAAGAGGTATTCGATTTATAAACTGTTAAAAGTTGATATTAATTATGTTTTAGCAATTAGGGATATTATCTCCTGAATACAAGTATTTTGTTATTTTTAACTTCTAAGCATTTAAATAGACGGAAGTTGTTTAAATGCATTTTTCAAATGTGTATTTTATTTCTGTATTCTGTGTCACAAAATGCCTAAAATAATCAAAAAATGTAGTTGGCATGTAGCTCATTTGTACATATTTTAAAATTTGAAAAACTCTCACGAAGGCATTAACGGCCAAGTCGCAGGAAGCCATTTTCAATGAAAGATTTGGGATGTTTGGCTTTTAACTTGTGCGAACATCAGATATCACTACTTTTTCTGGCCGAAACATTAAGGAGAACTTGGCGCTTTTTTTTTTTTTTTTTACCGAAAACTTTTTGTTGGGATATCACTACTTTTTGTATGTTTTTTCAAGTTTTTTATTCTAAACTATATTAATATGAAAAAACTTAAATTTCGGTACTTTTATGTTAGCCGGGAGCAAATCTCCTCATTAGCCTTTTGTTTTTTCGCCAATAGCAGTTTTCATTTTTCACATGTGTAAATTAGAAACAATGCTTTGATTTTCAAATAAAATGTTTTGGTTTATGTTATTATTTCTTATTTATTTATTTATTTATTTCTATGTTAAATATGCTATTAAATAAAATGAGGGAAATGCATCTATTTTAAATGAGATGACTGAAAAGTATATATATTTAAATGAAATAAATGCAATATGAACAATGGAGTTGGGAACAGTATTTGGCGATTTGCCACTTGCGCCCGGCTAACATAAAAATACCTAAATTTATTTTATTGAGCTTTACAAATTTGTACGTTATTTCTTTTTATATTAAAGTACTAGCCGCCTCTAACAAGCAATATTTACCGTATTACTTCCCTGTTAAACGTTGCATCATGTTACTGTGATTCATAATTTAATTTACTTGCCTATTCTTTCGCCAATTCGGAAGCTTTTGATAGAGAAATCAAGAACTCTTTACGATCATGGAAGCACATCATATATTTTGTGTTGTTATGCATTTCATCTTTCATGACAAATATCTCTTAACTCACTTATGCATGCTTCCTTAGCAGTTACGATTCGTTCTCTAATGCGGACATTTTTAATCCTATTAAATAATCTTTTCTAATTGGGCTCACTGCCAATTATTGTATTTTAACTGATACGATTGGATACAAGTGAAATGATTCTTATTAAATCCTTTGATAATATCTGTATTTGCACTAAACCATATTGATGCTAATATCTTTTTGTTTCACGTTAACCTTTTCAATAGACTCGATTACGGAAGAATAGAAGGTCTACCGGCTCACTGCCATGATCCATTTGAAAATCTATCATTCTTCTATTCTTCTCATCTGATCGTGTTGAAGAATTAGTCAATGTGCCATGGTTTTAAAATTTTAGCTAATTTTACTCGAAACCCGAAAACTAAAATGCGAGGAACCGGATTATAGAAGATTCATTCTAACGTACATATTGATTAACAGGTTACATATTATAGAATTATAATAATCATAAGGAGAACTGGCAGTTTCAATGCTTTAATAGTTTCCGTAAATTCTCTTTATATAATGCAGAAGTTTTAGCGGTGTAAAGGTTAACAACATAGTCACAGTAAGTATAATAACAGTACAATATAATAACAATAGCAGAGGTTTTGGGAAGTGACGAAACTATTAGCACTTTGGAAATATTAGTACGTTATATCATTTAACTATTCAGATGATATGCGGAAAAATAAAAATAGATGGCTCGCATTAATAATTAACTCATTGAAAAATAGCCACTATCGTCAAATATTCGCCAAGCTTGGCGACATTTAGCAAAGTTTCGCTAAATTTGGCGAATCAATTCTCAAATTTGTCGACAAAAAAATGTTTTGTTTATTCTGACGTCATAATGTATTACATATGTATTATGTATTATACACATACCTATAATATGTATGATGCAAATGTATTACGTATTATATGCATATGTATAATGTGTATGATGCATATGCATAAGTTCATTAACATCACTCAAATGCACTTAAAGGAATAGTGTCCCATAAATAGTAGGGATAGTTGCCAGATTGACCAGAGTGCTATTGAGATTAGAATTCCGGCATTTATTCCGGCAGACCGGGAGGCGTCTTCACACACCATCACCTCATCGAGTTTACAGCTGAAATTTTAGGATTAGTTAAAACTAGATTAGCATATTTAAATGCAACTAGTTTGTTAAGCCATATCTTGGTAGAAACCACTTGAAGATCTAATTTTAGTGGTTAACTGATAGGTTTACTATTGTATTTTCCTGCTTTCAAAAGTTTGGAAACATGGAGGAATGGGTGCAAGAAAATACAATGGAAAATCCACAATTAACCAGTAACATTGGGTCTGTAGGTGGTTTCCACGAAGATACGACTTGGCAGATCAGTTACATTTCAATACGCTAATCGATATTTAACTAATCCTAAAATTTCAGCCGTCAACTTGATGAGGCGATGATCTGTGCAGACGCATCCCGGTCTTTTAATAAAATTTATTTTAAGGAAGTAAAAGATAGAAAGATGGACAGATAAACTGAAAGATTTGCCTTATTAAGATTTTTATAACAGCATATAAAAATTCATTCAGCTTGAAATCATGTAACACCTTTATAACTCAGGCTAATTTTCTGTAATCAGGTTTTGGCGACAAACATGTCTTATCTATAACTATAATCTTTCTTTTACAGATTTAAAATTAACAATAAATTAACAGTAAGTAGGCTAATAATACCATATAATAACATTAGCAGGGGACTTCGGACGCCGCATCTGTCGCACATCGTTAAAGACAGTTTATTAGTTACACATTTAGTTTAATTAAAAGAAGATTTTTAAACTTTCATATGGAATTAGGATATTTTTCCAATATAGGGACCTTGGCATTTTTTTTTAAATCTTGGCGCAATTCGGACTTCAGAAACTGAGATATGTTGCCAAATGATATAATCAACTATGAAAACAAACCTGATGAACTTTTATGTTATTTATATTACGTATTTATATACATATAAACATTTTATTTATACATGTATAAAATATTATTTTTTATATACAAATTATTTATGTTGGTATATAAAAATAAATAAACGGGTTCCTTACTTTAAATAAAATGTATACATATGGAAAAAATTGCTTGTGTATATGACACTGTAAATAGGTTGCCAGAAAATACGTTATTATCAAATTTCTTTTCTCGTCAAGGCTATTTTCTGTATTTCTCCAAGGCTACTGTATCGGAAATGTACCGAATTGCGGTTATATTTTGTTAAATGTTTTATTGTATTAATATCGTAAATATATTATAACCCATACTGATTAAAATTTTTAGGTATATTCATTTTTTCTATTTAACAAGCATCTTTGGAAAGGCATATATATAAAATGTTATTCTGCTTGAAATCACGTGAATCTCTTCAAAACTCTGTAATCGAGTTTTGGCGACCAACATTGGCACAGTTGATAGTTGAATGTGTTAAGGAACTGTTTACGGCTAAATGAACACCCCCTGTTTGAAGGGTTTAGAGGCGGAAATTCTGTGTTTTCAGATTTTTCTGGTTAATTGTGCTACAAACCCGACTTACTTGTGAAATTTCATGATTCTACGACTTTTAGAAGTACCTTAGTTATTTGATGATGCGAAGTGAGTCAGTGACAAAAAAGCGCTTTTTCGGAATTGTAATATTTCGAAAACTACTAAACATAGAAACATGAAATTGTGGAACCTTAGTTCAGTTTGACCATACGAACATGTGTATAAAAGAAAAATTTCTATATCTCTCCTTAAAACGACGTTATGAGGGGGTGAAAAGTATGCCGAAATGGTTCAGGAAAAGGTAGCTTAAGGCTTGTGCGAACTTGGCGGACGCACTGCCGTGCTCCCAGATTAGTTTTTTTTTTAAATTGTTTTTTATTTGTTATAATTTTTTATATTTTAAATATCAAGTTATATAGATTTTTAGTTTAAATTTTATAAGTTTTTTTCATTTTCAGATGCAAGTTTACATTTTATTCTTATTTATGTATCATTATATTCTCTTTTGCAGTATACGTTCAATCATTAAGATCTCGAACTGTAATTCGTATTTTTAAAAGTGTCATGAATTGTGGTTAAGGAATTGTAGGAGATTGGAAAACCTGGAAAAGTCAGAGAATTTCGTTATTCAAATAGAGTATGAGCTCTGGAATTAAAAGCAAAAATTTGTGCAAATTTTGGAAAGCATTTTTCTGGAAATCACAGCTGTCGCAGTTGGTCCACTCTAGTTCTCAACGCCTCAGTTATAAAAATATATATTTTTTTAAATTATTTCCGATCATTTGACGCCAATTTTTTGATATTTTTCTTTGAGTGAATTAAATAATCTGAATGATTTTTTAAAAAAAGGAAAATCTTGTATAACAAAACCTGCTGTAATATTCTATTTTTTAATTAACTATGTAATATTTGTACTTATTGTTTCTCTTATTTATGTGCCACGGAATATGTCGATGTTTATTAGCCCTCGGTACGGTATGCTATTTCTTTCTCCCAGCTTATTTTCTGCCGTCTCGTCTCCAAAAAATAACGTTACCTTACAGAAGCCAGTCGTAAAAAGAAAGCAGTACGATTAACCCTTTAACCGGCTGGCCCGGATTTTTCCATTCATAGAAATTATGTTAAAATGGCTATAGACCAAAATATTTTAAACAGAATTCTATTTTGAACCATATATAGAAAGTAGTGATATTAAAGATATTGTAGCATCAACCTGCGATTAAAAAAAATATATACTGGGATTTACAAGCATCCTTATAAAAATATTGGAGACCCTCGGACGGTGAAAGGGCTAAATACTCTATAGCAATTTTTTTAATTTCTAAGCATAGCACATTTTCAATTTTTATACCGTCGTATTGGAAAAAAAAAGTACTTTTAAATACAATTTGTTTGAAAACTGCATCTCCATTTATTTTTGAAATATTAATTTTTTTGTAGTTTTTGGAGCCATTTGCTTAACGCTGGCAACGGAAGTACTCCATTTCTGTAGAAAGTGGAAGAAAAATAGCAATTATATCTTTTTGTTGCCATTTTCCCATAAAAACTGAAAAAAAAAAAAATTATTAAAATACGTGCTATTTTGAAAAAATATAAATGAAGGATTTCTGATAAAACATGGAGCTATTAGAAACTCAATTTAATTTTAAATATCTATATTAATAATACAAACAAATGAAGGCCTGTGAGTCTTTAGATAGCCGATTTTTTTGTCGAGTTTTTTGAACGACGAAATCTCTTTTTGATTTGTGTATTATTCAGCGATAGTAACATCCTAAGCGTACTTTACTGTAGATGTTGTTTGACACTGGATAGCAAATGATGAACTCTTCAGCGGATGTGGATGACATCACTGTATGTAAAATAAAATCGCGTGTTATAAGTTTTAAAACTGAACTACAGTAGAGTCCCGATTATCGGAGTTTCCGCTTTCACCGAGTTATTTTCTTCTGATGGACTGATGGCTTCCATTATTATGAAACAGTCATTATAAATGCAGTTTTAGGTGTAAAAAAAAAGGCCATTTCCCCCCCCCCCCCTTTTTTTGGCCAGAAAATCAGAGTTCTAACTTTTTATGACTGCTCTTTCATCTTCACTTAACACTTCATTTATAATGGCTGTTTCAGAATAATGGAAGCCATGAGTCCATCGGAAGAAAATGATACATTCCAAAGGTATAAGTTCGATTAACTCGGATAATCGGGACTCTACTGTATCTATATTTATATACATATATACATATATATATTTTTTTTTCATCGGGGGCGACACTAAATTCTGAAAAAGCAAAATTCCTGTTTTCTAGTTCATGAAACTTCTTTTAAGTCTTTTTTCCCCCCCAATTTGTCCCGCATTTCATTTATCCACGCCTTCAATGTGTGGGAGTTTTGGACATTTATCCGTCATCTGACGGATGGCTTATCAAATTTATTTGCCAACAGTACAAAGATATATTTATGTGTCTGAAATATTTATTATTTCTCATACATCTAAATAAACACAAAGTTTTTTTTTTCCCTCTGAAGTAACAATATTTGAGCCCACACATAAACTTATCAGAACTTTATAAGAAGATTAATCGTTTTTATGAATTAAAAGTGCTTGTGATCCTCCATCTTTAATTCATGAAACTCCTCGATCCCCCCCCCCCCGCCTCCTTTTTTTAAAAACGTATCCTTCCTAATTTTTTCCATGCACTTTTATGATAGTTTGGTTGATGAAAGCGGTATCGAAATGTGTAACACAGATTTGTGTTTTTATCGCTGCAATAATCCATTGCGCTTTTGAGTTATAGTCTTGAAAAAGGTTAACTTCTTCAGTTCTGAAGCTAAAATAATAATACAAATGCTTATTCATTGGTTTTTTCCAAACAAAATGACATCATAAATGACAGAAAAAATATCGTTTCTGAAATTTATCTTTTAGGCGCTTAGTAATTTTGGTTAGAAAATATGAATCTAAAACAACAAAACCCCTTAAAAACATCAATTTAACAACCATTAACCTAAATTAACGCAATCGCAAATTTAAGAGCTTTAAACAAGTAAATAATCTACAAATCCTCAAACATTTTTATTGAAAAAGATTTAAGTTAAATACTTATGAAAGTTTCTCACTTTCTTGGTCATATACTGTCTTTTGTGCATTTTTAGGCATTTTGCAAACTCAGATGAAAATAACATTTATTTTATGTGGGAATCAGCTTAGATGCTGCCATTTATTCGTTTGATTTGAACGCAAAAAACATTCTGCTATTAAGAAGTGATGTAAAAATGTAAAAAAAATCGGACATTTTAGTTTTTATAAGGAAAAGAACAGAGGTCCAACCCAGGGACCGAAGAGGTTAAAGAACATGCTTCAAACGATTCTTTAATTTTTATCATCCCGTCTATTTTAACATATATTCAACGTTTTAGTAATATTTTTTTTTTTTTTTTTTTTTTTTTTTAAATAATGCCAGTAAATTGATTTGTTCAAGTAAACCTCGCACTTTATTATTATTTTTTTTCCAACTTCGCTGGCCAACTATATCTTATTTCACAGACATAATGTGTTCTTGTCAGCATTATGTTGGGTAGGGAGACGGTTTTAAATTAGCTGTTTTTAAATGCCACGTGGATCACATCTAGAATTGTCAATTTTAACCCCTTAGCGGTGTCGCAAGATTACCGTCTTTCAAGTATAATATGGAAACCAATCGACTTGTGTGATGCTTTCGCTCCGCAATGTTTGAGATTATTTGCTGATACGTTTTTCATTAATTTTTAGTTAAGTGCAATTTTTAGTCAAACGACATGTTTTAACGAAATGTGAATACACTATGTCAAATACAAATGGGTATTCAAAAACCTTTCCTACGATACCTCATTCTTTGTTGTGCATTTTGTATATGCAGAGAAAAATGGATGTTGTCACCAGAAACAATATATTATAAATGATAGTGATTTATGTATATGAATGAATGTCCATTTGAAAGGAAAGGGAAGTAAAATCGAAAGTTTCACGTAAAAGAATAAAACAATGCACAAATCAAGTTGCATTTGAATAATCGCAAATATTGTTTGTTTGAGAAACATGTTGTTTGCGAGATCCCTTTAAAATAGTGCAAAATGAAAAGAGAGTATCGTAAAAATAACCTGAAAACGGAGTTCGCGGCAATTCAAAGCTTAGTAAAGTTAAGAGTGTGTACTGAAGAGTTTATTTCTCTAATTACTGCAGGATGATCTTCCTCTACAGTAAGTGCATCTACAGCTGCTGTTTCTTTTAATTTTAAGCTCAGTAAAGTACTCATTTTGGAAGCCTTCAAATAGTTGCTAAATTTTTGGGGTGATTTTTTTTCTCCTTTACGCTAATTTTTTATATTTCACGTACTCTTTATTCATCTGTTCGATTCCATAAAAATAAAATAGTTGCTCGCATGCATGTGTTCGAAAAATATTTCCGTCCACCTATCTTAATGATGATTATCAGACACCATTTAACCTGCAGCGCTGACACTTCGATTTATCCAGTGTGATTTTCTCGATCCATTTGCTTCAGTTGCAAGGAAGAGAATTTGTCTCACGTTGATCCGAGATGTCTAAACTAGATGTTGGATTTATTCCATTTGAGTGGCACTCCGTGCTGCCTATTGAAATTAGTGAAACATTTTAAGCCTCTTGTCACATTCTCGTAGTTCCTTTTCTTTGTGCTATTCGTTGCATTAAAGTGCATATCTAATTGGATCTTTTATTTTTTTTTTTGGCTGTTGTTCCCCCGCGTAGTAACGCATTAGCCTCATTTCAGTTTTAATTTACGTGAATGTGATGTCACTTTATAGAAAATGGGTATTTTTTCCCCTTCTTAAAGATGAAAGCTGATATATATATTTTTTCTTTTTTTTTTTTTTTTTTTTTTTTCATCCAAAATAGTCAAGTGTTGCAATTTTTAAAAAGGGCATACTGCCGTCCCGGAATTAGAATTTCAATTAAGTTACTTAATCTGCTATTCATTCAGGCTATTCATTCAGGAAAACTAGACTCTGCTTTACAGTTGCTGTGGTTGAATAAAGTAAAATGTTTGAAAGTTGCATTAAAGTCTTCCGTAGAATTTTGAGCTTTACATGACATATTTTGACGCTTCTACAGGCAGTTCCCAATTACCAGCCACGGGCACACAGAGTGCTTGTCCAGTGTTCACAGATTTGAAGAGCTGTTTTACTGAAGACAAATTTTCTCGTCTTCATTAGTAATTTAAGAAAAATACAGCTTAACAAAATAATAATTTAAAAATTGTATTTGTTAATTGCATGACTTATATAGAGTACAATTGTACGTTATTTCTTTTTATGAGTTAGGTTACCCATTTTTTTCTCCCCGGGGCTCAAAATTTTGATGATCGAGGTATGTATGTTCCTTTTAACTATTTTCCAATTTTCACTGATGAAGGGCCGCTTTTTGAAACCTTAAAATCGTGGGCTGCCTACCGTTTTTGGTTTAAACCACTTTTTAAAAAGCCGGCTAATATTAGAAAAAACTGACTTTAGTTAAACCTTTTTAAATCTTTTTCAGAAATTGTTAAAATGAATGTGATATAGTATCAATAATTTATTAGTAGCTTTCTAATTATCAAAGTAAGATAATTTAATAGATAAAATTACACTTTTCAAGTTAAATACGAAAACAAACACAAATGTAGGAATGCCTTTATTAAAAAAAAAAAAAAAAAAAAAAAAATATATCCTGCCCAAATACAATTTTGAACTAGTACAAGAGATTTTTACGGAGAAACCCATCGAAAGATTGAATTTGTAATTAACTTACAAAAATAATTACAATAAGAAACCAATCTTACAATGCTTAGCCTAACTCTCAAAACAAATATTATTTTTGACTCATTTAGCGGATTTGACGTCTATGCCTAGAATTTTAAATCCCCAAGAGACAAAAACAAAATTAGATGTATTCAAGTGGTCGTGCTCAGGCTTCTCACTAACTTTTGACCAACGTTAACAATTTGGCTAATCAGAAATAAAAAACAGTAGCCAAATGAAATTTTTTTAGCATAACCAATTCATCGTAAACCACTGAAAAATCGATCTTTAACCCCTTAATGTACCATTTTTTTTTCCAATATGTTCTAAAATAAGCTAATTTTTTGTAACTGTTTATAGATCAGTTATTCATCTAAATTCAACTATCTGCTAGAGAAACTATTAAGAATAAGTACATTCTGAATGTCTTTCGCAATCAAGAAAAAAACTCCGAACCCGATTTAATCCATTAAAATGTTGTGGAATAAAACTTTGCAAAACAATTTAACTCAAGATGTCAGGAAACGATTTCGATCTTCATTAGTAACGTGAATAAGAGTGTCGTATTATTGACACACACACACACACACAAGGTTAAAATTGAGCACTTGCAATTTGGCGAGTCTAATCGTTCGTTTACTCGCCAAATGAAGAAATTTGTCGCGATTTGGCGCAATGGCGAGCAGCAGCGAGAACTCTGGTCGTGCTGATCATGAAAACGCGAAATGGCACTAGATGATAATATCACCTAGCTATTAGTTCTTGCAGCGCGCGAAATGCTCTTCTTTGCGTTTGCTTTATGTCGCCATTTCTACAGCTAAAACTAGTTTTTTAACGCTACTTAAGGTTTTGGGTATTGGAAACGATGCAGATAAATATAGAAAATTATAAAAATGAACATTCATTGTATATATTTTCTAGTTGTTACTTTAAAGTGGAATGTTGTTTTGTAACCCCCTCCTCTCACACACACCACCACCACCACCACCACTTTTAGGTAGATTTCGTATTACATTCTATCCTGTGTTGGAATTTCTGAAAAATTTTTGCAGATCTACACCGATCATGACCCCTAGAATCCAAGACCACTCTCAGTAAAAAACTTTATATATGTAGATATCTGTCTATATGTCTATCTCTCTCTATATATATATAAATATATCACTTTCTTCTGGACACGATAACTTCCACAATTCTGCACAAATCTCTTCCAAACTGATACATAAAATCAAGGGGCATAAAATCTCGGTCAAGTTCGTTAATGGGCAAAATCGGACTAAGGGGGTGGAAATAGGGAGGGGTTTTGTGAAAAACGAAAAAAACCCATAACTTCTTACATTTTGTACATATCAAATCAGTTTAAAGTTTTTATTACTTCTAAAAACAGGGCAAAAAAATTATGTATCACAGATTTTTGATAAAATTAAAAATGGGCTCAAGGGGCGCAAAAAATAGGGTTTTTGGGAGAAAAAATTCATAACATCGTCAATTCTCAAGATATCAAATCCACTTAATTTTATTATAAATCTCCTTAATATTATCTATAACTTTTATATTCACAAGTTAGTTCTATAGTCACTTAGGACCAATTCGTACCGCAAAAAATAAAATAAAAACGAAAACAAAAAGGGGGAGGGTTGAAGAAGAAAAAAATCCATAATTCCGTCAATTCACAAGATATAAAATCCCCATGAATTTATCATATATCTTCTTAATATTGTCTAAAACATTTATACAGACAAGTTTTTGATAGGACCAATTCTTACAGCAAAAACAAAAATACATAGCAGATGAAGAAAAAAATCATCTTATTAAGGGTGTATTCAAATCCAAACTGCTTATTTTCTTACTCATTTTTAAATTCATTTTTGCTCTCAAACGCATCCAATTGGCAGATTCTCTTATTCAGAAACTATAAAATGTACCGTAATGATCGATTTTTTGATAGAGGCAGAATATATTTCAAAAAATGATGTCAAAGTGGGCATTTTGGACCGAATTTTCCGAAGCGATTGTGTTAGAAACGAAAAATATTGTCCTACTGAGAAAATAATTATTTATAAATCAAGTTTTAATTAATTGAACGAAAAATAAAAACCCAGGTCGCTTGTAAATCTCTTCAAAAATCACGTCAGCAAGTTTAATATTTTTTCTTTTAAAAATGAATCTGAAAATGTGCCATAAAATTTCGAGTTGTTCAGCATGGAAAAGTATTTTTTTCAATACCGCCTTAACATGATTCTGATAAAACCAGCTATTATACACTCTCAGAAATAAAACTCTCCCTTTTGACGATTCAGAAATCCTCGAGCTGTATTTCGTCGTTTTTGACGATCATTTCCTATTAACATCACGTGACTTGTAACGAAATGTAAACCCTCAAATATTTGACGAAATTTTTGCCTCAATCTCGGTCAGACTCAATGCATTTTAAGGAAACATTTCCTCAAATCCTCCTCAAATCCTACGATTATTTCCTATACGATCCTCAAATCCTACAGATATTTGCTTGTTTGTGTTAGTCCTGTAATAATTTATTTTAAAACAGCACTTAGTGCTTTTCAGAAAATACTGAAATATAGGTAGTTATTGTTTCTTCATTAGTTATTTTTTTAGCTGTTAGAATTTTTAGGAATGCTTATTAATATTATTATTATTTTATTTATATGTTGTCGTTCGTTATGTCTTAATTCGAAAAGAATAAATTTCCTGTGTTTTTCAAAACCATTCAATAAGAAAATTAGGTCAATAAAATTTCAAACTTCTAGGATATATTTTTTTTTTTTTTTTTTTTTTTTTTTTTTTTTAAGAAGTACATTATGTTTTCAATCAAATTAAAAATAAACATAATTGATCCCTCTCCTCTTTATAAATAAAACAGTAAAGTGTTAAAATCTTATCTTCCTACTCAAAGTGATAAAATCTCAAGCAATATGCACTTCACAATTCATTATTTGTGAGCAACAAATTAACCAGACCATATTCTAATCATCCATTGATCAAAGAAAATTTCAGTTGTAAATTATTTAATCAAGCCATATTATAATTATTCATTGATACGAGAAAACCATAAAAATAAATTAGCTTTCCTTAAAACTTTCAGAAAATATAGCAGCCCGATAAAATTGCAATCTACGTTATAAAAATAAAATACGAAGTAGAATTCATTATATGAGGCTAAAAGCAGACACTTTCGACTCCCCAGCAGCCAGGTTGGCAGAACACCGACCTCCCATACGGAAGGTCGTGAGTTCGAATCAAGCCGGGGAAAGAGAGAGGTGGTTATTTTTTCTTTCCCCGTGTCAAATATTGGAGCTTCCAAACTGATTGAGAGATGGCGCCACCAGCCCTCTTTTGACGAAACTATTGACGAAATTTATATCGTCAAGCAAGTGAAGAAACTAATTTCATCAATTTGACGAAATGTTCGCTCGGAGCATTTTCCAGGAAACTATTTCGTCAAAAACAAAGAAAATTTCGTGAAATCTGAGTATTCATTTCTGAGAGTGTATAAAAATGAAATAAAAACTCGTCAAAAGCTGCCAGATAAAATTTTTAAAGTGGGTTATATCTCTAATCATGATTTAGATTTTGTTGGTGAAATTAGTATACTTAACTCGAAATCTACCTTCGCCTGTAGGCCGGGCCGGCAGGGATTTTTCTATCTCTTCTTTTTTTATGCATACAAACTTTCCGATTTTTCCTAAGTCAAATAAACATGTTTTGAACTAGAAAATGTATTTAATAAAATTTTGTTTCTATGAGACACTTATTCGATTTCATTTAATAAGTAAACTTTCAGTATCAAAGTGTATTTGATCTAAAAAACATGGTAGATTTAACAGCTAAGTGCATACAAATTACTTATATATGCGTATATATTATACTTTGTACGTGTTAGTGCTACGAGCAATTAATTGTTTATTTATAAAAATGAACAATCACTGTATATATTTTCTGGTTTTTATTTTAAAGTGGAATGCTGTTTTGTATGCCCCTCCCCACCCCCCCCTCACACACCACCACCACCACCACTTTCTCTCTCTCTCTTTTAATGCATACAAACCTTCCGATTTTTTCTAAGTCAAATAAACATGTTTTGAACTAGAAAATTTATTTAATAAAATGTTGTTTCTATGAGACATTTATTCGATTTCATTTATTAAGTAAAATTTAGGTTTCAAAGTATATTTGATCTAAAACACGAGGTAGATCTAGCAGCTAGGTGTATACAAATTACATATCTATGTGCATACATTATTCTTGGTACGTGCTAGTGGTACGAGCAATCGTTTATTGCATTTTGTTTACTTTACTATCATTCTTAAAGCTTAAAAATATAAATATATCTTTATTAAGTCTAAATTGGCATTATACCTTCCCTACAGTATACGTAGGTTCTTTCTCATCCTATTGGCTATTTATGAATCTTTTTCCTTTATTTATTGGCGATAGTAATGCAGATCTAAACATAATTTAAAATACATTTTATACACACGAATTTAGTTATATTTCACACAAAATTGCTATTAGTAAAACAAATTAACATATATAGAGGTATTAAATGTAAGTGTAGTAAGAAAAGCAATTAAAAAACAAATAAAGACTGTCTGTTTTTTTTTGTTGTTGTTTTTTTTTTTGTCAGTCTTGTGTAAAATTGTTCTATACTAAATTCTCTGTTTACTTATGCGTTTTATGTAACCCTGTTTTTACACGTCTCGTATTCTTTACAAATTTGATCTAATACCGTAAAATATTTACTCCCTTCCATGCTCGAGAAATATTTGCGACCAGCGATCTTAATAATGATTATCAGACACCATTTAACCTGCTACCCCGACACTCCATTTATTGAATATGATTTCCCCGATTCATTTCATTCCATTGAAGGAAGAGAGATTTTGTCTCGCGTGGATTCGAGATGTACAAACTTGGCTGTTCGGATTATTCGATCTGAGTAGCACTCCGTGCTTATTGAAGTTGTGAAACGTTTAAGCCTCTTGTCATAATCTCACAGTTCCTTTACTTAGTGTTATTCGCTGCATCGAAGTGCATTTCTAATTCGATTTCCTTTTTCTAGAGTTGTACAACGAATGCATTGGTCGCATTTCAATTCTAATTTGTATGGATGTGATGTAGCATTTTTCATGAAGGCTGTTCTCCAATCCAAAGGGGCTACTTTCTGGCACATTTTCAAATACATTTTTGTTCGGAAACGAATGAAATTGGCAGGTGTTGTTATTCAGAAACTGCGTAATTGAAAGACGTTTCCGTTTTTCAGTAAACGCAATCTATCTTTCAGAAAATAGTGTCAAAGTTAGCTTTTTGAACCGAATTTCCGATCGTGACAGCGAGAGAAAGGAGAAAAATCGGTCGTCACGTGACTAAAATAACTTATAACTCTATAACTATTTATCAAAAAATGGAAAACTCATTTCAATTCCAAATCGCTTCAATAGTCAGCCCTGCTAAGTTTATGCCTTTGCGTTTAAAAATGAGACAGAAAGTTTCGCGTTTGTTGGACAGGGAACTTGAGAACCGCTATAACTGGATGGTTATAATATTTTTCTTTTATTTTTCCTCTTCTTACCGTGTTTTTAAACTTCATTTACCGTATTTTTTACGTAGAGATATTACTAGACCGCATTCTTAAATTATCCCATTCGTAAAGGATTTTTGTGCTGAATAAAATTACGTATACACTACTGCAAATCTTACGATGTTGATAAGGACTTGCAACATATTTACCATTGAAAGTCGTGTGCGTATCTTTGTGTTCATTTAGAGAGGCACACAAAACATTCGATTAAATTACTGTAATTGTTTGAAAGGCGTTTTCGTTATACTATATCGTGCTACATACGCCTATATTGTGCTTGTAACAATGTTCTTTTAGCCTCGCAAAAGAATTCAGATACATTATTGTCCATGATCGATCATTGCTAAAAGTGCGTTTTTAATTGTGTTATGCGTTTTCAAACATAACTAAGTTTTAAAATATTATGTGTTGGAATATAACTTGTTTACATCATATACAGGGATGCACAAAATAATTCAATTACACTTCCTCTAACGTGTCCGCTGATGAAAATGTGTTTTCAACTGTGTTATGTGTTTTCTAAATCGCTTATTCAGGTATCTCTTTTCATCATTTGAAAAGATGAGGTTTCGTAACAGTAATTTTCTAATATTGGAAAGCGTTTCATAATGTATACGCGCGTAGCTTAAGCTTTTTCTTTCTTGTTTTTTCTATATCTTATTAGTTTATATTTTAAATAAAATTTCGTGATAGTAAACGATTGCCTTAAGGGTGTTCTCAAATCCAAAAGGGCAACTATCGATAGCGTGATAGCTCTGGTTTGATGGTCAACAGTGGTTGTTAATTTATTTTCTACTAGCAGATCCGCCGGCGTTCATCGGACCCGTGATAATATTCTTAAATATACCTAAAATAACCTTACCGTTTCCCGGGATTACTTTAGATATATCTCGCACGTGCCGAATTAAAAAAAATATATATTTAAAGGTCCCGACCATGAGCTCACGTGCGTCGTCATATAACGATTTTGACAATAAAAAGTACTACTTAGGAAACAAACGCTGGAACTTTTCCTTCATTGGAATTTCGTAGCGTTTCAGAGAAAAAAAGAGTCTTTACTTTCTTTAAACATTAATTAAAATAACTATTTTTTAAATTTTCTTAATTGATTTCCGAAAATCTGCACTATATAGGAATATAAAATATAAGATTAGATTAATAAGATATCAAATAGAAATTGGTTAATAAAGTACAAACTTATCATTTTAGACAAAACGGGCGCTTTAAAAAAATCGCTGCTCCTCCTAATTGGTCATTCTGTTGCCGCTGCCTTAAACGATCTTCGTTAATGGAGATCTCTTTATCACCAGGGCCCGACATAGGCTGCGGGGGGCCCCGGGGCAAGCATCATCCTGGGGGGGGGGGGGGGTCTTCTATCTATCTATAGAACTTTTTCATGAATAATATGGTCGTGGCTAGTACTAAACTTCATATATATTGTATGTATGCATGAATATTGTACCAGGTACTGCACACATCTGTATACAGGGTATCACAAAAAGATGGTCATAACTTTAAGAAAAAATACATAGTAGGATAATAGTAGAAAAAATGATAGATTGGTTGACACGAGTATTTCACTTTTACTTTGCTTATCTACGTACGTTATAAGATATCTTTACGATATTGCCTCAATTTGGTCATAATTAATGGTTTTAACTTGCCATGTTACGAGGAAAACTTTAATAAGGAATTTCTGTTAAAACAATAGAATACTAAGTTGTTATAATAAAATTTTAATCATTAGTTTTCTAATCATATGGTTTGTTTTTTTTTTGCATGGATTGAGGGTTATTGGAAGCAGAGAGGGAGAACGGGGACCCCACTCCCTTCCTAAACTGCTTGAAAATATATGAATTTTGCTCACTTTTGTCTAACTTTAATCATTTGGTACTTTTTTATGAAAACCCTGAATATTCTCATAGGGGGGGCCTCTAAAAAGGGGGGCCCGGGGCAGCTGCCCCGCATGCCCCTGCATAAGTCGGGCCCTGTTTATCACTTCCCCTTTAGAGAATTTCTTTTGCTAATTTTGTTTCGAAATTTTTGAAAACCAATGAAAAAGCTTACAACTGACCATAGAATCTTCTGGAAGAAATCGTAAAGAATTTATGGCTTTTGTCACGCAGTTGGGTCTGAACGGAATCAATGAAACTACCCACTTCATCTGTACTTTTACTTGACTTAATTCGACGGTGATTGTGATGCCTCTATTAACAACCGCATCACTAACTCCAAGGATAGCTAAACATGTCCGAATTTAGATCGTCCTCGACATTGATTGCTCAAATTTGCAATAATAACCCTCATCTCTTTCGGATCTTCACCCTGGTTCTTTATGATGATGATAACGGGACCCGCTTGTAATTAATTCTTGCTCTGTTTCTCCACCACGCCCTTATATGCTACAACCTGTTTGTTGCAATTATTTGGTTGTTAAGTTGACACTCAAGGTCAGTGCATGAGTTCTCACCGATGTCCATTTCCCAAATTTGGCAGAATTAATTAATTATTGGTGTAATTGCAAATGATTTTCTGAGAACTGTCTGACAACTAGATTTTTTTTTTTTTTTTTTTTTTTTTTTTTTTTTTGCAAGGCCGATCGGATTTCCATGAGAATTGTTATTGCAGAAGAATGGCAAAGAGTAGGGAGAGATTGTTATTATATATTGTTAATAAGGCGGAGTCTATAATAGATAATCAAAAGCTATTGCAGAATTTGTCATGATTATGTCATACATCTATATTTTGCATGTCGTGTTGTTCACCACTTCTTTATTTTTGGATTCTGGGACTTATAATTACGCAGCTTGCGTTTTTTTTTTCTTTTTAATTTCGTTGCTCATTCGTTCATTCATTACTTCTTTTTTTTTTTGTAAGTCATGTTTTTGAAAAAAAAAATATTCCTCAAGTTCTGTAATTTTTTTTTCTAATTATTGTTTCATCAGCAATATCATTTTCATAATAATAGTTTATAGCATTTGACTCTCCAGTTTTAGTGTAGGGGAAAGTGAGGTAAGATGAGGAGCTTATACCTTCAAGATTTTTCTGAACTCAGTCAGTGGATTAAAAAACATCAGTTGATATGAGAACTTCCCGCAACCGTTCTCTCCAATGGAAAATATTTGAAATGTTTTCATATGCAAAACAATTTCAAAGGATGAAAAAAAATCTAAGTTTTCCGAATGAAAGTCACGTTCTTCATCTTGCCCCGCGTAAGGGTAAGATGATGGACAGATAATATTTATTGCCCATAACAATATTTATCAAGGTACTTGCAAAACTTTATTTAGCACATTTTACAACGTCCTACTCACATTCATAATATAAATATTCAAAGCAAGTTGTAAATGGAAATTCCAAAAGCAAAAATCATATCGCCAGGGTCTGTGCTTGGCTTGATCTACATCCCAACCAGAACAGTTAGCATGAGCTCAAGATTTGCACATGAAGCATTGGAACCAGAGTTCACCCTTGTCTTGTTCTCCGCAGATAATTCAGTCTTTACTGTCATAAACTTCTATATCGCCGTCATCCTTGTCATCTTGCCCCCACCATAACTATATTTCTTTGAACTTGGTTTATTAATATATCCTTCATGCTAAACAGCTTATATTTGATATGAATTTTTAGGTTTTGAGTTGTATTTTGAGAATATTTTAGTGGGGGTGAGGGGGATTGAAATAATTTATTATAGATGAGACTTTGAGGTCCAAAAATTGCAGCAACACACTCGGAAAATGAACTTTGACTGCAACTACTCACAGGTTACTCTGAATCGAGTTGCTAATTGTGAGTTACGTGAACCTTCAGCAGAGTTCACTGGTGTACCAGGCCGATTACTAATACCTATGTCTGGCCTGGCGGTAGAAAAACAACGTTCGTCATCTTACCCTACTTACCCCTATTAATATCCCCCCCCCCCCCTCGGAACAACCATGGAAGACAGTTAGTAATTATGTTTCTCTTTTTATGTTCATATGGTCCAAATTCACATTGGTTCAGCGGCAGAGAGGAAGAATGTACTGTTTCAATTTTCCATTTTGGTAAAGGCTGGTTGAAATTTATTTTTGAATATTTAATATTTTTTAATTGTTTCGATTTCTGTGTTGCCTTTCTTGTTGATAGGTTTAAAAATTGACTTATCTGGGGTGTTTTAACAAAATGTTTTATACTTAGCTTATTTGTGTTCATATTCTCCATTTTAACAAACACAGCCTGGGCTGCGGTTTATTGGCACATCTGTCCCAAAATCTACCCGCTCCCTAGATGTTTTTTATTCTGCCGGCGCACATCAATGCAAATATCATTGGCATCCGAACCATCGTAATACATTAGTTAGAATCTTATGTCCGGTGTTCAGCCATAATAGCTCAATACACTTCAGGGCACTTCAGGGCTTATTTTTCGAGCGCCGGTGTCACACCGAGTCAATGTGACCCAAGCTAATTTTCATCAAGCTTGCCATTTACACCAAATGTTTAGATTTTATTAAAGCTTTTAAATCGGTATTTAATTCTAATAGAGGGGAATTCATTTAAACAGGACTATATTTTTAAAAATGCCAATTTTACTTTTAAAAAATTGCATTATTATTATTTTTTATTTTATTTTATTTATTTATTTATTTTTAATTTTTTTAACCATTTGGAAAAATGGTTATTGTTCTCTGTCAGGGTAGGGAATCAAAAGCATGTCTGAAGGTTTTTATTGGTTTAATCCGCATTTTATTCGTTTTCTGATTGGTCTATACAATAATCTGTGTTTCCCTTTACTTTCAACAGAGATGGATAGTTCTGTTGCCACTATGACAAAAAAGTAATAAAAACTACAAAAAAAAAAAAACTCGGAAACAAATTGAGATACAGCTTTCAAACAAATTGCATTTAAAAGTAAATTTTTTTCTCTATACGACGGTGTAAAAAGTAACATTGTCGGATGTTTAGAAGTTTAAGAATGAAATTTCATTTAAAATGTGTCGTCAGATTTCTTGGAAATCTGACTATGGAAAAGCCTTTTCCCGAACAGCCAATGAAATGCTTGGATAATCCGTAAGTTTCAGGTGGATAATACGTACGAGTCGCAGGCGATTTTTGTCGCTTGGAATTTTTACGTGTAATAACACTATTAATGTTTAATTCATGGCGTACGTAATGTATGATCGACTCCGTGTGATTTTTTATGTCTTAAATTTTAGTCCTTCAAAAAATCATTTTCCAAATGGTCGTTGTAATTTGTTAAATTGCATTTTATTTTATTTATTTATTTATTTTTGATAAATTAAAATCTTAAATGGAATTTTAAAGGTCAATTGTGGCACCATAAAACTGCTAAAAAGGTTGAATGGTAAATACCACTAAATTAATACTGAAAAAGGAGAAAAAATACTAAAAAAAATGAATGAAAGTCTACAGGTCAAAATGACCTGGTGCGCTATCGAGGTGTTAAATTAGCGTACCTCTTTTCTGCTTATTTAGTTAAACGTGATCTGACGGAACATTTTCGTATCTGATTTGTTTATTATCGATTTAAGAATTAGTTTATTATCGTCCAGCATCTGTTTCAACAGAATTCCGTCACAACTACCATCCTCGCCATTCGTCCATGTGTGATTATAGGATGTAGCGATGAATCTACTTTCTTAGGAATTTAATGAATTCGAAGAATGCCTCGACGTTCATGACTAGTGAGATTGGAATATGCAGATTCAACAAATATGTTCTCTTGGATTTGAAAACATTTACTTGAAGATACTGTTACATAATATAGAAAGTTTAGACCTATTTATCATGTAGGGTTCTTTTTTTTTTATATGATCTAAGATTTAAAATGTGCTTTAATACAGTTAAAACAATAACTACTTGATGCTAACCAAACTAAATGCTCATAATAACTATGCATTATAACATGTGATGCGTTATTCTATACAATAAATCTTAAAGATTAAAAAAAAAAAAAAAAAAAAAAAAAAAAAAGGCTTAGGCTCCATTAGTTCGAAATTATTATAAATCTGGCTTAGCGTGGCAATTCAATTGTTAACGAATCTCGATTCTTGTGCGAGGAGAAGGGATAAGCCAAACGAAAAAACATGTATTTATTTTATTATGGCCCAGTCATACTCCGTCATTTGGGATATTTTTAGTCAGTTAGTCATTTTTAAAAAAGTACTTTGTTTTAAATTATTGAGTATATTTTCAATATTACTCTTAGTCTTAGCAAGAATTTCAGCTTAAAATAAAATAAAACTTTTAAAAAAAGCTTAAATCTAAAGTACTAAAATAGCTATAATGATAATAGTAATAAAGCCGTAGTTTATATTAAATAATGTTTTATAACTAATGTTATTAGATGACTGAATTGCAGTATCTATTCTTTAATCATAATGTTTCATTATCAACTAAAATTGTGTATCTTTTTAGTATGCATAAATTAAACATTACAAATGTGATCTCCGAAATATAATTTAGATTTCTTAATTTCTATTTGACAAACTGGTTATTAACTAGATATTCACATCGAGTTTTTCGTCCAATCATTGAGCAGAATTTCGTCGCTGCCTCGTCATTCGATTTCGTGTAATTCTCAAAATGTAAGAGATGGATTTTCAAATCTGTCAGGAATTTAATGAATTCAAAGAATTCACAATGCGTCTGACCAGTTAGTTTGGCTATCGTTCTTTAATGTTTCTTCTCTTGGATATGAATGACTTTTGCTTGAAGCTATCACCGCATAAGGTACGTAGGGCATCCAGAGAGTAAGTTCCATTGGTAATTTTACAAATGCAAATGGTAATGGAACAAAACATTTTATGTAGACTGAAATACTAGAGAGTAAGTTCCGTCGGTAATTTAAAAAATGCGAAAGGTAATAGAAGAAAACGCTTTATGTACACTGAAATACCAGAGAGTAAGTTCCATTGGTAATCTTAAAAATGCGAAAGGTAATGGACCAAAACGCTTTATGTACACTGAAATACCAGAGAGTTAGGTTCCATTGGTAATTTTAAAAATGCGAAAGGTAAAGGACCAAAACGCTTTATTTACACTGAAATACCAGAGTTAGTTCCATTGGTAATTTTTTAAATTCGAAAGGTAATGGACCAAAATGCTTTATTTACACTGAAATACCAGAGAGCAACCAACTTCCATTGGTAATTTTAAAAATGCGAAAGGTAATGGAATAAACAATTTTATGTACACTGAAATACAAGCCTTGGACTATGTTTCAACATAATTGCCATACCTGTTGAGACATTCATCTTGAAAAGAAATCGTAGTTTGTATCCCCGTATCTAAGAATAACGCCACTTTTGTTGATATCCAAGTGAATATCAACTCTTAGATATCAACAAATTGTTTGGTAACATATTACCAAACAACTAATTGTTTGGTAACAAATTGTTTGGCTGCACAAGAGCGCCTGGCCAGTAAGAAAATTTACCAGATGCAAAAGGTTATCTTCCACAGCACGGATGCGATAGTCACAAAGATGGAGAATTTGTCGCCTACTGTGTTTATCATCAAGCAGACTGTGATCATTCGATAAACTGTCACATTCATCTTCGTACCATTGAGTTCCTTATGATTTGTTCACTATATACAGTATAATCCCGATTATCCGAAGTAATTGGAACCGACCATCTTTTGGAAAATCGAAATTTTCGAATAATCGAGAATGCTTCAATTTTAAGATTAAGGAGAAATACATGCAATTTTTCGTATTATGGTAACAGGTGCTTAATAAAAATTAAGTCAAGAAATCAAAATAAAAACAAGAATAAATTACCTGAATTTTAATTTTGAAACTAAGTACCTTTTATGTATATCACAAGGGTTTGAAAAAATGTTTTGTTTGTTGCAATTTCGATTGCCTTTGCTTTGAAGCTCTATCACGGAGTTTTTTAATGTTATTAGTTCACCAGTATCACAGTCTTTCTGCTGCTTCAGCCATGCCAAACCTTTTGCAAAACATTCAAAAGCTTCAGAATTGCTAATTTGTTCGTTTTCTTCGTTCCACTCCACAACTTACGGGAGCTCAAGCTAAATTCAAAAGAACCCTAAGAAAGGGGATCGAAAATATTTATATTTTCTCGTAGTTCGGAAAGGGCCGCTTGCACACAAGAAATATGAGAGTTAAAGCTTTAAAAATGGATTTCGGTTAACCGAGAGTTTCGGATAAAAGAGGTTCTACTGTACTTCACAAATTAGACGTTGAATTTCAGCTGACACTATCAAACGCCTTTCACTGATGTTTTACTGGCGTTTCGGATTTGCCAATGGGTCCAAATACTGGGCGTGCATGCTCATTTTTGCTATTAGAGAACAGCTGTGCTATACATTGCATATTGAACTTACTTTCTGGATGCACGCTGTAGAAAAGGATAATATGACTTTTCTATATTTAACCAAACTAAAATTTTCAAAACAGCTAGCTACACTGTGTCACTGTGCGTATTTATTCAGTGGAAATGAACTTCGATGATATTATATTCTTTATTTTGAGTAATAATTTTACTTTAATAAGATCCATATTTTTTCTTCTGGATGAAAAGCACTTTTGATAGAATGTGCTGTTAATGTACTGTGTCTCTAGAATTTGTTGAATTACTTTTCATCAGTATTATTGTTGAACTCTGATAATATTTTGTTTTTTACCCTCTAGCTTCACTTTAAAAAATGCGAGTACTTTTATTTGAAATCTCACATAAAGATGCCGATTATTATCGATTAATATTATTTTAATTTACATATATGAAGTATAAAAATTTTTATTGGATTAAAAACATTTCATTTTATTAATTTATTGTCCTAATCCTATGTTGTGTTTCTTAAAACATTTGAATCAAAATTACTTAAGTTGTGCTTTTGCTATCCCCACCCCCCTCCTTTTTAACACATTCCAACATAGTTGAAAAGTGTTAATGAATTCGGTTTGTGTATCCGTCAGCCTGTCTGTCTGCGCTCTAATTCGCGTAATTATAATTGAATTGCCATATAATTGAGATTTATCATGGCATGTTCGGTATTGAAAGTGAAGTGTCATTTATAGTTCGTCTCTGGGGACACTCAAAAGAATTCGTTATATTATTATTTATGGGAACGTTTGCAATCTATTTTTATGATGTTACTCTATTTCAAACATATTGAAACTGATATACAGCTCTGAGGTGTACTACAAGATGCTTACTGAAAATACTGTATGCATCGCATTTTCATCGTTCTTTTACACTTTACAGACACACACAAAATAATTCGGTTATTCTACTGTCTATGAGCGATAATTGCTACAAGTGTGTTTTCAGTTCTGATATGCGATAATTGCTACAAGTGTGTTTTCAGTCCTGATATGCTTTTTAAATTTAACCTACACTGTTAAAAATCTGCAGCAAACTGTCCAGCAATTAATTCGCTGTAAAAGATAACGGTTACTTGGCTGTTTTATTAAGCGCAGCTGACCATATTATTGACAGTATTATTGTCAGAATGCAGTTAAATTACGGTTATATAACCGTTTTCTATAAAAACTACTGGTCAGTACAAAATTCTATAGATCATATGCAGGGCTGCACAAAAGAAGATGAGTACATTCCTTTTATTGACGGAAATCGCTGAGAGAGAATTTTCATCTGAGTTATGCATTTCCTAACTGAATTAAATTTTGACATACTATGTAAGCATATATATATACATATCTGTAGATCATATACAGGCTATCACAAAACAATTCGAATAGTACTTTTCCAACTATTAATGGCAATTGCTGAAATTTAGTTTTGAAATATTACTTAGATATCATTTTTCATGTTATTAAACGGGGGAGTTTGTGACAGTGTTCTAAATGTGTTGGAAAGTTTTTCACAATCTACTCTTGGCGCTTGATTTTTCTTTCTTGTTTGTTTCACAGTGAAAATCTTGCCTACAAATTGCTTGCATTTTTAGTGTTATAGTATCCATCCTAAAACGATAAATGCTTTGTCATTCTATTTATTTATTTAGGAAAATATTTATCGACAAATTCGATGTTGGAAATATTAATACTTATTGTGTATGTAAGTGCTTTATAATACTAAGCAGAATATTCTTTGGTATAATTTACAACCATATGTCTAAGCACTTATTCCTATCTTACTTAATTTGTTTAGTTTGGACGGATTCTGTTTCTTTTTTGCGCATCAGTATCAAACATGACACAGAAATTCTACCTTTTTCTCCGAGTAGGTATCTGATTGTATTTCCACCTTCTAAATGAGTTGGTGAAACACATTCGTTTTCTATTTCTTTCCTCTTACTTCTAATGGGAAAATAAAATCAAATGTTTGGAAGATATCTCAATATTGTATATGACTTGTTCTGAAATTAAGTGGAACTTTCAGTGTGGTAATTAAAAAAATAAATAGTAAATAAATTTCAAATTGTTATGTTTCCAACACGTTTGAAGTTTTAAAGATAAAAAGAGCTATGATTCGTATTCAAAGTTTAATTTTTTTAAAATTTTAAATTACTTTTTTTTTTTTTTCATATAAACATGTAGGTGACATATTATTCACTAGTGTGCAAAAACTTAAGCAACAGTAACAAAATGCTAATTTCTGAACACGTGAGTACTCTGACGAAAATTCTATTAACAGCAAGTGTAGAAAATAGGTACTGCCCTAACAGCACAGCCATTTGATGTGAATTCTCCTTGATGCCACAAGTATCATAGATCACTGCAATGAAATGAAATATCTTTCATTCGTCTCATTCTTACTCCCAGTTGGTCATTCCACTTAGAAGTCACTATGACTGCTGCTTTGTGGCGAGTTACCAGGTGACTTTACAATAAAGTTACCTTATGAGTCTCACGTGACCTTCATTTGGAGACTCGATTGTAAAGTCATCACGATAGCTGTTTTATGACGACTTTCCAAGTGACAGAAAATGAAATTATCTGCTGACTTTTCACAAAGGAGCACAATGGTGACTTCACACTAGAGTCTCGGTCACCTAAAAGTCACCATTCATTGTGACATTATTTGGTGACACATCATAATGCAATGCTCACGAGACTTTAAAATCCAGTCTTCAAATGACAGTCCCATGTGGATCACAAGGTGACCTCATTGTAATTTCATATGGTAACTCATCACAAAGCAACAGCCACAGTGACTTCTCGGTGGAGTCATTATATGACGATTATATGAGACTAATAATGAGACGGATGAAAGATCCCACATTTTGTTTCACCGTAGTGACTGTGACACTTGTGATCATGCGTGACGTGAAGGAGATGTCACACCGACTAGCTGTGCTGTACGAATAATACATATTTGAATTATATTATTTTCTTGTGAGTATTCGCTCGTTAAAAAATTAGCATTTTATGATTAAGTTTTGCACACCAGTGTACTATGTATAATTATGAATATAAAATTACTCTAAAATAGAATTACGTCTTCTATAATTAATTGAAAAAATATTTTAAACAGCCTTAACATATTGTTTACATCAATCAATTTTACCCTCCATGCTACAACAGTCGCTTGGAGGTGGTATATCAGAAATTAGGCATAATATTTTCTAAACCATGCACAACATTCACATAATTCTATTTGGATATAAAATTAAATAGAATATTTTAAGGATATTTATCAGCATTTTCTGTTACAAATTTTTAAAGCCGTAGCAGTTAAGGGTTACATCATTTGAGAAGAATAAATTTTAATTTTTTCATGGGTGAAATAAAAATTTAGCTAGTTGAATTTGAAAATTCTGGGAGTGGCAGTTGCCTTCCCTTGTAGTGCTCGATGCTTGTTACTCCTTTCGGAAATCAAAAATGTTACTAAAAACATTATACTTCTCATTCCGCACGATCGGATTTTTGCGAGGTGATAATATCTGTCGTTTCTGAAATGCGATCTTTTTCATCCAGACCGATGCGTCAAAACCCAATCAAACAATGGCACATCTTATTTTACCCTTAAAAGACTTCCAAATGTCAGATGCCGTAACGCCTTCCCGAAAAAGCTCGTGACACTTTATTTATCAGTTATGGATCGCCGGGTCTTTTAACCGGCAAAATTCTTTCAAAACGTGTAGCGTGACAAGCGTTTCCATGGATCGGTGAAATTGAATTTTTGAAACAAAATATCTATCGCGAAGGGATGTCATGTTTCTCTGCCCTGTAATAATAATCGGGCTGCAAAAATAGGATTTCTATGTCGAGTTTATTATGGGTTTAGATTGCTCACTCGTTTCAGAGATATTGAAGTGGGATATCTTTTTCGTATTTTTTTGTTTGGAGGAAAAACTATCAAAAGGAAGTCAATTTTCTTTTTCTGATTGGGATTTTGATTAAAATGTTTTTACTTTCTATTGCATTATTTCTACTTTGTTGTGTTATTGTCTGTTTTTATTTATCAAATTTATTTTCTTATTCAAAGAGAACATTGAGTGTTCCTGTTATAATTAAGGGAAGATGGTGGTGGATAGGCTTGAATTTTTTTTTCTTTAAAAAAATCTATGTTTCTTCCCATTTTCAGTTTTATCTTACTCAGCGCTCAATTTTTATTTATTTATTTAAAAAAAACAACTCTCTTGCAGCTTTTGTTTATGCTGTATGCCGTAGTGTCAGTACCTTTTCCAAAACTTTTTAATGTGTTTTCTCAAAATTGTGGTTTATAGTACACGTGGATTGTAAGAAAATCTCCCCCCCCCCCCGCATTTTTTCCTACTATACATTACCAAAATTTTCACTTTAAACTTTATATAATAATAATATATTTATTTTTTATTGGCTGAAATTAAAAGTTTGCCAGATTTCTAAATTAATTTTAAAATTTCTAAACCGTGGTTTGTTTGTTTTTAAAACCACCATTACCAATCAGTAATGCCTACCAAGTCAGAAGTAGGGATGTAATGGGAGGATATACGGTGGTATACGCCGTATACCTTCTGGATTTTTTTAAGAACCTTCGTATACTCTCAATTTTGTCATATAAAGCAATAACGTATACAATTATATATATATAATATAATGTATATATAGTATAACGTATACGTATACAATACGTATTTCAATCTTTTAAGATAATATTTGTTCACTTAGGCTGCGTTTAGAAAGCAAAAGTGCTCCCTGTCATTCTAATCTAAAGCAATAAAACTTTTTTATTCCAACCTAATTTGTGGTTTTCTACAATGAGACAGTGGATAAGATTAAATCGAACTTGAAAGAAACACTCTCCTCCTGAAGAATTTCCAGCAGTTTCCTTTTAAAGCTATTAAAGATGCAAAACGCCGCGTGACCACAAAAAAAACTCCGTCTGACCAGGACAAAGAAAGTGCGAGTAGAATGATACATCTATCTGGAGCTTACAGCTCCCATTCCTGAAATCATATAAGGTGGTATTACTAAGTATCTTTTGTTTATTCTAAATCAGCAGAATTACTCAGTTTCTGATTTTTCTTTTCTTTTTCTATTGTTTTTTCCCCCACAAAAAATAAGAACAAAAAAAAAAATCTATGAGGCTTAAGACTCCGTAAAGCTCGGTTATGTGAAAGCAGGACTGAACCCAGCGATATATGTTTCATTTCAAAGGCTTCTCCAAGTGAAGAAATTATTTAATCGGATTTGAGTAAAAAGAATGGCAAGTCTCATTAGTAGCTTCAACAGAGTACCATTCGATCTTACCCCTCCCCAATAAAAAAGGGAAAAAGGGAAAGAAAGAGAAGTAGAGAGAGAGTGTGTGTGAGGGGGAGAGATATTTTAAAGATATTTTAATCTCTCTCTTTCTTCTATATGTTAGGGATGTGATAAATATTCGACCACTATTCGGTATTCGGTGACTATTCTGCTCTTTTGCTTAATATTCAGTTTACCGAATACTGAATGTCAGTTAATCAGATGCTTTGCCGGATACTTTAAATATTTGGCCCTGTTCTTTCTAAGGTTAGCCGAGTATATTTAGTATTTAACCGAATTCAGGATATATATATATGGAGAATATTTTCATTGACACTAATAAGAAACTTATTTACAGCAGCTGATAATATATACAAAACTAGTATTGTGGCCATCACAAAACTTTCTTCTATATAAATCACGTCAATTAAATCATTTAAATAGTACAAGCAATAACAACGATTTTCCACCAATTCATATCACTTTGATATTTATCTGAATTTGAAGTTGGATGAAAATTCGTGCATTAGTTCTTGAGATAGAGCTATAGCGGAAATTCTGAAAAATGTAGCATAGCAGCGCCACCTGTTGAGCGATTTACACCAAAAATAAGCAGCACTAAATGATATCAAGGTATACCTGAATCTGAAGTTTGTTGAAAATCCAAGCATTAGTTCTTGAGATAATGCTATTGCGGAAATCGCAAAAAATACAGCATATCAGCGCCACCTGTTGAGCGATTTACACCAAAAATTAAACAGCACTAATTTATACGTCAATTCATGTCAAGGACTAACTAAATCTGAAGTTTGATGAAAATCCGTGCAATAGTTCTTCAGATACAGCTCTTGCGGGAATCGTGAAAAATGCAACACAGCAGCGCCACCTGTTGGGCGATTTACACCAAAAATTAAACAGCACTAATTTATATCAGGTACTAACTGAATCTGATGTTTGATGAAAATTCGTGCATTTTTTCTTGAGTTAGAGCCCCCGTGGCAGAATGTGCGCGATGCTGCGACAGGCGTCGCAGACTTTTCAAGGCACCTGCAGACTTAAAAAATGTATCTTGAATTTCGACAAATGATCGCCGAAAAAAAAATCTTCGTTAATCGTTTGCAGAAAAAACGTCAATTTCGCGAAAGGATCGCGAAAAAAATGCAAATATTGTCAAAAAATCCGGAAAAAACGCAAATTTTGTTAAAGGATCGCAAAAAAAATTCGAATTTCGCCAAAACATCGCTAAAAAAACGCGAATTTATTAGGTTATATTATAATTAAAATTAAAATGTAGGTATATTTCTATAATGTTAATCAGTAAGAATCCTATTTATTTTAAAGCTTATAATGTTCTTGTTCATAATAAGAAAATTGAAACATGTTACTCCCACAGACAATTTTCATTTCACTAAATTGCTGTCGCAGACACAACCATAATATTCTGCCACTGGGGTTAGAGAGAAAAAAATGTCTGATAAAATTATAATTTAATTATCTCATACTTTTTCAATCACAACCGACTTTTTTTTTTTTTTTACATTCTTTTAACACATATTTATTTAAATATCACTTTTTATAATCAAGTTTGTTAGAAATTTAAAAAGAAATTATGTTGAAAACTAATGACCTACTTTTGAAACTAAACTTGTATTCTTTCTATAATAAAAAATAAAATTATTTTAAAAGTCTGAAATTCGAGAGCATTTTAAAAAGATAAACGTAGTATCCATTAAAAAATACATAAATTGATCTCTTGAAAAAGAGACCAATTGGTCTCTTTTTTATTGAAAAACTTTATGTAATAAAACAAGTTGGAAATTGCTCGTCAAACGTGGCAAATGAGGTGCGTTCGTACTATAACTAGTTTTATAATTATTTTTTGCACCCCATATTGTACTGAATGTGTATTTATTTGCAATTCATAAGTCTGTAACATCATTAAAATCCACGTGCAATAATTTTTCCGATTGGCCGTAATGTAAAGAAAAACTTTTGACTGTCCCTGTAATTTAACTATACATCCGATTTTCATAAAATTTGAAATGGCTCGACAAAATTTTACAACAATCATATATTTAAAATTTCAGACCATTCAGTTGGGCAGTTTTTGCTCTATTATATGCGGACGGACGGACAGACAGACGGACTGAACGACGACTATAGGTGCTACGTATTTATATAATTACGAACGCACCTAAAAAGCATCTGCAGACTTAAAAAATGTATCTTGAATTTCGACAAATGATCGCCGAAAAAAAAATCTTCGTTAATCGTTTGCAGAAAAAACGTCAATTTCGCGAAAGGATCGCGAAAAAAATGCAAATATTGTCAAAAAATCCGGAAAAAACGCAAATTTTGTTAAAGGATCGCAAAAAAAATTCGAATTTCGCCAAAACATCGCTAAAAAAACGCGAATTTTGTCAAAGGATCGCGGAAAAGCGCAAATTTCGTTAAAGAATCGCGGATAGAACTTGAATTTATTCAAAGAATTCCGGAAAAAACGCGGATTACTTTAAAGGATCGCGGGAAAAAGCGAATTTCTTCAAAGGATCGCAAAAATACACAAGTTTGTGAAATATCGGGAGAAAATGCGAATTTTGTCAAAGGATCACGAAAAAACGCGATTTTCGTAGAGGGACAGCGACAAAAATACGATTTTCATAAAAGAAACGGGGGAGAAATGCAAATTTCGTCAAACGATAGCAAACAAACGTGCATTTCGTCAAAGGATCGCAGTGGAAAAACGGGAAATTTGTTAAAGGATAGCAGAAAAAAACGCAAAATTCGTAAAGGATCGTGGTAAAAAGGCGAATTTCTTCAAAGGATCGCTGGAAAAATAAATTAATTAGGTTATATTATAATTAAAATGTAGGTATATTTCTATAATGTTAATCAGTAAGAATCCTATTTATTTTAAAGCTTATAATGTTCTTGTTCATGATAAGAAAATTGAAACATGTTACTCCCACAGACAATTTTCATTTCACTAAATTGCTGTCGCAGACACAACCATAATATTCTGCCACTGGGGTTAGTTCTTTGCGATAATCATAAATAATGCAGCATAGCAGCGCCACCTGTTGGGCGATTTTCACAAAAAAGTAATCAGCACCAAACTATGTCCTGGACTAACTAAATCTGAAGTTTTATGAAAATCCGTGCAGTAGTTCTTGAGATATAGCTATTGCAGAAATCGTGGAAAATGCCGCATAGTAGCGCCACCTGTTTTGCGATTTTCACCAAAAACTAATCAGGTCCAGTTTATATCATGGTCTAACTAAATATAAAGTTTTTTGAAATTCCGTGCATTAGTTCTTGAGATAGAGCGCCCACAAAATTTTTGTCACATACAGACTCAGAGTGACAGAGTGACAGACACTCACAGACAGACATTTTCTAAAAGCCATCAAATCGTGTTCTGGCCATTCTAAAACGTATAAATCCGTCGAAAACCGGAAGTCGAAATTTTTCACGAATACAGTACTTTCTTGTAAAGAAAAGTAGAGAGTAAAAAGGTATTATTTACAAAGATTGCTAATACATCTTGAATTCTATCTAATCGATGTTAGAACATCCATCTATACGTCTCTTTTCAACATTCTTCAGCATATATTACATTCACCGCCAAAGCCGAGGCCAAAACACAATCGAACGTTCTTTTTTCCGTTCCAAAACTAGCCCTTCAATGACAAACTCCCTCCCTATGAGACAGGATCATTCCATTTCTTTGGCAGGTGGGGAAAGGTACTCAGGTAGCACAAAGATATCGGCCAATATCAAAATTAGATATTGGCCGATATCAAAATGTAATATTGGCCAACATTAAATGACCCCCCCCCTAAAAAGATATCCACGAATATTATTTTTTGATATTTGGCAATGTTGACCAATATTTCCCAACATCTCTGAATATCAGTTTGTGACATTAAGCGATATCTTTTTCTGTCATTGCTGAATATCATTATTTGACATTGAGTGATACATTTTTCCAATATCCAGAATAACATTTTTAAATATTAAATTATAACTTTTTAGACATTAACTTCTTTTTTAAACACCAACAACTGCAATTTGCAAATGTGGTGAACGTATACTTCTCACTGAGCTAGAAGTTGATGCTCAAAGAGATATTCAGTCTTATAATTAAAGACAAGGTTCTTCTACATTAAAGATTAAAATAGAAAAACCTACTAAAATTGTAATAATAAGAAACTCTCAATAGAAAATGGTGGGAGTAGATTTTTCTATTAGTGACGAAAAAAATGTCTGATAAAATTATAATTTAATTATCTCATACTTTTTCAATCACAACCGACTTTTTTTTTTTTTTTTTTTTTTTTTACATTCTTTTAACACATATTTATTTAAATATCACTTTTTATAATTAAGTTTGTTAGAAATTTAAAAAGAAATTATGTTGAAAACTAATGACCTACTTTTGAAACTAAACTTGTATTCTTTCTATAATAAAAAATAAAATTATTTTAAAAGTCTGAAATTCGAGAGCATTTTAAAAAGATAAACGTAGTATCCATTAAAAAATACATAAATTGATCTCTTGAAAAAGAGACCAATTGGTCTCTTTTTTATTGAAAAACTTTATGTAATAAAACAAGTCGGAAATTGCTCGTCAAACGTGGAAAATGAGGTGCGTTCGTACTATAACTAGTTTTATAATTATTTTTTGCACCCCATATTGTACTGAATGTGTATTTATTTGCAATTCATAAGTGCATAGTCTGTAACATCATTAAAATCCACGTGCAATAATTTTTCCCATTGGCCGTAATGTAAAGAAAAACTTTTGACTGTCCCTGTAATTTAACTATACATCCGATTTTCATAAAATTTAAAATGGCTCGACAAAATTTTACAACAATCATATATTTAAAATTTCAGACCATTCAGTTGGGCAGTTTTTGCTCTATTATATGCGGACGGACGGACAGACAGACGGACTGAACGACGACTATAGGTGCTACGTATTTATATAATTACGAACGCACCTAAAAAGCATCTTTCGTTTTTTATAAAACTAACAATTGTTATATTTTAACATCGTTATAGGCACTACATTATTATTTTAAATACAAATAATTCTAGAGCAATAATTACAGATTTCCTTATTAAGTTTTTATTAGCACTATCAATAGATTTTAATATGAATTCTATTTTGCATCTATAAATTTCTATATAAATTGTACTACAGAAAATTTTCCATTCTAATCTCAATAGATTTCTATGTTTTTTTGTTTGTTTTTTCAAATATATACATATATATAAATAACTATAGATTTGTAAAAAAAAATTTTATATAACGCAAATTTCATGGCCTAACGAAAACTATAAAAATGGGCGGTCCTTCAGAACTTTGCATTCACTTTCGTCAAGATTACAAACTTCGTCAGATATGCTAAATGTCGACAGATATCTTGAAATGTCTGAAAAATGATATTGTTTTTCCGAATGTCGACAGATATCTCTGAATGTTGGAATACTAATATCATTTTTACGACATTGGCCAATGTAAATAAAACATCAAAAATAAGGCATTATTGGAATCGGATTTTTAAAATTCAAATCTCACTAATGTTATCTAGTTTAGCTGCAGTGATAGCGTTTCCTTGCTAAAATTATGTAACTACAGAAATGCAATTGGAGCAAGATTTAGCTAAATTTTGCCTTTTTGGCGAAAAATAAAAGTAAGTAAAGTATCTAAAACAGATTACCAAAATTTTTTCGTATTCTATTTCATAATTCTTTAACTTTAAACTATCTTAAAATTGGTGAAAAATAAAAGTAAGTAACGTATCTAAAGCCATATTACTGGATTTTTTTTGTATTAGATTTCATAATTCTTTAACTTTAAACTATCTTAAAATTGTGTCATTTGTGCCTCCCCTTCCCCCTCAAAAAAAAGTAGATAAATTAATAATTGGATTAACTTTATTTACGAGCTTTCGAATTGCTTTGATTTTATTTTGTAAGCAGATACACCCTAAGTAATAATCATGTTGAAGTACTCCTATATGGAAAAATCCAAAAGAAAAAAACCTATGCTCTCCACAACCTTCAGCATTTTTCACTTTTTCTATCTTTACAAGATGGAAGTATCAAAACGAGGCAAATACGGACCCTATCGGTTCCTACTACATTCATTCCCTTCGTACCGCACGCCGCGATCACTTCCTACCTTTCCCCACCTGCTAAAAAAATGGAATGATCCTGCATCATAGGGAGGGAGTTTGTCATTGAAGGGCTAGTCGTTCCAAACCAGCTCGCTTCACTTCTCTTTTGCGGCTGGCTTTGAGCCACGCCTCCTCTATTCAGACGATTTCTAGAGATCCTGGATGATGAGAGTTAGGAACACCAATCACTCCTGCTAGGCGCTGTAGGAACGCAGCTTGTAAATGCAATATGCAATCCCACAGCTCGGCCGTGGTGACTAGGCATTCGGCCTCGAATGCATCCTTGTCCGCTGGGCAGCAGCTGGATCACCTGGAAAGATAACGAAAAAAAAAAAAAAAAACAGCAGCATCCAAAGTTCTATTTTGGAATAAAGGCATCATTAGTAAAATCTCTCATCAAAATTTAAATTATTTCTTGAAAAATTCTTCTCATTCTTTTTTACGTTTTCGTCGTTTTTTCTTCTTACGTCTTTTCGTCTGATTCGTCTTCCCTTTTTCCTACGTCTTTTCTTCTGCTTTCTTCTTACGTCTTTTTGTCTCCACTTTTCATTTCTTCGGGATTATTTTTTTTCAAAATCGTTTTAAGCGTCAGTCCGGTGGTGTGTAGTAGTCGGGGTAGTGTCATAATCGGTGAATTTTTTTTTTTCCCCCTCGATGTTAAGCTTCATCAGTCCACGGCTTCATGTACTCTGCGCAAGTTCTGGTGACCATTGGACCTTTATTAAATACAACTTTACATCGTAGGTGTCATTTTTTACTTTTGTGACTTTGTAAGGACCTAAATATTTTGATTTTAACTTCAAACCTGGATCTTGTTGTGTGCGTTTTATAGCAACTATATCATTAAGTTTAAATTTGTTAGACTTTTTTCGTCTGAGATTATAAGTTTTACGGTTCTCTTCTTGAACTTTTAAAATTTGTCTTTTAGCGTGTTTTCTCAATTCTTCACTATTATTAATAAAATCGGATTGTATTTCAGCATTCAAAAGACTAGTAATCTCAATGTTATTTTTTAGTTTCTTCTTAGTACCAAACATCAGCTCGAAAGGGGCTGTGTTAATACTTCTTTGAAAGGTCGAATTTATCACTTGTTGGACATCGCTTACATGTGTATACCACTTCGTTGGATTATCTACAGACAATTTAGACAGAACAGATATTATGACTGAATTTAAACGTTCGACATGGCCGTTAGCTGTTGGTAACCCTGTGGTAATCGGGATATGTTTAATATTTTTCTCTGACACAATAATCTTCAAAAGCTTTAGAGGTAAAGGCAGGACCTTTATCTGAAATTATGCGAAATGGACTTCCAAAGACAGTTTTTTGGATTTCTAATTTAGAAATTACTTCTGCGGTGTCGGTAGATTTCGTGGGATACAATCAAACAAATTTTGTGAATGCGTCAATGACCGAAAAAATATGTTTATAATTTTTATCCGTGCTCTCCAATGGACCTAAGTGATGAACATGGTACGTATGTAACGGAGTTTCTTCTTTTTCTATCCGGTGTAGCAAACCTTCTTGTTTACGAGATTTTCGATTAATTAAAATACAGGGAACACAATTTGATATGCATTTCTCGATTTTTTGTTTAACTTTGGGGTTGTAGAAATCATCCTCTAAATTTTTTCCCGTTCGTGCGAATGTATAAGGACCTTTCTCGTGAACGGCCTTAATTATATTCATTTGCATTTCATCTGGGACAGCTAATAAATCGTTACCATTAACACATTTATAAAGAACATCCTTTTTAACTAAATAATCATCATAAGATTTTACTTTTAGAATTTCTTTTAGGATTTTAATATGCTTGTCAGTTTCTTGAGCTTGGATAATTTTTAAAGTTAAAATATCTTGGATTACCATACAAATAGGATATCTGCTTAATGCATCAACATGCCTCATACTAGTACCGTGATATGCTCAATGGTATAATCGAAATCAGATAACATTATTGACCATCTAGCTATTTTTGTACTCATTTCTTTCTTATCCATAGTCATTTTAAACTCATTACAGTCTGTTACAATTTTAAATGGAATACCTAGCACATACACTCTAAATTTTCTCAAGGCTTCAATTACAGCTAAGACCTCTAATTCATAGCTAGTATACTTTTGTTCAGCTTCGGTTGTTTTTTTACTTGCGAAATAAACTGGATTAAATTGATTATCTACTGGAGATTGTTGCATTAACACAGTTCCATAGCCATCAATACTGGCATCACAATGGATTTCGGTCGCGCTTTTGGGATTGTAAATTGAAAGTACTGGTTCTGATGACAAAATGCGTTTGAGTTCATTAAAAGCTTTCTGTTCTTCTACATCAAACTTAAATTTAGAATCTTTTCTTAACAGGTCACTCAACGGTTTAGCTATAACCGAATAATTTCTTATAAACTTTCGGAAGTATCCCTTTAATCCTAAATAACTTTGAATATCTTTGGTACACTTTGGTTCGGGATTTTTTATTACTGCTTTTGTTTTCAGTGGGGAGGGACACGATTTACCATTTATGATTCTATACCCCAAAAAATCAATTTCACGCCTCAAAAAATTGCATTTTTTAAGATTTAATTCCATTCCGTATTTCGATGCAGTTTCAAGAACAAGTTTTAATTTTTCTAGACCTTCAACTTCGTTTTCGGCAGGTATTGTTAGGTCATCCATATAAATGACTACTGCGTGATCTTTTAATACGTTTCGAAATACATTATTAATATAGTTTTGAAAAACACTAGGGTTATTGGTCAGCCCGAATGGACACTTTAAAAATTCGTACTGTCCTTCATGAGTGACAAAAGAGGTGTATTTTTGGGAGCCTTCTTCAACCTCTACATGAAAAACCCTTTTTTTAAATCTATTGTTGTAAATACCTTAGCAGAATGTAATCGATCTATAACTATAACATCATCTATTACTGATAATGGGAAATGCTCATGCACTGTCTTCTTGTTAAGACGTCTGTAATCAATACAAAGTCTTATTGTGTTATCTTTTTTCTTAACCAACACAACCGGCGACGAAAAATTAGAACTTTTCCGAATGATTACCTGAGCTAGCCATTCCTCAATTTGGTCTTCAACTATTTTTTTCTCACATGGCAGTAATCTTCGAGGGGAAGAAAAAACTGGGACTTCATCAGTTAAATTAATTTTCATTTTAACATCTACTGTTTTAGTTTCTATTGGCACATAATTCTCAATTAAAGAGGATAATTCCGAACACAAATTTTTGTCAGCAATGTGACTTAAATCAATTTTAGGCTCATCTAGAACATTTACAATGTTAACTAAAAAGTCATTAGACTGAACTTCCGTTTTAAACAATTTCACATCATTCTCAGAAATAGTTAATGTACCTTGATGAATAACATCAGTGCCAATAATTAAATCGAAATTAATGTAACTGTCATTAACGACAAAAAGGTTAACTTTAAATTTTGAATTATCAATTTCAATTTCTGAATTAAAATAACATTCTGGCTTAATTGTGGTTTTTCCTAAACCGGTCAAAGTGATACCCGTAGGTTTTAATTCCTCAATGTTCTTCAAATTATCATAAACACTTTTCTTTAAGAGAGTTTTTTGACTGCCAATATCTATCAAGGAGATTAAATGTAAAGAATAAAGCTTTGTCTCTTTTAGAATTAAATCTTGGGCTGTAATGGTATTAACTTGTGGCTGGGCGTTTCGAACATTTGTATCTTTCGATTTATTATACTGAAATGATTTGTGGCCATAACTGTTGCAAGCGAAACAAAGGGGCCCTTTATCTTTATTAACGCAGTTAATACTCTTATGATTATTCCCACCACAATTATAACACCGCATATTTGGCTTTACAGGCTTAAATCTATTCTTAACTTCAACTTCGGATTTAATTTTAGGCTTAGCTCCTTCATGTTTATGAGACTTTGCATTTTCATACTCCGACCTTAACTTTTCATAGACTTTTAATTTTTGTTTGAATTCTAAAATCGATTGACATACATACAATATAGATTTTCTAAAATCAGGGTCGGGTATACCATTTATAACATACTGCATCAATGCGGAATACTCTATGTTACCACGTGAACCTAACTGCTTCATAACAAGAAAATATTCTTCGAGTGTTTCATTTTCATGTAATTTACGTTTATTTAACAAATAATGTAACTCTGCAGAATTATAAGTAGTACTAAATTCAGATATCAAAAGTTGTTTCAATTTCTCACATGAATTTATGTGCAATTCGGTCTGAACTAACAATTTAGCTTTTCCTTTTAGGGATCTTTTTACAAAAATAAATTTACGTAGTTCCGACAAATTAAATATACTAGTGACGTCGTCGAAATTATTTAACCATACATTTATATCCTGGAATGAACTACCATCAAACGGAGGTACAACATTTTCAATGTCAGTGAAACTAATAGTTGATGGCACAAAACTTTGAACTGGAAATTGCTTGTTTTTATAAAAATTTGATGATTCCATGTCATTACTTGCTGAATTATTATTTAAAGGTAATTCGGGTTCCGAATCTGTATCGCTGTCATTCTGAACATTAGCGTGTAATAAGCTTAAATCTGATAAATAGGTAACTAATCGCGTCGTAAGATCAACCAAAGATCCTTCATTCGAAATACAAAGCAAATTACAAACTGTAATTAAATCATTTGGAGAAAAATCTACTTGAATTTTTGTTATCTTATTTTTAAATTCGGAACTATCGGTTTGATAACCAAAACCAGAAAAGTGTCTTATTCTTTTTCTATTGGATCTGTCATCTGCATCAAACAGGAATTTGTGCAAAAGTTTTATTTTGCTCGTTTTTTTCATTTTTAATCCCAAGTTACAGTTCAGGAATATCAACCAATTTCATCATGAAATAAAAAATATTACATACAATGTACTCACCACTAAGAATAATATCCACCTTGAGTAAAGAATTTGATTTTTTTTTTTTTTTTTTTTTTTTTTTTTCAGTTTTGCTTTGCTGATAATTATCACACTCTAAACATTTGTGGGCAGCAGCATCAAAATTTTCGTTCCACTTCTAGCACCAATTTTTGGAGAATATTTTCGTTGACACTAATAAGAAACATCTTTGACACCAGCAACCACATACAGTTCTGAATTAATTGTACTTATATTGAGTAAAACTTATTTACAGCAGTTGATAATATATAAAAAAAAAAAGGTATTTTTTACAAAGATTACTAATACATCTTAAATTCTATCTAATTGATGTTAGAACATCCATCTATACGTCTCTTTTCAACATTCTTCAGCATATATTACGTTCACCGCCAAACCACAATCGAAGGTTTTTTTTTTCCAAACCAGTTCGTTTCGCTTCTCTTTTGCGGCTGGCTTTGAGCCACGCCTCCTCTATTCAGATGATTTCTAAAGAGCCTGGATGATGAGAGTTACGATCGCCAATCACTCCTGCTATGCGCTGTAGGCACGCAGTTTGTAAATGCAATATGCAATCCCACATACATACAGGGTGTTTCTAAACTCATGGTACAAACTTTAAGGATAGGTAGAGCACACAGTAACAATCATTTATTGTATAGGAAAAGGAATGTATGGGACCAAGTGACGCATTAAGGTAAAAACACCAGGGAGCATTTATGCCCATTTTTTAATTTTCAAAATTTCTCATTCATACCAGAAAATTTTTATGCTATCCTTTTCTTGATATTTCATAATTACTTAATAATAAAATTCTTCTGGGAAAATTTTTGGTTGAAATCAAAATTTTTTTAATTGAAAATAGAAATAAAAATAGAATTTTTTTGAAATAGAAATTGAGTTTTTGGTTGATTCCACTGGCGGTAGAAAGCAGTAAGTGACTGGTCGCCTTTCAATATCATGCATTCAAGTAGAAGAAATCGCCATTTTTAATTGTACTATCATTCGTCATGGAATACATTATATGTGCCGAAAAAGCCGACATGCATTTCATGTATGATCGTGCAAATGGCAACGCCAGAGCTGCCCTACGAATGTATCAGGAGCAGTTTCCTCGCAGAAGAATGCCTGATCATAGAATGTTTCAGCGCTTACACCGTCCGCTTTCTGAATCAAGTTCTTTCCACGACATCAGACAGGTAACTGCGCGAGAATGATCTATACGCAGTGCAAGCCTGGAAGAAATTATTTTGAATTTTGTGAGTGAAAGGCCCGAATCAAGTACAAGAGCTGGTGCACAGAATTTAGGTGTGAGTCATCCGACCGTTTGGAGAGTGTTAAATGAAAATCGATTTCATCCCTTCCGTTTTCAACGTGTACAAACTTTGAATCCGGAAGACTATCTTCTGCGATTGAACTTTTACCAGTAGGTTTTGCAGCAACATGTATTGCAGCCAGACTTTACTGCTCATATTCTATTTACAGATGAGGCAATATTTACACGCGAGGGTGTATTTAATGCGCACAATTTCCATATTTGGGCAACCAATAATCCACATGCAACGCGGCCACGTGCTTATCAACAACGATTTTCTGTGAATTTGTGAGCGGGTATTGTTAATAATTATTTGATTGGCCCATACCTACTACTAAAAAGGCTAGATGGTCGCTGTTACCTTATTTTTTTGTAACAGGTTTTACCAGAACTGCTGCAAGATGTTCCGATCGCCATTCGTAACCGGATGTGGTTTCAACAAGATGGAGCGCCCGCGCACTTTACCACTGATGTGCGCAGTTACTTGAATGCCACATTTGGGACGCGATGGATTGGGCGTGGTGGACCAGTTCCTTGGCCACCTTGATCTCCAGATTTATCGAGCCTTGATTTCTTTTTATGGGGACATCTGAAGAGTCTTGTTTATGAGACTATGAGGTTATGTTGACTCAGACGAAAATCTAGTATCTCGCATATCCAAACCTGCTGCACGTGTGCGGGAAATGCCTGACATTTTTAGAAGTGTACGCCAATCGTTCCACCGACGCTGCGAAACATGTATCACAGTTGGTGGGCGTAATTTTGAACACTTATTGTATTATTATTGTATGCATTATTATTTACTTGTAAACTACATTGTAAATAAACATTTTATCTTTTTTATTCATGTATTTCGTTTGATACGTTTGCCAGTTTTGCGCTTTTTTTTAATTCAAAAATTTCGATTTCATACCAAAAATTTTCAAAGAAGAATTTTATTGTTAAGTAATTATGAAATGTCAAGAAAAGGATAGCATAAAAATTTTCTAGTATGAATGAGAAATTTTGAAAATTAAAAAAGGGACCTAATTGCCCCCCTGGTGTTTTTACCTTAATGCGTCACTGGGTCCCATACATTCCTATACAATAAACGATTGTTACTGTGTGCTCTACCTACCCTTAAAGTTTTTACCATGAGTTTAGAAACACCCTGTATATGCTTTTCTCATATCAAAATTTTTTACTTCCTGACAAATTTCATGCTGAAATGCCCAACGTTTGCAAGTATTTTTATTCATTTATTAAGTTTTCTTTAATGGCTTTCTTTTAGAATTCGCTGCCAAAAGTGGAGACGTAGGCAGATTTTTAAAAACACAACTATTGGGGAAACGATTGAATATAGATAAAAAAACATTTATAGCAAAATGAAAAATACTATTCGATTTTCATCCACTTGAATATTAATATCTGCAAATATTATGCACACATAAAAATGACTTCGTTAATGTGCCAAGAAGAGTCGCACTGCTCAGTTGTATCACTATTTCTTTTTTTTTTTTTTTTTTTTTTTCCAAGAGTAGGTTTAAACATATTTAATTCAAAGTATTCCAAATAATGATTCAGTATATTAAAATATCGTTTAACACTAATTCAATTTAACATTGTATGTAAGTTTAAGTCGTATTGTTAGGGTGTTTAGGTTTGAAAAATATTTTTCTTGCTTCATGTTTAAATTATGTATTTAAAGAAGCATTGTAACTTTACTTTTAAAAAAATGCGTAATATATATTTGTATAGTAAACTCTCTGTAAGGCGGACTCAGTGTAAGATGGAAATCTGTCTAACTCGGAAAGATTTTCAAGTCCCTACGAATCCTAGACATAGAATGAAATTTGTCTAAGGCGGAATATTGTTTACTGCGGAAAATTTTCTTGGTCCCGATCGATTCCGCCTTAAACAGAGTTTACAGTATATACTTATACTACATTTCACGTTTGAAATCGCGAATGAATTTTTTACACACAATCTCCTTGTAACGAAATTTATTTCACAGAGGCCATTTCAGGAGGTATCTCACTGATTCGTAAAAGAGTAAGTAAGCATTGAGAGCCCCATTAACACTGATAGTAGGAGAGCTGTTGAACATTTTTGAGTAGGTATTTGAGGCACCCTGAAAATTTGTGCAGCACTTCTTTTGTAATGCCTGAATACAAAATCGAATGTCTGGCTGAAGGATCGTGGCCCAAAACCTGTGCCAGACACGTGTCAAGTGCCATTTTTTGACACTACCCCAAAAAAGTATTTGAGGCACGCTGAGATTGAAACAGAATAATATTTATACTTAGAAAAAAATATTTTGAAAATGACAGGCACTTTAGTCGGCCCAAAAACTGTGCCATACACGTGTCAAGTGCCATTTTTGATTACCCAAAAAAGGTATTTGAGGCACGCTGAGATTGAAGCACAATAATATTTATGCTTAGAAAAAAATATTTTGAAAATGACAGACACTTTAGTCGGCACAAAAACTGTGCCAGACACGTGTCAAGTGCCATTTTTTGTCTGGCACAGGTTTTGGGCCACGATCCTTCAGCCAGACATTCGATTTTGTATTCAGGCATTACAAAAGAAGTGTTGCACAAATTTTCAGGGTGCCTCAAATACCTTCCCTAAAATGTTTAACAGCTCTTGGACTATGAATGTAAGAAATTATAAAAGTGTGACTGGATAGTAGAAATGAAGAATATACTTAATATTTTAACAACAATAACATAAGAACCTGACTTACCGAAAATCAATTTGATATGTGCGAGTAATAAAAGGATGAAATACAAATTCTTAATTTTTGTATTGAAATAAGTTTTTTTTTATAATAAATATATTTTAAAAGTGCATTTAACAGTGATAATAATGAGTTCCTGTTTTAGCTTAAATGTATATGAATTACATGTATCTACAGGTAAAACGATGCTATTAATTATTAAGATTTTGCAAAAGTCTTGTTTTATTGATAGCGTTTCGAATATTACAATAAATGCATAAAGCTGTTAAAAATTTTAACCATACAAATAACATAAGAACAATTGTTATTTTACTTTATTTCCTATTTAACATTAAAAAATATATAATCAATCTATACTTTTTGTAAAAAAAAAATGAAATAAATAAAAAAAATAATAATTAGTATTTGGCCTAAAATGTGGCTGAATATTCGATATTCGGCCAAATAACTATTCGTTACATTACATCCCTACTATATAATGAATAGACATCCTGAAAATTTTGAATCGCGTTTTATGGTGGATTAAACGTTTTTAGATGTCCTGAATATGATTTGACTATTTTCGGAAAATGTCTCTGCAATAGGAATTTTGCGGCTACTCTAACTCAAAGACTGAATCACGGATTGTTTGACCAAATTTCATATTCAGATTGACCATTTCATAAATTGGTTCTGGCTTTATTTTGGTGTTTCCCTTGAATATCTAGTAGAGATGTGCAGTCGTTTTATGTGCTGATCTTGCTAAGTTCAAATAAATGTACTATACGTATTCATAATTTATTGATCTGTAAATACGCAACTGATATTAGATTGTAAGAATGATATAGAAAAAAGTCTTTTGATTGCCATTGCAAATTAATTTAACACATCTATGGGGATTTTTATTTATTTATTTTTACCTTGTGTTCCTACGATTCCTTTATTTTATGCAAATTCAATATTATACTTGTTTTCCTTCAGATAATGCACGCTGCTGCTTATTTTATGTATTTATTTTTAATTTTGCACATTAATCTGTGTAAGTGTATTTCCGTTGTAAAGTTTCGAAAAATATATAAAATAAGCAGTTTTTAAGTATAAAGATAATTATATTTATTGGAGTGTGTGTTAGAATGATAATTGAACGAAACATAAATTGTAATGAAATATGTGATCCTCTAAATAAAAAATTTGCGTTAGATGTACCTCTATATTAAAATAATAATAATAAAATTAGGTTCAGTAAAGTAAAGTTGATCGCTGGCAAACAAGCACAAAGTTACCAAAACTTCCAATTTTTGAGTACCAATATTTCTTAATAAAAATATTCCTTTTATTTAATGGCAGAAATTATGCGTTTAAATGCGGCAAATATTTCTATTTGGAAATAGTGGTGTTCAAAAATCAGAAGGTTTGGCAGCTATTCAAAAAGGGTTAAAATGGAGAAAATGAAACGACTACTATATTAAATTTGCAGTATTTATTACTAGTTCACGGTGGGCTATCTTTGCTGTGGATGACTTTTAGTTCTGGCAAATCACGCGATGTGCATTCTTATTCTGAAAGTAACTGTTTATAAAAAAGATAATAAATTTTGCTTTATACACTTCGTATTTTTCTGCATCTTCGAGATGCTAATCTGGAAGAGAAAAGCTGAAGCAAGACATAAATAAGAACAAAATATCTTCTTAAAACACCATCAAAAACTTTTAACGCCTTGGGGACGAGCGACCGGTATTCGTGCCGCGTAAGGGGATCAGAATCGGGGATTAATCTCACCAGTAAATTTTTATTGTAAATTTTGCTTTATTTAATCCGAGCATTTTCCCAATTCAATTAGGCAAAAATTTTTGTTTTAAAAAACCGGTGATTAAAGATTAAAAATTCTGTAAAAGACGTTCGTCCCGAAGGCGTTAAATGCGCTAGGCCTTTCTTCTTCGTCTTCGTTTCTGACGAAGAAAGATTCAGATCTTTCATAAGTGCATTTAAAAGTTTTTGATGGTGTTCTAAGAAGATCTTTTTTTCTTATTCATTCACACCAGTTTCAAATTATTTTCTTCCATGACATAAATGTCTTTCTTTCTCGCATTCAATTTCACATCTTTTCAAAGCACTGTATGACTTTCTTTTTAAATTCCCTGTCTAATTTCTTTTCGCTCATTACTGAAATTTAGAGTTTTCTTATTTAAAAAAAATGCATAAAAAAAAAAAATTGAAAATAGGATTACGTTATAAAAATTCTGATTTCAGTATATTTGATGTAGTTTCATTTAGCAGTTCTATTTTCTTAATTCTTCTCAGGATGCAAAAAAGAAATTAGTTATGCACTTGTTTGTATTACCCGAGCAAGCTGCGATATGAAACTCATACTGAAGAAATGAGGCCAGAACGAGAAAAAATTACTAACCGCCCATGGGCATTTAATTGCCTTCTTCCCTGGTGAGCATGACATATCCGAAGCAAAAGTGCATTCTTGCCTTTACGAAGCAAATTTAGCTTTTATATGCATTATATCTGTAATCTGTGTTTTGGTATGTAAAAATTGCATTAAACCTCTGGACTCTCTTAAAGTATCCTGTTACTTTGGGCCTCGTGTTTTTTGGTAGCCCCCTACCCCCCACCCCAAATACACACACATGGGTTTATATTTAGTTATTGAATTTTCTAGTATTCAGAAATGGAAAAGTAGCTTTAAAATCATCATGTGGTACCACGTGATTTTAAAATAGAATTTATGTTGTCATATTCTAAGCAAATTTTATCGTATATTCCAAAATTATCACTATAAGTGTGGATTTCCGTTATTATGCAATAGAAAAGTGTCATGCTTAACATATGGCTGAAATTGAAACCATAAAATTGAAGGGGAAAGAAAGAATTTCAGACCTTTCATTATCCCGTCATTTTATTATTACTATTTTTTTAATTTAAAAATTTGATAACGCAGACTTTCCTTGTCCAAGACCCCTACAAAGTTAGAGCCACGGATGCGGGACCGTACTCGCCCATCCGTTAGAACAGCACTGATAAACCGATCTATTCTTTTTTTTAGGTCTTTGATATTTCGTTATTTTACGAATTTTTGCATTTCTTATGACATTACTATAGCATGCTGGCAAGTTTGTGTTTCCGAAACGTGGGGGAAATCCCTCCTGAAAGTGTTTGGGGCAATAGCGTTGCTAGGTCTTTGTTTCAGGGCGGCAGATGAAGTCTGGGAAGTACCAGGGTCCTGCGACTTAGGTTATAGATGATCCAAACCCGAAAATTCTATTTAAACCCAAAATCCGACCCCAAGCTCCACACAAAGAAAAAGTTCTCGTGGACACGAACCCGAAATACTTCAACTCGAAAGAAAAAAAAATCCTTTTTTACTACAATTTATGGAAAAATAGCATTCAGTTTTAATTCTGGTGTAGAAAAATAAGTACATATGCTCATTCATATTCACATATTTTATTTGTATTTTCCCATTATCAAAAATATCCTGGACTTCATTTCGAAAAATCGTTTTCATTTCGTCATAATTTTTTCCGATCTGCAAGAGTTAACACAAACCGAATCGGAAATAATTAATTCAATTCGGCTGAAAAATTTCAACTTAAAAAAAAAATAAATAAATAAAAATAAAAATAAGCAAAAGTAGCCACAACTCGAGCCAACTTGAACCACGAGGTTGGGTCGGATCGGATTCGGGTAAACTCAATACCGATCTCGATCCACAGGATTGTAGCAGATACGACCTTACTTAGAGACTTTGGAGATGCTGGATGTATATACTTGTAATTAGACAAAAAGGTTTTCGTTTTTTTCTTTCGTGGAGAGGTAATTATTAGTACACCCATTTGATACACCTTATTAATTATGCTGAAGGTTAAAAATGTGGGGGCGGTTATAAGTATATGTCATATGTATATATATATTTTTTGATGCAGTTATATTTTTCTGTATTTGTTTCACCTTTGGTTTCAAGTTAGAAACAACAAGATTGAATTATTGCGGTTGTGGCATAGAACAGTGATCGTTTTGTCTTGTTTTTCACTGTTTTCCTTCTGGTTTTCGTTGATTTCCATGTTTTTTTTCTCTTTTGTAACAAATTTTTCTTCTTTCGTTATGATCGTATAACAAGTTTTCATTATTATTATTACTATTATTTAAAAAATATGGTATTCAGATTTTAACTGGATAAAATTCCTTTATAAAATGACTTCACTTTAAAAACAACAACAACAAAAAAAGAAAGAAACAGGATTTTTGTAGTTACTTCGCAGTTTTTCCCCATTGTTTCTTTACTTAGCACTTTGTTTATTCACTGAAGCTTCTTGTCAAAATGAAGTTATTTATGTGTGGTTTTGTATTACAAAATACGCTACACAATAAGGCCAGAAAGGAAAAAATATATAGACCACCCCCGGGCATTTAATTGCTTTCTTCCCAGGGGCATATGAGATATCCAGCGCAAAATTGCATTCTCCAATAGTGGAAATAAAAGTGTTTTTTCTTCTCCAAAACTTCTGTAAACCGCATTTTGCTTTGTAAAAATCACATTAAATTAATCTGCTCTGTTTGCGTCTTTTTTACTATCTTGTTATTTTAATGGATTTTTGCATTTCTAATACGGAAAATTATTTTTCTAACATCCTGATAAGTTATTGTAAGCGTGTGTTTATAAATTGAATATTCTCCGGAAAGAAAGTAATTGGAGATATAAGATGACGTTACTGGGGATAACTGGATTGCACTTTATCGGATTATATTTATTATTAAGTTTGTTTGAAAGTAAAATTTTATTTATAGGAAAAGAAAAGTTTTCTTATATGTATAAAACCTATAGCCTAAACAGTTTTTCAGTAACTTTATATTGTATGCTTCTTACTTAATTCAATTGAATTTAATCTTATTTTCCTAGAAATGATTTTAAGAAAAGTATTTGATGTGTATTTCCATTCCTAGAAGTAGGAATACAGACAACAATCCTATTTACATGTTTTAAAAACAAGTGTAATGTAATAATTTAACGTTATCGATTTCGCGTTATTTATATTTTTTAGTGAAAGATCGAAAGCTGTTAATTTTTATACAATAAAAAAAGTGAATAAATCAAATAAATATCTTTGACTAAATAAAGTGAACTCTGTTTCATAACTTTCATACTGCTTTAAATAAGCAAAATGTACTTTCCACCACCTATGTCACAAATGATAAAATCCAAAGTTTTGCCTGCAAATTCGAACGTAATTTATTTTTTTTTAATATTTCTCCCCCTTTCTACAGTAATTTTGATTGACACCCCCCCACCCCCCCACCCCCTCCCTTTCAAAAAAAAAAAAAAAAAAAAAAAAAATTAAGTTTTAATATTAGTTGCCCTTTTCCAGATACAATGATACCTAGGTTCTGGAATAAATTTGATTCCAAAGAATTGTTTGAAATCCGAATGAAATTTCACCATAAGAATTAATGAAAATAAAATGAATTAGTTTCCTCCTCCCAAGTTACTCTCTGTATTTACCTGTTTCAAACAATACTCTGTATAGTGCAGTGCAGTAAAATATAAAAGCACATTACACTATAGTACCTTACATCAAACAATGACAATTTTGTAACAGATTAATAAAAGTTTAACAAAACTGTAGTCATACCTTTATTGGTAAAACTTTGGATGGTTTGAGGAGGAAAGGGGGGAGGTGCAAATTCAGATTCTTATTTCATTTAAGTCATTAGTAATACTAATTAATTCGTTGGTTTTTGACTTGCAAAATGCATTAAATTATTTACAATTGGGAAACACTATGCGTGCCCCGAGGCCGTAAAAACCAGAAAAGAAAGAATAACAATAAAAACAAGAAAGAAAAATCATGCATATCAAGCATAGGTTATGAAACACTTTCCAACACTTCCAAAATACTTTCACAAATTTTCGCCGTTTAATAAGATAAAGGTGATATCTAAATAAACATTTTAGAAAACTTATAGCGCATTTGAAAATCGGATTGCAACAATTACCGTTCATAGCCGGACCGGTATTCATATTCTTTTGTTATATATGGTCAATATACCTGGTGTTCTAAAAAGGACTGACTGGTTTTAAAATTCAATAACACGCAAACGATGACATATACAAACGATGACAATTCTTGCAGGAGGGTTATGTATGATGTCAGGAGTTTTTTTTTTACAGTGATTATCGAATTTAGTTCTAATTACGAACAATAGATGGCGCTGCATGCAATAGGCGCTAAATTCAAGCTGGATTTTTTTGCCTTTTTCTTCTCCCATGCCAAAAAGGAGATTAAAATGTATTGAGTGGGTCCCGAAGTACCAAAAATCGGGCCTGGATTTAGTGCATATTGCTCACAGCGCCATCTATTGTTTGTAATTCGAACTAAATTCGAGAATCTCGTTAAAAAAAATCCTGACATCATACATAACCCTCCTGCAAGATATTTCTAACTATCTGTCACCGTTTGCGAGTTATTGAATTTTTTAAATCAGTCAGTCCTTTTTAGGACACCCGGTATATGTACAATATATAGTATGCTAAAATTTAGTTTAGTAAGAAAACGCAAAACACACTTAAAAAGTCACCTGCAGCAATTTCTACCAATAGAAAGAAACGTACTTCAATTCTTTTATACAGCCATGTATACATACAAATTTCCATACACGCCACATATTAAGCTGAAATTTAATTCAGGCAAAAATCTGCTTAAAACAACTGAAATCAGACTTCCAGGAATATTCACAGACGGCCACTTCTTTGCATAGTTCTGTGTATCATTTTATTTATATGCTACAAACATCTCTTAGTATATTAAATGCAGTTGAGCTTGAAAATGCATACTCTAACTAAAAACACCTTTAAAGCTATTCACGCTCATTCTCAGTAATGCTTACGAATTATTTTGAGTAGCCCTGTGTATGGTCTGTAGAATTTATGCACCGCGTAGTTTGCAAAAATATAATTAACCCTTACCGGCGCGGAGTAATTCTGTTTATACACTGATGAAATAATGGACTGACACCGCAATTTATAAACGAATTTATTAGAAAATACGAACTTGCTTATTTTCATCTACATTATAGTAGGAAAATTTTAGTTAAATATTCTTGGTGCCATTTGTCAGTTTTGGAATTAAAATTAGGTGTCCTTTTTTAAGGACACCGCGCCGGAAAAGGGTTAAACTTGAAAACATATACATAACTGAAAATGCACTTTCAGGAAATATCTCTGATAGATAACATTTCGGATATAGCATTCTATCCGAAATCTTTTATGTGCCCCTGTAAGTGAACAATAAATGCAATGCACATGATCTTGTACTGCAATCTCTGTAAAGTGTATCAATTTCAACATGTTTGAAATAGTGAAAGTATATTTACAAAGAGAATTTTACTAATTTTCGAACAGCCGGCTTATTTTAAAATTTAAAATATGTAATCATAAAATATGTAGTACTGAACTACGTAATCTACAATGGCGGATCCAAGGGGGTGGTCTCGGGGTCATGACCCACCTCTGAACACCAACAAAATAAAGATCATTTTAAAAATAAAATATACAGTAGAGTCCCGCTTAACCGAGGTTCCGCTTTAGCCGAGTTATTTTTTTTCTGATGGACTGATGGATTCCATTATTATGAAACAGCCATTATAAAAGAAGTGTTAGGTGGAGATGAAAGAGAAACCGTAAAAAGTTAGAACTCTGATTTTCTGGTCAGAATGGGGGAAAAAAATGGCCATTTTTTTTTTTCAAAAAAAAATTATGGCCATTTTTTTGTAGCATCGTCCCAAACATCTTGTAGCGTCACTCTGTCAATGGTTCTGAATTCTGCGCAAGTGCGTTCTTTAAGTTCTGACTGTGTCAAAGGCATTGTTTATGTACCACCCATGCCGAAAATAAAGTGTTCAGAACTTAAAGAACGCATCTGTGAAGCTTTCAGAACCATTGACAGGGTGATGCAACAAAATGTTTGGAACGAACTCAATTACAGATTGGACGTATGCCGTGTAACAAAAGAGTCACACATCGAACATTTGTAACTGAAAAAAAAAAACTTAGCATATTTCTCTTTAAATTCGTGGGTCACTTATTGCCACATGTGCAGTAGTTTCGAAAATATGATTTTTTAAAATCGGGTCCATTATTTATAATAGCCCTGTACATCGCAAATGCCTTTTCCCCATAGACCATAATGTAATGGAATGCTTTTGAGTGCCCTGTATATAAACAATCGACGGTGCACACTTCATTTTCAATATCGAACATGCCACTGTGAACCTCAATAACGTATATCAATTACATGGTAATCCTAGTATATTATTTACGCAAGTTAGAGCACAGATATACAAACTTAATTTATAAACACTTTTTCAACTGTGTTGGAAAATGTTAAAAAAGGTAAAAAGATACTCCAGTCGATTCATCAACCTTGCCGAATAAGAATCTCAGAACTTAGGAATTTGTTAATGCTGCTATCACTGTTCCTCATCTATGTGCGTTTTGAGTCCAACTAAAAATTAAAAATAATAATTTCATCACCGGAATTCATGATTTTCCCAAAATATATCTTTTACAATATGTTAATTTGGCGTAAACACTGAACCCGATTATGAAAAATTCACAGTTTTTTTTTCTTTGATAGAAAGTGCGTTGTAGTGAATTTATTACAAAAATATGTATAACTTTTGCTCTTTTTTCTTTTTTATTGTGTGGACGCATGATTTAAGCTATCTTTTTTAGGATTTCTAAGTTGATTTCTCAACGTATGATCTCAATTTAATTAACAGGAAACTAAATTGATTAAAGCGTATTTCTAAAAGATATATTGCTCTTTTACTTTTTATTTGTATTTTCTACTTTTTGGTTTTTTAAATATTTGCCGCTTCACAGTCAGTTAGCCTTTTTTGGCGATAATGGTTTGGCTCTTCATTCAGCCCGCTGTTGTTGTGTCTTGTATACAATTGTAACCATAAAGGATATTTGGCGATTTATCACCTGTGGCGGGCTATTGGAAAAAAGTCATCGGGAACACATTCTTTGTACATATTTCTTATACTTCTAGCATATGTCTTTGCCGTAGAATGGTATTTGATCTTGAGGGCCCTCCGTACATCAACTCCGGCTCGGTAACCTCGAATCGGTTCGTGGGCCCGACTTCTTTATAGGTGTTCGGTTCCTGCGGGCTATCGGGGCGTCCCGGGTCGGGAACCAAGAGAAGGAACCATTTGGCTCCTCTGGCTAAGTGGCGGGATCTGTCGCACGCGACCAATCATCCTCTTGGGAATAACCGGTGTGACGTGCGTTGGGCAGTGCACCGGCTTGACCGGAGTTTGCGCGTGGATCGGCCCTGACGGGCCACTCCTGGCGGCGACCTTCGGGACGCGCCGCGGGGTTTGGAACGGGGGGTCTTTCCGCACGTAGACACATGGGCCTGCAAGGGCCTGGGACCGGAAGATGAACCCCTCATCTTATACTTCTAGCATTTCGGGAAGTGAGTTAAAGATTGATTACAAAATGCCATCTTTACATTCTCAAACCAAGTTGAATTAAATAAAAGAATGTTAAAAAAAAAAAAGATAAGATTCATTTTGCAAAGTTAGTTTATTCGGTCGATTTGGCAAATACACTCTCACTGTTCGAATACCGAATTTTTTGTTCGATAACTGAATAGAATTTCTTGTTCGAGAACCGACTTGTTTTGACAATCGCAGTTCTACTGTACTACTTTTTAAATGCTTCTTGGTTCCGAATAGGCTTTTGAAAGGCCCATTGTATGTGATTTTTGACTTTGTATATTAACATCAGTTTTTTATTTTAAGGAGACAGTTTACCTTAAATTTAAATTTTTTTTTAAAAATCGATTTTTCTTTTTTAATGTTAAATGAAAGTCCTTTTAATTGTGAATATATTGACACCTCATTTTTACTCATAAGGTAATTATATCGCGAGATATTGTAAATTTTATTAATACACTCAGCGCAATCAATCACGTAAATTAAAACTGTAAACGGCTTTTCTCCATGTTCATATTTTCTGCCCTTTCATGTTTTAAAAATAATAAGGCTTTTTTGTATTTGAGATGAGATTTAAACTTTTTTATGCATGTTCTTTATTATGTATGTGATAAATCTGTGCATGGAATTAGCCTTCAGGCTTTTTGTTATTAAAAATAATAATAAAAATAAAAGTATATGAAGATGTGTTAAATTTCATCGTTTTACACTATATGTATCAGTAAAAAAATTACATTAAATGTAATATTAGATGTATCTAAAAATCCATACGCAGTCTTGTGTAATACACATTTGAAAATCGTAGAAAAAAAAATTGGACAAAAATATCAATTTTTTTTTAAAAAAAAAGTAGGGATTTTAAAAAATTCAAATTTTTATAAACTTTTTAAAAATTTTAATTAAATATGCAGTTAATTTTTTTTTAAATGTACTTTTAGTTGAACATTGAATTGCAGCGAGTTCAGAATTTGAACCATATTTTTTAAAATAAATAAAATTGTTGAAAAGGTAAACTGCCTTCTTAAGTTATCTTACTTTAAATGAATTTTACATTCTTATCCAATATCATATTTCACCATAAAAGAGAAGCAAAAGCAATTTGACTTATTGCTCAGGTGAAAAAAATACATAGATTTGTGGAAATTCCCTCAAAAAATATAAATACGAATACTTAAAATATGATTCGTATAGAAAAAAAAAGGCTCGTTTTTGAGCTTTTTTGTCTGGCTGAATGATTGCTTTTCATCCATCGGAATCAAAGGTGTCGGCGAACACGCAAAATCTATTGTGTGTCACTGTACGGTCTTTATTTTTTCTGCATTTTTCTTTTCTTCTCTCAACATAATGCATTTTTCTTTCAGCTAAAAATCAAAGCTAACATAGAAAAGCGGCGCTATTTCAAGAAAAAAAAAAAAAATTAAAATTAAAATTAAAATTAAAATTTTAAAAAAATTAATAGCAATTAACAAATTAGGCCTTTCTTGGATTCAGAATAAAAATGCTTGTGTCGGTATATTTTTACAGTGGGTGTGAAACTTTTTATAATGATAAAACTTCTTGAGGTATCTGCCTACATTCGAAGCACTTAAAAAAGATATAATATTGAATAAATGCACATTTTTAGTTCACTTGTAATACAGAGGGATAAAAAACGTAACATTCTAACAATATCTAACGTTTTTAAAAAGTGGGTTTTTTTGTCATTTTTTTTAGCAAAATTTCATGCCTACTCCTGACAGCGTACACTCAATTCAACTAAATATATTTTAATTTCCTTTGTACTACATACTACTATTATACTTGTGCACTGAACTAGGATTTTTACACTATCTTGAAAATTAACTGAAATATTTTAAAATCTGTCAAAAAATACATATTTTTTATAAAAATTTACCAGTTTTTTTAATATTTGATTACCTATAAAATAATTACATTATCACATAGAGCTTAGATTCTAGTTCAAAACATAGCTAGTCACGTGGAAAGCATTCTGACAAAATTACACTCAAATATGTTTAAAACGTTTTATGTAATAGAGTTTATCGAACTTGGAAATGACGGAAAAATTGATTTTCCAGAAATCACATTTCAAGATTTCTTATCTATGTTGTTTTTTATTTATAAAATTAACTTAAAACTGTCAATTAAGGTTAATTAGTATTTTTATGTAAAAAGGTAAGAAAATCATGCATAGGAACATTGTTTACATTTCTCCGGACCTTCCTACGTCCATTTCCGTTATCTTACTCATTATTTCCTGTTTATTAAACTGGCCGTAACTCCTTTTATAGTAATCGTAGAAATAAAATAAAACAGATTTAGAATCTTAAAAGAAATTTCGAAAATTTTCGCAAAACGGCCATTTTAATGTAGGCTTAAAAATACAGAAAAAAATAAGCGTTTTAAAGTAGTAGTTTTTGCTTATCCAGGCTCAATCATCTGTTACAGAAGCGGAAATTTTACTTTAGGAAGTGTGTTTTATACCTTTTTTTATGATTTATTTTCTTGGGGAGGTTCGCGTAACGAATACATTTGAAGAGCTTGATGGAAGAACATATTATGTTACATTTTCTCAAAAAATATTTTATTTTATGGATGATGATATTATGAGGTATTATTATAAGTTAAAGCTAAAATACAGTGGTGGAAACTGATTTATGAAAACACCGTTTTTTGACAAAAAACTTCTATAATATTCGTTAAAAATGAATTAAATTTCATACATTTATACATACTCTGTTTAATAAACGATTTACAAAAATAAAATTTCATACATTATAATAAACAAAAAAATAAGATCAAAAATTAGATTTTCGTAACATACAAACATGGAAATTGATTTATGAAATATCACATTTCATTGAAATTAATAGTTAGTAAAGCTGCCTTTCTTCATCAAAGTTTCTTTTATTTTAGATGGCATCGATGAAACAGGATTTTGAATGTACTTCTGATCAATTAGTTTCCAATTTTGACAGATTGAAACTTTCAATTCTACAAGTGATGCGTACTGTATCTCTTCCGCACAAACCATTCAAACAAACTGCCCCCAAACGTTTTCCATGGGGTTCAAATCAGGAACAATAGGTGAATGATAAAAAAAGAACAATATTCTGTTCGTCAAACCAAACTTTCATTGCATTTGAAGTGTGAATACTTACATTGTCTTACATGAAGATGTAATCTAAACTATAAAATTGTCATACAATTTGAAGAAGATGACCTTCTTCCAATTGTCGCCCATTGCCTTGTACTCGCAATGCTGCAAACGCATCTGCTTTTAACGCAGTAGTAACTTTGAACCAAACCAGACTTCATTTTCGACCATCTCAAGCTCTATGAAGAATGTAAAATTTACCCAACTTTTCTATAAAGAAGACATTATAGATAATATCGATATTATGAAGAAAGAAGATATTATAAAGAAGATATTATAGAACTAACAGGAAGGGATAGATCTGCACATATCTGCTTTGAATTGTGGCCGGTTTTTGATGCAAGTTGAAGAATCTCCTTTTATCTTTATTAGTTAAACGTTGATTACCTTTTTTTGTTAAAATTTTTGCCATAATTTGCTGGATCTTTTCTTTTGTTATACATCGCACCAACAGATCTTTTAATTAATTTACTAATTTCCGGAACAGATTTTTCACATTCTAGATATGCATCGATTTTGGCTCTTTCGTCCTCAGCCAACACCTTTTTAGGTGCGTTCGTAATTATATAAATACGTAGCACCTATAGTCGTCGTTCAGTCCGTCCGTCTGTCTGTCCGCATATAAGAAAGCAAAAACTACCCAACCGAATGGTCTGAAATTTTAAATATATGATTAGTTTAATTACAGGGACAGGCAAAAGTTTTCCGTTACATTACGGCCAATGGGAAAAAATTATTACAAGTGCATTTTAATGATGTTACAACCTTCCGAACGGTCTGAAAATTTAAATACATAATTATAGCAAAATTTTGTCGAGCCATTTCAGATTTTATGGAAATCGGATGTATAGTTTAATGACAGGGACAGTCAAAATTTTTCCGTTACATTACGGGGAATGGGAAAAAAAAATGCATTTTAATGATGTTACAGACTATGCACTTATGAAGTTAAAAAATATATATACATTCAGTACAATATGGGGTGCAAAAAATAATTATAAATCTAGTTATAGTACGAACGCACCTCATTTGCCACGTTTGACGAGCAATTTCCAACTTGTTTTTTACCCATTGGGAAAAGTATGACTGAAGCGTATTGCTTCCAACATTTAACGCTTTTTATGTCTACTACGCATGTTACGTTACTGTGTTTTATGCAAATTTTTGTCACATAACTTCAGAATAGCCAATGAAATGTGATATTTCATAAATCAATTTGCATGTTACGAAAATCTAATTTTTGACCTTATGTTTTATTGTGTATGAAATTTTATTTTTGTAAATCATTTCTTATACATAGCATGTATAATGTGTGAAATTTCATACATTTTTATTTACAATATTATATTTTCATGTACAATATTATAGACGTTTTTGTTAAAAAACCTTGTTTTCAAAAATCAATTTCCACCACTGTACTAAGACTCTAATTAGTCTTGAAGTTCTGAGACATTATTTAATAATATTTATTATTTCAATATTTAATTACTTTAATACTCGTTGATGTTTGAAAATTAAATGTTAATAAATCCCTCTGAGAGAGATTAGTAATACCTGTTAACATTTTAAACATATGCTACGAAAAAGAAAAAAGAAATGAATAAAATTTTCAACAAAAATCTTTCACTTCAATTTTCTCGGAGTTTAATTTTTGTTTCATCAACATTTTCTTCGAAAAAGCTCTTCAATTATTAAATAACAATTGTATATGCTTATAAGTTAATAATATTGATTAAATTATTTAAAATTATTCTGATGTTAACTCGAGAAGCGATAATGTAAAACACTGTCAAACATTTTGTACACATGTCCTTCGAATTATAATGTGATTGGCGAGTAAAGGAATGAGAGGTAGTTTCCTTCCCCCCAACCCACTTTTTTGTCTCCCAGAATGAGTTAATTGCTTTCTTCCATCTAAAATCAAAGGTGCCGGCGAACGAGTAAAATCTATTGTCGGTCACTGTGCGGGAGGTCTTCGTTCGTTCTCCATTTCTTTTTCTTTCGTTCTCTCCGCGTAATGTATTTTTTCGTTCGGCTAAAAATCAAAGGCGAAAGCCAACATTTAAAAAAAAAAAAAAAAAAAAAAAGACCGTTATGTGGAGAATAAGTTTTGAAAACAAATAGCAATTAACAAATTACCGCTGTTTTGGATAATAAATGAACTGATATCGTTGGGAATTTTACCTATCTGTATGCATTAACTTGATTTTTCCTCCACATTGTTTTCCAATATCTGTGGCCTTTAAATGAATATTAAAATAGGCAAGTATCCCATAAGGTGATCAGATTTCTTGAAACAAAAACTGCACCGCGAGTAAAATATTGTTTCATTTTTTGAATGCTAATCCGAAATTAAAATTTGCATAAATGAATTCCAAAAGCTTTTTCTGTAAATGTGTTGCTTATTCAGTATTAAAATAAAGAAAAATATCCAGTCCAGTTTTATACATTCATATTTTTCTGCCAATATATATATTTTTTAATCATTTTGCTCAGAATGAGAGAGTAGAATTTTTAGACAGTTTTTCAGTTTAAAAAAAATGAGGGGGGGGGGGGTTGCTTCTTTTTGGTTATAATTTAGTAATCGTTTAAAAATCTGGACCATGCGAGAAAATTGTCCGGGCACCTTCACATTTTCTACAACCGAGACGTCTGGTCGTTCACTGGAGAGATACCTTCAGGTGGGGTAGGAGGGTAACAACTATTGCAGCAAAACTATAACAATTCGACCTCTCTACAGCTGTTTCCTATAAAACTTTAGCATGCATGTATAAATAGATTTCATAACTTCTTAAATTAAAAGAAGCTTTTTCAATACGATCTTGTTTATTTATTTATTTATTTATAATAATAATAATTGTTATTTTGATTTGATAACGATTTGTCTACCTATATTTATTTGTCCATTTAATTTTCTTAAAAATCGCAGCAAAAAACTTTTTCACAAAATGTGACTATATTATTCATTTAGAAGAAATGTGATATTTATTATTTTGAAAATAGTTTCTTTTAGATGCAATATTTTTATTTTATTAGAATTTCGTTATAATTTTTAGCCAGGGTTAAGAATTTGAATATATGGCTTTTGTCATTCGAAAATTCTTATAAGGGAAACCTGCCTTAGTTCAACTTATTTCACACTAGTTAATCGTTTTATGATTCATTTCTATAGTTTATTATTATTTGGCAAAATTTCATGATTTAAACTTGATGTTAATGCGCAAGTCGAAGAATACTTAGCTCAAGAAAAGCAGAATGTCAGGTTTTAATATATCTGCATTCCGATCGGCTTGTGCTCAAAGTTTTCAAACTATAGTTTTTCTCTTTTTTTCTACTTTTCTATCGTTTCATTTCATTTTTTTCTATCTTTTTCTTTTACTTTTTTTTCTATCGTTTTTCTTTCCTTTTTATCTATTTTCTTATCGTTTTCCTTTCCTTTTTATCTATTTTCTTATCGTTTTCCTTTCCTTTTTATCTATCTTCCTGTCGTTTTCGTTTCCCTTTTTTCTATTTTCCTATCAGTTTCCTTTTCTTTCTTCATTTTTTAAATGTTTGACCCTAAATGTTAAATCTCATTTTTAATCAAACTTCAAATAGCTCTCTTCAATATTAAATCTACTACCACGGAATGTATTGCGTTCGTATTTTTCAAATTTCTCACCAGAAAATAAAAAAGGTTTATTCTAAATAATAAAGTTTTTTTTTTAAATGCATTTATATTTCAAGAAATCTTGGTGAAAATTAGATAATCAGATTTTAACACCTATTATTAAATTAAGTGTACTTATTTTAGAAATATTTGGTTATTTAGACCGCCAAGAAACACCATTTAATGACAGTAAGCAGAAAAAAAAATAAAGATATTTTATTTTTCTTAAACGAGAAATTCGAAAAATACTCACCACAGGGAGTTCGGCGAGGAAACATTGGAGATGGAATATTTCAGAGTTTAACAAAAAAAAAAAAAAAAAAAAAAAAAAAAAAAAAGTATTTCTTTCAATGCAACAGAATAGTAATTACATTAAAGTGTGAAACTTCAGCATTTCAGACAACATGACTTATTTAATTATGCTTTCTAGTAATTCTATAAAATATTGATTTTTTTTTTTCGCACAATTTCATCATCTGCATAGGGGAAAAAAATGTTCGACCCTCCAAAATGACTTGCTTATCTATATTATAAAGGACAAACATATCTGTGCGTAACGCATACGTCATTCTGCGAATGGCAACACTTTCAAATTTGAAATGAATTTGCGTTTGTCAATTTTCGCTACTGAAAAATTTTAAACTTCTACACATCGCACATTTTAAATTTTTATACCGTCGTATAAGAAAAAAAATGCAATTTATTTGAAAGCTGTATCTCAATTTATTTTTGAGATATTAATTTTTTTATTGTTTTTAGTACCAATTTTGTAATTATGGCAACAGAAGTACTCCATTTCTATTAAAAGTAAAGGGAAAATAGTACATTACTGTATTTTTTTTGTTGTTGTTGTTCTTGTTGCCATTTCCTCATAAAAATTTAAATTAAAAAACATGCTATGTCAAAAATACCGTTTTTTATAAAATCCGGTGAATTTTGGTTTTATTTCGTTTCTGTTCATCAATTAAATGTTGCTTAGTTTATAGCAAAAATATTTTACAAACGATATAACACTTTCTCTTTACAAAAACGTATTTTAAATAATTGTGTGACTTTCCTTCACAATTTCTTATTTCGTATCAGAAATCTGAAAGAATGCAATTTTATTTCTCCGTGTGTAATAATAATAATTTCCGAATTCTATAAAAACGATTTCTGATAAAACATGGAGCTATTATAAATAAAAACAAGAGAAGGCATGTGTAACATTAAATACACGATTTCTTTTGCGATCTTCTTGAATAACGATATTTCTTTTTGTTGTGTTTGTGTATTATTCTGCGTTAATGACGTCATTTCAATACTTTTCTATAGATGTAGGACTGACTACAAAATTTAAGAATTCTAGAAGTTCTATATAGATGTTGTTTAAGACTGGTACATAGAAGTGGAATGCAGTGGAGTGGTTCAAAAAATAGTGACATATATTAAAGAACTTGATTATTATCGCCTGGCTGAATTGGCTTCGTCGAGTTATACAAGCAAACAATGAGGATCTTGGCAATAATTTGAGGTTTAAAATAATATCAGGTTCCCCATGTTTTTTCCAAAATTCTCTTGACTAATAAAATTTTGCTACTATTCTTTAAGAAATTTTACTATAATTTTATTAAAATAATAAAATTTGCTTAATTTATTTTTTTTATGATTTTATATAATCTATACACTATATGGCCAAATGTGACCGGTCACTTGCAATTTTAGACGTTTTGTCAAATATCTAGAAAAATACATGAGGAATCAACCTGAAACTGCAGGTGTGTAAACAGTATAGTATAAGTCATATATTTCGACGAAGATTTTTTTTCCCGCAACCCCATAGGGGACCGCAACATATTGAAAAAGAACGAATATCTTTTGGATAACCCTGTAAAAACTAATGTAGCAAAAGCGTTAAAACTCGAGATTATTAATGAGTGGCTTATTGTAATATACTGTGTTCATTTTTATGAGGATAGCATGTATACTCGTAGAGAAATTAAGGTTTTTATAAAAACAGCCCCAAATTTCGCCAAGTTTTTTGCTTATAATTTGCTGAGTTCTCAATATAAAAAAAAAAAGTTATTTTCAGAAAATATGGTAAACAACATTGTAAACAATACTCTGCAATCAGAATGAAAAAATAATAAAAATTGTATGAAAAATGAGCAGGTTTACTAAAAAAGGATTCACTGCGCATGCTCGAACGTAATCAAAATATACTTTGCATAATGTGTTATCTAAATGTATAGAGCAACTTTTGTGAAAGTCTCAAAAACATAGTTTGAAAAGTCTTATAATAATCGTTTATAGAATAAGCTCAAAATCCGTTATTCGTAAAAGGGAGCAAAAATATGAGGGGCTGTATCCAAATACAGTAGTACGCGTAATATTGTGTATGCTATATTGGCACTAATCAATAGATATATGGATACAACCCCTCATCCTTTTGCTGCATTTTGGGAACAACGGTTTTTGAGCTTATTCTATAAACGATTATTATCAGACTTTTCAAACTATGTTTTTGAGACTTTTACAAAAGTTGCTCTTTACATTTAGCTAACACATTATGCACATTATATTTTGATTGCATTCGCGCATGCGCAGTGAAACATTTTTTAGTAAACCTGCTCATTTTTCACGCAATTTTTATTATTTTTTAATTCTGATTGCAGCGTATTGTGTACAATGTTGTTCGTCAAATTTTCTGAAAAGAACTTTTCTTATATTAAGAACGCTACAAATTATAAGCAAAAAACTTGGCGAAATTTGGCACTGTTTTTATAAAAACCTTAATTTTTCTACGACTATACATGCTATCCTCATAAAAATGAACACAGTATATTACAATAAGCCACTTATTAATAAACGCTTAATTTGAACTCATTAATTTGAACGCTTTTGCTACATTAGTTTTTACAGGGTTATCCAAAAGATATTCGTTCTTTTTCAATTTGTTGACGGTCCCCTATGGGGTTTCGGGAAAGAATCTTCGCGGAAATATATGACCTATACTATTCTGTTTACACACCTGCAGTTTCAGGTTAATTCTTCATGTATTTTTCTAGATATTTAACAAAACGTCTAAAATTGCAAGTGACCGGTCACCTTTGGCCATATAGTGTATATTTAAAACACAAGGTTGTTTTTTAATCATCTGCTCTGAGCTTTCTACTGAATCAATTTTACTAATATTTTTTTTTTAATTGGAAGCTGTTCATTTCTATATGTACCCGCACTAGCCGTTTTTTTTAATATCCCCACTTTAATATTTTAATTAAAAAAAATATTTTATGAAATTTCTTCAAAATGATCGTGATTAGATAGCTTTCATTATTGCAGAATTGAGAGAATAATGAGGTTTATTTTACCCTTATTCATGCCATTTTTGATAAAAATTAAAAATTCTTTTTATCTATGATTTAAATTTCGTTGTATTATATTTCGTGTATATATTTATGTGTTATATTTCGTGCATAATTTCGTTTGTGTGGATTAAGTGGCGCAAAATTCCATTAGGAACATGTTGCACCAAAATATTTTGAATGGAAAATGACGTACTGCTTTTGAAAACATGCATTTTTCCTTATAAAGTTTCCATATTTTTTTCTTCTGCATGAGTGTCGATACTAATTTTGAGACACTGGGCAAAAAGTTTAAGTGCGTGAAAATGACGTCATATTTAAAAGAAAACGATCAATTTCTTAGATAATACTAAACATTTTAACACAAATGCGTCTAAAAAACATAAATTACGAAAATTTTTACTCACCGTATTGAGATTAGTATCTGAAGTTAAGAGTGCGACTGTTCACATGCAAATATGTTGTTGACAATCGTGACTTCAAGTTTTGACTTAAAATGAATTTAAAATGATCAAATTAAAATACCATTTTTTTAAACATGGTGAATACGGATATGAGAAGTACATATATAAAATATGAGAAGGTGAAAATAATGTCGGTTTTAGATTTTATAGGAAATAAAATCTGATTGTATCAAACTTGAAAAAATTTTATCGTTTTGATTCATCATAACTATTTTTTATTATATTTTATTGATTGCATATGCGATTAAATTTTAATTTTAATAATTCAGACAACCAGAGGTCGCATTCCATAGGGGAAATTTTATTGTTCCTACCAGAACTATTAATCAATAATCTTCATATTTTTTTTAAATTTAAAATATGCTATAGAAAAGTACTATGAAGACATTATTTTCAAAATAGTAATAGGAACAATAAATTTTTCCCTGTAGAATGCGACCCCTGGACAACTGAGTTTTATAGAAATATTATTTTGTTAATTTTAGGTTAAAATAATATTTGTCTGAGAGTTAGACTAACCAATTTAAGATGCATTTTCTATTGTAAATAATTTTGTAGGTTTATTATAAATCAATGAAACGGTTCCTTTTTAAGCATTTTCCTTCGTCGAAGTTCGACGGGTTCCACCTTGTTAAATAACAAGTAAAAATTAGACTTAAAAAATCGAAAAACCCGACTGCGAACTAATTAATTATTTCTCATCAATGTGAAACTATTTTTTATATTACTTACCTATTTTTTATTTACTTATATTGATGACTTTTAAGTTGTGTTTAATTGTTAGTTCATATCTATAAACACTGTTTTGATGAGGCCTATAGATGTCTATGATGGTTAGAGTTGTAGTAAAACTAGTGATCCTACCTACATAACTTCCAGGTTGTGTATATTTAAACGGAAGCTTCTGACTGTAAAATAGTCAATGAAACATCGTCTTCATTTTGAAAGACCTATCCAATGATATGCCACTCAACTTCTACCGCCATTTTTTATCTTACGGCCGCCATTTTGAATTTACAAAAAACAAAACCTAGCCTATAACCATAGGACGGCTAAGACGAATCGATAGAGACCTCATTCATTAAAATCCATCCAGCAGTTTGGATGTTTCGAGGGTATAAAGAAATCCACATACCCCAGATACGCGTGAAACACACAACCCTTCTTGGCAGTCAGGTAATAATAAAAAAAGAAAAAAAAAAATAAATCGAAGACGATGAATAAACTCTTCTTTGTAGCTAATGTTGCATGTAATTTCAAATTCTAGTTTTCCGTTTGATAAATCTACACATTACGTGATTATGAATTTTATAAATATATTTTATTTTTATCTAAGTAAATGGCTGTTTTCTTTTAAATTTCCGCAAAACTAGGTATTTTAGTAAATTGTTGTGTTTAGTAGTAATAAACGAGGGGCAATAGATATTTGATACTTTTGTGCTTCTGTTTGATCATCCGTTAAAAGTGTTTTTCTTTCTCTCTGCTATATATATGTCATCTGCAATTTTACTATTTCTCTAGAATTTCGTGTTCGTCCACAGAGAGTGAAAGTCGTTTTAAGCTTGCATGTTTGCCTTTGGGTTTGTTTGACAAGAAAATTAAACCTTAGAGCTGCAGTTACCTACTCATGATTGTCGTTTGTCATATTTTCTTAAGTAGTATTTGAATAAAGCACGCCTCTAAATGATGATCTTAAGTGCATCATTTTGAGTTTGAAAGAGTATTTTTGTACGACTTACAATTTATACATTTAAGCATACTTTTACTATTTACTTTTAAGATTTTGAGAGTTAATGTTATTGGCAGAAAGCTTGACGACAAAGCATTGGCAAAGCGGACGGGTAAAAGCTATTGACCTCCATGAATTTTGAAAAAAAAAAAAAAAAGAGTAAAATTTATTTTTTTTCAAGCTATTAAATTAACACTAAGAAGAAGAGGAACAAAAGTTATTTCGGCAGGCGGGCACACCGACAGAAAAAAATTTTTTTAGTTTTTTTTTTCTCCTTTCACTGAGGCGTTGAGATAGGTGATGGGATTCATAGCAGTATAACTCATAGGCAGGACACAGAGCCCTTCCCATTCCATCCCCTCCTTGACGGGTAAAAAGAGAGAAAAATAAATAAAAGCTCTTCTCCACTTCATTTTAACACTAGAAAGACGGGGAATTTTGCTCAAATTTTGCAAAAAATATTTCAGACCAGAATTTTTATTTTAAACTATTAACTTATTTATTTAACTAGTTTTTTTTCTTTGTATCTTTTAAACTGAAACTGGTTTTATAAAGAAATTTCTGGTTCGAACCGAAATGTATTCATTTAGTAGCGGTCAAAATGACCGCTCGCCGTCTTTCTAGTGTTAAAATTAAAAATAACAGTAACATAGCCTACTTTTTGGGGATGATGCATGTTTAAAAATTATCTTGCAAAAGATAGTTCATCTGACCAAAAATAAAATAAAATCGATTAGCTCATTTCATGTTTATTGTATTACAGTTTATCATGTTTTATGTATGTTTAATTACAGTTGCATAGACTGCTTTTTTATGTTTCCTGATGATGAATGTTTAAAAATTGTCTTGCAAAGGAAAGTTCTTCTCACCAAAAATAAAATAAATTAGCTTGTTTCATGTTTATGTATTCTCCATTTACACCCCCCCCCCCCCCCACCTCTCCAAATAAAGGAAAAAAGAACATGCCGTCTAGGTAAGCTACGGATTACAGCCACATTTGTTCCAAAATCTTGCCCTCCCAGTATTTTGCTCTGCCAGCTTCCATACGAAAAAGATTGCTATTGCTTTGTAAAAAAATTATCCGGTCCTATAACAACGTTGAGAAATATCTCAATCATTGGGGATTATCTTTGCGCTCTTCTCCCTTGCATCCATACTCCCGCTTTTTATTTATTTTTTAAGTTAGAGTTGCAGTTTTTTAATGTTTTCTCAAATCCAAACCTGCTACATTCTGACGCATTCACAAAGTCATTTTATTTCATAAATGCGTAAATTGGCGTACAGCAATGTTCCCCTTATTTAATCTCTGGACTTCTGCAATGAAATAACGCGAGATTTGTTCTACAAAAATATTGGTATTTCGTGGACGCAAGGTTAAGTAACCCTGCTCTACAAAGTCCTGTATAAAAGTTATTATGTATTGGAATTTTTCTACAACCCTGTTTAGCAGCTCAACGAGAATTCTAAAATTGTTGGTTTTATAAGAACATTTAAACATGCAAAATCAAAATTATGATTTTTATTATTAAAAAGGGACTAAAAACAAATATGGGTTTTAACATAAAAACCATCGTAGATGTTAAAATTATGTTGCAAATTCGACACCCGGACGCTTTCGACTGATTCACACAGTCATCATCAGGGGAAAAATAATTCTTTAAGGCGTCAATGTTCATAAATGATCGTTGGTTTAATAACTGGAGACGATATTCTGTTTATAAGGAGGGAAAGAGGGATGTTCAGTGGTTTTGTTCCAAATTCACCAAAAGCGTTTAGTATGTTATATACCAGATATGAGGTATATTGTTGGAGAGCATATCACTACAGTTATTTCTTCCTTTAGTTAAAATTTACAATGATTATGGAGGTGTATTCCGAGTTGTCATTCCTATGTAAGTGAGTTTTTTCTGTTTTACATTGTCGTTAACATCTTCGGGACATGCGTCACGTATATGTGGCGCATAATGTGCTCAGAATCCTTGATTATTCCCGCCAGTTATTTATTATTGTAAAATTTGCCTTTTTTAATCAGAACATTTTCCCGATTCAATTAGGCAAAAATTTCTGTTTTTAAAAGCCGGTGATAAAAGATTTAAAAAAATGTGTAAAAACGCTCATCGCGAAGGAGTTAAAAGGTCCCGAAATTTCATTATTAGGGATTGGGTCTATTTTTCTGCGTGTGCAAGTTCTAGCACATCTAATTATTTCATATAACTGTGGAACCTATTTAAAACTGCACAATCTGAGCTCATTTTTATTACCGTTTTCAATTGACCCTTTATGTTAAATGTCGAAAATTAATTTATTAATATATTGAGGGGGAAATCCATTTTCTATCGCAATTTTCTTATTAATGATTGACTCGTCTTGTAGGTAATTTCCAGTACGAATTTCTATGGCTCTTTTTATACAAAATGTGTAATCTGCGGATTTGTATTTAAAAAGAACATTACTGTTGTAAGAGATTGTATTGTTCGATCTGTATAGTTTTCTATAAATTTTTCTGTCGATTTTATACGTCGAATTATTTTTAATTAACTATTATTATCTCGTCTCCAGCTTTAAACCAACGATCATTCATGAACATAGACCTTAAAGAATTTTTTCTCCTAATGATGAGTTGTGAATTAGTCGAAAACGCTCGGGTGTCGACTTTATAACGTCATTTTAACATCTACGATGGTTTTTATATTTTAAAACCTATATTTATATATTTTTAGCATCCTTTTTGTAATAATAATAATAAAATCACAATTTTGATTTTGCATGTTTAAATATGTTCTTATATAATCTCATCTTGTGCACGACTTCCGAAATTATAGTTAAACTATTTATTTTAATTGTTCCTTTTACTCATTTAGAATTTGATTTTTGCTAATTTAAACGATAATGTAAAAATATTCACTCCTTTCTTTTCTTTCTTTCTTTCTTTCTTTTTTTTTTTTTTTGTATTTTAAAGTTTTGTTTGGAACACTTTTCAACTGTAACGATAAAGACTTTCGTTAATGGGAAAAGAATAAAACTTTTTCTTTATAGTTGAAAAGTGTTTCAGTTGGATGGTCTGTCAGTATGATACGTTATCGAGATTGATCTTAAGTTTTTTTTTTTTTTTTTTTTTTTTTTTTTTTTTTTTTTTTTTTAATTGAAAACAAATGGTAATAAAATAAATTAAATGAAAATAAGTTTTTTTATTGCAGAGAAAAAAAAGTATATGCAATTATGAATCGGCATTAATGTTTACATTTTACCGTTAATAATTTGTTTTTCCAGTTTTAACTGAATGTTATTATGTTAGTGAATTAGATCCTGAAAATAACATCCTAAAAGTCGATGAAGTTTTTGCAATTTCCAAAAAATAACATTCAAAAATCTTAATCTGATGTCAAAATTGGGTGCTCATATTGAAAATTTTAAAGTTTGTTACTATTTCAATATACAGACTATCGCGCGTTTCTGGGTGACTGACTTTAAAGTGGTTATAATTTTCGATTTTGTGTATAAAAAAATAATCATAATTATTCTGTCTTTGACAAACAGGATCGAGCGTATCAATTGCAATTTCAAACTCAGAGATGTAGTGGAAAGTATATGGTGGTATACGCCGTATACCTTCTGGATTTTTTAAAGAAACACCGTATACCCTCTGTTTCGCAAAAAAGCTATAGTATAGACACTGTAGGGTATACCCTCTTGCCTTGAGCGCATGCCCTCTGCTTTTTTACGACTACACCCACTGCTGATCATCTTCATAAAAAAATCAGCATATTGTGTGTTTGTATGGGTAGGGGTCGTGGAGTCAACTCGAACATATGTTTTTAACACTTTCCAACATGGTTGAAAAAAGTGTTCATGAATTCGGTTTGTCTGTATGTCTGTCCATGCTCTAACTCACGTAAATATAATCGGAATTACCATGCAATTGATACATGTTATTCAGGGTTCATTGATTTAAATCGTGATTAAAATCATGATTTAAATTAATTGATTTGAAGAAAAATCAATGATTTAAATCAAATTTTTAAAAATTATTTTAAAATAAATTCTAGATGTAAACAAACATATTAATGTACTTTAATATAATTTAGTTTTGTATAATACAGATAATCAAACAGTAAGATAAAGCTTAATCTTTGTCAAAAAGTAAAGTTCAATGTAAAGGTTAGAAGAAATGGTTTCAAATTTCATTTGAATCAAATTGTAAAATAAACTTGCAGCAGTAAGGAAATCTAAGTAGGAATATATTAAATAGAATATTTACATGCCTAATATCAGCATTATTGTTTGCTGAAGGGAAATTCTCTATTTTGGTGATGCCTATCTATATTATAAAGGACAAACATATCTGTGCGTAACGCATACGTCATTCTGCGAATGGCAACACTTTGAAATTTGAAATGAAATTTCGGTTTTGCAATTTTCGCTATTGCAAATTTTTAAACTTCTAAACATCCCACATTTTATATTTTTACACTGTCTTATACAGAAAAATATGTACTTTTAAATGCAATTTGAAAGCTGCATCTCAATTTATTATCGATATATTAATTTTTTTATAGTTTTTAATACCAATTTTCTAATTGTGGCAACTCAAGTACTTCATTTCTATTAAAAGGGGTTTAGTTAAGTTACCTTTATTGATTATATTCTTACTGATGCCATTTTCTCATTACAATTAAAAATATCTTTTTTAAAAATTTGAACAGAAAAGGACGTTACGCTTTAAAAAAGACACAATTTCCCTGATGATGCTGTTATATTTCACTATTTTTTCATTCCGCTGATATTGAGTTTGAGACAATAGGCAAAATATTTCAGCGACTGAAAATGACGTCATATTTAAAAGAAAACGATAATTTTATTTGATAAAACAAGATATTTCCCCTTGAATATGTCTAAAAGCTATAAAATGCTGGAATTTTTACGCGCAGATACAGAGATTATACTAAGACCTCAAATCGCGAGTGGGAATTTTCACATGGAATGTTGTAATAGTTGACAAACGTGACTTCAAGCTTGAAAATATATTTATTAATAACCCTATTTAAATGGTTAATATGGATGTGAAACGTGGAAATGACTTGATTCGGTTTAGATTTAAAGGGGGGGGGGGGGATTCTATGATTATGTGAAGGTGAAATCATTTTTGCTGATTTTTCATTCCGTAATACCAAGCATTAATTGATAACTTAATCAAAATTACTTATTTGGATTATATGTTACTGATTACGTATATGAATAAAGTTTAATTTTTCAATAATTTTAACAGTTGAAGTTTATTAAAGAAATATTTTGTTAATTTTAGGTTAAAATATGTCTTTGGAGAGTTAAACTAGCAAGTGTAAGGTAGATTTTTTATTCTAATTATTGTTGTCGATGTATTATAAATTTGATGCAACATTTCCTTTGTAAACATTTTCTTTCGTCGAAATTCGACGGAGTCCACCTCGTTATATTAACGTTTGAAGTAAAATCTGAACCATCCAATGGATTTTTGTCTCAATCTAATATAGTGAAAGAACTCTATCCTTTAGAATGGTGGAAGACACATACAGTAAACTCTCTATAAGGCGGACTCTGTGTAAGACGGAAATCTGTCTAACTCGGAAAGATTTTCAAGTCCCTGCGAATCCATGGACGTAGAGTGAAATTTGTATAAGGCGGAATATTGTCTACTACGGAAAATTTTCTCTGTCCCGACCGATTCCGCCTTAGACAGAGTTTACTGTATTACAGTTATCGAAAAGGATAAAAAACTTAAAGAATTCATAATCAACCAGTTTTTTACCCGACTGAAAAGAAGGGTTTATGTGTTTCACGCGTATCTGTGTATGTGGATTTCTTTATACCCTCGAAACATCCCAACGGCTGGATGGATTTTAATGAATGAGGTCTCTGTCAATTCGTCTTAACGGCCCGATGATTATAGGCTTGGTTTTGTTTTTATAAATTCAAAATGGCGGCCGTAAAATACAAAATGGTGGTAGAGACGAAAAAAAAAAAAATTACGCACCCTATTGAGTGGCATATCATTGGATAGGTCTTTCACAATGAAGACGATGTTTCATTGACTATTTTACAGTCAGAAGCTCCGTTAAAATATTATACAACCTGGAAATTGCGCAGGTAGGATCTCTAGCTTTACTGCAACTATAACCATCATAGACATCTATAGACTCATCAAAACAGTATTTATAAATAGGAACTAATATTAAACACAACTTAAAAGTAATCAATACAAGTAAATAAAAAAAATAGGTAAGTAATATAAACAAGTAATATAAAAAAAAATATTTTAAGTGAATTCCTACTTAGGTCAATAAGAGAATTTTTTTTTTCTCCCATTCTTCTTTCCACTTGACTGGCGCTTAAAATACCTTGATCAAGAAGAAGGCTCTCTCGATTATTGAAAATTAATTAATTTAATTTAATTAATGAATTAATATTTGAAAAAAAAACTGGATTAACATCAAGTGTCATCCACTACAAGTTAAAAAAAAATTATTTGAGCTTGATTGAATGAATAATAAGTATTTTATTAACGATTGAAAATTTGAACAGATATATATAGCGAAAGTGTGAGCTAATAGTAGGAATTGAAAAAAAAGTTTCACATTGATGAGAAATAATTAATTAGTTCGCATTTTACGCAGCCGGGTTTTTTGATTTTTTAAATTTAATTGTTTATTACTGCAATAGTTTCATCTGCTTCAGCAAAACGATTGTTTTCCACTTTCTGTTTGGTGCATTCGAAAATTAAGTTAACAACTTAACTTGCTTCCAAAATTATTTAAAATTTTTATGTGCTGCAGTTATTTCACCTATATATGTAAGGTGGAATTGATTTTTGACATCTGATTTGTAGTTTTTCATGCATTTTGTATAATATAATGTATGATAGCCTAAAGTGTAGCAATTTTATTCATTTATGTAAATTGTGTAATAATATTAATATATATTGGTAATACTTATATAGCATACATGTGTGTGTATCTGTGTATATAATTTTTACTATATAAATTAAAAGTCAAATAAAATAATAATACTGTGTGAGGTTTAAAAAAAAAATAAAAAAATCCGATTTAAATTAAGAAAAAATCAATCACGAACCCTGATGTTATTAAGGTTTATTGTGTCATGTTCATTATTGAAAATGGAGTATATAGTTATATAGTTCGTTTACAGGGGCATACAAAAGAGAACCGTTACATTACGGTCTATGGAGGGGGAGGAGGGGATCGTTTGTGTGGAATGTTCATTTTTAGTTAAGGTACGTGTTTTTAAATAACCAATATTTTTGCATATTGGTTCCTATAAATTCTGCATACCATGTATACTAGGCTGTACAAAAGATCTTGGGTGCATCTCCATTCATTGATGGAAACTTTCTGAAGGGGAATTTTCAACTGTGCTATATGCGTTTCCTAACTCAACAAAATTTTATCATGCTGTGCAGTATATATACGAATTTATAGATAGATCATATACAGGGATGTGCAAAATAATTAGAGTATTTTCAGACGATTGATGGTAAATGCTGAAATTGGGTTTTCAAATGAGTTACGCAATTTCCAAATTGTTTACTTATACGTTAGACATAATTTTTCAGCTTATTAAACGGTGAAATTTTGTTACAGTAATCTGAAAGTGTTTCATAATCTATGTTCATTCTTTCTTGTTTAAATAAATTTTGCGCTCATTCATGAAATAATTTTCATGGATATATAAGTTTCCTATTTAGAATAGAAATTGCATTTTTATTGCCTGCAAATGTGATAGCTCTTTAATTTTAGTAAGCTAATTTTATAATAAAAAGCAATTAAGATATCTAAATTAAAATAGCTGAAATGCTTGTTTATTTATTTTATATGCAGAAAGATTACTTCACACCCATGACTTAAAATTACTTGTTTTAATATAGGAACAGTCGTGTTACCATTTCTCAACGACTTGCATTATCTTCGGCTGAGAGATGATGGTAGATTAAATTGTTAACAAAATGCAAATGCTCCTGTATATCATGATTAGATATTGTCTTTCTGCGCATTTTATTTTTTTTCTGCGAGATGACTTTTATATTGTTACGTAATAAACTAGCGAGCGAATGGTAAAAGTTTTATAAAACTTGGAGGGTTTTTTTTTGTGTGTTTTAATTTGAATGTGAGCTTTAAAAGCTGGCCTGAAATTAAATTTATCTATATTATTAGAGCCAGCAATTTTGACACAATTTTTAACGGCGTTATATGTTTTCCAGTTGGACAAAATTATAGTGTGTATAGCAACTGTTTTTCCCGAGCCTCATAGAAAGTGATAGAAATAAAAAATATTACCATTTGTTAAAGAAGTACCAAACTTTTATATTGTTTTTAAATCTAAATAAAAATATTTTATGAATTAATCAAAATTAACCTTTCTTTTTTCCTCCATATTTTCTGATATTTGAAACGAATCGGATAAAACCATATTTAAAAAAAAAAAAAAAAAAAAAAAAAAAAAAAAAAAAAAAAATTAACATTATAAAGCTTATGAATTTGTCTCGTGAAAATTTAATTGTTATATACGTCTTAAAGCAAAAAAAATCGATGAATTACAAGAGTCTTATGAATATTCTCATCTAATTTAGATTTATACGTTTTTAGAATTTCCAGGCGTTTTTTTCGACCACGTATATATATTGGTTTTTTTAATCGTGATGAAATCATACACGAATTTAATTCATCACATGAGTAGGATGAAGTAACATCGTTTGATTAGGTAATCAATCGTCTCTTTCACTTATGCGTCATCATTTGTCCACCGTGTGTATTTTTAAAGATGAATATGGAGATCAGTCTCGCCTACTTGAATAGACTCAGAAAGTCACGGACGTCCGCAAGGAAGGGCAACTGCCCCTGCCCGGATTTTCAAATTTCATTAACTATATTTTCTTTTTCTCTCGCGATATATATATATATATATATATATATATATATATATATAGTATTCTCAGGTGGGTTTAAATAATTAAATACAAAGAGAAAATTTACTAAGGATTTTTGCCAGGAGGTAGAGGGGGGGGGGGTCGCCGACACCGCTCTCCGTGGATGACATTTTTAGTTATGACTTTCTTTGTACTATCTTATATTTAAAATTCATCTTAAACAAAGCTTATTATAAAAATATGTATGATAATCACTTATACTGAAACAAACTAAGCTAAAAATTGGTAATAGTGAGATCAACATACGTTTCATCGCATGAATGGCGACATTTTCAACATTCTTGATAAAAATATTTTCGCAATTTTTTTTAAAAAAACAATAAATTGGTAAATAATATCACGAGATTTCATGTATAATGAAAACCAGTGTAAACATAAAATACAATAAAAATGGTTATTTGTGAGCGTGAATTAATTTCTACTGTTGTTACTAAACCTGCATGGCATCTCTTTCCAAATTTTAGGTAACTCAACCGAGATTAAATCTTTGCAAATACTCTCACTGCGTAAAAATATCTCTATTGATTCCCAAATAATGGATGGTAAATAAAATCTTGACGGATAAATTATTCCACTATTTTCAAAATTAATCTGTAAAGGTCCTTTGCTGCATAATCTGACCAAAGCTGTAGTTATCTTGTTGTATTTGATGTCTGCTATATGTTCTTTGATCTTAGTTTTAAGTATTGTGCTTGTCATACCTATATATAAAACATATATATATATATATAAGTAAACTCTTTCATTTTGAAAAAGCTTATTTTTGCGATTTTTAATAAGAGTTATTTGTTACATTATGTATTGCTTTTATGTTGACATGTTAAACAATGTCTTGGGTGTGGGTTTCTGATAAAAAAAAAAAAGAAATGTGTTTATATTATGTTTATATTCTTCATTGTTTAAAATAAATAAATAGATAATTGCAGCCTTCGAAGCGGACTACAAGCACATCTAAAATCTATTCCAAAATCTTGCTTGAAAGGCGTCCGTGCAGACCTACACTTACATGTGATCCTAGAATCATACATGTGGCTCCCTAGATGGATACAGCCATGTATTTTGGAATGTATTCACGTACGATTCTTCAAATGAAGTTTAAACGAAGGCGAATTTGATAGACTTAAGAATTTACGATGTTCGTGATCATATCGAAGTTTTGATCCCCAAAAGTCAGTCGGACACAAATAAATCCCGGTGATAAATCTTACATTTTTGAGCAGTTCAGATGCGAATTTTTCATTTTTTCATTGCACGTGTTAAAAATATTTATTTCCTGTGGAAAGTTATTATTACTTTTTTTCACAATGCTTTCTAATAAAGTAATCATGTTTTTATTGGAATGGAAATTTTAATCCATATATAAACTGCTAAATTATATGTCCTAAGAATTTGTTAATGCTATGGTGGATTTTAAAAACTAAATTTTTAATGGATTCACTTGAAATTTGGTCGAGTTATTAAAGACAGCCTAAAATACTTATGCACAATGTTTGAAATTAAAATATTAAACTTATTTTTAGTTATTGAATTTTAAATATCTTAATACGGCAAAAAATAAACGTATTTCAAAATGTTCTTTGCGTATTACTTTTCCACAAAATTCTTTATGAGATACTTTTTATATATTACAATGGAAGTTTGCAGGAATTTTAAAAGTTCACTTAACCCTTTATCACTGACGGTACTTTTAAGTACCATTAAAGAAAATTTAATATAAAATTTATTTAACCCATCTATTACTAAAAGTAGATTTTACTTTTCTTACGAAATACTTTGCTCGATCACATTTAGAAAGCGTAGCGAAACAGTCAGAGCTAATTATTTTATAAAGCAGTAGTTTTCTCAACCATTTACAAAGGTATAGCTTTTCTCTTATTAAAAATATGTCATATAAAAAATTTTGACTACGAAAACCTTTCCATTTATATATAGGATCGCAATACAATTATTTACATTTTATATATATATATATAAAGAATCGTAAGATTTTTCTTAACAGCATAGTTTGTTAATTAATACAATTATACTTGTAAATATTTTGTAAAAAGAACTGTAACTATCGATGGATTAAATCAGTTTTAATGAAAAATCATATCCAAATTTCATGTTATTAAAAGTTTTCTTATATATGTCTAGACACCAAGGAAGATAATTATTGACGTAGAGCAATTTCTGTATTCATAATTCCGTGCATAAAGGGTAAATTTATAAAAAGAATTTTTTTCTTTTTAAATATAATTATGCTTTTTTTGTTGTTGTTTGTTAAAAGCTATATATTTCCAAATTTTCAACACTAAAGTACCCCTGAAATGTAATCTTTTATGCTAATATTTACGTATTTATCATTGTATAGACGATATACAGTGTAAATTTCAAAAGAATTTGTTTATTAGGAACGCTCATAGAATGCTTTAAAATATAAAAATGAGCGAATTTTTCGATTTTTAGAAACCAGCATTTTAAGTATAATCAACTGTTTAAATATATAGTTCGTTTACAAATACTATAAGAGCGTATAGCTCTGCGAAAAAAAGTCAGAATTGAAGTATTAATTTCATAAATCACAAATAATAATAATAAATATATATTATTTTTAATTTTTGTTATCTATGGCTTGATTATGCCGAATTTTTCTTCTTTTTTTTTTTTCTTTTGTTCCCTGTTTTTTTTTTTTCTTTTTTGTTACGGTTAATACGGTTAATTAGAAATTTGCATTCAAGTAATGCTTCTTATTTCTACTTCAGAAATTAACCGTATTTTTGCTTATGATGTCGAAATTATCCCTTGTTATCCTTATTCCCTTAATCGTTTCCCTTGAAAACGAGTTTCAAATCCGAGTTTCAAAACGAGTTCCATTTTTATTCATGATTGTTCTTCTTTTTGCATTCCTTTTGTGGTTTTTTTTATTGAATTTATGTATTTTCCAATATATAATGCATTTCGGACAATGGATTTAATGGTGCTGTTAATGATTTAATTTTTTTTCTGGTCTTTTTTTCATTTGTTAAAATGTTTTAGTTACAAGTAGTTTAACCCCTTGAGGGGCAAGCAATTACGTTTGTGAAATGCTGAATTCCCACCGGAATCTTTGAAAAATTTTATTTCAAAATAAGTAAAAGCAATTTAACGGCTTTTTTCCACCAAAGTTAGAAAAGTAAAATTTAATAAAATTTTTCTGGTGTAAAACTTCATTAATTGTAGGTGGTATATAATATATACCGGTGCCCCTCAAGGGGTTAACAAAATATGTCAAATATTTCTGATTTCCTACAGTTTTTTTATGTTATAATGTTCGTATCTTAATACTTCATTTATAAGGTTTTGGATCTAGTCTTAAAAATGGATTTGGATCTAGTTTAAAAAAATCAATAGTGATTAGTTAATTTAATAATTTTCGTTCCAATTTTAAAATGTATGTTGTTTGCATCATCTCCTGATACTAAATTTAGAAATTATATTTCAAATAGATGATGATTTGTAATACTCTATAATGGTTATATATGTATATATACACTGCTCAAAAAAATTAGGGGAGCAAGCAAAAAAGTGGAGAGAACAGTGCAAGACAGCCATGAATGGGCATAAAATGGATAGTACACGTGTACCAATGCGAAATACAGAAAAAAAGACGCAAAAAATCTGTAAGGGAGCTTTTATTCTTTGAAAAGATGGAAATAATATGAAAAGATGGTTTGGGGGCAACAATTTGGTTTCATGTAAATGATAAAAGAAAGTATTGTTTAGAAATGATGCAAAATTTTTAATATGGCGCGTGGTCTCTTCGAACCGCTAAGACTGCTGCACATCTGTTTTCCATAGATGCGATGAGGTTATCGATAAGACTTTGGAGTATACTGTTCCACTGCTCAAAAATTGCAATCTCCAAGTATCAGACTGTAAAAGGAGGCCTTGGTTGCGCAGCAATGCGTCGTCTGAGTATGTCCCAAACATGCTCGATCGGATTTAGGTCAGGAGAGCATGCTGGTCATTCCATACGCTGTATTGTTTTAGCTGCAAGCATGTTTTCCACAAGACGAACTGTATGAGGTCTGGCATTATCATGCATGGAAAAAAAGAAATCACTTATAGCTGCAACATAAAATACGACACACGGTCTGTGTATCTCGTCTGTATAACTTCGGACCGTCAAAGTGCCATTCCGAATGATATGCAGGCCCGTACGTCCACCTATGCTGATTCTAGCCCATAGCATCAACCCACCTCGTCTGTAATGTGATCTTTCACGAACGAATGTGGGATTATTTTGAGTGCCTCTTTCTCTCCATACTAAAACACATCAGATGTCACATCCACACTGAATCGGGACTCGTCTATAACAGAAATTGACTCCAACAACGTTGCCTTCAAACTCGATGTTCAGTTGCACACCTTCTTTAGGCCGCACAGTTGCTTGAGATCCACGGAATACAGACCATTGGTGTACGTGCATAGAGACCATCCTGATGAAGCCTGTTTCGGGCTGTTTGGCTGGACATCCTTCGTCCTGTGGCCAAGAACAACTCTATTTTCAGCAGAGTAGCACTGCACGTTCCATCTCGACTAGCTGTTAACGGGATATATCGATCATCAGTTTCTGTGGTAGCACATGGCCGCCCTTGCCCTTGTCGATGTCTACCATTCCATGTGTCTTGGAATCGATTCCACAGCCTTGCATTGACACTTCTTGCGACCCCAACAGCGTCCGCTATACTTCGTCGTGTTTCCCCAGATTCAACTGCCCCGATAACACGCCAAGCCACGGATGGCACGGATGATTAAATCACATTGCTGTGACATTTTCAAGTCACATTTCCTCACAACACAAGCTGAGCAATTGAATTTCACAATTTTGACAGGGAAACAGACGTTTCTGCAAAATCCCGATTTCTACACTTATCTTTTTTGAAGTCATAAACTTTAATTTGCATGTGAAGTTTTTTTTATCTGTTTTCTACTACGCTTTCAATTATAGATGTTTTATTTTACTTTACTTATCGGTGTAAATATTTACGTAAATTTGTTAAAACCATGTGCTCCCCTAATTGTTTTGAGCAGTGTATATGTATCCCAAATTTAATGCATAATGTTTGTATCATCTCCTGATACTCAATTTACAAATTATATTTGAAATAGATGATGATTTGTAATATTCTATAATGGTTATATATATAAAATATCTTTGAATCAAAACTTATGTTACAAGTTCATATAACGATGTAAGCCAAACTTCTAAATGAAGATGGCTTGTAGAAATATAATACATTAATCAATATTAAAAAAAATGTTATAATAAAACTAATCCGCATACAGAACCAACAAATCAAACTCAAAATACTGAAAAACCTAAATAGTTTAATATTATATTGTATTTCTTATAAAATAGTTGAATAAAACAAAAGTGGAAAATTTAGTTTAAAAAAAGGGAGAAGGAATATTAGTCAGGGTAAAAATTCACAAAAGAATGCAAAGAAAAATGAATATCAAGAATATGAATAATACTTATATTGTGGAACTTTTCATCAGGTGCAATATCCCAAAATTATAAGCAAAACACAATTGATTTCTAATTGAGAAAAGCATGCATTGCATTTAAGAACTATTTCTCGAATTGCCCAATCAATTGTGCAATCAGATTTACAAGAAAATTAAAACCAAGAAAAATAACAAAAACAAAACAAAACCATTAAATTCCTGGAAATATAATGAAAAAAATAATACAACTGTGAAATAAATTATAGAATTAATAATTAAACAGAAAGAATGTAACAGGTTTTATATTAATTATGTGAAATATTTTTAAAAGAAATTTTGTTTAAAATGATATTGAAATAAATTTGAAATGTATTTAAAGTATATGAGTTAAATAATGCAAAAATATATTTAATATTTATCTTTAAAATAAATAATTAGATTAAACAGTATACTGAAATAATGTAATATACTTTATACTTATAATTTTAATTAATGTTAGAAATTTTACTTAATGATATTAAATAAATTTTAAATAATAAAAGAGCTGGACATTTACACCGTAAAAAGTTACATATAAACGTGAAAATAAACATCACAAGTTTACTAAACGGTGTATAAACTGTTGCAAAGGCTAAACACTATACAAACATTAAAATACAGTTAAAATATTCAATGTGTCGGCCATCTTCTGTGTTCATCAGGAAAACGATGTCGTAATGTCTTCTAAAAACAGTGCAAAACCGTCTTGAATCAAAAAGGTTCGTTATATATCCGGTCAAAAATCACTTTAACCAATTACAATCAAGAAAACATGCAATGGCACCATCTATCAGAAAAAAAAATAAACTACAATTTCAAATGATTTAGATTATGGCGCCGTCTACCAGGTGAAAAATTAATAAAAGAAAATCAAATGAACAATGTGGCATGCAGTGGCCACATCTATTGCAAGGCGATGCAAATAAATGCAGAACTTAACTTGCCCATGTCACGACGTCATTCCTTGTCATTTACCAAAGCTGTTAAGTCTCTGGGGATGTGGGACATAGGTCCTGGGCTCCTCGGCAAAATTTCTTCGAATCGTCAAGACCGTTTTGCTCTGTTCTTAGAAGACATTACGACAACGTTTTCCTGATGAAGGTCACAGAAGATGACCGAAACGTTGAATATTTTAACTGTATTTTAATGTTTGTATAGTTTTTAGACTTTGCAACAGTTTATACACCGTTTAGTAAACTTGTGATGTTTATTTTCACGTTTATATGTAAATTTTAAATATTTATTATATCAAAACACATGTGATAAATAATTTATTGTTTTATATATTTATTTAGTAATATATTTCATGAAAAATCTTGACATTATCTAAGCAATAAAATTAATCTTAATAAATTTATGCATATTTTACAATCCTCATAATATTAAAATAACAAAAACCATAAGATTAATACTTTTATTTTTACTATTTCCTCCTGAAAAATATTGATAAATAATGTATATATTTAATATTTAAATATTAATCCCATTTTGATTTAAATGAAGCCTCATATAAATAATAAATGTAATAACATTAAGAAATATTATCAGAAATCCTATAGTGAAAGTAAACACTTAGCCAATGACCACAGATTTTTTTAAATTTATATATGTAAATGTATATACGTAACACATACACTATATTGCCATTAATGACCGTCAACTTTCAATTTTAGACATTTTATCGAATATTTAGAAATATACTTGACAGATTCTTCTGGAATTTCAGGATTGGAAAGAACAGATATGACCTCATATTTAGCAATGTCGATTTGATAAGGGGGCAATTAGGGGGCCAACAAAAAAATCAAAGAAAACAACAATACTTGGGATCACCCTGTAAAATAAAATGCACGAAATGATCTACCGCTACCGAATATAAATAAACAGACATTGTGCAATATGTGTATTCTTTTGTGTAAGAATAGCACGTATATTAATAGAGATATAGTGATTTATTTAAAAAAATTCTTGCATGTTTTTGCTTAACATGCAGGGTTTTCAACCAAATTTAACGCTGGTTTCAGAAAAATTGACAAAATATAGTAGAAACAATATAGTGTGTCTGGAATATAAATATATTAAATATTTTAGGAAATATGAGCAGTTGTATGAAATAATTTTTATCTGCGCATGCGTGAACGATAACAAGGATCATTTTACATAATTTAATAGTCAACTCTGTGGAGCAACTTATTTTAAAAAATCTAGTCAAATATCGTAAAAATTTAGAAAGATATCGGCGTTAAAGTGAGCAAATTTTTAGTTATTCTCTAAAAGCAGCTGAATGATAAGGGATTTTACACAAATTGTCATTTTTTATTAACTGACTTTCAGAAAAAAGTTGGTATTTAGTGAGTATCAACGAGTAGATTTGGAAAAAAATGCTTCGATTTTGATACTTCTATTGATCATGGTATAGGTTCGTTCTGGTGGTTATCCAAGAAGAACTAAAGCATCAATATTAAAAAAAATTAAAAATTAAAAATGACACTTTGTGGAAAATCCCTTATCATTCAGCTGCTTTTAGAGAACTACTCAAAATTTGCTCACTCTAACGCCGATATCTTTCTGAATTTTTACGATATTTGATTAGATTTTTTTTTTTTTTTTTAATAAGTTGCTCCATATTAAAGACAATATTCAATAATTTCAAGCGTAATTTTCACTGCTGAAAAGTAGTTGGAGAATTAATTAAAAATTGAATATATTCACCGATGCTGGGTTCATTTGCGTCTGATGCTACGCCGCAAGATTGTGTGCTCATGAAGACTATTCCATCTAATAGCTGCGATAGCAGACTTACCAACTTATGTGAGTGAGAGATGCCAAGCTGGGCATCGTCCTCGTGGCTTAATGGTAGAGCATTGGAGCGTTATTCCAGGGGTCCGGGTTTGATTCCCGGCTTGGACATTTTTCACTCTGTTGTCTTACGCTTAGTTAGCAATGTAATAATTCACGTCTTTAATATTCAATAATTTCAAGCGTATTTTCACTGCTGAAAAGTAGTTGGAGAATTAATTAAAAATTATTTAAACTGATTGAATATATGTATACTAGGGGGTTCAGCCCCCTGCGAGCTACGCCCGCCAATCCTCGTTCAGGCTTCGCAGCTTTTGAAAGTATACTGACGTACCCTGTTAAAAAAATATTGCCAGGTTACGGAGGATATGATCAGTATAACAGCGGCTATCTTCTGCAATCGCGTTGTCATGCTTTTCCGTTTGAATGGCCATTTTTCGTTTACCAGGGCCGGCCTCATTCATCGCTGTCTTAATAAATGACGTCTGTTTTTGGACTGATAAATAAGACCAATTGCACATTTGAAAATTAGCTTGTATAAAATGACTAGGTTAAAAATGACGCTAGCTTTCTGAGTTTTATAATGACGCTATGGACTATTCTTCTTCCTTTAGGTTTCAGGTTTAACAACTCTATCTGCTTGGGGAATAGTTTTCAGATCCACATATTGAAAAGTATTGTGTTTTGAAATTTTACGCTTATATTTTACATCTTAATCGAGTTTTAGATATTTCAGGAACAGGTATAGCTTATTCATGAATTCTTTACTCTATTTTAATACGCCGTGATGAATATTTTCAAGTTAATTTAACAATTTATATTGTTTGTATGGTACTACTTAATTATCCCGTCGACCAAAAAACTATCGCCAAACTATAGGATTATATGCCAACAAGGGATGATCGTAAATGTCGCGTTCACTTGACTTTAAACACGATACACATGTTTGTTACGTCATCAAGTAATTTTTCATTCGACTTTTTATTTGTATTTTTCAATTCCTACTATTAGTTCACACTCTCCCTATATTTATTTATATATATATTTATATATTTATATGTCTTGTTCAAATTTTCAATCGTTAATAAAATACTCATTATTCATCCTATCAAGTTGAAATAAATTTTTTTAAACTTGTACTGGATGACAATGGATGTTAATACAGTTTTTTCAAACATTAATTAATTAATTAAATTTTAATTAATTTTAGTTTTGCATGGGAAACAAAACGGCGACCATTGAAGATCAATGAAAGTATTTTCAGTAAGGGGTCACCATAGGCGGGACCCTGTTATGTCGCCAAATACCGCCAAGTTTGTCGCCAACTTGGCGATGGCTGCCAAAATGAGTCGCCAAAAGTGACGCCAACTAGGCGATGTCTCTAATATTTCGCCAAATTCCTTAGAGTTCCATTGTAAACCTACTTGCTTATAGAAAATCAACAAATTGAGATATTTTAATGCAACAAAAACTAATATTAGCTTAAGGGATTATATTAAATTTTTCTTTGATGACCTAAGTAGGAATTGACTTTAAAAACAAAATTTTTATATTACTTGTTATTAATGTTTTGCTAATTTATTTGTTCTATCGTACTTACAATTATGTTTGTGTGTGGCAGTCAAATCTTGTGACTCATTTTTCACCCACTTGTTGTTGACATAGAGCTTTGAAATTTGGAATATATGTGTATTCCTGAGGGCAACACATGAATTGGACATTGATTTTTTAAAATTCGATCCCTATGGGGGTCAACGGAGAGGGAACAACTGTTGATTTCCTATGGAGAAATCAGTATCAGTTTCAACAATGAGTAATTGTTAAAAATTGCTAATGGCAGGGTAGCCACAATAGCGCCAAATGTTGAACTCACTTGGCGCAATATCGTCGAATTTGGCGACAAAAATAAATTACCATATATGAAGACAACTTGGCGATAGCTAGCTAATTTGGCGAAATTCTAAATTCTACTTTTTTTAGTGCATTAAAAAAAAAATAATAATCTATATTTTTGTGAATTTTAATGAAAGCATGTTTAAAAAAATCTTTTTTCGAATTCATACTTATTTAATATATATATATATATAAGTTTGTATAATTTGGCGAAATTGGTCTACGGTATAATCAAGTAGTATCGTTTGTATTAATTAATAAGAAAATCCGAATAATCTAATATGTACTTAATTGAACAGTTATTCGTACAAAATAAATCGAAGGTATTTTGCGCATACATTTATCTGTATTTATGTTCATCATTCATGCTTATCAAGTAATTTAATATATAAGCAAATTTGCTTGATGCACTACTATTATACCATGTATCATTTTAAACGATTATTGTCCTTTTCTCTTTAAAATTGAAAAGGAAATCTTTTTTTCCGTTTATGGAATTTGAAACTGACAGACGATTTTTGATTTCGGACGATCGAAATGTGAAATTTTTTAATTTTCTTGAAAAACATAATTTAATCTCAATATTGTTTCACTATCAATTGAAACAAAAGATATAATTTCAATTATCAATGTGAAATTGACCAAAAAGAAGAATAATAATACTTATAGTTTTTACCTGCTCTCCCCTTAATAATAATAATAATAATGGAGTAATTTTGTTGCCTTCACAGATTTTCACTACAGAAATGTAATTAAAATTAGAAAAAAAACAATATTTAAAAAACTAATTCAAATTTTAAAATTCTGATACCATTTTTGAAATCTGTTGATCAATATGGATTTTTGGTGTTAATTTCACCGCATAATATTCGATATTTCAGGAGAAATAGCCGTAAAACTGAATCAGTCGTATCAGTCGTTTCATAAAATCGTTTCATTAGGATTTTATATATATAGGGTAAATATATTATAGATATATAATTTGGTCGATTTTGAACGTCCACTGTCTCTGTAAGTTATTTATTGTATTAATAAAATATATCTCACGTGCCATTATTATTATTATTATTATTATTATTATTTATATATTTTTTTTATTTACTTAGTGACTTTTAGTTATAATTATCGAGAAAGTAATGAAGCGTATTTTGCTCTTTTTGCAGAAAAATATAAGAAAATAAATGGAACTAAAATTTAAAAGTTTCATTGTCGAAACTGGGAGATTTTATTTGGTTATTTTCTTTAATTAGCTCAATAAGATTATATACTTTTCATATTTGTGATACAATAAAATTTTGTAATAATTAATGCGAGGTTTATTCATAAGTTAATAAAAATAAAGCGCTTGTGTATTTATCTTATAAAGATCCCCCCCCCCCCCTTTTCCGTTTACAGTAATAAGGGCAAATGTACTGATCAGTTGCTTCAACGTCAGCTCTGTAAATGCCTCTTCTTTTTTTTCGGTGGGGGGGGGGGGGGGACGGCTTAATTAAATTTATTATCTGAAAATCACATTAATTCTACCGTATGTAAGGTTTTAGGTAGTCCAAGTCTGACACTTACAAAACATTTGTTACTACACGTTTTGATGCAATTTTGTTCTATAATTGTTTAATTTCTTAGAATTCTCGGGATAAAATTACTTTTCTTGTTATATTATACCCCTCCCCTATATTGATATTAAGTGCATAATGTTAAAATATAATGTTTTTCTTTTTAATTTCGGCTTTCTATGCATAAGTGATAAAATCTAAAATTCCCGTTTTCTTTATTTTTTAGCTCGCAGGTTATCAAAGCCTGAGAGCTAATGCGACCGCCGGTTCTGTATGTATGTATGTACGTACGTAACGCACTAATTCTTGATAGAAACATCCGATTTGCTTCAATTTTTTTTCTAGGTTCATTTTGATAAGGCGCTTCCCTGATTAATTTGGGGGGGATAAAGGGGGGGAAGGGTAGCTAGTCCCCCCTTAATTTAGATAAATGGATTTTTCATGCAGAATTATTCGATTTGCTCAGTGATATCGTACCTTCGCCACAAATTTTCGACGGGGAAGCAACAGGCATTTCCGTGGAGGACAATAGTCTTTTGTGTAAAGGCATGCAGGGGAAATAGCAGGCATACTTCTGCCCTTGGGATCTGCTCAACAGGGTATTTCCACTTTTCCAAGAAATAGGGAGGACTGGACAATGTGTGGAACTCGTCCCCAAAGTGAAAGTAAAAAGAGGCTCAGGCAGGAGTTGGTGTGGAGGTTGGAGGTTAGACTGGGAGACACTGATGAAGTGATGTTGTTTTTTACCAACGGAAGAGATGCGAGTAAAAATCGTTTTACTCAGGTTGGCTATGAGAAGTATAGAACTGTTAATAAAAAGTGAGAGTGTCTACCTATGAATGGTAAAGTTTGTTATTACATTTTTCAAATCTATTTTAGTTGTTCTAATAAAGGACTTTGGTAAGAAATGTGTATTATTTTTCAACGATCATCTCACAAGAGCTTAGGGAACCAAAAAGCTCTGGCCCACTACATCACAGTTATAGTATTATACATGGTAGCAGCGGTGGGATTAATTAGGTCTAGCATAAATTAGACTGGACCCACGTGAAATTGATGTACAGAAGGAAATTGTGTTAGAAACAAGGACAGTCGGTGATGAAATCTTGTGTTTGACGAGAAAGATGTTCAAGTGTATCCGGTGAGGAACTGTGAAATCGGGAGTGTCGAATATGTTAGCTGGTATGTAACAAAGACTAAGGATCCGACGATATAGAAAATTTCTTCAGTAAACGTCCAGTGCAGTGGATAGAAGACTATTCATCGATCGCCCTTAGGAATCCATGGAGACAGCTTGTGTGTAAATTTCCCGGCGGAAATCAAGTTAGATCCGGAGATACGACAGTACCTGAAAAAAAAAGTGCAGGAAAGCCTTGGAGCAGTGTAGAGAAATGCCTACATTTGAAGGTAAGCCCTTTTATGAAATTTTCCAGAGAGGTCTGTTAGGATTTAATATTGTATATGTCTGTTCTTGGTAATTTGTATATGTTTAATAGATAAAAAGTCTAGGGTAGCTATTAATTTGGGATAGAAATTTTTAGTTAGAATTTTTATATTAAACGGGTTTCTTAAGGTCTGTACGGTAATTCATTTGGTTTTGAAAATTTAATATTTATGTATTTCATAATTTACTTGGGGATAGTAAATTGCGGTTGATTAATAAAAGAATATTAATCATTAAAATTAATCATAGTTGTGGATGTAACTTTTAGTTATAAAGTTGGGGCATATACAGCTTTTGTTTATTACAGCAATAAAGTTATTTGAAATTTTATGGGTATGCTGTAGGAAAAAGCGGGATTAGTTGTTTTTATATAAATTGTATTTATATAATACTGTGAGTATCAAAATAATTTTGAGGATTTACTCGGTTTTAAAGGATATAACAAGTGCATGAAAATTTTCGGTAGGAAAATTGTATTATTGTTTTATGCATTGAAATATATCTAAAGGATAAAATCCTATTCCTTATTGTGTTTTTGGTTTTTGGTGTTTTACAAATTGTATATATTTGTGTATTTTTGTGATTAGTATACTTTGGGGGAAAATCAAGGAAGAATTTCTAGGGAAATATACTAAAAATATCTTGCTTTTGAGACCAACGTGTCGGCAACTGATAAGAAAAAAACTATAATTCAGGCTATTTTAGAAGCATCGGATTATAATGAGAGTTTTGCTAAATCGAATTTGGAATGTATTCTTAAAGAGGATGCAGAACGTAAAGAAAACGAAGGACGTGAAAAAACAAGACAATTTGAGTTAGAAAAATTAAGAATTCAAAATTCTTCGGAAACTGTTAGTCTTTCGTCTAGTGATATGAATGTAGGTTCGCATAGGAATCCAAAAATTAATTTGAAGGAATTAGTTCCACGCTTTGATTCTAAATTAATTGACATCACTCTTTTCTTTATGATCTTTGAAAAATAGGCGGAAAAAGCTAAAATTTCGCAAGAGGATATGGTTAGCCAATTAATTCCCTTATTGCCATCAGATATCGCGGAAATTATAGTGAAACAACCAGCAGAACTAGGAGATGATTTTCAACATGTAAAAAAAGTTTTATTAAATCGTTTTAGATTGGGAACAGGTGCTTTAAAACAGAAGTTTGAAAATCATCAAAGGAAACCTGGAGCGTTATGGGTAGACTTGGTATATGAATTAAGGGGTTATTTGGATAATTGGTTGAAATCATTAGAAATAAAGGATTTTGAGTCTTTAAAAGAACTCATGCTCACTGAGCAAGTAAAAAAACGCGTTCCTTTTGAAGTAAAAGAAAAAATTATGGATGAATGGGATGAAATGAAAGAGGCTTCGAAGCTTGCTGATAAATGTGACAAATATGAGAGTATTAGAAGTAGTTTCAGGAAATCAGAAAAAAAATCCGGGAAAAAAAAAACCTTATTCAGAGATGCAAAATTTAAATCCGAAAATTAAGGGTGAAGTAAAAGCTAAATCGGAGTTAGAGAATAAAACGGAAAATTTTAAAAATGATAAATTTAAACAAGACCAGCCTTTTGAGAGGAAAAGGCAGATTAGGTGTTTTTTGTAATCAACCAGGGCACATAAAACCAGATTGTGCGGAATGGTTAAAAAAGAAAAATCAGTTCAATACAGTTAATCATTTAGGTAATGATGTTGATTTAGGGTATTGTTTTAAACCTTATCTAAAAAAAGCTCTAATAAACGGGGTTGAAAGACACTATTTGAGGGACACGGGAGCAGGGATTGATCTATGCAATAGAAATTGGGTTAAAACAGAGGATTTTACTGTAGATATAACTTGGGTACGTCAACCTCTTGATAATGAATGTAAATGTTTACCATTACATGGGTGACTATAAAAGGGGATTTTGGTTGCATCACCACTAAGGCGGCGATTAAACCATCGGAGTCGGAGCAAGGTTACTATCTCTTAGGTAATAAAACTGCGGAGCTTATTGAGCAAAATAAAGGAAATGGTGTTCCTATAAATATGGTAGTTACCCGTAGTAGGACGGATTCTTTAAAAAATAGAATGGAGCAACGGGATGCTGATAATGAAATGTCGTTTATTGAGCAGGCAAAGTTAGAAGAGCAACCAGGTAGGGTAGAGAAAATTGGGGATTGCTCACAGAACAAAGAAACGCAGGTAGTTCAAATGGATGAGAATAGACAGGATGAAAGTCAAATCGAAGATCTTATGTTATTACCGAAATGGGAGGTGAAAGATAATATGGGATTGAATAAAATTACAGCGAAAGATTTCAGCTTAGCTCAGAAACAGTGCTTATCTTTAAAAACATTATGGGAAAAGGCGAATACAGGTAATGTAGAAGAAAAGGAATTTAAAATAATGGGAAATAAATTAGTAAGAGTTTCACATTCAAATAGTGGGGATGAGAAATTACAATTATGTTTGCCATTAGAATTTAGAGAGAAAATAACGAAAATGTGTCATGAGGAAGTTGCGGGACATTTAGGGGCGACTAAAATAAAAGATAGGGTAATTAAATGCTATTTTTGGCCAAATTGTTACAAGGAAATTGAGGCATTTGTAAGAACTTGCGATCTGTGCCAAAAGGTTGGTAAAAATAGAGATAAAAAGAAAGCTCTCTTGAAGCTCGTGCCAATAATTTCAGAAGTTTGCTCCAGGATAAATATTGATGGTGTAGGCCCCTTGAGTTTAAGCGAGAAAAATAATAGATACTTGATTACTTCAATTTGTGTTGCGTCAAAATATCCAGATGCGATTCCAGTAGAAGATTTAACTTCTCCGTCAGTGATTGGGGGCTAATACAAATATTTTCTAGGGCTGGTTATCCAAAAGAGGTACAATGTGATTTGGGTAGGTCATTTACAAGTGAGTTGGTATCGGAATTTTTTGATAGGTTTGGTATTAAAGTTGTACATAGTTCAGTTTGCCACCCAGAATCGAATAGCGTTGAACGGATGCATGGTAGTTTAAAAAAGGTTATAAAGACATTATGTTTGGAGGCAGGAAAAGATTGGGAAGCAGTCTTGCCAATGGCTTTATTTGCTTTGAGGACTGTAAGTCATGAAAGCACGGGATTTAGCCCTGCTGAGCTTGTACATGGTAAGAATTTACGAATGCCACATACTCTTGTATATGAAAATTGGATGGAAAAGGAAACGGTAAATCAGAATGTAGTGGACTATATTTTGAACTTAAGTAATAGATTAAAACATTGTCAAGAATTAGCGTGTAAAAGAATGAAAGAGTGTCAGGCGAAACGAAAACAATGGTATGATAAGAATGCGGTGTATAGAAAATTTAATGTTGGAGATAAAGTGTTAGTTCTGGCTACTTCGAAACCAAATAAAATGGCGGTTAATTGGATAGGACCGGGAACTATTACTAGTGTAATATCTCAAACTAATTATACTATCGATATTCCGGAAAAGAGAAATAAGTCTACTATTTATCATGTTAATTTAATTAAACCATATTATAGTAGACCTGAATTTGTAAATTTGTTGATTGATGAGGAGTGTGAGAAAATTGAGGATCAAACGGAAATTCCTTATCCCATTGCGGATCCCACTCAATTAGACTTTTGGGAATTAGTAAAAGAAAGTAATTTGGAAAAACGTGTTTCTACAGAGCAAATAGGAGATTTCAGGACAATGATTGAGCGTCATATGAAAGTTTTTTCTACGGACCCTGGGAGTACCCCGTTAGTTAAAATGGACATTGTTTTAACGGATGATGTGCCGGTAAGATCAAAACCATATCGTATGTCGCCGAGACAATTAGAGATTATGCGTGAAGAGATTCGGAGGCTTTTAGATTTGGGTGTGATTGAAGTCGGCAATCAGATTATGCTTCGCCTATGATTTTGGTTGAGAGTGCGGGTAAAGACGCTCGCCCTTGTGTGGATTATAGGAAATTAAATGCAAAGACTAGAACTGAATTTTTCCCTTTGCCAAACATTGAAGAGGTCGTTGAGAAAGTGAGTGCAGCGCCTTTTATTACTATTATGGATCTGACGAAAGGTTATTTTCAGATTCCTCTCACGGAAGAAGCTCAGAGATATGCGGCTTTTGTAACACCATTTGGGACATTTTACCTAAAGTCATGATGTTTGGACTTTTAAATTCAACATATTATTTTTGTAAATTGATTGCCATAGTTTTATATGGGTTAGAGTCATTTGCGGTTCCATATATCGATGATATAGCTATATTTTCTTTGACCTGGGAACAACATTTAAAAGATGTGGAGGCGGTTCTTAAGCGGTTAAAAGAAGCAAATCTAACGGTGAAACCATCCAAATGCCAATTCGCGCAAGATCACGTAAAATTTCTGGGACACGAAGTTGGGTCAGGAAAAAGTTCTCCTAGTGAAGCTAAATTGCAGGCTATTAAAGATTTTCCAATTCCGACGACGAAAACACAGCTAAGAGCATATCTGGGAATGGTAGGATATTACGCGAGGTACATAAAGAATTATGCTACCATAGCAATACCGTTAACAGATGCTTTAAAAGGGAAAATAAAAAAAGAAAAAATCATATGGGACGAGCAGTGTAATAATGCATTTGAAAAATTAAAGTTAAAATTAATGAAAAGTCCTGTGTTATATGCGCCTGATTTTAAGCAGAAATTCATTGTGCAAACAGATGCGAGTTTGTATGGGGCAGGAATTGTTTTATCTCAAATTATTGCAGGTGAAGAGCATCCAATTTTGTATCTTAGCAAAAAATTTTCTCGTGCGGAGCAAAATTATAGCACGTTAGAAAGAGAATTAACGGCTATAGTATATGGATTAAAAAAGTTAAATTATTATTTGGATGGGCAAAAATTTGAAATACAAACGGATCATAATCCATTAGTGTACTTAAAGAAAATGGTTGGTACAAACTCTCGTTTGACACGTTGGGCTCTATTTTTGCAGCCATTAAATTTTGAAATTACACATAAGCCAGGAAAATTACATGGAAATGCAGATGGTCTAAGTAGGAAGATTTAGAATCAGAGTTGGATTTTTTGTTTGAAATTTAGTGTTCAAAATTTTAATACTTGTAATTAGGGCGTTTTATTAAGATATTGTGCTGTATGTAAAAATTTAGTTACCTAGATTGTGTTATAGTGTTTTTTTTTCTTTTTTGGGTTAGTATTATATTCAAATATTTTAAATTTAAATTAATTGTTCTAGCATCAAAAATGTAAATTCTTTTTATTCTTTTGATTAATTATGTGTAAGGAAAATTCTAAAAATTTCATATTTTTGGTATGTCCTTTGAAACTGAGAGTGGATATTCTTGAATTTAAGTAGAACTTTCATAATTGGGTCAAAAGTCTAAATGATATTTTATTGCTGATTTAATGGTGTGCTTGACCTCTCGGGAAATCTATTAAAAGGGCTTATTACGTGAATTCATGCCAAATATTTCCTGTGGAAATCTCTTTTGCGGGGAGGTGTTGTGATATCGTACCTTCGCCACAAATTTTCGACGGGGGAAGCAACAGGCATTTCCGTGGAGGACAATAGTCTTTTGTGTAAAGGCATGCAGGGGAAATAGCAGGCATACTTCTGCCCTTGGGATCTGCTCAACAGGGTATTTCCACTTTTCCAAGAAATAGGGAGAGATGCGAGTAAAAATCGTTTTACTCAGGTTGGCTATGAGAAGTATAGAACTGTTAATAAAAAGTGAGAGTGTCTACCTATGAATGGTAAAGTTTGTTATTACATTTTTCAAATCTATTTTAGTTGTTCTAATAAAGGACTTTGGTAAGAAACGTGTATTATTTTTCAACGATCATCTCACGAGAGCTTAGTGAAAAAAAAAGCTCTGGCCCACTACATCACAGCTCCAAATTTGGTATATTGGTTTATTATGTTAAAGAGCTTCCCTGATTAAATATGGTAGTTCATTAGTTAAGTATAAAGGCAGGAAAGAGGGGGGGCGGGCTAGACAATCCCCCTCCCTTAATTTAGATAAATGGGTTTTTCATGCAGAATTACTCGATTTGCTCCAAATTTGGTATACCGGTTTATTATGTTAAGAAGCTGCCTTGATTAGATTTGATAGTTTATGGGTTAAGTATAAACGGGGGGTAGTCTCCCCGTTAATTTAGATAAATGGGTTTTTCATGCAGAATTATTCGATTTGCTTCAGATTTGATATACCGGTTTATTCCGATATGGCGCTTCCTTCATTAGATTTGGAGGTTCATTGGTTAAGTATAAAAGGGGGGAGGGGGGCAAGTCCCCTCCCCTTAATTTAGATAAATGGATTTTCATGCAGAATTATCCAATTTACTTTTTTTTCTATGTTCATTCTGATAAAGAGCTTTCCTAATTAGATTTGGATGTTCATTAGTTAAGTATAAAGGGGTTAAAGAGGGGTTAGCCCCCCCCCCACCCTTAATTTAGCGATATGATTTTTTTCATGCAGAATTATCTGATTTGCTTCAGATTTGGTATACATGTTTATTATGTTAAGGAGCTTCCCTGATTAGATTTGGATGTTCATTGATTAAGAATAAAGAGGGGAAACAAAGGATAATCATACCCCTATATTTATTTTTGAGGGGCATTATTCTTTGAAATAAGAGTATAATATACAATTAGTGTGAATATCCTATGAGCTCAAAGCCATCAGTTTAACTGGGCACTTTTCTTTTCTTTTCTTTTTTTTCTTTTTTTTTTTTTTTGCAATCTGTTTTAGACAAAACGCAGTGCTAAACACATCTGTCTTTTTCTCCTTCTTGCATAAAAAAAATCACAAGTTATAAGAAATATGTTAAAAATGCAAGTAAAAGTTTAAAATCTCTTTATAAAATACAATGCAATTGAGGGGGAAAATACCCTTCTAGATTACGTCCCAAAAAGAAGGAAATGAAACTTCCTTAAGATTTAATCTCTTATCCTGATAGGGAAAAAAAAAAAAAAAACACGTACTACAATTACTAAAGTAACAGTAGGTCGTAATTCTTCCGTCTGCTGTCTGAGTAGTAGAGTGTCTTCTTTTACCTGAAGAAAAAGAATTAGATCTCTCGAAACGCCTTCCGTTTTCATGGTTTTCATTTTCTTTTTTAAGGGGTTTCAGGACATTTAAAGCTTTAAAATTTTCGAAATTTTAATTTTTTTTTTGCACGTTAAACTCCTATTTTTTTTTAACATTTTGATACAATTTTTCCTTGAAATTCCCATTAGAACAGAAGTTATGGCTTTTATAATTATACCCGCCCAATAGCTGAAGCGTTGTTGCCGAAACTTTTAAATCATTTTTCTCCAAATGACGTTTTGGGCATAACGCGCGCGGTATCTCTTAAACTTCTGAATATTTTTTCATGAAAATTTTAAATCGTATGTTTCATGTTAGTCTGTATAAATTGAACCTAAAATTTCCTTTTTATTGTTCAAAGAAATATTTTTTTTTAGGTGATTATACTGTTGAAATTTTCTAAATTTTGCATTAGCTAAATACAACGTTGTATTAAAAATATAAAATTTCTTTAAATACAAATTTAATTAGGTTCAGGGTAATTATTATAATCTGAAGTATAAATAGGTACTAAAATATTCATTCTAACTGCAAAATTTATTTTGTAATCCTGCGTGTTATCTGTTATGTCGATTTTCTGCCCGTCAAATGTTTGACAGTTTGGAGCCCTCTGTAAATGCTAATTCTGAATCATGCAATTTTTTAGATACATGAAATGAAAGAACATGCTTATATCTTTCATCCCAATTAAAATTGTGTCTTAAAATGAAATACATTTTAAGATATTAAATGTTGAAAATGGTCTTTTTTCATTTTTTACAATTTTAAGAGTTTTGAGATCCTATAAAGGTTCTCTCTCCTTTAATTGATTACTCCCAGGGGTCTGTCCAGGCTTTTCTCTGAGGGTCCTGTTTTTGTGAAATTGTGAACAGCTTTTTTACATTTGTGAAAAATCTAATCTTAATTTTGAGCATTTAAAATGTTCGTTATATTAAAGTTCTTTTTTATATGTTTTTAAGAAGATATGTGTATGTAAAATATATATTTTTTATGTAAAAGTGACAAGCAGATTTCACTCTTAAATGATTAAATTTGTGAAAGGTTTAGTTTAGAGCTGGAAAAATTTTGTAAAAGGCCTATTTTTACGGTAAAGAATTTTGTAAAGGTGACATTTTTAAGGTGAAAAGTTTTGTGAAGTGTCCTAGATTAAACATATTTTGAAGGGTCCTGTTTTGAGATGGAAAGTTTTGTGAAGGGTCCTGTTTTGAGATGAAACATTTTGTGAAGGGTCCTGTTTTGAAATGAAAAATTTAGTGAAGGGACCTCTAAAGAACCCGATTGTTATCTAAATAGAACCCTGACTGAAGATTGCTTATTGGTTTTTGCCTGAAACTTTTATTCATTTCTATTGTTCATTTCTTTATTACGTGCAGATGTTTCGCTTTGCATGTTGTAGTTAAAAAAAAAAAAAAAGTTTCTAGCATCCGCAGAAAAACATAAAATTGTGAAAGTTTATGTATAGGAAGGCAATTCAACTCTAAATAAAACTATCGCGAGAAAATTTGAAGCACCGAAGAGATGAAAATTTACTTTGTTTAAATCTTTTCCCGTAATTTATGTAAGCGAGTTCTTATAAAACTTTCCTTAGTAAAATCTTTCAATCTGTTTTCGTATTTGTCTTATGTTTCTAAGATACAAAGTGATCGTAAAAACTCGCCCAGTTGTCGAACTTATGCATTGAAAACATCGTTTTCAAAACTTCTTTGAAATTTATTCTTCCGCTTAACCATTAATGGCTACCCTGAGTTTATGGATAATCTCCGTTGTCATGGTAACGATGCTGCTCCGTTCACTCCGGTGAATAAGGATAAAGAAACACATTCTCTAAACAATTTTCCCGCATTTCCATCTTAATTTTTATTTTCTTCCGGCTAATCTTAAACTTAAGAATCTGTTGCGTTATTTGATATGGAATTTCGCCTGGAATTATTTTAATCGCACGTGTCATTTTTCAGCGGGCCTTATTTCGGTGTTGTTTTCGAAAAAAGAATGTTCTGAAAATGAAATAAATTAGCTTTTCTTTTATTTCGTAAAAAAATTCAATATCGCTATTATTAAATTCATAGTGTAAGCTTTACATATGTATCTTAGTTTAAATATTTTTTTATTATTATTCACTTTACTCACTCTTCTTCTTTTTTTTTTTTTTTTTAATGTATGAGATATTCGAAAATATCTCAAGTAAGTTTGAAAAATAAGTGTCGTACGCGAAAATAAGTATCTTTAAATAAATATATATATGTGCGCTCATAAACAACACCACAGGAAGGAACTATAGATACAGAAAGATAAATCACCTGACGCGTGGCGGCTCGCGACTAGTTACGGCAGAAATATATGGATGCATCAGACATTTTACTATTTCGAAATCGATGTCCCTTCATAAGTATCGATATATCGGTACATCTGTATTTACACTCCATATAGTAATGCTTCTTAGAAATTAATACTTTTCATATAAAACCGTTTTAACATATATTTTTAAATAAATTTAACAAAATCGATTATATTCTTTCAGAAAAAAGAAAAAAAAAACTTAATTATAAAACCTATTTTTAATGATTTAATATGTCTGAAAATTTTGGGTAATGTGAAAATAGCGTTCATACCGTCAGAAAAGCAATCCGTATTATTTTCATAATTACTTGGATATCTGTATTTATCGGCACCTGGCAAATATAAATCATAAAGCAAATATTTTTGTAATTTGGAAAGGTTTAAAACAGGGCTGTCCAACATTTCAGTAAGCGCGGGTGCACCTCATCTAGTGGCAAACATTGAAGGGCCCCATTTGTTCACATGCCTGGAAACATAGATTTTTTTATTCGAATTTGTACCGGAAATTCTAAAAGAAGAATTTTTACTTTAAGTAATCCTAAAGTGTCTGTCATTAAATAAAGTAAAAATTATCATTCGGATTTTCTGGTATGTATTCAGATTTTCTGAATAAAAAAGGAGGCCATTCTGGCAACCCTGGTATAGTAATGGTTTGCAGACGTCATGGCTTTGTGGCATTGTGAGGCCTTATGTCTCACAAGCCCCCTTTTATTCAGAGCTCGATGGGAAAAAGAATTGCAGAAAAAAGCATAAATCATAGTACATTTAGAATTCAGTTTTCCTGAAAGAATAGCCTATCAAAATATTTTGTAGCGAAATCAGTTGAAAATTTAACGCCTATAATAAACTAGTCGGATGTTCCAATCCCAAAACTTTCTTCTATCTCATACATGTCAATACTTCAAATTTTGTTATCACTGTGCCAAAATTAAATGGCAATCTATGCTCATCATAAGCGTTCTAAAAAGATGAAATTCCGTGCATTAGTTCTTGAGATATGGCTATCGCTGAAATCGTGTAAATCCAGCCAAATGCAGCATACCAGCGCCACCTATAGGGTGATTTACACCAGAACCTAATCATCATCAACTTATGTCAACGTCTAACTGAATACGAAGTTTGGGGGCAAATTCGTGCATTAGTTCTTGAGATAGAGCTATTGCGCAAATCATGTCAAATGCAGCATAGCAGCGCCACCTGTTGAACGATTTGCACCAACACATAATCAGCAGCAACATTAATCAAGGTATACTTGAATCTGAAGTTTGATGAAAATTCGTGCATTAGCTCTTGAGATAGATCTATTGAGGAAATCGTGCTAAATGCAACACAGCAGCGCCACCTACTGGACGATTTACAACAATACGTAGTCAGCATCATTTCATATCAAGGACTAACTGAATCTGAAGTTTGATGAAAATGTGTGCATTAGTTCATGAGACAAAGCTACTGCGAAAATCGTGTAAATCCTGCAAAATGCAGCATAACAGCGCCACCTGTTGGGCGATTTGCACCAAAACGTAAACAGCACCAACTCATATCAAGGAGTAACTGAATCTGAAGGTTTATAAAAATCCGTCATTAGTTCTTGGGACAGAGCTATTGCTGAAATCCTACAAAATGCAGCATAACAGCGCCACCTGTTGTGCGATTTACACCAAAAGCTAATCAGCACCAATTTATATCAGGGACTACCTGAATATAAATTTTTATTAAATTCCGTTCATTAGTTCTTGAGATAGAGCGCCCACAAAATTTGTGTCACACACAGACAGACATTTTGTAAAAACATGTTTTTTGGAATCTCTGACCCCTAAAACGTGTAAATCCGTCGAAAACCGGAAGTCGAAAATTTTTACGAATCCAATACTTCTTGTAAAGAAAGAAGAAAGTAAATATCATATGGAACATTAATGATTTTAAAGAAGCATATTTTAAAATGGATTTTTATTTTGCGGACGACGTGTTGGACATCCGTTGTCAGAAACACGTTAAAGCAAATTACATTATAACAATAATTAGATGTTGAGGTTTCTGCCCCAGCTGATACATTTTTCTAAGGCTGGGAATATAATTTCAGAGAAAAGAAATCGTTTGCGTGGCAAGCTATTACTATCAAAGTTGCTATTGCCTCAAAAATAATGAGAACCATTCCATACACTTTTTATAAAAGTACATGATAAAAATATATGTATTAAAAGCCTAAAAGCCTTTTTTAACTGAACATCACTTAATATACATAGAGATAAATCATTGCATCAGTTAAAACATTAAGTTATGATGAAAATATTTTCGGTATATCTTAAAACCGATATATCGAATTATTATTATTATTATTATCGATTATTTTCTGTCTGATACTTTTCGGCCATTAATCTCTTTAACACCAGAACCGCCGGACATTTTACTCAAGTGTTATAAAACTATTTTACACCAGAATTTTTATTTAAAACTATTTAACTTATATATTTAACTTATCTCTCCGTGGTACATATTTAACTTATTTTAGAAAAAAAAAAATTCTGGTGCGAATCGAAATATTTCCATTTTTTACCCGTCAAAATGACCGCTACGGCGGTTCTAGTGTTAACGGGACTCTTGTCTTCACTCACTTGAAAACACCCGCTCGGTAAGGCGAAACATATGGGCAGGTTGTTTTCGAATTTCTCGTTTAAATTTGAATATTATTATTATTATTATTTTTTTTTTTTTTTGCATAGGATAGCTGAGGTCGATCTCTAATATGTCTTTTTTGATTTCGGTTGCAGATTTTTTTTAATAAAGGTACATTCACTTTCGGAACCGGTTTCGAAAGTGAAAGCCCATAGGTTTAACATTACGGAGCGAGTGTTTATAAGGGAATGAGGAGTCCCCTTAAGGCGATTTATTAAAAATCGATATTCGATATATCATAAAACCGATATGTCGAATGTATCGATTATTTTCTTCGCGACACTTTTCGGCCATTAATGTCTTTAAGGCGATTTACTGAAAATCGATATGCGATATTTTGAAACATTTCGCCACAACTATTCATGACCACCTTTAATGCAGGATGGAGCGTTGCATATTATTTTCGGATGAAGATGGGTCAGCGTTAAATTCAGACATTCTTTTCCGGGAAGGATTTCAGCATCGCCGTGCGAGGTCATATTGGTGTTCTAAGAAGGCTGATTTGTTCTTCTAGATCTAGATCATTAATAAGCAAAAAATATTTAATCTTCCGGGGAAGATGTTCTTCTGGCTTAACCACTGAGATGGGTTACAGACTAAAGCTCACAAAAAATTACAAAAAAGGAATATTTTTAGAAAAAATGCATTAACTTTATAAATTGAAACAGTAATGACAATAGAAGTTCAATTATTTTTATGCACAAAAATCTGCAGTGATTGAAAGCTTTAAAGAATCAGTGATTTGTATGTGAAATTCGTGCGATGTTACTAATCATACATGCTTACGTCAGTAATTTTTTGATTAAAGCATTTAGTGTCAAAACATGTCTTGGCATGGCTAGTTATTAATCAGCATTTCTAAAGGTTATTACATAATGTAGCTTCACAATATATGAATCTTGGCGAAAGTAAAAACTGATCCGAATTGGAAATTAATTGAAATGGAAGTACATACTCTGAACGGCAAATTTCACCATGATATATGCTTTAAAAAAAAATTTAATGGTTATATTTCTTTTAAATTGGCAGCAGGGATGTAGTGGAGGATATACGGGGGTATACGCCGTATACCTTCTGTATTTTTTGAAGGAACACCGTATACCCCCTGTTTCTCAAGAAAGCTATAGTAAATACACTCTAGGGTACACGCTCTGCCCTGAGCGTATACCCTCTGCTTTACAGCGTATACCCTCTGTTTTTTACAACTACACCACTGATTGGCAGTGCAGTATTAAACCTTCCATTACACATCTCATTTTTTCTATCATCCGTTACACACCAGGTTAATTTGATCCCAGATATATCTCCGCCAGTTTACACCAAATATTTATATCTTATAATTTGTATAGTGAGATTGTCTCGGCTCTCGGGCCAAAGTCACCACAAATTTAGTTTATTTATTATGTTTAATTTCTCTGAAAATATAAACATGAAAGCAAATATTCGTATGTATAAGTCTCTTGCAGGTAGTCATAATTATAAAAAATATATTGATGAATCGCTGCAGAAAGCAGTAAATGTTGTTTTGCAACACATATTAAGTCAAAGCAAAACTGCTGAAAAATATTAAATTCCAATCCCTACTTAAAAGAATAAGCTTAATGGTCCTAAAAAAAATTAACGCTTCAAGATCTAATTCTTCTAAAAGGAATGTGTTTTCCCTTTCCAAAATAAGTGAATATATCTAAAATTTTGTTTTCTTTAAAAGCATTAATATTAGTGTTTATATAAAAACAATTAACAGTTAAGTATGTTTTAAATTGTCAATTGTTTGTACATAATGATCATTTTGTAATAAAATTTTGTTTCCTACTTATTTTCATGTAAAATTTGTGTGTGTGTGTTTCAATACCGAAATGACATAGTTTTGCTATTATGTTTTATTACTCTATCATAATAGTGAGTTTGCATTGTCTTATAAAGTTTTAAAAACTTATTCAATGATGTTTATGAGACAGTCACCCCAAGTCAGGGTGATTTTGTTCCACTTAAAAAAAAAAAAAAAAAAAAAAAATCTATTCTTTAAAAATACTAAAGGTGAATTTAAAAATTTAAAATTGGTACTTTGGAACAACAACAAAAATAAAAATAAAAATTGTTTAGGTGGATATTTATATAATCTGTGGATCTTTAAAGACAACAAGAGGCAAAAAATGAGACAAAGTTGATGGTCCTAAGAAAGCTGTTTAAAAAGGCATAGTTAACGCTAAGGTAATGCTAAAAAACATGTGAATGAAAGCCTGTGTGTCAAAAATGACCTGTTATGCTCTCAAAAATATTTTTCTTTCTTTTTTTTTTTTTTTTTTTTTTAATTTTATTTATTTATTTTTTGTTGTTGTTTTTGTTTTTGTGGATGAAACTGTAGACAAATTTAAATATTCAGTCAAAATATAATCTATAATCTGTGAAAATTTTATGCAAAAATATCAAGTAGTCCAAGAGATAACTTGAGGATAAAGAAAGAAAAATCATTCGTCGCGCATTTATTATAAAGCATTTTTAATTAACGTAATTTTCCTATTTCAATAAAATAATAAATGACAAACTTGAAGTTTAATGACAGTTAAATCCATCCAAATTTTCGATTTTTTAAATAAATAAACTCTGTAAATGTATATCCGCCCCCCTCTCCCTTTCAAAAGAGTGCGTTTTTTGTATCAATGAATAGCATAGCATTTATAAAATCTTCCATTTTCTTTTTTTTCTTCTTCTTCTTTTCTTCTTATTTTCATTAAGAAAATTTGCCAAAGATTCCTCTTTTTTTTTTTTTTTGTCCCTTACCAGGCATTCTTTCTTTCTATAATGTTTAAGAAACATGAGCTTAAGGTGAAAAAAAAAAGAAAATTGAAAAAAATGGAACACCCTGGTGAAGCGGGCGCATTAGTTGCTTTTTGTTGTGTCCTACTTCTCTTTAGCTTCATGAACACGCAGGTAGTTTTTCCGTTGCCATGGTAACACTATAATGGTGCGGAAATCTGCAAGGCCAAAATAAGGGGGGATGGGGGTGGTAATGGAGGTATTTGTTAATGCTAGAATGAAATAATTTGTATGACATTTTAATTAAAATTGTTATTTTTATTTTTTTGGTTGAAATAATCATTTTTTTAAAATTATATAATTAATGTAATGTTATGAATTGAAATTTTTTAACACTGCAATTTTCGAATGGAATTAACTGTATCAGAGGTACGAAAGAAAAAGTTATAATGTAAATAAATACAGGGTGTCAAAAATGAACTGTCCTTTTTTTAAAATGAAGTTACAAGCAAATGATTGCAAGTATCAACTGTCACCACCGACTGTGCTGTCTCAAACTGTAACTAAGGGGTCTTTCATTAATTGCGTTACCCTTCAAGGGGAGGGGTTAGGAAGGTCCACAAAGTGTGACACAGAGTGACAGGGGGAGCATGTGTGCGTTACCACGTTATGACGTTGTATCTAAAATATAAAAAATATTAAAAAACTAAATATGTGGCAATAGGATCTGACCTACAGTGCCCAACCCTGTTTTCTTGACCATGGGCTCTGAGGGGCTATACAGCATATGTCCCGATCAGGGGGTCGGCCTAAGGCGGGTGCAAGCTTGGGTACTCATTTTATCTACTCCGAAGGAATGAAAGGCTTAGTGAACCTTGCCCAGTCCTGAGTCGAACTCTAGACCTGTTGCTTTGCAGTCGGACACGCTGACCACTACTCAACTGCGCTTCATAAAAATTATTAGGCAAGTATTACTTCCATAAAGTTCCTTAGCCCGTTATATCCCAAATTATAAATTTAAAAACTATCTGCTCGAATCTTTTTTACTTTGCATTACTATAACGCATTAGAAGATACATGCACTAAAATTAAAAGATTTATTTTTTCTTTGTTAATTACGGCTAATTACTTGATGTGGCACTACAAATTACCGTTGGGCCATAGGGATTGGACAAAAATCGGGACTTAAAAAAACCCAACTATATCCAATTTTGTCTTATTATTTTAATATGACATTATGCATATATTTAGTGTATATATGTCTATGATGTATATATGACTAGATTATGATGCTGTTTGTGCACCATCAGTGAGCATTTCGCGGTCAGAAGAATATTCTACAGTTGTAACACTACCATCCCACGGTGGGTGATTTAGCGATTTTAGCTGGTCAAAATTATTTTTGGCGTCCATATAGTCGCATCGCCATGGAATTCAAAAATGTTATTGATATTCACTATTGAATGTTAGTATTGCAAAATGTAGCGTGTAGCAGTCATAATTTCGTTACAGGGACTTTCAAAATTATTTCATAACTTTACGGCCAATGGGGAAAAATCATTTGCGATGGTTTTATTGATGTTTCATAAATTCAAACACTTTGAAATTTATATACATATCTGTGAAATGCACTACAAGATGATTGCTATAGAATATAGTATGGATAGCATTTACCGATCATTTACAGGGACACTAAAAAGAATTATGTTACATTACGGTCTATTAAGAAATATTGTTTGTGGTGTATTTTGTTCATGTTACACTATTTCAAAAGTATTCAAATTGATATATATCTCAAAGGTGCTCTATAAGATGCTTACTATTTAATATCATGTGCATTGCATTCATCTTTCATATACAAGGGCACACAAAATAAATCGGTTATATTTCTCTCTAAGAACAATAATGGCTGGAAGTGCGTTTTCAGTTGTGGAACGCCTTTTTAAGTTAAAAATAATTGTATACTATTTAGTGTGTATAAATTCTATAAATCGTATACAGGGCTGCACAAAACATCTAAAGTGCATTTCCTTTTATTGACGGAAATTGTTGAAAAGGAATTTTCAATTGTGCTATGCATTCCCAACTGTTTTAAATTTTAGCATAATATGCCTTATATGATAAATCTATAGTTCATATACAGGGATGTACAGTCGTGGGGAAAAAAAGTAAACACCCCCTACTAACTCCTCAACAAATTATCGTGGGCGAAAGTTACTGGACCAAACGATTGGAAATAAAGTCTACTTTTAAATGATGTATATAAAATTTGCATAGGGGTCATCTACATATTAAAACGAATCCAAACTTCATTTTTTTCAATGGCAATACCCAATTTTAACGAGATATTTCAAAACTTCGGTTCAAACTATCCCTAGACACCAAATTTCAAGTCATTTGAATGATAAGTTTTTGAATTATAAACATTCAAAATTTAGTGCTTCTAATGTTAAATTACGTTTTCATATTTTTATTTATGTCTCCTGAAAATATGCTCCTAATGTGCTAATATTTTGCGTAGCAATAATACTAATATACCCAAACATAAATACGCTGAATTTACAATTTTTATAATTTTATGATATGAATTGTAAATTACGAATTTAATATTCGAAAAAATTATGAATTGCAAATTACAATTTTTTTGATGGATTTAGATTTATTAAATCCTGCTTTATGAAAATCCAGAATTTCACATTTTTCTTCCAAGTAGTTTTCAAATTATGCTTGAAAAACGGCAAAATTATGGTTTAACATGTGATAGAAGTGACTAGATATTTTGAAGTTTCTTCTGCTGTCGTGTAATCTGTCATACTTCATTGACTGCTTGAGTGGTGCTTAAGGTGCCTTGATCAAGAAAGGGGCTCTCTCGGTTAACAATCGAGTATCGAATTTCAATTTGGATACAGCCCTTAAAATACGCTCGTTTTAAAATAATTAATTTCTCGGAAACTTATGGTACGAATTGCATAAAAATTTGTCTTTGGGCTAATTGAAGGGTGTAGAGTTTATTTATGCTGTCAAAATTGGGTATTGTTATTGAAAAAAAAAATGAAGTTTGGGTTCGTTTTAATATGTATATGGCCCTCTAAGCACATTTTATGTACATCCTTTAAAAGTAGACTTTATTTCGAATCGTTCGGTTCCAGTAACTTTCTTCTACGATAATTTGTTGAGGAGTTAGTAGGGGGTGTTTACTTTTTCTTCCACGACTGTAGAAACTTTTCAGCCAATTTTTTCGATGGTATTTTTTGGTTGGAATTATCTTTTGAAACGTGTTATATGCTTTACAAATTATTAGTTAGACATCGCTTTCCACATTAGTAAGCTATGAAGTTTTATTATAGTAGTCCGAATGCGTAGAATTATTTTTCATAATCTGATTAGGCACGATTGATTTACGTACGCACCATTTTACGTTCTTCTTGATATTTTTAATGATACTTTCTTAACAGTATGGAAGCTAAAGTGATAAAACTATTTTTATATTATTATAACAAATCCTAAAATTTCTTTTTCGAAAATTTAAGATACGGGGCAAACATTCGACAGCTTTAATGAAAATTGCTGTGTTGTTTGTATATTTATATTTATCTCTGCACAGAGGAACCTTATGTAAAGAATGGGAATCATGAGGATATCATGAGCAAATGCCTACGTTATGTTTTGCATTGTATCAAATCTGAATTTGGAGAATTTGTTTGGATCAATTTTGTAACCACTCGAAATTAGCAGCCAAGTAATATAGTTTAAATCATTTTGCCCTAAGATATCCACATACAACTAGCAATTTTTGTCCAAATTCCGTCATGAATTTAAACATTTCGCTCTTGCAAAACCTCATGTACTCTTCATTGTCATTTTTCTCTATAAACAAAATATTTTCAACCAAATTCGCATTTTCGTTAAATTTTAATTCTTGTTGCCGTTGCATAATGGTGGAAAAGTTTACTTATGCGACTGACTTAAATTCTGCTGTCGCTGTCTTTAATAAAAAGTAAATGGTATTTGAACTAACATTTCAAAAAAAATTATTTAGACTTAAGCTAAAAACGAATCTAAAAACTGGGGAGGCACCTAAGTGCAGACAAATTAAATTAGAACGAAAGGGTAATAATGTAAACTATTTAATCATATCAAAAATTTAGCTTAATCGTCATATAACTTTTTCTATATTAAAACTGAAAAATTGTAAAAAAAAAAAAATACAGAGTTTTTTGCGACATTAAATATGAAATAACAGCTGATGTGTGCAAACTTTATGCACATAAATCCGATAAAATAAAGTCCATATTTTGTTTGGAAGCGTCCATAATCGAGCAGTATATTTTATCTCGCTTCAAGTAACAAATTAAAGAACTATACTAAAATTCACTGATTCTTTCCCAATTAAGAAACACTAACTTTACGCTAGTCTATGGATCATACAATTATATTTATATCAAAACCAACAGCAGAGTTCAACACCTTAACTATTGAGCTATAACAGGCAAAAAAATAAATTACATTAGGATAAACTTTTAAAAATCGACTTTTGACCAGCTATAATCGGTAAATCACCCACCGTGCGTCCGATGGAAAGCGTATCTGAAAGAAATTTTCAAACTTTTAGTTGTAGAAAACTCAAAAGGATTCATAAAAACCTTAAAAGATATCTTTAGCTTATTTTTTTTCTAATTTCTAATTTTTTTCCATTTTGTTTTATAACAATACAGTATGTTTTCTAAAGATAAAATTAACATATTTTTTGCTTTATTATTCATCAATGTCATACATAAAATAGACAATATCTTCCCTTACACTGTCTAGCACCCACGCATTCCTAGTAAATATATACGTTTTTATGCACCGTATGTATTCAAACGATAAAAATCTAAGTAAAAACCCTGTTCAACGTAATCCCGACGGTACTCAAAAGTACCGCTTTTGAAAAGTGCTTCGTAAAGTAGAGAAACTGTAATTTAATTTTTTTACAGCATAACATATTCTCAAGTGATATATTTAAAAAAGAAAAAAATATATGATAGCCTTGCCTTTAAAATTTAAGATGTTTCCAAGCAAAAGTTAGGAATACCATGTCAGACAAGAAAATGGAAGCAAAATTGACACTCACATACGCCAAAATAGATTCGTGAACAATTTTCAGCTTACTGGAACTGCTATTGATATCTAGTGATGGTCAAGGGAAGTATTTACTATTGTTTCCTAAAAGTACCATTGATAATGCATTAATGAGTATGTGATATAGTCCAGGCATTTTGTGATTGAACATGGGCAAAATTGCAATAGAAGCTTTTTACAAAATTTTTTAATCAGGAACTACTGCTTAGTAGCATACTAAAAATCAGACAAAATCTGAGCATGGGAACACCCCTATATACGGATTTCAAAATGGCGGAGGGGATTTTCTGGAACTAAGGCAGAGAATATATCGCTTACGGAAATATATCGCTTTATTTTCACAATTTAACTTTGAAGTATAGTCAAAAACGATAAACAGTACACAAAAGTCTACTATTTCTGACAAATTACTGCTTAAGTTCATTTTTACAGAAATGTTCCAGTGAAGAAAAAAACGTATCAATAGTTTTCATCATATTTATAATTAGAAGTTAGGTAGTTCTTGTTACATCCATTGACTTGGCATATCCCAGAAGCTGTAGAACAGGGCAATCAATTACGCTTGCATCAGCATCGTAAAGTAGCACAGTTTGTCTTTCAAGAACATGGAATCATATTAAGTAAATAATCTGTAGCTGGTAGTCACTCGCAGAGTATTGGGTAGCACGAGTGTTTTTTTTACATACCAGCCCCATTCTGCTGGCTTGGTTCTTTCTTCCGATATTTATTTGTAAGTAAATGTGATAGCTATGGTATTTTGTAGAAGAATCGGTCGGAGGCAAACGTTCAGGTGTAATAATATGATTTTACTGTAGTTACTTTCCTTACCAACATTTGGGGACATAGTTTGTCTATAGAATCCAGTGCCTTGCAGTCATAAAACAGAAGCATTGCTTTTCTTCCAGCCTCAGCCATATCTGAATGTAGGCTTGAATTTGAACAAAATATTTTTGCAATAGAACGGAGCTCTGTCTTGTTTATCTGTTTGAGAAATGATGAGGATTTCCCAATCGAAAAAATTCTGGATGTTGTATCACAGCCCGTGAAAGCATGAAGAAACAGAAGGAAGTTGCAATTTTCACGACCTAACAGAGATTGCATGTTGAGGATATGATAGACTGGTTTGGAACATGATCCTCGTCTTATGTCACTGCGATAGTATAGCTTGAAGCCATTATCCTTTGCCTGTTAAAGAAGGAGAATCAGCAAGTCGGTATCTTCACCTATTACAGTGGTATGTGCATGTGCATTTTCTGAAGATGAGACTGGAGCACGAACAATGTCTATATTGGCATCCCCATCTGTGTTGGGAACAGCACAGCCTTGTTTCTTAAGCAATTCGCCTATGAGGGAAGTCATTGCTTGCTTGTTTTTTCATTGTCCAGAAACTCTTCCTTTTTTCCAATAAATTTCACGTATGGGCTGAAATTAATATCTCTACTGTTTTTTTTTTTTTTGTTTTTTTTTGTAGCGTCATCTGTGAGCCACATCATTGATTGTTGGATACCCAATGTAATTATCAAAAACCATGATAGGTTTTCCATATTGTTTAACAATAAAATCAGCGTAAGACGTAGCAATGTTTTCATATGTATCATTTTTTACACCAGGAAATGCGACGCAAGAAAGATCCTCCATCCAATATGTACCTTTCTGTACTTTCCAGGTTGTCATATTTTTCATTGTGTAAATTTTTAATGTGTTTGACTAGTGCTTGAGCTAACTGAGATTTGTCTGAATTCCTCATCATACTTGGTGATTCAAATAATGCTGCAGGGTACGCACACGGTTCATAACGCATGACATCTCCGAGATTCATTTCACCACAAGTGCCAGTAATCATCATTCTTTGGAAGAGGAGCGCTGGATCTATTTGTATATCTAAGTCATCTTTATAACTACAAATGGCGGCAGCAGATCCTAGAGTTTTCACTTTCTTTGACCTTTTAGCCGAATACCTAAATATATACTTCCCTATCATTTTGGAGATGATGATCATACCAAATAAGTGCAACTCATCAACATTAACTTCTTTTTTAGCTGTTACGCCTGTAACAATTTTGTGTAGAGTAGAATCAGAATGAAATGGCGATATGTGTTCCAGTACATCGCCCACTTTTTAAATGTCATTGCTGCTCCTCTTCTGTCTGCTGTCTCTTATAGGTATTTTTGATAATTTTATAAAAGTTACACACTCCCAATGTTATTCCTATGGGAGTTTGAAGCTAAAAGTTAGCATAGAACACAATTTTTAACTATTTTCAAAACATCATTTAGTACACTTAAAATTGATATTTTGAATTGAAACTGGCAACAGAGCAAAGTATATACACTTACGTTAATAAAAAGCACAGTATGGAGCTGTTTATAGCATTTATTATGTACGTTAGAGGTTAGAGATTAATTAAAAAAGGTTAACATTACAATAATCTCCACAGAGATGCATTATTAAATGGCCGCCAATGGTAAAGTATGTACTTTTCAGAAGCTCATTAAAATACTAAAATTTATAAAAAGAATCTAAAACTCACTCACTAGTGTTGTATAAGCTTCAAATTACACAAATAATGTAGTAATCCGCTGTTAAATAATCATTTAACACCATAAATATAATCTTGAAAAACACTGACATGACAAACTACTCTGGTCAGATCACAATCACAGCACAGCATGTATAAAAAATATCGATATCTTTGCTTAAAGTCCCCTTAACAAAGTAAATTGGTGATGAAATGTCCATAAATGCAGGGGTCGTGCGTGTCCTGAAATTTTATAGCCAGGAAATTTTTCGGTACCAGTATTTTCTTATAGAAAATTACTTCTTAAATAAGGCGAAATTTCGCGCGTTTAAGCTAGATTTATTCTTCTATTAAAAAATACTGATATTTGCCCTGAAAAATTCCCTAAAGCATATTATTAAAAATGTTCCGATGCCTGGGAAAGTTATGCACAACTAGCATTTATAAGCACTGGAATCGATTCGGAGCCAGTTGCAATTGCGGATACATGAAATAGAGGAACGGGATTAACAGAAAGTAGAGAAATTTAAAAGAACTGTATCTCGCGAACCACTGGACCGATTTTGATGCGGTAGGGCTTAAAATGTTCAGAAAGACTTAATATGTAGAAAGAAAATATAGTATAGGGCTTGCCTGAGGCCGGAGATATATCTCCCCATCGCCGGAGCTTGGAAAAACTCACCGCATACCGGATGACTGTTAGGAGATCGGTCTAGTAGTAATACAGTTTAGAATGAGTTATAGATACTTTACTTTATCTGTTCCAAAAGCATTATTGGTTGTCAGTTGTTCGATAAAAATGAATATTTGCAGTCCAAATTGTTTAGTGCTGCCCTCTGTCGTCTTCCGTCTCAACTAAAAGCTATACAACAGCACAACAACGCAAAACGGCATATGATTCAGTCCGTTTTGAAATCCGTTTTTAAGGGTGTTCCCGTGATCGGATTTTGTCTGATTTTGGTTATATTTCTCAGTAATGGTTACGGATTAAAAATCAGTTAACAGAGCTTCTATTGCAATTTTGCTCGGGTTGAAGGTGTATTTACTTTAATTTGCCTGGACTAATAATTGGGATTAAAAAAAAACTGTGGTAAGTACCGACGAGGCATAAAGGGCTAACAAAATATGTATTTTTACTCAGGTATTAACCCTTCTTTGAACTGCAACAGCTTGAAGAGAAATCACTCAAAATCTTAATGGCTTTGTAGTAATTATATCAGTGGGTAATAGATTATTCCTCTAAGTTTATAGTTGCAAAATGTATGACATCACAGCAGGGGGAGAATGTAACAGCCTATAATATGGGAGGAAGAACGGTAAAAAAAGAAGCGATTTCCGTCACGTAAATAAATAATTAACACCCTAAGACTGCTTAAAGTAATGCAAAAGATGTATGAAAGTTCCCGCAGTTTTTATCCTTCATTCTTATTACCTGTTGAAGGTCCCGTTCTCCCCTCAAAAAAATGGTTTCCGTTTTGTTATTTTGATCATTCTTACATTTTAGTACAGTGCAGTCGGTGGCATTTGGTAGCAAAACAGGTAAGCATGTTAAAGAAATCCTGAACATTCACACATTAATATCCTGCAAAAATAATTTCAATAGTTGTCACCGTTTGTTTGCTATCTCATTTTAAAAATCGCGCAGTCAGAACACCTTGTTTAGTGAGCATAGGTGCTCATAAAAATACGCTCGCCTGTACATATTCAAATTCCCAAACATGCATCTGTTCATATATATGTACAGTCGTGGAAAAAAAAAAAGTAAACACCCCCTACTAACTCCTCAACAAATTATCGTAGACGAAAGTTACTGGTACCGAACGATTTGAAATAAAGTATTTTTTAAATGACGTATATAAAATTTGCTTAGGGGGCCATCTACATATTAAAACGAACCCAAACTATATTTTTTTCAATGGCAATACCCAATTTTAACGAGATATTTCAAATCTTTGGTTCAAACTATGCCTAGACACCAAATTTCAAGTCATTTGAATCATAAGTTTTTGAATTATAAACATTCAAAATTTAGTGCTTCTAATGTTAAATTACATTTTCATATTTTTATTTATAACTTCTGAAATTATGGTCCTAATGTTCTAATTTTTTGTGTAGCAATAATACTAATATACCCAAACATAAATACATTGAATTTGCAATTTTTATAATTTTCTGATATGAATTATGAATTATGAAATTAATATTAAAAAAATCATGAATTGCAACCTACAATTTTTTTGATGGATTCAGAATCTATTGAGTTCTGCTTTATGAAAATCCAGAATTTCACATTTTTCTTTCAAGTAGTTTTCAAATTATGCTTAAAAAACGGCAAAATGATGGTTTAAGGGACCGTCTATGATAGACGTAACTAAATATTTTGACATTTCTTATGCTATTCTCTAATCTAACAGGCTTAATTGACTGCTTAAGGTGCCTTGATCAAGAAGAGGGCTCTCTCGGTTAACAATGGAGTACGGAACTTCAATTTGGATACAGCCCTTATTAAAATACGCTCGTTTTAAAATAATTAATTTCCCGGAAACTTATGGTACGAATTGCATAAAAATTTGTTTTTAGACTAATTGAAGGGTGTAGAGTTCATTTATGCTGTCAGAATTGTGTACTGCTATTGAAAAAAACAAAGTTAAGATTCGTTTTAATATGTAGATGGCCCCCCCAAACAAATTTTATATACATCATTTAAAAGTAGACTTTATTTCCAATCGTTCGGTGCCAGTACCTTTCTTCTACGATAATTTGTTGAGGAGTTAGTAGGGGGTGTTTACTTTTTTTCCACGACTGTACATATCATGTTTATGTACAGTCGTGGAAAAAAAAAAAGTTAACACCCCCTACTAACTCCTCAACAAATTATCGTAGAAGAACGTTACTGGTACCGAACGATTGGAAATAAAGCCTACTTTTAAATGATGTATATAAAATTTGCTTAGGGGGGCATCTACATATTAAAACGAACCAGAACTTTGTTTTTTTCAATAGCAGTACCCAATTCTGACAGAATAAATGAACTCTACACCCTTCAATTAGCCTAAAAACGAATTTTTATGCAATTCGTACCATAAGTTTCCGAGAAATTAATTATTTTAAAAGGAGCGTATTTTAAGGGCTGTATCCAAATTGAAGTTCCGTACTGGATTGTTAACCGAGAGAGCCGCTTCCTTGATCAAGGCACCTTAAGCGCCACTCAAGGAGTCAATGAAGCGTGTTAGATTACAGTACAGGAGAATAAATTTCAAAATGTCTACTCACTTCCATCATAGACGGCCCCTTAAACCATCATTTTGCCGTTTTTTAAGCATAATTTGAAAACTACTTTGAAGAAAAATGTGAAATTTTTGAATTTCCATAAAGCAGGACTTAATAAATCTAAATCCATCAAAAAAATTGTAGGTTGCAATTCATAATTTTTTCGAATATTAATTTCATAATTCATAATTCATATCATAAAATTATAAAAATTGCAAATTCAGCTTATTTATGTTTGGGTATATTAGTATTATTACTACAAAAAAAATTAGCACATTAGGAGCATAATTTCGGGAGATATAAATACAAATATGAAAATGTAATTTAAAATTAGAAGCACTCAATTTTGAATGTTTATAATTCAAAAACTTATCATTCAAATGACTTGAAATTTGGTGTCTAGGCATAGTTTGAACCGAAGATTTGAAATATCTCGTTAAAATTGGGTATTGCCATTGAAAAAAATGAAGTTTGGATTCGTTTTAATATGTAGATGACCCCCTAAGAAAACTTTATATACATCATTTAAAAGTAGACTTTATTTCCAATCGTTTGGTACCAGTAGCTTTCTTCTGCGATGATTTGTTGAGGAGTTAGTAGGGGGTGTTTACTTTTTTTTTCCACGACTGTACTTGAGATGTAATTGCATATAAATTTTACAGTTTACACAGTGTTGTTATTATTATTATTTTATTTTATGTTCATGTATATTATGCCAGTTATGTATGCCATATGGATGTTTCTTTCTTTTTGTATATGCCTCGAAATTATTAGCAATTATACTAATATTGTTACAAAACGTGAGAAATGTTTCTGAACATTGTTACTGTTATTGCTAAAAAAGTAGTTTTAGAGGAGTCGGTTTCAATATAATGCGAAAAAAAAAAAAACTGGACGTTATTGATAACCGCAGCAGAAAGTTTGGAATTTACGTGGCGCGCTTAGCAATCATATTTGGCAAAAAAATCTTCATTTTAAATATTATATTTTTATTAGAAAAGCAGACATTCCACAAATAAATTGGTCTTTCTGCCATGCGCTAATTCATTTTTTATTTATGTTATTTTTTAGCCAGTGTGCCGTATGGAAATCCTATAGGCAGCCGCGATTTTTATTTTTAGTAAAGTTCTGTCAGTTTCTATTTTATGAATTATATTGGGTCTTTATATTTATTTATATGGCTATATATCTTTTCTAAATCTCAATAAATAATTGACACTCCGAAGATCGTTATAGATCTGTGAGATCCATTTCACAAAATCGAATTTTTCAAAAATACCCAGAATTTCTCATTGCATAAGGGAAATTGGATATAAAATTAGTTTCTTAATATATTATTTATTAAAAAAGAAAAAAGCAGTATTTTAGTTCTAGGAAAATATATTTTATTAATAATCGACGGAGAGAGCAATTGGAAAACACACACCCAGAGAGAAAGGGGGGGAAAAAAGTTAGGGCTATACATATATAACGTAAACGTTATCAACATTTTGCTAATTTTGGACCCCCCCCCCCCCAATCTCATGATATCGTTATCAGTGCCTAAAAATTCTTTTATTTTTAGATTTTTTTTTTTTTTTTTTAAATACGCTTGCAGTGATATACGCATATGATTATACATTTATTAGTCTCGCACTTTAGGGATTAAAAAAGTCAATAAAATAACAATACATGAAATAAATTTATATGAAATAACATCTAAAAGAGTCAGTTGCTATTTAAAAGTATTTAATAATAGCTTATTGTTACATAATGCATTCAAAAATAATGTTGTCTTCTTGCACTTCCCCCCTGCCCGGTGAGGTTAAAAGCAGAACTTATCAACAAAACAGTGGAAAACATTATTTGTCTTTTTTTTACTGCTTAAACACAAGTATCATTTCCTACATTACACGTCTGATTTCTCTAACAGCGAATCATATGCACATATGGCGAAATGAACAGTAATGCCAAACGTTGGTGTATTCCAAATTTTTGAATGAAACGATTTCTTAAACATTTGATGGCTTTATTAATAACTTTGTATTTTCATAAAAACATATAATAATAATAATAATAATAATAATAATAATAATAATAAAAGTAACAGACCCTTTGGATGCAGAGAAAAAAGTTTGATTGGATCAAAAATGATAACGATATCAAAAAGCAACCCCCCCCCCCCAGATAGCTTACGATATCAAGTGCCAGACCCCCCCCCACCCTCCTCCGCCCTAAAGTGATAACGTTATATATGCATAGTCCCTTATCTTACATCAGTCACGATCTTCGGAGAAATAATATTTTATTTATTTTACATTTTCTAAGAACCTATTCTCTAAAAACTTTTTTTTTTTTTTGCAAAAGTTATATATGTTCGCTTTTGCTCCTTTTTAATATTATAAATATAAAGCGCAATCAAAGAATTGTGACAGTTATTCAATAATGTGTACCTCTGCAATGTTTTCGAAAACTGAATTTATTTGAAGTGCATCAATTCGCTTATAAAAATAAAATTCGAAAGTTAAATTTATCTTTGAAGATGTTTTGCGAAAGAGAAAGTACTAAGTACATTTGATAAATATAGAAAAGAAAAAATGTAAATGAATGTTTATCAGAGTGTCATTTACCAAAAAATTAGAAAGTGGCAGTAAAATGTGCAAACGCAATTTTTAAAAAAGTACATTAGATTTTTCTGTTCTAAGAGAAAAAAAGTTCATTTAATGCATTCTCATGATTTATAGTTCATTTTCACTGATACGAGGGTTACTCTGAAATTATTGAGATACGCGCAGACGAGAATTTACAAAATAAAAATAACTGTTTAATTTTAAAATACAAAGTAATTTAACACAGCAGACGATTTTTTACTGACTTACTTCAACTTGTTTAGCGTAGAATAAATTTTAAACAGAAGAGAAAATGGAGTTGACGCGAGAACATTTTCGCGCTATGATTTTCTACTATTTTAAGGGGTCTCAGGACTCTTAAAATTGGAAAAATTGAAAAAAAAAAAGACCATTTTCAACATATAATATCTTAAAATGTAATTGATTTTAAGACAAAATTTTATATTGGGATAAAGATATAAGTATGTTCTTTCATTTCATGTATTTGAAAAATTATAAGATGCAGAATTAGAATTTACAGTGGGCTCCAAAATGTCAGACATTTGACGAGCGGAAAATCGGCGTAACAGATTATGCGCACGATTACAAAATAAATTTTGCAAGTAGAAGGGAAATTTTGGGTCCTACTTATGCTTCAGATTGTAATAATTACTCTGAACCTAAATAAATTTGTATTTACAGCATTTTTCTATTTTTAATACAAAGTTGTATTTAGTTAATGCAAAATTTAGAAATTTTCAACAGTAGAATCACCTATAAAGATTATATTTCTGAACAATAAGAAGGAAATTTTAGGTTCAGTTTATACAGACTAACATGAAACATTTGTTTTGAAAATTTCATGAAAAAAAATTCAGAAGTTTTTGAAATATCGTGCGCGTTATGCCCAAAATCGCCATTTGGAGAAAATTGACTTCAAAGTTTCTGAAACGCCGCTTCCGCTATTGAGCGTGTATAATTCTGAAAGCCATTACTTCTATGCTAATAGGAATTTCAAGGAAACATTTATACCAAAATGTTCAGAAATGATAGCAGTTTAATATCTAAAAAAATTTAAATTTTGAAAATTTTAAAGCTTTAAGAGTCCTGAGACCCCTTAAAGCAGGATTAAATCAAGAAGAATGCGTTCAACGGTTGAAATTAGCATTTGGTGATGAATCTCCAGCTCGTGCTACTGTATTGAAGTGGTTTAAAACATTTAGCAGAGGTCGCAATTTTCTTCAGGATGAAGAACACACAGGAAGGCCGCCGTCGGCAATAATACCGGATAATGTGTCTGCCATACGAAAAATGTTAATGTATGATAATCGCTGTACCTATCAAATGATACAGAAGGAATTTAACATTGGATCCGCAGCCATACACAAAATTATTCATGAAGAATTGCATATGAAAAAAGTAATTTGCCGTTGGGTTCCCCATAATCTAACTGAGCACCAAAAAGAGGAGTGTGTCAGAATCAGTAAAGAAACTCTTAAAATGCTAAATGATGGTGGCCACCGCATCATTTCTAAAATTGTAACGGGTGATGAAACGTACATACCGTTTTTTGACGTTCCAACACGTCAAGAAAGCAAAGTATGGGTCTTTGAAGATGATACCACGCCGACAATGGTGAAAAGACTGCGCGCACTGAAAAAAGTGATGTATGCCATTTTCTTCAGAAGTACGGGATTGGTCAAAGCCATCAAGTTGAAAGGACAGAAGCCAGTAACAGCAAACTGGTATACCACTAAATGCCTTCCAGAAATTCTACAAGACGTGAATGTTAGGGGACTAATGCTTCACCATGACAATGCATCTTCACATACAGCCGGATTAACACTTGATTTTCTTAAACAAAAATTAATTAAAGTGATAGAACATCCACCGTATTCACCTGATCTAGCTATGTGTGACTTTTGGTTATTCTTTAATCTAAAAAAGAACTTACGTAGACGTCGTTTTCATTCAGAAGAAGAGATTGATGTGGCTATAAATGCGTTTTTTTCATCTCTTCCAAGAAATGAATGGCTTGAGGCATTTAATCTGTGGAAAATTCGTCTACAAAAGTGCATTGATGCTGAAGGAGACTACTTTGAACACACCTAAAATTTTGTAAGTATAACTTTAAAAACCTAGTTGTATCTCAAAAATTTCAGAGTGACCCTCGTATACTGATTGTCATACATATTTTTATTTTGAAAATATATATACTTTATTATCGCTTTTTTTTTTTTTATCTCTTCAAACGCACATACTTAGTCATAAACTACTAATACTAATATAATAGCAATACTAAATCATTTGTTTTATGTAGGTTTTTGTTTTCTTTTTTCAGTGCGAAGGACGTAATAAATTGTGTTTTGTCTCTTAAAATATCTTAATGTTGTTTTACGCTGTATAGATAAAAATGCAAGTTTAAGGATATTAAGCAAAAGTATTTTTCGGAAATGGAAATTTACCTGGAACAGGATACATTAAAATATTTCCGCTCTGAATATCAAAATTGTTTGAGTGTTTTTTTTTCTTTTCGCTTTACTTTGCTGCGTGAGTATTTTTACTTCTGTATCTCCTTATTAAAATAACTATTGTTTTATTTTTTATGAAATGGAAATGATAAAAAACGTGATTTGTCGGCTCTAGTTTGATGTTGAATTTGACTTTATTATTATTTTAGCCTTTGAAGCAAATGTTTTCGCTACTGCGTCACTTGAAAAAAAAAAAAAAAAAAAAAGAAAAAAAAAACTGTGGAAGGGGTTCAACTAGTGATTTTCGAATAAATTTGAAGAATTGTCATTATTTATATAATAATTGATAAAATATTTAACCCGTTTGAGTCTGACGTCCTGAATTATCATTATTAATATAATAATCTATAAAATATTAAATCCGTTCTATTCAGACGTCCAGGCCCGTACAGAGGGGCGGGATTGGGGTGGGGGGTGGGGAGTGTAGAGCTGGTACAAATTACCGGGGCCGGGCTCTCCTAGGGGGCCCGACTTCGTCCTGGTTTATTAAATAAAGCAGCAGAAAAGGTAGACTCGTTCCTCTTTGCGTAATTTTTTAGAGTTAAAATTGGTAAAAAATAATAAAATTAAAAAGTCAAAATTTGCTAGAACATCTTTACGGATTGGCCAGGAGACCCGGGCTCAGGTATCCTACTCTTGTATATGTTTAAAATATTTGACAATTTAGCGTTTTACGTTCGAAAAACAGTATAAAGTCAGCAGAACTCAACGTTAGTTAGTTTTTTAAAATTGTTAACTTTAAAATTTTAGACCAACTTGTTCGAAGCTTTAAAGAAATGTTTTTAATATTTATTACTTTTAAGGGGGCAGTACATTTTTAACAGTCGCAGAAACTGCGAAATTTGTCCTGTGTAACACTTTTTTTTTTTTTTTTTTTCAAAAGATAACGATTTTAGAATCACAAAAATTATCATAACGACTGTAGAATCACGAAAATTATCATAAGCTGTAATAATGTTAAAGAAAAAATAATAAAACTGTAAGGTAATATATAGCTTTTATTAAAAAAATACTGTCCAGCAAATTTATTTTCTAATGCGTGGCTATAACAGAATCCTGCTTTAAACGAAAATTTTTTATGATCCCGCTAAAAATAATACCATGCAATTATGCCGGCAAAGACGGAAACAACACATCCAACACGGTATTTCGCACCGATTGTTTGTGTCTCCGTCTTAGCAGGTTTTATAGTATCATATTTATAGAAGGAATGTGTGTGTGTGGGGGGGGGGGGGTGCGAATTCGAATTTTTATGTTGTCTTAAGAATTATTTTTGCTGTTATCTGCATGCAGTATTGATATTATATGTCTATACGCTTAATATTTTGAATTCATTTAAATTTCAGCATTTTATAATCTATCTAATAAAGGACAAACGTATCTGTGCGTACGGCTGACGTCATGTTGCGAATGGCAACAGCAGACCATCAGATTTCGCTTTTACTGCAATTTTTTTTAAAATATTTAAACTTCTTAGCATCGTATATTTTGACACCGTCGAATAGGAAAAAGAAATGTATTTTCATATGCAATGTGTCTGAAAACAAGATCGCAATTTCTAAGAAAACTTTATCACTATTTACTCTACTTTTATTGTTTAAAAATAATTTTCAAACATGAATTGTTTTCAAAATATCGTGTGTAGACGATTGTGAAATATAAATCCGTTTGCACTTAATTTAATATAAATAGATCATATTTCTTTCCAACTTATATTCTACAACGAGATAAAAACATCCATTAATCAGTAAGTAAAACAATAAAGTATAATTAAAACACAAATTTAAGATATGTAATCGAAGTTCTTGCTTAAACCACCGAAACGAACCGAATGAAAAAGCCTGATAGTAAGTAATGACCTTCGACGATTTCTGGGGTTGTTAACGCCTGACGCGAGACCAATAGGAAAATATCGCTTTTAACACATTTCAAAACTTTATTTGAACGCAGTATTGTTGTTTTTCAAATAAATATGATTTTTGGTATTGTTAATGGGCATTCTAAGTAATATATTAAATGTAAAAAATCTATTAGAGTAAAAAAAAAAAAAGCAGTAGATCTGTGCTAGGCTTTTTCACCGCAGTCATTGAGATTATTTGTTGATACGTTTTTTCATTAACTGCGTTTCTTTTTTTTTTTAACTCAAACAATGCATTTTAACGATATATAGATGTACTACCTCAAAAGCCTCTTGCAGAACCTTTCGAGAAACACCTCCTCATTCATCGCTGTGTTTTTAGTATGTGCAGAGAAAAAAGGATATTGAAATCAAAATAACACAAATACAGGGTGTTTATAAAGTCCCGGACCCATTTTGATGTTTAATAACTCATAAAATAATAAAGATAGATTAAAATTAATAACATAAATGGTTAGATAGACTCAAAAAGTTTCATGACCCTTGTCAATGAACTTCCACGTGTGCCCCCTTCCTCGCACGGAGAATATCAAGTCGATAGTCAATTTCACGCCAGGTAGCGGCAAGCATGTCGGCATCCACAGAGGCTATTGCGGTTGTAATTCTGGCTTTTAAGTCATCAATGTTCGACACTCTCCTCCTGTAAACATGTTGGAAAACTTCGTATTTCCACAATTAGAAGAGCTTCAGCCACGTGTCATTTTTCAACAAGATGGTGCACCACCTCATTGGGGTACCATCGTTCGTAATCGTACTTCTTTGAATGACCATTTTCCAGGAAGATGGATTGGGCGAGGAGGTCCAATTCCTGGGCCACCCAGATCACCTGATATAACGCCGCTGGACTTTTTCCTTTGGGGATTTGTAAAGGACAATGTTTACAGGAGGAGAGTGTCGAACAATGATGACTTAAAAGCCAGAATTACAATCGCAGTAGCCTCTGTGGATGCCGACATGCTTGCCCGCTACCTGGCGTGAAATTGACTATCGACTTGATATTCTCCGTGCGACGAAGGGGGCACACGTGGAAGTTCATTGACAAGGGCCGTGAAACTTTTTGAGTCTGTCTAACCATTTATGTTATTAATTTTAATCTATCTTTATTATTTTATGAGTTATTAAACATCAAAATGGGTCCGGGACTTTATAAACACTCTGTACTATATGATGGTTTTCGCCTATATTTTGTTATTACACGGGAAGCCTGCTGTACCTCCTATCATATTTAAAAGACAAGGCTGTTTTTTTTTTTAGACATCTGGCCTGAGCTTTCTACTGAATCGATTTTGATAATTATTTTTTTAAATGAAAGCACTTTATTTGTAGATATGCCCGCATACGCTGTTTTCAAAAATAATCCCGTTTTTATATTTTAAGTCTTTTGTGGAATTTCTTCACATTGGTGGCAGTTTTGTTACTTCCATTGTTGAAGAGAGAAGGGGAAACAATGGGAGGGGGGGGTGCAATTACGGATGCCATTTTCACATTACAATTAAAAATAACTTTTTTTTTTAAATATTGAACAGAAAATGACGTCACGAGGAAAAAAACTGATTTTTACTCATAAAACTGTTACATTTCAATATTTTTTTCATTCTCCTCATACTGCGATTGAGACTCTAATCTCAGAGGGCTTCAGTGAGTGAAAATGGCGTCATAGTAAAAATGAAATAAGTATTTACTTTGATAAAACTAAATATTTTATTACGAATGCGTCTAAAAAGACATAAATTTCTGGATTTCGCCGGCACTCAGATAAGAAACTCAAGTCAAGAGTGCGAATGTTCAGATGCAAAATTGTAACTCGCAAACGTGACATCAAGTTTGGGACTATATTTATTGATAATCTATGGCACATTAAAATATTTTTAAAATAGTGAATATGAAAAGTATGCATGTAAATTTTGCGACGGTGAAAACGACGTTATTGTTAGATTTTGTTGAGAGAAAAAAAAAGGATTCTGTCATAGTGGCGCAATTTCCGTAGATTTTTCATCACGTAATACCAAAGATCGAAGCCTGAATTAACTTCATAATTTCTTATCTAAATTGCATGTCGCTGATTACGTATAGGAATAAGATTTAAATTTTCAATAATTTGAAAAGTTGTAATTAAACATTAGTTAAAAAAAAACATTTGTTTTTAGAGTTAGGCCAGCCAATATAAGATTCATTATTAATTGTAATTGTTTTTAAATTATTTTTTTTATATAAATGCAATCAATCAGTTCTTTTTAAACATTTGCATTCGTCCAATCCGACGGGTTTTCACTCGTAACAGGGGTCGCAGCATATAGGACAAATTCTATTGTTCCTATTTGCACGTTGACGGTGCTTTTATTTCAAACACATGTCTTACTCTTTACAGTTAAAATACATGCTACTTTTCCAAAGGAAATTTATGATAAAATACTAGAAAGAGATATTACGTTTGTTTAATCCATTTGTAATACGACATTTTCCAAACATATTTAAGTTATCTTCGATAGTCTATTGTCATATGAATATGCAAAATAACCCTATTCGTTAGGTTTCAATAAATGACATATTCGTTAAATTTCCGTAAAATGTAACATTTGGGATTTGGATTGCTATTTTTACTTTTATATACGTAAAAGTAATATTTTTCCGAAACACTCGGACCCGAAAGGGTAATGGTGGTGGTGTTTATGACGGCCAATTATCTACACGTGGGATATGCGCCCAAAGGGGGGGGGGGGGTTGGCCCCCGTGGGGGTCTTTCTAAGGGAGCCTAACCCGTATTTACGCAAGGAAATCCAGGGCTCGAAGAAAACCACGGAAAACTCCGAACGATTGGGTTCGAACCCAGCACCTCCCGTCTACCAGCTTTGAGAGCAGAACCTCTCAGCCACTGGTGGGGCGAAAAAGTAACGGAATTAATAATCTTTCAAATTAATAATTGATGCCATTATCGATATATATATATATATAAGATACTGAGTTCTAGAGGGTTATTATCACTAAACTAATGAGGCAACGAGGGATTCAGATGAATATATCCCCCTGCTCCCCCCCCCCCCAATTTAATATGCATATACAGCAAACCGCACTTGAGTATCGCCTCTTGTCATCGTATTTCGCGTCACAATGCACAAGACTTAAATTTACTTAAATTTCTTACAAAAATACTAATAGGAAATAAATGATACTGTAGTTTGAGAATTTTAAATATATGAAGTAAAATAGGTTCAAAATTAAAATGCGTCTTGCAGACCTGACGCCGAGGGCTTTTCTGATTTACATGTTTGCACTTTAGAAATATAATCAATATTCATAGTGTTTCTTTGTGCATGGTTGTTTCATCAGAAGAGAATTATCAAACATTGAATATATAACGCAATAGTCACATCATCTAATAATATTAAATTTTGAAGAGAAAAATATAAATAATAAGAGGCAGCATATGTGACTTAGTAAAATTCTATGCATTTGAATAGAGGAAACTTCAGCCCATAACCCATCCCTTTTCCACTCTCCTGCCACAAAAACACATATTTACTCATGTCTTGTAATAAAAATATAATAACAATATTAAATAATTTATTTAGAAGATAAATCACTTTCTCGTTATTAATTCAATGTTAAGGACAGAATAATTTAATTTTTGTCTCTTAAAATATCTTAATATTGTTTAGACGAAAATATAAGTTTTAGAGTATTAATAGTAAACTCTACGGAGGAAGGGGTGGGTGTATTAAGCAAAAGCAGTTTTCGGAAATATTTCTGTTCTGAATGTCAAAATTATTTAAATGGTTTTTACTCACTGTTATTTAAATCAACTTGCTTTTTGTATGTAAAAATGGATTTCTGTAATAGATTTCTAACTCTTTTCCTGTTATGCTACAATTATAAAAATTATCTAGTTTCGATGACAATACAACATTTCTATATTTTAGAACTTAATTATAAATTAATAACTTAATTTTAAGGCATTTTTTTCATTAGCCTGCCACAGGTGATAAATCGCCAAATAATCTTTATGGTTACAATTGTATACGAGTTACACCAATAATGGCGCCAAATAATGATTTAATGATGCGCCAAACCACGAACGCCATAAAAAGGCTAATTGGCTGTTGAAGCCGCGACAGCGAAATATTTTAAACAATATAAATTAAGAAATATGCATAAAAGATGGAGAGTGTAATATATATATTAAAAAATACGCTTTAATCAATTAATAGTTTCATATTAATTATATTATGATTATACGTTAAGAAATCAATTTTGACATCCTAAAAAGATAGTTTAAATAATTTCTTTCCACTGTTGCCGTATCTTAAAAAAGAAAGAGATTAAAAAATATAATTTTTCAAAGAAATTTACTAGCTCGCGCTTTCTACCAAGCGTAAGGAAAAAACCGGTGAATTTTCCATAATCATGTTTGGTGACCACGCCAAATAAATGTAACGGATTTTTTCTTTCTTTCTTTCGGAAAATCAGGAATCGTAGTATTGGAATTAATTAGGCGTGAAGAGTGTTTTTAAATTACTATTTTTACTTTTATACTTATTCTCTTTTTTGCTTTATTTTGTTGCGTGAGAATTTTACTTTTATATATCTTTATTAAAATAAAAGTTGATTGGTTTACTTTTTATTTATTTATTTGTGAAATGGAAATTGAAGTGTATAATGAGAGTTCCGGATGTCGGCTTTGGTTAAAGGTTGAATTTGATTATTTTGTTATTTTTAATATTTTAATTAAGGTTTTGAAATACATTATCTATATAATGGGCGAATGAAAAGGCTGTTCGTTTTTCTCTTTATCCAAGCTTTGTAAAAGGAATAGAAAAATAATTTATACTACATACTTCTTTCCAACGTTAATTTTTTATTTCAATCTGTTAAATTCTGATTACTTTATAATATATATATATGTTCTTAATTGACTGCTAATATTAGCTCTCCTTATAAACTGGGATTTTTGCTGATTACTTGAAAGTCTAAAGACTTTCAATCTACGACGATAAATCCCCATTTAGTCACTGTTATATTTGACGCAGTGTTGAATTCAGGGGGTGGTCCGACGGGACATTCCCCCTCGGAGCAATGAGATGTCTACCCCGGCAGTTTTGAGATTTTGTGTTTTCAATGGTCCAAAAGTTCAATCCCCCCCCCCCCCCTTCGGAGCCACAGTAATCCCTCCCGGAGAAGAGTGTCTGAATTCGACACTGATTTGACGCAATGATATTAGTCAGTGATGAATTCAGAAGGTACCACTTCCTTGAGGGACATCCTCCTCCTCCCTCGGAGCGTCATGAGAAAAATGTGCCCTCCCGCTGAAAATTTTACGTTTTTTGTAAATTAATACTCTAAAAACGCAATACCTCTTCCTTCCCCAAACTCTAACATAATATCTCCTCAAAGCTGTAGAAATTCCTCATGGGCGGGGGGAAAGGGGGTGTCTGAATTATATTCTGATGTTAGTTTCGATTAATCGGTGAATAAATCATATTTTATTGATACCAGCGGATCCAACCTGGGATACAGGAGTATAGATTGCACTATAAGTCTATTTCAAGGTATAGTATAGTTTAATAATGTAAATTTATGGTACGGTGAAATTTCCTAAAACATATTCATGAAAAGGTGGGGAAATTTTTCTTTTATAACAGGGTTTCGTATTAGCAGTTGCAATCGCACGGAGACCAGGAAAATTTTCTGTTAAAGGCAGGATTTCGTTAAACAGATTGCGTTTTCAAGAGTTTTACTGTGTTTAAATTGACAAAAAATAATTCATACAAATATCGTATATATTATTTCATTCGTTGTAAATTTACGCCCCTTACGCGTTCGTCCTGGTAGCTAGGCTCCCTTCCCCCTTAATGTTTAATTATCCTAAACTAATTTTGCTAATATATTGCTACAATTTTTATGCCATGTATATTTAAGAAAAATAAAGCAAATTCCTTTTATTATAAGGGAGAAAATATATCACGTTTACGTTGTAAACTTTTGATGTTTTTTATGTAAAGGACATACTTTAAATTTTTCATTTTTTTCACATTTTCAGAGGATAATCTTCGTAGAATCCGCGACATCCATGAAGGTATTCAGAAGCTTCGGGAGTTGAATACAAAGCAGATTGTGGTCCACGTAAGTATTTTATTTTTTCCTTTTCCTTTATTATTCCCTTTGCTCTTATATGATATTTACCTATATTGTATTTTCACCACTCTATACGGTAAGGAAATGGCACCGCAGTCAATTCTACTTCCAAACCTCTTTTCGAAAACAAAATTCAGAGGAGCAGCTGATATTTTGCATTTGAATTATTTATTTGAACTTTTTTAAAAAAGTTATCCTTCAGAGAATATCGGAAGAGTGTATAAATTTTGTTTTGATAAAGTTCTAGGTCTCCTAGAATGTTAAGAATTTGAATTTTGATGTCTGAAAGCTTCTGCTACGAGTTTGTTTAAAGTTAAGATTATGTGACCCTGAAATTATACTGTACGATGAAAAACTTTTGAAAACATAACAGATTCTTTTTATTCCATCGGATTATTTATATATATATATAATATATATATATACTTGGTACGTCATAAGCTATTTTTTTATGTCGTATTTTTTATATTAACACATGAGAACATTATAAACTAAAAGATGAATTTCTCCATACCTATAAACAAACTCTGACAAAAAATTCAGGAGATTCTCAAATCTTGAGGTGTTTTCCTGAACTCCCAAAAAATATTAAAATATCCCGTTCCAAATTATTTAGTCTTTTACCAAAAAAAAAAAAAAAAAAAAAAAAAAAAACTGTAAATTTCCCATTACGTTCATAAATAGTAGTTATCTGTTTGGGAATATATCCAATCTAGGACGAAAAAAAAAATGAAGTCCGTCATCCCTTTTTTTCTTTTTCTTTTTTTTTTTTTTTGCATGATTGATATTTCTTTTAAGCAAAAATTCAAATTTACATTTAACAACAATGCATAAATTTTAATTTTGTTAAAATTCTTTGTGCAGTCTCAAATAGTATTTCTTTACGTCAACCATGTGCATATTTTAAATAATCATATTATTTTCTTTTTTTCTTTTTAAAGATCCCTTTATTTTGAAGAAGAATTTTCCAACGTTAAATTTATATGTTAATAAAATTATAATTACTTCATTGATGTGAGGCTGAATTACCTTATTCGATTATTTTGTTTGTTTGATTATTGGATGCCTTTTATATGAGGGGCGATATGCAAAGTATTTTCTTTCTATATTACTTCTTAATTAGAAACCGATCCTCATACCTTTCACACTGTGATTTGATTCTCATCTGTTGTTTGCAATAAACTCGATTATTAGACCTGCTGATTGAGGAATGTTCGTGATTAAAACTCATTGCATTAGCCTTATCATTATTATGCTAATGGATTTATTATCACGATGTTCCCTGGTTCAAATGCATGCTTGGGCTTTTTTCACACCCCGAAAGTTCTTCATTTAGTCGCAGCTGCGCCATTCTTTGATCGTTGTAGATAGAATGAAAACGCCATACTTATTCGGTAATTTTTAGAGCAAACTGTTTTATGGCTCTAAATTTAGTATCAATGCAAATTAAATTTTCCGAGAGTGATTTTTTTTCCTTTTAAATAAAAAAGAAAGCTGTTTTATTGAAGATTTTGGATAGTTTTTATGGCTGTTAGACACCAGCTGTGTTTTATTTCTTTGCACAATTGCATACTTTAGTTTTAGCACCGGAGCTTTGTTCGGTCTATCGTTCTCCCCTATATTGAATTTCTTTTAATGTTGCTTTAATTTTTTTTTTATAGTAATGTTTCCTCTCCCCGTGGATATAAGTGGATATAAGTCATCATTTTAATGTGGTTATTGCCTCCGTATTCTGCTTTTCACTGAGTGAAAATTGTGTTGCTGGGATACATTTGATTTATTTATTTATATATTTATTTATTTTGTTTGGGAATACTAAAAAAGAAAACTTTTTTAATATTTTTCGTCGTTTTATTATTAAGAAATTTGTATTCTTTAACAGATACGGGGGACACCTACGGGTCAGGGAAAACCTGGAAAACAGGGAAAAGTCAGGGAATTCGAAAATTTATGCAAAAAGTCAGGGGAATGTCAGGGAATTTTTTAAATATACGAAAAGGTCAGGGAAAAGTCAGGGAATTTTTGATGTATTACTTCCATCAGAATTTCTATTATCGTCGTAAATAAAGAAATTTTGAATTAATTATTCATCCAATGTAAAATTTTTATATAAAATTTCTGCAAACATCATAACAATACGAAAAATAAGTAAAAAAGCGAGAATTCATACAGCACACACTTTTTTCTAGCATTTATCTAGATTAAAGTCGATTGTGGAGGGTTTTACAACAATATATAAGCCGAATTTTTACTGAGAAAGGTCAGGGAAATTTTTGAATAACGTCAGGGAAAACCTAGAAAAGTCAGGGAATTTTTTTACCAGAATTGTGTAGGAACCCTGAATAGTATACTTAATGTGATAATAGTTATTGCTTCCCCCTTTTTAAGTATTTCTCTCTAGACTTACCTACTGTTTAGTTACAGAATGCTATGTTAGATCCATTTATTCTTATCAGACTAGACACCAAGTGACAACTTAGCTCAAAATTTGCAAGAATAAATAAAATAATAATTTTTTAAATAATTCCCTAGCTGTGCGTGCGCGCATTTCATCTTTGCACAATTAATTATATAGTTTGCGTTGAATTTTTTCATTTATTCGAGAGATTCAGTGTAGAATATATTGCATGGTATTAAAAACGGCAAAAAATAATTTCATTCAATTGAAGTTTTTAAAAAAGTATGCATACACACATACACACAGGATTTTTTTTTTATATTATATTTTTGTAAGACTATTCATAAAGACGCATATGTGTGTAATTTAATTTTATTGTTATTATGAAACAATTTCTAGAGCCCCGTCGTAAGAGAATATTATTATATGATCATGCATCATAAAAATAATTGAAATTATTGTACAAATACGGTAATTTCAAGCACTCTCGTATATTTAGATTACAACACTGATCCGTTCACATCATAGATTTGGTTGTCGAAGTTATCAGATAATTCTGTTTTCACTATTTGAAATAGTTCTCATGAATTTCGCCTGTCCCATCCAAATGAAATAGGATTGTCTCGGTATCTTCCTGTTGTGTCTCTTTTCGCGCGTGGTGAGATCTTAATTTACATTAGTAATTTTTAAGGATGTGATTATACTGAACGTTTTTTGCATAGTAATACTAAATAAGGCAATATGCTACATCATGTGGTTCTTTTTATTTTCATTCATGCGTATTTTAGAAAGTAATATATGTATGAAGACAAACGATATGTTCTACAGCTTAAGTTATGAAAGACTTTCTTCAGGGAAGGTTTTTGAACGCTTATTGTTTGTTCTCCTAATGCTTCTTTATATAATAATAGATATATAATGAAATGGTTATCAAGATAAAGAAAATTACAAATTTAGCATAAATTGTTCCACTAGGAAAAAGAAATCAGTGCAAAGTGTAGAGAAGAGAGAGTGGAAAACAGTAGTAGCAATTGGTGTTGCTGCTGTTTGCTTGGTGGTGCGCGTAATACGGCGAATATACCTAAAATTAGAAAAATATAGTCTCAAATCGTAGAAGCACGTTATGCGTCGAAGTGTGTTAGACACCGGATTATACGATAATATGGATATGTAAAAATAAAATCAGCGCAAAATTTCAACTTAATGAGCATAATATAAATATTAATTTTATAGGAAATCGAAAATTACAATGCGCTTAAATATAAATAGGGAAGGGGGGGGTTGTGAGATTTTTTTTTATGTGTATTTTTTTTTTTTTTATGTCACAAACACAAATTGTTTGTGACAGAATAAGGATTTTCATTGCCGCATTATGATTTTAGAAATGAATGTGCAAGGATATTTTTAGCTTAATTTCTCAACCCTTTAAAAAACTAAACTTAAGAAATGTTTTGACTGCCAAATATATGGCACATAACTTTAACACCTTAACACTTTCTTTATAAAGAAAACCCGCAATAAACAAAAAATATGATCAAAATACCACTTTTTCTAAAATGAAATCTTTTGATCCTATTTAATAATTGAAAGAAAAAAATTCTGTCATTAAATAAAACAAAATTTAGTATTAAAAAATGAGTGACATCCAAAAGCTCCGTGTAACAAAGGAAGCAAAATCTTCTTGTGCGTACGGAACGGTTACCCGTACACCAATATGCGGCTAAAACTCTTAAAGGGTTAAATCCTCATTTCTTCAGTTTAACTTAAAATAGTTTTCATTCCACTTTACTTTGAGCCATTACTGCTTTTTAACTATTTAAATCTCATGCATTCAGTAAATTAGTTTTATTTTACTGTAGTAAATAAATATATTTATTTTAATAAAAATAAACAGATTTATTTAAAAATAATTAAAAATAAATAAATTTGTTAAAAATAAATAAATAGATTTCTTACAATCCCAATTATAGTCAATATGGTTGTCTTTGATGATTTGGTAGTTGATTTTAAAGAAAGATCATTTTTTAAAGGCCTAACTAATCTATTTAATTGATTAATTAATTATCTTTTTTTTTTTTTTTAAATAACTAGATAAGTGTAATTTTTCATAAACGCAATTATAAACGGTAACTAACATGGCTGCCTTGATGGCTTGGAAGTTGATTTTAATAAAAAATCTCATGCTGATTCTTTAGAAATTGTTTAAAAGTTCTTTGAAAAAATTTTTTTTTATCCATTTTATTCTTTAAACATCCTCGATTATTTACAGTCAAAACTTTGAATCACTTTATTTTGCATAAAAAAGCAGCACATTTTGAGAGCTAAAGTGTAAACTTCTAAAGGAACTGAAAAATAACAGTTTCTCATGAGTATCGTTTTTATGAAAAGTAACTTTAAAAATGGATAAAAATTTGCGCAACTTTTATATTTAGTTATTCTCTTGAATTCGTTTCTAAATACTTGTATAATAAATTCTTAGTGTTATTATCAGTGGTTGGTATTTTAAATAATACGTAATATAATATTTCTTTAATACTTCAGATTCAAAACCATCTTAGTAACTTTGAATTAAACAATGTTAAATGTATACATTGAAAAAGTAGGTAAAAATAAATGTAAATAATACAATTTTACAAATTTTTAAACTTTTTTTTTTTTTTAAACTCAAGTTCTATCGTGTTACGTTATAACAAATAAGTCTTCCTCTTTAAATTTACTGGTTTTAAGTGTCGTCATAAAAATATCTAAAAATGGACCTTAGCATCGTTATGGAGTTTTAAAGATGCGGTTTTATATTCTGCGATATAATTACCTTGTCGGTTGCAAGATTTTCCAGAAATTTTTATTCATTTGTAGGAAATATGTGTTCGTTTGTTGTTAATTGGCGATAATGTTGAATATTGCTGTCGACATTTTCTTGCTTTGACACAAAACAGTTATGAAACAAATATTGTGACGAAATTGTTATTAAAAATAATAAAATTAAAAGACTGTTTCGTGCATTTCAGAGAATGTCCGTTAAAATATGCCAGGTCAATTTTATGTCTATAAATGAGTGACTTGCATTTGTGCAATGTTACATTTATTTCACATGAGTTTATTAGTTCCTTTGAGTTATTTCATTTTTTCTTAGAAGTTTCTACTTTAGTATTGCTTTTATATTTGCTTATTTAAAATATTTATTCATTTTATTTTTAAAATAATGGGTCATTTATGTAAATGTTTCCCAGCTCTTTTCACAGAAACGAAATAAATATTTTATGTAAAAATTAAATTTAATTTCGATAGTGTACTAAATTAAATTTAATGTTATAAAATATAATGTAAGATTTAATTAATGTGATATTCCATTTCATTAGAAAAAATTATGTACGTGAATGGTGCCTTTTGGCTCTATAATAACGTCTATTCTATGTTTCTTTTGTTTTGATTCTTTTACTAGCATAGTTAAAATATTATTTAAGAAATAGAAACTGCAGTGTCTTAACTGTATAATACTGCGATGAATATTCTTTTTCGAATGTTGTAATTCGTAAAAATTTGCATTGGCAAGTGTTTATTATGTCATTGGAATAGAATATTCGTAATTAAAACTAGGCAAAAAGGGGGTATATGTGAACAAGTCCATTTTATCTAATTAACATGGGATAAAAATATTTTAAAATTTTTCAGTAGCTGATATTAATCCTATCAACTAGTGACAATTCAACAAATATTTTTATCTGATGTTAATTAGATGAAATTAACATTGTTGTGTGCCTCGTTCTTCACACTTGCCTCCTTCCCCCCACCTTTTTTTTTTTTTTTTTTTTTTTTAGATGTGCATTATCTTATTCGTGTACATGCTTCGAGCGAAATTTCCAGCGGCCCAGCACAAATTGAGAAAACTTTATTTTATTAACAACTTTTCTGAAAATTATGCTGAAAAATAAAAAATGCACATTTTTTTCTAACACTCGATTAATGCAAAATCTCAGCGCCGTATCAGTTGAAACATTTTGCATTTATTTTATAGTAAAGTAGCAAAATATATTAAGATATTATTTCAAAAATGTACATAGCGTTTAATTTAAAACATTTTTTTATTATTATTTATAGTCGCTTTAAGCATTATAATAAATAATTTAATCAATTCTTACTTATTTAAATATATATATAATAAAGATGAAATCACAAATATATGAACAAATGGTAAAATTCTAAAGGTGAACAAGATATGAACTTAGGAAACCGGGATGCAAAATAAGAAACTATGAATAACCCATAGAATCGTCAGAGGAGCTTGCAGGTTTAATTCATAGTGAAGATGCGTTATTTCACCGAATTTTGTCGGCATTAATACTGTTCTTAACTGCTCTGCTCAACAAGCGCAAAACGTTTTGACACATTTACAAATTCATTTTTTTAACGGAAAGGTATAAAATTGGAAAGCCTGGCCATGGAAGCGATTTGGAATTGAACTGTTTTCCCATTTTTTGATCAATCAATTACCTATTGAGTTAGAAGCGATTTTGATCACGTGACAAACACGTTTTTCGCCCGCTCTTGAGTGCTTTTTCTTCCTTCGTGCGGAAATTCGGTTCAAAACGCCCACTTTAACAACATTTTCTGAAAGATCTATTGCGTTTGCAAAAAAAATGAAAAACAAAAACAAAACAGCTCAATTACATAGTTTCTGAACAACACCACCAGCTAGTTTCATGCATTTTCCAACAAAAATAAATTAAAACTTATGTCAAAAAGTTGCCCTTTTGGATTTCAGAACACCCTGAAGCCTAAAATGACAAAATTTAGCTCCTAATAGCGCATCATAAAACAGAATAAATGATAAAAAACCAAGAGATCTAAAGAACAATAACCCTCACACAAGATATTAAAAATTGAAAAATGATTAGAGTATTTATGATTAGAGTATTTATCCAATACCTCAATTATAGACAAGAATCCAAGACTTAAGAAAGTTGACTCACAATACTGTAACATGTGAGGATGCAATTAGATTATTAGGTATGCAATGAGACTATTAAATCATGTGGCCAGCAATTATTTACTAAAAATCAAAACGTTTCTGCCATCTGGTGGGAAAAAGGAAAAGTATATTGTAACTAGATTTTTAACAAAAATGTTTGGTGCTGCCATCCATCCCCATATAAAAGTGAAATCAATTGAAGAAATCAAGAAATGACTTAAATTAACATTTATTTAAAGTAGAATGAAAAAATAGGAATAAATTTAATAAGTAATGAGTAAATATAAAGAAAATAAATAAATAAAAGGGTAGTGATTAAATTAACCATTTTAAAACCAATATTATAAAATTAAAAAATAAGTATATAAACATTTAAAAAACAATGGGATTATTTTGAGATAGTAAAATATAGCCTTGTATTATGTGCCAATATGTGAAATATTAATGAAAAATTTATGATGTGAAATGCATGATACTCCTGTTTTTTTAATATGTATCCATACAATATATAAGCAAATATACGTACACATATACCTGCTCACACACATACATATAAGATTTTAAAACTTTTTTTAGCATTCCCTATCTCAACTCTCAATAATGGTATTTTTATTTTTTATTAATGTTTTATAAGGTTGTATAATGTGTGTAAAGTATACACACACATATTGTTTTTTTATTAAATAAATTTTTGTGTATGTTTTTATAGATATATTAACTTCTCCATATAAAAAAACAAGAAAGTAAAAAATCATGGGTCAAGCATTAATTATGAAACACTTTCCAACACATTCAGAATATTGTAACAAAACTTCGCCGTTTAATAAGTTGGAATATGATGCGTCATTAAACTGGTTGGAAATTCATAACACATTTGAAAATTCAATTTCAGCAGCCATGTATATGATATATAGATTTGTATCTATAAACTACATGCATGCTAAAATTTAGTTCAATTGGGAAATAAACACCTCAGTTGAAAATTCCTCTTCAGCAATTTTCGGTAATAACGAGATAATGGTACGTGAATTCTTTTGTGCGGCCCTGTATATTATGTATGGAATCTATGCACAACGGAAAACATGACAAACAACATGCAAAAAAATTGTTAAATTTTGAAGCGCATAACGAAACTGAATACGCACTTCCGGTAATCATTGCTCAAATACAGTACTGTAACCGATTTTCTTCGTGTGTCCCTGTAAATAAACGATAAATGCTATGAATGTCCTATTCTATAGTAATCGTCTTGTAGTGAAATTCAGTGATTATTATCCATTTCGATGCATTTGAAATAGCGTAATGTCATTGAAATACACTGCAATCTATTTTGCCCCATTGACCATAATGTAACGGAATTCTTTTGAGTGCCCTTGTAAATGAACTATTAATGCTATACAAACTTCATAATCAATACAGAACATGCCATGGTAAACATCATTAACATATATCAATTGCATGAAAATCGGAGTATATTTACGCGAGTTGGAGCGTGGACGGCCAGACTAACCGAATTCATAAACACTTTTCCACCTTTTTTGGAAAGTGTTAAAAAAGAAAAGAAAACATTTTATGATTCTTGAAAATTTTCGTCTTCCGGCTTTTGATGGACTTAAATTTTCTTGGGTAACTTCAATGCGATTTTACTGTATTATCCTGTCGAGATGTTATGTTAATTTTGTGGGCGCTATAACTCAAGAACTACTGAAAATAATTCTATGGCACAATGTTTAGTTGGACCTACATAAACTCTTGCTGATTTGTTTTTGGTGTTTATAGCACAACAGGGTACGCTGCTGTAGCGTCCATTTCATGACGTAGGCCGCACCATAGCTATATCTCGGCATCTATCTATGTGATGTAATTGCAGCAAATTTAATATGCAAAATGCTTATTATAAAAATCCGCTGATTCAATTTTAGTTTTAATCTTTTTCCTTCCAAATGCTGTGTTTTGCTTTTGTGATGAGCATTATAGTTGTATCTCAGCTTCTATTATATAATAATAATGATACACAAAATTTTATATTTGAGGTTATAAACATATACATTTGTCCATTTTGGCTTCGTATACACAACAGAAGACATATTACACTGTTTAAATAAAAAATTTTGAATGGCGTAAGTTTTGTCATATCCTCATAGAACTAGTTTTAGATGATATTATAGTAGACATTCCCATATCCGACCCATCTCATACCCGGACTGATAAAAATTCAAAATTTATTTCATTGTACACGTGTAATATATATATTTTTTTAATTCTGCCTTGTTTAATATAGTCACGAAAGATATCCAGACAAATTTTTTGCATTTTCGCTGCTCTAGAGCCCTTACATTCAGCCCTAACAATTTCTCCTCTCTTTCTTATAAGTTGTGTGGATAGATATTCATATTATCAAACATTAGAAATATGCTTTTTTTTTTTTCTTTTCTTTTTAACACTTTCCAACAAAGTTGAAAAGTGTTTATGACTTCGGTTTGTCTGTCCACGCTCTAACTCTCGTAAATATGCTCGGATCGTTCTGAAATTTTTGGATGTTAGTGGCCTCTACCATAGCACGTTCCCTATTTCAAATGAAGTTTGTAGCATGTTTAGTTCATTTACAGGGACAGTCAAAAGTTTTCCGTTACATTACGGCCAATGGGAAAAAATCGTTTCAAATGATTTTCAATGATGTTACACTCTTTCAAACATAGTAAAATTGATATTCATTTATGAAGTCCACTAAAATATGCATTCTGTTGAATATGCGGTGCAAAGAATAGTTATTGTTCATTTACAGGGCCACACAAAAGAATTCCGTTCATAATGGTATAGGGGAAATTGTTTGCGGTGTATTTGAAAAGATTTTAGATTCTACATTGTATCCAAATTACTGTATATTAGTAATGATTGCTCGAAATGTGTTTTTAATTATGGTATGCGCTTTTTTAGGGTTTCGTTCATCTGACGAAACCCTATTCGTCTCGCTCCTCTGTCTGTCTGTCCGTCTGTCACAGAGCCCGTTCACAGAAACTATACATGTTGGAGATGTGAAATTTTGCATACTTATAGCTGAACAACACATGTCATACGACAAATCATAAAATTGTGAAAAAAATCGTACATTTTAACCCTTTGGTCTCCCACATGCGTATTTTAAGCAATTCTTTCTAACTGAGCCCCTTATTAAATTGGAGATTTGAAATTTCGCATACTTATAGCAGAACACCTGAAGCCAGGCGACCAATCATAAAATCTTGAAAAAGTCTTACGTTTAACCCTTTGAACTACCACATATGTATTTTAAGCAATTCTTTCTAAGAGAGGCCCTAATTAAGTTGGAGACATAAATTTTTGCATACGTATAGCTGAATACCTCAGACCACACGGCAAATCCTGAAATTTTCAAAAAGTCTTTTATTATTTACTCCTCCGGGCTCTAACTTGTGTATTTTAAGCAATTTTTCTAACCTCCGCCCTTTTCCCCCGGGGAGCACTTTCCCAACTTTTGCCGGCACCCCCTTTGACCATTCTTTCATATTATGCACCATAGCTTTACATATTTTAGTTCCACTATTTACCGCCAGGGGCGCCTACTTATCTCGGGTGCTATCGGCCCAATCCCCTCAACTAATATAGTATTATATATTAGTCGAGGTTACCGTTTTACAGTTACCGTTTTATAGACGCATAGTATATAAAACGGAGTTTCGTTCCGATAAAGGTTTGTTTAGAATATAGTGCGCCCCTGGTTGCGAAATGTGGAACTAACAGATTTTTCAAAAGGATAAAGTGTTTTGAAAGGAATATTAAACGAAACCCTCTGTACGATCTGTGATCACACTTACCTACTTGTTCACTATATTTATGCATACTATAAAGTGCGTATAAATGCTATAGTTCATATACAGAGCTACAGAAATGAATTCGTAAAGGTTACTGAGTATGAGCATAAATTGCTTGAATGTGGGTTTTAAAGGAGTTATGCATTTTTACGCTGAACTGAATTTAGTGTACTAAGAAATATTTGTAGAATATAGATTAAATTATATACAGGGCCACTCAAAGAGTTGGATACATGGCCGTCTATGGGTGATAGTTTCTGGAAATGTAATTTCAGTAGTTTTAAGCGTGTTTGAATTAAATTTTAGCTAAATAGTGGCTTGTAATAAAGGTACTAGGTAAACTACAGGTCTGTACAAAAGTATTCAAGTATGTTTCCATCTATTAGTATAAATTGCTAAAAGATGGATTTCAACCTGTTATGCATTTTCTTGCTAAACTAAATTTTCCCATTATTTAGTATATATATCAACATACAGATCGAATACAGGACTGTTCAAAAGAATTGGAATACATATTTGGCTATGGGCGGTAACTACTGAAATCAGATTTTTAAATGTTTACTTAGTTATCTTATTTACCTTATTTCCCTAAGTAACGAAGTTTCGTTAAAGCTTTCAGGGAGTGTTGGATAAAGCGTGTTTGAATTAAATTTTAGCTAAATAGTGGCTTGTAATAAAGGTACTAGGTAAACTACAGGTCTGTACAAAAGTATTCAAGTATGTTTCCATCTATTAGTATAAATTGCTAAAAGATGGATTTCAACCTGTTATGCATTTTCTTGCTAAACTAAATTTTCCCATTATATAGTATATATATCAACATACAGATCGAATACAGGACTGTTCAAAAGAATTGGAATACATATTTGGCTATGGGCGGTAACTACTGAAATCAGATTTTTAAATGTTTACTTAGTTATCTTATTTACCTTATTTCCCTAAGTAACGAAGTTTCGTTAAAGCTTTCAGGGAGTGTTGGATAGTGTTTCATAATCTATGCTGTACGCATGATTTTTCTTGCTTTTTTTTTTTTTTTTTTTAAGTTGACACTAAATTTTATGCATTTTTAATTCCTTTTTTATGAGGTTGCCTTGCGATTTATAGAACAGCACAGCGAATCAACTCCCCCTGATGGCATTATGGCGCATTATAATGAGGCATTAGCGTGAGGTAGTAGCTCGTCTCGTCAGCAAATCGAATGAAGAACAAAACAAAATTTAATGCAATGTTAAAAAAAAAAAAAATCAAATTTTAATTGCAAAAACAATACGTAAATATAATAAAAAGTGAAGAAAAAACGTTTTTATATGTCGATTAGATACACTTATGAATCATTTTTAATAAAAAAAAAATATGTCCCTCTTATCCGGATTTTTCGCATATCCAGATTACTCCAGTCCACATTAGTTCGGTTATGAGAGTTTCTACTGTAATTTGATTTTAGCGATTTAGCCCCTTCGGGACGAGCGTTTTTTACAGAATTTTTAATCTTTTATCACCGGTTTTTCAAAACAGAAATTTTTGCCTAATTGAATCTGGAAAATGCTCCGATTAAATAAGGCAAAAATTACAATAAAAATTTACTGGTGAGAATAATCATGGTTTCTGAGCACTACGCGGCACTTCGTCGCTCGCCCCCAAGGGGTTAAGAGAAAATTGTTGATTCTCTTTTAGTAATTACATCCTTTTTATCACAGATCATTAAGGGGGCTGGTCACTCAGCTTCGGAATTCTCCTCCGTAATGTTAAGTCTATGGACTTTTGATGCATTCTAATATTTAAAATATCTTCTCGGGAAATTCATATTTTTAACATCTTTTTCTGTGTTCTCTTCTTAAAGGATGTCTCTTTTTTTTCTTAGCTTTCAAAATATTTCTAAAATCTATGCTGAATTTAATATTTTATGTGTTAAAAGCGGGCGAACTGTGAGTAAGATTTTAACACTTCCTATAAAATTAAGTCTATACTTTAGAAATATTTTGAGAACTAAGAAAAAAAGAGACATCTCTTAGGAAGTGTACACAAAAAATAGAAGTTAAGAATATCAATTTCCCGAGGAGATATTTTAAAGATACGAATGCATCAAATGCCCATAGACTACATTAGTGAGGGAAAATCGGAAGCTGTGTGACCAGCCCCCTTAAAAAGTGGTATTATCCAGTGGCGCATCCACGGGAGGAATTAAGCGAGCTGCAGTCCATCCCAGACTCCGAGACCAGACTAATGATTTTACGTTTCCTAAAATTATGAAACATTATTCTTTTTAAAAATATATTTAGGTAAATAGAAATTTTGGGAAATATTGAAATTGTTTTGGGTTTTATTCGAAAATTTCATCTTTGCCACATTTACAGCTGCCATAATATGAAACAGAAAATGTTAATTATTTTGCCAATTAAACATAGTAACTGTTATCTGTAATTGATTTCTGTTCTGTTTAAATTATCAGGCACAAATGAACATATTTTTCCTCCGAAATATTTTAAAAATAACTTCATTTTGCCTTATTTTAATTGATTGACATCTGATCGTTGATCATCTTCTCATAGGTGTCGCATAAATGTACTAGTCTGTGTACGGGCCATGCAGCCTGGCTCTAAAGAAAGATATCTTGGCCTGGCATCGGTATAGCGTAAAATCTAAACCATCGGCCCGAACAAAAGTCAATACAATCGGATCCGGCCTCCGACCCGTCCCAGTCCTTCTTAATTTCTACAAAAAATTGTTATATTTCTTATCCAAAATTACCTACCAATTTTAAATACTTTTCAAAAGAGTAATGAGTAGATATTTGTGCAAACATTTTAAAGTCAGTATTTTTCAGATTATATGTTTGCAAATCGTAAGCCATTGCATACGGAATTACAAAATAAATGATCACTCAAATACATTCAAACAAAGAATAAAAATTTCTATATAGTTTAGAAGGACAGAAAAACATTATGAAAAATATCATAATGTTTAAGATCATCAAAAGAAAATAAGATTTCTTAAAATATTTGGCTTTTATCCATTAAACCACATTAAATTTCTGACGATTACGTTAACAATTTAAACTATCGCTAATAATTTTACAAAAAAAAAAAAAAAAAAAAAAAAAAAAAAAAAAAAATCCAATCCGACACGGCCGGAAAGAATGAAGTGCAATCCCTAGTCTAATGAAAGAAAAACTGCCCGACCCCAACCCGTTACAGACCTCTAAAATATACTAGCCCCTCCCAAAGCGTAATACTGGGTGCGCCACTGGATCATTTAATGTTTTTTGAAATGTCCCCATTAAATTTATTATTAAAGATATGCATTTATTTATTTAAAAGACTGTTTCTCCACTCTCTAAAATGCTGTTTTCTCATACTTTAAAAATAATCCTTGGGGAAACTTGTTGCCTTATCATCTTCAAAGTGCATTAGAGGGAAAACATTCATAACCGTATAATTTGGTGTTTCCCAATTAAATTTTTGCCAATTAATGTGCTTACATTTTTACATAATTCCCATGGCAAAGGCAGTTCGAGCGAGTATCACTGACAGTGATAATAATTTCCCATAACACATTAAATACAGAAATTCCGCAGGAAAAGATATAGCATCCTGTCTCGGCGTCATAGCGTATTATTATTGAATTACGAAACTTGTGAAGCTTATTGTGTATCACGGATGATATCTTTTATTAAAATTGAGTGATATTATCGTATTACTTTACTTATAGCTGGATAAATCCTTATCTTCTAACAATCGGAATATTGTCATTCGTGTAAAAAGATAACAAAGATGGAAATATTTTGGTAATTATTTAATTATAGATATTATTGGACCAAAATTAAGTTTCAGCTTTATAGTTTTCGCATATAATCACGTTTTATCAATGCATTAAACATAAATGTACTATCAGGTAAAAAGTATATCCCCACTAATTCTGCTGCAAATCTTCGTGTAAAAATAATACAAGTCCCAGTCGATTGGGAATAACATCTACAGCGTAACTTCAAAAACCCGGCATCAAAACCATCTTTCCCTTCCTTTTTCTTTTACACTTTCAAGTTATGGAAGAAGCAAAACAGCAATTCTTTATGAATTAAAAACTTTAAGATCGAAAGTAAAAATGCAAAAAAGAATATTTGACTTTTTTTTTTTTTTCATTTGTCAAATGCGATTTTTTTTCTGAATATATTTTCTGGGAGCTGCACCGTTGCTTAGCAAAGGGAACAACTCTGGGGAATGCATAGCACAATAGTATATGGCTATACGAATTTTCGGCAACTGCCACATCAATGATGAGGAATGATTTCAGACTTTCACATTTCATGTGAAAATACCGCAATTTATGAGCTGATTGAACGCGCAAAATCTTGAAATGCATTAAGTGTCGAAAAAAGCGATATAGCTGATTGGCTAAGCATTGAAGAAAATGCACTAAGAACGAACAATTTAATGGACTGCAAAATCGCTAACTATAACCTCCGATAGTGCTAGAACTAACTCAGAAGACGAGAATGAAGCACCGGCCGAAGAAAAGGTGTCACTAGAAAAATGCACAAATTTGACTGGGGAAATATATGCTTTAGAGAAATAAGACTGTATTTCCGAAACAGACATTTTTCATTTGTAAAAAAAAAAAAAAACTTGTTAAAAAACGGCCAAAAAATTTGAAGCAAACAAAGTTGACATCGGTGTTCCCCAAATTACAAGAGAAGAAGGAATTTTACTCTTTATTAGATTTTTTGTTCTGCAACATAGCAAATATTAATTAAAGTAAGTTTTTTTTTTTTATAATTTGATTTTTTTTTTTTTTTACATAATGATCATTTATAATGAATTGAATTATGACTAAAGGCACCATTAAGAATATCGTGCTACTTTTCATATTCTAGTTACTACTTTTAATATTCCTTCAAAAGTCCGGAATTTTCGAAAATCCGGCATAGTCTGGGTTATACTATTAAAATGCTATGTATGAATCATCGTATGGGGGCACGGGGAGTCTACATGGTAAAATTGGAACTAACTTCTAAATATTAATTAAAGTAAGTTTTTTTTTAATTTGATTTTTTTTTCTTACATAATGATCATTTATAATGAATTGAATTATGACTAAACGCACCATTAAGAATATAGTACTACTTTTGATATTCTAGTTACTACTTTTAATATTCCTTCAAAAGTCCGGAATTTTCGAAAATCCGGCTTAGTCTCGGTTATACTATTAAATGCTATGTATGAATCAGCGTATGGGGGCACGGGGAGTCTACATGGTAAAATTGGAACTAACTTTTAAATTTACACTGACAACGCCTTATGCTGATAAAATATTTTTGTTCTACCATCAAATTTACTCCCAAATTCTGAATTTTAAATCTTTTGGCCCAAAAGTTCTGGAATCAAAATTATAGGTACAAATTGTTGGTCTTTTAGAGAGATTAATTTTATGTAGTTTTATTTTTATCTCCTGAAATGGTATTCTTATCATGCCGGTGGTTTTGTATGAACATTCATTAAGAACTCAAACATAAATATTGTAGTCTTCTTATTTCCGTAATTTTATAACATGAAATCAAAATCAGTACAATACCCAAACAGCTTTAAAATAGCAGCCTTATGGAAATTGCATATACCGGATTTGCGGATCCCCAAAATCAGGGGATCCAGGATCGCGGTCTAGTTGGCTAATTCTTTAATCCCCCCCCCCCCCCTTCCCTTCTCTCTTTCTGTGTGTGTGTCTTTTTTTTTTCTTTAATTTTTTTCCTCTTCATTTTCCATTAAAGAAATAATTCCATTTTACCGCGTCTAATTAAGTATATGATAATCAATAACCCCCCCCCCCCCGCACCTCCCCATTTTCTTACATAATTTAAAATTAAACTTGTTAAAGTTAAATTTGCCAGATAGGAGTATCACATCATGAAACTACATTATTCAAATAATTCACTGTGTTTTCAAAAACGGTGAAAAAGTACTTTGAACACGAGCAATTTTTGTTTTTTCATAATTTAGGACAAAAAGGATTTACATATTAGTCCGTTGAGTAACGAGAGATGTATTAAGAATTTTAGTGCTCTTTTCTTTTCATTTTTTTCCTTAGTCTATCTTGGAATTAGGTGTGAATAATTCTAATTATTTAATTATTAAAATTATCAATATGACACCCAGAAGTTAGAAAAGCATAAAATGAATTTGCTGAAGCGACTGGGCACAATGCAAGTTCTAACTTATTTCGCATGCAAATTTATGTTTTCAAGTTTGAAATCCCACCTGTAAATGCTAATCGGCTTTTCACACCTGTCCTTCAGTGCGTTCTTACGCAATATTCTGTATTGTAAATTTGATTCTAAGTCTTAATTATGCTTCGTAAATTTTGGCAGATGATCTAGAAAGAAGCGGAAAGAAAAAAAAAAATTATATTTGATGCCCGGAAAGGAAAATTTTTAATTGCGAGCATGGCCCGCTTTTTAACTGATTTTCAACAAATGAGGTTATATAATTCGTTTATATATTTCATTATTTTTATTACCACTTTCAAACATAGTTGAAAAGTGTTTATGAAATCGGTTTGTCTGCCCGCGTTCTAACTCGAGTAATTTTACTCGGATTGCTACGTAATTGAGCAATTTGTTAATGAGGTTTACCCTGGCACGTTCGGTATTGAAAATGAAGTGTGTGGCATTTATAGTTCGTTTAAACAGGCGCTCAAATGAATTTCGTTCCATTTATATGGGTCGTGGGGGAAAAATCGTTTGCAGTGTATTTTAATGATGTTACACTATCTTTATTTAATTAATATAGGGTTAAATTAATATAGGGTAGACCGGGGCTAGTTGGCCCGCTTTTTCTTCTAATAATTTAAAAATATATATAATTCACCATTTTAAATTTCTTTTTATGTTACCACTATCAGTGTACTTTCAGGAAGAAGTAACAATAGTAAAGTTTGAAAATATTAACTATAAGTATTAGTTTAGAAGCTCAAATTGACACCAAGTCGCTTGGGCCAACCTGCCCCGATTGCGAAGTAAGTTGGCCCACGTCACTTTTTAATGTTCTGATAGTGTAAAAGTTTAAGAAATGATCAAAATTTTACCAAATCATAAATTTTATTTCTGTCAAACGTAAACACAATATAGCCTCCTAAATTAAAATAAAAAAATTTGTCAATTCACAAGATATCAAATTCACTTAAGTTTATCATAAATCCTCTTAATATTATCCACAATTTTTGTATTGACAAGCTTTTGATAGGAGCAATTCTTACAGCAAAAAGAAATTAAAAACAAAAAAAGTGTGTGTGTGTGTGGGGGGGGGGGGGGTGCAGGGAGGTTGTATAAGAAAAAAAAATCACATTTCCCTTAATCCGTTGCGGGCCAACATGCCCCGTGCCAAATGGGCCAACTAACCCCGTATCACCATTTTTGTTTTTCATGACTGTAACGAATTATTCTGAAAGTATTTCAATAAAAAAAACATCCCCTACAATAACTACAAATAATTATTTTTCTGAATTATTATATATCAAAATCTAAAATGTAATTTACAAACAAATAAAAAACGATTATTTATAAGAGAGAAAATTTACTCACCTTTGCAAAATTTTGAAAATTCTCAATAATTCTTTAACGGACGCTCCGACTTCAATGGTGCTTATGTTGGAGGAGGAAAGAGAAGAAACGCATACTTGGCTGGACTGACAATGTTATCTAACGCAAAGTTAAAAAAAATATTGCAACTGGGCCAACATGCCCCTATGGTCAACTAGCCCCGGTCTACCCTACATCACTGAAGTGCACTACACAAGATGCTTACTATGATATAGGGTGTGCATAGTATTTATCATTCATTTACTGCGACACACAAAAGAATTCGGTTACAATATTGTCTATGAACCGATACTTGTTGGAAGTGTGGATTCAGTTGTGGTATATTTTAAATTTATCTAATTTTTTGCATATTACGTGGTGTGTATATAAATTTTATCGATCTATAGGACTGCACAAAAGAATTCAGATGCTTTTCTTCTTATTGACGGAAATTTCTGAAGGAGAATTTGTATTATACATTTCCCAATTGAACTAAATTTTTGCATCAAGCATAGATATAGATACAAGTCTATAGATCATATATTGGATTGCACAAAAAGATTGGGATATTTTTTCGACTATAGATGGTAATTACTAGATGCGTTATGAATTTTTCTTTCTTTCTTTTTTTTTTTTTTTTTTATTTAGACATAATCTTTTACTTAGCTTATTAAACGGTGAAGTTTTGTTGCAGTATTCTGAATCCTTTGGGAAAAGGTTTCACAATCTGTGCTTGACGCATGATTTTTCTTTTTTGTTTGAATGCGTCTCCACGCATCATTTTGAAACTGAGGCTTAAGAGTTCGTTCTGGTGTTGGTCCCTCTTAATTTCATTTGGGTCCAAAAATGGTATGCTTGTCTTTCTGGGTGTGTTTTCTTTCTTTCTTTCTTTTTAGGTGCGTTCGTAATTATATAAATACGTAGCACCTATAGTCGTCGTTCAGTCCGTCTGTCTGTCCGTCCGTCTGTCCGTCCGTCTGTCTGTCCGTCCGCATATAACAGAGCAAAAACTACCCGACCGAATGATCTGAATTTTTTAATATATAATTGCTGCAAAATTTTGTCGAGCCATTTTCAATTTTATGAAAATCGGATGTATAGTTTAATTACAGGGACAGTCAAAAGTTTTTCTTTACATTACGGCCAATGGGAAAAATTATTGCAAGTGAATTTTAATGATGTTACAGACTTCGGAATGGTCTGAAATTTTTAATATATAATTGCTGCAAAATTTTGTCGAGCCATTTCCAATTTTATGAAAATCGGATGTATAGTTTAATTACAGGGACACCCAAAAGTTTTCCGTTACATTACGGCCAATGGGAAAAAATTATAGCAAATGCATTTTAATGATTTTACAGCCTTCCGAATGGTCTGAAATTTTAAATATATAATTGCTGCAAAATTTTGTCGAGCCATTTCAAATTTTATGAAAATCGAATGTATAGTTTAATTACAGGGACAGTCAAAAGTTTTCCGTTACATTACGGGGAATGGGGGAAAAATTATTGTAAGTGCATTTTAATGATGTTACAGACTATGCACTTATGAAGCGCAAAAAAATATACATTCAGTACAATATGGGGTGCAAAAAATAATTATAAAACTAGTTATAGTACGAAGGCACCTCATTTGCCACGTTTGACGAACAATTTCCAACTTGTTTTTTTTATTTCTAAATTCTGTCTTAAAAATAGGCTAATTTTGACGAACTTTGAATAGGTTTTTAAAGTACAGTCGTAAAAAAAAGTAAACATCCCCTAACTCTGCAACTAATTATGATAGAAGAAAGTTACTGGTACCAAATGACTGGAAATAAAGTCAATTTTTAAATGGTGTATATAAAATTTGCTTAGGGGGCCATTTGCAAATCAAAACCAGGCCAAACATTATTTTTTTTCAATGGCAATACCAAATTCTGACAATATATTTTAAATCTTCGGTTCAAACTATGCCCATCAGAAATGAAATTTCAAGCCATTTGGAGATAAATTTTTGAATTATAAATATTCAAAATTTAAAACTTCTAACGTTACATTACATTTTCATATTTTTTTAATATCTCCTGAAATTATAACCCTAATGTGTTATTTTTTGTGTGTAATTACAATACTAAAAAACCCAAACATAAATGCATTGAATTTTTAATTTTCAAAATTTTATAATATGAATTATGATTTATGAAATTAATATTCGAAAAAAATATGAATTTCAGCCTAGAATTTTTTTGATAGACATATAGTTATTATGTCCTGCTTTATGCGAATTCTCAATTTCAATTTTTTCTTTCAAGTAGTTTTTGAATTATGATTAAAAAACGTCAGAATGGTGGTTTAAGGGGCCGTCTATGATGTGCAGAAAAGCATAATTTGAAATATATATATACATAGGCGTAACCAGCCTTTTGAACGGGGGGGTGCCCAGACTTTTTTAACCTGAACATGTTGGATACAAACAATATCTTATATAGTAAAACCTGCTAAAACGGAACTCCATGAAACCGGTCGAATTTCCTTTTTAGACAGGTTTTCAACATAGAAGATATAATTGCGTGATATTTCTTTTAAAAGGGGCTCAAACGCGATTTTTGTTTGTATGAGGAGGGATGAGAAGGAGTTCAAAACATCAAAACTAAATCTAATAGTAAAAAAAAAAGATATGTAAATGTCCTTGCAGCAGTGACATAAGACAGTGACTAAGTGTGGTCACAAGTGTAAAATCTTTTGGCACCCTGGCTTCTTATAAAGATTTAAAAAGGCCTTTAATCATGCTATAAACTTCTATAGGCATAGGAACACTGCATGACATCTAAAATTATCCCAGTCAAAGTCTTGTAGATGAAATTTTGCCGGATGATAAATCTCAGATAATACATGAGGTACACCAGTACATACGCACGAAAGTTTTTTGGACTTCATGACTTCTTAGGGATTATGACGAGATTTCTTGTGGTAGGATGTTTCCTTTTGTTGATACGTCAAACACATCAGGAGGCTGGAAATCAATTTTAATAATAAAAAATAATCCGATTTCAATATTGTATCCAATAAACTTTGTCTTCTTTTCAATAAAGTGTTTTCGAGATTCTTACAACGATTTTTCAGTTTTTAACAATGTTTTACTGTTATTTTTAGAGGTTTTTCTTCGCATTTCGATGTGATTTTTTATATTTTTTTGACATTTCTAAAAGGAATTCTGTTTAAATCTTTTACCCATTTTGTTAATTTCGTTCCCCGTGGTTTTTTAATCTTTTCCAAATTGTGATTTTTTTACTTTTTTTGAAACAGCAAAAACTCTCCGGTAATTTTTGCAATTGCCGTAATTAAATTCGAATTGGAATAACGTTGCTGGACAGATAATTACACTTGTTTATTTCCTATTTAATTTACACCCAAAATTGTTCATTGGTCCAAATCATCCAAGCCACCTCATAGTAAATTGGTATATAATTTTATATACCTTAGATAAATTCAAATAACATAAGTGATCGTAATTACGTAATTCTAGTAGAAGAGCAACGCGAATTATTAATAAAATTAAATTATAATTAATACTAAAATTTAAGCTGTAAAAATAAGTTGACACACCTTAAACATTATCAATTAAATAATTACAGAAACTTTTTAAAACTTGATTAAATATTTTATTTACATTGAACACAACTATATACAGAAACACATAATATTAATTCAAAAAAAAGAAAGCAACACTTTTGTTTGCTGCTCATTATTTCATGTATATTTAATCTTTAAAAAAAAAGACAATGTTTTCATTTACTCTTATTATTATATAATTTTCCTTTTGCAAAAATGAATAATTCTCTTTCATTTTTAAATTACCTTAATTATATTTAATTATTGGTTTTGTTGGATCTCAGATTGCTCTCTACCATGAAATATCATAAAAGGATATTTATAATTTCTTATATAATTTAAAGTGGTAAAAGAAAAAGTTTAAGGTAATACCTTATATCATATACGGGATGGTGGCCTTTATTCATCAAATTCAGAGTTGTCGCGTTGCTAAGGATCATATCCATATGTCATCTGGAATCAGCTTCTTATCAGAGCGGCGATATCGGGATGGCAGGATGCATAGCTACGGGCCTTAGTAGAACAATCCACTTTATTTCAACATCAGGAAGACATCCTCAATTAGGCTTGCTTAGGCTCACTCCGATATGTCCATCTCGCCTGGGCATTACTAGGGCTTTCTGGATTCATTGCATGGGCTTTCAGGAGAGCTCCTGCGTCTTCGACATCTTTTTTTCAGACTCTCTTTTTCAACCCTTTTTCTTCTGGCACACCAACTCTTGCAGTGGGTGGAACTATTTGTCTAGTCCTCCCTTATTGGATATGAGAAGATATTGCATTATCCTTCGATAGACCTATTAGCTAACAGTCTGCAAATGGCCCCCTACATATACTTTAATATTATTATATGCCTTAAAGTTTGGGTGGTCTGAACAGCCATAAATTTATCCCAACACTTTTATTAAGGACATAAATTTATTCCAACATTTTTATTATTTTACGATTTCTAATTATACACCACTTTCCACTGGCTTGTCATAAAACGACACCATGGCGTCTGGCTATTGTTGTTATCTGAGATCCGAACTATATTCAACATTATACATTCATTTTACAATACAATAATTTTTTTAAAAATATATATTTAATATTTAAAATCAACGTAATAATTTTTGTATGAACTTACACTCCTATTTTACTTAAATATATAAACATTATAATTTTACACTCATAATTATATTTTATAAAAAAATATTTATACAAACAGAAATAACAAATTACGCAATTTTACTTTGATTTAACCAACATGGTGCGGGAACATATCATTGTTATATGTTGCCTAGCAAATCAGTTCTTATAAGAAAGCTGAAAATCTAATTTTGCTCTAAATAAAAAACGCAATAATTCAAGATTAGCTTGTTTCGAGACAGAAGGGGTCGTAGCTTGCTCGGGAGTACGTTGCCGAAGGCAGCCCCCCCCCCCAATCCTACATTTTTTTAAAAATTCTATGTTCGTTTAAAAAGAACCAACCAACGAAACTCCTCTAGTAATGAAGTTTTCTTTGAGCGACAGGATTTGAAATAGCGTGCGGTATCGCGCGATTGCACAGAAAAGGAAAGTCTCGCATAATAAAAAATGCTGTGCTATATTTACCCCCTCCAAATAAGTCCGCGATTTTTATTTCTTTTATGGAATTTCTCAAAATCAATTCGTGAACCGGTCCCGGAAAAATGTAAGAATTTCTTCAAACGATCGTAGAAAAATATCGAGAATTTCAATAAAACAGTGCAGAAAGTAATCACGAATTTCGTCAAAAGATTGCGCAAAAAAATACGAATTTGGATAAACGATTGACAAAAACGTTTTGCAAATTTCTTCAAAATGTCGCGGAAAAGAGTAGAGAATTTTGTTAATTGGTACGGGAAGATATCGAGAATTTTCCTGATCGGTCGTGCAAAACTATCCCGAATTTCGACAAATGTAAAAAATCAGTTTCGTCAATCGATCGCAACAGAAAATAAATTTCATCAAAGGATCGAAGTAAAAACGAGAATTTCGTCAAAGGATCGCATAAAGAAAGAGCGAATTTCGTCAACAGATTGCGGAAAGGAAAAGCGAATTTTGTCAAAAGATCGTAGAAAGAAAAGGCGAATTTCGTCGACGGAACGTGCTGAAGAAATGCCAATTTCGTCAAAATATCGCAGCATAAAATGCGAATTCCCAAAAGGATCGCGGTAAAGAACACGAATTAGAAAGACGTGAATTTCGTCAAACGATTTTGGGGAAAAAATGTAAATATCATGAAATGATCGCAGAATAAAATTGCGAATTTGGTCAAAATTTACTGTACTGGGCTAAAAGATTGAAACCGGGTTGTTTTTCCTACTTTCAAAAGAACGCCGCGAAACGAGAAAAAACTCTAAAAATCGTATAAAAATTTCCAGAGGAAAAAAAAATTATTATATTGACTTGAAAGACTGCAACCATAGTCCTTTTACGAATGCCAAAAAATAGCCAGGAATTTAGCCAACCAACCTCCAGATTAATTTGAATTTTCTGTGCTATTATTTTTCATTTTCAAAGGAGAAAGGGTCTGTGTACCCCCCTTTCCCCCGGCAAATTGCATTTTGGAATTATCGTTTTACATCTGAATTCCTTTTCAATTTTCCCCTACTTTCTAGACTTTAAACAACGAAAGCAAAGAGACAAATAGTTTCTATCCTCGTCAAGAACTTGTGTTAATTTCTCATGAAATTGCAGAAACATGCAATAGAAAGAACGGCGTTAAAAAAAATCTCCCACAAACAAAAGACGTCAAAGTGGGATTATAAAGCCACCTTTTTAACTTACTATGACTAATACAGATTCTTATAAATAATCTAGTTTTTCTATCTAGTTATCTATCTAATATTCTAATATCTAGTTTCTATCTAATATTCTATCTAGTTTTAAAAAGGGCAAACAACATAATTTTCTTAAAAAAAAGAAAAAAAAAGAAAGAAAAAAGAAAAGAAAAGAAAGAAAGAACGTGTGTTTCTTTTTTTATCACATTTCAAAACTTAGGCTGTTAGTTTTCTGAACTAAACCAATTGAACTCTGCTTTCACTTCTTTTTTCTTTTGTAGATTTCAATTTTTTAAAATAATTGTGCTTGAGTCTGCGCAAGCGGGGGGGGGTGCCCGGGCACCCAGGGCACCCCCCCTGGTTACGCCTATGATATATTACTCATTTTATTGAAACATTTGTGCTGGCAGTAGTCGAAAAACATTAAGCGGGTGAAATGGCCATATTGGCAAGGAGAATACATAAAAAGAAGTGACATAGTCAATCTATAGCATTTCAACAATCGAGTACCGAGCTTCAATTTGGATATAGACCCTAAAATATAATAAAACACTCATACTACAATAGATATTAAAACACACATACACACATAAATAACGCCTGCATTCATCAGTTAAAGGTATATATAAATATTATACAGACATACAAACAATAAATACAATAAACACAACTGGAGTGAAAAATTAACCAGAGCCACTTATATACCAATTTCACTCCAGTTGGGTTTATTGTATTTATTGTTTGTATGTCTGTATAATATTTATATATACCTTTAACTGATGAATGCAGGCGTTATTTATGTGTGTATGTGTGTTTTAATATACATTGTAGTATGTGTGTTTTATTATAATTAGCGTAGATCGATGTAATAGTAAAATCGGAACATATGTCATAAGTTCCCCCGGCTGCCATCTTGGAATTCTTCTTGGCGTGAAACCCCTTTTCCGCCAAGTAGTAAATGTCGCCAAGCACCGGTTTATACCCATGTTTTGGGTTAACGAAAATAAAATGTAAATAATAGACAAAATTCGCTAAACTGGCAATCAGTAATCCTTGTATGAGCGCTTCGCGCACATTTACCAAAAAAAAAAAAAAAAAAAACACCGCCGAATTCAGCATTTCTCGCGGGATAGCATTCTCAAAATTCAGCAGTTCTCGTTTCGTAGCAACCTCAAAACGTAAAAAACTCTTAAAGCAGCAAAATATACATAAAAAACGAAACTCCCTAAAGTGGCAATCAGCAATAGTTGTATGAGCGCTTCGCGCTCATTTACCGAGAAAAAAAATCACCGAATTCAGCATTTTTCGCGGTATAGCATTCTCAAAATTCAGCAGTTCTCGTTTTGTAGCAATCTCAAAATGTAAAAAACTCTTAAAGCAACAAAATATACATAAAATTATCAACATACCTTAACAGACATTTGCTTTCTTGAAGCCTCCAGCACAAAATATCTCTCATAACACGGCCGTCATTTTCCAAAATAGGCTTAATACGTATTGACACGCTATAAACAAACCTCCCTTTCTTGTCAAAATTTCCTCATATTTCTTAATTAATTCAGCAAGAGCGTTTAAACGGACTACAGAAACTATAGTCAATGAAATACATCCAATAAATTTAACATAAAAATAAAAAGACAACGATAGAACACGATATACGATATCAAAATACATGCACAAAATTCTAAGCTTCTCAGGGGTTGCCAGAACACGACACGTCACACGGGGTTTCCATATCGAGTTTGTCATATCCGTAAACACCGCCAACACGCCAACAAAAAATCGCCAAACAATTCAAAACAACAACGGCTGGGGGAAGATACGGCATCTATGCCGTAAAATCTATTCATCGTTATCCGGTCATCCAAGGCTGTCGTATAGATGGCTGGTGACTTCTCCAACATGGTTTATTAGTGAGAAATTGCAGACTCAGGCATCGGCCGGAGTAGCTCAGTGGTTAGAGCAGCAGTCTTGTACACTGTGGTCCCGGGTTCGATTCCGGGCTCTGGTTAATTTAATTTTTCACTCCAGTTGGGTTTATTGTATTTATTGTTTGTATGTCTGTATAATATTTATATATACCCTAAAATATGCTTGTTTTAAAATGATTAATTTCTCTGAACCTAACCACACGAATTTTATGCAAATTTGGATTTAAGCTAATTGAAGGGTGTAGAATTCATTTCGGTGGGTATTGCTATCGAAAAAAAAAAAAAAAAACAGAGTTTGCGTTCGTTTTGATATGTAGGTGGCCCCCTAGGCGAATTTTATATGCATCATATAAAAGTATACTTTTTTCCAATCGTTTGGTACCAGTAAGTTTCTTCTACAATAATCTGTTGTAGAGTTAGCACGGTGTGTTTACTTTTTTTTTTTTTCCCCACGACTGTGCACAGTACTTACTCAGATTTTAGAATTACTTTAAGTTTTGAAAATTGCTGTCGTATCGTGTATAGTTTTCCCCCCTTAAAGCGACACCTAAAACTTTTAAAATATCATCGTCTACTGTTTGCCAAAATGAGCAATACTGGCAACCGTTGGATTTCAAATATAATGAGATTAACAGTAAATAATTGTCATCAAAACACTCTCAGTGAAATATGCCAACTGACTATTTTTTAAAAATCCGGATCTACTTGAGCACATCCAGGCATTAATTAGAGTTGCTACCTATTAGACATTGGAGTGTTGCTGAATCACGCCAACCACGGTCTGTTTTAAGACATGTTTTTTGTTTTGGCTCCAAATACCATCCCTGGGATCCAATTACCACCCAAACTCCGGTACTCTATTTTCTTATTATTTCCCCTTTCACTATTCGTTTATTAAAAGACATTTATTATCTGATAAAGACAGTTTTCTGTACACTTCCGCAAACAAATATGCATCGTGCTCTATAATTTTTACCACTATTTTTCTCTTCTCATTTACTTTCAGTTCATATAACATGTAAATTCCACCTTCACGAATCGTGTGATTCTACAGCAAAGAAAGGCTATTGTTTTAGTTTTCAAAATCACTGAAGCATCATTCTTACTTTTTTTCTTCGTATTTTTTCCGTGTTACTCGCAGACGTTTACAGCAACCTTTGAAGGAACTCCAAATCCCTCTATCAACAAAGTAGTAATAGGCTTAGGCTGATATTTCTGTTCGTGCCCAAATTGATCCGTGAAGATAAAAAGAATGGAATTAATCAGTTATTTTGAGAGGAGTCTGAATCTTGGGAATAATTCGCTATCGCGTCTATCTGAAATCTGTGAAAAGTCTACCCCCTCCCCCTCCGCTCCGTTCTTTAAGCGGACATATGAAAATATGTAATTTATTTAGTTATTAGCCATATATATATATATATATATATTTTATTTTACCATTTGTTCATATATTTGTGATTTCATCTTTATTATATATATATATATATATATATATAATAAATTTGAAATCACAAATATATGAAGAAATTGATAAAGTTCTGAAGATGATTTAGAAATGAACATAGGAAACCAGTATGTAAAATAAGAAACTATGAATGACTCACAGAATCTTCAGAGGAGCTTGTGAGTTCATTCATAGAAGATGCGTTATTTCATCCAATTTTGTCGGCATTAAGCCTAAAATGACAAAATTTAGCTCCTTATAACGCAAACATTACAGAAAATAGATAAAAATCTAAGAGATCTAAAGAAAGATACACCTCATAAAGGATATTAAAAATTATCAGAGCACAATACCTGAATTACATACTAGGAGTCAAAATTACAGCATATCAGGATGGAAAACATAGTTAAGACTATTTTAACATGTGAGCTACAGTTGAGCATCTGAAAGAAACCCATAACTGTGTTGCCATCTGGTGTGAGAAAGGAAAAATGTAAATTGGAACTGGATTAATAACAATAATGTTGAGTGTTGCCATCTTTAGCCCAAAAATATAAAAAATAAAAGCAATGAAATTGATTGAAGAAATCAAGAAAAGACTTAGATTAACTTTTAGTTAAAGTAGAATGAAAAAATAGGAATAAACTTAATAAGTACTGAGTGAATACAAAATAAAATAAAGAATAGGAATAAATTAATACAAAAAAAAAAAGAAAGAAAGAATTATATAAAAATAAATAAAAGGGCAATTGATCAATTACCTATTTTAAAGACAAAATATAGTAATATAAAAAATGAGAATATAAATAACATTTAAAAAGATGAGGAATATTTGAGATAGTAAAATATAGCCTTGTATTACGTAACTAAATGTGAAAATTTAAAAAGCAGTGAGGAATATTGAGATAGTATATATATATACAATTGTAACCTTTTAGTTCTTATGTTGGATCTACCAGAACAGTTTTCGTCTTTAGGTGCGTTCTTAATTATATAAATAGATAGCACCTATAGTCGTCGTCTGGTCCGTCCGTCTGTCCGCATATAACAGCGCAAAAACTACCCAACCGAATGAGTTTAAAATTAAATTCGTTGAAGAATTTTGTCAGTCATTTCAAATATTATTAAAATAGAATCAAAACTTAAAAAGATATTAATAAAAGCTTTCTTCATTCTATTAAATCCTATCATACGTTCAATGATATCGCATGATAGGTAATCATTCTAGGTTGCCATGGGGAGTACGTCCTATTTAAGATGGAGTCCTATTATTTCCGTATTACTGAATTTAATATGTATAATCGTAATAAATTTTGTAATGTAACTGATCATTAATATAATTTTTTATGAAAGAAAAGGCTACAAAGTACCCATTTGCTTCTGAGGGCAGGATTGCCACAATAGAGATCTAATTGGATGAATAAATAAAAATAAAGAATACTACTGCCCGAAAAAGCACCAGAATAAAGCATGCCCAATCAATAAAAATAAATTAAAAAAAAAGAGAGAAAAACTTTCTTTCTGCATGCATTCGCAATGTATTTAAGAAATTCGTACTATAAAGTTGTTGCTTATTTACGCCATTTTTTTTCTTTTTATATAATCTGCGATTTTATTGTGCATATTTAAACGCAAATGAACTTGGTGCTTTATTATTACTATTTTAACATTTATTATTATTATTATTTTTTTTTTAACTTACAAGTACCCACACTGCGTCAATTGTCGACTTTTCTTGTCTGGCTTTAACGATGTTTATAGAAGCCTTGCTGCATTTTTAACACTTATTCAGCAAAAGGTGTATTTTTACTACCTGTGTTTATTGGTCCAAATCTTTCATGCGTTGACGGGCCGATTTCTTGAAAAAGCTCTTGTGTTTACTTTCGCCACAGCTGTAAGAATAGAGGGCAGGAAGCAGTTTAGAACTTTATTTTTTCTGCGCTACTTCCTTCTCACCTCCCACACTCCTCTAACTCCTAATATTAAAATCCGTGTTGGGAATATTTCTGTATCTGGTTTATTTCAAATTTGTTCACCTTATAATTCCTTTTCCAAAACTAAGCATTACTCTACCCAGTCTTGCATGGATTAAATATGTTTTAGGGTGTTTAGCTGATTCTTGAACCATTGCATTTTTAACATTACTTTAAGGGAGGTTCTCTTGGAAAATTTTTCAAAAAATCAATTTTTTGAACCCTTAAAGTGCCTTGTTCTTTTACAGAATATGCCCTTTTCATCGATTTTTGTCCCATTCATTATTTAAGTCGTGACAACTAATTTAACCATTTAACTATTGCATCATGATCTACTGCATTTTTTTTTCATGTGATATTTTTTTTTTCAGTTACTACAATGAAAATTAAAGGATAAACATAAAAAAATACTCAGCCGTGAGAAGTTTAATTATTTAGAGGTAATTAATTAAAGTGGTACTTTAAAGTATTGTCAGTACACTATGAATAAAATAACGTAACAGAAAACCCACAAGATATTTCAAACGGCACCAGAAAATATTTTCGATTTAATAAGTATGTGAAATACAGGCTTTTTCATATTTACAAATAAATCTTAAGGTTTCGATATTGTCAGCAGTCCTTTAGTTATGCGACGTCTGTATTCCAGGGACAATATGCTCTCTCGCATCTCCACATAATGCAATATATGAATTTATGTATGCCATTTCTAGCATAGCAAAAACGAACCGGTGTCACAACTTTTTCAATTTCCTATAAAAAATAACAATGAAACAGAAAAGAAATACCAGGGAAACCATTACTACACTACATTTAGTTATTTTAAAGCAGATGAAAACGATGGATAATTACACAGACGAAAAGGAAACAAGAAGTTTCTCTGTACACCCAGTGTACGGATGGTACTTATAAGTACAATCGAGTAATTCAACTGTTAAATCAAATACATACACCGTTCACCTAAAATAGCTAGTCAAACTGTATTCTAAGATCATAATGAACACACACACACACACACACACACACACACAAAAAAAAAAAAAAAAAAAAAAAAAATCCAACTCTTATCTTATATCTTTTTACTGTGTTTGCAGCAATAAAAAGACGAGCATGCCAATCTGTACAAAATGTCGGCACAAAACCTATCGTCTGTGTCAGAGATAGTCCCCTTCCTCGCTAAAATAACAAACCTAGAACTACTGCTGCCATGTATTTCGATAAAGAGGAGTTAAAAGAGTATTTTTGCAATGTACCATTAGAATATTAGTAATATACACTTTGGGATGAAAGTTTAAAGTGTACTTATAAGTACCGTCAGTAGATAAAGGGTTAACGGACCTGTGTCACGTTGATAAAACAGCAGATCAAAGACTTAAAAAGCAGTTTCCTTGAAACATGTTTTTAGGTGGATTTCGTATGCAATAATACTACCTATTGGGATCTCACCTATGTTGGAATTTCGGAAACATTTTTACAGATCCACACCGATCATGATCCCTAGAACCCAAAACCACCCCCAATAAAAAACTTTATATCACTTTTTTATGGATTCTGCAGAAATCTTTTCCAAACTGATATATAAAATTAAGGGGCATAAAATCTCGGTCAAGTTCGTTAATGGGCAAAATCGGACCAAGGGAGTAGAAATAAGGAAGGGTTTTATGATAAACAAAAAAAAAACCCATAACTTCTTAATTATAGTACATATCGACTCAGTTTAAAGTTATTATTACTTCTAAAAAATGGGCCAAAAATTTATGTATGATAGATTTTTGATAAAACTAAAAAGGGGTCAAGGGGTGAAAAAAATATGGTTTTTAGGAGAAACAAATTCATAACTTCGTCAATCTCAAGATATAAAATCCCATTAAATTTATTAAAAATTGTCTTAATATTATCTACAACTTTTATATTGACATATAAGTTTTGATATAAGTTTTTGATAGCACCAATTCTTACTGCAAAAAATTAAAAACGAAAACAAAAATGGGGGGGGGGGGGGGTTGATGAAGAAAAAAATCCATAACTTCGTAATTCACAAGATATCAAATCGCATGAATTTATTATATATCTTCTTAATATTATTTACAACTTTTATATTGACAAGTTTTTGATAGGACCAATTCTTACATCACAGAAAAAAAAAAAAATAAATAAATAAATAAATAAATAAAAACGAAAACAAAATGGGAGGGAGGGGTTGAAGAAGAAAAAAATTCTTAACTTCGTCAATTCACAAGATATCAAATCCGCATGAATTTATTATATATCTTCTTAATATTATCTACAAGTTTTTGATAGTTGAATTTCTTACAGCAAAAATAAATTAAAAATACATAGATGTTGAAGAAAAAATATCGTATTAAGGATGTACTCAAATCCCAAAATGCTTATGTTCTGACTCATTTTTAACACTATCCAACAAAGTTGAAAAGTGTTTATGCATTTGATTTGTCTGGCCATCAGTGCGTCTGGCCCTCTGTCCGTCTGTCCACGCTCTAACTCCCGTAAATATACTCCGAATTCCATGAAATTGATAAAGATTATTTAGGGTCACCAAAGCATGTTTGGTATTGTATATGAAGTATGTAGGATTAATCGTTCATTTACAGGGGCACTCAAAAGTATTCCATTACATTATGGTATATGGGGAATAACTCCCGTAAATATACTCGGATTTTCATGAAATTGATGAAGGTTATTTAGGGTCACCAAAGCATGTTTGGTATTGTATATGAAGTATGTAGGATTAATCGTTCATTTACAGGGGCACTCAAAAGTATTCCATTACATTATGGTATATGGGGAATAACTCCCGTAAATATACTCGGATTTTCATGAAATTGATAAAGGTTATTTAGGGTCACCAAAGCATGTTTGGTATTGTATATGAAGTATGTAGGATTAATCGTTCATTTACAGGGGCACTCAAAAGTATTCCATTACATTATGGTATATGGGGAATAACTCCCGTAAATATACTCGGATTTTCATGAAATTGATAAAGGTTATTTAGGGTCACCAAAGCATATTTGGTATTGTATATGAAGTATGTAGGATTAATCGTTCATTTACAGGGGCACTCAAAAGTATTCCATTACATTATGGTATATGGGGAATAACTCCCGTAAATATACTCGGATTTTCATGAAATTGATAAAGGTTATTTAGGGTCACCAAAGCATGTTTGGTATTGTATATGAAGTATGTAGGATTAATCGTTCATTTACAGGGGCACTCAAAAGTATTCCATTACATTATGGTATATGGGGAATAACTCCCGTAAATATACTCGGATTTTCATGAAATTGATGAAGGTTATTTAGGGTCACCAAAGCATATTTGGTATTGTATATGAAGTATGTAGGATTAATCGTTCATTTACAGGGGCACTCAAAAGTATTCCATTACATTATGGTATATGGGGAATAACTCCCGTAAATATACTCGGATTTTCATGAAATTGATAAAGGTTATTTAGGGTCACCAAAGCATGTTTGGTATTGTATATGAAGTATGTAGGATTAATCGTTCATTTACAGGGGCACTCAAAAGTATTCCATTACATTATGGTATATGGGAAATAACTCCCGTAAATATACTCGGATTTTCATGAAATTGATGAAGGTTATTTAGGGTCACCAAAGCATATTTGGTATTGTATATGAAGTATGTAGGATTAATCGTTCATTTACAGGGGCACTCAAAAGTATTCCATTACATTATGGTATATGGGGAATAACTCCCGTAAATATACTCGGATTTTCATGAAATTGATAAAGGTTATTTAGGGTCACCAAAGCATGTTTGGTATTGTATATGAAGTATGTAGGATTAATCGTTCATTTACAGGGGCACTTAAAAGTATTCCATTACATTATGGTATATGGGGAATAACTCCCGTAAATATACTCGGATTTTCATGAAATTGATAAAGGTTATTTAGGGTCACCAAAGCATATTTGGTATTGTATATGAAGTATGTAGGATTAATCGTTCATTTACAGGGGCACTCAAAAGTATTCCATTACATTATGGTATATGGGGAATAACTCCCGTAAATATACTCGGATTTTCATGAAATTGATAAAGGTTATTTAGGGTCACCAAAGCATATTTGGTATTGTATATGAAGTATGTAGGATTAATCGTTCATTTACAGGGGCACTCAAAAGTATTCCATTACATTATGGTATATGGGGAATAACTCCCGTAAATATACTCGGATTTTCATGAAATTGATAAAGGTTATTTAGGGTCACCAAAGCATGTTTGGTATTGTATATGAAGTATGTAGGATTAATCGTTCATTTACAGGGGCACTCAAAAGTATTCCATTACATTATGGTATATGGGGAATAACTCCCGTAAATATACTCGGATTTTCATGAAATTGATAAAGGTTATTTAGGGTCACCAAAGCATATTTGGTATTGTATATGAAGTATGTAGGATTAATCGTTCATTTACAGGAGACACTTAAAAGTATTCCGTTACATTTTGGTATATGGGGGAAAATCGTTTGCAGAGTATTTTAATGACATTATGCTATTTCAAATGTAATGAAACTGATATAAATCGCTGAATTTCACTACGATCACGTTAGAACAGGACATTCATAGCATTTTTTATTCATTTACAGGGACACACAAAAGAAATCGGTTACAGTACTGTACTGTCTTTGAGTAATAATTGCTGGAGTGCACGGTTTAAAATTCTTTATGCGCTTTTAAATTTAATTAATTTTTTGCATCTTACTCGTTACATATAAATTCCATACCTCAAATTCAGGGCTGCACAAAAGTATTCACGTACCGTTCTCCTTATTAGAAAAAATTGCTGAAGGTAAATTTTCAACTGAAGAATATGTATCTCGTAAGTGAACTAAATTTTGGCTTGCATGTAGCTAATAGATTCAAATCTATAAATCATATACAGGGCTGCTGAAAATATTCGCATAATTTTCCGATTCTGGATGGGAACAGCTGAAATTGGGTTTTAAATGTATTATGCGTTTCCATTATTCGTTTTGAATTAGACGTAATATTTTAATTTTTAAAACGATGCAGTTTTGTTACATTATACTGAATGTGTTGGAAAGTGTTTCATAATCTATGCTTGACGCTTGATTTTTTCTTACTTGTTAAATTCATTTTTGCTTTCAAACGCATCCAACGAAAAATAAAAACATAGGTTACTTATAAATGTCTTAAAAAATCAGGTCATCAAGTTTCATGTTTTTCCTTTTAAAAATGAATCTGAAAATGTTTTAGAAAATTTCGAGTTGTTGAGCATGGAAAACTATTTCTTGAATACTGCCTTAACATGATTCTGATAATACCAGCTCTTATATAAAAATTAAATTAAAAACTCATCAAAAGCGGCCAGATAAAATTGTTAAAGTGGATTTTTCTCTAATCCTGATTTAATTTTTGTTGGTGATATTAGTACTTAGCTTCGAAATGTACCTGCGCCTATAGGCCAAGCCGACAGGGATTTTTTTAATAGGTCTTCTCAGTTTAAATCGTTCAAGCTATCAGCGTTTTAATTTTTGTAAATTAAGCTAAACTTTTTTTAATTGGAGGACAAACCTCCAGGAAATTAAAATTTTTAATTTCGATATTTTAAATAGCTTCGAAAATGAAACATTTGTGCCAAAAATCGATCCAAAACTTCAAAAAGCCGCCATTTTGTGAAAATTTGATTTATCTTATGAATGTGGAGTTTAGCATCCAAATAAGTTAATATATTTTAAGAATCCGCCTGAATTTTTTGTTTCAGGTATTGTTATTAGAGCGCAATCACGTATACCAATTTACTTTGCACGCCGTGCATAGTAAACTTGGGAAGAGTTTAGATCTATTATAATATTAACACTTCTGTATAACAATATTCGCAGTCAATGTCAAAAGCCCTGTTTGTCTGGTGTACATTATTTAAAAGAAATAAAGAAAGAAATGTTCTAAAAATCAAGCAGTATCTGGAGAACCTCTCCGTGTTTTTTTTCTTTTGTTTTTTGCGTAATTTTATGTTATATTTTAACTTTCTGGCAAAGTAAGGTTAAATGTAAATTACTATTTAATTAACTTTACATTTTTTTATTATATTTATCTGTATAATGTTATCTACTTACTTGATTTATAAACATATTTTTAAACTACGATATTAAACTGAGTGATATGAAAGGGTTTATTGCCTCCTGGAATGGTTGTGTTAAGACAGGAATGTGCTTAGCAGTAGAAGGAAGGGTTTATGAGCCGAAGATAATACAGCTTGATGGATTGTCACGGGACGAGAGGTCAACGGTGACGTGATGGGCTACTCCTGAAAATAGAAGGAAAATCCCCACAGATTAGAATAATGAGGCAAAATGTGGAATGCGAAAAAACAGGAAGGGCAGAATTAGGATGGACTTGGAAGGCTGTGTGCTCTGCTCTCTGCATTTTTTCTGGGAGTACCTTGTACGAGAAGCCTAATTGTGGGCCTATTTTGGGTAGATCTGTGCGGTCGTATTATTAGATAAGCCTTGCTGTGTACCTCTGTAAGAGAGATGGTGTTAGTGTGTCATAGTGTTTTAATCTATACGATAGTGTTCTAAAGTATAGCTTAATATAGTGGAGGATCTACGATATCCTTGCTTGTAAACTGAATATTGTGTTTCATGTAATCGTTGTAAATGTTGAAGTGTTCAACCAACAAACGTTTACTTTAATATTCTATTTGAGGTGTCTGAGAGAAGTGATTTTCAAACATACATCGTGCCCGGTGTCACGCATCTAGACCGATGGTGGCAGCAATATCGATCAACAATATAATCATAACTTCACGTGTGGCGAACTGAACGTGGAGGGATATTGTATCATAGATGACATAAACTCAAGTAGCATTTTTCTCTTTTCAATAAAGCTAGTCTGTTGCTACATGATTACCTTTTTTTCATGTTTGTCATGTCTCGTAATTTTTTTAACATTTCCGTAATCAATTATTTGGTTTTTGTTTGTTTTTTTCCAGGAAAAATTTCTTTTGTCTAAAAAATTTTAAAGTAGCCCTCCAAATTGAAAAAAAAAAAAGTTTTATTGACGCATAACAAATGTATTAGTAGTTATTCTGCGTGCTATCAATACGACAGTAAGCTACGGCAGAAAAGACTTTTGTGTCATGTGATTAAGTGATATTATGAAAGTGTCTTGTGATTACTAGAACAAACTTAAACAAACCTACCAACTTTCCCATATTTTTTTTTTTCTGATAAGTTATTGATTCGAATAAACAGCCCCTATTTTTAAATTTAAACAATGAAACGTGTACTCGAAATAAGTCTCCAAACGGTGTAGAAAGCTTTTTATTTTTATTACTAAATGGTGAAACATAAATGGAGTGTTAAAAGTAAATGTATAAAGATATACAATCATTACTGTGTATGTAAATAGTCGCAAAAATAATTTTAAAACATAATAATAATAAATTTAAAGACATATATCGTTAAATATTTTTGTTAATGTTATGAACGATTGTTCTGTTTGGATGGGAGTGAGACACCCTTATATCTGACTGAATAAATAGATTGTGACTAATGTTGCCAGGTGTCTCGATTTTCAGGCGCTCCAAGACCCTACCCGCGGAACCCCTGCTCGGGACGCCAAATGTCCCGATTTTTTCATGATGTTTTTTCCTTTATTTCCTTTTTCCACTATTCCTTTTAGTACCATGCTATTCACTAATGTATATGAAGTGAAACTTAATACAGTAAAACCTGTTGAAACAAAACCTGCCTATGAAGGAACATTTTTATGATTCCGCCGAAAGGAAAAGCGTACAAATCTACCAGATAAAACGGAGTATTTTTTCGGTTCCTAGCTATTTTGTTTTGCATATTTCTTGGCGTAAACCCTTTGCATTTTGATTAACAAAACTTGTAAAAACGGTACCATTGCACAACGGAATCCTGCCTGAAACGTAAAAGTGTCATAGTTCCTGCGTAATCAACACCATACAATAATAACTACTCAATCGCTCAATTGGAAGCCTCTCCAAAACTGACTTTTTTTTTTTTTTTTTTTTTTTTTTTTTTTTTTTGTCCCATAGCGATTCCGCTTTCACACATTTTACTACACAAGATTATTGTGTTTATTCGTTACAGTAAAACGTTTTAAAACGAAATTTCAAGTGACCGAGAAATATTCCGTTTTAGGCAGATTTCCGTCTTAGCAAGTTTATTTTTATAATGTTTCTTCTGTAAGGAACTTTTATGTTTTCCGTTATAGGCAGGTACAGTTTTCATAGGCTTTACTGATTCCATAGAATTTTATTAATAGGATTATTTTATAATATTTTTATGTCCCGATTTAGAAGCCACTGTCCCGCCTTTATTGTCTCTCTGTCCCGCTTTCTGTGACAGTGGACCTGGCAACACTAATTGTGACCGTAGTTTCTTATATAAAAATTGTTTGTTGTAATAGACTCGCCTTAAAATTTATTCAAACTTTTTTGAATCACTTATAGTTGTAGAAAGGAATGGCTTTTAATTTGAAAACAAAATGCAGAGGTTTATTACGCATATCCTTTTTCGAGCTATAAGGAAATGCATATTTATTTTCTCATTTCTTAACTTTATCTATAAGCGTTCAAAATTCCCAGCTGTCCATCTAAGGCGCGTTTATCACCGCAAATCAGATAGCATATCTAATACTATAAATGCAAATATACAACCAACTGGAATATTTTTCATACGCCCACTCTTATATTCTTTCTGTCTGTCTCCTCTGCATCCCCGTCCTTTATTTTATATTGTGTGTGTTTGTTTCTCAATGACCAAAAATAGTTTCACCTTCAAATTATTATATGAAAAAACTTTTTTTTCTCTTAAGGGTGCGCCACTTTGATAGGTTCAAAATTTCGATTTTTTTTCTTTGTCGCTTAAAATACTCTTCATAATCATATTTTATTAGTTAGTAATCGATATTAAAAGTGAAAGAGCAATTTTGGAGCTACAGAAGTAGAGAGCGTTACATCATCTAAACAGTAACGAAGCATTCTGAAAATCGGTGAATCTTTTTGAAAACTAATCGTCACGCGTTTTTTTTTTTTTAGCGAAATATGTAGTATCTTTTCTGAATTTAGAAACATTGCTTTTCTGTGTTTACTTTGACTTTGACGCCCTAAACGTCACTAAAGCTTAGACAAATTTTAAAACATATCATAAAAAGCAATACTGAAATTTAACAATTAAAATATTAAATATTCAAAAACAGATTTTCATCATCATGTTTCAAAAAGAAAACTGAAACGGTCATTTCTGTTTTCGTCAGGCGGGAAGGGAGGGGGGGGGGGGGGGGTTGTCCCTCCGCTTAACTTAAATTTTTGATACAAGAACAGAAAAAAAAAGATTCAAAAGATTTCCACGAAAATTCATAGTTTCTCTTTCTTTTATGGTTTAGCTATTTTAAGTCAGTTGTGAAGAACAAATTTTACTATTTTTTTAAAAATCAGCAGAGAAAAATAAAATGTAGTTAATTAAATTCTCAAAATCAAGGAAAGGTAACGGTCTTTCCTGCTTACCCCACCTCTGCCCCCCCCCCCCCATGCAGGATATTTTGTATTTAATTGTTCAATACTTTTTGATTGGATCATTAAAAGTTTCCGTTGAAAGCAGGATTCCGTCATAGACATTCTGTTTTCACAGATTGTATTTCTTTTAAATGATTTTTTCTCTTTCGGGGTGGGAGAAGAATTCTTACAACCCGTCTCCCTATCAAAAGCTTTTTTATTGGATTTTCTAATAATTGCAAAGAAAATGTATGCTCTCTGTTATCATTTTGCCCATGGGAGCAGAAGGTTCTTTTCTTTCTCTCTTCTTTCCCCAAAGAAAATAAATGAGAGAACTTGGAAATTGATCTCTGTAGCGTCCAGTTCATCCAAAATCGTCTCGATAATAGAGTTCTTTCTAGATGGCACTGATTCATCCCTTGCGGCCCTGTGAAATCTGCAGCTGAATAGATGTTGTCCTTTCTGACAGTATCTACCCCCAAAAAATCGCATTTAGGTCTTCAGGCCTTTTCTAGCTATTTGATCTCACTGTAACTCACAAAAGTGAGTGGATTCTTCGAAACAGAATAGGAGAATGCAGAGAATGTAGGCGAACGCCGTTTGCAGAAAACTTTCAGAATTTGAAGGGGAATAAAATCTCGTTTTGTTTTTTACTTTGCTGGCTTGAACTCTGAAATTGTTTTTAGGCGATCACAAAATCGGTATTTTTATAAGCTTATCCATAAGCATTTTATTTGAAAGATCGCGTTACAGTAGAGCCCGATTATCAGAGTGCTGCTTAACCGAGTTTCCGCTTTAACCGAGTTATTTTCTTCTGATGGACTGATGGCTTCCATTATTATGAAACACCCATTATAAATGAAGCGTTAGGTGAAGATGAAAGAGCGAAAAAAAAAAAAAAAAAAAAAATGGCCATTCCCCACCCCCCACCCCCCTTATCATTTTGACTAGAAAATCATAACTTTTTACGACTGCTATTTCATCTTCACCTGACACTTCATTTATAATGCCTGTTCCATAATAATGGAAGCCATCAGTCCATCAGAAGAAAATGATCCATTTCAAAGGTATAAGTTCGATTGAAAAAAAAAAAAAAAAAAACTATTTAACACTTTGAGCACAAAGAAGGACCTACACCTGCAATTTTCATGACACCAATAGAATCCCATAGTTGCCAATTTGTACGGTTTTGTTACCTCTAAAATTTAATACAAATTTTTGCCCTATTGAATCGTTGACAATTGTTAGATTTCGGCGATTGAATTAGGCAAAATTTACTGTAAGTTTTAGTCTTAAGAAAAAATAGCTATGCAGTGGCGTAATACTGCAGCGCAAAAAAAAAAAAAAAAAAAAAAAACTGCCTCAAACTATGAAGGGCTTTTTCAAATAAACAATTTCATTTCCCGTTTTTCTTATAAAAGTAACAGAAAATGTACATCAAAGAAATATTGCTAGTACCATAAAATTGAATGAATTAAGTGAAAATTTATATTTCATCTCCTTAGTGGGTGACGATTTGTATAAATCCGGTTTTTCCGAGTTTTTTGCTTATCCGAGGTGAGCTTACAAGGAGAGGGACAACTTTGTTAAACACATATTTTGATTATTTTAATATATGTTGTAGGGTAGAGACCCCTTAGTGTCAGGTTCAACGGATTTTATCCAACGGTCCTTAGTTCTTGAGAAACTGCCGGGGTCTAATAATAGTACACAACTTAAATACTTACATTGCAACCGCAATGATAGGTTGATCGTAACTCAGTTGGTACGGCGTTCGCTGGCTGATCTGCGGACTCGGGTTCGGTACCCAAAAGCGCTACATTTGTTTTTCTCATTTTTTGTTTTATAAATATATTTGCAATTATAATTTAATAATTTCAATTACAAATTTTAATATCATACATTAATTATAATAACATTCTTAAATTTATCATTTTTTATTTTTAAACTATTATTTCTCATCCTTTAAAGAGGTTTAAAAAGAAATTGGATCTATTATTGAATGATAAAAGTTCCAAAATCGTGACAAAATCTGTTGTGGTGCCATCTAGTTATGATAAAATAAAAGAATATTCAAATAAAATAAAAATAAAAGCAGAAAGAAGGTAAAGGTGAAAGCAAAATAATTGAAAGAGCAAGCATACGTATTACAAATTTAAAAATCTTTAATATGCAAAAAATCGGTTGTAATTTAATTCTGATGCCAATTTTTAATATAATTATGCTTGTTACTTTAAAAACAGAATAATAGTACGCATTGACTTCCTTTGTTAAAGCAATGCGTAAATGATGTTTCTTTAAAATCACGAATTGACACAATTGCTCAATATCATTGCATCGATAAAGAATATATGAAATACATTTTAAAAGTGATTTTTAAAAAATTAACAGTTTTATGATGTTTTATACAACTATTTAGTTAAAAGTAAAAAAAAAATAAATAGGTTAAAATTATAATTCATATACAATATTATAAATTTTAATTGACAATGAGATTATTAATTATTCTTACAAGTATATTTACAAAACAAAAAATGAGAAAAACAAATGTAGCGCACTCATGTATCGAATCCCGGCCCGCGGATCAGCCGGCAAACGCCATTTGTGTACTATTATTAGACCCCCCCCCCCCCCCGGTTTCTCAAGAACTAAGCAGCGTTGGATAAAATCCATTGAACCTGACACTAAGGGGTCTCTACCCTGCAACATATATTAAAATAATCAAAATCTGTGATTAACAAGGTTGGCCCTCTCCTTGTTAGTCCATATTAACTCGGATAATCGGGACTCTACTGTATTAAGTATCTATCTATCTATATATATATTAAGCTATCGTACGTGGCACAGAAATCGCTATTATTTGTTAATTGTTTAATGGCAACGCTCGATGAAACGCATCTCATAGGTTACTGAACAGCATTTAATGCATCTCCATACCTATAAGGGGGGGGTTACCATAGGGGGGGGTGGCGGGCCCTGTTCTGTCGCCAAATACCACCGAGTTTGTAGCCAAAAGTGTTGCCAACTTGTCGATATCTCTAATATTTCGCCAAATTTTCAGAGACTCCCATTGTAAAGCAATAGTGTTTACTTGCTTGCAAAAAATCGACAAATTGAGATATTTTAATGCAACAACAACTAATATTAGCTTAAGGCAGCGATGGCGAACCTTTCTGAGTATCCATGCCAAAAATTTAAAAATTATTATGTACCAACGTTCTAACGTGCCAGAAACATTTTAACGAATAATATAGCCATGTCGTATCGAATTCCGTATTAATAATCTATAAATGAGTTTTTCTTTTATTGTATACTTCCCAATCAGATCATTTTTAGTTCTTCAGGTAGAAGCAAGTTCAATAGATACATAATTATTTATAATAACAGTTAATATTCTATTTTCGAAATTAAAACCTAAATGTATTAAAACTTAAAGTAACTTAAAGCCCTAAACCTAAATAAAATCAAACCTAATCTGAAGTAGAAGCGTGTCAATTAGGTATATTACTATGCAAATTATCTCTTAAAATTCAATTTTCAAAAATAAAACCTTTGAAATTTGATAGAGAAGTAAAATGATTTAGAAAATAATATATGTTGAATGTTTTAGCAAGAAAATGACGCTACAAGACGCTTTCAATGAAATTTGTCTTAATTCATTCAAAAGTAACAGATTATATTAACGTAAGTTATATAGCTGTTACACAAAACTATACTTTTTGAAAAAAAAAAGCATAAAGTGGATTGTTCTCCATAAACTTAATATGATCTATAAGTTTTTTCGCGTGCCAGAGAAGTTTTCTTACGTGCCAAGCTCGGCACGCGTGCCATAGGTTCTCCATCCCTGGCTTAAGGGATTATATTAATTATATTTAAGGGACCAAGTAAATTAAATTATGAATAAAATTAACATGATACAATGCTTAGCATACTTTCCCAAACATAAATTTTAAGGGCGACCAAACTGGTCGCCAAGGGCGGCTAGTTTTACAAAATTCTCAATCAGTTGGCATAGCGATAGATAGAAATTAATATTTTCTTCCAATGAACTTGTTCGGTTTTGTTTTTTTCCAACAAGTAACTCTTCATTATATATTGCCCATAAATCAGTTTATAAAGTAATTTTCATCAATATACACTGGCCTCCAAAAGTTAAGGTACAGGGGCTGGATGCTTTCGATTGCACACGTTTTGCCGAATATCTACCAACATTATTGAGGAATTGTTCTTGAACTTCTAGGATGTAAAGAACATGTTTGATTTTATATTTCTCGGTGAAGATTTATCGGGGGGTACAATTAGGGGGCTAATAATGAATTTAATAATAAAATAATATTTGCGATCACCTATGTAACAGAAAAGGCTGGAAATGGTTTGTCACTGTGGTAAATGACTATTTGGGTCCTGTTCAACGTTTGTATGCATTTGTGTAAGCATATCACTCATATTCGTGAAGATGTTATTGTGTCTGTGAAAAATTCTAAAGTTTTTTGTTTATAGCATACAGAGTTTTCAACCAAATTTAACACAACTTTCCAAAAACCTGACAAAGAACGGTAGCAACAGTATATACTGCAATTAAAACATGAATATATTGAATATTTTGTGAGATATGGGCATTTCTATGAAATAATTTTTAACTGCGCATGCGTGGAAGATCCTAAAATTTTTATTATATAATTTGGTAGTCAGCTATTTAGGGCAACATATATAAAAAGTCCAGTCAAATATCGCGAAAATTCACAAAGATAGGGTCGATATAGTGAGTTGCTTCCTAAAAATAGCTTTATTATAAGGGATTTTCCATAACTTTTCAATCAGCTCACTATATCTTTCTAAGTTTTCACAACATTTGACTGGACTTTTTATAGAAGTTGCCCCAAAATACTGACTACCAAATTAGAAAATAAAAATTTTGAAATCTTCCGCGCATACGCAGTTAAAAATTATCTCATAAAAATGCCCATATCTCATCAAATATTAAATATATTCATGTTTTAATTGCAGTATACTGTTGCTACTATTCTTTGGCAAGTTTTTGGAAAGTTGTGTTAAATTTGGATGAAAACTCTGTATGCTATAAGCAAAAAACTTTTGAATTTTTCACAAAAACGTTAACATCTTCACGAATATGAGTGCGATGCTTACACAAATGCATACAAACGTTGAACAGGACCCAAATAGTCATTTGCCACAGTGACAAACCATTTCCAGACTTTTCTGTTACATAGGTGATCGCAAATATTATTTTATTATTAAATTTATTATTAGCCCCCTAATTGTACACCTCGATAAATCTTCACAGAGAAATATAAAATCAAACATGTTCTTGTCAAACATCCTAGAAGTTCAAGAACAATTCGCCAATAATGTTGGTAGATATTCGACAAAACGTGTGCAATCGAAAGCATCCAGTCCTTGTACCTTAACTTTTGGAGGCCAGTGTAATAGCGAAGCAGGAAAACAATTTTTTCGCCTATTTTTCTTATTGAAGTCTATCAGATAATTCTGCTTTTATTATTTTAAAATTTCCATTTATCAAACTTATTTTTCCGAATAATAGTAAAAAATGTTTAGCTATAGTTTTTAAGTTTATTTCTTAATGTTTTGGTAACATTGCAACATCTATAATGAAACATATCATAAGGATTTTAATTTAACACTGTGACTAAGATGAGTAACTCATGGTTCTCTTGATGGAAATTCTAGGGAAGTAATTGCTGTAAACATATTGATGGGGAAATATAAACTTAATTACAGTAATACCTCGACTTATGTCAGTAATTCATTCCAAGACTAGCAACGTAAGTCCAGGTACATTTAGATAAGCAAAAGAGGATAAGTAATAAAAATTCTCCAAAATCTAATGAACATATTCTATTGTATTTAGGGATTATATTACGTACATTTAACAAAAAAAAAAAAAAAAAAAAAATGCGTTTGCAATATACAAGATTTTGGAATATATCGATAAGTTAACTTACAATTTATTGTTCTTCTAGCTGCCCCGTTCGAGTCTTTGAGGATGTGAAAAAAATCTTGCAATGAAGTTTGAACCGACATTGTTTTCTTTTACTTTTAGACGCATTTTATAAAAGCAGAGTGAGTTTTCTAAGCTTTTTCAAGGACTTTTTTTAATTTGCTTCTCGCTATCATTTGATAGTCACGGGAAAGTTTCCCTTCGCGGAACCAAAAATCTTCAGAAAAGTTCAAAGTGCGTCTTAATTAAGGAATTATTTTTCCATGCCAGGCGACGTAAGTGCGGGGTGACGTAAGTTGAGGGGACGTAAGTCGGGGTACTGCTGCATATATTTAAACTGGGGCTCACATAATAAAATTCTTTACGCACTTATAAAATATTGTTTAAAAAAAAGAAAAAAAAGTTGAGGAGACGGGGATGATTCGAAAAACATACTCGCCATATAAAATATTGGGGCGACCCAATTTGTCGAGTCATGCACATGTCTATCGCTGCGTGATCAAAATTTTGTGTGTGTATTGTTATGGTGTAAAATAATAAATTTACATTGTGGCAATTCGTATGATAGCGTTTATTGGTGGCTTCACTCATATTCATCACATGATAATGATCACAGCGCTACAGTTGATCTTACCGGCCATTTTTGTAACTAAAAATCTTTATTGCATCAATCATTACTCCTATGGTCTGCAATGCATATCTTCCAAATGTGGAGTTATTACATCCAAGTGTTGTCTCTAGAGCGTTCCAAACGGGTATTCTTTAATCTGAATCACTCGATATAATAAATTAAAAATTTTCAAATCAGGTGCCTCAATGTCAATTTTGCAAGACATTTTAATTTTCCTATCACAATATCTAGCATGCTGAAATCCGCAATTTAAAAATGTTAGAGTATATGTATATTATATTTATAATTATATAAGCTTTTCCAAAGATTCAAAAACCTATCTTTTGAGAAATGTTATATTAAACACGATTTCATGCAACTATATAGACTACAACTGCTTATTGTTCGAATTCTTTAGAATAAAAATATAGAGCTTTTCAGGGGTATTTTATAATTTTTTTTTTTCCAAATCATTCGTAATCGGGAAAATTACAAAGAATACATTATTTTATAGTCCAGGCAATAGAGACCGTATAGCGGCTCTACCTAGCAAAATTCATGGTAGTTCTGGAAAAAGGTTTACTATATGTTTTTTGGGTCGCTGAATCCGAATTTTTAACTTCCCACCAAAATTTCCCCCGGCAACCCCCCCCCCCCCAAATTCTGATAAAATGCCCCCCAAAAAAGGTTTTTATTAAACAAATCAATTTTTTTTTATTGTTTTAGGGAAAAAGTATCTAGAAATTCAGAAAGTAGACAAAATTTGCAACAAATTAGATATATGACATTATGACTTAGGATGAAGGGGAAGGGGGGATCTGCCTCGCAACATGCGCGCGGTGCTGCGTGAACTAAGTTGTTGCGCAATTCCACTTAAGAACTCACACGTTTACATTCGCCCTTCCATCTCCCCTCCGAACTTTCTCTATAAGGTTTACTTTAAGTTTTTTGGGTCGCTGAATCCGAATTTTTAACTTCCCCCAAAATCCCCCCCCCCCCCTAAATAGTTGTTTTTAACTTAAATTTCTTATTGTTTTAGGGGAAGAGCATTACGAAATTCAGATACTAGACAACATTTGCAACAAATAGGATACATGACATTATGACGTAAAATGAACGGGGAGGGGGAGGGCTGCCTCTGAACATGCACTGCGGCGCTACGTGCACTAAGTTATGAAGTCCAGGCAATAGGGAGTTTTACCTGGAAAAATTAATACTAGTTCTGGATTTCAACTCACTTTATGTTTTTTGGGTCGCTGAATCCGAATTTGTAACTTCCCACCAAAATTTCACTCGGCAACCCTCCAAAAAATTGATTTTTTGAAAAAATTTGGTTTTTGAGAAAAGCGCGCGGGGAATGTTCCGAGGCAGCCCCTCTCTCCCCGTTTATCCTACGTCATAATGTCATATATCCTATTTGTTGCAAATTTTGTCTAGTTTCTGAATTTCGTAATGCTTTTCCCCTAAAATAATAAGAAATTTAAGTTAATAACAACTATTTTGGGGGGGTTTCGGGGGGGGGGGGGGAATTTGGGGGAAGTTAAAAATTTGGATTCAGCGACCCCAAAAACTTAAAGTAAACCTTATAAGGAAATTTCGGAGGGGAGACGGGAGGGCGAATGTAAACGTGTGAGTGGTTAAGTGGAATTGTGCAACTTAGTCCACGCAGCACCGCGCGCATGTTCCGAGGCAGATCCCCCCCCCCCCCCCTTCCCCTTCATCCTAAGTCATAATGTCATACATCTAATTTGTTGCAAATTTTGTCTACTTTCTGAATTTCTAGATACTTTTCGCCTAAAACAATAAAAAATTGATTTTTTTAATAAAAACCTTTTTGGGGGCTTTTTACCAAAATTTGGGGGAGGGATTTGCCGGGGGAAATTTTGGTGGGAAGTTACAAATTCGGATTCAGCGACCCAAAAAACATAAAGTAAGTCGATTTCCATCGAACTACCATTAATTTTGCTAGGTAAAATTCCCTATTGCCTGGACTATTTAATAAATTTTCTTTTTCTGATACGTTATGAAATACCACTGCTAGACAAATGGTAAAGAAAAAGAGAAAAAATAATTATTTGTGATAGCAAAAATATAAAATTAAAAAGCCTTTGAGAAGCATTCATAATTTAACATTTAAATCAGTTATCCAAATGCGACATTTTTTTTTTTTTTCGATGAATGGTAAGATTTGAAAACGTCAAAATTCCTATAGAAAAGCATATAATGATGTAAAAAAAAGTTCTATATTTTTCGAACGAATGAATCAAATTTAACCAAAAACTATACAGCTCATTCAGGATACTTCACCATCGTATACCTATCTATTTACATATTAATTGAGTGCTTTCTGCCGCAGTTATCACGAGACATACTCACAGACAGATAAACAGATACGAAACATTTTTCGGGTTTCCATATTAAGCCTTCACTTGATGTTTCGGCAATTAGTGAAAACGAGTTTTTATATAAACACTTCGCGTTTCTTTAAATTTCTCGAAAAAGCCTTAAATTTCAGAGCGTCAAAGTGGTGCTGTTCCTTAATCTATTCGAGTTATTTTACACTCAAACGACAATCACTTTAAAAGGTTTCAAGACGAATCTTGCGTAACCCTCAATTTTCGCGAATTACATTAAACTTTATGCAATTAAGCGCGGCGCTAGATTTTACAGTGAATGTCGTTTAGGCGGAAGTAAGTCATAATAGTTCTGTTCGGACTTTCTTCAATTTTAACGAGCTCAATTCGAATAAGCGTTGAATTCTTATGTAATTTTCACTTGAAATATGCTGTTGGATCTTTTTGCGTTTTGGACATTATGAATCTCAAGAAAATTAAGACATACGAGCTTAAGAACTTAGTATTGCAAAATTCTTTTATTTTTATCATTTATTATTTTATTATTATATTTAAATATTTGTTCATTAGTCCTTTGTTTGGATTAAATTTTACTTTGGAAAAATCCATGCCCACAGTCGATATTGGTTTAGCATACGTTCTATCCAAACTTTTAGGTCAAATTATTTACCATTATTAGAAAAATGTTTATGTATATATTTTTCTTTTTTACTTTTTAAATATTCAGCTGATTAAATGCAGTAAAAAAAAAAAAAAGCTACGTATAAAAATTATTGCAATTCCAAATACATGAAATTTCCAGCTAAAGTATTACAGTGTACGTTTCCGCTATGGAACAGTAAACAGTTTAACCTATGCAGCATGTTGAAATTTTGTCGTATTTAAAATAGGTAACATGTGATTATCGATTTTATAGTGTATTGCGGCGATATTCATTCATAATAAACACAAATTTACTGTTTTATTTATTTATTTTCCAAAAAAGAAATTTTTGTAACTTCCGTAACATATTCCAATTGCGTAGCAATTTTATGCCATTTTGTATAGTCAGTAGACGATAGTATATTGGAATATTTTATGCATCCCTGTAAAATAAAAAAAGCTATATATGATTAAAAAAAAAAATCTCTTTGCCATGTTTGTAGTACAGTTTACCTTAACAACGTACAGGGCCGGATTATCCAAAGGGGGTACGAAAATGATACTGTGCTTCTTCTTAGCTTCAGAGGTTAATCGATCTCTGATAGTGGACAACATATTCAAATTTCGTAGCGATTAACCATTTTTGTGAAAATTGTCGGCCTTTCTTCATCATAGTGTGAGAGAAAGAGCTGACATACCGAGAAGAATGAAAAATCATTTTATTGACACTAATAAAATAATCATAAAAACCATCCTTCTCCAAAATAAAATTAAAAGAAAAAAAAAAAGGTATCAAAATGAAAATAGGATTATTAGTTCAAACATTATACAGGGTGTCCACTCTCAACGGTGTTCGATGGCTAATTTCTAAACCGTCATAGACATATAGTTCCAATAACAAAAATGTTTTAAATGAGGTAAAAAAATTATTTAAAAAGACGTTGATCAATAAAATCATTTCTTAAAAAGTTACGAAATTTATATTTTTATACGGTCCCCCGGTCCTATAAGTGATATTCAGTAAATTTTCCCATTACACTAACAAGTAAGACAAAAAAAAAAAAGTCCCATCCGTCTAACACTAAAATTGACCTAGCTATGAAACTTTGAATTGCATGACTTATGCCAGTTTTCTGTATCTGACCACTGATGAGTTGAGCCATGCTTCAAGGGATCGTACACAAAGTATTAGAAAGACTTATTTCACGCGTACATTTCTGCATTGCAGCCGAAGGGAGTCACTTCGAGCAAGTTTTAAGATAACTTTAATTTTTATTAATTAAGTTTTAGATTAGATAATCTAATAGCATTTTAAAAAATGTATCATTTTGTGAAAAATTGCGACTGTTGCTTTTCATCATTTCATTTAACAAAAATTCTGTTATTTTTTAACTTACGTTTTTAGTTCAAGTTGCATTTTTTTCTTTAATATCTCAGACGGAAAATAGTTTAAAAATTTTATATTGTAATGTTAATTTTACTCTCAACTATTATTTTTTTTTATACCTAACGATTATTTATATTTCTAGTAAATTTGTGAATGACTCCTATTTCGCAGCAAAAAAAAGATGCTTCAGCTTTAAACAGCTATTACTCGATCAGTTTTAATTGTAGAAGAATGGGACTTTTTTCTGTCTTATTTCCCAGAGTAATAGGATATTTTTACTAAATATAACTTATAGGACCGGGAGACCGTATAAAAATTTTAATTTTGTAATTTTTTAAGAAATGTTTTCATTGTCCCAATGTCCCAAAGCGCTTTTAAAATACTCCTTTACCTCATTTAAAACATTTTTGTAAGTGGGATTATATGTCTATGACTAACGGTTTATTAATTAACCATTGAACACCTTTGAGAGTTGACACCCTGTATATGGGCATTTTACATTCTCTGTTATAAACTACCTGCAATATTTTGCATGCAGTTAGAGTAACATGAGAAGGTAAAAAATTAATAGCTCAATTGTAGGTTTTTAAGCATTAAATTAAATAAGGTTAAAAAAAAATAATAATAATAAAGGACTTGCGCAGTTGATGTTGAGCCTACTCATCTACTGAATCACCAATTTAGAAATTTTTGTTTTATAAGGAGTGCAACAAGTAGTTAACAATCAAAGGCGCACTGACAATTTTATTCTTGGGGGGGGGGGGTAGGGGAGGTTATCATTATTACTAACATTAACTAACTAAACTATTTCATTGTTTTATATGTTCATATATGATGTAATGAAAAACGCATGCAGGTAAAATAAACTAAGTATTCAACTGTTTCAAGGCTTCGTAAAAGAAGCCCACTCTTCCATTTACTCAGCAAAATAAAAGAATGAAAATGAAAGATAGAGTGCTAGAATATAGCATTTTGCAGTTGTTGTCCTCCCCTCCCTATTTTATTTGTTTTTCACTATAGAAGTAGCTCCTATAATAAAGAATCCTTGCGGCAGTTCTATTATTTATTATTATTTTATGCTTTTCTTTATGTTATTTTCTTATAATGAAGTATTCATCTTACGGTGTTATGTATGCATCATCTCAGTTTATAAGAATTCTTGGAAGAGTTTTAACCTCCCAAAACACATACCTCCTCTTTCTTTGTTCTAGTGGCGTAATGATATTGTTTCAGAATGTAATAAAGAATTAAGTTAGTATGTAAACTGTGTTGCTTCCCATTGCAATGCTTTTCTTAGAAGCTATCAAATTCAGAAATTTCAAAATATGGAAAACAAAACCCTTTAAATTTCTAAGAATTTCAGATTAAAAAACATCCAAGTATTTTGAATGACGTCTCTGTTCCGTATGCAGTTGGGGGACCGCTGTAAACACCTGTCTGAAATGTAACTGCCTCTATTCTTATTGGCCGCGAGAGCCGCGCAGATGGGCTTTGCGTCAGAGTCGGCGCGTGCCGTCTGTTTCTTCCGATACTTTTACCTTGTACATTCGCATCATTATTCGTCACATATTGCCGTTATTTTTTTTACTCCCTATTCCAAATGTTCGCCCTTCCATCGCCAGCATCCCTCCACCCTCCCATAATTTGGCGTTTTTTCCTTCAACCTCAGAAATCAGCTGTAAGGCAAAGAGTTTGGAGTACTGAAACATGTATTTGCTTGTTTTGTTATCATCATTACTGTGATTAAATTGACGCTATGTCTGTAATCACACTAACAATCAATATACATGCTGATTTAGAACTCATGGAGCAAAGTTTAAGGGTGGTAGAGCACGTTACAAAACAAATATATTTTGTATAGGAAATCAGAATCGCTATCACCTTATTCAGTCAAAAATACAGGGTGTCTCCAAACCGAACTCTGATTTTAACAATAATGAAAAATTCTAAAAACAACAGGCCTATTTCATCGAAATTTTCAACAAGACTCCCTTTGTTTTGTGCGTAATCTCAATGTGATGGCATTACGTGAAATATTGGGAGTACACTGTAAATTCGGTCAGTGATACCAAATAAGCTGACGGCTACATTTGGAAATAGGGAACGTTTTGCTCAGCATTACTTGGCGCTTATTGTGTTCATTTCCAACTCTTTTCTGGATGCCCATTCCACGATAAAGCAAAGTAAGGCTGCCGATAATATCGTTATTATGTCTTCTTTATTATTAAAATTGTGAACGAAAATTCGTTATCAGCATGAGCTGAGATATCCTTCATTTTTGATTGAATATGTGTCTATATTGCGACAGTGGGCTCGTGCAATTTTTTATTTATTTATTTATTTATTTATTTTTTGTCCTTAGCTAAACGTTTGTAATACTAATCATTTTAAGATATCCTGTACATGTACATCATTAATGAAGTTTGTGTCATGAGACTGGCACAGCTGAAAGCATACAAGATAGCTCGTCAGTGGCACTCAAGGAGTTAAAGGGCAAAAGCATTCGTTTGAATATCCGAATGTCCAATCGATTATATTGAAATATCCACTCGATTGTCAAACATAAACTGTCTAAGAAAAGCGTACCGGGAAAATATTAATAATTTAGGTGATTGTTGTTAGAATTATATAAGAAAATCCATTATTATTAAAATAAAATATATATTCTAAAATTTATTACAGAAACCATAAAGGCTTAAAAAAAAACCCCTTTTAATTAACAGACCTACTTTCGTACCCACAACTGGTGACATCCTCAAGATCAGTAATGATAAAAGAAACTATATTTGCAAAAATTTTGAAATAATTTCAAATGGTTTCATTATTTACAGTTTTTTTGCGAATATAGTTTGTGTTATCATTACCTATCTTGAAAGAGTCACCGATTGTGAGCACGAAACTAATAGATCTGTTTATTAAAAGGTTTTCTAAGCCTGTATGTCTATTATAATCACTTTTAGCATATATAATACATATTTATACATTTGTGATTTCATTTTAATTTAATATATATTATTAACAATTGTTATTAATATTTCGATCGTGACGTCATCTTTTAAATGGATTCCTTTTTAAATGATCTTATGTAAATATTTATTAGAACTCGTGAATGCGTTTTTGAGGAAAATAAGAGTGCATTACAAAATGCAAAAATGAAAAGTTTAAATTTTTATTTAGTTGATTGTTGTTTATCTGTTGGCATTACCTTTTAACAAATTCATTTTAAATAACTCGTTTATTTTATTTGAGATATTTGGGTGATTTTCAAAAAGTGTCGTGTTTTACTGTCCTTTCACATTTGCGCAGAAAAATAATTAAATATCGTAATATTAATTATTGCATTTTAATTATTATGTTTTTACTTTCTTCTATCTTCAATAGAAGAAAGTATTGTAATCGAAATTTTTTTCGACTTCCGGTTTTCGACGGATTTGCATGTTTTAGGGGTCAGAGATTCCAAAAAACATGTTTATAGAAAATGTCTGTCTGTCTGTGTGTCCGTCTGTCCGTCTGTCCGTCTGTCTGTCGCCATTGTATCATCAAAAAGTGTATGAAGTTATGTATAGAATTAAACCAAAATTTTATTATAAGTTTTTCGCTATGGCAAGCAGGTCCTCCCGGAATTTGGAAAAAATTCGCCGGTAGGGGGCGCTGATATAACAATTTTTGTGCGATTTTGAATATTGTACCATCCAAAAGTGTATAGAGTTATGCATAGAATTGAACCAAATTTTTAGTTTAAGTTTTTGGATATGATAAGCAGGTCCTCCCTGAATTTGGAAAAAATTCGCCGGTAGGGGGCGCAGTAAATGCGTTTTTTGTGCGATTTTGAATACTAGCTGACCCGCCCGGCGTTGCCCGGGCCCGTAATAATATTTGTAAATGAATCTGAAATTTTTATCGCAGGTCCGTACAGACTACAGAGGGGGGCGGGTGTAGACGGTGCAAATTACCAGGGCCCGATTCATGTTCAGTTCCAAAGTTGTGTAAAGTCAAAGGTTAAGTTTTTAAATTTTTATATGTCTCATACTTTAAATGCTTTTTTTTTATTACAAATTAACTGATGAATTTAATTAAAATGTAATTATATTTTCAATAATTTAATTTTTTATTTAAAATCTTTATATGAAAAAGCAATTACAAATACAACATAAAGTGCAATACTGAAAAAGAAATAATAAAATTGTAAGCAAATATTACTATATATATTTTTTTTTTAAAGTACCATCCAGCAAATTTATTTTCTAATAGAGTAAAGCCTGTTTATAACAGAATTCTGCAATAAACGAAAAAAAAAGTTCCAGTTCTCCCCCCCCCCCCCAAAAAAAAAAATGCTATTATGCTTTCTTTAATTTAAATAACCTGCATAAAACGGAATTTATCACTGGACGTTTCCGTCTAAGCAGATTTTATTGTACCTTACTTTTGGGGGGGGGGGGGGGCGTAATAATATTCTTAAATGAACCTGAAATTCGTATCGCAGGTCCGTACTGTCAAAACTACCTGTCCGTACTAAATTACTTTTTACGTCATGACAACATTTTGCAAACTTCTTGCTGCTGTTTAATTCGCATTTCCAATACAGTATTTTGCAGAAATTGCACGTTTCGCCCACAATGCATGCCCCGGAACGTTTAAATCAGTAATTTGGATTTCAGAATCAACGCCAGCATCCTACAGTTATTAAGCCTATTTTGCCGATCGCTTAACGGCGTTCTCGATCAATTCTATTTGAATTTCAAATCTATATCGATTCGACACTAATTCGGATTCTTCTTCACTTTCAAGCATTCACCGAGATTTTTAATGGGCATTTCAAATGATATTTTAAAACTACATAATTGCAGCGAAAGATATCGTACTGAAAACGCAAAATGTAAACAAACCCGATCGCCATAAATCCTGCCAAGGACTCTTACACAATAGCCAATCAGATGCGATTCTCAGTCGTTGCCATTAAACAATAACAAATAATCGCGATTTCTGTGCCACGTACGTTAGCGTAATATATATATAGATTGTACCATCGAAAAGTGCATGAAGTTATGCATAGAATTGAACCAAATTTTTATTTTAAGGTTTTGGCTATGGCAAGCAGGTCCTCCCAGAATTTGGAAAAAATTCGCCGGTAGGGGGCGCTGTAATAGCGATTTTTGTGCGATTTTGAATATTGTACCGTCCAAAAGTGTATGAAGTTATGCATAGAATTGAACCAAATTTTTAGTTTAAGTTTTTGGATATGACAAGCAGGTCCTCCCTGAATTTGGAAAAAATTCGCCGGTAGGGGGCGCAGTAAATGCGTTTTTTGTGCGATTTTGAATATTGTACCATCGAAAAGTGTATGAAGTTATGCATAGAATTGAACCAAATTTTTATTTTAAGTTTTTGACTATGCCAAGTAGGTCCTCCCTGAATTTGGAAAAAATTCGCCGGTAGGGGGCGCTGTAATAGCGATTTTTGTGCGATTTTGAATATTTTACCGTCCAAAAGTGTATGAAGTTATGCATAGAATTAAACCAAATTTTTATTTTAAGTTTTTGGATATAGCAAGGTTGTCCTCCCTTAATTTGTAAAAAAATCGCTCGTAGAGGGCGCTGTAATAGCGATTTTTGTACAATTTTTGTGCCATTTTGAATATTGTACCTCCGAAAAGTGTATGAAGTTATGCATAGAATTGAACCAAATGTTATGTGTTTATTTTTGGTCATGTCACGAAGGTCCTCCCTGAATTTGGAAAAATTCTGCAGGAAGGGGGCACTATAATTGCGATGTCTGTACCATTTTCATTATTGTACCATCGAAAAGTGTATGAAGTTATCCATATAATTGAACCAAATTTTTTGTGCATGTTTCTGGCTATGGCAAACAAGTCCTCCCTGAACTTGAAAAAATTCCGAAAGAAGGGGGCGCTATAATTCCGATCTCTGTGCCATTTTCATTATTGTACCATCGAACAGCGTATAAAATTATGCATACAATTGAACCAAAATGTTTGTGCTTGTTTTTGGCTTTGGCCAACAGGTTCTCCTTGAATTTGGAAATATTGCGCGGTAAAGGGGCTCCGTGCTAGCGATTTTTGTATACTTTTCTTGATTTTTCGTAGTTCTATTGTGCATCGGCGGCTCATGCAGCGGCGGGAACTCGCTTCCTGCTATGCCGGCTATTCGCAAACAGCTGATAACGACAGAATAAGGAAAAATTAATAATTTTAACAAATATCATGATATAGATTAACTCGTTTTTAGTCCGTTTATTTGACTTGAGCAGAAATGTAAGATGAAAATCAAAGTTGGTATAGTATTGAACTAATAATATTGAAGTATTAACATGTGTAACTAGGTTTTGAAATATTAAGATGTATAAGATAGAAGAAAGTTTTGGGATTGGCACATCCAACTAGTTTAATGATAATTTACAGATATATTATTATTTATAAAAAATTTAAAAATAAGAAATATATTCTTTTGTAGTCAAAATGTCATTACCGTAGGTTGTCCCAACAAGCAATTTATTAGGTAAAGATTTGACTAAGTTCTATTTAAAACAGATGGTTATAATTTTTTAATACCTTTTTATTTATTAAGATGCTACTAATTAAAAAAATATTTATTTTCATTAATTAAACTTATCTATAATTCTTCATAATTATTTTAAACCGTGTCCCAACAAAGAGTGTCATTGCTATGCTTCTGACAAAAAGTTCATCTGGAATATTTTAGAGTGCAGCACATACCTTTTTATCAAGGCAAAAATACTCCTGAAAAGGCTACTAGTTATCACTTTTAGGTGAATAGAGTAAATAGTTTTATAGTTTCAATAAAACAAGCAAAGACTTTGAATGTTTTGGTGAGTATTTTTTGTACGTCATTACCGTACCCACTTCTAATTGATAATTAAATGAACTTATATTTCTTATAATAGATGTAAATTTCCAACTGGGCGAAAAATGTCCGGACCAGGATTCGAACCCGGGACCTCCTGGCTGAAGCCGCCAGTGCTCTGCCATCTGAGCTATCCCGGACGATTCTGGTCGAACTTTTTCACCCAGCTAACCTTGATGATTACAGCAGAATAATTGTGTTAATATTAATCTAGTGTTATATTTCTTAATCTGCTTTTATTATATAAGAAATAGAAAATCATTGAATATTTTGGTGAGTATTTTTTTGTACGCCATTACCGTACCCACTTCTAATTGATAATTAAATGAACTTTTATTTCTTAATCTGCTTTTATTATATAAGAAATAGAAAATCATTGTATCGGCCAGAAGATATAATGGCTGCCATTTATGCCTGGGGAAAAATAAATATATTTTGCTTAATTTGTCATTACCGTAGATGACATTACTGTGCTCTCTTTTTGTCGTTACCAAGTTCATTAAAATTTAAAAATTAGTTTTAAAATGTTAAATTAGTAATTTGGTCTCTGCTGATGCTTGTATATTAATGTTTATGAGGTAAGGTAATTATTTACAAAAAATTAAAACTTTCTGATTATTTCTAAAAATTTGATTTTGTTATTCCAAAACATGGATAGATTTTGAAAATGACCCATTTGCGAAAAGGGAAATTTTCAAAGAAAAAAAATAATTTAATGTTCAATTTAGTTTTTTACTGCAATTAAATAAATGTTTCTTCAGAGTTATTCGTTGTCGTGGAAATTTTTCAACAAGATTTTCTTATATTCCAATCTAAATAAGCATTCATTGTACCAAAAAATTGTGAGTGTATTGCGAGACTATTTCTCTTTTCTTTTTAAGCTTCAGAATTCATACCTCTTAATTTAGCTATTACGCCGTGATCGGAATCACACATTTCACATCTTAGAGTTTTTACGCTTTAGAAACTTGATATATACAATCTTCATTTGAAGAAAACAAAAAGAAAAGACTTATTTGTATTCGAGTGATTCAACAAAATATTTTTCGATAGCAATATCTTGTTCTTTCTTTTTTTCATTCTTTTTTCTCCCCTTGCAATCTTTAAAAACGAAAGTCTTTCAGCTTCAGTAGCTCGTGAAAAACATCAAATTATCCGAAAGTAGTAGTTTTTAATCTTGCTTTTGAAAACGAAATATATATAAACAAGTCACCAAATATTTTGTTAAACTTTAGAATTGTTTGAGAAAATAATTAGATTCGATGGCATTCCCGCCCTCCCCCTTCAGCAGGCAAAATATACGTTTTTACACCAAATTGTCTCTCCACTATATCTCTATATGCAAATCATGCAACTGACGTTTTACGAAATTTTTGAACCTTTATTATTATGCTTCAGTATTTAGTCCTAATAAAATTGCTATATCTGAGTATTTTTTTTAAAATACAAATGCGTTTATAATTTAATTGGATTTATTAAAGTTAGTTTTATAAATGTGATCGGTCATCCATAAAATTCTTATGTTTTTGGAGATAGACTCTGATACAAACCCCATTGAAAGTGGTAACGGTAACCGAAGTAAGATTTTTCACAGGATCTATTTAGAAATCTAAAATACGATATCAATTGAAATTGTTGATTAAAAATGTCATCCCCCCCCCCCCGCCAGAAAAATTTACCTTTATTAAGAAATGAAAATAAATAAAAACAAGTCTGAAATTGTACGTCAAACGTGGCAAATAATGTGTGTTCCTACTAATAACTAGTTTTATAAATATTCAGATCTGGGTACAATAACTGTTGCACTCTTATGCAAAAATGCACGGATACAAAATTTATTACGATTATATATATTAAATACAGTATTACGGAAATAATATGACTCCATCTTAAATAGGACGTCATCGCCATGGCAACCTAGAATCATTAGCTATCGTGGGATGTCATTGAATTAATTACGTATGATATGATTTAATAGAATGAAGAAAACTTTTTAAGTGCTGATTCAATTTTCATAAAATTTGAAATGACTCGACAAAATTCTGCAAATGTTTATATATATTAAATTTCAAACCATTCGATTGGGTAGTTTTTGTGCTGTTATATGCGGACAAACTGACAGACTAGATGACGAGTATAGGTCCTACGTATTTATATAATTACGAACGCATCTAATGATAATGAAAATAGACTATTTTCTAAACATCATTTTAAAATATACGTTGTTTTGTAATTAGACCGATTTATCGTTGTTATTATGATTATTCACACTAGAGATCTCTTATTTCTATTTTCGTGCATATGCTTAGTACGAAAGTTTGCATTTTCGGTAAGATAGATTTTACAACACTTCTGTATACCTACATATTAGGCGAGTCAAACTTTAAGATGGATCGCATAACAATAAAGTTTGCGGACCGCTGGAAGATATTTGATATAACGGACAAACTTTTCACAGTTTAGATGGAATCAGATACTCTATTCTTTCTCGATAATAAGCACCTAACTCCAACTGAGGTTTATATGGCATCTTGTAAAAAATCATCCTCTTAAAAAACCAGTTGCAAAAGATTTGTTCTAAATAATGAAATAACTTTGCTTAAAAAACTGCATTTATTTTCATAAAAGCCTCTATTTGTTGGAATTGTATTACTGATGTTGTCTTTGTCTATATTTTAGTTAAGAAAATAGAAAAGAAAAAAAATCGTTTTTCTCTTAATAATATTTTAAGGTCGTTCTTTCCTCATGAAAAATTTTAAATTATATGTGCGTTTGAGTATAAAACTCTTTTCATAAAATGCATTTATGTTATCCAATAAAAAATTTCATAATCAAAAGTCATAAAAGTTGAAAGTTACAATTCACTCTTGTTCTGTATTTTGCCGAGTAATATTCTAAAAAGATATTACTTTTTCCCAGGTAAAAGCGGAAGATGAGAACAAAATTAAAATTGCTGTCATCTTTTCTGGTTTAATATCTCAGTAACGGAAGTTTTTATGTTACTTATTATGACATTCTTTTCATGTTTCATGATAGATCAATTATAGCGATATTAATTTTCTAATCTATATGAAACGAATCATTATAGGATAGTTTCGAATCCACTAAATTTGGAGAAATTAATCTTTTATGAAATTGGATTTCAGAATTATCTATCTATATATACATATAGATATATATATAAGCTCAAAAAAGGTTAAAAATAAAAATAAAAAATAAAAATAGAATCCATGCGATAAGCGCTACAGCTGCAAATAACCACACAGATTATATATCATATCATGCATTATGTATTAAATGCATTCGACAGACCCAGAATCTTGCACCATAATTAAACTAAGAATAACCAAAACATCTAAGAAATTTTAACAGATATAACCTGAACAAGAAAAAGCAACCAAAAAGCTGTGTCCTCTTCAGCATTGGGCATTTATAAAAGCACAGCAATGTTTCAAACTAATTACAATTCATAACAAACTATTATTCTGTAGTGGCGGTGAATAATAGTTTGTTATGAATTGTAATTTGTCTGAAACATTGCTGTGCTTTTTTAAATGCCCACTGCTGACGAGGCCACAGCTTTTTGGTTGCTTTTTCTTGGTTTTTTCTTGTTCATGTTATATCAGGTTATATATATATATAACTATTAATTAAACATAACCTACCACCATCAAAAACCGTAATATTATGAATTAAAGCTGTAAGTATAAAAAAAGTGCCAAGTAATTTATTATAAGAATTATTATGGAAGAAAAAAGAAGAAAGTGGACACCGACAAATAATGGAAAAGCTTATATATTGAATTACGTTATCAAGGGCACAGAATTCAATGATATAAGCAATATGGTTGTTTTAAGTCAGAAAAATAAGCTAAAGCTAAAATTATTTTTCCCTGTGCCCAAACAACCATTATAATTAAGTGAATAGATTAAAAATGAAAACAGAATAGAAACAAATAATATGAAATGAAAAAATCAATAAAACCTGTTTAAATATTTATAGGATATAAAATAGAAATAATACACAACATACCGATTAATATTTTAGTATTTTTCAATATATCCACACGCACATGGCTCCCAAAATATCGTAAAGATTAAGGTGAATAAAACAGTTAAGACATCACAGTGATTGATACCAAAGGATGCAGCTAATACATTTTGAAAACCCATGATAAATAAAATTAATATAATATAAAATAAAATAAATAGAAAGTAATTACATTATTTAAAATAACTAAAATGCACTATTAAATTAATTAATTATTATATAACGATATCGTCAAAATTTAGCTAAAAAAATCCACCTGGTGTAGTAAATTATAACTGAAAAGCAGTTGCAAAAGACAAAAGTTATATCTTATCGTCAAAAGACAAATTTTGATGCTGCCATCTAATAGTATTATTATTATTCAAATGTCACAAGATAAACAATTGAAAGCCTTAGAATGTAATTTTATTATTATTATTATTATTATTATTAACAGCAAAACCAAACAAATCCTTATACATAGATAATTATAAACCTAATAAAAACCACACTATATATTTTTGAAATACTATTGTTAATAAAATTTTAAAAAAGGATACAAAATATTCTATTATCTTACTCATTTAAACTACACTAAGAATTTTAAATAATTCTATAACATTGAGAATATATAGCATATAGCTATATGCTATAAAACAAAATAAATTCAATAATAATTAATAAAAATATATTAAAAATAATATAAAAATCGTTAATAAAAACTATTATATATAAGATAATTATAAAATGAACAGGAAATAAAAAACATATGGAAGTATATAGAAGATTATCAGATACTTAAATTCCCATTACCTAAAAATCTCAAATATAGTGTGTGGATTATTTTCATACAGCCATAAAAATCCTAAAAGTATGAATATGATGGGACATTCAAACACATTAAACCGATAATAAATTTTATAACACAAAGTGAAAATAGATCAATATTAAAAAGAATAGAGGAATAATAATAAAAATAATTACCCCATTTTAATACATACAGTATAACTTTATTTATATTAAATATACTTATATGTATATTAATCACTATAAAAATGGCATACTATTAGTAATCAATATGATATTGTCCTTAGTAAATTAAAATTTAATAACAAATGATTGTAAATAAGATAAAACAATAATTAAGCTAAATATAATATTAATGAAAGTCACCAATTACATATAAAATATCAAATCAACATCCTTATAAAATACGTATCAAAAATATAGGAATAATACATAAGCCCCATTTTTTTTAATTAACCATTGCGTATTATCCAGACAACACCACCCTCCTCCGTACTCTAACATCTACCCATCCATCCAACCTATAATAATTTTTTTATATTATTTTACAATTTTTAATTTTTTATAGATATTTTTTTATTTTATATATTTTTTTGTAATTTTGTTTACGCATGTGTTAATTTGTTTTAAAAGATCATGTAAGTAAAGTACTAATTGTATATTAATGAATATATGAATTTTTTTGGAAAACCATGATTTAACGCATCATAAATTAGTTTTTTAATATTATTGTTAATTAGAGGAGAAGAACATAAACATTATATATATATATATATATATAATTATTATTATCTTGCAATGGGTAATATGTATACACAGCAATTTGAAAATTATGCGAGGTACTCAAGTAGGCTTTTTAAAATAAATTGAATAGTTGTGATTATCAATAATTTATGAAATGTTTTTGAAAATAATTAGCCGTCCAAACTAATTAAGACCATTATCACGAAATGAACTGCTTAACTATTTTGGAAGATTTAAAATGTTAAATTTCAGAGAATAGCCATTGTCAAATTATTGATATATAACGATTCAGTCAGATGAGCAGAACTACTCTGTGGAATAAGATGTATCATATATTTCTGTATAATAAGACGCTCCGGCGCACGTGCAATTTAAGACTGTACTTTTCTATTTTTAGATATACTCGCCGTAGAGGTCTGCACGGGCCCGGGCTTGGCCCGAGGCCCGTACCCGGCCCGGCGGAATGAAGGAGAATTTCAAAACGGGCCGGGCCGGCAGAATTAGGACAATTTTTTCAACGGGCCGGGCCGGGCCGACAGACAAAATAAACGGGCCGGGCCGGGCCGGGCCGGCAAAAGAATTTAATCGGGCCTGTCGGCCCGATATAAGAATTTAAGCGAAGCAGATAAAATACGAGCCATTTTCAATGAATATGATTTTCTCGAGAAGTATAAATGTGCGTCACGAGCCGATGCGAGTTTAACAACATCAATACAGAAATGTAACATGTCCATCGTAGAGATCGGCATCGTACAGTTACAAGATGTCTGATTCCGAGTTTAATTTTTTTTCAGCAGACTCGTGCCGGGACGGAACTGGTCTTAATCGATCTCAGGATGTGTGGAACAATCATTGTGTTTTGCAGTATTAATAGTGATAATAAACTTCTCTTAACAGTATCTTTGGCAATATACCTTAAGGTGGTTCTCATATTCACTGCTCAACAATGCGAAGCTTTCAGACACATTTTCTGACAAAATTTTTAACTATAAAGGCATAAAATTGACAGGCCTGCCTATTGAAGGCATTTGGAAACGAATAGCTTTTTCCATATTTGATAAATTACTTACAGAGATAACAGAGATTCCTGTCACGTGACTGTACGTTTTTCTCCTTTCCTGTGCTATCGCTTCCGGAAATTCGATTCAAAACGCTAACTTTGACAGTATTTTCACAAAGATATATTGCTTTTAACTATGAAAAAAACGACATTTACATAGCTTCTGAATAAGAATACATGCCAATCTTACGCGTTTCGAAAAGAAAAGAATTCATAAATGTGTCGAAATGTAGCTCCTTTGGATTTGAGAAAAGCCTTAAAAATGAGAGAAATATTTTCACAAATATACTTTTTATTATACAGCTTCAAAAGTTATCATGTTTTTAATCCTTTATTCTGAACTACATTAATCTTTTAATGAATCCTTATTTCCATTTTGAAATGTCTGTAGACACGATGACTAAAACACTGTAAGTAATCGTTAATGTTTACTATTGTGTGTTTTCTGTTTTGAGAACATCATAGTAATGTAAAATATACTGTAAAATGTTCCCATAAATATGTATGTAGTATTCATTAAAAGAATTTTAATTGTATATTGAGAAAAAACGGTTTTTTTTTTTTTTTTTTTTTTTTTTTTTTTTTTTTTTTTGTAGAAATTGTGTCGGGCCGGGCCGGGCCGGGCCTGCTTTTACTGATTTTTGTACGGGCCGGGCCGAGAACTGTAAAAAAGCAAACGGGCCGCGCCGGGCTCGGGCCGAATCTCCAATTTTTACACCGGGCCGGGCCAAGATAGCTTTCGTTCGGGTCGGGCCGGGCCCGGGCCTGGAAATTCCGGCCCGTGCAGACCTCTAACTCGCCGTATTGCTTGCATCCCCTTTTTTCTGAAAATTTTTTTATGTGACATATATAGCATGAAAATACAATAAAGAACATTAACCCTTTGTATGATCGCATTCCATATCTGGAACATACCTAAAAATTAATGTTTCTGATACAGCGAGCTTTAAAAGATGATTTTATTTATTGCTGCTTATATATATTTCATCAATAAATGAAAATGCAAATACACTATAATAATAATAATTAGTTTCGTTTTTACTTTTTTTTTTTTTTTTTTTTTTTTTTTTTTTGTGAGTGCAGGATGGACGTGTGTTTAGAAACTTGCAAGTTTTTATCAGTAGGGGTGGGGATTAGGTTTGTCTGTCCACCCACTGATGAAGAACAGATAGTTTTTTACCTGTGTAATTTAAATTTGAAGGTTTTGGGATTTTTATAGTTAAATGTTATAAATATTGATGTACATCTTCTTTTCAAATATTATAGTGTTAGTGTAATTGCAGTTTTATTTATTGATGAAATACATTTTGTTGCATTTAATATGAGCTGCTTTTGACGCCTGTTATGCAATAATTTTTCATTAACTATATATATATATATATATATATATATTAAACTTTCTGTACAACAATACGATTGAAAGATAATGAAAATGACCAATAATATGAAAACACAAACACCACATTAACCAGATGTTATGTAAAAAGTATAGCCCCACATACTATCTTATGAGGATTAAAATGGAAGAAAAAAGAAAAATATGGATACAGATAAAAATAAATAAATGAAATGCTTATATATTGAATTACTTTATCAAGGGTACAGATTTCACATATATAAGCAAGACAGTCGTTTTCTGTAGAGAATAAGGCTAAAAGCTGAATAATTTATTCTCTCTGCACCCGAACGACCACATGACCAAAATAATAGAAGAAAAATGAATACTGAATTATATGAAAGGCCTTGAAATGGAAAAACATAAATATAACTTATATAATTTATATTATTATGTATAAATGAAAAGATGTATTATTCAGCTTACCCTATTTAATTTTACAATATTTAATCCTAATTCCCTGCTGCGCATGTTGTAGTTTACCGCTATAAGTATAAGGTCATTTTTACAGCTAAATTAAAACAAATATTACATCCAGTGGTTGAGTTAATCTTGATAAAGTACCTTAAAGGGGGCCCAAAGCTTGAAAACTTTTCAAAAAATTGATTTTTTTTAGTATCTATTTTGATTATTCAATTACTTTCTGAACACAGTACAAAAAACCGCATAAAAATATTTGCATTTTTAACGGAGTTATAAGCATTTATGTAACAATCACTTTCATAGTCGCACACATTTAATTGCAACTTTAAGTCGCGTTTTCTCAAAACTTGATTTTTGACGACTATCCGTAAGATTAAAAAAAAAACAATTTGATGGAATGGCTTAATTTTTTTTTTTTTTTTTTTTTTTTTTTTTGCATGCATATAACATCATTATCTATGAAAGGAATTAATATATTTTAGATAGCTTAATATTTTGTGTATTTATAAGGGAAAAAAACTTGTATTTTTTAGGGTTTTTTAAATTTTCAAATTTGAGAGTTTTTTTAATAAGGTTTCCTTTGAGTGATAGTTATATCTTTAATTCATTCTATAGAATAAAGTTTCCTGATCATTTTAAAGCAAAAATTAGGTTCTTATGTCAATTCCACGTTAAGCTACCTTGCGGGTGTTGATATGATACCTAAATTTTTTTTCGAAAATTGTGTTATATAGATTTTGCTGTATTTTTTCTTTTATTACATTGAAATACTTCATTTTATAATTTTATAAGACTACAAACGTACCTTAAATATATCAGAAAGTTTAAATTAGTTACACTGAATACTTCTGTTTTTATATGGATTCGAAGCGAGAGCTCTGTTTACATGTTTTTCGGTATCGATCAAGCCCTGAGCCCTCTTAATAAATGCATTTAATTAATAAAAATAGAAAATCATTAGAATAAAAAATGTAAATTGCCTATTAACACATTTAAATTTATATAACTAAACTAAAAAAATCCCAAATCACTTAATTTGCAGTATTATAGCTAATATTTGGCTATAACTGCCACCTAGAGATGAAAGAAAAAAATAATAAAAGAATATATCTATGTTATTTAATGTTCTGAATTTTTTAAATTATTTTTTACATACTTAAAATCATGCAGTCTACATCCGAGTAAATATTTTCTTAATCGGAGTTGTTGAGTCACAAATTGTTAAAGTATAATAACTATAGTATAAACGTAAAGGAAATAAATAAGTAAATGCAAAGTGAGGGCATACGCTACTCCCAAGCCTGTCTCTTTGCATCTCCATAAAACGTTTAGAATCGTACCCTCGTTGATTCAGATAATCACGTCTTTTTCTCTAGTTCATTAATATAGATAGTTGTTACGCTTAATTTTTAAGCTTTCATTTTTATACCCGGCGTATAACGCGCAACTGTGAATTCTGACTAGTTTTCTTGTTTCAAAAGTGCGCGTCATACGCCGGACTATACGGTACTGGATATCTATCTACCTAATCTATCTATAACATGAAGGCCAAACGTGTCCGTGCATAATGCTGACGTCATTTTGATGGTGGCAACAGCAGACGGTTAAATTTAACTTTTATTAACTCCTAAATACCGCACGTTTTCAATTTTTAAAACCGACGGATAGGGGCAAAAATATCATTTCAAATGCAATATTTGAAAACTATATCGCAATTTGGTTGAAGACTGTATCGCAATTTACTCCATTTTTATTTTTATTTTTTTTTTTTTTAAATAATTTTTAAGTTAAAAAAAAAAATCTATGTCTATGCGTACAGACGATTACGAAAGAGAAATCCGTTTGCACTGAAATTAATATAAATAGCTTATCATTTGTTTCCAGCTTACAATTCCATAATGAAAGTAAAACATTCATTAACTAATAAACAAAATAATGAAGTATAAATAAAACACTAATTTAAGACATGTCATTGAATTTCGCCCCAAATCCTTTGAAACGAACAGAATCAATATGGCTGATTTTTAATAGCGATTTCTTCGGCTGTTAACTCCTGACGCGAGGCCAATATGAAAATATCGCTCTTAATACGTTTCAAAACTTTATTTGAACTCTTTATTACTATTTTTCATATAGATATGATTTTTGGTATTGTTAGGGAGCCTTTTTAAAAAAAATATATATAAAAAATCTGTTGGAGATACAGTGGAACCCGGTTAAGACGCGTTTCAAGGGAGTGGACCAAACTCGCGTATTAAGCGGGATCGCGTATTAAACGTGATTTGCATAATGTTACAGGAACTGGTCTTATTTATACATTTAATCGTCTAAATGAACTTTAGAGCTTTCATTTATATGTTTACGGTAAAAAATTGCGCCTTTTACGTACATTTAGATTTAATTGTATTCCATTTCAACTGATTGTTTCTTTTTATAGGAACAACTGGAATAACAACGGAAAATAAATTTGGATTCAAACATGGCTTTATTGTGGATTAATGCGTTGCAACTAAAAATAAAACAACAAAATTAATTTTCCTACTTGACAATTGTTTAACTGAAAGAAAAAAAATATTAAATCTTTGGAGCACAATCCAGTTTTAAAAATCCTATTTAGTACTTGTAATTATGAATACCATTATAATCTGTCCTTCTTTTTAATATAAGAAAAACTATCCTTATTAATCTTTGTGTAAAAAGTAATGTTAGCATAGCAAAAAGTAAAGAAAATATAAAAGAATTATCCAACTGCAGTCATATTTACTTATTCGTTACAACTTTCATTTGTTGTTGCCCATAATATGCATTATAAATTGTAGTTATGATAAAAGGCGTTGATAGAACGTTTGAAACCTCACTAACAACTGGTATGATCATGTCTAATCATAATAATTTTTACTTTCTTCTAACTTTACAAGAAGAAAGAAAGTAAGTGGATTCGTGAAAAATTTCGGCTTCCGGTTTTCGATGGATTTATACGTTTTAAAAGGTCCCGAACACAATTTAATGGTTTTTAGAAAATGTCTGTCTGTGAGCCTGTCTGTCACTCTGTGAGGCTGTAGTGATATAAATTTTGTGGGCGCTCTATCTCAAGAACTAATGCTCGGAATTTCACAAAACTTTAGATTCCGTTAGACCTTCATATAAACTGGTTCTGATTACGTTTTGGTGTAAATCGAGCAATATGTTGCGCTGCTATGATGCATTTTTCTCGATTTCCGCAATAGCTATATCTCAAGAACTATTGCACGGATTTTCACAAAACTTCAAATTCATGATATAATTTGATGCTTATTACTTTTTGGTGAAAATCGCCCAACAGGTGGTGCCCTATGCTACATTATTCATGATTATATCAATAGCTCTATCTGAAGAACAAATGTACGAATTTTCGTCAAACTTCAGATTCATTTAGTCCCTGATATAAATTAGTTCTTTTTAACTTTTGGTGGAAATCGCCCAACAGGTGGCACTTCTATGCTGCATTTTTCAAGATTTCCGCAATAACTGTATCTAAAGAACTAATGCATGAATTTTCATCAAGCTTTAGATTCAGTTAATTCCTGGTATAAATTGGTCCTAATTAGTTTTTGGTGTAAATCACCCAACAGGCTGCGCTGATATGCAGAATCTTTTACAATTTCCGCAATACCTCTATCTCAAAAACTATTGCACAGATTTTCATCAAACTTCAGATTCAGTTAGAAGTTGATATAAGTTGTTGATGATTAGATTTTGGAGTAAATCACCTAACCGGTGGCGCAGATATGCTGCATTTTTCAGGAAGTATTAAGATGTATGAGATAGAAAAAATTTTGGGGATTGCCACATCCGACTAATTATAACATGTGTGAGTATCCTAAATTCACCTATATCTCTCTAATACAGTAAAAACATACACGAAGTGAGACACAAAGAATGTTACGAGGTGGGATCAAAGAAGAATTGCAGTTTTGCTAAGCGGGTTTTTGTTTTCTTCAAATATCCACGATTATTTTCGATTACTAATTTTTGCCTTTATTAATATGTTATTAAATAAAGTATATAATACTATTTAGGAACTATGTTTCTCATCTTAATAAAAAAAATTCCGCTAAATTGGCAACATTCGAGAAGAGAGGAGGATTGATCAACGAATTCGCGTCTTAAGCGTGATTTTTTTCCCTCAAAGAACCGAAAATTTATCTCGTATTAAGCGGGATCGCGTAATAACCGTTCGCGTATTAAACGTGATATTTTTGCATTAGCTTTATGGACGATGTTCAAGGAACCGGAAATGATCCGCGTATTAAGCGGGATCGCGTATTAACCGTGAGCGTCTTAACCGGGTTCCACTGTATTAATTAAAAGCAGTAGATCCGTGCGAAGCTTTCTCGCCGCAATCTTCAGATTTGCTGAACGTTTTTTCATTAATTTTTGATTAATTCGAATTTTTTTTAATCAAACAGCGTTTTTTAACGATATATAAGTGTGCTACGTCAAAAGCCGCTTGCAGAACCTTTCGAAAAATACCTCATTTATCGCTGTGCCTTTAGTATGTGCAGAGAAAAAGGATGTTAACGTCAGAAATACTATATATGAGGTTTTCATCTGTATTCCGTAACCCGGGAAGCTCGGCTTTATCCCCTTGTAATAATCAGGGTTGTAGTGGGCAACTGCCCGGGTACCCGCCCAGCTACCCACCCGGGCTGGGTTTTTTACAACTATAAGGGTTGTAGTGTGTAGCTGCTCGGGTACCCACCCAGCTACCCGCCCGGGTTGTTTTTTTTAAAGAAAAACCCGGGGTTTTTACAAGCCTGGTAATAATATAATAAAAAAAGTTCTTGGAGTATTATTGCATGCAAATGCATTGCTTTTTTCGTTTTATTAGAGTAAAATCGCTTGAAAATACTTCAAAGCTTACTTGCTGTAATGGCTAATATGGAAGAAATGAAACAGCGGATTGAAATTTTAAATGTTTAATAAAATGAATTTAAAACTAGTCTGATGTGCCAATCCAAAATCTCTCTTCTATCTCATACGTAAGTTTTATTACCAAAGTAACTTTTCTCTCTCTTATCTTCTCCCGTACTTTATAATTCGCTATCACAGTGCCAAAATTAAAGGACAATCTATGCCCATCATGACGATTCTAAAGCTATAGGTTTGTTGAATTGTGTGTAATTAAAAAGAAGATATGAGCATCGCATCTATCAAACAAATCATTGAATTTCGGCACCCACCCTTTTAGATGTCTGCAAACAAAATTCCCAATACAAAAAGCATAAATGCGACTCCTGTCGCGCTATATACACCCAAGCTTAATAAATATCTGTTTATGTGAAAGTATAGCAGAATATGAAGTTTGATTAAATTTCGTGCATTTCTTTTTGAGATATAGTTATCTCGAAACTCATGAAAAATGCAGCAGCAGCACCGCCTGTTACATGTTTTACGCGGACACCTAACCAGCACCAACTCATGTCACAGTCTAACAGAATAGGAAGTTTGATAAAATTCCGTGCAATAGTTCTTGAGATATGACTATCGCTAAATTCATGTAATTCCTTCAAAATGCAGCATAGCCGTGTCTCCTGAGCTATTTCGGAAATCGTGTAAATTGCAGCATAGCAGTGCCGCCTGTTGGGTGATTTACACCAAAACTTAATCAGCATCAACTTATATCAACGTCACAACTAAATCTGAAATTTGATGAAAATCCGGGCATTAGTTTCTTTACATAGAACTATTGCGGAAGTCGGGAAAAAACGGAGCATATTAGCGTCACTTGTTGGGTGATTTACACCAAAAGCTAATCAGCGCCAAAAATATCAAGGTATAACTGAATCTAAAGTTTGGTGAAAATCCGTGCATTAGTTCTTGAGATAGAACTATTGTGGAAATCGTGAAAAATGCACCATAGTCACCAGTTGGGCGATTTACACCAAAAAACTAATCGGCACCGATTTATATCAAGGTATAATTGAATCTAAAATTTTATTAATTTCCGTTCATTAGTTCTTGAGACAGATCGCCCTCAAAATTTGTGACACATACAGACAGACATTTTCTAAAAACAGTCAAATCGTGTCATAACGCACAAATCCGTCGAAAACCGGGTCGGATTTTATCCCTAATCCAATACTTTCTTCTTGTAAAGATAGATAAAAGTAATAAAAATGCGACTGAATTGATGTTAAGACTCGTGATCTATAGTTGTAAATATGCTGTTTATAAAAGTTATCAATATTTATAGTGATTTTTTGTGTATAGAGTTTTTTTTTTTTTTTTTACTTTTCAATCAATGAATAATAAGTCTTTGTAAGTATCTAAACAGTTCATGGTTTAAATAAATTGTCTTCGTTTGAATGGGAAGGTTCGAGTCCAACGAGGCCCTCCCTTTCCTACGTCCTTCTGTGCGCTTTCTCTCTCTCTCTTTTATACAGATGATTTTTTTTTTTTTCTGCATTGTAGACCGAAATATATTTTCTACATTTTTATGAATTTTCTAGTTTACATGATATTTATGCTTTTTATCAACGTGTATTTCTGTAAATATTATAAAAAAATAAACGAATCGTAAGAACTGTTCAAAGAAAAGTGGAAGAGAGGGAGATAAAGAGAAAAAAAACCACACTGATAATATCTAAATAACTCTTTGAACCTACATACGACCACAAAAGCTATTTCAAAAAATAGTTAAAGTTGTTCTTTTCCCAAAGTTACATGCAAGTGACTTACAAAAGTAGCACGTACATTTTTTTTTTTTTTCCCCACAAAAATTTCTTTGGAGAGAAAAAAATAGTTTTATTATTTATGTTTTGATTTATTTATGTAGTTTAAGTTTTATTACCAAAGTAACTTTTCTCTCTCTTATCTTCTCCCGTACCTGCGAGGAAGGATGTGTCCAATAATTTGGCATCAATCGCTCTCATTGGCAATTTTATTTTATTTCATTGATCTCTCAGTTATATCTGAATATATTTTACCTTTAAAGAGACCGCTGAAAATTGTAGAGATTGGCGAAATGAGATAAATTTTATCTCTTTCTTTTTCTTCCTTTCTTATCTTATCAGTATTTTTAAATACACACAAATATAACGTTTGAATAATTTAAACATCCTTGACGGATCACTTAATTTTAATAATTTTACTTTTAAAATGAAAAAAAAAAACAAAAAAAAAACCTAATGTACTATGAATTCAAATTTATCTAAGTCATATACTGTCATAATACATTGACGGGAAAAATCAAAGGAACAACTATGGAAAGGTGTTTTGTGTTTATGCTATCACGTAATAAAATGTAGTAGGTTTGTTTGTAACTCAAGGTCAGTGTTATCACGTAGTTCAATCATATCCACTTTTGCTACTCAGAAATATGTAAATTAGATAAAAAATTTTGCGTGTGGAAGTAGGAACATGTCGTTGAGAAGACATTTGGCGGATTGCGAGAAATGGTGTTTTATTGGAAGAATAGAACGAGAACGCTAACTAAACTAGTAAAGCAAAAACTTGCACATTAGCGTAGCAATTTAAAAATAGCTGGGGCTCGAATAGACTCAGTCTCAGTACGCTCAAAATAACTCGAAACTGAGAAAATCAATTAATGATAAAGCTTCTCAGTAATAAGTAATTGTGTAGATTAATTAATAAGTAATTTTATTCATAATTAAAAATGTGTATGTGCATTGTTTCAAAGTAAACAGTAAGGAATAAATATCTACTAATTCAAATACTACGGATTTTGAAAGAAAATCCATTTTTGCTGAACTTTTTCTGCGATTCCAAGAATGTTCGATTAATCCCAGTAGATGGAAAGTGAACAGAAACAGAACGTTCTCTGTAGGAACTTCGGAATTTCTTGCATTGGTTCATTGAGTTCCCACTACAAATTCCCCCTATTAGTCTGTTCTAAATTTCTGGTACCATTCGAAGAATTCTGAAAGAACATCAGGCACTTGCCTTGTACATGAAAAATTGCGACAAAGAGACGGATTCGAAAAAGGTAGCAACTTCATTACAAAAATAAAAATGCTTTAAATAATTTTTTCATGGTTTTTAAATATTTATTTTTAATTAATAGAATTTAAACTTCACTTTAATGGAGACACTATAATCCAACGGAAAAAAATACCTCTGATTTCCATTTGGGAAGGGGGATACTTGAGCCCCCTTATCCCCTTCCCTTTCCTACGCCCTGAGATTGCATTTCTGTGAGGGGCGTCACTCGTATTGCCAGGTCCACTGTCACAAGAAGCGGAACTAAAAATTCATGATCCCCATTCAAGGAATACCATACAATTATATCCCCTGAGACGGAAAACTGTTTAAAGCGGAGTTTTTTCCCGGTCACGTGGGTTTCTGTCTTAGTAGGATTCACTGTACTAAATAAGCATAAGAATCATATACAGTAATATCTGTGAATACAGAATAGCTTTGGAGCGAAACAAAATCCGTTTTGCAGAGGTTTTCGATTGAGCAGTTCTAATTTTATAGTACTTTCCTTCGTAGGAACTATGAAAATGTTACGTTAGAGGCAGGATTCCGTTAGAAACAGGTTCCGTTTTCACAGCACTTACTATACAAAGTGCAATAAAACCTGTAAAAACAAAATAGCTAGCGACTAAAAAATATAGCGGTGTATTTATTCCTTTCGGGAATCATAAAAGCTTTCCATTATACAGGTCAGGTTCTGTTTTTATAGGTTTAACGATATTAAGGGGCCTCTGCACGGTGGGTGATTTATCGATTCTAGCTGGCCAAAAGTCGACTTTTAAAAGTTTATCCTAGCGTAATTTATTTTTTCCCTGTTATAGCTCAATAGTTTGGGCGTTGTAACCTGCTATTGGTTTTGATATAAATATAATTGTATATGGTCCATAGACTTGTGCAAAGTTGGTGCTTCTTACTTGGGAATGAATCAATCAAATTGAGTATAGTTCTTTAACATGTTACTTGAAGTGAAATAAAATATACTGCTCGTTTATGGACGCTTTTGATCAAAATTTGGACTATATTTTATCGGATTTATGTGCATAAATTTTGCACATATCAGCTGTTATTTCATATTTAATGTCGCAAAAAACTCTATTTTTTTTTTACAATTTTTCAGTTTTAATATAAAAAAGTTATATGATAAAACACGATTAAGCTCAATTTTTGATATGATTAAATAGTTTACATTATTACTATTTCGTTCCAATTTAATTCGTCTGCTTTTAGGTGCCTCCACAGTTTTTAGAATTGTATTTAGCTTATTAAGGCTATATATATATATATATATATATATATAAATATATGGTATGATCCATGTCAATTCAGGCAGCCAAAGAAAAAATCTTACCTTCATAGTCTCAGAAGTTTTTGAATTGAACATATGTTAAAATTCAATAAAAAATAAGATACTTGTATATTTTGGTTTTGCCCAAAAAAATTCCTGGCCCGAGATACAGGCTGCCAAAGATGGCATCCCGGGCACCATTTCCAATTCGCCATTTTCGATACAAATTTTAAAGTGCTGTATCTCTAGAACGGTGCAAGATATTTTGTTGCGTTTTTTTTTATTTTAAAGATAATATTCTTCTGTTTAAATGATATACCCAATTTTGAAAAATGTATTCAACTTTTCTTGTGGCAACCTTTTGAAAAAAAAATTTTTTTTTCAAAAAAAATTTTTTTTTCGAAAATGCCAATTCTAAAAATTTTGATTTTTTTGCTGTTGATCAATACCATTGGGAACTATCTTCACTGTAAAGGAGAACTTCCACTTTTGAGTTTAACAAATTTTAGAAACATTTAAAAAATTCAGAGAATTTTACAGGAACTGTATATATACAGTTCCAGTAAAAGTCACTGAATTTTTGCTTATTTGTATCATATTTGTAAGGATAAGCCTACTATATATCCTAAACAAGTTAGAAATTGCAATATCAAATGTGGCAAATGAGGTGCGTGCATAGTATTAATTAGTTTTATAAATATTCAGATCTTGGTGCAATAAGTGTTACACTCTTGGGCAAAAAGGCATGAATACGAAATTTACTATAATTCTATATATTAAATTCAGTAATACGGAAGTAATATGAATCCATCTTAAAAGGACTTAATCGCCATGGCAACCTAGAATCATTGCCTATCATGGTATATCATTGAATCAATTATGTATTATAGGATTTTTAAATAGAATGAAGAAAACTTTTATTAATGTCTTTTATGTTTTAATTTGATTTTCATGGCATTTGAAGTGATACATACTTTATTGCAGAGGTTTACAAAAAATTACTTCCTGTGTCATAGAAAGTGCATTGTGTTTACAGGGACACACAAAAGATTCCGGATTACTTTACCTTATTGGAAATACTGTACATTAGCAATGATTGCTAGAGGTGCATTTTTAGTTGCGATATGAGTTTTTAAGTTTAATTAAATATTTCCATATTACGTTGTGTGTATAAAGGCTGTAGATCATATACAGGGCTACACAAATGAAATCATAAGGGTATTGCTGGAAGTGCATTTTTAGTTGTGTTTGAGTTTTTAAGTTTAACTAAATTTTTCCATATTACGTTGTGTGCATAAATGCTGTAGATCATATACAGGGCTAAACAAAAGAAATCTTAACTGTTTACTGAGTATGAATGAAAGTAGCTTAAAGGTGATTTTTAAATGAGTTATGCATTTTTACACTGAACTACATTTAGTATACTAAGATATGTTTGGAGAATATAGATAAAATCATATACAGGTCCACGCAAAGAATTAGATACCTGGCCGTCTATGGATGATAATCTCTGGAAGTATGATTTCACTGGTTTTAAGGATGTTTTAATCTTAATTAAATATTAGCTAAATAGCGGCATGGATATAAAGATAGTAGGTAAAATACAGGGTTGTATGAAAGTATTCAAGTATGCTTCCGTCTATTGACATAAATTTCTAAAAGTCAAATTCCAACTTATTTATGTGTTTTTAACAATTTCCAACATAGTTGAAAGTCTTTATGGATTTGATTTGTCTGCCCATCTGTCTGAACTCTAACTTGTATTAATATAATTTGTATTGCTGTGTAATTGATATGTTATTGAGATTGTTTTACTATGTTCGGTATTGAAAATAAAGTATGTATCACTTTAAATGCTATGAAAATCAAATTAAAACATAAAAGACATTAATAAAAGTTTTCTTCATTCTATTTAAAAATCCTATAATACATAATTGATTCAATGATATACCATGATAGGTATTGATTCTAGGTTGTCATGGCGATTAAGTCCTTTTAAGATGAATTCATATTACTTCCGTATTACTGAATTTAATATTTATTATAATAAATTTTGTATTCATGCCCTTTTTGCCCAAGAGTGTAACTTATTGCACCAAGATCTGAATACTTATAAAACTAGTTATAGTACGCACTTACCTCATTTGCCACATTTGATATTGCAATTTCTAACTTGTTTAGGATATATAGTAGGCTTATCCTTACAAATATGATACAAATAAGCAAAAATTCAGTGACTTTTACTGGAACTGTATATATACAGTTCCTGTAAAATTCTCGGAATTTTTTAAATGTTTCTAAAATTTGTTAAACTCAAAAGTGGAAGTTCTCCTTTAGAGTGAAGATAGTTCCCAATGGTATTGATCAACAGCAAAAAAATCAAAATTTTTAGGATTGGCATTTTCGAAAAAAAAAATTTTTTTGAAAAAAAAAATTTTTTTTCAAAAGGTTGCCACAAGTAAAGTTCAATACATTTTTCAAAATTGGGTATATTATTTTAAACAGAAGAATATTATCTTTAAAATAAAATAAACCGCAACAAAATATCTTGCACCGTTCTAGAGATAGAGCACTTTAAAATTTTTATTGAAAATCGCGAATGAGAAAGGATGCCGGGGATGTCATCTTTGGCGGCCTGTATCTCGGGCCAGGAATTTTTTTGGGCAAAATGAAAATATACAAGTATCTTACTTTTTCTTAAATTTTAACATATGTTCAATTCAAAAACTTCTGAGACTATGAAGGTAACCCCCCTGCCTGAGTTGATATGGATTCAGCCATATATATATATATATATATATATATATATATATATATATATATATATATTTAGTTCAGTACCATTTTCTTTTTATCAAAGACAGCAGAATTTAAGTTAATCACATAAATAAACTTTTGCACCATTATGCAACGGCAACAAGATTTAAAATTTAACGAAAATCTGAATTTTGTTGAAAACCAAATAAATATTGCCACACATTTGGTTGAAAACCAAATAAATTGGATAAACGAAAATTACAATGACGAGCACCTGAAGTTTTGCAAGAGCGAAATGATTAAATTTATGACCAAATTTGGACAAAAGTTGCTAGCTGTATGTAGATATCTCAGGGCAAAATGATGTAAAATATATTACTTGGCTGCAAATTTCGAGTGGTTACAACATTGATCCCGACAAATTCACCAAATTCAGATTTGATACAATGCAAAACATAATGTAGATATTTTCCCATGATATCTTATGATTCCCATTCTTTACATAAGGTTGCTGTGCAAAGATAAATATAAATATACAACAGAATATACAACACAGTAATTTTCATTAAAGTTATCGAAAGTTTGTCCCGTATCTTAAATTTCAGAAAAAAGAAATTTTAGGATTTGTTATAGTAGTACAAAAATAGTTTTATCAGTTTAGCTTCCATAGCGTTAAGGAAGTATCATTAAAATTATCAAAAAGAACGTAAAATCATGCGTCAATCAGATTCTGAACCATTTTTCAACGCATTCGGACTACTATAGTAAAACTTCATAGCTTAATAACGTGAAAAACAATGTCTAAATAATAATTTGTAAAAATTATAACACGTTTGAAAACACAATTTCAACCAAAGTCGAAAAAATAACTGAAAATTTTGTACATCCCTGTATATGAATTATAGATTATAAACATAATATGCTAAAATTTTGAACAATTGGGGAACGTATAGCACAGTTGAAAATTCCCCGTCAGCAATTTCCGTCAATAAACGGAAATGTACTTCAGATGTTTTGTGCAGCCCTGTATATGATTTATAAAATTTATGCACATTAAATAGTATGCAATTTTTATAGTTTAAAAAAGTGTTCCACAACTGAAAACGCACTTCCATCAATTATTGTTCATAGAAAGAAAAATATAACTTATTTATTTTGTGTGTCCCTGTGTATAAAAGATAAATGCTATGCACATCATATTCAATAGTTAGCATTTTATAGAGCACCTCGAAAATATATATCAGTTTAAATTCTTTTGAAATAGTGTAACATGAGCAAAATACACCAGAAACAATTTTTCTCCATAGACCGTAATGTAACGTAATTCTTTTTAGTGTGTTTGTAAATGATCGATAAATGATCGACGATCTATGCAATATTCTATAGCAATCATCTTGTACTGCACTTCATAGATATGTATATAAATTTCAAAGTGCTTTAAATTATGAAACATCATTAAAAACTACCGCAAACGATTTTTCCCTATAGGCCGTAATGTAATGAAATTCTTTTGAGTGTCCCTGTAACAAAATTATGACTACTACATACTACATTTTGCAGTACCTAAAATTCAATAGTGAATATCAATAATATTTTTCAATTTCATGGCGATGCAACTATATTGACGTCAAAAATAATTTTGGCCAACTAGAATCGGTAAATCACCCACCGTGGCTGCACTGAAACTCCCCGATCGTGAAATCCCATGTTAACCTGTAGGAAAACTTTAATGCGTGATGATTCATTACCTAATATAATTATTAAAATACCGTTTTCACCATCAGAAAGTTGACGTCAGATGTCGATGATGTGCGTTTTTAAAAATTGTCTACGTAAATTTTAAGTATTTTTAAGAAGATAAAATTTAATCAAATGGAAATTTCAAAGTTTGTAGAGATTTTTCATGTACTTATGTTCCGGTTCCCCCACTTGATGCAGATTAGCGAATAGCATATAATAAAACACACATATGCTACAATATATATTAAAACACACATACACACATAAATAACGCCTGCATTCAACAATTAAAGGTATATATAAATATTATACAGACATATATACAATAAATACAATAAACACAACTGGAGTGAAAAATTAGCCAGAGCCAAGTTGGGGAAGTCACCAGCCATCTATACGACAGCCTTGGATGACCGGACAAAGATGAATAGATTTTACTATCACATCGTTCTACGATATATATAATCCATATATATATATATATAACACCATCGTTGTCCGGTCATCCAAGGCTGTCATATAGATGGCTGGTGACTTCCCCAACTTGGTTTATTAGTGAGAAATTGCAGACCCAGGTATCGGCCGGAGTAGCTCTCGGCTAGATCGGCTAGAGCAGTAGTCTTGTATACTGTGGTCCCGGATTCGATTCCTGGCTCTGGCTAATTTTTCACTCCAGTTGGGTTTATTGTATTTATTGTGTGTATGTCTGTATAATATTTGTATATACCTTTAGCGAATAGCATGGTTATTAAAAGAAATTAAAAGAAAAAAGTGTGAATTATGAAAAATTGGGGCTTTTGGCGTCCCGCTTATTGGTTCCGCACGACGGGTCGTGGAATTTCAAAAAATCGAGACGTCCCGCGTGAATTGGGACATCTGATATCACTAGTGTCCACACAACTTATAAAATTTTGCTTCGTATGCCTAAAAAGTTCTAAAAATTAACATAAAGTTTTCCCTACCCCACTGTACATCCATCACATTTCCTACATTATTCTTTTTTGAATTTATTTTTTGAAGCTATGTCAGAAGATATGTAAGAGTTCCTCCTGAAGGAGGGATTTCATCTTTTTAAAAGCAATTTTGGACATTCTCTGAATTGATGCAAAAGTGCAAAGAAAATATTAAAAGTTTATAAGAGGGGTGGTGGAAAGTTCTGGAAAAAGTTTAATAATCAGACATTTTGTCTAATCAAATCCTTGGAGTTCATTTCTGAATGGCTGTGCATAAGAGCCATCAAATCAAAGATCAGCTTATATTATATTCATCTGAAAGTCATGTAAATGAAGTAGTTTAAAGTGTCTTTCAGAGTGAATTTTTTTCTAGACTTTAAAAAGGAAAGGAAGTTTCCAAAAAGGTTTTTTTTTTTTTTTTTTTGGAATAGCAATTTCCTATTTGTGTAACTCTTTTGGGTAAAAGATGATTTTGACGTGCATATAATATAGCATGGAGTTTTTTTTTTTTTTTCTCCTATGAAAGAAGGGGGGAAATGTTAAATTGCCAAATCTTCCAGAATAATATTTGTTTTGAAAAATTAATCACTGTATTTCATTTAAATTCATCAGATGCATTTGGATTTACACAGCTTTAGTATAAACTGTCTTCCATTTTCTCTTTTTTGATTCAATGAACCCAAGCATTCATTGTTCGTTTAAATTTGTTTTTTGTTTTTAATACTTTCTAAGTTATTATTAATAAGATGATGCTTTTCGCAATATAACATAAATAGAAAAACAACGTTAATAGCGCCAGAAGACGGTACGCTTAATGCTACTGCAACTAGTATGCTTTAAAATTTAAAGTTCTGGCGCTATAAAGTGGTTTTTTTTTTTTTTTATAACTTTCTAAATTACAAAAAGAAAATAACCATCATACATAGTTATGTTTCACTTTATTGTATAAATAGCTGCTAAAATATGTCGAAATTGTGAATTTGGGGCCATTGTAATTGATGGAAACAAATTCCTACCTTTTTTCCCATTTCCCGCTTTCATGCGCCTATATCAGGCTCAACGAAATAAAGATCTTGCGCAAGTTCAACGTTTTTAGCTGAAAAATTATTTACTCATGTTACATCAGTTTTTATACTAGTTCCTTTCATTTATTTCCGCCAGTGTATTGTATGAGAAGTTTAAAATAATTTGAAACTGTTTATTATGTTTGCTATTAATTATTTGAAAAGTACATAGCTTTATATACTTTCTATGCTCTAGACTATATTCGATTATAGAACTTTTTAAAGTTTGTGTCCATGATTGTTTTTTTTTGATTAATTATATTGTAGGAGTCAGATAGTATTTAGCTAAAAGTAAAAGTTTAGATTTAAAGCCTAAGTAAAGAGATAAGTTTAAGATAATGAGTTTAGTCTACCTTTTTTGTAAGATTCGTTTTTTCAAATTCAAATTGCTTTATCCGACTTCAGTGTTATTTTTTAATAATGCAGCTCTTATTTATTTTTTAGGTAGATTTCATAAGAAATCCTACCTATTGCATTCTTCCCTATGTTGGAATTTCTGAAAAGATTTTGCAGATCTACGTCGATCATAACCCCTAGAACCCAAAACCGCCCTCAGTTCAAAACTTTATCTATCTATTTATATGTCACTTTTTTATGGACACGATAACTTCCATAATTCTGCACAAATCTCTTCCAAACTGATACATAAAATCAAGGGGCAGAAAATCTCGGTCAAGTTTGTTAATAGGTAAAATCGGCCAAGGGGGTGGAAATAGGGAGGGATTTTGTGGAAAAAAAAAACCCCAAAACTTCTTAATTATAATACATATCAAATCAATTTAAAGTTATTATTACTTCTAGGAGAAGGGCCAAAAATTTATGTATAACAGATTTTTGATAAATTAAAAATGGGCTCAAGGAATGAAAGAAATAGGGTTTCAAGAAGGAAAAAATTCTTAACTGCGTCAATTCATAAGATATCAAATCCACTTAAATTTATTATAAATCTTCTTAATACTATCTACAACTTTTATATTGACAAGTTTGTCATAGAACCAACTCTTACAGAAAAAATAACATAAAATAAATAATAATAATAATAATAATAAAGAATAGGAGCTGAAAAAAAATTTATCGTATTAACTTGATCCTGATAAATCCAGCTCTTACAGAAAAATGAAATTAAAAACGCGTCAAAAGCGGCCAGATAAAATTGTTAAACTGGGTTTATTTCTAACCTTCATCTAGTTTTTGTTAACTTCGAAATCTACCTGTGCCTGTAGGTCGAGCCGGAAAGTTTTCTTTTTTTTCCACTATCCTCTCCAGTACAAATTATTAGTAAAGGAGGAATTTTGAAGTTTCCTATTATAGGATTAATTCGATGTGTTCATTACATTTACTACTTTTCTCTTAATAATACACTGCTATTTACCGCAAAAATTATTTAACGTCGAAAGCTATTGCCTTTCGCTTTCACTGCGTATTAAATAATATACAATTTTTAAATAGCATTCGTCTTAAGATTCAGCAGTTAAATTTTTCGATTGTCCACTGGCTATTATGTAATTATATTTTAAAGCAAAATACGCAATCTAATGTGAGGCATTTAGTTTCCTGAGAGATTATTAATGCATTCTGAAATGCGCTCGATTATTGACTTTTTGTTTCATTCCGGCTCCAACTTTTATTTTTAACACTAATTTTACACATGACACCTTTTATTTATTTAATAATTTTCACATCTAAAAAATTTGAGAATCCTTTACTATTTCAAGTATTTATTTTAGCAGTTATTTATATCAAAATTCAAAAGAGATATTTGATTTTGCTTTGATTTAAATAATGATTTACAAAAAGACGATAAAAAAGAATTTTTTTTTCTCATTCATTTGGTTTTTTGGGAACTCAAACTCTGTATAATGTTTTGGATTGGGAATCTGCATATGTACAGATGCTCCATAACTTATAAAATAGTGAACAATACGTACGGTATTACTAAGTAAATTACAACGCATTTCCAGCATATCGCATAAATGCCATAAAATTTCTTTCATAATAAAGTTAATCCGATGAAAATCTCGTTAAGATATCTTTATTATTATTAAAGTTGTGAACGAAAATTTGGGTTCAGCTAGAGACACCATAACACCCTATATTATTGACTGAATTACTCCTTAAAGTTTGCTCCACTTGTTTAGAAACATTATGTATATCATCACAAGTTTTCCTAAAGAGTACTAATTGCCATTTATAACTTATAGTTCCTCGCAACTAATTATGCATGATCCAAATAAGTTGTTATTGACTCATTTTTCATGTTTATGCATCTGTTTCTTTTTTTTTTCCCGTTAACTCATTAGGAATTCCCTTTCTCGTTTAATAGCTATCATGTTAATTGTTTTTTAATTAGCTATCTGTTAAACACTATCAAACTTTCAACAATGCAAGCAATTACCAAACCTGTTGTAGAGGTGGTAATCAATGGTCATTTACTTTTCGCTACCGTAGAACCGCAGTGAGTTGTAATGCTCATTGTTTCGGGCGTGTTTATTGTCCCCTTTTTTTCGAGAACAATGAATCGGCGCTTTATTGTTTTAAAAAGATCCTCCCATTATGTCGGTCAGTCTTTTTGTTTGTGGGACACATTTGCTTAATCATTCTGTCTCTCTCAGGCGAAAAGCTTAAAACGCTGTGTGTTAAGATTTTATATTGAAACTCGGATGAATTTGTAATGTCAGGTAGTTATTCCTGGTCATGTCAGGTACTTTTCCGTTATACAGAACGTTAGGCTTTTAAGATGAGCAGGCGAAAATCGTGATCTTTCAAATGTGTTTAGCATGACTATCTTATCTTCATTGACGTTGAAATATCTTATCGTTAAGGTCTACTAAGAAGACCATCAATTATTACTATAATTTTGTTGTGATGTAACCTCAAGTCATTTTTAGTTAGATGGTCATTCGGTAGACAATTTCATATACTTGTGCTTACGAGTGTAATTATTGGTGAATTTAGGATTGTCAGTTTGTTTTGTAGGATTATTTTAAGCTTCAGTACGACTTTGTAGAAAATATGAAAAAAAAGAGTAAAAATTTCGTTTTAGACAGGTTTCCATCTTAGCAAGCTCCGTCCTACAGATTTCCGTCTTTATTTCAAGTCAAACATAATTTGGACGCTCTTAGGTATTTAGTTATTTACTTCTTTTATTTAATAAAATTTCTGATTGTATTCGATTTTGGACATACTGTGTACACTTACGCACAAAAAAAGAAAATGAGCGTGAGACTTTTAAGTTTAAGGCAAGATTCCTTTATACACAGATATATTTTTACTGGTGAGTAAGACGTGAGCTCAAAGCCCTTGCTGTCCGGCGAAACATATCAGGCCCATCCTGATTTGCCCCCTCTTTGACGTGTTTTTATATAGACAGTAAATGTACTTATTATAATAGTATGTCAGCATTATCACAAGAGAAAAAAAAGTTGCATTTGTTCGAGTTTAAAATGCTTAAAGTTCGCCTCATAAATCCGTTCACACTTCAAAATCTGACAAAATTTTTAAATATTTTTGTATCGGAGTACGATTTGCACCTTAGTATGCTGCCCACAAAATGAGAAGTTCGGACCGATTGTTCGCGATTTCGACACCAGCACAGTGTGGGGTGGGTGACTGTGCAAGGTGTTCTAGGTTTTCTTGCGAACCACTGTACGACAATTCGTTAATTTTTTACGAATTTTTTAAATGTGAACGAAATTATGAGATACCGTATTTTTATTATTATTATTAGCATCGGCATAGGGACAATATTATACATTTTATGAACCATTCTTTTAAATTTTAATGCTCTTAGAATGATTTTTATAACAAGTGAGTTTGTCATAATAAATCTTTTAATATCGTCAATTTATTTGTTATTTATCTTTGCCACACACACATATATATATATATATGGTGTAACTTTCTTTGGATCTCTTAGCTTTTTGTTATCTATTTTCTGTAATGTTTGCGTTATAAGGAGCTAAATTTTGTCATTTTAGGCTTAATGCCGACAAAATTGGATGAAATAACGCATCTTCTATGAATGAACTCACAAGCTCCTCTGATGATTCTGTGAGTCATTCATAGTTTCTTATTTTACATACTGGTTTCCCATGTTCATTTCTAAATCATCTTTAGAACTTTATCAATTTCTTCATATATTTGTGATTTCAAATTTATTATATATATATATATATATATATATATAATGTGTGTGTATATATATATATATATGTGTGTGTGTGTGTGTGTGTGTGTGTGTGTGTATATATATATATATATATGTGTGTGTGTGTGTGTGTGTATATATATATATATATATAACCAATAATTAAACATAACCTACCACCATCAAAAACCGTAATATTATGAATTAAAGCTGTAAGTATATAAAGATTAAATTAATTACAAGAATTATTATGGAAGAAAAATAAGAAAGTGGACACCGACAATATATATGTATATATATATATATATATATATGAAAATTTATCTAAATTCTATATTTTAAAATACGCAAATAAGATTGAAATATATGCAGTGAGCATTTAATACTATATTTTTTCTTACTTTTAAAACTATTATTATTCACTTATATCCTTATCTGTACGCAATCTACAAATGATGCAGAAAAATGCCCGATAATTTACAGCCCTTTTACCGTTTATTTTTCAATTATTTGTATTTCTCCAGACTCTTATCTAATAATAAAACACTTTCTAATTTTTCACACCAATTACTTTATGTTATTTCGCGGAGATTTCAAGATTTTAAAATCAGTGTACCGATTTAAGATTAATGACTAATGAATGAGTATTACACTTAAAACAAACAATAAAATGCATATTACTCAATCCCCTATCCCATTTCTTCTTCTTCTTCTTATTATTATTCAAGAATCTTTCCTTTAAAAAGAATATATATATATACTCTTAAGAGGACATTGTATCACCTTATCTGTTGGTTAGCATTTATTTTGAAAGAATCAAAAGCGTAAATTTCGCATTCGTTATGCAATTCTCCTCTTGCATACGTATTCTTTTCCTGATTAAATAAAGAGGAAATTAGAAACGTATAAATTCATTATCTGTCTTTATTAGTTCCATTAATCACAGATTGCGCTTCTTGGCTTTTCCGTAAAAGATTTGTTTTGTAAACAAATAATTTAGCACCATTTCTGTGTAATTGCACAATTCTTGTTGATGGGAAATGATTTTGTTGTCTTTACTTTTGGGTCGCGTATTTGGAATAGAGGAAATCTACGGAGGTGCAATTTTACGGATTTCACCTGTTTATAGTCTTACAGAGAGGTCAATTTTCTTTTTTCAGATTCTGGGTAATCTTTTTTTTTTTTCTTTTTTTAACGAATGCTTATAGCATTACGGCGGTGGTTTAGAAATTAAAAAAAATTATGGGAAGGGTTCATTTCTAAATAAATTGAAAAATTGGGATTTTCAATAATTAATAGAATATTTATGCAAATGATGAATCGTGCAAACTAACTAAAAAGGGCGTTATCGAAAAATCAGTCTTTTAACTGATTTAAATCGTAGATTCCGAATCCTTCTACAACAGCTATAGCCGATAAGCAAAGCAAAAATCCTGTAGTATTGCAATACGCAACAGTTAAATATCTCAAACTATATGAATAGTGTATTGTATGAAAGAAATGAAATTGCAGCGTGAGAGTCTGAACTATTAAATAATGAAAGTTCAAAATAAATATGCGAATTGAAGGGCTGCTATTACGGCTCTTCATCTGTAGATTATTTACACGTTAGAAACATAACCAACGTTTATAGCGCTTCTTTATGTGCTTTCTTTATTGTTTTTTGAGAAATGTATTATCAAACTTAGCAAACATATAGCGTGATTTCTGTCTAAATTCTCTTTTTTCCTTGTTGGTGGAAATTTATTTAATTTTTGAAAGTGATTTATTGCATTTATTTATTTATTATTATTATTATTATTATTATTATTATTACGTATTTGGAACACCTCCTTAGTTAGAGTCGTTATTTTGTTTTCGCATAATTCTGCCGATTTCTACGGTTGTAGATTTACAGGATTACCGACAGTTTTAAAATCCAAGTAATCTTTACGCTTTTAAGTTCAAGCTTTTAGCTCATCAGTTTTGGTACCTTTAATTGTGATATTTTTTAATATTTATTTCATGCATCATAGTTTTTTTCAAATTTATTTGATTTATACCAATTATTCCGAAATTATTCTTTGCAGTCTGGTTATTATATCATATGATCTATTTTAATATCAACGAATATAAACTTTATTAAAATAATGGTTTGCACTAATCTTGAACCTGGATTTGTATTTTTGTTATTCTAGTCCGTATGAGGCCCATTATTTATTTTCGAAACATAACTTAAAAATTGCTTTAAAAGTTCATTTATTTTAATACTAAGAAAAAATAAAAAAATCTAACTATTCTGCGGATGTCATTAACAGGACGTAACAGTAAAACGAGACTGAAAATGATTCTGCAGTCAGTCCGATTTCTGTACGAGATATCAAAGAAATGAACGCAATGTAAAATTTCATAAAGGTCTCTTGTTCATGTATTTTTTTAGCATTCGACCCTATCTTTTTCAGGTTTTTTTTCTTTATGTCGGACACGAAACTTAATCACGGTGGCCTGATTGATTAAAAGTCTCGTTGACTGATTGCGAAGTCCATTAAGGCCGGAAAAAGGAAGGGATATAACGGGTTCGCGTGGTAATTTCCTTCCGAAAAATCTCTGTTGTGAAAGTATGAATCATGATGATTACAATTACATTTTTTAAACTGAATTTTTAATCATTTAGATGAGATTTTTTCGTGGTGGTCATCCATGAATTTACGCCGCACTTCAAGTGAAGGGGAGGGGTCCTTAAAGAGTGACAGGGGAAGAGGAGGGGATTTACAGGTTATGACGTCGCATCTGAATTACTAAAAGAATTATGTGGGTAAACAGTACTATAATAAAGCTCATTAAAAGTATCTATTTTTATTCAGGTAAAGTTAGGTATATTTTTCCTGTTTCTTTCAATTTTAACAGGCTGGAATAAAAGTACAAAGTGCAGAAAAAGAACAGATCTTAAAGTTGTTCTCAAATCCAAAGGGGCAACTTTTTGACACAAGTTTTAATTCATTTTTGTTCGGAAACGCATGAAACTGGCAGGTGTTGTTAGTCAGAAACTCTGTAATCGAAAAGGCGTTTTCCGTTATTATTATTATTATTGTTGTTGTTGTAAATACAGTAGATCTTTCAGAAAATAATGTCAAAGTTGGCGTTTTGAAATGAATTTCTCGACGAAAGCAGAAAAACCAGTCAGCGGATGGAGAAAAACACATTGTCACATGATCGGAAACGCTTATAGCTCGAAAGGTAATTTATTTATCAAAAAATGGAAAAATCATTTAGATTCCAAATCGCTTCCATTAGTCAGGTCTGCCAATTTTATACCTTTATGTTAAAAGATGTGTACGTCATTGTGTGAGAAAGTTTCGCGCTTGTTGCGTAATGAACTTGAGAACAGCCTTAACACTTTTATAGTATTTCTGTCAGTAAGTAATGGATCATATATAACATATTTTTTTCAAAAAATCAGCTCTAAATTAAAAGTGCAGAAAATGTGGTGTCACAACAAGAGGAAGGGTATTAGTCAAGTGTAAAAACCTGTGACACTTGGGGAGAGAGGAGTCAAGAAATTTGCTTAATTAATAGAGGATCCCTTACTTCTATTTGTATTTTTACCCGACTGCCAAGAAGGGTTATGTGTTTCACGCCTATCTGGGTATGTGGATTTCATTATACCCTCGAAACATCTCAACGGCTGGATGGATTTTAATGAATGAGGTCTCTATCGATTCGTTTTAACCGTCCGGTGGTTATAGGCTAGATTTTGTTTTTATAAATTCAAAATGGCGGCCGTAAAATACAAAATGGCGGTAGAGACGAAAAAAAATATACGCACCCTATTGAGTGGCATATCATTGGATAGGTCTTTCAAAATGAAGACGATGTTTCATTGACTATTTTACAGTCAGAAGCTCCGTTTAAATATTACACAACCTGGAAGTTGTGTAGATAGGATCTCTAGCTTTACTGCAACTCTAACCTTCATAGACATCTATAGGCCATATCAAAAGAATGTTTACTGATAGGAACTAGCAATTAAACACAACTTAAAAGTCATCAGTACAAGTAAATAAAAAAAATAGGCAAGTAATATAAAAAATAGTTTCACATTGGTGAGAAATAATTAATTAGTTCGCTTTTTACGCAGTCGGGTTTTTTGATTTTTTAAATTTAATTAAATGTGTTATATGTAATGCAGGAGAGCTCTTTCTTTAATGCTTTAAAATTTCTACACCACTTCTTCCCCCAATTCACTCCCTTCATTTTTTGATAGGGGGCACTTTTAAAAAGTATTTCAACATGGAAAAATTAATAGACTAAACGTTTTGAACATTTGATAACTTGTAAAAAAGGCCTTTAACAGACCTTTGAAAAAAAAAAAGGCTTGGTGGGGAAAAAAGTTGCAAAGTTGTGTTTAATTACATTATAATGTTAAGAAAATACAAATACATAGATTGTCAATCTGTATGAGTAAGTAATAATACTTCTTCTAACTTTCATATTTTGTGAACTTTCACAATCTCGTTTCACATTTTTGCATTCTAAAAGTTTGTAGATTATCATTAAATAGAATTACAAAAAACTACTTATATCGATTTGTGAATTTTGCGGTATTTAAAAAAAAAATTAAGTGGTACTTACTTTTTTATTGCTATTTCGTCTTAACACTTCTGGTAAGTGTCAAAAATCTTTTACGTGACTTCTTTATTTGCCTATATAAGTCTTAATTCAAACTCCAGAGAAATAAAGCTGATGTTTTTAGAGAGCACTAGTACCTGGCCTTTCTGCAAATCATAAATGGCGGTCGGTTCCCGCTTCTTCACGTCAGTGGGGGTACCGGCGTCTTGTCCAATACTCTGGGGTGAGTCGACGAAAATTTTTGGAGGTAAGATGCCGGTTGTTTTCCCTTGCGGTCAAGTGCCTGGTTGCTTCTTCATTGTTTAATTTACTCTTGGCTGTTAACTAACTTGTCAAAGATTTTAATCAGATAATTTAAATCAGTGATTAAATCGTGATTTTAATCAAATGATTAAAAAAAATTCATTGATTAAAATAATAAATTTTCTAAATGTTTAAAATGACATAAAGAAATATTAAAATCTAAGATGAACATAATTTGAAAGGTTTCTATATGCATTCTGCCTTTTTAAGTGAATGAGAATCAATATTCAGAGTGTCTTGGAGAGTGCAATAAAATCTCTGATAAAAATGTGTTTGGATCTAATGCATTTAGTGAAACTGTTGGCTATATAAAAGTTGCTCAAAGTTCTAAACAAATGTGCAGTCTGTGGCAGATCTGAGTTATAGCTTTAAAGAACAAAGGGACATGAAAAACACCAACAACAAATCTGCACTTTAAAGCACTTTATCACAGCGGCTTTATCGTATTTAAACTTATTATAATGTTTAAAAATAGGCATACTTAAGAGCCACAATTCTTTTAAGTGTTAAGTAGAACTATTTTTTTTTCCAAATATTAGTTTGTCAAATTATTAAATTGCCAACGTTTGTTACATTGATAATTTTGTAATTTCCTAATATTAAGTAAGTTAACAACTTTAGTATGTCTAAAATATTAAAGTTACTTGTATTCGTCCCATTATGTTTTAAACTGCTTCACAAAAATTACTGTTTACATTGAAACTCCACAAGGCATCTTACCCCTGGATAGTTGGCAAATCTTAGCCATAGGTATGGGTAAGATGCCGAAATGCAAGTGTTTACAAAAACAAAATTTTTGATGCTTTATATAATATCTGTAAAATGAAATAAGGTTTTAGATGATACATAAGGGTGCAAACTTTAACAAGAAATCAATGAATAACAAATAAAAACAACAGGCGATTTTTAAAACTATAAAGTCAAAAACTACGGCATCTTCACCCAATTTATCCTATATATATTGTTGTGAATCAGAAATAAATTGTGGTTAACTTATATTGTGAAAAATTGCCCCTAATGAACAGTTTTATGATATAAGTTTTCATTTTCCTTTTCTTATGTTTTCATATTACTTTTGTAATTTTCCTGTTACATATTTAATTATTCTACTTTTTGATATACAGGTATTTCAGTAATCAATTTTATGGTATCATACTTGATTTAATATTTCTGGTCAATCTTTCATTTCTTCTAATGCTTTAAAATTACGAAATGTTTTAACATAGTGAGAGGGAGCACCGTTATTGGACAGGATTTTTACTACCAGAAAAATAGTTCTTTTAAAAAGTGCAAATTATTAAATTATCTGTTAATTATGGTAAAACATGTAATTGTTATTTTTTATTTATTTATTTATTTTTGTTATCACTACTTATATTTGATTAACATATATAACAACATGAGATAAAAAATCTTTCAAAAAATTATTATATTAGCCCGTTAAAAAGAGTACGTATATTTTAACATTTTATTTTAAAAAATACTTTTCATTTCATTTGTGCGTTACTGTTTTATAAATTATACATTTTTTAGATGAAAAATTATTAAATGCAATTCTGTAAAAATGGTAGAAATAGTGAAGTTTTTTCGAAGACGTTAAAAATTATGCCAACAACATGAACAGCGAGTGTTGCCAATGTTGTAGATTTTTAGAAAACCCTCTTTCTTTTTTAAATACTTTTTTTTTTCACAATTTAGTGTTGTTGTTTTTTTTTTTCTCCTTACGCAAATTTTGTGGAGGAATCCTATCTGCTACAGCTACAGATGATTTCGAGCAAGGTAGAAAAAAAATATATAGATGGAATTTTTGATTAGTTATAAAAGTTTTAAGGTCTTTTCCATATTTAAAAAATAAACTGAAATGTATGTATTTTAAAAGTTTTTAAACTGTCGATAAAAACAAAAATTTAATTTTTTTTTTAAATTTAATTAGTTTTTGTGTATTTATTATATTCACTTTATTAAAGCTCTGTAAAATTAGATGAAAAATGGTCATATTCAACTATTTTAAATGAATTATTCTTCCTTAGCTCCACATCTTTTTAAACTTGAAAAACTTGACTTTTCAAAAACATAAATTTTGATGATTTCTTTTCTTTTTTTATCCCCCCCCCCCTCTCTTTTTTTTTAAGAGTAGAATTTGTAAAACTATTAACTTTATATTCGAGAAAAACGTTATGTTAACAAAATTGAGCTTCTGTTCGCGGAACATATTTCTGCAATAAAAAGGCTTTATGAAAAAATTCATTGTAAAAATTGTATTTAAAAATATAAAAATTATCTACGTGTAAAACAATTCCATCGTTTTAAAACATTGAGCCGACAGCATTACATTTTAAGGGACCGAAAACATCCAAGCAAACATATTATGTATCAAAAAATCATGAAGGCTCTTTTGAGGTACTGTATGTCAGATTCTTGAAGTTTTTCAAAAAAAAATTTCGCCTTTTAAAAGAAAAAAGAACTTTGTTTTTCCCTCCGAAGCATTTTTATTGTACAACCGTAATAAACTTTCGCTACCGCAAAAAGCACTTCTTTTACCTTTTGGCGATTTATCCGCCAAATTATTTGGCGCACTATCTCATCGTTCACTCAGACAACCCTCGTTACATCTACGACAACAGAATTTCGCCGGCCGTAGTAGAGATATGTTTGTTTCGTCAACTTTCTCTTAAAAGTTATGACAGTAAAAAAATCGTTTAACCTTCGGCCGGCTGTGAAATGGAAATTAATTTCATTCTTCCATCAAAATTTATGTCGTTTATGTGGGATTTACAGTTATTTTAAACATTTTTGAGTTTTTTGTGATGGACAGTCTCCATGGTTACCGAAGCAGATACTGAAAGTTGCGTAGGGGAATAGTTTTATCAGTTTTGTGAAAACTAATGGATAATTTTTCTGTGTGGATTAAACATGTTTGTGAAAAATAATATATTGAAATATTTGTGCTTAACCGTTCATGGAATATTTTTGAAACAAATGTTATTGCAAAATTGACGTTGAAGTTGGCCGTGAAAAGTTTTGGATAAAGTTTCAGGTTTGTTTGCTAAACTTAACTTTATTTTTTAAAAAAAACAGTACTTTAAGATTCTTTCTTCATTGTTTATTATTTTTAAAAATGCTCTTCTCTCATCCTTTTATAACATGTTTACTGCATATGTAATATTACATTTTAAAGCATTAAAATTATTCCCTGTTATTCAGTTTTCGATTTGTTAGCTTTTTAGCAGAGTTTAACAATAACATTTCCTACTTAAAACATTATTTGGGGGATTGTCATCATTTTCCTTATTTTGATAAAATATTTTTAAAGTTTTAAAAGAAGGTGTTGCGATAAAAAATAAATAAATAAATAAACGGAGTAAGTTATTCATTTGTGTTATTTAAAATATTAAGTATATTTTTAAAGTAAAATTACTACACATATGTATGTAAATTACGTATTTACACTATTTGTAATACAAATAAGCAATGAATCAGCTTTATGTATTTGAATAAAAAGTGATTTTCGTTATTATTTTAATGTTATTATAATTTTTCAATAACTCATCCTAATAATTATTGACATTTTTATTACAAACGTATTGCATTAAATATTTTTTCAACGTATTGTAATTTAAAACTTTTTTCATTCTATCAAATATTCTGCTAGAGATGAAGTAATGCATTCACGTTTGCCATAATTCATAGTTCGTTGTTAATATTGATTATTTCTTTATGAAGTACATCCGTAGTGAAAGAAGAATGTAATTTTTGTTCTACGTAACCAATGAATAAAAATAACTGTCTAAATTATACCTTATTTAGTCTATTAAAAATATATATAATATATTTATACATATATAATTTTTGAAAAAAAACCATTTGTAACCTTAGTTTACTGGTGAAATGATTTAATTTTGTTTAAAGAAAATTTAGTAGATAGGGTTTACAAATTTTATTTCTACCGCATAAGAAATTAGAGTAACTGAGTAATATTATCTGTTGCAAATGGAGGTCTTGAGTTCTTAATTTCTATGGATTCTACATATTTGTGTTAATGGTTTTTAACTTTTTTTAAATTTCCATAATATAACTTATTGGCTATTTCCCGTGTTTCTTTTTTTTTTCTTTTGATAATTACAAAAGTTTAAAATTACTTTATTAACTAGCCATACTTTTTAATCTTAATTGTCTCATCGAAGTATTAATAATAAAACATATAATGGGAAACAGTTGTAAATATGTTACGTAATATGTCACTGTTAATACATTTACCAATTAATTAAAAGTTATAGCATTTTATTTATTTTGCGTTTTTATTTATTTATTTATTTATTTTGAGAACTTGTGGAGTTTTTAGAGCAAATTATGTATACATACTTCGTATATATCAGTAAAATGATCTTCTTTAAGCTCATATTTTAACTTTACATTAAAAAACGCTAAATTCATTATTATTAATTTGGTTGTTATAGTACTTGCTTAGTAATGTTCAACTTTTCTTTTTTAGTTTATAAATTATAGGTGATGTTTTTCGTAGAGTAGAAACGCATAAACTTTCAAAATTAGCGATTTAAAAATTAATTTTTATTCAAATTCTCTTTTGTTATGATTACAGAATAAAGAATGAGACGAATCCATGACACAAAGATCAAGTTTAAGCCATTCTTTTATTAAAAAATCCACTATTCTTTTTAGCATAAATAATAATATTCCACTTAAAAAAAAAAGTTTTTCAAAATGTCTTTAGTTAATATGCTATTATTATTTAAAAATAATAATAATAAACGTTTTTACTTCACAGCAGCTTTAAAACATTTGTTGTTATTTTAAGTATGAAAAGTTTAGTTTGGTTGGCCAATTATACTGAAAAAAAGTGTGGTATTTTTCTTTTTTGAATTCAGCTGAATAGTATTTCGTTCTCTAATACTGTATTTACTTGAATCTAAGGTTAACTTTTTTTTTTCGTTTTCGAGTCGCATCGGTTCCGCACGATTTGTCCGGATTATCAGAAGTAAATGTAACTATATTTTACAATTTTGTTGTTAACATTTTGTTGCAATGCGCGATACTGTAAAACCAGATGTGTGTGTGTGGGGGGGGGAGGGGGGGGGGTTGCTATTATAGGAGAAAAATTATTTATCACCCCTCCCCCCCTTCGTATGGGCCAGGGCTGTAGTAGAGTTATACGGCGGTATATGCCGCATATACTTTCTGAATTTCTAAGAAAATACACCTTATACTTTCTGGATAAAAAGAAAAAACTTCTACTCTCTATTTCAAAATTAAAGCTACTATAGCCTATAATCTCTGCCTATACCGTGTACCCTCTGCTTTTTTTAAAATGCAGCACTGGGCATATCGATGAATGGAACTTAAGATGACATCTTCGAACAATTCAACAATGAAGCCGTATCCGAAAGCTGTAGTGAAGATTCAGGCAGTGGAATATCTAATTAATGGTATAGACAGGCAGTTGTCTACGAGGCGCGAATACTAATTTGGAATACGGTGGGGAATAAATAAAAATGATTCAGCATAGTTCATAAGTTTCCCATTCTTATCTTTCTTTCAAATGTTCTTGTATGTTAGATACGAGTTTATTGAAAAATCCTTATTTCCGCAGCTAAAAACTAAGGTGTGATTTAGATTCGAACAAATGCTGCATTTTATTAACATTTTATAAAATCAAATTCTGTTCCTTTTGAAAAACAAACTTTTTTTAATTGCAGATTTGAAAAAAGTTTTGCAGTTTTCAAATTAAAAAATGAATATTTTTTTTTCGTAGGTGCTCGCGGTGGTAGGGGGTGGGGTATGTGCAAGGAAGGGCCGTTTCCTCTACCTCGATTTTAAACTTTAATTAACTAAAATTTCTTTATCTCTTATAATTTTTTTTTTTTTTTAAATAGTAAAACTTTTTCTTCCTAAATGGCTATAAAATATATAAATTCTGAGAGAAATAGGAACTAAGATTTGTTTTTCTTTTTTTGTCAAGCAGCTTCTGCCCTCTGAACCGTTTAAGATTAATTTGAAACAAATTAATGTAAAAAAGACTCCCTCTTTTCCTCCTGATGAAAAAAAATAATGAATTACGGTGAACTGTTTCAGTTCTCCTTTCTGAAAAATGCTGGTAGACACTTACTTTTGAATGTGTTAATATTTTTTAATTGTTAAATTTCCGTATAGCTTCTTAAGTTGATATGTTTAGGTCCTGTATGGGCAGTACTCACAAAAAATCTTAGTTTAGCTTATTTCCTGATTATATCATCCGTTTTAAGATAAGCGGTGTACACAGAGGACTACAGGCACATTTGTTCCAAACTCCCCACCCTCACCCCCACACGGTTATCTTTTCTTTTCTTTTTTCTTTCCCCCCCCCCCCCCCCCCCTTTGCTTAAAAATTATTTTACCACTTTCGCGAGAAACATTATTTTCATCTGCTAAAACAGATTACAGAAAATAATATGTATTTACTGGCATTTATTTTAAACTCCAGAAATGTTAAATCTTTTTTGTTTTTTAAACTGCTTACAGTGACTTAAAACTTGAACGTACATTGAGGCAGCTGGAATCACCTTTCAGCGTTCCCAACAATTATATTCGGCATTTTCTCTTTCCTTTTGAAAGCGTAGTCGTTGATTGGAAACCATTTGCTGAGGTAACACCTGGTTTGAGATTCTGCATTCTGAGAGTTATTACAACGCAGGGATTAGTATAGTTTCGGTCGATCAGTCAAGTAAAACAAATGTTAAACTTTCCTCTTCTTCCTAAAGTGTCCTTAACGGATAACGTGAATTACCTTTTTTTTGCGATTTGTTTCTTATCATTTGTTTTTTTCTTCGAATGAAATTTCGTCTTAATTTTGCAACATACTAATTTTCAGATTTCTCCATCGTGTTTGCTATATAAGTTCATTTGACAATAAGAATTATATATTTATCACCCGCATACGCACCGAAATCTCGAAAACTAACTTAAAACAAGTTGTAGCAATTAGTTTGTAAAATGGGGCTTGCTATATATAATTTTTTTCTTTCTTACCCTTCTTCTCTTTTACTAAAGTTTTACCAAATTTTACCATTATAAACAAGGAATGTTATACCTTTCACATAGCTTCCAACCTCTTCTGGTTTTATTTAAATCAAAGATATTTTGAACCAGAAATTTTATTTAGTAAATAAAATGAAATGAGTACATCGAAATAAGATAAAAATAATAATAAAATAATAATAAATTTCCTTTGTCTCTGATAATTTTCAAAAGTATAGTAAAATGTATCCGTTGTGAGTTGAAAAAAGAAAATGTAAGATTTCATCGGCAGTGAGGCTCTCCCCACCCCCATTAGCTTCAGTATAAGATCATTTTTAGTTCCGTTTCTCTGCTTACTTTCATGTTTTTAGACATGCTTTAAATGTCCAGGAGGATGAAGCTTCTTTGATGAAAACAAAAAAGGAAAAACTGTTACATTTCATCTTTTTGATATAAGCCGGTAGAAACATACTGGATTTTTAACATTTCTTCTTTGTTACAATTCTGTATAAAACTGTCTCGTATGGAGGATCCTGGTAATTTATTTATTTATTTAGTTTAGCTTATTTAATGTTTATATTTTCTATTTTATTTTATTTTATTAAGAAAAAGAAAACCTCCTGCTTGGCCGCGGACTAAGGGCAGATCTGTTCTGAAACCTTTCCTCTCCTTGTATTTCGTTCTGCCGGCGCCCTTTCCAAGCTGCATATAGCCCCACCAGTGGCTGAGAGGTTCTGCTCTCGAAGCTGGTAGACGGGAGGTGCTGGGTTCGAACCCAATCGCGCCCGTCGGCCTAACCGTTTCGGAGTTTTCGTGGTTTTCTTCGAAACCGTGGATTCCCATGCGTAAATATGGGTTAGGTTCCCTTAGAAAGACCCCCACGAAGGGCAACCGCCCCCCCCCCCAGGGCCTATATCCCACGTGTTGATAATTGGCCGTCACAAATACAAACCAAACCAAACCAAGCTGCATATAGCCAAAGAAACAGCCTGGCGAACAAAAATTATTCATTGTAGATTATTAAGAAAATATTCATAATGAATGCTTACTTTTAAATTAAATGACATTGTACTTGTCAATTTATATTTCTTTTAATTAATTTTTGATGCATGGAATGTTTCATATTAAATTTAAAAGCATTCAAAATATGCGAGATTTTTTTTTCTGTCTCTTTAAACCGATTTTCTCAGAAGCGGAAAATCATGAAGAATCTCGCTAACGCTCGCAGATTTTTCTGAAATCGAATTGATTATACTAGCTCTCATTGTGGTGTCAGCTTCTCCGAATAGATTTCACTCAATTTCTTATCTTTCAGTTTAAAGTGATTTCATTTCTATCGTGTGTGTTTCGATTCAATTTCTAATTAAGAATTGTAACGATTGCGTAACATAAAACAATTAAAATTTCCCTGAAAATCACTGCTGAAAATGTCGATACTTTGATAGTTTGGTAATCAGAGAATACAAGCGAATACGCAAATGTTGTTCGCAGAAAAATATCTGAATTTGCAAAAATTTTAGAGAGCTAAATAAAATTATTTCTTTTTAGGTGCGTTCGTAATTATATGAACACGTAGCTCCTATAGTCGTCGTTCGGTCTGTCTGTCTTTCTATCCGTCCGTCCACCCGCATATAACAGAGCAAAAACTACCCGACCGAATGGTTTGAAATTTTAAATACATAATTGTTGTAAAATTTTGTCGTCATTTCAAATTTTATGAAAATCGGATGTATAGTTTAATTACAGGGACAGTCAAAAGTTTTCCGTTACATTACGGCCAATGGGAAAAATTATTTCAAGTGCATTTTAATTATGTTACAGCCTTTCGAACAGAAGGGAATTGATATGCACTTATGAAGTGCACTAAACTATACATTCAATACAATATGCGGTGCAAAATATATTTATAAAACTAGTTATAGTACGAACGCACCTCATTTGCCACGTTTGACCTGAAATTTCCAATTTGTTTCTCCTTTCATTTAATATTAACTCCGAGACATAAAATTATTATAACTGTGAACTAGGTAAAGTAAACTCTCTGTAATGCGGACTCTGAACGGACGGAAATCTATCTAACTCGGAAACATTTTCACGTCCCTACGAATCCATAGACATAGAGTAAAATTTATCTAAGGCAGAATATTGTCTACTGCGGAAAATTTTCTTGGTCCCGATCGATTCCGCCTTAGACAAGAGTTTACTGTATTTTGTTGGAAGTATTAATATTAAGGATCTTGATGTGGGGAAAAATTCTAGAATCACAACTAAGAAATTTATCAAATTCTGTTTCATTGTTAATAATTTAATATTATTATGATTAAGAGTTCTCTTCTTAATGTACCCGTGTGTATCTGCAGCGTATGTGCCTTTCTTTTATATATTTAAAAGAATCCTTGTAAAATGCGCAAATTGAAATAGACAAATAAATAAATAAAAGTATGAGGAGGAGAAATGCACAAGCAGAATGTGAAATAATGAATATATGTGTGTTTCTAAGATTATTTCTAACATTTGATTAAATTAATTAAAACATATTGATAAAGAAAATCAGTTGGAATGAAGTTTCATTTGTTGAATTATTATTATTTTTATTATTATCTTAAAATTTATCATTTCTTTCAAAATGATTCTGCAAAAATGTATTTGCCTGCTAGTTTTAAGCATGATTTAATTAAAAAAAATTTTTTATCAGGTACTTCGCACCTTTATTTATTCATTTCATGTTTAAAAAAAAAGTCTTGCACATCAAGGTTACTTCTCACAAAGTGAGTTAAAAATTACGCGATAGAAAGATTTGCCGTCTCTTAAATGTGTTTTTTGCGTATAAAGATGATAAAATCTGGGCAAGACGCTGACGCAATATTTGACAAGGTAAAATTTGGTTAGTAAATTGAGCACCTCCGCTGAGGTCAAGGCCATGACAAAAATACATGTTTTTGTTTACATCGTCTAGATATGGAACTAAATTAAAAGTTTTTTTTTTTTTTTTTCATTTCCTCTATAGCAAAAGTTAATAATTTAAAGTTATTTTTTTTAAACTTTTAAATGGATTTTTTTTTAGATTTTCATATTTTTATTTATTTATTAAACGCTTCTAAAAACCCACACACAGATAAAGAAAAAAAAAAGAGGCGCCAGAAGTGCCGCATTCATTAAGTAAAAAAATTATTTTTGCTATATTATTTAAAATCTGATTTTGTTTTCCTTTTTTTATGAAAATAGTTTATATTTTTAATTTGTCTTCATTTATAATTCATTCATAAAACTAACAAAGTGTTGTTCTTATATAGGAGAATATTTATTTTGATAAGATTAGTGTTTTATTTTGATAATTCTTAAAATTTTCTGTGTATTTATCCAATCACTTTCTTCAAATATTTTTACTTGCTTTTGATAATATTGAACATAAATTATCTTAAAATATCTAAGTGCATATAGTAATAAATATTGCTGTGCTTATTATTATTAATTCTATAAACAGTCATTTTTTTTATAATCTGAAATCTAAATAGGTTGATCCACATAAATTGACCATAAACTCAACATAATTTTTATATATATACTAAAATAATAAATTTTATTTACATTCGATAAATTAAAAAATATGCCCAGAACTAAAATTTGTAAATTAAAATACCAACAATTTAAAAACGAAGCATTTGGTAAAATTAAAAACTAATAAAATAAACGAATTGCCATACTAAAATATCCATTATTTAATGTAGCTTAATTTTATTATTTTTTAAAATCACACTAAATTTACTTATCTGACTATTATTATTATTTATTCTAAAACTGTACAATATCAAGTAGGTGTTGCACGAGCGCGGTGACTGTACAGTTTAAAGCGTTTTCCTTGCACAAAAACGATAGTTCAGTTTTTTAGACTTCCTCCATGACTCCTCGTTTTCTTCGAAAACCTACCAGAAGTGGAATTTAATTTTGCATGTCTGTCTTTTCCCTTCCAAATCCCAACCCTTTTTTCTGATTGCTATATCTATTTTTTTTTATTATTTTTTTTATTTCTTATTAAAATACGTATATATTTTTCTTTCTTCACATTTCTCTTCTTAATTACTTTCGTAATATCAGGAATTTTGTGTGCTTATTGCTTTCTTCAGTGAATTCATCTCTATGTATAAGCATATGGAGATTTTTTTTTTCTGTATTCAGCTGCATTCAGCAGCTAAATATATTAAGAATTTAATATATAAGTGCAACTTTGCATTTTTCCTCGGCTTGGTTTAGCAGACGAGTATTTAAGCTTTCTTTTATTATGTTACTTATTTATTTCTGTGCTCTATATTATTTTTTAAATATAGCAAATTATTTTTATAAGGTATGCAAATTATTTCGATAAGAGATTTGCATTTATTCTAAATTTTCATCTTAAAGCTTTTTAATTTCTGCAATTGTACAAATTATATTTTCCTTCTAATATTTACGGGTAAATTTAGAATATTTTTTAGAGCATAATTTCATTATTTGTTCATGCTTCTCTTTTACTGTTACAGTAATAACATTTTACATATTTAAAGGGATTCTTAGATTTTTTTCTTACCACTAAAACTTACCAGTAAATTTTGCCTAATTCAATCCCCGAAATATAACAATTGTCAACGATTAAATATAGCAAAGATTTGTATGAAATTTTAGAGGTAACAAAACCGTACAAATTTGCAGCTATGTGATTCTATTAGTGTCATGAAAATTGCAGGTGTAGCCTCTTCTTTCTGCTCAAAGTGTTAAATAGTTTTTTTTTTCCATCGAACTTATATTTTTGGAATGGATCATTTTCTTCTGATAGACTGATGGCTTCCATTATTATGAAACAGTCATTATAAATGAAGTGTTAGGTGAAGATGAAAGAGCAGTCAAAATGGCCATAATTTTTTAAGTTAGAACTGTGATTTTCTGGTTAGAATGGGAAAAGAAATGGTCATAAGTTTTTTTTTTTTAATTATGGCCATTTTTTTTCATTCTGATTAGACAATCAGTGTTGGCGCCGAAATTCGTCTGACAAATAAATTTTCAAAATCCAAGTGAGATGGGAGAGCAATTAGAATAAATAGTTTATTAAATAAAACTGAAATAGTATGTAAATTCTATTCATCATTAGAAGTTAATAATTGTTCCATAATAGTAATTCTCCGTATTTAACAGAGCCAATACAAAAAAAATGTGTTCTCTGCTTGGTTGCAGAGTCAGGACTTCCACTATACACTCTGTATTAAACAGAGCCATGATTTAACAATTGGCATCTCTGATTACAGAGTCAGGACATGTTACATGTTCTCTGCTTGGTTACAGAGTCAAGACTGACCATTTTAAAAATGATACATATTATATAAAATAAACATCAAAATAAAAATTACAATATGCAGTTATAAATCTTCTAAATAGCTATAATATTCATTTAAATGACATCCAAGTAATTATAAAACTAATAAATCACCATCAATTCAAAATTATTATAAAGTAAATAAATCTATATTACATGACCTTGAAATCATAATGTTACTCATAAATATTGATTCAGGGTTATAAACAATTTAGATAAACAGATTAGATTTTTTCTGTCAAAAGAAATCACTTTTATAATTATGCTTTACAACATGAAAGATAAACAGAGTTAAATTATAAACAAATAAATTTGAGGGCATTTACGCCGAAACATCCTCCGCCTCCATGAACGAAGTTCATCAAACAATTATAACTTACCAAATTTCCACTATCACATACTAAATAATCAAATATTCAATACAAATTCAAAATATTACCTTAAATGTTAAGTATAACTAAAATGAAATGCAATTAAATCCTACTACTTCTATAAAAAACAGTTTCTGGAACAACTAAAAATAGAAAAAGACATTAATATACAAAATAGTTCAGAAAGTTACAAAATTAGACATAGAAAAAAATAATAATAATAAAGTTAGTTAAAATAAAGTAAAATTCTATTATATTAAAATGTCCATCGGTAGAGGAGACAATTTTGTGATAGGGCGTTTCAGTTCACCAGTAGAAGTCTTTAATTTGACAACACGAACAATATTATCATCCCCAGGAAATAGTTCAATTATTCTGCCCAATTTCCACCTTAATGGGGGCTGGTTTTCTTCCTTTATCAACACCAAGTCATTGATTTTTAAGTTCGGGTTGCTTCTAAACCACTTTGTACGTTGCTGCAATTGTGAGAGATAGTCTGACGACCACCTTTTCCAAAAACTTTGGAAAATCTTTTGTAGCAATTTCCAACGTTCCAAAGGAGTTACATAGGTAGAGGAGATATCAGGCTCAGGTAAGGAGGTCAAGGGTGCTCCTATAATAAAATGTCCTGGCGTCAGAGCCGTAAAGTCATTTGGATCAGAAGACTCAGCGACAAGCGGTCTTGAATTTAAGCATGACTCAATTTGTGCAATTAAGGTCAAAAATTCTTCATAAGTTAAAATCTGATCACCAATTGTTCTCTTCAAATGATTTTTCATTTGTTTTATTCCCGCTTCCCAAAGGCCTCCAAAGTGAGGGGCGGAAGGTGGGTTGAATTTCCATACTATCATTTCGTCAGTAAGATACTTGTGCAATTTTTCATCAGAAGCAATTAGAGACATCATTCTCTTTATTTCGCGGTCTGCCCCTACAAAATTTGTACCTCTGTCGGAAAATATTTCTAGAGGTTTTCCACGTCGAGCCACGAATCTTTTCAATGAGGCTAGAAAGGTTTCAGTTGTAAGAGCAGTGACTAACTCAAGATGGATAGCTTTTGTTACGAAACAAACATACAGACAAACATAATGCTTAAAGGGTTTTACACCACGTCCCTTACGAGGTTTGATCAAAAAGGGGCCGGCTAAGTCGACTCCTACTCTTGAAAATACTCGAGCTTGTGTCACGCGTGCTGATGGCAGATTTCCCATCAACTGAGATGAAAGGTGTGATGAATTTCGGAAACATTTCATACATTTCCTTATTTCTCTTTTCACAGCTTCTTTAGCATTAATTATCCAAAATTTTTGTCGAATTGCTGAAATTGTCAATTGAGTCCCGCTATGAAGATGTTTCTCATGAAAATACTTTATTATCAAGTCTGTAACATGATGCCTTTTAGGGAGAATGATTTGATGTTTTTGATATTCAGACAAGTTTGCATTTTTTAGCCTACCTCCAACACGAAGAATATCATTTTCGTCAAGAAATGGATGTAAAGGAAGGAGTTTGCTTTTAGAATTTAGGATCTTTCTGGATTTTAGAATTTTCAGTTCGTCTCCGAATTCATGGTTTTGAATTAATTTCACAATAGCATTTGTTGCCCTTTCAAGTTCTGGAACAGTCAAAAAACCATAGACTCGTTCAGATGGGCATGTACTATTTTTGATGAATCTGAGGCACCAAGCCGTAATTCGTTTTAATTTAGACCAGGATGAAAATTTAAATAAAAGCTCAAATTCTGGAATATTTTGGGATATGGAGCAAACAAGCGTTTTACGTTGTTCTTGCAAGACCTCTTCATCAGGTAGATTAGGTTGAGTTTCAGGGGGAAATACTGGTAACAATTCTTCCTTCAGCCAGCTAGGACCATGTAACCATACCTCGTTATTAATCAATTCAGATGCAGAGCAACCACGAGAGAGAACATCTGCAGGATTTTCCTTTCCTTTACAAAATTTCCATTGTACAGGAGCAACAAGTTCCTGAATTTCGCGTACGCGGTTTGCCACAAAGGGCTTCCAGTTGTTAGCACTTCCTTTAATCCAGTGCAAGGTAATTTGGGAGTCACTTAGACAAAATATATTTTCATTCACAATTTTAAATATTTCCTTTAAATAATTCGCTAATCTTGCAGCCGTAAGTGCTCCAAGAAGTTCTAGGCGCGGCAATGTAATTTTTTTGAGAGGCGCTACTCTCGACTTTGCTATTACAAATGAAGTTTCACAAGAAGAAGAATCACGTAAATAAGCCACTGACCCATACCCCTTTAAACTAGCATCAGAAAATATGAAAAGTTGAGCGGTTTCAGGATTTAATTTTGGGATAGTTACAAAATATTTTCTAAGAATTTCAAAATTTACCAAGTCTTTTATTTCATTATGCCATTTTCTGAATTTTCCACTTAAAGAATCTGGTAATGTAGAATCCCAGTCAATTCCATGTTCCCAGAGTTCTTGCATTAAAAATTTAATTCTTATCACGAAAGGGGAAATGAGTCCAATAGGATCATAAATTTTTGCCACAGTTTGTAAAACAATACGTTTGGTAATAATTTTATGGTCAAATTCTACCAAAAGTGGTTGTATGTCTATTTTCAAGGTGTCACTTTCTGTTATCCATATAATTCCCAATACCTTCGAAAGATTTTGTTCAAGAGTGTCTTCCTCAAAGTTTATTCCATGTTCCTTCCATAAAAATTTTAAATCGGAAGAATTGGTTTTAAATTTTCTGAGTTTCATATTGGCCTCACTCAATATCTTCTCTGCACCGTTTGATAAAACAAAAGCTTCATTTACTGAATCAGCTCCATGAAACAGGTCATCAACGTATAAGGAAGTATCCAGCATATTAACTATTTTTCCAAACAAATCTTTATACCCCTCAATGTGATGTTTGATGGTTGCAGAAAGGAAAAAGGGTGAAGTTGTTACACCAAAAGTTACACGGGTCATGCGAAAAACCTTCAAAATGGGATTGTTACTAGTGATATTGTCAAACCACAGGAACCTCAAAAAATTTCTATCTTCTTGTTGTATCTGGATTTGCAAGAATGCCTTTTCTATATCGGCCAAGAAAGCAATTTTGTGGAGACGGAATTTTAAAATAATGTCCAATATGTTAGGATTTAGATTGGGCCCAGGAAATAAGCACTCGTTTAACGATTTTGCCCCCTTATCTTTGGATGACGCATCAAAAACAATTCTTACTTTAGTTGTCGATTTATCTTCCCTTATTACTGGTCTGTGAGGCATGTAATACGTGTTTATTTCATCTTTATTAAACTCACATTCTTCAATTATACCCAAACCACATTGTTCATTTAATATTTTCTCATATTCCTTAAGTAACCATTCATTTTTGCACAATTTTGATTTTAATCCCCAAAGTCTATGTTTAGCTACATCAAAATTGGATTCCAATTCATTTTTATTTACTTTCCACAAAAGTTTAGTTTCATATCTTCCATTTACAAAATTTAAATTATCATTAAATAAATCAAGAGCATCTAAATCCTTTTGTGAAAATAATTCATTTTTACTATCACAAATACCCAAAGACTCTAGTTTCCAAAACTTTTGCAAATCAAAATTTTCTATTTCATTAACAGATACAAGATGAGCATTAACTGTTTCGTTACCTTTAGAGTTTATTTTTCCCACTATTGTGTACCCAAAAAGTGTATTAGCTACATATAAATGTTCATTAATTTCTTCAACGACACCTCTCTGAACATTCCAGAAATAATCAGCTCCAAGTAAAATTTGTACTTCGGATTCCTCGGGCGTAGGGTCGGCTAACCTCCATCTTTTACTTTCAATGTATTTTATAACTAGAGGGTCAGAATTGGGAACCTTCAATGTTGTTGCACTTATCAAATCGGTAGCTAGCACCTCAACATCTATAAAACGATGATAATTCATTTTACTTCGCAATTTAATTTTAAAAACATCATATTCTTCTTCGCGACCTTGATCCATGCCAAAAGCGAATACAGTTAAATGTTCTTTTCTTAAAACAGGCAAATTTAATTCACGAGCTAATGCTTTTGTTATGAAGCTTTTTTCGCTTGCAGAATCAAGTAATAATCGAACTACCTTTGATTTAGAATTACCTTGAGCAGTTACACAACATGTTTGCAATAAAACAGCATGCTTAGAATTTCTAAAATTACAATGAGAATTAGATACAACTGTTTGATTTTGATTTTCATTAATTTCCGGTTTCAAACTTTTCTTAAAGCAAAATAATTTGTTATGTTCAGTGCTTTTACAATTTAGACATGGCTTTAATTTTATGCGGCATTGCGAAGATAAATGCGATTTCAAAAAGCATTTGTAACATCTACCCTCCTTACGTAACATTAATCTTTTCTTATCATCAGCTAAATTTTTACACTCGGAAGATAAATGATCATTACCTTTGCAAAATACACAAAAAACTTTAATAGTGGCATTTAAGGTATTAGCATGTTGATATTTATTTGATGTTTTCTTTTCACGAAATTCAGTTTTATTTTTATGTACAAAAGAAGAGGATGCATCATTTTTAGAACTTGTCATTGACAAAGCCTTTTCTCTACATTCTATTTCACATTTCAGAAAGGCAATTAGATCGGTTACATCTGACTCTTTGCTAGTATCACGTTTTCTATGATATTCAATCACTAATTCATGGGGCAATAGCTTTAGCAAAATAGGATTTAGCAATTGTCCATAAGAACTGGATGTTACCCCCAAATTTCTTAAACTTCTAATATTAACTTCGCACATGTCATGCAATCTTCTTAATACATTTAAATTTGAACAATTTTTAACTGGTTCCATATTTAATAAATTAGTCATGTGTTTATTAATAATAACATCAACCTTACCAAAACGGTCCTTTAATAAATCAATACAAGTATCATAATTTTGTTCTGTCAAAGGAAACCCTTCTACCACATTATAGGCCCGATTACATAACAAGGATTTTAGATAAGCGAATTTTTCTATCTTAGATAGTGATTTATTCTGGTGTATCGATGTTTCAAAACAGTTAAAAAATTCGACCCATTCTTCGATTTCACCAGAAAATTTTGGAACATTTAATTTAGGCAATTTCATGGCAGAACTCGTTTCTGTTCCACTAGCAGAACCATTCAATGAATTTACACGACTAGTTGCTATCATAGAAACATTATCCTTTTTACATTTTCTTAATCTATTTTTAATTTTAAATTTAGCACTGATCAATTGGTCAGTGTACTTTTCACTATTAGCAATGTCCTTTTCATATTCTTTTAAGTCGGATATTTGAGCTTCAATATCACGATTCAAACTTTGGAAAGCCGTTTCTTTTAAGAGGAATATTTCTTGAAGCTCTAATAATTCATCGGTTTTCGTATTATCAATGTCATCATTTAATAATGTTTCTAATTTTGTAATTAATTTCGTGAAACTCGTTCGTTCAACAGAACGTTTTGCTTTCAGCTTTTCAAGATTTTCCATTTTAAATAAAGAATAATTCTTATTTTAAAACATTAACCATTCATAGAAAATGAAAAAAAATATTTTCTTACCTGTTAATTCCAGGTAATGTAGATGGCATGTCGTAATCCAAATGGCACAATAATAATTCCACACTAATCGCAGGTTGAAAGATAAATCACACTTGTTAATCACAAATCACTTTGACAAACTGCTCACTATTCTTTCAAAAAAAAATGTTTCGCGGGTTACGAGGCACCAAAAATAAATGTTGGCGCCGAAATTCGTCTGACAAATAAATTTTCAAAATCCAAGTGAGATGGGAGAGCAATTAGAATAAATAGTTTATTAAATAAAACTGAAATAGTATGTAAATTCTATTCATCATTAGAAGTTAATAATTGTTCCATAATAGTAATTCTCCGTATTTAACAGAGCCAATACAAAAAAAATGTGTTCTCTGCTTGGTTGCAGAGTCAGGACTTCCACTATACACTCTGTATTAAACAGAGCCATGATTTAACAATTGGCATCTCTGATTACAGAGTCAGGACATGTTACATGTTCTCTGCTTGGTTACAGAGTCAAGACTGACCATTTTAAAAATGATACATATTATATAAAATAAACATCAAAATAAAAATTACAATATGCAGTTATAAATCTTCTAAATAGCTATAATATTCATTTAAATGACATCCAAGTAATTATAAAACTAATAAATCACCATCAATTCAAAATTATTATAAAGTAAATAAATCTATATTACATGACCTTGAAATCATAATGTTACTCATAAATATTGATTCAGGGTTATAAACAATTTAGATAAACAGATTAGATTTTTTCTGTCAAAAGAAATCACTTTTATAATTATGCTTTACAACATGAAAGATAAACAGAGTTAAATTATAAACAAATAAATTTGAGGGCATTTACGCCGAAACAATCAGAGTTCTAGCTTTTTACGACTGCTCTTTCATCATCCCCTAACACTTCATTTATAATGGCTGTTTCATAATAATGGAAGCTATCAGTCCACCAGAAGAAAATAACTCGGATAATCGGCACTCTACTGTGCTTTTAACTAGTTTTTATTATTATTATTATTGTTGTTATTATTATTATTAATTTATAGTGTTCTGCTTCTTTATAGCTGTCAATCATTCAGGCGATTATTTATAGGGTAAATGTATCAGGGAGAAAAAAAAAAACTTTTTTGGTTCTGTAATTATTATTATTTTTTTAGTTAATCCATTTAAACAGCAACAGCGTCCAATCTAGCAGAAGATTGTTTCTGTGTCAAAGAAGTGTTTTTTTTTTCTTTTTTAATCTGTATCATGATTTTGAGAATTTTTTTCAGGAAATGTATTTAGAAATGAAATGAAACATCTAGAAATATTAAGGAACGTGATCTTTGTTACAAATATACAATCTCAGTAACTTCTCCCGAGTTACTGAGTAAGATTCCAAAAAGCGTTCTTTATCTATAGAAACCTCATAAACCATTTTTTTCGTGATATTAAAAAAAAAAAAAAGCATTTATACATAAATATATATTAAAAAAAAAAAAAAAATGTTTATTTTGTTGCAGCTGATTTTCGGAAAGTTATTTATCAATTTTCTCAAACCGAAATATCGGTTTTTAGGATGCTATCTGTTCTAAATTAAACATTTTCAACTGTGTAACTGAATTAGTACATGCAATAGTAAAAAAATAATATTAACTTCAATGTTAGCGTTGTCTGTAAACCATGTTTGTTGAACATGAAAATGTTTATTTGAGAATGGATAGAATTTCAAAAACCTGCTATATTCCAGGTGGAGAAAACTGATACATCATAACACTACCCAGAAACGTCTTCGAAAATCAGTGGCAGCAAAAGAAACTGTCTGTGTCCTTAACCTGTTGTAAATAAATATCTATCAAATCGGGAAAAAAATTCCAACTAATTAAAACCTGATCAGAGATCTGCTCAAGGCTGTTTATCCTAAATTCCAAAGGGGCTACTTTCTCTTTCTGGCATATTTTTTAATACATTTTTGTTCGGAAACGCGTGCAATTGCAGGTGTTTTTATTCAGAAACTATGTAATCGAAAGACGTTTTCCATATTTTTGGTAAAGGCAGAAAATCTTTCAGAAGATACTGTCAAAGTTGCCGACTTTCCGAATATGACCGCGAGAGAAAGGAAAAACCTATCGTCACGTGACAAAAATTGCTTATAACTCGATAAGAATATAAAAATAGAAAACACTATTCGGTTTCAACTCGCTTCAAATTAGTCTTGCCTCCATTTTTATGCATTTACGTTTAAAAATGAGTCTAAAAATGTGTTGGAAAGTTTCGCATTGTTGATCAGGGAATTTAAGAACCACCTTAAACACTGTAAGATAGCTTCAATCTAAAATATGCTAAATGTACAGAAAACATAAAACCTTGAAAAAAGAAAAAGAAATACAGTAAAACCTCCCTAAAGCGACCACGTTCAGTTCCAATAAAAATTGGTCGCTCCGAGAGGTGGTCTCTTAATGGAGGTCATGTTTAAATCTAGATTTTAATTGTTGAGAAAAGGTAACAATTAATGTTACTAAAATTTATTTTTCACATTAGGGAAAAATATAAAAATTTAAGTGTCAAAACAAAAGTTAATTGCATAAGTTAATTACTGCAGAGTTTAAAAATGAATACATTGACGTTGGCTTTGATTTTACGGTTTTATCTTTTATAACTTTTATTTCCAAGTCCTTTCGAAGTTCAGTAAATAAATGCATTTTTTTTTTTTTTTTTTTTTTTTTCCGACGGGAACAAATAATGACGATTTCATTAATTTATCTATTTCTTTGAGAGTTTCCTGACAGAATAGGGCAGGAGAGTTTATTGAGCGTCATCCTTAATTTGTCATCAGAGTTAAATTCATTGCCTAAAAAGGCACAAAGGGATAACACTTAAAAGTTATCGGAATAAATAAAAATTCTAAACTAAGTTTGGAAGTTTGATGAAAAATGCGTTCTCCGGAATTATTTTTCTAATAAAACCTTCTTCCAGCGACCAGAAAAAAAGGAATTTGTTTCATTTTCTTCAAAGAAATGGTCACTCATGGAGGGGATTCAACTGGGATGGTCTCTGAATAGAGGTAAAATTAGTATTGAGCCTATGGGAATAAAAGAGAGACAACAAAAAAAAAAAGTAAAAGCTGTTGTATGAAATAACAGTATTTGAGTAATAAAGGCTTTTGATTTTGATTTTCTCATTTCAACGTATTCAGTAGAAATGAGGTGTTACTTTACCGTCGATTCACTTTCATGTTTCCTTCAGTCATTACATGAAATTTTATCACCTTGCTGCTCCGTTCGTTATTATTGTTCTACGTTTATATTGTGACCTATAAAAGATGTCTTTATCCAGCACTATTTTGTATAGGGTTATCGTTAAGCGCTGGCTGTCAAATGTATTTTGGAAGGTAGATAATTTTAAAGCAGCATATTAAGATTCTGAGTATCTTTTACTTGCTATATTCAAACGGATATATTTTTAATTAGTTTTTCTCACTTTTCGTATTCTAATGTTTTCGTTTAGAGAGATGTCTATCAAGAAAATAGGGTTGAAAAAATTATATATGATTTTAATTATTTTCTAGTTTAGTCTATTTTTATTTTTTTTAATTGGAAACACAAATGCTCAAAGAATTACAGCAAGTGCATTTCTTATCAAAGCTAATGTCAGACGAATGTCTTTTTGCACGCTTTTTTCCTTACGTATTATCCCTACACAATGCTAGTGCCATTATGTAGGAATAATACGTAAGAAAAAAAGCGTGCAAAAAGACGTCCGTCTGACATTAGCCTTAATGTCGTCTGACATTAGCCTTAATGTCGTTATATTTTATGTAGGAGCGTAATCGATAGTGATCACGCCAAATGTCGAATATTCTGCAAAATATCAATATTTTAAAAATATGTAACTACATTTTTGTTATATATATTTTTTTTTTCAAAGGAAATTCTAAAAAAATGCCATTAAACACAAATAAAAATTGATTTTTTATTTATTTTATGTTTAAAAATTTAACTTTTTTATTACAAACACTTCAATTCTAGTACAGTATAACTTCAAAAATCTGGCATCCTCGGGTCGGGTCCTAGACTAAGCCGTATTTTTGAAAATTCCGGATTCCTGAAGGAGTATCAAAAGTACTTCCGATATTTATAATAGTGTCTTTAGTCACAATTTACTTCATAATCAAGTGATAACTATGGGATAACATATTAAATAATAAAAAAAAAACACCTTACTTTAATTGAAATTCTCTATGTAAAAAAAAAAAAAAAAAAAAAAAAAAAAAAAAAAAAAAATGAAAATTTTCCGTTTATGAGGCCTTTTGGGTCGTCACTTTTTGAATAAAATTGCTGTATTTTTTGCTTCTGTTTTTTAATGTCATAAACTGTCGACGATCCGATTCCACACTCAGCATACAACGTTTTCACAAAGCCTTTCTAACTTTCTTATCAAGTCCACTTTATCTGTGATAGACAGATTTAAATGCTTTATTTTGAAAGCAACGTAGTCTTTGATTTCGAAAAAGTCTTCATACTAGCTCTAATAAATAAATAAATAAAAACTTCCAAAACTTTCAGAGAAGAAAAATACAGGTTTTCATCCTGCTATTTTTTCTGCAGTAAGTTAGAAGTGTGTAAAAAAGGGGGAGAAAATATTACTTTGGTGCCGGATTTTTGAAGTTGCTGGATTCTTGAAGTTAAACTGTGCATAATGACCACCGTAGGCACTTCTGACTACTTATCTACATTGGTTCATTGGTTGTAATAAAACATGGCTTTTGCTAATTATAAATTTTTAATAGCATAATTTTATTTATATATACTTGTCATTGATATATATTTTATCTAAAATAGGAAATCATTATCGCTGTTAAATGTGCTTTTTAAGCTTATTATTTTTTTAACTTAGGAAACTTGATTCAGCACAAAAAATTCTAATGCTCCCCCCCCCCCCCCCCTCTTATACTTAAGACTTAGACATATCAAATTGGATTTCTATTAGTCGTATATTAAATTATTTCCATAAAAGTATAAAGAATATTCTTCACTTTTACTTTTTCAATACCGAATGCTTTTATTGTGTCTTATTTTCAAAATTACTACTACCTTAGGATGCCTACTCTCTCATGATTCACGGTGAAATACTTCATAAATTACCCTTGGTAAATAAATTTTATTATGAGGCGTTTGTGTCCTTATTGACCCACGAATTTGTAGGAATGAGTCTTTTTCTGAAACCAGTTCCCAATGTTTAATTATTTTGTTTAATTTAAATTTTGAATTAAATTAAAATACATATACTTAACAAAACCTTTGACATTTAAACCGGCATATACAACAACACAGAAAGCTCTACAATTTACTTCACTTGTATTGAACATCAACATACCCACAGAAGCAGGAGAAAAAAAAACAATATCTTGAATTTTCTGCAATATTTTGATTAAATATTTTTAAGACTGTAAAAGCAAAAAATAAAATAAAAATAAAGCTGATCAATGTTAATCTGTCTGGCACATTAAAAAAAAAAAAAAAAAAAAAAAAAAGCCATTTGTGAATGAAATTTGCAAACATTAATATCTTTGAAATCGAATGGTGTTTTCATTTTTCTATAAATTAATTATATCTTGATTTGAAGGGTGAAATCTCCAACTTGACACCTTTTTCTAAAAAGCCCTTAGCGTCTATAGGAAATACTATTTGATTTTTTATTATCTGAGAAGAATAACTGTAAATTTTGTGTGTTTAATAATAGCTTCATAACATTGTCAGAAATTAGTCTATTTAGATTTAAGAAGAGCATTGCAAAAAAGAAAAGAAAGAAAGAGAAAAAAAATCATCCTAAATTCATTCGGCTAAATATCGAACAGTATTCGACCACAAAAGGGAAACCGGGGGAATGGGGGCACCTTAAGGGAATTTAAATTTTTTTACTTAAAAAAAAAAAAAGGTAAAAATTCTAAAACTGAATCATGATCTTTTCTATCTGTATAAATTTAACCGTAATCATAACTGCAAAGTAAGCACACATAAAAAACTTTCTTTCAACCTCTGTACAGTGACGGGATTACCCAGGATACTGTGGTAATTCCGCCACTGTATCAGGTAATGACGCCACTCTTTAATGGCCTAGTAAATACATAAAATGGATAGTAGGACATAACCTGCTGAAAATATTTAGAAAGCAATGTAATTTAGCAGAATAATGACTAATTACGATGTTCCTTAAGCTAGATTTATTAATGTGCTAAGCTTACTCATTGCAAAAGTCACCCTTTGCCACGGTGGCGGCATTACCCCGTGAGGACAATATAGCGGAACGCCCCCCCCCCCCCCCCCCAGCAAAGCCGAAAGAAGAACCGAACTTGTTCAACAAATTGCATCAAAATGTCGGCGAATGTATGTAAATTACGGGTAATATTATCTTAAGTACCTAATGTTACAATAAAAGGTGTTTACCTCTACTCATTTGAAGCTTCAAAATAAGAAGTAACTAGATGAAAACTAAATTTTTCACTAGAACAAACGAACGACGTACAACAAAATCACTCTCACTCTAGGCACTGTTTCTATTGCTGCCGCTATAGTGCAGGCGCATTCACTATTTTAAACTAGGCGGGGTGGCGGCATAACACTAAGTGGCGCCATTACCTCAGTCTCTTCTATATTCGCCGAAGCATTAAACAGTGGTTCAGCATTCGGTTTACCCGATATTCAGCAACATCTCTAGTTTTATGTTCATTCAATCATATGAATCATTTTAATACGTGTGACCGTACTAATTTACTAGTAAAAAATTAGTAATATAGTAATATTAATTTACTAGTAAAAAATTAGTATTACTAATTTTTTTTTTTTTTTTTTTTTTTTTTTTATCAAATTTATAGTTGCGTACGCACTGTTAAAAAAAAGCCACATGGACTCTTGTACATTTTGCATTTTATGACTGACACATAATTATTGCCTCAAAAAAAAAAAAAAGCAATTATAACTGGTAATTTATTTAAATCTATAGGAATGTATTATTTTTCATTGGTATTTTCAATCCGATGTTCCCTATTGGAAAAATTATTCTGTGAAAAATTAATTTCTATTTATTTTATCCGTGATTACGAAATATACTTGTGAAATTTTTACTTAAGTATATATACCACTCGTTATAAATTCTGACCAAATAAAAATCTAATTAATTCTATAAAAATAATTGTTATTTTTTTTTCCTCCGGGCATAATCGTTTAAGCAAATTAAGGCTTACCTTTCGACAGGAGAATAAGAAAGAAAAAACAAATGGGCGTGCGGGTTTCTCTTTTTAATAGTGAAAATAAATAAATAAATTAGTTTAGGAGCTGTCTTAATACTGAAATTGTACCAAACTTTGAAATTTTAAATCCGAACATTCAATTTCGGCAGCATATTTGAATTTTTAGGTAAATTTACGATCGGATACCAAAACAGGAAGTCATTCGGTCAAATAGTTTAGGAATGATGAAGGTTTAAAATTTGGAACTCCTAATGTGAAATTAATTTGTAATCTCTTCAAAACAAGATTGCGATACAAGTATTTAAGATTGCGATACAAGTATTTATTATTTTTTTTATAAACATAACTCAAGAACTACTTGGCGGAATGATCTGTAATTTTTGATTCGCATATTTGAAGCTTTTAGAAATTGATTTCTGTTTTAAAAAAATTTATACATTACAATTCATAATTTTTCCGAAAACTTATTGCGAAAAAATGTATATTTGAAAATAATAAGCCATAATTTTCAATGGAATGATTTTTTGCCCCCTGTACGACAATTTGACGATTAAAATATATTGGGTGTATCTTTTTGACGCAGACTGTACAGACATAGTTTTTTAGCAACCGGTATGCTATTTCTTTCTCCCAGCTTATTTTGTGTCGTCTCCAATAAATAACGTTACCTTGCATAAGCCAGCCGTAAAACAAAAGCCGATGTTTCATTGTGCGATTAAATACTCTACAGCATTTTTTAAAACTTCTAAGCATCGCACATTTTCAATGTTTATACCGTCGTATTGGGAAAAAAGGTACTTTTTAATGCAATTTGTTTGAAAACTGTATCTTCATTTATTTTTGAAATATTTTTTTTTTTTTTTTTGTAGTTTTTAGCGACATTCGTTTTATTGTGGCAACTCAAGTACTCCATTTCTGTAGAAAGTAAAGAAAAAAATAGTTGAAAAATAGCAATTATATCTTCTTGTTGCCATTTTCCCATAAAAACTGAAAAAATGTAATTAAAATACGTGCTATTTTTAGAAAAATATAAATGAATGATTTATGATAAAACATGGAGCTATTATAAACTATATTTAATTTTAAGTATCTATATTAATGCAAATTACGTCATTTTACATAAAATAAAAGCGTGTGCTTTAAGTCTTAAAATTTAAATATGTTTTGCACTACAGTAGAGTCCCGCTTAACCGAGTTATTTTCTTCTGGTGGACTGGTGGTTTCTATTATTATGAAACAACCATTATAAATGAAGCGTTGGGTGAAGATGAAGGAGCAGTCGTAAAAAGTTAGAACTCTGATTTTCTGATCAGAATGAAAAAAAAAAAATGGCCATTTTTTTTTTTTTTTCTTTTTTTTGAAGAAATAAATTATGGCTATTTTTTTTTTTTTTTTTCATTCTGACCAGAAAATCAGAGTTCTAACTTTTTACGACTGCTCTTTCATCTTCACCAATACTTCATTTATAATGGCTGTTTCATAATAATTAGAAGCCACCAGTCCACCAGAAGAAAATGAAGTAACGGAAATGTCGGGGGCGACACTAAATTCTGAAAAAGCAGAATTCCTGTTCTCTAGTTGTTTGTTTTGTTTTTGGTCAAAAATCGGGTATTACCGCTACTCGTACAAGAACTAAAACCCAACTCAGTTTTAAAAGAAAATAAAATTTCGGTAATTTTTTCTCCGAAAGGTAGAAAAGTTACCTTGCCGCCTCCTATCGATATACTCGGTCGAAGTTTTCCTCGGATCTTGGGTTGCGCCGGATCCGTTCAATAACAGGGACCCCCCAAATCAGACTCCGGGTAGGATGTGGAAGATGCGCTTTTAGTGCTGGGCAATGTTTCGATTTTGAGAGCCACTGATATCAATTCAACATTCTTATCGGTGGCATGGCAGTTCAAGAATTATGGGAAGGGCTTAAGTACTCGTTTTCAAATAAATTGAACAATTAGGATTATCAATAATTAATAAAATATCCATGAGAATAATTAATTGTTCAAATTAATTTATCTATGCCATTATCATAAAACCAATATTTCAATTATTTTAAATAGAAGATTTAATATACTAGAGGTTTTAAATGGTTATGATTGTAAATTATTGAGAAATTGAGAAGTGGGGGGGGGGGGTATATTATAAAAAGTTGTAATAGAAAATAAATAATGATAAATGTTTAAATACACTAATGCGATGGAGTGTGGGGTCTTTTTAAGCTTGTTTGATGGGGTCGTTCTTGTGTTGCGCAACAAAAAAAGTCGACTGTAGTGGAGGAGTGTCCCTGTTACGTGTATCACCTCCTCTGGGGAGAATTTCTCTTGTTAATTTTGTGTGCTTGTTTCGAAACCTTTGTAGAGCAATTAAAAAATCACAACTGACCACAGAGTCTTTAGAAAGGAAAGCCCAAAGAAATAACTTATGACTCTTGTCACGGTATTAGATCTATACGTAATCTAGAGTATCGGCTTATGTATTCGTATTTCCCGTTTAAGCTCTTAAAGAGTTAAATATATTGAAGCCAATTTAAATCTTACTTGTGGCAATACTACTATGAAAAAATGAAACTGCGAGTTGGAAGTTTTAAGTGATTTTTAACAAAAAATAAAACCGACTTCAAGGGATTGTTTCTTACCTTCGTGTTTTTGTGACAATCCTGGATTGTTATCCGCGTTAGAATGCTGCACAGGCCAGGTTATACTGAAATGCTATTTGAATTTGAAGTCATCTCGAAACTGTGGAATTTGCGCTTTTAAAAATGAAAGATGTTTCGATTTTGAGACTCCCTGATATCAGCTCCTAACAATACAGTCGTTTCTATGAATGCAGTCGGTATTTTTTATTGCTAAAAGTAGGTGAAATCCTGTCAATTGGGATGGGTGAAAAAGATTTTTCTTTAGTAATATCATTTACGTATAATGCAAACATTACATAAGTAAAATGTTACTTGACTTGAGAGTTTGTATAGTAACAGAAATCGGAGATGACAGACGAATGTGCGAATGCCGTTCGCAAAAGCAGTTCCAGACGCAGGAAGTTAAATCGCCCTTTTTATGTATAAGTTGTTCCTTTGTGAAACTTACACCCAAAAAATTAACCCTTTTTTTATTTTATTTTTTATGAAAAGACGTGAAAGTAAAAGATTGACAATACCTAACAGACACACAAATACTCCGTAGTATTACTATAGATAAATATTGTTTAATATTACTCATGAGATGATTTTTAATTATTTATTTACACTCCATTTTCAATATCGAACATGCCGTAGGAAACTCCAAACGCACATATCAATTTGGTGACAATCTGACTATATTTACGCGAGTTAGAGAACGGGCAGATGGAGGACAGACAAACAAAAAACCAAATTCACTAGAGAACAGGAATTCTGCTTTTTCAGAATTTAGTGTCGCCCCCGACATTTCCATTACTTCATTTTCTTCTGATGGACTGGTGGTTTCTATTATTATGAAACAGCCATTATAAATGAAGCATTTAGGTGAAGATGAAAGTGCAGTCGTAAAAAGTTAGAACTATGATTTTTCTGGTCAGAATGGAAGAAAAAACAAATTCCCATTCTGACCAGAAAATCAGAGTTCTAACTTTTTACGACTGCTCTTTCATTTTCACCTAACGCTTCATTTATAATGGCTGTTTCATAATAATAGAAGCCACCAGTCCATCAGAAGAAAATAACTCGGTTAAGCGGGACTCTGCTGTAGTGCAAAACATATTTCAATTTTAAGACTTAAAGCACACGCTTTTATTTTATGTAAAATGACGTCATTTGCATTAATATAGATACTTAAAATTAAATATAGTTTATAATAGCTCCATGTTTTATCAAATCATTTATTTATATTTTTCTCAAAACAGCACGTATTTTCATTACATTTTTTCAGTTTTTATGGGGAAATGACAACAAGAAGATATAATTGCTATTTTTCAATTATTTTTTCTTTACTTTCTACAGAAATGGAGTACTTGAGTTGCCAAATTGAAACAAATGTCGCTAAAAACTACAAGAAAAATGAATATTTCAAAAATAAATGGAGATATAGTTTTCAAACAAATTGCATTAAAAAGTACTTTTTTTTCCCAATACGGCCAAATTGAAAATGTGCGATGTTTAGAAGTTTTAAAAAGTTACTATAGAGATTTTAATCGTGCAATGAAACATCGGCTTTTGTTTTACGGCTGGCTTATACAAGGTAACGTTATTTATTGGAGACGACAAAAAATAAGCTGGGAGAAAGAATTAGCATACCGGGGGGCTAATAAACACTTTTCCACTGTGTTGGAAAATGTTAAAAACTACACTAGGATGTTAAATGTAGACATGCATTTTTCCCGTGATCTAATCCGTGCCGGGGGAAAATGATCAACAAATTCCCTTTTCTTTTTTATGCAATTCAATGGAATTTTAAATATCATTTAACTTTTAAAAGTTTTCTCCGATTCGTTTCATCTTACAGCTAAAAATTAACATGCTGAAATAATTATAGTAACAACTTGTGTTTCTGGTGTCTCGATTTACTTGGGATATCCCATCACGATTTTTAAGGGATAATAGACACAAATCGTTGTACAATCGCGCACCCGCTAAATGTCCCGAATTTTCAGAGTGGACTACCTCTTTAAAATTTTCATTATCCGTCATGATATTCCGTACTCCGTTTTAGATTTATAAAATATTGAAAATTTACAGAAAAGCAACTAAGAATCTTTTACTTTTTATAGACTTGATCAAAGACAAATTACACTGGTCAACAAACTTGAACTTTTGCTCTGTTGTAAAACAGAAATTAGTTGTTTTTTATGCGTTTTTTATGTGCTGATTCCGAATCTGGTTTTAGATTTACTCCAGCACGTCAAGTTTGAGAGATATTTGCATATTTCAATTTATGCAAATTTAGTAAATTTTATACAATTATTTGCAAATTTAAGGTATAAAGCAATATCAAACAGGGTTTTTTGTTTTATGTTATGATTACTACCTAATTTACTTCACAAAAACGTTGTTTCTGAGATTATACTGACATGAGACTGTGAAATATTGTACCTAATTTGCATATTTTTCATGTTTTTCTAATAATGTTTCTTGACGTTCAAATATTTCTACCGCACGAGTACGCTAATATGTTTCTAAACCAGTATTTTGAGCTGATTTCAAATCTTGTATCTGTTTTCTTCTATCACGTCTAGTTCTTGAAAAAAGTGAAATTTTAGTTTTTGGTCAAAAAAGCCAGAAATAGCTTTTTATGATACTCTGTATGATAAACTTCAACTAGTTAGGATAGATTCTACTACTTATTTTATTTTTTTTCGATTATATAAATTTTTGTTTATGTCTATGATATGAATCTGACCCTGTTCACCTTCTTGTCAATGAATTACACACCCCCTAAAAAGCATCTTATATCAAATCTGTGTTAATGCCGTGCAAAAGTAGAAATTCATCTTACTCAAAAACTAGACATGACATAAGGAAACAGACTGCAGATTTGAAATCAGCATAAAAAATCTAGTCTAGAAAAACATTACGTCGATTCTGTGGCAATTATTTTAAAGTTGATAATGATGTAAAAATTACACCATTGAAAAATATGCAAATTAGGCTTAATAACTGATAAATAAATGTTAAGAATATGCAAATCATGACATTTATCTGAAGCAAATAGTCAAGTAGTCATTATCTAGAAAACTTAATTAGATGTGACATATATTGTATCTAAAATTTGCATAAAATAGCACAAAAAAGCTTAAATTTGCATAAATTTAAATATGCAAATTTCTCAAAACCTGGACCACCTAGAGATAAATGGAAAGCATATTCGGAATCAGCACCAAAAACTCATCTAGAATCAACTAATTTTAGTTCTAGAACAAAACCACTGTTGACCAGTGTTATAAATAAAGACACATAATATAATTATGAAACTACACCAATAGCGTCAGATCTTTTAATGTGATATATATTTTTTCTCTATTCGATAGTACTTAACTTTTTCTTAATGTATGTTGACGCTGAAGTCAATAAAAAAAATTATCTAGCAAAAGGAAGTGAATTGAACTTATAAAAAGCTAACTTGTATGAAAAAACAGTGCACCAATATTCATAAATCATTTATTTTATAATGTCATGTATACATTTTATTAGGATAATGATGTTTAAAAAAAAAAAAAAAAAGAGAATTCCATGTCCCGGTGGAAAATCGATCGTCCCGCTTTTATTTTCATTTCCGTGTCCCGCTTGTTGCCATATTGGACTGGATCTAGTAAAAACAGTAATCGATGCGTATCTCTCTGTGTGTGTGTGTGTGGGGGGGGGGGGGGGGGGAAGAGGTGTTCTTTAGTGTTTAAAATCACTAACAGCAGTCATTTCTTATTCAGTTTGATGAAGTAAATCTAGATTTTGTATGAATAATTCTATCATTAAATCGCACGTAACCATAACTATAATAGTGATTTATTATTCTGATTGAAGTCTCCTAACATTAATCAGACGTTCTCTATTACGTCACATCCAGTATCTTTAATAACTTTGAATGATATATGGTTCTATGCATTGTCAAGTTAATGTAAATATTTACTTATTTTTGTCATGTTTATCTATTAATTCGATCGAATAAAGTTTTCAGTTTCTTAAATTTTTTAAACTGGGGATAAATTTAAAACTTGACATTTGGAAAAAATTATTTTTTTTTGCCAAAATTTTAGAAAGTGTTATTTCTTTTGATTGATCTGCTTATTCACTCTTACATGGCATAACTCTTGTCTATTCCAAAAGGGAGACACAATTATTTCCTCTTCATTAAAAATAAATTATCATTAAGAAAATAAAATTATAAATTAATATAAAATTTCAAAGAAATTTCAGTGCATATACTTTTATTCTACGATTTTTAACCCCCTTACCAATGTCGCCCAAACTTGCTCGTGCAACTCATATCAAACGAGCAAGATTTGTGATTATTCAAATTTAATTTGATTTGTGTAATATTAAATTATTTTACTTGAAGGCCGAATAGAGTTAGTTTTCCTTTCGAATTGGCATTTAAATATATATTATTCACTATTTTGAATCTTATATTTATACTAGGGATTGGAGAGGGGGAGCTTTGGGATACTATTAAAAGGTTTAAACTGGACTTACGTCTCGTGATAGTTTTTTTTTTTTTTTTTTTTTTTCTGTTTTTGCACTGTACCTAGTTTTTTGTTCAGTAGAAAACTTCTGTGGTCATAGTTATTGTTGTTCAAAACATGTTTAAAAAACATTAAAATTACGATTTAATTTTTACTCCTTAGTTTTTTTCCCCTTAAGGGGTCTCAGGACTCTTAAAATTGGAAATAAATGAAAATAAAAGGCCATTTTCAACATTTAATATCTTAAAATGTATTTGATTTTAAGACACAATTTTAATTGGAATAAAATATATAAGTATTTTCTTTCATTTCATGTATTTAAAAAATTATAAGATGCAGAATTAGCATTTACAGGGGGCTCCAAACTGTTAGACATTTGACGAGCAAAAAATCGGCATAACAGCTTACGCGCACGATTACAAAATAAGTATTGCAACTAGAATGAAAATTATCGTGGCTACTTACACTTCAGATTGTAATAATTACCCTGAACCAAAATAAATTTGCATTTAAAGCTTTTTTATATTTTTAATACAAAGTTGTATTTAGCTAAAGCAAAAGTAAGAAAATTTCAACAGTATTATCACCTAAAAAAATATTGTTTTGAACAATAAAAAGGAAATTTTAAGTTCAGTTTATACAGACTGCCATGAAATATATTTTTTGAAAATTTCATGAAAAAATATTCATAAGTTTTTGAGATATCGTGCGCATTATGCCCAAAAATGTCATTTGGAGAAAAATGGCTTCAAAGTTTCCGAAACGACGCTTCAGCTATTGAACGTGTATAAATGGAAAAGCCATAACTTCAGTTCTAATAGGAATTTCAAGGAAACAATTATATCAAAATGTTCAGAAAAGATAAGAGTTTAGCATCTAAAAAAATAAAATTTTTTAAATTTTTAAAGCTTTAAGAGTCCTGAGACCCCTTAAGCCTCCAACACGCAATGACAGTGTTGAATTCAGGGAGTGGCCCAGGGGGGGGACATTCCCCCCCCCCCCCCGGAGCCACAGAAATCCCTCCCGGAGGAAAGTGCCTGAATTCAACACTGCGCAATGATACCCCTGGAAGCGCCCACACGTCACAGACGTCCCGATTTTCAGTGGCTCCGAGACCTACGCCAAAAGCTCCTATTTTACATGGTGCACAAATTCTTTTAAATTTCTTTTAGCACTTGCATCGAGTGGTACTTAATACAGCAAAGCCTGTGAAAACAGAACCTATCTATTAACGGAAAATTTTTACAGTCCCATCCAAAATAATACCTTACAAATTTACTTGCCTTGGCGGGAATCTGCCTAAAGCGGATTTTTTTGCTTTTCTAGCGGTTTTGTTTTCACACGTTTTACTGTACTTTGTTCAGCCAAAACATTTGAAAATTGAACCTGTTTATAACGGAATTATGTTTAAAAAGTAAATTTTTTATTTTGTCCCTACGATAGGAATGTTATGTAATTATTCCTGCTAAATGGGAATTTTGTTTCAGTCCCTATGGAATCCGTTATCACATGTTTTACTGTATGTTGTTGTGTTTATATAGTATATTAAAAAATGCTAAGATGGAATTGCAAGGGACAAGAGAGAAAATTTGGTTTAAACAGGCTTTCGTCTTAGCAAGTATATTTGTATAGTATTCCTATCATAGGGAAATTAAATTTTTGCATTTAAAACAGGACTCCGTTATAGACAGGTTCCATTTTTATAGGGTTTAGAGTTTCCTGTATTTTTATGTCCCGATTTTGAAGCCGCTGTCCCGCTTTTTGTGACATTGGATCTGGCAACACTAGTCCTATTTCTCTATTTGTGTTTGTATTAAAATAATTCGGATTTAAACTTTTGGTTAAATATTTATATCTTAAAATCGTGATATGGAAATCTGTGTATTTTTTTATTTTTTCGCTAAAATTTGAGATGCCCATTACATCTGTTTTCTTCTTGATTGCGTAAGTTTTAAAATAGTAGTAGATGTTTGTGATATTAATCCCTTATGCGTCGCGATGAAATCTTTAAGCCTTCTTTGACCCAATCCGATTGTCTCCATTCTCAAATTATCTCAAATCCTGCCTTGGTGTCACTTGATTGATTTTTGCATTGGACTTCTACTTTGCCGAACTGAAAATCGAATGTAGAGCAATTTAACACTGTCGGGATGTTAATTTTAATTGGTTTCTTATGGTTAAAGCTTTTCCGCGTTTAAATTTCATTTAGATATCGAACCCTGGAAATTAGTATTATGTATTCCATGGCTTGCCGACATTTAGTTTGAAATATATTGCAAAAGTTTGTGCATATGCATGCAGCATTTTTACCGAACTTAATTGCAAAAAAATCGACATTTTCTATAGAAATTAAATCGGTCCTGGATAGATCTTGGCCGGAATTTTGATATTTATAGCGGGCTGGGACAAGGTAACTTTCATTTGAGCTGGGCGAGGCCGGGACGTGAAAATTTTCAACCAGTGGTGATCTCTAGCTTGGGTTTATCTCTCACCTTACTGCGGTTGTCGTAAGCACACATGTTGCTTCTGCTATGTTCCCACTGTTTAATTCTCCAATGCAAAAATCAGTACATATAGTTATTGCTATTTTGTGCTAGAGACCTGCTTCGTCGATCGGAACTGGAAGACATTCAATGCCATATATGCAAGTAATTATGGAAGAATATTCTACTATTACATGTGTGATATAAAGTTTCTTAAAGTGTGTAATTACAATTTGATCCATGGGAATCGAATCAATGCAAGGGGGGGGGGGGGGGGTAATGAAGTACCACCTAAATCCGCTATGAACCTATCAACAAAAAAGAAAGAAAAAATCCCCGCCGGCCTGGCCTACAGGCGGAGGTAGATTTCGAATTTAAGTATACTAATTTCACCAACAGAAACTAAATCATGATTAGAGATTTATCCACTTTAACAATTTTATCTGGCTGCTTTTGAAGAGTTTTTATTTCATTTTTATATAATAGCTGGTTTTATCAGGATCATGTTGTCAGGTTCTGAGAAACATCTGCTAATAGAACTATGGTTCTATATTATTTTGTCTTACTATATTATATATTGTATGGTCTGTGTACTGGGAATTTCAAAGTAACATTCTTTCCTTATCTGAAACTGGATTCGAGCCAGTAAATTGTACAGTGTGGATGGAGGGATAAAGTCATGAAGGGAGAGGGGTTGGCCCTACCTTTTGAGATGTCTGTTGGAGATGGGGAGACAAAAGAATTGCACGAACGAGGGAAAGGGCTGAGAATGTGGTCAGGTTGGAAACCCGGATTTACGGGGAGTAAAAACAGAGGGATGCTAGAAGGCAGTCGTTTTTTCTCGGAGTTGAAGCCTGGCGTGCAAAGTGGGAAGTTGTTCCTGTGTATAGCTCTTGTATAGAGCGTAGGGTTGAGTGAGGCTCGCAGAGCTTAGAGCCCATGTGTTGGGAGATTAAGAGTAATCTCTGGTGAAGCTAATTTAACGAGTGTAGAGTGAGAGTGATATAACGTAGTTTAACAGTACACAGCCAGCATTTACTGTATTTAATTTAATGTTGAACCGGATCACCTACATCCGAGTTTTTAAGTGTAAATAGTGTTTTGTGTTTTGTAAATAGTGTGTAAATAAACTGTTAATTTAGTTAATTGAAAGAGTTGGTTTTCATTTAAACAATCCTCTCAGAGCGTGACCGATATCACGTAATCATATCGGTGGTGGCAGCATATAAATAGCAAAGGATTTCTTCAAAGTTGTGCGGACTAAGAGGAAACTCCGACACATGTATTCAAAAGTAGTATCCAAAAAAATATTTTTCCATGCTCAACAACTCGAAATTTTCCAGCACATTTTCAGATTCATTTTTAATAGAAAAATATTAAACTAGCTGACGTGATTTTTGAAGAAATTTATAAAAGATTATTTTTCGTTCAATTAATTAAACTTGATTTATGAACAATTATTTTCTCAGTAGGACAATATTTTTCGTTTCTAACACAATCGCTTCGGGAAATTTCTGTTCAAAATGCCCAATTTGACATCATTTTTTGAAATATATTCTGCCTCTATCAAAAAATCTATCATTACGGTACATTATATAGTTTCTGAATAAGAGAATCTACCAATTGGATGCGTTTGAGAGCAAAATTGAATTTAAAAATGAGTCAGAAAATAAGCAGTTTGGATTTGAATACACCCTTAATAAGATGATTTTTTTCTTCAACCGCTATGTATTTTCAATTTGTTTTTGCTGTAAGAATTGGTCCTATCAAAAACTTGTCTATATAAATGTTGTAGACAATATTAAAAAGATATATGATAAATTCATGGGAATTTTATATCTTGTAAATCGACGGAGTTATGGATTTTTTCTTCTTGACCCCCCCCCCCCCCTTTTTTTGTTTCTGTTTTTATTTTATTTTATTTTATTATTTTTTTTGCGGTACGAATTGGTCCTATCAAAAACTTGTGAATATAAAAGTTGTAGATAATATTAAGGAGATTTATAATAAAATTAATTGGATTTGATATCTTAAGAATTGACGAAGTTATGAATTTTTTTCTCACAAAAACCCTATTTTTGCGACCCTTGAGCCCATTTTTAATTTCATCAAAAATCTCCGATACATAAATTTTTGGCCCTATTTTTAGAAGTAATAAAAACTTTAAACTGATTTGATATGTACAAAAATTAAGAAGTTATAGGGTTTTTTCGGCTTTCACAAAACCCCTCCCTATTTCCATGCCCTTGGTCCGATTTTGCCCATTAACGAACTTGACCGAGATTTTATGCCCTTTGATTTTATGTATCAGTTTGGAAGAGATTTGTGCAAAATTGTGGAAGTTATTGTATCCAGAAGAAAGTGATACATATAGATATATATATATATATATATATATCTGTACCTTGGAACAAAAGGAGCCAATGTCCATTTTTCTCAAATGGCAGGAAACCCAATTTAAGTTTCAGGAATTTTAAGAATCTTGCTACGATTTCTGTACAATTATTTTTTTAAGTTGTACCTTTCAATTTAGTAATGTTTTTCTCACTGCAATCTAATGTTACATTTTTTTATTTATTTATTTTTACATTTTAAATTGGCCATTTTTACATTAACAGTAAGTAACATTGGCCTCGACAAAATATTTTGTTTTCAATGGTCTAATATTGGGTGAACTTTGGCTGTTTTAACAATTACTTTATATCGCATCCTGAATTCATTCGTGCATTTAACTCAATTTTCTCACTTTTGGACATTGGCCCTTTTTGTTCCAAGGTACAGATATATAGATCGATCGATCAATCGATAGATAGATAGATATATAAAGTTTTTTACTGGGGGTGGTTTTGGGTTCTAGGGGTCATGATCGGTGTAGATCTGCAAAAATGTTTCAGAAATTCCAACGTAGGGGAAAATGTAATAGGTAGTATTTCATACGAAATCTACCCAAAAGAAACAAAATAGTGAACTTTATTTCGATCCGTGGATCGGATCGGGTGCTCGTTAAATTAGTTTACCCAACCTAATGCAGGATTTTATTTGATGCTTTTAAATGTCAGTATTTTCTCAATAATAATCAATTTTAACCCTTTGTGTCCCAAATTAAGAATTCATGAAAATTTCATCTTCTAAAGCATTTTTCGTGAATTTTTGAAATTGCATTAGAAGATTTACACAATCATTTAATAAATTTTGAAGGATTTTGCCAATTAAAAATAATTAATTAATTTAATTTAAATTTATAAGGATTTTGTGCAATATTTATAACGCCACACAAATCTTTTATTTAAAATAATTTTTTTAGTATTTTATTAGAAAATGTACAAATATAATGAATGCTCTTACAATAGAAATATAGAAATATTTCCGAACTGAAACTTTTCAACTTTTCCCCCACAATCTTTCAACGTCAAAAAAGCTGAAAAGATGCAGATGAAAAAGAAACCATCCATTTAAAAATATTTTTATTTTGTGCAACCATTAATGCTTTTGGAACAAGATAAAGTAAAGTATCCATAACTCACTCTAAACTGTATTACTACTAATTGATGTATTAAATTATTTTTATAACAAGTTATTTTAATGATACTTTAAAGTACTGTTGGGGCATGAAGGGTTAAAGTGTTGTGGAAATTTTCGCCTTGCTTTTCCTTTTCTTTCTTTCTATATATGCATTATTTATTTTTATTTTTTTTTTTCAGTTGCAAATGCAAAATACATAAATCAATCTGTACTCATAATAATGGAAATTGAACGTTATTATTTATATAAAATATGTAATTTTTTTCTTTCTTATTTTATTATCTAAAAGAAATTCTAATGCTATTTTTTTATCTCTTTTTTATTCTATTTGTTTTGTTAATAAAAATTATTTATCTATTGTATCCCTTCTCATAAATGAATATTACATTATTGTTTCATTTTTACTTTGCTATTTTGTGAAGTACTAATTTACTGTGCTGTGAAATTTAAAATTACTGTTTTTCGTATGTCTTAATTTACATCACGCCTTTCTAGTTTTAACTCAAGATTTTAGTTTTTTAAATAGATTTATCTTTCTAATTAATATTTGTACGTTAAGGAATACTTGTCTAGAATATCCCCCCACCCCACCCCCTCAAAGAATTTTAGATTCATTATATGTTTATTAAGTGAACATAGAGTTAATAAACTACTTTTCGAAAAATTTAACGGAAAATTTATTTGATATGAAATTAAGTTTAATTCAAAATGGTTGTCTATTATTAACATCGATAACAGTTCGTGACAAGATCTTAACTGAGTAATTATTATTCCCGTTTCTATTGTTAAAGTATCTTTTGTGTCAAAATATATATCCGCGGGGAAAATTTCCTATAAAGAAATCAAAATTTTGAACAAGCGGCCTAGTTCCTTTTCAATAAACTAATGAAGTTCTGGAAGAATAATGCATTTTCAGATTTTTCTTTTAAGAAATATTTCTAAGATAATCTTCCAGTTTATGTAACGTCCGTTGTTCGTTTTTAGTGCTTTGAAATGTGGCCGGAAATTATAACTTTATTTTAATTATTTTAGGGTTGAAAATATTTACTGTATAATGAAACTTTAGAATAATTATTTTCTGGTTTAATTTAATAGCCTATCATCTTACAGTATTTGTTTATAATTGTTAAAATTTTCCGCAGGAGAATGCGTTGCAAAAGCGAAGATTCTCTTGCCAAGAGACGAGACTATTTTAATTGATTTGCGTAATTATATGACTTGTCATTTCAATAGTTCTTCAATTTAACAATTTCTTACGTTAATAAACGTTATGATTAAGGATAGACCGAAACCGAATTTCGGTAATTTTTCTATTTTCGGCTGAAAATGAAAATATAAAAAAATTAAGTAAATACATAATACATACATAATATACTACATACATAAATATACATAATTATTAATTAATTATACGTGTTTATTAAATATACATAATTGTTAATTATACGCGTGACCCAAGTTATTTCTCTGAGCCTCTGACTAAACCTTTTTATTTTCATATAAAATAAAATGTAATTAATTCATCAACGACACAGAATGGTTTTCTAACTATACGGATTTCATCTAATGAAAAAGTTTTAGGTATACATACCTCGATTTATCTTTTATAATAATTTTTGTAAATGATCATCCGTTATATTAGAGCTTTCTCAAAGAGTATTCGAAACACTTCTGCGGTTTCAAGCTAATGATTTTCCATTACTGTTAAGTCTGCAGCTTTTAATGAGCACGTGAAAGGCGTCCTCGAAGTTATATCATATAGGCTCTGCTTGCTTTATAATACGTCTTGAGTCGGTCATGACTGGTAATTATAAACTGCGAAGTTCATAGCAATAAATAAAGAGTGCTCATTTGAGCCGACACAGCTCACATCAGTAAGTAACGTTGAAAATTTTCGTAGGAAGAAACGAGATTTTTAGAATGCAGATAGTTTCGGTCCAACCAAATTCTTGGCAGCGAAAATTATTTTTGGTCTTTCTCTAGTTATGATTATGTCTCACTGTGGTCTGGAACTTGGAAAAACCTCCATTTTTAAGGTATCGGGAAAAATCAAACTGACTACAATTTTCAAGTTTATACAGGGTGTCCACTCTCAACGGTATCCAGTAGCTAAATCCTTAGTCATAGACATATAGTTCCAATTACAAAAATGTTTCAAATGAGGTAAAGAAGTATATTAAAAGCGATTTGGGTCAATAAAAACATTTCTTTAAAAATTACAAAATTTAAATTTTTATACGGTCCCCCGGTGCTATAAGTTGCATTTAGTAAAATTTTCCTGTTATACACTGACAAGTAAGACAAAAAAAGTTCCGTTATTCTACGACTAAAATTGACCGAGTAATAGCTGTTTAAAGTTTTTTGCTGCAAATTAGGGTAGGGGTCATTCACAAATTTAGTGGAAATATAATTTCGTCAGATATAATTAAAAAAAAATGGTTAGGAGTAAAATTAACATTGCAATATAAATTTGAAATATTTAATCATTTTGAAATATTATTGCAAAATATACAATTTGTAATAAACATACAAGAAGGGAAAAAATAAAATGATGAAAATTAACAGCCTCAATTCTTTACAAAATTATACTATACATATTTTAAAATGTTATTAGATTACACTAGCCTGCAAAAGTTGGGTTGTGTCATGTTTTTTAGCTTTTGATAATTGATTAATATGTATTCTGTACCTCTGAATCCGAAATTGACCTTCATTTTTTACCATCAAATAAAGATTTTTTGCAAATCTTAAATTTTAAAGTTAAAAAAAAGAAGAAAATAGCAAAAATTTGATATTATAAAATAGATTTGATTGTCTTTTTAATTTTTGATAATAGATTTTTATGTATTTTTTACCGCTGAATCAAAAAATGACTTTTATTTTCAACCATCACGTCACGATTTTTCGAAAATTGTAAATTTCTTGAACCTCCTCCCCCCACCTCATCGGACCCCTCAAGGATTTAGCTGTAAAAATTCCAGTATAAGCCAAAAAATTAAATAAATTATTGAATTAAGTTAAACTAAATAAAAAAGTTTTACATCTTTATAGTATCAGATTTTCGTTATATTTTAACTTTGACATTTACGATTTGCAAAAACATTCTAACGTGATGGTTAAAAATGAACGTCATTTTAAGATTCAGTGCTAAAAAGTACATAAAAATCAATTATCAAAAGTTAAAAAACACAGCCATCTCCTCTATTTTATAGTATCCGATTTTTTTTTTTTTTTTTTAACTTTGGCAATTTATGATTTATGAAAAATTCCGACATGATGGTTAAAAATTAAGGTGATTTTCTGATCCAGTGCTAAAAAATACATCCATCCCAGTCTTGTGTTATGTAATCTAAAACTTTTTCTTAAACTTCTTGGCGATAATCTATCCGAAACTTTTTGTGTTATCCTGTAAAATAAGTATAAATGGTAACCACGGAAAATCATAATAATATTAGATTGTCATCGATTTACATCAGTATGTAAAATCTAATCGATCGGATATTTGAAGGTGAGTTAAATTTCGAGTACAAATTTTGAACTGGAAAAACATACATACGATCGTAAATAAAAACATAAAAATAACATAATTTTTGTTAAAAGAAATCATCAAAAGAAACAGTCTCAAATACTAACAAAATAAAACATATGTTAAAATACAATTATTTTATCCAATCTGAAACTTAATAAAAATTTACTCAATCGTAATACTTGTACGATTTTTTTCAAAGCGTAGCTATACATGAAATAAGATCTTCGAATACTTTAAGCACTTGGTATATGACCCCTCAAAGCATGGCTGAACTCACTTGTGTTCAGTGCAGTGGTATAAGTGGTATAAGTCATGCATTTTTAAAGTTCCATAACTTGGACAATTTTAGTGTTATATGAACGGGACTTTTTTGTCGAACTTGTCAGTGTAATAGGAAAATTTTACTAAATATTTACTAAAAAACTTATAGGACCGGGAGACCGTATAAAAATTTAAATCTCGTATATATATATATATATTTTTTTTTTTTTTTTTTTTTTTTTTTTTTTAAGAAATGGTTTATTGGCCCAAATCGCTTTTAAAATATTTGTTACTCATTTAAAACATTTTTGTGATTGGAACTACATGTCTATGACTAACGATTTAGGAATTAGCCATTGGACTCCGTTGAGAATGGACACCCTGTATAAGTAAATTAAAGCATTTCAAGGGTTTATGCATTAGAAAAACTGAATTCGCATTCATCTATATGCTTGGAAAGTCGACCCTATCTGGTTTTCAGCATAAAATCAAACTCTTATAAAGAAAGAAGATCAATATTTGTAGTGACTTGAAGCGATGCCAAAATAAATATTTTTTTTCTGATTTATGTCAAGTATAATGATTTCAAAAGTTCTGCCAAAACAGTATTTCTCCAGTTTTTTCAATGAGTTTTAGCACAGTTTTAACTACTCATAATGTAATGGCATTTTTAAAAGTTCAGAAAAGTGTATCTTTCGCCAATTATCACCAGGCAAAAAACTTATCTTCAGACTCTATGTAAACTAAATAAAAAAAATTCCAGCTGCGAAAACCTGCGAGTCTTGTTTATGTCTCAAAAATCGTATCACATAAAAAAAAGGGACTTTACTTTGATGATGACGTCAAAAATCGCTTACTATGAACCATTTACCTATATAATAACCTATTCTTATATTGTTTATAAATAAAAGTTCAAGCGGAGAGATGACAACGCAATGATTTGGCCCAGGGGAAACATATGCGTCATAAAAACTAATTATTGTAAATGAATCGTTCTTCCATAAGCTGAAACATAAGCTTCGTCTTGGAAACATTTATTGTACGAATTTGCCAATAGTGTACACCAGGGACGGAGAACTATTTCACACCCGCTTCCCAAATTTACTGAAAAGAATATTTTACGTGACCATGGCGTGCCAATAACCAAAAAATATAATGGATCAAATAATGAAGAGTCGAAATTATTTAAAACTTTTTTTTGCGTGTATATATGGATAACATTGGTGTTATATTTTCGAAAATAATTTAAAACAGAAAAGGCATTTCTCTGGTTCATCTTCGATGCCAAATAATAAATAAACAGCATCGTACTTAATTATTTTTAATATAATGCAGCTAATAGGGCTGTACATATATAACGTTATCAACTTTTTAGTTATTTTGACCCCCCCACCCCCTCCCTAATGATATCGTTACCAATGTCTAAAGTTATTTTGATTTTTGCAATGTTTTTCTTTTGTTTGCAGTGAAATACATTTATGTTTATACATTTATTATTCGCATAGTTTATTGATTCAAATGAAGAGAAGTGAATAAAATATCGCTATTACATATGAAATAACTTTATATCAAATAATACTTAAAGTACAAGCTAATATTTAAAAGTACTTAATAATAGCTTTTTCTTACGTAATGCACTTAGCATTAATATGTCTTCTTGCACTTACCTCACACGGGGAGGAGGTGCAGGCAGTATTTATTGGACAATATTCTTTCCCTTTTCTTTACTAGTAAACACAAGTATTATTTCAAACCTACTTCGGAAATAGTTTCTGGAACGGCTGATTATATATATGTACCTTGGAACAAAAAGGGCCAATGTCCAAAATTGAGAAATTTGAGTTAAATGCAAGAATGAATTCAGGATGCGATATAAAGTAATTGTTAAAAGTGCCAAGTCCTCCCAATATTAGATCATTGAAAACAAAATATTTTGTCGAGGCTAATGCAACTTACTGTTAATGTAAAAATGGCCAATTTAAAATGTAAAAAAAAAAAAAAAAACTAAATCAATGTAACATTAGATTGTAGTGAGGAAAACATTACTGAATTGAAAGGTACAACTTTGAAAAATAATAGTACAGAAATCGTAGCTAGATTCTTAAAATTCCTGAAACTTAAATTGGGTTTCCTGCCATTTGAGAAAAATGGACATTGGTCCTTTTTGTTCCAAGGTACAGATATATGCATACACATATGAATGACAGAGGAATAGAAATGCCGAACGTTGGAGTATTCCACATTTTGGAATTAAATATTTTAATATCATTTAATGATTTAAATAACTTCACTGTAAAAAAAAAAAAAAAAAAAAAAAAAAAAAAAAAAAAAAAAACGTTAAAATACGGAAATTGTTCTGGCAGTCGAGACGCCAGTACTATTTCCGTATTTTAACGGAATATTGTCCCGTAAATTTTGTGAAAAAACGGAATTTTTTCTGGAATTAACGGAAAAAGATAGCGTTAAAATACGGAAATAGTACTGACGTCTCGATTGGCAGTACAATTTCCGTATTTTAAAGGAATTTTTTTTTTTTACAGTGTTTGTATTTTCATAAAAATAGATAACAGACTATTTTGACGTAAAGAACAAGTTGCAAATAAAAAGGGAAAATTTTGATTGGATCAGAAAAGACTCCCCCCCCCCACAAAAAAAAAAAAAAAAAAAAAAAAAAAAGTGATAACGTTATATATGCGCAGCCCCTTGTGAACTGAAGTCGTCTGACAAGAGATTTCTACTTGAATTTTTCATATTTATTCATTTCCGAAAATAATGATTTGTACGAAAGATTATCAAAATGGTAAGCGCCAGCATTTTCAAAGAGCACTTCAAGTCTGGAATTGAATTCCAAATTGTCATAATTTTACCATCGGCATTTTTGCTTATAATGCCTGAAATCTTTACTTTTCCATTGTCTCTCCTAAAGCTCTGTTAATTTGAAAAATGTTTGAGCAAATATCAAACTAAGTTCGAATTCATTAATTTGCATTTCAGCTTTTTCCAGCTATATGACAATCAACGGAATCAATAGAATTTAGACAAACTCCTCCGGCCTAAATTCGTCCATTTTGTATATCATTTCACTATAATATTTCAATTTAGAACACGAAACTATGGCGTGCCGAAACTAATTTGCAGCTTGCCAAAGGTTCGCCATCCCTGGTCTAGATCGATTCAGCATGCCCAGAAACTGGACTTGTTTCCAAATCAGCTCATCGAAACGAAGCTTTCCTACATTTTTTGACATTTCTGAACATTGTACGTCGCATTGCTTTCGGTTATGTATTGTCTTATCTTTATGACGCCGGCTTATGTTATAACTCGAATGAGATCAAATAAGAGAGAAATATCTGCATTTCTTTTTTTTCTCCCCCGTTTTCTTCCTTTTTCTAATGTAAGATGTCTTCTGCAAAAGCATTTATTGTAAACGTATACCATTTTTATATGCAGGGTGTCGCAGAATTCAGTGTGTAAATTGGAGGGAAGTTAAAGTACTCTTTCAACAAACACATTTTTGTAGAAACTCGAGGGGCGTCGCTCCAATCCGAACCTGGATTTTTGTTCATAACTTTACAAAAATAAACTAAAAACCAAAATCCGCGGCGCTACATCCATGAAGGGCTGTGGCTTACGGTGCTCAACTCAGCTTTCTTGTCTATGAGACTTAAGAGGCTATATATAGCATATTTCTTGGTCAAGTGGTGAGCCTGATGCGGAACCCTTGTGTTTTATTCTCAAGTACGCTTGACGCAATCATTTTATAGGTCCCGAACAGATGAAAGGTTGAATGAACCCTGTCGCAGTCCGGAGATAAACTTAGGACCTGTTATGTGGCAGCGCAATGGGCTAACCACGGAACTACGGACGTAAATTTTAAAGAAAGTGGATCGCCGCTCGATCAATCGGGTTTTTAACAACTATTTAGGTACAACGTCCAACCACCGTTTGTGCATGCGTGAAAGCTTGTTTACAGCGTGTCATACATTTATAATATTTTTTTTTTCAGTTTCTACATATTAATATGTACATTTATCAAATAATTATTTCAATTTCTACAAACAAAATAAAGCAAAAATACGTTTTTTACAGCATAAAGAGTGTGTGTACATAAATGTACTTCCAAAAATGCAATTTCCTCTCAACTTATTGCTTTTTTAAAATAATTTTTGCTTCCATCTCTCTCAAAAATGAAAGTGCAACCCGATAACGGAAAATTAAACAGTTTGCACTTAAAACAATGCGAAAAGTTTAAAGTGTTTTTGTTTTCGTATAATATCCCATTACGAAATTGCCAAACGAAATTAAAATTCATAAATAAATAAATAAAACACGAATTGAACAGACAAATAATCGAACTATGCACCTAAATACTTAAATAATCAAAATAAAAAAGTTTGCTATAAATGGTGAAATCTTTCGTGATTAGTCGCTGGTATGCTGCTAATAAGTAAGTAGTAAATGTTGGATCGCCTGGTTACATTTAAAGCAACTATTTCGGTTTTCGTCGCTTTCGTATGCGAGAAGGGGTAGCATTTCATCTTCGTTGATATATTTGTTCTTTTTTATTTCAATATTAATTACTTTCATATTAATTCCAATTGAGATATTTCGTATATACTATATGTCATTACCTTTTATTAACTGTAAACAGAGCACAAGCGTATAATTTCATAAGCAAAGTTCATTGATGCAATATTGCGATTTTAGGAAAACTGTCATGCAGTTGAGAATTTCTGTGTGATATTGCCTAGGATACATCAAACGACTTTTTAGGCAATGTTGATTTGTTTGCGAAAAATTTCAGACAGAACTCCAGACAGACTTTCGCGCCAGATGTAGGCAGTTATAGTGAAGCTTAATAGCATTTCGCTGTGATTTGTGAAGTTATTAGTTAAAGGAGGAGATCACCTCCAGTAGCTCAATATTGCTTGATTTTAACGCAATATTAAAAAATTCTTGGAGCTGTAAATATTTTTTTCAAATTAAACATTTTTTTTTTTTTTTTGAGTAAATTGCACAAATCTTTGGTTACGTATTTCTTTAAATACTTTTAATGAAAAATAATTAGAAATTAGTTTAATTAAGACATACAAATTAAGGATTTTTAAAAAGATGATCTGAGATACATGTGTTGCGCGCAGGATTATTAAAAATATATTCGATATATCCAGTTAATACTATTACATATATGTATTCATAAAATATTGTACTTTAACTTCAACCTAAAATAAAGTTTCTACGGTACTTAGATTTGGAAATATGATGCGCGCAATGTCAAAAATATTTGTTACGAGAAAAATGACTTTAAAGTTCAAGTTTACTTCGATTTGGATAGGTATCGTTCCACATAAAACCGGTTGTAATTGGAGTATCATCATCTTTGTATATATCTATGACAAAATTTGATGAAATAACGCATCTTCTATGAATGAACTCACAAGCTCCTCTGACGATTCTGTGAGTCATTCATAGTTTCTTATTTTACATGCTAGTTTCCTATGTTCATTTCTTGATCATCTTTGGAACTTTATCAATTTCTTCATATATTTGTGATTTCAAATTTATTATATATATATTGTTTGTTTGTTTGTTTTAAGCTTGATAACATGTTATTCTTTAATAATAGACTGGAAAAAATTTGACATTTAAAAAAGTTTTAAGGTGATCTCTCCCCTTAAAAGTTTCAAGATTTTTGTTTTAAAATGAATATTTATATAGAAGAATAGTATTCTATAAATCATCTAGCCCTTTTTATTGATTCGACTTTAAATTACTTAAACAATGTTAAAGAAAGAAAGAAAGCGCTGTAAATAGCTTTCATATGATAATATATCACAAGCGGGGATGACCGAGCTATGCTCGCTCAAAATTAGCTTTGTGTTCTACACGATATAATATTTTCATTGTATCATTCTCTCTGTATTATTTCTATAAAGCATGTTATTTTAAAACAGTATTATTTACAAAAACAATCAATAGGGAAACTATGTACGTGCATATTTCAAAATTTTATATTATTTACATATTTACAACGAAAGTACATCAATCCATATTACATTTTAGCTCGACACTGATTTGTTTAACCATATGTGGAGTCTTATTAAGAATTTAAAAAAAAAATTCCTTCATATTCTGAAAGCCTATTTTTTTTCGCCAAACTTCGCCAAGTTTGGCTGCATTCTTTCATTTGGCGCATAGTATGTGTTTTGGCATTCGTAATCTTGAAGTCAACTTTTCGGCCAAATGTCGCCAATATTTCCCCAAATATCGCCAACTTATTGCCTGTTGTCAAATTCGCGGCTTCGAGACCTTTACCCGTAATGACCCAAAATGACCCATTAATCAAATCTACTCGAACACGTGACTGAGCTCAAACATCTTCTGGTAATCAAAAACGGTAGATTACAAAATTTAGCCAAAATCATGCTCGACTCTCAATGACCCCTAAATGACCCAATACTCCAATTTTCTCGAACATGTAACATCAGCCCAGTGGTCTTCTCAGGATCGAAAACGGAAGAATACAAAATTCAGTCAAAACTGTTAGAGCCATTTTTTAGATAAAAATTAGCTAGACCCGTAGTGATGCAAAAATGACCCACTAATCGAAATTTTTCGAACATGTGATCTAGGCCAATGATCTTGTCGTGCCCGAAAACGGCATAATACAAAATTTTCTCAATATCTTTTGAGCCATTTTTTAGATATAATTATCTTGACCCGGACTAATACAAAATTTTGTCAAAATCGTTTGAGTCGTATTTTAAATACAATTAACTTGACCCTAACCCATTGTGACCCAAAATGACCCACTAATCGAATGTTCTTGAACATGTGACCTACTCCAATGATATTCTCATGCCCGAAAACGAAAAAATACAAAATCTCATCAAAATCTTTAAAGCCGTTTTCTAGATAAAAATTGACTTGACCCACAGTGACCCAACAATGACCCACTAATTGAATTTTCTCTAACATGTGACTTAGTCCAATGATCTTCTCGTAATCCAAAACTGTAGAATATAACGTTTAGCGAAAATCGCTAGAGTCGTTTATTAGATAAAATTAGCTTGACCTGCAGTGACCCAAAAATGACTCACTAATTGAAATTTCTCGTACGTGTGATCTCGCCTAATAGTTTTCTCGTGCCCAAAAATGGTTGGATATAAAATTTAGTTAAAATCGATTGAGCCGTTTTTTTTTATATAATTAGCTGACCCTGACCCATTATGGCCCAAATTGACACATTAATCGAATTTTCCCGAACACATGACCTAGCCCAAAAGTCTTCTTCTGCCCGAAAATGTTAAAATACAAAATTTAGTCAAAATCGTTAGAGCCGTTTTTAAGATCAAATTTACATACACACACAATTTTTGCTCGTATAATATTATAAGATTTAAGGAGGAATAAGACTTTTAAATCTTCGAAAAATTCAACAAAACAAAGCACAGTGTGTGTCAAAAAACAATCTGCGCTTATTTTCTGCGCATTTTAAAGCAATTTACGCAGAGAAATTCCTGTGCGTTAGTTATGACTAGTAAATGTGTCAGGTGTCCTCAATGTAAACAATGAATAAAAGGATACTTTAAATGCGATTTTCTAAATGTGTAACAATGTTTTAAAATCTTTATTTTAATCTATCTCGCCAATGCTTAAACCCTTAAACCAATTGATTTCCTTGCCCTTTTTTTTTTTTTTTTTTTTAATAAAAAGCTTTCTCTAATTTTTGACCACAGCTTTTTTTTCTTTTTTAAGTGTTTACTAAGTGTGTGTTCGTTTTCTTAATAAACAAAACAAAATCACGTTTTTTGTTTAAAACAGATACACCATTAAATTTGACATTCGGCTATCTATCTATCTATATTATAAAGGACAAACGTATTCGTGCGTAACGCTGACGTCATTTTGACGGTGGCAACATCAGACGATTAAATTTCGCTTTTATTGTAATTTTTTTTTTACTTCTAAACATCATAATTTTAAATTTTTGCGCCGTTGAATGTAAAAAAAAAAAAAAAAAGAAAAAAAAAATTTGAAATGTAATTTGTTTCAAAACTGTACTATAATTTATATGAAAACTGTACCGCAATGTAGTCATTTTTTAAGATTTAAAAATAATTTTCAAGCATGATTTTTTTTTTTTAAAAGCTCTATCTCTATCGCGTGCAGACCATTATGAAAGATAAATCCATTTGCACTTAAGTTAATATAAATTGTTCAGCATTTTTTCCGGTAGATATCCCATAACGAAGTTAAAATTTCATTAATAAAACAAAATAAAATAATATAAACCGAAATTTAAAAGACAATAATCGAACTACGCGCTTAAGCAACTGAAATGAACAGAATCAAAATGGTTTGCTTAAACCGCGAAATCTTTGGCGATTTCTTCAGCTGTCAACTCACACGAAAGTGTCCCTTTTAATAAATTTCAAAACTTTATTTGAGTGCAAAATTCATACTTTTCAAGTAAAAATGTGGTTGTTTGGGTGTTGCAATCTAAAAAAGTATAATTAATATAAAAAATGATTTTCCCTTATATTCTGTAACCAGGTAGGTCCGGGTTGGATTCCCTAGTTTCGTTAAAAATGCAAATTTGCGAAGGGTATTAATATATTTTTACGTGTTTTTGCTTTATTTATTAGTTTCAGATGAAATTATTTAAACAAATCCCTGATACCTTGTAACGCTATGCGCCGTACAACCAACACCGTCTGTACCGATACAACATCGAGGGAAAACGAGTCCAAAAAGCGCTTTTTCAATAAAATTTTTCAAAAGTTTGGTTTTTGAAAGTTCAAAATAGGTGTTTTTTATGCAAAAACCTACATTTTTCTAATTTGTTCTTAGATATGAAAAAAAAAAAAAAAAAAAAACTCCATATAATATGCTTATTTTATGATTCAGCAGGCTCAATATTGCTTAGGAACAAAAAAGATTGTATTGATTCCAAAAACTCTGGAATAAACTGACAGTCAGTTGAAATTTTTTCTGTAGATATTTTACATGCAATTGATTCTCGTTATCATGTCTCCCCTTAAGACGGTATCTCCGATTAAGGATGACAATTTCGTACATCCTATCATTTTCTATTTGCAATAAATGCCAAAGGACATTGCTTAATGTCTACTATTCATCGGATAGTACGCATAATTCTTTAACAAACTGACGGAATAAAATGGAAACTGGTTCCGTACATTATTTTTTTAAAAACCACTTTTTCTAATTTTTTTTTTTTTTTTTTATTTTGTCATCATTTCATGCGGACTTCGGTTATCGCGGGCGAAAAATGGCTTTCCTTATGTCCACACTAGCAGGAATTCACTCTAATACACAGAAAAACTGTTTTGTTGAAACAATTAAATTTTGGTTAATCTCCAACCAAATAATTTGGTTGGACTAAACAAATGATTTGTTGAATTCACAAAATCATTTGGTTAATCTAACCAAAATTTGATCATTCCAACCAAAATATTTGGTTGGAGCTATATTAACTACAATTTAGTTGTTTCAACAAAGCAGTTTTTTCCGTGATACTTTCTAAAAGTCCAAGCACCCTTAAAATCTTTTAAAAATTGTTAATTTTATTAACAGACTTCCAACAAAGTATATTATATAGTTGGTTTGCGCGCGCTCACACACACACATGCATTTATACTTATGGTCATAACTTTATAACTTTTTAAAGATTGCTCTAATTTTCTTTATTTTTTTATTTTTCTTTATTTTTTTTTTGTTGCTTGTTCTGGTAATTCTATTTCAGATTTGCATTTGTTTAAAAAATAGCATGTTTATCTGTCTGTTTTATTGTTTGTTTGTTTTTTTTTTCCTTTCTTCGGATTTCGCATGTCCTAACTTATGTAGAAATTGGTTAATTGTCACGAATTTTGAATCTGGTGTTAAGCTGCATACTGATACTTTACCTTTTAAAATAGTCGTTGTATCATATATAATTTTTTTCACATGGACACGTCAAAATCTTAATACAGCAGAGCTTACTTTGTGTCGAAATGAGCGATATTGTCAACATTGGAATTTAAAGTGAAATGGAATAAAAATAAAGGGTTGCTACAAAAACACTCTTAACTAAAATACGCCAACTGACGTGCAATAAGTAAAAGTGAATTTTATATATTTTTTTTCTTCTTATAAATTACTCTTAAAAACTTTTGAGGTTATTTGATAGCCATCATGCCATCAAGAAATATTAAATATTTATTATTCATGACATTTAGAAATTTTTAAATCGTTTGAAAATTTACTTCTCTGTAAAATGCATTAATTTAACTGGATTTCCACTTTCCATATATAAAACAACTTCAGATTGCCTTTGATCAAGAATTAAATAATTTTGAATATGCATTGTCTCTTGTTTCCATATAGAAATTCTATGACTTTTGAAATATCTGTCCTCTGCTTGGAGGGTTTTGTTTGTATTTTAATGCTAAATGAGCCATTTTTGATAAGAATGATATCAGATACTGTTTGTGAATATTCCAGCATAGATGAAAATTATATTTGAGAAGGGTACATATTATTGTCACATAACACACGCCTGATATTATTTACGCGTAAAAATGTAGTTATTAATTATCAGTGAGAAGAAATATTAGCCCCCGATATGCTATTTCTTTCGTCCAGCAATTAAAGTGTCGTCTCTAAAAAATAACGTTACGTTATACAGGGTGTCCACTCTCAACAGTGTTCAATGGCTAATTCTTAAACTGTTAGTCATAGACATATAGTTCCAGTTAAAAAATGTTTTAAATGAGGTAAAGAAGTATTTTAAAAGCAATTTCGCTCAATAAAAGCATTTCTTAAAAAATTAAGAAATTTAAATTTTTATACGGTCCCCGGGTCCTATAAGTTATATTTAGTAATATTTTCCTATTACACTGACAAGTAAGACAAAAAAAGTCCCATTATTCTACGATTAAAACTGACCGAGTAATAGATGTTTAAAATTTGAGCATATTTTTTGCTACGAAATAGAGGTCATTCACAAATTTAGTAGAAATATAAATAATCGTCAGATATATTAAACATATATATATATTTGAGACTAAAATTAACATTGCAATATAAATTTGAAATATAAAATCATTCTGAAGTATTAATGCAAAATAATACAGCTTATACTAAACACGTAAGAGGAAAAAAATAACAGAATTTTCCTTAAATAAAGTGGTGAAAAGCAAGTCTTAATTCTTTACAAAATTATGCATATTTTAAAATGCTATTAGATTACACTAGACTGCAAAATTTGACTTGTGTGATGTTTTTTAGCTTTTGATAATTGATTGTTCTGTATTTTGTAGCGCACAATCCGAAAATGACTTTCGTTTTTAACCACCACATTAGGATTTTTCGCAAATCGTAAATTTCAAAGTTTAAAATGTCAAAGTGACCGCCACCCACACCACTACCTCTTCGGATCCCTGAACTGTTTAGCTGCAAGAATCCCAGTATAAGTAAAAAAAAAAAAATCAATAAATTATTGAATTAAATAAAATTGAATTGAATAAAAGAAGTTTTATATCAATTTTATAGTATCAGATTTTCTTTATTTTTAAACTTTGAAATTTATGATTTTCGAAAATGTCTAATGTGATGGTTAAAAATGAAGGTCATTTTAGGATTCAGCGCTAAAAGTGCATAAAAACAAATTACCGAAAGTTAAAAAACACAACCATCTCCTCTATCTTATAGCATCAAATTTTTACCATTTTTTAACTTTAAAATTTACGATTTGCGAAAAATCCTGACATGGTGGTTAAAAAGAAAGGTAATTTTCGGATTCAGCGCTAAAAAATACACAAAAATCAATTTTAAAAGTTAAAAGCACAACCATCGCAGGGTTGTGTTATCTAATCTTAAACTTTTTCTTAAACTTGTTGGCGGTAATCTATCCGAATTTTTATGTGTTATTCTGTAAAATAAGTATAAATGGTAAGCAATAAAAATCGCAATACTTCATTATCATCAGACTTACGTCAGTATGTAAAAAATAACCTCCATCGGAAATTTTTTTTGAGTTAAAGTTGGAGTACAAATTTTGAACTGGAAAGATATACGTACGATCGTTTCAAGTTTTATAAAAACTTTTAAAATAACACCATTTTTGTTAAAAGAAATCATGAAAAGAAACAGCCTCAATTCGAAGTGAAACATATGTTAAAATACAATTACTTTAACGAATCTAAAACTTAATAAAAGTTAACTCTGTCGTAATACTTGTATAAGTTCTTTCAAAGCGGAGTAATTCCTTTGAATACTTTAAGCACTTTGAATACGACCCCTCGAAGCACGGTCGAACTCATCTCTATTCAGGTGCAGAAAAGTGGTAAGAGTCATGAATTTCAAAGTTTCATAACTCTGTCAATTTTAGTCTTAAATGAACGGGACTTTTTTTGTCTTTCTTTTTAGTGTAACAGGGAATGTTTACTAAATATCCCTTACAGGACCGGGGACCGTATAAAAAATTAAATTTCGTAACTTTTTAATAAATATTTTTCTTGACAAAAATTGATTTAAAAATACTTCTTTACCTTATTTAAAACATTTTTGTAGTTGGAACTACGTGTTTATGACTAACGGTTTAGGAATTAGCCATTGGCCACCATTGAGAATGGACACCCTGTATAAGCCAGACATAAAACAAAACAGATGTATCACTGTAGGTTAAATACGGATAACTTCTACTGCAATTTGTTTTAATTTCCGAGCATAGCAAACTTTCAATTTTTATATCGTCGTATAGGGAAAAAAAGTACTTTTAACTGCAATTTGTTTGAAAACTGAATCTCAATTTAATTTTGAGATTTTTGTAGTTTTTAACGAATTTTTTTAATGTTGGCAACAGATGTACTCCATTTCTGTAGAAAGTGAAGGAAAAATAGTTGGAAAATAGTTGATTATTATATCTTTTCATTTATTTTCCCATAATAACTGAAAAAAAAAATTAAAATACGTGCTACTCGTATTTTGAAAAAATATAAATGAATGATTTCTGATAAAACATGGATCTGTTATAAACTATATTTGATTTTAGTTATCCATATTAACGTTACAAATAAATGAAAGCATATGAATCATTAGTTAGCCGATTTTTTTGTCTGAGTTTCCTGAATGACAACATCGCTTTTTGCTGGATTTGTGTATTATTCTGCGATAGTGACGTCATATGACTACTTTTCTGTAGATGTTGTTTAACCTCTTGAAGGGCACCGGTATATTATATATACCACTTAATTTTAATTCCCAGATGCCACATTGGCACCAGAGTTCGGGTATTAAATTTTGCTTTGTATAATGTACGCGAAGAAAAGCTTTTACTTACTTCCATATAAATTTGTTCATAAATACCGGTGTCATTCAATCATTTTAACATTTTAGCAACATAAGTCCTTTGCCCCTGAATGGGTTAAGGCTGGATCGTAAATGTGGAATTCTTCTGCGGATGCGAGTGACATCATTTTATATAAAATAAAAGAGTGTGTTTTAAGTCTTAAAACTGAAATATGTTTTGTACTATTTATATTTATATACATTTTTTTTTCTTTTTTTATCGGGAGCGACACTAAATTTTAAAAAAGCAGAATTCGTGTTTTCGATTCTTTTGTAACCAAACAAAATAATTTTGATGAATAGTTAGTTGTAGATATTGTTATGCCTTGCCGGCATGTCGATTGCCACTTCTTTCCTTTCGATTTTAAATGGCGCATTTATTTGTAAAAGACTTCATTGTGTTATTAAATATTTTTTTAACATTTTATTATCTTTTTTTCTTAACTTTGTTATTCTGCTTCTGGTTTTTCCTTCACTAAAGAAAAGCAAGATAACTGTGATAGTTGATAGTTTTTGCATGACTTATCATCTTGGATTGATAATTTTGACTTCTGTTGGCCTTGATAGTTAGTGATTTTTCTATTGGCATTAAAATTAAGTAGTAAGGGTTGTCTCTTACACTGGAAAAAAAAAAAAAAAAAAAAAAGAAAATTCTCAAATTGACAGAAAAAACTGTCAATTTTGACGCAATGGAAAACCATTTAATTACAGAAAACATCGGTAATTTTTCATTTAGGAAGTTTTTTTCTGTAAAAAATGTAGATTTTTGGTGTAAAAATTACGAAACCCACGGTTTTTTTTTTTTTTTTTTTTTTTTTTTTTTGTTGTTGTTTTTTTTTTCAGAAGAATGAAATTTCTTTCTGTAAAAAAAAAAATACAATGTTTTTCTGTAAAAATTACACCTTTTTTGGTACAGTGTAGGTTTTGGTATACAAGGAGATTCAAAATTCTATGTAAAAAACTGCAAAGAGTGGTAGAACATACTACAATGCGCAATTTTTGTATAGGGAACCAGAATTGTAATGTATGTATTCTCTCAAAAATTTAAGGCGTTTCACTGCACCCCGAATGAAATTATTGTCCATATTTTAAGCAAAATAAAGATATTTTAAAGAAATTTTCAACAGACTCGCCTTGCTTTGTGTGAAATGCAACGACCATAAAAAGTGATGGAAGTGCACGATATTTGGGTAAGTGTATGTAATGTACTATCAATTGCTTTCGGTAATAGGACTATCTAGTCCATCGCTATTTCAATTTGGATAGGAGGATCACCTTTACCATTTTTCGTATTGTCATTACAGTTCACACAAAAGAAGTCTGATGCAAATGTCTTTTAAAATATGTTCATTGTTGTTAAAATTTTACATAAATAGCCGAATTTGGATTGGAGTGCGACTGAATAAACATAGTGTGATCCTAGTTTTCTGTACAAAATTTGTTTTAATCTCTACCACCTCTCAAAGTTTGTACGTTGAATTTTGAATCACCTTGCGTAGTAATTCGATAATTACATCCAATGATGTATTTGAGGGATTAGTCCGGGAGAATGTCCTCCACTCCAGGAAGAATATTACTCCCCCCCCCCCCCCCGCAGAAAAAAAAATACTTTCGGCACTGTAATTCCTATATCAATGTATGTATCTGTGTAAAGTACCATGATACAAAGGCTATTGATATATGGATATTCGAAGCTTTTTGTTTATAATCCTTTTAGTGTTCGACATTGAAATATTTTGTGAAGACTTTTCTGGCATACTTTTTTGAAGAAATCCTGCAAAAAGCACAATATTACTGAACATTATATTAAATTAAAAAGCATATGAAAGTTTAACTTTATTTCTCTAATCCGTATGCAGTAAACGTTATTAATTATGTAAAATTTTTGCCATGATATTGCCGTGCAGAGGCTGTTTTGACGTCTTGTTTCTGGTTCGCCTTCACCTAATCTTTCACTTTCCTTTTGTATTGTCTTCTGATTTTAGAAAGTCAAACTCTATGTCTGACTATTGGCAACTTACTCTGATCTTTCCCTTTTAGATTTTAATGCTTCTCTCGTCTTAGCCTTTGCCCTTGACCATTTTGACTGATTTCCGCTTTTTTTCCCCTAGTTATTGTCAAGCTTTTAGCGCTGGTCAGAGGTCGTAATGGGCAATTAGTAATATCATTTCAAATCTGATTTGCTATTTGATTTGAGTAGGAAGTAAATATACAATGAATCGAGTAAATAAAGCACAAAAACTTTGTAATAAAACGTTAAAAAATTATAAATGACGATGAATAAGCCTAAAATATTGCCTATACTGCATAGAGCGTGGCCTGTAAGCTGCGCACCTCAAGTACATCTGTTCGAAAATCTTACGATTCCTTGATTTCTTTTTGTCGGCGACCATGGCTTATTGTGTATTTAAATGTTATCTAGCTAACTGTTTATTTTTTATTTTTTTAAATAGAAAGCATGATTTTAGCATAATTTTTTAAGTTATGATTATATGGATTGGTCTCTGTCGTTAGACTTGTGTTTATACACCTATGATTTGTTCTGTTATTTGGTCATAATTCTTCAATTATTTAAAAAAAAATAGTTTCAAAATTTTTAATTTTACATTTTACAAATTATTTCAACTATTTTTTTTTAATTATTCTTTTTTTGCTGGAATGTGTCTTAAAGAATATTACTATCTCAGTGTTATTTAAAAATATATATTTTTTAATTATTCGGAATCTTTCGTTGTTATTATTGCTATTTATATATTTCCAATTATGTTTTATACATGCTGTTTTTGTAAATTCCCCCTTGGACTTTACAAGCATGTACTTTTTGGAGTAAAAAAGAAAGCCAAATCAATTGAATATTTTTCAAAATGAAAGGAAAAATCCGTTTTTTAATGTCTAAATACTAGACTGTTCTCATGGTTTTTATTTTCTCCTCCTTTTTCTCTTCATTTATTTTTTTTCTTATTACTCCGTCTGAACTAATTATACTTTCAGAAAACTAAACAAATGAGTTTTTAAGCTTCCTTTGATATACATACTAATTATTACTCGAGAATGTTGTAAAAGTACAAAAATTTTTCAAAAGTATGTTCTCTTATGATTAAAGAAAAAACACTTGAATGAAGTATTTTTTCCCCCTCTTCAGCAATCTTCGGTCATCAATAATTGTTGAATAACTTTGGCTGAAATAAGCAACATCATTCAGAGATGAAATGCAAAACTTTTGTTTAACGACTTTGAAAATAAGAGGTTGCACGATGGCATACAGTGTTTAGACGTTTAGAGGAATTGTGAAGGTATTAGTAAAAGAAGGGGGTTGGGATCTTCTCATTGAATACTTTTATATTTAATACCGTAGAACATTTTTAAAGTTTTTTTGTAATCCTGATCCGAAAATAATAATATTGCTATTTTTAGTGATGCTAAACAACACCAACCAATCAAAATAAGCAAAAGAAATTAGCAAAATAACATTAAGATGTTTCAAGATGAACTTCAATGTAGGAACAATTTCTTCAGGTCTAAGTGAAAAAAAGTTAATAGCTTAATCACCTAAAGGCTACTTATCTTTTTTACGCTAATTTTCCTTGTTAATGATTTCCGTGTTATTTCTTAGGACAATCCTCCCTCTACACCTCCAAATTAAGATTTATTTTCATAATACTAGTCTCTCAAATAATTTTATTTGAGATTCAAATTGAACGGAATATCTAAACTCCTTTAAACATATGACACATTTTTTCATTAAATAAATGGTTGAGTTATTTTACTACTGCCTAACAAAATCAACCAAAACATTTCTTTCGCTAAATAAATCGCTTGGAGAGTTCTTAGTCCAGGGGAAATGTACCAAAAAAAGGGGTTTACCTTGCAAAAGGTCGGGTAGAAATTTTTTTTTCTGAATTGTTTATAATGATGCCAGCATGGAAAAACCAAGCTTTCTAACAAAATTTCTTAAGGCTAAATTTTCTGTGGCCAAAAAACAAGTCAATTTTGGGACCTTTTTCGGTTTTTTTGAAATATCTCGAGACCCGTTGCCATAGCATATTATTTGTCAATTACAATATTAAAGAGGATAAAATTATCTACAACTTTCATATTTACAACTTTTTTATGCACTTAATAGCAAGCGCAGTACGCCATTTTAAAAATAGGACAATTTTTTCAATTTTCTAAAAAACCGTGAAAAACGCAGTTCTGCCCCGATTATTCAAATGTTTCCCACGGATTTAATCGTGTATGTCAACTTCTATATATTAGTAGCAGTAAATTATGTGTTTCTGGGCTAAAACTGGCCTTTTTTGCACCCGTGGAAACATAGATTTTGGCGTCCACCCCCCCTCTTTTGAAAAGAAAATTTACCATGGGAATTTTAATAAATCTCTAATAGCCGAATTTTGAAAATTTTAAGTGTGTATTAAATATGTAATGCTGAACTACGTAATCAGCTTTGTCAAATATTGATTCATTAAAACCTTGAAAACCGTACCTAAACGAACCGAAATATGTTCCGCTAAACAAGTTTCCATCTTAGCAGGTATAATTGTTCATATTCTTTCTCTTGAAAAAATATATATACTTTTTCTTTAAAGACGGAATTCTATATATACAGATTTCATTTTCAAAGATTTTATGGTAGTTGTCGTATTAAAGCGTTTAAAGTCACAGTTATATGAATTATGGGAATAAATTAGTCACACGAAGACATTCGCAAGGTAATATTAAACCTATGGGAGCGTTCTTGACAAATATCTCGCTCGCGTTTTGTTACTTTTAAACTTTTATTTTTATTTTTATTTTTATTTATTATTATTTTTTTTTATATGGGATACCTGAGATCAATATCTAATGATGTTGTGATTTTGTACTTTTTCTGGTTTGCTTTTATATATATATATATATATATATTCGGACACTTTCACTTTTGGAAAACTGTTTGGAACCCGTTCTGAAATTTAAAGTATCCTGTTTGAGAGCTTCAAAGCAATTAATAGATAATCTTAAAGTTTTATATATTTTTGCATGCTAAAAGGATATAATCTCTTGTTATATTTATTGATATAAGTGGAAAAAATTGACAATATCTTTTAAAACTAATCTTTTAAATATTTTTTTTATAAAACTAGTGATCTCAAATATTTTATTAACAGAATTTATAAATTTTACAAGGTATAAATGCATAACATTAGTAAAATAATCTGGTGTCATTTTTATTATAGCTATTTTATAAGGTAAAAGTATTTCTTACATAAAAGATATTTATCTTTTGAGTGCCCCCCTTTTTTATGGAACTACAATTCAATGTTTTCTATCTTTAAAACAGTAAAACATTAAAACATGTGTTATCGATAATTGGTAAATAAAATATACCATTGTAGTGGGGTATAAAATATGTTTTTTGCAAATATTCATACCTGGGTGATTTTCAAAAAAAGTGTCATGTTTTACTGTCCTTTCACATTTGCACAGAAAAATAGTTAAATATCATAATTTTAAATATTGCATTTTAACTATCACGTTTTTTAATGATAATTTACAGATATATTATTATTTATAAAAAATAAAAAAAATAAAAAATATATTCTTCTGTAGTCAAAATGTCATTACCGTAGGTTGTCCCAACAAGCAATTTATTAGGTAAAGATTTGACAAAGTTCGATTTAAAACAGATAGTTATAATTTTTTGATACATTTTTATCATGCCTTTTTATCAAGGCAAAAGTACTCCTTAAAAGTCAACTTGTTATCAGGTTTAGGTGACTAGAGTAAATAGTTTTATAGTTTTAATAAAACAAGCAACGACTTTGAATGTTTTGGTGAGTATTCTTTTGTAAGTCATTACCGTACACAGTTCTAATTGATAATTAAATGAACTTTTCTTTCTTAATCTGCTTTTATTATATGAGAAATAGAAACTCATTGTATGAGCCAGAAAATATAATGGTTGCCACTTATGCCTGGGGGAAAAAAATATTTTGCTTAATTTGTCATTACCGTGCTCACTTATGTCATTGTACTAAGTGCATTAAAACTGTGCTCTCTTTTACTGCGCTCTCTTTTACTGTGCTCTCTTTTTGTCGTTACCAAGTTCATTAAAATTTAAAAATTAGTTTTAAAATGTTAAATTAGTAATTTGGTCTCAGCTGATGCTTGTATATTAATGTTTATGAGGTAAGGTAATTATTTACAAACAATTAAAACTTTCTGATTATTTCTAAAAAATTGATTTTGTTATTCCAAAACATGGACAGATTTTGAAAATGACTCGCCTATTCCATTGATACCTGGAAAAATATGTATGTCTTATAAAAATTATAAAATTTATTAAGCAAGAAATCTTTTTTAACTGAAACTATCGTGCCGATAAGTTACCATATTTTGAAAAATTCTTTTAAACAATGCTTTGAAGTTAACATTGCATACACTTAAAGTTACTGTCTAAATATGAAAATTGTCTCATTCACCTACACTCTGCCCTACTTTTAAAATTATATAAATTTATTGAATATAAAATGTCTGTTGAGACGAAAATAAAGACGTGAGTGTACAAATAATAGGTAATTTACTGCTACCAATTTTTAGAAGTCGACATACACTATTAAATCCGCAGGGAACATTTGAATAATCGCGATAAAACTACGTTTTTCACGGTTTTTAAAAAAATTGAAAAAATTGTCCCATTTTTGAAATAGCGTACTGCGCTTGCTATTGAGTGTATAAAAAAGTTGTAAATACGAAAGTTGTAGAGAATTTTATCTTCTTTAATATTGTAATTGACAAATAATATACTACGGCAACGAGTCTTGAGATATTTCCAAAAAATCAAAAAATGTCCTAATTTTTTTTTGTTTTTCGGCCACAGAAAATTTAGCCTTAAGAAATTTTGTTAGAAAACTTGGTTTTTCCATGCTGGCATCATTATAAATAATTTAGAAAAAAAAATCTTCTACCCGACCTTTTACAAGGTAAAATGTACATTTCCCCTGGACTATCTGTTTATTTATTGAAATTAGCTATTTAAAATAGTATAAGAAGCATTTGATGTAATGTTCACTAAATAATGTTTGCTAATTCCTCTGCTGGTAATTAAAATAAACTTTCTGACTTCTTTGACTAAGTAAATCTTTTTTAGGATTTTGCTTATTTAAAATAATTGAAAAATCTAGATTAATGTAAACACGAATAAACTCTGCCATTAAAATACGTCTGTATTTTTTGCCTCGTATCTCTTACTTTAAAAATGATACTGATTAGACAAAGAGAAGGGAAAACCTCTTATCTTGTCTTGTCACCTGGAAATCCAAAGTGCGACTTCCTTCTGACCTTAGATTTTTATAATTCACATGTTATCACCGGCTAAATAATCTTTCATGAATCTTATCATAGTTCTATAGAGTAGCCCCCCCCCCACACACACACACACCTTCTGCTAAAAATTCATTATATCTGTTGTTAAAAATATTTCTTTTTATATCAAAAAATTTGAATGTTTCATTACGTCCATTGTCCGTATGAAATTTGAGTACTTTTTGTGGTCCAATTTTCGGATATGATTAAGTTCGATCGCGTTATACCGGAAAAGTAAGGCCTAATCAGAAAATAAGTCCTTGCAAGATTTTCAGGATACTCGTGATGTAAGCATTACCACGAAACTAGAACCCAAATAGAAGCTTATTGGATTTCTCCCTATCATTCAATCCAACAGGTTATACCAGCGACGGCGAACCTATGGCACGCGTGCCATAAGTGGCACGTTGCAGATACAGGTTCTACATAAAAATATAGTAGAATTTCACAAAATGCATTAATTAATCTAGATGATGTTGTCTCTGTTCATTTGAATTACAATAGAGCGCCGATTATCCGAACAAGTTGGGACCGAAGTGCTAGCGTGTTTAAAAACTGTTTTGTTAACTTTTTTATTATTTAAAATTTTCTTTTTCTCTTTTTATCGTTTTCAGAGATTGTAATTTAAGCAAAAAAGCTTTCGATTGTTGCTTGCTTCAAAGAAGACGTTCTTTCCAATGGTGCCATATCTCGAATTTTTCTTAAATACGTTAGTTGAACACGATCAGAGTTCTTCTGCCGTTCGACTCATTTCATAGCTTTTTCCAAACATTCAAAGACTTCATTATGTGCTGGACCTGGGTCATTTTCTGAGCATTCGTTTTCATTTCTTCAGTTTCTTCAATTTCCTTTTCATCTTAAATTCATTCACAATCTCATCATCATTAAAAAAAAAAAAAAAAATGAGAGAAATAGGCTGTTCGGATTAGTTGGAGTTCGAATTAAAAAAAAATTGAGAGAAAAAGACTGTTCGGATAAATGGAAGTTCGGTTTAAAAAAAATTGAGAGAAATAGGGTGTTCGGATAATTGGAAGTTCGGTTAATTGGAATTCCGATAATCGGTGCTCTACTGTAGATTAGTTCGGTTGGTTGTCATTGTCATACAGATTGAAGAAACTGAAATGTAACTTAATGTATCCCTATCTAACTCAATATTGGTTCACAAAGTTTTAAGAATAAGAGTGAATTAGGAGATTATCGCAAAAGAAAGATTAAAAGGTATTCTAATCAAAAATGCCGATGGTAAAATTGTAAAAACTTTAAATTCATTTCCAGACACTAAAAGCTGTAGATTATAGTACTTGCTATTTTGACAATTTTTTCTGCGAGACATTCTTTTCGGAAATAAATACTATGAAAATTTCAAATGCAAACATTTTGTCAAATGAGCCCAATTCAACTTGCATTACCTTAAAAATATAACTAAGTACGAAACTGATACAGTGAAACTTGGATAATTCGAACTTGTTTAATTCGAAATTCCGGATAATTCGAATTTTTTGCTCGGTACCTAGAATTCTGTATTAAAATAATGTAAAAAAAATCGTGGATATTTCGAATTTTATTTTGGATAATTCGAATTTTTCGTACGAATGCCCTTAAAAATTTGCGGTAAAAATTGTTCCTGAGACTTTTCTCAGCTAAAGTGCAGAATATTTTAACAGTTTATTTTACCTATCTTTCTAAGGAAAAGAACGGTGAAGGTTTGGAATGTCACTATGTGGAGTAAATATAAGTCCTAAGACTTGGACTAATAATTGCTGGAAGTGCGTTTTCAAATTCGGTATGCGTGTTTAAATTTAACTAATGTTTTGCATGTTAATCGCTGTGTATAAATTCTATACCTCGTATACAGGTCTGCACAAAAGAATTCGCTTACCATTCTAATTATTAGAGGAAAATGCAGAAAGAGAATTTTCAACTATGGTATGTATTTCCTAACTGAACTAAACTTTCGAACGCATGTATTTTATAGATACAAATCTATATACCATATATAGGGCTGCTGAAAGAATTTGGATAATTTTCAAATTGTAGATGAGAATTACTGAAATTGGGTTTTAAATGTGTTATGCGTTTCCAAATGGTTCAATTAGACATCCTATTTCAGCTTATTAAACGATGAAGTTTTGTTTCATTATTCAGTCTGAATGTGTTGGAAAGTGCTTCATAATCTATGCTTGACGCATGATTTTTTCTTTCTTGTTAATTTAACTCTTCTTTTTGAGAGAATATATGTAATTCGAATTTCTGGATATTTCGAACTTTTCTCTGGTCCCTTGAACTTCGAATTATCAAAGTTCAACTGTATAAATAATTTGGCATCTAAGTTGAGACAACAAAAATGTTCTAAAAATAAATTTTGAAAGTATAACTTCAAATATTACCTCTATTTTTTTAATGCTATAAACAAAATTTTATGTAATTTTGATTCATTATTATTTGATCCATTAAAAATTTTTATTGTTGGCACACGACATGATCACGTAAAATATATTTTTGGAAAAATTTGCCACGTAGATGTCAAAAGGTTCACCGTCCCTGGGTTATACTATGGTTTCGTTCGATGTCAAATCTCTTTTTACAAATTTTCCTTTACAAGGTGCTTTAGATTGTTTGAGAAAAAGATTGAATGAGTTTCTGTATTTTCAATATGAAATTGATAATCTGATTTCTTTAACTAGCATTTGTTCGTCTCAAAATACTTTTGTGTTTTAAGGGAAGTTTTATAAAATGTCGGAAGGTCTAGCTATGGCGTAACCCTTTAAGCCCAGTATATATTTATATGCATCATTTTGAAGTTAAATTATTTAAATTAATACAATTTCCATTTTATACACGTTACGTTGATGATTCCTTTGCTTTACTTGATTTCTCTGAACACAATATTAACACTGTACTTGATTATTTAATTCAGTTGATCCATGTATCCAGTTTACCTTTGAAATTTAAACTCAATAACGTCTAGCTTTTCTGGATGCCCGGGTAATTCGTAATAATTGTGAGTTTTTGACTACAGTTTACCGAAAATCTTTTGCTGTAAGTTTGCCGCCTCATTATAGATCCCAGTCATCGTCCACATCAAAAACTTGCAGCTTTCAATAGTCTTATTTTCCGTGCACGTAAAATTTGTTCAAATTCTGAGTTATTTAATAGTGAAATTAACTATATTAAAGCAGTCGCCATCGATCGTAGATTTAGCTTGAATATCATTAACCGTATTTTATCTAAACCTCCGACAATCACTGATTCTTTTCCAGCAAATAAAGAATTTAAAAATGTTATTGTCTTACCTAATTTTCCTAAAATCAGTACACAAATTTCTCGTATTCTCAATAGGTTTAGTTTCAAAGTTGTTTTCTCTCCAGCCAATAAAGTTTCTTTCTCCAATCTCAAAGATCCAATTGACAACCATAATAACCATATAAACTTGGGGCATTTATAGAATTTTTTGTGAGTGTGGCCTCTTTTATATTGGGCAGAGAAAGCGTGCTCTTAGAATTAGGCTGAAAGAACACCAGAATTACGTTAGAAGGCAGGAATGTGAGAAATCTGCAATAGATAAACATTGTCGGAATTCCAACCACCAGTTTTAGTTATCCAGAGACTAAAATTATTCAAAAATGTAATTCAGTTTTCGATCTAGACTTTTACGAAGCTATATTCATAAACATCACCATTCTTCCTTAGTGAATGATATGACCAGCACCCGTTCTCTCTCGCTAGTGTAGGAGGATCCTGCGCAGAGACTCCTTTTTTTCAGTTAGTTCAGGTCAATTACGTCATTTCTTTAAGATATATAAGTTCTTGCTTTCGCCTTTTCAATTGTCCATTAGCCAGTACTCGGGGCTATAACCGAAAAGTTCTTCGAATCCATTTTAATCCTTTTTTTTTTCTTTCTCCCCGCACTGAGGAAGAGGATCCGGGAATCCTCGAAACGATCGTATATGATTTTTTGTGTCATGTTTGTACGTATTTAGACGTTAAATCATTGTTAAAGATTTTAGCTTATGTATTAATATTCGCACAAAGTGTTTGATTTATGACTATAACAGTATATCTGAAAATCCTTCTCTATTTCATTTTTTCTATTCATAAGTACTGGTCAGTTAGAATTCGAATAAAAACAACTTACTGTGCCTCGGAAACTGCAGATTAAAAAAGTATAATAAATAAAACCAGATGATACTAGTGATGGGCGATTCTCGAGAATTCGACAATCGAGAAAAATCGTCATCGTAAAAAATCACAATCGATACAGCCATCGATTAATTCATAGAATCTACAATCGAGATGTTTTACAATCGATTATAACGAGAAAAGCTAAAAACAGTTATTGGAAAACTTAGCTATTATTCTGGCCGACAATTTCATAGTAGTGATAGGGCTTAGTGATGGGCGATTCTCGAAAATTTACCAATCGAAAAAAATCGTTATCGTAAAATACACAATCGATACAGTCATCGATTACTTTCGAGAATCTACAAAGGAGATGTTCTAGAATCGATTATTGAAATCATTGTTTTTACATATATATATAAGGCAGATTTTATTAAATATAGGGTAACTGAAACAGGTGGAATAAAAAAACAACAAACCAAAGGGAAACTATAAAGGAGCCATAAGACTGGAAAAGTCTTGTAAGGCAACCCTGGTTGAAAAAAGCTGAAATAACGCGAGTAGCTATGAAGCGGTAAGGGGAGTTTAAGTATCAAAAATTAGAATTTTTCGGCAATTAGTACCAAAATGGCCAAAGAAATAAGAATCAAAAGCACCCCCTAGTGGCAAAAATATGAACTAAAGGATGATAAAAGGGATCAAAATTTTTTATTGATTTTTCTACATCATTTGAGATTGGATCTTTAATTTCCACATTTTTATAAAGTCTTCGACTGGAATACATTAAACGAACTCCCGCGGGGTGCAAAGTAGGAGCGAGGGGCAAGGAAAGTACATAATATGAATAAGTGGTCACAGGACTTTCCAACGATATGGCACATGAGGGGTGTCGGCTAAATTTAGTAAAGTGCCCCCGCTCGGGGGCAAAGTAAGGGGAGGCGCGCGGGCGATATATAAAATGAAATAGTAGTCACAGAGCTTTCCAATGATATATCACATGAGGGGTGTCAGCAAAAGATAGAAAAGAGTCCCAACTCCCAGGATTCCAATTATCGTGCCCCCCCCCCCCCCCGAAATATACCCTGCCCATCCTTCTCTTTGAAATTTTCATATATTAAAAATTATTTATCGGAGGGCTCCGTAAAAAAATCCGATCTAAAATGTTTAAAAACGCTACGATTTCAAAAAAGTTCGAAAAGTGCCTCTCTCGGGGCGCCAAACTAAGGAAGGAAGAAGAAAGGTTCATAATATGAAAGAGTAACTTTGCGATGATAACCGAAAACTTTCCGATGATAGATCAAATGACTGGTCCAAAAAAAGTTTGAAATCTACTCCTCCCACGTGGGTTCCCTCTTTTATCCTAGAATATACCAGGAAATCACGCAGCCCCACTTTTAAAATTTTATATTTAATAAATACTATTTATCGGAGAGCACCATTAAAAAACCTCATTTAATGATATTTATTGTAGAAATCTCTACAATTTAAAAAAAAAAGTCACCCCCGCACCGCCCCCCCCCCTCCGAACCCCTTCCGGAATTCAACTCTGGGAGGAGAAAGGTTCATAATATGAAAGAGTGGTGAAAGGACTTTCCGATGATATGTCAAGGAGAGGTTTGGTAAAAGTTTGAAAATTACCCCCCCCCCCCTCCCTTTGTGCACTCTCGCGCACCCCAGAATTCACTCACCTTCCTCTTTGAACTTTTTATATTTAATAAATAGTATTTATCTGAGTCTCCAGGTATGGGGCAGCTTGGCAGAGCTAAAATAAGAGAAACATTGAAAATTCGTGGCAAAATGACACTAAATTTAACAGTAAAGTTTGAAACTAGGACCATACAGAACTGAATACATAAACCACTATGCTTCATAATCCACATCGGTTAATAGCAATAAAATGATAAGTGCCAGTTAAACTGATGGCATTGAGCTCACAGGTTATTAACACTAACTGTATATTACACTCTTATTTCAAAGAATAATGTCCCTCAAAAAATAAATGAAGGGAAATATCCCCCGTTTGCCCCTTTTATACTTAACCAATGAACCTCCAAATCTAATCAGGGAACTCCTTAACTATAATAAATCAGTATATCAAATTTGAAGCAAATCAGATAATTCTGCATGAAAAAAAGAAACATATCGCTAAATTAAGGGTGGTCTAACCCCTTTAACCCTTTTATACTTAACTAATGAACCTCCAAATCTAATCAGGAAAGCTCCTTATCAGAACAAACATAGAAAAAAAAATTAAAGTAAATTGAATAATTCTCCATGAAAATCCATTTATCTAAATTAAGGGGAGGGGACTTGCCCCCTTTTCGCCCTTGTATACTTAACCAATGAACCTCCAAATCTAATGAAGGAAGCGCCATATCGGAATAAATCGGTATATTAAATTTGAAGCAAATCCAATAATTCTGCATGAAAAACCCTTTTATCTAAATTAAGGGGAGACTAGCCCCTCCCCTTTATACTTAACCCATAAACCTCCAAATCTAATCAAGGCAGCTTCTTAACATAATAAACCGGTATCCCAAATTTGGAGCAAATCGAATAATTCTGCATGAAAAACCCATTTATCTAAATTAAGGAGGGGGTCTACCCCCCTTTCCCCCCTTTATACTTAACTAATGAACCTCCAAGTTTAATCAGGGAAGCTCCTTAACATAATAAACTGGTATACCAAATTTGGAGCAAATCAAATAATTCTGCATGAAAAGCCCATTTATCTAAATTAAGGGGGGACCAGCCCCCCTTCTCCCCCTTTATACTTAACCCGTAAAACTCCAAATCTAATCAAGGCAACTTCTTAACGTAATAAACCGGTATACCAAATTTGGAACAAATCGAATAATTCTGCATGAAAAACCCATTTATCTAAATTAAGGGGGGGGGCGGACCAGCCCCCCCCTTCTCCCCCTTTATCCTTAACCAATGAACTTCCAAGTTTAATCAGGGAAGCTCCTCAACATAATAAACCGGTATACCAAATTATGAGCAAATCAAATAATTCTGCATGAAAAGCCCATTTATCTAAATTAAGGGGGGGGGGGTCTAGCCCCCTTCTCCCCCTTTATACTTAACCCGTAAACCTCCAAATCTAATCAAGGCAACTTCTTAACATAATGAACCAGTATACCAAATTTGGAGCAAATCGAATAATCCTGCATGAAAAACCCATTTATCTAAATTAAGGAGGGGGGTCTATCCCCCTTTCCCCCTTCATACTTAATTAATGAACCTCCAAGCTTAATCAGGGAAGCTCCTTAACATAATAAACCGGTATACGAAATTTGGAGCAAATCGAAGAATTCAGCATGAAAAACCTATTTATCTAAATTAAGGATGGGGGGGGGGACCAGCCCCCCTTCTCTCCCTTTATCCTTAACCAATGAACCGTCAAAACTAAACAGCGGAACGCCTTATCAGAATGAACATAAAAAAATTGAAGCAAATCGTACATTTTAATCAAGAGTTATCGCGTTACGTACATACGTACGTACGTACACTACATGCATACACACAGAACCGACGGGTACATTAGCTCTCAGTCTTAGATAACCTGTGAGCTAAAAAGTGATTGGATAAGCAGATGGACTCCTTTGAGAAATTATGACTTAAACCAGAAATGCGTTAAGTTTGACTCTGAAAGCTTCATTTCCATCTCGCATTTCGGCAAATCTCATCTCGATGATTTTTCCAGCATTTCGACGCTTCCAGATGAGAATCTGCTCGATGGTTGGTTCTCTCGCGGTTTTAAACCTTTCGGGATGGGAAGTCTCTCGAGAGTTTCCTCTCGCCCTTTTCAACCTTTCGCGATGGGAAGCCTCTCGCTTGTTACTCTCGTTCTTTTCGAAATGTCCCAATGAAAAGCCTTTCGAGGATTTCTCTCGCGCTTTTCAACATTTCGCTATGAGAAGCTTTTCGAGGATTTCTCTCGTCCTCGGCAGAGAAGAAAAGTAAGAAAACTTATCGAGAGTACCAAGGGAGAGATAGAGAAAAAGGCATGACAATGAGCTGTGAAATGAAGCTTTAATTTTCAAAGTTTCTCTTATTTTAGCCCTACCAAGATGTCACATACCTGGAACTCTCCGATAAAAATTATTTATTAAATATAAAATTTTCAAAGAGGAAGGTGGGTCGGGTGATTTCGAGGGAGGAGGACGTGAGAGTGGACTCATGGGGTGCAATTTTAAAAATTTTACCGAACCCTTCCTGTGGCATATAATCGAAAAGCCCTTTGACCACTCTTTCATACTATGAACCTTTCTTCGCTCAAAGGGGGGAGGGGAAGGGGCGAACAAATTTTTAAAACCGTAGCCGATTTCTATAATAAATTTAAATATCACTTTAAATATGGGTTTTTTATGCAGTCTTCCGGTAAATATTATTTATTGAACATAAAAATTTTAAAGTGGCGGCTGTGTGAATTCCGGGGTGAAAGAGTGGGCTCACGCGGGGAGAGAGGGGGAGCAATTTTCAAACTTTTTTTGGACCAGTCATGTGATATGTCATCGGTAAGCTCTCGGATGACTCTTTCATATTATGAGACTTTTTTCCTCCCCTCCCCAATTTGGCCCCCACTGCGAGGGTAGTTTTTTCTGCTTTTATCATTTTAGATCGGATTTTTTTATGGAGCCCTCCGCTAAATATTATTTATAATATATGAAATTTCAGGACACTTTTCCAAATTTAGCCAAGACCCCTCATGTGACATTATCGTTAGAAAGGTTTGTGACTACTTATTATTGCTATGCACTTCCGGTGGCCGCCCCCCTCCACTTTGCCCCCCCGGATGACACTTTTCCAAATTTAGTCAGTACCCCTCTTATGAGATATCGTTGAAAAGGTCTGTGACTACTTATTGATGTTATGTACCTACGGTGTCCCCACCACCACTTCCCCCCCCCCGGGGGGGGGCACTTTTCCAAATTTAGCCAAGACCCCTCATGTGAGATATCGTTGCAAAGGTCTGTGACTATTTATTGATGTTATGCACCCCCGGTGACAGTCTCCCCCAATTTGCCCCTCCCGGGGGACGCTTTTTCAAATTTAGCCAAGACCCCTCATGTGAGATATCGTTGGAAAGGTCTGTGACTACTTATTGATGTTATGCTCCTCCGGTGTCCATCCCCCCATTTTGAACCCCCCCACGGGGGACACTTTTCCAAATTTAGCCAAGACCCCACATGTGAGATATCGTTGGAAAGGTCTGTGACTACTTATTGATGTAATGCACCTCCGGTGACCGCCCCCCCCCCACTTTTCCCCCACGAGGGTGTTTTTCTAAATTTAGCCGAGACCCCTCATGTGACATATTGTTGGAAAGGCTTATGACCACTTACTCATGTTATCCACCTCCCGCACCCCTCCACCCTTTTCCCCCCACGAGGAGGGCATTTTTATAAATTCAGATCCAGACTTCTCATGTGACATATGGTTGGAAAGGCCTAAAGACCTGTGACGACTTAATCATATTATGCAGCTGCTGTGCCCCTCCGCTCGCTTTGACCCCTCCCCAAGAGATCTGGTCCGACATTCATTCGTTTCGATATTATATTTTTTACAAGATTTTGTAGTGCGTGCACACCACACCCGCCTGCTATCATATATCAGTGCCGTATATAGCGGGTAACCTGTTCGTGATTTCATATTACAAGATTACGTATAAATTAGGGGCCCCAATTAAAGGAGGGGCCCGCTAGCGGTCGAAGTCACCTAGTCTTTATTAACATCGACTCATTCCAGTTCACCCGCAGACGATTCTTGATAAATGTATGACATATATAATACATAATATATGATTTATAAAAGAAATTTGCAAACTGTTGTCATCGAGAAAAAATTTATACAATCGAAAAATATCGAGATGTCCATACAATCGAGAAAATCGAGAAAAACATCTCGTTATCGCCCATCACTAGATGATACCCATCGACATTCGGCAGAAAAATATATAAAATGCGATGAAAATTTTGCAGTACAACTGTAGTTGTAACGGCCGTACTTAAATTTGTTTAAAATAGACATCCCCTGGAAATATGCCCAAAGCATCTTTTGAATGAAAAATTATGTAAGACCAAATTTTACTTTCGGAGAAACATTGTATATTCCAATTTTTACCTCATATAATAATAACAATCAATCTTACAAATCTAGTAAAAGATTAAAAATAATTAAAACATTTTTAAAAAGAAATGATTACAGATAACAGAATAAAATGGTTTAACTTGCATAAGTCCGTCACAAGTCAAATTCAGTTGAAATTTATATACATATACATAACTATTAAACTCCACCCCACATTTTTTTTTATTTATAAATGAAAAATAAACCTTGCATCTTAATGGTACAGAATGTTTAAGCTTTGTAATAATTGTCTTTCAGAAAAATGCTATTCTTGTATTACATGCTGAAAACATGTGACCCAATGAAAGTATGTTTGAGTGTTAAAAGTTCTAAGTTAGGCTGTTTAGGATATCGTGAAACATTTCTAACAGCTTGCTCTGAATAAGGACAAGACGAGGTAAAAAAGGTAATAGAAAAAGTTTACAGAAAACGCAAAGTGATTATAAGGAGGACTGTATGCATTCGTGCATTCCCAACATTTTGAAGAAAAATGTGGCATATGAGATAAATATCAGTCGGGGGAACGGTTTGACAAAGTGTGAATGAGCTCCTTAGGTACCAGCAATTACAAAATGAAACAGTATCAGAAACTTACGCAGACACACAAAAAGGTAAGATTTCAAAAATGAATAGCACAATCAAGCGAACCGCTGATGATTAGTGATAAAAACAATTTTCAAATACTATTTCATTTGTCGCACTGGGCTATAATCGATACAGCAATCAAATTCGTACTCTTACAAGGAGAGGGTTCTAGGTTGGTCTCACCGAATGCGATGAACATTTGTGTATCGATAGAGTATAGTTAGTATATAAACGTATGAGCACCATAAAACGCAACCACACGGGGTTCTTGAGAAAATAGGTCGCAAAGTTTAAGCTACAGTTTATAATGGGATAAATTTCCTTCTTTGGTAAGCGGTTCAGTAGCACGATCGGCAGCACGCTGGATTTGAGTTTTATCGGCCCGTTCAAATCCGGCTCGGACTCGTTTTTCGTAACGAAAAATTTTTATCAAACATTTTCGAACCGCAATTGAAACTATAGTGATATGTATAATAATTGAAATTTACGAAAAATATGAATTAAATATATGTTTTATAGCATATAAGTGCTTTTTTAACTACGAAACTTTGCATGTTTAATTTAAATATATAATAAAAAGTAAAAAATAAATAAATAAACCGCATATCTATAAGTTGATAGACCAGAAATTTTTTGTTGTTATTTAAAATTATTTACAGTTATTTCAATGAATATCAACAATTTTTAACAGAGAAATAAATTAAAATAAATGAACAAATATATTCTTTTCATTTTGTTTCCTCACTCAAATATTTCACTGTTTATAAAAAAAAATATGCTTTTACATTTTTAATATGATTTTTAAAGTCTGGGATTCTTGATTTTTAATTAGAATAAGTGTCTACGTAGTAATTTCTTTCGGAAATCATTATTTTCTTTCTTGTTTAATATTTTTATATAACGCAGTTTAATTATATAAATACAATTTTAAGTGCGAATTTTTGCCTGTTTATACATTTAATGAAAAGTAAAGATAAAATAAATAAATAATAATAATAACAAACTAAAAAAAAAAAGTCAATTGGAACTTTTATAGACCACAAAATTAAGCTAATTTTAAAATTTATTTACTGTTATTTACATAAATAAACTAATTTTTTTAACAGTGAAATAAATGTATCGTTATTTACCAACTCGTTACAACTACTTTTGAATGTTTTAAATCTTAGATTCTTATGATTATAGTCAGAATAACTGTCTTTGTGCTTAAAAATAAGTTCTAAAAAGATATTGAATTGCTGAAAATAGTTATTACGTAGGTAATAATTACAAAACCAAAAATCTGAAATAAAAAAAGTCATATTAAGAATTTTAAAAAGTGTATTAAAAAATCATCAAATATTCGAAATACTTTCATATAGAAACAAAATTTAAATAATATAATTATTCACGCATTTATATCACGTGTTTTAATTTATTTCTCTGAAAAATAATAGATTATTCTTTGAAATAACTGTAAATAATTTTAAATAACAACAAAAAATTTCTGGTCTATAGACATAAATATGCGTTTTTTACTTTTCATTATTATATTTAAACATGCAAAATTTCGTAGTTAAAAAAGCACTTATATGCTACAAAACATACATTTAATTCAGATTTTTCGTAAATTTCAATTATTATACATATTTTTTCAATTGCGGTTCGAAAATGATTGGTAAAAATTTTCGTTCCGAAAAACAAGTCCAAGCCGGATTTGAACCCGGGCCGAAAAGACTCAAATCCAGCGTACTGCCGACCGCGCTACTGAACCGCTTGCAAAAGAAGGAAATCTATCCGATTATGAACTGTAGCTTAAACTTTGCGACTTATTTTCTCAAGAACATCTGGCGGTTGCGCTTCATGACGCTCATATATTTATATACTAACTATACTCTATCGATACACAGATGTTCATCGCATTCGGTGAGACCAACCTCGGACCCTCTCCTTGTTAGTCCACAACCGTTATCAAAAGGCAGTAAAACTCATGTATGGGTTGGGGAGGGGTTTGTTCAACTGGCAAAACAGCGCTATTTTTTGTTGATGTATGCATTCAAATTAACCATTAAACTTACCATTAACATATCTTGCAAGACTTCTAGAGATCCCAAAAATATCACCCCTGTACTCTCTATATCTTTAACCAGGTGAATTATTCTGCATGATCATCTTACAGAGAAGAGCTTTTTCTCTGGACTTCGCAGAGGTTTGGATTTGGAGTTCCTGGGAAAAAAATCTCTTCAGGAGGAATGGGCGAAAATATTGTGGGGATAAGTCGTGACTCATTGCTATTTTTTTTTTTTTTTTTTTTTTTTTTTTCCAGAAGATTTTGCTTTTACATAAAAGCAAATAGGCGAACGCTTCGGAATTTTGTAGTTTTTCTGTGCTGTCGCAGTTCTATACTTTATCTATTAGCAAAAACTGATTTTGATTTCTGTGGTTATTAAAAATATATAGGGGAGAGGGGGGCACATGTGAACAATGGGGTACATGTGAACAGTACATATTTCACTCAGTTAATTTGAAATAAAAAAATTAAAAAAATTACCAATTGGTGGTAGTACTGGTACCATCTTTTGGCTGAATTTTCAGAACAATAGGCAATTTTTATTTCTGGTAGTTGCAATTTGTTTGTTTTAGAAAGTGTGAAGTAAAAAAGTCTTCTAAGTTATTGAAGTAGAAATTCATTCAAGACATTTTTCAAAGAAGAATATCAGCATTGCATTCTATAGTGGCATTAATTAGATATGTCTACAAAAAGTTTTGTTTCCTTATTTCAATTAAAAAAATCTTTTTTTTATAAGTTAGACTGAAGTTGGTAGATGGGGCACTAGTGAACAGAACCTATGGGGGCAGATGTGAACAGTTCACAAGTGTATTTTTTTAAGTCTGAGAATGCATTTTTTTTTTACTTTAAAATTTAATTACCCTTGTCAAACATTGAGCTGTATATTCAATGTTTTTAGGATTGCTTCACAATTTTAATTTACTGGAAGTTAGATAACAATTAAAAGTGACTCAAAAGGAGTAGGCATATTAGTGTACAATTTTACGAATAATTTCTTGTATCTGTGTTGAAACATTTATTGATTTAGTCACATAACTAGAAAGAGGGCATCTAATTAGTTTTTATCACAGTTTTTATTCACAAAAAAATATTTTTGTCTTATTTATGTATGTGTTCACATGTGCCCTAGCTATGTTCACAACTACCCCTCCACCGGGGCACATGTGAACAAATTTAGACAATTTTTAGAATGATTATATAAGTTAGAAATTCTTGATACATACATCCAAAAGTTTCATCAAAAGAACAAACAAATTCTAAATATTCATATAAATCAATTTTTGGTTCAATAGCTCATAACAATTTTGATAAATAGTCAAAAATGTTCACATGTGCCCCCCTCTCCCCTATAAGCTAAAATGTTTGTCCGAGTTATTTATTTATTTTTTTTGTTGTTTATTTTTTTTTTTTTTTTTTTTTGTCACCCTATAAAAGACCGTCGGTGACGAAATCATGCATTAGAGATATACATAATAATTTTCCTTTATAATATATTTTATTTATTTATTGAAAATTGTATTCTTCCGAAAAAAGAAAGAAAAAAATATTCATTCAGTATTCATTATTTCATTCAATATTCACCTTCGGAATTAGGAATTATAACATCAGCAAAATGAGCAGTTCCTAATGGCTCTCTTTGCCCCTTTTTAATTCCACCGTGTACTTATCCTGTCAACCATTAATTTTAAGTAACTTAAAAAAAAAGACTTTCAAACAAGTTAAATATTCCACCATTAACATAGATGAACAATATTTTTCGTCTTATAAAATGCATGTCTTTTGCCGCAAACTAATTAATTGTTCCTCATTGAATATTTAATAAACTTTAGGGAGATGGAAATTATCCGTAATGCATTTTCTGACTGTATTTTATAAAAAGTTACTATTTTTGAGTTATTCCGCTGAGTCAGGTATTTTTAGCTGACATCAGGTGTAAGTGTTGCGTTATAGATCCAGCCCCAATCGATTCGTATGTTGCTCGCTTTTTTGCTTTCTCCTATATAAATAAAAAAAGGGTATTGGAATTGTGGAAATTTTAGACTTCCGGTTTTGTTTTGATAGATTTTCATGTTTTGGGATGTCCTGAACAAGATTTGACTATTTTGGAAAACGCCTGCCTGCGTGAATGTATGTATATGTGTGTGACACAGATTTTGATAGCGCTTTTCTCGAGAACTAATGCATGGAATTCCATATGACAAAAACTGGTGCTGGTTACGTTTGGATGTATACCGTTCAACAGATGGCGCTGCCATGCTTTTTTTTAAACGATTTCCTTGATAGATATATCTTGCATCTGTTGAATGGAATTTCATCAAACGTCATATTCAGTTAGACTAAAACGAATATTTTCTGAAAAGGTTTTGGAATATATAGTTCAGTAGGTGTTGCTGCTATGCTCCGTTATTCACGATTATCGTGACAGCTGTATGTTCAGCATCTATGGGATGAAATTTGATTAAGTTTCGTATTCAATTAGGCGTTGACATATATTTACTGATTAGGTGTTTGTGTATCCCGGCCGCTCCACTGAAACTTCCCGATCGCAAAACCCCATGTTAACCTATGAGGAAACTTAGAAGCGCGATTACTCATTACCTAATATAATTATTAAAATGTGGTTTTCACCATCAGGAAGTTGATGTCAGAAGCCAGCGATGTGCTATTTTTAAAACTGTCTTCTTAAATTTTAAGTATTAAAAAAAAAAGAAATCCCTAAAATAGCCTTGACTTTAGAAAAAAGGGCGGTGGCCGGTGATTTTTACGAAAGGGCACTCTTACAGACTGCTCAAAAAATATTTTGAACTGGTTTGCCCTTTTATCAGTAAAATTTTGCGATATTTTTCCGCGACCAATCGCCGAATTTCGCGATATTTTTCCGCGACCGATTGACAAATTCCGTAATTTTTAAAGATTTTTCCTTCGGTCGACTGACAGATTTCGAAGTTTTTTCCCGATAGCTAAATGACGAATTTCGCAACTTTTTTCCCGCAGTCGATTGACGAAATTTGCGACATTTTCTTTCGGCCGATTGGTGAATTTTGCTGTTTTTTTTTTTTTTTTTTTTTTTTTTGACTTATTGGCGAAACTGCCGGGGGTTTTTTGACGCGACTGATCGACGAATTTCACGAATTCCCCCCCGCGACTGACTATCAAATTTCACATTTTTCCCGCGACCGATTACGAATTTCGGGATGTTTTAGGCGTCAATGGACGATTTTCGCGATTTCTTTTGCGCGACCGACTGAGGAATTTCTCGGGGTTTATTCACACGACCGATTAGCAGATTTCGCGATATTTCCCCATGACCGAATGACGAAATTTACGATTTATTTCCCGCAATCAATTGATGTATTTTGCGATTTTTTTCTTCCATGACCGGAAAAGGAAATTAATCAAAAGGCGTGACCAAAAAGTTCAGTAAGATCCCGGGTGCGTAAAATTTTTAAAAAGGGTCGAAGGTCGGATAAAGTAGTTTTAAAAGGCCGCCATGCGCATAAATTAGTTAAAAAGGGCCACCAGGCGCTGCGCCCTGCCAAATTGACCTACAGTCAACACCATATAAACTTTGAAATTTTTACTGCATGAAATTTTATCTTCTTAAAAATACTTAAAATTTACTGAGACAATTTTTAAAAACGCACTTCGTCGGCATCTGACGCTTATTTTCTGATGGTGAAAACCGTGCTTTAATAATTATATTTGAGTAATCGCGCTTCTAAGTTTTCCCATTGGTTAACATGGGATTTTGCGATTGAGGATTTTCAGTGAAGCAGTCCCGTGCTTTCCATGAGTTTTGTGATACAGCTGTGCCTCAGTATCTATAAACTGGAGTTTCCTAAATTTAACCTCCAAAACACGTATTAAAATTTATGTCAATTCAATTTTGGCTTTGTTCATTTAGCAGGGGACTCTGCCGTGCTATCTTTAAAACGATTTAGGTATGTCTTGGATTCTATCGGATAGAATTTCATCAAATTTAATATGTAAAATATTTAATAAAAATTATGTTGTTTCAATTTTGGCGTTGTAAAGTAAATAGATGGCCTTCTATGCTATTTTTTACGATGGACAAATGCACTAAATTTTACATTTGGTTTAGCGTGTATGTTGTGGGGTGGGACGAAAGGAGACATTTGATTTTAAGGACAGCTATTCGAGGTTTGCTAATATCTTATTTCCTGTCAGTTTTTTTTTCCTTCTTTTTTTTTTTTGGGGGGGGGGGGGGAGTCATATTCTAGAGTAAAAAAGGGTAAAGCTTGCTATCTGATTGTATGAAAAATACTAAGTATTAAGCTTTTAAATGTTCTTTATTATTATTATTGCTACAAATCTCATGAAGATTTCTTTGCAAAGAAGCTGTGTACCGCGATAATTCTTAAAAATTGGAAAATGTACTTTTTAAGTTTAGTTGCGCATTATACACTAATCAAATTAAGAGGAAAAAATAAAATGTCATGACATACATAAAAATAGAGAAGAGGGAGATTATTTTATGTGACAATTTTATTTAAAAAAAAATTAAAGCTATTTTTATTATTGCAGATTCATTCTAATATTTCATTTAAAACACCGCCATAAAAAACGTTAATTAAAAATATCAAGCAAATTGAAAAATATGTGCCGAAGTTTTGTCCTCTTGAATGTACTGGGGGAAGAAAAAGAAAAACTGAGGAAGAAAAAAAAATTAAAGATGGTAACTCTGAATCATTTAAAGAAAAATGGATGCAGTAACAATCCTTTTTTACGTATTTATAATCATCGAATCTCTGCATAACTTTGTCATAATATACTATTACTAAAGATATTTAAATACTTCAAAAAGGGTGGGGGAAATTGATTTTTTTTTCTCCAGTTGAATGGTAGTGAGTTCCTTTAAATAAGAAAGCGTCTGGTTGCAGTGTATTAGATTAATATATACTGAGTGTCCTAAAATGGACTGATTGGTTTAAAAATTTAATACCTTGCAAACGGTGATAGCAGTTGAAGCAATTCTTTCAGGGTAGTAATGATATGATGAGTTTTTTACTTACTGTGAATCTGGATTGTAGTTTAAATTACCAGCGTTCTCTCCTGCAGGAATTCCTTTAATAGCTGCCCCCTTTTGCAAACTATTGAATTTTAAAAACAGCCAGTCTATTTTAGGATACCCGGTACTACACCCAAGTATGGGAAAATTGTCACATGAGCAAATTCACGCATTCATAATTATCTGAGGTTTTCTTTAATTTTATGCATGTGTGTGCGCGCACATGTACCATAAACTTTAAGATGCTATTTCATCTCGATGGTGTGTACACTGTTTTCTAAACAAATTGTCTCATGACTTTCTGTTTCATATTAATTAAATAGGTTACTCGTTTAAATAGATGGAGTGTACGCCATCTTAAATTGATTTTTAAGCTTTTATTCAATTATGACAGTTTCATAACACATTGTTGTTCTGAGATAATAAGCAAAATTAACTGCCAAATTGATTCCAAACGCTTTAAAACACGCCTTTTGCGTTAATTAAATTCAGGTGCGGTACCTTTGTCTCTAAAATCTGTTTGCCCTTTCATTATTCGTCTGTAATACTAGGAACGGTCGCATTGTTAGTTCATCGTGTCATTAATTAGAATTCCCTGACATTCTCATTAAAATTATAGTGTATAACATTTCCTTTTTATCATGCCCATTTTATTATATATGCTTTTGCTGCCATGAAAATAATAGAATTTTTAAATACTAGAAAGAAGGAATGCTCGATTGTGGATTTCGCTATCGATGGTGCTATGAAAAAAATCGATAATGTTTAATTATGTGATTGTGTAGCTTTTTTATCATTCTTGGGTAGCAAATATGAAGTAATGTTTTTTTTTGTTTTGATTCGTGGAATCAGTGGAACAATTGTTGTTATTATTGTTATTTAATTTACAGGGATGCGTTCGGATGAATCTTTTAATCAATGAATGAAGTAGTAGACCTAATTTACTAGGCCTTTTTGTCCTACCATTTTTTGTACAGTATAAAAACCATTGCATCTGCATTTTTCAGAACTAATTTTAAAAAATAATAATAATGGTGAGTTTACTGGTAGTAAATAAGTGAAAATAGAATATTTTAGATATTTTTCAAATTTTATTTATCTGTAAATTGTGCAAAATATGCTGTTACCTTTGATCTTCCAAATAGCAATAAAAGGGGGGGGGGCGAAATGAAGAGAAAGGTCATCTGTGTAGAGTGCGACGTAATTCACCACATATCCAAATTACAAAATATTGTTAATAAAATAAAACTTATCGTTGACGCAGGAAGGGGGAATTTAATACCGTTTAACGTCTCTTTTCTTTCTCATAACTTTTTTCGATCAGTAATTTTTAATTATTCGGATTATCATAATCATTTTAAGGCTAACATTGATTTAATTTACTAGCATATTTTTTATATTTTTTATTCTCATAATATTCTAAGTTGATGGATCAGTTTTTATAACTCTGTTCAGTTCAGAAATGAGTGTAATGGAATTACACTGCTGTTTTACATGCAGCAAAATGCATAATTGAAAATATCGATAGAACAAACATGACACAAGAACTGTGCACTTTTTGTTTGTTTCATATAATTACGTGAAAAAATAAAGAAGACGCAAGTTTTTTTTACTGAAAAAACCCTTTTTTAAGATGAAGTAATTGAAAAATTTAAGTTACCAAATTCACACATCGGATAAATCGATAGTTATTCGATTGGCTAAAGCCAATATTATCGGAACAATTGATTTTCTTATTAGCTGTAACCAGATCTGCGGTGTCGGTGGGGGAAATATCCGATTCCATGATATTTTAACGACTCCGACTCCGGACTGACAACACTAGTACTCGGGCTGGGGTACTAGTGCTGCTTGTTGGTTAAAATAATGACGGAATATAAGAAAAATAAAGCTAAAATCTCACGATTTCGGCATTGATTATCTTTTTAGAGCTTCAAAAATGAAACACAAACACAAAAAAAATATTTTTTTCGCTTTATTAATTTTATAATTTTGCCCCCGCAAACCCGAAAAGTTCAACCATCGAAGTCTAAAGAACACAAAATGGAAATTTTACTATTTTGGATGTGCGACCGAGAAGAAAAAATGAAACCGTTACCATTTAGTTGTTATTTTGCTCCTTCAGACTCGAAAAACTTACAGGGAAAGAAAGAAAGATAAAGATGAACATTTTATTATTTTGGAAATAATTCTGATCCTGTGGATTCTAATGAAATAATAATGAAAAAAAAAATTGCAATTTTAAAATTAAGTTTACAATTTTAGCTTTATTTCGGGTTCTGCAGACCTGAAAAATCCGAAATTCGAAAGGTAAAAGATAACGAAATTTCACTATTTTATTGTTATTTTGGGTACCGCCGATTCAGAAAAAAAAATTACAAATATAATTTTAATTAATTTTTCAATTAATTTTCAGCAATGAAATTACGCTCGAAACTATTGAATGTACAATACGTGAATTATCACATTGCTAACGAAGCGTAGAACCAACAATGTGAAAAATGTCCAAGGCGGGAATCGAACTCTTGGCATAGCGCTCCAAGAGCTCTAGCATTTAAGAAGCTACTTTAGTCACCTGAAAAGACCCGCTCACTAATGCTAATCCTATGGAAGAAATTTATAAAGATATCTCGTTTGCATTTCAATATTTTTAAACAATTCCTTTTGCATTGGCTAGCTGAGATCAACCTGTATATACCGGGCGTTTTTTACTTTTTCGATTTTATTTACAGATATTTTTAACTAGGACACTTTCATTTTCGGAACCGGTTTCGAAAGTGAAGTCATGCTCTTGAAAAAAATCTGTAAACAAAATCGAAAAATTAAAAAAGGGCAGATGTAGGGATCAATCTCAGCCATCCATTGCAAAAAAAAAAAAAAAAAAAAAAAAAAAAAAAAAAAAAAAAAAAATCATTTTAAAATATTAAAATGCAAACGAAGATATCTTAAAAAATTTCTTCCGTAGTATTAGCATTAGCGAGCGAGTCTTTCCAGGTGACTGAAATAGCCCCTTAAGCTACGAGGACGATGCCCAGCTTAGCATTTCCCACATGTGCTGGTAAGGCTGCAATTGCAGCACAAGATGGAATAGTCTTCATGAGCGCACAATCCTTCAGCGAAACATGAGACACAAATAAACCATCTTCGGTGAACACATATATATAATTTTAATTAATTTTCCAATTAATTTTCACCAGTGAAATTACGCTTTAAATTATTGAATATACAATACGTGAATTATCATATTGATAACGAAGCGTAGAACCAACAATGTGAAAATTGGGAAAATTAATTAAAATTATATGTGTTCACCGATGCTCGATTTGTTTGTGTCTCATGTTTCGCCGCAGAATTGTGTGCTCATGAAGACTATTCCATCTTGTGCTGCTGTTGCAGCCTTACCAACATATGTGGGAAATACTAAGCTGGACATCGTCCTCGTAGCTTTATTGGTAGAGCACTTGGAGCGCTATTCCAGGGGTTCCAGGTTCGACTCCCGGCTTGGACGTTTTTCACATTTTTGGTTCTACGCTTCGTTAGCAATGTGATAATTCACGTATTGTATATTCAAAAAATTACAATTATTACTTATTTTGATTCCTGTGCACAAAAAAAAAATAAATAAAGGGGGGGGGGGTATTTTAGAATTTTGACTTTTGGTCATACAGACTGGGAAAATTTGAGGAGGGAAAAAACGGAAAAAGGCTTCTATTACAATGCTATACCTAGTTCTTAGTTCTTTTGCCTCCAAAAATAGCATAGATTTATAATTTTCGCATCACCTCCGCCCTCCGGTAAGAGATCTGCATGAACCGAAATTTTAAGGTCCGTCCCCCTAAAACGTTCCGCCGTGCTTTTATATTTATTCTCACTCCATCATGCCTATTGTAAACTGCTCCTATTTTATCGGCGTAGTTTGATTTTTTCAAATTTGTTATACTGTGCTTGTCAGCCGGCTCAATTTTTTTATCAGTCTGATCTGGTCATTAACATAAATTGTCTTAACTTACACAGCCTGTTAGAAAAATTGCCTTCATTTTCCAGGCCTTGGGTCCTTCCAGACCTTTATACCTCGGGTTCTATCCGCAAACCCCAAAAATACAAGGGGAAGTACTTATATACTAAATGTAAAATATCTAATACAGTTATAAATTAAAACAGTTTTCATCAACTCTGTACACGGGTAGTACCCTGTACCTGTCCCTGTATCTACTTTGTACACCGCAGTAAATCGATCATCTTTAACTTGAGTAGCCTGATATAGTCCATAAATAACAATAATAATTCATTTTATAGATTTAAAATTACATATAATTAGTTTAATTTCACTTTAAAATGGCTAACAAAAAATCTGGAGTCGGAGTCGGCTTGTTTTTTAGCGACTCCGACTCTTTTACTCAAAAATGGGACCGACTCCGACTTCGCAATCCTGGCAGTAACTGCTTTCGTGATTTATTCGGACAGTTCAATTTCCTCCCTAGTAGATATTTATTGATAAATTTTACTGACTCATTTTTCTCTTTAAGGGGGCTGGTCACTCAGCTTCCGATTTCCCCTCACTAATGTAAAGTCTATGGGCATTTGATGCATTCGTATATTTAAAATGTCTCCTCAGGAAATTAAAATTTTTAGCTTCTATTTTTTGTGTACACTTCCTAAAAGATGTCTCTCTTTTTCTTAGTTCTCAAAATATTTCTAAAGTATAGACTTAATATTATAGGAAGTGTTAAAATCTTACTCTCCGCTCGCTCGCTGTTAACACGTAAAATACTATTAAATTCGGCATAGATTTTAGAAGTATTTTGAAAACTAAGAAAAAAAGAGACATCCTTTGAGAAGAGCACACAGAAAAAAGATGTTAAAACTATGAATTTCCTGAGAAGATATTTTAAATATACGAATGCATCTAAAGTCCATACACTTAACATTACGGAGGAGAATTCTGAAGCTGAGTGACCAGCCCATTCAGTGACCAAGCATATTCTTGTTTTATTATCATTCGTGCAAGGAGGGAATCACAGACTTTACTCTGAGGAGGGAGTTTAGAGGTTAAGACACTTTCCAAAACTCTTAAAAACTGATAACAAAAACTGTTTTGTATGCATATTAAGATAATGTGCTAAAATAAACCAGAAGAAAAAAAAATGGGAAAGCAACTGTTTTAAGACTTTGTAATAGGAACCTCTTCTTCATTACAAAATGCGTAAAACAGAGCAGAAATTATAGCAGCAAAACATTTATTGCTACTATTGTTTGAAATCCCTCTAAGATTAAGATCCTGACTGCATGTTCCACTGTTGTTATATATGAACAAACTAATTCGAATCTCTTTTATGTATAATTGATTACTATTTAATTTGAAAGCTCCTATGAGATAAAATATGTAGTTTTAATATTATTTATCTATAGGATTATTTTTATGCATGCTCTTTTGATATTTTTTGTATTTTATTTTATTAATCCCTAAAAATAAGTTGATCTAATAATTTATATTATTTACAAGAACATTAAACGCGAAAGAAAATATTATATAAATAGGGAAATTTTTTATACATACATAATCTGTCGTACATTTGGTTTCGGAAAACTTAAATTTCGACATCTTAAAAAGGTTTTTTTTTTTTTTTTTTTTTTTTTTTTTAAATGCCAGAAAATCAGTACTTGAGGAATCCCCTTCCGTCTACACTCTACTCTACATAACGATATCCGATAAAAAAATAAAAAAAAGAAAAAAAAAAAAGGAAGGAGGAATTATTTTAACAATTTTTTTATAGAATTATCGCATAGAATCATAATCGTGTGATTTTTTTAGTTTAATTTGCTATGTTAGTTTTTAATTCCATAGAGAGATTTTGCGTATTTTCATCCGTTTTTCCTTTCTGTTCAACACTTATTTCTACATTGTCGCTTTTACTTAAATTTGCGAACACCTGCCAACCGTCTGGGCTTTTGACATGTATATAATATTTCTGCTGTCTGCTTTTCTCTTTCGACATTCGAATGATTTCACACCTGGTTGACCTATTTCGATTGATTATCGCTTCCATGGGATAGTTATGAAGTCATCATTGGGCCCCGTGTCATTCATTCATTTTCTTTTTAAATAGTACAATATCAAAAGAATTTTTATCGTCAGATCTAAAAATGGATTTCCAAGGGGTTTTTGTCTTTCTTTCTTTTTTAACGTATCGATTTTATAGGATATTCTCTCTTTTGTTTATAAATAAATCGGTTTTATAACTCTATACTAGGCCTTTTTTTTCCATGGCACACTTCCAGTAATAGTTAAACTTTCACGACATAATTGAACATAAAATTAAATTTTTGAGGGGTACTAAAATTATGATGCAAAAAAAATATAATAATAATAATAATAACCGTAACTTTTTTTTATTATTATTAACACAAATGAATAGCCCAGCTCTTTAACTCGTAGTGTCCATTTTTATATATATATATATCCTTCTGTGGATTGTTTAACATTTTATCCATATGTACACATTTTAGAAGTCAAACGGTTCGAAATATCGTTTCTTTCCACGCCATAGCTGAGGGTGCTGCTTAACATACCTTTTGAACTGAAAAATATTTCGGGGGTTCAACACTTTTTAAAAAACTTTCTTTTTTTTTTCTTTTCTTTTTTTTCTTTTTTTTTTGTACAGTTTTTGGCCCTAAGCTTAGAGTGTTTTTTAGATTATAAAATAATTTTGTAAAAGGTTATTTTTGTAACTTGAATTTGTTAGTATTTTTACAGAATGGTGTGAAATAAACATAATAAGTTTTGAAAAACATGTTCCAAAACTCATTATGTCCGACATATTTTTCATTTTGTAAATAAACTAAAACTGTAATATTTCTGGATGTGGTCTTATTAAATTGTAAAAAAATAATCTAAAAATAAAGACCGAAACAATACAATGTAATTTTTTTTTAGAATTGTACTAAAAAGTATTTTTAGTTTCTTGCAAAATTTCAGTTTTTGTACATAACGAGTTTTGGAAATGGACGACTCAAGTATGCTATCACGAGCAAACAAAGTAATTTATCATAATAATTAAAAATTTATTTTCTTTAAAAATATTTCTATTAAATAATTGTTCTTATTGTTACATTTTAACGCCGAAAAAAGTAATCGAGCTCGATATGTTTTTAAGAAATTTTCTTTGTTTTGTTTCAATTTCAGAGTAGCTATTAATTGCTATTAAATAAAATTCTTTAATTTTCTTTTAAAAATTCAAGGTTTTATAAATTTTTGTTTAAAATTTTTAATTTCAGAAAAGCTCAATTTATGCGAACTAGGGTATGCAACCCGGTCTTCCCCGGGTTACAGAACATAGGTGAAACTTAATAGATTTTTCGCATTTAATATATATCTTTAGATTGCCCTCTAACAACATCGAAGGCATTTATTTATAATATATATATATATATGTATCAATAATGTATTCAAAATAAAGTCTTAAAATTTATTAAAAGCCATGTTTTCGTATTTATCGCATGTCAGAGGTCAGTAGCTGAAGAAATCTCCCAAGATTTCTACAGAGATTTCCTTTTTGACTCTCATAATTTCAGTGGTTTACGCGCGTAATTCGATTACATGTCGGTTAAATTTGGAATATATTTATATTTATTTAATCTCTAGATGTTTATTGAATTAATGATCGTTGAAATAATTTTAGGCATACCCGAAATCCTCTCCCTGCACACCAGTATGTTGCGGCTCAGTGATTGAAAACCTGTCCTCTACAAGGTGTTCTAAAAAGATTCAAAAGCGGTCTAATATTTTTATCTCTATGAGACATGTAAGAATGCAAATTCCAAAAGTTTATACATACAGAACGAGATAGAAAATAATATTATGTTAATGAAATAGTCTTATTTTGCCATTAATTTTCAAAAAGTTACAGTTTTAAAAATTTTATACGGTCTCAGTGTCCTGTAAGTTATGTTTATTGTCCGCTCACGATAACTTGGCCAATGACCTTAAAAAGTTTCATTTCGTACGGATAAATAAATTTGTTAAAACACACAAATGGTACAAGAAGTATATTATTTAATTGTAAACTAGATTCTACTGATTTCTAGTAGTAATTAACTGTCATCGTAATTAACGCATCTATAAATGACCTATAACTTTTATTATTCATCGGCCAAATTATCGAGAGCGGACTATAGAAACATTTTTTGCGTGTTCTGAAAAGTACAACTCTAAAAATTCCATTCTTCTTCGATTAAAACTCATCCGAGTTATGATATTTTAAATTTTCGGAGCTTTCGAGCACTAAAAACCAGTTTTCTGATTTTGGTGCCTGAAAGTTCGGAAGTTTTATAAAATTCAAAGTATCAAAGCTTGGTAGTTTTGGTCGTAGAAGAAACGAATTTTTTAGCGTTGCACTTGTCAGGGCATGGAATTTTTTTTTTCTATGTATAACTTATAATCCAGGGACCATATAACATTTTAAAAAGTGTAACTTTTTGAAAATGAATGGCATTTCATCAGCGTAATCTTAAGGCCCCTGTCCCTGCCGGCGAAGGCACTCACGAGCTAATGCTAATCCTATGGGGCGGGATTTATCTAATATCTCGTTTGCATTTCGACATTTTTAATTTTTTTTTTTTTTTTTTTTTTTTTTTTTTTGCTGCATTGGATAGCCGAGATCCGTCTCTACATCGCACCTTTTTTACTTTTTCGATTTTGGTTGCAGATATTTTTTAGAATGACACTTTCATTTTCAGAACCGGTTTTGAAAGTGAAAGTAACTTTATGAAATATGTGCGACCAAAATTGAAAAAGTAAAAACGTGCGATGTAGAGACGGACCTCGGCTATCCAATACAAATAAAAATTATCTAAAAATGTTGAAATGCAAACGAGATATTAGATAAATTCCTCCCCATAGTATTAGCATTAGCTGGTGAGTGTCTTCGTCGGCAGGGATACGAGCCTTAATCCCTATCTTATTTTGAACACTTTTTGCGATTTACATTCCCGATGTATCTGAAACAGGTAAAACATTAAAGCGTGTTTCAATCTTTTTGGGACATCCTGTATACTGTCGTATAATTACTCATACGTGTAGTATTGCCCTTATTATGGTATTCGCCTAACTCCTCCCTTTTTTCAAAATGACTCTATTCAAAGAATTACCGTACTTATTTTGTAATTATTTGTTATAGGCAGGTTTAAAAAAAATAATAATAATAATAATGGCACATTTTGTAGGAAATTAAGAGTTTTGATTTGTCTAATTCTTCGATTTAACCGTGATCCTCTACATTTTAAAATTTGAGTTCAATTTACATACTAAATCAAAATTGGAATATTAAAATCGTACAACATATTTCATAATTTAGAAATCAAAATTTTTTCAGGCGTTTCCCGACTCCATCAGTGCAATTTATTTATACTTAGTAATCAAACTGAATTGTCCGTGGTGAGATTTCAAATAATAAATCCTTTTTATGAATTCGTATTCAATTCTAGTCTGAAGAGAAAAAATAAATAAATCACCGTATGACTAAGCAATCAGATATATTTTCCTTCTTAGTATTATTTGCTTTCCAGCATCCTGTTCTTCGTTTAATTTGCATCTTTTGAACAGGATTGTTGATGTACGATTTTTCGAACTAGGTAATCAAAAATTTTATCTGCGTTGATTTGTCTTTTGAAGTAATTGAAAAGAAAATTATACTGTGTTTTCATTTGGGTAATGCATTTAAGTAGTGCATACTTTTCCTTTTCTTTTTTTCTTTCTTTCTTTTTCTTTAACATGTTTATTTTAGTGAGTTTACAAAATGCTTCCAATCTTTTGGAACTTATGACTTTTGTGTATTATTATGGATTTTTCCAAAGTTTTTAATGAAAAATTTTAAGAATTTTTGCATTTGTTTTTAAAGAGAACTTCTTCAAAAATCCTTCTTCCTTCCGTAAAAATGATGTTCTTCGACGTCTAACTTTCGCCTCTCATCAGTACGTCTTTTTTCCGACGTGAAAAGCAATTAGGTCTTATCTCTCTTCCCTCAGTTTGCTCTTTAGCAAATTTTCTTTCTTAAAAGCAAATTACCACTGTCGATTATTTCTGTCTGTCTTGTGTACTTGGAGAGGAGAAAAAGCGTAGAGGTGAAAAGGCAACTTAAGCTCAAAATTTGTCAAATCAAATGACATTTGAGATAAACGAAAAATGATATATATAGCTCAACTTCGTCATAAAAGAAAATAAGTGGATTTTAGATTCCCGATTTTGAATTCCTTCCATTAATTTTGCATCCATTAAAATTATCTTTTTCGTATGTGCTTGTTCAGATTAAGAATTTTATGTTGTCATTTCAAAGCTGTATCAAACTGTGACAGACGTAAAATAATATGCGAATTTGAAATTATTCAGAATCAATAATAAGATAAATGCACCTATAGTGGGCCACGTATCAGTAGTGGGCGACTAATTTTTAAAGTTTAAAAACAAGCCCTAAAAAACGATTGAAAGAAATCTGATTGACTAATATCTTTAAATGACAACTTTCAATAAACTATTTGGAACAATTGTTTTTTTTTTTTTTTTTTTTTTTCCCTGCTGTTACATTTATTTATTTTCTAGAGTGTCTTCAAAAACAGATTTTTAGGCAAATTCTTAGAGATTTAAAACATTGTTCATTAAAACATAAGTTTTTATTTAAAACATTGTTTCTAATATCCCTTTAAGACCCGGTGTATTTGTAAACAAATCTAGTCATGCCTGTAAAAAGTAAAACATGGATTGCAACCGCTACCTGTTGATAAAAAATGATACTTTACTCTATCTGCAAACCGGAACCAGGGGCGTCGCCATGGGGGGAGCCTCCCCCCCCCCCCCCCCCAATATATGTGAAGTTGGGAAATTTGAGCTTAGAGTTGGGAACTTCTAGATTTTTGAGACATTTTCTTTTTTTAAAGTAATAGTAAAAAAAATTACGAATTTTTTATTGTTTTGGTGATTATTTTGAGTACTGCAACAGTAAACAAGTTAAATTATCAAAAGAAATACAGAATTATCATTGTATTTTTCAGTTCTACAAAAATATTGTACCAGACCTAAATTTCTCTACTCTTGTCCATCAATAACTGACTAACCACAATAACTGACTGACCTTTATTTCCTCCAAAACTTTGTTCCTTTCTCAAAAATTTCACCCTACCTCCCCTTCTCCTCCCAAAAAAGAATCCAGCTATTTTAATCCAAAGGGATTGCAGCTTCTTTTGGAAATTGGTAGCACAACAGAAAGGAATGTAGTCAATAGTTATAACACAGCTATGGTCTAGAAGATTTGACGAGTTTTCACAACTTTTTTGACTAATTTTGCGATTTTTGGACAATATTTTACTCATTCTCGTGATTTTTTTGCCGCAAAAATTAGTTAACCATTCGCTGTCAAGTAAAAAGCGTTATACGAGCAAATGCAGATATAAGAAGTCATTAGTTTAGATAAATTTGTCACACTTTACCTTTATTTGTGTGCGGAAATATATATCAGTCCTGTTCGTTTATATTTATATGTGTTTATAAAATTTTAAACCAAAAGTCCAGTGTTCTGTGTTTAAAGCTGTTCTAAAAAGTTACTATAAATCTCAGCACGAAGAAACCCTTCATAATAGGAAATGAGTTTTCGTGCAAGATTTTGGAGCACCTAAAAATCCATTCGAGGATGAAAAAGATAAAAAAATGGACGATTTTACTTTGGAACAGAAATATAACCATGAAAGCAGTTCATCAACTGAAGAAGAAATCGACATGCACTGTAACACTGACACGTTGCACTTGAATAAAATTTTGAAGAAATAAAGATTTCCTTACAGACAAGCTCACAAACAATTATGAATATTAGGATGTGACTGGAGAACCTGAGTTCCGAAAGCACCGTAGGAAAACAGTTTCACCAAAGGCAATAGGTAAAAATAATAGCACAGCAATGGACATTGATACAGAAGTTTTACAGTAAAGAATTATAAGAAATACAAGAAAATTTCGGAATTTAGTAATGGGCTTGAATGACAATGTTCCCTATATCAAGAGAATATTGCAGCAATGCATTCCATATTTAAATTACAATTGTGCAAGGGAAAAGTTAATAATGTTTCCACCTGGATATGAGAAACCGGATGTACATGACTTTCAGAGTGAAATAGAAATAAACCAAATCCCAACTCACTTAACAAACCTTTTACTCATGCCATGAAATTCAAAGACTATTTGGGTCACGCCGTCAAACTATATACCCGTACCTTAACATTCACAGCAGCTTATCTTTATGGCGTTGCATCTAATGAAAGAATCTTTATTCAAATAAAAATAAAAAATATATATATTGCAAGCTACAATGAGGAATGATAGACTTGACAGCCTAATGCTTTTAAAATATGAAAGTGAAATAGGGAATTTTATTAAACTAAGCGATGTTATTAGCAGGTGGGCTTCTTTGAAGACCACAAGAATTAATATTAAGTGAAAACTAGTCCGATGTGCCAATCCCAAAATTTTCTTCTACTCCATACTTGTTAATGCCTCAAAATTTGCAATCACAGTGCCAAAATTAAATTACAATTCTTTGCCTACAATAACAAACTCTAAAGATAAAGATTTGTTGAAGTGTGCATTTAAAAAGGAGATATAAGCATAGCATTTTTCAAACAAATCATTGAATTTTGGCACCCAGCCTCTTAGATGTCTGCAGCCAAAATTCCTTACTCAAAGTGCACAAAAGCGATAGCTTTGGACAGTATAGACCCAAGCCTAATAAGGATCTATTTATGTGGCAACTTATGTGGAATATGAAGTTTGACTAAATTCCGTGCATTAGTTTTTGAGATACAGCTATTTCAAAATCGTGAAAAATGCTGCATAGCAGTGCCACCTGCTATATGGTATACATAAAAAGCTAATCTGCATCAAATTATGTCAAGGTTTAACAGAATATGACGTTTGATAAAATTCCGTGCAATAGTTTTTGAGATATAATTATCGCTAAAATCATGTAAATCGTGAAAAATGCCGCATAGCAGTGCCACCTGTTGGACGATTTACACCAAAAACAAATCAGCACCAATTTTTATCAAGGTATAGCCAAACCTCGTTAACACGAACTGTTTCCGATTGCTTCGTCCAGTTGTATGTAATGTAGTTAAGTTCTGATAACACGAACTACTTTTAATATGAACAAAAAAAGTTTCCCCTTGAGTGTTCGCGTTAACGAGGTTCGATTGTATAAGTGAATCTCTAAAGTTTTATTAAATTTCGTGCATTAGTTCTTATGTTAGAGCGCCCACAAAATTTGTATCACATAGATCAGACAGATATATATTTTCAGATATATCAGACAGATATTTTCTAAAAACAGTCGAATCGTATTCAGGACTTACTAAAACGTATAAATCAGTCTAAAACCGGAAGTCGAATTTTTTCACGAATCCAATACTTTCTTCTTGTAAAGATAGAAGAAAGTAAAAAGCGTATGTATATTTTTAGTAAACAAACCCATAATTAGAATTTTTGTTTTCAGTTTCAGAATTTTTCTTTGGAAAGGAATTTTTTATGCAAAAGTATCATTATAATTATTACACACGTTGTGCATATCATTTTAGTCGAAAATCGGAGCAATTAGTTTCAAGTTGGGAAATTTTCGAATTCTCCCCCCCCCCCCCCCCCCGAAAAATTATCTGTGGCTACGCCCCTGACCGGAACGATCGTTCAATTCGAGTTTTTATTATAAATGACTCAGAAACAAACAATTAAATGAATGTCTAACCCGCACGATCGTGCGAGTTGGGTCTTAAAGGGATATTATATTTTATTTTAAATTAAACTACTGTTGATATAGTCTTTTATATTGTAAATCATTTGTTGATAAGCCGAAAACCTAAAGATTCATGCATCAGAAATTTACTAGGGCCACTACTGGAGCATAGAGGACAACATTTTTTATTTTTCATTTTTTCCGAAGAGTATATTTTGAAACTTTGAAATTCTGATACATGAAGGTTAGGACTAGGCTAAATATATACATATATCTTTTGGAATTCACTATTTAATAATAATTACATAAATGTCCTTAAGTGGGCCACTACTGGTGCGTTTACCTTATATTTTATACCAAAAACATGTCCACGAGTAACGCTGACATCGTATTGACGTTGCCAATGACCTGTCTAATAAATTTCGTTTTTATTGCAATTTTTTTTACCTTCTAAACATTGCACAATTTCAGTTTTTAGGGTTCCGTACTTAAAAAGTAAAAACAGAACCATTATAAGATCACTTCTGTGTCTGTCTGTCACAGTCATTTTACTCGTAAACTGGAACGTGGAAAGTTCAAACTTGGGGAAGTAATAAAGACTATTGACCCACATATTTTCAGATTATTAAACATTTATAAATATATTTAGTAAAAATGCGGAGGGGCAAATTAAGTTACTTGGAAAAATAAATCTTTTCTTTGTATATCGTGTGGGGTATCATGTAAAAGCTTTCGTAACGCTGAATTCAAAAGTACACTTCTTTTAATTTTAGGTATTACATTTTCAAAGATATCGTCAAAAATGTAGCGCAAAAATATGTCTCCCCCCCCCCCATCTAATTCCGAATATACCGAAACTAAAATTATGTAAAAATTAGAGGTAGTAGACATTAACTTAAACCTTGCAGGAAAATTATAGCGATTACCCTACGTCACATAGCTTTTGAGAAAATCGCATTTTTCCGTTACACACAAATTTCGATTTACGGGCATTCAGCAAAAGTGTTGAGCAGCGCTCGAGGTACCTATCGTAGCAGAAGTATAAAAGCATTGTTGATCATGATTTTCGAAAAAAATCGTCCGTAATTAGCCGAGATATTAACCCTTAAAGTAGGGGTGCACAACCTTTTTAAGAGAAGGGCCACTTAAAAAAATTTCTGGGTTGTCGGGGGCCATTTCAGTAACACGGAGTGAATTCTATTTAGCCTATAATCAGATTTAAAAATATGGTTTCAGAGAGACGGGGGGGGGGGGGGGGTACCCCTCTAGATTCCCCTACCCAGTCAAGATATCCAATTCAGTTGGCAAGGATATATCAGCAGTTTACGTTTGTATATGTAAGAGAGATATAGCAAGAATTATTTAGAAGGAGTGATAATATTCCTTTACTTTATTCGTGGAGTAAATTTTATTTTATTAAAAGTGCTGAAAAACAAAGCTTTATGAATGAGGGGGGAGGGGCACCGATCAACGAAATTTGCGATTTTTCCACCCCTGACCGACAAATTTCGTGATTGTTTCACACCGAATGGACGAAATTCGCTATTTTTCCGCACCTAATCGACAAAATTCACTATTTTTCCGCTCCCGATCGACGAAATTTGCGATTTTTCCGCGCCTGATAGACGAAATTCGCGATCCTTCTGCATCCGATCCACGAAATTCGGGACTTTTGCTTTTCTTTTGCGCGGCAAATTGACGAAATTTGCGATTTCATCTCGCGATAAACTGGCGAAACTCACAATTTTTTCGCAGCGGATCACCGAAATTTTCAATTTTACCTCGCATCATCGAGAAAATTCGCAATTTTTTGCTCTTGATCGACAAGATTCGTGAATTTTTCGTGCACGACTAACTAAGTTCGCGATTTTTGCGGAGCCCGATCAACGAAATTTGCGATTTTTCCGCGCCCGATCAACGCAATTGGCGATTCTTAACTGACTCTAACGAAATTTGCATTTTTCTCCGCGGCACATTGACGAAATTCGCGATAAATAGACGAAACACGCGATTTTTCCGCAGCCGATCAACAAAATTTGAGATTTTTCCGCTCCTAATCAACAAAATTCGCGATTTTTCCTCACCCCCATCAACAAAATTCGCAATTCTTAACTGACTGAAGAAATTTTCAATTTTCCTCGCGGCAAATTGACAAAATTCACGATTTTTTCCTACTGCCTAAGTACAAAAATTGCAATATTTTCCATTTATAAATGGATGAAATTCGCGGAACACACGTTAACCCATCGCGGGCCACAAGTTGTGCATTCTTACCTTACAGATATGGACGATTTGGACATATAACGACAGGAGCGCCGTAATCTATGTGCCATCGGCTTTTAAAGCCGTTAACAACTTTTAAGGATATATATGTGTAATGCAATGGCCAGTAACAGTATAAAAGCAATGAACGTCAAATTGTTAAAAACAGGCTAATTCAAGGGGCCTCAGGACTATTAAAGTTTCAAAAAAATTTTAATTTAAATTTTTTTTAGATCTTAATCTGCTATCTTTTCTGAACATTTTAATACATTTGTTTCCTTCGAATTCTCATTAGAACAGAAGTTATGGCTTTTAGAATTATACCCGCTAAATAGCTGAAGCGGCATTTTCGAAACTTTTAAGTCATTTTTCTCCGAAAGACTTTTTTGGGCATAACGCGCATGATATCTCAAACTTTTGAATATTTTTTCATGAAATATTCAAAGCATACGTTTCATGTTAATCTGTATATACTGAACCTAAAATTTCCTTTTTATTGTACAAAAAAAAATTTCATTAAGTGATTATGTTGTTGAAAATTTCAAAATTTTGTATTAGCTAAATACAACTTTGTATTAAAATATAAAAATGCTTTAGATACAAATTTATTTACGTTCAGGTAATTACTACAATCTGAAGTAGGCACAAAATGTTTTATTCTAGTTGCAATATTTATTTTCTAATCGTGCGCATAAGCTGTTATACCAATTTTCTGCTTGTCAAATGTCTGACTGTTTAGAGCATCCTGTAAATGCTAATTGTGCATCTTGCAATTTTTTAAATACATAAAATGAAAGAAAGTACTTATATCTTTCATCTCAATAAAAATTGTGTTTTAAAATCATACACATTTTAAGATATTAAATGCTGAAAATAGTCTTTTTTTTTTTTTTCATTTTTTCCAATTTTAAGAGGCCTAATACCCCTTAATAGAAAGAATTACATAAATACTATGGGATTCGCGACTACTTTGCATTGAATGGATCTTTCAATACGCCTCGCGTGACTTTAAAAGTTCATTAAAAATCTATCTGGAGAAACGCGGCAAGGACCAAGGCGGCGTTGCAAATTTGTGACTTCCTTTCGAAGCGCGTAACACAATGCCAAATGGAAACGTTGAACGAATGTTTTGTTTTAGCTACACTGTAGAAAGAAAGGTCATTACTATGCTGAATTTAGCTTTATGAAATGCCAAATGAAGTTTAAATATGCACTGCTTTTATTGTCAGTACCGAATTAAGCTCATTATAAACAGATTAAGATACTAGTCGGATGTGTCAATCCCAAAACTTTCTTCTGTCTCATACATGTTAGTTAATACTTCTTGATAAATGCAGCACAGCAGCGCCACCAATTAGGTGATTTATACCAAAATCTAATCAGGGGCGACTTACGTGAATTTTTAATTGAATTTGAAGTTTAATGAAAATCCGTGCGTTAGTTTTTGAGATAGAGCTATTGCTGAAATCGTGAAAAGTTCTGCATAGCAGTGACACCTCTTGAGCAATTTACACAAAAACTTATCGGGAAAAAATTATATCGGGGACTAACTTAATCCAAAGTTTCATGAAGATTCTTGGATTAGTTTTTGAGATACAGATATTGCGGAAATCGTGATAATTGCAGCATGGTAGCGCCACCTGTTGGGCAATTTACACTAAAAACTAAACAACACTAATTTATATCAGAGGCTAACTGAATCTGAAGGTTGATGAATACTCGTGCATTAGTTTCTGAGATTGCGATAATCTTGAATAATGCAGCATAACAGCACCACCTATTGGGCGATTTACACCAAAAGGTTATCAGCACCGAATTATACCAAGAACTAACTGAATCTGAAGTTTTCTGAAAATCCGTGCTTTAGTTCTTGAGATATAGCTATTCTGGAAATCATGAATAATGCAACATAGCAGCGCCAGCGGGCGATTTACACCAAAAAGTAATCAGCACCAATTTATATTAGGGACTAACTGAATCTAAAGTTTTATTAAATTCCGTTCAGTAATTCTTAAGATAGAGCGCCCACAAATTTTGTGTCGCACACAGACAGACATTTTGTAAAAACATGTTTTTCATTATCTCTGTCCCCTAAAACGTATAAATTCGTCGAAAACTGGAATTCGAAAATTTTCACGAATCCAATACTTTCTTCTTGTAAAGATAGAAGAAAGTAAAAATGAGTTATACAGAATTGCTATATTTGATATTATTTAGGTTCCATATCTCTTGGAACTTTCATGGTATATCCATTTACATTTATATTTCTAGTATATACTGTTATACCCAACCCTATTTTGCATAGTTTTTAGGTAGATTTCGTAAGAAGTACTACCTATTGCAGTCGTTACCATTGTGCGACTTTTGAAAAATTCCTTCACAACTTTTCATTATATGACCCTAGGAACCCAAAACCACCCCCACCTAAAAAGTTTATATGTATTTATGTACTAAATTTTGTCCGCACGATAAAAGTCGCAATTATGCACGGATCGTCTTCAATCTCGCCAACAACTTTGAGATGGCTAATATCTTGGCGGGGATTGGAAATGGGCAAAATCGGCCCAAGGGAATGGAAACGGGGAGGGTTGAAAATTTTGAATACCGTCTTAACAAGATTCTGATAAAACCAGCTCTTACACAACAATGACAGGAATAAATAAATATTTTTCGTTATAGCAGTTGCCAACAATTAAAAAAAAAAAAACAATAAAATTCTCACCACAATTGCTTTTCTATTGCAAGATTTTTTACGTGAAAAAATAAATTAAATAAATAGTTTGACGAATTGAAAACAAATGGAATATTACGTCATAAGTTTTCTAGAGCAAGATTTCAGAATGAAAACTCAAAATGAAATAAATACTTTGACGAATTTAAAAAATATATATTACGTCATATTGGAAATATAATGTACCTCAGCATGTGAATATGTAACGTCATGCGAGTTTGAAGAAACATATTAAGACATTATAAAAACCCGACTATGGAAATATTAACATATTTTAACACTTTGAGGTTCTCTGAATTTGTTTTAGCCATTTTTAAACCTATTCCATATACATGCGTGTGTGTATTCGTATATATTATTATTTTCACAAAATGTTTAGCTCCCTAGAGCTCATTCTTAGTGAAGGAACTGGGTTTATCTCTAATGTTGATTTAAGTTTTGTTGGTGAATTTAGTACTTAACTTCGAAATCTACCTCCGCCTGTAGGCCCGAGCCGGCAGGGATTTTTTTACAAAGTCTTAGTATTCTTTTAGCAACGGTTTTTTTAATAATACAATTACTAATTCATATATGTATTTTACGGAACCCTCTGTGCGCGAGTAATTCTCGCACTTGACCGTTTATTTTACCTTCTAATTGGCGGGGGAGGGGGAGGTGTTCAAATGCAATTTGAGTGAAAACTGTATCTCATTTTATGGATTTTAAATTCTCAAGCATGGTTTTTTTTTTTTTTCGTTCTCTCTCACGTGCAACACGATTGCAGAAAATTAACCCGTTTGCACTAAAAACAATATAAATACTTCAGCATTTGTTTCCGGCTAATATTATCTAACGAAATTAAAACTTCATCAGTACATAAATAAATAAGCACAAATTTATCAGATATGTTGAACTTCGAGCTTAGACATGAAATAATTAGAATTAAAAAGGCTGCTGTAAAAATTGAAATCTTTGACGATTTCTTCAGCTATTAACCCCTAGCATGAGGCTAATATGAAAGTATCACTTTTCATTAGTTCAAAACAATCGGCAGTACTTTTCATATAAAAATGCTCTTTAGTGTTGGTAGTGGGCAAATGAAAAAATATATTAAATGTAAAAATCTATTAGTTTTCAATTAAAAATGTTTTTTACTTATGTTCTTTACACCGCGCTGTATGTTCTGTAACCCGGGAAGGTCGGCTTGGGTCTGTGAATTGTATCACATATTTTTTAAATTATTCTTTTTCCCTTTATTAAAAATCGCATATTTTTTAATTCATTAATTTATTTTAAATTTTATTTAATATTCTACCTTTCCCTCTTCTAAACAAGTGGGAGAAATAATTTAAGATATTTCTAACGTTAAACGCTTCCACACAAATTTATTGAAATACATGGAAAATCCACGATTTTTTTCTTACTTTCTTTAACCATATTTGATGAGCAAACATTCAAACCGTGTTTTCTCACAAAAAAATAAAAAAATGAGTTATTGTTAGTTTTATGAACTCTGTGTTAAATTGCACAGAAGTAACAGTTTTTTCCCAATATAAACTAATTTTAAAACTTGGCGTTTCAATCAAAGAGTGTTTCCTCCGAAGCCTGCATACCATCAAACAGTGATTTCTCCAGTCTGCCAATCACAATTGTCACTTAATGTGTAATTTCGAAACCTACCATACATATCACAATTGAAACGGATTGTTTTAGAGAAAAATAAGAAAACTGTTAAACTTAAAGGCTTCCAGAATTACAGATTTCAAGATCTAAGTGAAGAATATGGTGTAAATCTTCTTAAAAAGGGAGTTACTGTTGTCCCTGTTCAAAGGGTTGTTTTAGAATCTCTTCCTCTTAGAAACGCCATATCAGTTGAAAAGAAAAAAGATGTTGACAAACTTTTGAAGGTAATGTATGGTGACAGTGGCAAAATCAATCTGATGATATCTTCAAATGGTACAACCAAATTATCCATGATTTACCAGCCTGCAATGAAGAAGAGGAGGGAGTGTGTGATTGTCTAGATGAAGATATTGGTTTTAACATTTGAAGTGGATTTTTGGCAAACAAGTATATATTTAGTAAATATTTAATGAATACTACTAGGTACCGCAATCTGTCATTTTATTTTATCAATAATCAATTGAAGTGCAGTATTTACTCAAATAAAATAATGCTTTTGTATTATTTGTGAGTTAGAACTTATTTCATTCAAAAAGCGTTTTATTCACTTGTCAAACAATCAAAAGCGACAATCACATTTCCTTCTCTGAATTCGTTCAAAACGTGATTTCTCCAAATATTAAATGCATTTTATTAATTTGTTTTAGGTTTAATATCTTATCCATGCTTGCAATTCTTTCTAATTATCAGTAATAAAAATACACAATAAAAATTAGAATTAAATATAAGTTATTTTCTAATTTATCAGTTTTTTTGTGTTTTTTGAAAATTTGCATCTAAAGGAGAAAGCATGATTTGAATGTTTGCTCCACATTTAATTTTTCTTCACTTCCGTGTACCATGCAGTTTATATTAAGTCCTGTACCAGTGCTCTGGCTCAAGCACCAATGTGTGTAAAGGAGTTCGTGATCGCTAAAACATATTTTTAAATATTCCGGCACTCCAAAAATACAGTTAAGCAAAAATGGACGCACTTGGCAAAAAGAGTGAGATAAAAATACTTTAATTGTCCAGATTCACATCAAAAAGCACAATTACAGAAAATAATTGAAATACACACAGCGACTGCCGGCGGCAACGGCATCCAGGATAATTTCATATTACTAGGGGGCTCAGCCCCCTGCTCGCTAACGCTCGCCAACCCCCACGAATTGCTACGCAATTCATATTGGGATCGCTCGCTTGCCACTATTTATGTCAACTCTAGCCAGAATGAGTGCTATCATAAATCATTACAACATATTAAATTTACAAATATTTTTATTGTATAAAAAAGTAATGGAAAACTGTTGAAAATGTAAATAAAAACGTACCTTGGAAACAGAATAAATTAAAAACCTTAGTGAAAACACAATAAAAAATATTTTTAGTTGGGCCGCTATGAGATCCGAGCAAGCAACATATGAAATTTACAAATATTTTAATTCATAAAAAAGGAATTGAAAATTTTGTTGAAAATATAAATAAAAATGCATTTATCAAAAGTTTGGAGCTGTGACTTGTTGATCATCCTTGAGAAAGCTAAGCGAACAGGAAATTGACGCCGTTTAAATTTAAATGGCATGTTAGTGTCAGATGGGGTCCTTCTCCTTTAATTTTGCCTATAGTATTGAAAATCACGGCTTAAATTAATTTAAAACTATATGCTATGTATCACGCTATCGAAATGTAAACAAAACGTTTTCGCCTGTGTCTAACTACAACAGGCATGTCAAACTCGTCTACCGCCGCGGGCCAAATTAAGCATTGCATACAAAGACGCGGGCTACATCAAACAAAGTAGATAATATTATTAGAATTGCACACAGCAATATTTGTACGTACGAAACATATCCATATTAAACAAATATTCAAGTAAAGTTCCAAAGTTATTATTATAATTCATAGTTTATTTTATCTTATTTTTCGAAAAAATACTTGACATTACTTTTTATCAACCAAATCTACAAAAGATTAATATTAACACAATTATTCTAATTGGTAAAGAAATCATATTAGATGTAAATTTCCAACTGGGCGAAAAATGTCCGGACCAGGATTCGAACCCGGGACCTCCTGGCTGAAGTCGCCAGGTTAGCTGGGTGAGCTCAGGTTAACTGGGTGAAAATGTTCGACCAGAATCGTCCGGGATAGCTCAGATGGCAGAGCACTGGCGGCTTCAGCCAGGAGGTCCGGGGTTCGAATCCTGGTCCGGACATTTTTCGCCCAGTTGGAAATTTACATCTAATACAAATCTACAAAGTTTAATCGGATTTTCTAAATTGCATTACCTTAAAAAAATTATTTTAACAAGCTATGTTAATCTAGCAAAGGTATATCTTTTAATCTTCGGGATTTTTTTCAAGTAAAAACTTAAAAAAAAAAAAAAAAAAAAACATGTTGAAAAAAATAATTTGTTTAATAAATTGTGTCTTGTATTTATGCGCTACGTATTTAATTTCATTTATGAAACACATTTTCTCTTTCAAATTATGTTGTTTTTACCAGAAAATTTTTTCTATCGAACATAGTTAATATATGCTTAATTGCTCACTTTGCCTCATTGCCAACTTTTTCACTCAGTTGGAAAATTGCAACTCGTAATTGAATTATACAAAGATAAACTTCCAAAGGATTGGAACCACAAAGAAGTGGCTCGCGGGCCGCGTGTTTGACATGCCTGAACTACAACCTTGGATCAAACAGCTACGTCACCGTAAAACGGACCAATAGCATTCATGTTTTTCTCAAACGGTTTGCGTTAAAAGAGAGATCCTGTCTAGATTTTGATTTGCTGAGTGGGTTGAGACATGTGACCGTAACTACCACTGAGAAACGTCGCTTTGGCTGTTGCCAAATAGCAAGCTACAAATACAGCCCTTTTTTAGCGCTACGTAAGAGAAATATATATATAGATGCTCAACTCTACATGTTGATGGGTAGAGTGGTCAGTGGAGGAATGATGAAAATCATACGCCACATAGTGTCCCTTTCACTCATTAGCATATTTAATTTGGTGAGGGTATTTGATATATGAACCGAAAGTTATCCGTTTGGTATTAACAAGGAAACTTTTGAATTTATAAGGAGTTAGCAAGACTGGTATCATACGAATATTACAACAATTTTGGAATCCCGATGAGGAACCATACGCATAGTTAGATTAAATAATAAAAAGAAAAATACTCAGTTAAACTGATGGCTTGAGCTCACAGGCTGTTCACACTAATTGTATATTATATTCTTATTTCAAAGAATAATGCCCCTCGAAAAATAAATTAAGGGGGGATAATCCCACCCGTTCCCCTCCCCCTTTATTCTTAGCCAATGAATCTCCAAATCTAATCAGGGAAGCGTCTTATCAGAATAAACCTGTATACCAAATTTGAAGCAAATCGGATAATTCTACATGAAAAAAACCATTTATCTAAATTAAGGAGGGATTAGCCCCCGTCACGCCGCCCCTTTATACTTAACCAATGAACCCCCAAAACTAATCAGGGAAACGCCTTCTCAGAATGAACCTATTTACAAAATTTGAAGCAAATCGGATATTTCTATCGAATTATCGCGTTACGCGCATACAGAACCTGCGGGCACATTAGCTCTCAGGCTTTGATAGCTTGTGAGCTGAAAACGAGAGGTTACCGTTTAGCCATTATCTCTAAAAAAGAGGCAAGCATAGTATTCCTGTAGCCGGTACATTACTTTAATTTTATTATTATTATTATTATTATTATTTTATTGTTATTATGTGGTTTAATTACGCATGATGACTAAAGATAAGAATTTGCGCGATAGCGTTTAACGATAGAAACAGCTTACTTATTTCTTTCATTTATTTAAAAGGCGAAAACATAGAACTTAAAATGTAAAGTAAATTAATCAGTGAATTTTAAAAATGCTATCTATCTATATTATAAAGGACAAACATATCTGTGCGTAACGCCTACGTCATTTTGCGAATGGCAACACTTTGAAATTTGAAATAAAATTTTGGTTTTGCAATTTTCTCTACTGTAAATTTTTAAACTTCTAAACATCGCACATTTTAAATTTTTACACCGTCGTATAAGGAAAAAAATGCTTTTTTAAATGCAATTTGTTTGAAAGCTGTATCTCAATTTATTTTTGAGATATTAATTTTTTTGTAGTTTTTAACACCATTTTTCTTATCGTGGTAACAAAAGTACCTCATTTCTATTGAAAGGTTATTGAAAGTAAATGGAAAATAGTCGAAAATAGGAGATACTGTATCTTTTTGTTGCTATTTTCTCATAAAACCTGAAAAAAAAAGTTGAAATTAAAATATGGGCTATGTCAAGAATGTTGTCTGTTATTCCGTGATAATGACGTCATATGCACACTTTTCTATAGACGAAGTTTAAGACTGAATTGTAAAAGTGAATTGCTTTAGCGGATGCAAATGACGTCATTTTATAAAAAAGCGTGTATTTTAATTCTTAAACCTGAATTATATTTTGTAGAAGTGCGTCATTTTCACAGCCCAGCTGCTTTGAAATGCTTCACTTTTGAAAATATTGTAATCGAAATCACACACTGATAAAACGCAATGTTTTACAAAAATTTAGAGTGTCTTTATAAAAGAGAGGTGGCGTGCAAATAATAGCTATTTCTATTACAGAAATTGATTATTTTCGCCTCAATGGATTTGCTTCGCCGAGTTAGACAAGCAAACAAATAATTCGTGGTTTAAAATAATATCGTGTTCCTGAAGTTATTGTCGAAAATTATCTCGAATATTAAAATTTTACTGCTATTCTTTAGGACATTCTACTATAATTTTTATCAAAATAACACAATTTGCTTAATTTAATTTTCCTATATTAATTGGTTTATATTAATTGGTCCTATATTAGTGGTTTAGCGGTAGAACGTCAGTGCGCTATACTGATGACCCGGGTTCGATTCCCGGCATGGAATATTTTTCACTAAGTTGGTCTTTGCGCCTTTTAAGCAAAAAAAAAAAAAAAATTTGAAATTTGATTTTCATTTGAAATTAATTTTCTAATTTTATATAATCTATATATTTAAAACACAAATGTGTTTTTTAGTCATCTGCCCTGATCTTTCTGCTGAACCAGTTTTACTAATATTTTTTTTTTAAACTGAAAGCTCTTCCTTTGTAGATGTGATCGCACTATCTGTTTTTTTTTTTAATATCCCCACTTTTATATTTTAATTTTAAAAGCATTTTAAGAAATTTCTTCAAAATGATGAAAATTAGATAGCTTTCATTATTGCAGACAAGAGAGAAATAATGAGGTATTTTTAACTTTATTCATGCTATTTTCTGATAAAAATTCAAAATTTTTGATAAAAATTGTTGTATTGGGTTTAGTGGCGCAAAATAATGTTAGGAGCAGAATATTATATTAAGGACATAATAACGGAAAATGACATACTGCTTTTGAAAACACGCATTTTCCCTCGTGAATTTTCTGTATTGTTTTTCCTTCTGCAGGTGTACTGATATACTAAGTTTCAGACACAAGGCGAAATGCTTATTTAATTGAAAATGAAGTCATATTTAAAAGAAAACGATGATTTTGTTAGATAAAACTAAACATTTTAACACAAATGCGTCTAATGAATATAAATAACGAAATTTTTACTCTCCGGAAATGAGATTAGAATCTCAAGTAAAGAGTGCGTCTGTTCACATAAAAGCTGTTGCTGACAATCGTGACTTCAAGTTTTGAGTTAAAATTATTTAAAAATGATCAAACAAAGTACAATTTTTTTTTTTTTTAAATGATGAATATGGATATCAGAAGTGCGTATGCAAATTTTGAGAAGGTGAAAATTGCTGTTTTCATTCCGATAATCCAAGCATAAGAGCCTCAATTGATAACCACATCCTAATAGCTGATCTTTATTATATTTTACCGATTAAGTATCTGTGTTATAAAGAACAAACGTATCTGTTCATAACGCTGACGTCATTTTGCGAATGGCAACACTTCACGATCAAATTTCGGTCTTGAAATTTTCACTACTGCAATTTTTTAATGTTCTGACCATCGTACATTTTCAAATGCAATTTGTTTAAAAACTGTATTCATTGACTGATATATTATATTTTTAAAATGATTTTTAAGCATGATTTTTTTTAAGTTTATCTTATCACGTGCCAGTTTCAATACATAATAATAATAAACATTTTGCACATAAAGCAACAAACATTTTTCAGCATTTGTTTCTGACTATTTTTGCATAACGAAATTAATACTTCCTTTATAAAAAAAAAAATAAAAGAATAATATTGAAAAAACACAAATCTAACATATTTGTAATAGTACAATTTAAATTTTTAGATCACCAAATAGGATTTATTTTTCAAATGGAATTAGTTTGCAAAGTTCATCTCAGTTTACTGATTGTCTATGGCTTTAAAAACAATTTTAAAGCATGAAATATTTTTTAATTTATCTATATCGCGCGGAGCTCGATTACGAAAGATTAATCCGTTTACCCTTAAAACAAAATAAAGAATTCATCATTTTCTTACGGCTAATATCCATTAAAAAAACTTCCCTATGAATAAATAAATAATATAATATAAGTAAAACACAAATTTACCAGACATGTATAAGCTCTGAAATTATCAGAATATAAAAGGATGCCATAAGTAGCAAAATCTTGGCAAATAACTCTTAGCATGCGGCTAATAAGAAAATGTCGCTTTTGATAAATTTCAAAAATGTATTTGATTGTATAATTCGTATTTTCCATATGAGAAATGCTTTTTTAATATAAGTGGTCAATTTAAAAAAATTATTGCATATAAAAAAAACATTAGTTTTCAATTGAAAAAAATGATTCCACCTACATTCTTTAACCCGGGAAGCCCGGGTACGGTCCCCTAGTTTTAATAAAGGAAAAGAAAATAATTTAAAACATATGTGATTTCACAGCATAGGATTTCCTGGTTAATTTAATACGCATTTAGCTCACATAAGTATATCTATTTTTGTATTCGTATTTATGTGTGTTATGAGCGATTATGTGCATATTGTTAAATTATAGAAATATATTCCGCAAATCGGGCAACTTCTCTTGATTCCCCCCCCCCCCCCCCCCAAGTCCAGTAATTATTCTTGTTAATGGATATCTGTTTATTTCTTTCTTTATTGTTTTTGCATGTGTACATTCAGATAAGAAATTTCAAATTTAAGACTTTATAAAACCGTTCCGGACATAAAATATGCATTTTTATGTACCTACAACATATTTTGAAGTAAGACGGTTTTATAACGAAAAAAAAAAAAAAAAAAAGACATTCAGTTGAAAAACAATATAGATTTTAGAACAAAATGCGATTTTTAATCGTTCAAAATCAACAATTATTTTAATGCAAGTCTATCTCATATCATTTTTTTATGCGTCAGTCATTGTTGAAATTTATTTGTAAAAACTATATATAAGTATTTGTAAAATACTTCCCTCCAGCCGGGTTGGTAACTTTATTTCGTTTTTCGTGGCACTGTTGCTATTTTTATTGAAACTGAAAGTTTTGCACTTTAACAATTCTTCGTTATTTTTCAAATTCATACATTGCTTTCTTTCTTAAAAAATAAATAAATAACTATGTACTTATGTAATAGACAGAAAGAAAAACAATTCACTGCAGAACTAAAATAAAATAAACACCTTGTTTATTTATTCATAAAATATAACTTTTGCTTATTTATGCAAGTTTTTGCTTTCATGTTTCTCGAAGTTAAAATTAAAAAAACATATTTTTATGCTTTTCACAGCTATCTTAAATTATATAGTGATTTTTTTCTTTTTCATTATTAATGGAAGGGGTATGGATGTTGCTCGGTTTAATCAGTCAATATTTAAAAATAATGGTTTTCCCGCCGATATTTTATTTATTTGGGTATTCCATCTTTTTTTATCAGTTTCATTATTTTTGTGGTTCATAGCTTTTCAACCTCCGATATTCTGGTATTGGATTTTACGCTGGTGTTGTGGGAAGTGAGCATAATTTAATGTATTGCTTGATTGGTATTTAGAAACGTGGGGCAAAAGCGCTACTCCCCACTACCTGACAATTGTGGCGATCCGTTCATAGGACGATGCACTTTGGGAACGAAAATGCATTTTAGTCATTAATTGCAATTTAAAATTTGAAGACAAAGAAATAATTAAAAAAACAAACAAAATTTTGACTATTATTACTAGGGGATCCTTCCCTTGTTACGCAGGTAACCTTTTTTTTTTTTTTTTTTTTTTTTTTTTTTTTTTTTTTTTTTTTCTTTTTAATTGAAAACTCTAATAGACTTTTTAGATTAGAGTATTAAGATTTTTTAAATTATTTAACTTACTTTTAATTAATTGTTTTGCTCATACTTAACCTCGTTTCACCTAGTTTTAATATTAGGTTTAGAGAAGCTGTCAATTTGTTAGGTTTCTGAAACTGTACTTAAAAAGTTAGAGAATACAAATATACAATCTTTTAGAAATGTGTATTGTTTTTAAATAAGATAATGATTTGGATACATACTGAAACCTATTATCTCTAAAATGAAAGAAATATAACGAAAACGCCAAGATGACGGATATCAGTCAAAATATATTCACGCAATTAGCGCCCGCAAACGCAAATTTTATATAAATCCGATTTGCAAATAATGAAACCCTTTCACATTTTATATTCTTTCCGTGGGAAAACAGAAAATACAAAATGTTACTGAATATATAAAACTCTCTCTTAATTTTTATTTTCAAGGACACTTGCGCTGCTGTTGGATAAAATTCTTTTGAGGAAATACATGGGTCACATCTGGCAGTGGGAGAGAAAGGGTGTTCTTGCCTGTCTATACTATAGTGCTGGTTGTCCATTCATCTGCCAGCTTCTGTTTCCTTCCTCTGTCTCCTTATTCAAAATATTATGTGCACTTTTCGTACATTTGACATTGAAATTAGACATTCAAGTATCCAAGTTGTTATATGGACTTTTCAAGAGGTCTATATTTAAACTTAATTTTTAAAAAATATATATATGTAGGATTATGTTATATTCAAGGCCTTCGCTAAGGAGGATAGGGGGAGACCTATCAATCTCCCCTCCTTTCCACACATAACACATACTAAGTTAGAGATTTCCTTTAAACCTGGGAAAACCCTAAACTCAATTGGCAAATTTGTTAAATTATTTTCTTCTTAAATATATATATATATATATATATATTTATAGTAAAACTAGGGATGTAACGAATAGTAATTTGGCGAATACAGAATATTGCATAAAAAATGAAAGAAAAAAAAAATCCTGAATTTATTCGGCTAAATATCCAATAATTTTCGATAACACATTTTCTGAATTTAAGAATGAAAATGGCTATCATTGATGTGTCAGAAAATGCCCAATTTGGATTTGAGAAAAACATTGCATAACAAAAGAAATAAAAAATATATTATCACGAATTTATTCTGCTAAATAGCCAAATATTCAATTGAGGCATTCGGCAAAAGGGTTGAATATCATCGAATAGTGGCCGAATATTCGTTACATCTCTAAGTAAAACCTATAAAAATCACTAGGGAAAAAATATCTAGTTTTAGACAAGTTTCTGCCTTAGCAGATAAAATTGTACGATATTTCTTCTATCGGAACAGTAAAAATTTTCCATTTAAGACAGGTTTCTGCTTAATTAAGGCTCAGGTTAAATAGACACGGTTGGCAAACGCCAATAATTGACGTGGTAATTTCAAAGCATAGAATTTAGTGTGATGTTTGATAAGAACCCGGTCTGAGGAGACAGAGTAAAACTAAACAATACGAGCTAAAACTGGACGGTTGGCAATCATGATTAAAAATTTTCCATGTTACAAAGACGCGAAGCCCAGTAGCCTTAGTAGTCAGTGCGTCGCTCTACCACGCTACATGTCCCCAGTTCGATTCCGGACTACGGATTGAGCAAGGTTCACTCAACCTTTCATCCCTTGTGGGTCGATAAAATGAGCACCTAATTCACTTGGGAACTAAATACTGAGAGTCTGCATTAGGCTGACCATCCGACCTCGATGTATGCTGTAAACAGGGTTCTCGCTGCCGCTCACCATTGCGCAAAATCGCGACAAAATGTTTCATTTGGTGAGTAAACTTACAATCTGGCTCGCCACATTGCGAGTGCTCAATTTCTGCTCTGTTTGTGTGTATGTCAATACGCTCGAGACTTATCCGCGTTTCTGAACGATTGATGTAGCTTTACATGTTCAATCGCACCGTGCCATTTACATTGATCTATTTATAGAGATACAGACTCTATATCAGTTCAGCTCAGCAACAGCCAAAGACACAAAAAGGATTATGCGATAGATTTTTGTAAGTTATCACTGTCTATGCGCCGACGTCGCTCTGGTAAAAACAAAATTACTCGCAACAAGTGCCAAATACTGAAAAGTTTTGCTGGAATGTGGTGTTAAAATTAACCATACTATTTATTAGTTGTACGCAAAGAATCATTTGCCATTCAATTTTTTCTATCGGTCGAAATCTCATAACAATTTTTAGTTTATGTTTTCACAACGGTAAATCAAAGATAGCTATTTTCAATAGCAATCAAAGACTGCTAAAAGAATGTCTGAAACATTTACACATTTAGGAGGCATTTAGAATGTATTTATTTTTAATAATTTAGCGGATAGTTGAATTTCTATTTTTGAGTAATTACAAAAAAAAAAAAAAAATGTTATTTTAGAACATATTCAAAAAATGGATACAATACAGGGGCTTAAGATAGATTTTTCAGTGTTTCACCTTATTTTGCTAACGTTTATTTTCATTTGGCTACTGTTTTTTTATTTCTTATTCGCCAAATCGCTAATGTTGGCCAAAAGCCCAGCGAGAACACTGGCTGTATAGCACCTCGGGGACCAGGGTCAAGAAAACAGGAATGGACACTGCATTCCCTAATCCTTAATGGATCGTATAGCCATAGGTTTAATTTAGTTTTAATTACATAGGCGTCGTCAAAGTGGCAATAGAGGATTATTGCCCTTGCCTTGATTTTGAAATTTAATTGGCTAAATTTTCCTTTTCTTTGATGATTTTGACATAATTAGTAAAATGCATTCTTCACAGGTGACAAAATAATTGAACGCCAAGAGAAAGAACTAAGAATTTTTCGCCGGGGGTTGTAGGGGGTGCTTCCTTTTAACCCTACCCCCGCATTATTGCTTCAATTTTTTTTTCTAAAATGCTAGTACAAATTTAATTTTGAATAGTTAATACTTTTTAATTGTTAAATTTCTGTATTACTTTTTATGTCGATATGTTCTAAATTTATCTTGAGCTACACCTTCTAATAAAAAATGTTTAGTTAATCTTATTTCTTGTTTATAATCTCTATTTTAAAAAATGCCGCCAAGACTGCGGACCGCAGCCATATCTGTTCCCAAATCTTGCCCCTCCTTGGATCTCGTTCTACCGGCGTCCGTACCTTGTTAGTTTGTCGCTTATCGATTGCGGTGAAGGTTCATTATGATAATACAGATTAAGGATTTGCTTTTCAATTTTGCGAAGCAATTATCCGTTTCACGTGAATTGCATACCTGGAAGAGAAAATACGTCGTCGAAACCATTTGTGTGTGACGTAATGGGCGTGGTGAAGATGATTGCTAACGAGCTCAATTGATGTACCTCCAGAACATTACCCGCACGCAAAATTCTATTTTCCGATTTGCCCCGTGAGATTCCCTCTCGTCTCGGGAAAACTCTTCCTGGAAAGGCCGGTATTCGAGAAGAAGATGAGAGAACTTTTATTAGATCTTGGGATTCGAGTATTTTAAAATTGTGTATCTTGAAGACTTTGCAGTTTTATGGAAACTGAAATGCTTGAAAAATTTTCGACTATCATGACGGATTTATTAAACTGTTGTTAATTCGCATGCAACTTTCACGAAGAAAATGCTTAATATTTATCTGTTTCAGTTTGATCGAAAGTTTTGAATAACCAATTTAGTTTTAAATTATGGGTGGGAAGGGATTTTGATTTCCTTGATTTGTTGTATATTATAAACGGTACTCTCTTATCGCTGCCCACTAGCAAATGTTTGAACCGTTAGTTTTAGAGGTATGGTTCCAATTAAAAAAATTCCTTCAATATTGTTCTTAATCATATGAAAAATCCATTGTAGAGGTATAGTTATTGAAAAAATTCCTTCAAATATTGCTCTTAATCATATGAAAATCTATTTTCTTCAAAATAGTTATTTTGCTAAATAGTTACGAAAGTTGAACGTTTGTACCTATTATACATCTTATTTATTACCTATTATACGTCTTATAAGTTAGAAAAACTTTCTCGATGCTCTAACAAGTAAAACAGTAAAGAATTCCTTCTTACACTACCAAAACTTACCGAATTATGATACTTTGAATTCTATAAATTTTCTAAAAACGCGTAGAAGAGTTTAATTTTTACTGTTTTACTTGTTATCGAACATGGTGAAATTTTTTCTAAATATAACTTATGCCCCAACGACTGTGTAAAAATTTAAATTTCGCAACTTAAAATAATAATAAAAATAACTAATCTTACATAAATGGGAATATGACGAACAGCATTTGAAACATTTTTATAATTAGAACTATACTTCTATATTAGGGTGTCAACGATTTTAATTAGAAGATTTAAATCAGTGATTAAATCGTGATTTTAGTCAACTGATTTTTCTTACAATTATTGATTAAAATCTTCTATATCTTTAAAATGACATAAAAAGTATTAAAATCTAAGATTAGCATAATTTGCAAACTTTTCATAGGTGTTTTGTCTTATGAATAAAAAACAACAACAAAAAAGCTGTAAATAATTGTTTCTAAATTTGATTCCTTAGGCTCATAAAAAAAAAAACAAGTACAGTAAGCTTGTAAAAAGCAAGTTTTTTTTCTGCATAAAAAGCATTTCGTTTAAAAAGGATATTTAAATCTAATATAATTTGCGATATCGTAATTTCCTTTAAGTAATCAAATTATTCATTCTTTTATATAAAATAAGCGTAACAAGTATAATAAATTTCTGCAAGTAAAAGAATAAATAGCCAGTATCTTATTTTCTCATTCTACTTTTTTGCAATAATAAATTTATAGAAAATTGGAACTAAAGAAGAATGAAAGAATGACATTTGCTCAACAGCTGTTGTAAAATAATGCATGAGAGGAAAAAAAAAACTAAATGGTATAAAAATGTTAAGCACAGCATGAGCTTCTTCAGTAACATCAAATAAAGAAATCAGGGATTGAAAAGACAGCAAAACTTTTTTCTTTTTTAAATTTGAAACATTGAATACTAATAATGGGATTGAAAAGACTGCAATTTTTTTTTCTTTTTAAATTTGAAACACTGAATGATATTAATGCTGTTATTTAAGGTTTTGAGAATTTCAGATGTAACTGGCTATTCTTATGTTTAATCTGCATGTTTGTATGAATGGGTGTAACTCATTTTCCTATTTTTTTCAGTTAACATACACATACATGCGTGTAAATTAAGATTTAGGCGATTAAATGTAATTTTTATGTGTGTAAGATAACATTTAGGAGATTAACAATATTTTTTATGTGTGTAAGTTAAGATTTAGGCGATTAACAGTAATTTTTCTTAGTACAAATTCAATATGAGCTGCAAATGATATTTGCTTTGTTTTTTGTTTGTGTGTTTATTTATTTGTGCTACTAACTAATTAAGTTATACTTATTTGCAGTTTTTATTCTGCAATTACTTCCTATTCCCTCTTGGCCATTTTTTAAGGGCGCAGCACCCTGCCCTTTTTTAAATTAACAAAATGCATGCTCCTTTTTTTTTTTTTTTTTTTTTTTTTGTGTGTGTGTGAAAGTCACCTTTAGTTGTACCCAGAGATTTCTTATAAAAAAACTTCCAGCATCTGCAGTTTCCTGTCCTAAACTTAAATGAAGTATGAAAGGAAATTATCTTTACACACACACACACAAAAAAAAAAAAAAAAAAAAAAAAAAAAAAAAAACACGCATATTATAGATAATCCTGACCTGTTACATCATTTATCCAGTTATCCTATACTGGTCAGAACTGTACCAGGTAATCGGAAGTCTTCTTTACATCTTTTTGAAAATATTCAATACGGCTGAATAGTGCTCGTAATATGAGAACAAAAGGTATGCCCTCTCGGCAGACAAACATATGTTATTTAATTGAATTTCAGGAAAGCTTTTAATTAGTTTTTCTGTAATGACTTTTAAAATGCACTCTCTGTGTACAAAGTGAACTCTAATTCTGAAGAGATTCTCTCAGAACTACTAGAAATCGAATTATTTAACTGCAGCGCCATGTTTTATGTTACTGTAATTTTTGTTTACCTCTTAAACTTATTTCATTTAATATATCGGCATTTGTATTGCTACTTTTCATTAATTTATCTGTGCAATTGAAAAGTTATTACTATTTGCTCTGTTTCCGTAGAAAGATTTAATTATTCAAAGACTATATTTTATTCGTATAATTCTTTTATTTTAGCATAAATAAAGCTTCCGAATTACTTTTCTTTCTGTGTAAATAAGGCTTTTTCTTCGAAAATGTTGCCTCAGACATATTTGCATTGGCTCTTTTTATCAGTTTACGTGATACAAATACAAATGGAAAGATTATTATTTAAAATTCTGAAAATAAATATTGTGAGATAAGTGTCTTTATTGAGTTTTGGCATTAATTACTTTTTACACACCATATTTTCTGTTTATCACATGATTGTTCTCTAAAGCTAAATGAGAAAATTGTCATAATTCAGACTGTATACGCTGAATTCTGAAATTATCTTTAGTGATTGTATTTCTTTTAATGCTTAGTTGGGTCCCCCCCCCCCCCTTTTTTTTTTCACCATTATAAAACTGTTTGATTATATAGTTTCTGAATAAAAACATCTGCCAATTTCATGCGTTTGCAAACCAAAGTTAATTTAAAGAATTGTCAGAAATTAGTCAGTCTGAATTTTAGAACTTCGGATTGTCTCGTGATATGCACTCTTTTATAACATAGATATGTCAAAGTCAATAACAAATTATAAAATATTCAAATTAAAAAAAAAAAAAAGTTTAAAGGGTACCGCGTCTCCTTAAATGCATAAAAGGTAACTTTCGAAATGTCGAAAACTCAGTTTTAAAAACTATTTTCAGGTCGATACTTATATATAATCAGTATCTTTAAACATATATACAGGGGTTGCATTCTATAGGGAAAATTTTATTGTTCCTACCACTGATTTGAAAATAATACCTTCATCGTAATTTTCTATAACATATGTTAAATAAAATGATCATGAAGATTACTGATTAAAGTTTCTGGTAGAAACAATAAAATTCTCCCTATATAATGCGACCCCCTGTATATATCAATATTGGAAAAGGTATTTTCAAATCATTATTCTGAATTATGACCTCCTCTGTCCCCTTTTTCATTTTACTTTTGTTATTATTCCATTAAAGGGAATAGATCACTGAAATTTAAACCATTTGGAATGTGTTATGATTAAATGATGTAAAACTAACGATGTGGAGAATTGTTTTTGATTTCTTTAAATAGGATTTCTATGCATTGTTTCTACAAATATTTATTACTTTTACAAATTCTTGTTGCCACTAGTTGAAAATTAATATCTGTTTATTTTATTAATGTACGTTACCGAAAATATATTCTACAGCAAAAACATTTTAAATTAATTTTATGTTTTCACTTTTTAAATACTAAACGAAAAATCGTAATCAGAAATGAAAGTGTTTTTTTTTTTAAACATTAATCATGTTGCAGTTCTTTCTATTTCAACAAAATTTCGATTTATCATTGTGGTAATGTTAAAATATATTAAATATGGTTTTAAATGGATTTGATTGCGGTCCAAGTAAAAAATATATACAATAAATTGTTTTTTATTGTTGTTCTTTATATATATTAGCTGTAATTATTCAGTTTATACTCTGTTTAACATACATAATTTATAACCACATCTAAATGATACAACATTTCCAGATACTTAATTCTAATTTTAGTATTTTTCGCTTTGCATTTTATTATTATTATTATTATAAATCATACTCATTGTCATTAGCGTTCACTTTAGCTCTGAAAAAGTGTTCGTCCGCACCCTAAATTCAGAAAAAAAGGGGTGGGGGAGTTCTCCTGAAGTAACACAAATCCTTAACCCATTTGCATCATTAGTGCAATCATTAGTTATGCGTCAATTCAGGAATTTCTTTTTTATTTAGTAATTCCGAATTAATACCAGAAATTCTGCATAGTAATTTTTGTTTTATTTAATGACAGGACGTTTTGTGATTATACATAAACTAAAAATTAGTAAAAATTCTTCTTTCGGAATTTCCGGTATGGATTCGGAATTTCTGAGTAAAAAGAAATCTCTAAAATGCACTCGAATGATGCAAATTTGTTAACCAACAATTGTACCATCACATATTAGGTCAAACAATCAAAATTAACGAATTGCCGTTCTTTCTGTCTGATTTTTTTCAAATAAATATACGAAAATGTTTCACTTTTGTAGACGTCTTAAGAAGGCGATTACTTTATTCCTATTTTGATGGAATAAGAAGAAAAAATATTTTTGGCATCTGATGGCCACTATAATGCATTTATCGTGACTTTATATACCCTGTAATGGCTGAAGATTTCATGTAATGTTGCAGGGTGCGTATCCTTATAATTGAAAAAGGTTTCTAAGGAGAATTTAGATCTTCTTAAAATGTACAAACTACAGTAGAACCTCGATTATCCGAAGTAATTGGGACCGACCACTTTTTGGAAAATCGAAATTTTTGGATAATCGAGAATGCTTCAATTTTAAGATTAAGGTCAAATATGTGCGCTATTTCTTAGTATTGTAACAAGTGCTTAATAAAAATAAATCAATAGCAAAATACAAGCAAGAATAAATACGTGAATAGATTACCTGAATTTTAATTTTGATATAAGTACCTTTTGCATATTTAACAATGGCTTGAAACAATTTTTTTTTGTTCTTGTTGAAGTTTTGATTGCCTTTGCATTGCAGCTCTATCATGAAGTTTTTTTTTAAGATTATTGGTTCACCACAGGGTTGTTTGGTTTAAACCACGCTGGTTTAAACCGTGATTTAAACCATGGTTTAAACCAAGTTGTTTTTAAAAAAAACCATGCTGGTTTTTTTCCATCTGGTTTTTTTCTCTTTTCCCCTAATGTTTTCATTTATTTTACACATTATTGAAAAATGCAAAATCCAAGCTATGCAGAAGCTACAAGCAAAGCTTTAGAAAAATGATGAATTAATAAATTTGTAAAGTGACAAAGATTTTTAATCAATCAAACTTTTCTTATAAGCTTTAAATCTATATGGCAGACTAGAAAAAAAAATAAGTAGTTAGTTTTGTTTCTTCTTCTTTTAGCCAAAATGGCAGATTTGAGATAAAAATACACTTTTATTACTTAGATTGCTTGATTAGTTAAGATTTACTAAGGATTACATTTAGCCTCAATGATGACATAATCATAATTATTCTCACCATTGGTTACTCTTTGTTCTGTTTGCTGTATGGGCATTTGGTTTAGTAAGCCTTTGTTTTTCTTGCATTCTTCATTGGGATTGGGGTTTTGCATTATGATTTTATTCTGTTACCAGCAGGGTTAGCACGGTTTAAATCAATTGGTTAAACAACTGGTTTTTTAGAAAAAATCTAATATTTTCTCATTTTTGTAATTTAAGTGCTTCAAATTATTGGATATAAATAATTTCTACTTTTAACATCTTATCCCTCACTATGTCACCGTGAGACATTGTGAGTCTAGGTTATATTTGTATGGATGTAGAATGCAAATTGCATGTGTTGATGAACATATCTGAAGTTCTAAAGAGAAAATTTAAAACATGTGAATTTAGCAAAGATAAAATAGATTAAAAATATTCAATATTTTGAATAAAATATTTTCCTTTGAGAAAACGCAGATTATTTACAATTAATAACATAAAATGACCATTAAGATTTCAATCAAGCTGTAAAAGAAAATTTTCTTGATTGGGGAGATTAAGGCTGTTTGTTCTCAACTGCTCTACTCAACAAGCGCATAACGCTGTGACAAATTTACAAATTCATTTTTTAACAGAAAGATATAAAATTGGAAGACCTGACTATGGAAGCAATTTGGAATCGAACTGTGTTTTCCATTTTTGATAAATAAATTACTTATTGAGTTATAAGCAATTTTGATCACGTGACAAATATGTTTTTAACCTTCCTTGAGTAATTATTCTTCTTTCGCCTGGAAATTCGGTTCAAAACGCCAACTTTGACACTATTTTCTGAAAGATCTATTGGTTTGCAAAGAAAAACGCAAAACACAGTTCAATTACATAGTTTCTGAAGAACAGCATCTGCTAGTTTCATACATTTCCGAACAAAAATAAATTAAAACTTATGTCATAAAGTTGTCCTTTTGGATTTGAGAACAGCCTTAAGAATGAAAAAGAAACTCAAGATATGAAGTTGAATAAGAGTAATTGAAAAATTGGGTGCTAGCGAAGCACCTGTTTACTTTTAACTAAAATATGCAATAAGCTATATTTAAATCGTCTATTGCATAATCGAATCCACTATTTAGATCTGACAAAAAAATAGGGGGAAATCGAGATAAGGCTCGCTTGAGACATAATAGAAAAATGTCTCATAAAAAAGCCTAAAAAGATATATTATTAATTTTTAGTTTAGACATTTAAAAGTAATACGTATTATAACATAGCTTAGAAAGAAAGCCTGTGTATTAAGTCTGATGGCTGTTTAAATGTTTTAGTGCATGACGACTTTTATAAATCTGCTTTCCATTTTAATATCAATGTTTTCAGTAGTCTAAAAAGCTGGTAAATAGGTATTTCTGTTCTGTTTATTTCACTGTTGCCTTTTTTTTTTTTTTTTTTTTTTTTTTTTTTTTTTTTTTTTTTACCTGGCAGTTTCAGAGGAGAAGTGTCAAATGACAATACACAATACTTCTTGAAACATGTAAAGACTCTACTGCTAAATTCAAATCATTCCAGGAATTCTTTATAAAAAGCTTTACTTTCAACAAAAGATAATAATTGTTCATGTAGTGTTCTAACAGAAAAATCAGATATTTAAAATTGCAAATTTTTCAAAGAAATTATTTTGAATAGCCATGAGAAAGTATATTATATTTATTAAACTACACCATATACTATTTATTTATTTTATAGTATACTAGTAATCAAAAAATTGTTTATTAAGATTTTCAAAGTATCAATGTTTCACTATGTAGAGCATTTTATTAATGGATCATAAGACATAGCTTTTACTAAAAATGTTTAAATTTTAAATTATTTCAATTTTCTACATAATTGATTGTAATTATTTAATTTAAATTATTTTTAAATGAAGTTATATTACTTATATATCCAACAATGTTTATTTTTTTTTTCAATAAATACGTATGTATATGCAATAGGAAAATATATCTAAAAAAAAACCCAGTTTAAACCAAAAAAACCTGGTTTAAACCAAAAAAAACGTTTTTTTTTTTTTTTTTTTTTTTTTTTTTTTTTTAAACCGGGTTTTTTACCAACTCTGGTTCACCAGTATCGCAGTCATTCTGCTGCTTTCTGCATAAAACTTTTTCAGTTTTGCAGCATCTCTCTTTATAACAATAACCGCTGCAATACCAATGTCGCATTCTTGAGCTTCTTTTGTCATATACTATCACCCGATTCTACGTGATTTATAATTGGATTTTTTTCTTCTATATTTAAAGTAATGCGGGTTTTTTTCTTTGACACGTGATAAAAATGATAAATTTTACTCTAGTAAAAATCTCGTACAGGAGCCGGGAGCTCGAGTTAAATTCAAAGAAGTTCTAAGAAAGGGAATTAAAAAAGAAGCTTTAAAAATGTATTTCGGTTAACCGAGAGTTTCGGTTAAAATAGTTTCGGATGAAAGAAGTTCTACTGTACTTAAATTCCTTAAATTTTCTCGAGGCAAAATCTAGCAGCTTCATTTATTTAATTAACTATGCAATAGCAGAAAACAGAGACATATTTTACATAATGGGTGATAATACTCATGTATTATCATCTTTCTTGACTAAGTGTTGCTCGAGAGGCTAGTTTTTAAAGGAAATAAGACAAAAATCTTCTCATGCTTACAAAGATAAAGTTCAAAGGATTACTGCCATTCTAAAATTTAAAATAAATAAATAAAAATTAAGAAGTATATATATCTCATGTATGTGAGAGAACATAACTGACCAACTGTACTTTCGATTGACCTCCCATTTGGCGAATATGGTACAGACCACTGTCGAAAAAACTTTGTAGATAGATTTTCATATAAATCCAGGGCTCGAAACGCACCGAAGCAAACCTGAACGATATTCTGATTCGTGAAATTATGACACATATTATTCCGGTTCGTGAAATTATGGTAATTATCGCTCCAGTTCGTGCAATTATTAAACCATATTGTGACAATTCCTGAAAAATAATTAATATTTCCGTTCCGTTTAAGGTTCCTTCGAAAAAATGAATAGAACATACGACACTTAACATAACTGTGATAAGCCACTACCTATACCAACGACTGTGATGCGATTGCGATAGTTCCTACTCCAAGTGAACGAGTCATCGGACTATTAAATTATAAGAACTAACTCTTAAAACAGCATCGAAAAATTCCAAATGTGCTAGGCCTATCGAAATAACTTAGTCTTTCATCGTCAGGTACAAAGAAGATGTACTACTGCTATGAAAGCAGCAACAAGATGGAAAGGAAAGTAAGGGAAAGTTGAAGAAACAGCAATAGGAAAGTAGAAAACAGCAGCCAATCACAGAAGAGCGTAACCCGAACAGAAGAACACAGAGTAGAGGGGGAATTAGGTAGCAAATTTAAAAAAAAGAAAAATTATATAAAATAAAATAAATTATAATGAAAGGAAGATACACACATGGATAAAATATACGAGAGCACATAAAATAAAATAAAAGTGAAAAATAAGTAAAAAAAAAATATATTAATTAATACAAAAATATATTATATGGCAGGATTGAAAAGGTTTTTCGAAGCTACAGAGAACATTGTGGAATCGGAATGACAAAGAAAGATTATTTTCTTTCGAAAGGCCTTGCGCATTGGAAATTTTTTTATGGTGTTTTAAGAATATATTTCAGTTCTTACTGTTTCGCACCAGTTTCACTTAATTCTTTTATTAAATAGTTATGACAGTCCACACATCCAAGCTTTTAAATTTTAATTTTTTGATCTAACGAAGATGGAAGCATGCTGAATAATGAGACACTATAGCTTATCGTGCTCTCTGTAACTGTTTTATTATTATTTAGAATCTTGAATGCATTTTAGCCTCCGGTACGGTATGCTATTTCTTTCTCCCAGCTATTTTGTGTTTTCCAAATAATAACGTTACCTTACAGAAGCCAGCCGTAAAACAAAGCAGTACGATTCAATACTCTATAGCAATTTTTTTAACTTCTAAGCATTGCACATTTTCGATTTTTATACCGTCGTATTGGGGGAAAAAAAAGTTCTTTTAAATGCATTTTGTTTGAAAACTGTATCTCCATTTATTTTTGAAATATTAATTTTTTTGTAGTTTTTAGAGCCATTTGCTTAATACTGGCAACGGAAGTACTCCATTTCTGTAGAAAGCAAAGGAAAATTAGTTCTAAAATAGTAATTATATATTTTTGTTGTCATTTTCTCATAACAACCGAAAATGTAATTAAAATAAGTGCTATTTTGAAAAAAAAATATAAACGAATGATTTCTGTTAAAACAATGAAGCTATTATAAACTATATTTAATTCTAAGTATCTATGAATCATTAGATAGCCCTTTTTTTTTGTTTTTGTTTTTTTCTTTTCTCGATTTTCTTGAATGACGGCGTCTTTTTGCTGCATTTATGCATTATTTCGCGATAGTGATGTGCTATGCATGCTTTACTGAAGATATTTAAGAGTAGATCGTAAATGTGGAATTCTTAAGCGGATGTGAATGATGTCATTTTACATAAAATAAAATGTGTGCTTCAAGTCTTAAAATTGAAATATGTTTTGTACTGCAGAAGAGTCCCGCTTAACCAGGGTTGCAAAAAAGCCGGCTAAAATCAAAAAAAGTCACGCCGGTGGCTTTTATTGGTTTTAACCGGCTTTTTTTGGCCAAAATTGGCCTTTTTTGGCCATAACTGGCTTTTATACAACGAAGCACTGTAATTATAAACTACATGTTTTAAAAGTGTTTTTAATTAGTTTTAATGACAATTGATTTAGAGTTTAATAAGTAACCCAACTTCTCAATTATAAAGACATTAATACTGGAATAAAACTGGTTTTGCTGGTGATTTGTAGTCCAAATAGCAAATATGTCAGCTAAATTTTAAAAGGGCAATACCAACTGCTTTATCTGGTTTACACTGACCTTTACCCCCCCCCCCCCCCAACCCCCAATTTTTACTGCTTTATAAAATTAAAGAGGACAATGGTTATTTAGTTACATGTTTTATTACTTAATTTTAAGACCTATTAATATACAAGTCTTATTTTATTTGTAGTAAACATATAAAATTATAAGTACATAGTCATTTAATAAAAACACCATTTCTCACTACTAAAAACATTATGAATAGCATATGCATGAATACGCTTAGCAACAAGCTTTTCAAAATTTTATTTAGAGAATTTATTTTTTTCTTGTTTAAATGCTCCATTTTTTATACATTTATGTACCAAACTCTCCTCAAATATATATCCTTTCTAATTTCTCTTTTAACATTTATAACTTTATCTCTCCATATGGACACATAAGAATGTTTCCAGAGTTTCCATGGTGTGCTACATTTTGTCATTGTTTAATTAAATATAATCTTTAAAATGTGTAGTATATGTGTAGCTATATAATATGTAATTTCAAAACACCAATTTGGAGTCTAACTTATATTCTTTTCAATATTTATAATTTTTTTTCACACATAATTCCCTTCACAGTTGCCTTCCAGAAGTTATAAAGACTTATTTATTTGACAAAAATTAATAATTTTTTTAGTAGAAAATATTTTTAATTGTATTAAAAATCAATTGATCCAAATTTAAAACGAATTAGCTGTAAACCAACTTTTAAAAATAAAAGCCGGCTTTTTTTAAGCGGTTAAAACCAATAAAAGCCGGCCGGCATTTTTTTGGCCTGGCTAAAAGCCGGCAACCCTGCGCTTAACCGAGTTATTTTCTTCTGATGGACTGGTGGCTTCCATTATTATGAAACAGTCATTATAAATGAAGTGTTAGGTGAAGATAAAAGAGCAGTCGTAAAAAGTTAGAACTCTGATTTTCTGGTCAGAATGGGGGGAAAAAATGACCATAATTTTTTTTAATTATTTTTAAAAAAATTAAAAAAAAATAAATTATGGTCATCCCCCCCCCCCCCCATTCTGACCAGAAATCAGAGTTCTAACTTTTTACGACTACTCTTTCATCTTCACCTAACACTTTATTTATAATGACTGTTTCATAATAATGGAAGCCACCAGTCCATCAGAAGAGAATGAAGTAATGGGAAATCCGGGGGCAACACTAAATTCTGAAAAAGCAGAATTCCTGTTCTTTAGTTTTATATTGTTTTTGCATGGTTAGAAATAAATTTGTCTATGCTTAAAAAAAAAAAAAAAAAAAAAAAAATCATCCAACAATATCTTTTGAAATAGCGCTCTGTTTCGTGGATTTTTCCATTTCGAGCCCTGTACAAATCGACCAATGGATTAGGTATTTAATTCATTTTAAGCTCATTTTCATGCTATTTAGAAACCAATCAATTATATAGAGAAAATCACCAACGAAATGTAACAGAGTGATACATATTATGACGGTGTAATCAAGCATTTGTAGCGCAGAGATAACATCTCCCATTTTCAAAACGGAAAGTCCAGATTTCGAATCTTAACTGATTTCAATGTGTCAGAAATTAGTAGATTGTGTATATATATACATATATACACTAGTACATACCAGGATAATGGCTCAAATGCCAGGTTAATGATATTTTACAATAAAATATATTTTGATTTAGAAAAAAAAAAAAACTTTCCACGAAACAGTTAGAAATAAAGTAAACGTAAAAATTGTAACTTAAACATTTTAAAGCGTTGTCAATTTTAAAAGTTTCTTATTTTGAAAATGTCGTTTTCATGGGAATGACTCGCATAAGCTGATAAAAAGATCTCTCCTGATAAAAATCTCCTTTGCGTTCAGTCTGAAAAATAAAATCCATTTAGTTTTAATGCATTCCTTTAGCTAACGATAAAAATGTCTCCCTTAAAAATGACTCGAGCGTATTCTTAACGTAATGGATTTGTGGATTTTTTAAAAAGCAAGGAAGCAAGTTATTCGTGAGATGACACCTAGTTAAATTACTTTTACGCCCGTGGAAACTCTTATTTTATAAATTTTACTGAAACCATTAAGCCACTTTCAAGAGGCGATTTATATAATGAGTTTCCATTCATATTTTACTGTATGATCTAGCATAAAAATACCTAGTTTGATGTAGTATTTTATAACTTCATTTTTCTAACTCATAAAACACTTCATTCTCATTACACAACTTTCATCATTAATTGCTCTTGTAAATAATTCTCCCATTTCCCATATTGACAGACTTCTATTTAACTGTTCCCCAGCATCCCCCACCCCCAAAGATAAAATCAGATTAATTGCATCACCGGTGTGTTCTCAATTACTTTTAACTTTTAAATCACCGAGCACGTTTTGCTACTTAATTAAGAAATTTTATGTCGAACTCCACAAAAGGCCACGTGAGTGAAAGTGATGCAAGAGAGTCTCTTGATTGTCATACAGAATCTTTTCGTTTTTCCAAGACCTTTTGATGAAATCTGATGAAAAGAAATATACGTATCCATTCATTAGGTTGGGTATTTTTTTATTTCCTAGAAATGTCTTTACGATTTTTTTTTTTCTGTATTTCCTAGGAGTTAAACATGCTTTAAAATATCGATATAAATCTCAGAATTGTCGTAAAGAAAGATTCGTGGAGTATTTCAATTATCTTGTAGTTGAATGAATGACCTAGTTTTAATATTTAATGGAACTTTTTCAGAAAATTTTATTTTCTTCTTTCCTTTTATGTTTTACCACATACGCGGGGGTGCAGTAATGAACCGTTAAACCCATCTAGAATTTTGAAATTTAATTAAATTTCTGTTTCTCTAGTGATTTAAAAAAAAATATATATATATATATAAAATTATTTATTTCAAATAATTAAAAATTAACAGAAACAGGAATGAAGAATTGACCGCCAGGGGGATGTCTTCCCCCGCCCCCTGAACATACTGCGTAACTCAAGTTTTAGTTGCTTTTTCTTTGTTCGTGTATTTAAAATTTCTTTTTAACCGAGAGTTAATTGGAAAGCGGCCCCTAGACGAAGAAGGAAATTATTGTTTCAATTCTCGCTCTCTCTTTCTTTTTAATGCTAGTAGAATATCATTTTTGAATATTTAATGTGGGTTTTTTTTTATTATTATTATTATTGTTAAATTTTTGAATAGCTTTTTATATTGGTATGTTTTTAATATATATATATATTCTACGGAAACGGGGAGGGGACATAGCAAGAAAATTCATTTAGCTTATTTTGATGTTTGTATTGGGGGGGGGGGGGGGCTGCGGTCACGGCTGCTGATCACAGCGCTTCTGTTCCGCAATCTTGCCCCTTCCTCAATTCCATTCTGCCTTGTGCCCATATTTTACCTCTTGTTTGTGCCTTGTTTCTTGTTAAATCATATTGCATTTTTTTAAAAAACTAGGGGGCTCTGCCCCCTACAAGCTACACTCACCGACCCCCGTTCAGACACCGCAGACTCTAAAAGCACGCTAATTTGATCGACTTTAAAAAGATTTCGGGAGATTGAATTATAATTCAAAAAACAGTGGCGATCTCCCTGTAAACGGGTCTTTATTCATTTCCCTTTGATTGGGGAATTTTAGGGCCAAAGCAGCTACTGTTAAAAGATACAATGGCTTTCTTCGTCTTTGATTAAATAAAATCAGTTAACCATTTCAAAATAAGCTAATATAAAACGAATTAAATAAACACAGTCTTTGTCTCCCGGTGTTTTTTTACAACGCTATAAGAAAGCTCTTTTAAATAAGACATTTTAAATGTACCGTTTTTAATCTGACTTAATTTTCAGCAAAGTTTTCTTTCTCTTTTTAATATTCACGTGAAAATACTTTTGTTGTTAGAAATGAAATATATTTGAGCTCTCTTAGAATTCTCAACAATAATTGAAAAAAATCATTCCAAAATATCAAATAAATGTCTCGCGCAAATATATTTTTAAACTGTTTTACTATATTTTACTATATATATATATATATATATATATATATATATATATATATATATATATATATATATATATTCATTTTAAATATGACGTACTTTCTCCTATTTAAGACTTCTAATGCATGTTAATCAATTTGTTATTTTACAATGCCGTTTCTCTTTTAAAATTCATGTGTAAATATAGATTTTAATGACGTAATTTTCAATAAGTTCCTGCTTTTTATATGAAATTATTTAATTCTAATTTGAAAGTTTTTTTTTTCATTTATAATAGTCACATGTAAATAAATTTTTAATTTGAAGTAAACGTTATTCTCTGCGCTGTTTATACAGTTGGCAACAGTTTAAAATAATAACGTTTTCTAAAATATATAAAATATATCTCTCAAAATTCAGAAAATTTGAATTTAAAATGGAAAAAAAAAAATCTCAAAAAATGAATCAAATTTAAAAAAATAAATGCAGTCTGCACACCGGGAACTTCTAATGTATAAAATGATCTAAAAATTATTAAATTCCTATGTATAGTTTTTGCTCCTATAAAACTTTTTTAATGGAGCGATTTTGACCAACTTTAACATTAAATATCTCTTAAAATAATTCTTCGATTTGAAAACTGGCTGCATCAGCGTGTTTATCAAACATTTCTCTATAGTACCACCGATTTTCATATTTTTGTATGCAGCATTTTTCTTAATATTAACGAAGAAAGAACTCCGGTCACAAAAAATTCAAAAACAGCGTTGGTGACAGCGTTAGTTACCTTTTTTTAGAATAGAGAGAAATCAGGTAAGGAATCTACTTTTAATTGCACAAATTTATTGGGGGAAATGCGGCAAATTACCGACAAAAATTGTAAATGCACATCGGGATTTCTTTTTTCTTTATAAAATTTATTTCATGCGTGATTAAATTGTTGGTAACATAACACGTATTTCTTATTCACGAAATCTTTGTATTAATTTCGATTTTTATGCTTTAAAATTTCCATTTCAATACCATCACCATTTGTACCGTAAACCTGATAAGAAAATATCATCTAAAGGGGCACATCAGTTGCAAAAATCATGTGAAAACAGCTGATATTGAAGTACCTGTTTCTGAAGAACTGAAGTGATTTCAATATTGTTTTTATTGTTATTAGTAACAATACTAAAAAGGAACTTGAAATATTGCTAATTATAAAGCCAAAAATAAATAAAAATAAGTTTGGAAATTGTTTCAGAAGTTCCCGAGAAAAACTTATTTCCATATCAGTTGTATTTCATGTGATTTCGCAACTGTTGTTGCCTCTTAAGATAACTGCGGTTTTCTGAATTTTTAGATATGTTCAGTATGATTTACAGATATTTAAAGATACTTTTGTTTATATGTAATATTTTGGCACTGTAAAAATGTTGTGATTGTGTCAAAATATACGAGTTTGAATTTGAAAACACCGGTCAGGTTTTTAAAAAATAATAAATAGTTGTCCTATAGTAATACGTAAATATTTATTCTAATAAGTAATTACCGATTTGTTTATTCTTTTTAAAGGCATTAATTGTCTGCAATTATTGATATTATTTATAACTCTTGATTATCTGTTCGCATTTTTCAGTTCCCCCAACCTTCTCCAAGATACAAATGCCGATTTAATGTACAGTAGAGTCCCGATTATCCGAGTTAATATGGACCAAGCTCACCCCGGATAAGCAAAACACTCGGATAAACCGGATTTACACAAATCGTCACCAACTAAGGAGATGAAATGTAAATCTTCACTTAATTCATTCATTTTTATGGTACTAGTAACATTGCTTTGATGTACATTTCCGTTACTTTTAAGAAAAACGAGAAATGAAATTGTTTACTTTGAAAAAGCCCTTGATAGTTTTTTGTTTGTTGAATGTCGATTTTGCTGCAGTTTTTTGGCTGCAGTATTCCGCTACTGCATAGTTACCAATTTCTAAAATGTTTCCTTACCTCTAAAACTTACCAGTAAATTTTGCCTAGTTCAATCGCCGAAATCTAACAATTGTCAACAATTAAATAGGGCAAAAATTTATATTAAATTTTAGAGATAACAAAACCGTACAAATTGGCAGCTGTGTGATTCTATTAGTGTCATGAAAATTGCAGGTGTAGCCTCTTCTTTCTGCTCAAAGTATTAAATTGTTTTTTTTTTCAATCTAACTTATATCTTTGGAACGGATCATTTTCTTCTGATGACAAAAAAAAAAAAAAAAAAAAAAAAAAAAAATGGCCATTTTTTCCCCTCCATTCTGACCAGAAAATTAGAGTTCTAACTTTTTACGACGGCTTTTTCATCTTCACCTAACGCTTCATTTATAATGGCTGTTTCATAATAATGGCTTTTTTCAATCTAACTTATACCTTTGGAATGGATCATTTTCTTCTGATGGACCAACAAAAATTATGGCCATTCCCCCCCCCCCCCCATTCTGACCAGAAAATTAGAGTTCTAACTTTTTACGACGGCTTTTTCATCTTCACCTAACGCTTCATTTATAATGGCTGTTTCATAATAATGGAAGCCACCAGTCCATCAGAAGAAAATAACTCGGTTAAAGGGGAGATTCGGTTAAGCGGAATTCGGATAATCGGTACTCTAGTGTAATTTACAATCTCTATTTACTGTCTCGCTCACTGACTTTTGTTTGTAAGATGGTTAAATGTGTTAGACAAGAGTAGAAATTCTTTTCTGGCACAGCACGACCCTTTTGCGAAAAGAAACCAATCGAGATCAGAAACATAAGTTTATTTGGTCAATTTTTAAATATTTCATTTATATAAATATTATAAGCTTATTATAAAAATATATTAAGCGCTCGTGACACCTTCATATATGCTTTACTGTTTGTTTTCGTTAAGCGAAACCCTCCGCGCATTTGCGCATGCGTCAGGTCTGCTTTGATTTTATCAAAATAGAGGTAAGCGAAGTTTGCGATTAGCTGCGATTTTTAAGAATGCGCGTTTGGAGAAATAATATCGATTTATGTGAAAACGTTTTTGTGGTTAGTACTCGTGTTTGTAAAAAAAGAAAACTCTTAAAATTTTTAAAAAGTTATATAACATTTTTGCTTTTCGCGATCCAAAAGAAAATTAACTTTTATTTATTAATTTTTAATTCTTCTTGCAAATTACATTTAAAAAGCTTATTTGTTAATTAATATCTTTAAATGTTAAAATGTACCTTTAGATCTAAGTTAATTGGTTCGTCAAATAACGCTGAAATCGAATTCATCTATAGCTGTTTTTTCAAAGACATCCTTTTTAACTCTTTTTTTTATTACGCTCATCTACTACTTCACGGCGAATCTTTTTATTGTACAGCTAGAAACACCGTCAGTTTGACTGGCTCTTTTTGTAGTATGAGCTCTCGGAAAAATTAACTCTTCTTTTTCTGCTTCTTGATCACAAAATTGAATGACATTATGTAAAATCTTCTTACTACCACTCCTGAAAGATTTATTTCCACTCAAACTAGCAATTTGAACACTAAATATAAAGGTTTAAATTTGAATTAACCCTTAAATGCCTGGTGTTGCTTCTCGGCAACATACCCAATTTAGGCTCTAAAATACTATTAGAATAATATTGAAGCTATAATGCCTAATGTTGCCGATAAAATGCAGTCTGAAAATATTATTAAATTGATTTTCAACATTTGGATGGCAACACTTGTGCTGTTTAAGAATAAAGATAAATTTATTTTTTCAAATGCTTCTACTTGTTCTTTTTGTTTTGTTTGGAAGCTTGCGAAATACCCTATTTTGACCAGCAGTGAGCAGGTAAAATTTATTTCTTATTAAAGTTCCTAAAATTTTTGTGTGTTTAATATTATAGAATTTTATCAAGGGAAATTATTTTTTCAATTATACACCAGTATTGCCGATTAGTAACAAACTGTTTTTTAGTCGTAAAATATACTTAAAATAAAATATGATTTTTTAAGTATTTTCCCCATGATTTATTTAAAAAATGAAAGCCGAAAAACATTATTACAATGATTTTTGAAAAATCAGGCATTTAAGGGTTAAAATGAGATATTAATAGCTGAACTTCGATTGGAAGTAAAAAATAACAAACAAGTAAGCGCCGATTTTAGTGACAACGCAGACGAGAGTGCCGAAGTAGAATTTCGGAAAATGCCCATCTCAGCGTAACACCTCTTTGTATAGTAGAATCGTTCCAAAGTGCTTGGCGCGGCTTAGGAAAACGTACTACATCTTAGTACATACCATGTTTCACGTTATTTTTCACGTAGTAAACTATGTAAAAGCTGTGATGGTATTGTGATTAAATCTTAATTTGGAATACATCAAAATTTGCTAAATAGATCTATGTTTCTAATTCATAATAATAATAAACATTTTGCACATAAAGCAACAAATATTGTTCAGCATTTGTTTTGACTATTTTTGCATAACGAAATTAATACCTCCTTTATAAACAAATAAAAGAATAATATTAAAAAAAAAACATCAATCTAACATGTTTGCGAAAGACTAATTAACGAAATTAATACTACTTTTATAAACAAATAAAATAATAGTTTTGAAAAAACACAAATCTAACATATTTGTAATCGTACAATTTAAATTTTTAGATCACCAAATAGGATTTTTTTTTTTTTCAAATGGATTTTGTTTGTATAGTTCATCTCAGTTTACTGATTGTCTATGGTTTTAAAAACAATTTTAAAGCATGAAATATTTTTTAATTTATCTATATCGCGCGGAGCTCGATTACGAAAGATTAATCCGTTTGCCCTAAAAACAAAATAAAGAGTTCATCATTTTCTTATAGCTAATATCAATTAAAAAAACTTCCCTATGAATAAATAAATAAAATAATATAAATAAAACACAAATTTAACAGACATGTATAAGCTCTGTAATTATCAGAATATAAAATGATGCCGTAAGTAGCAAAATCTTGGTCAAATAACTCTTAGCATGCGACTAATAAGAAAATATCGCTTTTGATAAATTTCAAAAATTTATTTGATTGTACAATTCGTATTTTTCATATGAAAAATGCTTTTTTTTTAATGTAAGTGGGCAATCTAAAAAATATATTGCATATAAAAAAATTATTAGTTTTCAAACGAAAAATTTTTGTTCACCTATATTCTTTAAACCGGGAAGCCCGGGTACGATCCCCTAGTGTTCCTAAAGGGACTTTGTACAATTAAACGCCAACCAACCAATTTTAGCACGAGGTCTCTATAGGGGCCTGCTGTACCAGACAAGAATTTCTAATCTTTTTTTAACACAATTTAATTATCTTTGATCCAAAATCAGTCTGACAGGAAGTAAATGTTCATCCTAAATTACATTAAAACAATCAAAACGTATATATATATAAAAAAAAAACCGACCTTAATGGGGAAAGGGGCAAAAATCAATCTTTATCTATCCACTTCGTTTATAATCTGCTATTTCACTGTACTTATAAATAGTTACATTTATTTCTGCAATTTTTCTTAATATGTCATTAGTCTTTCGCAAGAATGAGGAAGACAAATTCGCTTACACCATCTGATTTAAGTGGTCTCACGAGAAATCTAGGCATGCTTTACTTTCTGCTATTTTTATTTTCTCGCTTTAAAGTATTTACTTTTAGTAAACGGTCATTAGCCATCCTAATGAAGCTTAAAAACAATTTCTCTTCGCTCTGCTTTAACTTTTTAACTTTAAGAAACGTAGTAATTAACCTTCACAGTATGTATTAAAAAAAAAGAAAAGAAAAAAAAAATCTTGGGAAAATGTCATGAAAAACATTTCACTGCCTGTTTACTCCGCTTCTTATGACAATCGTAAAAAACAATTCATTTCGTATCTTTGCAAATTTGAAAAACTCTCTCTCTCTCTCTTCCCCCATTCCCCCACAGTTTTTTCCCCTTTTTTTAAAATTAGGAAATATTATTCTATTTCCTTTTAATAAAAAGTAATATTATTCTTTTTCCTTTTAATAAAAAGTATCATTGGTGCCGAAAAAGTATCGGCTTTTCACAGGTGCCCTTTTTTTCCCCCTCTTCGGACACAGGGATGTAGTAAAGGGTATACAATGGTATCTGGTACACGCCGTATACCTTCTGGATAACTCCGTATATCCCCCGTAGCTATAGCCTATACTCTCTGATGTATACTTTGATACCTTCTGCTTATAATGTATACGCCCCCCCCCCCCTTTGTTTTTTTCTCCTTTACGACTACACTACTGTCTGGTTCCGAGCGATCAGGATTTTAAACTAAAAGAAAAAAAAGTTTTCTATGGAGAATGCACGGTAGTGATCTTCTCGTAGGTGAACTGAAGAAAATTGACGTTCGTTCATTAGCGTTCGATGAAGGTTTTTAATTAATATATGGGCTAATTATGAAAAAAAATCTGAATCTCACATCCATTTGGACCTGTCTTTCTTTATTCGAAATCAAATTTCAGACCTCTACGTGAGGTAGATTTTCCTATTCATCCCCAACAAACATCTTTCTTTTATTAATACAGATATTTAAATCTGATCACTCATGGAGCAATTTTTCAAGTGTCAGCTAAAATGTATCGAGTTGGCTAGTTTCTCCTTATTGAATTTAACATTGTGCCAACCACTTGCATAACAAATATCGGTACTTACATATTTATGTAGTCGTAGTCATATGTTATATATTTCTTTGCATCGCATTGTTATATGGTTTATTTATGTATGAAGTAAGTAAATTGCTTCGCAATGTATGTATTAAATGGTGTGTAATGTTGAAGAAATTGCTTGCACGTTTGTTGCAGTGATAGTTATATTTCATAAAGATATAACAATCAGATGAAGCTTTAAAATGCGGATAATGGAGTTGATAGAAGGTGCTTTTGAAAGTTTTGTTTTTCTCGCCAAATTTAATTTTGTTATTTTCTCTCGTACCAGGGCTCCATAAAAGGGAAGTACCTAATTATCGTGTCGAGTTATCCAGGTGACGAATTACGACGTTGCACTGTATATATACAGTCCTGCGCTTTGTGGATTTAAAAATCGAAGCATAAATCCAATCATTTTTTTTATTATTAACCTTGCCATTAATTTATTTATTCCGTTAATTTTATTTACCACAAATTCATCGATCTATTGACTTTTGAAAAAAATCTGTCTTATAAATTGTCTAATAATCTGACCCAGTCTGTCATCTACTGGATTTTTTTACAAACTGCTCGTTGTTGTACTTCCGGATAAATAACTCGCATCTTTGCATCCGCATACATATCTTACTTTTTACTTTTTTTTCTTTCCCTGGGCGGTCGCTGTCGTACTCCTATCGTTTTTATCATCTGCACTGTACATCGTTTTACTTTTTTTTACAAGTCTGTCCCATCATCCAGAACACGTGAGTTTTGAATTCTGGATGGATATTTGTTTCCTGCATGCGCAGCTAATGCTAGCGAAACAGATTCAATTTCATTACTTCTAAGAATTTTACGAAATCGTCTCAATTAGGAAATCCAGAAAAAAGTCAAGTAATATTGCTTTAAATTTTCCCCTTTTCTAAATCTGTTGTTTTCTAACTATTATTGTTCGGTGGTGTAGCAGTTAACCTCTTCAGGAGCGATTTTTTATGGCGAAAAAAAAAAGTTTTTTTTTTTCGATTAATTCATTTTATATTAATAGGAAAGGAAAAAATAATAAAAACGCACACATACACAATAATGTTCATATTTGGGGCCACTGAACGTTTATGAGTGAAATGATTTCATACATTCCGGTCATACCGTTTCTTCACATTTATCACAAGTGTAACGAGTTCGTCTTACGCAATTTTTTCCGTGACATCTTGGTGGATTTTTCAGACCCCCCCCCCCCCCACTTTTTTTTTTTAAGGATAAATTATACTTACAATTGTATTTAAGTAAAAACACCACCTCGAACGATAACTGTACACATATGTATACGCTTGTTAATTTCTTATAAAGTAAAAAACTAACAGTAAATTTCTTTCTTACATGTCTACAAATTATTAAAACTTAATATATTTAATATATCTGATATTATTTTTGTCAAATATTAACGGTTTGTTCAAATAATCCAACAATTCTTACTGCCGAAAAATTGCTTCTAGTTTTTTTTTTTTTTTTTTTTTTTTTTTTATATCCCTTAACTGTACATCGGAATTAACATTATCAGTGCAACCAAACCATAAAATTTTTACTTCTCTTGTTGAGGGATTCTGTAGTAAATAAGTTATGATTTTTTTATTATTTTTACCAGACTGAAAAGAAGGGTTAAGGTATTTCACGCGTATCTGTGTATGTGGATTTCTTTATACCCTCGAAACATCCCAACGGCTGGATGGATTTTAATGAATGAGGTCTCTATCAATTCGTCTCAACGGCCCGATGGTTATATGCTAGGTTTTGTTTTTATAAATTCAAAATGGCGGTAGAGACGGAAAAAAATGTACGCACCCTATTGAGTGGCATATCATTGGATAGGTCTTTCAAAATGAAGACTCTGTTTCATTGACTATTTTACAGTCAGAAGGTCCGTTAAAATATTATACAACCTGGAAATTGTGTATGTAGGATCTCTAGCTTTGATGCAACTCTAACCATCATAGACATCTATAGACCTCATCAAAACAGTGTTTATAGATAGGAACTAACAATAAAACACAACTTAAAAGTCATCAATACAAGTAAATAAAAAAATAGGTAAGTAATATAAATAAGTAATATAAAAAAATATTTTAAGTCGATTCCTACTTAGGTCAATAAGAGAATTTTTCTTCCTCCCATTCTTCTTTCCTCTTGAGTGGCGCTTAAAATGCCTTGATCAAGAAGAGGGCTCTCTCGATTATTGAAAATTAATTAATTTAATTTAATTAGTGAATTAATATTTGAAAAAAAAACTGAGTTAACATCAAGTGTCATCCACTACAAGTTTTAAAAAATTTATTTGAGCTTGATTGGATGAACAATAAGTATTTTATTACCGATTGAAAATTTGAACAAGATATATATAGCGAGAATGTGAGCTAATAGTAGGAATTGAAAAAAAAATAGTTTCACATTGATGAGAAATAATTAATTAGTTCGCTTTTTACGCAGTCGGGGCTTTTGATTTTTTTAATTTAATTGTTTATTATTGACAGTAATTATAATTATAAAAAACTAAACGTCCGTATATGTGGCCAAGAGCGTGAAGAGGTTAAACCAATATGGGAAGGGCTTAGTTGTCAGTTTAAAGTAGATTGAACAATTCGGCTTTTCAATAATTAATGTGTAATCGTTCAAATTAACTAAAGTTGTTGTCACGAAATCAATATTTTAATTATTTTAGATAGAAGATTTAAATACTAAAAAGATAATTAAATTATATGACAGCGGGGTTGGCGAAGGCTTCATATAACAAAATGTTTTCACGGAAAATAAATAGCCTTAAGATTTTCAGTGTATGTACTCGTATTTCTCGTTACAATTCATAATTGAATATCTTGAAACTACTTCAAATCGTCCTTGGTTGTACCGTACCCATAAATCCATAACAATGAGTTCCATTCCATAAAACTGATTAAATTATGTTTATAAAAAGTTTTTTATTTACTGATAACTGGTTACTTTTAAATAAGACTGAAGCTGGGAAGTTTAAGAGCCAGTAAAGGAGTTGAATTTCATGAACCTCAAAAACTTTTACTGTTTGGTACTTTTGGGGAGACCCAATTTAAACAAATAACACTTTTAAATATTTCACCAGTAGTCCACCAAAAGACTAACAAAATTATCTTTGCATTTGTAACCTTTGTAATAACTTTCATGCTGCATGGATGTAAAATTGCAAATTGCGCCGGACGACATCGATCGAAGCAAAATGTTATTCCGTTTTGATTTAGCCTTTCACTGAATACCTTCATCCTATTTAAAAATTTTCATTACTTGGTTTGAGTAGATGTTCGATAGGGTATTTTCATTCTCAGACTACCGTAAACCGTACTTTGGGCCACTTTTTCCTGGTTCCACTAACATCTCCATTATTAAAAAATATTATATATGATTTTTTAACGTCGAAATTGAATTGTAATCAATTAACAGGAAACAATGAAGCAAACTGTATGGTTTTAAAGAGGCAATTTTATTTTTTAACTATTTTTAAAGTTTTGGAACAAAGCAGCCCCTGCTTTGGGCTTCTTTGATCCATTCATTTATTTTCATATAAAATAAATACAATTCATATTTTGAATATTGAAAACAATTAGCAATTGATTGCAATAGGATCTGCTAATGACGTAACACTGCAAACTTTATAAACAAATGTGTGTGTTGTTGTTTTTTTTTTTTTTTTTTTTAACATTTAAACACAATAAACCAATGTTAATATTAAAGACACGAGAAACAGTTTTCATCATATTATCCTCAGCAACTGGAACAAAAATAATTACTGTAACATTTTGATAAAGTAGCATTTGAAAAAAATGTTACTTAATACGTTTTTAAAGAGATTTGGTTGTATAAAAGGCATTTCTGAGTAATTGGGGCTACTTCCGGACCAAAAAAGGCCTGGTACAAAGTAGGCCCGAAAAACTAATTTTCATATGTTAGCTTTATGAAAACGTAAACATTTTCTGTCAAAATAAAAAGTTAAAGGAGAAACTATGATCACACATGGATTACAAGTTACTAAAGGTAATATTTTGATACTTGCCTTATTTGTATCTCTTATCCAGATTGTATCACTATAGTAAGTTTGGGGAGTTAAAATCTACACACGAAAACAGTTGTTTACAAACACATCCAGTGTTGCCACTAAGAAACTTTTAATTACCCCCAAACTATTCAAATACCCTATAGTAGGGTTTTAAATATTTTTCAAGGGCAAAAACTCCGAATTGTCTTGTATTGTTTGTTCAATACAAAGAATAAAATCTTTTTTTATTTGATGGACCAAAGTAACGCAAGGGCCAAAGTAGCCTCGGTTGACGGTATTTCTCCCACCTTCTACCGAATTTGCATAGAAATTGAAGTCGCCTTTTTTTACATAATATTTTGAGTATAATTATATCTTTATATAAGAAAAATCTTATCTTGGCGAAAGGAAAATTCTTATACGCCATTTATTAACTTTGCGTATGCAATATGTTTTATTTTTTTTAACACCAAAAGCTAAGTGATAACTGAAATATTTATTTAAAAAAAAATATTTTTTATGAAAAGGATTTTTGTCACTTTTTTTTTGTTCCTACTATATTTAATTATTATTATTTTATTTTATGTTACTTTCCAATATGCAAATAAATAAATAAATAAATAAAGGCGAAAAGACATATTCAAGTAGTTACAATGAACTGAACTGTTTGTTTTCTTTTCATTTTTTATTTTACTCGAATTTGAAAAGTAAAATTAACAATCTTTCCATTTTTTAATAAATATGATTTAAAAAATAATAAGGTTATCGAAAGACAAATCAAAAAGAAATCGTCCTGTTGTTGAATGGTTTTATTTATCCCCCCCCCCCCACCCCTCCTCCGCCGTGTAAGAAGTTTGAAATGGCTTTGTCTTCCTCGGCATTAGATCTGTTTCAGAATGTACAATGTACCACTCCTTTATTCTGCATTATTGCTACCCAAGCTTTCGAAAAAGTTCTATTACCGTTTTTTCGTTTATCGGATGCGCTGCAATTTTTCTACATCGTTGGAGAGAGCGGTTTACTTTATTTCCCTACAGACTTATTTTTACATTCATTGCCCACCGCCATTTTGGTGCTGTAAAATAAAACCAAATACAGTTGAACCCCGTTAAAAGGCTAACAGTTAATACGCGATCCCGCTTAATACGCGAATTTGTTTCCGGATCCTCGAATATCGCCTATAGGACTGATGCTAAAATATCTCGTTTAATACGCGAACGCTTATTACACAGTCCCGCTTAATACGCGATAAAATTTCGATTCCTTGAGGCACCATAGCATTATCCCAATGGCTTCTCAGTACAATGTTAATTTAAAGTATAACATATTACTAAAGCATTATGAACATTTAATCTATTATATTGTAAATTATTTTTTGCTTCCTAATATTGATATCTAATTAAAGAATAACTTTACTGAAAAATTTATGAAAGCAATCTCCGAATAGTTAATTAAAACTATTGAATAGATATAAAATATAGGACAATATCATACAATAGCAACAATAAAATAACTGATACGCCAATTTAGTGGAATTTTTTAATTCAATTTCCAAACAGTAATATTAGCATTTAATGACGGATTAATCAAGGTGAATGTTACTAATAGAAAATAGTAGTGCATATTTGAATTAAAAAATTCCGCTAAATTGACAAAACTGCAAACTTCTTCGATTCCGCGACCTAATTTTCTTTGACGTGTATTGGTTTTACTAAAGTAGAAAAATACAGGCGAATTTTTGTCGTTTTTTGTTTCTTATTCTTCTTTCATTGCGCGGTGTACATTGTCGATTCTTGACTTTTCCTCCCGTACACTGTTATAAATAAAGCCTCCCTATATACTACCTTACATAGTACTACGTTCTTTTAAACGCATTTGAAGAGAAAGAGAAGCATTCTTTTGTTTTCAGTACTATGTCTTCGTTACTTTATTCTGATGTGTGTCCGCCTTGTGTTTTTATGGCCGGTGTTACTTGTACCACGAGTTTCGTGGAGTCAACTCGTCTCTTGTTGTTCTGTTGAGTTTTAGCAGTTTTTCTGTTAATATGGGGAATAGTAATAGAATTAAAAGGTAGGCACTATCTGTATGAGATAAATTGGACATTATATAAAAGTATGACTCTAAAGATCATGGCAAAAAAATCGATAAATAAAAAACCTTTTGCAAAATCAATAAATATTTCAGAATCAGTGTTATGTATCATGTTAAAACATCAAGACACAATCGATAAAATTGAGATAATTATAAGATGATACTGATTATAATGTTACTCATTATCAAGAGTACTAAATATGATTTTAATAACTGGATTGTTCTGCAAGGAGTTGATGTTTTTGATTTGTGTTAAATAAATTAGACTAGAAGGAAAATTATTTTCTCTCTCTTTTTTTTTTTTTAACATACTAGGGGGCTCTGCCCCCTACGAGCTACGCTCGTCAACCCCCGTTCAGACACCGCAGACTCTAACAGCACGCTAATTTGATCGGCTTTAAAAAGATTTCGGAAGATTGAATTATAATTATAATCTGACGTAATTTTCACCAAACTTTTCTTTCTCTTTTTAATATTCACGCAAAAATACTTTTGTTAGAAATGAAATATTATGATCATCTTAAAATATCAAATAAATGTCTCGCGCAATTTTTAAATTTAAACTGTTTTGCAATATTATTTTTTGTTCATTTTACGTAATAAGTGTAATGTGACGTAAATGTGACGTAAATTCTCCTATTTAAGACTTCTAACGCATGTTAATGAATTTATTGTTTTACAATATTCTTTCTCTTTTAAAATTCACGTGTAAATATAGTTTTTATGACGTAATTTTCAATGAGTTCCTGCTTTTTATATTTTCTGTTTATAATAGTCACGTGTAAAATAAATTTTTAATTTGAAGCAAACATTATTGTTTGCACTGTTTATACAGTTGGCAACAGTTTAAATTAATACAATTTTCTAAAATATGGAAAAAGTATCTCTCGAAATGCTGAAAATTTGAATTTAAAATAGAAATAAAACCTCAAAAAATGATTCAGATTAAAAAACTAAATGCAGTCTGCACACCGGGAAATTCTGACGCATAACATGATCTAAAAATGATTAAATTCCTATGTACAGTTTTTGCTCCTATGAAACTTTTTTAATGGAACGATTTTGTCCAACTTTGGCATTAAATATCTCTTAAAGTAATTCTTCGATTTGAAAACTATCTGCATCAGCGTGTTTATCAAACATTTCTCTATAACACTACCGATTTTCATGTTTTTGTATGCAACAGTTTTTTTTTAATATTAACGAAGAAAGGCCATGCTTAAGCATTCAAATTGGATGCCGATCTGCCGGGAGTATCTACGCAGATTTTCATTGGTCCATTTCCAAATCAAAACTTTTTTTTATATATCGAAGGATATAGAAGGATTAATCGACGATAATGTCATATTTGAATCCATATTTTCTTTCAGTTATTATTTCAGCGGGTTCTGTAAAAACAAGTCATAAGGTAAACTTGATTTCATTTTGATTTCAATCTAAATGTGCGTAAAAGGAACAATTTTCGACCGTAAACGTATAAATGAAAGCTCTAAAGTTCAGTCTTTAGACGTTTAGATGTGTATAAATAAGTTCAGATCTTACAGCATTACGTGATCCTGCGTAATACGCGACTTTTGTCCACTGCCTTGAAACGCGTCTTAACCAGGTTCGACTATACATGAAACACGGCATACATGAAAATATACGATATTATATTACTAAAAATGCTGTTTAAAGTAATTGCATTGTGGTAGTTAATTTCATAAAAACAGAAGTTTAAAAAATAAATTGGACGTCGCATCTAATGTTTTAACCAGTCCACCTCGAAATATGGATTTTGAAGGATAAACACGGGCACACTTTTTTCATTACCTACTTATTTTAATAACTTTATGTGGTTCTGATGCATATGTGTTATGCATATTTGCGCAAAAATTTTGGGATTTGTTAGAAAAGGCACTTAAAAAAATTAAATGTACTTTTATGAATGTAGGCTAAAAAAATGTATTTCAGTCGTAATTTTCAATTAAATTAAATCTTCGAAATAGTTTTTAAAAAGTGAGGTACTAAAATGTATAAATTATATCACTCTAACTACTATAGATATTTCACAATCTTACCTGTGTAGTTTCCGAGAAAAATGAGTCCTAGGGAGGAAAGGGGGGGGGGGGTCAGTAAAATCTAGCATGGTGTGACTTCTGTCACAAATTGGAAAGCTTAAATCAGAATGTAACGCGTCCGATACCAGCTCAATAAAAGTGGAGTGGGTGTGCGATATTTTTAGGATTTTGTTTAGATGAGAGCAAATATTTTAGTCACTTTCACTTGAAAACTCTCTCTCTGAAGACCAACCTCTTAAAATATGATCAGAACTGCTCTATGCCTAGTAAAATAATATCTCGTGTACTAAAGTTCATTTCCTTAGCCTATTAAAATTTTCTTTCCATTCGGCTGTTTTTTAAAGAAATTTACAAAGCTGTAAAAAGAACGGAATGATAGAAATATTAACCGCGAAAAATGTTATATATTCATGTTGAAGTGTAAAATTTAAATTAAATTGCATATTTTGAACACACATATTTTGAACACTGTACTTAACCTTCACAGACCGCTGCTTTTTTCAAATTTTATAATTTAACTTGTAACTTTCAGTTTAACTACAAACACTACCGAAATTTTGTTTCGTTTGAAACTTTAGTACTATCATCAGAGACTTTTGAATAAGTGAACAGTCCTGTACAAAAAGTTTAGTATAAAAAAACACCATCCTATGAGATAATTGCGCCTTTGTTCATCTTTCGATGTAGCGGTCTGACAGACCTCTTCACAGTAAGACAAGATTTATAAATGTATAAGATTTCAAGGAGCCTACAGACAGTAATGCAGTGGGATTATTTTGTGTGTCCCTGTAAATGAACAATGAATGCTGCACACACCATTTTCTATAAAAACATGTTGTAGTGCGTATCAAAAACACGTGTAAGTTTCGTAATGTTTGAAACAATGTATCATTAAAATGTTTTTCAAACAATTATCGCCCATAGATTATAAATGTATCCGAAGTCTTTTGAGTGTCTCTGCAAACGAGTGAATTAACCAAATTATACCAGAAATTATATAGCTAATTTAGTACCTTCACCAACATATCCACGAAATTTCAAGCTAATCTATGCATTTTACGACAGTTATAGGAGAACCGGTACCAAAAATCTTTAGTCTCTCCACAGTAGACATTATCCGATGTTTCGGCAATTAAAAAGCGTTAAAAATAATATTCAGCCAATAAATAAAAGAAACTGTCGGTTTTCAATGCAAAATCCACCAGCTCATGCAATGCTTCAATTTAGATCGGGTAAAAATCGCTGTAGAAGAACGTAGTTTTGCGGAATCGTATCATTTCCCATCCAACCTTCGAATTGTTGCCTGTAAATCAGCTTTTACCGTGATGTGTGTTCAAAGGCAGAGAAACACGTAGTGCATGAAGTTCAGTGTTCGCGCCCTGTTATAATAATGGGTGGGAAGCTAGGCTTGGTAAGAACGGTCTTGTTTAGTAGGGGCGCTTTTTGTTAAAGTAAAATGGTGGTTTTTTTCTTGCTGATTTATTAGCTTTCTTTAAATTAGGGTGTCAACGATTTTAATCAGTTGATTTAAATCAAGGATTAAATCATGATTTTAATCAACTGATTTTTTTTTTAAATCGTTGATTAAAATCATAAATTTTCTAAATGTTTAAAATGACATTCCAAAAAAATATTAAAATCTAAGATGAACATAATTTAGAAAGTTTCTATAAGTATTTTGACTTAAGAATAAACAAAAAAAAAAAAAAAAAAAAAAAAGAGCTTTAAATAAATATTTCTAAGCTTTATTCCTGAGTATTGTAAAAAATTAAGTACAGTAAGTTTGTAAGAAGAACAGTTTTTGTCTGACATAAAAGCCATTTCATTTAAAAATGGTATTTAAATCTAATATAATTTGCAATGTCATAATTTCCTTTAATTAATCAAATTATTCATTCTTTTATACAAAATAAACATAGCAATTTCTACAAGTAAAAGAATAAAATAGCCAGAATCTTATTTTCTCATTCTACTTTTGCAATAATAAATTTATAGTAAATATTGGAGCTAAAGAAGAATGAAAGAATGACATCTTCTCAACAGTTATTGTAAAAGAATGTATAAGAGAAGTAGAACTAATTGGTATAAAAATGTTAAGCAGAGCAAAATATCTTCGCTATAAGTTGAATAAATGTTTTTTTACTTTGTAACTTATATGTAACAAATAAAAAAAGTAATTAGGATTGAATAGGCAACTAAACTTTTTTTCTTTTTAAAAAGAAAAAAAAAATGAACCATTGAAAGGTAATAATCTCCACTGACAGGTGATAATGCTGTTAGTTAATATTTTGAGAATTTCAGATATAACTGGCTATTGCTGTGTTTACACTGTATGTGGGTATGAATAAGTTTAACTCTTTTCTTTCTTTTTTTTTTTTTTTTTTTTTTTTTTTTTTTTTTTTTTGTTAGCATACATATGCATGTGTATAAGTTTATATTTAGGTGATTAACGGTAATTTTCTAGGTGCAAATGTAAAATGAACAGCAAATAATATTTGTTAGTTTTGTTATGTGTGCTACCAATTAATGAAATTATTACTTATTTGCAGTTTTTATTAATTCTGTAATTATTTACTGTTTCTTTCAGGCCATTTTTCTTTTAAAGTGCCGCACCCTGACCCTTTTGAAATTGGCAAATTGCACACTGCATTTTAAAAAAATGGTGAAATTCACCTGTAGTTGTAGCTAGAAATTTCTTTTAAAAAACTTCCTCATTCCACAGTATTTTTAAATCTATATGCCTAAGACCTTGCAAAAATGATAGAACTTTATATCTTTAGAAAAAAACAGGATATTATTAAAACAGGTTGTTATTTAATTATATTTTTCAATTTGTAATTCATAAAATTATTAAAATTAATCACACTTTATTTATTATACTAAAAAATTATATACTTTTTTTTCTTATATCGTTACTAAACATATTATACTAATATGTTTCCTCATGAAATAGTGCCCTTTTTTTGGAACTAGCATCCTGGCCCTTTTTCTTTCTAAAATGAATATTACATTATCATTTTAGTAAGTAAAGCATAAAAATGTATAATATGTTCCTAATTAGAGAGTTAATTGTTTAATAATTACTGACTTTAAGTAGTATTAACAATTTAATATCAAATGCAATTATTAATAATTTTAATAAATATTAAATATCAGTAGCATTTAATATAGTTTTACATAATTATTACAAAATATTAATCTATATAACGTTGTTGTATGATACTAACTAATGAAAGTACTAATTTGCAGTTTTTATAATTTCTGTAATTACTAATTATAATTTTATTAATTAAAGTGTAAAAACATAGATTATGTTAGCAATTAGTTTTAATTGATTTGGAAACCTAAAACTCTTGGTAGCTATTCAGTATTTGTACGCTGGGGAAAAAATCATAAAAATCCGATTTAAATTTAAAAAATCTGATTTAAATTTTAAAAAAAATCAGATTTTCTTAATTTTAAAAAAAAAAATCATGATTTTTTTTACACCCTACTTTAAATAGATATTGTGTTCAATACAGACGCTCAGTGTTGAGTTCAGACATTTTTATCCGGGAGGGTAATTTAGCCGCCTCTTTGCTGAATCCGTCACCGTGTTCGGGAGAATTTTAGAATCATTATTACTCCTTTTAAAAAGGAATTTAAAAAAATTAGCATATTCGTTGCTTTGTGCATAATATGTATATAAAGGAATTTTTTTCGGCAAATGCGAGATGTGAAAAAATTAGCATAATTAATTTACAAATTCACTTTTTCACATCTGTTCATAAAATTTCAGCAACCAGCAGATCCAGCAGAAAAATAGCAGCACAAGAACTTAGGCATGTGTGTTGCTGCTGCTCACTCTGTATTCCTTGCACTGAATAAAATATTCATATATAAAGCCTTGAAAGTTGTGTAGATTTATTCTGCTTACTGTTTTTTTTTTTTTTTTTTTTGCACATCTCAAAAGCTTGATTATATACTCTACATTATACTTGTTGATTTATTTCCATCCCCTACCTCCACCGTCTATTATAAATTGTTTCATAATGCTTAAATTATTCTGTAGTTGATCAGTTGGAAACAATGGCATATTTACCTATATTTAACTCTGTATTTTTTAATGCTTTAAATTTCGGACATTTCAGATGTTTGTTAGTTGCAATTTCTTTTTTTTTTCTTTGCGCTGCACCCAAATTAAACTAACACATGAAGAAAGGTTTACGGATTGGATATATTTTTAGCTAAGTAATTCCAGAAGCTTTATCTTTATATGCATAATTATACTCCTTTGAATCTTGATGTTTCTGTAGTGATTAACTCCATACCAGTATCACCCGAACACAGTCAATACCGCCTCGAAGGGATTATATATCGAGACTGTGTTGACACAGTGGGGGTAACTCAAAAGGTCATATAATTTGTGATCACTCTAAAGCAATTTGATTTGTGCAATATTTTATTATTTTACATGAAGGGTCTATTCGATCTCGTTTTTGTTTTAAATATAGATATATTTAAATTTACAATTCACTATTTTATTATTATTGTTGTTATACTTGGAAGGGAGGAACCTTGAGAGACTATTAAGGGATTAATTTAATTGTATTATAAAAGATTGAGTTTTCTCTAGATTTATTTATTGTTGTCGCCCTTGTATTTTCGTTTTCTTTCTTTCTTTTTTCCCCAGTTTCATTTTATATGTTTCTGCTATTAAGCCGTAGATGTTCACTACAATTTCGGAATTTTCTTTGAGAATTAAGGGATTAAATTGTATTATAAAAGATTGCGTTTTCTCTAAATTGATTTATTATTATTTATTCATTGTTGCTGCGCTTGTATTTCTCCCCCCCCCCCAATTTTATTTAATTATTAATGTTGTTGTTCTTGTATTTTCTTCCCCCCCCCCTTTGTTTCATGTTATATGTTTTTGCTATTCAGCCATAGATCTTCATACTACATTTTCTTAATGTTCTTTGACAGAGACTTGCTTTGAGAGACTAGTAAGGCATTAATTTGATTGTATTATAAAAGATTAAGTTTTCTCTAAATTTATTTATTTACTATTTTTGTTGCTCTTTTATTAGCCCCCGGTATATTATTTCTTTCTCCCAGCTATTAAAGTGTCGTCTCCAAAAAATAAGCCAGCCGAAAAACAAAGCAGATGTATCATTGTACTGTTGAATACTCTACAGCAATTTTTTAAACTTCTAAGCATCGCACATTTTCAATTTTTATAGCGTCGTATTGGGGAAAAAGAAGTACTTTTTAATGCAATTTGTTTGAAAACTGAATTTCAATTTATTTTTAAGATATTAATTTTTTTGTACTTTTTAGCGCCATTTGTTTAATTTTGGTAACTCAAGTACTCCATTTCTGTAGAAAGTAAAAAAAAAAAAAAAAAAAATAGTGGGAAAATAGTAATTACATCTTTTTGTTGCCATTTTCCCATAAATACTGAAAAAAAAATTTAATTAAAATACGTGCTATTTTGAAAAAAATATAAATGAATGATTTCTGATAATACATGGAGCTATTATAAACTATATTTAATTTAATTATCCATATTACGAACAAATGAGGACATATGAATCATTAGATAGCTTATTTTTGTCGAGTTTCTTGAGTGACATCTGTTTTGTTGGATTTGTGTTATTATTCAGCGATAGTGACGCTATTTGAATACTTTACTGTAGATGTTGTTTAAGACTGGATCGTAAATGAGGAATTCTTCCGACGAAGCGAATGACGTCATTTTATGTAAAATAAGAGCGTGTGTTTTAAGTTTTTTTGTATTATCTATCTATCTATCTATCTATATATCTATATATATATATATATATATATTCATCGGGGCCGACACTAAATTCGGAAAAAGCAGAATTCTTGTTTTCTAGTTTTCTTTCTTTCTTTTTTCCCCAGCTTCATTTTATATGTTTCTGCTATTAAGCCGTAGATGTTCATTACATTTTCCGAATTTTCTGTGAGAGAGACTTACCTTGAGAGATTATTAAGGGATTAATTTGATTGCATTATAAAAAATTGAGTTTTCTCTAAATTGATTTATTACTAAATTATTTATTACTTTTGTTTGCTCTTGTATTTTCCTTCTTTCTCCCCCCCCCCCTCCCAGTTTTATTTACATTTTCGGAATTTTCTTTGAGAGGAGAAGAAAAGGGGAGAGTTTTATATTTTCTGCGGCACTTGTATTTATATCATCCTCTATTTCACCTGTATGTGTAAATCATGAGCTTTCGATGTAGCTCGTTATTTCGATATTGATCGATAACAGCGGCATTTCCTTGCAAGAATTGTTTATAGATAAGGTAACACATTTATTCATAATGTATAGAAACGCAGGTTTTATATAATCGCATTAAATAAGATAATTAAAAAAAAAATAATAATAATAAGTACATGGTATTTAAGTAAGAAATTTTAATACCTAGTTAGCTTCTTTTTTTCCGCTATAAATTTTATTGATATATGAGGCATTCTCACAAAATTTTAACTTCCAGGAACAAAAATCTGGTGAAATTAAACTTTAAACTTATAGACGAATGCCTTAATGATTCAAAATAAAGAAAAAATGGTCAGCAGCGAAAATTTTTTTGTTTGTTGTTGTTGTTGTTGTTTAACTGAGGTTTAAGTTAAACTTGCGAGTTTTATTTTCCTTACCGTTTTATCTCTCTAACTTTTTATTTTCTTCTAAATGTTTACTTATAATGAATGTACATAGTACCCACAGAACATTCAAATAAGAAATAATAACAATGTAGAATTTTTAGTACAAAATTTTGGTATAACATTGTCTTGAAGGGCTGTTAAAGAAGGGACGGTAAGGGGGAAAAAGGGGGTGGTAAGGGGAAAAAAGGGGTTGTAAGGATGGGGCGGTAAGAAAATTACCACCTATTTTTAGACAAATCATGTTAAGACTAAGTGATAGCTACAATGTTCATTGATTTTTAGAACAGTTATTTACATTGGATTAAATAAAAAAAAATTAATTTACCTGGAAAAGTGCAAAAATAAACCTTGGGGACGGTAAGGCTACCAATAAAGCCACGATGCTTGAAATTGATATTTAAATTCTGCAGTAAATTTCTTGTCAAATAATTTTAGCCATTTTTTCTCTAGCATACTTCTGCATGAGAAAAAAGTTGAAAAAAATTCTGTGGGTGCATCTGAAGTGATTTTCTGTATAATTTTAGCAAGAGGGACGGTAAGGAATCTAAAATCCTGGGACAGAATTAAAAAAATAACATCCGTAAAAATGTGTGCAGTTTAATTTTTTGCTACATATTTATGTAAAACAATAGTCCCAGTTTCGGAAAAAGATTACATCGAATTACTTTTATTGAAACAATTTTATATAGACAGCTTTAAACTTAAAAATCAGCATCAGGGACACGGGACGGTACAGGAAATTCATGGTATATTTGGACCCCAACATCGTCCAAAACTTATTTATTTCGTTAATATTGTTATACAGTCATACAGTGGGATATTTTCCAGTATAAGAAATTAAAACAAAAAGAAAAAAAAACACAAGAATATGTATTAAAATAAAAATTATTACTCAGGGATTTAAAAGTCAAAATTATGTGAGAATGTCTCATATACACAATGATATTTTGAAAAATACAATAGTATTATTGAATAATTAAATTAATGGCTGATTACAGAGAATCGATCCATTTTTTAAATTAATTATTTTACTACTACTAATTTTTCTAATTTACTTAATTTTCAAATTAAGCAATCACTAATTGAAAATCTTAAAACGCAGTGGGAACAAATTAAAAACAAATAAACAAATAATCATATAAATTAAATTCTGGGAAAGCTACTAACGACGCTCACCGTATGTATAGTACAGTACAGTACATTACATTTTACTTCAATATTTAATGGTTGTATTTTAACAGCCATGACTTTGGATGAAATAATGATTTAACCCATAACTGCTGTTAGCCGTCTCACAGACTGCTGCTCCCCCCCCCCCCCCCCAATTTTCACAGTTTAACTTGTATTTTTTAGTTTAACCATAAATGCTAGTGAAATGTGTTTCATTTGGAGTCCTAGCACTATCTGTAGAGATTTTTGAATAGATGAATTTTAATTATAGTAGTCCTGTACATAAAGTTTAGTTGCGATAGTTTCTGTCGCAGCAGGTAATGGTTAATTTGTTTTTATTTTTATAGGCTCTTATTTTTACAGTTAATGATTCAATGGTTTTTTGTTTAATGTTTTGTATATCGTTATGATAACGAAACTTAAGTTTACTTTTTGGGGGGAGGGGACGGGATGTTTTGAGATAGTTTCGTTGATAGCTAATCATTTCACCATAAGAGGTCAAGTGTACAAAATATATTTAATCGTTCTTTACCTGCTACCATATTTTAACAAAGTATTTTTTATAAAGCATATATTTCTTATTCATCCAGTATACCTTGCTATCTTTTGAATTTCTTTTCCAGCCATCTACATCTCTTTTGTCCTTCTACTTTTTTTTGAAAAAATATTTTTTCTTTAACGGTGATTTCCTTTCCCTTTGTTGTTAGTTTTGATTCGTATGATTTATTACTTTTTATGTCATTCTATGCAAATCTGTCTCATGGTCGTTCTTGTTTTGATCGTCTGCTATGGTCAAAAAGAAGAGAAGAATTGCTCAATGTGTGCATAAAACGACTCAGAAGCGTGACTCATCTAACCTTGTCTTCCATTTCGCAGGCAATGCATTAACGCGAAACTTTAAATTTCTCTAAATATGGGTTTCCCCATTCTCTTTCACGGCATGAATTAATTGTAACAGCTGTTAGTTAATTTCATGCTTATTCCTTTTTTCATTTTTCTTCATTGTTTCTTCAGTCTCCCAAACTAGCTATACATATAATAAAAAAATTTATAATTAAATATATGTCAAATTAGAATTGGAATCCAAAATATTAATATGTATTTGATGTACAAGAAGTAAAAACAAAATAAACAATATCAAAAGATACTGTCTTAAATATATATATATAGGGAAGAGGGGGGGGCACATGTGAACAATTTTTACATTTTTGACTATTTCTCAAAATTTTTATGAGCTATTGAACCAAAAATTGATTTATATGAATATTTACACTTTGTTTGTTCTTTTCGTGAAACTTTTGGATGCATTTATCAAGAATTTCTAACTTATATCATCATTCTAAAACTTGTCTAAATTTGTTCACATGTGCCCCGGTGGAGGGGTAGTTCTGAACATACCTGGGGCACATGTGAACACATGCATAAATAAGACAAAAATATTTTTTTATGAATAAAAACTGTGATAAAAACTAATTAGATATACCCTCTTTCTACTTGTGTGAATAAATCAATAAATATTTCAACATAGATACAAGAAATTATTCGTAAAGTTATACACTAATATACCTACTCCTTTTAAGTCAAGCTTAGCAAAACTGTGTTACTTTTAAATAAGTTATTGAATAATTTTCTCTTATTGTGTTTTTATTTTTTTTTCTAAATGTTGTGCAATGTATATAACAAAATTGTGCATCATGGTTTAAAAAATCGGTAAAATTGTGATAAAAAAAAAATGGTGATTATCACAGTACTACTTATCCTCTTTTATTTATTTTTTTTTTTTGGCCAACTACATTTTACTTTCATAAAATAAAATGTCTTTCAAATATTTTAATAAGGGCTAAGAAAAATTAAATACGTTTAAAACTGTACATCATTAAAGAATAACAAATAAACATGTTGGTTTTTACAGAAAGCCACCAATTTAAATTGTTATCTAACTTCCAGTAAATTAAAACTGTGAAGCAATCCTAAAAACATTGAATTTATTGATCAATGTTTGACAAGGGTAATTAAATTAAAAAAAAAAATGCATTCACAGACTTAAAAAATACACTTGTGAACTGTTCACATCTGCCCCCATATGTTTTGTTCACAAGTGCCCCATCTACCAACTTACGCCTAACTTATAAAAAAACGATATTTTTAATTGAAATAAGGAAACAAAACTTTTTGTAGATTTACCTAATTAATGCTACTGTAGAATGCAATGCCTATATTCTACTTTAAAAAAATGTCTTGAATGAATTTTTACTTCAATAACTTTAGAAGACTTTTTACTTAAAACCTTCTAAAACAAACAAATTACAACTACCAGAAACCTAATGGCTTATTGTTCTGAAAATTCAGCCAAAAGATGGTAGCAGTACTACCATCTATTGGTAATTGTTTGATTTTTTTTATTTCAAATTAACCGAGTGAAATATGTAATGTTCACATGTGCCTCTCTCTTCCCTATATATAGTCTCTGTTGTCAGTTCGCTACTTTTATTATTAGTAGTATTCATATTCCTTCATTACTACCACTTTTTTGAAATACCAGTAATATCCGCCTAATTTAATGACAGATTAAATAAGGCGAATTATATATTTTAAAAATCAGGTAGCAATCAGGCAATCTGAATAAGACGAAGTAGCCCAACTGACAACACTGAATCGATTGCGTCTTTCAGTATTTTGACCGTAACATATATTTCAAGCTAAGAAAAACTGCTCTCAACTTGAAAACTTTGAATAACTTTCTTCATTGAGATTGGAAATTTGAATTGGCGGATTTTTTTTTTTTTTTTTTTTTTTTTTTTTAAATCAATACTTACTATATTCTGCCGTGATTGCAAAATATATATTTATACTTGATTATTCCGCTTCCCACAATTTCAGTACTTTGTTTTATAATAATTGCTATATATATATATATAATACATCAATTATTACATCATTACTACCACATACAATTTTCCAAAAATCATGAAAAAATTTACATAGCAAATCTCAACAATTATCAGCTTCTCTCCCATTTTCACACAGTGAGCGGGCAAGTATTTCAAACAAAATCAAATTAAAGATATAAAATCATGCAAATTTAAGGTTCATTTTAAGAATATTATCATGGGCCCGGGCAACGCCGGACTACTACTAAATTTATAAAGGTTTTTCTAGCATAAGAGTGGGGTCTAGTGGGGACAAGTATGTCCAAGGGCTTGTGGTTGACAATCCCTGTTTTAAAGAATTATATCATGATGGCTCCTTTTCACCCTGCTTTCTCTGAAACTACAATATTTACTAAAATTCGGAATAAAATTTACAAAAAAAGTTTTTTTAACTTTCAAAGTCAGCTAATTACCTAAAAAAAGAAGAAAACTAATGCAGTATTATTTCTGTTTAAATAAAGACAATTGTTTTAGTACAGATTCGTATCAGGAAAGAATATTTCTGTAAATATGTTTCTTTTCTTTTTTCAAAGATATTCAGAAACTCGAAATAATCCAATCAAGTTCATTTTACTCTGGCAAACAAGATATTTAATCTTCTTCTTTTTTTTTTTTTTCTTTTTTTAATGAATTATGGAGATGCTATATCATATTTTATTTACACTGAAGTGAAGCGCATTTCAATTTCATTTCTATTTTTAGATTTAAAATAGGATTCGCAAACTCATAACACTGCATCATTTTCGCTTCTTTCGATGTTTGTTCTAAAAATATCTCATATTATTTCTGTTCTCCGAAAAATACTCCGAGATTTTTGTGGATCCAAATTTAACGTTTACGTCACTCTATTGATTTAAAATCTCACTCGAGTATTTAAAATTTCATTTCAATACGTCATTGTACTTACTGTCTGGAGATTTTATTCAAATAATCGCTAATTTCTCATCAATTTTTGAAATCACGTAGAAGTTACCGTTTTTAAGTAGTATGTATTAACTTTTGTCGCAATCTTCCAAAATCAGGCACCTCCTAAACAAATTAATTATCGCTAAGTGACTTGCGATGCTAAATGTTGAGTTTTGATTTGAATGATGTTATTTATGTGTTATTACTACAGCAAGTAAGCTTTAAAGTAGTTTTGGGCGATTTTACTCTTAACAAATTGCAAAAGGAAATGTGTTTGCATGCAATGATACTCCAAGAACTTTTATTTTATTATTATTATTATTACAAGGCGATAAACATGCCTTGTAATTTTTATTATTATTATTATTATTATTATTATGGCCGTTTTTTTTTCCCCATTCTGACCAGAAAATCAGAGTTCTAACTTTTTACGTTCATCTTCACCTAACACTTCATTTATACTAGCTGTTTCATAATAATGGAAGCCATCAGTCCAACAGAAGAAAATGATCCATTCCAAAGGTTGAAAAAAACTATTTAATACTTTCAGCAGAAAGAAGAGGCTACGCCTTCAATTTTCATGGCACTGATAGAATCACATAGCTGCCAATGTGTACGGTTTTGTTACCTCTAAAATTGAATACATATTTTTGCCATATTTAATCGTTGACAATTGTTAGGCTTTTTAAACTGAATTTCCGGAAGTGACAGCCAATTGTTCCCTTGTGGCGACATTTCTGTGGCTGTCAACTCGTAAAACTTGCCTAAAAATTGACAACATTTTCCGAATGAATCTTTGCCTTTATAAGAAAATGGGATGGGAAACTCTTTAATCTCTTGGTATCTGAACAAAATCTGTAAATTTTATAATTTTGCGAATATTAATGAAATTTTTTTGTATTTACGAATGAAAATGACTTCACGAAAGTATAAAAAAAGTAGTTAGTTTGGATTTGGGAATAGCTTTTAATATAAAAAAATCTCATAAAGAGATGTGATCCCCTCCTACCCCAAAAAAAGGAAATCCATGACCCCCCCCCCCCCCCTTCTAAATGGTGAGCTGGATCCGCCCTTAGTCAAACGTAGCAATATCAGCATTATAAATTCTGTAAATTAGAATCGAGTATACTCATAACTGGAGAGGTTTAAATACTCTTCACTTTTTGCATTAATATGTGTTAAATTCAAGTATTTTCTGTGTAGAATAGTGAAAGAGAAAATTAAGCTTAATTATTGAAAGTAATTGTAATTTATGTTATAACATTTTTATTGCGATGGTATTTGTATGCCTAAGATGGTATTTGTCGTTATGTGCATTTTTTTCACTGTGTAGTTGCATATTTCTTCATTGATTTTTTATTACATATATATTTTTCCTTTCTTTACAGACATCAAAAAATAAGCCTACCAGGTTAAGCAGTTCATGTCCAGCTCTGTATATGACCTCTGGTAATATATATATATTCTTTTTTATATAAAAAATGTTTTCAAATCTTTTAAATAAAAAAAAAATTAAAGAATATTTGCTGTTTTAATAGAATCTTAAACTTTTATCCCTTTTTATAGATGAGTTGTTTACTTTAAATATAGTATCAGCCAGTTACTCAACTGTAGCCCACATGTTAAAATAGTCCTAACTCTGTTTTGCATCCGGGCATCCTGTGTGAGGTGTATCTTTCTTTAGATCTCTTGGATTTTTATTATCTATTTTCTGTTATGTTGCGTTATAAGGAGTTAAATTTTGTGATTTCAGGCTTAATGCCGAGACAAAATTGGATGAAATAACGCATCTTCACTATGAATCAAACCTACAAGCTCCTCTGAAGATTCTGTGGATTATTCATAGTTTCTTATTTTACATACTGGTTTCCTATGTTCATATCTAGTTCATCTTTAGAATTTTACCAATGCGTTCATATATTTTTTATGTCAAATTTATTATATATATTAATAATTTTAATGCATAAACTATATGTAATGAATAATAAATAAGCGTTTTATTATAAGAAGCAAAACATTTAGTATATTTAAAATGAATTTTCAATTCTGACCAAAAGTTCCTGAGAAAATCTAATATAAAACGCCACTTCCTCCCCGCCCCCGCACGCTTTTAAAATGCGAATACCATACAGTTGCAAGATGCGTTTCTGGTGCAACACATTTTCTAATTGGGAAGGTATTGCGGGAAATAAAATTGGGAAATTCGTGAAAGGACTTGCAGATTTTTTAATAGTAAATATTAATATTTTTTAACCATCGTTCGAATGGAAAAGGTATTAGGAATAAGTGAGTATTTTTGTTATTGTGTATTTATTTGGAAAGCGGGTGCGGAATTTAAAATCTGAAGGAAAAAAAACGAAAAACATGAAATAGGCGTTCAGAATTTTTTTTTTTTTTTTTTTTGAAAAAGAAACTATTAATATATATATATATATATATTAAAGCAAAGATATCGTTGGAACACAAAAGTACCATTAATAGGTAGTTATATATTCGTATTTCAACCCGAAAAACGGCTGCGAATTTTTAAAAATTGGAGAGGGGGAAAAAAAAAGAAATTGGTATTTGCAAAATATTTTTATTTATTTATTTTTGAAACGGTACACCTTATTTTTTTTTTTTTTTTTAACACAAATAACGCCGTTGAAATCAAAAAGATATCCCGAATAAGTCAGTTTTTTTTCGTTCGGAAAAACGGATGCGGGAAAGAAAATAAAAGTGCTGAAGTCACCGTTTGGAATTACGTTTTTTTCCACATCTTTCTTCTCTGCTTCAAGATCTTTTGAAATACCACTTTAAACTAGACAACTTCGACAGTGTGCTATTTTCCGATGTTCATTACGGTTTTCAATTAATATCTCGGTTAAGTATAAAAAAAAAAAAATAAATAAATAAATAAAAATAAAAAGTAAGGTGTAAGTCAATCTGGGCCGCAGGAGCATTTGGATCTGCTGCCTTCGTTTATCCTCATCCAAATTTTAAGATCTCTACACGCAGTATATTTCCCTGGCCATCGCCAACAATCAGGTGCACGCAAACAAATATCTTTCTTTTATTTATTTATTTTTTTTAAACAAATTATACCCTTGGAATCGGAAATGTATCCCGAATAAGTCAGATTTTTTTCAAATATGCGAAAGAAAATAAAAATTCTGAAGTCGCCATTTGGAATAACGTTTTCTCCACTTCTTTATTCTCTGCTTAAAGATCTTTTGAAATACCACTTTTGGCTAGATAATTACAACGGTGCGCTATTTTCCGATGTTCATTATGTTTTTTAATTAATGTCTCAGCTAATTATTAAAAAAAGTAAAAAGTCTTAGCCTCAGGAGCATTTGGCTAAGAATTAAGGCCATTTGGCCTTCGTTTATTTTCATTCAAATTTTAAGATGTCTGCACGCGGTATATTTCCCTGGCCATCGCCAATACTCAGGTACACAAAATCAAAGAAATATCTTTCTTTTATTACTATAAATTTTCAGATTTTTAAATTTTTTTGAACATGTAATTCAATAAAAATTTTCTATTCTTCGCAATCCCTTTCTTTTCTTCTTCTTCTTCTTCTTCTTCTTCTTCTTTTTTTTTTTTTTTTTTTTTTTATTCTAATGCGTCTGTATTAACAGAGCTCCGGCACAGGGCCTGATTAACTTCTGAAGCTATGGGAAGCACAGTGTGATTTTTGGATTCCATTCATTCAAGAAGAGTTTTCTAAATTCGACATAGCCGGGAACTCACCAATGATGCAAATATTATTCCAAAGAGTGGCTCAGTTGAGTTCACATGTATTCACATTAAACAACTCTTTTATGTTCCACTTACACAAAAATTGAATATAATATAAAAAAAATATTCAAAAATGATTTTGCATAATATTTAGCATAAAAGTATAAGTTAGATAAAATGATGAATTCAGAATGTATCCGCAACATAAAATATCCATTTATTGAAATACTTTTCTCAATTTTGGTGGTAGTTTAAATCATTAATATTTTATGTTATGCATACAAGTCAAATTCGTTAGATAAAATAAACATACATCTAACAATCTGTCATTACAATTACACCTGAATAAATTCAATTAAAAATTCGGGACCTCCTGTTTTCTCAATTTCGGGAAACTTCAAAATTTTCTAAGGGAAGCACGCGCTTCTTGTGCCTATTCAGTAATCAGGGCCTGCTCCGGCATTTTGGCTTGGAGGAAATACTATACTAATTAATTGTATGCCAAACCGCACTCTTTAGCATATGTCAATTGGTTGTGGACTCGATTACTGAAGAACTTCCGGTTACAGGCTATGTGGGTAGACAAAAGATGCTTATTGTAATGATTCCAGTTATGCAGTAATTTCGTCATCTTATTGAATTACTGGCAATTTGGCATTGTTTGTGGCGACTTATTTTTGTCGCCAAATTTGCCGACATTTCGCTAAGTATCGCTACTCTTGGCAAAATATTTGTGTGTGTCTATGTTTATCTACATGCAAGTATTACTGTACATTTCCTTATTGACCTTTACCTATTGAAACGGTTAGTAAATTGTTCAAAAACAGTTTACAAATGGTTTCGATACCAAACCCATTGGCTAGATTTCCGTAAGTGTATACAGTTATTGCGTCAGGGAACTATTAACATTCTTGCCATCACAGCTCATTAGAAAACACTGTCTTTACAATCGCCATTGTGCCCTTTAAGAGTTTTCTTGGCGCCCGTCTAAAGGTTTCCTATTGCAAGTATTTTTTTTTTTTTTTAATAAAATTTCATTTTAAAGGATGCTTTCTTTAAAATCTTTAATATTTGCATCGGAAATATTTTAAAACATCTCGAAGTGTGTTTATTGCATTAAAAACTAATAATATAATTTAAAAATTTAATCCTGCGTATTTTCTCGGTTTGTATTTATTGTTTATAAAATTTTGTATAATGTGATTATGATAGTTGAAATTGGTAATAATTAGCAGTAGCTCTTTTGATATGTTAAAAAGTAAAATTTAGAATAAAAAGTGTGCCTTCCCCCCTCCCTTCTCCTCCGTGTATGAAAATTCGGATTCTTTTCTTTGTTACACTGGCCCAGTGTCTGTCTGTTTTAAAGGAGGAGGGAAGGGGGAATAATTTTCCCTAGTAGACCTTTAAAATCTTAGGCAATATTTCTCATTTTGTTTAGAAAAAATCGATAAAAAAAAGTGCAAAAGGATTTCCGTCAATGAAAGTTCTTCTGTGCTATCTCTCTGGAACCACCCATGGATTTGTTACTACCATACTAATTGGTGACTGTGTTTATGTACTTTTTATAACGCTAAATTCTAAAACCCAAAGCCATTTCGCGTTATCGCTAAATCCAAAATATGTTGTGAAGTATTCTCTCGTCCTAAAAGTAACGCAATATCTGATTTCTATGTTGTTATCGTACGCGAGATTAAATATATTCTGACACCTTCCCTACAAAGGTTTTTGAGATATGCACCTCGTAGTAAAATATGTATTTCGAAATTTACTACGATTTATGTTTTCTCTGAAAATTGTTTTTACATGGAGCTCCTGAGCCACAAGAGCTTTATGTCTACCACTGTGAGATGTATTTGCATCGTATAAGACGTACATATATCACTACTAATACTGTGAGAAAATATTGTCACATGTTTTCAGTCATATGAATAATGGCGCTCTTCATGGTTTGTCAAGAGTTAAAGTGCGCCCTTGCTTAATTAAAGGTTGGACAGGACTGCCTTACACTATGTGTCCGGAAAGTAATAAATACTGAAACTGAATATACATAGCTATGCTAAAGGGATATTATATACCTATATTTTGTTTTTTTTCTTCAATAAAATGCAATTCTTAACCCTTCACTGCACCAAGTGCCACATCTGGCACATACCTAAAAATACTGTAATTCTTATTATGTGCCATGAATTTGGCCAATATGATCTCTATCCCTGATCAAGAACAGTCCAAAGAATGGAATAACACTTATTTTGTCCATGTCAGGTGGCTGCATTTGACAAAATATTAGAATTTGTTCTTCGGAAACAAAAAAAAAAAAAAAAAAAAAAAAATCGATCAAGCTATTAAGGTAGAATTTACTTTCATAATTTTTACTGAATACTTAAAAATATTGATATAAAAAAGTTTCAGAGTGTTAAGCAGATAAAATTAATTAATTTAAGCTAATTTAGTTGTAAAATATAGCAATACAATATTTTAAAACCCTAATTGTGTACAAAGGTACACGCCATAAAATATCAAATTTTAGCTAAAAATTTGAAATTTAATTTTTTTTTAATTATTATTATTATTTTTCCCATTATTAGACCGATATATAGATTTCAAATAATTTTTTTCATAAAAATAGAAAAAATCGTGCGGTGAAGGGTTAAATTTTCACATTCTTTTATTAGTATAATATAACTCACATAGTTATTTTTACTTCTTTTATTTTAAAGAAATTTTTACTAAATTAAGTCAGTTACTGGTGAAAAGTCATTACTGTACTGGCATAAGATGAGCATGAGCAATAAAAACATTTAATTGAATAATTGAGATAAAAAAGAAAATACATATGGATTTTCTCTGGTCACAAAATGATTGAAAAATGGTTTAGATACCAAACCAGTTATCTGATTTGTATAGAAATGAATATAGTTCTTGTTACAGTGACCTGTAACATATTCACCAAGTGGAAGCTCAATAAAAAGCGCAGTTTGAACAAAAATGCGTTTATTCACACACGTACATACATATTCCCAACAAAAACATGCTCTGGAGACCTGAAAAAAATGAGGAAATTCTAATATGCGCACATACATATGGGATCAGTTTAAAATAGCCAAAACTGATTCAGAGAACCTCAAAATATAAAAATATACCAAAATATCCATAATCGGTTTTTATCAGAATTACAATGCTTTTCCTTACACTGTATGTGTCTGAAAAATAAAAACTGGTTTGCAAGGGGGTTTCAGAGAGGCAGAGCTTTCCTGATGAAAATTTTTTAGTTCATTTTTCTCTTCGTGTTTAATTATTTTAAGTTACTTAGGAAGAGTAAATTTTCTTTTCAAAATCATTAGAAATAAAGATATTAATTAAATTTCAAAATCCAGGTAGTAGTGTTGGCCCTCCTTATCCAACCTTTTTATGGTATATTTTATTTTAAAAAGCCTTAAAAATTGAAGAAGTTAACTAACTAAATCTTTTATTTTTGTGTGTTTGTTTTTTAAGGGCTAACAGAATTTCTTGCAGGAGATGAATCAGATGTTCACTTGGGTGAGGCTGCTATCATCATGAGAAACATCCAGCATCGGAGGACATCACTTTCCTCTAACTCTAGATCTTTAGATTCTACATTTATTGAATCTTTCAATGTTAAAATCCATGTCAACGACCTGACACCTGCTGCGTCACAAGAATGCCTGAACCTGTGCTCTCCCCTCAGCGAAAGTGATGGTTCACATTCTGGTAGACTGTTAAATGATGGCACAAATGTTTATAAAACATCCAATATTGGTGGCACAACTTCCAAGCGTCTCGCCAAGCGTGCAAATAAAAAAGTCCCAACTCGGAGGCAGAGTTGGTCTTCTTTAGGTGCTAGTATATCATCACCAGATGAAGATAAGCAGATAATTCACAGAAGGTAATTATCCGATAATATTAACAAATAATTCTCTCTCTATTTATTATCATTATATCATACACTTATTTTTAAAATGACATAATTCGAAAAATGTTATTTTTGGAGTGAATCACAAGCATATTTCTCCATCTGTCGGTGAAAGCACTTTTAAATATCTTTAAAATTGACCAAATTAGAAAAGTTTCATAAGTATCGCATTTTACAACCGTGCTGTCTATAAATCTTCAGACAATTGAGTATAATGTGGCTCATATTAAAGTAAATCTTGTTTTTCACACTAGATATAAATATTCCATATTATTTCTAGATCCATTTCAAAATTTAAAAAATTTGTTTTCATGCTTGAAATCATTTTTCGTCTTCTCCGAAAAACTTCATTTTTAATATTGTGTTACTTTAGAAATATGCATATAATATGGTATTCTCCCATGAGCATCTCTCATGGGTGGGCCTTCCAAGGGAGGCCATTTTTCATTTGCAATGAACATTTGAATGGTAGAAGAATAATCCCTTGCGCTGAATTAGTTGAATTCTTTTTTTTTCTTTTCTTTTTTTAAAGAAATAAGTTAAAACTTTATATTATTTATTCAATATTATTTATACAAAAGAACTAATTACTCTGGACAAACAAAGTATAAAAATAAATTGCCATATTTACATAATTTAAATATATTTAGATTATTAAGTCACACTTCTTTGCAATAGTGGAACAAGTTATATTTTTGCCGCATTGTTTTCTAATTTTGCATTGCACTCCAAAATTTGGATTCGTAATATTGACAAACAGCCGGCAGCATTGTTTGAACCTCTCACTTTGTCAATTGCGGAATGCTATTTTTCTCTTGATTAGTGCCATTAACAATTTCTTGATCTTCTTGAATAAAAGGTGTGGCACCAAAATTGCTTTTTAAAAAGTAATGTACGAAATGAATATCTTTACATTCTGCCTAGTTAATTGTGGAAAATCTGACCGCATTAACCGAAGAACGTCTTAGACGAAAGCACTTTAACAAGAGTCAACTGTATATGTTTTTAATTCTGTGTTCGGGTGTTTTTTTTTCTTTTTTTCATAATATAGATAACTTTTAATAGACTTTTGAATTACATTTTAATTTCAATGAATATATAAGATGAAAAGACAATGTAAAAAAAAAAAAAGTTCAGATAACCAGAATAAAGATAACAAGAAGCTGTTTCAAGGTTTTTAGGAAATTCATTATTCAGTGCAAAAATGAGGAAAAAAGGTAAAATAGCTAAAGCAACATATCTGCTCATTGCAAAGCATAAGAGCTTTGTGTTACTGCTATATTCCCCTCTCCCAACCCTTCTTTTCTTACATTGAAAAAAAGACTTCTTTTGAAGTTTTGAACAAACTTATGTCTATTTATACTTCAAAGTGACAATTTAATTATGATTAAAAATATGTGATGCAAAAATTCTGTTTAATGCAGGGGGAGTTGCTCCACATATAATATTAATGATAATAATAAACTTCTAAAGCATTATTTGTGAGGAAATGAGACCTGCAAGGAGATAATTGCTTAATTTTTCTTTAGTAAATGTCAATTTGTTTTACATGTTTGTGAAATTTTCTAGTTTTATGGAATGAGCATTCTAATGTAATTAATTATAGATGGAGTCTTAGCAGCTTAGACTCGGATACTGAAGAAACCTTCTGCAAACCATCAAACACCACTGCTAGTTTTAGGTCTAAATATTCACGATCTCACTCTTCCAAAAATGCAAGTCTGTCACTAACTTCTCGTACTCTGTCTGGTATGTTTACTTTTATTTTTCTTTATTTCTGTTGCAAATGCTAATTAGCATAAAAATAAATTATTGTTATAGTCATTCAGTTCAGTCAAAAATACTTTGTATATTTAAAGCAAAATAATTAATAACAAAATAATAAATAAAAATACTTTGTACACTTTGTAATAGCATTTCTAACAAAAAGGTATTTTTTTCACTGTATTTCATTTCAATCAAACCTTTAAAGAAATACTTTAAAGCCTGTGATCACCCCCAAAGCAGAATATTTTGCAGAATAATTTTATAATGCTCTGCAACGAGCTTTCAGCTGATCAAAAATGTTCTACGGGAGTAAAAATATTATGTATATGCAAGAATGCAATTTTCTCTTTTATAGAAATGCAAAAGACATTTCGTAAAACACTGACACATGTTTACACACACACACACACACACAAGAGAAACATTATTTTGGAGTAAGATTTATTTTTTAAACCATGGCATTAACAAAGAATTTAGAGTTCTGTCAATAACTTTAGAAGTGATATATTTTGAGATATCACTTTCGAAATTTAGCCTAGAGGTCTGCACGGGCCGGGATTTCCAGGCCCGGCCCGGCCCGAAGGAAAGCTATTTTTGCCCGGCCCGGTGTAAAAATTGAAAGTTCGGCCCGAGCCCGGCCCGGCCCGTTTACATTTTTACCGTTCTCGGCCCGGCCCGTACAAAAATCAGTGAAAACAGGCCCAGCCCGGCCCGACTACATTTCTACAAAAAATTCCGTTTTTTCTCGACATACAATTAAGATTCTTTTAATGAATACTACATGCATATTTATGGGAACATTTTACAGTATATTTTAAATTACTATGTGTTCGCAAAATAGAAAACACACTATAGTAAACGTTAACGATTACTTACAGTGTTTTAGTCAACGTCTCTACAGACGTTTCAAAATTTAAATAAGGGTTCATTAAAAGATTATTGTAGTTTAGAATAAAGGGTTAAAAAACATGATAACTTTTGAAGCTTATAATAAAAGGTAGATTTGTGAAAATATTTCTGTCATTTTTAAGGCTTTTCTCAAATCCAAAGGAGCTACATTTTGATACATTTATGAATTCATTTCTTTTCGGAAACGCATGAGATTGGCAGGTATTCTTATTCAGAAACCTTGTAAATGCCGTTTTTTTCTTAGATAAAAGTAATATATCTTTCAGAAAATACTGCCAAAGTTAGCGTTTTGAATCGAATTTCCGGAAGCGATAGCACAGAAAAGGAGAAAACGCACAGTCACGTGACAAGAGTCTATGTTATCTCTGAACATAATTTATGAAAAATGGAAACGCTATTCGATCCCAAATGCCTTCAATACTCAGGCCTGCCAATTTTATGCCTTTATAGTTAAAAATGAGTCAGAAAATGTGTCTGAGAGTTTCGCATTGTTGAGCAGTAAATATGAGAACCACCTTAAGGTACATTTCCAAAGATACTGTTAACAGAAGTTCATTATCGCTATTAATACTTTTACAAAACATAATGCCTGTCCTACACATCCTGAGAACGATTAAGACCAGTTCCGTCCCGGCACAAGTCTGCCGAAAAAATTAAACCCGGGATCAGACATCATGTAACTGTACGATGCCGATCTCTACGATGGACATGTTACATTTCTGTATTGATGTTGCTAATCTCGCATCGGCTCGTAACGCACATTTATACTTCTCGAAAAAGTCATATTCATTGGAAATGACCTCGTATTTTATCTGCTCCTCTCAAATTCTTATATCGGGACGATAGGCCCGATTAATTTTTTTCATCGGCCCGGCCCTGCAGGTCCGTTCAATTTTTTTGTCGGCCCGTTGAAAAAATTGTTTTAACCACTTCAACGGCTGCCCCGAGATAAGTCGGGGGTAAAAGCACTGTTTCCCTATACCCATCGCCGGTGAAGTGGTTAATTCTGCCGGCCCGGCCCGTTTGAAAATTCTCCTCCATTCCGCCGGCCCGGCCCGTGCAGACCTCTAATTTAGCCCATGCAGGAAATTTAGCCATGCTTTTTACCGTGACCGATTAACGAATTTTGCAACCTTTTTAAAATTTTTCCCTCGATTGATGACCTTTTGGTTTTTCTCGCAGCCAATTAAAGAATCTTGCGATTTTTTCCCCGCTACTGATTAAAGAATTTCGCAATTTTCCCCCAATGGATTGACGAATTTTGTGATTTTTCCCCGATCGATTGATGAGTTTTGCGATTTTTCCCGCAGTCAGTTGACGAATTTCAGAATATTTCTGAGATTTTTCCCTCAATCGACTGGAGAAATTTGTGATTTTTCTTTCTGCGACTGATTGAAGAATTTCTCGTTTTTTTTTTCTTTTTTAAGACGAACCACTGAGAAATTTCGCGTTTTTTTTCCCCCACGACCACGATTGCCGAATTTCGTGATACTGTCCTTTTACCGATTGGCGAATTTTGCCGCTTTTGCGACCGATTGGTGAAAATTGTAGATTTTTTTAGCGACTGATCTGCAAATTTCGCGATTTTCTCCAACGATGCACTGATGAATTTCACTTTTTCTCCAACGATCCACTGAAATTTTTCGCTTTTTTTTTTTTTTACCCGTGACCGATTGACGAATTTTGCGATAGATTTCTTTCACCAATTGAGAAATGATGCGATTTTTTCCTGCGACTTGTTGGAGAAAATCGTGAATTTTTTCGGAACTGATCAATAAATTTCGTGATTTTTTTTCCAAGGATCCACTGACGAATTTTGCGATTTTTCCCCCTCGATCGATTGGCGAATTTCACGATATTTTCCTTCTACCAATTGACAAATTTTGCAGCTTTTCCTCGCGACTGATTGGCGAAAGCATGGATTTTTTTCCGAAACTGTTCGATGAATTTCGCATTTTTTTTTTCCGCACTCGACTAAAGAATTTCACTATTTTTTTCTACGATCAACTGACGAATTCCGGCGACTGAGTAATGAATTTTAAAATCTTTTTATCATTTTTTAAAAAATTTAATTCTATGTTGTTTGAATTGCTCTGAATTTTATTTATATTAGCTGTATTTCCTAATTTTTAGTCATTATTATTTTTTAGATGGAAGTTGTGAAGAGTCTTTATTGTCTAAGTCAACTAAACAGTCCTCCAGTGTGCCAAGCATACATGGAAATACTGATATAAAAGAGGTAAAAATAAATCTAACTTGGTTAAATTAGTTATTTTCAGAATTTACTATTAATAATATCACCTATACATACAGTGCTTAATTTTTAACAAAAAAAAAGTATCGGAGCCCTAATATTCTGCAGCACTAAAACCGTAGCGTGCCCCCTCTTCCGCCATACATAAATAAATAAAATTTTGAATGTAAAACAGATTGAGCTCGATCCTGCCCAAGCCCAAAGACTAATATAAAAATTGAGCCTGTTTCATCTCCATCTCCTACGTGTGCAACACATTACGTCACGCCACATATAAGAGTTTTGATAGAAAAGAATTCTAAAACTTTGAGATGGGAAGGAACGGAAAGGATAATTTAGGTTTAGGTTTTACAGAAGCGCTATTGTACTGGGCTCCGGAGCCCTGTATTTATGAACTCCGGTGAATTTCAACAAATATTTAAAAATTTACTAAAAACAGAGAAGTACCCGGAACTGAGCTTCTGCGGTCTCTGGTGCAGATTAAGCCCTGCCTACATATATTATGTTTCCATTTTTATTTATTGAGTTATGGGATTATTTCTTTCTTTTTCCATTTCACAAAGATGAATACAAAATATAAAATGATAGTAATTTATATTTTCACGCTGCCACGCTACAGTTTGATTGCGGATTGCAAACTGGGAAAGGTTTGACTCAACCTTTCATCCCTTCGGGTTTGATAAAATTTGTACCAAGCCTTCTTGGGAACTAAATACTGGGGGTCACGCGTTAGGCTGACTACCTGATTGTGACATATGTTGCATAAGCACTTCAAGTCGCACGGTCAAGAAAACAGTGGCTGTAGAATTGTACTGTAGGCTATGGTTGTTGATGGATTGTAGTGCTGCAAGTTTAGTTTAGTAGTTTATTTTAGTAAACATTACAGTGATAAATTGGATTTACTTTTAGTTTTTATACTAATTTTGAAATCTATTAACTTTTTTCACTTCTGATAAATTATAGTAAGTTTCAGGGTCAAAACTAAGGAGGGCAGAGGGGGCATGTGCCCCGGCGCCAGAACGAAGGGGCGCCCAATGAAGATTTTGTTTGTCGATTTTTCTCACATCTGTGTTTAGCACGGTATTGTTAAAATCATCCTGTCTGGCATATAACAAAGCATAGAAGAATCTAAAGATGATATGACCTAAGGATCATGTATAAAGCGGTTTTTTTTTCGATTCTTTTTTTCGGGGGGCGGGGGGTGGGAGGGGATCACATCTCGTTATGAGAATTTTTTATATTGAAACCTATACCCGAATCCAAACTAACTACTTTTCCGATACTTTCGCAAAGTCATTTTCCTTTATAAATTGCAAAAAATTTGCATTAAATTTCATAAAAATATAAAATTTACCGATTTTGTTTAGATACCAAGAAACTAAAGAGTTTCCCATTTTCTTATTAAGGCAAAGATTAGCATTTTTAGCCAAGTTTTACGAGTTGACAGCCACAGAAATGTCATCGTAAGGGGAAAATTGGCTGTAACTTCCGGAAATTCAGTTTAAAAAGTCTAACAATTGTCAGCGATTAAATATGGCAAAAATTTGTATTCAATTTTAGAGGTAACTAAACCGTACACATTGGCAGCTATGTGATTTTATTAGTGTCATGAAAATTGCAGGTCTAGCCTCTTCTTTCTGCTCAAAGTATTAGTTTTTTTCAATCGAACTTATACCTTTGGAATGGATCATTTTCTTCTGATGGACTGATGGCTTCCATTATTATGAAACAGCCGTTATAAATGAAGTATTAGATGAAGATGAAAGAGCAGTCGAAAAAAGTTAGAACTCTGATTTTCTGGTCAGAATGGGGGGGGGGGGGGGGATGGGAGTATTTTTTTTTTTTTAATGAGAAATTATGGCCATTTTTTTCCCCATTCTGACCAGAAAATCAGAGTTCTAACTTTTGACAACTGCTCTTTCATCTTCACCTAACACTTCATTTATAACGGCTGTTTCATAATAATGGAAGCCGTCAGTCCATCAGAAGAAAATAACTTGGTTAAAATTCTCTTTGTAAATATACTTTGCGGAGGGGGGGGGGGGGGGGGAGCGCCAAAATCCATCTTTGCCCCGGGTGCGAAAAAAGCTAGTTTCGGCCCTGGTAAGTTTTATAAATATATAATATAGTACAGTCAATAAAATATTGTAAAGTAAAATGTAAAATCCATTTAAGGGAGCAACAGCAGTTTGTGAAAAATAGTTGATATTGATGTGCCTTTTTTCTTGGGAACTGCAAAGCTATTTCAATAAGTTTTTTTTTTCTTTCTTTCTTTTTTTGCAGTAGCTACATTTGGATGGTTCAGTTTTTTTTTTGAAAAATCAATTCCTTTGTAATAACATTGATTAAAAAAAAATAGACACATAACTATTGCATTTTTTGTTTTTATTTTTTGCCAAATAATCGATTAATTGTTTAGATGTCCCCTTAAAGCAGTTTTATTAAGATAATTTTTTAGTATACTCAGAAACAAAACCCCTTGCTCATAGCTGCCAGCCATCTTTTTTTTTAACGAAATAAACATTTTGAACCAGAAACTTTATTTAATAAATAAAATCAAATACTATGAATAAAAAGGGTGCATTTTATTAAATAAATTTTCTGATTCAAATTATGTTTGACTTTAAAAAAAAAACAGAAGGTTTTCAGCTGTGTTTAATTTTGATGACAAAAATTTAGAAGTGCAATAGTAATTAACTTACATTGGATATTGACTTGATTTTCTCCTCATATTTTTCTATTTTAAAGAAGTTTCAATTTAAATATAATTTTTATACCAACTTCACTTCCATTTTACTAAGACCTTGTTTCTCTTCTTTTCAAAGTGATAATCTATTATGTACTTTTTAGTATTGTTATCTTCTGTAGGCTCAAGCAAAAAGAAACCTCAAATTCTACTTAAAATTACATGTTTCTAGTCAATAACTATTTTTGACTTTCTAATACCTTTGATCTTTGTTCCTTATTATTATTTTCAATAATATATCAAATGTTTTAAGTTTTTCTTTTCTTCATTTTAGTGTCATTTGAATATACTTTTCTGGTTGGTTTCTTTCCATTTACTACCCTTTTCCTATTGACTGTTCTATTCCAGCTATTCTTCTGTTGTCTCTTTTGTTTTTATCATTCATGGTTAAAAGAAAAATTAAATTTTCTGAATCACATTGTAATTTCTGCATTTTTTATGATGTGTTTGTAGAAATATTGCACTTTGATGTAGAATATTGGGCCTTATAGGTGCATTCTGTGATATCCATAGAGTTATTGGTGCATTAAAATAACTTGAAACACTGGTGGTAGAAATAATCGACTTGGGACCTTGCTGATCGACCGAATGTATTTTATTATCCAATTCAGTAGTTCATCTGAAGAGTGAAACTTCAGTAGAAGTCCCAATAAAAATATTTAATTATTACATCGTTATAAGTTAAATAAAGTCTCTCAAATCTATAGTCTCTCATTTTCGTGAGTTTTCTGGCTTTTTGTTCAGCGCTTGTAATATTTTCCAACAGGGGCAAAGATATCATATTGGAAGGAAAATTAATGTAATTGGTTTAATAGCTTTGATTGATGCCCGAGTCTATGACGTGAGCAAGGGATGGTTAACCACAGTTTCACCACTAATCGCATTACTATTGCAAATTGCACTTAAATACTAAATTACACTTTGAATCTTAAACTTGGTTTCCATTTAATAGCCTAAAGTAATGTTTGTTGGGCTGGGAAAACAACTTAAAGGGGATAGCTTCAGTATTAGACATTAAAAGTTAGAAAATATTGAATTGAAAATTAATTTAAATTTTAGATTTAAAATGAGATTTTAATATTTAAATACCTTTCATAAATGCATACATAGTTATTTTCTTTTTATTGTCATTTTATTGACCTTTGTCTGTTCTAATTGTTTATTAACCCACAATTTTCTGAACAAATTGTTGAATTTAAACATCTTTTTTAGAATGTGGAACCTCAGAAAACTCAAAGTGTTGGGAGTTTAAGCTCCTCTGCAAAGAATTTTTTAGTATCTTTTCGAAGTGTTCCCCTTCAAAAATCACTATCAACTCCTACTATTACAGTAGAAGATGCATTAGCAGAAAAAGGTAGCTATTAGAAATAATGAAATGTGTTACTTATATATATATATGTGTGTGTGTGTGTGTGTGTGGCTTTATTTTAAGTGTCATTAAATGTCATTCTAAAATATTTTCTTTTTCCTTTTTTAGCCAAAGAAGAAACACATAATCGTCAAAGGTATTTTTTTTTAATTTAAAATTTCTTATTTTAATGTATATTACTTTTGATAGTAGTTATTATTATTATATCATATTGCTTTTCTCTCTTCTTCTACGATGATATAAATATCTCTTTTTAATATAAATAAATTATTTTTTTCAAAATGTGTAACTACTGACACTTTATAAAAATTTAAATTGTATTCTTCTTATGAACAGAAACTATAGTTGATGATTATTTTCATAAGGATAACTTTTAAATCATTCATTTGTCATGTCTGTAGTCCTAAATGGTTTAATATTGTCTTTCTCAAAATGAACTTCGGAACAGAACTTACTATAAAATCATTCTGTTTTTTAATTTATTATTATTGCCACTTGATGTTTTGCTTAATATTTAAGGCAGTTTCTGAAAATATCGGTCATATTGCTGCTTTAAAAATATATAAATATGCATAATACAAAAGCATTCTTCATTGAATAAACACATATTATTTTAATAAGAGAAAATAAAATTAATTTATAAGAGAAATAAATGAAAAGAAGGTTTGATATATTTCACTTATAGTACCAAAACTATTTAAAAATATCATAAAAGCTAAAAAAGCTGTAAAAGCTGCTTATTTTCAAAGAAATTATTTCTTTTCTTTGGTCTAAGCATTTTCTAAACTACTAGATCAACTATAAAATTGAAGTTTTGCTTCTGCCGCTCTTTGGTAGTTAATGCTTTCATCCAATGGAAGAGCCATTTTTTAACAGGCACATGAACACCTAACTTTTATTGCGTTACCAAAAAAAAAGCATTGCACCAAGAGTCACACACATAATGTCTTTTGTTTACACATTTGTAGTTATCTTTGAATTATTATTTTGAATATCTAATGATCAAAGCTCAATCATCACACAGAAAAATCTCTCAACATGAATTTCCAGATAGCGGCAAAACTTTCTAATAATTATGAAATTAATGAGCAATAACAAGTCTAATAATGTTAATATTTTTACTTTTTGAAAATTAAATGCAACACATCTATCACTGAATATTGGAATGCATTTTTTTTTATAATCTTTCCTTTTAAAATTTTTCAGTCCACTCTAAAGAAGTAGATTTTTTATTAAGGATTTGTATAAAATTGTAGTTAAATTCTACATAAATAATTCATTGGTTAAAATTCTATAATACTATAGCATAACTGATTACTTTGCATGAATGCTTCTTCATTTGGATTTTGGGCATTTATTTATTTTATTTTATGTGCGTGTGTGTCTTTAGCTTCATAAATTGTATTTGTTATTATTATTCCTTTTATTGCCCTACATTTTGGCTGTTAAATTTTTCTTTTGCACTTAAATTTTTTATATATACCATATAACTTCGAAAATCTGGCATCGCCGGTACAGAGACTAAACCGTATTTTTGAAAATTCTGGATTTCTGAAAGAATATCAAAAGTACTTCTGATATTTTTAATGGTGTCTTTATTCATAATTTAATTAATAGGCAAGTGATGTTAATGTGATAAAAAGAGAAAATTAAATATTTAATAAAAAAATGTTACTTGTTACTTTCTATGTTACCAAAAAATAATAATAATATGCAGAGAAATAATTTCTTATCATGTAATTTCTGAAACACCGATGTCTATTTTATTTGCTTCAATTTTTTTGACCGTTCTTTAACAAGTTTTTCTTGAATTTTATAGAAGTGAAGAATAAAGCAGGCAGTAATTGTCCAGTCAAATTTATGAATTTTTCCCATGACACCCTTTTTTCTGCCAGCTCCTTGTCGTTCCTCTGAGCTGCTACCAGTGTTATTGGCAGTTCTATTTAGCACACCATCAGCAATCTTGTTGTCTATTAATCCATCACTTTCAATCTCGAAATTTTTAATTCATAAACAATTGCTATTTTTATTTCTCTCGTGAATTGGAAGCATAAAAAAGGGAGGCGGTGGTAGAAGATGGCTTTGATGACAGATTTTTTAATTTGCTGGATTTTTGATGTTACACTCTATATAAAATATTTTTATGCTGTACGTGCTATATTTTAATTCTGTTTCTGCTTTGCATACCTGAATTTTAGTTTATTTATCTCATACGGTATTAACATAGCTCATATTGAAGTAAATAAGCCACATTTAATTCCAGATACAAAATGTTTGATTTATTTAAAACATCATTTTAAATAGAAATCAGTATGTTTTCATAGCTGAAAATGTTTGTTTTTTTCTTTTTTGAAAAATTCCCCTTTTGAATTGTGTATCTGTAGGAAAAGAAGCATCTAATTGTAATTTCTTTTGTAGATTGCAAAAGAATATTCCCCCACCACAATAGAGCCAAAATTCCTATTGCTTAATATACTTTTGCCCAAAATTTGTTTTTTGTGCTGAACAACAATTAAAAAAAAAAAAAAAAATTTGGCACCTCTTTCTGCTCTGATGCTTGGGACATATGTCCCACTTGTTTTCCCTTAGTTTCGGCCTTGTCTATCTTGGCCACAAGTTTTCAAACTTTTTGTTATTGTGTTTTCCCTGAACTACCTAAATTTGCTTGTTTCTCCCATGTGGGTAGGGAAATAAGTTAAGAGGCTACTTCAGTCAAATGAAAAGACCCGTTCGCTAATGTTAATCCTATGGAAGAAATTTATAACGATATCTCGGTTGCATTTCAATATTTTTAAATGATTTTTTTTTGCATTGGATAGCTGAGATCAATCTGTATGCAGGTTGTTTTTTACTTGTTCAATTTTAATTACAAATTTTTTTATGAGGATTCTTTCAGTTTTCAAAACTGGTTCCGAAAATGAAAGTGTCCTCATTAAAAATCTGTTAACAAAATAGAAAATGTAAAAAACGGCCCTTGTACAGATCGATCTCAGCTATACAGTGCAAAAAAAAAAAAAAAAAAATCATTTAAAAATATTGAAATGCAACCGAGATATCGTTGTAAATTTCTTCCATAGGATTAGCATTAGCGAACGGGTCTTCTCACTTGACTGAAGTAGCCTCTTAATACTTAATAATGATAGAGAAATATAAAATATTTCTCACATATTTATTTTGTTTTGAACTGTTGGTATATATAAAGTCATTACATGTAGACAAACCTCAGTATTAAATTAAAATAGCGAAACAGCACCGAAAACTGGCGATATGAAGCAATTAAAATAATAAAACTTTGTAAAAAATCACCATAAAATAAAAACAAAACATAGGACACGTTTCGAGCTAAAAATATAACAGCTCGTCATCAGCTACAGTAACACGTGTCCGTAAGCAGACAAGGTCAAAAATGAACACCTCAGTATCTTGAACATCAGGAGAAAAGAGAAAATTTCTAGGTAAAGAGTTTTTTAAGTATCAAGATTTAAAGGCATGCAAAATAGCAAGCATGAAAGACACTAGTTAAAATATGAAGCATCCATTATCAGTGACTAATTTAATTAAAAGAAATTTTAAGTTAAAATTACAAACTTTCTCAATACAGTAGACTCCCTCAAATCCGCACAGCTTGGGACCAGAGGTTGTGCAGATTTTAGAATTTTGCGGATTTCTGGTTATTGATTTGTTTACATTTTTGAATCATTAATTTGATTGGTAGTTAAGCAAGGGAAATTATAATGAATGCTTACAATAAAGTAAAACATTAAAATAAGTAAAATATTAAAATAATTTATTAGTTTAAACGTAAGTAATTATTAAAATAACTATGTAAAATGAAAATTTAGAAAAATATTAAATTATTAACAATGAAATCGATTCAATTCGATTCCAAAAGTCCTATGCTGCCATCTAGTGGTAAAGTGATCGTAAGATCAATACGTCATCATATAGATATGCTAATTTATATCAAAATCAAAAATATTGTAAATTTATTTAGTAATAAATCAGCTGTAATAACCAAAAGAGAATTATTAACAAAAAATTTAGTAAAAAAAATATTGTGGTAGTCGCTGATGTCGGTGCCATCTTGAATTTCGTTCCTGCAACTTAACTGTAAATTTCATTGTTTACATCTGAAAAAATATGCGGATTTTAGGCATTTGCAGATTTTAGGGTCGCGGATTTAAGGGAGTCTACTGTATTTAAATATTATTGTTTAGTTTGGTCAAATAAAAAAAAAAAAAATGAATAAAATTTACTTTAACAACATTTTTTTTAAATGTATAATTTGTTAATCGTGTCTCAGTAAGCTGCAGTGCTAAGAACTGCAAGAACTAAGAAAAGCAGTACCAGATGTATATTTCAGTACCAATAACTTTAATAAATAATGAAGTGGATAAAATTTTCTACCAAGTTCTCTATTTGGTCAACTTATTTCGAATGAAATATGATAATTTTGCATAAGTCCAAAAGAGATAAAATAGTACGATTTTTGGAAAGAAAGACTAAAGATTGAATTGCTGAATAGCCAAAACATTTCTTACAAAATTTCTTTGACAATGATAGAAGATCAAAGAACACTTTTTTTCCTAGCAATAACTTAGTTCAAGATAGTCTAACAAGTTGTTATGCCTCCCCTGAGAAACATTAACACCTCCCCACGAAGGCACACTTCTCTCTTTGAAAACTGTCGATGTAGACATGTGCTTCAAAAAAGGGCTTGATACTGGTTTTGCTAATTATGTAAGCAATATATACCTAATTACTTTGCTACAAGCTACAATAATCTGTTTAATTAAAACATGGGAAAGAACTAGCATTCCCTCCTCCTAGAAATTCTAGTAATCAGTAACATAATATCATTTGACCAAAAAATTACATATACCCTAACATGTGGTTTAAAAATATATGCATGTTTTAGGCAAAGTTTATAAATATTGACTGGAATTCTTTCTGAAAGTATGTATTATTTTTATGATTTCTGCTTTTTGCTGCTTTGCACACATTAGCATAATTTATTTTCAGCGCTAAGATTTAATCTTTGGTTATCTATTTTTTTTCTTTTATTATTATTTTTAGCTTATGCACAATGCACCCTTTACCTCTACATGATATAAATCCTCAGATGCATGAACCATTGGATTGTGATGAAACTAATACTGACATGCATCAGTTATCAATAACTAGCTTAATTCGAGAGTAAGTTTCTCCTGAGTTGCATAAATGTTCACCCTTTAATTAATGAAACTGCAGTTGCTCTTATTCATTTTAAAATTTTATTTTTAGCTTACATATGCATTCTGCAGCAGCTGACAGTGATGAAGAAAAGGTATTTGTAAAAAGAAAGAAACGGTCCAGTATATTTTTCAAGAAAAAGCCAGTAAGTTACACCATTACAATTGGCAATTTGTGCAGTAATATAAGGCTTAAGACATCAATAGAGCATAAAATCATCACCAATTTTGTTGTCATTAGTAATGAAAATGCAAAATAAAACTTTTTTTTTCAGAACTTTTTATTGTTCATTTTTGTATACTAATAAAGACAAATATATTACAATCAGTGGGTGTAGTGGACAGCTATGTGCCATATAACTTCTGGATTTTTTAAACATCTCCACATGGCCTCTGTTTCTGAAGTAAAGCTATAGCATATCATTGTATCAGAGCAACAGTAGGACATCTAGTAATAATAAAAAAAATGAGATGTCTGACGTACTGCTATGAGAAACGGTGTTTGCATCTAGTGGAACAACTTCTGAAACACAAAGTTATGTTATATCTCAGATGGGTTTTATAAAAATTCCCTACTGTTCCACTAGATGCAGATGCAGTTTTTCATACAAGTCAGTCAGACATCTCATTTTCGATTATTACTAGATGTCCTACTGTTGCTCTGAGGTGACGATATATCCTGTGCCCTCTAGTTTTTCTACAACTACAACACTGATTACAATATCGAAACAACTCTGTCATTTTATGCTTTGTTGGTGTCTTTAGTGTTGTTTTTTAAATTGTTGTAGCTGCAAGCCCTTAATAGTAGTTGACTGTATTTTGTAGAGTTATGCACCAGATTGTTATGTTTTCATATTTGCTCTTAATTTTACTCAAATGTATGTATATAAATGTATGTATAATACCAAAGCTAAAATGTGGTGTAAAGAACTATGAAGTAAATTCTTATGTATTTTAATAAATAAGTGTAATATTAATGTAAAGTAATATATACTTTCATACATATTTACATATTATTGGAATAGTTATTTTAGAACATATAAAATTAATTATTAATATAGTTAACAAACATATTTTTAATTTCTGTATGTTTTAAAAGTCTATGTTACCAAAGTAACAATGTAAAATTTTATTTATGTTTGTTTTATTAATAAATAAATCTCTTTTCAAAGTGAAATAGAGGGGGAAAAAATCTTATTTTTTCTGTTGTTTAATAAAAATTCTTTATTAGGTATCATTTTAGTTATTTAAAATGGCATTTTTTTTCTTTTCTCTCTCTCTTTTATGAAGGTGGGTGGAAACATTTTTTGGGGGGGTGGGGTGAAAAATTAAATAATTTTATTTGAATGTAGATTTGTTTTATTTGATGAGGGAATTTCATAAATGCAAAATTACTATTCTGTATGTGTGATCATACATGCATTGAAGTGTAGCAGAATGCCGATGGGATGGGTCTCAATCATAGATATAGTAAAATAACAAGATTACGCATATGGGGAGAAAAGTTAATTCTGCGCGCGCGAGTGGAACTACTTCACTAGGGTGGCAAATGGACTGTGATCCATCGATATAAGGGAAAAATGAAATAGTTTGTGTGTTCTTAAATTGCATTTACATAAGTTTAAGCCTTGATAAATATTTCAAATATATAATATCAATGATTTTTAACCACAAATTAGCAATTTTTATCGTTAAGTAATTTTTATGATAAAAATGAATAAGATTATTCACTTTTAAAAAACTATCATTTTTTTTTCTCAATTATACTTAAATATTTTTCAACGTAGAAGTGAATCAAAACGATATTTAACCGAGATTTTAATTGTCATCAATAGTATTTGTTTTTTATCCAAAATAAAAGTTATGCACCTTTTTAAATGAATTTTTTTTCAGGGGAGGGCGAGAGTTTATATTAAAGTAAAGTGTAAGATTCCTTCGTGGATTTCCACCTTCCATCTATCCCCTTTCCCACCCCTCAAAAATTTCTATTTTCTTCTTTTCACCCCCTTAACCCTCTACACACATTTTTATTTTAATTCTGCCCATCAATTTCTTTGCAATGAAAATAAATAATTATATAAAACGTTTCTTACCCACAAAACTTAAAACATTAAAAAAAAGTTCTTATTTTTGTGTCCCAATTCTTAAGTTCTAGCAAAATATATAACTTATGTATAACTTACCTCACCAGCCCCCCCCCCCCCCCCAACACACACACACAAAATACATGCATACACAATGGTACTACAATCCATGTAGGATTTTGACCTCCCTCAATATACTTCCTCAGACCTTCCGATCTCTAGCCTTTACTTTATAATTTGCTTTTCTGCAAGATCTTTCTCTACCTCTTTTATCCATCTCTTCCTGGGTCTACCAATACTTCTTTTCCCAATTAAATTACCACTATAAATTTTCTTTATGCTTCGTTCATCCCTCATTCTGATTAGATGGCCTAACCATTGCATTCTTCTTATTTTTATAGTATTTATTATATCTTTTTCATTATATAACTGTTCTAACTCCATATTTGTCCTTATACACCATGTATTGTCTTCTTTAATAGGTCCAAAAATTTGCCTTAGGATCCAAGTGATAAGTAGCTTTTCATCTTTTTGTGTAGTGGTCCAGGTCTCACTACCATAAATTACTGTTGGTTTTATAACAGTTTTATAAATTTTAAGTTTGGATGTTCGAGATATTAGAGATGATTTTAGAATGTTTCGAAGAGAAAAATAGCGCTGATTTCCTGCTGCAAGTCGAGTACACAAAAAAGGAGCGTAGTTTAAAATCTTCGATAAATATTTTTATTTGCAGTTTATTTGCAATTGCAATAAATAGTCAAACTTTTCCAGACCCACAAAACTTAAAACATTTAATGTGTTTTTTCAGCCCTAATTGTTAAGTTCTAACAAAAGTAAATATATAACTTATCGCCCCCCCCCCCCAAAAAAGAAGGAAGTTTAAAATCTTAGATCTCCTCCCCCCTCCTTGCACATTCGCTTCTTTTCAATGACAACAAATATATAATCATATAAAATTTCTTTTGCCCACAGAACTTAAAACATTTATTATTATTATTATTTTGCCCAAATTGTTAAGTTATAGCAAAAATGAATATATTATACCCCTCCCCCCCCCCCCCAAAAAAAAAAAAAGAATGCAGTTTACCATCTTCGATTTTTTCTTTTCTGCCCATTCGTTTCTTTGCAATGATGATAATCATCTAAAATTTGCCTTATCCACACAAAACTTTAAAACATTTAAAATGATTTTTTCAGCCCTATTTGTTAAGTTTGTAGCAAAAGTAAATATAAAACATACCTTACCCCCCCCCCCCCCACACACACACACATCCCCCAACCACAAAAAAAAGTTTAAAATTTTTAGAAGTTTCCAACATTTTTAGGGTTTCGTTCATCTGACGAAACCCTATTCGTCTCGCTCCTCTGTCTGTCTGTCTGTCCGACCATCTGTCTGTCCGTCACAGAGCCCGTTCTCAGAAACTATATCTGTTGGAGACTTGAAATTTTGCATACTTATAGCTGGATACCTCAGATCAAACGACAAATCATAAAATTTTGAAAAAGTCGTAGATTTAACCCATTGGGCTCCCTCCCACATGTGTATTTTAAACAATTCTTTCTAAGTGAGCCCCTAATTAGGTTGGAGGCGTGAAATTTTGCATATATATAGCTGAACACCATCATGCGACAAATCATAAAATTTTGAAAAAGTCGTACATTTAACCCTTTGGGCTCCCACATGCGTATTTTAAGCAATTCTTTCTAACTGACTCCTTATTAAATTGGAGATTTGAAAATTTGCATACTTATAGAAGGACACCTGAGGCAGGCAACAAATCATAAAATCTTGAAAAAGCCTTACGTTTAACCCTTTGAGCTACCACATATGTATTTTAAGCAATTTTTTCTAAGAGAGCCCCTAATTAAGTTGTAGACATGAATTTTTGCATACATATAGCTGAATACCTCAGACCGCACGACAAATCATAAACTTTTCAAAAAGTCTTATATTATTTACTCCTCCGAGCTCTAACTTGTATATTTTAAGCAATTTTTCTAACCTCCGCCCTTTTCACCCGGGGAGCACTTTTCCAACTTTTGCCGACACTCCTTTGACCATTCTTTCATATTATGCACCATAGCCTTACATATTTTAGTTCCACTTTTTACCGCCAGGGGTGCCTACTTATCTCGTTTGCTATGGGCCCAATCCCCTCGACTAATATATGTACGGATAGTATATAAAACGGAGTTTCGTTCGAATAGAGATTTGTTTAGAATAGAGTGCGCCCCTGGTTCCGAAATGTGGAATTAACAGATTTTTCAAAAGGATAAAATGTTTTGAAAGGTATATTAAACGAAACCCTCTGTGCGATATGTGATCACACTTACCCACTTGTTGTATTATTATACTCTATTTGTTATTTCAAATCATTGGTATTAATGACCCCCCCCCCCCCCCACACACACACACACACACAGCAAAAAAATGAGGAATACGTGGAAATAATGCAAAAATTCTATTTTAACTGCTTTAGTAATCTTTAAAAAGAACATAATTTTTTTTGCATTTAACTTTCAAAACTTTCTTTAAAATTAGATATTTATTAATATATTTTTACATGCTTTTAAACATGTAAGTATGCTATCAATTTTTGCTTATTGTTTACTTTAATTAAATAGCAAGAATTTTTCTCCTAAAAAAATAAAAATAAATAAATGCATTCATAATACACATTCTTAAGATTTTTTTCTTTTTTTAGCCATGCATTACTCAGCAAAAAATGTAGATGGAAACATTAATTACTTTACCAAGGTCAATGTTCTTAATAAATATTTATTTATTAAACTGGGTTAATGACTAATTATTGGAAAATGACAATTTCAAAGTTTTTTAGAAATGTAAAATGCTTTAAATGCTCAATGCTTTTAAATGCTCAATGCTTTTAAATGCTCAATGCTTTTAAATGATAAATATGTTTTTTTTTTTTTTTAAGCAAATCTTAACTTTTTTTCCATATAATTTTCTGAATAATATGTTTTTCACAATAATTTATTTTTTCATAATAATATGTAGACTTGGTATGCGCTCGACATTTTAATAAAAAATAGAAATACTAGAAAAGAAAAATTTTTACTAAATGAACTAAACGTTACATCGAAGTTGTACTAAATAGTTTTTAAAATATCTAACAAATTACAAATATGGATGTAAATATCCATATAGGATATTCCATTGTCTTTCCAGGCAATTCTAAGCAATCATATGTATGTATTTAACTAAAACAAGCAGAATGAAAACATCCCAATACTCGGATATCCACTATGTATTGCTACTGTAGTACCACAAGTTCCACTCTTTTCCTGCCACTCTAATGGATGTTGCCACCGAGTCACTGCAGAATCAAAAAGTAATGGGGGGAATTACACTGAGTGGTTAATCTAGTTCTTTTTACTATATCTATGGTCCCAATTTGGATGACTTAGTATGGTATAAAAAGTAGTAAGATTATCTAATTGTATTTGTATATAACATAATTATTTTGCATTTAAAGATTGACCCATCAAATATTCATTCTTCTTTTTTATATTTTGGTTGTATTATACATTTTAAAAAGTTTTTGATACTACAATTAAAGGAAAAATATAAAAGTTAGAATGTTTGGATAGCTGGACAATTCTGCAAATCTGAGCAGAGCACAGGTAATTAGGTATCTACTGTAATTAAAGTTTTCAAAATAGAAAACAATTTTGCTAGTTTTTTCCCTCTAAGAATGAAAACACTATTTAGTTACAAGTTTTTGGAAGAAGCTGAGGATTTAAATGACTAATGAATTAAATTTCATATGTGTATTTCTGAATAGGCTCATTATGAGCTGGCATAAAACAATCAACGTTGGATGTGCAGCAATGAAATTTGCATTAATAATTTTATCAGTCAGATTCAACAACAGAATACAAATGATTGTAAAATTATAGTATTGCTTTTTTCATGCTCAGTTTCTTTTCCCCCCTCCCTCTTTTGATTAAATTCTTATATATATATATATTATTTATTTATTTTATTTTATTTTATTATTATTTTTTTTAATCATCAGTTCGTAATGTTTTATGTTAGAAATTGACACTGTGAAAATCACCACAGTTTGAAACCAGAGGTTTTGCAGGCAAAAATTCTGAAATCCTTTTTATCACCTCTTTAAAGAAATAACCTTTATATATTAATCCTTTCAGAGGCAAGTAATTTTATTGTAATGGTGAAAATTAACTAAAAGTTCTGAGCAATTTTATTTTTAAATAATTGTGCGTGTGTGTGTGTTTTTTTTTCTTTTTTCCATTCAAAGTATAAATTAAAATCTTTTAAAAAATTTCTACAAACTTTGATTGAAACTAAGTGGCATAAATAATGTAATACCTTTCAAAGGTTTAAGGAATGCTATGTATAAAAAAATATATACATCAAGCAATTTGCCTTTATTTAAGGGGAAAGAAACAGTTCAACCATGATGGCAGACTGAAATCCAGACAGGAACAAGATTTTCAAACAAATGTGTGTGTGATCTACAGCCATAGCCATGTTTTTTAAAATGAAGAATATAAACATGAAATAAGCAGAACTAAGATTTTTTTTTGTCAGAAATTCTTTTACAATCCAATTTTAAAAACCTTGTCAACATTAAAATCAGTACAGAAAGTTAACAGTTAAAAAATATTAATATAAAACTAAGTTTCTGTTAAAATTTTCCACAAAAAAAAAGTGTTAAAATTGCATTTTTTAAGGGGGGGGGGGTAATGAGACTGTGCCCCATGAACGCCCTATAAACATCTGAAGAACATAAAAAGAAGACTAAACTAAAGATTGACTATCACAGTGTTTTCAAGGGAGTAGAGCTCCTCTGATGAAAAGTTCTTAGTTCTTTTTTCTCTTACTGTTTAATTATTTTAAATCACTTGTCATCAATATTTTTTTTTTTCCAAAATCATCAGAGAATAAGAAAATGTATTTAATTACATATAAAAATCTAGTGTGGGTCAACGGCTCGCCCGTGCCCCTCCTCCCGGCACATATCCATTCAATCAACAGGCTAAATTAGATTATGAATTATACTTTTCAATAATACTTTTAACTTCTCCGTGGATTACAAATTATTCTTTGGTATGATAAATTTATATTACTTATTATTTTTATTTTTACGTCACATAATAATTTTAATCTAATTAATTTTGAATATTTGATTTTTTTCCCGTAGTGTTGATTTTGGAAATTTTTATTCTTCCTTTTAAAAACCTTTTGAAATAAAAAATAACAAAATGGATTTTTTGTTAAATACTATTTCTATAAATTTGTGCACAGTGAAAATAAGTTTGATTGACTGTATAAGGTTTCAACTAAACATACATATCTTAGACATTTGTACTAAGTGTTGCCAGCTTTGTTTGATGTTATAAATTTTTTGAAAAAACTCATTGGTAAATCTCTTTTTGCAGGATAAGCAAAAGTCAAAGGAGGGAAAGAAAGTTGCTCATCAGTTTGTAATATATAATGGTTCTATAATAGTTTGTGATGTATGCCAAAAACCGTTTAATAAGAAGCAAGTTTTGAAATGTGAAAGTAAATATGTTTATATTTAATACACGTTACCTTAGCCACTCATTGTATAACTTTTTAAATTATGATACATTGTAGGTAGGAATATTCTTATTTTCTTCCCTTTTTCCTGAATCTTGTGATATTCACTCAATATTAAGAGGTTTCAGCCATTTCTTATTTCTTGCCTACATCAAAATTTGGAAATATTTAAAGCAATAATGGTCATCTCAAGTCTTAATTTTTTACACACTTTCATTTAACTTGGTTCATGTATGTAAAAATGGCACTTTATTATTGATTTTTTCCTCACTTTTTGATGTGCTCGAGTTTTAGAAAGTATGTACAATGGTGTGTTCCCAATGATCATACAGTATTTTTATTTTAACTAAATTTTGATTTTATATTCAGAAAACAATTTAGAAATCATTGCTGGTTAAAATAATTTTCAGGAATGTTTTCTTTTTTTAAATCTATTACCATGTGACTCAACAATTAATATTTTTTTGTTATAATACAATGTAAAATAACATTTTTAGTTATATAAAAAGGTTTTTTTTTTTTCTTCTTTCTTATATATTAAAAGGAAACTGATCAAAAATTATTTTTATAACAATTCATTAATTTTGAAATTTTAATATATTTCGTTTTTACATGTGAATGGTGTCATATAGAGAAAGTTAACTTTTATTTATAAACTGTGAACTTTAAACTTGGCTTGGAATTAACCTCAGCTTTTAAGTATACTAATAAAAGTGTGCTTAAAAAAAATACGCACTTTTATTTCTTTTATGAAGAATTTATGGTTTAAATATTAAAAGTGTCTATTCCAAAAACAAAAAGAAAATTTACTAAAATCTGGTTAATTCTTTCAAGTTCGGTTTATTTATTTATTTATTTTTTTTTTTTTTTTGTGGACAATAACCATTTAGTTTAAAAAATACAAAATAGCTATCCAAAAAATAAAAACTAATGTTTACTGAAATCCAATGAATATGTCAGTAGTTATTTTAAAAATTATTATTATGAAGACACTAAGAAAGACTATGGGGACTAAGGAAGAATATTTAAAGATGTTCAAAAATTGTTGTGTTATTGTTATAACAGGATGAAGTGAACATCACAACTTTTTAGTACTTATCTTTCCTTTATCATAAATTATTGTTTCAGACAAGTTAGTCCCCATTTTTAATTTTAAATGAATAAAGTGCCGTTATGAAATGACAGTATCGACAAATGTGTATAAAATTGTAAGTTCACTTTTAGCTATTATACAAGTATTACTAAATTCTGAAATATACATGAAGTGATAATGATAAATGTAACGACATAATTATGTTATCGTTACTATGTACAAATAATAACGAGGGCCGGCCCAAGGGATGTGTGAAGTATGCAACTGCACTGGGCGTTCAGCTGAAGAGGGCGCCGCTAACACGGCAATTGATATAAGGAGCACGCAAAAGAGTATTGATAAAAAATCTTCTATTGTTTTTTAATCTTTACCCTTTTTCATAGCCAGGCTGGGTCTGTTTGGTTTAGGGGAGGGGTCTACTTAATGTTTAAACAACAATTCAAGGACATTGAATTTTCACATGCTGACCTTTTGTCCACTTTCTTTATTCTTTTTCTGAGAAAACAGTGCAAAGCTATTATCACTCAAATTACATGGCAGAAGATGAAACAGATAGAACCAAATCCCTGTCCATCTCATTTCCTTTTCAAAAGGCTAGTTCATTTCGACTTTATACTGAACTCTGCCTACTTGGTAATGGGTAGAATCTATCCCATGTCTTGTCCATGAGATTTTTGTCTATGTTCCCCCAGAATATTATATTATTTCACTCTGATATTGTAATATTACATTGTAAGACTAATTTATTGTATAATTCAAATTTTCATTTTGAAGACATTTTATAATTTAATAAGAAAGGGGATTCAATTTGGATGCTGTATATATATATATTTGAAACTATTTAAATTAATACTATTTATCTTAAGTAATTAGTAGCAAACAGTATGTTTAAAAGTTAGGGGGGAGGGGGCAAGACAGATGCTTGCACGCAAGGGCGGCGCCAGAGGGGGGACCGGGGGGGCATATGCCCCCCCGTCAGGCACACCTGGCCCCCCCGTCGGAGCCAAATTTTATCGTCGTCGGGGAAATTTTTTTGACTTGAGTGTTGAGTCCTGCATCGGGTCGGGTAATCCAATTTTTACTGCACACGACCCGAGTCGTGTCGAGTCGGGTGCAAGTTAATTTTTTATAAAAAGATCTTAGGTTAGTTTATAGAAAATGCGACACATGGAATAGCAGGGCGCTGGTTTTTTTTTGCTTTGAAGTCGGATTGGCTTGGCTATAATTTTTTCGGTTTCGGGATGAGTTTTGATTCTTACGCGTCGGTTTTGTTTAAGTTGATTTTTCAAAAAAGTGCCCAGAATTATATCTCAAATTAGAGTCCTGCATCGATTCAGGTTGCCCGATTTTACCTACATCCGACCGGACCGACGGCTCGGATTGAGGATAACTTTCTTCGTTGTGGTTGGGTTCAGTTTCGGATTCATATGGGTTTGGGGTTGAGTTTTGATCTCTAAGATTTTGATATTTACGAGCAGTGTTGCCAGGTGTGGAACTTCCGGAATTTATGTGGAACGTCCCGAATTTTCGTCAAATTTTTACGAGTTTAATTCAAATTAAAATTGTATTCCTTAGTCTGATACGAGAAAATTTAAGAATTTAACCACATGTCGGTTAAAGGCTGTTGTCTCAACGGCCGGATGTTACCGAAAACCTTATACATTTTGTCTAGATCTCATTCATGTGCGGTCCTGTTTATTCGATTGACCGCAAACTTACGCGCCTATAAGAAATACGATTTCAAGAGGAGAGAGAGAATTCATCTGCTCCCTTCGATCTTCTCATTAAAAAGCGTAGGGTAAGTATTTTTCTTTATAAATGAATGAGTAAATAAAAAGAGAGTTTTGTATAATTATTCAAGCAAACTTAGTATCAAACTAAAAATTAATTCTTTCTTTGTTCATTAATTTCAATATACAGTGAGTACAGCTTCATTTTATGGATATTAATCTCTATTTAATATATAGAAGAGAAATGGAAGGTATAAATAAGAAAATAAATATATAGATACATAACTTCATTGTAAACTGCGGGAAGATGTGTATATAGCAACTACTAAAATCTTGCATCGGGTCAGTTAACCCGATTCTACTCGAACGTGTTGGCCATTGGCTCTAAAATTTTGCTGTGGATCGGGTTGACTAGCGTTTCCATTTTCGGGTCGTCTCAGATTAGAGTTTTTGTTTCTTGGGAGTCGATTCGAGTACGCCAAATTTTTCCAAAGAAAAGTCCGTCCCACCAGTGGCCGAGAGGTTCTGTGCTCTCGAAGCTGGTAGACGGGAGGTGTTGGGTTTGAACCCAATCGCACCCGTCGGCCCAATCATTCGGAGTTTTCTTCGAACCTTGGATTTCCATGCGTAAATACGAATTAGGTTCCCTTAGAAAGACCCCACACACACACACACACATGGAGGGCACTCCTCCCTCGGGCCCATATCCTTTGAGTAGATAATCGGCCGTCAAAAATCAACCCAACCCAAAGAAAAGTCCAGATTATTGTTTCAAATGATAAAAAAAATACTTGTATATGAATAAGTAAATATATGCATTCATTTCTTGAAATATAAAATTGGTTTTAGAGATATGATTGCAAACTATTTTCCAGAATTGTTTTACATTTAGGATTGATTTTTTTTCTTCATTTCATGCTTAGGATCAAGTTGCAGGTTCGAAAAAAAATATTTTGTCGATTTCGGGTCGGGCATGACTCGAACCGTGCAGGTTTGTAATTAACAATTCGTGTTTAGGGTCGTAGGTTCGTATTTAGAAATTTAAAAAATCGTGTAAAATAGAATATCGACTTACTTGATAATTTAAACTTGATTGTATTGTTAGACTGAACAATTTTAATTAATAACTTACTTATACTTTGTAGAGTTCTGTATTGGCCCAAATTTCCAGGTTTGGGCTCGGCCCGACTAGTAGAAAGAAAAATTCGGCCCGGCCCGGTATTAAAGTTCAAACTTCGGCCCGGCCTGGTCCGTACAAAAAACAGTAATGGCCCGACCCGGTATAAAAATTAAAAGTTCGGTCCGAGCCCGCCCCGGAAAAAAGTTAAAATCTTGGCCCAAGTCCGACGGAATTTTACGTCGATTTTGTTAAAAGGAGTTCTGACCAAAAATACTTATTTTAGTTCTTTTTTCATGTTTATAATTTTCATTTTTAAAGAAGGTTGCGATATACATTTTTTTAATGAATCTCTATTTGTATGTTAATGTTTCAGCTATAATTAATATCGTTAATCAAAATATTATGTATTGGACACTTAAAAATCTGAAAAATGCTATACAGTAAAATCTTCTAAGAGATCCCATAGGAAAGAAAAAAAAAATGCGTTATAAACAAGTTCCCTTCTTAGCAGGTGTAAATGTATTATTTTCTCACGTATTATTATAATCATTTTGCATGGATCAATAATTTTTTTTTATATAAGACAGGATTCCATCATAGGCTAGTTCTTTTTCACACGTTTTAATGTATTTTAATATTAATTACCCTAGAAATCTACTATTCTTTAAAACGAATAAATTTTAATGTTTAACCCCTTCACGGTCGCATTAAATTATGGTTTAAAAATTCAAATTGCTTATTGGCACCACTTTTTTGAAAAAGAAACATTCACCTTATTTAATGGCAAGTAAAATGATACCATAATAAAGCCAATTACGCCGTTTAATAAAACTGGTGGGAATCAAACAATTTGAATAAAAGCCACAGCCTGTGAATATCACGGGAGCGAGAATTAAGGGGTTAATTGTAGAATAATGTCGATTTAAAAATATATACACTTTTTGCAAAAATATTTGGCCCGGGCCAAATTTTACTGATTTTTGCACGGACCAGGCCATGCCAAGACAATGATTTCCAGGTTGGATCGAGATGGGACTGAAAATATCGGCTTATGAAGACCTAGGAAGAATGAAACCTGCCTCATCTCGGTACGAAAAAAAGAAGTTAGGTCCGACCCGGCCAGAGTGCCATGAATGCAAATAGGCCCGAGCCCGGCCCGTGCAGACCTCTAAACTTTGGCTGTTACAAAATAAGCATGAATTTAAAGATTTTTTTTAGCATCAACATGACTTTGTTTTATGATTGAGTTGATATTAATGAACTTTTACATTCTTATACATATTTCACATTCTTTTACATACTTATATTTTTCTTCAGAATTTTATATTTCAGTTTTAATTTCAGATTTAAATTCTGTATCTTATCAGAAGTTAGAGGACCATGCTGTCGGGTTTCAATCAATATACATTCTAAAAAAAAATACGTGATTTGAAGGTGTTTCTTCAATTGCTTTTATTATTATTATTAAAACACGAAAATTCCTGTTTTGATTTGCCCATCACACCCCCCCCCCCAATATATATATATATATACAGGGTGATTCATAAAAGATAGGCAGAACTTTAAGGGGTTATAGTACACTTAAAGACAAATAATATTAAATAGGAGACTAAGGGTCCCAGACGTATTCCCAAGGAGATAGGGGGCATTAAAGTTTAGGGTCCGAAATTTCAAATGATTATAAAACATGGAAAAATTGGTCGATTCGTTTGCGGTTTTTGCAAAAAATTTTCTTTATGCCAGTATTTTCTTGAAATAAAATTTTAAAGTTCAATTTCAAAAAATGCCGATAGGGGGCGCTTTAGACTTTGGAGTAACAAACAACTATTTTTTAACGTTATTTTTTGTATTTCTTTAAATGATTTCGAAAGCTTAGACTTAAACTTAAATTTTGATCTAAAAATCTGAGTCCTAACGAGTAGTTAAGTAGCGTAAACTGAAATTTGAAATTTGAAACCCTTCTCCCCCCCAGAACAAAAATCAGTTATTCCCGATCTTTGTGTCGTAGATTAGGCTCTAACTACTGCCGCGTTTTGCTAAAATTATTCTTTATGTCAGTATTTTCTTGAAAATAAATTTTAAAGAAAATTTTCAAAAAATTCCGATAGAGGGCGCTTTAGACTTTGGAGTAACGAACAACTATTTTATACCGTTATTTTTTGTGTCTCATTAAATGCTTTCTAAAGCTTAGACTTAAATTTTCAGCCCAAAATCTGAATCGTTAGACGTGGTTAAGTTTCTGGGGAGAGGGGTTTGAAATTTCTACTCCTGAGCACAGTTCAGTTTACCATGTCCACACATTGTGTGCTGTGATACGAGGTAAAAAGACACAAATTAGGATTATGTTACCAAAGCATATTTATTAACATGTAATTAGATTAAATGTTCAAAATTGTGACCACCAGAGGTTATGCACGCAGAACAACGGCGAAGAATGGAACGGCGAACATTCGCGAAAACATCAGGCTTTTCGAGCACTTCCCCTACAGCGGCGGAAAGTCTGGCGACCAGTTCCTCGGGGGATTCAATGGGTGTCTCATACATAAGAGCCTTCAATCGTCCCCAAAAAAAGAAATCGAGGGGTGAAAGATCTGGCGAGCGAGCAGGCCAAGCAACAGGACCACCTCGACCAATCCATCTGTTCGGAAATGTGATGTCCAGATAGTTGCGGACGTCTCGTACGTAATGGGCTGGCGCTCCATCGTGCTGGAACCACATGACCCGCCGGATGCGTGGAGGAACAACGTTTAACAGGTCTGGCAGCACATGTTGCAGAAATGTGAGGTATGTTTTACCGTTGAGGCGTTCAGGAAGAAGGTACGGTCCGATTAGGTGGTCTCCGAGGATTCCTGCCCAAACATTGATGGAAAAGCGTCTCTGATGAGCATGTGGATACGTAGCATGTGGATTGACATCCGCCCATACATGTGCATTGTGTGTGTTAAATGTACCTTCACGTGTGAAGGTACATTCATCGGTGAAAAGCACAGTTCGTCCAAAATGTGGATTTAGCGCGTTCTGCTGCAGAAACCAGCGGGCGAATTCAATACGATTTGGATAATCCCCTGGAGACAGTTTCTGGACTCGTTGCACATGAAACGGGAGCAAATGTTCATCCTTCAGTACCCTCCAAGTCATGGACTGTGAGGTATCCACCTGCCTAGCCACTGTTCGTGTACTTGTACTTGGCTGCGGCGCTACTACATCCAGAATGGCTTCTGCAACAACTACTGATTCGTCCTTTTTTGCACGACCTGCATTCGACCGGGAAGCGAGAAATGATCCCGTCTCACACAACTGTCTGTGCAAGCGCTCGAAAGTTTTGCGGTTAGGCAACCGCCTGTTGGGAAATCGCTCTCCGTACATTCGTTGTGCCTCTGCACCATTTCCATCTGCCGCTCCGTAAATTAAATGCATCTCAGCCTTTTCCTTATTCGTGAAGGGCACCATCTTCCGATTCATTACTACAGCGACTTACACTTGACTCACCGTTCAGTGGTTTTTATGCCTGAATCGTGTCGAAATTTTGCATACGTGTTCTTCTTCTTCCCCATTTGACATTTGCATACTTTCTGTTTCCTTCTTCACCCGGTGACTAGCGTCAGGAATGGAGCTTTAACGTCTGCATGAGCGACGTTTCCAACTGTGCCAGTGCCTTTATGAGTGAATTCCGACTATGCAGTCCTTGACGAAAGTTGTATTTTTGCCTCGTATCACAGCACAGAATCGTTGGGCATGGTTAAGTAGTGCAAACTGAACTATGTTCAGAAGTTGAAATTTGAACCCCCTCCCCTCGCTACTGAACCACGCTCAGCGATTCAGATTTTGAGCTGAAAATTTAAGTTTAAGTCTAAGCTTTAGAAAGCATTTAATGAGACACAAAAAATAACGGTATAAAATAGTTGTTCGTTACTCCAAAGTCTAAAGCGCCCTCTATCGGAATTTTTTGAAAATTTTCTTTAAACTTTATTTTCAAGAAAATACTGACATAAAGAATAATTTTAGCAAAACGCGGCAGTAGTTAGAGCCTAATCTACGACACAAAGATCGGGAATAACTGATTTTTGTTCTGGGGGGAGAAGGGTTTCAAATTTCAAATTTCAGTTTATGCTACTTAACTACTCGTTAGGACTCAGATTTTTAGATCAAAATTTAAGTTTAAGTCTAAGCTTTCGAAATCATTTAAAGAAATACAAAAAATAACGTTAAAAAATAGTTGTTTGTTACTCCAAAGTCTAAAGCGCCCCCTATCGGCATTTTTTGAAATTGAACTTTAAAATTTTATTTCAAGAAAATACTGGCATAAAGAAAATTTTTTGCAAAAACCGCAAACAAATCGACCAATTTTTCCATGTTTTATAATCATTTGAAATTTCGGACTTTAAACTTTAATGCCCCCTATCTCCTTGGGAATACGTCTGGGACCCTTAGTCTCCTATTTAATATTATTTGTCTTTAAGTGTACTATAACCCCTTAAAGTTCTGCCCATCTTTTATGAATCACCCTGTATATATATATATATATATAGAAAATTATTAAGCTCACGAAAAGTTCGCGAACTGAAGCTCATTTTTTTTTTTTTTTTAATTCTTCAGTGAGAACACGAAATTTTCTTCAAATAATAGGAAAAATTGTTCCAACCACAGACGCGTTCCGGCAACTTGCTTCCTGTGCTTTTTACGTTTGAGGAAATGTTTTCTTGAGTGTGTACGTAATAATAATTGCGCTTTTTCTTAAACGGCTGAAAGGCAAAATATTGAAAAAAAAAATAAAACGCGGTATTTGTAAAGTAAGCATTATTGTCATAAAACTACTGTTAATTATTTAGAAAACTCTAGTTCGACTATTTCACACCATTCCTTTATGGATAAAGTATAGTTCACTTACATTCAATACGATGAAAGGAAGCTATTTAATACAGCAACCTGTTAAGATAGAACGACAAAGAATTGGAAGAACTTTCCAATTTAGACAATCTTAGCCAATATTACGATATTAGGAAAATTTTCAGTTTAAAGCATTATTCCATTACACTGGTTCCGTTTTAACAGGTTTTATTGTAGTGCTTAAAATGTCCCGATTTTGAAGCGTCTGTCCGGCTTTTTTTCTCTTTCTGTCCCGCTTTTTGACCTGACAACACTACTTACGAGCCAAGCTGGAATTAGCTCAATTTTACGAAAAGAATGTCTAAGTTATTGTTTGACATGAAAAATTATATCTTTAAATTTGGATGAGTCGTTTTACTTGTTTATTTTCTACATAAGATAGAATTAATATTACAGATACTATTAATATTGCAGACTATTTTTTGATAACTGTATTAAATTATAGATCTTTTTTTGTGTCGAGTCGTGTTCAAGTTGAAGTGTTTCGGTTTAGGGTCAATAGAAAATTGCTGTCGGGTTCAGGTCAGGTTTTGCGTCAACGGAAATTTTTCGTTAGGTTTCGGACTGACTTTAAGGCTCGGCTCCTGTCCCTGCCGGCGAAGGCACTCACGAGCTAACGCTAATCCTATAGGGAGATATTTTTCTAATATCTCGTTTGCATTTCGCATTTTTAAATAATTTTTTTTTGCTTGCATAGCCGAGGTCCGTCTCTACATCGCGCCTTTTTTACTTTTTCAATTTTGGTTGCAGATATTTTTTAGAAAGACAGTTTCATTTTCAGAACCGGATTTGACAGTGAAAGTAACTTTATAAAAAATATATATGCGACCAAAATCGAAAAAGTAAAAAAGGTGCGATGTAGAGACAGACCTCGGCTATCCAATTAAAAAAAAATTATTTAAAAATGTCGAAATGCAAACAAGTTATTAGATAAATCCCTCCCCATAGGATTAGCATTATCTCGTGAGTGTCTTCGCCGGCAGGGACAGGAGCCTTAAGTTGAATGTTTGTGTCGGGTATAACCCAATCCGCGCAGGAATCTATTTCAGATGAAAAACTACGTCTTTGAATATGAATGACTCCTTGCATGTTTATTTTTCCACATAAAAGGTAGCATTAATATTGGAGATATGATTACAGACAATATTTTTTTTTAAATAATTACATTATATTGTGGATCAACTCTCTCTGATTCCGGGTTTCAGGTTGGGATTGGAATTAAGTATTTTGGGTTGCGGGTAGACAGAATAATTTTGGTTGGGTTCGGTTCGGGTTACAGCTTTGTTTTAAATAAAATTTGCAGGTCTTCAAATTTTATTTATTACCCGAGAAGGACCGTAGTTAGGTGTAACGTTTAACTGCTAGTTTTCGCAATGACACTTTCACTAACAAATTTAAATAATTTTATTTTAAAATAATTTTTGGTCACTTTATGCATTTTTGATAGGGATTTGTCGACTGTTTTTTTTTTTTTCAGTTACCTCCGACATTAAAATACATGGTCAGCTCAACCCGGCCGGAACACGAACCGCGTTTCGAAAAAAATCGGTTATCCACCTTACCTGATGCGCGACTCTTTGGTTCGACTCATAACCGGAGAAATGCTCCATACTTTGTCTTTCACGCACTGCTGTGTATATGCCATATATGTGCACGTAAAATCTGTAATATTGAATGACCGCTTATTGGTAGGTTGCTGTGTGGAAGAAGAGTACGAAGCAGAGTTTTTCCTTTCGGGTAATGCTCAAAAGTGTGGAAACTCTTTCTGTCGTGGATTCGTCCGCCTATAAAGATTAGGTGATTAGTGAGGTGTTTCAAAAATAACATTAAGAGCTTTTTTTCACTTTATTTATCTACAATATTCTTTGACAAGCTTCAAAATTTATGTTTCGAGTAAAAATCGTTTGACCCTCTGCAATTTATCTCTAATTTAAATAGCAGTATGAGTGTTAGAGACCTGCGCGTTTCGGGAATATGCCAAATCCAGACTCGAAAATTTTATGTTTTTCACGTGTTTGATCAACATATTCCACCTGTTATTTCAAAAAGGGGTAAAAAGAAACAAAGAAATGTTTTATTGTTCATTTGCTCCAAAAAAATTCTGAAGTATAAATACAGTCCCGGTCCGGCCGGAATCTACAGAAAAAATGCAAGACCCGGACGTGTCTCGGGGATAATGAAGTTCAGGCCTGGACCAACTTTTCAAAAGCTAAAGTTTAACCCGAGCCCGTACCGAGTTTTCAGATAAAATTAAGCCAAGCCCGAGTTTAATGAAAGAAACTTTTACCGAGTTCGAGCTTCGGAACAGGCCAGGGCTCGTGGAAACCTCTAATATATATTTTGAATTCGGCCCCCCTGTCGGGGATACTGTGCCCCCCCGTCGGGCAAGTTCTGGCGCCGCCCCTGCTTGCACGGGCGTGAAAATACAATTGGGCCGACCCTGATAATAACAATAGTAATTATGAAGACAGAATAATAAAAGGTAAAGACATAATTATATTATCTTTACTATATACAAATAACAAGATTAGTAATTATAAAGACAAAATAATAAAAGCTAAAGACTTATACCATTATCAGAACACTAGACGTAAAAGAGTTAATAGATCTTAAGAGTTATCTTATGTAATGTAAATGAAATACAGTGGAACCCGGTTAAGATGCATTTCAAGGGAGTGGACAAAAGTCGCGTATTAAGCGGGATTGTGTATTAAGTGTGATTTGTATAATGGTGCAGGAACTGGGCTTATTTACACATCTAATCGTCTAAATGAAATTTAGAGCTTTTATTTATATGTTTACAGTTGAAAATTGTGTCTTTTTCATATTTAGATTAAAATTTAATAGTGTTAATTTTTTACCCATTGTTTCCTTTTATAGGAGCGACTCGACCTATAATATGCATTATGAAACATGGTTGTGATGTATGTACATTTACAGCTCACTACCAATAAGCACAAACATCATTAATCATAATATTTTTTATGTTGTATCTGGGCATTTTGAATTCGTCTATCTCTACTACAGTAAAAACATACACGGGGCGAGAGCAAAAGAATGTTAGGTCGTAGAATCAAAGACGAATTCCAGTATTGCTAATTTAGAGGGTGTTTTTTCTATTCAAATATCTACCTCTATTTTCGATTAGTAATGTTCACCTTAATTAATCTGTTATTAAATAAAGTGAATAATACTATTCTTAAAGTGTTTTTTGCCTGCATGAAAAAATTCTGCTAAATTCTCAACGCTACTAGATAAAAGAGAAGGAATTCGCGTCTTAAACGTGATTTTTTGCCCCAAAGAACCTAAAGTCCATCGCGTATTAAGCGGGATCGCGTAATAACCATTCGCGTATTAAACGTGATATTTTTGCATTAGCATTATGGGCGATGTTTAAGGAGCCGGAAAAAATTCGCGTATTAAGCAGGATCGCGTATTAACCGTGAGCGTCTTAACCGGGTTCCACTGTAGTAAGCTTTGATAGAAAAGCTTTTTGGCAAAATGTTTCATTATTAGTATAATATATTTAAATTGGCATCACAACTTCCCAGATTTATTCCTGCTTTTTTTTATGAAGTTTATGTTTTGGACAATTAACACACATTTAAATGAAAAATAAAATATATATTTAAACTGCAAGTCATTGCAGTACAATCGAAAATCTTAAGAATAATATTTTCTGCTGGAGATTGAAAATGTGTTCCTTTTAACGTACATTTCACCTTTGGGAACATGAAGAAGTTGCATGGAACAAGATCTGGTGAATACAGCAGATGCTTGAGTACTTGAACAGTAGTGTACTTGTCCACTAAGAACTGTTTCACAGAAAATGCATTGTCTTGGTGCAGAATCCATAAGTTGTTGTTCTGCATATCTAGTGTTTTCTTCCTCACCCTTTCTCTCAGCTTGGTCAGAACCGCAATGTAGTACTTTGGTTTACTATTTGGCCCTGAGGCATCCACTCAATCAGGATAACACCTTAATAACAAAAAAAAAAAAAAAAAAGAGTAATGACCTTCAATTTCAACTTGCTCATTTGAGCTTTTTTGCCCCTTGGCGGTATTGAGGGTCTTGCACTGCATGGACCCCCACACACTTTGTTTCAGGATCGTACTGGAAAATCCATGTCTTACCACATATGATGACTTTTCCTATCAATTTAGGATCAGCTGTGAATCCTCCATAATGTCTTAGCAAATGTGTTTCCCATTCTCTTTTTGCTTGTGTGTAAGGTTTTTTTTTTTTTTTGTACCATTTTTGCGTAAACTTTTGTCATTTCAAATTTTTATGCAAACATTTTCTTATTGTCTCTCTGTCAATGTTCATCATGTCTCTCATCATCTGAATGCTCAAATGTCAGTCTTTTCGTACGATGTCATTAATTTTCTGTATGTTTTCATCAATTCTTGACTTCACAGGTTAACTAGAACATTTATCTGGCCTTGCAAAAGTCATTTATGCCAATCAAAAACACACAGCTATCGCCAAAGATTCCTTCAGCAATTAAAAAAAAAATCAGTTAGAGGTTTCTTTAACATCATGAGGAATTTAAGATTTTTGTATTAAGTTATTATGTTAAGATTTTTAATCTGTTACTCGATTTTTAAGCTTATTATCATCACAGTACTTTCACTTTCGAAACCAGCTCTGAGAGTGAAAGTACCTTTATTTAAAAAATCTGCAACCAGAATCAGAATTGAAAAAATAAAATTTAGCCCTAAGCTTATCCTATGCAAAAATAATCATTTAAAAATATTCAATTTCAGATGAGAAATTTGAACCCCCCCCCACCCCACCCCACCCCCACCTTACCCCCACATAGTTTTAACAATAACTTGTGAAGGTATTCATGTGACTGAAGTTTAGTCCTTATGTTCAATCTCTGTTTTAATTTAATTCTAATTTATTTTTAATTTTCTTTAAATTTGAGGGGATTCTATTACACTTATTATTAAAGAAAAAAATTTACTCTTTCCAGATTGCTTAGTTGTTGTCCATGACAGTGCTTGCAAAGACCAACTTGTAGATTGCAATAAATTTAAACTTCAAAGGGTATGGTATACATTTTTAAATCTTTATCTAATTTTACAAGTTCATTTTATCTTATGTAGTATTATTATTAATTTATGTCATTTACACATGTTTCTAATTTTAGTCACAGAGTAAGTCAGGATATGGAACAGGGAAAGATTCTTCATCTGTTAATGGAAACACAAGTAAAATATTCTTTCATAATTTTGTTAATTTTTATTTAAAATGTATGCTTATATATAAAACTATATTATAATTTACAAATTAGTTTTAACAAAATACATCTGTTGATTTGAAATAAGGATTATGGCGATTACCTCATAAACCACTCCCTTTAGATGCCATTTATTTTGCAAGTGTCTATAATATGTGTTAAAATGCAAAATTTATTTGTTTTATACAATCTCTTGGTACTGTAAGTTATATTTAGGAACATTATTTCCTTACTCAAGTAAAACAGTAAAAACTCCATTCTTACATGAGCAAAACTCATGGAGTTATATGATACTTTGAATATTATAAAATTTCGAAGCTTTATGGCTCTAAAAAATCACCTGTCTGAGCAAAACTCATGGAATTATGATACTTTGAATATTATGAAATTTCGAAGCTTTACAGCTCTAAAAAAATCATATGTCCATTAGTGCTGAAAAACTCCAAAATTTCATAAAATTCAGAGTATTATATCTCTTAGAGTTTTGGTTGTAGGAGCCTAGAATTTTTGCTTTTTAACTAGTCAGAGTAAGGAGAAAATGTTTCTAAATATAACTTATAGTATCCAGAGAGTGTATAAAAAAAATAAGTATCATGTTTTAAAACATTCATTTGTATGTATATCATGTTGTATTTGCATTGTTGTATGTGTGTCATATATGTATTTTGTGTTGTATACAGCCCTTTTTAAAATAAATGCTGTATTTAAAAGCTGTATTTGATTTCTATACTTTTTGTAATTAAAAGTATGTTTCTATCATGTTCAGTTTAAGAGATATCATCATCATAATCACTATTTTGAATCATCCAATACATGTTAACTTTTATTTGTTGTGTATAATTTTTGCTTTGTGTATCATTAAAAATGAATGCAACATTTCTCTTTTTTTCATTAATTTGTTCAGCATCTTATTCATGTCGTACTTTCAGTCATTAAACTAAGCTAATAAAAAGATGTTATAACATATATTCACTTTAGAATCTTCCTTACTATCTTGAGAATTTTAAACTTCTGAAAATGTTATTAGTTTTAAGTTTTGGAATTTGAAAAGCTGTATTAACCCTTAAATGCCGGACTTTTTAAAAATCATTGTAATAATGTTTTTCGGCTTTCATTTTTTAAATAAATCATGGGAAAAATACTTTAAAAAATCATATTTTGTTTTAAGTATAGTTTACGGTTAAATAACAGTTTGTTACTAATCGGCAATACTGGTGTTTAATTGAAAAAATAATTTCCCTTGATAAAATTCTATAATATTAAAGACACTAGAATTTTAGTAACTATAATAAGAAATAAATTTTACTTGCTCACTGCAGGTCAAAATAGGCTATTTCGCAAGCTTCCAAACAAACGCAAAAGAACAAGTAGCAACATTTGAAAAAATTAATTTATCTTTATTCTTAAACAGCACAGGTTTTGCCATCTAAATGTTGAAAATTGATTTAATAATATTTTCAGAATGTATTTTATTGGCAACATTAGGCATTATAGCTTCAATATTATTCTATTAGTATTTTAGAGCCTAAATTGGGTATGTTGCCAAAAAGCAACACCAGGCATTTAAGGGTTTAGCAATTTCACATTATCCCACATGAGATTTATTTGTCAAGAGCACCATTTTAAAACTTTCTTAGGGGAACCGTAGCAAAGTTTCGTTTGAAGGAGGCAAATATTTCTTTTGATATTGTGCAGAGCATAGAAGCAATTGGTAGAATTTTATTCTCACAGGCATTTTTTTAATTAGCCATAGTACTCATTAATGATAAATGTAATACCTCACTTTAAAAATTTTTAGCAAAGCTTTAGGAAATATTAATGATAATAATTCATTTCTTTGCTTAAAATATTTAATGTTAATATTTCTATTTTAGTCAAATCTGACAAGTTATTTTAGCTTTTGTGCAATTTCTAATTTTGTTTCCCCTCTTGAGTCTGATACATTTTGAAATATCTTTAAAAGAGACCTACTTCTCCTCCAAATGGCATGCCTGTTATTTGCTCAGAATTGTGTGACTTGCAGTTATTGTATTAAGCAATCTATAATACCGTATTTTTAGCCCCTTCACACCCATCAGTGAGAGAAAGTACTTCCTGAGGCAAGATACTTGATGCTCCAAAGCTCGCTACTGGCCCAAGCAGTCCCTTCCTCTCTAACTGATAGGGGAAAAAATATTATATATATTATATTATTTATTTTCTATATATATTGATTTTATTATATATACATATAATAGAATCAACTGAAGCTCTTTTTCAACAACTAAACATTTACCTATTATTATTTAGTCATTAATGCTTGAAAATTATAGTTTGTTTTTCTTTCACCCCCTTCTTTAAATGAGATCATGATTCCTATATCCATGTTTAATATATGTTTATCTCAATTACTATAAATAGATGGATATTATTTTGATGCTGAGATGGGATATTTAGTATTGGCTTTTAATTGTAGAATGCTTTTAATAAAAATATTTTTTATACTGTATATTAACTTCAGCTGTGCATGCAATCTTTCTTCCCCTATAACATTTCATTTTATAAATTCTAATAATTCATTTTATGAACCTTTTAATATAATAACATGTGTGTCATTCTAATTTGCTTTTGATGTTTGTGCTTGCCATTTGCCAGTTTTTTAGTGCTTAGTAGTTTGCTTCATTTTGAGTGTCTGTGCTTTCAGGCCGTATGTCCTATTATCCCAATCGTTACCTTCATTTGGTGAGGCCATTGTCACAAAGCATGGTTCATCTAGGTGTGTGCAAATTAATCATTGTATTTATCATTGGTGAGAAATTTCAATCATCAAAGTGTCATTCTCAACAAAAGGTTTTCTCATAACTATCAATAAGTTTAGTTTCAAAATCAAATATTTTTGGAAAATTAAATTTTATCTATAGTTTTCGTATTTATTTTCTTTAATTAGTTATTAGAATGTTGATGTTGAAAAATGTGGATTAGAAAAGAAAAAGAAAGAAAAGAAGGTTCTCCATTGCCACTGTCTGTCTTTTTACTTCCATTCAGTTAGCATGCTATATTCTTTCAACATTGATGTTGTCTCTAAATACATTTGAATTGATTTAGTTTAAAATAAAAAAGTAAAGTCTATAATATCACAGTAGTTGATTAATGGTAAACACTGTACTCGGTGCTTAATTTCTAACCAAAAAAAGTACCGGAGCTCTAATATTCTGCAGTCATAATAAAAGTAGTGTGTCCCTCCCTTCCACCTGCACATTTATATTTCATACATTATTTGCAAAATTTAAAGCAATTTCGTCTTCAGCCAAAGAAAATTTTAACTTTTAACTAGGGTTCCGCTCGCCATTGTGCCAAATTGTTTCATTTGGCGAGTAAAAGGACGATTAGACTCGCCAAGTTGCGAGTGCTCCATTTTTGCTCATCTTTTTTCTGCGTATGGCACTACAGGCGACACTCGTATTTGAACTATTGAAAGATTAATGTCACTTATGTTCAATCTTATCACACCATTTATGTTATTTTTAGGGATAGTAATCCAACACCAGTTCGATTTAGCATTAGCCAAAGCCACAGTAAGGGTTATGTGGACGGTGTCAAATTACCATGTGCCAATCTAATAGATGACTCTCTATTGTCAGCTAATCACTATGTCTGGAAAAAGAAATTTTAGAACAACAAAGTTTATCAGACATATTTTCAATTTTTCAAAATTCATTGTATTTAATATGTTAAAATTCCGAGTTAAGTGGGTTTAAAAGTTTTATTTCATAAAATTTTATTGACTTAAATCGGGTTTGGAATTTTTTCTTGATCACGCAACACATTTAGAATACAGTTATTTTCTTTTTAGTGTCTATATCGGATAATTAAATTTAGATGAATAACTGATCTATAAGCAGTTACAGAAATTTTACTTTAAACATATTGAAAAAAGAAGAAGTTGTAGTTTAAGGGGTAATAGTGAGCGAGAACCCTGCTTTTAACCCTTTTAATAACTTTAAATTTTAACACTTTAAATATTAATCCAATTAAACCATGCTTTTTAAAATATAAATAAATAAACTAAGTCTTGCTAGTTACTATTTCTTTCCTTCCCCTCAATCTTTTCAAAACTTTCTGCAAATCTGTGAAGAAAAGAAAATAATGTAATAAAAGCAGGATAAAATATTTCTCTTGAATAATAAATAAATCTGAATTATGTATCTAAAATTTTAGAAAGTATCATTCTAATTCAATCAGTTTTTATTACATGTATATCATTCAAATTTATCTTTCAGAATAAGAGTTTGTACATAGTTAGTATTCTTGTGAAATTTCTATTAGTATGGACTTCACATCATATATTTAATTTTCAGTGTCTTGATTAAAATTCTTTAAATTTAATAATTATTTCTGATTGTGTCTAACCTAACCTTTTATTGAGAATAATACTTTCATTTTTCATTAACTTCCATTTGAATCATCCTAATTTTTTCAACAATCATTTGCTTGTGTGCATGTGAATACCCTTTTGTTGGTATTCTTAACCAAATTGTTTTATTGTTTCCTGTAAACTTTTTATAAATGTTAAATATTTGTGTCTATTTTACCTTTATTATTCAGATTTTAATGTTTTGTTCTCAAAAATTAAGCAATCCCTCAAAATAGTAACACAAATTATAATTTACAGGTTATTTTTACTGTAAGACATATCAAAGGGGTTTTTTTTCCCCCTTTATTTGTTATAAATAAGCTTATACTTAGTATCGAATTTTTTTTTATTTTTAAGCACACAGAAACTGGCTTCATATAAATAATGTACAAAAACTTTGTCATAAAACAACAGATAATGTTAAATATGTCAAGTTCATTTTAAAAAGAAATAAACCATTTCTGCATCAGGTGAAAAGACCCCTATGCACAATAGCAGCACAAATGTCTTGTACTATTGTATATTTGTCTTCAAACAGCCTGTGATTGTTCTCACTTAACAAATAGAAACCCATTTGAATTCATTGTGATTATTTTTAATTTTCTGGTGTTTTATAACAAAGTTTTTGTACTTTATATTTAATATTTTCTATAGAACGTGTGAAGATATAATTTACACACATGAACTCTAATGTTTGAAATCATATTAATTGTAATATCATGTAAAAGTCAATAATCCTTTTTTGTCGATTGCTTAATTTTAATTAATGATTTTTGTGGCATGCAATATTGATATAATAAGCTATTACATTTATAATATTATAAATGCACCTTCAATATTTTGAAACAAATATTTGTTCTAATTTTTTCACATTTCTTACTTTAATTGTCTTTTTAAAGCTCATCCAGGTAAATCCTCCTTGCCTAACAGCAAATTCAATTTGCTTCCTCATGCTGGTGTGAGTATCATATATTTTAATATTAAATGTCATCTTTATCAATTATTATTTTTATGTATAAAGAAGGACTTAAGGATAGTCAGAACGGGTTATACTGGCCATGTTAACCCTTCACAGCATGAATTTTTCTATTTTTAAGAAAAAAAATTTCTGAAAACTATATATCGGTCTAATAATGGGAAAAATTGTAAAAAAATTTTAATTTCAAAATTTCAGCTACAATTTGATATTTTATGGTGTTTGCCATATGCACACATTTAGGGTTTTAAAATATTGTATTGCTATATTTTGCAACTAAATGAGTTTAAATGAATTAATTTTATCTGCTTAACACTCTGCAACTGTTATTATACAGTACACCCCCTCTAATTCGCACAGGTTCAACCAAGGGTTTTGTGGATTGTAGGTCATTTATTTATTTACATTGTAATATTTGGAATTTATCAACAGATATAGTAACCACATTGTAAATGAATAACACAGAAATAAAAGAAACTGCTTATATATATATATATATATAAACTGTACCCAATATTAGAAATACATTTAAATAATATAATAATGCACAATTAATAGAAACATTTCAACTTATTTTTAGATCTCAACGCAGTGATAATGGTTTGCTTTTATAGCTTTTAATTTATACTCTGCAATTTAATCTTGAAGCCTCAGGAATTCTTGAGTCAGGAACAAACAAGAGTCAGGAATTCTTGATAAATAAGAAAAGTTTATGTTTCTAAAAGATTAAGACATTTATCCAAAAGAGATTATCCATTTATCCAATCCCTTCTTTGAAAGTAATTTTACCTTTTATATAGTCTATGAAGTCTATTTTATATGCAGTCTAATAGTTATTTATAAGATACACAGAATACTTCTTTCTAACTAATGCAAAAATGCATTAAAAAATTTTAGTGCATTTAAAATTAATTAAAATTCTTAATAAATTCATCAGATTAGTCAATATTTATTACAGTCAAAATGTGAGTTATCTTGCTTAAAAAAAGATTTTATCTATTTGTTTACATGTTTGTTTACATCTGAAATATAGTGCGGATTATAGACGTTTGCGGATTATAGAGTTGTGGATTAGAGAGATTGGACTGTATTAATATTTTTAAGTATTCAGCAAAAATAATGAAAGTAAATCTTACCTTAATAGCTTGATTGGAATTTTTAACCATTTTTCCAAATGGTTATTGTCCTATATCAGGGTAGGAAGTCAAAAGCATATCTGAAGCTTTTTATTGGTTTAATCTGCATTTTATTCGTTTCCTGATTGGTCTATACACTAACCTTTACTTTCAACAGAGATGGGTACTTGTGTTGCCATTATGACAAAAAAGTAATAAAAACTACAAAAAAAAATTAATAACTCAGAAACAAATTGAGATACAGCTTTCAAACAAATTGCATTTAAAAGTACATTTTTTTCTCTATACGACGGTGTAAAAAGTTAATATTGTGGGATGTTTACGAATGAAATTTCATTTAAAATGGGTCGTCAGATTTCTTGGAAATCTGACAATGGAAAAGCCTTTTCCCAAACAGCCAATGAAATGCTTGGATAATATATAAAATTCATGAAATTTGACGGGTCGCAGACGATTTTTGTCGTTTGCAATTTTTACATATAATAACACTATTAATGTTTAATTCATGGCGTACATAATGTATGATCAACTCCGTGCGATTTTTTATGTCTTAAATTTTAGTCTTTGAAAAAATCATTGTCTTTTAAATTTCCAGGCTTAAAATATTTTAATGACTTCATTATTCAGTATTTTAATTATATCATTTTTTAGGATTTTTTTTTTTTTTTTAAATTAGAGATGGAAAACTTCTCAAAACATGGTAACACTACTTTACTTCTACTTTCTACTTGAGCTAAGTGACAACACTATTTGAAAACAAATATAGCTGCCTGTTGTTTACATGTGTAGTTGTACAATTTTGGCTGTTTGAAAAGTGTGGAAGAAATTTAAGATTTTTGTGTTTAAAATTCCACCAAACTTTCTATTTTAAAAGCAAAAGCTAAAAGATGTCATATTTTCTGAACAAGCATTTCCAGTTTGATGAGAAGAAAAATGCATTTTGTCATATCTTTATAGAAGGTAAAGGAAGAAAGAAATTGTGAGCAAAAAGTTAAATATGTAAATTAAAATCTGCAACTCAAAAGCGCGAAGTCGGAGCTGAGTTGGAGCCGGTGCCACAATATTTTATCTCGGAGCGGAGGTGGAGCTGGAACATCAAAAATTGTTCGGCTCCAGGTCACCGTTGATCATATTAGCCAAATCAGTGCACATAATGAAAATTATAAGGTTTTTAGGTATGTGCCAGATATGGCACATCGTGCTGTGAAGGGTTAAATTAATGTCTTTTTTTCAATATATAAACTGACAAATATATGCACTTGAAATTTTTTATCTACATCAAATAAATAATTCTTAATAAGATGAAGTCATGTTTATACACAGATATTGTTCATTCCCTCTCCACACATACTTAAAAAAAAAAAAAAAAAAAAAAAAAAAAATACTGAAATAAAAACTACTTTTAAGTGGCAAAAAACATTCATTCTTTCAAAGAAAATTTAAAAGAAAAAGAAGTACTATACATATATTAGCTACAACAGTTCATTTCGGATTAAACAGAGATATCTATAGAATGTTTAGGCAAAATTACAAACACTAATGTATAGTAGTTTCTAAAAAAAGGTGCATTGAAATACAAAAACACATTTTGAGAAAACTGAGTTTAAAGTGATGTGGTGAAGGAATATGACCAGATGTAAACAAATGAAATAAATAAAAATTTCCAACTTCTCATTTCTGTAGAAACAAAAGTAATATGTCATTAGAAAGGGGATAATTAGCGAATTCAAAAATTGAAAACAATACAAATATCAATATTTTTCACATTTTTTCCCTTAAGTTAAATGGTATTGATTAGGCTTATAGTGCTAGGTGACATTAAAAAGAAAACAGAAAGACTGGAATTTTTGTAGAATAGATTTTGTAAAAATCATTTTGTGCTAAAAGCACATTTCTAACCAATCTACTGATCCATACGTATTAAATGGTGAGGTTGTTTGTAGCTGAAGGTCCCAGTTCTGCTGTGTTGCTAACTGTATATGACTGCCTGTGTCTGTATGTATTTCGAAAGTTCCCATTTCCCCCTTATTACCCTTTGTAAAACTAAATTAATATAATTATCTATTTTATACAAAAAAGTGTTCAGTTTATATTTAAACTTTTTCAAGGCTATGATAAAAACGTTTATTTGTTCTGAAGTAAGTATACACTTTACAAAGGATTGCTTGTTAATGGAGAATCAGCAAACATCTATGGTTAAAAATTAAAAATGGGATTAGATTTGAAAATATTAAGGGAGACTAAAAAGTTCAAATATAATTTTAAAAGTCAAAGTTTTATTTTTCCAGTAGTGAATTAAAAAGATATTTTATATCCCCAATATAAAATTTATCAAAAAAATGAGGTATTTTTAAATAAAGGCATTCAAAATGAAAGAAGAATTGGATGATTTAACTAATGATTCTGTTGGTAAAGAATTTCTCAAAGTAGAATTTAAAATAATTCTTATATTTTATTATCACTGTTTTTAATGTCTTTATGTCCAGCCATTTTGCTTTAAATCTATGAAGAATTAGTAGTAAAAAAATAGGCGAGTGCAACTTTTGTGTAGATTTGTGTGTGCGTGTGTAGGGGCAGGCATAGCAGAAGAAGGTATGCGCTGAACATTATCAAAAATATATTTGAATTAAAACTTTTTAAATTAAATTATTTACAAAGTAGCAAACACATCATGGCGCCGATAACATTTGAATGTACACCAACTCTCTGTCGATCTCCAAAACCTCAGAGAAGATTTGTTTTGGTTCATCTCAGAAATCATCTGCCGATTAAAATGATCAGATAAATGAAAATAAATATTGTCTGTCGCTTTGCCACACGTGTATGGAAAATAGTGGAGTATTCCAGCATTTGTAAAGTGCAAATGAATAAGCATGATCTCATGTGCAGACATACTTTCTACATTGAGAACTGTTGCTTAAATAATTAGCATAGTGGTCAAATGAATTTAAAATGAGCGGTTACTCCCTAGATATTATTAATAAATCTGCAAAAAAGTGCTAGGTCATTGAAATTTTGCCTTAGCTTTAAAGGGAAAATTTAGAGACATCTCCGGATATGGAAGTCAAGAGAAAATTTCTAATTTTACTTGCATTAAAAATACGAGAGAGAGCTTTTGAATTACAAAACTTACAATTTGTCATAAAGATTAACCTGAAATTTAGAGTTTTTATAACATAATACATCCCAGTTTATAACATGTGTATTGCTTAACATCAATTTTTATTAATTTTACTCAAGTTAACATCACAAATCTTATAAATACTTGAGGTCAAGTATAAAAATTGTCATCATTGTAAAGTTCCTAAAAATGTTGATTTTCTTAAAAAGGATTTTCCTTCTTAAAAAAAAAAAAAAATAAATAAATAAATATATATATATATATATATATATATATACACTAATAAAAGAACAAATCACTATGTGTGTGTGTGTGTGTGTTGGCGATGGCTAGCGAAATCTAAGGCACATATGAGGTTAAAAAATTTTGTGAAGAGAGTCCAAGGCGTTTCTTAATGTACCTGATCCTCAGAATTTTAAAATTCTAATTATTAGCCAAGTAATTCATTAATATTCGGACATCACTCCCATAAAAAAAGTAGCTATTTCATCTCCATTCATGAACATGCATGCCCAGTATGCATTCCTATGAAATTGAATGTAAATTTTGAGTATTTTCACAAGTCATCTTGGCCCATTCGATAAAGCATCAGCCTGCCAAAGTGAAGGTCCCTGGTTCGATACTCGGTAGGGCCAAAGATAAATTTTCCTGTGTGTAAATAAAAGAAATTTCATTTTTTTTTTCTGAAATTTTATGAATTTCATTTATATGCAAGCTCATTTTTATATATAAGAAATTTTCTGAAAGGATTGCGTAAATTTCTTATAACAATAACAGTAACTATGTATATTTTAAGTTTTTAAACACTTTTATTTGTGTTTGAAGAAATTTAAAATGATTTAAAAAAATTAAAATACAAATTTTTTTAAAATCTACTACAAAAATTATTCTAAATTAAGTAAATTAAACAAAATTAAAACTAATTCAATTTAATACTAATATAAACTAAAAATTAAATTTGATTAAATAAAACAGAAAAATATTTAGGATGAATTATAAAATTTAAAGGAAACAAAAAGAAGTTACAATCTTCATGAAGAAACAACATGTGATAGACTTAACAATCCGTATTGCTGTCATCCAGCGGCGAGTTAGAAATACAAAGTTCTCTGCGGGTGATGTCCCTTAAAAAGGTTACCAAGGAAGTGTCGTCTTGGATAGTTCAAAGAATGACTTTGGATTTTATACAAAATTATGAATTAATACCACAAGGATATTGGGGAAAAATGGCCCCATCATTTTTTAAAAATCGTAATTTTTAAGAACTAAAAAAAATTCAATATTTAAATCTAGAAAAAAAGCAATTTTAAATATAAGATTAAATACTAGAATAAAAACCTTAATGCATAGTACTGTCATTGATTATGGTAAAATGAAGCTAATTGCAACTTTTCCTGGAGTTTTTAGAATTTTACTACGGATTTTTTTTTTTTTTATTTAGTGTCCTTTTTTAGAGAACACCGCGCTGTAAAGGGTTATTCATCATGGGCCCGGGCATCGCTGGGCTTATCAGCTATTATATACAGTAAAACCTGTGTAAGTTGACCACTTGTGGTGCCGCACTTCAGTGGTCAACTTAGAGGAGTGGCCAACTTATAAAGGGTGATGATAAATTTACTTTTTTTTTACGTCATATTCGTACAATGTCATTTTTTTCCAACAAAAATGTTATTTATTGACAGGCTTTAAAATAATATTGTAATACCATGCATATTTCTAACACCTGATAAAAGAAAAGATCAACTACAAGAATGAATTAATAGTTTTGTATCAATTTTAAAATCAATTAGTATTACTACTATTTATTTAAAAAAAAAAAAAAAAAAGTCAATCAATATACAGCCAATTAGTGATTCTTCAAACTGTACTAGTTATTACACATAATTTCTAAACATAAAAAAAATATATATTTCTGCTTACCAAGTAGCACCTGGGGTTATTGAAAGAAGGGAAGGAATGATAAGAGAATGGGAAATAGCAGAAAGAAATCTAGAATCAAAGAATGGAGGGGGAGGGTTGAAAAGCCAAATCCACAAGAGCAACAATGTAAGAATAGGTAAGCCTTGAATATTTGCCTACACCTATCACTGCTAAAAGCATTTCCCAGGCTAAGAACTATTTCACCCTTTTAGAAATTCTAGTTAAAAAGAAAACAGAAAATTTCGTGGAGATTTATTTTTTTTTATTCATGATTTGTTAGCTTTTTGGATGGTCAAGTTATAAAGGGTTTTGATGGCATTTTATAATAGTTTTAGTCAAATTTATATAATTTCAGTGGTCAAGATACAAGATAGACAGGTGGCCAAGTTACAAAGGGTTTGTCTTATAGTTTTGTATAGGATAAATTTGGTTCCTGACAACCGAGGACAACATAGACAGGTGGTCAACTTACAAGGGTGGTCAACTTTACAGGTTTTACTGTATATATATATAGTTTCACAGTTATAGTTGTTGCATTGTAATAGAGAATTAACTAATACAGTTAAAATAGAAAAATGTAAAGTTTTTTCTCTGAAAAGAGCACTATTATTTTATTCTTAAAAATAGATAATGATGAGGTTTAATTTGTATGAGTTATTTTGTTTTTAGTATGAAAAATAGTCTATTCTTGATTTTATATGCTTATTTTAGTGAAAAATTCCAAATTCTTTGATTTTCTTAAAATACTTAATGCCAATCGCTAATGCTCTTAAATACTAATTAATGTATGCTGAGAAAATTTTATGCAAAATTAGGTCTAGACCATTAAATTTTCTTTATCAATTCAAAGAAGTTTAAAAATTATATTTTTTAAAAATTAGATTCCCCCTCTTGGTGAAGCAGCTTCAAGATCCAGTTTTATCAACTTAAAGTAAGTTTCAGCTTTATAAAATCAAAATAAGTTATTTATAATTCATATGTATAAATAGTTTTAATGTAGCATCATTTCATATCGCCACTAATTTTGTCATATTTAAAAATTTTTAGTAAAATGTTTAGTGAAGACAGTACAGATACAAGCTATGAATTGCAATCTAAGTATGTATAATTTATTTATTTATTTTATTTTTATTATTTTAATTGTGCTAAGATTAATTTATTGCAAAATATTCATTTCAATGTAGGAAAAATACTTAAAAAATTGCTCTTAACAAAATTAAATTTTAGTAGACATCTAAATCATAACCTTGTGCAGGATCTTTTTTATTATTAAACAGTAATGTAGCCATGGAATTTATTTTAGGGAGGAGGAGGAGGGATAAATTTACATGTTTGTATTTAAATAGAAGAATGTGCTCATTAGTAGATTAAAAAAAAAAAAAATGTGGATTGGGGTGTGTGTGGGGGGGGGGGGAGGGGGGGATGATAAGCCCCATAAGCCTCCACTGGACTGTACTTTGCATATAAAAAATATATTGCTCCATGTTTGCTTTTTAATGTGCATTTACAAGGAATTGTAACTATTAATAACAAACATTATGCATGTAAACAATTAAAAATTATTTCAAAATACGATTTTTTGTTAAATTTACGCTTGCATTCATTGAAGTTTAAAAATAATACATATTTTCAAATACAAAAATAATTCAAGGGATTAAGTAAATAAAGAATTAAGAAAGTTGAGGCTCATATAGGGCCTAAGTAGCTCTATATGGATCCCTCGAGCAAGTACCCAGCCTCTATAACATGTTTTTAGAAACAATGTATACTCATTTTAAGAAAAAGTAATTAATTTTTGGCCTTGGGGAACTCATTTTTGAATTGTAAGCCCTGTTTGATCTTGCAATAATCAGGCCTGGTCTCATATTCAGGTCCTACTTATTACCTGCATTGTCATAACTGGCAAACTTTATGTAATGTTATAAGCAATGCTGAGGTTTAAAAAAATCCAAAGGATATCCACTATAGGCAAAGGGCATATACTAGTGGGTAGTTTTTACTTGAGGAACAGAGGGTATATGCAATTTCTTTATAAAATCGAAAAGGTAAATGGAATATACCATCATATACCCTGCTTAACAGTACTTGTTATCAGTAATAATATTAAATGTAATATAAATTTCATAAATATATGATAGAAGACCCAAAATCTGCACAGCTTGGGACTAGACCTTGTTTGGATTTTAGAATTTTGTGGATTTCAAGTCATAAAAAAAATTACTCTATCACTTTACATAAAAAAATACAATAAAAAATATATGAAAGTAGTGTAAACATGGTTAAAATACTTAATGAAAACACATGAAAGAAACCATATGTCATAATTCATAAAGAAGCAGAGGAATTGTATATGCATTGTTATGAGGAAGCTAGGAAATTGAAGAACATACAATTTTTTTTTTTTTTAATTTGCGAACATTTGTAGTACATTAACTTGTTTTAATATTTTTGAATGCAGTAATTTCAGTTTTTTTTTTTTTTTTTTTTTTGTATTATACACTGTCATTATTTCTTGTTCACTTATGCAACTTTGTTGCTCTAAAAACTTTAGATATTTTTCTCCTCGAGCCAAGCCTTCATTTAAAAAAAATTGTCACTATCCTCTGCTAATCAGAACCATCACCATCTGAATCCACATATTGTGACTGTAAAACAGTGTCAATAATTTCAATATCAGTCATTTGGTGACATCAGTGACATCATCTGAATTTATATGATCTGCAGTATCTCTTTTTTCAAATAACTGTTCATTTCCAGTTGTCTGTTTAGCATAAAGTAATAACTCTTTAGCTTTAGCCAAAATTGGGTTATCTCTAAAACCAGAAAATTCAGTATGATCACTTTTTCTATAAAAAGAGACAATGGTCATAAGTTAATCCATCTGTTCCACTAGTATGGAACTCCACTAGTGTTCCACTAGTCATCCACTAGTATGGAATTCAAAGATTCTGCTAACAAATAGATGCAATCCTTGATAGTAAACATTTTTTTTTCCCTCAAGTTTGAAAGACGTCTCAGAATTAAGAATCTTCTTCAAACATTCCGTTTTGTAGTGAAATTTAAGGCTTTCATGATACCCTGGTCCATCAGTTGAATTCAATGGCGAGTCCAAGGGGGGAGCAAGGGGGCGGTCGCCCCCCCCCCCCCCCCCCGGTTAAATAAAGTATTTGCAAAACGGCATTATGCATCCTCACAGGAAATGACTTGGGGGGCGAAGCTCGAGCCCAGTGCGACCCGACCCGGGTCGCACCAGTTTAAATCCACGAGACTCGGTCTGGGTAAGGTCTTCTCTCTTTTTCAGGCCATGCCCTGATCTTAAATATTTCTGCAAATTCGGGTCGACCCAGACTTCTTTTAATTCCGGGTCGAGCCTGGCCTGGACTTTATTCTTCCTAGAGGTCTGCATTGGCCAAAATTTACAGTTCGGGCCTCGGCCCAGAATAAAATCTAAACATTCGGTTCATGTCAACCCGTATGATGAGCAGTATTGGGCCGACCGCGACCCGTGCACTTCTCTAAATTCTTCTTCCCGAGCCCAAGTTGTTCTGGCATCTTACTTATTTGTTATTCGTAAAAATTATATCTATGTTGTACATTTGTTTAGCGAAATCTTTAGAAATTTAATTTGATTCGATAAGTTACAGAGATGCATTTTTTAAAATCTACTTTTTTTCTTTGTAGAGCTTTAAAATTGTGATTTTCTTTTATCATCCGTTTCTTTCATTCTAAACTGATTTTCATTTGAATGTATTTGTCTAAGTAATGAATTTTACGTAGTGCTTATGTACATAATTACATAAATAGTCATTAATATAAATGTTTTTCTGTATTCATGAATTTCGAACATAATCTAAAATAAAATATGAGTATAAGTAACTGTGCTTTATCAATAATTTTAATTGCAAATGCGGTCTGGGCTGGAGTCGATTTTTCAGCTTTTAGATCGGGCCGGGACAATAATTTTTTTTTGTGTGGGTTGGACCTGGAAATTTCAGCTCGGGTAAACCTCTAACTGACCTATCGAATCCAGCTTTAATTTTTTTTTTAAATGCTTCTTTCAGCCATCATCCCATAGCTACTGAATATACCGGGTGACCTAAAATGAACTGACTGATTTTAAATACTATCAATAATGTGCAAATGGCGACAGCTTTAAAAAATAGTTGAAGGAGGGTTATGTAAGATGTCTGGAACAGGGGTGATTCTGTTCTGAATTTTGCGAAAATTTAACCCTCTCGCTGCGCATCCCGCAATTTCCATGGCCAATGTAAAAGTGACAAAGTTTGCGCACCCTGCAACTTCCGTAGCAAACCTTTTGTTTATGATCTAATTCTATTTAAAAAAGAAACTTTTTCACAAAGATTTTGGACATATTTGAACTCTAAAATATATGCAGATTTGAAATATGTAATAAAATAAATGCGCAATTTTTTAACCTATTTTCATAAAATATATATATATATATATACGCAGCGAGAGGGTTAAGGCATTCGGTTCCAAAATATAAAAAAATTCATCAGTCCAAAAATTCGAACATAAAAATAATCGCGAATTTTGACAAATGGCTACCATAAAAGATCTATTTCGTCAATCGTTCACAGAAAATAACTTCAATTTCGTCAAAGAATCCCGGAAAAAACGCGAATTTGGTCAAAGAGCTACAGAAAAAGTGCAAAATTATTCTTCAAATGATCACAGAAAATGTGAATTTCGTCAAAGGAATGTGGAGAAAAAGCTAATTTTGTCAAATAATTGCGATAAAACACTAATTTCACCAAAGTATCACGAAAAAAATGCAAATTTTATCAAAGAATCGTGAAAGAAATGCGAATTACATCAAAGGGTTGCAAAAGAAACACGAATTTCGTCAAAGGTCACGAAAAAAACTCAAATTTCGTCAAAGGATTGTGGAAAAAATGCGAATTTCTTCAAAGAATCATGGAAAAAACTCTAATTTTGTCAAAGGGTCGCAGGGAAAAAATGCAAATTTTATCAAAGGGCTGCAAAATTGCACTAATTTCATCAAAGAGGTGTGGAAGAAACGTAAATTTCATCAAAGGGTAATGGAAGAAATGCGAATTTCATCAAACGGCTACAGAAAAACGCAAATCTTATCAAGGGGCTGCAAAAACAAGCGAATTTCTTCAAAGAGTTGCAGAAAAAACACGAATATTGTCAAAGAGTTGCAGAAGAAATGCAAATTTTATCAAAGAGTTGTGAAAAAAATACAGTGGCCCTTTAGAAAACAGCACACATACATACACCTATGTTTATTATTATAGGTATAGTTTTTAATCTGAAGTAATATACTGAACTATCTTTTGAAGAAAACGGGTTAACCCAAACCCAGCTTGCAGGAATCTACACTCAGCCTGAAATAGACCGCTATCGAAAACAGCTAACCCTACCTGCAAACAAAAATAATTAGTGCTGTAACATTTCAGAAAATTTCTTTGAATTTCAGAATTATTTTTTTACTGAGAATCACCCCTGATCAGGAATTTTCATTATTGCGATTTTTAATTTTAGTTTAAAATAGCAACAACAGATAGCGCTGCAAGCAATTTGCACTAAATCGGTGCCCGATTTAACAACTATTGTTCGCAGCGCCATCTATCACTGCTATTGTAAAGTAAAATAAAAAATCGCAGTAAAAAATATCCTGGCATCTTACATAACCTTCCTGCAAGATTTTTTTAAATTGCTGTCACCATTTGCAAGTTACTAAATTTTAAAATCAGTCAGTCCATTTCAGGACACCCGGTATATTTTTAATAAGTTTCAAAACATTCTTTACTGAATTACAGCTGACCTTATATATAAAGTGACAAAGCAGTCTTATACCAAATTAGTATTTTTTACATAATCCTCAAGATTAAAAAGTATTATTAAATAATTGTTCGGGTGTGCCCGTTATGGATACTAAACCCTACTGTACCCCTACTTTAACCCCTACTGTATATAGTTTTCGTCTTCCAAAATATTTACTTTCTTTTCAAAATTCGGGTCATCCGAACCCTTCTCGCCAGAGTGAAAACCCAATCTGAAACTGACCTAAACCCTAAATAACGTATGTCAATCTGCCCCCAAAAAATAGTGCAATGCTGAAAAGTAGAAGTCAACTCGACCCGCAGCAGAAGTCAACCGGACCCAAATCCGATCTGCAGCAAAAAGTAGAAGTCAACCGGACCCAAACGTGACCCACAGCAAAAAAGTATAAGTTAACCCGATCAGCAGCAAAAAAAGGAAGTCAACTGGACCCAAACCCGACCCGCAGCAAAAAGTAGAAATAACATGACCCGCAGTAAAAAAATTAGCCCCGACCCACACATCAGATTGGAGTCTCCAAATTTCTAAAATCGCCCTCCCCTTGAGGACTCTCCACATCCGGCCTTGGTTGAATTAAGGAGGTTGTGTTATGAAAAGGAAGTGTGCAGCCACATTGTCTGAGAGCAAAGCCAATGGATCAGGATGAACAGTGCAGTTATCAATAGGTTGGCAATTGCTTGTCAGACATGGCAAATGAGGTGCGTTCATACTATAACTAGTTTTTAAAATATTTTTTTGCACTGCATATTGTACTGAATGTATATTTTAATGCACTTCACAAGTGCATATCAATTTCATTTTGTTCAAAAATCTGTAACATCATTAAAATGCACTTGAAATAATTTTTTTCCCATTGGCCTTAATGCAACAGAAAACTTTTGACTGTCCCTGTAATTAAACTATGCATCAGATTTTCATAAAATTTGAAATGACGCCACAAAATTTTGCAATAATTATATATTTAAAATTTCAGAGTATTCGGAAGGCTGTAACATCATTAAAATGCACTTGAAATAATTTTTTCCCATTGGGCGTCATGTAACGGAAAACTTTTGAAAACCCTGTAATTAAAAATACATCCGATTTTCATAAAATTTGAAATGTCTTGACAAAATTATGCAACAATAATATATTTTAAATTTCGAACGATTTGGTCGAGTAGTTTTTGCGCTGTTATATGCGGACGGACTGAACGACGACTATAGGTGCTACTTATTTATATAATTACGAACGCACCTAAAAAAGCAGTAAAATTATTTCATGGTAATCTGGAGATTAAATTACAGACTTGGCAAGTCTGCTAACTAAATACCTACACTACTCTTTATATTCTCTACTATCAAACTACTCTTTTGCACATGATCTCTTCACTGATTTCATGAAACAGCTTGTTTTATACTGCAGTTTTGCAAAATCATGGTTGGCAGATTTCATTGTTTACACTGGAGAGACTGGGTGGATTTTGTGTCTTCTACTGAAATATTCTATTGTATAAAAGCGTTATGTTCTAATCATCATTTTGAAATAAACATTTGTAAAGTTTGATTTGGAATACTTGAGTATCTAGGTTTTTAACAAAATATTTATTTTTAGATTGATTAATATCCTAAAATTATTTTTGTTTATAACTCCTCTTTGGATGAAATATTCAATATTGTTAAGCAGATACATATTGTGATATCCTGTATATTTTTTTTATAACTTTTAATTATTGTTTATTTATATTTAAAATTATTCTTTTTGATTCCATTCAAAAACATAAATGAAGGGAATAATTTGAATTGTTTATTATTATTATTTAAATATTTTACTATGATTAAAACGGAAAAATCTCTTTTTCTTTTAGCATGACTGAGATAAATTCAGCTTCAATGGAATCTTTAGATGAAGGTAAGCTATTCTAAATATTTAAAAATATATGCTGTCTCTCATTTATTATGCATACACATGGTGAGAGAATTAAAAAAAATTATTGCAGCTAACCCTCTTCTTATTATTATTAATTTTTCAACTACTTTTCAGCAGTGAAATTGCGCTTGAAAATTATGAATGTTAAAGACGTGAATTATCACTTTGCTAACTAAGTGTAAACCAACAGAGTGAAAAATGACAAAGCTGGGAATCGAACCCAGGCCCCTGGAATAGCTCTCCAGTGCTCTACCACTAAACCACAAGGACGATGCCCAGCTTGACATCTCTCACTCAAGGGTCCGGGTTCAATTCCCGGCTTGGTCATTTTTCACTCTGTTAGTTTACACGTAGCAAAGTGATAATTCACATCTTTAATAGTTAACCCTCTGTTGTTAAAAATGTCTTGCTCTTATTTTTTTTTATATAACATGTTTAAAGATTGTGTTATTAATGTGTGACTGTTAACCAATATATTCACTAATCAGTTTATATGTTTTCTTTTTATTAACTGTATTTTATTTTTTTAATTAAAATTTTAGTTTTTTTATGTAGCAATATTTCAGCTTCTGTAGTAGTAATAGTTTCTTTGCATTGCCACTGAACATATTCTTTTAAAAACTGACTTTTTTAAGAATTCAAACTTTATTTTGGAGTATTATAATAAAAATACTTTCCTAATTTTGGAGATTATCTCCTGTCAGATTACTATGATTTTTAATTTATAAATTTGGAATTTTTAATGCTCAAAATCTTTTAAGTAATATTTAATTTTGGAAAAATAATGAAGAATGCAATAAAGCATTTTAACTTTCTTACTTTGATTGAACAAAAAGTTTTTGAAAAGGGGGAAAAAAACTATCTGTCATTGGACTATTTTCTTCTGCCATCTTATGATCAAATCAAATTCGACCAGTGTCAAAACTGATTTACTTTTTCATGTTGCCAGTTAGATTTTTAATGACCCATGATATCTTTTTCACATTTTAATGTGCTTCAACTACATTATTATACATGATTCACTGAATTATGCATTTATAGGCATGATTTACAATTTTAAATTTTATAAGTTTCAAATCAGCAATTTCATAATTATAATAAATTCTTATATATTTTGTATTAAATTTACCTAGATCCAATGAAAGTTAAATATTAAAAACATATCAAAAAGTAATCCATAAATAATAAACTAAATATTTTTTTTTATAATAGTAACTACTAATGTTGTCACAAATTTATTAAGATTATCTATCCATCCATCATTTTACTCATGCATTTTTTTTTTCACTCTTTAAAATATATTGCATCATTGATGCTAAAATTTTATTTAATTAATTGTTAATAATATTTTAAAAGGTGCTTTGGAAATTAGTGATTTAGAAGATAATCAGATGTTAAGATTGACTGATGATGAGCCAGAAACATGGAATGCTGCTGCAGATAAAAAAGTATGTATAAATAGTTTTTTTAAGTCTAAATTTTATTGCTCTTTTTTATGAGCATAAAGCAAATATTCTTTCTTAATATTTTGCAGGTTATAAAGAAATTAAAGGAACGGGAGATAAAAAGACAAGAGGCCATTTACGGTATTTATTCTTCATTTTATCCCTTTTAGAATGCACAAATAAGTAAGCTTTAATTACTGGTAATTTCCTAAACAGTTTTCTTTTGAAAGTTAGGAAAACTCAATATTAAGAATTTAAAGCATTGTAGGAAGCAAAAGTCTTATTGTGAATAATATGCTAGAAACGACCATTTGTTTTAGCAGCAATACTTCCATTGTAATGACTGACCCAAAAAGCCCTAAATATTTAATCATTTATGTAATACTAATTTTACAACCACTAATATAACGACTGGTTAGAGGAACATTTTATATAAATACTATTCACAACTTTTCTACCAAGTGTTTGAAAATGCATACCTTTTGTTTGAAAAACATGGTAATAAGAAAAGAATAAGTGTACTCTCTTCAAAAAAAAAGAGAAAAAATTCCCCTTTTGTTTTAAAACTAACAATTCTTTCTCCATTCATCATTGCTTCATTGAAAATTATAGGAACGCTTTATTATTGACATTTATGCCTGTTTCTAGAACCTTCTGTGTCCTGAAATGATATTTCCTGAAAAAGTTTCCAACCTATTTTTAAAGACTATTTTATTATTATTGTTATTTTTTTGCACAATACTGTGGTTTATGAATTTTCGAATACTCAAAATTGAAACAAAAAAATGCTAAACTGCATTTTTCCTTTAAAGATATTTTCGCATACTGCAGTATATATATATATTTATTTATTTATTTGTGTCTTTTCTTTGCAGAACTTATCATTACCGAAAAGCACCATTGTTTGACTCTTCAAATAATGCAAAAGGTATTATATTGTTGTTATGTTTCTATCCTACTTTCATTAACTATTTACTGATTTTCTCTTATTACTTCAGTATATTTGCTCTACAGCATATACTAAATTCTTGTTTCCATCTTGATTGCTTGATTAAATCAACACAATATGTGCTTCTGTTTTCTTATTTATCTGTATACTTGAAATTTTAATGAAGCTTTGATCTCATTTTTAAAAACAGTAAATAAAATTGCATTAAATACAGCTGTATCTCAATTTAAAACATATTTTTTCTTTGTAAAGATTATTAAATTATTCTTATGGTAATTGAAAAGTTAGTTTCGTGCAAAGCAAATGAAGAAGCTTTTGTATTTAAATAATTAGTTTTCTATTTTTCATTTCAAAATTTGCCTTTATAAATAATGTTTTCTTTTAAAATATCTAAGACACTTTGCAATTGTTAGCACATTAATATTTGGTGAACCAATAGAACAATAAAGATTTTCTTTAACTTTGTCATTATATGTGCTTAAAAAATACTAATGTGTGCAATGTTGATATGATTGCACTTTTTCCAGTATTAAATATTTTATTTAAAAATTTTCAATAATTTAAAAAGGAGTTAATGTGAATCAATTGATTGTATAGTATACAGGAATAGAACAATAAATTTATGATTTCTTCAACTTTCTAATTTTATTGATGTGCATCTTAAAATGAGAATAACTGTTTTGATATTTTTAAGTTTGCTGCTCTTTTCGCTTAGTTAAGATTGCATAATTTAAACTTTAATTGGATTTATTTACAATTATTAAATAAATCAAAATTTTAAAATCATAATTCTTAGGAAAATTTGTAATGAAGAAAAACTAACAACATATTACTATCTTTTAAGAGCTTAACTCTGAATTGTAATATTTACCTTGTACATTCTAGGGTCAACTGTACATACATTAAGATTTTCTACATCAATATGTTGCTGCAATTTACTTTTTGTCATTGCTTACTTTTTTTCTCAATTGTTGCATAAATACAGGATTACATCTAACCTATATATATAAAATCCTAATGAAACGGATATATGAAATGAATTTATGAAACGGATATATGAATCGACTGATTAAACAACTGATTATGTTTCAAGCGATTTCTCCTAAAATATGGAATACTTTGTGATGAAATTAACACCAAAAATCAGCATTGATCCGCAGATCTCAAAACTGGTATTAGAATTTTTAAATTCGAATTAGTTTTCGAAATATTAATTTTTTTCTAATTTTATATGCATTTTTCTAATGATGGCAACTCAAATTTTAATCAAACAGATATATTTTTTTTTCATATTTCAGAAAAGGTTGACGTGGTAACCCGGCTATTGTTGTTTATTTGATAATAAATGTTTATTTACTTTTATTTCTATTTATAAATTATATAAATTATTTTGTTCTATAATTATTAATTATTTTTTTTATATTTCCTTTAGAAAATAATTAAAAAATACGGTACTACTTAGTTATTTCATCGACCAATTTCGCCAAATTATATAAATTGCCAAATCAAAGAAATTGGCATAATTTTTATTTTAAATAACGAAAAAACAAATAAATTAGTATAACATTAATAAATATACAAATAAAAAGTCGAAATAAAAATCACTTGATGACGTAAACACGTGTAACTTGCTTAAAGTCAAATGAATGTGACCTTTAAGATCAACCATTATTGGCATTTAATCTTATAGTTTGGCGATAGATTTTTGGTCGACGGGATAACTAAGTAATACCAAAAATGCATATATAACTGGTATTTGAATACGAGGTTTTCGCCAAATTTTCGAAGAAAAAAAAAAAAAAAAAAACACGCCAAACCTGCTGTGCGTATATGACATCTGGCCAAATATTACCACTCGAAAAAAAAAAATGCTAACTGGCAAGTTGAAAAAAAGCTATTGGCAAGATTTGCATCTGGCTAACATAAGAGTACCAAGAATTCTTCGCAACCATGGCAAATTTTATGTAGTTTTATTCAAAAAAAAAATTTTGATTTTTTTATCAAAATGGAAAACTTACGGTCCCATATTGGCGCGATTTTTTCCGACGCCAATGTCATATATGGAATGGGCACTTAACTGGTGCCAAAGTATCGTTATTTTGTTTGATATGGTAAGCCGGATGTTGTTGTTTATGCTGTTGATGCATTCCCCAAATTGGCATCGTTAAAAAATCGCGCCAATATGAGACGTATATGACATCTGTTCTAAACTTTCATATGAACGTCGAAGGGATCAGACCGTATTCGTTTATGGCAGTTGATGACTTGAACTATTATAATATAGATGAAATGATGGCGATAGAATAATATTTGGCGACTTATCACCTGTGCCTGGCTAACATTAGAGTACCAAAATGGCACCTAGAGTATAAAAAGCGAAGTGGTCAGCCTGGAACTGTTGATGATAGTCACATCACTTAGGCTATTGTTATAGAGATTGTTTTAAAATACCAGGAGACAAAGACTCTGTATACTTAATTTATTTTATTTTAGCTTCTTTACAAATGTTTAACTGATCCTCTTTAATCAAAAACGAAAACAACCATTAGATGTCTTAACAGCAACTGATTCGCCCTTAAATTTTTGCAATCAAAGGGAATTGAATGGAAACCTGTTTACAGGGAGATCTGCACAGCTTTTATCAGTTATAATTCAATCTTCTCTAATATTTTTAAAACCCATCAGATTTGCATGTTTTTAGATTCTGCGGTGTCTGAACGGGGGTTGGCGAGCGTAGCTTTCAGGGGGTAGAGCCCCCTAGTTGCATATATTATCTGTAGATTTTATATGGACTGTTAGATTTGACCATCTTTTAATTTTGTTGAATCTGTTCTGAGCTTTTGATTACCAATTTAATAATATGCTTTTATTCCAGGTGTATGTGCAAGGTATGTTGAAGGAATTGAATGCTCCTAGAGAATTAATAGAAAGGTTGTTCCCTTGCCTTGGAGAGTTGGTTGAGCTTCATAAGTCATTTTTATGCAAGTTGAGGGAGAGACAAAGTGAAGGTCCTGTTATTGAGAACATCGCTGATATTTTAGATGATCAAGTAATATTCTCTTTATTACATTTAGTTGTATTCTAATGTTATTAAAATTCTTTTAGCAAAAGTTATTACCAGAAATTGATATTGTAAAGCAAAATCATACCCATGGGTAATGCTGACATCGTATTGATAGTTGGTAATACCTGACCAATAAATTTCACTTCAAGTGCAATTTTTTTTAATCTTCTAAATATCACACAATTAATTTTCTACACCGTCAAACAGGAAAAAATGTTTTTTCAAGAATAATTTGTTTAAAAACTGTATTTCGATTTACTGTTTTTTTCTTTTTTACAGTTTTGAAAATAATTTTAAAGCATGATTTTTTTTTTTTTTTTAATCTATCTCTGTTGCATGCGGTCTGTTTATGAAAGATTAACCGTTTGCACTTAAAACCCTATAAGTAGTTCAGCATTTATTTCTGGCTTATATTGCTTAACAGAAGGGAAACTTCATGAATAACTAAATAATATAAATAAAACACAAAATTATTGGCATGTAATCAAACTGCATACTGAAATTTTCATAATCAGAAAGGCTGCTGTAAGTAACTATCTTTGGTGATTTTTTTACTATTAACTCCAGGCATGCAGCTAATACGAAAGTAACACAAAGAGCTGAAGAGTTTTTTTTTTTTGGTCCCATTAGCAGTTATGGGTTTTCTGCTCTACAGCATATTTTGCCTGTATATTTTCATCTGTTTTGCTTTTTTTATGGTATTATTCAGTGAGTTTGTGACTGGACTATTTTATGATTGGATGACAAGTAATCGTATGGCAAGTAATTGCCATACGATTTTGTTTCACAAGAAGGAACTTCCTCTATAATTCCTTCGTTCATCCAATCATTAAAAACATTCTTGTATTGTTGAAACATGTTCTTGGTGATTAACCTGGAGGTGGTGCTTTCCAACCGTTTCATCGCCAAATTAAAGTTATCTGGCATTGTTGTTGTGTCGTCAGCCCAATAGTGTTGACTCTAAGCCGCTTTAGCAGGGCACGGTGCCCGGCGGCCCTTTTTATTTCTTTTTTGTGCCCGGTGGCTCTTTTAAACCCTTCTGATGCGCCCGGCTGCCCTTTTTAACATTTCCTATTTGCCCCGTGGCAATTCAATTCATCCCGGGAAAATATCGCAAATTCTAAGGACTCTAAACAAACCGGTTCAAAATACTTTTAGTAAAGAAGATACAAGGGTGCCTTTTTTGAAAAAAATAGGCCCTTTTTTAAGAATAGTGTTCCCTTTTTGAAAAAATGTACCCTTTTTTAGAATAGTGTTCCCTCTTTTAAAAATTCCCGCCCGGCGGCCCTTTTTTTCTAGAGTCAACACTAGCCCAAGGAAGGCAAATCTCATACCACTTTTCATTGTTTACCTTTACTGTTTTTAAGAAATGTTCCTTAGTTTGGCAATCTATCTCTTCTCTTGACTTCTTCTCTATGGGATCTATAATTCTGATTAATTCAACTGCTTGTTGGTACACTAACAAATCTGAGTCTTAGTAAATTTTAACATTATTTTGATAAGTTGATAAATTGTAAATAAATTCAAATGTTGAAATTGTTTTGAGATATCTCTGAAATTTAAAAAATGCCATTTAAACTGAAAAAAAGTTAATTAAGAATTTTTTGCAATATAAGAAATTATGTCAATGAAAAGTATTATAAACAGAGTATTCTGTAAAAACAGATTTTAGAAACTTTTAAAATACAAATTTAAGTCTCTAAGTGCTTTTTACTTAAGAGGTGTCCCTTGTAGGATTTCTGCACTAAGCATATATTTCAAGGATATAAAAAATGATAAACAGAATGGTATTTTAATGTAGGATTTGCATCAATTAAAGTGTCTATATATATATACACTTAAGACAACTAGTGTTAATTCATTTTCGAATATTTTGTCAATTATGAGGTTTCTGAAATAAAATATTTATTTTTGAAGCTGTATCTCATACTGAGAATGAATATAGAAGAATTATTGCAAATTTTCGGAAAGCAGGAGAGAGAATTACTTTTGGAAGCACTTGATACAACAGATAAAGGAATAAAGGAAAGTAACTTTGAGAGGGTGAAGAAATTGTGGATAAGTTTTAGATGAATGTATTGAGCTAAAAATAAAAAAAAATCACATGTAAGAGCATTCTTTAATAAATCAAAGTAAAATTTTAAGTCTAAATTTGATTCAGTAACTTCTACTTGAGAAACTCATTTGCCAAAAAGAAAAAAAAAAAACATTTTTTTAAAATCATCCCAGTGCATATACATATAATATTTTCATGTTATATTTGATATTTATGCTGCTATTTTACATGCAGTAGTTATGAAATTGAAGAAAGATGCTTTTAATCCATCATTTGACCTGACATTTTTATTTCTTCTTTAATTACCTGATGTTGTGTGTGTCAGGCCAATTATCCCAAGTATCATGAATTTATTTAACGATCCATGAACTTAAAAATCTGTATTCATACAACTTGTTGCTTGGTTTTATTCACCCACTTCTAACTTTTCCAAATAAAAGGACAAGGTGGAGAAAAGGTATGACCTTAATCTTAATTGGATTAAGAGCTTTTTATTAATGTATTGTCCAGACAGAGCAGAAATTCTTGAGCAAGTGTTCTGATCTTTCTGACCAGAAGAAAATGAGAGTTGCACTTTCTCAGTACTTTTTACTCAAAAGTTGAGTCAAAATTAATTTCTGATTGTAATATTTGTTGGGCCAAAAAGGCTAATATAATATACATGATGTAAGCTGATAACTTAATAAAGTTAGGAAAATTGGGGATTCAATTTTTAAAACATTAAAATGTGAATTTAAATTATATTTTACTGCTAAACAGGATTTATTCGTGTACATACATTTATTACTGTCCTTTCATACTACACTTTGAATTTTACTGTTTAATTTTCACTAACAAATTGAATATGTCTAAAAATTAATGTTCTCATTTATTATGCATATACAGTGAAACCTGTCTATAACAATATTCTAGGAACCAAAAAAATATCGTTATACTCAATTTATCATTATAGACAGGTTTTAATGTGCAAGTGTTATAACATGATACATAACAAGTAAACAGTACATACCTTACAATAATACAAGTTTTTAGATGTAAACAGTATACACATTTAACTAGATTCACATGTTTTTAACAGAAAAGAAATCTGTTTGTTTAGTTTTTGCTGAGAACACAACCTATATGCGCATATTCTTTTAATCCATCCATTGAGTTCAAATATGTTTGTGGAACATTCGGTATATTGAAATGTAAATTTGAAGAGAGTCATTAAACTGAACATCCTCAGGAGAGTATTTTTCTATTATTTTCTTCATTTGCCGTTGTTTCCCACTGGATCAAGAGCTGGTAACCTTTTCTTGAAACTAACATCATCCTTCCCACCAGCATGTGATGGTAGGACAATAGTGCACCAAACCGGTTTCTTCCCTTCAAACTGTCATTGAATTTCCCACCTCCCACTCCCACCCAGACCTTTACGAAACAGAAAGTTGACAAGAAAGGGATCACTGCGAAAAAATGACACCCTTTTAGGCGAAGAAAGCTACATCATATTTGTTTCAAGTTTCCTCATGTCAAACATTAGAGATCCATCGTTTAACGTATTCCTGATTTAATGTGATCACGCTAGCATAGCTGAAAGAAATCCCACCCACCACAGTTAGTTTACTAACTTTTTGTTCGAAAAGACGAGCGTATGACATCAAAGGTGTTAGGGGAAATGGCTCTTTTTTTCCTCTCCTTTTGTTCAGTGTCCAGCAACTCCTTCCTGAATCCAGCACAAGGATCTTACATTGCAAATCTTATCCGTAACATTGCAGTTCTGAGCTATCAATCAACTTACCTAACCAATGAGACAGCTGTAAACGCACCATGATGGCCTTTTTATTCTATACCTTATTGAGATAATTTAGGAGTTGGGTGGTATTTCAACAGGCAGTTAAAAAAAATTCACAAATAGAAAGTGATTGTTTTGAAAATCGCAAATTTATTGTTATAGACAGGTTTAATCTTAACCCATTTATTGTTATGGACAGGTTCAATTACATTACCTGTATACATCATATACATTAAAGTAATAGGATTTCTGCTAGGACCAAATGAAATATTGTTATATACAGGTTTATCATTACATGTAATATCGTTATATACAGGTTTCACTGTAGTTATTTATTTTTGAATTATGTTATTTATGCTCACATGTTTTAAAATGTATTTCTTTCCTATTTTTGGTTACTTACTTATTCCTTTATTCATCAGTTTCAAGACCAAAAGGCTGTACAGATGAAAATAGCTTATGGACAGTTTTGTAGTCAACACATGGAATCTCTCAATCTGTATAAAGAAATGCTCAAATCCGATAGGAAATTCCAAAATTTCATAAAAGTATGAGGCTTTCGTTTGATTAAATATGCTTCATTATGCAACATAATAATTTTGTTTGGAATATATTTTTGTTATTTTAAGCATAAATGGAATTATAGTCAGTTGGTAATTGTGCATGTTTTTTCTATTTACTGTTATTTTATTGGAATGTCATAGTTTTTTTATTACTTTCTTCTATCTTTACAAGAAGAAAGTATTGGATTCATGAAAATTTTCGACTTCTGGTTTTTGATGGATTTACACGTTTTAGGCGTCAGAGATTCCAAAAAACATGTTTTTACAAAATGTCTGTCTGTGAGTCTGTCTGTCTGTATGTGACACAAATTTTGTGGGCACTCTATCTCAAGAACTAATGCATTTTATTTAATAAAAATTTATATTCAGGTAGTCCCTGATATAGATTGGTGCTGATTAGTTTTTGGTATAAATCGCCCAGCAGGTGGCGCTGCTATGCTGCATTTTGCAGGATTTCCGATTCAGTTACTCCTTGATATGAGTTGGTGCTTTTTATGTTTTGGTGTAAATCTCCCAACAGGTGGCACTGCTATGCTGCATTTTGCAGGATTTACACTATTTTCGTAGTAGCTCTATCTCAAGAACTAATACACACATTTTCATCAAACTTCGAATTTAGTTAGTCCTTGGTATGAAATTATGCTGACTACGTGTTGATGTAAATCGTCCTATAGGTGGCGCTGCTGTGCTGCATTTAGAACGATTTCCTCAATAGCTCTATCTCAAGAACTAATGCACGAATTTTCATCAAACTTCATATTCAAGTATACCTTGATTAATATTGCTGCTGATTATGTGTTGGTGCAAATTGCCCAACAGGTGGCGCTGCTATGCTGCATTTGTCATGATTTGAGCAATAGCTCTATCTCAAGAACTAATGCACTAATTTTCTCCAAATTTCATACTCAGTTAGACGTTGACATAAATTGATGATGATTAGGTTCTGGTGTAAATCACCCTATAAGTGGCGCTGCTAGGCTGCATTTTGTTAGATTTACATGATTTCAGCGATTGTCATATCTCAAGAACTAATGCACGGAATTTCATCTTTTTTAGAATCCTTATAATGAGCATAGATTGCCATTTAATTTTGGCAAAGTGATAACGAATTTTGAAGTATGAACATGTATGAGGTAGAAGAAAGTTTTGGGATTGTCCTGAGAAATGTAATAATTTAAATTTTAAAAATATAATTAACATTTTTGAACTTACAGTATTAAAGATATGAGATTTTATATTAAGGCTCCGCTGCACTAAAACTCCCCAATCGCAAAATCCCATGTTAACCTATGGGAAAGCTTTGAAGCGTGATGACTCATTACCTAATATAATTATTAAAATACCGTTTTCACCATCAGGAAGTAGACGTCAGATGCCGATGATGTGCGTTTTTGAAAATTAGCTCCGTTAATTTTAAGTACATAAAAAATCCCTATAAACTTGTAAATTTCCATTTAATTAAATTTTGTTGTGTCGTACCTAATACATTTCTAAATTGACACAAACACGTGGTAGATAAATTTCTACCTAGAGAAAATAATTTACAATCATATAGCAATTACGTTATATCAAAAACCGAAAAGGAAAAATAATGCTGCTGTGGGAAAGAAACAAAAATAATTACAAAGATTTCATGCTGAATTAAATTTAATGTTTATTTAATAAAATTATATTAAGCACTTAAAATTAAATTTAGATACACTACTAAGTAAATTTACAATTTTGTTACTTTCATTATTTTCTTAATCCTATTAACATTAATGAAGGTAAGCTGAAGATAGTTCATGCATGAAAATTTTACAACATTCCGGAGTAAAAAAAATAAGAGGTGCCTCTTAAAAAATTAAGCTAATTTTTGTGAACCATTACGCTGCAGCTGCATTTCCAGGAAAGTCACCGGGACTATTCTTCCATCGGTCCAAATCATGCCGTCCCACGTCTATCTCTCTTTATGGCTTCTCCATCCTCTAACTTCCGGACATTCGACGATTCCTCTCTTCTCCACCTTTCCAGACCACTCAGCCTCTCACCACAAGCAGAAGTCTCCACTCGAGCAAGACGTCTCAACAGAAGCATCCAAGCCGACCTCCCGTTTCGGCGAAAACCTGCTCCTTTTATCATCTCGCCTCGTCACCTCTTAGCATCTGCGCAGTAAACAGTCCGATTGCATGCCAAAGATAACTGTGTTATGCCGTACTATTTATTTACAGTCTTTTTTTAAACGAATTAATCGATGTTTAAATTTATACTTATTATATATTTTTTTTACAGTATATTTTTTAATTAAAAGGAGTATTATTGCTTGTAAAACGTGGTCCAGTTGCTGCAGATGAATACCAAAAACATCGCCGATCGGAACCACGTGTTTTGTAAAAATGAAATAATAAATTAAGCTTATATATTTTCAAACAGAATAACTCTAAAAACTTTTAAAATAATAATATTTTGACATTTGAATACATATTTTCAAGATTAAATTATGAGTTAGCTGTAACTTTAAATATTTTTTACAGACATTTTACTTCCTCAAAATGTTATTGGACATTACAAAGATCAATTTTAAATATTATATGGAGTAATTTTGTAACTATTGACTGACAAAAAAAAAAAAAAAGAGTTATTCTAAAATTGAAAAAAGCAACTATTATTTATACAAAACAGTTAAAAATATAGTATTTCTTTTCCTTTTTTTTTCTTTCCATATTTTAATTACTTATTTAAGAACACCCCAAATTATCAACATAACAATTTTATCATCTTCTTAAAAATACTTAAAATTTATGGAGATAATTTTGTGGAGATAAATCTGACGTCTACTTTCTGATGGTGAAAACGGTATTTTAATAATTATATTAGGTAATGAGTCATCATGCTTCAAAGTTTTCCCATAGGCTAGCATGAGATTTCGTGATCGGGGAGTTTCAGTGCAGCAGCCTCTTAACCCATTTAGGTCCAGTTTCCTAATAATAGGGCATGACTTTATATTTACTATTATTTTATCCTTACAATTACTTTTGTTATTATTTGTATGTAGGAATGACCATATGTTTTTACATTTATTATTATCATTTCATTTATGTTTCTGTAATTAAGAATAACAATTTTAAAATTTTCCCTTAAAGTCATATATACCATTACTGTGACATATTTCAAGTACATGTTCAATTCTATAAATTTAGTATGTTGGAAATTGCGCATCAAATATGGCAAATGAGGTGCGTTCGTACTATAGCTAGTTTTATACATATTTTTTGCACCGCATATTGTACTGAATGTATATTTTAGTACACTTCAATAAATGCATATCAATTTCATTCTGTTTGAAAGGCTGTAACATCATTAAAATGCCCTTGATATATTTTTTCTCATTGGCTGTAATGTAAAGGAAAACTTTTGGCTGTCTCTGTAATTAAACTATGCATCCGATATTCACAAAATTTGAAATGACTGAACAAAATACTGCAATAGTTATATGTTTAAAATTTCGGACCATTCGGTTGGGTAGTTTTTGCTCTGTTATATGTGGACGGACGGACTGAATGATGACTATATGTGCTACGTATTATATAGTTATAAATGCACCTAACAATGGAGCTACTTCTCTGAACCAATAATTTTTGATAAACAAGAAAAATCTATTGCAATGGTGTTTTGTCTGTTTAATCCTTTTATAATCACATTTTCTAAATGTCTCCAAAAATTATTTTATGCTTATTGTTATATTAATATTATACAAAATAGTTAAGATTTCTGTAAATGACATATTCATTAAATTTCACCTCTTAAATCTCCCTCTTAAAAAAATTTCTGTGACTCTCTCATACAGTAGTGGGTTTAAATTTGAAAATAGCTTTCTTAAAACACTTCAGCAATCTGTGCTAGTTTTGAAATCCTATGTTAATCGATAGTAAAATTTAAATAGTAGGATTACTCATTACCTATTTAATTTTTTCAAAATTTGAATTTTACCACCATAAAGTTGACACATCTAATGCCAAAGTATAATACTTTCAAAAAATTGTCTTCTTAAAATGCAAATATACTTTGAAACTTTTATAAAGAAAATTTGTCTTATTAAAAATACTTTAAATTTTGGAACACAAATTTTTAAAAATATAATATTATCTTATCAGATATCAAGTAATTGCGAAAGCCGAATTTTGCAAACTATTCATCTGTTGAATAATCTTATTTTTTAATTTCTTCATCTATTAACATGAGATTTCATCAGCATCCAACTTTGACTCTAGGGAGTCTTGGGCTCTTGGGCACATGAAACATTGTCCCTCTCTACCCCAGCATTTGAGTCAAAAATGATTTGTTAGTCAGTGACTATATACTGTTTATGAAGATACAATTAAACAGTATAAATATTAATATGTTAAATGCAATTTTAAAAAAATTGATAAAAGAGATATGATTAAATATAAAAATATCTATTTTTTCAAATATAGCCCCATATTGGCACAATTTTTTTCCGACGGCATTTTGGCGAAAACATCAACAGCATAAACAACAACATCTGGATTACCATATCAAGCAAAATAACGATACTTTGGCGCCAGTTAAGTACCCGTTGCATATACGACATTGGCGTCAGAAAGAAATCGCACACCAATATGGGGCGTATATGACATCTGTGCTAAAAAAAATACAAAGCGAGAGTCATTATCATAGAGATTAATCCAATCAATTGCATTATATATTGGCTGATTGCACAAGTTCGTGCCCGATTTCCGATGCATCGAGTTTTGAACTGCACCCATGATGTTTTAAATGGCAAAATACAGTCGAATTGTCAACATTCAGTCTCTCAGCAATCTCTTCACTCTGTGGATTATTATTCCCTAAATCACAGATTAAGTCATTATCAATGGCAGAAGAATTTGATCAGAGCAAATTTTATCATTTAGATTGAAATCCCCATTTTGAAATCGACAAAACCACTTTTTAACTGTAATAAGAGCGGGAGCACAGTCCAAATAAACGTCCTGAATAATTTTTGTAGCACTTTCAACAATCACTTCTTTTCAAACTCATATAACATAACATGGCGAAAACGTAACTTTTCATTTTCCATTTTGAATATTAACCTTGCACACAAATTAACTTGAAAAACTTTTTTTTTTTTTTTTGCATTATGTTTACTCATGGTTTATGTAGATAACTGTCAGTTAATAATATGGTTATAAAAGAAACATCAGCACAGTCAAAATTGCATGAAATAGGGCATGAACTTTTGCAATCACCCAATATCTTAAATCATGTTTTTTAGTTTGTTCTGAGTACATCTTCAAAATCCAATTTATCTTTTTCTTAAAAAAAAAAGTAGTAACTCTCACAGAGATTTTAACAGTAATAGTTGAAAATGCATAAAGTATTTCTAATTTTTTTTTTTTTTTTTTCTAATCCTATGCTGGCAAAACCAATATTATATCATCAAAAACTTACTTTAGAGCTATTTCCATTTCAATACATAACATGGTTAAGACAAAGTTAATAATAGATATGTCAATTATTTTGAAATATAGATAGATGCCTGTTGAATAAAGCAGAAACTACACCACTTGACCCTCCAGAAATTTAATCCTGTATTTCGTGATTCACAAGGATTGTTGAATTATCCCTATAACTTTAAAGTGTGCTGTATTTAAAATATACTAATTTACTTATTTTTAATTTTGCAGAAATGCAAATCAAAGCGTCTATGCAAAACAAGGGGTATTCCTGAATGCTTGCTTCTAGTCACACAAAGAATAACTAAATATATTTTAGTAATAGAATCTTTATTAAAAGCAGCTAAAGGTAATTTCTTTCTTTTCTTCCTTACTTCAGTAATGTTTTTATGCAACTATTTTCATTAACAATGTTTAAATTGTTCATTTTTTTTAGAAAACAAAGAAGAACAAGAGACTTTAGAAAGAACTCTTTTTCATCTTAAGGTATCAATCATTCTGTCTATTATTTTTATTGCTATTATTTCTGAAAAACACTTTTCTTTTCACTTGTTTCAAAGTATTTTTATCATTTAGAATGAATTTATGTAGTTCTGTTTGCATATTCTTTATAATTTAACCATCCAGTGGGTAACGCTCATATCGTGTGTCACATATTCTATACAATACACGAGGCACACTATTTTCGTGTTCCAGTGTTGCCAATGGGCTACATTTTTTAAATTCAAATTGCTTGATTCCCACCACTTTTTTAAAGCGTATAATTCAGCTTATTCTCACATTATTTAACCTATCATTAATTAAAGTGACTATTTCTACTTCAAAAAAGGGATGGGAATCAAACAATTTGAATTTTAAAAAAAGCAACCCACTTGCAACACTTAAAAATCTGCCACGATTTTATCCAAGAAAATGAAAAAGTCTCCCGTGGCTGGAGGGTTAATGTAAGTTGGAAAAAAAAAAAAAAAAAAAAACTAATATTTATCCCAATGCACATTTTAGACTGATAATGACACCAATGTTTCTCCAAATCTAAACACATGTCAAGTGAGTATAAATCATATGTTGTGTATTTTGCACACTGCTGATACATGTGATGATATATGTTTACAGTTGAAATAGGGACAATGAAAATTTCAGTCTAAAGCTTGAATCATGAGTCATTTTATCATTGTATAATGTTATTTGAAACTTTTTTTAAATGTAAATTTATAACAGTTTTAATAAATTGATAATAGCTTTCGAAATGGATAATAGTTATTTCAGCATTTTCAATCTTTATTATTTAATATTTTTGGTTTATATGATGAAAGACAGTGGCGCCAATTTTTGAAAAATATTGGGTGAGCTCAAACATTTTAGGGTAAAATGACATGGGCATTTTGTTTTCTTTGAAGAAAAGGAGATGGATGGGGAAAGTTACGATATGAAGTTAGAATTTTAAGAAATAGTATATAAAGTTGTGAGTTTATTAAATTATATTTTCATATGAGGTCTTCATTTTATGGACTACTATTTACTATTATACTATGAATATGACTCACTTAATTATATATATATATAAATGGAAAAGTCTATTTGATTTCTTAGTTTCTGAGCACCTGCGATTTTCGTGCATTTAGGATGGAAAATGAATTCACAAATCTGCCAGAAAATAGCCAATCTCTATCCGAAAAGAGCTTAGCATTACTTTTTTTTGTATGCATTTCTTGTCTAATTTAGATTATAAAGTTAGACTATAACACATAAAAAGGACAAGTCCTAATGTATTCACAAGAATTTTTTTGTGAAGTACATCTGTACATTGTAACCATTCATTGCCCTCTCTGTCATACAGAGACAGTAATATTTTAACTGGATTATTTGGGTTGGGTTAGGGTCCTGTGTGCTTGTTACTGCTATCCTTACTGTGTTTTCAATCAAAATGATTTTCAATGGAAGAATTATTTTTTCAGAGATTGAAAAATAAACAAGTAGCAAAATAAAATAATGGAAATCAGGTGGTCTAAGAGCAAATTATTGGGTAGGCTCGGGCCCATATAAGTTGGAACCATTGATGAAAGACATAACCAGTTTAGACATTTGTCCTTGTAATTGACAGAAGTAAGCTCATTACATTGCTAAAATAGCTTGTAAGAACAATATAAATTCTTTTGAGAAATCTCTCTAGCTTGATATTTATAGTGAGATAGAATTTTTATACATCTCTATGTTCTAATTCATATGATCTTTTATTGAGAATTAGGATTGCACAGCTTAAACATGCCTGGCTTTGATATAAAATCCCTTAACCAGGATGTTTATAGAACCAAATCCACAACATATGTAAAAATTACTTAAGCTAGTGATTTACAGGTTAGGATATCTTTTACCTTGTAAGTAAAAATTATTTTCTCTCCGAAAAAATTAGCAGCTATGTTGTATAAATAATCATTAAATATTCTTAAACTTTGAAGTAGTGTTGGCAGACCAAATGGTTTTAAATCTGGTTTAAACTAATTTTTTTTTTTTTTTAAATAACTCAAAAGTATTTTTTTTTTTGGAGTGGGGGGGGGGGGGGGTAATTCAAATGTATTTCAAATTAAAAGATATAAATATTTTTAACATTTTATCTCACCAGTCAACATGGATCAGTGCAAGTATAGGTCATGTTTCCATGCATGTAGAATGAAAATTAGCATGTGTTAATGTTAATAAATATGTCTCATGTTCTAAAGATTTTATCTTAAATAATGGTCAATACATATAAACATATATGAAACTAACAAAGATACACAATATTTAATACTTAGCATAAAATATTTTAATTTTTAAAAATTCAGAATATTTAGAACAGAAATATGGCATGATCTTAGATTTTTAATGTGGTGGCTATCCTTTAAGAATTTGAAGAAGAATATGTGCGATATGAAGCTGAATGAGTGGATATTTAAAAATTTTATGACAGTTATTAGCATTTCAATAATACCAATTTATCTTCTTTGCTACTTTCTCTATCTAATTGCCAGAAAGATATTGGCTTAGTTTATAAGTTATACAAAAATGTAAAAATGTTTGAATATATGAGAAAATTCTTTAACAGCCACCGATACTGAGATTTGTACATAAAAGGTCATCATTCTGAAGATACCATATTGAATGTGAATTCGTTTATAACTAACTGTTACAGTTTGGTCAAGAAAATATTAATGTAGATGTATACTTTCAACTAAAACTATTCCAGCTAGCAAGGATTTCATGGAAAATATTTTGAGATAATTAAGAGAAAATAAACTATATTGATGAGAGAAAGTACCAAAAATAATTATGTTTTTTTAGACACCAAAGAATTCATGATAAAATGGTTTCAAGGACATCAAGGTTCAATTTATGTATATCAATTTATTCTTTGCACATAAAACATTATTTTTCCTAATGCTTAAATTGTAAAATATTTGAATTTTTTATGTAACAGATTAATTATTTAACTTATCTCAAGGTGAAATATTAATTATTATGTATATAGCACACATTACCTTTGACAGTGTTTATTTTTATCAGCAAATATGCATGTATATATTTTAATGTATATTGTGTTAAGAAAATGCAAAACTCTTTTTGTTAAGAAAGCTATAGCATTTGTAAATGATCTTTGAAACTTAGTGTACCCTTTTAGTATTTCTTTATATGCTTCCCCAAAACTCCTTTTGATGCATAATCAAGTTACATTTGCATTTTAAGAACGTTAACAACACTGTAACTATGATTTATATATATTTTTCCTAATTTATTCTAAATTAAACAAAAAGTTTATAAAAAAAATCTCATTATAAGATATTGCTTACAATTGTGTTAAGAAAATAAATATATTTTAGAAATAAAATGTAACCAGTTTGATCTCCCTTAAATGCATGCTAATTATCGCATCATGTTACTTTTATTCATAATTTATTGTACCTGCTCACAGTGTAGAAAAAAAAAAGAGGATACATGCTAGAGGCAAAGGGTATACACTAAAGTCATTAACGTCATGCCTCGAGTATACAGTATAGCTTTATTTGAGAAACAGAGGGTATAGGGAGCTTCTTTAAAAAATCCAGGAGGTATACGGTACATACCTCCGTATATCTTCCACTACACTCCTGCTTGCTCAATACTTTGCCAGATCGGAAGATTCTGATAGAGAAATCAAGAACTCTGTATGTTTATGTTAGCCAGGTGCAGGTGATAAATTGCTGAATATTGTTCCTGTCACATTTTTTGGTATTTCATTAATTTAATTTAAAATATAATATAATATACTTTTTCTGAGTTTTATGTTTTTTTACTGATTACTCTACTTTTACTGATTTTATTTTAAGATACATAAACTTAATTTAAAACACAAACATTTAAAATACAGGACTTTCACTTACTTCATTTTTTAAAAAATCACAAGTCTTTAGTGATTTTCACATTTACATTCAACCGTATTGTTGCTGATGTTCTTTTTGTTTTGCCCAAACCTTGGCAGTAGACTTGATTACTGAAGATTAGAAAATCTAGTATCTTAGCTAAAATCCATCAATCTGATGTTATGTACATAACAAATGCATATCAAATTACTGTTTGAACACAGTTTGCCATTAAGAATAGCAAGTATGATTGTTGATTAACAATTGTTTTTGTGATCTATTTTCATATACATAAGTACTAAATCAACTGATGATTCGTTTTAAAAATTGATTCATAGAATTTTTTACATGGGTTAGGTTTAGTATTTACATTTAATTTGCGTCAAGAAAAGATCGACTACTCTTATGTTAGCTGGGAAAAGGGATAAATCGCCAAATATTGTTTCCGTTGCCATCATTTGTATTGCATTCATTTCATTTAAAACACACAGCTTTCATTTCAAATGCATTCATATAAAAACGTATATCATATGCACTTAAAATGCATGCCTTTCACTTACTTCATTTAAAACACAAAATAAATAAATAAGAAATACTATCATAAACAAAACATTTTATTTCAGTATCAAAGCATTGTTTTTAATTTGCACACACAAAAAATAACAACTCCTATTGGCGAGCTAAAAATGCTAGCAGGTTTAATTTTCTAAACTAACCACTCGTTACCATCAGCAAAAGAGAAATAACATCTTTTTTTTCTGTACCGTAGCATTTTACATATATCAAGAATACATCTGTTTTCAATAAATACTAAGGATAAATTATTCAGAGAGCATTTGAGTGAAGTGTAAAAACTAATTCTCTTTCAAGACTTTTTCTTTATTATTATATGTATTTACATTATTGCTATCCTTTGCTGCTATTAAAACTTTAAAATGTTTTGTCTTTTTATTATAGGATATTATATCAAGTGTTGATGTTAGAGTTGCTGAAAAAGAAAAAGAGCTAAGATTGTTAGAAATTTTTAATAGAATGGATGCCAAATCTGTTATTTTGTATAGAGGAAAGAAATTTAAAGTAAGTTGCTCTCTGAAAAGTCCGATTGTTTTATGACTCTTTGGTAAATGCATTGTTAAGTTATTTGCAATAATAATACCTTTAAATTATGTATTAAATTACACATTAAAGTTCTTTCTCTCTGCAGAAATCAGATTTACTAGCTTGTAATAGAAAGTTGAGGAAAGAGGGCCCTATGACATGGCGAAGTCCCAGGGGTAAAACGATTGGTAATTGCACTTTTTTTATTTGGCTATCTGACGTGTTTGTTAGTGTTATTTATAATCATTAACTATCATCATCTTCTATTCTAAAATTTATTTATTTGAAAATTTCCTTTTGTAAAACTAATAGATAAAATGTGGGAATAAAAGATAAGACTCAAGGGTCAAATGAACATGGTATCTCAAGCGATACTCGTAAAACATGAACTCAAAATTGCAGAGTGAGATGTGGTTGTTCTATAGATTTTTCAGCAATGGAGTTGGTTGGTGATTTTTAATGCAAGGCTCAGGGAAGCTTGTGCGAGTTCTACAATGTTATTTTGAATATTAAGTTGTATGTCTGGTGATGTATTAAACTTTTTTATACATATTCACAGTTTGAAGATTATCATTTTCGATTAAGTAATACAGTACTCACATTAAAACCCACAGTTTTGGGGGCTCGGGCCAGTATTTGGACTATTTGGATGATTTGAATTTGAATAATGAAGCTATTTTGTACTTGAATAGAAAAAAAAAGTATTTTTCTGAACTGAAATTTATAATTAGTAAAAAATGAACTGTTCGTCTGGTGTATAATGATTAGAGATGATCCGTAATCAAGCCTACGAGATTTTGTTCTGTTGAATTGTCAACAAATTGAATAATGTCCATCCTGAATAAAGCTGGAAAAGAGATTTGTTTACATTGTGTGATGACCTAGGTATAGTTGCACCTCAGAGTTAAAAAATTATTGGCTTGATAAAGTTGGTGACTGAATCAAATGATTATGAAGAAAATTTTGTTAAAGTTCGACTTGAAATCATTGCTGTTGGGAGAGAAGAAATGAAACGGCTAGAAGCCGAAAAAGAAGAAAGAAGGCTAGAAGCAGAAAGAAGATTAGAGGAAAAGAAATTAGCGATAGAGTCAGACAGAGAAGCAAAGAAATTGCAAATGGAATACGAATTAAGAAAAATTGAGCTTCAAGGCAATATGACAAGTATAAGTGATGGTTCGGCAATAACTGGTTCAGGTAAGCAACCAGATTTATTCAAATTAATGCCACATTTTGACGGGAAGGGTGATATTAGTATCTATTTAGCTTTATTTGAGACAAATTTCTAGGATGAATATAGTAAAAGAGAATTGGGTAATGCACTTATTAAGTTTAATTCCGTTAGAAATTGCTAATGTTATAGCTAAAGCACCAGAAATATTAACAAATGACTACGATTACGTAAAAAACCTGCTTCTTAAAAGATTCAAAATGACGCCAGAAGAGTTTAGGCAAAAATTAGTGTCACATAAGAAAGAATATTCAGCCACTTGGCGCGATCTGGCATGTGAGTTAAGAAATTATTTGGAAGAATGAATTGGCAGTCTTGATGTATCTAATTTTGAAGCCTTGAAAGAATTAATAGTAGTAGATCAAATCAAGCGAAGATTGTCTATAGAAATGAAAGAACATTTTATCGAGGATCTTCCAAAAATTAAAAATGCTGAGGTATTAGTAAATAAATTATATGATTATGAAACTGCAAGATGTAATGTTATAACCATGAATAGAAATTCACACCAATTTCAATTCATAGGAAATCGAAAATGCGTGAAAATAGTAATACAAAACCATGGTTACCAGCTCAAAGTTATGATACTTTAAGAAAACAACAATTTACAGGTAATACAACTAATGTAAATGAATCTTCTTATTTAAATAAAAGGAACTGGGCACAAATTAGGTATTTTAAATGTAACTGTCTGGGTCATGTAATATCACAGTGATATTGATATTAATGGCGAAAAGGCACATGTCTTAATTGATACTGGAAGTGATATCAGTTTGGTGAGTTATGAATATTATACAAAGATGGGATCGCCAAAATGATGTTCAAATAATATCTCTTTGTCAAGCATAGATGAAGTTGTCATTTACCCCAAAGGATATTTTCGATATGAATTCAGTATTTGCAGTTTTCTAATCACAGCAAATTTGTATGTATTTACATAGCTGCCAACTTGTACGGATTGGCCGTACAATGTACGGATTTAGTTCTAATTGTACGGTTGTACGGATGAACAGTACGATTGTACGGTTTTGCGCGCGGGAAAAACAATCGCTGAAAAATGCGAATTTTGTCAAAGATCGCGTGAAAAAACGCTACTTTCGTCAAAGATTGCTTGAAAAAACGCTAATTTCATCAAAGATCCGTTCAAAAACACTACTTTTGTCAAAGGATCGCGAAAAAACGCCAATTTTCTCAAAGAATCTTGAAAAAAGCCCTAATTTTCGAAAAAAAACCCGCTAATTTCGTCAACGATCGCGGGAAAAAACACTAATTTGGACAAGCGATTGTGAAAAGTACGCGAATTTCGTCAAAAATCGTGGGGATAAAACGCGAATTTGTTCAAAGGATCGGGAAATGAACGCGAATTTCATCGAAGTTTGCGAGAAAAAGCGCGAATATCGTCAAAGATCGCGGGGAAAAAAAGAATTTTATCAAAGATATTTGAAAAAAAGCAAATTTTGTCAAAGAATCGCGAAAAAAAACGCGTATTTCATTAAAAATCGCGCAGAAAAACACTATTTTTGTCGAAAGATCGTGAAAAGAACGCGAATTTTGTCAAAAATCGCAGGAGAAACACTAATTTCGGCAAAGAATCGTGAAAAGAACGCGAATTTCGTCTAAGATCGCGGGGAAAGAACACTAATTTCGTCAAGGGATCGTGAAAAGAACGCGAATTTTGTTAGAAAACGCGTAAAAACGCTAATTTCGATCAAAAATCTTTGAAACAAAGCTAATTTCGTCAAAGATCACGGGAAATAACGTGAATTTCGTCAAAGATCTCGTAAAAAACGCGAATATTGTCAAGGTTCGCGTAAAAAACACGCGAATTTTGTCAAAGATCTCGTAAAAAAACGCGAATTTCGTCAAAACATCGCGAGAAAAATGCGAATTTCGTCAAAAGATTGCGAGGAAAATGTTTATTTCGTCAAAGATAGCAGAGAAAACGCTTTTATCAAAAAAGTGCGAAAAAAAACGCTAATTTTATCAAAAGATCGCGGAAAAAACGCAAATTTCGTCAAAAGATCGCGAAAAAACGCAAATTTCGTCAAAAGATCGCAAATTTCATTAAAAGATCACGAAAATAACACAAATTTCGTGAAAAGATTGCGAAAAACGGCGAATTTTGTCAAAAGATCGCGAAAAAACGCAAATTTCGTCAAAAGATCGCGAAAAAACGCAAATTTCGTTAAAAGATCACGAAAATAACACAAATTTCGTGAAAAGATTGCGAAAAAACGGCGAATTTTGTCAAAAGATCACGAAAAAAACGCAAACTTCGTCAAAGGATCGTGAAAAAAACGTGAATTTTTCACAGGATCATGGAAAAAGCGCGAATTTCATCAAAGGGCCTCGAAAAACTCATAATTAGACCGGAAGGGAATTCCCCCCCCCTTTCCTCCCCAATCCTTTGGCTGTGTAACCTTTCAGAAAATTTGCTGTGAATTTCAGAATTTTTTTTTTTTTTAGAATTTCCCATGCAAAAAAATTTTCTTTTGATATCTCACGTTTTTATTTTGGAAAAAAAAGACTATACATGAATATAGCATAGAAAATGTTATGAAGTATTACTTTTTTCATTGCATGTGCATATGTTATGCATTTTTAAGCACCCAAGAATACGTCATAAAAATTGTAAGGATTTCAAAATTGACATGTTGGCAGGTATGGTATTAAAATCTCTTGCATATAATATGTTATTGGGATATGATGTGATTAGTAAATAAAATTTGGCGATAGATGAAAACAGAATTAAAATTATAATAGTTTCTATCGATGCTGGATTTAATTTAGTTTTGTGTTGTTAAAAATCCGTGTTGAAATGTTGCTGCATTGAAAGATAAGGCCGTTTGATCGTACATAGAAGTTTTATTTACAGAGAGTCAATCACACATGAAAATCAGAGAATACAGTGAGGCACAAAAGAAAGTAACCTATATTTATAATATTTTGGATGGATTCTAGGAAGGCCAATAGGGCCCTTTAATAAGACAGCCAATAGAAATTGCTAATAAGAGAACCAATCAGTTTTATTTAAGTTAATGACGTGATAGAACTGAAACCAAATGATTTCATGAAATGTAATGTGCGATTACATCACTCTAACACCCGCCCTTAATCGCACATCAAATCTTAAATTCTAAAATTTAAATTTTGAAACTGCATAATTTTAAAAGTTCATAAAATTTTGTTTTAGGAAGTGCTTTTGTAAGCATGTCAGCAATTTGATCTTCAGTAGAAATGTATTCTACTTTAATATCATTATTACTGACAGCATCACAAATAAATTTCAACTTAATATCGATGTGTTTCATTCGTCCAAAATTATTTTCATTTGAAATACACTTAATACATGATTGGTTATCTTCATATACTGTAAGATTTTTAACACCCACAATTTCGTTGGCAATACCGTTGATCCATAAAAGATCTTGAATTCCTTTGCTCAGGGCATTTATATCTGCCTCTGTACTTGACAGTGCAATACTCTTTTGTTTATTTACATACCATAACACAGGACAATTACAGAACATAATAATATAACCAGAGACAGATTTTCTGTCATTTGAGTTTGAATCCCAATCAGCATCAACATAAAGAGAAAGATTTGAATCACTTAAATTTCCTTTCTTATAATTAATTTTGAATTTAGCAGTACCTTTCAAATATCTCAAGATTTTCTTTAAAGCACACCAGGCAACATCAGTAGGTTGTTCCTGAAGTTGACTTAAGCAGTTAACTGAAAATAAAATATCAGGTCTAGATACGTATGCTAAATAGAGTAAAGAGCCAACCAATTCCCTATATGGCCCATTAAAGTGATTACCTTTTGCAAAATTAGCAGCAATTACTTTAGTTTCAATGGGAATGGAACTGGTATTACAATCCAGCATTTTGAATCTTTTCAATAACCTTAAAATATAGGACTCTTGATCTAAATATAAACCGTCTGATGTAAATTCCATTCGGATACCTAAAAACTCGGATGCTTTTTCTGATTTTGACATCTGAAATTCTTTAGATAACATATCAATAATAACATTAATTTCTCGAACTTCTGAACCTGCAATCAACAGATCGTCTACGTAAAGAGCCATAAATATTCTGTTTGAATTTACATGTCTTATAAAAATGCAAGATTCAGAATTAAGTTGCTTGAAACCTAACTTAATCACAAAATTGAGAAATTTTTGATACCACTGACGTGGGGCTTGCTTCAAACCATATAAACTTTTTTTTAGTTTACATTTCCTACCAGTACTATCATCATACCCCTTAGGTTGATCCATGTAAATATTCTCATTTAATTCCCCATTTAGAAAAGCAGTTTTAACATTGAAAACAAAAACACTGAAATTTTCATTTAACATAATAAATTAACACTAAACGTAAAGCAGGCATGCTTATAACAGGTGAAAATGTCTCAGTATAGTCCACTCCTTCTTTCTGCATGAACCCGCAAGCTACAAGCCTTGCTTTGTACTTACCGTCTCTCTTTTTCCGCAGCACCTACTTGCTGGAGATGGCGTTTCTGTCTTCTAAATTCCACACTTCATTTTCTCTCATGGACTCCATTTCTTCGTCCATAACTTCTTTCCACTTTTGCTGTTCGTTGTGAGGCAGAGTACAAATGTCATCAAAATTTAAGGTTTCTTCTTGAGTAAGCATTGCTTCATAAATTTCAGGTTCTGAAAACCTAACGGGATGTTTCTTTTCTCTGGATGATTTTCTCACACTTTCTTCGGCCGGATTTTCAGTTTTTTTTCTAGATGGCAGGAAACTATCGATTAAACTTTCTTGAAATTGGCTTTCGTCATCAGGCTCATTTTCATTGATGTACCGGAATACATGTTCAAAATCATTAGAAGTTTTCTTATCTTCGTTAAATTTAACATTTTTGGATATAATGACGTGTTTTGTTATGGGATCTAGTAAGCGATAACCCATTGATGAATAGCCTATAAAAATCATTTTTTTGCATTTTTCATCTAATTTCTTCCTTTGATTATTAGGTATCAGTGTATAAGCATCACAGCCAAATACTCTAAGATTCTTCAAATCAGGATTATTTTTGTGCTTTAAATAATATGGAGTGTAATTGTTAATGGATGCATTAGGCAATCTGTTGTTTATGTAGGTGGCAGTGAGAACTGCAAAACCCCAAAAGTTTTTAGGCAAATTAGCTTCAAATAACATCGTCTGCCCTTTTTCTAAGAGACTTCTATTAGCGCGTTCTGATACACCATTCAAACATGGAGTATACGGTGGTGAAGGATCAATAAGAATGCCAGCTTCATTTGCAAATTTTAAAAATTCACCATCAACATATTCTTTCGCGTTGTCGCACCGAATTTTTCTTATTGTAGGATGAAGTTTACAGAAACTTTTAAGTTCACTTGCTGCATCACTCTTTCGTTTAAGCAAGCAAACTTCAGTAAAATGCGAATAGTCATCTATTAAAGTCATGAAATATTGCTCACCTGCAAAAGTCTTGGGTATTATCGTTCCACATATGTCCATGTGAATCATCACCATTGGTTCAGATTCTCTTTTTCTGGGGCCTTTTCCAACAGGTGTTGCACATAACTTTGAGTGCGTACATATTTCACTAAAATTTGTTGAAGTCGGCAATCCTAACAGTTTCAGGACTTGATTGCACGAGTGCCCACATCTTCTATGCCACAAGTTGCTAACATCAATATTTGAGTTGAGAGCAGTTTCACTTTGCGGTAAAAAATCACTCACATATTGACCGCAACTTTTCCGATGGCCAAACAATAAACTTTTGTTTTCTTTTTCAATGAAAACTTCTTCATTTTTGAAGATAACACAAAATCCAGCAGCCTCTATATTTTTCACTGATATTAACTGCCATTTTAAATTTGGAACAAAAAGTACATCCTTTAAAATAATTTGTACGTTATTAGATATTTCACCGCGAATGTCACCAGTACCTTGAATTTCCAGAACTGCAGATTTTGAAGCACATTTAATAGTTCCTGTTGCTGGTTTCAGTGCGCTGAACCATTCCTTCCGTGAACACATATGGGAAGTTGAACCAGAATCAATGATGAATTTACCGAAATCTAAAATTCCTGCTGCGAAAGATATTTCGTAAGCTGGATGTTTTTCGTCCGAATTTGTTGTATGACTAAATTTCGAATATCTGCAGTCGCGCTTATAGTGGCCACTTTTCCCACACTTAAAGCATTTAGAAGTCTTCATTCTGTAAAATTTTGACATATGGCCTCTCTTTTTACAAAATTCACATCATTTTTTTATGTGTAGCTGTAAAGCTAATGTTATCCAGCAAAGATTTAACGCAATAATTTTTATCACTATTCTTTGAGTCATTCATTAATGCTTCAGCATCTATTAATCTTTGAGTTACGAATTCTAAAGTTAAATTGATACTGGGTTGATTTTCTATCGCAACTTTAACCGCTTCGTAATCTTTCGGTAAGGACATCAGAATGTACACATTAGAATCTGTATCACCTTCCTCAGCACTAGATATCCGTAAGTCCGTAATTAATTTTATAACTTCATCGATATGTTGTCTCATTGGAGTGTCTTTACTCTTTCTCATTGTGGTTAGTCTTTTACGAGTTAGTATTTGATTAACAGCCCCTTTATCTTCATACGTACTTTGAAGACTGTTCCATACTTTGCACGCCATATCTTCTTTTTGAAGCGAAGCTGAAATTTGATCATCTAGAAGCATTAGCAGTAGCTCATAAGCCTTTTTTGATTTACTTATTTCTTCAGTTTTTGATAAATCTGCTTCTCTTTCTAAAAAATCATCCAATTATTTTGCAGAAAATATTGCATTTACCCTTCTGCTCCATAATGGAAAGTTATTGCCTTCAAATGCTGTGACTGTATATTCTTTTCCATTTAAAGCCATTACTCGTATTTTCTCACTGAAGAAAAAAAACTCCTGAGCAATAAATCCTAGTGTGATTGACCTACTTTTGCGATCAATGCATTGAAAATCTTAAGAAGGACGGAGAGAATTTTCTCACAAACCACGCTCTGCTGTTAAAAATCCATGTTGAAATGTTGCTGCATTGAAAGATAAGGCCGTTTGATCGTAGATAGAAGTTTTATTTACAGAGAGTCAATCACACATGAAAATCAGAGAATACAGTGAGGCACAAAATAAAGTAACCTATATTCAGGGTTCTTGCTGCTGCTTGCCATTGCGCCAAATAACGACAAAATGTTTCATTTGGCGAATAAACTAACAATCAGACTCGCCAAATTGCGAGTGCTCAATTTCTGCTCAATTTGTGTGTATGCCAATACGCTCGAGACTTATCCGCATTTCTGAACGACTGATGTAGCTTTACATGTTCAATTGTACCGTGCCATTTACATTGTTCTATTTATTGAGATACAGACTCAATATCAATTCAGTTCAGCAGCAGCCAAAGACACAGAAAGGATTATGCGATAGGTTTTTGTCAGTTAATCACTGTCTATGCACTGGCGTCGCTCTGGTAAAAATATAAATAAAATTACTCGCAACAAGTGCCAAATATTGAAAAGTTTTGCTGGAATGTGGTGTTGAAATTAACCATACTATTTATTAGTTGTACGTAAAGTATCATTGGCCGGTCAATTTTTTCTATCGGTCCAAATCTCATAGCATCTTTTAGTGTATGTTTCCACAACGTTAAATCAAAGATAGCTGTTTTTAACTTCTATTCAGACTGCTAAAAGAATGTCTGAAACATTTACACATTTAGGAGGCATGTAGAATGTATTTATTTTTAATAGTTTCTGTAGCGGATAGTTGAATTTCTATTTATTGAGTAATTACAAAAAACTAGTTTATTTTAGAACATATTCAAAAAATGGATACAATAAGGGGTTAAAGATAAATTTTTCAGCGTTTCACTCTGAATCTATTTTGCTAACATTTATTTTCATTTGGCTACTGTTTTTTATTTCTTATTCACCAAATCGCTAATGTTGGTCAAAAGCCAGCGAGAACACTGCCTATGTTTATAACATTTTGGAAGGATTCTAGGAAGGCCAATAGGGCCCTTTAATAAGACAGCCAGTAGAAATTGCTAATAAGAGAACCAATCAGTTTTATTTAAGTTAATGACATGATAGAACCGAAACCAAATGATTTCATGAAATGTAATGTGCGATTACATCGCTCTAACAGTGTTCGCCCCTGATCGGTGGCTCACGATAAATATTCCATCTTCTGCTGCATTTGTAGTCTTGCCAACATATAATAGTGAGAAATTTTCCAGGCTGGGTATCATTCCATGTGGTTTAGTTGGTAGAACGTCAGTGCGCTATGCTGATGGCCCGGGTTTGAGTCCCGGCATAGAATCTTTTTCACTGTGTTGGCCTTTGCGCCTCTTAAGCAATTATTTTGAAATTTGATTTCCATTTGAAATATAGAATTGTTGGCAAACGGAAAAATGTTCAAGTAGGGTTACATTGAAGTTCTGAAGAATTCTATTATAAAATTGTATCATGCTGCCAGAAGTAATAATGAAATGAAAGCGTCATCGTTAGATAATTCACGTGATGAAAATATTATAATTGCAGATGATAATGATGCACAAGATAATTTCTTGATTAATTTAGCGAGCGTCATAAATGATGATGAAATTGATTTGAATCATGTGAAAAATTTAAAAATAAGAAAAGAAATAAATAAATTAGTAAAGGAATACAAACAAAATAAATCAAAAGATACAGGATTACGGATGAGCATAATTTCATCTGATGAAATCGATAGCCCTGTACATGATAGAAAAGGTTATGTAAAAGATTGCAATAGAATTTCCATCATAGGGGAAAGAACAGAAATTTTAATAGATCAATTGATAACAGAAGCAATAATAGATATGGCCAAAGATATGTTAAACAGTCATTTAACTATGGAAGTTACAATAAATATAGATATGGGAAACAGAGTTCAGAGAATTCTTACCAAGATGAATCAGAGATTCCTCAAAAATTTAAAGATTCTTTGATACCTCAAGATATGACAGAAAGTGAAGGTTTGGTGAACAGTTCATCGGATATGGTTGAACCTAATGATGCATTTGAAATGCTAGAAAGGGCTTCACCTACTTCAAAAGCAAAGTATAATCCAAATTTTTCTCCTTGATACAAAAATAGAGCCTACTATCATGGTCAAAATAATTATAATTATGATGGTCAATGATCAGACAGAAGTAGCTATCAGGAGCAAAGAAATTCCCAACCATCACACAGGTATAGTACACAGCAAACTGAAGATTCGTCTAGCAAATTGGTAAAGAGATATGAAAATGATCTTAGAGCTCATGATCATGATAATAACAAATCTGATTATAGGTCTGTAAGTTACAGACATGATAATGGGTACTATGGAAAACAAAGATATAACGACGGTAGAAATAGTTCTCATCATGGATTTAAAGGAGCTTATTGTGCAAGAGATGCTTATTCCAATTCTTATAATTTTAGGGGTAATAGGTATGCTGATTCTAAAGATAGAGATCAATATGCAGAAAGAAATTACAGAAAAAATATTTTGAAAATACAAGAAGAAAATAGAAAACAATTTAACGAGAAGAGGAAAGAGCCTAACAGATATAAATTAAATGATCTCGTGGCAATCCAGAGAACACAGTATGGCATAGGTCTGAAGTTAATGGAAAAATTCCATGGGTTATATAAAGTCACTAAAGTAAAGTCATGCGATCGTTATGATGTAGAGAAAATTGGAGACCATGATGATCCCAACAAATCATCAACTGCTGCAGAATATATGAAGTCATGGGATAACGCACCTACATAATGTGAGATGTTTTTGTTTTTTGTTTATCTGTTTATTTGTCTAAATTTTTATCAGCACAGTATGGCATAGGTCTGAAGTTAATGGAAAAATCCCATGGGTTATATAAAGTCACTAAAGTAAAGTCATGCGATCGTTATGATGTAGAGAAAATTGGAGACCATGATGATCCCAACAAATCATCAACTGCTGCAGAATATATGAAGTCATGGGATAACGCACCTACATAATGTGAGATGTTTTTGTTTTTTGTTTATCTGTTTATTTGTCTAAATTTTTATCAGAAGTAACTGACGAGGTCGACAGAAACGCGAGGATGACCGAAAATGTGGGAATAAAAGATAAAACTCAAGGGTCAAATGAACATGATATCTCAAGCGAGACTCGTAAAACGTGAACTCAAAATTGCAGAGTGAGATGTGGATGTTCTATAGATTTTTCAGCAATAGAGTTAGTTGGTGATTTTTAACGCAAGGCTCGGAGAAGCTTGTGCGAGTCCTACAATGTTATTTTGAATATTAAGCTGTATGTTTGGTGATGTATTAAATAAACCTTTTTATACATATTCACAGTTCGGAGATTATCAGTTTCGATTAAGTAATACAGTACTCACATTAAAACCCACATATATGTGCTCTTTTTTTAAGCTATTTTTATTTAGCTAGTAATGCAAATTTCTGAAGTGCTAAGAATTCTTTTTATATTTATTCTCTCATCTCAGATTCTGTTTATTAAGGTGAGAGAGAAAACAATTGAATTTTTTTAATCTACACTGTGAAATACCTGTGACACTGATTCTAAATGTCAGTAAGTGGAAAAAAATATTTAATTTAGAAAAAATTTTATAATAGTTTATAGGTATGGTAATTATATAATTGTTTTATTAATGCATATATATATTTAAAAGTGTAGGAAAAATTCTCATTACTTTTTTACTTAAAAGATTAAACATACTTAATTGAATTCCACTCTACATTTATTATTATTGTTACTATTTGCTGTTTATACAAAATACTTTTCATGTGGTTATAATTTTTCAAAGATTACAAAAAAGGGGGGTGGGGGTCGAAGCTACTTTCTGCACTATTTTGTTTGAATATTAGAAGCTAGTTTTATTTTATGAGTAAAATTTATCAATAAGAATTGAAAAAATACCTGGACTTCTTTCTGATCTGTAGCTAACTTTATTCATTCTCTATATTTTTAAATATTTTGCAATAATAATAGACAAGAAAAAAAATTAGTTTTCTTGTTAAGGCAATTCCTTATCTTGATAATCTAGCATCTGAAAGTATTTTATTCCTGTAACTTATTTGTGTATATATTTTTAAACGAAAATAAAATGTACTCAGAACATATCTAATTATTTTTTAATGAATTTTTTGGAAAAGGGGTGGGTTATAAAAACAACATAAAAGTTAATTAATATTTTGCCTATTATACATTTGGAAATTTCATTTTAAGATGCCTAACGTTTTTTACAAATTAATAAAATAGGAGTAAAAATTGTATAGTTGTATTTTAGTTTTATAATCTTGATAATTGTACTATTATTTCAATGGACACTTTTCCATGCCTTTTCTGTCTGTTGAAATTATATTTAATTGCATCAATTTCTTTTACAGATGTTATTGCTGTGATGTTGTCTGATATAATATTTTTTCTGCAAGAAAATAATCAGAAGTTATATTTTACATCATTAGAGAATAAGGTAATGACTTTTCCCCTTGCAATTTTCATATACAGTATGGAACCATTTATCCAGAAACCAGTTAACTGGAAAACCAGTTATCCGGAATGATATTTCTGATAGACTGATTTCAGAATCTTTGCAGAAGAAGGTGTCATACATTGCCAGTTTGAGATAGGCTTTGCTTGAAACAATTGTACAATTTGATGACAACATCTAGTATTTTTCGTCATCACATTTAGTTGTATTTTAGATGTTTTAATTTTTATGCAGAGGAAACAGAAGAATTTTTGTTCCTAAGGGATTCCCATAAATTGCCTTCTTTTAAACTCTGGCTAATTTTTTATTTTTCTTGCATTGATTTTTAATCCAACTAATCTAATAATTTAAAATGAGAAATAATGCCACAACATTGCATATTCCATAAAATTTATCAAATGGTTGCTGCTTTAATGCACAACCAGTTAACCGGAAAAACCAGTTATCCAGAATACATCTGACCCCAAGCATTCCGGATAAATGGTTCTGTACTGTATATATATAATTTTTAATTTAACTTATAAGTATAAAATGTGACACATGATACATTGATTCATAAAATACAATAGAGTATCAGTTATTTAGAAAACTTAATCTTAATGATCAGTTATCTGAAAATTTTTAAATCATAAATATTATTAAGGATGTATATCTGAATGATTTTTTATGATGAATAATTGTAATATAGATACCAAGTAAATGCAAAAAAGAAAGCACTAAATATCCAAATGTCTGATAAAGCTTTAAAAAAAACTAAGAATGCTTCTTTACTCTTTACTAATAGTGATGATAAAAATGGAAAATTTTTTTTAACATATTATTGTTCAGTTTTGTTTCTTTATTAGTATTCATAAAACAGAAACATATGTTTTACATATTTCTTCTCTGTCACTCTTTCTTCTAGGAATACAATCTGCTACCAAGGATGTTTTAACCCTTTAAGCTTTAGGCACTTCCACCACCGCCATCACACTTTTCTTTTTTTGTATATCTCTAAAATGATTTATACAATAATAGCTATGCAAATTATCTGTATGTAGATTGCTATTTGGAATACCGTACATATCTGCTTATCTTATGTAATTGTGAAAATCAACATAAAGTTATGAAGTTTGCCATGCAAGCCGTTCAAATTACCAAGCTAGCCCTAATGTGTTACAAAATTATGTAAAAAATATATTTTCATTCAATTGAGTTTTTATGCATTCATTTTCAAATTACATTCATTTTATTTTTGTGAAAGTTTTTGCAGAATAAGGCAGAAATATTCATTTTTCTACTAATATTCTGATGACCAGGGTTGTCTCTTTGTATAAGGAAATTGGGGCACAGCCCCACCTGTACTATTCAATTTGCTAAAACTAAATGTAAATTTTAATTAAAATATTGGCTACTTAAGGTAGTTTGAACTCCAGCCCATGGAGCCAGGATAAGGATAAAAATATTTTTTCTCTCTTATCCTCCAAGAGCATCTCCTTTTACAGAATTATGTTCCAGAGATTGTAAATCAACCTTAATAATAACTGACCGCTCAGTCCTCTTGTAGTATTGAGGGTTCCGGACCACATTGCTCCTGCATAGAGCTGTATGATATTTTGGACAACTGCACATCTTCCTACTCTTTATTGCCAAACAATATTAGGAACAGCTTGACTAGGACATTGTTTGGGAGAAAATCTGCCTCTTTATAAGCAAAAAATATGCTTGTTTTGAAAAATATCAACCCTTAAGGTTTATCAACATAATTGGCGACCTTCACTGGTAGAAATCAGTTTTTATATTTTTTCTGAGTATAAATTACATATTTTTAATTTCAATAGAAAGAAGCTAACAGAATCTATTATAAGCTTTTTTAATTTACAAAATAATTATATTGCCAAAATCGACATAATAAATGGATATAAATGATTGAATTACAATATGAATGTGCATTTTTTTAAAATAAAAAATTGTTGTTAAATACTGATATTATAAATAATTTTTAATCAAACAATGATGAACTAAATATACAGTATTTTTCGTACATGTTGCATAGTTTTCCCTTTAAAATTTATTTTTTAAATCGAAATTTGCTTGATATATAAAGATTTGGTATTTGGCATCCTCATTAGCATCTGTATAAATTATTATTGGCTATTAAAGTTGTAGCTGACCCAAACCAAACACAAAAAAAATTTGTCAACCTGACCCGAAGCTGATACACTTCAACTTGAACCTGATCCGAATCCAAAGTATTCAAGCCCAAATCCAAAGTTAAAGAAAATTAATCTATACTAGCTGACCCGCCCGGCGTTGGCCGGACCCGTAATAATATTCTTAAATGAATCTAAAATTTTATCGCAGGTCCGTACAGAGAGGGATGGGGGTGGAGACGGCGTAAATTACCAGGGCCTGACTCTTGTTCAGTTCCAAAGTTGTGTAAATTCACAGGTTGAGTTTTTTAATTTTTATATGTTTCATACTTTTTTTATTCCAAATTAATTGATGAATTCAATTAAAATTTAATTATATTTTCAGTAATTTAATTTTTTATTTAAAATATTTAGATGAAAAAACAATTACAAATACAACATAAACTGTAATACTGAAAAAGAAATAATACTATATAGATTTTTTTTTAAAGTACCATCCAGAAAATTTATTTTCTAATAGAGTAAAGCCTGTTTATAACGGAATCCAGCAATAAACAAAAAAAGTTCCAACTCTCTTCTCTCCTCAAAAATGCTATTATGCTTTGTTCAATTTAAATAACCTGCATAAAACGGAATTTATCACTGGTCGTTTTCGTTGCCGCCTAAGCAGGTTTTATTGTATCTTACTTCTGGTGGGCCCGTAATAATATTCTTAAATGAACCTGAAATTTGTATCGCAGGTCCGTACAGAGGGGGGTAAACAAAGTTACTTTAACGTCATGATAACATTTTGTAAATTTCTTGCTGCTGATCAATTCGCATTTCCAATACAGTGCTTTGCAGGAATTGCACGTTTTACTCAAAGTCCCACAGTTATGCCCCGGAACGTTTAAATCAGTAATTTGGATTTCAGAAGCAATGTGTACCGTGCATGCTACGGTTATTAAACCTATTTTAGCGATCACTTATGCTCTATGTTTAACGGTGTTCATCCAATCTATTTCGATTTTCTGTTCTTAATTCGGCTTCTTCACTTTCAAGCATTCGCCGAGATCTTTTACCGGCATTTCAAATGATATTTTGAGCAAAACATCATTTAGCTCTTTCCTCCACGGTGAAATGTAAATAAACCTGATCGCCCTAAATCCTGCCAAAGGACTTTTACCAATGAGATGAATTTCTCGGGCATTGCCATTAGACAATAACAAATAACCGCGATTTCTGTGCCACGTACGTTAGCGTAATATATATATAGATTTTAATACAATTATGAAAAAATAGTTTACAATTATATCTCAATTATCAATTTTATCTTTTTTGTATAAAAATGAACATATATACACTCATTGATATTTAAATATAGTTTCTTCATTTGAAAAATATTCAGGAATTTCTTTTGAAAAATTGATTTAAAACAAACCTGACCCAAGAGCCAAAACATAACCTGAAACATTTAACCACCAAATCAGGATAAATCAGTAGCAACAGGAAGGATACTTTTCAATCATTGGAAGTATTTCATACATTTTATATTGTTATTTCAACTTTCTAGTACAGAACTCGAAAGGATCATAAGTTTTCGATCATTGGAAATATTTCATACATTTTATATTATTATTTCAACTTTCTAGTACAGAACTCGGCAAAAACTACTATTGTTATTCACTTTATTACTGATGTTCCAAAATGTTTATATGCAATTTAATTGCAACACATTCACTTATGTGTAAAAATTTAAACCTACTGCCTAATCTTCCATAATCAGGTCCTTTGCAAAATGGCATAACTTTTTAGCAAGAGTAATTTGCACACTAGAGTGTTTTTTGTGACGGTTCTTTAATAATATCTACATTAATTTTAAACTATATTGTTACCATCGCACTAATTTTGTTTGTTGATTTGATTATGTAAGATTAGCTATTTTAAATTTTATTTAAACTTTATTTCTTAAAGTCTTTCGTAATCAGGACAGTCAAAATGAATATTTTAATAACTTTTCTTTTTAATGATACATTATGATATAGAGTTGCTAAGCAACTGTTAAAGTAAAAGAGAAAAGATAATTGCTTTTGTTAACAAAAATATAGAATTGAAAAGTTAAAATGCTTTATATTTTTTGAACATATGCACAAATTTCCATCAAAAAAATATATAGATAATTTAAAATGTCTGACATATGTATTGACAAAATTTAAGACCCCCACTGACAAATTTTGGCATCCCATAATTTAACATTTAAATCGATTATCAAAATGCATAATTTTCTTTTCAATGAATGGTAAAATTTGAAAAACATCTGAATTCCCATAGGAAAGCATTATGATGTAAAAGAAAATGTTCTATATTTTTCAAACAAAGGAACCAAATTTAACCAAAAACTATACAGTTAACTCAGAGATTCTCACCATTCTACTTACATTAAAAGCATTTATTTTCGCGAAAATGAAGATATCGGTGATTTCGCTACCTTAAAATTTCGCGAATTTTATATGAACTGAACTGAAAATTGAAAAATTCCGAAACTACCTAAATAGAACCCTTTTTGCATAAGGCAATTTAAGAAACTTCCTTTTGTCCAAAAAGTTCTTCGCCCCCACCCCTCCCCCCATCGCTCTAAAAATGAATGGCTTCAAAGAAGCTGGTATAAATATTGTAAGTGAATGAGCTGCATTCTATTAGTTGTATTATTGTTTTTATTCAAGAAGTAGTTGTATAGTATTCAAGAAATAGTTGTAAATATTCAAGACATTTTTGTACTTATTTCTTATTTAAGTAACTGCAATCATTAAATTTTGGTAAGTGAAAAATTTCTGATTTTTTATTATTATTTGAGGCAGGAAAAAAAAAAATATTTCGCGAGGCTTAAATTTTTGCGATTACGGCGCGCTCGCGAAAATTAAAGCCTCACGAAAATAAGTGCTTTTACAGTATCTAATTACAGACAAATCAGATGCTTATTGTAGCAGTTATCCCAAGACATACATAGACACCAAAAAGTACCCAGGACTCCACAATCAGCCTCAATTGCAGTTTTGTCAATAAATGAAAATTAAACTGAACATGTCCTTTTTGCTCTAAAAATTTTGAGCCCACCTAATATTTTTCAAAAGTTGGCACTACTAATCTCAGTGTGTGTAGGGGGGATGATCGTGCCTTGCATTTTGAACTGAGTGTCTCAAATTTTCAAATATTTTCTGTTATATTAAATGTATATGTACCTTCTATTTTCAGCCTGGTATAGTGTCACTGCAAAAGCTTCTAGTACGCAAAAAAGCTGGCCAAGACAGCCGTGGCATGTATCTGATCTCTTCTAATCCTAGTGAGCCAGAAATGATAGAACTCTTCTGCCGGACTTCAAAAGATCAGAAGGCCTGGATGGAAGCGATAAGAGAAGCTATTGAAATGTGTCCTGATGAAGGTAAAGTAAAAGGTTTAAATACAGTAGCACCAATTATATGAATTATTTGTTATTTAAATTAACCCCAGTTATAAATGAAAATAGAAGGCCAAAATAGTTTTCTGTTTGTTATCTAATAAGGCTGTTCTCAAATCCAAAATGGCTACTTTCTGACACATTCACAAAGCCATTTTTATGATTAGATATATGAAAGTAGCAGGCGTTCTTGTTCAGAATATGTAATTAAATGTTTTTTTTTTTTGTTTGTTTGTTTTTTGCTTTTTTTTTTCCAAGTAAAGTCAGAGAATTTTTTAATAAAATGTTGTCAAAGTTGATGTTTTGAATCAAATTTCCAGACAGGACAGCCAAAGACCCCCAACTTTTTTAAATGTCAGAGGTGGCACAGTTAATCATGGAAGTTGCAGAAGTTAATGGAAGAAATGAAAGGACCTTCCATTATCTATTTCATATTTTCATGTGGGCAATGCTCCTTTTGGGAATTTCCAGATGTAGTATGTGCGCCTTTGCTCCCACATAGAGCCATTCTTGAATTAGTACAGATAATCATTATTTTGGGATTTTTAAAGTAGGCTTGGTAATGTAAAAATGTATATTTTGCTTCTTTTTATTTATTAAAAATTTATTCTTTTAAGTTTGATTTTTGAAGTTTAAGTTCTGCTTTGATGCTCATTAAATAAACAAACAAACTCTATTTTATCCTTATTGTTTTTGTGATACATATGCTAGCAGACATATGTGTTTTTAAAAAAATTGTATTGTTAGTTGTTACATTTACAGCACTGCATCAACTTTACTTGGCTTTGGTGCGTTCCTCCCCCCCCCCCTCCCCCCAACAATATAATCAATATTGGTTGATAGTGCTGATGAAGCTCCTAGTTGGATGACTACTTGATGCAGGAACACCAGATTTGAACATTTAAATGCAATAATTATGGTTGTTTGTTTAAAATCATTGTTCATTTTTTCCTAAATATTTTATGTAATATGACTTTGTAAAATATGAATTTTATTTGTTTATTATGAACAATCTGTTTTGTCGCTGACAAATTCTCTTCTAATCGTTTGTCAAAAATGAAATAGGACTTATTTGTATTATGAAATTTAAAAATTCATTATTTTAAATTAAATATTATCCTTTTTTTAGATTTTTATCATCAAATTATGATTATTTAATATACTTTTACAGTACTAAACGCATTTTTTCAATTACAGTCATGTATAATAGATTGATTCTGAATTTCAGATGAAGGTGTACCCAGTGAAACAGAAGAAGAAAGGAAATTGGAGGCAGCTAAAGCAGCACGTATTAAAGAATTAACTAGTAGGTTTATTAATAAAGGTTTTACACAAATATTGTGTTGTTTAATTACTGCTTTATAGTTACTCTGACATGTGAACATCTTCTTATTAGGTCTGTTGCATGAAAAAGATCTCTGTGTGGCTCAGCTGTGCGAAGACAAGATGCGTATTATTATTGATCTAATGGTAATTCATATTTTTAATTTTGTGCTTGCTACTAGTGAGTAAAAAGAATTTCCATTAAATTAACTTCAAAAACTATTTTTCTTATACAGTGAAACCCCTCTTAATGACTGGCCTACGTGGAATATTTTCCATGCGTATCCCTACACAGAAATTTTGGCAGATTCTGAGATAAAGTGAATCTGTTAGAGAAAATGATAAAAAACGTAATGATGAAGCTGAATTTCCTAAAATCTCCAACAAGAAGATTTTAAAAGTGGGAAAACTAATTTTAATTTTCAATCATAATTGTTCTGATGGTGAATAATTCAAAATATATTTTATATTTGAAAGGATGCCTTAGTAACAAGTGTTGTAAAATCTCATTTACAAAATGTAAACAAGCAAGAATTGACGATTTTGTAAATAAAACTTAAAGAAAAATGTATAAATATAATTTTTTATTCAAACTATCATATTTTGCTTCAACCACTTTCTATTAACACTCTAGCGGCAGCTGTCAAAGGGTGTTCGACACTAGCACCTCTCTCCAAATGGTGGTAGTCGACGACCCTTCGACACCTGTTAATGCTGTTTCAATTCATTCTGTATCTGTCTAGTCAACTGGTAACATCTTTAAATTTTTCCCTAGCCTTCTTAAAGAGTTTTGCAACAATTTCAACTAAACAAATTAATTAAATTTCAACAAAATTTCAACAAAAAAAATTTCAACAATAAATTTCAACAAAAAAAACTTTCAGCCACAAGGAATGGTTTCACCTCATACGGCTTAGCCACCAATGTGTTAAGCGACCAACTCTCTTAACGATCATTTTCACATGTAACCAACAGTCTTAGCTTTAGATGGGGGGTTTCACTGTATCTAAAAAAAAAAAAAAAAAATCTTAGTTAAATGTGCTATTTGTTTAAAAATAAGTTCATTAATTAATTGGATTGCATGTATTTTTTTTAATAATTTTACATTGCTGCTGAAAGTCCTGTCTGGTTAAATGATTGTTCGAAGAAATGCATGAAATAATGCATGTTAACATATTTGTATATATTAGATACTTGTGATTTCAAACCAAAATTTTAAAAAGCAACTAAATTTTTATTTTGGCACGATCATAGTAAAACTTTTTAGCTTTATAAATCAAGTATTCATGTTGCCAGTCGAACAGGACATACTTTTGAATGTGAATCCCTTTTGCATGTGGTCAACATTCAACAGTGGTTTTACATGATTTTCCATCACTGTTGCAAAAAAGAATTAATCAATTCTCAGAAATTATTTCTAATACAATTTTAAGTAAGATTATATTAGTACACCTTCTTTTTGAAAAATAATAATTCATGTACATTAATGTAGACATTTTATTTCTAAAATTGCTTTTAATACAATTTTAAACAAAAATATATTAATTTTCCCTTTTTTTTTTTTTTTTTTTTTTTCTATAGGAAATGTGTGGAGTTATTGACACAGAACGTTATGAAAATGTAAGATAATTTTCAGATCTTTTGTATTTCAATATTTTTACTTATTGGTCACTTGATTTTTTAAAAATTGTAATTTTTATATAGTTATTTTTTGTGAAAATAAACTTAATATTTTACAATTAGATGAAATATTTGAATCTTGTTGAGCAGTCAGCCAGTCTTGAAAATAGAGAGCTTATTTCTTCAGCTATAAATAGTGGTAAGTTATTTGGGAACCTATTTTTGCTTCTTGACCTTTTTCCTAACAGAATCTGTCAATTTTCAATAAACCTTGCAAATCATTATTTAAATTCAATTAAATGTTTTCTATTTCAATGTTTGTTTCATCATCATGTTTATAATTTTCTCTCAACAATCCATTTAGACGCAAATATTTTCTTTTCTTTTTTGTCTTTTATTTGGATTTATTTAGATATTAGAAATATTTATTGTTCAAAAAGAAATTTTTTTTAATTTGCATACCTGCCGAGTGAGTCTTCTGATTTTTTTTCTTAAAGCTGCTTTTTTAAAATCTATTTTTCTCTGACCAGAAAATTGAATGTTCTTGCTTTTTTCTTATCCATAGTTTCTGAATTCATTTTCAAAACTGTTGTATTTAAAAATATAATTGCTTTACTCGTTGAAGCCTATGTGTGCTTTTGTCCTTTTATAAGTATTCAGTATTTACTTTATTCTTTTATTTTAATGCTTAGTTAATGGTTTTACTAATAAAATTACTAAGATATTCCATTTTCCTTGTACATTTAAATTATTATTTAAAAGAATAATCAAATGTCTCTATTTTAGTTACAAATTGAAAGCATAAAATTGTATAATTACATATACCATGCAATGTAATAAATATCTTCCTCATTAATTTATTAAGAGATGAAAATACATTATATTGACAATGCTACCGAAACTTTTTAAATAAGCCTTATGCCACCCCCTTCCTTCCATTTTTTTAAAGACTAGTGTTAGAGAAGCATGACATTGACAAGTTTTGCTGTAAATAAAAATTTATAGTTCATATAAATTTTTCAGTTAAGGGGGCTGGTCACTCAGCTTCCAATTTCCCCTCGCTAACGTAAAGTCTATGGGCATTTGATGCCTTCGTATATTTAAAATATCTCCTCGGGAAATTAATATTTTTAACTTCTATTTTTTGTGTGCATTTTCTAAAAGATGTGTCTTTTTTTTTTTTCTTAGATCTCAAAATATTTCTAAAGTACAGACTTAATTTTATAAGTGTTAAAATCTTACTCACAGTTCTTCTGCTTTTAACACATAAAATATTAAATTCAGCTTAGATTTCGGAAATATTTTGAAAACTAAGAATAAAAAGAGACTCCTTTAAGAACAGTACACAGAAAAATGATGTTAAAAATATGAATTTCCTGAGAAGATATTCTAAATATATGAATGCATCAAAAGTCCATAGACTTAATGTTACAGAGGAGAATTCCGAAGCTGAGTGACCAGCCCCCTTAAGGGTCCTGTCCCTGCCGGCGAAGACACTCACGAGCTAATGCTAATCCTATGGGGAGGGATTTTTCTAATATCTCGTTTGCATTTCGACATATTTAAATAATTTTTTTTTGCATTGGATAGCCGAGGTTCGTCTCTATAGTGCACCTTGGTTACTTTGTTGATTTTGGCCGCAGATATTTTTAATAAAGTTACTTTCATTTTCAAAACCGGTTCTGAAAATGAAAGTGTCATTCTAAAAAATATCTGCAACCAAAATCGAAAAAGTAACCAAGGTGCGCTGTAGAGACGGACCTCGACTATCCAATGCAAAAAAAAATTATTTAAAAATGTCGAAATGCAAACGAAATATTGGAAAAATCCCTCCCCATAGGATTAGCATTAGCTCGTGAGTGTCTTCGCCGGCAGGGACAGGACCCTTAAAGCAAAATCAGCTGCTGTTTTTAAAGCATAGTTTGTTAATACTAGCCTTTTTTTATGAGATTTAAACTTCATTTAGAAAGTTTCAGTAACATTTTTCGTAATGCATTTTCAACTCTTAATACATTAGAAATTTTATGTGAGTTAATTTAATTATATAAAAAAAAAATCTACCTCTTAAAGTTTTTTTTTAAACCTCAAAATGTTTAGTTGTAATTCTTTTTTATTCTTTCCACAGTTTACATGAAGAATTTGTTTAAATGTTTAAACATATATTATTATGTGTTTTTGTCTGTGTTAAAAAGGAAGAAATGTGCCTTCCCCCCCCCCCCCCTTAAAGCATTGAACATATTAGTATTCAAAAATAAATATTAGATAGAGTAGTTTGAAATCCACCTGCCTGTCCAGCTTGAGACATATTTTTAGTACAATATGTAATGGACCAAAATAGATAGTGTTTTTATAAAAATGTATAAAAAATCTATATGTTACATGAATTAATTTGTGTCTGAAAGGGTAGTGTTGCCAGGTCCTGTCATCAAAAGCAGGACAATGCAATAAAAAAAGTGGGACATCGAGTCTGAATCGGGACATAAAAGTTCAGTAAGTCCTATAAAAGTAGAACTTGTCTTTAATGGAATCTTATGTTAAATGTAAATAATTCATGGTCTCTATGAAAGGAATGTCATACATTTATACTTGCTAAGAAAGAATCTTGCTCTGGTTATTTGAAAATCTGTTTCAGTAAGTTTTACTGTACTAATTAAACACAATAATCTTATATAGTAAAATCTGTGAAAGCGGAATCACTAGTTACTGAAGCAAATCCTCTTTTTGAAAGGTTTTCGATAGAGCAGTCGTAATTGTTAGATACTCCTTCAGTAGGGGCAATGAAATTTCTGTCTTCAAGACAGGATTCTGTCATAAACAAATTCTGTTTTCACAGCTTTTACTAAACAGAGTACAATAAATCCTTCAAAGCATAATCAATAGGGTAAATAATTCATCTTAAACTGGTTTTTGTCTCCAGGATTCTGTCATAAACAAATTCTGTTTTCACAGCTTTTACTAAACAAAGTACAATAAATCCTTCAAAGCAGAATCAATAGGGTAAATAATTCATCTTAAACTGGTTTTTGTCATGGGAGATAGATTTGTACAATATTCTTTATGCCGAAGTCATTAAAAAAAAAAAAAAAAAATATCCATTATACACAGGTTTTGCTTTCACAGGTTTTACTGTATTAAGTTCCACTTGATGCAGACTAAAGAATAGTATAGTACTAAAAGAATTTGTACAACATAAAAAATCACAACTTTTGGCATCCTGCGCAGTGGTTCCGCAGGATGGGTCTTGGATCCTCTGAAAATTGAGACATCCCACATAAATTAAGACACCTGGCAGCAGTACTGGTTGGTTGTATGGGGTTTTATGGCACAAAATCCCTTAACAGACACGCTGCACCAAAGCAGCAGTACTTAAAAGGTTTTAATTGTAGTTGTTAGTGTAGTAAGATTAATTTGATGAGTAATGTTTATTTTATTTTTATTTTCTGTAGCCTCGAGATTAGCTAGCAATCTTTACACCTCGGGTACTAATTTAAGTCGAAGCGTAAGCAGTGCAGGTGAACGTCATAGTGAAGCCTACGTGTCTCCTCTGTTACCCAAGCGTGCTGAAACATTTGGTGGATTTGACAATCCAACTAAAGAGCAAACTGCACCTGTTAAGCGTATGTGTATTATTCTATTATTTTAATAAAGTTACTTTATTGCATTCAATTTTAACTTATTTGAAGTATAGTGATATTTTTGTTGCATATGGCATATGCTTTTTATGCTATTTATTAATTCTATGTATTTATGTGGATTACATACTTATTTCTTGATTTCTTTTTTAAAAACAAAAAATGAGTTCTAAAATCCTTTTTCTGTAATTTATGTTAAATTTATAACTTTCTGACTACCAAGATGGTTCTATTGGATCTGAAAGCCATCTTTGCTTAATTGTGTATGATAAACACAAAAATTGAATATAATAATCTAATCCGTAAAATATATTTTTTTCTTTCTGTTTTTTTTTTTTTTTTTAGATTATGTTGCATAATTTATTAATATACTCGTTGTAAATTGGTTTTATTCTTTTGCATTTTTGTAATCTATTGGACCTTACTAGTAACTCTTGTTTTTATGATTTCTTTTCTGGTATTTGGAGGTTTAAAATGGGTACAAGTTCTTTGTAGGTGAAGGTCAAAGCTGAACAAATTTTCCCAACAGAGTGAAAAGTATCTAGCCCAGGATTTGAACCTGGGACCTTGACTATATGTGGCATTGTCCCCCACCCCCTGCAGCTTAGGATATTAATTATACACATGAGATTTCAACTTGAAATTCTTTGTAGTTGAAAAAAAAATTCCAACAGAGTAAAAAATATTTAGGCCTTTCTTAGGTTAATGTCCTGACCTTGATACTTTTCACTCTGTTGGAAAAATTTGTTCAATTTTGACCCCACTTACAAAAAATCTAATACTTCAGGTTGAAATTTCATGGTATAATTAACACACGTTGTTAACATTTTCCAACCTAGGTGAAAAGTGTTTATGATTTTGTTTTGTCTGTTCATCTGTGTGTGCTCTGTAAATTGAATTGTCCTGAAATTTTTGTATGTTCTTGCCATTTGCTAACAATGATCACAATTGAAAATGAAAGTAGGTAGCATTTACAGAGACAGCCAAAAGTATTCCGTTACTTTATAGTCAATGGCAGAAAACAGATTCAAATGCATTTTGATGATGTTACACCATTTCAAACATAATGAAATTGATATCCATTTACAAGTTTACTAAAACATGCTTTCTGTAGAATATAGTTGCAAAGCATTTATTATTCATTTACAAGGTCATACTAAATAATTCTTTTACATAATGGTCTATGGGAGGGAAATCATTTCCAGTGTATTTTAATGACACTACACTATTTCAAACGTAATGAAATTTATATGCATTACTGAGGCACACTATAACTTTCTTATTGAAAAGTGTGGTATGCATCACATTTATCATTCAGTAACAGGTGATAGTACTGCTTATGAGTGATGATTGCTGGAAGTACATTTTGCATTTTTGCATAGTACATCATGTGTATAAATTATTTTGATCATATGCATATGCAGGATTACACAAAGGAATTTGCAAGTATTAAGTATTACTGACTATGGGGTGAATTGCTTACAGGTAATTTTTAATTATGTTGTGCATGTTCCTGCTTAACTATGTTTAACTAATAGAAGTTTGTTGAATATAAATAAATTCCTATATAGGGCTTCGCACAGAACAAGATACATTGTTGTTTACGGTTGGTAATTGCTGAAAGTGTGTTTTAAGTTGTGTTATGCATAACCTAAATTAAATTTTAGCTTAATATGTGGTGTGTGCAAATGTCTTTAGATAATATACAGAGCTGTACAAAAGAATTTGAATGCATTTCCATATACAGCAAACTTCTGATTAACTGCCATCTGATCAACTGCCACCCTTGGTTAACCACCACCCCCTTTTCCTCTTTTTTTTTTTTTAATCAGAAACTAACAACAAAAATTTAAATGCAAATAAACCCAAGTAAGACGGAAATAAAAGACTTGTCTGATGTCAAAAACAGCAGTTAGAAAATATTTTTACAGATGGAAATCACAGACTAACTTAATTGTGACGAGAACGATATTGGTTTCAAAGAATTAACGGATAGCAAAATTACTCAAAACGTTTTGAATCAAGAGAAACCTGAAGTGGATGAATCTGGGAATGATCATCCAGGAGTCAGTCATACCGACTATGCTCTCTAAATGCATTAATTGGTTTGGGATACAAGGGCAAGCACATGCAATTCAAGAACTTTTATTATTTAGAATTCGTAAACTTGCTGTAGTAAAAGCACAAGCAAAACACACACACAAAAGTATAATGGATTACTTTGTATGAAAGCAGATTTACTATATATTTATTCAGTAAAATTCTAAATTTGTCTGATAAATAGATTTCTTATTATCAGTTATGCTTTTTATAAATGAAAGTACACAACAAATACAAAAAGTCTTTTAATTATTCTTATTTGTCAATTAACATATAGAAATGTAATTTTAATAACGACTTTGTACTGTCTTTCGGTTATCCGTCTATTTCGATTATCCAGCACACCATTGGTCCCGTGATTGACAGATAATTGGAAGTTTACTGTATTAGCAAAAGTCGTTAAAAGTGAATTTCCTAGCTTAACTAAATTTTAGCATGCTATGCAGTGTATTTGCTAATCTGTTGCACAAAATAATTCGATTATTTTTATGACTATGGAAGGTAATTGCTAAAACTAGATTTTTAAATGTGTTATATATTTTCTAAACTGTTTACTTACATATCTTCCTTCACCTTTACAGCCTTGTGTATGGTCTATAGTTTTAATATATCAAGTAATATTCAAAAGAATTAGATAATTGAAAATGCATTTCCAGCAATTATTCATACATAGTACTGTTGCCGAATACTTAAATTAACAATAAATACTATGCATGTCATATTTTACAATAACTATCTTGTAATGCACCTCAGTGATATATATCAATTTCAGTATGTTTGAAATAGTGTAACATCATTAAAGTACATTGCAATCAATTTTTCCTCTCTGACAGTAATGCAAATGAATGCTTTTGAGTGTTCCTGTAAATGAAATACAAATGCTATGCACTTCATTTTTAATACTGAATGTGCCATTGTAAACCTCAATAATACATATCAATTGCATTGCAATACAATGATATGTACATGAATTAAAGCAAGGGCAGACAAACTGAAATAAACACTTTTCAACGTAGTTGAAAAGTTTTTATAAAAAAAAAAAAAAGCAGTACAATAAATAATAATGATAATAATAAACCTTAAATGAATTTTTGATTAATACTTTTGAAAATTGACCCACAATTATCTAATTTTATGAATTTCTTAGCTAGCCTGAATTTCCTAGTGCAACATTTATTTTATAGTATTAATTAGTAATTAAAAATAAAAATTTCATAACTATTCTATGCAATATGGGTGTTCTAAAAGTGATCAACTTGCATCAAATTGAATTCTAAAAATCCTTTTCAGTTCCTGTGTTCAAAAGAAAACTTCTTCACCTGAAAGAACACAGTGAAATATCAATTCTGCCATCAAAAACAAAGATAGATGAAGTGCATTTAGGAGAATCATTGGAAAGTGCGTTACAGGTATGTATCTTCGTTTCCACTAAATATTACTTTAAATATTTTGTAAACATTTTCCTGAAATGTTACTTTCCAATCACATAATGTAAGAAAAGTATTGTAATCATGTTTTATATGTGTGTGGAGGCACAATAACTCTCAAGCAGTACTTTCGTTTGAACTCCCATTTGACGAATATGTTACAGACACCTGTTGAGAAAATTGTGTAAGTTTTGTTAAAAATTAGGTGACAGATGAGATATTTAATCTATTTTCAAACAAATTTGGAACCAATTCTACAGGGAAAATTACCAAATAAATATGACAAAGTATAAATGATAAATATTGTGGCGATGTAATCAAGTATTAATAGCACCGAGGCAGCATCCCCAGTTTCAAAATGGGAGGTCCAGCATTAAAATCTAGCTGATTCCATTGTGTCAAAAATTTATTTTCAATGAGGATTAGAGGATCTCACACTGTTTCTGCCATTGGCAGAGTCAGACGAAATTTTGATAGGATGGTCTTCGTTTTCAGAGGTTTTTTCCCATTTGTTTGTGGATTGCAGTTAAATTTTCCTACCGGTGATGATGTAAACTAAAACCTTCTTGATAGGCTGTCTTGTCCAGTTTAATATGCTGGAAATTAATAAACCCCCTCTAACCTCACACACACACACACCACCACCACCACCTTTCTTCAAAAAAAAATCCTTCTGCACACATACACCAGTGTTCGGAAAGTTGAGTAAGTCACTCTGCTTGTTTTATAAATTAAATTAAAGGCTTATTATTTGATAGCTTATTAACTGTACTATATTGAATCATGTTGTTTCAGCATTTTTTATTAATGGTACTGGAAAACAGCAATTTTAACGTAAGACAAATTTATTAGAGAAAATATTGCCTGGGCAATTTTGTTACTTCTGCAAAAAGTTTTAAAAATGAACATTGCTGAAACATTATTAACTATAATTCATTAAATCACAAAAGAAAAAAGGTTCAGTTGTAGAAAAAAAGTATCTCCTACCACTAATTCTGCTTCAAATCATTATATATATACAGTATAGGATCCGTTATCCAGAATGCTTGGGACCTGAGATATTCTGGATAAGGGCTTTTCCGTAATTCGGAACACTTTACTGTAAATGTTAAGAATAGTATAAAATAACAGTATGAAATGTATAAAATATGAATAATGTATGAAAATGCATAATTATTAATTAGTTAATTTAATAACTTATTTACACAAAATAAAAAAAACCTTCTAAATTACAATTCAAATTAGCATATAAGAAGAGAGCAGAATCCCTTGATTTGTTTTTTTTAGAACATTTTTATTAAGATTGGTTGCATATAGTGTGTCTTTTGCACTAATTGCTTCTGTATACTGTCATGATTTGCTGTTTGTGGGAGTAGCTTGTTTGTTGCATTCCATAAATCAGTTGTTCAATTGAAAAACAATAATAACTCATTTGAAATCTTTTTACCACCTCATTTTGCTTGCCATCATCTTCACTTCCATTAGAAATATCACTTGGCATTATGTCAAAAATCTCACTGCCAGTCATGTGATTACTTACAGGAGTATATCATCATCAGCAATTAGACAATCTTCTACTTGTTTTTAATCCAACAATTGAGCTCCTGAACATGAAAGTTCTTTAGCTTAGTCCAGCAGATCTGTAATAATTTCTTTCTCTTTTTAAATTTTAAAGTCTTCAACTTCATGCTCATTCACACCATTAAAAAATATTGCAGGTTTTTACGTTTTTGAAAGGAAAAATTATTTTTCAGTTATCATTTTGCATTCCGGATTTCGGAGCATTCTGGATACGGGGTTTCCGGATAACGGGTCCCATACTGTATATGCTTTTTACTGCTGTCTTAGAAAATATTTTCAAGTAGCTGTATTGGGAAAACAAAGGGATTAGAATAAATGGGGAATATTTGTCATATCCGATTCGCTGATGACATTTTAATTTTCAGTAACAGCTCTGAAGAATTGGAAAATATGCTAAAAGATTTGGCGGAAGATAGCATTATTGTAGGATTAAAAATAAATTTGGAAAAGACTAAGGTAATGTTCATTTCATTTGCATCAAAAAAGAAAATCATCTACAACAACACTGAGATTAAAGAAGTTCAAAGTTATGTATACCTTGGACAGGAAATATTATCGGATAATAGTATCATGAATGAAATCAATAGAAGAATTAGAAATGGTTGGAGTGTTTTTGGGAAGAACAATATTATTCTGAAGAGTAACAGCCTCTTTGTTTGAAAAGAAAGGTGTTTAACCAATGTGTTTTGCCTGTACTAACTTATTGAGCAGAAACATGGATGCTAACAAAACGAATGGTACAAAGATTACAAACAACACAGAGAAATATAGAAAGATGTATGCTAGGTATAACTAGAAGAGACAGAAAGAGAATAACCTGGATAAGAAGTCGACGAAAGTTTTTGTCATCATTGAAAGAATTAAACTGTTAAAATGGAAATGGGCTGGGCACAGTGCAAGAAGACAAGACAATAAATGGAGCACAAACACCCTATAGTGGTATCCCAGAGATGTAAAATGGCCAAGAAGATGAACTCAGGTAAGATGGAGTGATGAAAACAGAAAAGTGGCTGGTGTTAATTGAGTGACTAAAGCACTAGACAGGAAACATTAGAAAAATCTGGGGGAGACCTACATCCAGCCAGTGGATTGAAAATGCACAAGATAGGATTGAAAATGGTTGTTGATGATGATGATGATATAATACTTGTACCAATGGATCATCAATAATGTCTGCTATTAAATCTTATACATGAATAAGGGTTTGGGGGATAAATATTCAAGAATATTATAAATAAAATTACAGTTGGATCTCGTTTTCCTGACATCCGGTTTTCACGTCACCCCGTTTATCACGTCAGTTTTTCAAAGTCCCGATTTTCTGTATATGATTTTAATGAAAATAAACTTCGAATTTTACGTCGTTGAATAATTTTCAACTCCGGATATCCCGACGGTTTAGGAAAATTCTGCATTTTTCATAATCCATTTTATAAGCACAGCAATTAAGCGGTAGGAATAGCCAAACTTTTCACAAAAGTGTCTAAATTACTGATTGAGATAAATGAGAAGTTTTACTTCAATCCTTTATCTAAATAAATAAACCCACACACCACCGCACCCTGAATACTAGGCCTGAGCGCTGACACAAAAATGGCGGCTGCCGAAAGCGTATTTTTTTTAGCATGTGTACGGTCCCTTAAATATTCATACCAATAATTTTTTTAAGTTTTCTCTGCTTCATTTTTCTGAGATTGAACAAGTCAAAGAAATTTTTCATAAAATACTGGTGTCAAAATTTAAGGGACCATATATACGTTTAAAAAAAAATCTGCCTTCGGAAGCCGCCATTTTTGTGTCAGTGCTCAGGCCTAGTATTCAGGGGGTGGTGTACACACTATGAATAACTTAAGCTCCAGATAGACAGATAGTTTACTCGCGGTCTTTTTGTTCTGGTCAGGCGACGCTTTCTTGTGGCTTCACCCGACTAAAACCAAAGCATTGCATTGCATTGAAACGATCAGAAATTATCTAACATCTATTTCTGAAACAATGAATATTGATTACAATTCATTGCATAATATTGAAAAATAATTGTAGGAAACACATCTAGAAGCAAACCTTAATTAAATAATATTTCATGTAACAATAAAAAAAAAAACAGTCATCATAAATCTGATTTTTATTCTTTTCAATTTTGTTTTTGTGCTTGTTTAATAACAATGTTTTATTGCTTAAGTCTGAAAAAACAGTTATGTATTTAAAAGTGTCTTAAATTAATTAAAAATACAGCTTTTTATAAATATATTTTTCTCCAACTCCGGTTATCGCAACACTCCGCTTATGACGACACTTTTTTCTGGACATTAGAGTGTCGGGATAATGAGGTTTGACTGTATTTGGTTAGTCATTTCTTTAAAATTGTTATGAAAGGAAGAACGAGAAATCTTTTGCATAAACTATTGTGATGTACAGGATTTACTTGATCCAATCAACAAATTTTGTGCAAGATTTCGTATGATAATGTATCATAAAAAGAAATGTTCAATGATGATAATTAAAAATATTTTTAAAATTTCGTACTTGTGGTTCGAATTATGTTACTTTATATACAATTATTATTATAATAATTAAAAAAAAAATCCTTCCTAATCTTAAAGATTAATTTATACTTTTTTCATGAGAATTAAATATATGTTTTTATATTTCATTCAGGACTGAAAATTTGTGTACTGTTTTGGATTCAAATACCAAGTAAATCTTTGAGCTAGCTTATATCTTTGTGCAAACTTTAAATTTATTAGACAAAGCTATGTTTGTTAAGAGATACCGGCAAATGGGAATAATTTTCATTCATAAAACCATTTAATAATATGTCAAAAAAGTATTATAAAATAAATAAATAAAAAGAATTAGCTCAAAAGGTACCAAGTCCTCTTAAGTAAAGTTTGGTTAAATAATTTTATGTAATATTAACATTCATATGTATTTTTTATTATTATTTCAATAATATGTACATATATATATATATATATATATATATATATCAAAATTATTTTTATTTATCTTTAGAATTTTGGTCTGCAGACATCACTATCTGTTATTGGAAGAGCACCATCAATCTGTAGTAGTCCTGTAAGTGACCTTTTTTTCTGTAATTTCTGCAAGCCGCCTTAGTTAATTCATTTTTTTGGATGATCATTTATTGTATAAATATTTTTTGTGCAAACTATTAAAATTCTTCATAAAAAAATAACATTTTATGTTTTCTACTGTTGAATAGTTTTTCTAAATCTGAAATAGCTAATTTGTAAAATTTTACTTTAAATTGTTCAATAGCTCACAATTTCCTATTCTCTCATTAAAAGTGTATCATAAAAATAATAAAAGTTGACCTTGTTAAAACTTTTGAAGGGTTTGTAATTTATTTTATTACTATTATTTATTTATTTATTTTTAAGATTTATTTATTTATTTTATGATTCAAACTGGGGAAGAAAAAAAAATCCAGTGTTTGCTGATTTTTCTATTTGTATCAGTTGTATTATATCTTGAGAAAGTGATCACATGAGATCATTTGCACTTTGGAAATTGATTTAAACATTTATTGTGTATCAGAAAACTTAAACAACCACACAGTCATGCTACAGTCAACTCTGCGAAAATTGGTACAGCGTGGCACAGAAGTTTGATAGTTTATAGAATTTGGTGGATTATAGATCATTGTTTTGTTTACATATGTAATTTTTAGTCTTGTTATGAATTAGCAATATTTGCCTGAAGATGAAATTGCAGAAGGGGATAGAGTTCTGCAAGAATAAAATAGAACTATCTGCAAAATTTCATTGGTCATTATGGAACTTTTTAATATTGGCACCATGCTAATTTACGTTTGGGTTTAATATGAATTATTTTTTTTATATTCTAGAACTAGCTATTATCTCTAGTTCTGATATAAAATGCAAATTCAATCATCTATAGATAAGAACTTTACATATAAATATTTTCTTTAATTGTTTCAATTATTGTTAAATTATATTTCTCCAACTGTCTAGTATTTCCATTAATGATAGTTTAAAACTGTAATTACTCATTTGATATTTGCATTTGATTGTTCAGTTTTCTGAGCAAAAATTATTATTTTAATGCACAATATGTGAAAAACATCAAAAAATTAAAAATAATTAATGTTCTACTAACATTTTACCAGCATCTATATGATTGTAAATTTTCATGTTTTATTTTCAAAAATATTCTATTTATTTCTTACATGCTCAGCAATAGAAAATGAAATGAGATGTCTTTATAAATCATTGTTAAATGCAAACAAAGTAAATCAATTAATTTTTGTTAATTCTTTTATTCAATGCAAATTGAATAATTGTTTCCCATTTATCAAATTATTTTGAGCATACTCTAGTTGGAAGTGCTTTTTAAAATCCACCGTTTAAATGATTTTTGAAAATGTTTTTCAAAATACTCAAACTGTGAATTCAAAATGTCCAATTCTGTTTCTAGGACAAGCAACAGAATAAGAAATTATCTCCAAATTCAGCACAGCAAATGAGTTATGTTCCTTTCAAGGAAGTATTATCTGAAGTAATGAGCCTTTCAGTTACTCCTCTGCTTATGACACAAGGAAAAGAGCAGCTTATGCAAATAATTGAACTTGCTCATCATCTAAATACCATTTCTGTAAGTATTTACTGAACCATAAAAATACTTTAAAAAAATAATTTTATATTAATTTTTTCTTTAATGGACGATATGCGTTTTTTCCATTTATAGTAATGAAGTTAGCTTTTAATTAATATAATTAACTTTTTGATATACCTTAACCTTTTCATGATGAGCAGATCATAAAAATGCAGTTTAGAAATAGTGATGCCTAAAATTTTAAAGAAGTATACAGAACAACACTCTTTGCAAACAGGTTAAAAGCCAGCCCTAAATATTTTTGTTTAATAGGCCTGTTTCTCAATGCGGATCCTGAAATATAAACTGTAAAAACATTTCATTATATGCAGGAAGCCAAATTAACAAACTAATGTAAAAGGTACTATTGTCCTTTGTGAAGGAACTACAATTATGATATATCTAATGAAATTATTTTCTGTTTTCATTTTGATATTAATTATACAATTTTATGGACAAATTGTGCATGTTTCTGTGCAAAATATAATTTCAATCAAATAAATAACTCTGTTCAAGGGTATCAGTATCGTAAAGCTTTACTGTATAGAATTTAAAGTACATTAAAATTATAAAAACTTGTAACATTTATAGGTCGACGAACCTATGACACACATACTCAAAGAAGTGTACTATGGGTTTATGATTTATATATATATATATATACAAAATTTAAATTTTACAAACTAAAATTTTGTTTAATATAATTCACTATTAAAAAAAATCTGTTATTTTTGAATGAATCATTAGATAATAAATTTCAGTGGAGGCATACTGTAGCACTATGTTTTATGCCAAATCACTCAAAATGCATCTTTGCATTATTTCTTCTCTAAAATATTTAAATATTAATTTCCGGTTGATTTTTTAAAGACAGTTCAAATGATAAAATGTCTCAATGGACCCACTTCTGTACTAACCAGATTTGCGTTGAAAGTCTAGAATAGGAAAAATTTTTATTTAAAAAGTACAAGGCACAACAAATTGAATATTACTTTTTACCCTTTTTTATAAAAAGCTGGCAGGCTTCGCCAAATGATCCTTAAATGAAACAAAATATGCCAGTGAATTTTACCTTTTGTGTTAAAACAACATAGACCTTTACCTGGAATGTCCTTCCACATTGCTGAAAATGATACAAAAGCCATTGCATATTTTCTAATGTATCAGACAAAATTTGTGTTGTTAAGATCTAACTCTTTTAGTTGATCTTTGGTAGTAGGATTTGGTAAAGAACAGTTGAACGATATGCAATATACTAACAAAGCCAATCACTAAAAAAATATTTAACAATGCATCCATCCAAATCCATCCAGTAGAACTTTTTAAAAAGGCTAATCTTTCATAATTGGGTTAACCTGATTATAAAACTTTCCTCCATAATTCTATAACTCAGTAAATGTTATATACTAAAACATTTCCTAAAAAATTATCTGTCTAACAATGCAAGTTCCGTCTAATTCCATTCTGTAGACATCAAGTTGTAAGCAGCTGGAATAAAACTGCCATTTGCATTTTATATATATGCAGCATAAATAATTTAGGGATTGAATTTAGGATAACTGAAAAATTATTTTAGCACAAAAATCTCTAAAAATCAACTCTTCATTTTTTTTTTTTAATTAGAATGTTTCTTAGCACGTTAGAAATTCAGTAAATAAATAGCTCTTTTATTTTTAGCATGTGCTTGCAGAAAGGTTTACCATTCTCAGTGTTTGTGTGTATAAGTCAAAGCTAAGGAAATGTTTATGTGTGTATCAATTAGTTATTGTACATGACATCAATCTAGTGCAGCAATTCAGGACATTTATAAACAATAAAACAATTATCATCAGTTGAATCTGATATAAAAAAAACTGTGCAAAAAATACTATCTCCAAAGTCTTGTTACACATTTATTACTTATTTTATGGTCTTTATTGAGGCTCTCACAAACAGTGTAAAATGCAAAAAAAAAAAAAAAAAAAAAAAAAAAAAAAAATTGCTTTATTGAATTTTGAAAGAATTTTTATGTATTGTGAAGTTTTGTGTTTGTTGGTTGTTGGTTGTAGTTAAAAATAAAATGACTTTTTTTTTTGTTGTTGTTGTAATTTCTGTGCATGAAGGTTGCCAAATTATTTAGATATCCTACTTGACATTTTTTTTTTTTTTTTACAATCTGTCCCCTTCTCTTTCTGCTCCATAACATTATACCATTATCTTGTAAACACAGTGTCTCTGATATAGAAATTGATTCTAAAAAGAGCTTTATAATTAAAAAAAGATTGAGAATCACTGATCTAGTAGTTAAGTATATTAAAGCTTCCCTTTCATATTTCAGAGTTTCCTTCTGTTCCTTTCACAGGTATGGTTGCATGAGAATAAGTTGGCATTCATGCTAACAAAATATATTTCACTAGAACATTATGTGAAAAAAGTATTACAAATTTTTTATCTTAAAAATTTATTTATATAAAAAAAATATGCTTCCATCACAAAGTTTTAATTTCACTTACAGATTCTTTAATTTCATTCCTTTCTAATCAAGCTAATTAAAAAATGTTTGATAAATGTAGGGCTTGGCTGTAAAATAGGATATCTGATATTTTAGATTCTTTTTTTCCTGATTTTCATGTAATGCTCTCATATTTAAATAGCATTATGACTGAAAAATTCATTATGTATGTTATTTATTATGTAGCATGTTTGTTATTTTGTAATAAATTAACTTATACTTTTAAAAGGCTGTGAGTGTGCAGTTAAATAGCTGCATTCTGACATCCTTTCAAAAGTACAAGGTTTATCTATTACTGAGGTCTATCTATCTAGCTAACACCATAATCAAAGGTAAATTTTAGTTAAGCTCAACTGCTTTTGTTATTGAAATTCAATAGATCCAATAAAATAAAATAAATCTATCTTCCAAAAAAATGCTAGTACATAAGGGGCTGTACATATACGAGGGCCGTTTTTTTTTCAACCTCCGATGGGCCATAAAAAAAAGACAAGCATATATAGAAAGATCATTTTATTACTAAAAGTTATGTACACTTATGGTTATTTTTCAACATAATCACCTTGTAAATTGAGGCACTTGTCGTACCTGTGGACAAGCTTTCCAATACCCTCTTCATAAAAAGTGTCCGCCAATGAATTCAAATGATTCTTGACGCTGTCTTGAAGCTCCACGTTACTTTGAAAACGCTTCCCTCCTAGCCACTTTTTAAGTTCAGGGAAAAGATGGTAGTCACTCGGAGCTAGGTCGGGACTGTATGCCGGGTGATCGAAAATTTCCCACTGAAAATGCTGAAGTAGACATTGGGTTACAGCAGCAGTGTGAGGACGGGTGTTGTCATGGATCAGAACAATTCCAGAAGTCAGCATGCCTCTTCTTTTGTTCTGAATGGCTCTGAGTAACCGTCGTAAAGTTTCACAATAAACAGCTGAAGTAATCGTCGTCCCTGGCTGCATGAACTCAACAAGCAACACACCTTTTTGATCCCAGAACACTGTAGCCATAATCTTTCTGTTGTTGAAGGTTTGTTTGAACTTTTTTGGTCTGTTTGGCGAGTTCGCATGCATCCATTGTTGAGATTGACGTTTTGTTTCAGGTGTGTCATACTGAACCCAGGTCTCATCACCTGTCACAATTGATTTCAAAAAGTCTTCTCCTTCAGCGTCATAACGGGTGAGGAATGTCAAGGCTGAGCCCATTCGTCGTGTTTTGTGGATGTCCGTCAACATCTTTGGGACCCAGCGAGCACAAATTTTTCTGTAGCCTAAATGTTCCGTCACAATAGTGTACAGAGAAGACCTCGAGACTTCTGGAAATTTTATGGACAAATCATTTATAGTGAACCTTCGGTTTCCTCTAACTTCTTCGTCCACTCGTTGAACAAGGTTGTCTGTGGCTACAGACTTGCGTCCTTGACCTCCTTCATCATGCACATCGGTTCGGCCATCTTTAAATTTTCGGCACCATTCACGCACAACACCATCGCTTATAAAGCTTTCTCCATACACTCGGCTCATTCTTCGATGAATTTCAGCTGCACTATTCCCTTCAGCTTGCAGGAATCGAATAACACTTCGCAATTCGCACTTGGCGGGAGAATCAATTAAGGCAGCCATGTTTACGTGGCTACAGCTCGCCTCACAATGGCGTCAATGAAAAGGCAGTCAAAGAGGGTGATGTGGGGAACATGCGCCGTCGCTCTATGCGCATACCGACTTCCTGCCGCTCGCCTAACGTTGATGCTGTGCAATCGGAGGTTGAAAAAAAAACGGCCCTCGTATAACGTTATCAACTTTTTGGTAATTTTGGACCCCTCCCCCCCTTATGATATCATACGTTATCATCCCTTGACCCCCCCCCCGCCGTAAAGATATCGTTAGAAATGTCTAAAAATTCTTTAGATTTTTTTTATTTTATTCTTTTGTTTCCGGTGATATACAAATATGGTTATTACATTTATTTTTTGCATTCGTTATTGATTCAAATGAAGAGAAATCAATAAAACATTAGTTTATATGTATGAAATAACTGTATATCAAATAACACTTAAAAGAAATAGTTACTAAAGTATTTAATAATAGCCTTTTGTTACGTACTGCATTCAACAAGTAATAATGTCTTTTTGCACTTGCCCCCGCATGGGGAGGGGCAGACAGGACTTCGTATCAACAAAACAGGCGGACAGCATTCTTTCTCTTTTATTTATTAGTAAATACAAGTATAATTTCAAACATACTTCGCATATGGTTTGTAGAACAGCGGATTATATATGCATACATGTATGACAGAAGAATAGGAATGCCTATTGTTGGGGTATATTTTGGAATTAAATTATTTTATAATGATTTAATGATTTTAATAATAACTTTGTATTTTCATAAAAATAGATAACATACTATTTTTATGTAAAGACCAGGTTACAAATAAAAAGAAAAACATTTGGTTGGATCAAAAATGATAACGATATCAAAAGACAGCCCCCCCCCCTCCCCCTGGAAATATCTTACGATATCATGTGCCAGACCCCCCCTCCCCCCTAAAATGATAACGTTATATATGCATAGCCCCTAAGTACATAGTTAACACGTTGAATGCCGCATCAGTCACCGGTGACTGACACTGATCGTTCAGGTCGCTTCTGTAATGGGAGTCTTATTTTGTGGCCTAAACGGAAAGACAGGCAAAATAGACTCGGCATTCAATGTGTTAACTGAAGGTTCATTCATAGCAAATCAGCTGTTTAGAGAAGCTATCACAAGAATTTTAAACTTTTTAAAAACTTAAAACTTACATTTTATTAGTTATCCTATTTTACATCTGAACTCTTCAAATGTTTTTGTGTTTAAAATATTAATTTCTCTCCCTTTTTTTTTTTTTTTCAGTGTACTGTAAATAACTTGTACTCCACTGTTGAAAGGTATGTGAACATATATAATTTATTATTTCATTTTCAATTATTCTACATTTGTTTATAGAGTTAGATCACTTAAACTGAGTTTCCTTAGAAAGTATTATTTACTTCCAGCTTCTGTTTAGTACCATGTATATTTATATTTTAAGTATAAATCTGTTAAAGTAAACAAGTACCATAAATTTATATACATACAGGAGACAAAAACATATAGTATTTTCCTGCGTGGATGCAAATTTTGGTCTTTAAAAAAAATTCAGCAGATAATCCGCACCGGCATATAATCTGCAGATTATGCGCCAAATTATACGATATTTACTCATTGTTTTCAACATTCCAAAATACTACAAATAAATTAAGTTTCTATTTATTTAGTTGCTCTATTTAACCCCCTGACCGCCGAGCAAAAGGGCTAAAATGTAATGTTGTTTTCTCTGTGATTTTTTTAAAATGCTAAATAAATATATTTTTTCCAACATAATATATATATTTCTTATTACATATAGGCATATAAGCCTTAAGAGTATGAAGATAACTTAATTTCTAAAAACTGGATTATATCTGTCAAATTATATAAATTTAAATAATGTTTCTATTGCAGCAAAACCTACAACTTAGTGAACGGATATATCAGTTCCTGGCGGTGAGAAGGTTAAATGATAATTATAGTAAAATGATTGTAAATAAAATAAAAATAATTATAAGTTAAAATAATAATCGGTAGTTGTGATGGAAATATTTTTGTAATATATTATAATCCATAATATGGGCCGTTAATTAAAAGTAAAATTTAAATTTGGAATTATTTTTAGTTACAATGCGTTGTGTAGTTTTGCAATAAAACCCTCTGTTCTTTGAGGTCAGCAATTGTAAAAAAATAGAAATAAATGAAACTTCTTACTTGGATCGTGTAGTCTGTAAAATAAATGAAGAGGAGACTTGTAAGCATCAATTAATCTTTTATTTCATCTTGAAGGAGAGAAGAAAGGGCTTCCCGTTGGTCACCGTTCATAAATTAATTATTGCCAATAAAAAAACATCTACTCCACTAGAAGATAGCTATTTCTTTTAAAATTAAAGTGCAGCATGAATCAAGAAATTATTAAGAAATAATTTAACCGGAGTTGTTAAAGTAGTACACATCGTTTACGCAAAAGCTTTTCACCGGATTCCACATTCATCGGCGTCGGCAGACCGGAGCCGGAGCCCGCGATCTTTTTAAAACCAAAACTAAGTCATGACAGCTCTCCAACAAAACAGATTCTGATTTAAAATTAACGGAATTTTTAATTTATAGTAAGAATACGGGGACTTCAAAAGTTACTGAAAGAAAAGATTTAAATCTATTAGAGAATTTAAAATATTAGGTAATGTCTTAATAAACAAATCCGAAAGAAAACATTTAAAAAGCTTTGTTTTAATTTGCTGTATGCTCGGCGAATAGACACACCTCCGAAAGATCAAACACCCATTCAATGCATATGCCGTGAGAGACTTGCTCCGATGACGTCATCACAATCGTACAAAGTTCAAAGGAGAAGCATCCCATACCAGGGGCAGCCGAACGTCAGCGAACTTGCCGATGTGCGGTGAAGCGAAATCGCCCGCGCAAAAATAAATATGGATTTAAGTTTAAAGAACATCGATGTATAAGGCAAAAGAAATAAAAAAGTAACATAATTTAAACACTGTGAGATTTCATCTCACAATACCCCCATTTACCGAGTAAAATTTTGGCAGAGCAAGTGATGTAAAAGGTAAAATGAAATAAAAACCTTTTACAGAAACGGGATGACAAAATTTTAAATGCCAAAGACAGAGAAAAAAAATCAAAGTTAAAATATTAAAATAAAGCCAAAAGTTAAACTGCTGCAAATAAAAATTATTGGTGACCAAAAGGGAAGCGAGAAGAAAAAGAAAATACATCAAAAGTATACATAGTATATTCAAACAGTATACATAAAAAATGCCAAATCTTTCCATTTATGGCAATTGCAGATGACGTCATAAACTTATCTTCAAAAATAATACTTAAGTACAAATGCTAAAGAAAATGAATTAGCATATATAAAATCCTATGTATTACTTAAGTAAAAATGCTAAACAAAATCAGAATTAGCATATCTAAAATGAGAATTGGCATATATAAAATGAGTATTAGCATATATAAAATGAGAATTGGCATATATAAAATGTTATGCATTACTCAGAATTAGCATATATATAATGAGCTCATTATCAAACATTTCATTAAGTTGGTATACCATGTAAGAAAAGTTGCACTTTATAAGCAACAAAGATCAAAATAACTTTAGTTTTTGATCATCGCCTAGGACTTACAATTTTTAAAATAGAGCATTTATTTGCAGTTACTCTAAATATAAACTGGCCATGCATAAAAAATATCTTTAGAAACATTTTCACATAAGATATTCATCTTTTTTTTTTTTTTAATTCAATTTAGTACTAAATATTTAACTTCAAACAACCAGCTGTATTCCACATGAACAAGTAGCCAAATCGTGCACTAAATGACCACTCACATGTAAACACAGATAGTTAAGGTAGTTGCAACAATATATATATATATGAGAGAGACATGTCTAAAAGGAATTAAGTGTTATATTGCTGAAACATATACTCTTACTACTTTCCATTTAGACCCTGAAAATATGCATTGCAAAAGTAATATATCAACAAACACTAATACTTTTGTATTATTTACTCATAAAAAATTTTCAAAGTATATACTATTCTTTAAAATATGAGACATCACTTAATACAATTTTTAAATATGTATAAAGATAAACTCATAAACTTATAGACAAACCATGGTTTTAAGAATAAGTAGGTACTTGGTTGAGTGGGTGGGTGGGGATCCCCAGAAAAAAATAAATGCTTTCATATACAATGAAAGAAAATTGACACTATCATGGGAAATTTAAATTTTTAAGTGTACCATAATATAAACATTATAAATCATTTACATAAAATATTTCATGCAGAAAAATCAAGAGAATTATGTAAAAAAAATACTATTATTCACAATCATAGAACAATATACACTGTGACTACTCATGTTTTACTCAAGATTTCAGGTGGCTTGGATCTCCATAAACAAGGCTCCTGACACCTTGTGCAAAAAGAAAAATAACTATATACACTAAATAGCACAATATACCACTCCATAACTGCAAAACAACAGCAATGTCCTTCTTTACAGATCCCTGATTCCTTAGCGTTATAAACACAATTTAAAGTTTGCATGAAAAATAAAATAAATAAATGTTATCAGAATGTTCAAAAACAAGCTGACAGTTTTGGCACACAAAAAAAAGACATCAGGTATGTGTATTGATGCAAAGGTGTAAACATTTGTTTACCATGCACATCTCTAGATGACATATACAAAAAGGCAACATCAACTTAACAGTTGAATAGACATTATACAGGAACACTGGACGAGAACCTTTTTTTTTTTTTTTTTGGCGACAACACAACATCTGTGTGCTTGACTTCTTTTGAAGCTAATTATTAACTTTTAGCAATCACTATTTTGGACACACTAAAAGGATGAATTATAGAGCACTGAAGATGATAAAATGATGTTGTATTTGATGAGAATTGATGATGTATTCACACACACATCTTGGGTAAAGAAATGAGACATAAGTAGGTAGGTGATGATATCAATAAGCACTTTTTCTTTAAATTTCTTAGTAATTTTGAAGATTCACTAAGGAACACTTCTATATCAAAAGGCGCTGTTAAATAGTTACTAAGAACTGTGCTTTTCTTTTCGTGTAATCTTGTATAGGAATTGATTTGATGCTTAAAAAATTTTTAATTTCTTCATTAATAATAATAAAATCTTCAGAATTCATTCAATTAATTACTTGTGTAAAAATATGAGGCATATGACAACATAAAAATTTAGAGACTTTGGGTATATTCACAAATGAAAACAAAGGCACAATAAAATTTTTGAAATATGGGGAATTTAGACAGAAAATAAATTGATAGATCTCGAGAATTCCTGAATCAAAATACAACTCTTGTAATTGCAGTAGGTATATGTAAGAATCAATATTGAAAGTAACTAATTTTATAATATTTCATAAATTTTCTTGATTTAGCAAAAAAATAGCAACACTGACTTATAGGAGCAGACAAGTCAACCAATCCACTTAGTAAGGATAATTTACATCTCACAAGAGAAAAGGCAAACCAACAACACTTCCATAATCAGGTCTTGTGACAGCTATTACTTGAGAAAACATTTGAGATTACTCGTAAATCTTATTTAGCTTTAAAGACAAACATCGAAGATATTGAATTGAATCAGACATTGTAAGGATAAATGACTCAAACATGACATGACCCCTTTCAATAATCACTTCAGCGTTGAAAATGAAGCATAAATTTTAAAGTTATTGTTATAAAACAGTGAGTTAAGCAGGTAAGTATAGTATATTTATCTTCTATCATCAAACAAGGAAAATACCAGAGAAGAGGTCAGCACAAAATGGATACAACACATCAGTGAACGGCCAACTTCATCAGGTAAGAAACTTGAAAATGAAGCAAAGTTTTTTTTGCAGGTGAGTATTTTTTAACAGGTTGGAATAGAAACTCTTAGAGCAGCATATGTAGAGAGACAGTCTTTAAATATGCGAAACAGCAGTGACACACCGTTAAAATTATTGCAGAGAAACACTGACAATATGAGAACTTATTTTAAATGCTGTATAAAACCATAAGACTTTTTAAGTAGATGATGTAAAATAATTTCAAGAATATAACTGTAACAGGAATGAAGTAGCCCCATGCCTACTTCTTCTCAAGAGTAAAAAAAATAATGCTGCTTTCATTCTTTTTCTGAGAGCAACATGGGAATCTTGCCTGTTGAAAACCATTATAGTCTGCACATACGATGAAGTGGAAAGGTCTTGATGTAAAAATTACAACTTGCCATAAGAATATATTTTAAAAAAAAGAAGCAACAAGAATTTTTCAAATGTAAAACTTTGTCAGCTGAGAATTCTTTTAGAAACAACATGAGAACAGTTGTATAATAAATGTGAAAATATTCTTAAATGCATACATTCCTAATTTGTAAATTGCAGATTTTCTTTGCACTAAGCCAAACTGTATGATTATAATAGAACATCACAGTCCAGATGGCATAAGAATAAATCTGTGAACAAATTCTTGTATTCAAATTATTGTTAAAACAAAATATCTTGATTTGAAATTTGTAGAACAGAAGCATAGAAATCTCTAAGAATGTTATATAGGATATTTGCAACTAATAACTTCTGTGAAGAATTTCAGCTTCAGAATAATAAGTATGACATAAGAATAAAATTTCTCAGTACCAATAATTATGATTTCAAAAATAATGCTTCTTATAAATATATTATAGAATTTGCAAATTTGTTGCAATTTAATAGTGCCATAAAAAATTTTAATTTAAAAACCCAAAGTCATAGCCTCTTAAAATATGAAATATATTCTTGAGAACAATTTTTTTATTTCAAATTCATTAGAATTTTTCTAAGAACAATATATAATTCATTTCAAAAATATATATACCAAATAATCATTCTTTAAAAAAATTATGTTCTCTAATAATTCATTACAAATAAAAGAATATGTAGATGAAATTCTTTCAAATAAAACTATTTAAAATTATGCATCATCAAAAATATGACTAATCTTCAATAGGAAATTGATCTTAATTTAAATAATTGTTTAAAAAATATGGGAAACTTAGTAAAATATATTATATTCTTCAAGATGGAGCAGAACAATATTCATTCTAGAATAAAATTTAATTCTTCAAAGTAGCAAAAATCTATGCAAGAAATTTTTTGAGAACAGAAACTTCCAATACTAAAAAAATATTGTCATATGTAGTTATGCAAAAATTCTTGCATAAAATATTCCATATTTCTTAAAATTCACTAAAAGAATAAATCTTGAATTCTATTGAACACATCAAGAAATTTTTTAAAAGTTATTCTGAGAACAAAAGTTCTAAAATATTACGAATTTTCTTCAAATCAATCAAAATTTTTCTTCAGAACCACCGTTTTTGCGGCACCAAATGTGATGGAAATATTTTTGTAATATATTATAATCCATAATATGGGCCGTTAATTAAAAGTAAAATTTAAATTTGGAATTATTTTTAGTTACAATGCGTTGTGTAGTTTTGCAACAAAACCCTCTGTTCTTTGAGGTCAGCAATTGTAAAAAAATAGAAATAAATGAAACTTCTTACTTGGATCGTGTAGTCTGTAAAATAAATGAAGAGGAGACTTGTAAGCATCAATTAATCTTTTATTTCATCTTGAAGGAGAGAAGAAAGGGCTTCCCGTTGGTCACCGTTCATAAATTAATTATTGCCAATAAAAAAACATCTACTCCACTAGAAGATAGCTATTTCTTTTAAAATTAAAGTGCAGCATGAATCAAGAAATTATTAAGAAATAATTTAACCGGAGTTGTTAAAGTAGTACACATCGTTTACGCAAAAGCTTTTCACCGGATTCCACATTCATCGGCGTCGGCAGACCGGAGCCGGAGCCCGCGATCTTTTTAAAACCAAAACTAAGTCATGACAGCTCTCCAACAAAACAGATTCTGATTTAAAATTAACGGAATTTTTAATTTATAGTAAGAATACGGGGACTTCAAAAGTTACTGAAAGAAAAGATTTAAATCTATTAGAGAATTTAAAATATTAGGTAATGTCTTAATAAACAAATCCGAAAGAAAACATTTAAAAAGCTTTGTTTTAATTTGCTGTATGCTCGGCGAATAGACACACCTCCGAAAGATCAAACACCCATTCAATGCATATGCCGTGAGAGACTTGCTCCGATGACGTCATCACAATCGTACAAAGTTCAAAGGAGAAGCATCCCATACCAGGGGCAGCCGAACGTCAGCGAACTTGCCGATGTGCGGTGAAGCGAAATCGCCCGCGCAAAAATAAATATGGATTTAAGTTTAAAGAACATCGATGTATAAGGCAAAAGAAATAAAAAAGTAACATAATTTAAACACTGTGAGATTTCATCTCACAGTAGTATCAATAATAATGGATAATAGTTCAATAATAATTGCTGTTTTAAAATTTCTCTAAAGAAAAATGCATGGAAAAATAATAAATTTACCTTGCAGTTGGCATATTATTAAAGAAACAATCACAATTACGATGTAGAAATATACACATCTCTTACTGCAAAAAATAAATTTTTAATAATTTAAAGACTACATTACTCATCAAAACCTTCAAATTCGGAATCATCGGTATCCGAAAGAAATAAATTTAAAATGTTGTCATCCAGAACAGAATTATCATCTTCCTCATCATCAATTTCATCCTCATCAATGTCACAGTTTTCTGTGAGGATTTCACATTTTTGAAAAGCGTTTTTTATTGTTGAAACATTAACAGCTTCCCATGCCGTTTTCACTCACTGCGCAACTTCCACGAAAGATGCTCAGTGCATTCTTCCTCCACCAGTGAATGAGTGGGCATCTTGCATCATCCATTTTTCCCATTAACTACGAAGTTTACTTTTAAAGGAACGATTGATTCCGGCATCCAATGGTTGCAAGACCTTCGTCAAACCTCCCGGAATAATGGAAATTTTCGCTCCGGTAGATTTGCATTCATCTTTCACGGATTCTTTGAGATGTGCTCTCATTGAACCCATGATTAACAGAGCCCAAGGTTTAAAAAGGAATTTTTTCTTTTCCTCCAAACCGTTTTCATCCATGTTATCATGACGCTTTTGTTCATCCAACCTTTGGGGTTAACATCTATCTGACGACCACTTAGAAAATTTCCCTTAGGTAGAGTTTTACGTTTAAAAATAATCATCGGCGGCAGCTTACCACCGTCTGCAGCACAAGCCAAAATGACTGTAAATGAATTGTGTTCATGTCTTGTAGTGCTAATCTTTATTCTGCTTGTTCCAGTTTTGTCCACAGTACGATTTGGAGGCATATCAAACGGAACAGGCACTTCATCCATGTTAAAAATTTCGCCCTCTCAAAATTTATATGTAGTAATTAGGTTTCTGGTGAATTCCAAAAAATTACTTTTTTATTTTCCCAATCGTCTGGTAACATTTGTCCCACAGTGGTATGCGATTGTGAATCGATAAATGTTTTCTTCGCATAAATCGATTGCACAACGTGAGACCGCCGACAAAATTCTCAATTCCACTTATTTCAGCCAAATTTTTCGCTTTTTTTCTAATACTTTTGGTTGAAATGGGTGCTCCTTTATCTCGCTGTTCCAAAATCCAACGATGTAAATCCTCTTCCAAATTGGGCCATGCTGTTTTTCCATGGCAAAAACGTCGTCTAGAGCGACCATCTCCGGAAAGTTTTTCTTTGCTTTTCCGCAATAACCTAACATTCGATTTGTCAATGCAAAAAAGACGACCAGCCTCTCGATTGCCAACTTCTTCTGCCCTTTTTGATCACATTAAGCTTAAATTTTGCTGTATAGCTTATGCGTTTTCTCTTAGACATAATTTTTTAACTTAATAAACTTAATACTAATCTTCCACGTGACAAATATATGACGTTTCAGCTAAATGATTTTGATTGCAATTTTTGAATGAGATAAGTTGAGAAACTCTGTATTCTTCATAGAAGTATGTTGCCAAAAGACTAGAAAAATATTACTTAAAAATTGGAAGCCACTCCCACTAGCACGTACACATCATATGTGAACCAATCACAAGCAGCTCCGCGAGCAGTCCCGCAAACAGACAAACATGTGAAATGTTTACATTTTATAATTGCCGGTAAAAATTGGATATCTGACGCAAAGTTCTGCTTAAAAAGAATTTCAGCAGATAGATAATCCGCACTTAAAATTTTCGAGGTTTTTTAACAGATAATCTGCAGATTATATGCAGGAAAATACAGTATATTTTATGCATGTTCATAACTTATTATAAAAGAAATAAAGTTTTATTAAAAAAATAACTTCTGGGATAATTTATCTCTAAAAAACCCTTTTACCTTTTTATCAATGTCAATTAAATTGATTAGAAGAAACTTACAAAGTATTTTAAGTATTTGTTAAATTCATAGTTTACTGTTGCAAATAAATGTTTTATAAATATTAAATTTCATAAGAAATTTTTAATTTTTTAGAAAACAGTGTATATACATACAAAAAATAAAAACACATGTATTTTTTGTATGTTCAGGAATTATTTATTGTAAAGGGGGAAAAATTATTTAGAAAGACTGGGATAATTTATTACTAGAAATCATATTATATTTTTTATATGTCACACAAATGATTAAAACTAATAAAAAAGGTTGTGTATTGCATGATACAGGACTGTAGTATAAACAATTCAATCATATATTTTTTTAATGGATTTGTAAAAGCATGTGTAATATATGAATAAATTCACTTTGTCATCTTAAAAATAGCAAATGTAATAATTGTAAATAAAATTCTAAATAAGGTGCCACCTAGCACCTAAATTTGTGGACTGTACTTGTGATTTCAAATCCAATGATACAGGCATCCCTCAACTTACATAAATTCGCACTTATGTAAGAAATTTCAAAAATTAAATTTATGAACATACTGGCACATTTTATATGCATTTGTATACTTTTGATAATTGTTTCATAAATAAAACATGCAGATAAAAACCACAACAATAATATAGTTTTATATATTAGATAGAGTTATATTTTTATTGGGATATACAATCAAATCTTTAACAAAACAAACACAAATCTGATTAAAATGAGCCAAAAGAAAACCTCTGTTTAACCATTACAATTTTGTAAGCTGAATTCAAATCATAACGAAACCTAATTTTAAAGATTCGGTGAAGAGGAACGAGTGTATTTTTTCTTCCAGCTTCAGAGCTGTTCGTTTGATGTAGATTCAAAAATGATATAAATTAATTCATCAATGTTAAATTTAGAAATCCCATATTCCACAAGATATTTTTTATTTGAAAAGTTGTTTGTTTTTATATTTGCTCATACTTTTATAGTTTATATCCAAGTAAATACTGCTGCATGCTACTTTATTTATAAAATAATACTGCGTAAATAATGTATATGATATATGTATATATATACATAATAAATATTGCAGTTTCTGACGAAATTTTACCTAAGGAATTTACAAATTCAACTTATGCAAAGATTTACAGAATGTATCACTTATGTAAGACGGGGGATGCCTGCATATAATAAGTGGTAACTGAAAGAAGATGGTTTTGGAAGACATTTAGAAGTAAAAATATGTAGCTATTAAAAATGTTGATTGTGCAGCGACACATTCATATTTTCAATCAGTTGATGACATGTTAAGAAACATATGCAGATGGCTGCTCAGACTAAAATTTAACTTCATTAATAACCCATGTTAAAGAAATCTTTTAAAAAAATTTATTCTGCTTGATGGCTGTAACCGATTTTAAGATCAAACCTAATCATCTAGGTAAGTTCCATAACAGGGTTTGCAGCCAAATTTAGTATTGTTTTTTTTTTTTTTTTTTTTTTTTTTTTTTTTTTTATAGTGTGTGCATGGGACACACATATGCTACAGTCCTTCCAAACTTGTTCTTAGCTGCCCTTAACCTAATGAAAATCGCATTTAAAATTTTCCAGTGGGATCAGACTATCACCATTGTGAAAGTCTTAAAAATTTTCAAGTTCCATGTTAAGTTTATAATTATTGCCGAGAAAATCTGTTTTATTAATGTTAAATTTCATATTACAGCTTGAGGGTGCATGCTGTAATGACAGATGAAAAATTAGCCAAGCTGACAAAAGAAAAGGAAGTGCGTGATAGGAGGCCTATGTATCGCCCTGAACATCAGTTAGAAGAGCTGCGAAATTTGCAAAAGCAGCTGAATCATGATCGTGCTGTTTGGCAACAAGAAAAGGCTCAAAGTGAGGCTGAACTCAAAAGTCAGAGAGAAGAACTTGAAAAATTACAGGTATGAAACGTTAAAAATTGCTTTCACATTTCAATAGCATTATTACTGAAAAATTCATTGTGTATGTTATTTATTAGGTAGCATATGTGTTTGCTATCATGTGGTAAATGAATGATAAATCTGTGGTATTCTATTTATGCATATTAAACATTGTTCACTCTTTTCTTGGATAGAATGAGCTTAGAAATTTAAAATTCTTTTAAATTATGAAATAACTTTTAAGTATTTCTTAAAAAAGGGTTAGTGTTTTTCATGATTTGATTTCTTTCTAATAAAAGAGGCAGAAAAATGACAAATATGTATATGCAACTTATGAATTATTTTATAAATCTGTTAAATATATACATTGAAATTGCATATATGCTGCATTTGAATTTGCTTTCAATTTTTAGATCGACTGTTTTTATTTAAAGATTGATATGAGTAACAAAATGCTAGAAATATTCTGATTTAGCAGTACAATTATCATAGCAAGTAAGCAAGTCTATTTATGAGGATTTTGCTTTCACTTTCTTAAGTTTAAAAACTGAAATTTTGACTTTTTGTCTTTGATTATATGCATTGTATTGTATGTAAGTGTAATTCATCTGTTATTTGTTGCAGTAATTCTTGATATCTGTAATTTTAAAAGTTTTTCTAATATTAGGTTTACTCCAAGGGGATACGATTAGTTTGACTCTTAAAAAAATCATTATTTTGGTGTCTTGTTGATTTCTGCCCCGGGTAAATGTAAACATCTTTGTTGTCAGCAAAGTATACATAAAAATTACCAAAACAAATCACATAAATATCCGCAATACTTTTGAACTTTGTTCAGTAGAAATTTCAAAAATTTACAGCTTGTATTTCTTGTTAGATTCACAAAATGATTAGAGTTACACATACGACTGTTCTCCCTGCCCAAGAAGAAATGACTTGGGAATTTATTTTTTTGTGTCTGGAAATATTCTGTTTTTATGTGCATCTCTTAAAATTTCTCTTTTTATGATGATAAACTAAATTTTTTATTGGTATTTATTTCACAGGAGCAATTAAAAAGTGAACAGATGGATGTTACTCACCAAAGAGAACTTCTATATAGAAAATTAGATGCCTTGCAGAAACAAGGAATAATTTTAAGCCCTTCCCATAATGTAGTCAACTTAAATAGCTGCAGTTCAAGAGAACCTGATTCTAAAGATGATTCACATAGTGCAATTGTTTTCTTAGATGGCACACATCCTTCTTCAGGTGACTTTTCACACAGGAGAACTGTCTCTTATGATCTTGGGCACACCAATGAAGAACAAATTCCGTATGTCATTTCAGGAACTAGTTCTGCTGCTCCCTCCCATCGTATTGACTCTAAAAATAGACCTTCATTAAACATATCTGTTGCAGCTTCAAGTGGCAAAGTTATACCGCTGCATTTATCTAATAGTGCTACCAATATACAGAAGCGGCAGTCTGTATCTACACAGCCTGTTAAACAACAATTGCCCTTAAAGCTGGCAGCTAACACTCATTCTGCAAATGGTGCTACTAATGTCACTATTACAGGGCCACAACAAGTTTTGCCAATGAAACTTGCACTGGGGACTTTACCTCCTGCAATACAAACTTTAGGAACTTCAGAAACAAAAAATGCTGCACCAAAGCGATCTCATAGTGCAGCCAGTAGTCCTTCATCCACTTTAACAACTCCAGTACATGTACGCGGGGGTAGTAGTCCTGCTCTAGTACAGACAACATCACCCACTAATTCTAGTGTTTCTCCTAAATATAAAACTGAAAATAGCATCCTCCACCATTTAAAACTTGCTGCTGATAAATCAAAGAACAAAAAAGATGACAGTAACAAAGAAATATTTTGTTGAAAGAAAGTCTTCTTATTGTAGTACGATGCTGGTCATCGCACATTGAAACTCCGTACATCTTCTGTAACAACTTCATACTTGAGGTATGAATGCTTTACAGTTCTTGAGAAACACAGTGCCCTTGACATTGTGAATTTAGAGATTGTCTCTGGTACTTGCCAGCTGTATTCTTGGAAGTCAACAAATGAAAAAAAATGTAAATATTTATGAATTAAAATTACACACATTCTTCCTGCTGTATTAAAAGAGTGAGTCTTATGTAAAAAGATGAGATGTAGTTTGATTCTATGCTGTATAGCCTTATATTTATTTCTAGGGACCAATTATGTACTATATGGAACTACAAGTTGTGTGATATAGTTCCCTATATGAAGCACATTTAATTTTTTTGTACAGAATGCACACTAACTTTTTCCTAATTTATCAATTGTACATTTTGTGATTAAGTTTATATATATATTAAAGGGCTTAAGATATTCTTATCATCATTGTATTATATATATTTTTTTTCTTGTTTTCTTTTTTGTTATGTGATAAAATGTTTGTTGCAATTATTATTTTTTTATTATTATTGTTTGTCATTTCAGCCTTCAGAAATAATTTCAGCTCTAAACATTAAACTTCATTTATTTTTAAGAATCCTTATTAAACACCTCCCCCCCCCTTTTTTTTTAAGTATATAAACATCTTAGTTAGTGCTTTAAAGAAAAAAGAAATTCACTTCCATTGATAAGGTTTTTGTATGTAGACTATAAAATTTCTTCATTTATACTGGTTGGAAAATTTCTAAAAATTTCTCCTTTTTTGATTTAATTCTGTTATTTATTAATTTCCATTGATATTTCTTATTTCAATTGGCATTTCATTTAAAATAGTTTTTCTCTTTTTTTGTATGTATTTTTTTGCATGAATTAGTTTTGAGAATTTTTAGCATGAATGTATATAACATAAAATATAGTATCAAATTAATGAATTAGTTGGATTCAATAAACAAAATATATTATTTAATTGATATTAATAAGATAAAAATCTATGTACAATTAATATCTGAAGTTGCTTGCATTATAAAATACACAGCCAAATAGTTACCAAACTTGTAAAGTCGTAATTAGATTTAAAAATATTTAATAAATTATGAAATATGTTCAATAAGAGTAAAAAAAAGTAATCAAAATACATTAGAATGCACTATAAAAAAATTTAAATCATGATGTATATAGTAAACAGTCTGAAAATTATTAAAGTTATATTTGGTAATAACCTTACCAACATGTCTTTATTATACCTGAGTAAAGGCCTGCAAAATCTTCTGTTTAAAACATGCATTATGTTATTGACAGGCAATTATGAATTTCAAAATATTTTACTTTCTTTTTACTATTTATTACTACTTCTTATTAGCTTTCTATTAACTGTAGTAATAATTTTCAGGCATGTAGCCAGAATGTTCTTTTGGAGGACACTTATACCTTAAAAATTTTTCAGTCCGAGGACAGCAATTAGTAAGCTAGAAAGTACAAAACTGGAAGATTAATACCAGAAGGGACCTAATATTTATTAAATTCCTTTCGTCCTATTCCAAGGCGTTGTGTAAAAAGAACTCTTATTAACAAATTCTACTTGCTGTTCTAGCACAGTTTATTAATTTAAGTAAATCATAAAACAACTTATTATTGCAGAATTATTAGTTAACAATGAATGAGATTTAATGTGCATATACATTAAAATAATGATATCATGTAATAAAATTATTTATAAGTAACTAAGTTCAAGTGGATCTAATGTAAACATTATAAGCTATTCAAAATAAAAAAGATTTAAATACTCCTGTAGAAGCCGAAAGAATTGAGTAAATTTATCCCACTGGTGTTGAAAATATACTTAATTTTTACTTTTACTTTTATGAAAATCTCCAAAAGTATGGACATGTTGATTTGTATTGCAATGAAAGATAATTTTTCAATAGCTTTCAAAAATTTCAGATATGGCCTCAATCCCTTGAATTCCTTCCTTGGCTACATGCTTGGTAATTATATTTTCAAAAGAATTGAACCTTTCTTTTTTCATATTGCTGCATATTTTGAAATTTAATGATAAAGAAAAAAGAAATCAGTTTATGAAATTGTATTTCATCTATTAAAGTGAGTTCTTATTTTGCTTTTGATACTAGTGTTGTAAAGTTTACCCAATAAAATTTATTATTTAAAATCTGTGTATTATTACTATTGGCAAGACTTAAAACAACATTAAAAAAAAAAAAAATTATAGTTTAACTCCTTCCCTGTCAGTTTTTAAATTGGTAAATTGGCATATATTCTTTTGTTGATAATTAATATATATATATATATATATATTCTACCATGAGTTGAAACACTCCAAAAAAGATTTGTGAGAATTTATTGTGAGAGTATTTATTTAAAAACAAGGTTGAAAATATTTAACTGAAACTGATTTTTATTATGCTTTATATGTTTTGAGCTAACATATAATATTTGTAAATTATTCCAGTTTTACATAATGTAAATTAATCTTGGAAATATTTACCACCATATTGATTTTTAAAAAGTGACACTGATAAAAAAAATGTACTTAAAAACAAAATAATTTACAGAAAACATAACACAACATGTGACAAGATTCATTATCAATGAAAATTTTATAACCTGTTGCATTGGATATATGATAAACCTGGCTGTGTGATCATAATGAGGACAAACATATAGCGTACAATACTGACTCGGAAGGTGGTTAAAAATGAGAACTTAGCAATGTTTATAATAATTTCATTTTTATAAATATATACATCAAAAGTCAATAGATTTTGTGTGTTACATATAATATTCACATGCACCTTGCTATTTTGTATTGTGATCTCGATATAAAAACTCAATACATTGAAAGTTTTTAACATAAATGAAAATACAGCAGACTCACGATTTAACAACCTTCATGGGACTTCCTTAAATCAAAAGTTGATCATTTTTTTCATGCCAGTTTAATAATATCTAACATCTAATGTAATAAAAACTATTGATTTATACAAATTAAAAAATATATTTGTTGTAATTTGTCTTAATCTTTAGAATTAAAAAAATTCATAAAAATTATGGGAATATTTTTATGAGAATTAGTTTAAGCATATTACAAAATTAAAAAATGACTTACACAAGTTAATTAGCATTTTTTGAAAAATCATGTTATACTTTTGTACTTCAAAAGGTGGCTGGAAACTTCCATAATGGAGCCTTTGATCATTTGAAATGAATCATTAGAATTTTCTTCCAATAATTTTCCGTAAAGTCTTGATATCATACTTCACTTCTTTTGATGTAGTTGGTATTTCTGGAACATTGTCACTTTCCTCACCGGAAAAATTATTTGGAATTCCCTGCTCAGGATCAAATCATTTTCTGAAAATCACCCTTCAATTTCTAACTTATCGTCAATGGCAACAAAATCCTTAAATGTTAGATTTTGCATCAGATGATTGAAACCTTCAGTTTCAGTGCTCTTGGAAAGGTCGTTAAATCGAGATTTGAGTTATTTAGAAGTCGTTAAGATGAGCGATGAAAATCATTGTGAGTATTGGAAAACGGTCGGGACCTGATCCAATGGTTGTTAAATCGCAAGGGTTGCTAAATAAGTGGTTGTAAAATCACGAGTCCATTGTATCTTTCAAGCAGTAGTTGTATTTCGATAGTTAGTAAAAGTGTATGCATTTATGCATTCTAATAGTTAAAAACAAAACTGATACCGTTGTATTTTATGAAATTTGCTGGTATACATATGGAATCACAAGCATTTTGAATTCATTTTTTACTTTTTTAGAATACATTTAAGACCACAAAACCATGAATTCTTTAATAATTAACAATTAATTTTTGGACTATCAGAATTACTGTAACCTATATAAAAGAAATTGAAGTAACAACATCTGATTTTAGAACATTTATTAAAGCAAATAAATTATATAATTACAAAACTTGAACACATCATAAAAAATTGAAAATGCACAACACATTTTTGAAGTATGAATATTTCATCCTAGGGTAAAAGCATGTGTTAGTATTATAACAGAATAAATAAGTTTTTTCCTATTACAATTTATCTGAAGTACAATATACTTTGAAGAAAATTCATAATATTTATTAACTTTTGGCCTAAGCCTTTTTATGCTTAGGCTAACTCTGGGGCTTCCTTGGTGATAAAACAGCATCATATAGATTGAAATTTTTGAAAATATTCAATATTGCCTAGATTGTTTTGTTTTTTTATATATAATTATTTGTAAGGTTCCTCAATATTTCTGTTCATTTTACTTCATTTTCAATGTCTAATCAAAGTAAAATCAGAAAAATTTTTAATATTTAAAATTATTTTTTAAAAATATACAAATTATTCTTTTATAAAGTATTTTATTACATAATGTTAATAATTTTAAGACAGTCTTGTATATTGTCTTAATAATATAGGACATATTCTATATAATGTCATTACCTCTTTAGTTTGCCTTACTGTTATGTCAATGCCTTATAGTCCGAGAGGCAGCATCATGTCTTTTGCAATCAATTTTAGCCTCTATAATTTTTAGTATTTATGATAGATTAGGTGGTATAGATAACAATACTGCCAATGCACTTGTGCATCAGCAGGGGTTGTTGCCATAGCAATATGACACAGCCTGCTGCCATGCTAAATGAGTGGCAACCCCATTACTAATGTTACATCGAGTCTGAGAGTATTATCAGTAATCGGATTGCATTTCATTTCACATTGCAGCAGGATATACAATGTTGCTATGGCAACATTTTCTACTGGTGCACCAGCTGACTGTTATTTTTGTTATCTGTACGATCTAATCTATCATGTATACCAAAGTCATTGGCATAAAAATTGGTTGAAAGAAATTCGACGCTATCCCTGAGACTGTTATTTTACTTATTAGTATTGTTGGTTACTTATTATTAAAATTGGTTTCTTTATTAAAATAGTGACTTTAATTTTCATAATTAGTACTTAGATATCAAAATGATTGTACCATAGATATTTTCTGTACATATCAGATACATCAATCACCTCTATGTTTTTTCCAAAAAATAGATTAAATTGAAAAAGTTTGCATATATTATTTATTTTTGAAGCTTTAATTATGTAATTGAAAGGACATTATTATGTAAATTAAAATATTCTTAAATATTTTTCTACAGATAAGATATTTAATCCAATAAGGTTTATAACTGGATATAAGCAAATAAATTATTTTATGTATAGTAACTTCAATTGCATGCATGACCTCCAAATTTGTATATTTTATTGGTTTTGTTGATATTAATCTTATGTATTCAATATTTTCTATGAAAAAATTCATAATGAATTTATCATTATAATCAATAATTTTGTTATTTATAATTTTCAATTATCTCTTTCAAATGATTTTATTTTACTAAATATATTATGAATGTTTGTTTGTTTTTTAATATAATGAAATAAAAAGCATAAAACAAGCAGCTTGTACTTCAATTTTGCATTTAACCTAATAGATATGTACTTATAAATGTGCATAAGTGTATATGTTCACACATATCCATTTATATGAATGCATGAACACTGTGTCTTGATATTTACAATATTATAGAATATTCAATTATTTAGTTTTTCAAACAAGTATGCATTGTTTATGAAATTTAAAAGCTTCCAGTGTTGTAAAAATATTTAAGAATAACTTTCATTTATAACTTTATTATACTTAATAGTAGATTAAGCTATTTTAAACAGAAAATTTTTTAAACTTTTAGATATATTTTGATAAATCTGACCCTGTAAGCAGGATAGTTTCAGTGTTTGTTGCATAAATTACATTTTAAAATTTTGAAAAATACCTAGGTATATGATTGTAAATACAGGTAGTGATCAAACTTATGGAAACTTAACTGTTGTATAAAAAAGAATAACAAATGTTTACTTTTACATTATTTTTCTTCATAATTAAAAAGCTTTAAACAATATTATAAGAAATTGAAGCCTTAACAAAATTTAAAAAATGAATATATATTGTATATTTTTTAATTAGACTGTGGGAGATAGTTATGTAAATAGTTATATTAAGGGGGAGGGGTGGTGTTAGTGTAATACCCATTAAAATTATTTTTTTTTGGGGGGGGGGGGGGGGGGGCAGGGGAATTGACCGTTTATTTTCAAATAGAAATCAGCATTAGATTAGACAAATTTTAAACAACAAATACGATAAATATATAATTGATCTAGTCACCTGAAAGCTCAGAACAAAAAATTAATTTGTAGTTTTTCTTCTAAATGGTGGACAACATGCTGCTTGGTAATCGCGATTCTGAAATAAAGAGAGAAGATTTAAAATAATTTAATTGAATGTAGAAATCTGACAAACCACTTCATTTTCACAAAAAATCTATATCATTGTTAATATTTTGTTAATTTAATTGGAGTGAGGGGGGGGGGGGGGGGGGGAGAGGTTGCAAAATACAAGTCATGTTTCTCAAGAAAATAGGAATTATAAAAACAATCTTCCCACATTTCCCACTAGTTAATAAAACACCATTTTCACAAAAAACAATTTAAAAGTTTTTGAAGAGATATTGGTGTTTTGGCAAATAATAAAAATAAAAGTCTGTAAAGTTTTTTTTTTCTTTCTTTTTTAAATGAGCACCAAGCAAGAGGATATTGAAAAAAATGTAAAGGAACACAAGAGTCTTTTAGGCTAAAAAATGTAAAAATTGATTTTTGAAGATTTTGCATCGGCATGTTTAATTTTCTTCTATTTGAGAATGATTATTGTATTGTATGTAAATTTGTTTCTGAAGATAATAAATAAGCATAAAAGTACTGTAAAGTAGACTTTCAAAATGTACTCAGTATTATAAATGCATGTTCACTATTTTGTTTTGTTTCTCTTTATTATATATGTCAAACAACAACAAAGATATGAAAATTAATCATGTTAGATCCCTTTTCTTTTCCATTGAACAAAGTAATTCAGACATTTTTTATTTTATACCACTTTTCAGCATTCAAATCACGATTACAAAATCAGTTTCTAACATACATGCTTGAGCTTTTCAAACATTCCTTTACAGGTTCCGAAGAATTTTATTAATTTCTTTTCTTGTAAAACATAATGCATTTTTGATTATGATTAGTTGATGTTTTCATACCAAAATGAACTTAAAAGATTCAGTTTGAAAATGTTTTTCTAGAGTTTTTTTGATAGAAAAAAAATAATAAAATAAATAAAACTTCGATCCTTTGGAACTTTAATCTGAAAATTTCATCAGTAATCAAACATAACCATGATATATATATTTTATAGCAATTATTGTATCAGAAAAAATTTGCATGAGAATTTATATTTTTAATTTAATGATATAATTTAATATTTTTCAAAATACAGTAAACATATTTTTTTATTTATTATATTTGTTATGAATTTAAAAAACAAGGTTTATTCTGCTAGTAGAAATCTGAAATTTCCCTGTATTAGAATCAACTTCAAAATCTCTACTGACAACTGTTATTCTCCCCCCCCCCCCCCCCATCCTTAAAAAAAAGATAAATAAAAGAAGTTGGTATGTCTGCTTGTGTGGATTAAAATTTACTTAACTGTATCAGAAAATAGTTATTTTTAAAAGCTGTTTTCACATTTGAATTCTCTACTTTCTGATGTTTTTGCAAAATCATATTAATCACTACATGCCTGAAATAATAAGGTATTCAAGTTTTAAAGAATGTGTCTTCAATTAGCAGTTTACCATAATTAAAAATGTAGCACATTTATAGAAAAATGAGAAAAAATAAAAATAAATTTATTCTTCATAAACTAAATAGAAATGTCTGAAAAATATTAGCATATAGGAATGAAACTGATTTCGTAAAAATGCCCAGAAGGGTTATTAAATATCTAACTAACTTAGAGGCAGAGTGAGGAGGAAGGGAGGGGGTAGGTAGAATTTTGAGAATAATGGAATTTGCAGCTTGGTACATACTTGATCTGAAGCCATCCAAAATCATAAAGAAATAAATGTGAAAAAAATTAAAAAACAAAAATATGCTTTCATTAAAATTCACTAAAATGTAGGAAAAAAAATATTTTTTTTAATGCACTACTAAATTTGGTGATATGCCGCCAAAACAAATACTCATTGTTGAACCTGATAATGATTTATTTCACCGTAGAAAATCAAACTGTAATGGAATAACCAGTTTATTTAAGTAGTGTTTTTGTGATGTCTTTTGAAAACGAAGGGCGTGCTTGGCCGCAGGGCATCCCTTTGCAGCCCTTGGAATTTTTCAAAAATTTCCAAAACACATGTTTATTTTTTGAAATTTTAGTTATACTGTTGGCATGTCAAGTGCACTATTTGATTTCCATTGGTTTATGAGGTACGTTTTTTTTTTTTTTTTTTTTTTTTTCTTTTTTGCCTGCCATTGCTTCCTCCCCCCAGGGATCCAATTAAAAAAAGTTCATGTCCAATTCGTGTATAGCGGTCAGGAATACATATATATTCCAAATTTCAAAGCTCTATGTCAACAGGAAGTGTGAAAAATGAGTTGCAAGATTTGACTGTCGCATTCAAGCCGAATTGTAAGTTAAAAGAAAGCACAAAAAAATGTACTGATAGCATTAAAAATTTGAATATACTTATGAAAGAAAATTTCTACAGAATGGATGAATCGTTGTCTAAGACGAACTTCTTTTTCAAACATATAGCTGTTTTTATTTTATTTTTCTTTTCTATAAAGTAAACAGTCATTAGTTAGTTATATTTTCCATTACTTTGACCATTACCTGTGAAAATCTTTGTAGATAATCATACTGCCAAATAGAAAAATTATAGTTCGCCTATTGGCTAGTAAATTATCTTTAAATTTTCTTACTGTACAAAAGGAAATAGGTAATCTTTGGCAGCTAGACCTTCCAACTCAACAAATATGATAAATTTAGAAGAAAATAAATAGTTGATAGATTGCACCATTACATGTACTTACATCCTGTACAATTGTTACATGTAGAAATGTATCACTTAAAATGGATTCATGGATAGCACATTTGCATTTTTATATGTCTTGCACATTGTTAAATAGTGAGAAATTCTACATTTTAAGCTTCTGTAAAAATATTCAAATTGTAAATTCAATTACCTTGATATTTTTCCTTGTTAAAGTCTCTAAACATATTTTTTTCGTATGCAAATTCTCATTGGATATTTTTTAAACACTTTAGCAACCAAATGATCACTGGTAGTCAAATTTATTTTTTATAGTTTCTGCACTGAACTAACTGAGGGTCTTTTAAATTGAACATTATAAATGACAGTCGGCAGTCATTCGGCCAGAAAGCAAAGATTTCAAAGGACCACCAGCGATACAAGTGCATAATGCAATAAAATATGCATGTGACTGCGAGCGGTCAGATGGCAGACATGATTAGACTATTAGAATCATATGTGGATCACCTTGTTTAATTTTACAAAATTATTTATATTTTAAGATTATAACTAACATTAATTGAAAAAACATTATTGTTTTTTACTAGCTACTTTTACCATTAATTTAGTTGTTGGTGTGAAAGGAAGTCATTTTGTCCGTAACCAATAGTCAAACAAAAAATAAACTTTAAAATTCGATCATTAACTTCTTTTGAAATAAAGTTAGTGTTATAAGATCTAGTTTTAAACTAGTAACCAGTACATGTTAATTGCTTTTTATTAATTTCTAAAACATTATGAACAAATATTTCCATTAAACTAGTATCATTTCAATACTTATAGCTGTTTATATTGCAATTGTGATGCAATACAATTGCATCACAATTGCAATTTTGTTAATTCTTACATTTCTTACAGCATGTGAAACAATGAAATAAAAACATAATATTTGGCACCTGCTTTTTTTCTGGTTTTAAATTTCAAAATGTTATCATTAATATTTTTGCTTGAATTACTGCTTTTCCATGTCATTTTTCAAAAAATAATTTAAAAACACCCCTTATGCCAAATTAAAGTGCTATTTAAAAAATGTTGTAAAATTTATTTAACACATTGATTCGCAGCGATTGATGCAATTTAAGATGAGTTCTTGATATTTTCACTTTACTATGTCCCAAAAACATTATTTGTTGCACAAACCAAAAATACAGTGAAATATGTTTAACACGAAAATGCTTAACATGAAAAATCGGTTAACATGAAATGATATATCAGTCTGGACAATATATGATGCAATTTAATACATTTTTGTTCTTTTAACACGAAACAAAAATCATTTAACATGAAAAAAATTCACTTTTGAGCTAATTAGTTTAAGTTGAAATTGGTGAATTTTGTGTTAAAACCACTGAATTTTGAGTGAAAATTAGAGAATTTCGTGTTTTTTTGTAAATTAGCTTGTTTTATGAGCACAGTGGCTGAGGAATCGATGCAAAAACAAACTGCTATTTCGCTTCAAATGAAGATGAAGCTGCTTAATGCAATTGATGAAAAAGAAGGACAAAAACAGAAATGTGCAAAGAGTTTTGCATTGCAATTCCACATTATCAACGATAATAAAAAACAGGAATCCCATTATGTTAATGTTTGAACGCAGTATGATTAAGCCTGAGAGAAAATGTATGAGAACTGCTAAGCATGACGATTTAGAGACAGCTTAGCTTATTTGGTTCAAACAAGCTAGATCTCGGAATGTTGAAAAAGACGCTTAAAAAAAAGATGTCTGATTTTTTTCCCCAAAAAACAATATTTTGTTACTTGATTTTTATCCTAATGGATGCAACTTACTAGTAGTATAACAGGAAATCGAAATAAAATTTGATGACGTCGAAAATATTTGGGAGTTTTGTTCTTTTTTTAAGAATCTTTTAACACAAAACAAAATTTTGGTCCCTTCAGTTTCGTGTTCAACATATTTCACTGTATTTTTAATTAGACAATTATAACTGTCCAAGGCTGTAGTCTGTAAATATTTTAGAAGGGGAGGCCATGATTTTTTTTATTGTCCTTATTAAGATTTCTTTTTGTTGTTGTTTTATTGCTAATTGAATAGAAGTGAGTGTCAAGAGTCTTATTAAGCTTTAATGTGAATTCAAATAATTCAATTTAATATAATTACAAAGGAAAATGTAAGCCCTTTTCATTACAAATAAAATGATAATCTCATTTTGATGCTTCTACCGTAACGTATTGTGTTAAATGCTTTGTATTAATTTGCTAAACAAATTGATGTTTAACCCTAAGTTTGACATTTTTCAAGTATTTTATTGCCAAAATGTGTCTTTCCAGTAGCATATGCCAAAGCAGCTAATTGTGGATATTTTAAACAACTCATTACATTCTTCAAGAATTCGGACTAAACAATTGTGACAATCTCCATCAGGCTGTTATAGTCATTTTATTTTAATAGTGTTACTTCCAGAGAAAATTTGAATGAACTTTAAAGATTTCTTAGAAATTGCATTTATTTTTTCAACATACTAATGGAATTGAACAATAAAGATATGCTAGCTTAGAATTAAAATTTTTGTAATCTTGACTATAATTGATTTTCGAATCTTAATCATCCTGAGTGATAGTTGATGGCATATTTATAGTCATGCTGGCAGAAATTTTGGAGGGAGATCAAACCCTGGTAATCCCTTCCCCCCCCATTGGCTATGGCCTTGAGTTCAACATTCTTGATGTAGAAAGATATAAGGTTGGAAGTTTCAGTTCTGAAAAATTTCTATATTTATATTGTGAAACCATTATATGTATGCATTTTTTAAATTCTATGTAATACTAAAAACAATATTAAAAAAAAAAAAAAACGACTAAAGCTGTAAATATTTCGCAAGACCCCTATGAATAGTGATTTAATTTCTTAATTGTAATAGATAGAATCTTTTATTTATTTATTTATTTAAGGATTGAACAAATCTCCCAAAGTATTTTTAAAAAATTATGAAAAATGCTTCGGTAAGTGGAATTTTCATTAATTCATAATTTGGGACATAAAGAGTAAATATCTATATATGTAATAACTTGCATTTATGGGTGCATTCTGTGATATATAAAGTTGTTGGTGCTGGTAGATATCATATAAATAATTTAGCTGGATGAAATAAAGCCAGGTCCAGGGTACAATCATAGTAAATCACGTTCAAAGGAGGCCCTGGGAACTGCAAATATTGAATTATTACTTTAATTCCTACATCGTTGTAAGACAAGTAGAATATCTCAAAATCTTGGGGGGGGGGGGGGGGTTCGTACATGTTTTGGGTTTTTGATCAGCACTTGTAATATTTTCCAGCAGTGATGAACTGGAGGACTTCCGAAGTGAAGAAACACTTTTAACTTAACTGGTTTGATAGCTCTTGATTACTGCCTGGATTTGTGACATGAGCAAGTGCTGCCAAAACCCAGTTCCACCACAAATTACGCTTTTCTTGGAATCAATAAAGTTGGTTTCAATTTAACATCTGAAAGAGGGCCGAAACTAAGGTGGGGGAGGGGCAGAGGGGGCATGTGCCCCGGGCACTAAATGAAAGATTATACCTTTGGAATCGATCATTTTCTTCTGATGGACTGATGCCTTTCATTATTATGAAACAGCCGTTATAAATGAAGTGTTAGAGGAAGATGAAAGAGCAGTCGTGAAAAGTTTGAACTCTGATTTTCTGGTCAGAATGGGGGGGGGGGGGGGGGGATGGCCATAACTTTTTTAATGGCTGTTTCATAATAATGAAAGCCATCAGTCCATCAGAAGATAATAACTCGGTTAAAGCGGAAACTCGGATAATCGGAACTCTACTTTATAAGCAAACACTGTAAATAGCCGGTAGTACATGCGAATTCTTTTATGTGTACGAACTATTATTGCAACAAACGTCACATTCAATTTACATAGTTCAGTATTACATATTTTAAATTTTAAAGTAAGTCGGCCATTAGAAAATTAGTAAAATCCTCTTTGTAAATATATTTTGAGGAAGAAATGAGGGGGTGGGGGGCGCCAAAATTCATGTTTGCCCCGGCCGCAAAAAAAAAGGCTAGTTTCGGTCCTGTCTGAAAGTTATATTTGTTGAGCTCAAAAACAACTATAAAAAGGCATTTATTAGAATTAATCATTAGAGGAAGAATTTATTTAATTGAAAATTAATTTAAAATGAGATTTTATTATTTTAATACCTTCATATATATTTTTAAAAATCATAAAAAATAATGCTTAATGCTATTATACTTTACACTTTATCCCCCTCTCCCACTGAATTTCAGGACGCATCAGCCAGTCGCTCTCTCATGACAACATTTCTGTAACTCTCAAGTCCTAAAAGTTGGCTTAAAATGCTCATTTTCTGAACGATTATTTGCCTTTATAAGAAAATGGGGAGGTGGGGGGGATCTTCAGTTTCTAGGTATCTAAATAAAATGTGTAAATTTTATATTTTTACAAATGTTAATGCAATTTTTTGCATTTACGAATGAAAATGAGTTCGCAAAAATATCAGAAAAGTAGCCATTTTAGTTATTGGAACATCCTTCAAAATAAAAATTGCTCAAATGTGACACCCCCTCCTCTCCCATCTAAAGGGAGGGCTGGATCTACTCTTCATTTTCTACATAAATGTGTCATTCCAAAGCCAACTGGAAAATAAATAAAAATATATTGGGGAACAAACAGTGTGCATATTTGCTGGGAAGTTAGTGTAGTGGAAGACGGAAAAGAACTGGAATAAAGAATTGCTTTGTGCAGAAAGTGATGTAATGAGGTGTTACAAAATGGCCACTCCTACAAAATAATACTTTTAAGTAAGTAGGAAAGTTAATGAATTTTTAAATATACTATAAAATATTTTAATAAAATAAAGAAAGAGCGAACATGGGAAAAAATTAAAAATACCCTAAAAAATGAATCGCCCCCGTTTAAAATTGACCTAAAATCTCTAAAAATGAGTTTCCCCGTTTAAAATTGACATTTAAATCTCTAAAAATGAGTTTTCTCTTTCAAAATTGACCTTAAAAATCTCTAAAAATATTTTTTTTCATTTAAAATTGACCTTAAAATCTCTAAAAAATGACTTTCCCGCTTAAAATTGACCTTAAAACTTAAAAAAAAGACACTGTAAGAAAGTAGGAACTTGTATAAATGTGTCATCAATATTCAGCCTTGGAATAACACACACAGAAAATTACTTTTTTTTTTTCTGAGGTATTTTTAGAACTTATAACACTGCATATATTTCATACTGCTTTTTTTTTTTTTTTTTAACAATTTAAATACAAGGTGACGGACAAATCTTTAAAGTTTTGTAGAAACTTATTTTAATAAGTGCATTAATTGAAAAAATTACTTATGTTTTCTGAAGATGTTAATCAAAAAAATTTTTAAACAAAGCCATAGTCTAAAATATGGTGCTGACTATGTAAACAAATTATGAACTTGTTCCCATTATTTTTCCTTCAGATGAAACTCCGTATGTATCTTTTGATTGTACTCTTGTACAATTTTAGTGCCATTTCTCATTACTTTTTTCACCAGTTTTTCATTCGTGAAAGCTGTATTATTTATGCTGTCGAACTTATTCTCGTTTGGTTACATATTGTAACATTTATCGTGTTTTAAAAGTGATTGAATGTAATTTGCCTCTGTAATAAATATTTAAAGAGTCACTGGTGATGGGTAAAAATACCTTATTTCTTCTACAGTAAAGACAAAAAAAATTGTTTAATTATTTCTGTTTTGTTGTTTGATCCAAAATAAAAGTTGCTTCACAATTCTGAATTCTTCTTTATTCCTATGTACTTCATTAAAGTGTTAATGTTTGGACAAAGAATGTGTATAAGTTTTATTGTTTTCTCGTTCTGTTATCGCCTCAACTGCCATAAAAGTTAATTCATATTATTTTTATTTACTAAAAGTGCATTAACTTTCATCGGTATAAGTATATTTAAATACCTCAGGCAGAGTTGTCACTTTGTCTACTTTTTTGTAAAAAGTCCTGGACAAAAAGCCATGGGAGTAGTAGAAAAAGGAGAGTTCTACCCCAGCAGGAGGAGTGAGGAGGGAGCAAAGGAGCAACTCCTCCTCCATCTGCTCCCCCTCCGCCTGCGGAGAATGTGTGCTCTTAGAGGAGGGTTCAAAAAGGAATTTTAATCTCTAAGAAGAGGATGTAGTTTAAAAAAATTTTAGATTTTTTTTTTTTTTTAATCGAACTATAGAACATTTTGAAGATTGAAATTTTATTTTTTAGCGGAAATTTTTTTTTAAGTGAACTATAGTACAAGGGGTAATTTTTTCGAACTATAGGTTGAGGTTTTAATATACATTTTGAGGAAGAATTTAGAAAATAAATTTTGGAGTTATTTTAAAGAATTACAAAGATCCCTTTTCTACTACTTTTATTTCGAATGAGTTTAAATTTCGGAGCACTTTAACAAAGAGGAGGTATTTTTTAAAGGATAAAAATGATTTCTATTCAATTTCGAATTTTTAGTTTTGGGAGGTTGAAGTATTTTCGAAAAGAGAAAAAGATTTTTTAAAGAGATCGAAACAAATTTTAAAAAAAGATTTTTTCTTTTAGGAATTGTCATAGTTCGAAGGCACACTCTTCCTGGTAAAATTACACCCCACCTAACTTTAATTGTTAATTACTCATTAATTAATAATGTTAATAATTTATTTTCATTCAATACGAATTGTTCTTTCATAATTTTTAATTTAAAACTAAATAAATAGTTTTGATTTAATATTCGTGATTACGTGACCCCCATCCCCGTTTTTTTCAACTTGTGTAATAAGCTATTGTGATTTCATTTTAAAACCTAGAATTAGATTACTGCAAATAATTATTCGAATTTCCTATAAGGTATGAATACTACAAATATTTTTTAAACTGATTAAATATTTATGAGATGTTTATCGAAATTATATAGATATACAGGGTTGTTCAAAGATAGGTTTTCTTTTGCCATGTATCAAAGCTTTTAATCCTCCCCCCCCCCCCCCTTCCCTTCTAGTGGGTGCTTCATACTTTTATAAATAATACCCGGTTAAATTTAAATGTATGCCCTTTTTTTAATGTTGTTAATGAATTAATTAGTAAATTTTGCTAATGATGCCATGTTAGGTCTAAATTTTTCCTGTTGTTGGCGAAGATTTTAATAATATTGGGGAAATATATTTATTAATTTTATAAATTTGTAATGTCGTTGGCAAAATATAAGAACTCAATTAGATAATATTTTTAATACTGAATACATTTGTATCGTTATTCGTGAAAATTTTAATGTTATTACCGAAATATATTTATTGCACTTAATACATTTTTAATATTGTTGGAGAAATATATTAATTGAACTCGATAAAATTATAATGTTGAATATATATTTTTCATGTTGTTGACGAAACATCTGACTTTAGTTTTATAAATATTCAATATTATTCAAAATTGGTGAGTATAACATATTGGTGAATTTAATTTAGTTGAATAACTTTTTGTTAAGCTTTTAACGAAATGTGTTAGTAAATTTTGAATGCTGTAGACGAAATCACTTATTAGTTTTCGACAACGCGAAAGATACGTTTCAAATTCTATAATATGAGTCTAACGCAATTATTCCTACACATACAGGGCAGTGCAAAAGAATTTACATAAATTTCAAAAGTGTATACATTTTATTGACAGTGCAAAACTATTTTATTGTAAAAATAATTTCGTATACAAGATTTTTTTCGCCGCCTTTAGCAATTAGAATTTAAATAGCGATACTGGGATGAGCTAGGTTTTTTTTTTTCTTTCTTTCCTAACAGACGAAGAATATATCAATTACAATTCAAAGCCAGATTTAAATAAATTTTTATTAAAAATCGAATTTTTGTTTTAAAAGTTCGAGTGAACTGTATTAGAAAAATGCATATACGATTAATTTTTATACGGCATACAAATTATTTCTAGAGAAATGATAAATTTTAAGAATGCATATATAGTATTTATTTAGACAATGCATATACGAGTAATTTTCAGACTACCTGTATATTAATTATTTGGAGAATGCATAGCTTAATCATTCCTAAACTACGTTTTGCCTTTGAAAGCAATTGTAGTAAAAGATGTTTTGACATATTATTTATTTATTTATTGTTTTTTTTTGTTTTTTTTTTGTAAATATTTTTGTATATATATTGTAAATATTTTTGTAGGGTTTTTTATAACTTTAATCTAAAAGTTCTTTTAAACATCTTTATTCTTCGAATTAGAGGGTTCCGACTCGCAAAATATAATAAATATAAATGATAAAATAGAATAACAGAGATGTACATTTAATCCTCATTTAATCTCAAAAAAGACGCATGAATTTTCAAGTTCACGAAAGAAATCTAAATGATCCTATATAGATAAACAAAAATATGCAAATTGGGACCATTAGAAGTTTTTCTACTATAAAATGTGATAAATGGTTAATTGTATGTGCTTTTAACTATCGAAATTTTTTGCTTAATTGATGCATTTATTCTTCTTTAAGCGTTATATGATCGAAGTCACGGGTAACAGCTAGTCTATTATAAAGTAATAAAATGGTGAATGCAATGTCGGTTATGCGAAATATTAATATGGTGTTCAACCTTCTTACTTTTAATAGAATGCAAGCCGATTCGAGTTATCTAACAAGGGGTTTAGGTTTCTAATATTTAAGATTTTCGTATCATTTCTGACAATTATGACCCGTAGAAATAAATAGAGCAAACAATTATGAAAACTACATATTTTATACCAAGTCGCTTTAGTTTCACCACTAGGAGTTTTACTTATAATGCCTGATATTTTTCCAACCTTCTCTTAATTTGATAACTTATTGAGCCCACACTGAAATAATTTAGAAATTCAATTAATTGCTTTCCAATAAAAAAAAAAAAAAAAAAAAAAAAAGAAAGAAAAGAAAAGAAAGAAAAGCCCAGCTTGTATAAAATTGCGCATTTTGTTTAATTTAATTCAATTTTGTTTTAGGATTTAATTCAACGCCGTGCCGAAAATATTCTATTGTGTGCCATAGGTTCGCCGTCCCTGCTATAAGGGTTTTGTGAGGTGAACGAAACCTTAAAAATCAATGTCCAATTCATGTATTGCCCTCTGGAATACATATATATTCTAAATTTCAAAGCTCTATGTCCACAGAAAGTGAGTGAAAAATGAGTAACAATATTTGACAGCCACATACAAACATAATTGTAAGTTAAAACAAAGCCTATAATAAAAAGACAAATAAAAAAAGAGAGTTTAACATGAGATAGAAACAACCCAGGTTTCTAGAAGTGTGATTTCGGTAGTTTTAAGCATGCTTTGCCTGAATTAAAGTTTAACTTAATATGTGGCGTGTATAAAAATTTGTACGTAACACACAGGGCTGTACAAAAGAATTCAAGTATGTTTCCATCTATTTGTAGAAATTGCTGAAGGTGAATTTTTATAACATACTATGTAGAATCTGTACAAATCTATGGATCATATACGTAGTCGCACAAAGGAATTGGAGTACCTATCCGGCTACGGGCTTTTAACTGTTGAAATCTGGTTATCAAATGCGTTATACATTTTCTAAAATGTTTACGTAGGTTTCCTGTTCTACATTATTAAACAGCGAAGTTATGTTAAAGTATTCTGGAAGTGTAGGAAAGTGTTTCATAATATATGCTTGACACACGATTTTTCTTTTAATGAAGTTCATAAGTCTGTTACCGCAATGAAATATGGACAAACATTTTAGTATGCTTATTATCAAAACTGACAATGTATGGGTCAGGTATTAAAAATTTGGCATCGAATATGCAAAAGTGAATATTTTATCAATACATTTATTAATCCATGTTTTATACAATTTTATTTATTACAAATTAGAAAGTTATAAAGCAGTTATAAAGAAGTTTACAAAGAAACAACGAAAGTTGGAGGAAAGGAAGTTGAAAGAAACAAACTCATTAGTTATTAAGAAGTTTATAACAAGTTAAAAATTACTGTAATAAAAATTTCGTGACATTTTATTCTTTATTACAGTTGGTGCAAGAATGAAGTTCTAATGGAAATTCCATATTCAAAAACATAAGCGGTTGTTGGCACATTTCACTGATTGTCCATAGTGTAGTGGTAAAGCATTGGACTTCCACGCAGAAGATCCTGGGTTTGAATCTCTCAGGCGGAACTTTAAAATTTTGATTTTTATTATTATTACACTTTTTCAGATGGATTTAATTAAAAGAAAAGTCCTTTTTTTTGGCCATTTTATTTTTTGGCACAGCGGTAATTTTTAAAATCTCTTTTTTTTTTTTTTTTTTTTTTTTTTTTCAGACAGAGAAAATTTGGAATTTCAAACTTTTCAATTTGTTTCTTTTCTCTATAATACCACCCATTTACATATTTTTGTATGCAGTAGTTCTCTTAATATTAGCGAAGAAAAGACCTATGGTCACAAAAAAATTCACGTGTGGCAGCAGTAACAGGATTGGTTACTTTTTTATTAAGAATAGAGAGATTTTTCATGATTTTGAGATGGTGATATAATGAGACATTTCATATGTGACTTACTTCAAAATGAGATTTGATGTCATAAAGTTTTAAGTTATTATCCCATGAGTAGTAGAAAAAGGAGAGTTCTACTCCAGCAGGAGGAGTGAGGAGGGAGCAAAGGAGCAACTCCTCCTCCTCTACCACCTGCACCCCCTCCGCCTGCGGAGAATGTGTGCTCTTAGAGGCGCGTTCAAAAAGGAATTTTAATCTAAGAAGAGGGTGGAGTTAATTTTTTTTTTTTTTTATCGAACTATAGAACAAGGAGTCATTTTGAAGATTGAAATTTTATCTTTTAGCGGAAATTTTTTTTAAATGAACTATAATAGTACAAGGGGTAATTTTTTCGAACTATAGGTTGAGGTTTTAATATACATTTTTAGGAAGAATTTAGAAAATAAATTTTGGAGTTATTTTAAAGAATTACAAAGATCCTTTTTCTACTACTTTTATTTCGAATGAGTTTAAATTTTGGAGCACTTTAACAAAGAGGAGGTATTTTTTAAAGGATAAGAATGATTTTTATTCAATTTCGAATTTTTAGTTTTGGGAGGTTGAAATATTTTCGAAAAGAGAAAAAGATTTTTTGAAGAGATCGAAACAAATTTTAAAAAAGATTTTTTTCTTTTAGGAATAGTCATATTTCGAAGGCACACTCTTCCTGGTAAAATTACACCCCACCTAACTTTAATTGTTAATTACTCATTAATTAATAAAGTTAATAATTTATTTTCATTCAATACGAATAGTTCTTTAATAATTTTTAATTTGAAACTAAATAAATAGTTTCGATTTAATATTCGTGGTCACGTGACCCCCCTCTTTCTTTTTCAACTTGTGTAATAAGCTATTGTGATTTCATTTTAAAACCTAGAATTAGATTACTGCAAATAATTATTCGAATTTCCTATAAGGTATGAATACTACAAATATTTTTTAAACTGATTAAATATTTATGAGATGTTTATCGAAATTATATAGATATACAGGGTTGTTCAAAGATAGGTTTTCTTTTGCCATGTATCAAAGCTTTTAATCCCCCCCACCCCCCTTCCCTTCTAGTGGGTGCTTCATACTTTTATAAATGAATACCCGGTTAAATTTAAATGTATGCCCCTTTTTTTATTTTGTTAATGAATTAATTAGTAAATTTTGCTAATGATGCCATGTTAGGTCTAAATTTTTCCTGTTGTTGGCGAAGATTTTAATAATATCGGGGAAATATATTTATTAATTTTATAAATTTGTATACGAGAGATACGTTTCAAATTTTATAATATGAGTCTAACGCAATAATTCCTACATATACAGGACAGTGCAAAAGGATTTACATAAATTTCAAAAGTGTATACATGTTATTGACAGTGCAAAACTATTTTATTGTAAAAATAATTTCGTATACAAGATTTTTTTCGCCGCCTTTAGCAATTAGAATTTAAATGGCGATACTGGGATGAGCTAGTTTTTTTTTTTTTTCTTTCTTTCTTTCCTAACAGACGAAGAATATATGAATTACAATTCAAAGCCAGATTTAAATAAATTTTTATTAAAAATCGAATTTTTGTTTTAAAAGCTCGAGTGAACTGTATTAGAAAAATGCATATATGATTAATTTTTATACGGCATACAAATTATTTCTAGAGAAATGATAAATTTTAAGAATGCATATATAGTATTTATTTAGACAATGCATATACGAGTAATTTTCAGACTACCTGTATATTAATTATTTGGAGAATGCATAGCTTAATCATTTCTAAACTACGTTTTGCCTTTGAAAGCAATTTAGTAAAAGATGTTTTGACATATTATTTATTTATTTATTGTTTTTTTTTTTTTTTTTTTTTTTTTTTTTTTTGTGTGTGTGTGTGTGTGTGTGCGACTAATTTTTTAGACCACGACTATATTATTTTTGGATAATACCTTTTTGAATAATTTCTAAACTAATGATTAACTAATTTTGGAGACTAAATATAGTTTTGATTCATTATTTTTCTTTAAGGTGTGTATCCTAGACTGCCTCATTGAAAACATGATATAGGCTACAGAATTTTCAAGACTGTATGTTAATTGGAACAGTTATAATTTGAAAACAATCTAAGTAAATCATAGTGTATGCTATTATAGGTCAATTGAAACATTAATATTTTATGCTTTCTTCATAGATTTTTGAACTAGGATTATTTTTAATAAAATTCAAATCTAAGAAATTTTTGGAGATAAAACAAAGTAATTTAGACAAATCCTTTACCTAATAAAATAAGTTTCTGAAAAAATATTTAACGTGATTTATTTTACTTGACTATTCTGCGAAAACAATGTATGAGACTTTTGTTTCGCGAAAATTAATATTTCTAATACTATGCTGGAAAATAAATATTAGTATATTCAAAATAGAAATAACATGTTCATAGATTAATATTAATAAATTTCGAACCTGCTTGAAGGTTATTCCCTGACAAAAATTAAAACATATAGTATACGCAGTTTTTATTATACTCAAGGGAAATTTAATTAATTTTAACGGAAAAGAATAAACACCTATTAATACCTAGTTTTAGCTGTATATTTTTAATATTAAATCGAAATATAAAAAGGAATGACAGTACCTGTTAATATTCCATGTCTTCTCGTATGACCATCCATGTTAGAAATCACGCTTTAACTATACTGCTTATTTCATAGCCTGTCCGAACACCTTGGTTATCTCATACCTCTTTGTCGGAACATGCATCTACAGGTATGTTATCTCAAAGATCAAAAGCGCCGCAAATGAGCGGTCCCTTTCAATAGATAAAAGAGATATGCGGATATTTTTCGAATAACAATTAGTACAGTCTGTCTCAATTACAATATATCTTTATTAACAAATTCTTATACTTTTATGAACATAGGATAGATAGGAGTTTTATTACCTAAATTTAGATTTTAATAACAATGTCAAATATACTATTCTGAAAATCTATGTATTTTTTTTAACATAAAGTTAGCCTTTTACCTAGTTTTTAGATGAAATCACTATTAGATCTATTACTTTTTAAATAATTTACAGTTAGGCGGTACATTCTGTACATGTTTTATCCAAGAATACTTTTTTCCAAACATGCATCTACTTAACCCAATACCCCCCCCCCCACCCCTCATTTAGCCATGGCCTGGTTGGCCTATGCGGGAATTAGGCCCTGATTTTAGGGGCAGTACACTAACCACAATGGACTTATTAATATTAGCGAAATGAAACTTTGACATTTGAAAAGCAATTTTATTATTATTTGTAAATTTTTATTATTATTAGTGACACAAATTTTAAACAACTTCAGAGAGGAAGAAAGTGACCCGAATTATCGATTTCATACAAGATTTCATACAATTTTTTTCAATCACCTCGTCTGGTTCGAGAGGTTTCGAACTCACATAATCAGACTTTACATTTTAGGCTGAGCCCGATTAAGATTGCAGGGGGCCCCAAGGCCCAACATCTTTTTGCCTGCCCTTCCCTCATCCATAGACCCAAGGACCTGGTTGGCCTATGCGGGAATTAGGCCTCGATTTTAGGACCCAAGGCCATGGCCTGTGCGGGAGTTAGGCCCTGATTTTAGGATCCAAGGCCATGGCCTGGTTGGCCTGTGCTGGAATTAGGTCCCGATTTTAGGACCCAAGGCCATGGCCTGGTTGGCCTGTGCTGGAATTAGACTCTGATTTTAGGGCCAATACACTAACCACAACGGTTAATTGTGTTTTTGATGGCTAATTATCATCACGAGGGATATAGGCCCTAAGGGAGTAGTGCCCTACGTGGGGGTCTTTCTAAGGGAACCTAACCCGTATTTACGTTTGGAAAACCAAGGTTCGAAGAAAACCACGAAAACTCCGAACGATTAGGCCGACGGGCGCGATTGGGATCGAACGCAGCACCTCCCGTCTACCAGCTTCGAGGTTGGAACCACTCGGCCACTGGTGGGGCCTAAGCACAGTTGATTAGTCACATGACTTTTATCTTTTAAGTTTTTGGGCTAGTTTCTCACACACTTATACAGAGTCTATATTAATTTTAGGAAAGTATTGTTAATTTTCTACTTTTTTAGTTTACTGGGTTTAAACAAACCCATTTTAACTCAAATAACCTAGTTCGACTATTCAGATTTTTTAATATACACTAGGTAACATTCGGTAACGTCCCTATATAGTTTGAAACATTGGTCAGATCACGTGACATTAATGTTTTTAGAAATAATAGATAATTAATTTGATTGCAACTTTTTGTCAAAATTTAATGAACTCCTTTTAGGAAAATCCTTATTAACCATGTTATTTTTTTTTAATATCAATCTCCCACTCGACATATCCCTCAAATGATGAATCAATAATTAACTATAAAAACAAACAACACTCTTAAAATTAACAAACGAATAACAAAAAGAATTTCAACTATCATATAAAAATTTCACTATTGTAAGAAAAAAAATATATTTATAAGTTAGTACCCATATAGCACATTTACCTCCCCAGGACATCCCCAGGAAGATTTACAATAAAACACCATCATCCCACGGGCATCCCTGAGGATGCAGAAATTTGTCACCAGGAAGTCCTCAGGAACAGAAAATGTCCGGCCTGCAGCATCCTGGAGAGCTCCCCAGGACCTCCTTTAGGATCCTCCCTGGGAGGTTCTGGGGAAGATGTTAGGAAGTGATAGTGGAGGACTTTGGGAAACTTCAAGGTCACTTAATATGCCACAAAAAATTTTGAAGCTATAGATTAAAGTAATTAATGTAAAACAATTTAATTATTTTTTAACTAATTATCAGACAGTTTCACATGTAACAGACATTACAATTATCAAGCACGCGCACGGAATTATATGAAAAACTGTTGGGAACAAATTTCTTACCTTCATTCTACCTTCCGGGTTTGATCCAGGGTACTTACGAACACGAGACGCGCGCTCTATCCATTATACTACAGGGCCGTTGAATAAGAAAAGTTCTAAGGTATTCATGTATTTTCCCCCTCTTTTGAAACTAAAAATTAGAAAATATCCATATTTTATGTGCTACATATAAGCCGGAATTATCTAACTTTTATTGCAAATTTAAATGCGTAGCCTTTTGTATATATTCAATATAAATTTAAATTCATAAGTAAAAAAAAGGCTTATCAATAATTATTTAAGATAACATAAAGATCTTTGAATTTTCAAATTCCTACATGAAATTATATTTTTAAATGACAATAATATTGTCTTAGCTTTTCATATTTAAAATCCATTGAAATCATTCTATACTATTTTTCATACAATTAATGATGCTAAACGTTTCTGAGTATCTTGCGATATAATTTAATTTTAGTTAATGAAAATAATATTTCCAGAGATTTAAAATGCAAAATATGGATACTTTGATTTAAAATATGAATTTTTTTTATGATTACTAAACTTTAAAATTCCAATTCAAAGAATTCGTTCAAAGCAAATACTTTTTTATTTCTCCCTTTTTTTTTTTTTTTTTTTTTTTTTTTTTTTTTACAGAAAAGTTTGCTTTACGCTTGGTAAAAAGCGCACTTATTAAGCAAATTTTTGAAAAAAAACATTACTTTTTTCTCTTTCTTTTTTAAGATGGGGGGGGGGGGGTTAAACATTATTTAAACCATGTTTTTGGAATTTCTACACTGATTTCTGAACGCATAATCACAAATCAATTAATAAGAAATTATTAACTGTTAAGGGCGTATTTTAAAAATTATATTTTACAATTCATTTTTCTATTTATAATCTTTTTTCTACTTTTTATTCTTTAAAATACTTCATTGCGATTTGGCATATTTTTGTGAGCATTTATTGACGCATCATTAATTTCATTGTTTTTCGAACTCCCATACAGTTGTAGGAGTTGCAGATGTTTGGTGATTTACCACCTGTCGCGGGCGAATTGAAAAATGCTTTAAAATCAATTTTTTATTTTATAATAACGTTATAAAAATTTTAAAATACTATATTGTCATCAAAAACACATTTTTTTGTGCAAACTTGTAAAATTGTATCATATCAGGATCTGAAATGAAAATAGATTGCAATATTCCATCATTACAATGAACAAACAGGTTACATAAAAATAGTTACATAAATAGTTACAAAAAATGTTACATAAAAATAGAAACTATTAATGAAGTTTATGCCTGTTACAAAACTATTTTATTTTCTTACTGTAATAAAGAAAACTAATTTGCAGTTAAATCTCTATTTAACGACCTTTAAAATCGTGTGAAAGCTTTCTGTTCATAAGACATTCATTATGAACCATTTTTCCTTTAATTAACGATGTAAAGTATTTTTAGTGATTTCTTGAAATGCAATTTAATTTTAGTTAATAAAACTTACATTTCAGGCTTAAAATGACCAAAAGTACGAATGCTTTGATTTAAAATATCAGATCTTTATTTTATAAGCAAATTAGTTTGTATAAATCCCAAACTAAATAAATATTTTTTTTTTTCTTTTTTTAGAAACCTTTGAATTAAAAAATCCTCTTTAAAAAATTTTCACAAATATGGACAAACGCCTTCGCTTAGTTATTTCAGAAATGGGTTTTGTTCAAATTCTTGCAAGAACACTTTTTTTTCTCCTTTCAAAAACTTTCTTTCGCAGGTATTATGTACTTGCAGCAAGCATGCACACACATTCTCAGCTGACAAAAGTGATAGGGGGCGGATCCGCTCTATTCAGAGTCAACTGGGAATCCAGTTATAATAGTCTCCCTGACCCTTAGCTATGGAATATCTCAGAGAAAAGATACTTGAAGAGATATGAGAAGTCTGTTGGGCATATGCATGCTAAAAGAATGGAGTTAGTTCCATGGCTAAAAGAGAAAAGAAGTTCCGTCAAAATTAATGTTTCAATGTTTCGAAACTAAAAATTTGCTAAATAGGAAATATGTTTCTTAAATAGAAGTTTTAACTCTCTCTATATATATATAACGCAAAATACCTCTCAGTTTAAAATCCTGCAGAAATATTTGTTATTTAGGAAGAACAGATGAATATTTATCTATATTTTCTGAATCTAATAATGTTATTTATATTTCTGAAGTTCTTTAAATGGAGACTTCACTTTTATTATTGAGGGGAAAAATAACATTATGTATGGCAATTTAAAAAAGATAATAGAAAAATGATTAATTAATATGTCAAACTTATATTTAATAAATAAATTAAAGATAAAATAAAACAAAATATCGTTAAACCTCTAGAACTGACACTTCTATTTATTTAACATTTTCTCATTCCCAACACCTGTATAAAGTATATCAAATGAGCTTAGCTTAGCAGTACTTCCCAGGCCTGGGATAATAATCTGAATTAAACCTTAATTTTGCATGAATTTATATCTTTTAATCGATTTTGTAAAAATGTATTTTTTATAACAGAAAATCTTTGCAAAAAAAAAAAACTCGTATGGGGAGGTGGGGGGGGGGGTGCGGCTCAATATTTATATATTTTTAAATGAAATGTGACATTTTAACGTGAATTGTATTCACTTTAAGTTGGTGTTATATGCTGAAATAAAAATGCCCTTTTCTCATCGCGACAGTTTTGTCTGTTTTTTGTTTAAATGCAGCGTTTGATAAGTATGTTAGCTAATTTTCAAAACATGAAAAATCTTAGCCTCAGGTGCAGCAGGACTCGATTTAGACTATTTTCACAAAAAAATTTAGACGGCTGCTTACAAACAAACACACGGTAAGGATATATTATTTTCTTTGTATAGATATCTTTACCTCTAAATACCGGAAAAATATATGGTCCAGAACTGTCTTTCATTTAGAGGTTTTAGTGTATTGATTTAGAAACTTATTATTTGTTTAATTTAAACAAATTAAATTAATTCCTTAATTAATAAAAAAATAATAATAATAAAAAAGAAAAATGTGTTATGTTATTTATTGAAAATTAATAAAATACTGATAAATGGACAAAATGTGCTTTAAAAGACATATAGTAATTATTATTTAAAATATGAATTAACTGAAATATTGAATTAAACATTTTAATTTAACTAAAATGATTAAAAGCTATTGCAATAATTAAAAATAATTACAATTTATTGACAATTGTCTAATTTGTTAAAAAATAATAAATCGAATAATTAATAATATGAAACAAACTCATTAAAAATCGATCCCGATCAAATTGAATTCACTTTATTTTAATAAAAAGCAAGGAAGAACAAGCGTATTGTACTCCAGAATCACTCATGAGATGGCGCCAGCACTGAGACTTCCTAAATATACTTCCCCAGGAATGATTTCCCAGGTACTTCCCCAAGAACGACTGCCTAGGTACCTCCCCAGGCATGGCTTCCCAGGTACTTCCCCAGGAATAGCTTCCCAGGTATCTCCCCAGGACTGACGTCCTTGGACGTTACTCCATAGGACGTCACTGGGAGCTCACTCCTGAGGACATCTTAAACGTCTATTCCTCAGGACGTCCCTATTTTGTCATTTTAGTATCAGGAGGAATTCGGGATGACTTGGAGCTCCTGGGGAAGCTTTCGGGAGCTTTCGTGCTATATGGGTAAAAGTAATTTATTCATTTCATACCTTATAGTTTTTGAGAATTATCGTCTCAACGTACTAGTGTACCTTATGCGTATATGCATACTTATAATACATATGCGTATGTATATGTTTACCATTTAATGGTTTTGAAAAATGTTTTGTAAACAGTAAAACTGAACTCAAAAATAAATTTAAAAATAACAACTAAATAAAAAATGTTTTTAAAAAATGCATAATAATAAAAAAAAATTTTAACGAATCACAACTTCATAAAAAAATATTGCACGAAGATAAAAAAGTTTAAAAAAATACAAACGAAATAAAATTTTTTTTTTAAAAAATTTACATGTTAATAAATAAAAGTTATTATAAGTTAATTATAAGTCAATAAAATTTTTTAAAGATAATAAAAAATTTCTAATGGTTATAAGTTATCAAAACAGTTTTTAATCGTTTGCAAGTTAATAACATGTGTTCGACAATATATATGCACATTCATATATGTGTATTTATACCAATGTATGTATATTCAGGCATACTATTTACAAGTAATATCTATGTGTGTGTAAATATACCTGCGTAAAATATTCATAAAAAATATTTTTTTAAAATCTACAAGTTACTCAAACTCTCTTTTAAAATGTACTAGACATACCTGTCTTAAGTATCGAATAAATACATCCTAATCGAAAGTTAATGAAACGTTTGAACGAAATTAACAAAACGTTTTCAAATTATTTACAACTTTAGAAAATATGTGTATGTGTATGTACGTGTGCTTATGTACGTATACGAAAATTAATCAAAAAATTTCGAATATCTACAGGTGAGTCGAAGTGTTTAAAAAAAATGACATTATATATTTATACATGCGTGTTTGTAAAATTTGAATGTTTTGACTTACGACCGAATACATCCAGCCAATCAACCTGTCTACGCACCTCCTAACCAACTGTTTAACTTAGCAACCAAATATTTTACATGTGCACATGCGCAGAAACTTAATTGATGACGTAATAGAAAAATCCGTAATATATTATTTGTTGAAATAGACTATTACATATGATTTGATAAATTAAGAAAACATTGAGCTAGGGTGCAAACTTTGACGATAATTCACTTATATGGTATTGGATGTCTATAGAAATCAACCTAGTGAAAAATTAATTACTAAATTCTCACATTAGTTTTCAATTTAAATAACTTGTAATATTGTCTTGTTAACTAGAGTTGCCACTTAAAAATTTCTTTTATGGATTTACTATGATAAACAACTTATCTGACTAACCTTTTACTATTTTCAGTTCAACTCACTTTTGTGAGCTAAACCTACAAAGCTTACAATTCTACTATGCAATTAGTTTGCTATTTCGAATTTTGGTTCTTTAGTTTTATTATTAGTATTTGAAAAATAATTATATACTCTAACATAATCATTTTGAGGGCTTCAAATTCTAACTTCTAACAAAATCATATTTCGCACTTATCTACTATACCAGCTTCTTAAGCTGGGATTACAGTGCCTCACTTAAGATCAGCATGAGACTTACGATATATAAACAAAACGTAAACGGCATTACAGTGCCTCGCGATCTTACGACAGCTTGGAAGCAGCCGTAAGTTAAGACGCAAGTGGATGCGCGCGCAACCAAAACAAATGTAACTGCGGCCTCTGATTGGTTGACTGCAGGAGGACTTACGCTGAGGCACCGTAATACGAAGTTACGACTGATCGCAGGAACGCCTATCCTACGATCGAGCGTAAGATACGGTAGAGCGAGGCACCGTAATCCCAGCCTTAAAAGCACGTCTATCTCATAGCACGATTTGTGGTGAAATGCCAGTTTCTTATCACAAAAACCGGATATCAAGTGGTAGAGGGTGGATCACGTGACTGCTTCCTGATATAGGATTGGCTGATAGCGATTCCTTCTAAGTGACGTCACTCGACGATAAGAACATCTAGATAAGCAACATTCACGCCATTTTGATTACTGTTTTCGAATGAGTAGTTCTGTTCACTTGTCTAAACTTGTCTGCAGCTTCTTTCTTAGCTAGTCTAAAATGTGAGTTTATTCATGAAATCGTTAGAGATATATATTTTTAATTACTATACTTGATTAGATAATTTAAACCACCAATTGTTTATTGTAATCAGATCATTTGCATTAATTGAATTTTTATAATAATTAAAATAATAATTGATTTATTATTTTATAATACATTGTGTGGATTTAAGAAATAACTTAATTTTCGTATGAAAGCGAAAAAGAATATTTTATCATAGGCTTTATATAATATATAATTCAGCTGTGTTTGTATATATCCTATTATTTAACAACATTTATATGAAATAACTGAACAATCATTTTATAATATATACATATGAATAGTATACTTATCTATTGTTTATTATTGAAATCAAATCATTTCCGTTAATTGATTTTTATAATAATTGAAATAATAATTGATTTATCTATTTATTATTTTATAAAACATAGTATCGATTTAAGAAATAATTTTCTTATGAAAGCGGAAAAATAGGTAGATTAATCAATGTCTGTTGTTATAGCATCAAATCGATTTCATATGTGTCTATCCGTGTGTGTGACCGGTAAACGGAAAAAAGGTGACAGGAAAAAACGGGACCGGAAAAAACGTGACAGAAAAAAGAAGAGCGGAAAAAACGGGACAAGGAAAAAACGGGACACGGAAAAAACGGGACCGGAAAAAACGTGACAAGGAAGTGTTAAATATTGAACTTGTCGATAAATAAATGTTAAAAACTAATCTAATGTTTTTCCACTGTCAGTTTCTTACAGCGTAGGGGGGGGGGGGGGGCACAGTTAATGGGTGAGTTAAACAATTCTAAGATTTGGTCCAAGAAAACAAAATTTTAACATTTCATTGAGAGAAGTTTAACATGACTTCTACAAGGGTCAAGCTGGTGCTTTCTAACGGGGAGGGGGGGGGGGATTAAGGAAATACAATTTATAGATTCTTTCAACTGCAGATTCGCGAACTCGAATCCAAATATTTTTTGTCGATTTCTACGAATGCTAATATTGAAAAAAATTGAAAATTCGCTTACGATAATTCTAATTAACATCACTACTTGATATTTGATATTCGCGAACGGTAATACCAATATTTTCCGTTGATGTTTAAGAATGCTATTATAAAAAAAATTCCTGAATATTCGCATATGAAAATTCACATTTACACTACTACTTAATTTGGATATTATGTGAATAAGAATGCTCTCCGTTGATAATTAGAATGCAAATATTGAAAAATGTTGTGAATGTTCGCATACGAGAATGCTCGTTTACATAACAACTTGTTTTTCGACCTACGCATGTATAATATCATATAAAATTTATTTTATTTATTTTTTAATTTTAAAGAAGTTAGTTATAATAGATTCGATTGGAAAGTTTTATTTTTATTATTTTTATTTTATTTAACGCTATTTGAATTTTTTGTTTATTAACATAAAATTATATTATTAATAATAATAATAATATTTTTTAGTCTTTCTGAATCACTTATCAATTTATAATTTTTTATGTCCCGATCAGTGGCATTAGTATTTTCAGATATTAGCAGAACAAATAAAGAAAAAATAATAATAAATATCTTTGTTAAGATATGCCTAAAATTAGAAATTAGCATAGTTTGTTACTTTTTTTTTTTTTTCTTATATTGAGCAATTGATTGAAGTCAAATTTTTTGCAATTTTTGGTTTCATCATGGATATTTTCATCATTTCCAGATATATTATTCTAAACATTTAAACTAAACAAAATAAATTAAAATAAACATTTCTATAAGATACTGGAATCACGGAAAAAAAGCGCACGTAGGAAAAAACAAATCGGATAAAAGACCACGGGAAAGTATTCTATTTATTAAGTTGTATACATAACAGAAAATATAATATGAAGTTTGTTTTTTAAGGAATTTAATATATATTTTAAAAACACAGTAAACCTTATATATTTTTTAACGACATGAAGGCCATATTTAAATAAACAATTAAAACTAAAGTGCAGTTTTTCCATGTCAGCTTTTTACAGCGTAGGAGATGGGGGGGGGGGGGGAGGTACTGAGTTAATGGGTGAGTTAGACAATTCTAAGATTTGGTCCAAGAAAACACAATTTTGACATTTCATTAAGAAGTTTAGTACGACTTCTACAACGGACAAGTTAGTGCTTTCTACGGAGGGGAGGGGGGGGGGTATTAAGGAAATACAATTTATTGATTCTTTCAATTCGCTATTGATAGCTTATATATAAGCAAAGATGTTTTATATATTTATAAAACTTTAATCAATAATGATTTTTGGGTACAGTGGACGACGGAGGGGGAGGGAAAAATTACGTACACAGCTTATAAAGGGAATAAAATAAAGACGAAGAGAGGAGGCATTTTCTTTAGAGGAATTTTTTCATTATACTGCCTTTTAGCTCGCAGGCTATCAAAGCCCAAGGGCTAATGAGCACGCAGGTTCTGTATGTATGTATGTATGCACTTACGTCTTATGTACGTAACGCGATAACTCTTGACAGAAATCCGATTTGCTTCATTTTTTTCCTCTGTTCATTCTGATAAGGCGATTCCCTAATTAGTTTTGGGGGTTATTGGTTAACAGTAAAGGCTACTCCCCACACCTTAATTTAGATAAATGGGTTTTTCATGCAGAATTATTCGATTTGCTCCAAATTTGGTATACCGATTTATTATATTAAGGAGCTTCCATGATTAGTTTTGGAGGATCATTAGTTAAATATAAAGGGGGGAAAGGGGGCTAGACCCCCTTAATTTAGATAAATGGGTGTTTCATGCAGAGTTATTCGATTTGCACCAAATTTAGTACACCGGTTTGTTATTCTAAGGAGCTGCCTTGATTAAATTTGGAGGTTTATTGGTTAAGTATGCAGAGGGGGGCTGGGGCTAGTCCCCCTTAATTTAAATAAATGGGTTTTTCATGCAGAATTTTTCGATTTGCTTCAAATTTGATATATCGGTTTATTCCGATATGGCGCTTCCTTCATTAGGTTTGGAGACTCGTTGGTTAAATTTATAAAAGGGGGGAAAGGGGGGCAAGTCCCCTCTTCTTAATTTAGATAAATGGATTTTCATGCAGAATTATCCAATTTATTTTATTTTTTTCTAAGTTCATTCTGATAAAGCGCTTTCCTGATTAGATTTGGAGGTTCATTAGTTAAGTATAAAGCTTAATTTACCGATATGGTTTTTTCATGCAGTATTATCTGATTTGCTTCAAATTTAGTATACCGGTTTACTATGTTAAGGAGCTTCCCTGATTAGATTAGGAGGTTCATTGGTTAAGTACAAGGGGGGGGGCGGAGGCTAACCCCCCCCCCTTCATTTTTTTTTGAGGTGCATATTCTTCGAAAGATATATTTTACAAGATTATATTATACTCTTATATTTTACAAGAAAACCCTATTGTTCCGTTTGCTCCTATGTCCCATTAGCCCCCAGTCTCCCCTATATGTATTTTTCCTCAATATTTGTTATCTGGATTTTTTGTTATACTGATAGCATGAACTACGGGTGACATGAACAAAAATTTAATTCCCCTTGAGGTTCATGTTAACGAGGTTTGACTGTATTAACTTATCTTTATGTACCTAAACTTAATTTGGTAGGCAGAAAAGAAACCGCATGGGAAAATTAAGATTTATATTTCGGATCAATTCTGTGGAAACAGATCGAGAAAAAATTCTGGAAATGTTCATACATATAGGAATAAAAAATATTTCGTAATCGTATTAGCGAACGTGGAAACGGAAAATATGAAACTTAGCAATTAAATAATACATTAACCCTTTATGTGACGACAGTTCTTCAAAATACCATTAAAATAACTGTTTATAAAATTCATTTAATACATCGATTAGTAGTAGTACAGTTTAGAATGAGTTACAGACGCTTTACTCTATCATGTTAGAAAGCATTATTGGTTGCACAAAACAAAAGTATTTTTAAAATGATGATTTCTTTGCCTTTGCATCTTTTCAGCTTTCTTGATGTTAAAAGATTGGGGGGGGGGGGGGATTCTGTTGTAAGAACATGACATTTGTACATTTTCTAAATCTACAACAAGGTTAAAACAATGTGAGTTCTTAAATTATTGCCCCTCCAGTGGCCGAGAGGTTCTGCTCTCGAAGCTGGTAGTCGGAGGTGCTGGGTTTGAACCCAATCGCACCCGTCGGCCCAATCGTTCGGAGTTTTTGCGGTTTGCTTCGAGCCATGGATTTCCATGCGTAAATACGGGTTAGGTTCCATTAGAAAGACACCCAAGGAGGGCACCCCCACCTTTTGGGCCCATATCCCTCGTGTTGATAATTGGCCGTCATGAACACAACGAACCAATCTCTTAAATTATTATACATCAATCTGCAATAGTTAAGCAAAAAATAATTCAGTCTTTAAACTTGTGAGGTCTCTAGAAATTTAGCCTATGGCATTTCAGGGAATATTTAAAAAGGATAAATACAGCTGAGTATTTGTTCCAATAATCCGGTTCAAAGTTATTCATTATACGCTATCTCAAATTGTGTGAAATATCTAAAATCAACTCCATTACCTATTATTTACATGAAAATATCTCATAAAACACGATGGGTGGCACGTAAAAAATTCACAGAAGAAACAACCCTTTTATTATACATTATTCGTCTGTCAGATTAATATCATTCAACAAAAACCATTCTGGAAAACTAAGGTTTATCTTCTATCACTTTCAAATATGTATATTGAAGTGAGTTGTAAAATTCCAATGTATTTTTCATCAACATAATACCTGTCTATCATTCTTTTAAAACTACAATCTGCAAAACGCCTGTTACAATCAAATAGAAAGCAAAATATTTTGAATGATTGTCAATCAATAATAAGAGGAACCACTCTCTTTGTTGAAGGATTAAGTATTTAACCTGGGGGGTCCCATGCTTCGAAAGCATGATTTTTCATTAAAGTTCAAAATATGGGTACATTTTTTCTTAATAGCCATATTTATTTAGTTTGAAATATTTTAATTTTATTCAATTATATATATTTTTAGTAAGCTATAGAATTTTTTTATTTATTTATTTATTTTTTATATTTAGCCAGGCCTTTATGTTTAAAAATGAATCGGAAAATTTGTCAAAGTTTCGCGTTGTTGAGTAGAGAATTTGAGAATCGCCTAAATGTATATATATATTTTTTCGGTTGTCCGATTCCATGACATTTTTAACTTAATTTCGTTATTTGTTTTTTGAACTGGAAGACGAACCAAATTTAATGCCTCCCCCTTCTACCCGGCAGCCCAGTGTATACGCCCCCTAGCTTCCCTCTAGTTTAAACCCTGAGGTCATGTAAAGTTAGTTAAACAGTATTACCAAATCTAATCGTATGTAATATATTGCCCTCTCTTTAAAACGATCTAATTGTTTGATAGGAAACAAAATATTAATAAAATTAAATAAATTATAAATAACTATTAGTTATAATATTAAAACTTATGGAATTATATTAAGAGTACCTATAGATTAATACTAGTTTACCCCTGTTGTCCATACCAGCCCCGCCCATTTATCAGAATGAACATAGAAAAAATTAAAATAAATTGGATAACTCGGCATGAAAATCCATTTATCTAAATTAAGGAGAGGGGACTTTACCCCCTTTCCCCCTTTTATATTCAACCACGAATCTTCAAACCTAATGAAGGAAGCGCCATATCGGAATAAACCGATATATCAAACTTGAAGCAAATCGAAAAATTCTGCGTGAAAAACCCATTTATTTAAATTAAGGGGGACTAGCCCCCGCCCCCCTCTTCATACTTAACCAATAAACCTCCAAATTTAATCAAGGCAGCTCCTTAGCATAATAAACCGGTATACTAAATATGGTGCAAATCGAATAACTCTGCATGAAAAACCCATTTATCTAAATTAAGGGGGGGTCTAGCCCCCTTTCCCCCGTGTATACTTAATTAATGAACCGCCAAAACTAATCATGGAAGCTCCTTAACATAATAAATCGGTATACCAATTTTGGAGCAAATCGAATAATTCTGCATGAAAAACCCATTTATCTAAATTAAGGGGGTCTAGCCCCCTTTCCCCCCTTTATATTTAACTAATGATCCTTTATATTTAACTAATGATCCTCCAAAACTAATCATGGAAGCTCCTTAATATAATAAATCGGTATACCAAATTTGGAGCAAATCGAATAATTCTGCATGAAAAACCCATTTATCTAAATTAAGGTGTGGGGAGTAGCCCCCTTTACTGTTAACCAATAACCCCCAAAACTAATCAGGGAAGCGCCTTATCAGAATGAACCTGGAAAAAAATTAAAGCAAATCGGATGTTTCTGTCAAGAGTTATCGCGTTACGTACATACAGACGTAAGTGCGTTACATACATACATACAGAACCTGCGTGCACATTAGCCCTTGGGCTTTGATAGCCTGTGAGCTAAATAGCAGGATAATGAAAAAATTCCTCTAAAGAAAATGCCTCCTCTCTTCGTCTTTATTTTATTCCCTTTACAAGCTGTGTACGTAATTTTTTCCCTCCCCCTCCGCCTTATAAAACATCTTTTCTCATATATAAACTATCAATAGCGAATTGAAAGAATCAATAAATTGTATTTCCTTAATACCCCCCCCCCCCCCCCCTCCGTAGAAAGCACTAACTTGTCCGTTGTAGAACCACACTAAACTTCTCTTAATGAAATGTTAAAATTGTACTTTCTTGGACCAAATCTTAGAGTTGTCTAACTCACCCATTAACTCTGCCCCCCCCCCTACGCTGTAAGAAACTGAGAGTTTTAACTGTTAATGGACTAGTTAATGGAAACTAGTTAATGGAACTAGTTAATGGAAAAACTTTTGTTTTTAGCATTTATTTATCGACAAGTTCAATATTTAACACTTCCTTGTCACGTTTTTTCCGGTCACCTTTTTTCCTTGTCACGTTTTTTCCGGTCCCGTTTTTTCCTTGTCCCGTTTTTTCCGCTCTTGTTTTTTCTGTCACGTTTTTTCCGGTCACCTTTTTTCCTAGATTCGTGCGTATGTGTGTAAACATTTATGCTGGCAAGATCTAGACAACTATTAAAAATTAGGTTAATGAATATCTTAATTTATCTATAAATTCCCTAGCACAAGCTAACAAGAGTGTTGGGCGCACCCTTTTCTCCGAACTTACTTGATCCAAAAGAAAATCTATCTTATAGGGGCCTCTAATTATAGAGAACCTGGTGATCGTAAAAGCCTAGTTAGTTAATAGATAACCTACGGTCATTTACCTAAAAGGTTATCTTGAATAAATAAGACAATGCGTTGTGAAATGTTTAGAAGATAACTAACCTATGGCCAATTGGTTTGAAGGGAAATATATAATAAAATCAAAACCACTAAATATAACTCCCCAATTTTCAGACAAACCAACCCTACAAGATAAATTTAATTATGGCTTTTACATATATGGTCTAATAATAATATTAAGCAGTCAGGTAATTTCTAAATACGTAAAATAAGTAATTAGCAAGACTTTTAACAAATAATAACAAAGAAGGGAATTAATAATAATACATCATTTATTTACACCACAGGCAAATTATATTAAGTTACAATTAAATAATTCATACTTTTACCATCCAAAATAATAACTCATGAAAAAAAACACTAATTTGGATATTAATTGAAGTTGACAAGTTCTCCTGGGCACCCTATTCCCAATTCAAAACATTTGATATTAAAACGGTACACAATAGAAAAGAGAACATCCATAACATCGTACCTTTTTCCCCATTGGGGTCACAAGATCCTTTTAGAGTTGTAGACTTGACAGTTATATATATATATCCAAAAGTTCTTTTTTTTTGTTTGTAGAACCACAACACACATATTCGTGTTCCGTAATTTTAGTTTTATTTACACTAAATTCCACCCCGGTCTGGGCCAAAAAGCAAAAATGTTTAAATCATTTTTTTAAAAAAAATTAACACTACTATATTGCTCGTCATAGACAGAGCAAGTAAACATGGGCAGATCAGCCAAAAAGGGCTTGAAAAAAATAACCACCGCACTCTGGAACTCTTTTTGTAACTCTGTATTTTTTTCGAGAAAAAGAAAATCTCTCTCTGTTAAAAATTTGCATGTGCGGCCCTGAGTGGTGGATGCGAATTAACATATTCAGCATAATTAAAATCTCCAACCACTCGCCGCTGTCTGGACCCGCCTTCGTGTCGGCCAGTGGTCAGTGGGTCCCCGAAATGCAGAGGGCCTTCCGACCCTCCTACATCCGATATTTCAAACCCCACTTTCCCACGAGACCGCGGGCTCCCACACGAAGATCCTGCAGCTGTCCCATAAAACATGAGGTCATAAAAGTCCCTCTTTTGTACCAAAACTGTCCAATTCTTTACTTTACATCGTAATATCATACATACAGATAGTAACTGGCAATTAAGCTTTCCCCTTAGCAAAACACTTGCCTGGGAAAATACTTAATGCTCTTGGTACCCATCCTTAATAAAATAATAATAATGTACTAATAAATGCATACATAAAAACAATAATACTGTACATTGAAAAAAAAAACTTGAATTAAAAAATTAATCAATTAGATAAAATAATCACTTAGATAAAATAATCACTTAGATAAAAAAAAACTTGAATTAAAAAATTAATCAATTAGATAAAATAATCACTTAGATAAATATATACATAGATGATATCGACAGTAAACTTATTCATATATATATATATCTTTTTCCTTCAAAAAAATAGTTCTAAATATCCAAAATGTTGAAATCATGCCAACATTACTTCCCCCCCAACACAAAGCACTTGAAAGTCCATGTACAGGAACTATAACATCTTTCAAGTGGACCGATGTCCTTATCAAACACCGAAAGCCTCTCCAACGGCTGGACGTTGCAGATCTGTAAGGCACTGGGGCATCTCCTCTATGCTCCCTGATTCACCTCTTCCGTAGTGTTCAAAACTCTGTGAAGTCCGTGCAGAGATAGGAATGTTCATTATCAAATACACGCTGATGTTATCTGTATAGTTCATTAAAATATGCCTGTACCCTAAATTGTACATTGTACATAAGATGAATATTCCTTCTTATTCTGTCCACGGTTTTATGCAGATTTGTATACGGTCCCTAAAGCAGTGTTCCCCATAACCATCACAGCCGCATACTGCATGAGTTCTGTCTCTCTGTGATGAAGGTACAGTCCCTGAATGTTCCCAAAAATTGTATATATGTGTACCAATTTAGAAGAGAAAACAAAAAGTTAATCATAAAAGATAAAATCCCAAAATTAGGAACCTAATTAATTATGCCAAAGAGTTTAAATACTGATCCACAAAGTTTAGCACACTTTTTTACACAAAGCAAGTATTCAGTTCATGACTACATAAGTACAACATTTAAATATCCATATTAAGAAAGGTTTATAACACACAATGAAACATATTTACCAACATAACTTTTTACACCGAATAATCATTTAACTACCAAACAAGCAAATATATCAATACATATTCTTACATTTTTCAAATACTTTTTTTTTTACAATTATTTCACTACCTTTATAGTTTACAACACACATATATTTTTAAAACTATGCAACCACAATATCTAAAATTGATTCTCATATAGTAAATTCGATACTTTCATTCAGTAAATTACGTGATTCTCTAAACGTACCCTCTAATTAAAAGTTAACCAAATAACTATTAATATTCTCTCAAATATAAGAAACTCAGTCTCAGGCTTAAAAAAAACAAAAAAAAAAAACAAAACAAAAACAGCACTTCCACCCAGAGAAGGAGATAGAGATAGTAGAAATTTAAAAACAAAAGAAAGCAGAAAAGAAAAAAAAACAGTATTTCATATTATTTTGTGACTGAATCCTTTATCTGAAATTACAAATTATGAGTGTAAGTACTATCATGTTACTTTATTTTAAATAAATTACTCAAACACTCTTCTTCTATTTATTCTTTTCTTTCATATAAATAAGTGAATTGTTTCCACTCATTCACCGCTTCACTACTCCCTTTTCCTCAATAGGTACTTTAAACACCCTAGCAAACAGTGCAATACAAGCTATCGTAAAATTACAATTTCTAATAGCGTCAACAAAAGAGGAGAAAGAAGAAAAAAAAATATCCACTTTTCCAGCTACCCGTTACCTGCCATCGATAACACTTAGAATCGCCCATTATAATGTATCGAAACAGGCTGGAAAGTGATAATTCCAGAGCGGCCGAAGGTCACCCCTTAATGCCAAGCCAAGTCTAGTACGAGCTGGTGCTGGAGTGACCCTTAAGAGAGAGGCGTGGATATTCCGTTTGCAAAGTAAGTAACAATTACTTCTATTAATCCCTGTAATACATGTATTATCTTTACATTACTTCTCCGTATTCCTTAATCTGCACCCTATACACCGCCTACGCAACAAAAACAATTTCTTTTCGTACTATTTACTATAATAATTAACTATAATACAAGTGTTTGTAATGCAAATACGGAAGCCTCGTAGCCATTTTGCTGCATCAATGACATTCCACGAAACCAGTTTCACTTCCTCCCGTACGGAACTGTAGCCTGTTTTCTTACAAACAGCATCTGATATCCTTATTTGATTACTGTCTCCCCTATAAATGTTAGTTCCATTTAGACCTATGAAAAGTGCTAAGAAAAACTCGATATACTTTCTTAAAATATAACATCCAAAAATGTTATTCCTGTTCATTGGAATCCCTCACTTTTACTGACACCTGTATAAGACGAAACTTAATTCGTAACTAATAAAGTTGAACCGCGCCTTCGAATTTACAGTATATTGCAGAATAAACGGGGTCTGTATACTTTATATTAAAATATCCTAAACAATTAATTTTGTATTCACCCCGAGAGAAAAAAAAAGAAAACAAGGAAAAAAAAATATCAATAATAACACCACGAATACTCTTATCTAAAATATATAAATATCGTTTTCAACTGATACTCTTAAAATTGAATTAAAACCACGAATGCTTTTTCTTTCTTTCTTTCTTTTTTTTTTTTTTTTGTTGTTGTATGTGGAAACCCTTATTTTTTTAAATACAATACCCTAATACCTGCACCCAATCTATATTTTTACAGGGGAACCCTGAAGAAAGACATGATCCTCTTCCACACAATGCCGGCCGGCTACAAATAATTCTCCGCCTGCAGAGAATATCAATGCCTGGAAGCTGATCAGCCCTCTTTCTGCTCTCCACACAAAAATGTAAGTAAAAATTAATTTAAATAATGATTTAATTATTATTCCACAAGAGAAAACAAAAATTATAAATAGATTTTTTTTTTTTTTTTTTTTTTTTTAACCTACAGTGTTCAATAATACATTTTCTTTTCATTTTAACCTAGCTCTCCCAGTTCTGATACCCATGGTAAACCCTTTTATGTACTCTATATTTTCTCTTACGTGTAGATTTTTTATGTTACTTAAAAAAAAAACAAAAAAAAGCTGTATTACCTCGTAACTAAAAAGATATATATATACCAAAAGAGTCCGTAGAGAGAGAAAAAGAAAATAATAATAATTAATTTTGTTTTTCTTTTTGCGTATTTACTTGCATTATGAAATTTATTTTGTTATATTTATTTAATTAATTTGTATTATTTCAAATTTAATACATACCAAAAAATAAAAAAAAGATATACCAATAGATACAAATTCTTATTAATTTAATTGCAACCTACATTCGTTAATGAATTTTTTACCATCCAGTATGCACCACACTTGACGGGATTAAATTGTTTAAATCTGATAATAGTCCTTCCTTTTTAAAAATGTAAATTTTGACTAACGAAAAGACGAGAAAAAAAAATTATCCTCTACTTTAATTTATTTTATCTTAATTTGTTAAAGATATTTTCTAACCCAATACCGTTTAAATGTCCTATATATCTATACGTAATGTCTTTTTATGTACTATGCTAATACTATGCGGGTTATTTCAGTGAACAAGAAGAAGAAAAAAAAATTGTTGCTCCTGATTAAAAAATTACATCTGGCGCTCGCAATGTGGCGAACCTTCCTGACTGAATCCAGGATTTCTACAGAGAGCGAAAACCGGTAAGATCAAATTACCATTTCTGCATGCCTGTCTTTGAATACATTTTGCATGTTTCTCTGAAATGCACGTAGATGGCGCTAGGCGACTGTTTATTTACATTTGACCCTTTAAATTTTCTTGACCTGTAGTAAACATTGCCCTTGGGGTGTAACCGCTACCTTCTACACACCATAACTAGCATCTATTAATAAAAATACTTACTTAGGACAATATGAATTGTTTTTCTATTTATACTAGTAGAATATATATATATATATATACATAAGGTATAAATAGTATTAATCTTAATTATTTATTCATTATTTTTTTTTTTTTTTTTTTTTTTTTATTTTTTTTTTTTCGCACACTTAAATCTTAAATTATTTCTTTTCGGTGTCAAGCAATCTGTATTCCGAAAAGATGAAATGCAAAACTGACACCAGAATTTAAAATCAAATTTAGAAGAAAAAAAAAGTATTCATTATTTTATTATTCATAAAAGGGGGGGAAAATCCAATTGAATTTTCTTGATGCCAGTATGTTTAAAACTATGTGTCCGCTAGAGAGGCCACAACATTTAAACTTCCAACCGAATGCCTGCTGGTCAATTTATTTTTATTTATTTAATTTCTTACTGCACGTACTCTGCATGACAGTTTTTTATCTGTTTATTTATCTGATTTTAAACCGCATGCCTCTGCATGACAATTCTTTATATATATATGAAATGTGATAAAATGCTTTCAGGCAAGGTGAAGCAGATGTTTGTCTCTAATTTACTATTTTTATTTATTTATTTATTTTTTTTTTTTGCACAATACTATCTGTTTTGTATTTAAATACAATATGAATTTGAATCTTATATATTGATGTGTGTGCATAGGGAGCCCTTTTCCAAACCTACTGATTTTCTTTTTTTTTTGTTTTTACTGCTTATCAGTTTATTTGATTAAGATTTTATTTCTATAAATATAATGTATCCATTTCATTCGAATCGTTTGTAAAATAACTGGAACCGTAAATACCCTTGTTATATATTTACTTTTCTTGGGAAGAAAAAAAAAGTACATCCCCAAAAGAAGTTGCCAAAACCAAAAAAAAAAATGTATATACATATTTATCTTTGGCTCTGCCCAGTTTTATATTAATAATTATTTATAAAATATACCCTACTCTGCTGTTAATCCATCTTCCACAGTTATCCTAATATCCTTATTAATTTAGGTGTTGTTTAAATACCACCACCCCCCCCTTTAAAAAGTGCAAATCCCTTTTAATTATGCATCCCCAAAAATTTATCCTGCAACATTTTTTTATCTATGTGTGCAATTCCCATAGAAATTTTGAAAATCCCCTTTTCCAAAATTCCGCTGTCATGAACCAAAAAGTAAAAATATTGAGTAGTTATTCACTCCCCCTTCATCCTCCCCTTTCTCTGAACCCGAATTCCTTCTCTCGTTTCTGTAAAGAGAGATCGTGAACTGATGCTCCAAAAAGAGGATGGGGAGTTCTCCACGAGAGAAAAACAATCCCTTCTCTGAATGTCTTTCCTGCCCTGCGCGCGCACTTTTTGCGTGGTAAACAGAAACTAACTGACAGCGAGTTATTACCTATTACATTCCTTACTTACTTATCCGTACGAGGTGACCCTATGCACATACTTTTGCTTATGTTATATAAATTGTATTTATTACTTTATTTGTGTAAGAGATAGGAAAAAAAAAGAGTTGTTTTATGTATTCCCTTTGTGTTTTAACTTGAATTCCGAATATATATATATGTGTGTATATAAAAATAATTATTTATTCTTGTTAAAATGTTTTAGAGTTCCCTATTTATTATCTTGTAGACACCCCCCCCCTTCCATTTATATTAAAAAAATATCCCTTTTTTTTTTAAAAATTAGAGTCCACCGGATTTTATTAAGACCTAAAACAGTGGTGTGTAGCCCGCAAAAGGTTAACTTAGAGGCGTACCACATGCTTTTTACATGTATCCATTTGTCTAATGACTAGTAGTTACAAAACCAGTGTTCAGAGCCCTACTTTAAAATCCACCACAACCAAAAAAAATATATTTTTTTTTTTTCGTATGGCCAATTTGGGAAAAAAAACATTTTAGTCATGTATATCCATTTACCAACCATATAACTTACCCCCCCCCCCCCCCCAACAATAGTAATTATACCCCAATAATACAGTAACTTTTCCAATTTTTATTATTATTATTTTTTTTATTATTCATTGATAATACCATTATTCCAAGTATTGTAAATATTATAAAAGTGAAATATTAAATTTTTATATTTTACAGTAATATATCAAAAATTAGTCAAAAATCATAGATCCACTATGTTTATAATTTTTTTTCACTTTATTTATGGATTCATACCATTTTCCTCATTAAACTATTTCTACTAGAAATTTGCTTAACTAAATAATAATAAAAAATAATAAAATGAAGTATGTTCTTTGCTTGAACCTTTTACCTAAAACTATCTAGCCACTATTTTAACCACTTGGTTAAAGGTGCAACTAACTAAAATATATTCCGCAGGAATCGTAATTACAAAAAGTTTAAAATACTAACTAAAATTCCAGAGAACATCAAAAATCATTGCTATTTACAACCTAGTATGGCTAAGCAAAACAATGTATATTATAAGTTCTCCCTCTTCCTTTTTTTTTCTTCACTTAGTGATAAATCCGCTCTATGTGTATTATTAATAGACTGGAACCTAGTAATTACCATTCTCCCAAAACGTACTCCCAGACTGTTACAGTGCACCAGAGTGAGAGAGAAAGAGGGGAAAAAAAACACACCATCCTATGCTTGTGAGCATTTGTCTACTATTTATATATATGTATTTTGCTACATATTCTACCTATTTTACTATTTTACATGCTTTAATATACTATAAATAACCGAAATATGCAAAGAAAAGACACTTTTCTTATATCAATATATGCCCTTAGATATAAAAATTAATATTTGAATAAAAACCTTTAAGTGATATGTTTATCACCCTCGCAACTGTTAAACTACCTAGATTAATATACTATATATATTAAAACTTACACACTAGTAGATACATAAAAGCCGTTAAACTACCTGTTTATCTCCATCGCCAATATTAAACTACATTAATTACCCTGTTATACATACTAAAACTTACACGCTAGTAGATACATAAAAACAATTCAATAACAAGTTTATAACCCTAAACCTCAAAAATATAAAGCACCTCTTAGGCCATGTGAATCACTACACTACATATACTAACTTAAACACTAGTAGATACAGAAGCACAATTCGGTGGCCTGTTTATCACCCTAAAGAACGAAAAATAGAAACCTATTTCGAATTATCTGACTAAATATCCTATATACATTAAACTTAAACACTAGTAGATACAAAAGAACAATTCGGTGACATATTTATCATCATAAACAGAAAAATAACAAGTAAACTTTGAATTATGTTACTAAACACACTATATACACTAAACATACACACTAGTAGATACACCAGAACAATTCAGCTCCCGCCCGTCTTTTTTTTTTTTTTTTTTTTTTTGTGTGTAATACTTTAGTTAGATCAACCTCTACTTCTAAAAAAACATAAAAATGAAGAAAATTTAAAATATTTTTACACTTCTTCCGTACTTTCCTCATCGTTGTCGTTCGTTTGAGGTAATTTAATTTTAGCACTTGGCTTCCACATGTGAGTAATATGGCGTTGAATCTTTTTTTTATTAGGTTCGAGTATATGTTTCAAAATATAATTATTGCGTCTTGCCACCTTTACAACTTCATAAGGACCGTCGAACTTAGGATGTAACGCCAATGGGCGTCCAACATTTTTTAAGTATACTTGATCCCCAATTTCCAATTTCACAACTTTTTCAAAATCTTTGCCCACATATTCTTTCGCCATTCGTTCTTGGTTTGCGAGTGCAGTTTTATAAACTTCTTTCATATGTGCAATACGTTTTTGAACAAACTGTTGTGTACATAACATATCCGGCTCCTCTAGAGCTGTAAAATGGTTGGCCGTTTCTCTAGCGAAAAACAGCTTATCAGGACGGTATCCTAAAGCTCTGTGCATCGAAGTATTATGCGACAGAATAAAGAACGGCAACCTTATATCCCATTCCGTTGTTGTTCTTGCCATTGCACTAATCGACGACTTTAACTCTTTGTGAGTCACTTCAAGAATTCCATTCGAGGAAGGTTTATAAGTAGAGCAAAAGTGGAGGTTCACCCCCATTGCTGTCATAAATTCTTTAAAAAGGGTTCCCCGAAAATATTTCGCGTTATCCACAATTAATTCTCGAAAGAGGCCAAATGTACTAATGTAATTTGTGAGTGCATTTAGTATCGTTTGTGTCTCTACATTACGCAATGGTATTGCCTGTAAAAATCTTGACGCAACGTCAATGATCGTCAAGATAAAACAGTGTTTTTTTAAGGTCTGTGGTAGTTTGCCCACAATATCCGTATGCACCACTGAGCCTATTATATGATCTTTCTCCACTTTCTGTAAGGGAACCTTAATCATTTTATGCTGCTTATTTTTGTTACAAGGTATGCAAGCTGCACAATAATTTTTGTCCTTTAGCTCAAATTTCTTAGTCTGGCGATTTGGTTTACCATTTTCAATTTTCTGAATAATTAATTTAAGTTTTGGATCATCATTTTGAGCCTCTCTTATCTTTTCTTCTGAAAGATTAGAATTAACTTTAAATAAATCATTTTGAAGTTCATTTAAAGCCGTTATATTATTTATATTTCTTGAGACGAAATCTGCCGGGTTCTCTTCGCCAGGAATAAATCCTATCTCAAAATCAAAATTCCCTAACCTCATTATCCACCTTGCTATGATATCGCTCTGTTTTTCTAACTTAAGATGATCAGTCAAAGCTTTAGAATCGGTGAGTATTGTAAATTTTTTTCCCAAAAGAAAATTTTCAAAATAAACACAAGCATCATGAATCGCTAGTAATTCGTACTTTATACTAGGATATTTTTTCTCAGAATCCTTTAATTTTCGTCCGTAAAATTCAATCGGTACATAATCCTCTCCCTGTTTCTGTGCTAAGATTGCAGAAAGTGCTGTCTTAGATGCGTCCGTAATTAAAAAAAATTCCTTGTTGAAATTTGGCGCTTTTAAAGTTGGATTATGTAAAATAGCTTCTTGAATGGCCAAAAATGCTTTTTCCGCCTCTTCGTTCCAATTAAATTTTACTTTTTCTTTGGTCATTTGAACTAATGGATCTACAATTTCCGAATATTTATGTATTAACGATCTAAAGTAATTGGCCATTCCTAAAAGAGATTTGACACCCTTTTTGTTTTTAGGCCTTGCCAAATTTTGAATTTTTTCAATATTCTTTTTCGAAGGAGAATAACCGTTTTCATGAACCCTAAAACCTAAGAATTCAATTTCATGTTTGCATATTTGCATCTTTCGTGGCTCTATTGTTAAATTGTTGTCAATCAATTTTTTTAAGACCTCTGCAATTAGAGTTAGCATTCTTTCCACCGAATTCGCCGCAATAAGGACATCGTCTATAAAATATGTGACTTCCTCTTTATTGAAGTCGCCTAAAACTAAGTCCATTAATTCTGCGAAAGTAGTTGGACTGACCTTCAAGCCAAAATTCATTCTCACTGGCTGAAACTTGCCAAATTCCGTTATAAATGCTAACTTTTCCCTGTCTTGTGGTTGTAAATTTATTTGGAAAAATGCGCTGTGGAGGTCCAGGACTGTATAATATTTTTTTCCGCTAATTTTCTGCAACAATTCACGAATATCAGGTATCGGATAAGCATATCCTTCTAATATTGCATTTAGTAATCTATAATCACAAGCTAAACGATATTTTAACTCCTGGTTCTCCGCAGTCTTCTTTTTTACAAATAATACCGGAAACGCGTACGAAGATTTGCTTTTCTCAATAATATTTGCCTCCAACAACTTTCTTATCTCTGCTTGTGCATATTCTCGCACTGTATGAGGAATCTTATAAGGTTTAGACTGTATAGCATGATTGTGCGCCAATTTGATTTGGGGGGTGACTAAGGATGTCTGACCTAACGATTTGTAAGATTTCGAAAATGCATGTAAATGTTGCATCAAAAGGTTCTCCATCTTTTCCTGTAGTTCTTTGGGAAGATGCGCAAGATCAAAATCTTCCGGTGAAATTTCTGTTTCCCTCAATTTACGAACTTCCTCAATACTTAAAGTATTAATCTCATGTACCTTACCGTCTATAATATTTTCAGGCACTTCATCCGTTCCAAAATCAATGTCTAAAATTAAATTCCCAAATTTTGTACCCTTCTGTAGAATAATTTTCTTATCCGAAATATTCTTAATTATTACATTAATAATTCTGTTCTGAGATATTTCGTGTACCGAGTTATAACATTTAATGCCCAAATTATGAATATCTGGCTCAAAAAGTACCATACTGTTTTCTTCTATAAAATCAGGACATAGTAAAGTAGCGATTTTTTCTTGCCCTGCAGCAATATAAATTTTGTGCACTGATTTTACCCATATTTTGTTTCTCTTACTCTCCTTTTTAGTAACTACATTTTCTACTTCTTCAGTAATTATAATATTTATGTCCTGCACTGGTAATTTGTTATCATTATGATTGAGTGGAATTTTCGCATTTTTAAATTTCAACATTTTTTTTTCTATGTCAATCACCATTTGATTTGTTTTTAAATAATCATATCCCAACAACATATTATAAGATGCCTTAAAATTATTTTCTGTTACATAAAATGTGCCAGAAGTAAATGCATTCTGTAATTTAAATGACAATTGTATACAATGTGTAAATGGAATTGATGTACCGCTAAAAGATTGTATTCTAATCCTATGGCCCAAATATTTAAATTTTACATTATTTTCTTTTATTTTTTCAAATAAACTGGCTGAAATTAAAGACACTGCTCCGCCCGTATCTAAAAGAGCTGAAACTTTTATTCCTTTAATATCAAAATTAATAATTGGTACATTTTCCATTTCTTTATCACTAACACTCGCTATAACCTTCGTATTTTGGGATCTGAGGACCGATTCCTGCTCCTCATTCTTAGTATCCCCAGATCCCCTTATATGTTTCCCGAACGTTGCTTATTTCCCGTTATCTTACGTCCCTCTGTTTTATTTGATGTACTATTATCGCGATTCGCATTATTCACATTCCTATAATTTTCCTGGGGATTTATTTGACCTTGATTTTGTGGGTGATACCCCTGCCCATTCGGAAAATTCTGCCCATAGTTATAATTAGGATGAATATTTCCCACACCATAATTACCATAACCTGAAGGCTGTCCCTGTGGGACATAATTATACTGATAATTTTGACCCATTGGCAATGAAGGAGGAAGAGGGGGTGGAGGAAAATTCCAATTACCTACACTTCCGTACCCCTGAAAATTCCGAGACTCATTATTAGAGCTTGTAAATCCCTGCATATTTTGTCCATGTGTTGGAAAATTCTGTTGATAATCATTATTCCGATACTCTCTTTTATTATTTACATTATAACGACATTCTTCCGTATCATGATTTCTTAAATTACATATATTACAATACCTCGTATTATTTCGTGAATTATTTTGCCATTTTTCTGTTGGCTTACATTTTAATTTTTCCAATTCAGCTCTCAACTGATTTAATTCCTTTTCTTGTTTTTCATTTTTTCTTAATAATGATTCGCAAAATTCAGTTGTTGTACTTGTACCTATCGCATTTAATTCCTCAAACTTAACCGACAAAAACGCCTCTTCCACTGTTAGGGCAATTTCGGTTGCTTCCTTATACTGATCAATCGCTCTCTTTCTTATTTCCAAAGCAATATCCGGTTTGATAGATTCTAAGAATCGGTGTAATTTCATCAAATCAAATAATTTCCGCGCATCTGCCTTGTTAGAAAGACCCGAAATGTCAAAAAATTTCGCAGCTACCAGATTAAATCTCACAATATAATCCGACATACTCTCCGCTGGTTTTTGTTGAATCTTTGAAAAATCATTATGTGATTCACCGAATGTTTTTTTTGTGTCAAAGGTTTGGATCGCTTTTTCTTTAAATTTCGCATAATCGGTTTCCGAATTTAGTTCTACATCCGTTTGCAACCTTTCACGTGCCGTTCCGACAAATTTTGAGCGTAAAATTATTAATTTCACTTCATTAGAAAAGTTCGTCTGGACGGCAGCTCTATCGAACTCCTGAATAAAATAATGTATATTACATTCTTTCTTCCCATCATATGGTGCAATCACATTTAATAAATTATCCGTATTCGCCTTTTCGGTATCCGTTTTAGACATATTTACTTTATTCGTTGAATTTTTTAACTTACTCTGTGCAAGACGGGTACGCGCTTCAATAATGAAATTATTAAATTCCGAACTGGTACGCTTTTTAATTTTAGACTTATTTCCCATGCGCTAACATTATTTTAAATAAATTGGGTGTAAAATTTCCAATTGCAAAAATTATTAATAATATGAAATACCATGAAAAATCAAATATAAAATGTAAAGAAATATAAACACACCATTCAAAGAAAAACCCTTAGGAATAAGAGAACTAATCACAGTACATATAACGCATACTCCAAAAAAAATAAATTCTTCCGAAAAATAGAGGAAAAGAAAAATTAATGTAATGTATATAAATCTTTCTTCAAGTGCACCATCTCAGCCACACATAACTGTATATATATATATATATATATATATTTTTTTTTTTTTTTTTTTTTTTTACATCTATGTATTTCTACCTTTTCTATCAGTTGCACTGATAAATTATAGAAAAATTTTATTATTTTCTTTTTATTTATTTATTTTTTCTTATTTATTTTTTCTTTTATCATAATAATACCCCTCTATTATTATTTCTTAATGCACATGTATAATATACAATTACTCATTATAATTCAACTCGATATATTTAACAAACTCCTAAACCTGAGAAAAACATATATAAAAAGTAAATATATAATTTTCAATAATATATTTTCTCATATTATCATTTGTCATGACTGAACCTTGTTATAAAAGTTGTGCCAATCTTTGTTTTGTCCACAGGAGAACTTTGTCATTCGAACAAAACAAAAAAAAATTTAATATGTAGGATGAAAAAATTGAAATTATCTGCATAATAATTTAGACCTAAATATCCTTAGAATTTTAATACCTAAAGTATACAAAAAATTATTAATGTAATTAATTTGACCCAAAATGTAATTATAATTAAGATAAAACAATAATAACCTCACGTTCCCAAAGGAAGAGATCACGGTACCACCTAAGTATCGGGGAAGCCCATGCTGGCAAGATCTAGACAACTATTAAAAATTAGGTTAATGAATATCTTAATTTATCTATAAATTCCCTAGCACAAGCTAACAAGAGTGTTGGGCGCACCCTTTTCTCCGAACTTACTTGATCCAAAAGAAAATCTATCTTATAGGGGCCTCTAATTATAGAGAACCTGGTGATCGTAAAAGCCTAGTTAGTTAATAGATAACCTACGGTCATTTACCTAAAAGGTTATCTTGAATAAATAAGACAATGCGTTGTGAAATGTTTAGAAGATAACTAACCTATGGCCAATTGGTTTGAAGGGAAATATATAATAAAATCAAAACCACTAAATATAACTCCCCAATTTTCAGACAAACCAACCCTACAAGATAAATTTAATTATGGCTTTTACATATATGGTCTAATAATAATATTAAGCAGTCAGGTAATTTCTAAATACGTAAAATAAGTAATTAGCAAGACTTTTAACAAATAATAACAAAGAAGGGAATTAATAATAATACATCATTTATTTACACCACAGGCAAATTATATTAAGTTACAATTAAATAATTCATACTTTTACCATCCAAAATAATAACTCATGAAAAAAAACACTAATTTGGATATTAATTGAAGTTGACAAGTTCTCCTGGGCACCCTATTCCCAATTCAAAACATTTGATATTAAAACGGTACACAATAGAAAAGAGAACATCCATAACATCGTACCTTTTTCCCCATTGGGGTCACAAGATCCTTTTAGAGTTGTAGACTTGACAGTTATATATATATATCCAAAAGTTCTTTTTTTTTGTTTGTAGAACCACAACACACATATTCGTGTTCCGTAATTTTAGTTTTATTTACACTAAATTCCACCCCGGTCTGGGCCAAAAAGCAAAAATGTTTAAATCATTTTTTTAAAAAAAATTAACACTACTATATTGCTCGTCATAGACAGAGCAAGTAAACATGGGCAGATCAGCCAAAAAGGGCTTGAAAAAAATAACCACCGCACTCTGGAACTCTTTTTGTAACTCTGTATTTTTTTCGAGAAAAAGAAAATCTCTCTCTGTTAAAAATTTGCATGTGCGGCCCTGAGTGGTGGATGCGAATTAACATATTCAGCATAATTAAAATCTCCAACCACTCGCCGCTGTCTGGACCCGCCTTCGTGTCGGCCAGTGGTCAGTGGGTCCCCGAAATGCAGAGGGCCTTCCGACCCTCCTACATCCGATATTTCAAACCCCACTTTCCCACGAGACCGCGGGCTCCCACACGAAGATCCTGCAGCTGTCCCATAAAACATGAGGTCATAAAAGTCCCTCTTTTGTACCAAAATTGTCCAATTCTTTACTTTACATCGTAATATCATACATACAGATAGTAACTGGCAATTAAGCTTTCCCCTTAGCAAAACACTTGCCTGGGAAAATACTTAATGCTCTTGGTACCCATCCTTAATAAAATAATAATAATGTACTAATAAATGCATACATAAAAACAATAATACTGTACATTGAAGAAAAAAAACTTGAATTAAAAAATTAATCAATTAGATAAAATAATCACTTAGATAAAATAATCACTTAGATAAAAAAAAACTTGAATTAAAAAATTAATCAATTAGATAAAATAATCACTTAGATAAATATATACATAGATGATATCGACAGTAAACTTATTCATATATATATATATCTTTTTCCTTCAAAAAAATAGTTCTAAATATCCAAAATGTTGAAATCATGCCAACAATTTAGAAAAAATTTCTTTACTTTAAAAAAAAACGTTTTAACAAATTAAAAAAAAGGTTTAACAAATAAAAAGTTTTAACAAATTAAAAAAGTTTTAACAAATCAGAAATTTTTTTATTACAAATTAAAATGAATTTTTTAACGAATTAAAAAAAAAAAGATTTATTATTATTATTTTTTTTTTTGTAAGTTTTGTGAAAATTTTTGAAGTCTGGTAAATTTTCTAAAAGTTTTTTAAAGTAAGGTAATTTTTTCTAATTTTTTTTTACATTTATAAATACATAGCCAGACAAACAGACACATATCCACATATACACACTTACATATATACAGATACATACCTATACACGTTTTTATAGGCAAATATAGATACACACACACTTGCACACACACACGGATAGACACATATGAAATCGATTTGATGCTATAACTACAGACTTTGATTAATCTACCTATTTTTGCGCTTTCATAAGAAAATTATTTCTTAAATCGATACTATGTTTTATAAAATAATAAATAGATAAATCAATTATTATTTGAATTATTATAAAAATCAATTAACGGAAATGATTTGATTTCAATAAACAATAGATAAGTATACTATTTATATGTATATATTATAAAATGATTGTTCAGTTATTTCATATAAATGTTGTTAAATAATAGGATATATACAAACACAGCTGAATTATATATTATATAAAGCCTATGATAAAATATTCTTTTTCGCTTTCATACGAAAATTAAGTTATTTCTTAAATCGACACAATGTATTATCATATATATTATAAAGCAGTAAGATCTAAAAGTTCCGCCCGAATGTTTTCAAAAACTACCCGGTGGATTTTTTTACAAATAGTGTCATTCGATAGAGAATATTCACGTGGTGGTTTATGAGTAAAATATACAGGGATAACTATGATTTTTGGTAATAAATTTCGTATTTTATTGTTATTTTCAACGAAAGGGTTGCCAGTGGTCATTTTGGCGAAAATTATCTTTGATAAATGAATTGAAATGGCTATACCCGTTAAAAAATAATACAAACATCTTGCAAACAAAAGAAGGAAATAATTACTAATATTTAATTTAAATAAAAAGAAAGAAAAAACCACTTTAATGAGGGAAAATATTATAAACGAAAATATTTAATTTAAACACACATGAAAGGAATATTCGTAGTGCTTAAATATGAATTCAATAAGAAATATTTCAATTGATGCAATATTTGGCGCGTTATCGCTTCCGCCAGGTTAAGAAAAATGTTTACTACTTCATTATTCCGTAGACCAATTTCGCAAAATTATACAAATTGCCAAATTATACACATGGAAGAATGTTGCCACTCTGAACTTTTAAGAAAGAAAAATTAATTAATTTAAATTCAAAAAATCACTAAAGAATAGGGTTACTTTAATGATGACGTTCACTTATGGCGTAAAGCGATATACGAAATATAAAATTTTATTTATTTAGATAATTTCGGGCAAAAGAATACTAACAGTTAACGTATTTACATGAAGAATTATTAAATTAAACCAAAAACAAAGTATATTTTTAGGATACAGTATTTGTGAATAAGAAGTAAGTATTTTAAATGTAATATGTAATAATCGCATTTAGGTACTTTTCGGTTAGCCTGGCGCCAGTGTTATATATACATATTTATATGCATACATATATGTAAATATACATATATATAGATATACACATATTGTATATATACACACATATATATATGTAAATATATATGTATATATACATACATTTATATATACATACATATGTATATATAACACTGGCGCCCGGCTAACCGAAAAGTACCCGCATTTATTAAAGAGCACGCAATAAATATCAATGATAACGGAAAATTGCAAGTAACCTGATACTCTTTATTTAGCCAAAAAACGTAGACGTATACAACTATAAAATTTATGTAAACATTAAATACAGGCTTAAAGAAAATAAATTTGAAGTTTTGCAGTAATTTTAAATAGCGAAAGAACATGTAAATTAGGAAAACAATAATCAATTTACAAATAAAACGTCGAATTAAAAAGACTTGATGACTACCAAACACGTTTAACATATTTAATGTCATCTGAATGTGACATTTACGATCATCCACATTATTGGCATTTAACCTTACAGTCTGGCGACAGTTTTTTTTTTGTCGACGGAATAATCAAGGACACAGATGCCATATACGTACCGGGATACTTAAGTGGCTCCAAAGTATCGTTATTTTGCTTGATATGGTAACCAGGAGGTTGTTGTTTATTTATTAATAAATTATTTATTAACTTTTATTTTCTTTTTAAAAATTATACAAATTGTTTTGTTCTATAGTTATTAATTAAACACTTTTTTTTATTGGTATTCCCTTTTTAAAAATATATATGTAATTGATATTCGAAAACAAGGTTTACACCAAATTGGCGTCAGAAAAAATTGCGCCAACGTGTTGCATATATGACATCGATGCCTAATCAAGTAGTACCGAAAAATGCAACTCAAAAATTTAATTATATAAAATTTCAGTATTATTATTATTTTTTTAACTAAGAAAGTTTTGAGTTGATACCATATTTGGCGTTTTTATCTTTTGCGTGCCAGGTTAAAGAAAAAATGGTTCTCAAAAATTTCATTAGATAAAATCTGAATAAATTTTTTTCTTTTTTTTTTTAAATAATTTCATTTTGATTTTTATCTATTCTCCCATTATGTTTCTTACAGGAGAAATTAGCAGAATTACTTTTAAAAATGGTTCTAACTGCGAATTGTACGTTATTTGTTTAATTGGGAGATCGAATTTACTGTTGTCGCCAAACAATGCAATTTTAAGCCACAAAGGCAGAAGCGTGAAATAAGCCAGGCGAATGTCGCAATCATTTTTTTTTCATGTGTAGGAGAAGATTTTGGAGTAAATTTTTATATTGAAATGTAATTCATATAAAAAGCAGTTAAATTTATAATTATGTAGCAGGTATTTAAATTTTAGTGTACATGTCTGCTAAATACACACATATGCTAGAATAATTTAATTTCAGAGATTTAAAATATTTTTTTATCAGAATATGGAATACCATTACTATGGAAGCATGCCATTTTGCTTTCTTCAAGCATGTCATTTTTATATCCTTGAACTCAGATTATTACTTATTAATGGGAAATTGCGTATTATGGTTTTTTTTTTTTTTTTAAGATGTCGGACCTATTGCCAATTTCACCTATAGGAATATTCACTGCTTTAAAATTAGGATATAATAAGATTCTTAAGAAGATTTCTGGAATTATGCGTTATTATTATTGTAAAAAAAAGCCAAAATTTTGCAATAGAAATTGCTTGCTGAATTTAATTTCAGATATATATATATATTTTAATTCGTCGCTTCAGCTAAACTTAGCAACAAATTAAGAGTTATTTTCATAATCTTAGTTATTTACACAATAGACGGTAGATTAATTTACTCTTGACTATAAAGGAATTAGCAGCCTATTTATTTGTCCGTGTGTTATTATGCTCTTTAGAAAAATGCAAAATAAATCTTCGGTTCAAGTATTCACCAAAATGCTTATTGCTAAAATTTTTGTATCTGGGAGCACGGCAGTGCGTCCGCCAAGTTCGCACAAGCCGTAAGCTACCTTTTCCTGAACCATTTCGGCATACTTTTCACCCCCTCATAACGTCGTTTTAGGGAGAGATATAGAAATTTTTCTTTTATACACATGTTCGTATGGTCAAACTGAACTAAGATTCCACGATTTCATGTTTCTATATTTAGTAGTTTTCGAAATATTAAATTCCGAAAAAGCGCTTTTTTGTCACTGACTCACTTCGCATCATCAAATAACTAAGGTGCTTCTAAAAGTCGTAGAATCATGAAATTTCACAGGTAAGTCGGGTTTGTAGCACAATTAACCAGAAAAATCTGAAAACACAGAATTTCCGCCTCTAAACCCTTCAAACAGGGGGTGTTCATTTGGCCGTAAACAGTTCCTTAACACATTGAATTGTGCCAATGTTCATCGCCAAAACTCGATTGCAGAGTTTTGAAGGGAGTCACGTGATTTCAAGCAGAATAACATTTTATATATATGCTTTTCCAAAGATGTTTGATAAATAGAAAAAATGAATATTACCTAAAAATTTTAATCAGTATAGGTTATGATATATTTACGATATTAAAACATTTAGCAAAATATAACCGCAATTCGGTACGTTTCCGATATAGTAGCCTTAGCGAAATACAGAAAATAGCCTTGATGAGAAAAGAAATTTGATAATAACGTATTTTCTGGCAACTTATTTACTGTGTCACATACACAAGCAATTTTTTCAATATGTATACAATTTATTTAATGTAAGAAACCCGTTTATTTATTTTTATATACCAACATAAATAATTTGTATATAAAAAATAATATTTTATACATGTATAAATAAAATGTTTATATGTATATAAAAACATATATAAATAACATAAGAGTTCATCAGGTGTGTTTTCATAGTTGTTTATATCATTTGGCAACATATCTCAGTTTCTGATGTCCGAATTGCGCCAAGATTTTTAAAAAATGCCAAGGTCTCTATAGTGGAAAATATCCTAATTCCATATGAAAGTTTAAAAATCTCCTTTTAATTAAATGAAATGTGTAACTAATAAACTGTCTTTAACGATGTGCGACAGCGTCCGAAGTCCGCTGCTAATGTTATTATATTGTATTATTAGCGTACTTACTGTTAATTTATTGTTAATTTTATATCTGTAAAAGAAAGATTATAGTTATAGATAAGATATGTTGGTCGCCAAAACCCGATTACAGAAAATTAGCCTGAGTTATAAAGGTATTACATGATTTCAAGCTCAATGAATTTTTATATGCTTTTACAAAAATCTTAATAAGGCAAATATTTCAGTTTATCTGTCCATCTTTCTATCTTTTACTTCCTTAAAACAAATTTTATTAAAGACCAGGAGACGTCTGCACAGATCATAATCTCATCGAGTTGACGGCTGAAATTTTAGGATTAGTTAAATATCGATTAGCGTATTGAAATGTAGCTGGTCTGCCAAGTCATATCTTTGTGGAAACCGCCTACAGACCCGATTTTACGGGTTAATTGGTGGATTTTCCATTGCGTTTTCCTGCACCCATTCCTCCATGTTTCCAAACTTTTGGATGCAGGAAAATACAATAGTAAACCTATCAGTTAACCACTAAAATTAAGTCTTCAGGTGGTTTCTACCAAAATATGACTTAACAGACCAGTTGCATTTAAATATGCTAATCTAGTTTTAACTAATCCTGAAATTTCAGCCGTAAACTCGATGAGGTGATGGTGTGTGCAGACACCTCCCGGTCTATTATAAATGTCGGAATTCTAATCTCAATAGCACTCTGGTCAATCTGGCAATTATCCCTACTATTTATGGAACACTATTCCTTTAAGTGCGTTTTAGTGATGTTAATGAACTTATGCATATGTATCATACATATTATACATATGCATATAATACGTAATACATTTGCATCATACATATTATAGGTATGTGTATAATACATAATACATATGCATGACTATGACGTCAGAATAAACAAAACATTTTTTGTCGCCAAATTTGAGAATTGACATGATATATTACCAAATTTGGCGAAACTTTGCTAAATGTCGCCAAGCTTGGCGAATATTTGACGCTAGTGGCTATTTTCCAATGAGTTAATTATTAATGCGAGTAATCTATTTTTATTTATCCGCATATCATCTGAATAGTTAAATGATATAATGTACTAATATTTCCAAAGTGCTAATAGTTTCGTCACTGCCCAAAACCTCTGCTATTGTTATTATATTGTACTGTTATTATACTTACTGTGACTATGTTGTTAATCTTTACACCGCTAAAACTTCTGTATCATATAAAGGGAATTTACGGAAACTATTAAAGCATTGAAACTACCAGTTCTCGGCCAGATTATTATAATTCTATAATATGTAACCTGTTAATCGATATGTACGTTAGAATGAATGAATCTTCTATAACCCGGTTCCTCGCATTTTAGTTTTCAGGTTTCGAATAAAATTAGCTAAAATCTTAAAACCATGGCACATTGACTAATTCTTCAACACGATCAGATGAGAAGAAGGAGAGATTTTCAAATGGATCATGGCAGTGAGCCGGTAGACCTTCTATTCTTCCGTAATAGTGTCTATTGAAAAGGTTAACGTGAAACAAAAAGATATTAGCATCAATGTGGTTTAATGCAAATCCAGATATTGTCAAAGGATTTCATAAGAACCATTTCACTTGTACCCAGTCATATCAGTTAAAATTAGTGATGCAACGAATAGTGGTTTGGCCGAATACCGAATATTCGGCCAAGTTACAGCCGAATATTCGGCCTATTCGGCCGCCGAATAATGAACTTATTTTTGCCTAAAAACAAAATATAGTATGCACTATATGCACAATTCTTGTATATTTCACAATTAAAATGTATTGTTTTCTTTTAAAAAATCATTTACATACAAATTTTTAATTTTTTAAAGCATTATTTTACTCTGAAAAAATATTCGGCTATGTTCGGCCTAAAAATTGCCCCAATAAAATAATTCAGACCCCCCCCCCCAAAAAAAAAAAAAATTCTTAGCGAAAGTTCCTCATCAGGTACTGTCTAGTTACATTTTAATAGATATTATATGTGTTGTTACATTTTAAAATAATGACAAAATTTTAAAAGTACTGGAAAACATAAGTTTCAGCTTTCAGATGAAATAAAATAAAAAATAAGAAATCTTAATATCTTAAGAAAAACCACTGATAGAAAGGGTGAAAGGAATATCCTCTAAAATGGTGGAAAGAAATCATTGTAGACTTTATAAAGCTCACAATTAACAAAATTTTTATTTATCTTTATTATTTTTTTTCTTTGCTGTCAGCAGTGAAGCCTCTATAGAAAGTGCCCCTCAATGTGAAGAAGTAAAAGAAATTAGTAATTTTCTTTCCCAGCCAGTACTAGAAAGACAACAGTGCCCTTTGGCGTGGTGGGCAAAAAATTCGGAAGACTTTCCAAACCTTTCACAATTAGCCAAAAAGTACCTTTCTGCACCAGAAAGTACCATATATAATGAGAGATTATTTTCAGAAGCAGGTAACATTTACGAAAAAAAAAGAAATAGACTATCACCTGAGAATGCTGAATTATCATTATTTTTGCATCACAATCTACGTTTATTGAAAACATTTTAACTGTTTTTTAAGGCATTACAATGCTATTCTTGAAAAAAATATCTAAAACGTAAATACATACTAATTAAAAGAATTTAGTATTTACATTTCTTTCATTAATAAGAAATAGTAACAGACTTAAAAAAATCACTTAAGTTATATTTAACTTTTAAGCGTATTTTACTAAAAAAAAAACCCACTTAAGTACTGCAACATATACGACTTAAATATCTTATACATATAATACATCTATATCTAATCAATCATATATTTATGTTTTTTATAGGTATAATTCAAAATATTATTGAAATAAATATTTTTTTATGTAACAAGGGTTAAATGTTAAACTTCCCATTATGATAAAAAAAATTTTGAATTAGCTTGTACAGCTGTATTAAAACAATTTTGAATAGATTAATTTTAAATTTAACAGATTATGTTAGCTTATTACAGATACTTTTAGTACTTACTGATACAGCATAAAAATTTTGTAACATGATTGCAAAATAAGCCTCTTATATAAAAATGGGTAGATAAAACCCATTCGGAATATGAAAGTTAATGGGAAAAAAAGTGTTAGTTAATTTCAAATAAAATTTTCATTATATATGATGAATATAAATTGTCCAATTAAAAAGTTATACTGTGTAAATATAAAAACATTTATTACAGTATTATTCGGCCAAGGCCGAATAATGGACTTGATATTCGGCCGAAGCCGAATATTCGGTAGACAGGCCGAATGGGCCGAATATTCGTTGCATCTCTAGTTAAAATACAACAATTGGCAGTGAGCCCAATTAGAAAAGATTACTTAATAGGCTTAAAAATTTCCGCATTAGAGAACGAATTGTAACTGCTAAGTGAGTTAAGAAATATTTGTCACGAATGATGAAATACATAACAACACAAAATATATGATGTGCTTCCATGATCGTAAAGAGTTCTTGATTTCTCTATTAAAAGAATTGGCAAGTACATTAAATTATGAATAACAGTAACATGATGCAACGTTTAACATGGAATTAATAAGGTAAATACTGCTTTCTAGAGGCGGCTAGTACTTTAATATAAAAAGAAATAAAGTATAAATTTGTAAGGCTCAATGAAATCAATTTAGGTATTTTTATGTTAGCCGGGCGCAAGTGGCAAATCGCCAAATACTGTTCCCAACTCCCCCATTGTTCATATTGCATTCATTTCATTTAAAGATATATACTTTTCAGTCATCTCATTTAAAATGGATGCATTTCCCTCATTTTATTTAATAGAATATTTAACATAGAAATAAATAAATAAATAAATAAGAAATAATAACATAAACCAAAATATTTTATTTGAAAACCAAAGCATTGTTTCTAATTTACACATGTGAAAAATGAAAACTGCTATTGGCGAAAAAACAAAAGGCTAATGAGGAGATTTGCTCCCGGCCAACATAAAAGTACCGAAATTTAAGTTTTTTCATATTAATATAGTTTAGAATAACAAACTTGAAAAAACATACAAAAAGTAGTGATATCCCAACAAAAAGTTTTCGGTAAAAAAAAAAAAAAGCGCCAAGTTCTCCTTAATGTTTCGGCCAAAAAAAGTAGTGATATCTGAAGTTCGCACAAGTTAAAAGCCAAACATCCCAAATCTTTCATTGAAAATGCTTCCTGCGACTTGGCCGTTAATGCCTTCGAGAGAGTTTTTCAAATTTTAAAATATGTACAAATGAGTTACATGCCAACTACATTTTTTGATTATTTTAGGCATTTTGTGGCACAAAGTACAGAAATAAAATACACATTTGAAAAAAGCATTTAAACAACTTCAGTCTATTTAAATGTTTAGAAGTTAAAAATAACAAAATACTTGTATTCAGAAGATAATATCCCTAATTGCTAAAACATAATTAGTATCAGCTTTTAACAGTTTATAAATCGAATACCTCTTAATGTATGCAAACAAACTATAATAAATGTTCAAACGAAAAAAATCTCTTTCGTCAATACACAAGATTTCAATATTATACAATAAAATATAATGTAACATATTGTGAGATTTGAAGTAAGTAAATTTTGTTTTATTTCTTGGGTTTTATGTTAATGACTTTAGCTTTAGACCGTACAAAATGGCAAATAAACTACAAGTGGACTAAATGATCTGTAATCAGAACTAATGTTTGTTGAAACTGAATGGTAGTTATCAGAAATATTTTACTTATAATGTCTTTATGTGAATTTGCCTCTTTGCATTCTAATATTACTTTTAATATTTAAATAATTCATAAATGCGTAATTTCCAATCATTAATTTTGAAATGCTGTAGAAGGCATTAACGGCCAAGTCGCAGGAAGCCATTTTCAATGAAAGATTTGGGATGTTTGGCTTTTAACTTGTGCGAACTTCAGATATCACTACTTTTTTTGGCCGAAACATTAAGGAGAACTTGGCGCTTTTTTTTTTTACCGAAAACTTTTTGTTGGGATAACTAACTTTATTTATCATTGTCAGGTCTATTTAACTCTGGTAAATGTGTAACAATATTGTTGCATCAGTCTTAATGTTTGACGAAGACCATCACAATTGAGTCGATTACAGATGATTTGAACTTGAACGATTTTATTTGATGCAAGAGGTTTATTTTTTTGCAAGATTAAGTCATCAAGTTTTATAACGTGTAAACGGTTACATGATTGTAAATGCTCTACAAAATGAAAAGGCAGTGAAAATGACGTCATTTTAATTTTATTCAAACAATTCAGCTTTAAAAACACACATTTTATATTTCACTTTTCTTTGAAATATGAAAGTTAAACATTCTTTTTTGACGACAAATTGTTCAATACATTTTTTTTACGGTATTTACTCTGCTGGAATCCAAAGAGAGAAAACAGTAATAGTAGATCTGTCACAAGAGGACGTTTATTAAGAAATATAACGTAACATTCAGTGATATTATATTTAAGCTACCAGAATCACATATTGCGCGAACTGAGATCACAGGAGTTCAAGAACTATCAAACGAAAATGAACCACCTGAACATTATTCGTGTTCAATGGTCAATCTTTGCAATCATTCTAATGGATTCTAATTTAGTAATGTCAGATCAGAGACCATTTTCATTCCTGTTGTCATAAGGGTCACATTACCCTACCAAAAGTGAACTGTTAATAATCAACTAAAATAATTACTGGTTAATAGCTAAATTTTGTCCAACGCTTAAGATAATATAATATTGCAATGGCATTCGCATCGTTTTCAGCAATGAGCAAAGTCCAGCTGAAGGCCCAAATTGTTTAAAATACAAGTTCAAATTTATTTCATTTAATCCAAGGTTCATTTGGAAATACTGACCAGCGCAGCGGGCATAGCCTGCTAGTAAAATAATAAATTAATAAATCAGTTATTATTTTAATTATTATAAAAATTCAATTAATGCAAATGATCTGATTACAATAAACAATTGGTGGTTTAAATTATCTAATCAAGTATAGTAATTAAAAATATACATCTCTAACGATTTTCATGAATAAACTCACATTTTAGACTAGCTATGAAAGAAGCTGCAGACAAGGTCAGACAAGTTTAGACAAGTGAACAGAACTACTCATTCGAAAACAGTAATCAAAATGGCGTGAATGTTGCTTATCTAGATGTTCTTATCGTCGAGTGACGTCACTTAGAAGGAATCGCTATCAGCCAATCCTATATCAGGAAGCAGTCACGTGATCTACCCTCTGCCACTTGATATCCGGTTTTTGTGATAAGAAACTGGCATTTCACCCCAAATCGTGCTATGAGATAGACGTGCTTTTAAGAAGCTGGTATAGTAGGTAAGTGTGAAATATGATTTTGTTAGAAGTTAGAATTTGAAGCCCTCAAAATGATTATGTTAGAGTATATAATTATTTTTCAAATACTAATAATAAAACTAAAGAGCCAAAATTCGAAATAGCAAACTAATTGCATAGTAGAATTGAAAGCTTTGTAGGTTTAGCTCACGAAAGTGAGTTGAACTGAAAATAGTAAAAGGTTAGTCAGATAAGTTGTTTATCATAATAAATCCATAAAAGGAATTTTTAAGTGGCAACCCTAGTTAACAAGACAATATTACAAGTTATTTATATTGAAAACTAATGTGAGAATTTAGTTATTAATTTTTCACTATGTTGATTTCTATAGACATCCAATACTATATAAGTGAATTATCTTCAAAGTTTTGCACCCTAGCTCAATGTTTTCTTAATTTATCAAATCATATGTAATAGTCTATTTCAACAAATAATATATTACGGATTTTTCTATTACGTCATCAATTAAGCTTCTGCGCATGTGCAGATGCAAAATATTTGGTTGCTAAGTTAAACAGTTGGTTAGGAGGTGCGTAGACAGGTTGGTTGGCTGGATGTATTCGGTCGTAAGTCAAAACATTCAAATTTTACAAACACGTATGTATGAATATATAATGTCATTTTTTTAAACACTTCGACTCACCTGTAGATATTCGAAATCTTTTGATTAATTTTCGTATACGTACATAAGCACACATATTCACACGTACATACACATACACATATTTTCTAAAGTTGTAAATAATTTGAAAACGTTTTGTTAATTTCGTTCAAACGTTTCATTAACTTTCGATTAGGATGTATTTATTCGATACTTAAGACAGGTATGTCTAGTACATTTTAAAAGAGAGTTTGAGTAACTTGTAGATTTAAAAAAAATATTTTTTATGAATATTTTACGCAGGTATATTTACACACACATAGATATTACTTGTAAATAGTATGCCTGAATATACATACATTGGTATAAATACACATATATGAATGTGCATATATATTGTCGAACACATGTTATTAACTTGCAAACGATTAAAAACTGTTTTGAAAACTTATAACCATTAGAAATTTTTTATTATCTTTAAAAAATTTTATTGACTTATAATTAACTTATAATAACTTTTATTTATTAACATGTAAATTTTTTAACATTTTTTTTTTTATTTCGTTTGTATTTTTTTAAACTTTTTTATCTTCGTGCAATATTTTTTTATGAAGTTGTGATTCGTTAAAAATTTTTTTTATTATTATGTATTTTTTAAAAACATTTTTTATTTAGTTGTGATTTCTAAAATTTATTTTTGAGTTCAGTTTTACTGTTTACAAAACATTTTTCAAAACCATTAAATGGTAAACATATACATACGCATATGTATTGTGCACATGTTTTTTATAAGTATGCATGTACGCATAAGGTACACTAGTACGTTGAGACGATAATTTTCAAAAACTATAAGGTATGAAATGAATAAATTACTTTTATTAACTTATAAATATATTTTTTTTCTTACAATAGTGAAATTTTTATATGATAGTTGAAATTCTTTTTGTTATTCGTTTGTTAATTTTAAGTGTGTTGTTTGTTTTTTATAGTTAATTATTGATTCATCATTTGAGGGATATGTCGAGTGGGAGATTGATATGAAAATAAAATAACATGGTTAATAAGGATTTTCCTAAAAGGAGTTCATTAAATTTTGACAAAAAGTTGCAATCAAATTAATTATCTATTATTTCTAAAAACATTAATGTCACGTGATCTGACCAATGTTTCAAACTATATAGGGACGTTACACGTTACCGAATGTTACCTAGTGTATATTAAAAAACCTGAATAGTCGAACTAGGTTATTTGAGTTAAAATGAGTGTTTAAACCCAGTAAACTAAAAAAGTAGAAAATTAACAATACTTTCCTAAAATTAATATAGACTCTGTATAAGTGTGTGAGAAAGTAGCCCAAAAACTTAAAAGATAAAAATCATGTGACTAATCAACTATGCTTAGGCTCCACCAGTGGCCGAGTGGTTCCGCCCTCGAAGCTGGTAGACGGGAGGTGCTGCGTTCGATCCCAATCGCGCCCGTCGGCCTAATCGTTCGGAGTTTTCGTGGTTTTCTTGGAACCTTGGTTTTCCAAGCGTAAATACGGGTTAGGTTCCCTTAGAAAGACCCCCACGTAGGGCACTACTCCCTTAGGGCCTATATCCCTCGTGATGATAATTAGCCATCAAAAACACAATTAACCGTTGTGGTTAGTGTATTGGCCCTAAAATCAGGGTCTAATTCCAGCACAGGCCAACCAGCCATGGCCTTGGGTCCTAAAATCGGGGCCTAATTCCCGCACAGGCCAACCAGGACATGACCTTGGATCCTAAAATCGGGGGCCTAATTCCCGCACAGGCCAACCAGGCCATGGCTTGTGTCCTAAAATCGAGGCCTAATTCCCGCATAGGCCAACCAGGTCCTTGGGTCTATGGATGAGGGAAGGGCAGGCAAAAAGATGTTGGGCCTTGGGCCCCCCTGCAATCTTAATCGGCTCATCCTAAAATGTAAAGTCTGATTATGTGAGTTCGAAACCTCTCGAACCAGACGAGGTGACTGAAAAAAGTTGTTCTTGTATGAAATCGATAATTCGGGTCACTTTCTTCCGTCTCTGAAGTTGTTTAAAATTTGTGTTGCTAATAATAATAAAAATTTACAAATAATAATAAAATTGCTTTTCAAATGTTAAAGTTTCATTTCGCTAATATTAATAAGTCCGTTGTGGTTAGTGTACTGCCCCTAAAATCAGGGCCTAATTCCCGCATAGGCCAACCAGGCCATGGCTAAATGAGGGGTGTGGGGGGGGGGGGGGTGTTGGGTCTTAGGGCCCCCTGCAATGTTAATGGGGCTCTGCCAAAAATGTAAAGTGTTATCATATATTTGGGACTTGGGAGTTTGAAACCTGTCGAACCAGGCGAGGTGACTGAAAAAAAAGTTTTCCTTGTTTGAAATAGATAATTTGGGTCACATTTGTGTCGCTAATAATAATAAAATTTACAAATAATAATAAATTGCTTTTCAAATGTAAAAAGTTTCATTTCGCTAATAATAATAAAAAATGTGTAAATTATTAAATTGTCTTCTTTGGGTTCCTTTGCTAAAGTAAAAAAAAAGATAATAATAAATTGCAGAAGAGGGATTTTCACCCAATAATAATTTACCCAGACTTTAGGCAATATAGATACATAGGATACTTTATAGTTACGCATACGTGATTAAGGGCTCCACACAGCAGGGGGCCCAAGGCCACGGGCTAGTTTGCCTATGCGGACCCTGAACACATATTCGTTCTAAATGACTATGTTTTCTTTCTGAACCACTTAAATAGAAAATGATTTAATAATCTTTTAAAATCGTTCTGTTGTTGAAAAGTAAGTTCGACCTATGTGAGATTATTTAAAATGAAAGTTAAAAAGGTAATATCAAACGAGTAAACACTTCTTACTTAAAACATTACTTCTGGGTATATCGATAGAAATAAGTTTAAAGATTTATTATTATTATCTCTTACGCAGTGAAAATAATGACTGGGGTATATTTTTTAGAAGAATACGTGTAGTATTTAACATTATTCTTACATCACCCTAGAAAATAGCTTATTATCTATTAGTAATATAAATATAGGAATTAAAATTTAATTTTGATTAAATGGGGATGTGTATAGTTCATTTATGTATTTCGAATTGTGTAACTATATTAAATAGTATGTACGTGTATTAAAATTTATATAGGTAGTCGCATATAATATTTCTCTCTAAAACATAGTATAAATTTTAAGTAGATGCATGTTTGGAAAAAAGTATTCTTGGATAAAACATGTACAGAATGTACCGCCTAACTGTAAATTATTTAAAAAGTAATAGACCTAATAGCGATTTCATCTAAAAACTAGGTAAAAGGCTAACTTTATGTTAAAAAAAAATACATAGATTTTCAGAATAGTATATTTGACATTGTTATTAAAATCTAAATTTAGGTAATAAAACTCCTATCTATCCTATATTCATAAAAGTATAAAAATTTGTTAATAAAGATATATTGTAATTGAGACAGACTGTACTAATTGTTATTCGAAAAATATCCGCATATCTCTTTTATCTATTGAAAGGGACCGCTCATTTGCGGCGCTTTTGATCTTTGAGATAACATACCTGTAGATGCATGTTCCGACAAAGAGGTATCAGATAACCAAGGTGTTCGGACAGGCTATGAAATAAGCAGTATAGTTAAAGCGTGATTTCTAACATGGATGGTCATACGAGAAGACATGGAATATCAACAGGTACTGTCATTCCTTTTTATATTTCGATTTAATATTAAAAATATACAGCTAAAACTAGGTATTAATAGGTGTTTATTCTTTTCCGTTAAAATTAATTAAATTTCCCTTGAGTATAATAAAAACTGCGTATACTATATGTTTTAATTTTTGTCAGGGAATAACCTTCAAGCAGGTTCGAAATTTATTAATATTAATCTATGAACATGTTATTTCTATTTTGAATATACTAATATTTATTTTCCAGCATAGTATTAGAAATATTAATTTTCGCGAAACAAAAGTCGCATACATTGTTTTCGCAGAATAGTCAAGTAAAATAAATCACGTTAAATATTTTTTCAGAAACTTATTTTATTAGGTAAAGGATTTGTCTAAATTACTTTGTTTTATCTCCAAAAATTTCTTAGATTTGAATTTTATTAAAAATAATCCTAGTTCAAAAATCTATGAAGAAAGCATAAAATATTAGTGTTTCAATTGACCTATAATAGCATACACTATGCTTTACTTAGATTGTTTTCAAATTATAACTGTTCCAATTAACATACAGTCTTGAAAATGCTGTAGCCTATATCATGTTTTCAATGAGGCAGTCTAGGACACACACACCTTAAAGAAAAATAATGAATCAAAACTATATTTAGTCTCCAAAATTAGTTAATCATTAGTTTAGAAATTATTCAAAAAGGTATTATCCAAAAATAATATAGTCGTGGTCTAAAAAATTAGTCGCACACACACACACAAAAAAAAAAAAAAAAAAAAAAAAAAAAAAAAAAAAAAACAATAAATAAATAAATAATATGTCAAAATATCTTTTACTAAAATTGCTTTCAAAGGCAAAACGTAGTTTAGAAATGATTAAGCTATGTATTCTCCAAATAATTAATATACAGGTAGTCTGAAAATTACTCGTATATGCATTGTCTAAATAAATACTATATATGCATTCTTAAAATTTATCATTTCTCTAGAAATAATTTGTATGCCGTATAAAAATTAATCGTATATGCATTTTTCTAATACAGTTCACTCGAACTTTTAAAACAAAAATTCGATTTTTAATAAAAATTTATTTAAATCTGGCTTTGAATTGTAATTGATATATTCTTCGTCTGTTAGGAAAGAAAGAAAAAAAAAAAACTAGCTCATCCCAGTATCGCCATTTAAATTCTAATTGCTAAAGGGGCGAAAAAAATCTTGTATACGAAATTATTTTTACAATAAAATAGTTTTGCACTGTCAATAACATGTATACACTTTTGAAATTTATGTAAATCCTTTTGCACTGTCCTGTATATGTAGGAATTATTGCGTTAGACTCATATTATAAAATTTGAAACGTATCTCTCGTATACAAATTTATAAAATTAATAAATATATTTCCCCGATATTATTAAAATCTTCGCCAACAACAGGAAAAATTTAGACCTAACATGGCATCATTAGCAAAATTTACTAATTAATTCATTAACAAAATAAAAAAAAGGGGCATACATTTAAATTTAACCGGGTATTCATTTATAAAAGTATGAAGCACCCACTAGAAGGGAAGGGGGGGGGGATTAAAAGCTTTGATACATGGCAAAAGAAAACCTATCTTTGAACAACCCTGTATATCTATATAATTTCGATAAACATCTCATAAATATTTAATCAGTTTAAAAAATATTTGTAGTATTCATACCTTATAGGAAATTCGAATAATTATTTGCAGTAATCTAATTCTAGGTTTTAAAATGAAATCACAATAGCTTATTACACAAGTTGAAAAAGAAAGGGGGGGGGGTCACGTGACCACGAATATTAAATCGAAACTATTTATTTAGTTTCAAATTAAAAATTATTAAAGAACAATTCGTATTGAATCAAAATAAATTATTAACTTTATTAATTAATGAGTAATTAACAATTAAAGTTAGGTGGGGTGTAATTTTACCAGGAAGAGTGTGCCTTCGAAATATGATCTTCCTAAAAGAAAAAAATCTTTTTTAAAATTTGTTTCGATCTCTTCAAAAAATCTTTTTCTCTTTTCGAAAATATTTCAACCTCCCAAAACTAAAAATTCGAAATTGAATAAAAATCATTCTTATCCTTTAAAAAATACCTCCTCTTTGTTAAAGTGCTCCAAAATTTAAACTCATTCGAAATAAAAGTAGTAGAAAAAGGATCTTTGTAATTCTTTAAAATAACTCCAAAATTTATTTTCTAAATTCTTCCTAAAAATGTATATTAAAACCTCAACCTATAGTTCGAAAAAATTACCCCTTGTACTATAGTTCATTTAAAAAAATTTTCCGCTAAAAGATAAAATTTCAATCTTCAAAATGACCCCTTGTTCTATAGTTCGATAAAAAAAAAAAAAATTAACTCCACCCTCTTCTTAGATTAAAATTCTTTTTTGAACGCTCCTCTAAGAGCACACATTCTCCGCAGGCGGAGGGGGTGCAGGTGGTGGAGTTGCTCCTTTGCTCCCTCCTCACTCCTCCTGCTGGAGTAGAACTCTCCTTTTTCTACTACTCATGGGATAATAACTTAAAACTTTATGACATCAAATCTCATTTTGAAGTAAGTCACATATGAAATGTCTCATTATATCACCATCTCAAAATCATGAAAAATCTCTCTATTCTTAATAAAAAAGTAACCAATCCTGTTACTGCTGCCACACGTGAATTTTTTTGTGACCAGAGGTCTTTTCTTCGCTAATATTAAGAGAACTACTGCATACAAAAATATGTAAATGGGTGGTATTATAGAGAAAAGAAACAAGTTGAAAAGTTTGAAATTCCAAATTTTCTCTGTCTGAAAAAAAAAAAAAAAAAAAAAAAAAAAAGAGATTTTAAAAATTACCGCTGTGTCAAAAAATAAAATGGCCAAAAAAAAAGGACTTTTATTTTAATTAAATCCATCTGAAAAAAGTGTAATAATAATAAAAATTAAAATTTTAAAGTTCCGCCTGAGAGATTCAAACCCAGGATCTTCTGCGTGGAAGACGAATGCTTTACCACTACACTATGGACAATCAGTGAAATGTGCCAACAACCGCTTATGTTTTTGAATATGGAATTTCCATTAGAACTTCATTCTTGCACCAACTGTAATAAAGAATAAAATGTCACGAAATTTTTATTACAGTAATTTTTAACTTGTTATAAACTTCTTAATAACTAATGAGTTTGTTTCTTTCAACTTCCTTTCCTCCAACTTTCGTTGTTTCTTTGTAAACTTCTTTATAACTGCTTTATAACTTTCTAATTTGTAATAAATAAAATTGTATAAAACATGGATTAATAAATGTATTGATAAAATATTCACTTTTGCATATTCGATGCCAAATTTTTAATACCTGACCCATACATTGTCAGTTTTGATAATAAGCATACTAAAATGTTTGTCCATATTTCATTGCGGTAACAGACTTATGAACTTCATTAAAAGAAAAATCGTGTGTCAAGCATATATTATGAAACACTTTCCTACACTTCCAGAATACTTTAACATAACTTCGCTGTTTAATAATGTAGAACAGGAAACCTACGTAAACATTTTAGAAAATGTATAACGCATTTGATAACCAGATTTCAACAGTTAAAAGCCCGTAGCCGGATAGGTACTGCAATTCCTTTGTGCGACTACGTATATGATCCATAGATTTGTACAGATTCTACATAGTATGTTATAAAAATTCACCTTCAGCAATTTCTACAAATAGATGGAAACGTACTTGAATTCTTTTGTACAGCCCTGTGTGTTACGTACAAATTTTTATACACGCCACATATTAAGTTAAACTTTAATTCAGGCAAAGCATGCTTAAAACTACCGAAATCACACTTCTAGAAACCTGGGTTGTTTCTATCTCATGTTAAACTCTCTTTTTTTATTTGTCTTTTTATTATAGGCTTTGTTTTAACTTACAATTATGTTTGTATGTGGCTGTCAAATATTGTTACTCATTTTTCACTCACTTTCTGTGGACATAGAGCTTTGAAATTTAGAATATATATGTATTCCAGAGGGCAATACATGAATTGGACATTGATTTTTAAGGTTTCGTTCACCTCACAAAACCCTTATAGCAGGGACGGCGAACCTATGGCACACAATAGAATATTTTCGGCATGGCGTTGAATTAAATCCTAAAACAAAATTGAATTAAATTAAACAAAATGCGCAAATTTATACAAGCTGGGCTTTTCTTTCTTTTCTTTTCTTTCTTTTTTTTTTTTTTTTTTTTTTTTATTGGAAAGCAATTAATTGAATTTCTAAATTATTTCAGTGTGGGCTCAATAAGTTATCAAATTAAGAGAAGGTTGGAAAAATATCAGGCATTATAAGTAAAACTCCTAGTGGTGAAACTAAAGCGACTTGGTATAAAATATGTAGTTTTCATAATTGTTTGCTCTATTTATTTCTACGGGTCATAATTGTCAGAAATGATACGAAAATCTTAAATATTAGAAACCTAAACCCCTTGTTAGATAACTCGAATTCGGCTTGCATTCTATTAAAAGTAAGAAGGTATAACACCATATTAATATTTCGCATAACCGACATTGCATTCACCATTTTATTACTTTATAATAGACTAGCTGTTACCCGTGACTTCGATCATATAACGCTAAAAGAAGAATAAATGCATCAATTAAGCAAAAAATTTCGATAGTTAAAAGCACATACAATTAACCATTTACCACAAATTTATAGTAGAAAAACTTCTAATGGTCCCAATTTGCATATTTTTGTTTATCTATATAGGATCATTTAGATTTCTTTCGTGAACTTGAAATTTCATGCGTCTTTTTTGAGATTAAATGAGGATTAAATGTACATCTCTGTTATTCTATTTTATCATTTATATTTATTATATTTTGCGAGTCGGAACCCTCTAATTCGAAGAATAAAGATGTTTAAAAGAACTTTTAGATTAAAGTTATAAAAAACCCTACAAAAATATTTACAATAAATAATCTATATCATGAGTTAGCTGGCCTAACGCTTAAAAAAAAATGCGATTTATAACTTTTTACTTTATATATTACTTTATATATTAACTTTTTACTTTTATATTTTAACTTTAAATATTCAAATTATTGAAAAATGAACTTTTATTACTATGTGTAATCAGTAAACTGATATTCAGATATTAAATTATGAAGTTATCAATCGAGGCTTTGATCTTTGGTATTATAAAATGAAAAATCGACGAAAAATGCGCCACTATGATACAATCATATTTTATTTTGTACAATGAAGTTTAAAAATAACGTCATTTTCATCGTCGCAAAATTTACATGTGTACTTTTCATATTCATATTCACCATTTTAAAAACATTTTCACATGCAATAGCTTAATAAATATATTTTCAAAAATTACGTCACTTTTGCCAGTTACAATTTTGCATGTGGACATTTGCACTCTTAACTTGATGTTCTAATCTCAGTCCCAGTGAAATCCAGAAATTTATTCTTTGCGACGCCTTCGTAGTAAAGGTGCAGATTCCCAAAATTTTTAACGAGCCAGTGGCTCTTAAACCCAAAAAATCCAGTCGCCACTTTGGCTCCTAATCAAAATCTAGTGGCCACATTGTGAAACAAACTCATAAAACAATAGAGTTTATATGAAAAAAACTTAACAAAAACCTCAGGAATAAAAAAATGAAAAATAATTTAATTAATAAATACACATGTACAACAAAACACAGACTAATTACAACGAATGCGTAAATTTAATTTAATCCTAAAATTCTTGAAACTTTGATATTAAAAAAGTATAATATAAATCTGGAAAAATCAGAAGATAAAGTTGGAGAAGATACAATTGAATAACAAAACATGTATAAGTTAAACAGTCATGGTACTGGGAAATATTAGGAAAACTTAATTTCTTATTTTGATTTTGTCATATAAAAATATACACATAAAAAAATTTAGGAATGTGTAGGATTATTTTGCACTATAAAAATCTGGCACTTGCAGAAAACAAATACAGAGAAAGAATATACCTCGCATTAAGTATTTTTTCGTGCGAGTTTCTTTTTCTTTTTGTTCTTTTTTCTTCAGAGTTTGGAATACTCTATCCTCGCGACTCCGTGATCCTAAGCCTTTAAATAATCTCCATCGCATCGGGGACTGTCTCGTTCGCAGATCTGCAGTAAAGGAGTATTTATTTCAATTCTGGATTTCGGACGAAACGTTCGAAGAAATGTTTGCTTTCGCTGGTGTCCAAAAGAGAAGCTTTACCATTAGCGAGCTCATGTGCCGAGCTTCGCAGCTGCTAAGCTTTGTAGTGGAGCGGGCATGCGCAGAATTATATTCGAACATAATGTTCGGCAAGAAAGCAGTACATCACAGGGGCAGCATTCACGACGGTAACTGAGATCGCAAAAATTCCCTGACTTTTTATCAAGGTCATACTTGATCTCGGCCAGTGAAAAGAGGTGCTTTTCTATTTGCAAAAGAAAAAATATATAAAAGTTCCGCGATGGGGATTGGGAACACTGGCATTGATTTCTGGATTGATTTCTGGCGACTAAGACTCTGAAAGTTAGTCGCCACAGCAAAAAATTTAGTCGCCACGTGGCGACTGGCGGCCGTAAATCTGCACCTATACTTCGTAGTAAAATATTTAGTTTTATCAAAGAAAATATTCATTTCTTTTTTACTATGAAATCATTTTAGCTCACCAATGCTCTTTGAGATTAACGTCTCAATCTCAGTATCATCGTAATGTAAAAAATATCGAAATGTAATAGCTGAGTAAAAAGAGTTTTTTTTTTTTTTTTTTTTTTTTAAACGTTGAAGCCTTTTTCTATTAAAAAGAAAAACAATTATTTTTAATTGCAATGAGAAAATGACATCCGTAATGGTAGAGCAATTCCGATTGTTTCCTTTTGCTCTGTAACGATGGAAGTAACCCAGTTGCCAACACTGTGAAGAAATTTCCTAAAAGACTTTTAAAATTAAAAATATAAAAAAAGAATTATTCTTAAAAATGTCAAGTGCGAGTACACATATAAATAAACTGCTTTCATTTAAAAAAATAATTTTCAAAATCGGTTCAGTAGAAGCTCAGGACAGATGACTAAACAAACAGCCTTGTCTTTTATAGATATTTATTCTGTTCATGGATATTGATTTAATTTATGTTTTCGTGACAAAGAATGTTATTTAAAGAGGTATGTTAATAAATATTTTTAAAGGAAAATGGTTATTAACAGGTCACTTCACACATAAATTTGATCTGAATAGAGTAATCAAAAAATCAACATACAACATTGTTTCTATTCCAAAAAATCACATAAAAAAAAAAAAAGATAAATGGCATTAAAAAATATCAAACGTGGTGAACCAGAAAAGTTCAAAAAATAGATAATAAAAGTACAAAAAAAAAAAAAAACTTTAAATTTCAAATATTTATTACATTTTTATTTCACAGTGCCACACTTTTAACAGCTGTAGATAGATCTATCAATAATAGCAAAATGTTTATCATGCTCCAAAGACTCTCGAAGCCGAAATGCTAATTATTGAAGGAAAAGAGTTGCTTATTGCTGTCAATCGCGGAAAAAAATCTATGTATTTATGGAAAAAGGACCTCAATTATGGATAAACATTTTCATATTGATTATTGTGCTGTATTTTAGGATTGTGGAATCTTCGAAATTTGCAGGACTGTGCTCCAATGGGGGACAACGATTATCTTTCAGATATATTTTTAATTGTAGATTTAGATATTTTAAAATCGAAAGAAAATTTCGAAAAGTAACTGATTATTACCGAAATTTTTTATTGCCATTTCTCTTGTGCTGTCGATAATCATGGTGTCTTTAAAAATTAAAGGTGGATATGAGGTGAAAGGCGAATTTATTGCTTATCAGCACTTTACACGAAATTATGCCACATGTAAATCCTAATCTCCAATTAAAATTGCTTGCTAAACTTTTTTATGCCGACTTTCATATACTATTTATTAAATTTTATTGAAAGCAGCATTATATGAGATTGTGCGGTAAAAGAAAGTTAAACTTATGTATTTGCGAATAATAAAGTCTGTGGAAATCACGCCATTTTGTATAATTGCTATAAAAAGCTAATATTTTCTGAAAGAAAACAGGTTAATGATTTATAATATGACAACGCTTTCACCAGGTTAATTTTTCTTACGGAATAATACTTATCGAGATGAAAAAAAAAGAAATATTTCACTTCATGAACCATGTAAAAATATATATTTTAATTTATTTAAAACATGAAATCGCTTAATGAAATCTAATATTATTGTACAGTTAGATAAACATTGAAACATTAATTTTATTAAATACTAAATTTCAAGTAAGAAACTGTATTTAAAATATACGCTAAAATTGCATTTTGAAATTATGCGCCTTTTGATGCAAAACGTTATTTCTGAAAAGTATATGGTATTTTAAGATTTCGAAGCTGGTGAAATGAAAATGACATCACTTTGACGAAATTAAAAGATATATATATATTTTCTGATTAAAATGAATGCTTTACATTAGGGGTACACAACCTTTTTAAGAGAAGGGCCACTTACAAAACTGTTTGGGTTGTCGAGGGCCACAACAGTAACACAGAGAGAATTCTATATCGGGGAGGCGGGAGGGGGGGGGGGGGTAATAACTCTTTATTCTAGAATAATAATGATTTTTGTACATAAAAAATAAATAAATAGAAATAAATAATTGTATGCAGGGCTTCTTCACATCTATATGAATAACCATAGAAGACTTTTATGGACTTTTATGGACTTTATGAAGACTAATTGTTCCTTCTTGATAAATGGAAACTTTCACGTTTTTTTTCCAAGAGCGATTGGAGAATTTCGCGATATTTTTGCGACTAATTGACAAAATTTGTATTTTTTTTCATCAATTGTCGAAATTCGTGAATTTTATATCGCGATAGATTGACAAAATTCGCAATTTTTTCTCGCGATAAATTGACGAAACTCGCGATTTTTCCACAGCTGATCAACGAAATTTGAGATTTTTCCGCGCCTGATCGACGAAATTTGCGATTTTTCTATGCCTGATTAAAGAAATTGATATTTTCCCTCAGGGAATCGACAAAATTCGCGATTTTTCCTCACTCGATCAACGAAGTTCGCGTTTTGTTCGCGCTCGATCAACGAAATTCGCGATTCTTAGCTGACTTTGACGAAATTCGCGATTTTTTCTCGCGATAAACTGCCGAAACTCGCGATTTTTCAGCAGACGATCTACGAAATCTGAAATTTTTACGCACATGATCGACAAAATCCGCGATTTTTCCTAACCCGATCACCGAAATTTGTGATTCTTAACTGACTTTCGAAAATCGTCACTTTTTTACCGCGATAGAATGACGAAACTCGCGATTTTTCCGCAGCTGATCAACGAAATTTGAGATTTTTCCACCTCCGATCAACGAAATTCGTGATTCTTAACTGACTGCCGAAATTTGCAATTTTTTCACGCGGAAAATTGACGAAATTCGCGATTTTTTTCGCTAAAAACTGACGAAACTCACTCTATTTCCGCAGCCTGTGAACGAAATTTACAACATTTCCGCATCTCATCGACAAAATTCGTGATTTTTCTGTGCCTAATTAACGAAATTTGATATTTTCCCGCATCGAATCGATAAAATTCTCTATTTTTCCGCACTCGATCAAAGAAATTCGCGATTCTTAACTGACTCTGACAAAATTTGTAATTCTTACCGCAGCAAATTGACAAAATTCACGATTTTTCTCGCGATTTTTCTCGCGATAAACTGCTGGAATTCGCGATTTTTCCGCAGACGATCAAAGAAATTTGAGATTTTTCAACACATGATCGAAAAATTTCTTGATTTTTCCGAACCCGATTAGCGAAATTCATGATTCTTAACTGACTAACGAAATCTGTAATTTTTATCCCGCGAAAATTGACGAAATTCGCAATGTTTTCTCGCGATAAACTGCCGAAACTCACGATTTTTCCGCAGCTGATCAACAAAATTTGAGATTTTTCCGCCCCCGATCAACGAAATTCGTGATTCTTAACTGACTGCCGAAATTTGCAATTTTTTCCCGCGGAAAATTGACGAAATTCCCGATTTTTTCTCGCGATAAACTGACGAAACTCGCGAATTTTCCGCAGCCGATGAACGAAATTTGCAATTTTTCCGCACCTCATCGACAAAATTCGTGATTTTTCTGTGTCTGAATAACGAAATTTGAGATTCCCCCACCCCGATTCGTCAAAATTCGCGATTTTTCCGCACCCGATCCACGGAATTCACGATTTTTAACTGACTCTGACGGAATTTGTATTTCTTCCCTCGGCAAATTGTCGAAATTTGCGATTTTTTCTAGCGATAAACTGACGAAACGCGCACTTTTTCCACAACTGATCAACGGAATTTGAGATTTTTCCGAACCCGATCAACGAAATTCACAACTTTTTTCAGCGAAAAACTGGCGATTTTTTCCGACGACATATGGACAAAAATTTCGATTTTTTTCCAGTTATAAATTGACGAAATTTGCGGGCCACAAGTTAACCCTCTGCGGGCCACAGGTTGTGCATCCCTACTTTACATGAAAAAATATTACATCATTTTACCCGATAAAACTTTTTACTTAGAACGCCTTTGTGAAACGTTTAATCTGCCAACATTTAAAAATAATTAATTAAAATAGTATATGCTTCTTTAAATTCAATTCATATTGTGGTGACCTCAGATGAGGGCGGTAGCGTGTCGTGATCTCCTCAGAGGCGTGATGACAAAGATTTTAGTAAGATGAAAAAATTGTAGGTTTTATTTTCGTAAAACAACAAAAACTCTTGGCTAAATATATTGTCAACACTGACACAACAAAATACTTAAGAAGGTAGTTTGATAAAATGAAGATTTAGTAAGGTAGGAGAATCTGATAAAAGTTCTTGACAGAATAATAAGTCAGAGTCCGGATTAGGTATTTCAAGAGTCTCTGTGAAACACTATAATCCCTTCAAAGTAAAATATGTCCTTTAGAAGTGCAGACTAGCAGTCATCCGTTCGATCAGCTTCTCCGCTGACAAGCTGCTATCAACCGGTATTTATTTTAAAATGTACTTTGTTCTCAAAGTGAAATCATTATTCACTTTGTGAATAAACAGATATCACAAAAACATATTTAATATAGTATATGTGTGGTATTTCATATACACACACACACACACACACACACACAAAAAAAAAAAAAAAAAAAAAAAAAAAAAATCAGTTACAAATTTCAAAATTGTCGATCTGTTTAAATATTTCATTGTTTGCTGTTGAAATTATGTCGTTTCCCTAAGCAGTGAAGATCCCAAAAATTTGGTCTATTATAATGTGTAGACAAAGTGTCTCTCAGATGCTGGCGGTATTTCCCAATAAAGTTGATTAGCGTGAATAATAGTTTTGGCTTTGCCAATTCATTTTACCGATATGCTTAAGAGCTCTATTGAGTGATAAGCATATGAGAGATATTTTAAATTTGATTCATTTTACCGATATGCTTAAGAGCTCTATTGAGTGATAAACATATGAGAGATATTTTAAATTTGCACTATTATGCTTGCTAGACTGTCTGTCTCCTTGGGGATTCACCTTTTTCCACAAAAAAGAATCAGTGGCTTAGGAATTTTGTGCAAACAGGGAGAACCGGGGCATATTGCAGAAAGCTAGAGGCGCGGATCATTTCGTTGGGTTCCTTCATAGAGTTGCACGTTTCACAAACAGAAGCATAAATAGAAGCATATCAAAAGATCATTAACTCTTTAATCAGTTAAAATAATTTTTAATCGATATACTTGATACATAGAAACTTAATGTATGTGCGATCACGAATACAATACTCAAATTTAAGGCTTCTCGTACTTCCATTTACCAAAAATTAAAGTGTTTTCTGTTGTTTTGCTTACAAATCTCTTCCAAATCAATTTTAAAGGCCTCCTCTTTATAAATATGTTATCGGTGCAAGTAATTTGTAGTAGACCTATATAAGACCCCCTTTTTTCTGGAAATCGGAAGGGTTGTAAACAATGAAAAAAAGGGTGAAGGCACAAACAAGTGTGCTCACCACCCCTCCTTTCTCTTCTCTTTGTTGTTTATTGTGTGAATTTCCTAGAAAAAGTATACTTTATTTTTTAATTCAGCAATGTATCGTAAACAGATGTGGTGCGAGAATTTCTCCCGGGGGAGCTGATCCCGTCTGACATATTCCAGGGGGAGCCACAGCTCCCCCGGTTCCTACGTCCTTGAAAAGAATAAGAAAGGGTTGCTGAGAATTGTCCGAATATTGCGAGGGCATAGTTAGCATCCGAAAGATTATGAAATCATGATTCCATTTTACCGCATTCGAACCTAACGATATTTATCAAAAATCATTTAAAAATTTGAATATACATCTGTTTGCATTAATGAATCTATTTTTCACGAACTATTTAGATAAACGAAATGAATGTTTCTCATTTCTTTTGTATATGTATTCTCAAGAATAACTTAAATGTTTACTTTTTTCAATAACACTGCTTTGTGCGAAATGACATATCATATGCTGAATTACAATTCCATTTTCAGGATATTACCACCACATCTCTCACATATATGCTTCTATTAAAGTACGCCTATTCATTAAAAATATTTCTCCACTAGTTAAATCTAAATTTTTCTCCTACCCGTTTCATTTTGTATGAAAACAAATAGTTTCTCAAAATAAAATTGTTCTCAAATCATTTCTAACACCTGAAAATAAAAATTCGTAAAATAAATCTATCTCCGCTAAATGCATTTCCAACATAAAAATCAAAAATTCTTTTCCGCGAATTCCCACTTTAAAATCTCTTATCCGCTAAATTACATTTCAAACGAAATATGGCAGCACCTATCACCCACTAAGTACATTTCCAAAATAAAATATTAGTATATTCTAAGACTAATCCTCACAATTTTATACGAGAAAAAAAAATATAAATAAAAGTTCTCAAAAATATACAACATTTTCCTGAAAAATAAATTGAGTTCGAAAATAAAATTTCGTAAAATAATTCTAACACCTGAAAATAAATTCAGATAGCAAAAATTTTCTATCTCTTCAAAATAAAATTCGAAAAAAAAAATAAAATTCGTAAAATATTTCTAACACCTCTAAAATTTAATTCTCAAAATAAAATTCATTTCGCAAAAAATTTCTATCTCTAAGTAATTTTTAATTATAATAAATTAAGTTCCAAGAAATTTGCTATCTTCTATAAAAAAGAAAAAATAATTTCTCAAAATAAAATTGTTCTCAAATATTTTTCTAACACCTGAAAATAAAAATTCATAAAATAATTCTATCTCCTCAAAAATAAAATTCAGTTCACAAAAATTTTCTAACGAGTCAAAATTAAAAACATTCCCTCAAATATTTTCTAAGACTTGAAAATAAAATTCGAAAGAAAAAAATAAGTTTCGCTAAATATTTCTATCTTTGCTAAATTAAAATTCGAAAAAGAAAAATTCCTAAAATAATTCTAACATCTCTAAAATAAAATTCGTAAAATAAAAATAAAGTTCCGTTAAAATAAAATTCGAAAAATTTTCTATCTCCCCTAAATAAATTTAGTTAGCAAAAATTTTCTAACACCTAAAAATAAAATTCGAAAAATAAATTCGTAAAATATTTTCTAACTCCTGAAAATAAATTCGAAAAATAAATAAAATACCCTCGTACTATAATACAAGTTCTTATCAATTCCCAACAAAATACTCTAGCACGTCTCCCTCTTATCTCCTCCACCGAAATGCGTTCCCTCCACGACCGACTCTTATCAGCGCGCGCGTCCACGGACCTCTACGGATCTCCACTGCCTCCACAGATCTCCACATCCTCCACCGCTGAACCACCGACGCCGCCAAACCGGCATAATCACACTACTTACAGTGTTTTTTTTTTTTTTTTTTTTTTTTTTTTTTTTTTTTTATTATTAGCATGTTGTATTATACTGGGGACTTGCAAAAATTTGTAAGACATTTATAAATTTCAGAATATTTTTGAAAATTACTTTGTGAACAATTCATAAAGTCAGGTAAATTTTTTTTTCATTTCACTGTTAGAGCCAGTGGCGTACCCAAGGGGGGGGGTGATGGGGCTACAGCCCCCCCCCCCCCGAAATTTTCGAAAGTGATGTGAAAAAGTGCTGATTTTTCGTCTTTCTTTTTTGGAAAATTTTTATTTTTTTTCAATCATACAGCAGGCTAGTCATTCTCATTAGTCCCATATTAGTCCACATTGACAACAAAGAAGAGAAAGGGGGCTGACGAGATTATAGCACCCCCTCTCCTCCTCCTCCTCCCGAAAAATTAAATGAGAAAGTGTTTTTTCCTTACTTTTTTTAAGATAAACCTGTAATTTTTTCTTCTGCCATACAGCAAAATGCCATTCTCGTTAACACCATATTAGTCCAGGTTACATTAGTTAGGGGGCTGAAATTCATTCAGCCCCCTCATCTCGAAATGGTTGAAAATGAAACGAAAAAATAGTGCTGAATTTATTGTTTGTTTAAGATAAAATTGCATTTTCCCCCTATGCGCTTCCTTCGCTTTAGTTCCATATTAGTCCATATTGACACCAAAGAAGAGAAAGGGGGTTGATGGGGTTACAGCCCCCCCCCCCCAACCAGAAATAGTCGAAAAATTAAATGACAAAGTGTTTTTTCCTTACTTTTTTAAGATAAATCTGTAATTTTTTCTTCTGTCATACAGCAAAATAGCCATTCTCGTTAACGCCATATTATTCTACATTGACGTCAAAGTATACTCAAAGATGGGGAGGGGGCTGATGGAATTACAGCCTCCTCCTCTCGAAATAGTCGAAAATGAAATGCAAAAATAGTGCTGATTTTTTTTTTTTTTGTCTATTTGAGATAAATTTGCATTTTCTCCCCTATCATTTAACAGACTAGCCGCTCCCTTCGCTGTAGTTCCATATTAGTGTACAGTGACACAATATTATATCAAAAAGGTAGAAGGGGGCTAATGGAGTTACAGCCCTCTCCCAAAAATCGAACATGAAATGAAAAAGTGCTGATATTTTCCTTTTTGTTTGAGATAAATTTGTATTTTTCTCCTATCATTCAACAGACTAGCCGCTCGCTCCTCTTTAGTTCCATACTAGTGCTCAGTGACACCACATTATACCCAAAGAGGTGAAAGGGGCTAATGGGGTGCTCCCTTCCTAAATAGTCGAAAATGAAATGAAAAAAAGGCTGATTTTTTTCTTCTTATTTGAGATAAATTTGTAATTTTTCATCTGCCATACAGCGAAATAGCCATTCTCGTTAACACAATATTAGTCCACACTGACATCTCAGTATACCCAAAGATGGGGAAAGGGCTGATGGAATTACAGCCCCCTCCTCCCGAAATAGTCGAAAATGAAATAAAAAATATATTGCTTTTTTCCTTTCTGTTTGAGATAAATTTGTATTTTTTTCTCCTATCATTCAACAGACTAGCCGCTTTCTTCTCTTTAGCTCCATATTAGTGCACATCGGCACCACGTTATACCCAAAAAAGTAGAAAGGGGTTGATGGGATTACAGCCCCCTCCCAAAATAGTCGAAAATGAAATTTAAAAAGTGCTGATATTTTTCTTTTTGTTTGAGATAAATTTGTAATGCAATTGTTTTCTGCAATACAACGAACTAGACGTTCTGTCTAGTCTCATATCAGCGCACAGTTACACCACAGTATACCCGATGAGGGGAAGGGGCTGATGGGGTTACAGGCCCCCTTTCGAAATAAAAAATGAAATGAAAAAAATACTCCTTTTTTTCGATTAATTTTTAATTTTTTTTTCTGCGACGCAGCTATTCTGCTTAGTCCAATATATTAGTGCACAGTGATGCCTCAGCATACACCAGAGGAGTCAATGGGAACGGGGGTTATGAGGTTACAGCTCCATTCGACCTCTGAAGAGATCGCAGTGAAATGAAAAAGGGGCTGATATTCCTTCTTTTTTAGATAAATTTGTTTCATTTTCTGGCATGCCACGAATTTGTTTTTCTCGTTAATCCAATATCCTCCTCAGTCCTGCGACCAAATTTACTTGAGATCACAAAATCTATTTTCAAATGACTGTAAAATAGCTCCATCACTGTTTTACTTGATAAATGAAAATATATATGCTCAGTTCAAGAGACCTACAAATAAATTCAACAAATCTAAAAGTAGTTTAATTTAAGGATTTTTAAAATTTCTCTCATAGTCGGCGGGCGCTAAGATTTTCAGTGGGGAAGTATGATATTGCACAGCACAGTAACACCATAGCTAATCTCAAGTCGATTTTGGCTAAATCAGAAATCCGGTGCGGAAGAGTTGACTGTATTATTAACTTTCATTTTTCAGTCGCATCTCCATGCCACACCGAAATATGGGGATGCGGAGGATTGAAGGAGCTAAACCTCTTTTACCTGCCAAAATGGTCGGAGTTAAATGGTAAAAAAATTTACTTCTTACTTTTTAGATGAATTCAATTACATATATATTTGTCATGCATCGCACTTGTCTTTCTTGCTAGTCCCATATTTTGTGCATAGTGACACCTTAGCTAATCTCTTCAGAATTTTGACTAAGTCGGAAGTCAGGCACTATATATGCGCGGAAGAGCTGACTGTGAATGGTATTCATTAACTTTTGTTTTTAACACTCGATTACTTCCTCGTATCTGTAAGATACACAGTGACTTCTTGTTTGACTGCAAAGACATCTTTGGAGTTCGGTAACGTTTCCCCCCCCCCCCCCCACTTATCTTCCTATTCTGTCTTAACTTTGCAGCCGGTATTTTTCATCTGGAACGGTTTAAAGTCCTTATTATTACTTGTGCAATGCACAAATAATAAACAAAGTCTTTATTTTATGTATGTGTATAAAAATATTTTGTGTATACGAAAAATATTTTGTGTTTGTTACAATATTAATTTATTGTTAAACAAAAACTGTAGCCAGAATTTAGTTTTGGGGGTTGGAAGAACAATTTTATAGATTGTAAGTTATATCGACTTTCTTTTTTAAATGGAAGTATATAAAAAAAAAACAGTAACATTTTTCAACATATTTCGATGTGGGACGGTCTCAGGATCGGATCCGTGCCCTCCCCCTTCCACCTAGATTTGATTCTGAGTAAAAAAAAAAATTCTGAAATTCACAACAAATTTTCTGAAAGGTTACAGAAGAGGGGGGAAGGAGAGGCAATGGAAATCCCTTCCTGCCGCTAAATATTTTTGCTGTAGTTTGGGTTAACTCTGTTTTCATTTCAGGTCAATTTCAGGCTGAGTGTAGATTCCTGCAAGTTGGACTCGGGTTAACCAGATTTCTAAAAAATTAGTTCAGTATATTATTTCAGTTTAAAAGCTATACATACAGGGTGCAAAGGAAAGTCCATTTAACCTGAAAATACTTGCGAACGGAGAGAGCTACAGCTATGCAAGTGACGTAACGGTGTAGTAAACCCACTACGCCCGATTTAATGCAACCGACAGCAGCGTCCCTAGTGGCGAAATTTGGAAGATAGCCATTGCATATCGAAAACGAAAAGACAGAGAGCAAAATTTCCAATTCGGAAGTTTTAGAGCATCAATCACTTAGTACGAAACGACATTTGGATTACATGGATAAGATAAATTTTCGCCTGTATACCCAAAATTGTCCGAAATCGATGCACTCTATTTTGTGTAAACGTTTGAATGGAATAGACAGAAGTATGAAGAAATATGCACAATTTATTGTATAAATACGTACTTATCTCAATACATTTTGATAACATCACACAAAAAAACAAAAACAACAAACTGTCCCACAGTGATAAAAATTTAATATTCAGCATGTTCGAAAAGTTCACCATTGCTCACGATACACCTTTGTATTCATGAGAGTAAATCTGCATGCACATTTCTCAGCATGGAACGCCTATTGCGAGCCTCTTCACTACGACGACATAGATTTAACCCTTTCAATGGCGGTGACTAGATTGTCTAATCACGTAATTTTAATTCCAAAACTGACAAATGACACCAAGAATATTTTAATCAAATTTTGCTTTTGTAATGAAAGTGCAAATTAGCTGGTTTTATTTTCTAAGAAATTCCTTTGAATATTCTAGTGGCAGTCAATTATTTCATCATTTTAGGAACAGAATTCTTCTGCCCCTGAAAGGATTGAACTAAAATTTTAAATGCATTGGAAATTAAATTTTTACAGACAATACAGTACAGTACAACGTCCCACTTTGCAATTGTGCACTGCTACATTTCCGAAATGTGAATATGCAAAGTAGAATCGTCTCTCATTGATTTCGGACATTTTTGGGTATACAGGTGACGACTTATCTTGTCCGTGTGAACCAAATGTCATTTCGTACTAATTAATTGATGCTCTAAATCTTTCTAATTGGAAATTTTGCTTTATCTCTTTTTGTTTTCGATTTGCAATGGCTATTTTCCAAATTTTGCCACTAGGGGCGCTGCTTTCGTTTGCATTAGGTCGGGCGTAGTCGCTTTACTATACCGTTACCTCACTTGCATAGGTGAAGCTCGCTCCGTTCGCAAGTATTTTCAGGTTAAAGGGACTTTCCTTTGCACCCTGTATAATAATAAACACAGATATTTGTATGTGTTTTTAACGCGATCCTTTGATGAAATTCAGGTTTTTTTCCGCGACCCTTAGACGAATTTAGCGTTTTTTCGTGATCCTTTGTCGAAATTTGTGTTTTTCCGCGGCTTTTTGACGAAATTTGCGTTTTTTCGCGGATTTTTGCCGAAATTCGCGCTTTTTTTTTTACGAAATTTGCTTTTTTCCGCAGCTTTTTGACGAAATTCGCGTTGGCTCTTTGACGAAATTCGCGTTTTTTTGACAAAAATAGTCGTGTTTTTTGTTTTTTCGCTGCTGTTTTGCGTTTTATTCGCTTCCCTTTGACGGAATGCGTGTTTTTTAGCGATCCTTTGTCAAAATTTGCGTTTTTTCTGCGGCCCTTTGAGGAAATTTGCGTTTTTTCTGAGGTCATTTGCCGAAATTCACGTTTTTTTCACGCAATCCTTCGTCGAAATTTGCGTTTTTCCGCGGATTTTTGACGAAATTCGCGTTTTTGTCTCTTTTTTTGATGAAATTTGCGTTTTTCTGCGGCCTTTTGACGAAATTCACGTTTTCCGTGTCCCTTTGACGAAATGCGTGTTTTTTAGCGATCCTTTGTCGAAATTTGCATTTTTTCTGTGGTCATTTGACGAAATTCGCGTTTTTTTCTGTGGTCATTTGACGAAATTCGCGCTTTTTTCGCAATCCTTCGTCTAAATTTGAGTTTTGCCGCGGCTTTTTGACGAAATTCTCCTTTTTCCCGTCTTTTTGATGAAATTTGCGTTTTTCTGCGGTCTTGACGAAATTCATGTTTTTCCGTGTCCCTTTGACGAAATTCGCGTTTTTTGCGATCCTTTACGAAATTAGCTTCTTTTTCGCAGCCCTTTGACGGAATGCGTGTTTTTAGCGATCTTTTTTTCGAAATTCGCGTTTTTCCGCGACTTTTTGATGAAATTCGCGTTTTTTCTGCGGCCTTCTGACGACATTCGGGTTTTTTCTGTACTCATTTGACGAAATTAGCGTTTTCTCTAGGATAATTTGACGAAATTCGCGTTTCCTCCGCGAGCATTTGACGTAATTTGCGTTTTCTCCGCTATCATTTGCCGAAATTTGACTCTTTCTTCGCGACCCTTTGACAAACTTCTCATTTTATCCGCGCCCTATGACAAAATTCCGGCTTTTTCCTTGATCCTTTAAAGAAATTGGAATTTTTTTCTTTGCGAACGATTGATGAAATTGATTTTTTTCGGCGACGATTTGTCAAAAATCGCGATGTTTTTTTTTTTAAGTCCGAATTTTCGGACTGATTACCGAATTTTTCAAATTTTCGGAAAATTCGGAACAAAGTCATCCCTGCCCCTCCCCTCCCCTCCCCTCCCCCCCTCTGGCTACGGCCTTATTGACAAAAATGATTTCTGTTTATAACTCAATTCAACGTGTTTCGCAAGATTTAGAACATTATGAAAATTTAAGTCAGCCACCCCCCCCCCCCCCCCCCCCGAAATAAAATCCTGGGTACGCCACTGGTTAGAGCTATAAGTTCTAAAAAAGAAACTCTCAATTGTAAACAATATTTATTTAATAGAAGTATCTTTATACTTTTTCAAACTTATTTGTCATGTGTGCTTTCAAAAGTAACATCAAATATTGAGCACATTAATAAAATCAACTATCGATGAATCTCTAAGTTGCTTATTGCACAAAAATAAGAAATGAATCTTATTTTTCAAATTTAACAGTTTATGTGGCAATTTATATTTACAGGGTGTCCGGTCTCAACGGTGTCCAATGGCTAATTCCTAAACCGTCAGTCATAGACATATAGTACCAATTACAAAAATGTTTAAAATCAGGCAAAGAAATATTTTAAAAGCGATTTGGGTCAATAAAAACAAGTAAGATGCTTCGTTTTTAATATCTTAAGATGTCTGAAGTTTTATTTAAAATATTTAAATCCGATTTTAAATATTTTTATGAATTTTTAAATTAAGGAAACTCAGTTGGTATTTAAAAAAAAATCGTAAACGCCGCACTTTGAAAAAAATTAACTTTTAAATTCGTAAACGCCGCGGTGTTTCTTCCATAAAATACTTTTTTTTCGATTATATAAATTTTTTGTTTATGTCTCTGATATAAATCTGACCCTGTTCATCTTCTTGTCAATGAATTACACACCCCTAAAAAGCATCTTATATCAAACCTGTGTCAATGCTGTGCAAAAGTAGAAATTCATCTTACTCAAAAACTAGACATGACATAAGAAAACAGACTGCATATTTGAAATCAGCATAAAAATCTAGTCTAGAAAAACATTACGTCAATTCTGTGGCAAATATTTTAAAGTTGATAGTGATGTAAACATTGCACCATTGAAAAATATGCAAATTAGGCTTAATTACTGATAAATATGTTAAGAATATGCAAATCGTGACATTTATCTGAAGCAAATAGTCAAGTAGTCATTATCTAGAAAACATAATTAGATATGACATAGGGGGGAGTAGCCTAATTTGGACCACTTCGCTTATTTTCAGGTGTAACTCACTTAATTTTTGGAATATCTGAAAAATATCACTACACGGGGTCAATCAATTCATCCACTAACTAAATAAAGCTTTGGATCATTTTCTTTTTGAAAATCTTAAATTTTATTTTAATTTGAAAAATTTGTCAAAAGTGGTCCAAATTCAGCAACTGGTCGCCTAAGTTGGACCACCAGTCTCCTAAATTGGACCAAATAAAATCAGGTTGTTTTAATGACTAGGGAATATAACTAATTTTATTAAAAGTAAAGTTTACGGTTACTGAAACAATCAAACAAAATAACAGCAATGAAATATAATGAAATCAAATATTTGAAAATAAGGGTAATTGCTTTAAATCAAAATGTATTCAAAATATAAATCAAAGTTATCAGTAATTAAGAATAGAAATTATGAAACTAATTGCCAGTTAATTGAATATCATTTAAGGAGTGATGCAAAGCGTACACATTAATTTCGTTTATTGATTTTTTTTTTCCAGCGCACACAACTTGGAACCATATTTGGCAATATGAACACTGAATCATTTCTGCTGTTTTATTTTCTTACAAATCAGGCAAACCCAATCATCACTATTTAGATTTTTCTTTTTAGATTCTGAATTATTAGACTTTTTTTTTTTTTTTTTGCAACAGAAGTTTTCTTTACATTATGATTGTAGTTCTCCTCTTTCATCATTTCCTTGATAATTGCATTACGCCTTTTTTTTAAAACTTGATGCTCCATTTGCTTTTATGCTGTGATAGCTTCCTTTTAGTCGATTTTTTGTGTTTTTTCATTTCAAGGTTTACTTTATATGGCGAAGATGTTAACACAGCTGTTTTTTTGGCTCCCTCTGTACTTTTTAAAAACTAAATTTAGCAAAGGATATAATATTTCTAATGATTTTTTGGCTTTTGGGGAGGATTTGTAGTTACAGCCTTATCGCAGGTCAATTTCTTCACAACTTACTCTCTCCTTTTTATTTCCTATATCTTTAACAGCTTTTGCTGTCACCTGTTTTTTTTTTTTTTTTTCCAGACAGCTTGTCCGTGTCTTTTTCAACATTTTTAACATTATATTATAAAAGTGTTTAAAAAAATATGCTCTATTGAAAAATACACTACGATTAATTATACGCAAACATTATATATTCAACAGTATTGAATTCACCCCTCCCCCCCCCCCCCTCCTCCCGGAAGGTTTGAGGTTCTATGAGTTTTAATGGCAAAAAAGTGTAATTCCACCCTCCAGAACTGTATAAAGTCTGTCCTTCCTCAGGGAATCGCAAATATCCTCCAGGAAGAAAATGTTTGAATTCAACTCTGTAAACCAAATACGCCGTAGGAATAATGTATTCAAAGAAAATAAATACAAATAAATACAAGATAAAAGAAATTGCAAACAAAATTTATTGCATAAACATGTAAAAATATTTTTTTGTTTATATAGGCCTAATCTGTATAGAAAAATTAATCCTGATATACCCCCCCCCCCCAAAAAAAAAAACAAAAAAAAACAAAAAAAAAAAAAAAACTTGCATGGAGATAGTAATCCATTATAAAATATAAAAAAATTAAAAAAAAATAGTGTACAAAGTGTACCGTCCTCGAAATTTATTACTTAATTTTCAAAATTTATGATCGCATATCTGGTCCAATTTAAGCAACTTAAAATGGTCCAATTATGGCAACTGCGCCATTTTTTAAAACAGATAATTTCAAGACTAAGAACAAAAACGAAATCAAACAAAGCCGCGTGAGAAATATGCGCAATTAACAGATGAATTTATATATGTATATAAAAACATAACAACTTACGTTAGTTTTAAAGTATTCACTTATGTTTAGTAGGAAAAAAGTAGATCAAAACAGCTAACTTTAGGTTTTTTAAAATTGTCTGAAAACAACACGTGGTAGGCGGTTGCGTCTTCTAATCGGGAGTGACGTCATTCTGATGAGTAGGATTTCAGCGGTAGATGGCATCTCTTCCTGTAATTAACGACAGAATGGCAACGGTCCAATTAAAGCGGCGGCCCAAATTAGGCTACTCTCCCCTATATTGTATCTAAAATAGATTCAATGATGTATAATAATAATAATAAATATATATACAGGGTCTCCGGTCTCAACGGTGTCCAATGGCTAATTCCTAAACCGTTAGTCATAGACATATAGTTCCAATTACAAAAATGTTTTAAGTCAGGTAAAGAAATATTTTAAAAGCGATTTGGGTCAATAAAAACATTTCTTATAAAATTACGAAATTTAAATTTTTATACGGTCCCCCGGTCCTATAAGTTACATTTAATAAAATTTTCCTTTTACACTGACAAGTAAAACACAAAAAGTCCCGTTATTCTACGATTAAAATTGACCGAGTAATAGCTGTTTAAAGTTGGAGCATATTTTTTACTACAAATTGGGGGTCATTCACAAATTTAGTCGAAATATAATTTCGTCAGATATATTAAAAAATAGTTGAGAGTAAAATTAACATTGCAATATAAATTTGAAATCTTTAATCATTCTGACATATTAATGCAAAATATGCAATTTGTAATAAACATTTAAGAAGAAAGATAAAACAGAATTTTTGTTAAATAAAATGAGCAGCCTCAATTCTTTACAAAATGATACGCATTTTAAAATATTTTAGATTACACTAGCCTGCAAAAGTTGTGTCATGTTTTTGTGTATGAAAGTTGTGTAATGTCATGTTTTTTAGTTTTTGATAATTGATTCTTATGTATTCTGTACTGTTGAATCTGAAATTGACCTTCATTTTTAACCATCACATCAGGATTTTTCGCAAATTTTAAAGTTAAAATTGAATCTCCTCCCTCATCTCATCGGACCACTCAGCTATTTAGCTGTAAGAATCCCAGGATAAGCAAAAATATCGAATAAATTATTGAATAAAAAAAATAAATAAAAAGTTTTACGTATGTTTTATAGCATGAGATTTTCGCTGTAGAACCTCTTTTATCCGAAACTCTTTTAACCGAAACTCTCGGTTAACAAAAATTTATTTTTAAAGCTTTTTTTTTTTCTCTACTATCACATTCATTGTGTGCAAAATCCATTTTGAAAGTTTTTACTTTTAACTATCATATTCCTTGTGTGCAAGCGGCCCTTTCCAAACTACAAGTACATATAAATATTTTCGATCCCCTTTCTTAGAGTTCCTTTGAATTCAACTTGAGCTCCCGTACCTGCGGAGTGGAACAAAGAAAACGAACAAATTAGCAATTCTGAAGCTTTTGAAAGTTTTGCAAAAGATTTGGCATGGCTGGAGCAGCAGAAAGACTGTGACACTGGAGAGATAATAATTTTTAAAAAATCCCTGCAAAGCAAAGGCAATCGAAACTGCGACAAACAAAACATTTTTTCAAACTCTTGTGATAGATGTAAAAGGTGCTTAATTTCAAAATTAAAATTCAGGTAATTTATTCTTGTTTCTATTTTGCTATTGCTTTATTTTTAATAAGCGCTTGTTACCATAATAAGAAATATTGCATATATTTCTCTTTAATCTTAAAATTGAAGTATTCTCGATTATCCGAAAATTTTGATTTTCCGAAAGTTGTTCGGTCACAATTACTTCGGATAATCGAGGTTCTACTGTATTTTAACTTACACATTTACGATTTGCAAAAAAATTCTAACGCGATTGTTAAAAATGAAGGTCATTTTCAGATTCAGAGCTAAAAAGTACGTAAAAATCAATTATCAAAAGTTAAAAAACACAACCATATCCTCTACTTTATAGTAGTATCCGATTTTTGTTATTCTTTAAATTTGACAATTTATGATTTGCGAAATATCCTGGCATGATGGTTAAAAATTAATGTAATTTTCGGATTCAATGCTAAAAAATACATAAAAGTTAAAAAAAAAAAAACAACAATCGCAGTCTTGTATTATCTAATCTAAAACTTTTTCTTAAACTTCTTGGCGGTAATCTATCCGAAATTTTTTGTGTTATCCTGTAAAATAAGTATAAATGGTAGCCACCGAAAGTCATAATAACATTAGATTGTTATTGGATTTGCGCCAGTATGTAAAATGTAATCTGGATCGGATATTTAAAAGTGAGTTAAAGTTCGAGTACAAATTTTGAACTGGAAAAACATACATACGATCGTTGAAGTAACATAAAAACTTATAAAAAATAACATAATTTTAGTTAAAAGAAATCATAAAAGAAACAGTCTCAAATCCTGACAAAATAAAACATATGTTATTTTAGCCAATCTGAAACTTAATAAATGTTAACTTTATCGTAATACTTGTACGATTTTTTTCGAAGCGCAGATATACATGAAATAAGATCTTCGAATACTTTAAGCACTTGGTATGTGACCCCTCAAAGCCAAGCCGAACCGATTTGTTTTCAGAGCAGAAAACAAATCGGTGAAGTTTAAGTCATGAATTTTTAAAGTTTCATAACTCGTTCAATTTTAGTGTTATATGAATGGGACTTTTTTTTGTCTTACTTGTCAGTGTAATAGGAAAATTTTACTAAATATAACTTACAGGACCGGGAGACCGTATAAAAATTTAAATTTCGTAATTTTTTAAGAAATATTTTTATTGACCCAAATCGCTTTTAAAATATTTCTTTACCTGATTTAAAACATTTTTGTAATTGGAACTATATGTCTATAACTAACGGTTTAGGAATTAGCCATTGGACACGTTGAGACCGGACACCCTGTATATATATTTATTATTATTATTATACATCATTGCATCTATTTTAGATACAATATATGTCACATCTCATTATGTTTTCTAGATAATGACTACTTGACTATTTGCTTCAGATAAATGTCACGATTTGCATTTTCTTAACATATTTATCAGTTATTAAGCCTAATTTGCATATTTTTCAATGGTATAATGTTTACATCACTATCAACATTAAAATATTTTTCACAGAATTGACGTAATGTTTTTCTAAACTAGATTTTTATGCTGATTTCAAATATGCAGTCTGTTTTCTTATGTCATGTCTAGTTTCTGAGTAAGATGAATTTCTACTTTTGCACAGCACTGACACAGGTTTGATATAAGATGCTTTTTAGGGGTGTGTAATTCATTGATAAGAAGGTGAACAGGGTCAGATTCATATCAGAGACATAAACAAACATTTATATAATCGAAAAAAAAAAAAAACCCGTATTTTATGGAAGAAACGCCGCGGCGTTTACGAATTTAAAAGTTAATTTTTTTCCAAGTGCGGCGTTTACGATTTTTTTTAAAATACCAACTGAGTTTCCTTAATTTAAAAATTCATAAAAATATTTAAAATCGGATTTAAATATTTTAAATAAAACCTCTAACATCCTGGAAGTTGTGTAGGTAGGATCTCTAGCTTGACTGCAACTCTAACCTTCATAGACATCTAAAAGCCTTATCAAAACAGTGTTTATAGATGGGAACTAACAATTAAACTCAACTTAAAAGTCATCAATACAAGTAAATAAAAAAAATTAGGTAAGAAATATAAAAAATAGTTTCACATTGATGAGAAATAATTAATTAGTTCGCTTTTTACGCAGTCGGGTTTTTTGAATTTTTAAATTTAATTTTTTGTCCCCATTAATTGATTTCAAAAATATATATTCTAAAAACACACTCAAAATATATATTAAACATTTAATTGCTAAAAAGGACGTCAAATGTTAATAAAATACATTAAAAGATCTTAATAATTTGACATGTTTCGACTGAATTTACTCAATCATCATCAGAAAAACAAATAAACACAAAGATGGAAAAATGACAATAAACTATTACAAATGAAATTTAAAAATAAATAAATAAAAATCACGCGCGTAATATTTTAACATGTTTCACGTTGACCTATTTTATTTTCAAATTATCTAACAATTCAATCCAAATATTTGGGATTTGAAATGACAAGGAATCATTGCAGACCATTGAGTCCAAATCCCAAATATTTGGATTGAATTGTTAGATAATTTGAAAATAAAATAGGGCAACGTGAAACATGTTAAAATATTACGCGCGTGATTTTTATTTATTTATTTTTAAATTTCATTTGTAATAGTTTATTGTCATTTTTCCATCTTTGTGTTTATTTGTTTTTCTGATGATGATTGAGTAAATTCAATCGAAACATGTCAAATTATTAAGATCTTTTAATGTATTTTATTAACATTTTGACGCCCTTTTTAGCAATTAAATGTTTAATATATATTTTGAGTATGTTTTTAGAATATATATTTTTGAAATATTTTTAATGGACGTATAAGAGAACTTCTGTTTATAATTTAATACCCATTAATTGAGGTAAAAACTCGCAGTGAAGGGGCGGAGCCCCGTTTTGTTTAACCAGCCAACTGAAAGTTTATAGAAATGCAATCGAGATAAACTACACGGCATTTAGAAGCTAAAGAGTGTGCGTTCTTCACTGAATTTTTGGATTTGTGGACATTTGCAGTATATCGATTTTTTTTAAATATTACGTAAAAAAATGAAAAAATGAAACTTCATTTTCTCTGCACGGAATGCAACTTTCTTCACATGTTATCAACACACAACTGGTACGATTGAAGCCTAACTGTCGACTGTAGTTTAACATTGAAAACTAGTCGGATATGACAATCCCAAAACTTTCTTCTATCTCATACATGTTAATATTTCCTGAAAAATAAAGCATATCAGTACCACCGATTAGATGATTCACACCAAAATCTAATCAGCAAAAACTTGTTGTAGCTGAATCTGAAGTTTGATGAAAATCCGTGCATTAGTTTTTGACGTAGAACTATTGCGAAAATCGTAAAAGATATCTACATAGCAGCGCCACCTGTTGGTCGATTTACTCCAAAAACTAATCAGGACCAATTTATATCAGGGACTAAATGAATCTGAAGTTTGATGAAAATTCATGCATTAGTCCTTGAGACACAGTTTTTGCGGAAATCGTGATAAATGCAGCCCAGCAGCGTCGCCTATTGGGCGATTTACACTAAAAACTAAACAGCACTAACTTATATCAGGGAATAACTGAATCTGAAGTTTGGTGAAAATTCGTGCATTAGTTCTTGAAATAGAGCTATTGCGATAATCATGAATAATGCCCATAGCAGCGCCACTTGTTGGGAGATTTACACTAAAAAGTAATCAGCACCAAATTATATCAAGGACTAACGGAATCTGAAGTTTTATAAAAATTCGTGCATTAGTTCTTGAGATATAGCTATTGCGGAAATCACAAAAAATGCAGTACAACAGCGCCACCTGTTGAGTGATTCACATAAAAATTTATAAAACGTCAATTCATGTCAAGGACTAACTGAATCTGAAGTTTGATGAAGGTCCGTGCATTAGTTCTGGAGATAGAGCTCTTGTGGAAATCGTGAAAAATGCTGCATAGAAGTGCCACCTGTTGGCGACCTATTGGACGACCATAGCAACGCAACCTATTGGACGATTTACACCAAAAAGTAATCAGCATCAGTTTATATCAGGCACTAACTGAATCTAAAGTTTTATTAAATTCCGTTCATTAGTTCTTGAGATAGAGCGCCCACAAAATTTGTGTCACACACAGACAAAGAGACAGACATTTTGTAAAAACATGTTTTTGGGGTTCTCTGATCCCTAAAACATGTAAATCCGTCGAAAACCGGAATTCGAAAATTTTCATGAATCCAGTACTTTCTTCTTGTAAAGGTATAAGAAAGTTACTATTAAATCAGTCGGTGCGGGTTTTTGCCCCGTGCGTGTGTTTGGCCCACCTACCCTATATATATATATATGTATATATATATATATAAAACCATTAATTAAACATAACGTACCACCATCAAAAACCGTAATATTATGAATTAAAGCTGTAAGTATTAAAAATATTCAATTAATTTATTATAAGAATTATTATGGAAGAAAAAGAAAAAAGTGGACACCGACAAATAATGGAAAAACTTATATATTGAATTACGTTGTCAAGGGCACAGAATACAATGATATAAGCAAAATGGTTGTTTTCTGTGAGAAAAATAAGCTAAAGCTAAAAATTATTTTCCCCTGTGCCCAAACAACCATTAAAATCAAGTGAATTGATTAAAAATGAAAACAGAATAGAAACAAATAATATGAAATGGAAGAATCAATAAAACATATATATATATATATGTTACCGGCCAAACTCGATTTTTGGCCAAACTAGTTTTTCCTAGGCCAAACCAGTTTGGCCTAACGCTCATAAGATAAACTAGTTTAGCCTGCTATTCATTGGCCGAACTACTTTATCCTAGGCCGATCTAATTTATCCTAGGCCAATTAAATTTGGCGAGATTTTATTGATCCAAAAGACCGCCCCGGCGCTAATCTTTTAGTTTATCTTAGGCCGAACTAGTTTATACTAGGCCAATGCAATTTTACATGCTTTTATTGATCCCAAATACTACTCCGGCGCCAACCTTGTGCAAAGTAGTATTGCCGTCGCCCTCTGTATAATATATTTTATTCGATGGGGAGTGGAATGCTGTCCCCCTATCTTCCCCATTTTACTGCCGCCGGTAGTTACAAAATATGTTCCATATGACAAATTGTTTGCTGGAGGATCAAAGAATGGGATGAGAGGTTATCATAAAATTTAGGAGAGGAAGAATTTAGAGGATTGATTAATAATGTACAGTATAACCTCGAAAATCCGGCATCGTCGGGACCGGGACTTCACCGGATTTTCCAAAATTCCAGATTTCTAAAAGAATATCAAATGTATTTCTGGTGCTCTTAATGGCGCATTTATTCATAAATAATTCAAAGCCAAGAGATATTCTTGTAAGAAAAAAAATAATATAAAAAAAATATTGATTTTTTTTATATTTATTTTTTTGCTCACATAAATATCACTTGAATTTGAATTAATTATGAATAAATGCACCATTAAGAATATCAGAAGTATATTTGATATTCTTTCAGAAATTTAGGATTTTCAAAAATCCGGCGAAGTCTCAGTCCCAGTTTGGCCTAAAATACATATATTTTTGAGTTAACCATTATTTCACAATTAAAATTCTCTTTAAAGAATAGTACATAAACATTTATACGGATGGGGATACAGTACTGTAAAACATGTTAGAAGAATCTGTGCAAGACGAAATCCTGTTTTAAACGGAATTTTTTTTTTTATCTGTGCAAATTGGATATAATAATCCATTTGAAAAAAAAAAGAAACGTAATACATTTCCTAGAGACCACGGACCTGTTAAAAAAGGAACTTAACTATAACGAAGTTTTTTTCTCTCCCACGTGATTCCGTCTTAGAAGTTTTTTCATATTAAATTTTTCAGATTTTCAATTCTCCAAGCCATGTAAAAAAATTAATGGTATCTATTTATATAAAATCCAAGTCTCTGTGTGTCCTCACGATTCCGGTAGGACCGCCTCATTGAAATGAGTAATTGTTGAAAAATACAAATGCAGTGTTACCACAGTAGCGCCAAATGTTGGCCAACTTGGCGAAATGTGTATTTCTTTCAAAGTGAGACCTAATTAGGTTGGAGGCGTGAAAGTTTGTATACTTATAGCTGAACACCTCACATCAAATGAAAAAGCATAAAATTTTGAAAAAGTCGTACATTTAACCCTCTGGGCTCCCACATGTGTATTTTAAACAACTCTTTCTAAGTGAGTCCCTAATTAGGTTGGAGGCGTGAAATTTGGCATAATTATAGCTGAACAGCTCACATCAAACAAGAAATCATAAAATTTTGAAAAAGATGTACATTTAACCCTTTGGGCTCCCACGTGTGTATTTTAAACATTTCTTTCTAAGTGAGCCCCTATTTTTGGTTGGAGGCGTGAAATTTTGTATACTTATAGCTGAACTTCTCACGCCAAATGACAAAACATGAAATTTTGAAAAAGCCGTACATTTAACCCTTTGGGCCCCCACACGTGTATTTTAAACAATTCTTTCTAAGTGAGCCCCTATTTTTGGTTGGAGCGTGAAATTTTGCATACTTATAGCTGAACTTCTCACGCCAAATGACAAAACATAAAATTTTGAAATGGCCGTACATTTAACCCTTTGGGTTCCCACATGTGTATTTTAAACAATTCTTTCTAAGTGAACCCCTAATTAGGTTGGAGGTGTGAAATTTTGCATATTTGAAGCTGAACACCTCACATCAAATGAAAAACCATAAAATTTTGAAAAAGTGGTACATTTAAGCCTTTGGGCTGCCACATGTGTATTTTAAACAATTCTTTTTTAGTGAGCCCCTAATGAGGTTGGAGGCGTGAAATTTTGTATACTTATAGCTGAACTTCTCACGCCAAATGACAAAACATGAAATTTTGAAAAAGCCGTACATTTAACCCTTTGGGCTCCCAAATATGTATTTTAGACAATTCTTTCTAACTGAGCCCCTATTTTTGGTTGGAGGCGTGAAATTTTGCATACTTATAGCTGAACATCTCACATCAAATGACAAACCAATTTTGAAAAAGCCGTACATTTAACCCTTTGGGCTCCCACATGTGTATTTTAAACAACTCCTTCTAAGTTTGCACCTGATTAGGTTGAAGGCGTGAAATTTTGCATACTCATAGCTGAACACCACACATCATACGACAAATCATAAAATTTTGAAAAAGTCGTACATTTAACCCTTCGAGATCCCACGTGTGTATTTTAAACAATTCTTTCTAAGTGAGCCCCTAATTGGGTTAAAGGCGTGAAATTTTGCATACTTATAGCCGAACACCTCACATCAAATAACAAACCATAAAATTTTGAAAAAGTCGTTCATTTAACGCTCTGGTCTCCCACATGCGTATTTTAAGCAATTCTTTCTAACTGAGCCCCTTATTAAATTGGAGATTTGAAATTTTGCATACTTATAGCAGAACAGCTGAAGCCAGGCGACAAATCATAAAATCTTGAAAAAATGTTACGTTTAACCCTTTTAGCTACCACATATGTATTTTAAGCAATTCTTTCTAAGAGAGCCCCTAATTAAGTTTGAGACATGGATTTTTGCATACTGACAGCTGAATACCTCTGACCATACGGCAAATCATAAAATTTCCAAAAAGTCTTATATTATTTACTCCTGGTTCTAACTTGTGTATTTTAAGCAATTTTTCTAACCTCTTCCCTTTTCACCCGTGGATCACTTTTCCAACTTTACCCGACACCCCTTTGGCCATTCTTTCATATTATGCACTATAGCCTTAGATATTTTTGTTCCACTTTTTACCGCCAGGGGCGCCTACTTATCTCGGGTGCTATCGGGCCAATTCCCTCGACTAATATATCTACGGATAGTATATAAAACGGAGTTTCATTCGGATAGAGGTTTGTTTAGAATAGAGTGCGCCCCTGGTTGCGAAATGTGGAACTAACAGATTTTTCAAAAGTATAAAGTATTTTGAAAGCAATATTAATCGAAACCCTCTGTGCGGTCTGTGATCACACTTACCCATTTGTTTCAAAATCCATGGGTGAGAATTTAAAATGTAATATACAAAAATGTACATCCTTACATCATCCTCCCGATGGTACTAATAAAATAACCGCCAATAGACGACGCTGTACTGTCTGAGCTCCTAACTGGGCGATTTTAATGTTCTTTAGGTACTTTACCAGTATAGGTGTCTTGGCGAAAAAGGAAATTTGGCAACATATTTTCCGGGAACCTATCCACTGTTTCATTTTATGTACACACGCATTTTTTTCGATATTTATACGATTTATTTAACATAAAAAAAGCCAGTTACCTAATTTTATACAAAAGCAGAAGTAATTTGTACATTAAAAACATCAATACATACATAAAAAAAACAAAAAAGCTCATCAAGTTTGTTTTCAAAACTGTTTATATGATTTGACAACAAATCTCACTTTCTGATGCCCGAATTACACCATGCTTTTTAAAAAAACGCCAAAGTCTCTATAGTGGAAAAGTACCAAATTGTTTATTATTTTGCGCTATCTGCGCTATAGTTTGTACTATATTTAAGGTAGGGGGGGGGGACGAAATTTTAAACATTAAATATTAAAGTTTCAATAAAGCAGTTTAAGACTAAAAAAATAAGAATAAAATAAATGCAAAATAAGTCTAAACAAGAAAGAAAAAGCCTGCGTTAAGTATAAAATATGAGACACTTTCCAACACTTCCTGAATACTTTAACAAAACTTCGTTATTTAGGGAAATAAGGTAAATAAGATAACTAAGTAAACATTTTAGAAAACGCATAAAAAATTTTAAAAATTCATTTTAGCAGTTACCGTCCATAGCCAATAGTATCATTATTACACGCCACTATTTAGCTAAAATTTAATTCAAACTAAAACACTCTTTAAACTACTGAAATCACATTTCCAAATATTATCATTCGTAGACGGTTATGTATCCAATTCTTTGCATGACCCTGTATATCATTTTATCTATATTCAATAAACATTTCTTAGTAAACTAAATACAGTTCATCGTAAAAATGCATTACTCCTTTAAAAACCACCTTTAAACAATTTACTCTCATACTCAGTAACCCTTACGAATTCCTTTGTGTAGCCCTGTATATCAACGGCATTTATACACACAGTATAGTATGCATAAATATAGTGAAACATAAAAGCGCATATCATAATTAAAAATGCATTTCCTACAATCATCGCTTATGTACAGTACATCAGAAAAAAATTTCTTGGCGAGAAAGAAGTTTGCCAACGTATTTTCTGACAACCTATTTACTGTTTCATACTCACAACAAATTTGTTCCATATGTATGCAATTTATTTCCTTCTATATATAAAAAAAAGTTTTGATTTGGAAATGGACCAATGAACATCTGCGTAGATATTCCGGGTAGAACTCATCCAATTTAAATGCTTAAGCCAAGGCCTTTCATCGTTAATATTAAAAAAACTGTTGCATACAAAAATATGAAAATCGGCGGTATTATAGAGAAATGTTTGATAAACACGCTGTTGCAGACAGTTTTCAAATCGAAGAATTATTTAAAGAGATATTTAATGCTAAAATTGGACAAAGTCGTTCCATTAAAAAAGTTTTATTTGAGCAAAAACTATGCATGAGAATTTAATCATTTTTAGATCATTTTATACTTTATAAGTTCCCAATGCGCAGATTGCATTTATTTTTCTTATTTGACGCATTTTTTGAGGTTTTATTTCTATTTTTAATTCAAATTTTCAGCATTTCGAGAGATGCCTTTTACAAATTTTAGAAAATGTCATTAATTTAAACTGTTGCCAATTGTATAAACAGCGAAACAAATTATCATATCAAATATTTCTTCAAATTAAAAATTTATTTACACGTGTCTATTACAAACAGAAAAAAAAACTTTAAAATTAGAATTAAATGATTACATGTTAAAAGCAGGAAAATTACGTCATAAGAACCATATTTACACTTGAATTTTACGTCATATTTAAAATGCCCCAAACATATGGTAAAACAATTTAAATTGAAAAATATATTTGCGCGAGATATTTTGAGATAATCTTTTCAACTATTATCGTGAATTCGAAGACAGCGCAAATAATATTTCCTTCTAACAACAAAAGTATTTTTACGTGAATATTAATAAGAGAAATAAAAGTTTGGTGTAAATTACGTCAGATTTGAAACGATACATTTAAAATGAATTATTTAAAAGAACTATCTTATAGCGCTGCTAAAAAATACCGGGAGACAATGACACTGTTTACTTAATTCATTTTACATTAGCTTATTTTCAAATAACTAATGTGTTTAATTAAATACGAAAACAGCCATTGTATCTCTTAACAGCAACAGATTTGGTCTTAAAAATCCCCAATCCAAGAAAAACGAATGGAAACCCGTTTACAGAGAGATCGCTACTGTTTTTTTTTTAAATTTTAATTCAATATTTTTAAAGCCGATCAAATGCGTGCAATTAGCGTGCTTTTTGGATTTTGGTGTGCCTGAACGGGGGTTGGCGAGCGTAGCTCGTAGGGGGCAGAGCCCCCTAGTAATGTAAAAAAAAGCTATTTACCCATTTTTATAAATAAACAGAAGTAATTTCTGCACAGATGTCATGTACGCATCGTGTTGGGCGTGTTTTTTTTTCTGACACCAATTTGGCAAAAACTCGCTTTCGAATACCAGTTACATATATATATTTAAATTATTTGCTATCATTTTGAAAAGGAAATAACAATAAATAAATAAAAGTTTAATTAATAACTATAGAACAAAACAGTTTATATAATTAAAAAAAGAAAATAAAAGTAAATAAACAAGTTATTAATTAATAAATAAAAAACAATAGCCGGGTTACCATATGAGGCAAAATAACACCATTTTGGCGTCAGTTAGTAACCCAGTGCATATATCACATCTGTGCCGTAATTTGTATATAAAAAAATATTATATATAGTTAGAAATGATTTTTTTTTATGTATATAAATATGGCACAGGTGTCATATACGCAACATATTGCGCGATATTTTTCAGACGCCAATTTGGCGAAAACATCAACAGCATAAACAACAACATCCGGGTTACCATATCAAGCAAAATATCGACTCTTTGGCGCCAGTTAAGTACCTGTTGCATATATATGACATTGGCGTCTGAAAAAAATCGCGCCAATATGCGTATATGACATCTGTGCCATAAATACATATATAAAGAAAAATAAAAGTTCATTAGATTTCTTTTCATAGCTCTTTATATATTTCGGGAAGAGTTCCATATCCTGTGCTGGTTGACGCAATTGGCGAAGGAATCAAAATGGCGCAAAAAAGCCATTTTAGCATCTTATAACAAATTTTCAAGGTGGCTGAAAAACATGGTCTTTAAATATTTATAAACATATATATATTTAATAAATGTTATATATGTCGCATGCTAAAAAAATACGATGTTTATACAGATAGTTTTATTTCTATGTATATGTATTACATATAGAGATATACCTTATACATACATAATATATATTTACCTATAAATAAATATTATGCGCTTATGTATAATTTTATATATTTATTATATATGTCAAATTAAAACAAAAGTTATAATTTTTTCCGAAAAAAAATGTGCTATAAATGCAAAAAAAATTACACAAAAAAATATGAATAAAGTACATTCCAGAAAAAAAGCAATCCCAAAGGCTGAAGATCGCAACCACATCGATTCAATTAATGCCAAAAATAAAAGCTCGCAAAAAAAGAAACAGCATAGAATATGGAACTCTTCCCTATATTTTGGCAACATATCTCACTTTCTGACCCCCCGAATTGCGCCAAGCTTTTTCTAAAAATGCAAAGTGCCCTATAGTGGAAAAGTACCTAAATAAATAATTAATAAATACATGTATAAACAAAAATAAAAATTCATCAGGTTTGTTTTCGTAGCTGTTTATATATTTTGGCAGCATATCTCACTTTCTGGAGCCCGAATTGCGCCAAGCTTTTAAAAAAAATGCGCTATAATGGAAAAGTACCTAAATAAATAATTAATAGAAATAACCAATTATATAAACTAAAACATTTTATTTCAAGATCAAAGCATTGTTTTAAATTTCAATTAAAAAGTACATATATCCTAGGATAACTTCAGTTGAAATTAGGTTGACAGTTTAATACCTCATTCCATAAACCTAAACAAACACAAGTGATTCATTCATCGTGAACCGTAAAAAATATTAAACCATTGAGGTAATCATTCACAAAGTAGATTCTCCACCAATCAATGGACAATATTCTTATGACGTCATAGTAGATAAAATAATGGCGGTATCGTTTGTTTATGGTTTCAATTCTCAAAGATTTTATTTTAAAATATCTCTTAGTTACATTACTTTATTGTCATATTTATGAACTCAAAACAAAAGCATATTTTTTCTTTATATAGTTATTAAATAATGAAAAAAATTATAAATGCATGATTTGAAAAATTTTAAAATTTTTCTTTCTTAATACTAAACAATAGCATTGACGTAACAGCGGGCTTATGTTAAGTAAGTTTAACTGTTTAATTCTGTTGTAATATTCAAAATAACTGTATTTGTTAGATATCAGTAAACAACATCAGGGCTCGATTAAACTTTGAAGTTAGAGGAAATACAATGTCATTTCAGGACCTTTCTTTTGGAGAGGCTTTTCTAAATTCCACATATACATGGAAACTCTTCAGTGTTACAAATATTATTCATAGGACTGACATAACATCAGAACGGCCGGCAATTTTATACAAGTTTTTGTAAACTACTGTATATCAGAAATTTTATCAAAAACTGGTTACTTCTTTGCTATAGCGGTTATGAGTATGAGAAGTTGCAGCCAATTTCATCAAGATCGTGAAGCACACGCGTATAACACCACATAATACCATTTTATTAAATCATATACGATAGTTTAATAGTTTTTACCTTACTTCAAGTATGTAATTTATTTATTTTTAAGAATTTCCAATCTAAATTGTCCAATATATAAATTTAAAAAAAAATGTAAACAAAGATTGAATAGACATGACCGCAAAAAGCCTCAAATCCGCACACTACTTGGAACCAAACTGTGCAGATTAGTGGTCTACTGTACACAGTTTTTCACAAATGTGTTTCGTTCTTAAAATGTGTTATTTTCATCTATCACTGAGGAACAAGCGAGAAAAACTCATATTCTTGCACATGAGTTGTATATATCTTTATATCTAAATTTCCGTCATTTTTGACGGGCTACCTATCTAGTTAGTAATAATTCAGATATCTACATACAAATAGAGATTCATTAAAAAATCAATATAGTTTACAATAGATTCATTAATATCGTTAATCTCCATTCTATGGCTTGGATATTTAAAAATTTAAAAAAAATTCTATACAATAAAATCTTCTAAGACGGAATTTCATAGGAAAGAAGAAAAATCCGTTATAGCCAGGTTCCCTTATTAGAAAGTTCATCGTCTGTTGTAAATGTGTTATATTCTTTTTACAAGTAGTACTAATAATTCTCATTTTAGTTAGATCAACATATTTTTTTTTTTTTTTTTGGTTAAGCACGGGATTCCGTTATAGGCAGGTTAATTTTCTCAGGTTTTATCGTACTTAATATTATTATCTAAAAATGCATCTACTCATCTTAAAAATTAAAAATATATATATATATATATATATATATATATAAATTTTAATTCTGGAATAATAGCGATTTAAAAGTACGTGCATTAAAAAGAAAGTTCGGCCGGGCCAAGTGTTACTGATATTTTTACTGATCAGGATCAGACCAGAGATCCTGCCGGTCCAAATGATTTTCATATGAGCTGGTTTGGAAATTGGACTGAAAATGTCTGCCTGTGTAGACCTCACGAAGAATGCAGTCCTGTTGCGACTTAAGCCGGTAAAAAATTGAGTCCCAGTCCATCTCGGTCCGAACCTCTCGAAAAAAGTAATCCCCAAACCAAGACCTGACTGTCGGGAAGGAAAATTGGGCGGGGCCGTAAAGACCTTTACATCAGATAAGCGAAATAATAGCTCACAAAATTTCGTAAATTTGGACGCTAAACTTCTATTATATTAAAAATAATAATAAATAAAAAAAACGGGTTTTTAGTGAACTTTGTTCAGTTTCATAGATGTGTTTGAGTTGAGAGGATTCGTTTGAAAAATTTTGAATTTGAGCGTGAACTTGACTCATTTTTGAAAAAATGAATTTGAGTTTGATTTAGTTCGTTTTTTTACTTTCTTCTATCTTTACAAGAAGAAAGTATTGGATTCATGAAAATTTTCGAATTCCGGTTTTCGACGGATTTACACATTTTAGGGGTCAGAGAACCCGAAAAACATGTTTTTACAAAATGTCTGCCTGTGAGTCTGTCTGTCTGTGTGTCTGTGTGTGACACAAATTTTGTGGGCGCTCTATCTCAAGAACTAATGCACGGAATTTAATTAAAATTTATATCCAGTTAGCCCCTGATACAAATTGATGCTGATTAGTTTTTGGTACAAATCGCTCAACAGGTGGCGCTGCTATGCTGCATTTTTTACGATTTCCGCAATGCCTCTATCTCAGGAACTACTGCACGGATTTTCATGAAACTTCAGATTAAGTTAGTCCTTGATATGAATTGGTGCTGATTACGTGTTGGTACAAAACGCTCAACAGGTGGCGCTGCTATGCTGCATTTTGTACGATTTCCGCAATAGCTCTATCTCAGGCACTAATGCACGGATTTTCATGAAACTTCAAATTCAGTTAGTCCTTGATATGACTTGAAGCTGATTAAGTGTTGGTGTAAATCGCTCAACACGTGGCGCTGCTGTGCTGCATTTTGCACGATTACCGCAATAGCTCTATCTCAAAAACTAATGCACGAATTTTCATCTAACTTCAGATTTAGTTAGATGTTAACACAAGTTGTTGCTAATTAGGTTTTGGTGTTAATCATCCAATAGGTGGCGCTGCTATGCTGGAATTTTCATGATTTTCGCAATAACTCTATCTCAAAAACTAATGCACGGATTTTCCCCAAACTTCAGATTCAGTTAGACTTTGACATAAGTGGTTGCTTGGTGGTTTTGATGTAACATAGGTTTTGGTGTAAAGAACCCAATAGGTGGCGCTACTAGGCTGAATTTACAAGATTTCAGAGATAGCCATATCTCAAGAACTAATGCACGGAATTTCATATCTTTAGAACCCTCATGTTGGGCATAGATTGCCGTTTAATTTTGGCAGTGTGATAACGAATTTTCAAGTATTAACATGTATGAGATAGAGGAAAGTTTTGGGATTGGTACATCCGACTAGTTTTTTTTTTTTTTTTTTTTTTTTTTTTTTTTTTTTTTTTTGTTAGCTTGCTCAACACTGGTTGGCATCAATTAAAGCACGTCAAATTGATTTGGCAAAGGATAAACTAGGTTAGCCTAGGATAAACTAGAAGGTTGGCACCGAAGCTGTCTTTGGGATCAATAAAAGCACGCCAAATTGAGTTGGCCTAGGATAAATTAGTTCAGATCAATGAATAGCAGGCTAAACTAGTTTATCCTATGAGCGTTAGGCCAAACTAGTTTGGCCTAGGAAAAACTAGTTTATCCTATGGGAGTTAGGATAAACTAGTTTGGCCTAAGAAAAACTAGTTTATCCGATGCGCGTTAGGATAAACTAGTTTGGCCTAGGCCAATCTAGTTTGGCCTAGGCCAATCTAGTTTGGCCTAAAATCGGGTTTGGCCGGTAACACATATATATATATATACAGTAGACTGTGATTAGGATTTCAGAAATCCTTATATGCAGCTATTGAGGAAACATAAGAAATTTTGGTTTTATACATTATAGATACATTATAACTAATTAAAATTTAAGATATAACTTGCTGACAAATTATGTTTCTACACGCGATTTTGACTAGTCACAGAATTGGAAGTAATTAAATCTTTGCGCAGATCTTTAACTATGTAACCTTAAATTCTCAGCAGATTTTGAACTAATGGATGCAGATGCAGGGCCGCGATTAAGGCATTTCAGCATTCTAAGTATACAATTTTTCATGAAAATATGATAAATTGCTAAAAGTGTTTCTGAAAATTCTGTAAATATTTCTGTAATAAATATATACAGTGTGATTCATAAATATCGAAACAATAGGCTATTTCCTTAAATATTGCCTCTAGACACATACTTCCAATTGCAAAATTTCATAAAAAAAGGTGCAAAATTTAATGACATAAGTTGAAACTCCATGGAGGGAGGAGGGGGGGGGTCTATTTGAGGAAATACAAAAACTAAATTTTTATACGGCTCCCGTAGAGTAAAATTCCCAGTTAGGACATTTTTCCTTATCCATTCCTGAATTTAACACACACACAAAAAATTTATCTCGATATCTTCAAAATCCGCAGAGATATTAAAATTCAAAATTCGTGACTTACACCATTTATCCATGCCTCTGAGCGACGAGCTTTTGACTCTTTTTGAATGCAAGATAGGGATCATCCACAAATTGTACATTATTAAAAGTCGATTTAAGACAGTGCTTCTTCTTTGGACATAAAATAGTAGCTTATAGATTTTACGTTAAACCTGCTTTCAAAATATCCTGGTGGCCTGCACTAGAGGTCTGCAAGGGTCAAAATATCTAGGTCCGGTTTCGATCCGACCCATAGGAAAAAATGTTCGCCCTGGCCTGGAAAAAAGTTCAAATCATATCTCGGCCCGGCCTGACTGAATTTCTACATATTTTTTTTACACCGATATGGTTAAAAATTGTTTCGTATGGAGGAATTCTGACCAAAAATACTTATTATAGCTTTTCTTTTTTCATGTTTATAATTATTATTTTTAAAGAAGCGCCAAAAGCTGTGATTATTTGTTTTATTAATGAATCTTTATTTATATGTAAATGTTTCACTTATCCTTTAATATCGTTAATCCATATTCCATGTGTTGGATACTTGGAAAAATGCTATACAGTAAAATCTTTTAAGACGGAATCGTATAGGAAAGGGAAAAAATGCGTTATAGACAAGTTCATATATATACAATTTTTGTAAACGATTACTTTAATATTAATTGTAATGTCATGTATATTTCATTTTAACACAAAGATTTGCGCATTTGCATAGCAAACGCGAACCGATTTCTTTGTTTTTGTATCATTCCTTATCATTTTGCACCCCACAGTAGATATAGCGCTCATATGTAGCATCCTACATAGATGAGCAGCCCATAAAACAGCCGCATATAGATGCATATATATAAATTCGTTTATCTTTCTTATATCGTAGAACGCTATTTTACGTCGTCGGCCAAATGTTGAGATGCAGTAAAACCTCCTTAAAGCGACCACCTTCCGTTCCAACAAAAATTGGTCGCTTCAAGAGGTGGTCTCTTAATAGAGGTCATGTTTAAATCTAGATTTTATTTGTTAAATAAGGTAACAATTAAGGTTACTAAAATTTAAATTTCACATTAGGAAAAAATAGGAAAATTTAAGCATCAAAACAAAAGTTAATTATTGCAGAGTTTAAAAATGAATATATTGACGTTTGCTTTGATTTTACGGTTTTATCTTTCATAATTTTTATTTCCAAGTTCTTTCGAAGTTCAGTAAATAAATGCAAATTTTTTTGGGGGAGGGAACAATTAATGACTATTTCAATAATTTATCTTTTTCTTTGAGAGTTTCCTAACAGAATAGAGCAGGGGAGTTTATTGACCGCCATTCTTAATTTGTCATTAGAGTTAAATTCATTGCCTAAAAATGCACAAAAGGGTTTAAACACTAAAAAAAAACTATAAAAAAAACCCCTACGCTTAGTTTAGAAGTTTGATGAATAATGCGCCCCCCGGAGTTAATTTTTAATAAAACTTTCTTCAGGCGACCAGGAAAAAATTGAATTTGTTTCATTTTCTTGAAAGAAATCGGCCACTCATGGAGGGAGTTCAACTGGGATGGTCTCTGAATGGAGGTAAAATTAGTATTGAGCCTATGGGAATAAATTTCGTTTCATGAAAAAATGGTCGTTCAGGGAGGTGGTCGCTTAATAGAGGTGGTCGCACAGGGAGGTTTCACTGTATGTTTTATTTTAAAATTAAAAAGTTCTCTTTTTTTTTCATACATAGCCAAACAATTTCGCGAATAAAACTCTCCAAAAAAAAAAAAATAGTGGCTATTGCATTTTTTGTGTGGTTATTTTGTAGGGAGATCTCCACCGTGAAAATCTTCACATGAACCGGAGAATTTTAATGCTGACATAAGAATGAAACTTCGTCAGGTATAACAATGTAAAATAATCATGAGTGAGTAAACTGCACAACAATTGAAATCATTTGTTTAAATTGTCGATACATTTTTGTATGTTAACAAAGCAATGTACAAAATCAAGCAACAATGGTCAATAGTTATTGATCGGCAAATTTCAGTCCTCATTTTCTTTTGTATAGTGAATGGCATGAGGATGAGGGTAAGAAGATTGTGGAAAACTCTGGAAGAAGCTCATGAAAATCTTGACAAGTAAGTAAATGGGGGCAATCCTTTTAAATTATATTTAAAAAAAAGTTATACAATTCGATTGAGTACATTTATTAATGTATGTGACTATATCCCTTTTGAGCGACTGCTGCGATTTTCATAATTTTGATACTGGTAATGTATGTAGATGAATATCCGCATAGGTTGGTAAAATGTATAGCATTAAAAATAAATGTATAGAAGCAGATGTGTAAATTCCTTTATCTTATAACGTAGAACACTATTTCATATAGTAGGTCAACTGATGAAATTTCGCAAAATTAAAATAGTTTGTAGTAGAAAAGTCTAAATTTTAACAGATCCAATATAAATATAAAGTTTTGAAATCCATTTTGACCAATGAAAACAACAAAAAACTCTATTTGTAAATCAAAATAGCCATATTTCCATATCTTCACTTTAATTTTTAATATTTGTTATTTTTTTGGTTTGATTTGATTCAAGGTACTCAGAGTATCAATAGTGATTGACATCATTGGAAAAATAAGAATCGGCGCAAAGGTAACTTTTGTCATGTGTAGATGGCGCTCATATGTAGCATCATATGTAGATGTGCCCGAAACAGCCGTATAGATGCAGCAACGACTGATACTATTGCTTCTGGAGCACACACATGGAGCACAGAACTCCACGTTTGCCGTTAAGGCTGTTCTTAACTGCTCCGCTGAACAAGCGCAAAACGTTCTGACACATTTAGAAATGCATTTTTTAACGGAAAGATATAAAATGGGAATGCCTGGCCATGGAAGCGATTTGAAATCGAACTGTTTTTTCCATTTTTTGATCAATCAATTACCCACTGAGTTATAAGCGATATCGATCACGTGATAAACCCGTTTTTCGCCCGCTCTGGAGTGATTTTTCTACTTTCGCGCGAAATTCGGTTCAAAAGGTCCACTTTGACATTTTTTCTGAAATATCTATTGCGTTTGCAAAAAAATGGAAAAAACAGCTCGAGGACATAGTTTCTGAACAACACCACCAGCTAGTTTCGTGCATTTTCGAACAAAAATAAATTAAAACTTATGTCAGAAAGTTGCCCTTTTGGATTTGAGAACAGCCTTAAAAGCACGTGTTATCTTTCTGTTTAATTTAGATCTTCCTTATTTTTATTGTTATAGTGCAAATACCTCTAATAAATCAAATGGAGAGCACCACATTCGCCTTATATTTGGGCGCCATATGAAGCAATTTCAGATATGTGACGTCATGTGCAACCGGTCTATATAAATCCGTTTATCTTATAACGTAGAACGCTATTTTACATCCTCGGCTAAATGGTGAGATATGTTTTATTTTAAAATTTAAAAAAAAATCTTTTTTTTTTTTTTTTTTTTTTTTTTTTTTATACATAGCCAAACAGTTTCGCAAAAAAAGCAAGTGGATATTACCTTTTTAAAATTTTTCTGATTATTTTGTAGGGAGATTTCCAACATAAAAAAATCTTCACATAAATCCGAGAATTTTAATGCTGACGTAAAAATGAAAGTCTGTCAGTTATAACAATGAAAAACAATCGTGGGAGTAAACTGCACAACAATTGAAATCATTTGTTTCATTTCAATACATTTTTGTATAAGTTAACAATACAATGTATAAATCAAACAACAATGGTCAATATTAATCGACAAATTTTAGCATCCATTTTTCGTTGAATAAAGAATGGCATGACGTTAACACGAAGAAAAAAAAAATAATAAAAACTCTGGAGAAGCTCATAGGAATCTTGAGCAGAAAGTAAATAAAGGCAATCCTCTTTTTTCTTAAATACATGTTTATATATAGTAACTGCATTTTATACAATTTCCAGTATTAAAAGTATAGTTTTAAGCTTATTGCTTATTTTTGAGCTAAAAATAAAAACGACAGAAGAATTTATATATTATTTAGAATGTGCGAAATTTTCATGAAAATGGGACACAGCTCCATGCTAAAGTAGAGTAATATTTGTTGCATAAGCTAAATTAAAATTCTGGTGGTAACAACAGCAACTCTTTTTTTTCTACTGTTACAAGAAGATACATGAACACGGTTATCTTGCAGCTTGTAAATTTTAAAATGAAAAACTTCTCTCAAATGATTCTCATAATTTTTAGTTGTGTGTTTTAATATTTCCGATTACAGCGAATCTATTTATAAAAAATCCAAGTCTCTGTGTGTCCCTCACAATTCCGGTAGAACGGCCTCATTGTAATGTGTAATTGTTGAAAAATATTAATGCAGAATTACTACAGTAGCGCTAAATGTTGACCAACTTGCCGAAGTATCGTTATCGAGAAATTTGACGAAATATCGCCAAATTTGGCGACAAAAATAAGTTGTCATATATGAAGCCAACTTGGCTATAGTTGGCTAATTTGGGGAAATTCCCATTTAAAACCATTAATCTTTTGTATCGTAATCAAGGTCACCGCAATTTAATTTAAACTCCACGCTTTTAAGGTTTTTTTTTTTTTTTTTTTTTTTTTTTTTTCAAAATCTAAAGTGTATATACGTGAATTTAAAGAATATAGAAGAATTATATACGAAAATGTAAGTCTTTACATTTTCATCCCGATGCTACTAATAACATAACCGCTAAAAGACGGCGCTGTACTGCCTGAGCTCCTAACTGCCCGATTTTAATGTGCTTTAGTATTTCCAGTATAAGGGCCTTGGCGAGATAGAGAAAATGAAATTTGGCAACATATTTTCTATCAACTTATTCACAGTTTCATATACACAAGTATTTATATATTTATACAATTTATTTAATATAAAGAAGCCATTTAACTATTTTTTATACAAACAGAAGTAAATTGTATATAAAAAAACAACAATAATATAGATATAAATAAAATATTTATAGATTATATAAACTTAAAAGTTCATTAAAAACGTGGTTCTGCGGCTGAGTGGTCAAAGCACCAGTCAGCTAATCGCTTGTGCGTAAGAGTTTGTGGGTTCGATTCCCGCTGGTTCCATTGCACACAAACTTTGTGTGGAACTCCCAGGGTGTATTTCTCTTGTGTTGCAATATTTCCTTGTGCTATCTTGTCTCCAACTTATAAGCGGGCTCTCATGTCAAGCACACAAGTCGTATGTTCGTTATTCAATAAATAAAAAAGTTCATTAATTTTGTTTTCATAGTTGCATTGGTGCAGCTTCTTTAAAAATGATCCGAATTGCTAGAAATTTTTTTAACATAGTTCTAGCGTCCGCAGATTATTTTAAAAACTACTAAAAAATATCATTATACTACACTACATGCCAGTTAAGTTCCTGGCCCCTTGGCACCAGGTAAAGGACCCCTTTAAATTTTCGCACCATAAGTTATTATTAAATTGATCACTCTTAATCCAATCTTCATTTTTGGAACCCTTTTTCCATTTAGTTTTTCTCACATTTCTAGATTCCAGTTAAGACCCTGGGGTCTCCCATGATCCCGTAGGGCCCGTTCTAGGGCCCTTGAAATTATTGCGCGCCATGCATATTTCAACCCCTAATTTTCTTACCTTCTCAGAGCATAATTTTAAAGTCGATTCTTGTACTTCCAGGACCAACACCCTCATATTTTTATTGGTGCCCTAGAGTCTTTTTTAAAGCATTTACTCAATTTTTTATGCATTATATATATAATAACGCTATGTGTATAACACTTCCGAAGTGAACTTCTCCGGATCCGCGAGAAACACAAATTCCACCAAAAGATCGAGAAAACGTAAATTTTGTCAAAGGACCGCGGAAAACGTAAATTTCGTCTAAAGATCGCGTAAAAACGTAAATTTCGTCAAAAGATAGCAGAAAAAACGCAAATTTCGTCAATGGATCGCGGAAAAAACGAAATTTTCATCAAAGGATTGCGAAAAAAGCCCGTGAATTTCGTTAAAAGATCGCGAAAAAAAACAAATTCCGTCAATGGATCGCAGAAAAAAAGCGTAAATTTCATGAAATGATCGCGAAAAAACCCCTCAAATTTCGTCAAAAAATCACGAAAAAACCCGGAAATTTCGTCAAAGGATCGCAGAAAAACGCAAATTTCGTCAAAGGAACGTAGAAAAAACACGAATTTCGTGAAAGGGCCGCGGAAAAAACAGTTAGTTAATGCCGGGAGGGAATTTCCCCCCCTCTGCTGTAATCTTTCAGAAAATTTGCTGTGAATTTCAAGATAACAAAATAAATATCGCAGCCCAAGTCATTTTTTTTTTAAATGGAGAATGCAAACATGAAAAAAGCTAAAATAAGTATTTTTTTGTCAGAACTCCTCTTACAAGACAATTTTTAATCATAATGGCGTAAAAATCTCTATTTTGTAGAAATTCAGTCGGGCAGGATAGGGCTTATTAAGTTTTTGTATGAGCCTGGCCGAAATTTTAGTTTTTATACCTAGCCAATAACTTTTTTGTGGAAAAAATGGAAAAACGGGCCGGACCGGGCTCGGGCCGAAATTTTCGCTACGGATCGGTTCGCGCTCGGGTGCTGAAATTTCGGCCTGTACAGACTTCTAACAAGAAGTTTGAAACTGAAAGAGACCTATAAAGCGTATGTTTTATGTTTTTGTCTGGAAGTCGATGGTCCATTATCGTTTCGAACGGAGCAAAGACAGAAATGCAATTATAAAACTGTATACTGTACAATACTTAAACTCAAAGCGTCTCTATGACAGAAAATGACCATTCTCTTAGCATAAGACATCTCGAAAATGTGATCACTGACCTTTTTCAAAACAAATGACTAGTTCTCACTTAACCAATGTATGTAATATACGCTTTCACAATTTTAAATACAATATTCGCCGTTTAATTGGATCACTTTGTTGAATTTAATTTCATTCAGCAAAGTCACAGATTCCAAATAAGCCAAAAAATGTTAATATTAATTTTGACTGATTATATATGAATTAACTAGTGATTCATATAAGCGGCAATTATAGCAATTTTTGTAGCTCTGGGAGAGGTTTCAACCCTGAATCCCCCCCCCCCCTTCACTGCGCCAGTGAATTAGTTATTGAGTTATAAGCGATTTTGATCGCGTTACAACCGGTTTTTTCGCCTTTTTGTCGCTATCATGTCGTAAATCCGGTACAAATCCACTGGGACAATATCTTCTGAAAGATCTTTTGCGTTTATCAAAGAATGGAAAACGTCTTTCAGTTACACAGTTTTTGAATGACAAAACCTTCCTATTTCATGCGCTTCTGAATAAGAATTAATTAAAAAAGCGTCTGAAAGTCCCTTTGGATTTGAGAACAGCATTAACAAAAGGACAATATACCCGAACTGTAAAGCATCAAGAGCGCCCATATGATTAATTTTAGGGGGGGGGGGGTGGGCTGAGAAAAATCTCAACTTCCTCCAAAGCTACCATACATGTTAGTAAATATTTAAGATATACTTTACGTTTTTTCGCGATCTTTTGACGAAATTTGCATTTTTTCGCGATCTTTTGATTAAATTTGCATCTTTCCACGATTCTTTGACGAAATTCACGTTTTCCGTGATCCTTGAACGAAATTTGCGTTTTTTTCCGCGATTCTTTGACGAAATTCGTGTTTTCATTTTGACTGTTGAACGAAATTTTCGTTTTTTGCGATTCTTTCACGAAATTTGCGTTTCTCCGTGATCTTTTGACAAAATTTGAGTGTTTTCCTGCGACTTTTTGACGAAATTTGAGATTTTATCGCGAACCTATGAAGAAATTTATGTTTTTTTTTTGCGATTCTTTGACGAAATTTGTGTTTTTTCCATCATTCTGTGACGAAAATTGCATTTTTTTCCATGATTCTTTAACGAAATTTGCATTTTTTCTGCTATTCTTTAACTAAATTCTTGTTTTTCCGTGTTTGTTGAACGAAATTCGCGTCTTTTGCGATCCTTTGACAAAATTTGCGATTCTTTGACTAATATTGCCTTTTCCCCGTGATTATTGAATGAAATTCGTTTTTTTTTTAATCTTTTGACGAAATTTGCTTTTTTTCGCTATCTTTTGACAAAATTCCTACCTTTTCCGCGATCCTTTGACGAAATTTGTGATTTTTTCTGGAAACTATTGACGAAATGGATTTTTTTCGGCGACCATTTGTCAAAATTCGCGATATTCTTTAGTGAAATGCTTTATGTTTGAATTTTCGGATTGATGACCGATTATTGTTAAATCTGTCTCTAATTTCTCAGCGTTTTGTTTACGCAGGATCAGTTTTATTTGTGAAAATGGATCCTGTCTACAACGAAATCCTAGCTTATGCAAAAAAACTGTTATTGTCTTGTAGGAAAAAAACCCACACAGTAACACCTACTAAGATAAATATTGTCTAAAATGGAATTTGTTTCCCATCTTGTGTTTTTTCTTTTTGTAAGAAGCACCCTATTCGAAAGCACTAATTAAAAACTCATGAAAACAGAACCTGTCTAAAACAGAATCCAGCTTTAAAAGAAAAAAAAAATCATGATATGACAAAATGAATTCCCAGTAATTATACCTGCTAAGACGGAAACCCATCTAAAACGCAAAATTGTCCCGGTGCCTTCTGATCTTATCGATGCAGGTTTTATTCTGCTTTGTCTTTACAAGATAAAGTCAAAATTTTCATATCTTGCAACTGAACTTAATTATAAAAAATCTAGGGGGGGGGGGGTAAGCCCCTCCTTGCCCTCCCCCCCCATATGGGCGCCCTTGTAAAGCATGAGCGTTTATATCTTTCCAGAAACATAAATATAAAAGAATTATATACTTTCCAAACATATCTGAATTAATGAAAGCTTGGAGGAAGTCAAAGACTTAAAAAAATGTTTTCTTACCATCTTTTTCATAATTTTCTTCTCTGAAGAAGGTTTAATATCAAACTAATACCATAGCACAATAGCAACTGATAACAGAACATGCGTGGAGTCTATCTTCAAAGCATGCATTTTGTGTTTTTCCTGGAATTCGAGGGTCCAGTCCCGTTTCCAAAAAAAGAGCAAGAAACAGATGCAATTAATTAAGACTCCCAATGGTGCAGTTTTGAAGAACTCAAGGCGGCATTCACAGGGACAGGAAATGACCATTCCTTTTAGCCTACGGCTGATTTCCAATAGTGCGAAGGAATGCTGTCCTCGAAATGAGTGACCAGTTTTCGGTAAAAGCCGATATCTGTTACCATATGTTTTCCCCATTTTTAAAATAAAATACATTACCGCCGTTTAAACAAATCAAACTTTTGAGCAGGATTTGATTCGATAAAGCGGCGAATTTCGAATAAAATAAATATAATTCTGACTTTAGTTTTGTTTTAAATTATTTGATCCATAAAAAAATGGAAATTTCTGTATTTTTGTCTTGGCTGGGGGGGGGGGGGGTTTAACCCCGAACCCACCCCCACGCTGCGCCACTGTGTATACAATTTATTTAATATAAATAAGCTATTTATCCAATTTTATAAAGAAGCAGAAGTCAATTGTGCACAGATGTCTTATACGCACCGGGTTTGGCGTGATTTTTTCTTACGCCAATTTGGCGAAAACCTCGCTTTTGAATACCAGTTACGTATATATTTTTTAATTACTTGCTATATTATTTGCTAATATATTATTTGCTATTATTTGCCATATTATTTGCTATTATTTTAAAAGGAAATATAAATTGTCTATTAATTCATAATTTTATTTAATTATAAATTTATTTAATTTGTAATTATTCAAATAAATTATAAGTTTTACCTTTTTTAAATGATTTTATATTTAATAATTCTTATAATTATGAAACTGTGTAAGCCTGTAAGCTCTAATGATTATGTGCTCGGAGATAAGGAAATAAAATTGTCAGGAGTTGAGGAGGAACGCATTTTTACCAAGTGGAATCTTAAGAATTGTATGCATAGAAAATAAGGGATCGTGAAGCGATCCAGAATGGAAACGAAAAAGCAATTACGTCTGGGGTTGGCTAGAAAATAGGGATTGCTTCGCGGTACCGAATGGAATCGCGAAGCGATTACGCGAGGGGGGGGGGGGGGGTTGAGCGTAGCGAGCAGGGGGGCGGAGCCCTCCTAGTAAAAACAAAAATAAAAGTTCACCAGGTTTGCTTTCATCGCTGTTTATGTATTTTGGCAACATATCTCACTTTCTGAAACCCGAATTGCGCCAAATAATGGAAAAGTACATAAATAATTAATAGAAATAACCAATTATATAAACTAAAACATTTTATTTCAAGATGAAAGCATTGTTTTTAATTTCGATTAAAAATACATATATCCTAGGATAAATTCAGTTGCAATTAGGTTGACAGCTTGCAGGGCCGGCGAACCTATGGCACGCTTGCCACTTTTGGCACGCGAAAGAATAATTTTGGCACGGCATTGCTTGTGGCTCTAAATCAAAATAAAGTGAGATTACACAAAATTGTGTCTGATCTTTTCTAAATTCGATTAAATGGAAATTGAAAAATTTTAATTGCGGCATATTATATTCCAATCTAATTAATTATGGTCTCAAAAAAATTTCAAACAAAGACGATACTTGAAAACTATAGACAATAATTAGTTATTATACATTACTAAATTCTAATGATAAAGTTTTGGAAATTTTGAATTTATTTCAGAGCTATTCAAAGAAACTGGTGTTTGCCATTTTAACAGTTTTTCTGCCTATCTATGCTTTCAAGCCACTGTTTTCACAAATGAATTATATCAAAACTCATACTGAAACCACTTGTCAGAAACCCGGCGTTTAGTTTGCATTAAAATTAACTTCATATTAATATGCAACAACAGAAATCAAATTACATAGCATTAATTTTTTTAAATATATTTGTTGCCGTAATTATTACAGTGTAATACCTACATGTATGTTCTTCATATTTTTAAAATCTTAATAGAAAATTTTAAGCAATTTTATTCCATTATTTTTCCACCTACTAAATTTGTTTTTATAGTTGGCACGTCATGGTCACGTAAAATATTTTTTTTATCAAATTTGGCACGCGACAACAAAAAGGTTCGCCGACCCAGGATGTCTCATTCGATAAACCTAAACAAAGACAAGAGATTCATTTATCATGAACGGAAAAAAATATTAAACCACTGAGGTAATCATTCACAAAGTAAATTCTCCAACAATAAATGGCCAATATTCTTATGATGTCATAAGTAGGTAAAATGGTGGCGCTATGGTTTGTTTACGGTTTGAATTCACATAGATTTTATTTTGCGATTTCTCTTAGTTACATTACTTTATTGTCATATTTATGAGCTCAGAACAAAAGCATATTTTTCTATTATTTAGTTATTAAATAATGAAAAAAATTATAAATGCATGGTTTGAAAAATTATAATTTTTTTCCTTAATACTAAAAAATAACTTTGAAGTAACAGCAAATTTAAGTTAAATAAGTTTAACTGTTTAATCCTGTTATAATATTCAAAATAACTGTATTCATTAGATTTCAGTAAGCAACATCAAGGCCCGATTAAACCTTGAAGTTAGTGGAATTACAATGTCATTTCAGGGCCTATCTTTTGGGGAGGCTTTTCTAAATTCCACATACATGGAAACTCTTCAGTGTTACAAATATTATTCCTAGGGCTTACATAACATCCGAACGGCCGGCAATTTTACACAAGTTTTAGAAAAAATACTTTTTATCAGAAATTTTATTAAAATCGGGTTACTTCTTTGTTATAACTGCCCACACAATTAGGATTATGACAAGTTGCAGTCAATTTCGCCCATGTCGTAACCGAGATTGTGAAGCAACTACGTATAATACCATATAATACCATTGCATTAAATCGTAACGATAGTTTAATAGTTTTCCTTACTTATATGTTTAAGTGAGTAATTTATTTATTTTTAAGCATTAACAATTTAAATTGTCCAAAATATGAATTTTTAAAAATGTAAAGAAAGATTGAATAGACATGACCCCAAAAAGCCTCAAATCCGCACAACACTAGGAACAAAATTGTGCGGATTAGTGGTCTTCTACTGTACATAGTTTTTCATAAATGTGTTTCGTTCTTAAAATGTTTCCATCCAAATGTTCCAAATGTTTTCATCTATCACTGCCGATAAAGCGAGAAAAACTCATATTCTTGCACATGAGTTGTATCTTTATATTTAAATTTCCGTCATTTTTGGCGGCCTACCTTTCAGGACCGTGTATATCATTCACGGTGGAACGTTGCGCGTACTTTAAAAGCTAATATTGACCACGAGCAATTGTATATATTGCTTAGAAAGTGTGAGAGTTTGATGACTACTAAACTCTGCTCTGCTCCAAGAGGCAATGCAGAGAAACAGTTGTTGCATAAGCTAAGTAAAATTCTGTTGTAATAACAGCAAATTGGTTTTAGTACTGTTGCAAGAATGTAGATGAGTACGGTTGTCTTGCAGCGTGTAAGTTTTAAAATGCAAAGAATTTCTCTTAAATGATTCTCATAAATTTTGTGCACGTTCGCAACATCCATCGAAAACATTCGCAATTGCATCGAATATATAAATAAAGGCCGTGTATATTATTCATGGTGAAATATTGTGCATGCTAGTGCGTGCTAGGCTGTCAGCAAAACAAAGACAAGTAAAACAAAATAAATCATCTCAGAAGAATAAAAATAGAGCAAGCCCTCTCTAAACGATACCGCGAGAGGCAGACACATTACATTGTACAGTAATATGTTACATCTACAGGCACGCGAAAAAAGCTCTTTGACGTGCGATAGGAAGCGCGAATATCGCAACTTCGTTATGCTCCTTGCGGGCAGGAACAGCGTCGATTTGCAATCAGGTGAGTTGAAGTATATTCGCGCCCTCCCCTTGTTCGAATGAGACGGAGGTTTACCACCATGTCATGTGAGTGAGGCAGACTAAATACATTGCACACTAAGAAGCTTCCACGAGAGTCAATCAACAAAATCTCCAAAAATTAAGATAGTAACACACAATTGTATTTTTAATTATTATTTTGTCCTTTTTTTTTTAATCATGCTTTTAAAACAAATTTTGCCCTCCCTTGATAGATTTGTATATTACTGTGCACACAATTATTATTTTATGCTGTACGTTACTGTGTACATGAGGCTGGTGGCCCCGTTTTTGCTTTTCAGGTAATAATTTATGAAAGAAATGGGTGTTTGAACCGGACTTTTTCTAACTACAGGCCAGTGGATGCATGGTTTCCTGGAAATCCTGGGGATTAGAAAGGTAACGTACAATTCTATCATTCTTAAAAATTTTTATTATAGTTTTGTGTGTTACACAATCGCTATTTTAACTGTTCAATAGAAATGAGCGACACTCATGCAGGTCCACTCCAACGGTTTCTATGTGCTGATACAATAAGTTTCGGCCGATGAACATCAAATTCGTCACAGAAGTAGCTTTTTGAGCTAGCATGTTTCGGGTAAACATATCTAACACAAATCACGTTCTTGAGGAATACGTAAAGATAATAATTGCCGAAAGCAACTTTAAATGCTAAAATTTTTGGCCAAATTATAACCGATCGGCATATAATGTGAAGAAATTGTATAAGAGATTAAAAAATCGGTAGCTGATAAGTTTCGGCAACCGATGAAGTCTACAATTAGAAATGAACAGTAATCAGTTGAATTGTGTTGCCTAGTCGCGTTTCTGTATGGAGCTAGTTAGAAACTTGTCAAAAAAAACTTGTCTTCTTGTATCACACGGATATATTCTTTCAGAAATTCCATCTTTACGATCCAAGGACTGGTTTTTAAAACTTAACGGACGGTGACATAAATTTATGTCTTTTCCATACATGTTATCCCGTTCATGGGTGGTACTTTTTCATTTCGTGTATTATATTATTTCTCAAAATTCGGATTTTTAGAGTTGTACTATGCATATAAATATCTCGATTAGAGACAACATCACAAATTTGTTTGATACAAATAATTTGCTGCAACTTTAGATCATGGTGATTAGTTAGTTCTTAACCTTAAATTTCTGCTATTTTTGTATTATTCTTATTTTATTATACTGTTTTGATGCATTTTTTGATAGAAATTCTTATCAGAATTTTACGATTGCGAAATATTTATTACATAAATTACGTCCATGCAGGGCTTAATTTGCGCTGGAGCCCACCGGAGCTCAGCTCCGGTACTTCTCTGTTTTCAGTAAATATTTAAATATTGGTCGAAAATCACCGGAGCTCATAAATACAGGGCTCCGGAGCCCAGTGCTATAGCACTTCCGAAAAACCTAAGACTAAATTACCTTTCAGTTCGATTTTCTTTTCTGACAGTAGGATAAATTTAATTGGATCATTTATTTTTTTATTTAGATATCTCAGATGAAAAGAATATTTTCATTTGTTTTTATTCAACGAGCATCAGTTTGAGGTTTTTAGCCTTCTATTTTGTACGAGTATGAAAAAAAACGTTAGTAATTTTTCCACTTATTTTTCATCATGAACGCTGCCCATGTCAAGGCTTTTCTCTGCACATTTAAGAAGCCACTTTCTGTAAGTAGATATAATTGCTATATATTGTTTGTTATTCTGATTGAAAGCAACCGAGCAGTGTTTCGTCTTTTTCTATAAAAGCTTCGAATCTTTCTTTTTGTGTGCTAACACTATTTCCGAATCATAATTCTTACATTATTTAATTACAGAATTCTGCGATTAATTAACATTAAAATGAGGCAACGATTTCTATTCGGAAGGAGTGGTAAACTAAAAAGAGGACAGTTAAATATATGCAAGTAGATATATTTAGAATTTTTATTTTACTAAAGAAAAAACAAGATGATTAAATTTTGCAAATATGAAATATATACATGTGCGGATTGGCATGAAGGCCGGGGAGGGGGGGGGGGTAGGCACGCTACGCTTTTAGTACTGCAGAAAATTAGGGCTCCGGTACTTTTTTTGGTAGAAATTAAGCCCTGCGTCCATGTGTAGAGAAACATTTTTGAAAAACACACACAAAGTTTTTTTTTTTTTTTTTTAAACAATATTCTTATACTATCGGAAAGTGTTTCATAATCTATGTGTGATGCTTCATTTTCCTTTCATATTTATACATAAAAAATCATTCAGACAGTGAATCGGTTATTAAATTATTTCAATCCCACCACTGAATAGCTCTGTGGAATCTCAGACAAATTTGATCGCCATATTATGAATGGAAGGACATTAAATTCTCTGAGCTTATATTAAAATTTAGTTTAAAAAGTTGATATTTGACAAAATGGCGGCATTTGAAAAAAAAAAAAATCACTTTTTCGACTTTTTGTTTACATTTTGTGAGCGCTAAAATGTATTTAATCAATAAAAAATAGATATTTCGGTGGTATATGCTCCAGGAAAAACGATTAGAATATAAATACTATAAGACGTTATAAGAGATGTCTGCGAAAGTACTCGTAAACGAAGCAGATTTCCACAATGCTCTTGATTATGTAGCTAAAAAAGTAACATTTAGATTATAAAAAAAAAGTAGCTATTTGAGTGATCTGCGTACTTAGAACAAATTTTTCCTTTAAAATAATTTACAATTATTTTGAAACGGCACGTACCTACTGAAATAATCGCTCCATTTTAAACAATCTTCGCACATAATTTTTACAAGTAAAATAAATTTTGCATCGTTAATTTTATAGCGACTTTTATTATTTATAATTCATGACGCGATTTAGTCCAGGGGAATTGTACCAAAAAAAGGGGGTTACCTTGCAAAAGGTCGGGTAAAAGATTTTTTTTCTGAATTGTTTATAATGATGCCAACATGGAAAAACCAAGTTTTCTAACAAAATTTCTTAAGGCTAAATTTTCTGTGGCCAAAAAACAAGAAAATTTTGGGACCTTTTTTTTGTTTTTTTTTTTTTAAATATCTCGAGACCCGTTGCCGTAGCATGTTATTTGTCAATTACAATATTAAAGAAGATAAAATTCTCTACAACTTTCATATTTACAACTTTTTTATACACTCAATAGCAAGCGAAGCCCTTTTATCCCTTTCAAAAATAGGACAATTTTTTCAATTTTCTTAAAACCGTGAAAAACGCAGTTCTGCCCCGATTATTAAAATGTTTCCCACGGATTTAATCGTGTATGTAAACTTCTATATATTAGTAGCAGTAAATTATGTATTTCAGGGCTAAAACTAGCCTTTTTTGCACCCGTGCCAAACATGGATTTTGGCGCCCCCTCTTTTAAAAAGAAAATTTACCACGGGAATTTTAATAAATCTCTAATAGCCGGATTTTGAAAATTTAAGTGTGTAAGCATTAAATACGTAATCAGTTTTGCCAAATATTGATTCATTAAAACCTTGAAAACCGTACCGAAAGGAACCGAAATATATTCCGCTTTAAACAGGTTTATATCTTAGCAGGTATAATTGCTCATATTCTTTACTTTTCTTTATGTATGCATTATAAAAATTATAAAAATTATAAAATTTAGCAAAATTAAGCAAGAAATCTTTTTCAATTAAAACTATCGTGCCAATAAGTTACTATAGATCGAAAAATTCTTTTAAACAATACTTTGAAGTTAACATTGTATACACTTAAAGTTACTGTCTAAATATGAAAAAAGTCCTTCCGGCCAGTGCCAGGAGGAAGAGGTAGCTTTCATAATCCTTATTTAAAAAAAGCCAACTTATATCATGCAAACACACGAAGCTCAATTTAGTGGAAACCGAATATAGGAGATTCAATACTAATTTTTATCAATATAATGAATGAGAATTTCGCGAAATTAGTCAGCTTTATCCAAGCTGCTTTTCTTTAAAGTAACTTATATTTGGCTGCCAAATTCGGCAATTTCTTAAAGTGCCTGTCATTTTAAGACAACATGGTGGATGAGGCTAAGCAGTGAACTTGGTCGAGACCTTAGTAATTGCTGTGCACATGCTCACTCACATCGGAATCGGTTAATATATAGGAGTGCTGTCGCATGCAAAAAATCAGATTTTTCAAAATGTCACCCACAATAGAAATTGAAACTGCTATATCTGAGCCATTTTTTAAGGTAAAGACAAACAAAAAATGCTCCTGAATCCTTATATCAAGATCAAATACTTAAGAAAGAAACCTTTTTCAATTTCTAATTTTTTTGCACCTCACTTTAAATATATATATATTTTTTAATTTAATGGCCGCCATTTTGAAACAAGATGGCTGATGAATCTGGCCAGCGAACTTGGTCGAGGTGTTGATGTATACTATCCACATGCCTTCTTACATCGAAATAGGCGAATACGTGTGTTATCGCGTGACAAATACAAGATCGTTTCAAAATGTTAGCCATGCTAGAAATTCAAAGTGTTATAAATCAACCATTTTTTAAGATATCAACAAAAGAACAAATTTTCAGAAACAAAAACTGCTCCGGAATCTTTGTATCAAGGCCAAACACATAAAAAAAATCTTTTTCATTTTCCAATTTTTTAATACCTCATTTTGAATTTTAAATTTAATTTTTTTTTTTAAATGGCAACCCTTTTGAAACAAGATGGCGAATGAAGCTGGCCAACGAACTCGGTTGAGACATTGGTATGTACTATGTACAGACCAAGTTACATCCAAATAGGTTCATAAATACGCCTGTTATCGCGTGACAAAAATCAGGTCGTTTTAAAATGTCAGCACACAAGAGAAATTCAAAAGGCTATTACTCAGCCATTTTTTTTTTAGATATAGACGAAAAAAAACTGTTCCGGAATCTTTGTATTAAGGTCAAACACATACAAAAAAAATGTTTTTCATTTTCCAATTTTTTGGTATCTCATTTAAATTTTTTTATTTTTTTATTTTTTTAAATGGCCGCCATTTTGAAACAAGATGGCGGATGAAGCTGGCCAACGAACTCGGTCGAGATATTTGTATGTACTATGTACACACCAAGGTACATCCAAGTCGGTTCATAAATACGCCTGTTATTACGTGAGAAAAATCAGGACGTTTCAAAATGTCAGCCACGCTAGAAATTCAAAATGCTATAACTCAGCCATTTCTTAAGATATAGACGAAACAAAAACTGCTCCCGAATCTTTTTATCAAGGTCAAACACATAAGAAGAAAATATTTTTTCAATTTTCAATTTTTGGTACCACATTTCAAATTTAAATTTTTCTTAAAAATTTAAATGGCCGCCATTTTTAAACAAGATGGCGGGTGAAGCTGGCCAACGAACCCGGTCGAGACATTGGTATGTACTATGTATAAACGAAGTTACATCCAAATCGGTTCATAAATACGACTTTTATCGCGTGACAAAATTCAGGACGTTTCAAAATGTCAGCCACGCTAGAAATTCAAAATGCTATAACTCAGCCATTTTTTAAGATATAGACGAAACAAAAACTGCTCCGAAATCGTTGTATAAAGGTCAAATACATAAGAAAAAAATGTTTTTCCATTTTCAATTTTTTGGTACCACATTTCAAATTTTAAATAAAAAAAAAATTTTAAATGGCCGCCATTTTGAAACAAAATGGCGGATGAAGCTGGCCAACGAACTCGGTCGAGACATTGGTATGTACTATGTACACACCGAATTACATCCAAATCGGTTCATAAATACGCCTTTTATCGCGTCACAAAATTCAGGACGTTTCAAAATGTCAGCCACGCTAGAAATTCAAAATGTTATAACTCAGCCATTTTTTAAGATATAGACGAAACAAAAACTGCTCCGGAATCTTTGTATAGAGGTCAAATACATAAGAAAAAAATATTTTTCCATTTTTTATTTTTTGGTACCACATTTCAAGTTTTAAATTTTTTTAAAAATTTTAAATGGCCGCCATTTTGAAACAAAACGGCGGATGAAGCTGGCCAACGAACTCGGTTGAGACATTGGTATGTACTATGTACACACCGAATTACATCGAAATCGGTTCATAATTACGGGAGTTACAGTGTGAAATAGGTCATATATATATATATATATATATATATCAATTTTGAACGGAGGGTGGTTTCGGGGTCTGGGGGTCATGATCGATGAAAATATACCAAAATTTTTTGAAATCGCTTTCCTCCGAACGGCTGCAATAGGTAGCTTTTTTGTAAAGAAAGCTACCTAATTGTCTCATTCATCTACACCCTGTCCTACTTTTAAAATTATATAAATTTATTGCAAATAAAATGCCTGTTGAGATAAAAATAAAGACATGAGTGTGCAAATAATAGATAATTTACTGCTACCAATTTTTAGAAGTCGACATACACAATTGAATCTGCGGGGAACATTTGAATAATCCCGGCAAAACTACGTTTTTCACGGTTTTTAGGAAAATTGAAAAAAGTGTCCCATTTTTGAAATAGCGTACTGCGCTTGCTATTGAGTGTATAAAAAAGTTGGTAAAAATGAAAGTTGTAGAAAATTTTATTCTCTTTAATATTGTATTTGACAAATAATATGCTACGGCAACGAGTCTCGAGATATTTCCAAAAAATCAAAAAATGTCTCAAAATTTTGTTGTTTTTCGGCCACAGAAAATTTAGCCTTAAGAAATTTTGTTAGAAAACTTGGTTTTTATATGTTGGAATCATTATAAATAATTTAGAAAAAGAAAATCTTTTACCCGACCTTTTGCAAGGTAAAATGTACATTTCCCCTGGACTAATTTGTTGGGAATGGTGTTTGGTTGTGGTCTTTGTACAAACGAAAATATCACAGCTCGATGCTGTTTTAATGAAAATAAAATAAGTTGCGTACAAGTCCTAAAGTGGATTCTTGTCATTCAAATTCCATACTATATATTTTTTTTCGTTGAATGTAACTTCTCCTCAGCATCCAGAAAACGGCTTTTTGCTCTATGCTCGAAGTTTATTGCGTCTCAAAGCAATGTCGAAAACATGTAGAAACTAGTTCGATGTGATAATCCCAAAAAATTCTTCTATCTCATCTCAGCGCCCCCTCACTTAGTTTTGTCAATTCCTTAAAAATTTGGTTGTATAAAAGGCTTTTCTAAGTAATTGGGGCTATTTTCGAACCAAAAAAGGCCTGTACTAAGTAGTCCTGAAATACTAGTCTTCATGTTAGCTTTATGAAAACGTAAACATTTCCTGTCAAAATAAAAAAGTTAAAGGAAAAACTATGATCACGAGTATAATCTCTTTGTTTATTGTTTTCATGGGGAGTCGAGGATCGCACGTTCGCGCCGTGCGGGAGCTTCCACTTGCGTTCCACAGGAAAGTCGGCAGGGGGAGTCCGAGGTCGCACGTTCGCGCCGTGCGGGAGGCTGCCCTTGCGTTCCACAGGAAAAGTCGGCGGGGGGAGTCCGAGGATCGCACGTTCGCGCCGTGCGGGAGGCTGCCCTTGCGTTCCACAGGAAAAGTCGGCGGGGGGGAGTCCGAGGATCGCACGTTCGCGCCGTGCGGGAGGCTGCCCTTGCGTTCCACAGGAAAAGTCGGCGGGGGGGAGTCCGAGGATCGCACGTTCGCGCCGTGCGGGAGGCTGCCCTTGCGTTCCACAGGAAAAGTCGGCGGGGGGGAGTCCGAGGATCGCACGTTCGCGCCGTGCGGGAGGCTGCCCTTGCGTTCCACAGGAAAAGTCGGCGGGGGGAGTCCGAGGATCGCACGTTCGCGCCGTGCGGGAGGCTGCCCTTGCGTTCCACAGGAAAAGTCGGCGGGGGGAGTCCGAGGATCGCACGTTCGCGCCGTGCGGGAGGCTGCCCTTGCGTTCCACAGGAAAAGTCGGCGGGGGGAGTCCGAGGATCGCACGTTCGCGCCGTGCGGGAGGCTGCCCTTGCGTTCCACAGGAAAAGTCGGCGGGGGGGAGTCCGAGGATCGCACGTTCGCGCCGTGCGGGAGGCTGCCCTTGCGTTCCACAGGAAAAGTCGGCGGGGGGGGTCCGAGGATCGCACGTTCGCGCCGTGCGGGAGGCTGCCCTTGCGTTCCACAGGAAAAGTCGGCGGGGGGGAGTCCGAGGATCGCACGTTCGCGCCGTGCGGGAGGCTGCCCTTGCGTTCCACAGGAAAAGTCGGCGGGGGGGAGTCCGAGGATCGCACGTTCGCGCCGTGCGGGAGGCTGCCCTTGCGTTCCACAGGAAAAGTCGGCGGGGGGAGTCCGAGGATCGCACGTTCGCGCCGTGCGGGAGGCTGCCCTTGCGTTCCACAGGAAAAGTCGGCGGGGGGAGTCCGAGGATCGCACGTTCGCGCCGTGCGGGAGGCTGCCCTTGCGTTCCACAGGAAAAGTCGGCGGGGGGAGTCCGAGGATCGCACGTTCGCGCCGTGCGGGAGGCTGCCCTTGCGTTCCACAGGAAAAGTCGGCGGGGGGAGTCCGAGGATCGCACGTTCGCGCCGTGCGGGAGGCTGCCCTTGCGTTCCACAGGAAAAGTCGGCGGGGGGAGTCCGAGGATCGCACGTTCGCGCCGTGCGGGAGGCTGCCCTTGCGTTCCACAGGAAAAGTCGACGGGGGGAGTCCGAGGATCGCACGTTCGCGCCGTGCGGGAGGCTGCCCTTGCGTTCCACAGGAAAAGTCGGCGGGTGAGTCCGAGGATCGCACGTTCGCGCCGTGCGGGAGGCTGCCCTTGCGTTCCACAGGAAAAGTCGGCGGGGGGAGTCCGAGGATCGCACGTTCGCGCCGTGCGGGAGGCTGCCCTTGCGTTCCACGGGAAAAGTCGGCGGGGGGAGTCCGAGGATCGCACGTTCGCGCCGTGCGGGAGGCTGCCCTTGCGTTCCACGGGAAAAGTCGGCGGGGGGAGTCCGAGGATCGCACGTTCGCGCCGTGCGGGAGGCTGCCCTTGCGTTCCACGGGAAAAGTCGGCGGGGGGAGTCCGAGGATCGCACGTTCGCGCCGTGCGGGAGGCTGCCCTTGCGTTCCACAGGAAAAGTCGGCGGGGGAGTCCGAGGATCGCACGTTCGCGCCGTGCGGGAGGCTGCCCTTGCGTTCCACAGGAAAAGTCGGCGGGGGGAGTCCGAGGATCGCACGTTCGCGCCGTGCGGGAGGCTGCCCTTGCGTTCCACAGGAAAAGTCGGCCGGGGGAGTCCGAGGATCGCACGTTCGCGCCGTGCGGGAGGCTGCCCTTGCGTTCCACAGGAAAAGTCGGCCGGGGGAGTCCGAGGATCGCACGTTCGCGCCGTGCGGGAGGCTGCCCTTGCGTTCCACAGGAAAAGTCGGCGGGGGGAGTCCGAGGATCGCACGTTCGCGCCGTGCGGGAGGCTGCCCTTGCGTTCCACAGGAAAAGTCGGCGGGGGGAGTCCGAGGATCGCACGTTCGCGCCGTGCGGGAGGCTGCCCTTGCGTTCCACAGGAAAAGTCGGCGGGGGGAGTCCGAGGATCGCACGTTCGCGCCGTGCGGGAGGCTGCCCTTGCGTTCCACAGGAAAAGTCGGCGGGGGGGGTCCGAGGATCGCACGTTCGCGCCGTGCGGGAGGCTGCCCTTGCGTTCCACAGGAAAAGTCGGCGGGGGGAGTCCGAGGATCGCACGTTCGCGCCGTGCGGGAGGCTGCCCTTGCGTTCCACAGGAAAAGTCGGCGGGGGGAGTCCGAGGATCGCACGTTCGCGCCGTGCGGGAGGCTGCCCTTGCGTTCCACAGGAAAAGTCGGCGGGGGGAGTCCGAGGATCGCACGTTCGCGCCGTGCGGGAGGCTGCCCTTGCGTTCCACAGGAAAAGTCGGCTGGGGGAGTCCGAGGATCGCACGTTCGCGCCGTGCGGGAGGCTGCCCTTGCGTTCCACAGGAAAAGTCGGCAGGGGGAGTCCGAGGATCGCACGTTCGCGCCGTGCGGGAGGCTGCCCTTGCGTTCCACAGGAAAAGTCGGCGGGGGGAGTCCGAGGATCGCACGTTCGCGCCGTGCGGGAGGCTGCCCTTGCGTTCCACAGGAAAAGTCGGCGGGGGGAGTCCGAGGATCGCACGTTCGCGCCGTGCGGGAGGCTGCCCTTGCGTTCCACAGGAAAAGTCGGCGGGGGGAGTCCGAGGATCGCACGTTCGCGCCGTGCGGGAGGCTGCCCTTGCATTCCACAGGAAAAGTCGGCGGGGGGAGTCCGAGGATCGCACGTTCGCGCCGTGCGGGAGGCTGCCCTTGCGTTCCACAGGAAAAGTCGGCGGGTGAGTCCGAGGATCGCACGTTCGCGCCGTGCGGGAGGCTGCCCTTGCGTTCCACAGGAAAAGTCGGCGGGGGGAGTCCGAGGATCGCACGTTCGCGCCGTGCGGGAGGCTGCCCTTGCGTTCCACAGGAAAAGTCGGCGGGGGGAGTCCGAGGATCGCACGTTCGCGCCGTGCGGGAGGCTGCCCTTGCGTTCCACAGGAAAAGTCGGCGGGGGGAGTCCGAGGATCGCACGTTCGCGCCGTGCGGGAGGCTGCCCTTGCGTTCCACAGGAAAAGTCGGCGGGGGGAGTCCGAGGATCGCACGTTCGCGCCGTGCGGGAGGCTGCCCTTGCGTTCCACAGGAAAAGTCGGCGGGGGAGTCCGAGGATCGCACGTTCGCGCCGTGCGGGAGGCTGCCCTTGCGTTCCACAGGAAAAGTCGGCGGGGGGAGTCCGAGGATCGCACGTTCGCGCCGTGCGGGAGGCTGCCCTTGCGTTCCACAGGAAAAGTCGGCGGGGGGAGTCCGAGGATCGCACGTTCGCGCCGTGCGGGAGGCTGCCCTTGCGTTCCACAGGAAAAGTCGGCGGGGGGAGTCCGAGGATCGCACGTTCGCGCCGTGCGGGAGGCTGCCCTTGCGTTCCACAGGAAAAGTCGGCGGGGGGAGTCCGAGGATCGCACGTTCGCGCCGTGCGGGAGGCTGCCCTTGCGTTCCACAGGAAAAGTCGGCAGGGGGAGTCCGAGATCGCACGTTCGCGCCGTGCGGGAGGCTGCCCTTGCGTTCCACAGGAAAAGTCGGCAGGGGGAGTCCGAGGATCGCACGTTCGCGCCGTGCGGGAGGCTGCCCTTGCGTTCCACAGGAAAAGTCGGCAGGGGGAGTCCGAGGATCGCACGTTCGCGCCGTGCGGGAGGCTGCCCTTGCGTTCCACAGGAAAAGTCGGCGGGGGGAGTCCGAGGATCGCACGTTCGCGCCGTGCGGGAGGCTGCCCTTGCGTTCCACAGGAAAAGTCGGCGGGGGGAGTCCGAGGATCGCAACGTTCGCGCCGTGCGGGAGGCTGCCCTTGCGTTCCACAGGAAAAGTCGGCAGGGGGAGTCCGAGGATCGCACGTTCGCGCCGTGCGGGAGGCTGCCCTTGCGTTCCACAGGAAAAGTCGGCAGGGGGAGTCCGAGGATCGCACGTTCGCGCCGTGCGGGAGGCTGCCCTTGCGTTCCACAGGAAAAGTCGGCGGGGGAGTCCGAGGATCGCACGTTCGCGCCGTGCGGGAGGCTGCCCTTGCGTTCCACAGGAAAAGTCGGCGGGGGGAGTCCGAGGATCGCACGTTCGCGCCGTGCGGGAGGCTGCCCTTGCGTTCCACAGGAAAAGTCGGCCGGGGGAGTCCGAGGATCGCACGTTCGCGCCGTGCGGGAGGCTGCCCTTGCGTTCCACAGGAAAAGTCGGCGGGGGGAGTCCGAGGATCGCACGTTCGCGCCGTGCGGGAGGCTGCCCTTGCGTTCCACAGGAAAAGTCGGCGGGGGGAGTCCGAGGATCGCACGTTCGCGCCGTGCGGGAGGCTGCCCTTGCGTTCCACAGGAAAAGTCGGCAGGGGGAGTCCGAGGATCGCACGTTCGCGCCGTGCGGGAGGCTGCCCTTGCGTTCCACAGGAAAAGTCGGCGGGGGGAGTCCGAGGATCGCACGTTCGCGCCGTGCGGGAGGCTGCCCTTGCGTTCCACAGGAAAAGTCGGCGGGGGGAGTCCGAGGATCGCACGTTCGCGCCGTGCGGGAGGCTGCCCTTGCGTTCCACAGGAAAAGTCGGCGGGGGGAGTCCGAGGATCGCACGTTCGCGCCGTGCGGGAGGCTGCCCTTGCGTTCCACAGGAAAAGTCGGCGGGGGGAGTCCGAGGATCGCACGTTCGCGCCGTGCGGGAGGCTGCCCTTGCGTTCCACAGGAAAAGTCGACGGGGGGAGTCCGAGGATCGCACGTTCGCGCCGTGCGGGAGGCTGCCCTTGCGTTCCACAGGAAAAGTCGGCGGGTGAGTCCGAGGATCGCACGTTCGCGCCGTGCGGGAGGCTGCCCTTGCGTTCCACAGGAAAAGTCGGCGGGGGAAGTCCGAGGATCGCACGTTCGCGCCGTGCGGGAGGCTGCCCTTGCGTTCCACAGGAAAAGTCGACGGGGGGAGTCCGAGGATCGCACGTTCGCGCCGTGCGGGAGGCTGCCCTTGCGTTCCACAGGAAAAGTCGACGGGGGGAGTCCGAGGATCGCACGTTCGCGCCGTGCGGGAGGCTGCCCTTGCGTTCCACAGGAAAAGTCGGCGGGTGAGTCCGAGGATCGCACGTTCGCGCCGTGCGGGAGGCTGCCCTTGCGTTCCACAGGAAAAGTCGGCGGGGGGAGTCCGAGGATCGCACGTTCGCGCCGTGCGGGAGGCTGCCCTTGCGTTCCACAGGAAAAGTCGGCGGGGGGAGTCCGAGGATCGCACGTTCGCGCCGTGCGGGAGGCTGCCCTTGCGTTCCACAGGAAAAGTCGGCGGGGGGAGTCCGAGGATCGCACGTTCGCGCCGTGCGGGAGGCTGCCCTTGCGTTCCACAGGAAAAGTCGGCTGGGGGAGTCCGAGGATCGCACGTTCGCGCCGTGCGGGAGGCTGCCCTTGCGTTCCACAGGAAAAGTCGGCAGGGGGAGTCCGAGGATCGCACGTTCGCGCCGTGCGGGAGGCTGCCCTTGCGTTCCACAGGAAAAGTCGGCAGGGGGAGTCCGAGGATCGCACGTTCGCGCCGTGCGGGAGGCTGCCCTTGCGTTCCACAGGAAAAGTCGGCGGGGGGAGTCCGAGGATCGCACGTTCGCGCCGTGCGGGAGGCTGCCCTTGCGTTCCACAGGAAAAGTTTGCGGGGGGAGTCCGAGGATCGCACGTTCGTGCCGTGCGGGAGGCTGCCCTTGCGTTCCACAGGAAAAGTCGGCGGGGGGAGTCCGAGGATCGCACGTTCGCGCCGTGCGGGAGGCTGCCCTTGCGTTCCACAGGAAAAGTCGACGGGGGGAGTCCGAGGATCGCACGTTCGCGCCGTGCGGGAGGCTGCCCTTGCGTTCCACAGGAAAAGTCGGCGGGTGAGTCCGAGGATCGCACGTTCGCGCCGTGCGGGAGGCTGCCCTTGCGTTCCACAGGAAAAGTCGGCGGGGGGAGTCCGAGGATCGCACGTTCGCGCCGTGAGGGAGGCTGCCCTTGCGTTCCACAGGAAAAGTCGGCGGGGGGAGTCCGAGGATCGCACGTTCGCGCCGTGCGGGAGGCTGCCCTTGCGTTCCACAGGAAAAGTCGGCGGGGGGAGTCCGAGGATCGCACGTTCGCGCCGTGCGGGAGGCTGCCCTTGCGTTCCACAGGAAAAGTCGGCGGGGGGAGTCCGAGGATCGCACGTTCGCGCCGTGCGGGAGTCTGCCCTTGCGTTCCACAGGAAAAGTCGGCGGGGGAGTCCGAGGATCGCACGTTCGCGCCGTGCGGGAGGCTGCCCTTGCGTTCCACAGGAAAAGTCGGCGGGGGGAGTCCGAGGATCGCACGTTCGCGCCGTGCGGGAGGCTGCCCTTGCGTTCCACAGGAAAAGTCGGCCGGGGGAGTCCGAGGATCGCACGTTCGCGCCGTGCGGGAGGCTGCCCTTGCGTTCCACAGGAAAAGTCGGCGGGGGGAGTCCGAGGATCGCACGTTCGCGCCGTGCGGGAGGCTGCCCTTGCGTTCCACAGGAAAAGTCGGCGGGGGGAGTCCGAGGATCGCACGTTCGCGCCGTGCGGGAGGCTGCCCTTGCGTTCCACAGGAAAAGTCGGCGGGGGGAGTCCGAGGATCGCACGTTCGCGCCGTGCGGGAGGCTGCCCTTGCGTTCCACAGGAAAAGTCGGCGGGGGGAGTCCGAGGATCGCACGTTCGCGCCGTGCGGGAGGCTGCCCTTGCGTTCCACAGGAAAAGTCGGCGGGGGGAGTCCGAGGATCGCACGTTCGCGCCGTGCGGGAGGCTGCCCTTGCGTTCCACAGGAAAAGTCGGCGGGGGGAGTCCGAGGATCGCACGTTCGCGCCGTGCGGGAGGCTGCCCTTGCGTTCCACAGGAAAAGTCGGCGGGGGGAGTCCGAGGATCGCACGTTCTCGCCGTGCGGGAGGCTGCCCTTGCGTTCCACAGGAAAAGTCGGCGGGGGGAGTCCGAGGATCGCACGTTCGCGCCGTGCGGGAGGCTGCCCTTGCGTTCCACAGGAAAAGTCGGCGGGGGGAGTCCGAGGATCGCACGTTCGCGCCGTGCGGGAGGCTGCCCTTGCGTTCCACAGGAAAAGTCGGCATGGGGAGTCCGAGGATCGCACGTTCGCGCCGTGCGGGAGGCTGCCCTTGCGTTCCACAGGAAAAGTCGGCAGGGGGAGTCCGAGGATCGCACGTTCGCGCCGTGCGGGAGGCTGCCCTTGCGTTCCACAGGAAAAGTCGGCAGGGGGAGTCCGAGGATCGCACGTTCGCGCCGTGCGGGAGGCTGCCCTTGCGTTCCACAGGAAAAGTCGGCAGGGGGAGTCCGAGGATCGCACGTTCGCGCCGTGCGGGAGGCTGCCCTTGCGTTCCACAGGAAAAGTCGGCGGGGGGAGTCCGAGGATCGCACGTTCGCGCCGTGCGGGAGGCTGCCCTTGCGTTCCACAGGAAAAGTCGGCGGGGGGAGTCCGAGGATCGCACGTTCGCGCCGTGCGGGAGGCTGCCCTTGCGTTCCACAGGAAAAGTCGGCGGGGGGAGTCCGAGGATCGCACGTTCGCGCCGTGCGGGAGGCTGCCCTTGCGTTCCACAGGAAAAGTCGGCAGGGGGAGTCCGAGGATCGCACGTTCGCGCCGTGCGGGAGGCTGCCCTTGCGTTCCACAGGAAAAGTCGGCGGGGGAGTCCGAGGATCGCACGTTCGCGCCGTGCGGGAGGCTGCCCTTGCGTTCCACAGGAAAAGTCGGCGGGGGGAGTCCGAGGATCGCACGTTCGCGCCGTGCGGGAGGCTGCCCTTGCGTTCCACAGGAAAAGTCGGCGGGGGGAGTCCGAGGATCGCACGTTCGCGCCGTGCGGGAGGCTGCCCTTGCGTTCCACAGGAAAAGTCGGCAGGGGGAGTCCGAGGATCGCACGTTCGCGCCGTGCGGGAGGCTGCCCTTGCGTTCCACAGGAAAAGTCGGCGGGGGGAGTCCGAGGATCGCACGTTCGCGCCGTGCGGGAGGCTGCCCTTGCGTTCCACAGGAAAAGTCGGCGGGGGGAGTCCGAGGATCGCACGTTCGCGCCGTGCGGGAGGCTGCCCTTGCGTTCCACAGGAAAAGTCGGCAGGGGGAGTCCGAGGATCGCACGTTCGCGCCGTGCGGGAGGCTGCCCTTGCGTTCCACAGGAAAAGTCGGCAGGGGGAGTCCGAGGATCGCACGTTCGCGCCGTGCGGGAGGCTGCCCTTGCGTTCCACAGGAAAAGTCGGCAGGGGGAGTCCGAGGATCGCACGTTCGCGCCGTGCGGGAGGCTGCCCTTGCGTTCCACAGGAAAAGTCGGCAGGGGGAGTCCGAGGATCGCACGTTCGCGCCGTGCGGGAGGCTGCCCTTGCGTTCCACAGGAAAAGTCGGCAGGGGGAGTCCGAGGATCGCACGTTCGCGCCGTGCGGGAGGCTGCCCTTGCGTTCCACAGGAAAAGTCGGCAGGGGGAGTCCGAGGATCGCACGTTCGCGCCGTGCGGGAGGCTGCCCTTGCGTTCCACAGGAAAAGTCGGCAGGGGGAGTCCGAGGATCGCACGTTCGCGCCGTGCGGGAGGCTGCCCTTGCGTTCCACAGGAAAAGTCGGCAGGGGGAGTCCGAGGATCGCACGTTCGCGCCGTGCGGGAGGCTGCCCTTGCGTTCCACAGGAAAAGTCGGCAGGGGGAGTCCGAGGATCGCACGTTCGCGCCGTGCGGGAGGCTGCCCTTGCGTTCCACAGGAAAAGTCGGCAGGGGGAGTCCGAGGATCGCAACGTTCGCGCCGTGCGGGAGGCTGCCCTTGCGTTCCACAGGAAAAGTCGGCAGGGGGAGTCCGAGGATCGCACGTTCGCGCCGTGCGGGAGGCTGCCCTTGCGTTCCACAGGAAAAGTCGGCAGGGGGAGTCCGAGGATCGCACGTTCGCGCCGTGCGGGAGGCTGCCCTTGCGTTCCACAGGAAAAGTCGGCAGGGGGAGTCCGAGGATCGCACGTTCGCGCCGTGCGGGAGGCTGCCCTTGCGTTCCACAGGAAAAGTCGGCAGGGGGAGTCCGAGGATCGCACGTTCGCGCCGTGCGGGAGGCTGCCCTTGCGTTCCACAGGAAAAGTCGGCAGGGGGAGTCCGAGGATCGCACGTTCGCGCCGTGCGGGAGGCTGCCCTTGCGTTCCACAGGAAAAGTCGGCAGGGGGAGTCCGAGGATCGCACGTTCGCGCCGTGCGGGAGGCTGCCCTTGCGTTCCACAGGAAAAGTCGGCAGGGGGAGTCCGAGGATCGCACGTTCGCGCCGTGCGGGAGGCTGCCCTTGCGTTCCACAGGAAAGTCGGCAGGGGGAGTCCGAGGATCGCACGTAAGCGCCGTGCGGGAGGCTCCCCTGTCGTTCCACAGGAAAGTCGGCAGGGGGAGTCCGAGGATCGCACGTAAGTGCCGTGCGGGAGGCTTCCCTGTCGTTCCACAGGAAAGTCGGCAGCGGGAGTCCGAGGATCGCACGTTCGCGCCGTGCGGGAGGCTCCCCTTGCGTTCCAGAAGAAAGTCGGCAGTGCGAGTCCGAGGATCGCACGTTCGCGCCGTGCGAGTATGGCCACCCAGGGAAACCCAGAAAATGCTTTAGAGTGTTAGTGCAATCCCTGGGGGAAGACACCAGAACCGAACCATCCCGCCTTCCGATGCCGAAAATTTATATTCATTGAACATTATGTACATTTCCAATCACAATTGGTTACCCAATTATTCTGGGCGAACCGGATCTTTACACTTATAATACTTTTAAAAACACAATAATGAGATAATAAAATATAAATGATGAAAGATGTATGATAATAAATGTACCAATATTTAAATATCTAAAGATATATGAGTTATGTGAATATTTAAAGATATACACATATGAATTGGGTTACACTTATTTGCAATTAATCTCTAATATTTACAATTCGCAAAAAAAAAAAAAAAAAAAAAAAAAAAAATTAGGACTTAATACAGTTTTATTTAGAGTGAGGTTCCTGCCTTGTACATCAGAGAGCAGTCCTCCTCTCAGTAGGGGAGTGGATTAGAGAAAAAGTGTTCTTTATTTTCTAGCAACTTCATGCATTCGCAAATCTGATTTAGTAGTACCGGCCTATCCAACAGGTAGATCAGCCAATCTTTCAGTGACATTTTTTGCCGCTTTTTAACATGATAGTGTGACGTGAGTGTGCAGTCTAATGTAATGAATTTGCCAGTGAACCACAGATGCATAATGGTGAGTCCGTTTTTTTTATTGTATATAAGTGTTCTTGAAATGGTCCGTGGTTTGTCAAGAATATATACAAATATCTATTATGAATAAAAAATCGGGATGAGACTTCTGGGACGAAGTCTATTGTATAGCGACCCACCGCTGCTGTGATCCAACGCTACTGCCACTTTTCTTGTAGTCTTCTCTGTAATTCACGTTTCAGTGTGGATAGTGGCAGTGGCAAAAATGTTGTTGGTATTGTAGCATCCTCTGTTGCTGATCTAGGCAGTTGGTCGGCCTGTTCATTCCCCTGTATTCCCGAGTGGCCCCTTACCCAATTAAAAAAGTAGTTTTTATTGGATATAGTCAATTGTTCTATTATTTCTAGAACGGGATAATTGTCCACATCAAATTTGGCAAGGTCATCAGGCTCGACAGGCTATCCGTAGAAATTAGGAAATCTGTGTCAGCATCCCCCACTGCCCAGAGGACCGCTTTCAGGATTGCAAACAGCTCGGCCTGGAATACCGAATTGCCCGGCTCCAATCTTGCCTTCCATGAGTGAATATGTTGATTTTCCCTGAAAACACAAAAAGCCGATGCAGTACCGGATTCCGTTTTTGAACCATGTGTGAAGATATGGGTTTTCCCCAAAAACATTTGAGTTGGAAAGACCGTGATAGGGTCAAGTAACGAGGAAAGACGATACTTTGAACATTTGGAAGAATATAGGGGAGCAAAGTAGTTGGGTGTTTAGACACCCAAGCGAGAAACCCGAGCAAACTCCGAATCCGCCTACAGCTGCAAGTCTAACGGCGGGAGGCCCGTTAGGACATGGAGAGCCACAGTGGAAGTATTTCTATATGCACGTGAAATTACCAGTAAAGCCCTCCTCTGAGCAGCCAGGAGATGTCGAGCACCGTGTGTGTACGACATACGCGGGTACCACACCCCACACGTATAAGCCAGTTGACGCTTCAGAATTGATGTGTACCAGATTTTGAAGAAATATAAGGGTAGGCGACCCGAAGAGGAAGTGAATTTGTAGATGTGTTGTGTGATTTCCGTTATTTCTTGTCTCTTGTTTACTAAGTGTGGTAAACAGTTCAAGTGTTGATCAATTAATACCCCTAAGTATTTCATAACCTTTACCGTTTTAATGTTTTTCCCCTTTAATTTGTATAGTGGGCCTCTCTGCAAAATTTTTGGTTTCCCGAATGTGACTGTTGTTGATTTTTTTTGGGATATAGTTATGTGATTATTGTCTGCCCAATTTTGTATGAAGTTTAATGCTAGTGAGCCCCAGTGTTCTAAGTGTTCACGCGATTGCCCCCAAATGACTACCAACACATCATCTGCATACGCCACCAACTCACAGAACTCGAAAACAAATGGGGGACAACCTTTTGAAAAATAATATAACATTCTTGGGACTAGCCAGTCAACAAGAGCTCGTCTACCTGAAAGAAAAGAGGCTATGGTTTTTATAAACTGTACAGGAATTCCCAAGCGATGCAGAGCCAGAATTACCAGATCCCATGGAAGATTGTCAAATGGCCCCATGAAATCTAGTGAGATAAAAGAGGTATAATTATTTTTACTTTTATTTAAGTCTATGTATGATAGGGCGGTTTGAAGTGCGGTCTCCGTTGATTTTGTTTGGAGAAAGCCGTGTTGCTTACCTGAGAGTGAGTTATTTGTTGTTATTAAGTGATGAATTCGACGTAATAGTAATTTTTTAAATACCTTGCCTAGAATAGGTAATAATGTAATGGGACGGAATGAAGTATGCTGATCTATGGGCTTACCCGCCTTCCTGAAAAAGACAAGCTCGCCCACATTCCAGGTCTCAAAAAAGTAATTGAATTCAAACGCTTTGTTAAATGGATTTAAAAATAAGTCTGGCAAACCATGAAAGAGGGCCCTGATCATCCGATGGTCTATACCATCGGGGCCAGGGGCCTTATTCGGGTTTGAACTATAAATTGCGTTACGTAATTCTCTTTGTGTGAATGGCGTTTGATCATTGGAGATATTTAATCTATTTGCCATAACCGGGAAGGTTGGCGCTCCCGAGGAAGCACCAAAAAGATTTTCTGTTAGGGTGAAAATGGTGGAAGACCTGGAAGCTGGGAAAGCCGTGTCCGGAAGGTAGCTGATGAGGCTGTCCTGGAAATCTTCGAAAGCCAGTTTTTTTTTAAATACCGTAAGGATTCGTCTGTTTCTTACAGAAGTTGTCCCATGCCAAGCTTTTTCCCTTATGTATTTGTCGCTGGTATAATGCTCGTTCTTTCTTGTAAGTTTGATAAAAAGCTGGATCAAGGTCCGAAGACTTAAACTTTCGGTACAACGCTCGAACTTTATTCATCTGCGCGCGAAGACTCGGCGACCACCAAGAGAACTTTACCTTCTTAAAGGGGATTTCAATTTAAGTGTGGCCTTAGCCGAAATTTATACTGACTCTTCAAATTTTTTATAAGTATCGTCTAGATCTTGTGGTGATTGTGCTGCGGCGAAGTTCAAATTATTTTTTTGAAGTGATGTTTTAACTTTTTATAAAAATTTTGAAAGAGGAACATTTTTAGTTTTATATCTTCTATTTGGCAAGGGTGGGGGTGGGGGGGGGGGGTTCCATAAGGAATTATGTAATGATAGGCCTGTGGTCACCGAAAAGTTCGGGGACAACGTCCCAGCTGCCAATTTTGCTGAAGAGTGGCTGTGAACAAACGGAGAGATCTGGACGGCCACTCCTAGCTCCCGCCTCAAATGTTGACAGGCAATCCGAGGAATTCAGGATTATTAAACTGTTTGCAAGCAAAAAGTCGACGAGGAGCCTCCCCCTGGCGTCATCTTTCTCATACCCCAGAGACCGTTGTGGGCCTTAGAATCACCAAGAACCAGAATCATATCGCTTAGTTTACTCGAGGACCGCCAGTCCTGTAGATCCACATCTAGATCAGCTTTCGGGGGACAGTACATATTGCCTACTGATAGAATTAATTGTGGGATTTCTAAATTTACAAATACGGAATGATTATTTTTAGAGGATAAGCAATGTTTTAAATTTTGATCTAGAATTAATATTTGACAATTTAGAGAACTGGAGCTGTAACAAGGGACTGTTAGGGGGAGTGCGCAAGGACGGCCCTCCCAGATATATGCATCCTGAAGACATGCCAGAGCGAGGATGGCCACCCAGGGAAACCCAGCAAATGCTTTTGAGTTTTAGTGCAGTCCCTGGGGATGACACCAGAACCGAACCGTCCCGCTTTCCGATGCCGAAAATAACCCCCCGTCGATAACAAACTGAATAAAAGCCGCCGTCTTACTTTTGTTTCTTTGAAGGTTACACTGGATTACCTTAAAAGCTGGGCCGTTGATTACGCTGTTGTGCTGTTGTTCTTTGGGCTTGTTTATAAGACGGGCAGCGACTGTCACCTCTATAAGACAATGGCGCTAGCGCTTCTTGTTTCTTTCGCAGGTACACGCTGCAGGATGGATCGTAAGATGGATGTTTTTCATGTAGTCCAGCTTTCCTATGGTCTCCCTTGTAGTAGTCGAGCACTATTTTGCAGTTAACACACTCTTCTTTTTTTGAAGTACAATCCTTGATGTTGTGGCCTTTGCCACATTTAGCGCAGGCCTCTGCATTCTGTCACACTCTTGCCGCATGCCCTATTTGCTGACAGTTAAAACACCTTTGGATGAAGACATACCGTCTAACTGTGCACCGGTTAAATCCTATGCACAATTTTCCAGCCATTAGTTGCAGTGCGTCTCTCTCCAGTAGCTGCAACACCAAGTGCGAGGTTTCCTCGCCCTCTCTTCCTTTAAATACTCTTATCAGCTTATATTGCACCTTCTTCCTCAGAGCCCTTTCCAAAGCCGGATAAAGTACTTGTTTTTCATATAATTCTTGTTGCTCTTCCAAGTTGTCCTGTGAACTGTCTGCTTCTCTTTTGACGGTTTTCCGTGTGACCTCTGGGGCTCCAAAGAGTATCACTCGGGCTGTTTTCGAGTTTGGTTCTTTAATATCCAGTTTTTCCGCCATATCTTCTGTAGTGCAGATTTTATCTTTCACCTGTTCTAGGTCAAATTTGTTTTACATGTTATTATTATTTTATTTTGTTTAGTTTGGTAGTCTACTGGTGGTAATTCAGCCATATTCATAGAATTGAAAACTTTCTTTATTATTGGCCTTTTTGATTCCTTGTCTTTTGGTGTTAGTATTAGTGTCGGTCTTTCTTGTGGGAGCGGTGGAAAATTTGTCATTTCTGCATATGTTGGTCGATCATTTTCTATTGTTGTTTCGCCCTCTCTATTCTATGGTCAATTGAGTCCTGTCGGTTTTCAACCTGAAGAGTGGTAACATGTTCGACGAGTCTTTTTCCATTTGTTCATGGTTCTGTTGTATGATTTTGTTCATATCGTTGATCAATTAATCTTCTCTTTCGATTTTATCTTGTTTTGTCTGTTTGATTAACTCTTCTTGGAATTTAATTCTTTCGCTGAGTTTTGTTATTAAGAGATCTTTTTCTTCTGTCTGTTGTTTGAGCTGCTTAAAGTTTTTGATTACTGATGCCATGGTATTCTTTATCTTTACTTCTTTGTCGCTAACTGCGTTTGTAGTTGGTGCATGAGTTCTAGTACCTGGTCTGCCATTTTCGACAACGTGTCTCGTTCTTAGTGTTCTTCCTTCTCAGCCTTGTCGTGTTGTCTTGCGGTTTCTTTCTCTAATTCCACCGCTTTCTCCTCCAAAAACTTTCTGTATTTTTGTGCGTTTTCATTACTTCCTTTTTCGTGTTTCTTTAGATGTCTGAGCATCTGATCCATTAAAACCGGTATCGTCATTTGTGATGCTGTTTCGGCGTCAAATGGCAGCAGTTCATCTCCCGACTGGTGTTTTTTATTTGCTCGCTGTGGTAGCTGTGTTTCGTTTTCGTTCGACTTCATCCCATCTCCATCTGACTCAGTTATGACAGAGGAATCATTCCTTTGCGACTGCAACTCTTTTTCATTTCGCGGATCGCCCGGCTTCATTGTGAATATTTTTAAAATATCGGTAGATAAAAATACTTCTGATTTTCTCTATTCGCTTATGTCTTCTAGCAAATAGTAATATTTTTATATTGTGACCTTTTTCAGTCCTGATTATACTGTTTGCACAGCGTTTTCACTTATTGTAATTAATTCACTATTTCAATTATAGCCCAGGCATCACCAGGACCCAACCATGCTTTTTGAAGGAAAGGGAAAATAGAAGAGTTTAAAGGAAAAATCAGTGACCTAGATCACCGTAAATGACTAAGATAAAAATTTAATGTTCGGACAGCGGGGAGTTATTAGTAATCTTGAGAAAAAAAAAAGAAAGAAAGAAAGAAAGAAAGAGGCTTTGGAAGATACGTAACATAAACTAAGGGACATAATTTGGAAGAAAACTGACCAAAAAAAAAAAAAAAAAACAAAGAATTTAATGCTCATATACCTCATTGCTCTCGATGTGCCATTTACAAACATTTTTCTCTTGGTTACATTCAAGTATTATACATTTAAGCTTTATGTACATTTATGTACACATTGTTGACAAGTTTATTCAAGTTTCCTGTTTCTCTCCACCATACCTTACCAATGATATGTGCTATGTCATGTGAATGTTTTTCACATTTGATAGTTACGCCTTTTGCCATAGGTAGTTGCACAAAATGTCTAATATTAACTTTAGACCAGTCTAGCAGTTTTTCACTGAAGTGAAACCAGACAGAGAATATTAATAAGTAAATGAACTTTTTAAGGCTTGCCTGTGATTGAAAGAAGTTCATGCTGCACTTGGAATGATTTAAAAAAAGGGGGGGGGGGTAAAAGTGGTTGAATAAATAATTGGGAGGGAGGCGAGGGGAGGAAATAACGTCAGGGATCAAGAGTGCCCAACGAGACTTTTAATTTGATATGTTACTTGCCATGTTTCAAAGCTTACTTAAAAGAAGTTGAAAAGTTAACCCTTTAAGAGTCTCCTTACAAAACCAAGATGGCATGTAACATATGCAATAGTGAATTTAATCGTTGAAGGTTAAAATGCTGGCTTCCTGTACGACTCTCTATAAGAATTTTGAGAAATGACCGAAAATGCGCCTTAAAGAGCCTTCTACTGCCTAAAATGTGAGTTAAACTAGGGGATGAGATCATAGATGAAGAGCTTATGTCATGACCTTTCAGTGGAAACCAAACTTGGGGGTTTTCAAGCACTTTCTAAAAAACGCCGCCTGGAGGCTAAAAAAAGAACTAAAAAATGAAACGAAAGTTAGGGTTGTGGAGCTTGGGTCAAGACCTAACTATAGATATGTCACATGACACCTCTGTGACAAAATTTTAATATTAGAAATTTATTAATTTAGAAATGCTAAAAAGATAGTTTAAATTATGTTTCAGTTTTTATTTTTTGTTCCCTTTTTAAAAAAATAAACAGAGCAAATATTCTATATTTTTTAGTAAATTCATTTGTTTGAGCTTTCTATCAAGTGTAAAATAAGCAGTGCAGTTTTCATAATCGAGTTCATTAACAACGCCAAACGGGAATTTCAAGAGGAATATCAGAAATTCATCGAAACTACTAATCAGTATAAATGCGATATAGAGCAAACATTCATAAATTAAAAATATTACTTTATGACCCCTTGTGTATAAATACATTTTTATAACGGAGATGCATAACATTTTCTAATTTAATGTAAATACACCAAGAAATGCAACAGTGTTTCTGAAATTTATATAAATGCAAAGAAGCTTTAAGAAAATATTGTCATGTTTGGCATTTTAAGACAATTTTAAAGATATGATACACCGTAAAAAAGAGAGATGTTTCTTAATTTACGAAAATGTACTATAATCACGAACGAGCATATTAAAACCTCTCCCCCAAGATTCCGAAAAATGTTCCTTTATCTTTAGAAACGTCACAAAAGATTTTTAATGAAATGTTTCAGAGTAGCTTTTACAGTGCATTAAACCCAAAAAACAGGTTTTTCGGATGCTATGAGGACTCTAGTAAATATTTTCATGTTCATCAAACATATTTAACTGTGAAACATGTAGAATTAACAGCATTAACGTTAAAATAACCATTTTTCTGTTACAATTGCATGTACAATTTCAGTTATGCAGCGGAAAATAATTAGATGAGGTCTGATAACATCTCGAAAACCGATTTTCCGGGTAGAGATAACTGATTAATGCAATGCAAAAGCTACCCGAAAACGTTTCCGAAAAATACGGCCAGCTAATAAAAATTTAATTTAATAAATTCTTCTTTAAATTTTAAAAATAAATTGTTTTCTAAGGTTTCTAAAGATAAAGAAACGCTTTTCGGAATATTGGGTGACTTGGAGGCGGTTATCGAATATTTTCGTTCGTGATTGTAGTAAATTTTCGTAGTTTAAGAAACACCTGTCTTTTTTTACAGTATAGTCAGTGAAAGGCGATCATCGGAGAATAGACATTTAAAAAATGCACATTTCCTATTTTACAGCCTGAAAGTTCCAATTCCTTCAGATAAAAAGGATTTCATGAATTTTTGAAACAGATGTGCATTATATTGAGCTATGAAATTTTAAAATGTGAGAACCTCCTTAACATAAAAACTATAGAATGCAAAAAATTGTTAAACATTTAAAAATAGTATTTTTTTTAAATACATGTTTAAAGAGCCTTTGTCGGTTTCTTCAACCTGACACCTGGTGTCTCATTCATAGCTTCATTGTGCAGGGGTTTAGATTTTCCAGGTGCCGGCCCCTTCCCTGCACTAGGCTAAGAATTCCTCGACAGTTTTCAACAAAACTAATTTTTGTATTAATTGGAATAATTCTGTTAAAATTAATCAAATTAGATTATAGTCTCGGCTTTAGATTACGAACACATCCAAATCATTTTTTAATTTGATGCAATTCGTGGCTTTACAAGCAACGGAATCATGATTGTATAATCTTCTAAAATTTTCAAATTACTGGCATAACTATAAGTATATTAAATAAAATAATTTGTATGTACAATGTTGTCAAAAGTGGAAAAAAAAATCAACTCAGCTCTTTATGCCCTGGAAATAATCGTTTTAAATACACCAAAATTTAAAACAGATTACTTATGAATAATTTATTTCCCATGTAAAAATTGTTAAGGAAAAGCACAATGTTGAGTTATTGGAAAAATATATCATTGTCGAAAAAAAGAGAGAGGAAACAAACTTTTTTTTCACACTTTAAACATTACTATTTTTCCACGGAAATTATACACGACATATTCATTTAATATATATTGTAAAGTTATAGTACATATATAAATAAATATTTTTAAAGATGTGCTCAGTTTTTACCTCTGAATATTAAGAAAAAAAACAAAATAAAACAATATTGGCACACAGAATATTGGCGATTCAAGCGCTCGAATACGCCATCTGGTGGAGAAAAGATATAACTTCTCGCTTCAGGATAGTCGCGTACAAGCGCGTTGCATTACATGTATTTTAAATTTGTTCAGAATGATTATTCTTTTGCACAATTTCAGATTTCCTGTGACATTTGTGTTCTGTCTTGTATGACAAAGTAAAATTTATCCGAATTTGAATATCTAAGACTTTCAAATGCATTTACAATAAAGAATTATTTTAATGGCACTTTAGCATTAGTTAAAGGGAAATTAAAGGGACAATTTTCCTGTACCGAAGGCTGCGAGCAGTGCCTCTATAGGCCGTTTTAATTTCCAATATACAAACTGATATTTTTTAATCAAAATTTTTCACAAGCAGCAGAATCATGACTAAAAAATCCTATAAAAAGTTCAAAACTATTGGCATCTTGAAATATGTTAAAATAATTTTTAAAAGGACATAAAGTTCTCAAAAGTAAAAAAAAATAATAATAACAACTGAGCTCTTTATTGGGAATTAAAACGGCCTATAGAGGCGCTGCTCGCAGCCTTCGGTACAGGAAAATTGTCCCTTTAATTTCCTTTTAACTAATGCTAAAGTGCCATTGAAATAATTCTTCATTGTAAATGCATTTGAAAGTTTTAGATATTAAAATTCGGATAATTTTTACTTTGTCATATAAGACAAAACACAAATGTCACAGGAAATCTGAAATTGTATCAAAGAATAATCATTCAGAACAAATTTAAAGTACATGTAAAGCAATGCGCTAGCACGGCATTATCCTGAAGCGAGAAGTTACATCTTTTCTCCACCAGATGGCGTATTCGAGCGCTTGAATTGCCAATATAAAGCCCTAAAATTAATAGTTGTAAATATGCACCAAAATTTAAATCACACTGCTTAAGAATGATTTATTTAGCAAATAAAATCTTTAGCCCTTTATACCTTAAATATCAGTATTTCTGCACGAAATTTATACATCGTCATGAAATAAGTTTTTTTTTTCTTTTTCTTTAATACATAAAATTTGAAAGCTGTAGTGCAAAATTAAGTATTTACAGAATTTAAATGTGCTCAATGTTAACCTCTGATCATATATGAGTTAAAAACCAAAATAAAATAATTTAAGAACACAAAATATCTAAAAATCCTTATTTTTTTACTCTGAGCAAACAGAATTATTATTGCAAAATCTTATATAAAGTTGGAAATCACTGGCATTATTTTAATTATATTAAATAAAATAATTTATAGTATCCATCAGTTATAATGTCATCAAAAGGGGGAAGAAAAAGTTCTTTGTATCCTAGGGTCATGGTAAATACATCAACATTTAATAAAGATTTCTTAAGAATGATTATTTCAATACATAATATTAATACGCATTAGTATCATAGATATAGTTTTATGAATATTGAATCGTTAAAAATAAACTGAACTTTGAAAAAAAATCCCATTTGTTCTGATGCTTCTTATAATAATAAAGTGAACAGCTTTTACAATAAATGGTGGCCGAAAGGACAATTTCATTTAAAATAAATGATATTTACGTATATTTAAAGAATACAAAACATAAACAATCTTATCAATGTATAGGTATCGTAAAAATACACTCTAATTACTCTAAAACGGAAATGGTTAATACTTACATTCGATTGATCAATTCAATGGCTTGTCATTATTTAATCCGTAAGAATTACGAAACACAGTCACTTTTATATAAAAATATGCATTCGCAATGACAATTGCGTTAGTTTTTATATTATTAAATTATTAATATAAGTTATTATAAACACACAACACTCGAAACCGAACTAATGAAATTCCTCTGAATCTGATCGAATTCCCGCGTCAAAGTGCGTTCTGGGTAAGACCGCCGCTGTCACGTGACTTTTCACCGCGGGAGCCCAGTACGTTCATAGATTAAGGACCAAGATGGGACATTTACGGCAAAATCTGTAATGGCAACAGTACTAGCGTCACTATCGTCAAGGGGGAAGAACTAACAAACCTCCGAAATTTAACTATGTTGAAGAAATATATTTACCCTCTATGCTTTGAATATCTATTCGTTCCTAAAACGATGCAGGTGTCAGACGATATTCTATTCATGCTTGCTTTATTTATTTAGCTGCTTTTTTTTTTTTTTTAACCGTACTTGTATGTTCATTTTTTACTTACAAAATGATAATTAGACTAATAATATAAAAGAAAACCGTCAGAAAATTCTGTTAAGAATGCAAATAGTATGTAAGTTTATAAGATTAAATTGTAAAAAATCAAATTCAGGTATTGTATCAATTTATTCATGTCGAATAAAATTTTATTGAGTGTAATGTCAGTACCTCTATTTATTTTTAACTTTTAGATTTATACAATTCTAAAAATTTGTCGAAAGGAATTTTTCCCTATCTGTAATATTATTATTATTTCTTATATGTTAATATTATAAATATTAATGAATTGATTGTACGTTATTTACATTAAAAACAATATTTTTATTTTATCTGTAAGGAAGTGAAAATGCGTAAATTTTAAAAGATTATTGTAACGATTGTTTAATACGTTAAACTTATATTAAAAATTAATAAAACTCGGGCTATAAAAATTTTCCTACCAAAATGGAATAATTATGAAATTTTCTGGGACTTGTAGAGTGCAATATTTCGTATATTTTTATATTACACCATTGCTTTTGATACATAGCATTCAAGACGAAATTTTTACCTAGTTTTTCGTTCAACTTAAAACCGTTCACTAATCATGTAAAAAAAAAATATATATATATATATATGTATATATCCGTGCATGGACATAGAATAGATATTAGATATATAAAGTAGAATGTCTATTCTATGCAGGGCCGTAGCAAGGTCTTCAGAGCCCCCCCCCCCCCAAAAAAAAACATATTTTTCGGGGGCCCCCTCTAAGATTTTAGAGAAATATCTATATTTAATTTTCCACCCGAGTTCCATTTTATAACAACACCAGCGCAGTTTCGCTGGTCGAATTTTCCAAAACGAACTTCAAACTGAACGAATTTGTAGTTGGGCTGCACTGCTTTCGGCAGCGTACACCCATAGGGGGTATGTCCGCTCCGATCTTGAATCATACGAACCTTGAATTATTGTAATTTTTTTTATTTAGATTCAGATTAAATTCAAATTTTCAACATTTCGTTCACGTTGCTACAGGAACAGATTTGATATTCTTGCAATGTGAATTTAATCAAAGGACTTGCAAAATTTAACTGAGAATTCTTCCATTTAGGAAAAAAAAAATGTCAAAAAAATCGCCGAAGAACGCGAAAGAACGCCAAAAATTGCATAAAAATTTTCAAAGTTCATAGAGATCAAACTTTACTTATATTGGGCTAAAAGATTGAAACCGTGTTTATTGTTTTTTTTTTACGAATATTAAAAAAACTACCAGAAAAGTGAAAAAAAGCTAAAATCACATAAAAATTCTCGAAAATTTTAAAACAAAATTTGGCAAAAAAGTTTGAAACTGAATTCCTTTTACAAATGTTATAAATTGCTAAGTATTGCTCATAAACAAAATAAATAAATAAAAAATATGGAAGTCGTTTTCGTATTTTCAATTTTCTCTTCAGTTTGACAATGCCATCCGCATGGCCCAGAAAGATTTTCTTTAAGCAGAAAATATTCACTTATAACAATTTTTTTTTCCCGCTCGGATTGGTGCCTTTTATTAAATACATATAGGGTAGATGTGCCAGTAATGGACACCCTTCCAGTAATGGACACCCCTTGATGTTTTTGGTTCATAAAAAAATAACTAATAAATATTTAGCTTTAATTATTTTTTTTATAATTCCCCCTTGTATGTTTTATAAAACTGGGTTATTGTTGACACTTTTAATCAAACCAATCAGGAAGCAGAAAATAATGTTTCAAAGTTTCGCTGTTTTTCTGTGAAAATCTTAATGAAGAGGCTAAGAGTTGGCTTCGTTTAATCAATTTATATATTATTTATTTTCTTGCAAAATTTGAATGTTTTTGTTTGAGTAGCAATCGAAAACTTTGAATTTTATATACCAATGGCCATTTACAAAATTTCATTTATTTTTAAGATTTTAAGAGGGGTGTCCATTACTGGGATGGTTAATTAGTCATTTTCCAATAATGGACACCCCATGTAGACATTGCTAAAAATGCAATTTTAGTAATGTTTATAGTGCATAAAATACTTTGGCTTAACTGCAAACCTAAATAATCAAATTTAATTTTTAAATTATACTTACCAAAATGTAATAACACCAAAACTTTTATAAATAGCTGCTTTCAAGTTATTTTATGTGGATTAATAAAATTTCAATATTTTATTTTATTTATTTATTTTATTATTATTTTTTTATGTAGATGTACCTTGCATATTTTATAATCTGGCAATCAAACCAGCCAGGAAGCAGAAAATATTGTTTAAGAGAACAGTCAAAGAGGGGCTCATAGGGCTTAATCCCTCTCCGTTTAAATAAAAACAATTAAGTTACAGAAGCTATTAAAAATCTATTTTCTGTCTTAAATGTTTCCTTATTTAAAAAAAAAAATGTAATACTATTAATAAAAGTTACAGGTAATATTCATGAAACTATAGTAAATCTGCAGATCATTGGCCTCAAACATCAGTACTACAGTTTTATTTTGAAATTATTTTATTTAGTATTTAAAATATTCAACTCACAATATCATTTCTTTCATATTTGTAATATTAATTATTATAAATGATACATCAAGTAGAGTCTGGAAGATTGTTAAAAATAGTGACACAAAACTAAACATTTAAAAATAGTGGCACAAAACTAAACATTAATATTCTAAAACTTTTTTTTAATTACCCTTTAAATCCACCACTGTTACAATAATTTGATAGCTGTAATTGCCTGATATTTAGTATTTTAATCTATCCATCTAAAATAATTAAAACATCGATCTTCTGATAATTTCAATAATTGATACAAACAATAAATGATTATCACAAATACTTTATTAATTACTGGTATCCTAAATGTTAAATTTATTTGAAAATAACTATTTTGTTTCATTAGTATGTATTCATTAAATTCTGGTTCTAAATAGTCATAAAAACAATTATATTTATTACTTTTTATGGGGTGTCCATTACTGGAACAGAGGGTGTCCACTACTGGGCCAGAGGGTGTCCATTACTGGGCTTTTGGGTGTTTTGATATATTTCTGTTATTTAAAATTAAATTTCTATTCATATAGGGAAATGAGGCTATAAGAATGGTTAAATATTGTCGATATATTAATATAATATTGAAAAAACTGGAATATAATAATTTTAACTATTAATAAAAAAATAATTTTTAAAGAAATTCCTTAAGGGTGTCCATTACTGGCACATCTACCCTATATGTACGGATTTACTAATTTAAAAAAAAAATACTTTTGGGATGTTGTTTTCATACATTCCGGTTTTCTCCAGTTTAAAATTGTCACCCAAGTTGAAATTTAAGAAGAAAAAGAAATACCTTCGGATAGAAGGTACCTTTCTTTGGGCATGGTTAACGGGTTTCCTGGTAGCTAATAATAAAGACAGACGTTTGTCTGTCCAGAGTTTTTCTTTGTCTGACCAGATGTTTTTCTGTTCCGTACAAAATTTTACAGGAAGGTTACCTATATGCCTGAAGTTACTCGAAACAGGTTTTTAAATTTTTTGATTCGAATTTTTTTCATTTAATTTTTTACGATATTTTTTGTATTTTTTCGAGTTTTGTGCTTTTTTTCCCACATTCATAAAAAGAATCTATTTTCAATCCATCTTTCCATTTTAGCCGAATATAATAAAGTAGTCTTCTTCGATTTTTAAATATTTCGCGAATTTTTTATGTGATTTTTAACTTTTTTTCGCGTATTTTTTTACATTAGTAAAATGAATCAGGTTTCAATTTTTTTGCCCGATGTACTAAATTTCGTCCTTTTTGCGATTTTTGAATTTTTCACGAACTTTTTTTTTTTTCCTTTTTAAGACCCCTGTGATTGGAAGAGATTTTATCTCACATTTGAAGAAACTTTCGTCTTTAGAAAGGAAAATTTCTTGAAATTTTGATGTTTGATTTGCGACTTCTTCGTGTTATGAAGGAAAAAAGTCATGCGTTCAGTTTCTAATCATCAAGTTCAGTTTCTAATAGGGAAAAGTACAATGCAGAAAAGTTGGCGGAACACTCCTGTGATTTGATTTGGCAAAAATGCATCTTCATATTTAGTAAGGATGTTAGGTAATTTTTATGTTAGATTGGTAAGTTTTCTATATTTTCGCGGAAAATGAGAAAATAAAATCAAAGCATTTTTTTTTTTGTGTGTGTGTTTGAATGAAAGAAAAAGTTACGGAAAAAATCCTTCAATTTACTGATTTCTTTCTTTCTTTCTTTTTCTTTTTTTTTTTTTTTTTTTTTTCTTGGAGAGAGTGTAAAAGGAAACCAGTTTCTATCGTTTATCCCAATATAGTAAAAATTTTGCCATCTGTGGCACAGATTTTTTACATCCCTAAAAGGAATCAGGTTTCAGTCTTTTAGCTCAATATAGAAAATATGTCCATAGAAATTTCTGAATTTTTTACGAACGTTTTATGTGATTTTTAGCGTATTTTTGTCTTTCACGGCGATTTTTTCACATTCCAGTTACAATCTTTTGGCTCGATATAATCAATTTTCTCTCAGCGATTTTTGTTATTTTTGCCCAATTTTTTATAAGATTTTTACACTTTTTTTCGCGTTTTGCGGAGTTTTCTTGACATTTTTTTTTTTTCTGAAACCGAAGAATTATCCAGTAGATTTTGCTGTTGTCATAATTAAGCTGAAGTGGAAAAATAACAAATTTGTTCCTCTAGCAACGTGAGCTACGATGCTGGAAAATTTTACTTTTATCTGGACACTATCACTTTTATCGAAAAAATCATCGAAATTCGAAAAATATCGAAAAATTCAATGATTGTTTGATTCAAGATCGGAGCGGGAATATCCCGAACAGGTTTACGCTGCGGAAGGCGGTGAAAGCCCCCAATGGAGAACTCCAAAAAATAGGTTATTTTTTTAAAAAAGCAATTAGCGAAGCTCTGCTAGTAGATTAAATAAATACACAATGTAATTTATGTATAGTTAACATAAGTAATTTATCGAGACAAGAGAAATGAAATGTTCAAAACGAAACAGGTCGAACATAAGGGGATAGGCGGCATATGCAATTCACATAGATGCCCGCTTATTGGGGTCCCCAACGAGATTAAGAAGCATATATTTTTTGAACATTTGAAAAAAAAATTAGGCTTAAAAGTTTTGAACCTTGAGTTCCGAATTTTGCTCACTTTTAAGAGCGGCCCCAAAAAAGAAAATTTATAAAGCATTTAGAGCCTTCAAAACTACTTTCATCTGGGCACCTTTAAAAAGAATGGTAGCTATGGAAAAAAAGGGCATGTATGTTTTGGTTAAAAGAAGTAATAGTATTAAGAAAGTTTTTAACCTTATTGGGACCCCAACAAGATTAAAAAGCATATTTTTAAAACATTTGAATAATAAAATTTGGGCCTAAAAGTCTTGAATCTTGAGTTCCAACTTTTCCTCACTTTTATAGGCGGCCCCAAAAAAGTCAATTAAAAAAGTATTTAGAGCCTGCAAAATTTCTTTCATCTGGGCACCTTTAAAAAGAATCGTGATTGTAGAAAGAAAGCACATATCTGTTTTGGTCAAAAGAAGTAATAGTATTAAGGAAGCTTTGAACCTTATTGGGGCCCTCTACCAGATTAAAAAGCATATTTTAAAAACATTTGAATAATAAAAATGGGGTCTGAAAGTTTTGAATCTTGGGCAACAACTTTTCCTCCCGTTTATAGGGGCCCCTAAAAAAGACAATTCAAAAAGAATTTAGAGCCTGCAAAATTCCTTTCATCTGGGCACCTTTAAAAAGAATGGTAGCTATAGAAAAAAAGGGCATGTCTATTTTGGTCAAAAGAAGTAATAGTATTAAGAAAGCTTTGAACCTTGTTGGAGCCCCCAACGATATTAAAAAGCACATTTTTAAAACATTTGAATAATAAAAATTGGGCCTAAAAGTTTTGAATCTTGAGTTCCAACTTTTCCTCACTTTGATAGGGAGCCCGAAAAAAGTGAATTAAAAAAGCATTTAGAGCCTGCAAATTTTCTTTCATCTGGGAACCTTTAAAGAGAATGCTGGCTATAGAAAGAAAGTGCATATCTGTTTTGCTCAAAAGAAGTAGTAGTATTAAGAAAGTTTTGAACCTTGTGGGGCCCCCTTCGAGATTAAAAAAGCATATTTTTAAAACATTTGAATAAAAAGATGGGGCATAAAAATTTTGAATCTTAGGCTCCAACTTTTCCTCACCTTTATAGGGGGCCCTAAAAAAGACAAAAAAGAATTTAGAGCCTGCAAAATTTCTTTCATCTGGGAACCTTTAAAGAGAATGCTGGCTATAGAAAGAAAGTGCATATCTGTTTTGGTCAAAAGAAGTAATAGTATTAAGAAAGTTTTGAATCTTGTTCAGGCCCCCAACGTATTAAGAAGCATATTTTTAAAACATTTGAATAATAAAAATGGGGCCTAAAAGTTTTGAATCTTGGGCTCCAAATTTTTCCTCCCGTTTATAGGGGCCCCTAATAAAGACAATTCAAAAAGAATTTAGAGCCTGCAAAATTCCTTTCATCTGAGCACCTTTAAAAAGAATGGTAGTATAGAAAAAAGGGCATGTCTGTTTTGGTCAAAAGAAGTAATAGTATTAAGAAAGCTTTGAACCTTGTTGGAGCCCCCAACGATATTAAAAAGCGCATTTTTAAAACATTTGAATAATAAAAATTGGGCCTAAAAGTTTTGAATCTTGAGTTCCAACTTTTCCTCACTTTTATAAGGGGGGCCCAAAAAAGTGAATTAAAAAAGTATTTAGAGCCTGCAAAATTTCTTTCATCTAGGCACCTTTAAAGAGACTACTGGCTATAGAAAGCACATATCTGTTTTGGTCAAAAGAAGTAATAGTATTAAGGAAGCTTTGAACCTTATATTGGGGCCCCCCAACGACATTAAAAAGCATATTTTTAAAACATTTGAATAAAAAGATGGGGCCTAATAGTTTTCAATCTTTGGCTCCAATTTTTCCCACCTTTATAAAGGGCCCTAAAAAAGACAAATCATAAGAATTTAGAACCTGCAAAATTTCTTTCATCTGGTAACTTTTAAAGAGAATGCTGGTTATAGAATTAAAGCACATTTGTTTGAAGGAACTGATTGTATTAAGGAAGTTTTGAAACTTATTGGGACTCCCAACGAGTTTAAAAAGAATTTTTTTTAAGCATTTGAATAAAAAAGTGAGGCCTAAAAGTTTTCAATCTTGTGCTCCAACTTTTCCTCCCGTTTATAGGGGGACCTAAATAGACAATTAAAAAAGAAATTAGAGCCTTCAAAATTTCTTTCATCTGGGAACCTTTAAAGAGAATACTGGCTATAGAAAGAAAGCGCATATCTGTTTTGGTCAAAAGAAGTAATAGTATTAAGAAAGTTTTGAACCTTGTTGGGGCCCCCAATCATATTAAGAAGCATATTTTTTAAACATTTGAATAAAAAATGGGGCCTAAAATTTTTGAATCTTGAGTTCCAACTTTTCCTCACTTTTATTGGGGGCCCCCAAAAAGACAATTTAAAAAGTATTAACAGCGTGCAAAATTTCTTTCATCTGGGCACCTTTAAAAAGAATAATGACTATAGAAAGGAAGCACATTTGGTTGAAGGAAGTAATAGTATAACGAAGTTTTGAAACTTATTGGATTCCTAAGTGAGATTTAAAAGCATATTTTTTAAAAATTTGAATAAAAAAATGGGCTTAAAAGTTTTGAATCTTGGGCTCCAACTTTTTCTCTCTTATATAGGGGGCCCTAAAAAAGACAATTCAAAAAGAATCTAGAGCCTGCAAAATTTCTTTCATCTGGGCCCCTTTAAAAAAAATGGTTCCTGCAGAAAAAAAGCGCATATCTGTTTTGTTTGATGGAAGTAATAGTATTAAAGAAGTTTTGAACCTTTGGTTTCACCTTTTTCACCCATTGATAGGTGCACCCCAAAAATACTAAAATGCCATTTATTTTTTAAGTAGAACTTACAGCCTTCAAAAACTTTTATAAAGAATGGTGGATATAGAAGAAAAGCACATATCTGTTTTCTATTTCTAAATCTGATCAAGATCTTTGACAAAAAAAAAGGGAATTTCGATAAAACAAAATAAAATGTTATTAAAAATACATAAAAAAATAATTAAAAAAGTAAAAACATTCGGCTGAAAGATACAATAGCTCACTACTGGGCCCCTGACTTTGCTCAGCCCCCCCCCCCCAACTGGGGGGTATGGGGGGCGGTCGCTACGGACCTGATTCTATGTTCATGTATCGGTGTAAGATTCTATCGAAAACGTAAACATGCAGCATTAAAAAAAGAAAGATCACATTAAGGTAGATATTCAATAATAAGCATACTACAAGGATGGGGAGTTTCTTCCCCATCTATATAATAAAAGCCTAAGTCATGTGACTGTCATCAATAGTTCCGGGCTACCCGCTTCACTTTTTATAAGCCAAGCGGCCAATTTAGTACTTTAATGTTAGCCAGGTGCAGGTGATAAGTCGCCAAATATTATATAGACTATTATTATAAAGCGCAAAGCATTTGGCTGTCATCAACAGTTTGCAACAGGATAAAACTGCATAAAAGTTACACTTTTAGAAAGATCGTATTCAAAAAATTATAATGTTTGAGAGATTAGCTACATTCAAATATCTATTTATTCTGAGATAACTTCAATTGAAATGACACTGACAGTCCAATATCTGTTTCCACCAAAGTAAACACAAAAGATTCGTTCTTCATTGAGTGAAAAAAATATTAATTTATGTAGGTAATCATTCACACAGCAAGTTCTCCGACAATGAATTTTGTGCAAAAATAATTCACGCCAACCAAAGTTCAGCATCTCATTCTGTTAGGTAAACTGCTATACAATTCAACTTCTTTCACGATATTTTCTTCAAAAACAAACCAAACTCATGTAATAATATTTAATGAATGACAGGTCAAATAATTTGATATTTATGTATTATCCGTGCCAGGAGGATAGATCACCGTAGATGATTGTTCATAGCCAATCATATTTACCTTTGTCAATATCGCATTCAAAACAGTGATTTAATATACTTTTATTAAATAAGAGCATTAAAAATGGTAACTAATATTGAAGCAATCTAAAATTACACAAAACAATAATTAAACACTTAACAAAAATGAATGATCTTGACGTCACATTCACTTGACGTCAGATTCGTTCACGTGTTTGTCACGTCATAAAGGGATTTTTAATTCGACATTTATCTGTATTTTTAATGATGTTTTACAGATTTATTACTTTTTCTCTAATTAAAATATCAATTACGTCATTAAATGGGGACGTCATGATATTAAAAGAGTACAAACATTCAAAAAATGTGATGATGCATTAGTACAATAGATCAGTTTCAACCGTTTTAACTGAAGGTGTCCATTTATTTTATTGGGCGTTTGGCGAATAATTTGGCGATAGTATTTTATTTTTTGGTACTTTTCGGTTAGCCGGGCGCTAGTATTATATATACATATGTATGTATATATACATATATAATATCAAAAACACATACTATACATCCAATCCCATAACTACTGAACTACTGAGAAAAATTAACAAAATAACCATGGAAAATTCTTACTAACAAAACCATGAACAAACAGAAAACAATTATTGGAGACAGATTGCAAGGCTAAAGACTTGCATGCTGGGTTATACCGGTAATTACACATGCAACTTTCCTCATATCTGTCGAGACCATACTGACCAAAGAAAACTTTAAAACTGGCCATACAAAGCAGTAACCCAATTCGAAAAGAACGACACTTCCAAACTGAACTCCTTATAAAGCCTACGAATATTTGGCGATGTTTTTAATCGCCAAAAGCAAAACATCGCGGTAATCTTTATCGTTGACGAAATTGTTTGTCAAACTATTTAACAGTCTAATTAGGATAATTCTGGACCATTGCATCCTGATAGAGATTTTTAATATCATTTATTATACTATTATGATTAGAATTTAACTTAGCAATCCTTATTAAACTATTGATAATGATATTTCTGAAAATGGAAATATGTACATTGGAATTAAAATTTAATATCTTTATTGTTTCAAAGTTGTAATCCCTTCTCTTATCATAAATGCGGGTCTTCAATCCACCCCTATCAATTTCGATAGTGAGATCCAAATAATTTACATGTTTTTCGTCATGTGAAGTTTTCTTTAATGTCAAACCTTGTGGATAGTAGTCTAAATTTAAATCGCTGTTGGAATCGTTAATCCTAACCATCAATACATCATCAATATATCTAAAACTTAAAAAATCCTTATTTAATGTCTCATTAACCTCGTATAAAAATAAATAAATATCTGCAAGTACCGAACTACAACTACCCCCCATAGGTATACCCCTTATCTGTTGAAACACATGTTTACCATCGAGTAAATAACTTTCATTAACTACAAAATTAAATAAATTTGTTAAATGATCCAAATTTTTACCCAAAATATTGTACCGCTTAAAAAAGTCAAACATTTTATTTTTAAGATCAGTTAAATCAATACTATTATATAAATCTTCAAAATCATAAACATATAAACCTTTAACATTACTCAAACCCTTCAATCTATTAAGTAACTCAAAACTATTTTTTATAATACATGTGTAATTTTGTTTTAATGCCACTTCAAATAAACCCTGCAAAATATCCAAAAACTTTTTATTAGCAACTTCCAAATAAGTGCCGAAACCACATGTACGAAAGGCAATGGGGTCCTTATGAAATTTAGGAACCAAAACCATATAAGGCAATTCCTTACTACGTTGTGTGTATTTTAACCTTTTGTAAAAAGCATCAATTCTACTTTCTGTTTCTTTTACAATGGTATTTAATAATCTATAATTATGTTTATTATTATAACATTGTCTTAATTGATTACGGTATAGTTCTTTACAAATAATTGCAAAGTTTGTATTTGCCTTATCAATATATGTTACAATAAAGCTACTCTGCAAATCCTTAATATAATCTTTTAATACTTTATAATTCTCTAACGAAATCCCCCCTGTTTTACCGCTGTAAATTGAACACAATTCTTTCAGTATGTTATGTTTCCATTCCAGAAAAGCTATTTCTGGTAAGCAAAATTTATTCATTAGTTTATGTATAAACATACCAACGTTGATTTTTAATCGTTTTTTTATAAAATCTTTAGTATTTAATCTTTTTAAACGAAATTTTGTACCAAATTGCATATAATCCCTCAATGTCTTGTCCTTGACAATATCCAAATTTCCGGTCAATACATGACCGTGATCCACATCCACAAAATCACGATAACTTGGACCATAACAATGACATAAATTATTATCGTTGTTTCTACCAATTTCTTTTGAAAAATTATTATAGTTAAAAACCATACGTCCTAAAGGTTTATCATATCTAAAAACCTTGACAATTTCGATGTCCTTATCTGGAAGCAAATCATTGTATTTATTCAATACCTTTCCCATATTTATGCCATGTTTTTTAATTTCTATGTAATCCATTACAAAATACAGTCTATTAACTAATTTATTGTTGTTATTGCTTCTCCCCAGATATTCCTCCAAATGTTGTGATCTAATCCTATACCTCAAAATGTCCAAAGCCAAGTCAATATTGTAATTACTCTTATGTGAATACAATAAGTTTAACAAATCACGTATAAAACGTTTTTTCACATTAAATATAATAAATTTTATATTTCTGACTAATCCCTCAAAATCACTCCTAAGAATTAAACTTTTAATTTCATTGCCCTTTAACATATCCCATAACATGCCCATCATCATAACCCTTTACTAATTTCTTGTGGTCTAACTCCTTATTGAATTTATAATTCAAATGATGTTCAATACGATCGTATATTGAAACTTCTAATAAACTGTTTCTTAATTTTTTCATAACGTTAGTTCCATTGAACATAACATTTAACCCGTAAGGGTATACTGTGCCGCATTTAATCATCATGTCACTTTCACTTATCAATCTTTCCTTTTTGTTAAGAACAATTTTTAAAATCGTTAATTCCATATTTTCAATACCATGCCTGTTGAAATGTCTAATTTCAATCTCTTGTTCTTCTTTATTAGTTTTACAATGTCTGATATCAGACTTATGGTTATTAAAACGCGTCAGAAGTTTGACCAATATATGCCATACCACATATCTTACAACTAAGTTTATAAACACTGTTGTAAACCTTGCATACTTTTAAATACCCCATGTCCTCGATAGTATTATACTCTGAGCCCACACTCGGACAAACTTTACAACGTTTATCACTACATTTTCTTAATTTAAGATTACTGGAATTCATCTCAATTTTTAAGTTTGAGTTATAAAACATTCTAGTTTTATATTTTACTTCGATATCTCTACCTTCTCCTCCTTCGTAATTCTCATTAATTAAATGACTATTATAAATATATCTGGTATTATACCTGGTTGATTTCCTATTTCCGTATACCTTCAACCTCCCCTCTTTCCAAAAAAATATCAAACTCACAATTTTTTCTAAAATTTTTTCCACAATTTTTATTATTTTTATACATTTTTTTATTTTTCTCAAAAACCAAACCTTGCATACGCTTTTTAAAAAACCTATCATCAACTCCTTTACTCCCGTAGCCAACCAGATCCAAATCTAATTGTAAATCATGGTTACTTTCTAACGATCCGTTCCTTACCATGCTATCAGGAACCGACCGAGCACAATAGTCTTCTAATGAATTCCATTTCTTACCGGTATCTAAATTCCCATTTTTTGTAAATTTCATAATTATAAATCTATATACATACTTAATACAATTTTATATAAAACTGAACAAAATGAAAACTAATGAAAAACACTAACACTATAAACAAAACTATAAAATTTAAAAATTAACATAAACAAAATCATATATAACAAAGTTAGACTGAATAAACTGTACTAAACTGTAAAAACTATAACAAAAATTATATACATACATAATTATACACAATATATATACATATATATGTATATTTATACATATATAGAAGCTATATGTATACATATATATATATGTGTGTATATATACATATATAACCAATAATTAAACATAACCTACCACCATCAAAAACCGTAATATTATGAATTAAAGCTGTAAGTATATATAAAAAAAAAAAGATTAAATTATTTATAAGAATTATTATGGAAGAAAAATAAGAAAGTGGACACCGACAAATAATGGAAATGCTTATACAGGGTGATTCAGCTCGTCGGTGACAAACTTTAAGGATCGATAGAGCACACCTAGACGAACATTTTTGAATAGGGAATGTAGGGTCCCTGACGCGATGGTAAGGCGCTAGGCGCTTTCGAAAATTTGGGTGCCGAAATTCGAAACGTCATAAAAACTAGGGAAATGGTTAGATTTTCTTGCTTGTTGCGTCGAAATGATTCTGTTTGTTTAGACTTTCTTCAGTACCAATTTGATAAGCGTATCTCTTAAAACATGGATAGGGGGCGCTGCAGACTTTGGAGAGCTAGACAACAACTTTAAGCCCGTTATTTTGATAATTTAACACATGCTCGCCAAAGTTTATACTCTAACTTAAAGTTTGAACCCAAAAGTAGAGCCCTGCAAAAAGCGTAAGAGCCGGAATAAAATGTCAAAGTACAGGGTGGTCGAAACTCGAAGTCTCCTAGGAGATAAACAAACAGATTTCTTGACTTATGGCATGCATTTTCATGATTCTGTTTGCTGGGGCTCTCTGAAACTCAGTTGAACGGTACAAAAAGAAACATCGATAGGGGGCGCTTTGGGCAAAAAACATAATTCGTTGACATTTCGGACGCTAACTGGAAACGGGGCGCTACGATCAGTTAGAAACAAAACAAGAGAGTAATTTACTTATCATAAGAAGCTATTAAAACTGCAGTTTGTTTGTTTTTTTTAACAAACATAGCTGGTTTCAATCATGCACAATGCGCGCAATAAAATTTACATAAGGTGCTTTTTGCTGATTTATGCAAAAGATATCGTACCATATCGATATGCAAAAGATACGTAATGCGTAGACGACAACGCGAGATGACGTAGTTGTATGCGCAGACACGTCTTTTGAACGTGCGGTACCTACTTAAGCTTCGGGTTACTTGTCTGCAGATCGGTAGTAGGATGGAACGGTACACAAACTCTGAATTGGCTGACATGCATTTGGCGTATGGCGCTGTTGGTTGTAATGGACGAGCCGCTCAGCGGTTGTACGCCGAGCGTTACCCCAACAGGCAAATCCCCTGCCATGCCTTCTTCGCTCGAGTACACCAGAGGTTGTCCACAACGGGATCTTTCGACGGAGGCAGGCCTGAACGGGAGCGATCAGTGAGCACCCCCGACAACGAAGAGGCTGTGCTTAACCTGGTTGAGGACAACCCAGGTCTTAGCACGAGAGATATCGCCAGACATGTTGGCATTTCGCAAGCAACTGCGTGGCGCATCTTACGTTCCCGGAATCTGCACCCCTACCACATCCAGCGGGTGCAGTTGCTCAGAGAGCAGGATTTTGGCCCTCGAGTGGAATTCTCAAGATGGTACTTGGCGATGAGATCCAGGGATCCCCGTTTTGTAAACAGCATTTTGTTTACGGACGAGTCCACCTTCAGCCGGGAGGGAATGTGGAACGCCCACAACAGTCATGTGTGGTGTGATGAAAATCCACATGAAACCAGAAGCCGAGCAGCCCAGGAGCGTTTCTCAGTAAATGTGTGGGCCGGCATTCTGGGGGATTGCCTCATTGGCCCTTATTTGTTACCTGAACGGCTGACAGGTGGAAATTACCTGATTTTCCTGGATCAAGTGCTGCCGCAGCTTCTGGATGAGGCGCACGTACCCGAAGGTTCGCGTCGCCAGATGTGGTTCCAGCACGATGGAGCTCCGGCCCATTACACGAACGACGTGCGTCTCCATCTAAACGCAAGGTATGGCCAGCGGTGGATCGGGCGTGGGGGTCCAGTTCACTGGCCTGCCCGATCACCAGACCTCACCTGCTTGGATTTCTTTCTTTGGGATTACCTGAAGGCCGAGGTATACCATACACCTGTCAGCAGTGCTGAAGAACTTGTGGCGCGCATTGTGGCAGCTGCAGGGCAGATCAGAGATACTCCTGGCATTGTTGGAAACAAACACTCCTCAATGCGACGGAGGTGCGAAGCCTGCATCATGGCCCAAGGTCGAAATTTCGAGCATCTTCTGTAGTGTTATTTTTTGTAAATAAATTTCCAGTATCATTGATGTTTTTGGTCTAAATTTATTCAGAAGTGTTGAGCAGAGGTAGAAAATGTGTTTTCATTATTACTAACTGATCGTAGCGCCCCGTTTCCAGTTAGCGTCCGAAATGTCAACGAATTATGTTTTTTGCCCAAAGCGCCCCCTATCGATGTTTCTTTTTGTACCGTTCAACTGAGTTTCAGAGAGCCCCAGCAAACAGAATCATGAAAATGCATGCCATAAGTCAAGAAATCTGTTTGTTTATCTCTTAGGAGCCTTCGAGTTTCGACCACCCTGTACTTTGACATTTTATTCCGGCTCTTACGCTTTTTGCAGGGCTCTACTTTTGGGTTCAAACTTTAAGTTAGAGTATAAACTTTGGCGAGCATGTGTTAAATTATCAAAATAACGGGCTTAAAGTTGTTGTCTAGCTCTCCAAAGTCTGCAGCGCCCCCTATCCATGTTTTAAGAGATACGCTTATCAAATTGGTACTGAAGAAAGTCTAAACAAACAGAATCATTTCGACGCAACAAGCAAGAAAATCTAACCATTTCCCTAGTTTTTATGACGTTTCGAATTTCGGCACCCAAATTTTCGAAAGCGCCTAGCGCCTTACCATCGCGTCAGGGACCCTACATTCCCTATTAAAAAATGTTCGTCTAGGTGTGCTCTATCGATCCTTAAAGTTTGTCACCGACGAGCTGAATCACCCTGTATATTGAATTACGTTTTCAAGGGCACAGAATTCAATGATATAAATGTATACATAGATATACATACATACGTATATAGAACACTGGCCCCCGGCTAACCGAAAAGTACCTTTTTTTTTTTTTTTTAGGAAGTGATCGACGAGATAATGGAAGACAACTCTAAAAAGATATTATTAACAATATTGTCTTAATGTAAGTGTGGGTATTATTTAAGGCTTTTCACAAAAAAATTCATTGACTAAATCCTATTAGCTAAAATGCGCCATTTGGCTAGGGACCCAATTACGGAAGATTACTTAATACGTTTAAAAATCTCCTCATTATTGAACGTATTGCAACTGATAAGAAAACGAACAAGAAGCATAAATGTCTAAGTGAACTAAGCGGTTTTTCGGGAAAAAATAATACAACTCAACTAAAAATAACGAATGCTGCGATGATCGCGAAGTGTTCTTGAGTTCTCTATCAGAATCTCTCGATTTGGCAAAGAATTAGGCATATAAGTTAAATTATGAATAAAAGTAACATGTTGCAATGCATAGCATACATTAAGGGAGACTAAACTGGTCTCCAGAGGCGGCTAGTTATCAATAAGGGCGTTACGATCGCAATCGCATTACCATTACGCTCATAGGCGTAACTTGGGCTCTAAGACTGGGGGGGGGGGGGCAAAAATTTTAAGGCCATTTTTAAAAAAATATTTATACCCTCCCTCCCTATCACCACACACATATACTTAAATTAAGACGTCTTTTTTTTACCGCGCAAAAACACCCAGGTTTTTACTGATTTCGTAGATATTTTCATATATTTTAGTTTATAAAAATATTTATCCCAACAAAAAGTTTTCGGTAAAAAAAAAAAAAAAGCGCCAAGTTCTCCTTAATGTTTCGGCCAGAAAAAGTAGTGATATCTGAAGTTCGCACAAGTTAAAAGCCAAACATCCCAAAACTTTCATTGAAAATGGCTTCCTACGACTTGGCCGTTAATGCCTTCTACAGCATTTCAAAATTAATGATTGGAAATTACGCATTTATGAATTATTTAAATATTAAAAGTAATATTAGAATGCAAAGAGGCAAATTCACATAAAGACATTATAAGTAACAGATTTCTGATAACTACCATTCAGTTTCAACAAACATTAGTTTTGATTACAGATCATTTAGTCCACTTGTGGTTTAATTGCCATTTTGTACGGTCTAAAGCTAAAGTCATTAACGTAAAACCCAAGAAATAAAACAAAATTTACTTACTTCAAATCCCACAATATGTTACATTATATTTTATTGTATAATATTGAAATCTTGTGTATTGACGAAAGAGATTTTTTTTCATTTGAACATTTATTATAGTTTGGTTGCATACATTAAGAGGTATTCGATTTATAAACTGTTAAAAGCTGATACTAATTATGTTTTAGCAATTAGGCAGGGCCGTAGCGACCGCCCCCCATAGCCCACATTTGGGGGGGCGGGGGGCTGAGTAAAGTCAGGGGACCAGTAGTGAGCTATTGTACCTTTCAGCCGATTTTTTTTTTTTTTTTTTTTTTTTTTTTACTTTTAAAATTAATTTTTTATGTATTTTTAATAACATTTTATTTTGTTTTATCAAAATTCATTTTTTTTTGTCAAAGATCTTGATCAGATTTAGAAATAGAAAATAGATATGTGCTTTTCTTTTATATCCACCATTCTTTATAAAAGTTTTTGAAGGCTGTAAGTTCTACTTAAAAAATAAAATGTCATTTTAGTATTTTTGGGGTGCGCCTATCAATAGGCGAAAAAGGTGAAACAAAAGGTTCAGAACATCTTTAATACTATTACTTCCTCCAACCAAAACAGATATGCGCTTTTTTCTACAGAAACCATTCTTTTTAAAGGGGCCCAGATGAAAGAAATTTTACAGACTCTAAATTATTTTTTGAATTGTCTTTTTTAGGGCCCCCTATAAAAGTGGGGAAAAGTTGGAGCCCAAGATTCAAAACTTTTAAGCTCATTTTTTTATTCATTTTTTTTTTTTTTTAAATATGCTTTTTAATCTCAGTGAGGGAGTGAGGGACCCAATACGTTTCAGAACTTCGTTATACTATTACTTCTTTCAACCAAATGTGCTTCCTTTCTATAGTCATTATTCTTTTTAAAGGTGCCCAGATGAAAGAAATTTTGCACGCTCTTAATACTTTTTAATTAGTCTTTTTTTTTTGGGGGGGGGGGGGGGGGGCTCCCCAATAAAAGTGAGGAAAAGTTTCAACTCAAGATTCAAAACTTTTAGGCCCCACTTTTATTATTCAAATGTTTTAAAAATATGCTTTTTAATCACGTTGGTGGCCCCAACAATGTTCAAAGCTTTCTTAATACTATTACTTCTTTTGACCAAAATAGATATGCGCTTTCTTTCTATAGCCTGTATTTTCTTAAAAGGTTCCTAGATGAAAGAAATTTTGCAGACTCTAAATTCTTTTTGAATTGTCTTTTTTAGGGCCCCCTATAAACGGGAGGAAAAGTTGGAGCCCAAGATTAAAAACTTTTAGGCCTCATTTTTTTTATTCAAATGTTTAAAAAACATGCTTTTTAAATTTGTTGGTAGCCCCAATAAGTTTCAAAACTTCCTTAATACTATTAGTTCCTTCAAACAAATGTGCTTTCTTTCTATAGTCAGCATTCTCTTTAAAGGTTCCCAGATGAATGAAATTTTGCGGGCTCTAAATTCTTTTGAATTGTCTTTTTTAGGGCCCCCTATAAACGTGAGGAAAAGTTGGAGCCTAAGATTCAAAACTTTTAGGCCTCATTTTTTTATTCAAATGTTTTAAAAATATGCTTTTTAATCTCGTTGGGGACCCCAATAAGGTTCAAAGCTTTCTTAATACTAATACTTCTTTTGACAAAACAGATATGCACTTTCTTTCTATAGCCAGCATTCTCTTTAAAGGTTCCCAGATGAAAGAAATTTTGAAGGCTCTAAATTCTTTTTGAATTGTCTTTTTTAGGGCCCCTATAAACGGGAGGAAAAGTTGGAGCCCAAGATTCAAAACTTTTAGGCCTCATTTTTTTTATTCAAATGCTTTTAAAATATGCTTTTTAATCTCGTTGGGGGTCCCAATAAGGTTCAAAGCTTTCTTAATACTATTACTTCTTTTGACAAAACAGATATGCACTTTCTTTCTATAGCCAGCATTCTCTTTAAAGATTCCCAGATGAAAGAAATTTTGAAGGCTCTAAATTCTTTTTGAATTGTCTTTTTTAGGGCCCCCTATAAACGTGAGGAAAAGTTGGAGCCTAAGATTCAAAACTTTTAGGCCCCATCTTTTTTTTCAAATGTTTTAAAAATATGCTTTTTAATCTCGTTGGGGCCCCAGTAAAGTTCAAAGCTTCCTTAATACTATTACTTCTTTTTACCAAAACAGGTATGTGCTTTCTTTCTATAGCCAGTAGTCTCTTTAAAGGTGCCCAGATGAAAGAAATTTTTCAGGCTCTAAATTCTTTTTGAATTGTCTTTTTTAGGGGCCCCTATAAACGGGAGGAAAAGTTGGAGCCCAAGATTCAAAACTTTTAGGCCTCATTTTTTTATTCAAATGTTTTAAAAATATGCTTTTTAATCTCGTTGGGGGCCCCAATAAGTTTCAAAACTTCCTTAATGCTATTACTTCCTTCAACCAAATGTGCTTTCTTTCTACAGTCACGATTCTTTTTAAAGGTGCCCTGATGAAAGAAAATTTGCAGGCGCTAAATACTTTTTAATTGACGTTTTGGGGGCCCCTATAAAAGTGAGGAAAAGTTGGAACTCAAAATTCAAAATTTTTAGGCCCAATTTTTATTATTCAAATGTTTTAAAAATATGCTTTTTAATATCGTTGGGGGCCCCAATAACGTTAAAAATTTTCTTAATACTATTACTTCTTTTAACCAAAACACACATGCTATTTTTTTCTATAGCTACCATTCTTTTTAAAGGTGCCCAGATAAAAGAAATTTTGCAGGCTCCAAATACTTTATAAATTTTCTTTTTGGGGGCCGCTCTTAAAAGTGAACAAAATTCGGAACTCAAGATTCAAAATTTTTAAGCCTCATTTTTTTTTTCAAATGTTCAAAAAATATATGCTTTAATCTCGTTGGGGACCCCAATAAGCGGGCATCTATGTGAATTGCATATGCCGCCTATCCCCTTATGTTCGACCTGTTTCGTTTTTAACATTTCATTTCTATTGTCTCGATAAATTACTTATGTTAACTATACATAAATTATATTGTGCATTTATTTAATCTACTAGCAGAGCTTCGCCCGCTTAGCTGATTGCTTAAAAAAAAAAAAAAAAAAAAAAAAAAAAAGGAACCTATTTTTTGGAGTTCTCCATTGGAGGCCTTCACTGCCTTCTGCAGCGTAAACCTGTTCCGGATATTCCCGCCCGATCTTTAATCAAACAATCATTGAATTATTGTATTTTTTTTTTTTTTTTTCGATAAAAGAGATAGTGTCCAGATAAAAGTGAAATTTTCCAGCATCGTAGCTCACGTTGCTACAGGAACAAATTTGTTATTTTTCCACTTCACCTTAATTATGACAGTAGCAAAATCTACTGGATAATTCTTCGGTTTCAGAAGAAAAAAAAATGTCAAAAAAACTCCGCAAAACGCGAAAAAAGCAAGTGTAAAAATCTTATAAAAAATTGGGCAAAAATTCAAAAATTGCTGAGAGAAAATTGATTATATCGAGCCAAAAGATTGAAACTGGAATGTTAAAAAATCTCCGTGGAAGACAAAAATACGCTAAAAATCACATAAAATTTTCGTGAAAAATTCAGAAATTTCTATGGCTATATTTTCTATATTGAGCTAAAAGACTGAAACCTGATTCCTTTTAGGGATGTCAAAAATCCGTGCCACAGATGGCAAAATTTTTACCATATTGGGAAAAAAGATTGAAACTGGGTTCCTTTTACACTCTCTCTTTCAAAAAAAAAAAAAAAAAATCAGTGAAACGAAGGATTTTTTCCGTAACTTTTTCTTTCATTCAAACACACACAAAAAAGCTTTGATTTGATTTGCTCATTTTCCGCGAAAATATAGAAAACTCACCAATCTAACGTAAAAATTACCTAACATCCTTACTAAATATAAAGATGCATTTTTGTCAAATCAAATCAGAGGAGTGATCCGCCAACTTTGCTGCATTGTACTTTTCCCTGTTAGAAACTGAACTTTTACGCATGACTTTTTTCCTTTATAACACGAAGAAGTCGCGAATCAAAGATCAAAATTTCTAGGAATTTTCCTTCCTAAAGACGAAAATTTCTTCAAATGTGAGATAAAATCTCTTCTTAAAAAATGAAAAAAAAAAAAAAAAACGTTCGTGAAAAATTCAAAAATCGCAAAGGACGAAATTTAGTACATCGGGCTAAAAGACTGAAACCTGATTCCTTTTACTAATGTCATAAAATCACGTCGGAACGCGAAAAAAAGTTAAAAATCACATAAAAAAATTCGCGAAATATTTAAAAATCGAAGAAGACTACTTTACTATATTCGGCTAAAATGGACAGATGGGTTGAAAATAGATTCCTTTTATGAATGTGGGAGAAAAAAGCACGAAACTCGAAAAAATACAAAAAATAGCGTAAAAAATTACATGAAAAAAATTCGAATCAAAAAATTAAAAAACCTGTTTCGAGGTGCATAACTTCAGGCATACAGGTAACCTTCCTGTCAAATTTTGTCCTGAACAGAAAAACATCTGGTCAGACAAAGAAAATCTCTGGACAGATAAATATCTGTCTTTATCATTATCTACTAGGAAACCCGTCTTCGTTGCCCACAGAAAGGTACGTTCTATCCGAAGGTATTTTTTAGAGTTTCGTTCATCTGACGAAACCCTATTCGTCTTGCTCCTCTGTCTGTCTGTCCGTCACAGAGCCCGTTCTCAGAAACTATACATGTTGGAGACTTGAAATTTTGGGTACTTATAGCTGAACACCTCACATCATACGACAAATCATAAAATTTCGAAAAAGTAGTACATTTAACCCTTTGAACTCCCGCATGTGTATTTTAAACAATTCTTTCTAAGTGAGCTTCTAATTATGTTGAAGGAGTGAAATTTTGCATACTTATAGCTGAATACCTCACATCAAATGACAAATAATAAAATTTTGAAAATGTCGTACGTTTTACCCTTTGGGGCCCCACATGTGTATTTTAAACAATTCTTTCTAAGTGAGCCCCTAATTGGGTTGGAGGCGTGAAATTTTGCATACTTATAGCTGAACACCTCACATCAAACGACAAATCATAAAATTTTCAAAAAGTCATACATTTAACCCTTTGGGGTCCCGCATGTGTATTTTAAAAAATTCTTTATAAGTGAGGCCCTATTTAGGTTGGAGGCGTGAAATTTTGCATACTTATAGCTGAACACCTCACATCAAACGACGAATCATAAAATTTTGAAAAAGTCGTACATTTAACCCTTTGTGCTCCCACATGTGCATTTTAAACAATTCTTTCTAAGTGAGCCCCTATTTAGGTTGGAGGTGTGAAATTTTGCATACTTATAGCTCAACACCTCAGATCTCACGTCAAATAATAATTTTTGAAAAAGTTTTATGTTTAACCCTTTCAACTCCAGCTTGTGTATTTTAAGCCATTCTTTCTAACTGAGCCCCTAATTAAATTGGAGATTTGAAATTTTGCATACTTATTGCAGAACACGTGAGGCCAAGCGACAAATCATAAAATATTGAAAAAGTCTTACGTTTAACACATTGAGCTACCACATATCTATTTGAAGCAATTCTTTTTTAAGAGAGCCCCTAATTAAGTTGGTGACATGAAATTTTGCATACGTATAGCTGAATGCCTCAGACCACGCGACAAATCATAAATTTTTCAAAAAGTCTTTTATTATTTACCCCTCTGGGCTCTAACTTGTGTATTTTAAGCAATTTTTCTAACCTCCGCCCTTTTAACACGGGGAGAAATTTTTTAACTTTTGCCGACACCCCTTTGACCATTCTTTCATATTATGCACCATAGCCTTACATATTTTAATTCCATTTTTTTTCGCCAGGTGCGCCTACTTATCTCGGGTGTTATGGGCACAATCCTCTCGACTAATATATCTACGGATAGTATTTAAAACGGATTTTCGTTCGGATACAGGTTTGTTTAGAATCAAGTGCGCCCCCTGGTTGTGAAATGTGGAACTAACAGAGTTTTCAAAAGGATAAAGTGTTTTGAAAGGAATATTAAACGAAATCCTCTGTGCGATCTGTGATCAGACTTACCCACTTGTTTCTTCTTAAATTTCAACTTGGGTGACAATTTTAAACTGGAGAAAACCGGAATGTATGAAAACGACATACCAACAGTAATTTTTTTTTTTAATTAGTAAATCTGTACATATATATGAATAAAAGGCACCAATCTGAGCAGGAAAAAAATTGTTATAAGTGAATATTTTCTGCTTAAAGAAAACCTGTCTGGGCCACGCGCGGATGGCATTGTCAAACTGAAAAGAAAATTGAAAATACGAAAACGACTTCCATTTTTTTTATTTATTAATTTTGTTTATGAGCAATACTTAGCGATTTATAACATTTGTAAAAGGAATACAGTTTCAAACCTTTCTGCCAAATTTTATCCTCTGCTGTTTTTAGAATTTTTATGTAATTTTTAGCTTTTTTTCACTTTTCTGGTAGTTTTTTTTTTTAATATTCGTAAAAAAAAATAAACCCGGTTTCAATCTTTTAGCCCAATGTAAGTAAAGTTTGATCTCTATGAACTTCAAATTTTTTAATCAATTTTTGGCGTTCTTTCGCGTTTTTCGGCGATTTTTTTGACATTTTTTCCCCTAAATGGAAGAATTCTCAGTTAAATTTTGAAAGTCCTTTGATTAAATCACGTTGTAAGAATACACGCGTCCTGTGTTTTGTTTTAATTTTATGGTGATTTTTTACAAAGTTTTATTATTTTAATTTATTTTAACATCAAATCTGTTCCTGTAGCAACGTGAACGAAATGTTGAAAATTTGAATTTAATCTGGATCGAAATAAAATAAAATTACAATAATTCAAGGTTCGTATGATTCGAGATCAGAACGTACTCCTATGGGTGTACGTTGCCGAAAGTAGTGCACCCCAACTACAAATTCGTTAAATTTGAAGTTCGTTTTGGAAAATCTGACCAGCGAAACTCCACTGGTGTTGTTATAAAATGGAACTCGGATGGAAAATTAAATATAGATATTTCTCTAAAATCTTAGAGGGGGCCCCCGAAAAATATGTTTTTTTTGGGGGGGTGGGGTTGGCTCTGAAGACCTTGCTACGGCCCTGCAATTAGGGATACTATCTCCTGAATACAAGTATTTTGTTATTTTTAACTTCTAAGCATTTAAATAGACTGAAGTTGTTTAAATGCTTTTTTCAAATGTGTATTTTATTTCTGTACTCTATGCCACAAAATGCCTAAAATAATCAAAAAATGTAGTTGGCATGTAACTCATTTGTACATATTTGAAAATTTGAAAAATTCTCTGGAAGGCATTAACGGCCAAGTCGTAGGAAGCAATTTTCAATGAAAGTTTTGGGATGTTTGGCTTTTAACTTGTGCTAACTTCAGATATCACTACTTTTTCTGGCCGAAACATTAAGGAGAACTTGGCGCTTTTTTTTTTTTACCGAAAACTTTTTGTTGGGATATCACTACTTTTTGTATGTTTTTTCAAGTTTGTTATTCTAATCTATATTAATATGAAAAAAACTTAAATTTCGGTACTTTTATGTTTGCCGGGAGCAAATCTCCTCATTAGCCTTTTGTTTTTTTTGCCAATAGCAGTTTTCATTTTTTACATGTGTAAATTAGAAACAATGCTTTGATTTTCAAATAAAGTATTTTGGTTTATGTTATTATTTCTTATTTATTTATTTATCTATTTCTATGTTAAATATTCTATTAAATAAAATGAGAGAAATGCATCTATTTTAAATGAGATGACTGAAAAGTATATATCTTTAAATGAAATGAATGCAATATCAACAATGGGAGTTGGGAACAGTATTTGGCGATTTGCCACTTGCGCCCGGCTAACATAAAAATACCTAAATTTATTTTATTGAGCTTTACAAATTTATACTTTATTTCTTTTTATATTAAAGTACTAGCCACCTCTAGCAAGCAGTATTTGCCGTATTAATTCCATGTTAAACGTTGCATCATGTTACTGTTATTCATAATTTAATTTATTTGCCCATTCTTTCGACAAGTCGGAAGCTTTTGATAGAGAAATCAAGAACTCTTTACGATCATGGAAGCACATCATATATTTTGTGTTGTTATCTATTTCATCTTTCGTGACAAATATCTCTTAACTCACTTATGCATGTTTCCTTAGCAGTTACGATTCGTTCTCTAATGAGGAAATTTTTAAACCTATTAAGTAATATTTTCTAATTGGGCTCACTGCCAATTGTTGCATTTTAACTGATACGACTGGGTACAAGTGAAATGGTTCTTATGAAATCCTTTGACAATATCTACATTTGCATTAAACCATATTGATGCTAATATCTTTTTGTTTCACGTTAACCTTTTCAATAGACTCGATTACGGAAGAAAAGAAGGTCTACCGGCTCACTGCCATGATCCATTTGAAAATCTATCATTCTTCTCATCTGATCTTGTTGAAGAATTAGTCAAAAGTCAATGTGCCATGGTTTTAAGATTTTAGCTAATTTTATTCGAAACCTGAAAACTAAAATGGATTATAGAAGATTCATTCTAATGTACATAACGATTAACAGCTTACATATTATAGAATTATAATAATCATAAGGAGAACTGGCAGTTTCAATGCTTTAATAGTTTCCGTAAATTCTCTTTATATAATACAGAAGTTTTAGCGGTGTAAAGATTAACAACATAGTCACAGTAAGTATAATAACAGTACAATATAATAACAATAGCAGAGGTTTTGGGCAGTGACGAAACTATTAGCACTATGGAAATATTAGTACGTTACATCATTTAACTATTCAGATGATATACGGAAAAAAAATAGATGACTCGCATTAATAATTAACTCATTGAAAAATAGCCACTAGCGTCAAATATTCGCCAGGCTTGGCGACATTTAGCAACGTTTCGCCAAATTTGGTAATATATCATGTCAATTCTTAAATTTGGCGACAAAAAATATTTTGTTTATTCTGGCGTCATAACGATGCATATGTATTATGTATTATACACGTACCTATAATATGTATGATGCAAATGTATTACGTATTATATGCATATGCATAAGTTCATTAACATCACTAAAACGCACTTAGAGGTATGTTCCATAAATAGTAGGGATAATTGCCAGATTGGCAAGAGTGCTATTAAGATTAGAATTCCGACATTTATAATAGACCGGGAGGCGTCTGCACACACCATCACCTCATCGAGTTTACAGCTGAAATTTTAGGATTAGTTAAAACTAGATTAGCATATTTAAATGCAACTGGTCTGTTAAGTCATATCTTGGTAGAAACCACCTGAAAACCTAATTTTAGTGGTTAACTGATAGGTTTACTATTGTATTTTCCTGCATCCAAAAGTTTGGAAACATGGAGGAATGAGTGCAGAAAAAAAACAATGGAAAATCCACCAATTAACCCGCAAAATTGGGTCTGTAGGTGGTTTCCACAAAGATATGACTTGGCAGACCAGTTACATTTCAATACGCTAATCGATATTTAACTAATGCTAAAATTTCAGCCGTCAACTCGATGAGGTGATGATCTGTGCAGACACCGCACGGTCTTTAATAAAATTTGTTTTAAGGAAGTTGAGGATGTCATTAGATCGAGCTTCTCACTACGGATATTCAATCCGTTTTAATCTTGTTTAATTATAAATCTATCATAATGATAGCAGTGCGTTACTTTAGACTTAATAATAAGCTTGCTAATTTACACACTCATTTAATTAGAAATTACAAATAAAAAAATAAGTTAACAGATAAGAATTTCTCCATGTGCCATGCACCTTGTATAAGCGGTGGAGTCAATCGTTTTTTAGCGCGTGCAACAACAGCGACGATCAGTTCACAACTGCCTCTCTTCTCTTCTGTTCCAAAAGGTCTTTTCAAAGTAGCGTATGTGGCGCCATCTGTCGCCTACTTGTTAATTAAAAAATGTTTATTATTGTAGAACGGCGGAAGTCACCTCAGCACCCCCTTCCTAGTGCAAACGATATGTCAATGTTCTACTAAACGATCTGGAAATCGGACAGTTCGGCCAGATCGTGTGGTACGAGAAGGTTCCGAGTCACAAGTTGAAGCCCCTGTCTCAGAGGTTGAGGGTTCAGGGATGGAGGCTGTTGATTCAGGGGTAGGTGCGTCGTTCACTAAGAAGGCCGGCTTCAGTCTATCCAGTGAAATGTTGACAATTTTACCTTTTATGGCTATTTTAAAAAGTTTATCACCTCGCTGGATGACCTCAAAAGGTCCATCATAAGGTGGTTGGAGGGATTGTTGCATACCGGCGTGGCGCACAAATACATGGGTACACGTGTTGAGGTCCTGTGATACAAAAGGTTTTATGCGATGATGGGACTTTGTTGGCAGTGGTTTGAAATCCTGGAAAATGTTCCTTAATCGCTGGACCAATTCTTCAGGGCTTTTAATAAGGGAATTGTCGTCAAAAAAATCCCCAGGCAGCCGGAGTGCAGACCCAAAAACAAGTTCTGCTGGTGAAACTTTTAGGTCTGTTTTCAGTGCAGCACGAAACCCAAGTAACACTGTTGGCAGTACCTCGGTCCATTTTTCAGTTCGTCTAGCTTTTAATGCACATTTTAGGGGCCTGTGCCAATTTTCAATAATCCCATTACTCTGTGGGTGGTATGGGGATGATCGGTACTTTTTAGCACCTAGCAGTTGAGCTAATTGTTTAAAAAGTTCAGACTCAAACTGTCGGCCTTGATCAGTGGTGATCTTTTCAGGACAACCAAAACGAGCAATCCATTCGGAGAGAAGTGCAAATGAAACTGATTGTGCCGTTATGTCACTTAGTGGATATGCCTCTGGCCAGCGTGTTGCTCTATCAATTACAGTTAAACAATACCTTTTACCATTTGATTCTGGTAAAGGCCCAATTATATCTAAATGTATGTGTGAAAATCTATCTGTTGGAAGGTCAAATTTTCCCAACTCAGTTTTCGTGTGCCTAGTGATTTTGGAGCGTTGACAATCCAAACATTCACGAGCCCAAGTTCGGCAATCTTTAGCTAGGGAAGGCCAAATAAATCTTTGTCGCAATAGATTTACACTACTTTTAGTTCCAGGATGGGAAAGTGCATGTAAATTCCAAAATGCCTGTTTTCTAAAGGTAGGGGTTAAATATGGGCGTGCTTTGCCTCTAGAAATGTCACAATAAATTTCTGTTGTAGAATTAGGAAGGGTGATTAATTTGAGTTCCAAACTGGATTGACCGCTTTGCATAAGGTCTTTAAGTTCTGCATCCTCTTTTTGCTCGATACTTAACTTGTTGTAATCTATAGGAGTAGGCATTTGTATTTCATTAATTCGAGATAGTGCGTCTGCTGCCGTGTTTTGGTTTCCATTTACAAATTGTATATCAGTGGTGAATTCTGATATAAATGATAACCACCGACTTTGTCGGTTAGTGTAATTATCAGTTCTTTTTTTAAATGCATAAACAATAGGTTTGTGATCAGTGTAGATGGTGCACTGACGGGCTTCCAAAAAGTGTCTAAAATGTTTAACCGATTCATAAATCGCTAACAACTCACGATCAAAACTAGAATATTTTAATTGTGTTTCATTTAGACGTCTGGAAAAAAATGAAAGTGGTTTTAGGCCCTTTTCTGTTTCTAAACTTAATGTAGAACCAATAGCAAAATCACTAGCATCCGAATGAAGCACTAATTGGCCATCGTTTGTAGGAAATGCAAGAGTTGCGTCAGTTAAGGCTTTTCTTGAAGCTTCAAAAGAATTTATAGCATTTTCGGACCAATCAATAGGGGTTGAATCTTTCTTTTTGGCTCCTCGCAACAAATCTGTTAAGGGTGCGAGAATAATTGCAGCATTGCGACAAAAACGTCTAAAATAATTGAATAATCCAATGTATTTGCGAAGTTCCAAAAGAGTTTCTGGTCGCGGATATTGCTTAATAATTTCAACTTTGGATTGAAGAGGCCGAATTCCGGTTGGAGAAATTTCATGCCCTAAGAATGATACATTAGTTTGTTTGAAAACACTTTTTGAAACATTTATGTTTAGTCCGTATTTAGAAAGTCTGCTCAGAACAGCTCGTATATGTTCTAGGTGTTCAGATTCGTTTTCCGAAAAAATTAAAATGTCATCTAAATAAGCGATAGCAAATGGAAGATCGTAAAGAACTTCGTTAATAAATCTTTGAAACGTGTTTGCTGCACATTTTAACCCAAAGTTTAAATACAGAAATTCAAAGCTTCCAAAAGGAGTTATTACTGCCGTTTTAGGGATATCTTTTTCATTTACAGGAATGTGAAAATAAGCGCGGACTATATCTAGTTTTGAAAAAATTTTCTTTCCATGGAGAATATTTGTAAGATCATGAATGTGAGGTATTGGGTAACGATCCGGAAGAGTTACTGAATTTAACCGTCGATAATCACCACAAACTCTGTAAGAACCATCCGGTTTTGGTACAACATGAATAGGGGATGCCCATGGAGATTTTGAAGGGCGACATATACCCTCATCCATAAGATATTGGAATTCTTTTTTAACTTCCTTTAAAATTTTTGGATGTAAGCGGCGAGGTTTGGAATAAAGTGGAGGTCCCGTAGTTTCTATGTGATGAACTGTGTCATGGCATGTTGGTTTCTTAAAATTTGGAATGGGGTTTAAGAGGTCTGGGAATTCTTCAAATATAGTTTTAAAAGCCATGTCTTCAGAAATCAGTTTAATTTGGGACTGAGTTGTGCAAGTGAGTTCACCTTTAGTGGACAATCCAGTTACAGAATCAATTAATCGGAATTTGTGTAAATCTACAAGCAAAGCAAAATGTCTTAAAAGGTCGGCTCCAATTATAGGGCAAGAGACATTTGCAATAACGAATGACCACCTGAAATTCCTTCTCAAGCCAATATTTAGGTCCATGAGTTTGTTTCCATAAACAGGAATTTTGGAATTATTTGCAGCGTAAAGATAATTAGAAGGGTTTTGTTTACTTAACTGCTTTGAGGCGGGGATACAAGAAATATCACTACCGCTGTCAATTAGAAATTTTAAACCCGAGTTTTTATCAAAAACATGTAATCTACATTGTTCTAATGCTGCTACGCCAAGGGTATTTTCGCTTGTTGACCTAGCAGCGGCCACTAGTTTTTTTGAATTTCGTTAAAAGTACAAGGTTCGCGGCACTTTTTTGCTTCACTACCAAATTTATGATGATAATAACATAAACCAGAGGATGAATCCGATGAATCTTGTTTACGATCGGCACTCCTGAACCGTCTATTTTGACTATAGTGCCTTTCTCTGTAATGCGGCCGCCCGCGAGACATCGATCGCCTAAACACATTTTTGGATAATTCTGAAATTTGCAGTGTTAATTGGTCGATCTGCGTTTGTAATTTTGAGACTGCGTTTTGTTCGCTTTGCGAAGTTTCAACGGGTTTAGAAACGGCATACACAGCAGATTCCGATTTAATTTCGTTTATCTTGTCAGCTAAGATTGCTAGTTCCTGTAAAGCAGCGCTTGAAACTGACAAAATCGCTTGTGTATGTGTCGGCAAACGCTCTAGCCAAATTGTTTTTAGAAAGTCTTCGGAAACTGAATTTTGCGCTAATTCTTTCATTTGCCGCAGCAAAACAGAAGGCTTTTTATCACCTAACACTAATTCGGAAAGTAATTTACGAATTTGCTGAGACTGCGAATCAGAAAATTCTTTAATTAGTCTATCTTTTAAAGCAGTATATTTATCATCCTGAGGCGGATTTAGAATTAAATCTGTTACTGCACTTAAAGTATCAGTATCGATAGCAGATAATAAATAATTATATTTTGTAACGTCGTTTGTTACTTGCGCGACGGCAAAATTTGCTTCGACTTGTACAAACCATACCGAAATATTACTTTTCCATAAGGGAGGAATTTTAACAGCTACCCTAGCAAGATTTTCTGGCGGAGCAGCAATACTATCATCAGGCATTGTGAAAGTATAATTGGGCAATAAATGATAGATAGAGCACTAATTAAATAAATACACAATTTAGCAATAATATTTTGAACATTAAGGACGTTGGGCTCGAAAAATTTTAACTATATAAAATCATTAATAAATTAAATAAGTTGGCCAGAGAATACCACATATTAACACAGAAAATGGCACATACCGTTGATTTTTGCAGCTTTGCACACCTGGTAAACTTCCATCATAAGCGATCAGAAGGGCTTGTTTTAGTCCAGTCACCAGTTGAGGATGTCATTAGATCGAGCTTCTCACTACGGATATTCAATCCGTTTTAATCTTGTTTAATTATAAATCTATCATAATGATAGCAGTGCGTTACTTTAGACTTAATAATAAGCTTGCTAATTTACACACTCATTTAATTAGAAACTACAAATAAAAAAATAAGTTAACAGATAAGAATTTCTCCATGTGCCATGCACCTTGTATAAGCGGTGGAGTCAATCGTTTTTTAGCGCGTGCAACAACAGCGACGATCAATTCACAACTGCCTCTCTTCTCTTCTGTTCCAAAAGGTCTTTTCAAAGTAGCGTATGTGGCGCCATCTGTCGCCTACTTGTTAATTAAAAAATGTTTATTATTGTAGAACGGCGGAAGTCACCTCAGAAGTAAAAAATAGAAAAATGGACAGATAAACTGAAAGATTTACCTTATTAAGATTTTTGTAAAGCATATAAAAATTCATTCAGTTTGAAATCATGTAACACCTTTATAACACAGGCTAATTTTCTGTAATCGGGTTTTGGCGACCAACGTATCTTATCTATACCTATAATCTTTCTTTTACAGATTTAAAATTAACAATAAATTAACAGTAAGTAGGCTAATAATACAATATAATAACATTAGCAGCGGACTTCGGATGCCGCATCTGTCGCACATCGTTAAAGATAGTTTATTAGTTACACATTTCATTTAATTAAAAGGAGATTTTTAAACTTTCATATGGAATTAGGATATTTTTTCACTATAGGGACCTTGGCATTTTTTTTTAAATCTTGGCGCAATTCGGACTTTAGAAACTCAGATATGTTGCCAAATGATATAAACAACTATGAAAACAAACCTGATGAACTTTTATGTTATTTATACTTATACATATAAACATTTTATTTATACATGTATAAAATATTATTTTTTATATACAAATTATTTATAATAATAATAAAGGACTTTACGTTGTAATATCGATACAAAACAAATAGGTGTTGCTATCCAACGTACAATTTATACACAAGTTTAACATAAAACTCTAGGTTTCGGTTTATTCTTTAAAACCTTCATCAGGAGAAAAATTTTCTGAAATATAAATCGACAACAAACTCTTTACATGCTACATTTTGAAATCAATTCAAAATTCAAAACATTCTAACGGAAACCTCTTACTCCCAAATAAAGAGTTCAGTGGCGCCATCTTTTAATCAAAGATGCAAACGAAGAAAGACTAGCTGAAAAAATGGAATTTTCATTGACTTTTCAAAATTGAAAGCCATATTTCTGGTATGTGAAAGGAAACATTATCATTACACACTTCATGGTTTCTTAGACGAATTTCTAAAGATTCACGAATAATAGCATTGCGCGGAATAACTTGTTTGGAAATAACTTTAGCATGGTCAAAGTCTATAAATGAAATGAGTCCTTTATGGTAGCTTCTTGAGAGTGCTGTAGAAAATTTACGAAACTTCAAATCGTTTTTATGTTCTTGCAATCTTTCGAAAAATCGACGTTTAGTCATACCAATATAGGACGAGGTGGTCCCATCAGAAAATTTAAAGGGAATTTCATACACCCCAGAAAAAGATGAAAAAGGAATTGGATCTATTTTTTTACACAGGAGATTAAACAAAGTCATAGAATTAGAGGCAACAAGTTGAATGTTGAATTTCATGAAAGACTTTTTTAACTTTTCAAATAGGATAGGAAAATGATGGAGTTAGAAAACAATAACTCGCTTCCTTTTCTTGATGTTCTCCTTATTAAAGAAAACAATTGTTTAAAACGGAAAATTTTCCGGAAATCTATGAAATTAAACAATGTTATTCCCGTCACTGCAGCTGCCCCATGGAATTATAAGATTGCAGCATTTAGGTCATTTATCCAGCGTGCATTACTTGTTTGTTCCGATGAATTTTTGGATGATGAAATCAATTTCATCGTTAATATTGGATTATGTCATGGTTTTAATTCAAGCCTTATCTATAAATTGGTTGATAAGTATAAAGTTTCCGTTTATCCCCCCTCCCCCAAATTTAATCAAGTTTACCGAAAGGTTCCTTTTTTTCCTATCCTATTTGAAAAGTTAAAAAAGTCTTTCATGAAATTCAACATTCAACTTGTTGCCTCTAATTCTATGACTTTGTTTAATCTCCTGTGTAAAAAAATAGATCCAATTCCTTTTTCATCTTTTTCTGGGGTGTATGAAATTCCCTTTAAATTTTCTGATGGGACCACCTCGTCCTATATTGGTATGACTAAACGTCGATTTTTCGAAAGATTGCAAGAACATAAAAACGATTTGAAGTTTCGTAAATTTTCTACAGCACTCTCAAGAAGCTACCATAAAGGACTCATTTCATTTATAGACTTTGACCATGCTAAAGTTATTTCCAAACAAGTTATTCCGCGCAATGCTATTATTCGTGAATCTTTAGAAATTCGTCTAAGAAACCATGAAGTGTGTAATGATAATGTTTCCTTTCACATACCAGAAATATGGCTTTCAATTTTGAAAAGTCAATGAAAATTCCATTTTTTCAGCTAGTCTTTCTTCGTTTGCATCTTTGATTAAAAGATGGCGCCACTGAACTCTTTATTTGGGAGTAAGAGGTTTCCGTTAGAATGTTTTGAATTTTGAATTGATTTCAAAATGTAGCATGTAAAGAGTTTGTTGTCGATTTATATTTCAGAAAATTTTTCTCCTGATGAAGGTTTTAAAGAATAAACCGAAACGTAGAGTTTTATGTTAAACTTGTGTATAAATTGTACGTTGGATAGCAACACCTATTTGTTTTGTATCAAATTATTTATGTTGGTATATAAAAATAAACAAACGGGCTCCTTACATTAAATAAATTGTATACATATGGAAAAAATTGCTTGTGTATATGACACAGTAAATACATTATTATCAAATTTCTTTTCTCGTCAAGGCTATTTTCTGTATTTTGCCATTTTTTTTACTATATCGGAAACGTACCGAATTGCGGTTATATTTTGTTAAATGTATTATTGTTTTAATATCGTAAATATATCATAACCTATACTGATTAAAATTTTTTGGTATATTCATTTTTTCTATTTAACAAACATCTTTGGAAAAGCGTATATATAAAATGTTATTCTGCTTGAAATCACGCGACCCCCTTCAAAACTCTGTAATCGAGTTTTGGCGACCAGCATTGGCACAATTGAATGTGTTAAGGAACTGTTTACGGCCAAATGAAAACCCCCTGTTTGAAGGGTTTAGAGGCAGAAACTCTGTGTTTTCAGATTTTTCTGGTTAATTGTGCTACAAACCCGACTTACTTGTGAAATTTCATGATTCTACGACTTTTAGAAGTACATTAGTTATTTGATGATGCGAAGTGAGTCAGTGACAAAAAAGCGCTTTTTCGGAATTTAATATTTCGAAAACTACTAAATATAGAAACATGAAATCGTGGAACCTTAGTTCAGTTTGATCATACGAACATGTGTATAAAAGAAAAATTTCTATATCTCTCCCTAAAACGAAGTTATGAAGGGGTGAAAAGTATACCGAAATGGTTCAGGAAAAGGTAGCTTAGCTTACGGCTTGTGCGAACTTGGCGGACGCACTGCCGTGCTCCCAGATACTCGTCTGAACATTTCGAAATTTTTGCAGGTGACGTAAATCTGGTCTATCGAAATGCTCTAAAAAGTTTCTGTTAAAATACGCACGTATAGTTACTTTTAGCATAGAAAAAATATCGTCACCGTGAGGCGCGAAGTAACCTCCGTGCCGGTATATTTGAAAGGGTTAAAAGCCGATTATAACATCGATTAGAAGAATGTTTCACTTTTAAGAATATTTTTGGTTTTGTCGGTACCTCTAAAATTGTGCCCTGAAGGGGCGAAACCGCGACGAAACACTCAGATTTTTTATTTCCATCGAATTTTTCACATATTTTATCTTGTAAAAAATATTTTATACCCGTCCGAACGTTTCAAAAATTTTGTAGGTTATGTAAATCTGGCCTATAGAGATGCTCTAAACAGAAAGAAAAAAGTATGGTGTGTAAAGTAAAAAGTAAAGTGTGTTAAAGTATGGACGTTTTTTTACTTATAGGGTTAAAAAAATATCGTCTCCATAAAACGCGAAGTGACCTGAGTTCGCTAGTGTATTTGAAAAGGTTAAAATTCATATTTTTTAAAACCATCGATTAGAAGGTTTTAGCTTTGAGATCACATTTTTAATTTGTCGGTACCTCTAAAATTGCGTCCTCGAGGGGCGCTGCAACAGGACAGAAAAACGCTTCACGGAAAAAACGAGCCTTTTTGGAAAAAAAAATTCGAAGGATTAACTGTGATTTTTTTTTCAATTGATTGCGACATTTGAGACATAAGAGTACGATCTTATAGAACATGTCATCCGTTTTTAACTTAACTAAGCAGTTTGACTGATGTAAGTTAATAAATAATGACAAAATACTCCCGAAATTCCTTCTTTTCGAACTTCATTTTCTCCCGATGCATAAATAAGGCTTCTGCGCGTGCGCCACCACTTTTTCCCTTTCGCAAGGGCCGAGATGAGTTATTAATGAGAGTGATTTGCGAATTTTAATTAATAACTCAACTAATTATTAGAATTTTAAAATTCTGAAGTCTCAGAAGAGACTTTGTGCTACTTTCATAAAAATTGTCAGCTTCGTACTTACGCTAGATTTTGCTAGCCATCGCATACACAGACAGACACACACACACACAAAGCGAAACTTTCTTTTATTAGTATAGATTGTCCTCAAATTGGGCGAGCTTTTTTGACATTTCCCCTTAATAATTCATTTGATAATTATTTCTTCTTTTTCATACTGATACACATTTATTAAGGGAAAAAAAACAAAATTAGCATACAGGAGAAATTTGAAAGGGATTGATTGAAAAAATAATTCGTATGCGACATCTTAATCATCGGTTAGATTTTAGAGCTGTTTAAATCTAGTAACATTAATAGTTCATTTTTTTTTCAACTGGCGGTAAACTGTTATAGTCCACTAATTTCCAGGGAAATTCCACATAACTCGTTTTTCCCACTCTTTTCGTTCTTGACTATCAAAGCTCTGAAACAACCTCAACTCAAATGTAGTGTGAAAAAAGTAATTAATTGGGGAGTTCAGAACCCGTTATCAGAGAAACATTCTGAAAGTCAACCGCCATTCTTAGCGAAAAACACTTTTGATACGATCCCATTCATTCTGGTTTAAGATGAATCCAGATAATTTAGCAATACAAAAATTTAAATTAAACACTGATTTTAATGTTTATTTTAATTCGAATGTTTTCAATTTTTCACATTTTCTAAGTGGGCTCCCCTTAAAGACCGAAATAAAAATATTCAGTATTTTTATATAATTTATAGTATTTTGATGGAAGAATGAAGAAAAAAATGTCAAGTTTTCTGCTTCCATTTATCTAAAGCATATTTCCTTTTTTACCATATTCTTTAATTGCACTTAAGGCTGGTCTCAAATCCAAAAGGTCAACTTTATGACACAAGTTTTCATTTATTTTTGTTCGGAAAAGCATGGAATAGGCAGGTGTTGTTATTCAGAAACTATGTAATCGAAATACGTTTTCCATTCTTTGGTAAACGTAAATGATCTTTCAGAGAATACCATCAATTGGAATTTTGAACCGAATTTCCGGACGTAAGGAGAAAACCAGCCGGAAAACCATTAAAAAAGCCATCAATTATGTATTATTTTATCCTAAAGAAAACAAGTGGGCGAGTGTGATATGCAGAGGATTTCGTTTAATATCTCTTTCAAAACACTTTATCCTTAAATTAACAAACCAAAATTGTTAATAGAAAATTAATAATTCCTTGCATAAATGGCAGCACTATTATATTTAGGAATGCGTCCCCCTTAAAATTATCCACTCTCATATTTCAGTTTTTTATATATTATACAAAGTTTAAAACAAAACGGATATTTCTATCAAAAATTATCGCGTTACGTATATACAGAACATGCGGGCACATTAGCTATCAAGCTTTGATAGTCTGGGAGCTAACAAATAAACGGTAATAAAAGCTAAATGATAATGCATGTAACTAATAAATAAACGTAACCAAATGCGTAAAGTTTTTTAAAAAATCAGACTAGCCATTTTTTTCACGGAGCCCTTGTTCCCCCCCCCCCCCCCCCACACACAAATTCAGCTCACCTTAAATTCATAAAATTCTTATTATGTGTTATGAACTATGTCAAAGTTTAAAATCGATCGGTTCTTTAGTTTTCCTAATTTTAACAAATTCCCGTCAATTGTCTGTACGAAAAAGCATCCCTTTTATGTTTAAAAATCGATTTTTTCATAAACCGGAAAGTTGTGGTCCGATTTTTTTTTTAAATTTAGATTTTACGAATCAGCGTACGAAATAACATCCGGATGCGAAAGAACCAAATTTGTAAAATCAATAGTTAAAAAAATCTGTACTGCGATTATGTACAAACATTATAAGTGTTAAAATAAATAGGGTTCTTACTGATTAATACTAAAAAATAAATAGAACTATATTCCAACTATAACATTAACCTAAATAAGTAAATAGCAAAAATTATTATTTTATGAAGAATTAAATAATAATGAATATGCAACATGGTTCATATACTCGAGAAAAAATACTATTCCAGCACACTTTTAGATACGTGCATAAAAATGGTATAGAATAAACACATAAGGAAAATAGTGACCACATTGATTATCTATTTCACAGAAATCTTATCAGATCTTTCATATATAATAAGATATATATTAAGAGAACAGAGCTTTATTTTTTTCTTTAACTGAAAGGGGAAAAAAAAAAGATATTTAATTTAATGATAAGAATTTATCATTACAAGAGCAGGAGTCAGGAATAAACTAAGTTAAAATTTAGGAATTCTGTACATCCATCAGGCGTCCTTTTAACGAAATTTGAGTTTTTACCGCGATCCTTTGGCAGAAAATTGCATTTTTCGCGATCTTATGATGAAATTTCGCTTTTCCACGATCCTTTGATGGAATTCGTTTTTTTTCCGCGAACCTGCGAGAGAAATTTGCGTTTTTTGCGGCACCCCTGGACGAAATTCACATTTTTCCCGAGATGTTTTGACGAAATTCGCGCTTTTACAGCGATCCTTTGGCAGAAATTTGCGTTTTTCGCGATCATATGACGAAATTCCGCTTTTTCCCGCAATCCTTTTAGAGAAATTTGCGTTAATAAAATCCGTAAAAATAAGGAAATAGTCAGTAAAACGGTATTTTACGGATTTTATTCCGATTTTACGGATTTTATTCCGAGCTGGGTTGGAAATTATTCCGGTACGATAAGGGCAATTATTTTTCCGATTCCTACCGGAAAACTGGCAATATTTTTTTTTACAGTGTATTCCTTATCTGCCGTTAAAATGACACCTGGTTTTAATCGATGGAAGAGATAGTTTTTATAATTTGATAAAAAAAAAATCTATGCTTTTGTTGAATCATGAATGACTTTTAGATCTTGTAATTGGGTATTTTTTAATTAACAACGTCCATTAATTACTAGTTTTTAAAATTTTTACGATTTGTCGTTTGATGTGAGGTTTTCAGCTATAAGTATGCAAAATTTCAAGTCTCCAACATATATTAGTTACGATTACGAGCACTGTGCTGTGACAGCCGGACAGACAGACGAGTGAGACGAATAGGGTTTCGTCAGATGAAGGAAACTCTAATGACAATAGTCAGAATCAAAAGATAGTAATCAAGAAATCTGTCCCACGTGTGCATTTAAATAGTTCTATGAAAATAAAAAATGAAAAATGGTTCCGCTTTTCTGAAAAATAGAGCAGAGGAAATATTCTAACTGGAGCTTTGACTACTGCATCAGAAATTACTTCTATGAACGTGAAGACGTTAATTCTGGTTATTTTGAATTATCCAATGCTTATGCCAGTTCGTGCGCAAAATAGCATATAAATGGTTAAATTAAAAAAAAATTGAAATACAAAGCTGGGCTTTAACTACAAAGCGATACAAAAACTGTAGGGGCAAAAGGTATTTGCCCTGTTCCTGAAAAACTAGGTACAACGCGACATGTGCAAGACTCTACCCAGATAGCATTTTTTGCTTTTTAAAGCCTTTTTACAACCATGCTACGTAAATGTTTGAATGCTTTTTAAAGGCTTCGCATGAAAAGTTTGTAAATGTTTTGTAAAGCATTGAAAAAGGTTGCTAGTTGACGCTATCTGAGGGAGTTTGTAAGTGTTTCATGATAAGCATGTGAAAAGGAAGAAACGAAAGGGTAGTTAGAGGAGTTACAATCAAAGATTGATGAAAGGCTTTTATTACAAGCGTGTATAAAAAAAATGAAAATGAGGTTTTTATAAATCATAAAATCTTATTTGATACAAAAATGAGATAAATAACTCAACTTAGAATTTTTCTGAGCTGAGCATATTTTTTTGTTGTTGTTTGTTTGTTCCTGTGGAAAATTAAATTTTAGTCAAATATTATCTATACATTGAAAAAAACTGGTTTTTATTAATCCACATGTTTATCAAATTGCTTATTTTAATTAATATGTTCATTTTTTACCTTGAAAGAAATTCTTACATCCCTGTCCTTTACTATGTATGTATAAAATATATGTTTAATTTTTATCAATTCGCTACATTATTAGATCCTATTTTAATAATAAAAAAAGCTTAATAATGTTAAGAGGATACTTCACTCGCACAGAAACACCTGATTGCTAATGTTAATCCGCTGAAAGATTTTTTTTTTTAATATCTCGCTTGCTTTTTTTTTTTTTTTTTTGCATTGCATACCTGCAGTTTTGATACAAAGGCCATTTTTCGACTTTGTTTTACAAGGTTTTTTTGCTTATTAGGATATATTCAGAAATGCTTTCAAAAGCGAAAATACTCTAGTGAAAAAAAAAAAAAAACACATTGCAAACAAAACTGAAAACTTAAAAAAAAAAAAAAGGTGTTTGTACAGATTGACAAGTAACAAATAATAAAATTTACAATATTGAAATGCAAACGAGATATTTAGAAAAATTCTCCCATAGGATTAACATTAGCATGCAAGTGTCTACGCATGAGGGATGTGTAATCCCATTAAAAAAATTTTCTTAAGGAAAAACACTTTCATTTGAATAAAAACCATTCCAAGTAAAATTTTAATTAATTATCAGCAGTGAAATTATTGAAGATTAAATACGTGAAATTTTTTACATTGCTAACTCGGCGCAAATCAACAGTGCATTGGAGCACTATTTCAAAGATCAGAGTTCAACATTTTTCACTCTGTTTATTTACGCTTAGTTAGCAACTTGAAAAATTTCACGTATTTAATATTAAAAAATCATTCTTATACACATAGGCATAGAGTCTTGAAAATTATTGATAACTTAAAATTAAAAAAAGCAAAGGGATTTTTTTTTGTCATTTATCCTTTAACAAAAGAAAAAGGAGAAATTCAATAAAATAAAAAAACTAAAAGCTTTTTTATATTAGAGGGTAAGAAAAAGTATTTAAAATGTTACAGGGACTTGAGAACATACAACTCTATGTCTATGCTTATACATAGTAAATTTAATTATACTTTCAGTTACTTACCTTTTGAATCCAGTTCACTATTCAGGATCAGATAATTTTTTATTGTATACATATATAATGAAATCTTGTGTTTACCTACAATAAATAGCACATCAAATATGTGGAATTCCAATATAGTGTACATTTAATGACTTTAGAAGATTGTATATTTTTTATATTACTACTTCATTAATTTTTTAATTCTTTCATTTATTAAACTTATTTCTTAGAATTTTCAATTATTATTTAGAGAATATTGTCAGATTTATAAAATAAATCCTCCATAGGATTCTGATTGATGACCACAGGAATATATTTAGTCTTTTCTCTGAAAATAGTTTAATGATGCAACATACAAAAGAATTTTTTTACAAATTCATTGATCTTTCCAGCATTTTTACATAAAAATAGTAATTTCTTGCTTGTTTAACAATGTAAATTACATATTACAATAAGACAAATTTTTAAAATCATCTGCCTTCCTCCCTTCTCCAATGTTTTTCTTTTACCAGAGAAATATTATCCTATGTACAACAGAGCAAATACTAAACTAACATTATTTTTTTTAGTTTTTTAAAGTATAATTTAACTCACTTAAATTGTTCTTTTTCTGATTGTAATTATTTTTAATAACTTAAGACTGAAGCAATGAAAAATATTTCTCAGTATCAAGGAAATAGTCTTGAAAACAAATGAAACATCATTCAGTTTATAAAATTCTATTTATTTACATATAAAGAATTAATATAGTAATTTATTTACATATAAAGAATTGATATAATTAACAGGTACTTCATTAAAATTTTTTTCTTGATTCATTCTTTTCTCTCTAGAAAAAAATAAAAAATAAAATTATAAACACAAAAATCACATACGTATAGTAAAAGTAAATAAAGTACAGTGTGACCTCGAAAATCCAGCATCAAAGTCATCTCGCCGCTTTTTTTTTTTTTACACTTCCACCTTATAGGAGAAAGAATAATAATAAATCGTTAAACAATTAAAAATTTCGAGATTGAAAGCAATGGATTGGCTGACTGTGAGATCGCAGATGCTATGCTAAATTGAATCCCTTCTGAGTACAGAAGAAAAGGTATCAGTGGAAAAATGCTTAAATTTGACTGGAAAACTAACATCTGCTTTAGATAAATAAGACTATATTTTCAATATTCTACATTAGTGTAAAATTAAAACTTGTTAAAAAGCTGTTCAAATAATTGAAGCAAATAAAATTGACATCGATGTTTAGGAAATTACACGAGAAGAAATGATATATACTAGATTTTTTTTTTGTAACACAGAAAATATGAATAGAAACTTTTAATTTTAATATTTTTTAAAATATTTAATTTTCTATTTTTCTCACATAACTATTACTTGGGTATGAATTAAATTACGAATAACGGCACCATTAAAACTATTAAAAGTATTTTTGAAGTCAGAAATTCGGCATCGTCATGGTCCTGACAATGCCAGATTTTCGAGGTTATACTGTACACAATAGAGAGTAGAGAGTGACACAGACAGAATCTTCATCTGGGATTGTTACTCATAAAATGAACGTTTTGATTTTGTGATACAAAAAAAAAAAAAAAAATCCCTACATAATGAAAAGCACAAATAACCATAATAAATCTAGCCTTTATGTGTTTAAAGGTTTCATAAAAGAGCATTTTCTTATATCTTCAGATGATGGGGGAAAAAAAAAAAAAGATTATATTCTATCAGCAGCGGGAGTACTGAAGAGTGTATAGTGTACACTAAAGAGTAAACACTATAGCTACAAACAGGATGGTTCAGTGATATATATAAATGGATACATATCCGATATTTATTTTCAAAATATCATGAAGTTTGATATTTATTTTCAAAATATTGTGTATATTTTCAGTCGAGCAAGAGTAAATGGATTTTTCGACTTTGTCGTTCTGTAGATAAAGAACTTTTGCTCTGGCAATATGACAATTTCAGCCCCCCCCCCCCCCCCCAAAAAAAAAAAAAACCCAGTAAAGTACCAATTATATGTCTTTCAGGAAACCTTTCTAAAACGATGCATAACTGAGAAAGGTGTATAATCGAAATTTTAGTCGGCTAAGGTGCAAAATCTTTGACTGTAGAAATACAATGCTGCAATCGCACAAATTGAATTTTGATACCATTTTTGATTGTTTTAAATACATTATATATTGAAAAAAAGTTAGCCCTTTGCACTCGAGGACTCCGGAGCGGAGCCATTTAAAATTTGTCTTCAAACTTGAGGGCTCCACTACGGAGGCAATAAAAATAATTTTGTGATATCTGTCTAGAAAAGCCAAGATTACATATTGGCAATTGCTTCAAGAGGTATCACACTTTACGATTACAAAATGTAATAATTTTATAATTTTTAGTTTTTTTTTTTATATATCATAAATTTGTATTCGTATTCATAAAGAATTTAAAAAATAATAAGATATAACTAAAATCACTTTGAGTTGCTGGTAATACAAATGAAAAAAACCTTTGAGTGCAAAGGGTTAAAATATTAAAAAAAATAATTAAATAATTTCTAAAATTGAAAAATAAAAGTTAGAATTATCAAACCTTTCATATCAGTTGCATACCTTGTTAATTAAACTAATTTTTAATCATCGTTTGACAAGCCGATTTACTTTAAAGACTTAAGCAAAGCATTATTTCAAGAATCAGAAGTAAATTTGCTTCATATACTTTTTATGCTTTCTGTATATTAGTAAAATATAGTAGTATAGGCTTGTTTACGCGTAGATGTAATAGTTTTTCTATTTATTGAACATCATACTGTAAACTAGACTAAAAGTAGAACTTTTGTTTATACAAGAAGTTTAACATAAAAGAAGGTAGAGGGAGGAATGGGACATGTTTAATTCTTTCTTTTTAATAAGATGAATGTAAACTGCTAACATGCAAATATTTTTAGAAGGTAATATATTAATTATAACATTATAAATATATTCATTTACTTCAAAACATAAATAAATTGAACTGATGATTTTTTTAATGCTATCTCTGATTGACAATCCTGAATTTTCCTTCCAGCGATGAAGTTACTGAAATTTGATATTGTAGCACAGACATCAACCTACAATCTTTGTTAGACTGTATATATAGCCAACAATAGACTATTTGCCCCTTATCATACATTGTTTTATAGCTGTCCCATACCTCCCTGTTAGTGGGAAGGTATGGGACACATTTTGAAATTTATAATTTCTTTATAAAATTGTTTCTGCAAATTATGTTTCTATATTGTTCAAGGACATTAGAGAGTGTTTCATTTTGTATTCTATATATCAAAATTTTGTTTATGTGTCAAATAAAGTTGATTTTCTTATTTTTGTAAAAAGCATCACATTCCTCCCCACTCTCCCCTCAAGGTCAAGTAAATAATAATTAATGTATAATTAAATATGCATAATAAAGATGAGATACATTTTCCAGGAATTATTCAATGGAACTTTCCTCATAAAGGTATCATATTAATTCACATCAAAGTCATAAAGTAAGGAAGTTTTATTTCAGGTTTAGCCAGTCTTAATAATAATAAAAGCTTGATTAATACATAAATATATTTGATAAAAAGATTGTGATTACCAATTATCAGCAATATCTTGATTTTTTTCAGAAATAAATTTATACTTTCTTCACGAAAAAACAATGAGTTGTCATATATCGAGAATTATATACAGTAGACTCCCTCAAATCCGCACAGCTTGGGACCAGTGGTTGTGCGGAATTTAGAATTTTGCACATTTCTGATCATTACTTTGTTTACATTTTTTAAACAGTAATTTGAATGTAATAATGCATTCAAAATTATACACAATGCTTGCAATATGGTAAAATATTAAAATAATTAAGTAAAGTAATAAACTACAATGATAAAAAGTAAGATAATTTTGAAAATGATTAAAATATTGAAAGTAAAGGTCAAGTAAATGATCAATAATGTATAATTAAATATGCATAATAAAGGTAAGATACATTTTCCTTGAATTATTCAATGAAATTTTACTCATAAAGGTAACCTATTGATTCAAATCAAAATCATAAAGTAAAAAAGTTTTAATTAAAATCTTAAAGTAAAAAGTTTTCAAAAAAATGGGTTGCTCATGGAGGGAGTTCAAATGGGATGGTCTCTGAATGGAGGTAAAATTAGTATTGAGCCTATGGGAATAAATTTCGTTCCATGAAAAAATGATCGGTCAAGGAGGTGGTCGCACAGGGAGGTTTCACTATATATATGTGTGTGTGTGTGTGTAAATATATGTATATATTTAACACTGGCGTACAGTTACAGAAAAATACAAACTTTCATAGGAAAAAGAAAACATTATTCGTACCATTGAGCATGAACTCACAAAAACAAATTTTGTTAAAATATATAATAACCAACCTGTTAAATTAGAACAACTGTCTGTTCCTCTTCTTGCTGAGCAATTTTAGATTTTGTACCCTCTGTTAGGACTTTGTTCCGACATCATCCGTAATTTTCTCAACATGCTAGCAACCATGACTTCAGCATCTTTACCAGATGATGTCATTAGTTCTTGAAACTAAAAAATAAAACATAAAATAATAACAATGAAGAAAAAACTTTTAAACCCTTCATGACAAGCCTCCCTTGTACCACTATTTTCAAATAGTGACTTTTTCCTTATTTAATAAATTTATATTAAATAAGGGAAAAATGGTACTTTTTAGTTAGCTGGTCGCCAGTGTTATGTATACAAGTATATATACATATATATGTATGTATGTATATCTAACACTGGCGCCCGGCTAACCGAAAAGTACCGTAAAAATTACCATTCCGATATAGTAATAGTTACAAGGACTGTGTACACACTTTATATCACACATATGTTGTCACGAAGGGCTTAACATTACAATACATTTTGTAATGTATTTTTGTACCAATTTATATTTATTATTTATTATCAACTACACCGGTAGCAGAAAGTTAGAGATGGGAGTCGCAGATTTTCTTTTTTCGTTTGCAGGTTATTTTTCTATTGAACCCTTATTTCGCTTTATATTATGTTTGGCTCTTTCTTACTTAATACAAAAACTTAAGATTATTATTAGTAAAATTAATAAAATGCATAATAACATTTTTAAAAAAAGGTGATCGTTTGATTAACACTTCGATTGTAAAACTTGCAACCTGTCAAACCTGTTTTACCTGCAGATTATTTTCTGCCTCTGAAGTATCTGTTGCAAACACTTGGAGGATTTTCTGCTATTGGGTCAACTACTAAAAGTACACTTATTAAAAGTATGTACTAACTTTATTTGGTGAAATTGGTTGTCGGGATAATCAGGTAGTACCAAAAGAAGTAGTAGTATGAATTTCCTGCCCTGTCAGTTTTCTCACTGATCACACTGCCAGTACAGATAAAATTATGGGGGGAAGGGACAAGAAGGGTAAGGTAATTTCATATTTATTAATTAAACAACAATAATAATAAACCAAGTTTTAATTTGTATGAATTTACAAAACATTTAATTTTTAAATAATTCTTATTTTGATTTCATTTTTTCCAATTTACTATTAATAACTAAAAGTATTGATGGGCAATTTTAAAATTAACAAGCTAACTGATAAGCATTTAAGGCTCATGATTTTATAGGCTGTGCTTAATATAACGGTATCACTTCAGGGAGGTGGAGTTTGGCACTTGATATCTTAAGATATCTCTAGGGTGAGGGAGAAAATTCATTTTCGATATTGTTACCATTTTTGATCCAACCAAAATATTCATTTTTCTATTTGTAACTGTTTCTTTACATCAAAATATTCAGTTATCTATTTTTATGAAAATACTAAGTTATTATTAAAATCATTAAATGATTATATATACAATTATTTCATTCTGAAATGTGGAATACCTCAACGTTTGGCTTTCCTATTTTTTTTTATATAGGGTAGATGTTCCAGTAATGGGCACCCTTCCAGTAATGGACGCCCCTTGATGTTTTTGGTTCATAAAAAAATAACTAATAAATATTTAGCTTTTATTATTTTTTTTAATAATTCCCCCTTGCATGTTTTATAAAACTGTGTTATTGTTGACACTTTTAATCAAACCAATCAGGAAGCAGAAAATAATGTTTCAAAGTTTCGCTGTTTTTCTGTGAAAATCTTAATGAAGAGGCTAAGAGCTGGCTTTGTTTAATTAATTTATACACTATTTATTTTCTTGCAAAATTTTAATGTTTTTGTTTGAGTAGCAATAGAAAACTTTGAATTTTATATACCAATGGCCATTTACAAAATTTCATTTATTTTTAAGATTTTAAGAGGGGTGTCCATTACTGGGATGGTTAATTAGTCATTTTCCAGTAATGGACACCCCATGTAGACATTGCTAAAAATGCAATTTTAGTAATGTTTATAGTGCATAAAACACTTTGGTTTAACTGCAAACCTAAATAATCAAATTTAATTTTTAAATTATACTTACCAAAATGTAATAACACCAAAACTTTTATAAATAGCTGCTTTTAAGTTATTTTATGAAATTTCAATATTTTATTTTATTTATTATTATTATTTTTTTTTTATGTAGTACATATACTTTGCATATTTTGTAATCCGGCAATCAAACCAGCCAGGAAGCAAAAAATATTGTTTAAGAGCACAGTCAAAGAGGGGCTCATACGGCTTAATCCCTCTCCGTTTAAATAAAAACAATTAAGTTACAGAAGCTATTAAAAATCTATTTTCTGTCTTAAATGTTTCCTTATTTTTAAAAAAAATGTAATACTATTAATGAAAGTTGCAGGTAATATTCATGAAACTATAGTAAATCTGCAGATCATTGGCCTCAAACATCAGTACTACAGTTTTATTTTGAAATTATTTTATTTAGTATTTAAAATATTCAACTCACAATATCATTTCTTTCATATTTGTAATATTAATTATTATAAATGATATATCAAGTAGAGTCTGGAAGATTGTTAAAAATAGTGACACAAAACTAAACATTTAAAAATAGTGGCACAAAACTAAACATTAATATTCCAAAACTTTTTTTTAATTACCCTTTAAATCCATCACTGTTACAATAATTTGATAGCTGTAATTGCCTGATATTTAGTATTTTAATCTATGCATCTAAAATAATTAAAACATCGATCATCTGATAATTTCAATTATTGATACAAACAATAAATGATTATCACAAATACTTTATTAATTACTGGTATCCTAAATGTTAAATTTATTTGAAAATAACTATTTTGTTTCATTAGTATGTATTCATTAAATTCTGGTTCTAAATAGTCATAAAAACAATTATATTTATTACTTTTTATGGGGTGTCCATTACTGGAACAGAGGGTGTCCACTACTGGGCCAGAGGGTGTCCACTACTGGGCTTTTGGGTGTTTTGATATATTTCTGTTATTTAAAATTAAATTTCTATTCATATTGGGAAATGAGGCTATAAGAATGGTTAAATATTGTCGATAGATTAATATAATATTGAAAAAACTGGAATATAATAATTTTAACTATTAATAAAAAAATAAATTTTAAAGAAATTCCTTAAGGGTGTCCATTACTGGCACATCTACCCTATATTTGCATATAATCTGCTGTTGGAGAAACCAGATAGTACGTTTGAAGTGATACTTGTGCTTATTAGTAAAATAAAGAGGAAGAATGTTGTCTATCTGTTTTGTTGATAAGAGCGGCAAGAAACAATATATCTGTTGAATACATTATGTAACAAAGAGCTATTTTTAAATACTTTTAAAAAATTTTATTGATATAAACTTATTTTATATTTAATATAGTGATATTTTACATACTCTTTCTTCTTTATTAGAAAATTTTATAAATAACAGATATATAACAATATGTTTACATATAACTGAAAATATGTAAAAATAAAATGAAAGGAAAAAAAAAAGAACTTTGAGACACTGATAACAATATGATTAGTGATGGAAGGGTGGGACATAATCCAGGAATGATAATGTAAGATATTGTAAAGGCCGGAAAGATTACAAAATTACTATAAAGTTGGTAACGTTATATATGTACAGCCTCTTAATATTAAAAGCTTTGCCGATTCTCAATCAGCTGGCAAAATGACATACGAAAATTAATTTCTACTGTAAATATATGTTTATTTTTAATAAATAATTGTTTTATTCTTCACTACACATAGCAAATTTATTTTTTGAGATGTATACATGCACATGATTTAGTGGGGGTTTTTTGCAGAAAAACTTTTAAATAATTACTTGTGTTTGAAGACAGTTTTTAAATTTTACATATAGCAGCTACTATAAATATAGGAATAGCGAAAAGGGTGTTTGTGCAATAAGGATAAGATATTCTCAAATAAATTTAATGAAGGACATTAAAATTATACAATTATTGGCACAGATGTCATATTCGCATATAATTGAAAAAAAAAAAAGATTTCTGTTTGGATGTTATTTTAAAATTACAACAGAAAATCATCTGTAAATATATATATAGACGCTAAAAGGGATAACAAACAATATACCTACATTTTGATAAATACATTTAAATGAAATGATCTACGTGTTTTATACGCTATGCATGCATATATATTTTCAAATGAATGTAATTTGTTGAAGGTCAAAGTCTGTTTTGATTTGTAAATCAGTCCACAGCAAGGGGGTGGTGGTGATTTTAAAACTTTAAGTATACATTCCTTATTTTTTGAAGACTTTAAGAAAAAAAGATAAAATTTATTTTTACAAGTTTAAAATAATTAAACATAAAAACAAAATTGTGTTTAAGACTTAATAGTTTTTAATTATAAAAACACTAGTTAGCCTCGATCATAATTAAAAATGTTTTATTATAATAAAATATGTTCCTAAACACTTACTCCTACAAAAAACTCCTTACACTTTCTCGATTTCGTATTTTATGGTTCATTTACATTACCATTACGTCAATCCTATGTGTTAAAAGTATATATAACGGAACTGCAGTTATGTTATCAAAATACATTTGAAAATTCGCGATGGTTACGAAACGTGAAACGATACGTTATAACATGTTTTAAGTAAATCATGTTTATAGAAGTTAGTTTAATTTAAAGATGTAGCATGCTGTATAACATAATTAAACAAAATAATAGCGTTGAATCAAATATCATCTTTTCCTCATGGGTAACTTACACAGAAATCTTAAATATAAGACAGTACAGAAGAAAAAAAGACTACAGTAAGAACGATTTAAACAATAATGATATATACTAATAAGTAAAAGTAATGGCAAACTTACCGCATTTTCTGTAAATGTTAGAAACTTGACACAACGAAAGCTTTCAAAACAGACGCCATTGGGAGGCCGCCATCTACGCTGGCCGTGAAATCGTGAAAAGAAATAAGTTGCGCATGCGCAAAAATCGTACGGATCATAATGATTTCCGAACATGGGTTGGCTACACGATTATCACGAAAAACTTTGCAGGATAGTTAGAAAGTAAAGCAAAAACGACCCTTTTCGGAAACCTTACATGCTATCTGGGTAGTCCCTGATGTACGCGAGAGAACGGAATGTGTGTGCATCTGTATATCCAGACGCCATGAGAATTTCCTCAGCTCACCAGTACTGGACTGACGCTACGAGTATATTCAAGGAGCGTCACTATAGTCGAGAGCCCTGAGGGCCAGGAAGTTCTTGTTTTGTGCTTATATTATCTTACGAAAAAGGACAATGGTCAGAGTCAAGACACAGTAATCGTGATATCTATTCCCACCTCTTTCCACACGTGCACTCAAAAAAAAAAAAAAAAAAAAAAACATCCCTGGAAATGAAGAGGAAAATAAGTTTTGTACTTCGTACAAAAAGGAAAAAAAGGGAGACGGAAAAAAATTCTCTTGAACTGTTATTATAGCAGAAGGTTTTGTCAAGACATAAGAAAAATTACTTATGTCAACGTGAAAACATTAATTCTGGCTGTTTTGATTTTGCTGTATCCAATTCTAGTTCAAACCCAAGATAGTAATATAAATTATTAAACTAAAGGGGTAAAAAAAAGCGAAAAAGGAAATACAGAAATTTGAAAACAAGACAAAAAACTGGAGGGGCAAAATACATGTCTTGCCCCTGCTCTTAAAAAACTGGGTGGGGGGGGATTTGCCCCCGCCAGATTACGCCCATGATTACGCTCTATAGGAATGTCCTATCTTGGATGTTAATCTAGTACGTTAGCCCCGGATGAGCTGTTTAATTTGAGTTAAAAGAAACTGGTGGCACACTCTTTTACTTGGTACCTTGTTTATTTACTTTCGCTTTTAATGCAATATTAATTACTTAGGAATGGCAACAATTTCTCTAGCAGCAATGTCAACATGTCTGAAGGGAGTAGTATTCAGCATGAGCACAGTAATGAAAACAGTGAAATTTTTACTTTACATCCAAATTCAGCTCAAGATACTTCTCGCTTGGAAGTCTCTTCAGAGAGAGATGTTCCTCTCAGCAGTGTGTTTTGTAAGTCAACGTGATCTTCATGTTTAATCAGATTGTTTACACCTGTCACTTGTCTGTGTGTCAAGTACATGCGTTCGGAAATAGTCAACATATTTAACGCGAGACTGTTTTATAAAATTCTTTCTTCGATGTATTTATTAACAAGGGTTAAGGTGAAATTTGTTTCGCCGCTAAATAGATGTAATGAAAATGACCGGTATACTTATTTTAGACTTGTCGATTTTTAAAGGTATATCTTATATTTTCACATTTTGTCGGGATCAAGTTTGATATTCACCATGAAAGTTTTGTGATTTCTTTTTTATCGTGACAGGGTTGTAAAAAGTGTTATTTTAAGTTACACGTATGTACCTATACTTATGAATTTGCAGTTGCAGTAAAACTTACTAAGACGGAATTCCACAGTAGGGGCCCCCCCAGGGGAATACCTTCTTTAGGTATTTACGGGTTTCGCGACCCCGGATTTCCGAGCGATCTTTCTCCTTTCCTGTCTTCTTCTCTTTTTGGTTGTCTAATTCTTTTTTCTTTGTTTCACACTTTTTAATCTTCTCTTTTTAGTTTATCCCTTTTTGTTCCAGTTCATGTTCTAGTTTTTTACTAACTTATTTGTTCAAATTGTTCTTTGTTCTATTAACATTGTTCACGTTCTGTTGGTAAAAAAAAAAGGAAAAGAAAGTTTAAAAAAAGACAAAAAATACACCTTTTTCCTATGTGTACTTTTTCTTTTTTACAATAGTGGTTTTTTTTATTTTCACGTGAGACACTCTGGGTGTTGAGGTATTTTAATCTCATCGCCTCGTTTCTACCTTTTTAGGCTGATCTCGAGTCCCAGAGTGCAGGGCATTTCTGAATTCAGGCTCCGTGATCGGTTAGGAATCCACTGGGCGACTGGTGCCTTTCGGCATAAGGGGGTTGTAGGTTGGACAGAGTTGTAAAGGCTTACCTACGACTACCGAGTTCCACTGTGAAAGAACTAGAGTTTGGAGATGCTATCGAGTTTAATCCAACGTTCGAAAAACGTGAAGTTTGTTGTGAATAGTTTTCACCTTTTTGAGACTTGCGCCTAAAGTAACGGTAAGAAGAAGGGTCGGTGACCAGCCCGATGTCTGGCGTTTCATATATATAACTCTTATTATGGCTACAATTATAGGGAAAAAAACAAGCGATGTGGAAGCCCCACAAACAACTAAAGTGATGAGTACCTTGTTAGCTTCTAGTTCAGTAGCTAATGATCAGAGCCAAACTAAATTGGTGCAAAATTCTTGGGCAGACAGAGCAGAAGCTGCCACTGGAAAAATAGAAGATTCAAATGTCTCCTGCAATGCTAATAAATCTTGCAAAGCAGATGAAAATTTTTTGTAGTTAAACGCAGGGTTGTTAAAAGGCCGGGTTTTTTCAGAAAAAATCCAACCCACTGGGTTTTTTCGGGATTTTTTCAGGGTTTTTGGGGTTTTTTCAGGTTTTTTTTGTGTTATAGGAGGTGGTTCAGAATGTTCGAAAAAAAAAGTACTTACTACTAAATTTATAGTAGCTAATTGATTACAAATATACATAATCAATGGCAATAATCAAAATTATGCTTTGCTTTTAGATAAATTGATTATTAGTAATAACAATAAAACTATCATTAAAGTACTGTACTAAAACTAGTGATGAATCAGAACTTTTAAACTAATATTTTGTTAAGGATAAAGTATTTTTATTTATTTTAATTGAAGTGATTGCCTATATATAATAAATATTTTCTCTAGAAAAAGTTAATTTTTGTTCAAAATTGAATTTTAAAACACATTGATTACTGATACTGATAGATTGCAAGATTGTTTTTTTCTTTTGAATTGTTTGCCTTCCAAAATGTGTTGCTATACTCTTTCTTAGGCATAGTAACATTCTCTTAGCCTGGGGTAAATAGGAATTTTCCATTTTCTCTTTTCAAAGCATTCTTCTCCCCACTTACTGAAAAACTGAAAGGACAATAACGAAGAATTTTCAAGAACATAACAATATAAACTTCCCCCCCTTCCCTTTGAGTTGTACTTGTCTCTCCTTCTTATACTTCAGGACAATGAGGAGGAATTTCCAAGAACAGAGCAGTATCATACATCTCCAACTCCCCTTCCATAATCCCTATTCTTTTGAAACTGGAGTAAATTGTCATGGGTATAATTGGGACATTATTTTCCTTGTGATATGGGGGTGATGGTGATAAACTTTATGAGTGGTGTACTGATATTAAGAAATATATTACAATATATGTGGGAATGAAAGATAAGACTCAATGGTTAAATGAACGGGATATCTCAAGCGAGATTCGTAAAAGGTGAACTCAAAATTGCAGAGCGAGATGGTGGTTGTTCTATAGATATTCAGCAATGGAACCGGTTAATGTTTTTTAACGCAAAGCTCAGGGAAGCTTTTGCGAATTCTACGATATTATTTTGAATGTTAAGCTGTATGTTTTTTGATATATTAAACCTTTTTATACCTATTCACAGTTTGGAGAACATTAGTTTCAAGTTTCAATTAAGCAATACAGTACTCACATTAAAAATTAAAACCCACAGTTTTGGGGGCTCGAGCCGAGATTTGGACTATTTTGAATATTTGGAAGATTTGAATTTGAATAACGAAGCTATTTTGTACTTGAATAAAAAGAAAGTATTTTCCTGAACTAAAATTTATAATACGAAAAAATGAACTGTTCGTCTGATGTACAATGATTAGAGATGATCCGTAATCAAGGCTCCGAGACAGTAATATTTTATTCTGTTGAAGTGTTAACAAATTGAACCATGTCTGTCCTGAATAAAGCTAGAAAAGCAGATTTGTTTACATTGTGTGATGACCTCAGGGTTCGCAAAAACCCGGGTTTTTCTGAAAAAACCCAACCCACATGGGTTTTTTCGGGTTTTTTCAAAAGTATAATACATGCATAATTATATTATTGTATACTATATTTTCTATATATTACATACACTATACATAAAAAAATACATTGTTCCCTTATATACAATATAATTGTAATGCTCTTTTACAAGTTATAAATTGTATAAATTATATGAATTTAAATTAATTAAATGTCAGTGTTTCTCACAAATTAGTTTTAAATATAATAGAAGATATAAAATTGTTAATTTTCTTTAAATCAAATAATGAATAGAATATTAAAATTTAAAATATATAAGTAGGAAGAAAAAAAGGGGTAAACTAGTCGGATGTGCCAATCCCAAAAGTTTCTTCTATCTCATACATGTTAATAATTCAAAATTCACTATCACAGTGCCAAAATTAAATGACAATTTATGCCCATCATGAGGATTGTAAAATATAGATTTGTTGAATTGGATGCATTTAACAAGGAGATATAAGTATCACCTGTTGTGCAATTTACAAGAAAACCTGATCAGTAACAATTTACGTCAACATCTAACTGAATCTGAAGTTTGATGAAAATCCATGCATTATTAGTTCTTGAGATAAAGCTATTGCAAAAAGTGAGATAAATGCAGCACAACAGCGCCGCTTGGGCAGGGTTGTCTCGGTTCTAACCATGGTGGTTTTAACCAGTGGTTTAAACCGGTTTTAACTGTCCTGGTCAAAATCAATTTTGACCATTTTGACCACTGAAATTGACTATTCAATTTATTTACTACTAATCAAATATGTTTTACTAGCATATGTTAAAAACTAAGTTGACATTTGTTAAAAATGTCATAATATAAGTAACATAACACCAGCAAATACCAAATTAAAAAAGTCATAACATAAATAACATAACACCAAGATACTCATACAACACAAATGTTTTAATTATTTTTTTACACAAGCTGTTTTATGTTTTTATGAAATTTGTATTGAATTTAAAAAATGATTATAAGTAACAAGTTTTGTGGTTGTCTCTAAACTTAGATGGTTTCGTAATTTATTTAGGATTATTCCAAATTTAGAAAACAGTATTTCAATTAATAATGATCTGGCGCAACAATTCATTAGATGTAATGTGAATTCAACAAATTTTATATCAATTCCTTTAACTTTCTTCATTGCTATGCACCAGATATCAGGCCCAATTGTAGCTTTTACACTTTCAGAAAAACAGGATTTTGGATATGGTAAGGGTTCTGCTTGAAATGCAATCATAAGAGACAAAAAGGTAGGATCAATATTATTGTGTAACCATTGCCTTGCTATTTCTTGCTTCTCTTCATAAATACTTTTACCCATGCCGACAGGATTCAGCATATAAGCCAGAAAATGAACTGGGGTAACATTTTCATTAAATCGAGACTATCATTTTAGAATAAGTTTCAAGATCTTTCTCTTTTAGCAATCTTAACCATTCGTCGTATGCATCAGATATAGTAGCATCTTCTTTTTGAAGTTTATCTAAAGCAAGGGAAATAAATTGATTTTGTAAATATTTTATTTCTTTGTATATGCCTACATTGTTAATGATTTTAACAATGTTATCATGAATATCATCCTTCATGCTCATCTGCAATTTTTCATTTCAATAACATCTTCATTATTGAATTAACTTCGTTTGTGTTTGTAATATTTGTCCTACAAGATTCAAGTAATGTGCAGCACATCCATAAGAAATAAACAGTTCATCTCTATATGCATTTTAAAAATCTTCTCTCATATGTTTAATCTTGTTTTCATTGTCACTTTACAAAACTTCTTACTTTACAAACAAACTTGTTTTCTACCTCTTCTTTAGCATCAGCTGCTAGTTTTAAACAATACTGGGCAGTTTTTTTAGATACCCCTGTATCAACAACTGAAAGGAAGAATGACTTTTCCCCTGTTGATATGCAATTAACAATGAAAGGGCAATTGTGGATCTAGCTTTCTTATTGTATTGCATAAGCATATTTTACTGATGAGCTTCCTTAACTTATCAGTGTATTATTTTTTTAATTGCCTGTCACTTTTATTACTTATTAAGTTACTTTTAATTGGAAAGAAAAAATTATTAAAATTAAGACCATTTTAAACAGTTTTGACCATTTCTGACCACTTTTGACCAATTTTGGATAGTTAAAACCACTTTTATCCAGTGTCCTGGTCAAAATTAATTTTGACCAGTTAAAATTACAACCCTGCGCTTGGGCGATATACACCAAAAACTAATCAGTACCAAGGTTTAACTGAATCTAAATTTTTATTCAAGTCCGTACATTAGTTCTTGAGATAAGAGTTATTGCTGAAATCGTGAAAAATGCAGCATAGCAGCACTAACTGCAGGGCGATATGCGTCAAAATTCAATAAGCAATAAATTAACTTTTAAGTGAATCTGAAGTTTTATGAAAATCCATGCATTAGTCTTTGAGATAAAGCTATTGCAAAAATTGAGATAAATGCAGCATAGCAGTGCCACCTGTTGGGCAGTATACACCAAAAACTAATCAGCACTAGTTTACATCAAGGTCTAACTCAATCTAAAGTTTTGTGAAATTCTGTGCATTAGTTCTTCAGATAGAGCACCCACAAAAAATTTTTCACATACAGCCAGTCATTTTCTAAAAACTATCAAATTGTCTTCAGGACCTTTTTAAAACGTATAAATCCATCATGAACTGGAAGTCGAAATTTTTCACAAATCCAATACTTTTTTTCTTGTAAATATAGAAGAAGGTAAAAATACATATTTTTTTATTTCCATGAATATAGTTGATTTGAATTTTTTATATAAAGACATACCTATAATTATGTACTATGTATGCTGCCTACTAGGTTCTATGTTAGTAAAGTATTTCAATGTGCTGAAATACATTTTTATTTTACTTCAGATGTGTATGTAATGGCTTTTATATATTAATATTTTTTCAAAATTAACTGAAATGACTTAAATTTATTAAATGTATATGTTGTTTAAATTTTTAAATTATATCTGAAAATTGAAAAAACCCACTTTATGGCTTTTTCAAGTGGGCCCATTCTGAAAAAACCCACAGGGTTTTTTCGAACTGGTCCCAGCTTTGCAAACCCTGGATGACCTAGGTATAGTTGCGCCTCAGAGTTCAAGAATTATTGACTTGATAAAGTTGGTGACTGAATCAAATGATTATGAAGACAATTTTGTTAAAGCTCGACTTGAAGTCATTGCTGCATAGAGAGAAGAAATGAAACACCTAGAAGCAGAAAAGGAAGAAAGAAGGCTAGAAGCAGAAAAAGAAGAAAGAAGGCTAGAAGCAAAAAAAGAAGAAAGAAGGCTAGAAGCAGAAAGAAGATTAGAGGAAAAGAAATTGCAAATGGAATACGAATTAAGAAAAATTGAGCTTCAAGGCAATATGACGAGTGTAAGTGACGGTTTGGCAGTAACTGGTCCAGGTAAGCAACCAGATTTGTTCAAATTAATGCCACATTTTGACGGGAAGGGTGATATTAGCATCTATTTATCTTTGTTTGAGCGACAAATTTCTAGGATGAATATAGTAAAAGGAAATTGGGTAATGCATTTATTAAGTTTAATTCCGTTAGAAATTGCTAATGTTATAGCTAGAGAACCAGAAACATTAACAAACGACTACGATTTTGTAAAAAACCTGCTTCTTAAAAGATTCAAAATGACGCCAGAAGAGTTTAGACAAAAATTAATGTCGCATAAGAAAGAATATTCAGCCGCTTGGCGCGATCTAGCATTTGAGTTAAGAAATTATTTGGAAGAGTGGATAAGCGGTCTTGATGTATCTAATTTTGAAGACTTGAAAGAATTAATAGTAGTAGATCAAATCAAGCGCAGATTACCTATGGAAATGAAAGAGCATTTCATCGATGATCTTCCAAAAATTAAAAACGCTGAAGTATTAGTAAATAAATTAGACGATTATGAAACAGCAAGACGTAATGTTAAAACCATGAATAAAAATTCACACCAATTTGAAGATAGGAAGTCGAAAATACGTGAAAATAGTAATACGAAACCATGGTTACCAGCTCAAAGTTATGATACTTTAAGAAAACAACAATTTATAGATAATACAACTAATGCAAATGGATCTTCTTATTTAAATAAAAGGAATAAGACACAAATTAGGTGTTTTAAATGCAACGGCTTGGGTCACGTGATATCGCAGTGTAGTAATGGAAATAGCACACAAACAAATAACGGCCGCCAAAATCATCGGAGCCAAAACCTGCAATTATCCAATCACAAAGAAATGAATTGCGCAGTAATCAAAGGAAAAAACAGCGCCAAGCCGGATCGCATGATAGATATTGATATTAACGGGGGAAAGGCACATGTCTTTTTTGATACTGGAAGTGATATAAGTTTGGTGAGTTATGAATATTATACTAAGATGGGATCGCCAAAATTATGTTCAAATAATATCTCTTTGTCAGGCATAGATGAAGTAGTTGTTTATCCTAAAAGATACTTTCCTTATGAATTTAATATTGATGGATTTCTAATCATAGCAAAATTGTATGTCTTAAAATCTCTTGCATATGATATTTTATTAGGATATGATGTGATTTGCAAATTAAATTTGGCGATAGACGAAAACGGAATTAAAATCATTGGCAAACGCAAAAATGTTCAAGTAGGTTACACTGAAGTTTTGAAGAATTCTAATATAAAATTAAATCTTGCTGCCAGAAGTAATAATGAAATGAAAGCGTCATCGTTGGATAATTCATGTGATGAAAATATTATAGTTGCAAACGATAATAATGCAGGAAATAATTTCTTGATTAATTTAGCGAGCGTCATAAATGATGATGAAATTGATTTGAATCACGTGAGAAATTTGAAAATAAGAAAACAAATAAATAAATTAGTAAAGGGATACAAACCAAATAAATCAAAAGATACAGGATCACGGATGGGCAAAATTTTATCTGATGAAATTGATAGTCCTGCACATGATAGAAAAGGTTGTGTAAAAGATTGCCGTAGGAATTTCGATTATAGGGGAAAGAACAGAAATTTTTATAGACCAATTGATAACAGAAGCAATAATAGATATGGCCAGAAATATGTTAAACAGTCATTTAACCATGGAAGTTACAATAAATATCGATATGGGAAACAGAGTTCAGAGAATTCTTACCAAGATGAATCAGAGATTCCCCAAAATTTTGAGATTAACGATTCTTTGATACCTCAAGATATGACAGAAAGTGAAGATTTGATGAATAGTCCATCGGATATGGTTGAACCTAATGATGCATTTGAAACGCTAGAAAGTGCTTCACCTACTTCAAAAGCAAAGTATAATCCAAATTTTTCTCCTAGGTACAAAAATAGAGGCTACTATCATGGTCAAAATAATTATAATTATGATGGTCGACAATCAGACAGAGGTAGCTATCAGGAACAAAGAAATTCCCAACCATCACACGGGTATAGTGCACAGCGAAATACAGATTCATCTAGCAAATTTGAAAGGAGATATGAAAATGACCTTAGAGCTCATGATCATGACAATTACAAATCGCATTATAGGTCTGGGAGTTATAGACATGATAATGGGTGCTATAGAAAACAAAGGTATAACGACGGTAGAAATAGTTCTCATCATAGATTTAAAAGAGCTTTATAGTGGAAGAGATGCTTATTCCCATTCTTATAATTCTAGAGGTAATAGGTATACAGCTTCTATAGATAGAAGTCAATATACAGAAAGAAATTACAGGGAAAATGGGTATGCTGATTCTAAAGATAGAGATCAATATACAGAATATATGAAGCCATGGGATAACACATCTGCATAACGTGAGATGTTTTTGTTTTATGTTTATTTGTCTAAATTTATGTGTTTAAATTTTTGTAAGAAGCAACTGATGAGGTCGCCAGAAAGTCAGGATGACCAAATGTGGGAATGAAAGATAAGACTCAATGGTTAAATGAACGTGATATCTCATGCGAGACTCGTAAAAGGTGAACTCAAAATTGCAGAGCGAGATGGTGGTTGTTCTATAGATATTCAGCAATGGAACTGGTTAATGTTTTTTAACGCAAAGCTCAGGGAAGCTTTTGCGAGTTCTACGATATTATTTTGAATGTTAAGCTGTATGTTTTTTGATATATTAAACCTTTTTATACCTATTCACAGTTAGGAGAACATTAGTTTCAATTAAGCAATACAGTATTCACATTAAAACCCACAGTTTTATATTATATAAATATATTATATGCAATTTAAAGTTGAAATTTTGAAAAAACCCACTTGGGTTCTTTCCTGGGTTTTTTCAGAAAAAACCCACCCGGGTTTTTTGGGTCGGGCAAAATCATAACAACCCTGGAAATGCCTAGAGGGGAGTTTTGATCACACATCTCACTTCTTGATACATAAATCTATTCACGGTTTGGTTGGTGAACCAAAAAATATAAAAAAACTACGATCTGGTGAACGTCTTGTAGAGGCTAATAATAGCCAATTTAAGAAAATGCACACATTTTGCAAATATTCCTGTCTCTGTATCTCCTCACAGAACGCTAAATACATCTCACAGAGTGATATCAGAATCTGATCTCTTGCATGTTTCTGAAGATGAAATACTGGAAAACTTAGGGGAACAAGGTGTCATAGAAGCTAGATGAATAAAAATTTACCGTAAAGACGAACAAATACCAGCTAACCAAGTACAAATACCTACCAAGCATATTATACTTACCTTCAATACGCCCAACTTACCAAAATATATAAAAGCTGGTTATTTATCATGTTCTGTAAGACCGTACATACCAAACCCACTGCGTTGCTTTAACTGTCAACGCTTTGGGCATTCAAAAACATCATGCCGAGGGAAGGAAACCTGTGGTCGCTGAAGTGCAGTTGGTCACGAAAGTGCACAATGCAGTGCTCCACCGTGGTGTGTCAACTGCAAAAAAGATCATCCATCCTACGCTAAATCATGTGAACAATGGAAAATAGAAAAGGAAATACAGATAATACGCACAAAAGAAAATATATCGTACCCTGAAACCAGAAAAATAGTTCAATCCAGGACACCCAATGTCGGTGTGTCATATGCTGCTGCCTTAGCTAAAGCAGCCCATAAAACATATCAAACTATTGCTACTCAGAGATCCCTACTAAAACTAATTGCCAATCTAATCAAAAAGAAAACAACCTCTCTAATAATTCTGATAAGAAAAGCAGATCAACGCAATCTGCTGCTCCTAAGTCACCTAAATCATCTGCTCCTAATTTACCGAAATCTGTTCCTCCTAAATCATCAACAAATGCTTATTCAAAATCATCACAATCTTTAATTTCTAAACTTCCACTCCATAAAAGAGGTTCTGAAAATACAACAAAATCACCATCTGTGAAACAACCGTAAATCTGATGCAAAAGAATTTAACCTACCAACAATTAAACCACAGTATCATCTGAAAATACATCCAAAAACAAAAAGAGTAAAAGATCTAAAAATGAAACACAATCAAAACAGAATGATAAAATGGAGGAGGATGATGCTGTAGCTCTTCACCCAGAACCGGGTGAAGAATTTAACGATGGAGACAGTATGTCTACTATCTCCGATTAAAATACCGCAGAGAACTTTAAGAAAAAAACAAACAATCATGACTAATATTATTTCATGGAACTGCCGTGGGTATCACAATAAACATGACGAAATCCGCAATATTCTATCCGACCACCAACCTTTATGTTTAGCTCTGCAGGAAACTCATCTAAAACCCACTGACAAAGCGAAATTACGCAACTATGCTACCTATAGAAAAGATTTTACAGGCAATGAAAGAGCGACTGGTGGAGTGGCTCTTTTCATCTCTCGCAGTTTACCCCATTCTCATATTTCATTAAACACAAACTTACTAGCTGTTGCAGTCTGTGTACATGTAAAACGTCTCATTACAGTCTGTACCATTTATTTACCTCCCCATGAAATTATTCAGTCAGCACTACTTGATGATCTCCTTCTCCAACTCCCCACTCCTTTCATCATCGTTGGGGATTTTAATGCTCACAGCCAACTGTGGGGTAATTCTGACACTAATCAACGTGGTGATATAATAGAAAAACTAATTTCTAACAAGGGCTTATGCCTACTCAATAATGGTGATCATACGTTTTTTCATGAACCGACACGCACCTTTCATGCCATAGATCTCACTTTCTGCTCTCCATCTATTTATCCGTATTGGAACTTCTGGGTCTCCAATGACCTGCATGGCAGTGACCATTTTCCCACATTTATTTCACTGACAACTCCTAACAGGGATTCTAATAACTATTTCAAACGCTACATCTATGACAGAGCCAGTTGGCCAACTTTTACAGACCTATCTAAAATTACACGCAATATGATAGAAGGTGATATTGACGATGTGCTTGATAATATCACACAGTGTATTATCAATGCTTCAGATATTAGCATTCCTAAATCAGTTTCTACACCGCAACACAGGAAGCCTTGGTGGAATGATGAATGCTAAAGGGCAAAAAAAAAAATTCAACAGAAGGCTTAAGGCATTTTTCGACGCTACCCCAATAATACTAATTATATGGCTTACAAAAAAGCAAAGGCTGATGCTAGACGAGTGCGACGTAAAAGCCAATGTGAATCCTGGATGCAGTACATTTCGAACATAAACTCTAATACATCAAGTAAAGATCTCTGGAAAAAGGTGAAAAATTGTATGGGACTGTATTCAGAAAACCATATCTCAATCCTCAATCACAGTGGTCAAACAATAGCTTGACCGAAAAATATTGCTGAAACAATAGCAAATACACTTGCATCTAATTGTAGCTCCGACTCATACCCGGAACCATTTTTATCATACAAAAGACAAATGGAAACTACCAGCATAAATTTTAACTCTCGTCATTCTTATGAATATAATCTACCTTTTACTGTTCAGGAACTCTTAAGATGTTTTCAAAAAAGCCATTTATCTGCTCCAGGTCATGATGGCATCACATATACCATGCTGAAACACCTTTCCAGTGCCTCTCTCAATAATTTACTTGCTTTCTATAATAGAATTTGGATTGAACAAACTTTCCCTAATGCCTGGTCAAAAGCAATTATTATTCCCTTTCCTAAACCGGGAAAGGATTCCAGTGACCCAAACAATTATAGACCTATCACACTCTCTAGCAGCCTTTGCAAACTCTTAGAAAAAATGGTTAACTGCCGCCTGGTGCATGTTTTAGAAACGAATAATTGCCTGGCAGCCTTCCAAAGTGGATTTCGACGTGGTAGGTCTACTATTGATAATCTCATTCTTTTAGAAACTCATATATGGACTGCTTTTTTAAAACGAAACCATTTAGTCGCAGTGTTCTTTGACATGATGAAAGCATATGACAAGACATGGAGATATGGTATGCTTCGCGATCTTTTTAACTTGGACTTTCGTGGAAACCTCCCGATTTTTATTAAGAACTTCCTCGCCATTTGAATTTTTCAAGTTCGAATTGGGGGGATTCTCTCTAGATTTTATGTACAAGAAGAGGGTGTACCACAGGGCAGTGTTCTGAGTGTCACCTCTTTGCTATCAAGATAAATGATATTCTACACCAGTTACCCCCATGTGTGCAGGGTACATTATATGTTGATGATTTTAAAATTTTATGTAAAGGACAAGATATGCGTTTTATTGAGAGACAATTACAAATTGCTATCAACCGTATTATTCACTGGACAAATAAAAATGGCTTTATAATCTCTCAGGACAAAACTTCTTGTGTGCATTTCTGTAGACGTAGGGATCTGCATCCAGATCCTGAAATCTTCATAGGAGCTTCTCAAATCTCTGTTGTTGACTGTGCACGCTTTTTAGGCCTTTATTTTGACCATAAACTCACTTTCTTGCCTCATGTTTTGCAATTACGGAAAAAGTGCGAACAATCACTTAATTTATTAAAGGTGCTTCAGGGGCGCGCCGACCCAGTGTGCAAAGTGTGCACCGCACACAGGCGCCAAATAATTTAGGCGAATCTGAACTATTTGAAAAACTTTTATCCAATTTAAATTTATTAAAGCGGTATTGAAAATCGAAAGTGCATCATTTCTGATGACACATTTATGAGTTCATTTTTACTTTTAAGATATATGAAATTTGCAGATGCTCGTCAGCGGCATAGCTTTAGTGTAGGGAGGGGGTATCAAACCGAAAGACGCCACGGTGTCGAAAGGTCACGGTCGTAAGGCGCCACGGAAGGCTTAAAGGCGCAGTCATGCACCTAAAATAAATTTTAAAAAAGCGCCAGAAACATAAAAAAATTCGGAAGGGCGAGCGCGAATGCCCCTTTTGACATCCCTGCTCTAGATCAGACAACTTTTCAGAAAGCAGGGGCGCACTACAGCTGGGGGCAAACATGGAAGGCTCCATTATTCAAATAATTGAAAATATATAACACTTCTATCTTACTGTAGTATTAGTAGTAATACACATACTGACGGCATAAAAACGAGTAGGTTATTAAATGGCCCAATGGTAAAGCAGCATAAGCCACCAGGTTATGCACGGTTCTCATGTAAAAGTAAATTGCCGAAAAAAGCACAAATCAGTCACAGCAATCGGCTACATTGTAACAAAAACAATAAATAAATAAAAGAGGATGGAGCTCAGACTGCAATTCATTTAAAACTAGACGGATGTGACAATCCCAAAACTCTCTTCTATCTCATACATGTTAATACTTCCTGAAAAATACAGCATAGCAGCGCCATCAGTTAGATGATTTACACCAAAGTCTAATCAGCAACAACTTATGTCAACTTCTAACTGAATCTGAAGTTTCGTGAAAATCCGTGCATTAGTTTTTGAGTAGAGCTATGGCGGAAATCGTAAAAAATTCTGCAAAGCAGCACCACTTGTTGGACGATATATACCAAAACCTAATAAGCAACAACTTAAGTCAACTTGTTAACTGAATTTGAAGTTTGATTAAAATCCATGCATTACTTCTTGAGATAAAACTATTTCGGGAATCAGGAAAAATGCAGCATAGCAGCGCTACCTGTTAGGCGATTTACACCAAAACCTAGTCAGCGCCATTTCATATTAAGGACTAACTGAATCTGAAGTTTCATAAAAATGCGTGCATTATTTCTTGAGATAGGGCCATTGTGGAAATCGCAAAAAAGGCAGCATAGCAGCGTCACTTGTTGGGCGATTTGCACCAAAACGTAGTCAGCGCCAATTCATATCAAGGACTAACTGAATTTGAAGTTTGATGAAAATCCACGGATTAGTTCTTGAGATAGCCCTTGCGAAAATCGTGAAAAATGCTGTATAGCAGTGTCACCTGTGGGGCGATTTACACCAAATCGTAGTAAAGACCAACTCATATCAAGGACTAGATCACCCTAACCTAGGCACCAACCAGAATCTGGCATAGGTGTTAAAACCTAGGCAGGAAATTCCCTTCCATGACTCAGCCAAAGCCACAACCAGGGCAACAGATCCAGAAAACCAGCAGGTATTTACCAAAGAAAAATTAAATATAATACATAATAAAAAAGTAAGTGCCCCGACACTTACAAAGAAAAACATAATGGTATACAGAAATTTAGGACATTTACAATTTTTGACATATGTCTCAAGCTGTTAAAACAAGGCAAACAGGATTTATAGACAATTTTTTACAATAATGCAGCTGTCATTAAAATAAATTCCTAAACATATATAAAAACTAAAAATATATCCAAACTTGAATTTAACAGATCAAATATCAGCAATTCTGATACAACTTTGTAGTTTTTAAAATGTTCAAAAACCATAAAAGCCAGTCCACAAAATTCACAAAGTCATATAATATTCAGAATTTATACCTTATGAATGAAAAATTTTTATTTAAATCATTGTAGATTCTACGCAGTGTTCCATAGTTAGATCTCGTCAGAAGAACACATCTTAAGTTCCACTCAAGTGTTCTATTGCGTATCATAGGAAAACAGTCCCTTGAAACATGACAACTCTGAAATAAGTAATGAGGCATATCACCACGTTTCCCACATGTACTTCTGTCGTTTACCAATTTTATTTAAATATGCCGGAAACGCTCCGTGACCACTGATAAAGTATACTACGATTTGAGAATCACACAAAAAATCTAGGCTAACGTCCAGCAAAACTCTGTATGTGTCTCGACCTTTGTCTGAATAAGACCAACGAGTCTGCCATTCTTTCATATTTTTCGTACGAAAATGGGATTTTAATAAGCAAATAGGTATCGAAAGCTTTTCTTCTGATTCAAAAGTTATTTAAAATAAGACTTTGCCAGTTCGTCGGCACGTTCGTTTCCCGCAATTCCTACATGCGATTTTATCCATCCAATATGTACCATCTTATTCCTCAAAAGATGAAGACTTGTAAAAAGTTCAAATAATATATCGTTGCTGGGAAAAAGTCTGCGAAGAGCAGACACTGAAGACAAACTATCTGTGTAAATATAAAGCTGACGATAAGAAACTACATTGAACCATCTAATTGCCTCAAGGACTAACTGAATCTGAAGTTTCATGAAAATCCGTGCATTAGTTCTTAAGATAGAGCCATTGCGGAAATCGTAAAAAATGCGGCATAGCAGCGCCACCTGTAGAGCGATTTGCACCAAAAACGAATCAGCACCAATTTCTATCAAGGACTAACGGAATATAAATTTTTATTAAATTTCGTGCGTTAGTTTTTGAGATAGAGCGCCCACAAAATTTGTGTCACACACAGACACACTCACAGACAGACATTTTGTAAAAACATGTTTTTCAGGATCTCTGACCCCTAAAACGTGTAAATTCGTCGAAAACCGGTATTCGAAAATTTTCATGAATCCAATACTTTCTTCTTGTAAAGATAGAAGAAAGTAAAAAAGAAATGAAAAACGCCATTCGATTCGAACCCAATTTAATAGCCTAACATTGTATGCTTTTACGCATAAAAACGAGCCCATGAGCATGTAAGAAAGTTTCATGTCATTTACAGTAGGGAAACATGTTTTTGAGAACAACCTCAAAATGCATTACATTTTATTGAAATTTTAATTGAATATTTTATAGATTTGCTTCGAACAAATTATAATCGATCAAGCGCTAGTTTCACTCGCGTACAGAGAGTTCATTCAATAAATTTATTAATTTCTAACTACAATCTTACAAAATATAGTTGTTAAACGAATAAGACTTTGCAAATAACTTGGAATTATTTTATTAAATATTTTTCAATAATTGCCTTCAAAAATTGAATTCAATTAGAATAAAAAATGTTGACTATTTATCATTGTGATCCGTCTTACCTAAAACAAAGGCCTTGTACAAAGTTTAATATTGCCATTGTGCCAAGTACGCTTCGAAAGGAGATCACAAAGTTGCATGGCCGCCTCGGTCTGTGCCACGTTTTTACTTTCTTCTATCTTTGCGAGAAGAAAGTATTGGATTCATGAAAATTTTCGAATTCCGGTTTTCGAATTTCGATTTACACATTTTAGGGGTCAGAGATTCCAAAAAACAAGTTTTTACAAAATGCCTGTCTGTGACTCTGTCTGTCTGTCCGTTGGTCTGCCAAGAACTAATGCACGGAACGTAATAAAAATTTATATTCAGTTAGTCCCTGATATAAATTGATGCTGATTAGTTTTTGGTGTAAATCGCTCAACAGGTGGCACTTCTATGCAGCATTTTTCACGATTTCCACAAGAGCTCTATCTCCAGAACTAATGCATGGACTTTCATCAAACTTCAGATTCAGTTAGTCCTTGACATGAATTGACGTTTTATAAATTTTTATGTGAATCACTCAACAGGTGGCGCTGTTGTACTGCATTTTTTTCTGATTTCCGCAATAGCTCTATCTCAAGAACTTATGCACGAATTTTCAACAAACTTCAGATTCAAGTATACCTTGATATGAATTAGTGCTGTTTATGTTCTGGTGCAAATCGCTCAACAGGTGGTACTGCTATGCTGCATTTTTTAGAATTTCCCACTATAGCTCTATCTTAGTAACTAATGCACGAATTTTCATCAAACTTCAGATTCAGATATACCTTGATATCAGTTAGTGCTGTTTATGTTTTGGTGTAAATGGCTCAACAGGTGGTGCTGCTATGCTACATTTTCAGAATTTCCGCTATAGTTCTATCGCAAGAACTAATGCACGAATTGCCATGGAACTTCAAATTCAGATATAATTTGATATGAATTGGTGCTATATTGATGTAATTTCTTGTACTTTTTAAATGATTTAATTGATGTGATTTAAATAGAAGAAAGTTTTGTGATGGCCACAACATACTAGTTTTAGATAGGTTTTTAATTAATATCTCGGCTAATTACCGACAATTCTTTTGGAAAATCATTATCGACAGTCCTTGGATGATTTCGCGTCGATAGATACCTCAAACTCTCCTCAACTCCCCCGCTGAGCGCCAGCAAGTAAAGTTTATGTATAACGGAAAACTGCGATTTTCTGAAAAATTGTATGACCTAGGATAATTTCTATAGTTTTCCTGAAAGGTTTAAATAAATTCCTACTACTTCTAATTTTTTCGTAATTTTATTTTCAATAGATTTGGAAAATGTAGGGGAGACATAATTTTGCCATACATTTTCGACGAATTTCTGAAAATATAATTGTATCTATTATTGTATATATTTTTGAGTTCTGTGTTACGAGGCGTTTCGAACGATCCACCCTCCCCATTTGTCTTAAATACGTACCTGTTCACTGTGTGAAAATGGGGGAGAAGCTGCTAATTGTGAGATTTGTAATGTAAATGTTTTTCTTGATTTTTGGAAAATTGTATGGGGTAGTAATTAGTGATGCAACGAATAATAGTTTGGCCGAATAACCGAATACCAATTATTCGGCCTAGTTATGGCCGAATATTCGGCTTATTCGGCCGCCGAATAATGAACTCATTTTTGTCTAAAATCAAAATATATTATGCATTACATGCACAATTGTTGTATATTTCACAATTAAAATAGGTTATTTTCTTTTTTAAAAATTATTTATACACAAATTTAATTTTTAAAGCATTATTTTATTCTGAAAAAATATTTGGCTATGTTCGGTCTAAAAATTGACTCAATAATATAATCCCCCCACCTAAAAAAAAAATCTTAGCAAAAGTTCCTCATCAGTTACTGTCTAGTTACATTTTAGTAGATATTATGTTACATTTAAAATAACAAAATTTTAAAAGTATTACAAAACATAAATTTCAACTTTCAGATGAAAAAAAATAAACATAAGAAATTTTAATATCTTAAGAAAAATCACTGACAGAAAGGTATGTCCTCTAAAATTGTGGAAATAAATTAGTGTAGACTTTATAAAGCTCACAATTAACAAAAAAGTCACATATTGTTTTGCTATGTCAGCAGACTATTAAGAAGTGTATAGTGAATGATTTCAGATTTAAAGGAAGGAAATATCTGTAAGGAAAATAAATTTTAAAATATTGACTATGTAGTATTGTAGTTAGTGTATTGTTACAATTTAATAGATATTAGGTACATTGTCGCTGTTACATTTCAAAATAATCACAAAATTTTAAAAGTACTAGACAACAAAAATTTAAGTTTTAGGTAATAGAAAATCAAAATTAAATAGTGATGTAAAAACATACATATATACTTGATTAAAAAAATTTAGTACTTACATTTCTTTCATTATTCAATAAGAAATAGTAACACACTTAATAAAATTACTTAAATTACATTTAAATTTAAGAGCATTTTACTAAAAAAAAACTCAGAAAAAAAAACAACAACTTAAGTATTGAAGCATATACAACTTACATATTTATGTTATACATACAATACATCTATACTTAATCTACCGTAATATTTATGTTCTTTATAAATCTAATTAAAAATATCGCTAAAAGAAATATTTTTTTATGTAACAATAACGAGGGATAAATATTAAACTTCCCATTAGCCTTAAAAAATTAGAATTTCCTTGTATTGCTCTATTAGGAAAATTTTGAATAGATTAATTTTAAATTGAATAGATTATGTTAGCTTATTACAGACTTTTTGTATTTATTGATACAGCATAAAAATTTTAACATGATTCCTAAATTACTCTGTTATATAAAAATGGGTAGATAAAACCCATTCAGGGTATGAAAGTTAAGGGGAAAAAAGTGTTAGTTAATTTCAAATAAAATTTTCATTATACATGATGAAAATAAATTGCCAAATTAAAGAAGTTTTAGTGTGTAAATAATAAAAAAAAAGTTCTTACAGTATTATTCGGCCAAGGCCGAATAATGGACTTTATATTCGGCCGAAGCCGAATATTCGGTGGATAGGCCGAATGGGTCGATTGTTCGGCTTCGGCCGAATAATCGTTGCATCTCTAGTAGTAATAAACAAATTAAAACTTTAAAATGACCTCTATGGATGAAAAAATGAGTTAAGAGGAGAGGAGTGAGTGTTTAGTAATATCCAGGCCAAATTCTTTATAACAATATGTCACATGAAAAAATTCATTTTTTCCCACACGAGGGGAATGCCACCTAATAGTCTGGGGTAGAGACATGCATCGGTTTGGGTTACCCGCTTTCACCCGATCCGACCCGCGCTATATTTTCGCGTTGCGGGTCGGGTCGGGTTGACTTTCATTGTTTCGGGTTGGCTTTTTGACTCTTGTGTGTGGTTCGGGTTGACCCGATTTTTTAAAAGAATGCGAAAAATATTTTTTTCACGTTAAAAGCCTAGATAAAAGCGCAGATCAAAGTTTCACAAAAGCAAAATGCGTGCCTGTCTGTTTTGTCTTTAGTCATCCTTTCAAGAGTCTTCGAAATAACAAATTGCATTATATTTTTATCGTATTTTAAAAATAAAATACGCAGCAAAACGCCATATGGTCCTTCCTGTCTATCACACACTAGTTGTCAAAGTTAGAAGTATCAAGACTTATAGAACCTTATCAATTGCAATCTGTTTTGCAATGATTAAAAATGAATTTAACATTTGGATATTCAAATTTTAAATCTATACAATTCCTAAACTACTTGACTAAATGCCTTTCTGTTTAGTTTTCTTAAGTAAAATTTAATGATAAAGCCAAATATGATGTGAAAATTATTGCGTTTGTATTGAAAATTTCAGAGTTCGGTACAATTTTAGAAGTATGAAGATGAGCCTTAAGATTTTTTTTGTGTAACTTGAAGGAATACATAATTTCCTATCGAATGTTTATTTAATTGTTTTCAGGAAAAATTTGGTAAAACCGTCAGATACAAATGATATTTATTCATGAAATTGGCCATCATATGAAATTAGATAGCACTCATCTTAGACTGACGTAGTTATTTGCAGAGTATCGGGGAAAGAAAAATCTTCTGAGGAAAAATTAGAGAATGTGTCCCTTTTATTGGAGAACTACCATCGTAATATAGTATTACCGTGGTAGTTCTTGAAGTGATCTATGTAGTACTAATATACATTAGCTGAATCAGTATTGCACATATATTAAGTGCACCTGTTACACAAATTTAATTAAAATTGTTTTTTTAATAAAATTCTTCTGAATTAATACATTATTATTTTTTACACTCTTAATTATCATAAAAAAAAAGACATTTAAATTAAATATTTCAATGTAAAATGTTGAGGTTCTTTAAAATTTAAGAGTTGTAGGAAGTTAAAAATTCGAAATTTTCATTCATTTTCAGTAATCCATTATAAACTTTTTCACAGCTATATTTAACTGAAAAATAAATACCCGGAAAAATACCCAAAGGGGGTATTTTACATCACTGGGTGCACCAAGACAGGCTTTCGACTATCACCACAATAATTTTGAGCCTCGTACATGCCGTAGATTCTGCTAGTCATCGCACACAGACAGAGCAAAACTTTGTTTTATTAGTATTTTTAATTTAGAACTTGGATTCATTGCACGAAAATTGAAAATTCGAAAAATAAAAAATCTGACAGAGAAGGAAAGGTTAAGAGTGTGACAAGGTAAAGATACGCTTAGCTTCTTAGCAATGTAAACGTCGAAATGAATATGCATTTTTCATAACAATTGTTATATAGCTAGCATAGGGGTTCTGTATTTGCTAATATAAAATCAAATGTTCCAGGATTGAAACATTTTCGAATGCACCCCTGATTATAATCTACGTGTGGTAATTGTTTAAGGCGCATCTTAATTGATGTTACATTATTTTAAAAGAAATAAAAGTACTATAACAAGCTCCAATGTAATACAGACACCGTTAATTTGAGAAAATATTTTTCTACTTTTATGTGTATTTGCCGTATTACGAGCACTCCTTTCTTTGTTTCATAGTGTTACCATTGATTAATTCAACACAGCTATATTTCCAAATTAAAGTTTATTTGAACTGTTTTAAGTTTTAAGTATAAACATAAATAAAGATCAGATCTTTAAAATTCCGGGAGTAATGGAAGTAAAAGAAGCTGATTTATGTAGGAGGTATGCCATTGTGGGGAGGGGGGGGGGGCAAACAGCTGAAGCACCCACTTTTTAGGGATGTTCGTTATTTGCATAGCTGCCAACATTCCTTATTTTTAAAGTCAAACAACATATTTTAAACCAGAAATTTAATTTAATAAATGAAATAAAAAAGAATAATGTGTCTTGTTGAAACAAGACACATTTCATTAAATAAATTTTCTGGTTCAAATTTTTTTATTTGATCTGGAGAAAACTACCGGAAGGTTGGCATGGCAGCTATGTATTTATACTCATTGAAAAAAAAATTATGCATTTTTGTCTTTTTTTGGGGGGTGGGGGGGGGGTTGTTTAGGAATATGGGGCGCCAACTGAAGTTCTGCACACAGTCGCCGGATACTTCTGGCGCACCCCTGAGGTGTTTTCGAACACATCTTGGGGAGCGGACCATGGCTCTCTACTTAAAATTTATCGTGCTACGATCTGCTCGAAAATTGACTATGCCTGCCAGGTCTACGGTTCTTCATGTAATTCGGTTCTTTTAAAGCTTGATACAGTGCACCGTAGTGCACTTCGTGTTTGCTCTGGTGCTTTTCGTACGTCTCCTATTCCAAGTCTGTATGTAGAATGTAATGAACTTTCTCTTCATCTCATCCGTGAAAAGCTCTCCCTAGATTTATACTTCCGGATCCTTGCATATCATGATCACCCTCTTCATGCTCACCTACTTAACTCTGACAATGATCTTCTTTATGAGCATCGCCCATCCTGTATCCCACATTTTAGAAATAGAATCAGGCTTCTCATTGAAAACAGCCCTCTTAGCAGTATTGAGGTTAGCCCATGTCCTCAGCAGTTATTCCCCCCTTGGGTCATTCCATGTCACTTCATCCAGACCATGTCACCCACCGTCACAGATTTCTATGAAATTTTAAACACAAAAACAATGTCTAAAGATATGCTGTTACACCAAATTTCAGTTCAAAATAATAAATTTTTCATGAGTTACAAGCATTTAGAAATACCCCTCTCACTCAATTTTTTGCTGAAAACGATATTCCGTCAAACATGTAATGTTGGATAAAAATGCTTATTTTTCTAAATATTATTAATAAAATTAGGGTCACCCGGGGTAATTCCTGGTCAGCAAGTTTCTGGGGTAATTCCTGGTCACAGTCCTTTTTATGTTTTAAGAACGCTTCACCAAAATGAAAAAAATCATAGAGGTACTCTGAACTATCCTCATTGAAATTTATTACTTAATTATGAGTTTATTGTTTATTTATTTTGAAAAAAAAAATCTTTTTGTAATGGCTTGTTAAATTTCTGTAAAACAACATTGGCCTTAGTCATGATACATTTTTACAAAGATCTTTGTTACAACTCAAATTTTAAATATTTTTCTTTTCTTTCTGTTTGGTTTAATTACCAACTACTTTAGCTATTAGAAAATAGTCTTGAAATTTTTCATACTATTTTAAATAATTTACAGAAGTTGGTCAAATATTGCCCCATGTATCTGGGGTAAATCTTGGTCACTGGGGTAATTCCTGGTCAATGTTTTTATCATCATTTAATTCCTTTTTATTGTCATATTTAGTGATTTTAATTTTCACAAACCCTTTGAGAATTAACTGCAACCACACTGTTCACCACATTTTAGTTAATTGTGGTTCTTAATAAAGTAGAGTCACCCGTGCTAATTCCGGGTCACTGAGTTTCTGAGGTAATTCTTGATCATTTTCACTTTTGTTATAAAAATAACAATTTATGAAACTGTAAAAAATCTCAAAGATACTTTGAATCCTTTGCTTTGAAATATATGCCTTAATTATTCATTTAGTTGAAATTAAATATTTAAAAAAATTTATGTTCAAAACTGCTACTCGAATTTCTGCAAAATATCGATCTTGATTGTTACACATTTTACAACAGATGATTGTCATTCTATTCTTGCAGTTTTAATTATTTTATTTCAACTAATCACATATCGCAGTCTTTTAAAAAAGATTATAAAATTTTCTTCTACTATATTAAACACTTTTAAAAGCAGAAAACAGTAAGTGCTCAGAGAATAAGACATACTCTATGACTGAACAATGTAAGTAGAAATAATATCTCATTGCAAAATGCCAAAATGGTGCATAAAAATATACATAATGCAATAGAGGAACCTAATTATTATGCTGTGTATTATATTAAAGGTCTGTATTGAAACTTTCTTGAAAAGGGAGCCGAAAATTTCAGTTGGCCTAGAAGCAAAATAAAATTGATAACAAACATTGTTATATTTTTTATGGACCAATAAATTTGCAAGTTATTAATAAATCCAATTCACAATGGATACTAATGAAGTAATAAATACTGCTTATAAATGTTGTAAAAACACATAAAAATTCTTTGGGTAATTAATGTTTTGTAAAATGTACAAGAGTCTTTTACGCATCAAATAACTTAGTATTTATGCCCAAAACAAAATCTATGCTTTATTATTCCACAATTATGAGATGAACAAAACTTTTATAAGGTTGATTCTACTTATTTTATAACTCAGTCATAAAAAAAATTAACTGTACTGCTTAATTTACATGAAAAAGGATGCTGACCAATAATTACCCCAGAAGTGACCAAGAATTACCCCATGTCTGGGGTAATTCTTGGTCGTTTAAAAATTATAATTATTTTAATTATAAGTGCATATATATTTAAGTAAGCATTTTATAATATAGCTATCAGAGGGGGCTTATTCCACAAAAAAATTGGGAACAATACCTTTAATAGTTTTTATAATAATTAGATGTTGATGCTTTTTGACCAGGAATTACCCCGGGTGACCCTAGATATATATTTTTTTCGAGATTCTTAATAATGTATTTTATTAAAAGAATGGTTTATAAAACTTTTTAGAACTCGGATATTGTTTTGAAAAAATATTTTATCTAAGGAGTTAAGAAAAATATGAAAATATGTAATTCATTTTTTTTTTACATGTGCCACCCATTTTATTTGGCTGATTTTTTTTATATACATAGTTTAAAAGGGAACCATTTAATAATAAAAAAATTAGAAAGGTGTTTTTTGAAATTCTTGAGAAAAAAATTTTTTTGTTAATTTTATAGAATATATCTAAAGTACTGTTAAAGTTCAAAATTCTTCAAAAATACATGTAATAATAATAAACAAATATTATAATTAAGCTATAATTTTGTTTCTAAAAACTTGTTTTAATGTTATTTAAATAAATTAAAGTATAAAATTCATATTATTTCTGTTTTAGAAAATTAATTTCCGCTATGTATTCAAGTAAATTTTTCCATTATACTAACTAAAAAACAACCAGTAAGTATAAACTGATTTATAAAGCTATATTCATTCAAACAATCTAAGCTTTGCATCTTCTTTAAAAAAATGTGGAAAGTATAAATTTATAGTTTAAATTTTGTTTTACCTATAGTCTTCGAAATGAAATAAAAATAAAGTAATAAAAACTTACATAATCACTGGTATATTGAGATTATTCAGAGCATAGATTATGATGAAAAAGATGTAAATATAAAGTTTATGCATCCCAACGGACCTTCCACTTCATTTTGCTGGCCAAATAATGATTATTGCAATGTGCCCTTCAACCATATATTATGTAGCATTGAATTCACTACTGCATCAGGACGGCCATATGCTCTTTCAAAAGAATCTACTGAAACAATCAATCTTAAGTGGAGCATTTATAAAAAGCAATATCTAGGGAAATAATATGTTGAATTTGTATTTCCATTTAAATTTATCATAAACACCTTTAACAATTCAATTATAAAAAAGTGCAAATCTGGCACAGAAATAAATCTTATATTTGAAATTGGTTAAAACTTGGAACAAATCTCAAATTCCCAGTGCCGCCATCTTGGAATTTTTCTTGGCATGAAAACCCCTTTTCCGCCAAGTAGTAAATGTCGCCAAGCACCGGTTTATACTCATGTTAGGCTTAACGAAAATAAAATGTAAATAATAAACAAAACTCGTTAAAGTGGCAATCACTAAACGTCGTATGAGCGATACGCGCTCATTAACAAAAAAAAAAAACAAAAAAAAACGATACAGCAGTTCTCACTGTGTAGCAATCTCAAAATTCAGCAGTTCTCACTGTATAGCAATCTCAAAATGTACAAAACTCATAAGGCAACAAAATATACATAAAATTATCAACATACCTTAACAGACATCTGCTTTCTTGAAAGCTCAAGCATGAAATACCTGCTAGTATCACTGTCATTTTCCAAAATAGGCTTATGAATACGCACTGTAAACAAACCTCCTTTATTTGTCAAAATTTCCTCATATTTAATTACTTCAGCAAGGGCGTTTAAATGGACTATAAAACCCATATTCAATCAAATGCATCCAATAAATTTAACATAAAAATGATTGGCAGAAACATACAACACAATTTCATAAGCAAAAACGCCCTTCTCGCATACTCGCAACACAATCTCAAATGAAAAATGGGGTTGCCAGAACACGTCACGCCCGAACACACACGTCACACAGGGTTCCACATATCGATAAAGATCGCCAAGAAATCTCAAAACATCCAAGATGGCGGCCATCTCGGAATATACCGCATCTAAGCCAAAATATATAATTTTTATGATTTTATTATAGGATATGTAACCTAGAATTATGTAACATATTGTTAAATTATACAAAATTTATCAAAATAAATCTTTATTCATTTGCTTTTTTAATAATTTCATTATTTTTACCTTGAATTGCTACTAATTCTACTTAATTTATTTATAATAATTTTATTTCTGTTTATGAAGTTAAAAGACTTGATGTTAGTTTTATAAGTCAATCCTCTTATAATATCATATATTAATAATTGAAACTATTTTGACAAAAACTGCCAAGATGTCCACCCCCCCCCCCCCCACAAAAAAAAATAAAAATTTAAATCTAGGATTAGTTAGAAAAATATGGCACTTATGTTTATTTTGACAGGATATTGAAAAATCTGTCTTAAATATGTATCTCATGAATCTTTGGAATGTATGGGGATGGGCTACCACTATTTTATCAATAATGGAATGTACGAGTTGATTGAATATTAATAAAGTTTATCAGTCTCCAGATCATCTTTATGCTAGATTATTTCTTTATATGTTTGTGTCTTCAAAATACACGAAAAAAAAAAAAAAAAAACTAATTTTTTTTTTTTTTTTTTTTTTTTTTTTTTTCCACAAGTTTTTCAAAAAACACCTCTTTAAATTTTATTTTCTTTCTTTTTTTTTTTTTTGAGAAAAGATTGACTAATAAAAAGCTCATAAAAAATATTTAACAAAATAAAATGGGTGGTATATCTAAAAAAATATATATATTTTTAATTCATACATGAAATGTCAATTTTATATGGATATTTAAAAAATCTCAAAGAAAATTTTTTTTCTCAAGTTTTTCAAAAAACACCTCTTTAATTTTTTTATTGAGAAAAGATTGACTAATAAAGAGATCATAGAAAAATATTTAGCAAAATAAAATGGGTGGCATATCTAAAAATATTTTTGTGAAATTCATATATGAAATGCCAATTTTATATGGGTATTCAAAAGTTCAAAAATTAAAAAAAAAATATTTGTTGTAAAAAGAAAATAAAAATTGGTATTACTTTATGAAATTAATAATATAAAGAAAGTTCCGCCAAAAATTTTAACCTTTTTAATTATTTGGTAAAGAGTTATGAAGTTTTTTGTAGAACCATACAGAAAATCAACACTTTAAAAATGTCTATAGAAAAAGAAAAGTGTCGCATGTTCAGATGCTTATAATTTGAAATATTTTAATTGGATTCAATAAAAATTTCACGTGGTAGCATCTTATACATGTATGTTTTCATGTACCAAGTTTCGTCAAAATCTGAGATGGTGGGTGACATTTCGTAAAATTGCTGGATGATTTGACATGGAATGACCCCCTTGGGAATCTCAAAATATCATTTCAATTCATCCTTTTAATGCTTTCGACAGAAATAGTTTGCCTCCTGCTGCATTTCAACAACTATTTGCTGCTCACAAGTCACATTTCAACAACTATATTGATATATATACAGATGGGTCAAAAAGTGGAGATTATGTTGGCTGCGGCATCATTTGTGAAAATAGTACTATTAGTTATCGCTTACACTCCTCTGTCTCTGTGTTTACTGCAGAATTAATTGCAATTGAAAAAGCTATGTTATTCATTCCACATAATCATCATACATCTTATATCATCTATACAGATTCTAAAAGTTCCATAGATACTATCAAATCAGCTATACACCATCCACTTATCTCTTCCATTCTGAATCTCGTTAAGGAACTTACCAGGTGTGGTTATAATATCCTTTTTTGTTGGGTGCCCGGGCACATGGGTATTCCAGGTAATGAGAAAGCAGACAAAGCAGCAAAACAAGCTCTCAATACATTATACCACCAGATTCCTTTTGCAGATGTTAAACATATTATCAAAAGTTATATTTATAATAAATGGCAAGAACGTTGGGACACTGAAATAAACAACAAATTACATCATATTAAACCTACATTAACTGTTTGGCCAACCAATTACTCAAGGAAAACTGATGTACTACTAACTCGTCTAAGAATAGGTCACTCCAGAATCACTCATAGACATCTCTTACTCTGTGCCCACATTGTCATTTTGACTTTCTTACCATCCATCATCTTTTAACTGACTGCTCGGCCCTCCGGCACTTGTACAGAATATATTTTAATTCATCTTCACCCACACTGGCAAACCTCATTGGGGATACACCTCATGGGGCACTCTTTATTTTTTTGAAACATGCAGGATTTTATTTCGAAATATAATTTTTTATCTCTATCATTGGCTTAACAATTCAGAATTTATGTTTCCACTATTTTGACATCTGCACTTTTTATTGATATACTTTTACTTTTATACCCTTACTTTTCTACTCTTGTTTGACTCCATCTGGATGGGATACCCCATCCAGATTGCTTTTATCATTGCTTTTTTATATTGACTTTTTGGTCTACTCGTTTTGGCGCAGCATGTCCCAATTGGGACCTTGCGCCATTAAACCCCATACAACCAACCAACCAAATCCAGAGTAGGGGAGACGGGGGGCACCTTTGAACTTTTTTTTTTAAATCCACATATTTCTTACTTGAATTATATTTATTGAATTTTAAATATTTCGTGAGAGAAAGAATGCAATTCTGCATTTATATAAAATAAAAAATTAGTTTTTCAGATAAATATGTTGTGAGGCTTTAAAAAGCTGAAAGTGTTCTGTTCAAACCTGCCACATGTAGGGATACCTTTGAACAAGCTAGGGGCCTCTTTGAACACATTAACAAAATATGAAAATATTGACAGTTTTTATTAAAATATGTGTATCTTTCCAAAATATAAAATAATAAGAGTAAATTACACAATTACATTTAACTGAAATTACTAATTTTTTATTATTTAACCAAATTTGTATCCATCAAAGCACATTATTGAGACAGAACTGAGGATCCCTCCAATTATGTTTAATTGCGGCTACTTTTTTTTTTTTTTTATAATATCCTTAAATTCCACTAAATTGATATCTGATGCCTCTGGAAAATATATCGTATGTTCTTTTTTACGAAGAAACCTGACATTAAGCAATTTAATCTGACCAACGTAATGCAGAGTTCTTTTTGCATGAAATTGAACTAAAATGAAATCATTTTATAGAAAATGGATAAAACCCTGTTTTATGAAATCCAGAAATAATGTTTACCATTGTAAATGAAACAGTATAGGGTTTGTTATACAAATCTGCTAATTCATGAATTATTGTTGTGTGTCCTGAATTTGCCTGTAGTTGAAGCCCTGCATCAGTACAACTTTCATATTAAGTATAATAATAACAATTAATCTCTTAATTTTCATAAAAAAAAAAAAAAAAATCAACAATAATAATATTTAGATACATCTACAACTCTTTACTTCATAGTTTTAACTGTTCAATGGTGTCCCAACTTTTCCATTCAATGGTGCCCCATCACACGGAGTTTAGCATTACAACTATTTACTCAATTAGGTTTGAGAATTTTAATAAAACAAACCTTATAAGTTAAAGTTATCCTTGTTTATGTATTAAATACTAAATTATAATTTTAGGGATACAAGATTATCAACAAAAAGCTTACAACTTTATTTTGTTAAGTTTAGATTCAAGAAAGCAAAATATACATATCTTGCTTAGACAGTAGTGTGCATGCAAAATAGTAAAGCTTTGTATTCTTGTTACATTAAAGCAGTAGTACTGTGCTCAGGGTTCTCGTTTGGCACCAAATCACGACAAAATGTTGCATTTGGCAAGTAAACAGATGATTAGACTCGCCAAATTGCGAGTGCTCAATTTTTGCTCATCTTTTGTGTGTGTGTGTATGTTTGTTTTAGTACAGGCGACACTCTTATTTACATTACTGAACAATTGATGTCACTTATGTTCAATGGTATCGTACAATTTACAGTAGTTTTAGAGATACTAACCCGGCACACTGATTCAATTTAGCTTCATCGAAAGCCAGAGTAAGCAAAAATGTCAATTTCAGTGTGTTTTAATGTGTTCAATAGGCAACAGTACTGTTTTGAAATAGCCTTTGAAGTATGGGCTTCAATGAAAAGCCGAAGAATTCTAGAAAAATAAAGTTTTTGACACATTTTGTTGTTTATATTTAAAATTTTTCAGAATTCATTGAATGTAATGTATTGAAATCCTGAGTTAACTGGGATTGGAAGTTTTATTTCATAGCATTTTATTGAATTACATCAGATTTTAAATTTTTTTCTTGATTGTGCAATACATTTTTAGAATAAAGTTATTTTTTAGTTGTTTGTAGCGGATAATTAAATTCAGATGAATAACTGATCTATAAACAGTTTAAAAAATTTAGGTTATTTTAGAACATATCGAAAAAAAAGGGGGGATACGTTAAGGGGTTAAAGATCTAACTTTCATTGTTTCACAACAAATTTATTTTGCTAATTTTTTTTTTTTCATTTGGCGAATGCTTTTTACTTCTGATTAGCCAAATTGCTAACGTTCATAAAAAGTCAGCGAGAACCCTGACTGTACTGCTGTATATATTTATAAAATATAATTTATTTAAAGGAAAATATTTACAGTGTTCAAAGGTGCCCCCAGTTCAAACATACCCCCCTCCCCCCTACTGTAGAAATATTTTAGACGGGTTTTTCTTCTGTCATAGCATGTGTAATTTTACTGTATTCTTTTCACGACCCTAGAAATTTTCCTGTTTAACTGAAAATTCCATTATACACGGGTTTAGATTTGCAGTTTTATTATAATATATTTAATAAAGTCATCTTTAATCATATTTACAAAAAAGTTATGTAACTAGAGCTTTTAAGCTTTAAAAAGTTTAATTCATAAAAATTTAAGCGATAAAAATTGATTCAAATCATATTATATCAGGGTTGTAAATATTGTTACATTTGTTCTCAACAACAGCTGTTTACAAATTATACCCAATAAATTGTTATACTATTTTCTGTTAGCTAATTAAGGGGATTCAATACCTCAAATTTAAATAAATCATTATCGTTATCAATTTTTTAAAATTACCAATTTAAACCAATTTACCATTTTAAATTACCAAATTTATCATCTAAAGAAAGGTAAAATAAGAACATAGAATGAAATTTTTGTTTTAAATTTTGGGTTCTACTTGGTTATCCCGTCGGCCAAAAAACTATCGCCAACCAAACTATAAGATTAAATACCAATAATCATTGATTGTAAATGTCACAATCTCTTGACATTAAACACTATAGGTACACATGTTTGTTACGTCATTAAGTGATTTTTAATTCGACTTTTTGTTTGTATTTCAATTAATGTTTTACTAATTTATTTGTTCTTTCGTTAATTAAAATAAAAATTATGTCAATTTGTATAATTTGGCAAAATTGGTCGACATCGACAAGATCACCAAGTAGTACCAAATTTTGAAATATTGCATTGAATAACTGGATGCTTAATAATCCATGCCAAACCATCACTTATTATCAATTATCATGTCCCTAGTATTGTAAATGAAGCTTTTACGCTTTCCATGATGCCAAAGAATATTCTAGCTGGATTTTCAAAAAGTGGAACTTTTCCTTTCAATGCAAATAATTTTGCAGAAACCGACTTCCTCTCCTCTTATGTATCAGATCGTCTAGAACCAGCAACAACAAGTGAAGTTAATATTTTAAAGCTTTCAACGAATGACATAAGTTTGACACAACCATACAGGCACATAGCTCTGCTGCATCGTTCTCTATACCGATTACACCGGAGTCAGTCAGGCCATTTCCAAAAGCTCACTCTCAAAAATCTGATACCAAACGAGGAAGGAAAAAGGGAACAACAAGAATTTTAATAAAAACTCCTGAAAGAGTAGTGGATGATACTAAAATAACATAGAAAAAAAATCTCAAAAATGCCTAAATTAATATTTAAAAAAAAGAAGCGTATTTCTTTTTCAGAAAGTTCTGAAAGTAATTTTGCAGTAAGTAATTCTTCAAGTAATGTAGACTTTCCAGAAAGAATTGATGTCGAAAAAAATGTTCTTTTAGAGGAAATATCTCAAAATGATTTTGTGTTAGTAAAATTTTAAAGAAAACGTTCTATATCGTGGCACATGTTATTGAAATAAATCGTGGAATTAAAGAACTTTTTTTTGGGTTACTTTACAAAAAGCTGTGATTCTCAAAAGTTTGTCTACCCCGGAAAAGAAGAAAAATACTGGACTGAAATGAAAGACATTGTAATGAAGTTGTCTCAGCCTACAATAAATAAAAAAAACTATTTGTTCATCAACTTTAATATCTTTCCATTTTAATTTTTCAGACTTTAATATGCAGTAATTAATACTATACTGTTTATGTACATTATATTTTCAACTAAAATGTGTGAAATAGTTTGCAATTCTCCTTTTTGTGTTGATTGTGGTATGTCCCATAAGACCCATAGGATGTCCCACTAGACCCCGACCTTGAGGACAAATACAATAGTGTGCAAAAGTCATTATATTTAAAAAAGAACGAGAGCTATCTCTTCTAATTATTATTATTTTAAAGCCTGTACTTTCCTTTTTATGCCTAAGAAAAAAAAAAAATCAGAAATTTGTTAATTTCACTTTAGAATTGCTTAAAAATTTGAAATTGTCTCATTAGCCCCCACTCTCCCCTATACACTGATTATATTTTACTTTTATTTATGTTGCTTAAAAATTTAATATGTTTTCAATTGATAGTCTTAAATATTAAAAAATTGATTTTCTTAATGACAGTAATTTCCAAGAAAAATAATTTAATTGCTATCATATACATAAAAGTAAAATAAAATATCAATGTTATCACACATTTTTTTTTTTTAAACTGTTTTCACATATTAGTACAATTTAAATTTTATTCTTAAATCTCTTACAAGCAATGTAGTCTTCAGTTATTAAAAGAAAAATAAATAAAAAATAGCAGTATTATCAATATTTTCACATGCTTGAACATGAACATTTTAAAGCTAATGAAATTTGTAGGCAGGGTTGGTAAAAAACCCAGTTTTTTTCAAAAGATCCAAAAAACCCGGTTTATTTGGTTTAAACCAGGTTTTTTTGAATAAGTTTTCCTATTATATATGCATTCATATTTATTGATAAAAATAAACATTGTTGGATATATAAGTAATATAACTTCATTTAAAAATAATTTAAATTAAATAATTACAATCAATAATGTAGAAAATTGAAATAATTTAATATTTAAACATTTTTAGTAAAAGCTGTCTTATGTTCCATGAATAAAATGCTCTACATAGAGAAACATTGATACCTTGAAAATCTCAATAAACAATCTTTTGATTACTAGTACTATAAATAAACATATGATGCAGTTTCATAAATAATATACTTTCCCATAGCTATTCCAAATAATTTCTTTGAAATATTTGCAATCTGAGATATCTGACTTTTCTGTTCGAACACTGCATGGACAATTATTATCTTTTATTGAAAGTAAAGCTTTTTATAAAGAATTCCTGAAATGATTTGAATTTAGCAGTAGAGTCTTTACACTTTTCAAGAAGTTATTGTGTATTGTCATTTGACACTTATCTGAAACTGCCAGGTAAAAAAAAAAAAAGTATCATAAATAACAGTAAAATAACAGAAATACCTATTTACCAACTTTTTAGACTAGTGATACTGAAAACATTTATCTTAAAATGGAAAGTAGATTTATAAAAGTTTTCAGCCACTAAAACATTTAAACAGCCATCAGACTTAGTACACAGGCTTTTTTTCTAAGCTATGTTATGATACGTATTACTTTTAAATGTCTAAACTAAAAATTAATAATATATCTTTTTAGGCATTTTTATGAGACTTTTTCTATTATGTCTCAAGTGAACTTTAATCTTGATTTTCCCCTATTTTTTGTCAGTTCTAAATAGTGGATTCGATTATGCAATAGACGATTTAAATATATCTTATTGTATGTTTTAGTTAAAAGTAAACAGGTGCTTCCCTAGCACCCAATTTTGTCACAGCAATGTCCTCTTATTCAACTTCATATCTTGGGTTTATTTTTTATTTTTAAGGCTGTTCTCAAATCCAAAAGGGCAACTTTATGGCATAAGTTTTAATGTATTTTTGTTCGGAAATGCATGAAACTAGCAGATGCTGTTGTTCAGAAACTATGTAATCAAACTGTGTTTTCCTTTTTTTTTTTGTTTTTTGCAAACGCAATAGATCTTTCAGAAAATGTTGTCAAAGTGGCCGTTTTGAATCGAATTTCTGCATGAAAGAATAACCACTCAAGGAAGGTTAAAAACATCTTTGTTACATGATCAAAATTGCTTACAACTCAATAGGTAATTTATCAAAAATGGAAAATACAGTTCGATTCCAAATAGCTTTCATAGTCAGGCCTTCCAGTTTTATATCTTTCTGTTAAAAAATGAATTTGTACATCTGTCAAAGCGTTTAGTGCTTGTTGAAATGAACAGTTGAGAACAGCCTTAAAAGATAATCTCCCCAACCAAGAAAATTTTCTTTAACAGCTTGACTGAAATCTTAAAGGCCATTTTATGTTATTAATTATAAATAATCTGCGTTTTCTCAAACGAAAATATTTTATTCAAAATATTGAATATTTTTAATCTATTTTATCTTTGCTAAATTCACTTGTTTTAAATTTTCTCTTTAGAGCTTCAAATATGTTCATCAACACATGCAATTTGCATTTTAGCTAAGCTCAAGCCTGCCATTTTGGCTATTTTTAAAAATAAAAGACTTAAAAAAAAGAAAGAAAACTAACTACTTGTTTCTTTCTTCCCAGCTAATTTTAGAAAAATTAGTCTACCATCTAGATTTAAAGCTTATAAGAAAAGTTTGATTGATTAAAAATGTTTGTCACTTTACAAATTTATTAATTCATCATTTTTCTAAAGCTTTGCTTGTAGCTTCTACATAACTTGGATTTTGCATTTTTCAATAATGTGTAAAATAAATGAAAACATTAGGTTTTAACCAACAAACATTAGGTTGGTTTAAATAAACAACCCTGTTTGTAGGTATTTTTAATCAGATATATCAAGAAATTGAATAGCATTTCTCTTTTTCGTATAAAGACGTAGTATAAGGTCTTTCAAAGTATGTTGTCACACATGTGATAGATATGGACTCAAGTAATTTAAAAATAAATTAAACAATTAAGATAATAAATAATTGGTCACTCAAACAAATTATTTATGCCATAATCACAAAACCAATATTTTAATTATTTTAGAAGATTTAAAATATTGAATTTCAGAAAGTTATCATTTTATTAAATCAGTGAGACAATTATGTGCTTATGCCTTATGGAGGGAAAATCTCTTTGATAGTAATAAAAAAATTCACCAGAAAAAGTTTTGGAGTATCTGTGCTTGTAATAATATTTCTTAAACCTTGTGAAACTATTTGAAATCTTACTTGCAGTGATACTAATATGACAAAAATGAAATTGCAGGTTGAAAGTGTGAAATATTTAAATTAAAATACCTTGAAATAAAAATAGATCTGTAGAACTGATATTGAGGCCCCTGATCTGTAGATTTACTAGTTAGAAATGCAATTAAAATGTATAGTGCTTATTTACGTGCAGTAATCTTTTCTTACAGCTGAATTATCAAACATGAGTCAGATAAGGATAATCTTTATGTGACTTAAAAAAAAAAAAAGGGGAGGGCTTGAGTTAAAGGGCAAAATTGGGAAATTTCATTAGTGGCAGTAGTATTAGTAGGTAGTAGTTACTAGTTTTAGAAGTGGCCACTTTTTTACTTAAGTACTAAACTGTAAACTTAAAAAAAAAAAAAATCTTTTAGTATTGATCTAAAATTGAATAGCCCAAATATATATGTTAATATAAACATATTCCAAACAGAAAAAAAAAATATAATCTTTAATTGAATACAAGAAAATATTATTCTCTCCTTGTAAGAAAGTGGCTGCTGGCAAACAATTTTTCAATAACCACTTTTTCTCATTTTGTGGCCAGCGGATAGTGCTAATTTTGTCTTTTAGCTTGAACCCCTTCCTTTCCTATGCCCATGAAAGATGATGTTTAGAACCAATTTTAGGGGCACAGAAATGACAGCTTGGTAGCAGGGCTTGCGGAGTCAGTGGGAAAAATGGGTGACTCAGACTCCGGGAATTTTAACAGGTCTGACTCCGACTCTTTCGCTCAAAAATAGACTTGACTCCAACAACACAGCCCTGTTTGTAAAATGGATGACTCTGACTCCAGGAATTTTAACAGATCTGACTCCGACTCTTTCGCTCAAAAATGGGCCAGACTCTGCAGCCCTGCTTGGTAGTCAACAAGCTGGTCAGGTCAACAGCCAGGCTTTGATTCAAGATGTATTGAATTTATGGAAAAAGTAAAATAAGCTATTCCATTTCAGACACGTATAATATCTGAAAATAGTGGTCTACGTTGCCAGTCATAAGCACAAATTCCAAATCCAAAAACAAATGAATGATTCTTTGATCGTTTCATTAAAAAAATATTGTTTAACATCCGATTCTGCTCTTAAAATATTTGTAAAAGCATATTAAAGCCTTTAAATATTTTGAAACGCATTTTCCACTTTTACATACCGACTTATCTTTTGTGAAAAAACGAAGTTAATTATTTTATATAAACAAGACAGCAGTTCCATGTATGAACCACACTTTATTTTAATGTTGTTTTGGAGCCATCTCTCAGCAATCAATATAAATGATGGAGCGTTTGACTGAAATTACCTTATAGTTTTTTATTTAAAAAAATACAGTACGTTATGATGTAATTCAAGATCATTTTTTAAATGTTTTCAATATGTAATTTTAAAATTTCATTCTGTATAAATAAAATGATTTTTTGGTACTTTTCGATTAGCCGGGTGCCAGTGTTATATATAGGGGAGAGGGGGGCACATGTGAACAATTTTTACATTTTTGACTATTTCTCAAAATGTTTATGAGCTATTTAACCAAAAGTTGATTTATAGGAATATTTAGAATCTGTTTGTTCTTTTAGTGAAACTTTTGGATGCATTTATCAAGAATTTCTAACTTATATCATCATTCTAAAAATTTTCGAAATTTGTTCACATGTGCCCCGGTGGAGGAGTAGTTGTGAACATAGCTGGGGCACATGTGAACACATGCATAAATAAGACAAAATAATTTTTTGTGAATAAAAACTATGATAAAAACTAATTAGATGCCCTTTTTCTAGTTGTGTGAATAAATCAATAAATGTTTCAACATAGATACAAGAAATTATTCGTAAAATTGTACACTAAAATGCTTGCTCCTTTTGAGTCACTTTTAATTGTTATCTAACTTCCAGTAAATTAAAACTGTGAAGCAATCCTAAAAACATTGAATTTATAGATCAATGTTTGACAAGGGTAATTAAATTAAAAAAAAAAAAAAAATGCATTCACAGACTTAAAAAATACACTTGTGAACTGTTCACATCTGCCACCATATGTTCTGTTCACAAGTGCCCCATGTACCAACTTCAGCCTAACTTATAAAAAAAAAGATATTTTGAATTGAAATAAGGAAACAAAACTTTTTGTAGACTTACCTAATTAATGCCACTATAGAATGCAATGCTGATATTCTTCTTTAAAAGTCTTGAATGAATTTTTACTTCGATAACTTAGAAGACTTTTTTACTTCACACCTTCTAAAACAAACAAATTACAACTACCAGAAATCAAAATGGCCTATTGTTCCGAAAATTCAGTCAAAAGATGGTACCAGTACTACCATCAATTGGTAATTTTTTTATTTCAAATTAACTGAGTGAAATATGTACTGTTCACATGTGCCCCCCTCTCCCCTACATACATATATGTATATACATACATTTGTTTTATATATACTAGTGGTGTACCGAGTAGTGCTTTGGCCGAGTACCGAGTACTCGGCCACTGACTACTCAGCCGAATACCGAGTAGTTGTGTAATAAGGAAAAAAAAACGCTGATGTGCACATAATGTGAGCTTAGGTGTACATATGTGTGTACATATATATATATATATATACCTGTGTGTACATATATATAATATACATATATGGTATATATAACTAATTAAATTTGAAATTTATTTGTGCACCTTTTAAAGACAATTTTTGATAATTCAAATCAGTAGTATTAAAACAGTAGCAAAAAAAGAAGAATTGACACATAACAAGTACAATTATTAACCAATATAAAATTAAAACATTCTTCAACCCTCCAATTTATTCCGATACCTGAAATCTGTCTATCAAAAATAAAAATGTTTATTGGTTACTGTAACAATTCATTGAATAATGCAAAACATTTCATATTTATTTTGTAACTGTACCTTATTTTCTTTTGATTAGAAATAAAAAAGAGAAAATAAAAAGAGAGGTACAAAAAGCGTTACAGGCTTTCTTAACAGAAGACTTATGTAAAACTGACACTCCATTTGCATGGGGGGGGGGGGGGACTTTTCCGATTATGTGCAACCTTGCAAAAAAATTCTTATGTGTACCTTCAACCACTGTTTATTCCGAACGTATATTTTCAGAGGCAGGCCAAATTTATAATAGTAAAAGAAATGCTCTGTCTACTGATAATGTAGAACGTTTGGTGTTTTTGCGCCATAATTTGAAATATAATAAATTTAATTATTAATTTTTTTATTACATTTATTGTATTTTCAGTTTCTTTATCCAAAATAATAGTCTTTTCTGTTTCCCTATATATTTAAAATGAACTTATTTTTATTTGTATAAATCAAATGTGAAACTAAATTTTAATCTAGAATTATTTTATGAGGGTTTTTGTTCTTAACTTTTTCTATATTTTGTAGACATATTGTTAAATACCGAGTAAATAGTTTTATGAATTATTGCATATATTATACATTGATATTTGAATAACTTTTTACAGATCAGTTTTAAATTCATATGCTTAAAAAATGAAATTCTTACAACTACTCGGTATTGGCCGAGTACTCGGCCAAAATTTCACCGAGTACCGAGTATTTACCGAGTACTCGGTACAGCTCTAATATATACACACATATATGTATATATACATATATAGGGGAGACTTGGGAGAGTTGATCCCTAGGGAGGCTTGATCCCTAGGTCTAAAACCAGAGAAAAAATGCAATTAAATCTTTGAAGCTGGAAACATTAATAAAGTGATTCCTTATCAATAGATCTAGCAACATAATTCCATTCAGTCATTTTTATTTTTGTTATAAGAAAGGAATCTCTGTTTTCTTACAATCAAACTTCTTTTTGAGCAGGTAGTTTGAGTTTCATATTTTTTGCTAAATATAACTAAATTACTTAATTTCATTGATATAATATACTAACATTCCTCACTGCTTAAATGTTGTTATTTAAATCCAATACAGTTTCTTTATTTTTGATTTAACATTTTTTCCCCACAAACATGCACATTAGGGACACTTGATCCCTGTTGTATGGGGAGACTTGATCCTGGGGATCAAGTGTCCCCAAACCAAAGTTAAGCTAAATTAATGTTAAATTTTATTAATCCCCAACTTCTCATTGTGACATTTAGATATTATCTGTATTAGCTAGAATATGGTTGCCTTGGTTTTAGATGGTTGACAAAGATAGAAAGTTAATATGTGGCTGCATGTGATGGTTAGCAAGCACCTGGTGGATGAATGCACATGTGAGGCATACGTCTAACTTAGCAAAATTTTTACAGCACTTCGTAAAGAATGTAAGATAATATAATCAAAACAGTAAAGTGTTAATCATAAAAAATAATCATGATAACTATGTAAGAATTTGAGTTTGAATTATGCCAAAGAAAATGTAATAATTTTGTTAAAAATATCACCGCACACTTCTCACAAATTGCAGCCTCTGGATCGTACTGTATATGGACCACTTAAAAGATATTTTAATGTGGCTGCTCAAGACTGGATGACTAATCTTCCTGCTCAAAGGACAAAAATTTATCAAATTGCTGAACTGATTGGAAATACCTATCCTAAAGCCATGGTGACAACTAACATAATAAATGGGTTTAAAATCACTGGAATATATCCCTTAAATAGGAATTTCTGAAGATGATTTTTTATCATCTTTCGTCTCAAATCAACCATTAACTCCAACAAGCAGTAAAAAAAAGTACTGTTAAACCAAACATAGTGACACCAGAAAACATACAAACCTTCCCTAAAGTTTCATTACCAAAAATGGGAAAATCTAAAGAAATGAAAAAAGGTTCTTCAAAAATTTTGACAAGCACACCAACTAAAAGACAGAATGAAGAAGAAATACAAGATCGTCACCTGAATAAAAAACAAAAATCAGAAAAAACTCATTTGATCTCAAGAAGAAAAGTAAAACACTAAAAATGAAAGACCCAAACCTTCAGAAAGTTATAAAAGCAGTTATAGTGTTTATGATTCAACCGACCCAGATCCACTTGATGAACATTCTGATGAAATCATTGAAGATTCAAAAAAATTGTCGATTGATGAAAATGACTTTGTAATTGTGCGATTTCTGGGAAAGAAGAAAATTAGTCATTTGTAGGAAAAATTTAAAAGAAGATTTTATCATCTTAATGTGAAATCAATTTTCTAAGAAAACGAGGACTTAATCGACCAATTTATTTATCCAGAAAATGTTGATAATAGTGTTGTGGACAATAATGACACTGTCCAAAAAGTACCAAAATCAACCATGCTTGGTGGAATCCTTCGAATTGCAATAATTTTAATATTTACATTTGATTTTTCTTTCAAACTTCGAAAATGTTTTTGGATCATTAATTGTGTTTTTCTCTCTTTTTACATGTTAGTCAACAATAAATTTGATTTCTACTACTTAATTTGAATTATTTCAATGCATCTGTTTAAAGGATCAAGTCTCCCTGCAACTGGGGAGACTTGATCCTTTTTTTATTTTTTTGGAAAACAATTTATTTTTATTTTAAAAATGGCTTTTCAAAAATAAAAAAAATACTACAACAAGAAAGACACATGGGCCTTTAATAATAACTGGAAACATTTTTTTAAAATTTAGTTTTTTCCAAAATAAAAATTAAAAACTGAAAAAGGGATCAAGTCTCCCCTATGTATATATAACACTGGTGCCCGGCTAACCGAAAAGTACCGATTTTTTTTTTTTTTTTTTTTTTTTTTTATATATATATATATATATATATATACCTTTTGATAGAATTTAAATTTTGTTTTATTAATTTTTTAAGAGGTTAACATTTATCCGTTTTTTAAGAATTTTCTTTGCATTATAAATAAAATGTTCTTTTTTTTCCAGGTGTAATGAAATGTAAGATGTTATCATGATTGCATTAGTATGAGGAAATTATTTTTTCACATTCTCTTATTAAATTACAATTTTGTTTTCACCCCAAGGTTATGTTCAAATTTTACAATGTTAAAAATCAAAATTTTATCTGCATTGATGTAATTAATATATGTAGTACATGGCATTGTATATTCATTTTTACATATTAATTGTATTTGATAAGAAATATAAATTTTATTTTCAATGCAAGCAAAATTTCAAATGGATATAGCTAAGCTCTTAAAAATTGATAAAATTAGATTAAAATTTTATGAAAGAAATAATAATAATAATTTTGATTTTGTCATTTTCTACAGTACAAACTCTTTAATAATAAAATCTTCATTCTGTTTGTTTGTATGAAGTCTTATGATAATGAAACGCAGATCAACATTCTTTTATTTTTGACGGGGGTGATATACTAGTCTAATATAATACAATAGTTCCTCGTTATATCACATGTGGTAGGAGACAAGATAACAGCATTATATACTAACCAAGGGTATTAAAATATAAGAAAATGTTTTGTGTTTGTCTCCAAAATGCTAATTTATATGAGTATTATAGTTTTCTTAATAAAACAAACAATACAAAATTCTAATTAAAATATATTCCTGTAGCACATTTTTCTGTGTCAATCTGCAGCAAAACAAAATTTATCTGCGACTCAACAATGTCTATTACCATAATAAATTATGGTAACCCATGAATTAAGCAAAATTTGCATTTACAAAGAAAATACCGTAAGACAGAATAAAATTAGAACTTTTTTTTTTTAAGTCCGGCATTTCTTTTTAAAATATTCAAAGTTTATTTTGCAAGGTCTGAAATAATCTGTAGTGCCCGCTGCTGATGCTGCATAGTTTCTGCTACTAGTAATATATGTAAATTTATTTAAAAGTGCGATATGGGTAGAACTTTCTATAGTTTTGGATGGATACATCAAAAAAGAGTTATTTAACAATGCACGCACGATATAGCAAGGGTGATACTGTGTATGTACATTTGTATATGGAAGCTATTTATCTATAACCTTAGATGGCACTTAATATGATCAACTTGGGATGATGTTTTTTTTTAAATAGAATTTATAACAGAATTTTCTTTCAACTGCATATTTTCCAAAACTGGTCTGATGGAAAAGATTACATAAAAAATAAATAAATAAATAAATGATCACACAAGTGGAGAATTAAATGTAGATGGTCAATTGGGCTGATTTCAATAACATTAAAGAATTGGATATACTACTATCATATATACAAACAGAAGCAATATATCTAACACATATAATCAGATGTATTTTTTTTTTTAATGCATGCATAATGAAATATAGTTCATCAGTTTTGTTTATATCATTTGGCAACAAATCTAATTTTCTAAAGTCCGAATTGCATCAACAATTCAACACCAATTAAAAAAATGTCAAGACCTCTATAATAAGGAAATACCAGATTTTCAAGCAAATAGGAATGAAAATATGAGTTTGTGACTGCATCAGGAGAATTTGTATATATAAAATTATTTGTTTATTTATTGAGTACCCTTAAGTAGGGCAAACAGCTGACAGATGCCAGCTGTAGCTGGTATTACTGGTAATTAGAGTATGACTCTGAAATTTTATCATGATCTATTAATTTAAGTGAATGTGAATATTTCAGTACAAAAGTCTCAAAGTCAAGTTCTTCATCTAAATTTGATTTTTTTTTCCTTATATTGATTCCTTATAACCCCACTAGCAGAAACAATGCAGCATGACAGTGAGTGCACTAACAGCTTAAAAAGAAATAACTAAAATTTACTTTCTTTCTAGGTTTAATGTATCTTTTTATTATATTTTCTTTGTAAATGGAAGTTTAGCTTATTTTATTTTAATTACTATTATTTCTTCTGGTAGTAGGCTTGGTCCAGCAATCTTGGATTGCATATAAATTTTGGCTTGCTGCTGATTGACCCAGAAAATTCTGCTACTGAGATCATACCAAATTATCAATGTTGTTTAAACAATAAATATTAAATTAACCTTAATTGTATATTTCTAGCATTGGAAATTAAAATATTTCAGTGTAGGAAATATTATATTGAAAGACTGCAAATTTATGTATCTTTCCCTATGTGGATTACAAATGTGAAAAGTTAAGGTTTCTTGTATTTGCATTATTAAATGTTTATTTTAATAAGTGCATATATTAAAGACTAAATGCTTAATTTTCATTACATGATTTTCCATTTACAAACCTTGCACCTGTTTCCAGCCAATATTTGATAAGTATTAAAAATCAGAGGTCTTATAAATGTTAATTATACATTTTTTTTTTTTAATTTCCATTAAATTCAATTTTACTGTTCACTGGTTTATTTAAAAATATATATATGAATTTGTTTTATCAATGAATTAGATACAATGAGAAATAGACTTGACAGTGCCCAGTATTTTGATGATACACCATTTGGTTATGCTCAGCTTCGAACTCCTGAAGAAGGTGCTGCTACAAATGGTCCTGAACAGTGGGATGTAAATTATCATGAAGCATCTATTTTTCTTGAAGTATGTATAAAGTAAATGTGTAAAATTGTTTCTTGTTGAAATAAAACCATTTTCATTGGAATATTTTGTGTAACATACAAAAAATCGTGTAAAAGAAAATTAAAAAGATAAACTTTACATAGATAATTAAATTATTGCTGTTATTTTAATATTATTATATCCAGAGGTAGATAAAAGTTCAAAATTTCTAGAATCCAACATGTCATGGAATAAGTGGAAATGGAAAATAGCTTACCCTGTTTTTATACAATTTCATACAAAGAATATTAAGCTGAAAATAGCGCAATACCTATAAATACCTAATAATAATAATATAAAATATATTTCACTACAAAATAATCAGGGATGTAGTGGAGGGTATACACTCTATACCTTCTGGATTTTTTTAAGGAACACCGTATAACCTTCTGTTTCTCAAGAAAGCTTTAGTGTATACCCTCTGTTTTTTTTTTACGACTACACCACTGAAAATAATACTAAGTAAAGCGGAATAGGATGGCTGTGATAAGTATGGTATACAAGCTATGCATTCTATGTTCTATATTTCTCAATTGCAGAGCCGTCCTTAGGGGTGTGCGACAGGTGCGGCTGCACAGGGCCTCGCGCTTAGGGAGGCCTCGCACCCGAAAAAAAAGCCTTAATATTTATTATTCACTTTGTGCTGAGTAACGCAAAAACAAAAATTTTCATAATAAAATTTGTGTGTAAAAATGTTTGTTTATAAAAGGTGAAATATTTTGTCAATAAAATGTTCAGTGCAGGTTGAGGATACTCGACAAGAGAGTAGATTTTTTGTAGCTTATATATTCAATCTATAGGTATTGTTATACTTTAGCACAGACAGTAGCACCAGTCTGGACAGGTGCATGAACTGAATGTTACTTGTTAAGAGGTCGTTGCTTCTGATGTTTTTGACAAAGTACTCGCGATTATTTTAATGACTATTTGGAATGTAACAAAGCAGATTCTTGTGTAATCAAGTTTCTTTTTAAATTATACAAATATCGACGTTCCTGTCCTGACACTAGAGGTTTTCGCGGGCTCGGGCTTGGCTAGAGGCCCGTACCCGGCCCGGCAATATGAAGGCAAACTTTCAAACAGACTGGGTCGAGACGGCCAGACCCCGCAGAGCTCCTTTTTTTCCCCCTACTTTCTCCTATTTTTTAGGTATCATGCTTTTTTTTCCTGTTTTCTCCTATTTTTCGGCCGTAAAACAGCCTGCTCTAATTTCTACGTCCAACGATCTGTTGTCATTACGTCACAGGAGTGATTCGGTTCCGAAAATTTTAAAAAATCGGTCATCAGTCCGAAAATTTGTCGAATTTCGTGAAAAGGCCGCGGAAAAGACGCTAATTTCGTCATTCAAAGGATCGTGGGAAAGGTGCGGAAATCGTCAAATGGTCGCAGAAAAAACGAGAATTTTATTAAAGTTCTCGGAAAAAACGCGAATTTTGTCAGAGGATCATGGAAAAGACGTGATTTTCGTGAAAGGCCCGCTAAAAATAACTGAAATTACATCTAAAAGCAGCGGCTTTCGTGAAAATGCTGCGGAAAAAACTCTAATTTCGTCAAAGTGCTGCGGATAAACAAAAATTTCGTCAAAGGATCGTGAAAAAAGCGCATATAAAACTTGAATTTCATCTCTGCTCTCATATAAAACTTGAATTTCTTCAAACGACAGCTGGAAAAACGCGAATTTCGTTAAAGGATAGCGAGTTAAGTGCAAATTTTGTCAAAGGATCATGGGAAAAAATACGAATTTCGTCAAACAATTTCGGAAAAGGCGTGAATTTCGTCAAACGATCTGTGAAAAGACGCCAATTTCGTCAAAGGATTGCGGAAAAGGTGTGAAATTCGTCAGAAGGCCGCGAAAAAAACGCTAATTTCGTCAAAGGACCGCTGAAAAACCGAGAATTTTATCAAAAGTTCTTGGTAAAAACGAGAATTTTCTCAAAAGTTCTTGGAAAAAAAACGCAAATTTCTTCCAAGGATCGCGGAAAAAACGCGAATGTCGTCAAAGGATAGCGCATAAAGCGCGAATTTCGTCAAATGATAGCGTATAAAGCTTGAATTTCGTCAAAGGATCGCGGAAAAAAGCAAATTTCATCCAAGAATATCGGATAAAATGTGAATTTCTTCAAAAGATAGCAGAAGCACGAATTTCTTCAAAGGATCGCGAAAAAACGCAAATTTTGCGAAAGTATCGCGGAAAAAACGCGGATTTCGTTTAAAAAAATCTCGGGATAGACGCGAATTTCGTCAAACGATCTCGGAAAAGACGTAAATTTCGTCAGAAGGTCGCAGAAGAAACGTTAATTTCGTCAAAGAACGGCGAAAATACCAAGAATTTTATCAAAAGTTCTTGGTAAAAACGAGAATTTCTCAAAAGTTCTTGAAAAAAAACGCAAATTTCTTCCAAGGATCGCGGAAAAAACGCGAATGTCGTCAAAGGATAGCGTATAAAGCGCGAATTTCGTCAAATGATAGCGTATAATGCGTGAATTTCGTCAAAGGATCGCAGAAAAAAGCAAATTTCATCCAAGAATATCGGATAAAATGTGAATTTCTTCAAAAGATAGCAGAAGTACGAATTTCTTCAAAGGATCGCGAAAAAACGCAAATTTTGCGAAAGTATCGCGGAAAAAACGCGGATTTCGTTAAAAAAAAATCTCGGGATAGACGCGAATTTCGTCAAACGATCTCGGAAAAGACGTGAATTTCGTCAGAAGGTCGCGGAAGAAACGCTAATTTCGTCAAAGCACCACGGAAATACCGAGAATTTTATCAAAAGTTCTTGGTAAAAACAAGAATTTTGCCAGGATCACGGAAAAGACACGAATTTCGCGAAGGATCGCAAATTTCGGCCAAGGATCGCATAAAAATGCGAATGTCCGCAAAGGATAGCGTATAAACGTCGAAGGATCGCGGAAATAAGCAAATTTCATTCAAGGATCGCGAAAAAACGGGAATTTCTTCAACAATATCGTTAAAAAACGCAAATTTCGTCAAAGGATAGCGGGAAGAATACGAATTTCGTCGAACGATCTCGGATAGACAGGGGTGATTGTGTTCGGGTAATATACCTGAATTCAGGTATTTATTTCATTTCCAATACTGGAATTCCAGTTTTTTCTGATAGTTAAATTAATAAAATAACACTAAAATATCAGTTTCATGTGATTGTTAGACATAATTAAAAGTAATATATTTCCTAATGAGAGAAATGGACCTCCCTGCAATAAATTATATGTTCTCTCTCCATACGAAAATTTCTTCTCGTTAAAATTTCAGGTATTTTTTCATGAATTCACAATCACCTCTGCATAGAGGCGAATTTCGTCAAGCGATCTCGGAAAAGACGCTAATTTCGTCAGAAGGCCAAGGAAAAACGCTAATTTCGTTAAAGGATCGCGGAAAAGATGAGATTTTCGTCAAAGAACCGCAGAAAAAACGAAATTTTTATCAAAAGTTTTCGGAAAAAACGAAAATTTCATCAAAGGATAGCACACACTCTAAAAAAAACCCTGTTGATTTAACAGAAAAGTTCTGTCAGCTATGCTACCAGATAACCCCTGTAGTTTCTTCAGAGAAAATCTGTTAAAATTCACACAGATTTCTCTGTAGTTTCTTCAGAGAAAATCTGTTAAAATTCATACAGATTTCTCTGTAGTTTCTTCAGAGAAAATCTGTTAAAATTCATACAGATTTCTCTGTAGTTTCTTCAGAGAAAATCTGTTAAAATTCATACAGATTTCTCTGTAGTTTCTTCAGAGAAAATCTGTTAAAATTCATACAGATTTCTCTGTAGTTTCTTCAGAGAAAATCTGTTAAAATTCATACAGATTTCTCTGTAGTTTCTTCAGAGAAAATCTGTTAAATTCATACAGATTTCTCTGTAGTATAGACAGAGGAAATATGTTATCCAGTAGAGATTTTCTCTGTAGAATAGACAGGTAATATAGGCAGATAGGCAGTGCCTTCTTGGTAATATAGGCAGAGTAATCCTATTAAATTGATGTACTTTCTCTGTAGTTACGAATAGGGAATCCTGTTAAATTGATGTAGACTTTTTCTGTTGTAACTGAATTTCTCCATATCCAGAGGAAACTATAGTTTTACAGATTTTCTCTAGTGTGAAACAGAACTTAGAGTAATCCTATTAAACTGTTTCTTCAAACAAAACAAATTTAATTGTGTGTTATATCAGGCTAATTTGTTTAATAACTATTTTATCTTATTTTTCTGCATCTATAATAAAATTCTATAAGGGAAAAAAGTGATCATTTAGTGTAAATGAATAAACAATTTTATATTAGATTGTACATAATTTTTATCTGATGACCTTAGTTAAAATGGATTTGGCAGTACTTTTCTTATCAATAAGGATAATTAATTACATATTTATATATTAAATAAAAATATTTTGAGAGTGTGTTTAAATTAAAAGTTACCAAAAGTTTTAAGAATGTGTTACTAATTGTGAATTTGGGTGGGTACTTAATTACAAAAAGAACACATTTCGGTGTTTAGCGGTAATGAAATTTTACGAGTGTTCCACTTGATGACAGGATCGATACTCAGAACAGAACAAGACTAACTTAAATTAAAGAATTAAGCAATTAATTAAAAAAAAATTCTCTTAAGGTATACTCTAAAGCCCTGCACTGTAACTTTTTTTTTTTTTTTTTTTTTTTGCAAATTATGAAATGAATCCATTTCAAATCTTAAAGCATTGTAGTTGATACTTATGTTTAGTATGCGAATAAACACTGAATATGAATATATATGTATGCATATTGTTTCAAGATATTTTTAATTTGACTCATGGATTGGATACAAATAATCAACATTATTATTCGAGTAAAAGTTACAAAATTAATTAAATCAAAATTTTAAACCATTTATTACGGCGCAGTAGTTGAAAGCATTCACATTTGAAAGATTTGTTATTTATGTATGAAAAAGAGAGATTATGACATGATAAAAGGTTTAAGGAGTGTTTTGCTTCATCTTTGATTTCAGCTTTTATTGTATTGCAATTATAAGAAATAATTTAAATTTGCAATATCACTCCTGAATATACCTGCATTTTTATACCATTATTGATTCTACCTATTTGAATTCTAAATGAGATACATGTTCAAAGCTCTCTCAAGAGTTTAATAAAAACAGTGCACTTAAAATTCCAGCCAAAAATAAGTAATTTAATATTTATTGGCTAGTTTTGAACATCAACAGATATGCAAAGTTTATTCCAGCTTGATAACTGTGAAGTAAAATGTCTATTAAATCTTCATAGTAAGGGAGGGGGGGAGGGTATCTAATAGCGTTGAATTTAGGCAGTGGCATTCCCCAGATTTGAGATTTTATGACTTTTAAAGGCCAAGAGTGCAATTTCCCTCGACAAATTCCTAAAATACCCCCCCCCCCCCCCCCCCCCCCGAGTTGCAGAAATCTATCCCAGAGAGAAATGTCTAAATTCAACACAAGAATCTAAACAATAATGAATGTGAGTTTAGTGTAAAATAGATTTATAATGGGACAATTTAATTGAAATCATGAACGAAAAAAAAAAAAAAAGACTCAAATATTAAAAATAAAATGCAATAATTCTATTAGAAACAGTGATAAATTTGACTAGACCTTAATCAGGAGAATTTTTAGAAGATTTTTATGACAAAATTTATGCAATTTCAAAAATACTTGATTACCACTACTACAATGCATTGTCATACAATTTTTTTTCTTCTGTAAAACTAATAAACCGAGATGCGGCAGTACAGACAAAGTTTTTTTAAATGCAATAATTATGATTGCTGTCTCATAAACACCTTGCCAGAATAGGAATTACTCCATTTAAAAAATAGGCTCAAAATATCAACTTTGATGGCATTTTTAGATCTTTTGTTGTCATAAATAATGCCATTTGATTTCTTAGTTTTTAAATAGAATACCTGTTTATTGTGTGTATCTAAGAATGACTGTACTAGAAAGCAGCCAGTTTGGATTTCAGAATAGAATTATTAATGATTAAGTTCTCATATTTTCAATAATTGTATTGATTTTACAGTAAACTTTCTGTTGATCCCAACTTTTATTAATGCATCTTAAAATGTCTTAGTATTACATTCATTTAAATGTCTTTATATTGTATAAGGCAGCACATTTCTATGATGAATGCTAACTATAATCAAAGTAATATGTAATTTTAACAATTACCCATGCCAAAAAATACAAAACTATTCTAATTCAAAACAACATAATTGTAATATCATCATGAATAAGTTAAATCAGGATAACATATATTAAAGGAGTAATGCCCTTCAATCAGTGATCTAAGTAGCCATTAATTATAATTAGGACCTTAGAAATTATGTAAACAATTCATAACTATTTTTGGATAATTTTTTTAAGCTTAAAAATACTCTGTGGTTACATAAAACAAAAATTATTATTTGAAAGTAATAACGGAATTTTTGCATAATTTATGAGGACCTAATTAAAATCTAATCTGCTCAATGATACAGAACTTCAAATCTGTTACTGGATATTGCAATGTGAATAATGTTGCAAATATATGACAAATACTGCTAGGATCAGATTATTAACAATAGACAAGATCTGAAGCAATTATTTGAAAGTAATCAAATTTATAAATCCAGTACAGGAGGGAAAAAAAAAATCAATTTTATCTCACTACACAGCTCATTTTTTATTTTTATTTTTGAGGGTGGGAAGCTATATTTTGCTTAGTCTCAGAATTCTAGAATTTTACTAAACTTTATTTTTCTACTTTTTTTTTTCCTCCTCTCTTTCTCCGCATATCTCTCCTATACTTCATGTATTTTCAAAGTAACTAAGCACTAAAAGATATAAAGTTAATTGAAATGATCAATTTATTTACATATAAATCAATTTATTTACACTCTAAATGATGGATATCATCAACACCTAGGTCAATTAAAACCATTAAGAGGCTTTCTAAAAGCTCATCAGTTATGGCTGGTAAAATTGTTTTAATTGAGGATTTTACTTCTTCCATTCTAAATGAAAATACACAACTTCATTAAAATTTACTATGAGTTCGTAAAAAAAGGCCAAACACAGATTGGAAAGAATGAAGTCCCAATCTAGAAAAAGAAAAATGGACCAAGTACAGTCTTTACAAAACTCTAAAATGTTGTGTCTTACCACAACAAAACTCAAGATATAAAAAAAAAAGGAAATTAACTATTACAACTTACAAGGATAACCCTTAAATTAATTTTACCAATCAGTGAAATAAACTAGTAATGAAGTATTAAATGAATGTATGTGAACTAGTAATGAATTATAAAATATATTCCCGAACCATGCACTTCGCATGATTCCTTGAATTCCCTTACCAATTAGATTAAATGTTCCCGAACCATGCACTTCGCATGATTCCTTAAATTCCCTTCACTAATAAAGTTAATCTCTTAAAAGTTTACTCATTCTACAGAATTTCATTAAATTGCTGGCTAAGATCAGACACAGTCAAATTTAAACAAAAACAAGGCTGATTAATTCAAAATCTACATATTAACATTACTAACAAAAAGGCAAGAATAATCAATTTCAATTCAAATCAGTCATATTAATAATTAAATATTTGACTGTCTCTGATAGATTCTGAAATTGAAAATTAAAATCTCTTAAGTGAAAAAATAGGCACTGCAGGAAATTATTGTTTACACTCCAAAAAATTATTATTTGTATTTCAGTAACTGTAATTATTATTTAAATACATTTTGAAATTAAACATTCTAAAATTATCGTACACAATAAAATTAATTTCAAAATTCACAATTGACAAAAGAAAGGTGCGCAACTTCCATTTGAGAAGTGTCAATAATTCAACCATCATTCCAACCAACCCATTGTTACAATACATAAAAACAAAACAAGCTATTTCTATTAATTGAAATTCAGATTTGGTAGACAGTATGCAATTTTTTACCATTAGTCAAAACAAAAATTCTGTGCCATTAACTTAATAATGATAGAATTTTATAATATTTAACTAATTACTCACTACTGACATAACCCTAAAATGTAAAACAGATCGCTACTTTAGTAAACAAAACTAAGATTGCGATTTTGTAACAAATTGGCCCCATAATTAAAATTAATTTTTTAAATATTGTTTTTAGTTTAAGTTAATTTAAAATTTAGATATTCGTGACTTAACAAAATATAGTATAGCTATTCAGAACATAACCTTGTGCACGCTACTGTTCAAATAAAAAATGAAATATAAGGAAAAATAAATACGCATGTAAAGTAAGAAAAATTATAAAGTCATTTTTATTCACAGGTAATATTTCTTTATTTACACTATAAGATCAAAGACACCCTCATGTTAAAATTTCAGAACTGAGTGAACCAAACAACATTGCTGCAAGAAATCACACTAAACAAAAAACAGTTAATTTCACAAAATTTCAACATGCATACAATATAAACGAAACAATATTTAAAAAACAAAAAAGGTAACTTTTCCAGCATAGGCACCTTAGCGAGAAAAGAATTTGGCAACCTATTCACTGTTTAATATACACAAGTACTTCAATATTTATAAAATTTATTTAATATGAAAAAGCCATTTATCCATGTTTTTATATAAACACAGGTAAATTGTACATAAAAAGTAAAAATAACATTTTATCTTACATACAACCAGTAGCAGAAAGTTATGGTTGTGTCTGCAACAGCAATTTAGTGAAATAAAAATTGACTACGGGAGTAGCATGTTTCAGTTTTCTTACTCATAATTATTATAAAATTACAGCTATATTTTAATTCAATTATAATCCAACCTAAATAAGTAAATAACAAAACTAATATTTTATGAAAAACTAGATAATTAATGTAAAGTGATTCTGTAAGTTTGAAGTTAAGCCTAAATCTATTAAAAAATGATATTGACACTTTTTTTTCCCATACGAACAGCCAGATTTGTATATTATACACGCATGCCATACACTGAAAATTTTCCGCAAAATTCAGAACTTCGCGGAAGAAATTTTAGAAAAAAAAAAACAAACACAAATTTTGTATTTAACATTTTTAAAAAAAATACCAAAAAATTAAAAATATTCCATAATTTTATGTATAATTTATTTATTGTTCACGCACAATTAAAAGCAGGGGTGATTCTGTTCCAAATTTTCTGAAAATTTAAAAAATTCATCAGTCGGAAAATTCAGACACAAAAAATTGTCAATTGTGACAAATGGTCGCCATGAACAACCAATGTCGTCAATAGTTCGCAGAAAAAATCTGAAATTTCCTCCAAGAATCACTGAGAAAACGGGAATTTCGTCAAATGATCGCGGAAAAAATGCTAACTTCGTCAAATGAACTCGCATAAAAAATGCGAACTTTGTCAAATGATCACGTAAAAAATGCTCATTTTGTCAAACGATCATGTAAAAAAAGTGAACTTTGTCAAATGATCGCGTAAAAAACACGATTTCAACAAAGTGTCGCGTAAGAACGCGAATTTCATTAAAGGGTCGCGGAAAAAACTAATTTCTTGAACTGATCGCGGAAAAATGCGAATGTCGTTAAAGCATCGCAGAGGAAATGGAAATATTTTTAAAGGGTTGCGGCTGCGGAAAAATGCAAATTTCGACAAAGGATCGCGGGAAAAAAAGTGAATTTCGGCAAAGAATCGCAAAAAAAATGCCAATTTCGTCAAAAGGCAGCGAAAAAATGCAAATTTCGACATATGAACGTGTAAAAACAAATTTCGACATAAGACCGCATAAAAATGTGAATTTCATTAAAGGTTGCGGAAAAATCTCAAACTTCGTGAACTTGATCGCGGGAAAATGAGAATTTCGTCAAAGCATCGCGGAGGAAACGCATATATTGTCAAAACCGTGAATTTTTTCAAAGGGTCGCGGCTGCAAAAAAAAAAAAAAAAAAAAAGTTTCTACAAAGGATCGCAAAATTCATCAAAGAATCGCAAAAATAACAGGAATTTCGTCAAAGAGACGCGGAGAAAACGGGAATTTCGTCAAATGATTGCGAAAAAAGGGCAAACTACGTCAGCAGATGATTGCATAAAAAACACGAATTTCAATAAAGGATCACGTAAAAAAAAGGCGAATTTCATTAAAGCGTGATGTTAAAAATGCAAATTTTATTAAAGGGTTGCGGAAAAAACTAATTTCATCAAAGGACTGCGAAAAAACACAAATTTCGGCAATGACATGCGAAAAAAAAAAAAAAAAAAAACATGAATTTCGTCAAATGATTGCGGGCAAAATGCGAATTGTCACAGAAAAATCGCAAATTTCTTCGAAGTGTAACAGAAAAAAACGCGAATTTCATCTAAGGATCGCGAAAAAATGCGAATATTGTCAAAAAGCAGTGGAAAAATACACCGCAAGTTTCCCAAAAGGATCGCAGAAGAAACGCAAATTTCGTCGAAGGGTCAAGGAATAAATGCAAATTTCGACAAAAGACCAAAAAAAAAAAAAAAAAAACGTGAATTTAGTCAAAGAATCTCAAATAACAACAACAAAAAAAACCCGTGAATTTCGTCAAAGGGTCGCGAAAAAACCACAGTGGTCTCTTTGGAAAACAGCACACTATACAAACATCTATGTTTATTATTTACAGTTTTTAATCTGAAATAATATACTAAACTTACTTTTGAAAAATCAGGTTAATAACCCGAACCCAACTTGAAGGAATCTAGACTCAGCCTCAAATCTACCCAAATCAAAAACTCGATGGGCAACAAAAGTACTTGGCGCCGGGAGGCAGGGCCGAAACTAGCCTTTTTTGCACCCAGGGCAAACATGGATTTTGGCACCCACCCCCTCTTCCGCAAAGTATATTTATAAAGAGAATTTTACTAATTTTCGACAGCCGACTTATTTTAAAATTTAAAATATGTAATACTGTACTACGTAATGCACAGTGGCGAATCAAGGGGGGGGGTGTTATGACCCCCCTCTGAGCATCAACAAAAGTATTCTAAAGATCATTTTTAAAATGAAATATACAGTAGAGTACTGATTGTCCGAGTCCTGCTTAACAGAGTTATTTTCTTCTGATGGACTGATGACTTCCATTACTATGAAACAGTCATTATAAATGAAGTGTTATGTGAAGATGAAGGAACAGTCGTAAAAAGTTAGAGCTCTGATTTTCTGGTCAGAATGGGGAGGAAAAATGGCCATAATTTTTTTTTTGAAAAAAAAAATTAATGCAATTTTTTTTCTGAATTTTTTTTTTTTTTTTGGCAATTAAAAAAAAAATTATGGCAATTTTTTTCCCCCATTCTGACGCGATAATCCGAGTTCTAACTTTTTACGGCTGCTCTTTCATCTTCCCCTAACTCTTCATTTATAACGACTGTTTCATAATAATGGAAGTCATCAGTCCATCAGAAGAAACTGATCTATTCCAAAGGTATAATCCTTCATTTGGCGCCCGAGGCACATGCCTTCTCTGCCCCCCTTTAGTTTCGGCCCTGCCACCAGGAGGGAATTTCCTCCCTCTCCAATAACCTTTCAGAAAATTTGCTTTGAATTTCAGAATTTTTTTAAACTCAGAATCACCCCTGCCTTCTTATCATGGATTTTTAGTTTAATTTTTTTTAACCAAAATAATTATTCTTTAATTAATATTAATTAATTTTTTATTTAAATGGAAATTATTTTAAACTACTGTTTTTAATTCATATCATCAAAATAAAATAAGCAATTCTATTAAACATTAAAAATTAATTTGCAGAAAGTTTTTGACCCAATATTTGTGTGCGCAGAAAGTTTTTGGTTTTATACAAGTCTGCGCGAACAACTAAATATTTCGTGATTTTTTTTTCCTGTAACCGAATGACAAATTTCACGATTTTTTTTTTTTTTCATGAAACCACTGGGCAAATTTCAGGTTTACTTCTACAACCGACTAATTTGAAGATTTTTTTTTTTTTTCCTCTCTGAGGAAATGTAGACAAATCTCACGTATTTTTCTCATGGCCGACTAACGAATTTTTCCAGCAACCGGCATAGCACAAAATTAGCACTCGCCACTCGTCGAGTAACACTTAAAATGTGGCAAACTTTATTGTTCTAACTCGCCAAACGCGATGGTTGAAGATGTATCAACGCCAGGGAGGAAAGGGGGGAAATTCGTTCGGAATTTATGACATCTAGATCAGGGACTCTCCCGAACGTAAGAAAACAAAGTAGTAAGGGCAATTCTGTTCCAAATTTTCTGAAAAAAAAAAAAAAAAAGACATCAGTCCAAAAATTAAGACATAAAAAAATATCGCTAATTTCGACATGGCTGTCGAAAAAAAAATCGATTTCGTCAATCATTCGCAGAAAAAAAAATCACCAATTTCGTCAAAGAACCACAGGAAAAAACGCGATTCTCGTCAAAGAATCTCGTTGGAAAACGCGAAATTCGTCAAAAGATTGCCGGAAAACACAACTTTCATCAAAAAACTCGAAAATAACGCAAATTTCTTTAAAAAATGGTGAAAAAAGTACAACTTTCGTCAAAAGATCAAGAAAAAACTCAGATTTCGTCAAAGGATCGCAGAAAAAAAAAATGCAAATTTCATCAAAGAATCGCAAAAAAATATAAAATTCTTCAAAAAGATGGCAAACCCCCCCCCCACAAATTTCGTCAAAAGATTGAAAAAAACCAGGGTTGTAGTAGGTAGCTGCCCGTGCACCTGCCCAGCTACCTGCCTGGGCTGGGTTTTTTACAACCCTGGAAAAAACGCTGATTTCGTCAAAAAATCGCTAAAAAACGAGTTTCGTCAAAGAATCCCAGAAAGACGTGAAATTCGTTAAATGATCATTGAAAAAACTCAAATTTTGTGAAAGAATTGCTAAAAAATCTGCTTTGAGTTATTTAAGAAGAGGATAGTTATAAAACTATTTTAATTAATAAAATTTAAATTTCATGGCGGCTTCTGTGAATTAAAACAAATGAATAAAATTTTCTTAAATTCTAAAAAAAACATTTTAAAATCAAAGACAAATTGTGGAAAAATTGGAAGAAAAGTTGTACAAGATCATATGTTATTTGTTAGTCAAGAAGGGAATAAAGTAAATAAACAATACAATATATTCAAATTTTATATGGTGGCAACTCACCTAAATCTTCAAGGTAAACAGATTGCACTTTTTCAATGACAAAATATAATTCTGAAATGTTGTTAATCAGGACAAACAAAATTTTATCAAATCCATGCAAAGTTGTAGATAACGGTAAAAAAAAAATCTTTACAATATTGTATTCCTTCTACTGTAACATCATATGACATGATCGTGTTTAATGAAGAAATATTTGAAGGAATAGCATTTTGAATAGCAACACTGAATGAAGCAGCACAAAAATTTACACTGCCATTTGTACTTATTTTCATAGGGAAAAAATTTCCTTCATGAACATAAGCCTGTGATAGCTGGTGATGAACAGCCAGAGTTGAACAAATGTTTTTAAAGTTTTTACACTGTTTTGCCCATTTTTAAAAATAAGCATGTTTACTTTCAAAGCGAAGAGTCCATAATCTAATTAATGGTCCAAACTGAGAAATCAAATAAGGATAATGCAATAAGAAATGATGTTTGGGTTTCAGTGGAGTTAAAAAATTCAAACGGTTCAAATAACTTGTTGTGAACCACTTTTTTTCTTCTGTGAAATAATTGAAAATTAAATGAAGATCATAAGGAACCATTCCTCCAAATAGATCATGGGCTAAGCATGGTGGGAGACCAGGCTGAGACATGAAAAAAATCTAAATCATTAAAAGGTGATTTAAGTTTGATTCCATGATGACTCTTGAAATTCAGAAGTTCTGATAAACTTGAATCGTATAATTCAGGGGTCCTAAGCTTGTCAACTTTGTACGGTATACTTTTAAAATGAGATTTTGTAATCAAACAAAAGCTGCAAAAATATTCACAATTAAAATTTTCAAGAAATCCACCTATCGTGTGAGATCCAAGATTGTCGCCAACTATTGAACAAATTGTCCCTTTATGATTGACACCATTAATATCAATGCCTTCTTTTTCCAACATTTGATCGCTGCGAAGGAGAAAAATTAACTAGGTGAAAGTACACTCCTACAATGCTGTGTATTTTTCTGGCGGAACCTAAAGGGTTTACAAGCTCAAAGGAATCTTGGAAAAAAATAAGTGCCAGAGATTCAGGGTTACTTTCAAATAACTTTACTTATAATTACTTTCAAATTTATACGAAAGTCCATCCTTCATATCTGTCAGTACACCTGTAGGAGAAATTTCTTGTTTATACTCTTGGAAGTGCTCTTGAATTTTTGTATTTTGAAGTAGAATTGTTAATGTTTTGGGAACGGGAAAATATTGTATGTAACAATCTTTTTTAAGATCATTTTTGCCTAAATAAATTTCAACTGGTGAAATATAATTGAACTGCTTTTTGTAATAATTTAGCCTTTTATAACTTGTTCCCAAAATTGAATTACTTGATTGTAACAGCTCATTATTGCGAATGTGACACAAAATTTCACTGCTTTCAGTTTGAGGAAGTAGAGGCGATAATTTTTCTTTTAAAGACTCACAAGTCCAATTTACAGCTAAATCTTTTATTTCAAAAATTTGCTGATTTATGCTTTGAATAACAGTTTGGGAGAATGTTTTTCGCTTGCAACTTTAAATTAAATAATGCAAGACTTCGTATAATATTCTCTTGAGAATTCCCAGATAAAACTCAGAATTAATTTCAAGATTTTCAACATTCTCTTGAGAATTCTCTGGTAACAACTTGGAATTTGAATTAATTTCAAGGTTTGATCTCCCTGTATAACATGATCAACACTCGTCGATGCTGGGTTATGATCATTTATAACATTTCTAAAATTTTCATACGGTATATGTTTGTGATAACGTGTTGAAAGATGACTTATTCGTGAATGAGGATTTGCAATTTAAATACGGACAGTCAACTTTTAAACCTTGAAGAACGTGAAGTCTTAAATGTGAAAAAAATAACTTCACATTGCCGAAATGAATATTATTACAAACTTCAAGATTGCATTTCACCAACATCCGAGGTTACTTAATAAATGAATGTGAATGATCTCGTAATACATGTTGGCGAAATGACGTGTGGGTCATTTTCAAAATATGCATACATATGCTGTCCCACAGTAAAAAAAAAAAAAATGTACTCATAATATATTATTTAAAACTGACTATAAATATTAGATTTATTTAATTACACTACACAACATATTTCTAAAACATAAAAATAATCACTTTCATATTTTTTTCGTAAAGATGCAGATTTTTGCATCTAGTAGAAGAAAAAAATAGCTGTCCCTCTTCTGTAATTTATAATTCTGTATTTTTTCACTTCATTTTTCACTTTAAAAGGAAAGTAATTGGGACATTTAATGAGATAAATCATCATTATTTCAAATTTCTGACATTATTCCAGCAAAAAAAAAATTTTTTTTTTTTTTTTAAGAAAATCTACAAAACATTTTGTCCCTCATATTTTGTCAAGTCTGTTACCAAGCTAATTTCATGAAATAAAGGTTGACAATTTCACCAAGAGACAGCAGCACATTTGCAATAAAAACACTTATACTAGTTAAATATTTACTTTTAGCAATTTTCTTTTGCAGTTGAAAAACAACAGTGTAGTGGAGTAAAGAATTTTTTATAAAGGCGAGTATTTTTATTCAATGTCAAGTCTGTTACCTAATTTTTTATGTTAAAAATATAAGTTTAGTACTTTCTTTTGCTTGAATATTATTATTTTTGTTTTGTTTCTTAGTGTTAATAATTAGCATGTAGGTTTTGGAAGATATTTTGCTGTTAATGTCAAGTCTGTTACCATGTTACTGGTAAATAGTGTATAAAATATAGTAAAATAGTGTAAAAATTATACCAAAAGCTAAAGTGCTTAATTAATTATATTTACAGACACATCTAACTTATACATTATCAATTATTTCATTTTTAACGTGAAATTTAAAAGTAATTTTTTTTTAAATGTTTTCTGAATTGTATGCATTTGTTGAAAATGACCCGTGTACTCTGAAAATCTACGACTGCAAAATTTAATCGCGCATGGAAACCGCACGTTGTGGACATTCTTGTGCAATCTGTAATGCGTAACATATGAAAGTCGGGATGAGCAAGCAAATTGACATAATTCGCAGACAAATTGCAGTTCGCTCATATTTAAGAAAATGCATGGAATTAATAAATATTGCAAGAACAGAAAAAAATAATACTTAGGCTGCGAAATCAAAAAGATGAACGAGACACGAGGTAGAAAACAGAGAGCGAGGTCATAGAACACGAGGTAAACAAGTCTAGTCTAAAGTAAAGATCGGCGGATTGTAGAGAAGCCACTTTATCGGCAACTCAGGTTCAAAACGAAGAATCGTATGACTACATAACTTTCCGCCAGAGGGCGGAAACGATATCTGCGCTGAGTAAAGCAGAAACTCTGTAGTTTACATAAAACAGAGATGCTCTGTTAAAAGTGGTGTAGAATATTTGTTAAAACAACAGTTTTTTTTTAGAGTGCATACACCGCGAATTTCGTCAAAGGACTGCGTAAAAACGTGAATCTCGTCAAAAGATCGTAAAAAAGCGAGAATTTCGTCAAAGAATCGCAAAAAACCCGCAAATTTCATCCAATAAGGAGCGCGGAAAAAACGTGAATGTCGTTAAAGAATAGCGTATAAAGCGCGAATTTCATCCAAGGATCACGGATAAAACGTGAATTTCGTCAAAGGAGCGCGGAAAAAAAAACGCTAATTTCGTCAAAAGACCGCGGTAAAGATGCGATTTTCGTTAAAAATCCGCAGAAAATAAGCGAATTTTGTAATAGGGCGGTGGAAAAAACCGAAATTTTATCAAAGAACCACAGAAAAGACGCGAATTTCGGCAAATGATCTATGGAAGAAACGCGAATTTTGTTAAAGGATCACGAAAAAGACGCGATTTTCGTGAAAGGACCGCTGAAAATTCGTCAAAGCGCCACGGAAAATGCTCTATTTCGTCAAAATGAAGAAAAAATCGAAAAGCAGAAAACGAATTAGTTTAGCGATTTGAATTTTTTGCGAATTCTTTTAATTAATTTTTTTGCAACTTTTAGTGGTGTTTCCTCATTTTGTGGCATATTTTTGACATTCATAAAAGAAATCCAGTCTTCAATCAGAAGATAGAATTATTATTTTTTTATTTTGACACAAATGGAAATAGCTTTTTTGTTCGTGCTATAGGAACCGATTTGGCATTCTTTAGGGTGATTCTGTTCCGAATTTTCCAAAAATTAAAAAAAAAATCGGTCACCAATCCGAAAATTCAGACTTAAAAAATCGCGAATTTCGACAAATGGTCCCCGAGAAAAATAAATTTTGCCAATCGTTTTCAGAAAAATCGCCAATTTCGACAAAGGATCGCGAAAAAAAAAACGCAAATTTCGTCAAAGGATCGCGAAAAAAACGCAAATTTCGTCATAAAGTTGCGAAAAAAACACAAATTTCGTCGAAAGATCGCAAAAAAACCCAAAAAATTTCTTTAAGAGATCGCGGAAAAATGAAAAATTCATCAAAAGATCGCGAGTAAACGGCAAATTTCGTCAAAAGATTGCGAAAAAACGGCAAATTTCGTCGAAAGATCGCGAAAAAACGACAAATTTCGTCGAAAGATCGCGAAAAAACGACAAATTTCGTCTAAAGGCCGCGAAAAAAATGCATAGTTACTGCCAGGAGTGGATTCCCTCTGCTGTCTGTAACTTATCAGAAAATTTTAGGTGAATTTCAGAACATTTTTTTTTTACTCAGAATCACCCCTGGCATTCTTCTAACTTGAGTTAAATCACTAAAAGCAGATTCAAACTACCCCAAAACACATCTAAAAACTATATAAAATTAAATTTTATAAAAATCTAATGAAAAATCCAAAATCAGGTGTCGGGGTGCATTACATCAGATATAGAAGTGCCTTTTTGCGAAATTTCGCAGCTCTGAATGCAGTGGTCTCTTCAGGACAGAACACAGACATACATGCAAGCTTCTTTTCTTATAGATTGACTTAAATACTTAAAGAAAAATTTTGTTTAAGGGTAATTGTATATTTGACACATTATATTTCAATTAATTATCTTAAATGTAATTTTTTTTAATTATTATTTCTTTCATTATGTGTATTCCTATTTTTTAAAACAAATTTTTCTTTTTTTTTCCTATTTATTTGATAATTTTTTTCCTATTTTTTCCTGCTTTTTTGATTTTTCCCTCCTATTTTTCTGCTTTTTTGGGGGGAAAAGGCACTTTGGGGTCTGGATGGCAGAATTAGGACAATTTTTTTAACGGGCCTGGCTTGGCCAATGAAAAAAAAAAAAATTAAATGAGCCCGTCGGCCGAATAAAAAATTAAGTGGGCCTGTCGGCCCGGTATAAAAGTTTAAAGGAAGCCGATAAAATATGAAACATTTTCGAGGGATGCAACTTTCACTGTAATAAATATAAATGTGCTGCATGAGCCGATGCTGGTTTTACAACATGAATACAGAAATATAGGGTGAACCAAAAGTCTTGCCCTGATTATAAATATTTATTGTGCTCAAATTATTATAATTAGACATGTGTTTGTTTGGATACATTGTAAATACTGTTATACATTTTTTTATAAGACCACATACCTCAGTAAATTTCAACGTGTGCCCTCTTGGTAGCTTGGGGAATGTCTAAGTGATATTCTAGTTCTCGCCAAGTGTTCTTTAACATGTCTTCTGTTACAATACACACAGCAGCTTGTATCCTAGTCTTCAGTTCTTTGACGTCAGCAATTGGTGTGGCAAAGACTCTGTGCTTTATATAGCCCCCAAATGAAAAATTCAGAGGGTTAATATCTGGAGAGTGTGGAGACCGGGGTGTTGGTCCGTCCCTTCCAATCCACCGATCCGGAAATGTTTTCTATTGCACAAAAAAACTACTAAAACTGACCTATCCAATGATACAACAAGTTACATTATTATATAAACGGTTAAATTGTATTGAATTATTATAATCAGGGCAAGTCTTTTGATTCACCCTGTATAACATGCCCAGCGTACAGATCGCATGGGACAGTTACATCGTGTCTGAGATAGGTCTTAATTTTTTCAGCAGATTCCATCAGCCGGGCTGGGATCAGGCTTACATTTTTTTCTCTACATAGTCCAGACCGCCCAGAACTGGGTTTATTGTTCCCAGGGTCTGTCTGGCAGACTATATGTTCTGTAAAAATAGTAATAGCGATAACAAACTTCTGCTAACGGAATCTTTGGAAATATACCTTAAGGTGGTTCTCAAATTCCCTGCTCAACAACGCGGAAATTTCTGACTCATTTTTAACTGTACTAAAGGCATAAAATTTACAGGCCTGACTGTTGAAGCGATAAGAAATCGAATAGCATTTTCCATTTTTTGATAAATTACTTAACGAGTTATACTCTATTCTTGTCATGTGACGATAGCTTTTCATAAAAATAGCAAATAAAGCCTTTGTGCAACAATATTAAAAAGCAGAAAAACCAACGTTTAAAATGCACAAATAAAATATGAAAAGCAGCAAACAGCTGTTTCGAATCTACTAGCGAGATTCTTCTTCAGTGCAAAAGGAACAGCGTGCTAGAAAAAGCAAGGCTGAGCAAAATCATAGACAGAGATATACCCTAGAGATATACCCTGGCTTTTATACCCTATGCGGGTGGCGAAGGCGCCGAAACAACCAATGAGAGAGAAGCAGTGGAAACGACTGGGTGGACAAGTAGCGACATCTACCGGAGAAGTAGAGAAAAGAAACCAAAAAAGGGGGAATTAAATTAACGCTTTCCAAATACTTGGAAAATCTGGAGTACTAGATAAGTCATTGACTAAAGAGTGAGAATTTTTAATGATATGGTAAGCTTCCCAAAAATCAAGATCAAGGTTAGAAGAACATTTTTGGATAACGATGGCTGAGGAAAAATCGAACCTATGTTGAGAAGACCAAGAATGTTGAGCAATAGAAGAACGTTTGAGCTCCTGATTTTTAACATAACCTTCATGCTCTTTTAAACGAAATCTAAGAGCACGTTTAGTCTGACCAATATAAGAAAGACCACACTGACAAGAGATCTGGTAAATGCCCCAATTATCTAGGCGATCAACGGGGTGTTTGAGATTTGAAAAAGGGATTTTATTAACAGGAGAAAAAATAACTTTAAAATCAAACCTTCTTAGGATTTTAGCAACTTGCTGACTGATTTTAGGAAAAAATGGTAATACAACTGAAGTATTAGAGTTGGAATTAGAATGCTTTTCAGAATGGTCGGATTTCGTCAATTTCTTATAAATAGAATCGATAATATTAGAGGAATAACCACGATCGACAGCAATAGCTTTGAGGTAATTAAGTTCAGCACTAAGTAACTGAGGAGTGGAACAAATATTAGTAGCCCGAAAAACAAAAGTATTGAAAGCAGCAAATTTCTGGTTAGGGGGATGAGAAGAATATCTGTGAGGTGGGAGACTGACAGCAAAAGGTTTACGAAAGACGGTAGTCTGAAAGCCATTTTCACAACGAATAACAAGGACATCCAGGAAAGAAAGACAGTTATTGGTCTCAATTTCAGAGGTAAATTGAATGCAGGGATCAATGGAATTCATAATAGAGAGAATATGATTAATATCCGAATTCATTTCAATCAGGACATAAACATCATCAACATAACGAACATAGAACGGAAATTTTAAGATTTCAAAAAGCTTGACCTCAAAATAGTGCATATAAATATCGCATAAAATTGGACTAAGAGGATTACCCATAGCCAAACCGTCAATCATACGGAAGAAATTATCATTGAAAACAAAAGTATTTTGCGACAAGCAAGCGCGAGTGAGAAGTATAAGTTCCTCGATTTCAAAATAAGAGAAATGGAATTCACAAAGCCTTTTCTTGAGGCAATCTAAAGCCCCCTCAACCGGAACGTTTGTAAATAATGATTTAACATCAAAAGAAACCATCATGTGACCCTGTGGCTTAAAATTATGAAGTTTTTTAACAAAATCAAAGGAATTCTTAACAGTGAAACAGTTACTGCTCAAAAGTGGGGAAAAAACAGAAACTAAATATTTGGCAAGCTTATAAGAAGCTGTACCGATACTAGAGACAATAGGTCTAAAAGGAATGTCAGGTTTATGGACCTTAGGTAGAGCATAAAACCTGGCACAATGCGCAATAGACGGAATAAGGGACTTCTTAAAGTTAGCAGGAATAATGGAAGAAGACTTAATGGCAGACTTAATAGAGTTGATTTCACTAGTGGAAGGGTCTTTGCGGATATCCACATACGGACCATCATTAATTAATTTATGGGTTTTTTCCAAATACGTAGATTTGTCGAGAAGAACAATCTGACCACCTTTGTCGGCCCTAGTAATAATTAAGTTTGGATCAGAACGCAAATTTTTCAGACATTGTTTAACAGGATGTTTAAGATTGGGTTTATAAACATTAGAATTGAAATCAACAGTATTGGCAATGAGATGCCTAATAGACTCTTTTTGAGAAGAAGATAGAGCGCTATGCTTAAAGGCTCTTTCAATAGGAGCAATAAGATTAGGTAAAGAAGGAATAGCAGAGACAGAAAAATTGTTATTCAATTTGAGAGCATCGAGCTGATTGTTACTTAATGGAACACTGGAAAGATTGACAACAGCATTTTGGTTAACAAGAGGCAAATTACTGCAGTTATTAGAGACAGAACTTCCACAAAGCGCATTAAATTTCTTCTTTAAAACCGAACAATGAACAGAAGAAGCTGTGAGAACTCTGCTCCATGACCTTCTGTCAATGGACAGAAAATCAGGAGTAGAATTAGCGAGGCTGATATGTAAAGAATATAACTCGCGCTCAATATGAGCAATTTTGTGGCGAGTCTCTTGAATCAAAGCTCTTAAAAGAGCTAATTTAGAACGAAATAAGACCTTCTCAATCCTATTTGAAGAAAATAAATTACAACGAATGGAAATGAATTTAGGAATAACCTTCTTACGCCGACAATCAAGCAGAAATGTAAGTGTTCCAAAAACCTGTACTTTTTTAATCGTAAATTACAAAACCTATTGATTTGAGACATTGCGGAAAAAAAAAAAAAAAAAAAAAAAAAAATTACAGAAGAATAAAGGCCCGTTAACGCCAAATACATAAAAATAGCAAATAAAGCCTTTGTGCAACAATATTAAAAAGCAGAAAAACCAACGTTTAAAATGCACAAATAAAATATGAAAAGCAGCAAACAGCTGTTTCGAATCTACTAGCGAGATTCTTCTTCAGTGCAAAAGGAACAGCGTGCTAGAAAAAGCAAGGCTGAGCAAAATCATAGGCAGAGACGCGCTGGCTTTTATACCCTATGCGGGTGGCGAAGGCGCCGAAACAACCAATGAGAGAGAAGCAGTGGAAACGACTGGGTGGACAAGTAGCGACATCTACCGGAGAAGTAGAGAAAAGAAACCAAAAAAGGGGGAATTAAATTAACGCTTTCCAAATACTTGGAAAATCTGGAGTACTAGATAAGTCATTGACTAAAGAGTGAGAATTTTTAATGATATGGTAAGCTTCCCAAAAATCAAGATCAAGGTTAGAAGAACATTTTTGGATAACGATGGCTGAGGAAAAATCGAACCTATGTTGAGAAGACCAAGAATGTTGAGCAACAGAAGAACGTTTGAGCTCCTGATTTTTAACATAACCTTCATGCTCTTTTAAACGAAATCTAAGAGCACGTTTAGTCTGACCAATATAAGAAAGACCACACTGACAAGAGATCTGGTAAATGCCCCAATTATCTAGGCGATCAACGGGGTGTTTGAGATTTGAAAAAGGGATTTTATTAACAGGAGAAAAAATAACTTTAAAATCAAACCTTCTTAGGATTTTAGCAACTTGCTGACTGATTTTAGGAAAAAATGGTAATACAACTGAAGTATTAGAGTTGGAATTAGAATGCTTTTCAGAATGGTCGGATTTCGTCAATTTCTTATAAATAGAATCGATAATATTAGAGGAATAACCACGATCGACAGCAATAGCTTTGAGGTAATTAAGTTCAGCACTAAGTAACTGAGGAGTGGAACAAATATTAGTAGCCCGAAAAACAAAAGTATTGAAAGCAGCAAATTTCTGGTTAGGGGGATGAGAAGAATACCTGTGAGGTGGGAGACTGACAGCAAAAGGTTTACGAAAGACGGTAGTCTGAAAGCCATTTTCACAACAAATAACAAGGACATCCAGGAAAGAAAGACAGTTATTGGTCTCAATTTCAGAGGTAAATTGAATGCAGGGATCAATGGAATTCATAATAGAGAGAATATGATTAATATCCGAATTCATTTCAATCAGGACATAAACATCATCAACATAACGAACATAGAACGGAAATTTTAAGATTTCAAAAAGCTTGACCTCAAAATAGTGCATATAAATATCGCATAAAATTGGACTAAGAGGATTACCCATAGCCAAACCGTCAATCATACGGAAGAAATTACCATTGAAAACAAAAGTATTTTGCGACAAGCAAGCGCGAGTGAGAAGTATAAGTTCCTCGATTTCAAAATAAGAGAAATGGAATTCACAAAGCCTTTTCTTGAGGCAATCTAAAGCCCCCTCAACCGGAACGTTTGTAAATAATGATTTAACATCAAAAGAAACCATCATGTGACCCTGTGGCTTAAAATTATGAAGTTTTTTAACAAAATCAAAGGAATTCTTAACAGTGAAACAGTTACTGCTCAAAAGTGGGGAAAAAACAGAAACTAAATATTTGGCAAGCTTATAAGAAGCTGTACCGATACTAGAGACAATAGGTCTAAAAGGAATGTCAGGTTTATGGACCTTAGGTAGAGCATAAAACCTGGCACAATGCGCAATAGACGGAATAAGGGACTTCTTAAAGTTAGCAGGAATAATGGAAGAAGACTTAATGGCAGACTTAATAGAGTTAATTTCACTAGTGGAAGGGTCTTTGCGGATATCCACATACGGACCATCATTAATTAATTTATGGGTTTTTTCCAAATACGTAGATTTGTCGAGAAGAACAATCTGACCACCTTTGTCGGCCCTAGTAATAATTAAGTTTGGATCAGAACGCAAATTTTTCAGACATTGTTTAACAGGATGTTTAAGATTGGGTTTATAAACATTAGAATTGAAATCAACAGTATTGGCAATGAGATGCCTAATAGACTCTTTTTGAGAAGAAGATAGAGCGCTATGCTTAAAGGCTCTTTCAATAGGAGCAATAAGATTAGGTAAAGAAGGAATAGCAGAGACAGAAAAATTGTTATTCAATTTGAGAGCATCGAGCTGATTGTTACTTAATGGAACACTGGAAAGATTGACAACAGCATTTTGGTTAACAAGAGGCAAATTACTGCAGTTATTAGAGACAGAACTTCCACAAAGCGCATTAAATTTCTACTTTAAAACCGAACAATGAACAGAATTTGTCAGTGAACAGTCAGTGAACCGAACATTTGAACAGTCATTGTCAATTTTTTTTTTTTTTTTTTTTTTTTTTTTTCCGCAATGTCTCAAATCAATAGGTTTTGTAATTTACGATTAAAAAAGTACAGGTTTTTGGAACACTTACATTTCCTGCTTGATTGTCGGCGTAAGAAGGTTATTCCTAAATTCATTTCCATTCGTTGTAATTTATTTTCTTCAAATAGGATTGAGAAGGTCTTATTTCGTTCTAAATTAGCTCTTTTAAGAGCTTTGATTCAAGAGACTCGCCACAAAATTGCTCATATAGAGCGCGAGTTATATTCTTTACATATCAGCCTCGCTAATTCTACTCCTGATTTTCTGTCCATTGACAGAAGGTCATGGAGCAGAGTTCTCACAGCTTCTTCTGTTCATTGTTCGGTTTTAAAGAAGAAATTTAATGCGCTTTGTGGAAGTTCTGTCTCTAATAACTGCAGTAATTTGCCTCTTGTTAACCAAAATGCTGTTGTCAATCTTTCCAGTGTTCCATTAAGTAACAATCAGCTCGATGCTCTCAAATTGAATAACAATTTTTCTGTCTCTGCTATTCCTTCTTTACCTAATCTTATTGCTCCTATTGAAAGAGCCTTTAAGCATAGCGCTCTATCTTCTTCTCAAAAAGAGTCTATTAGGCATCTCATTGCCAATACTGTTGATTTCAATTCTAATGTTTATAAACCCAATCTTAAACATCCTGTTAAACAATGTCTGAAAAATTTGCGTTCTGATCCAAACTTAATTATTACTAGGGCCGACAAAGGTGGTCAGATTGTTCTTCTCGACAAATCTACGTATTTGGAAAAAACCCATAAATTAATTAATGATGGTCCGTATGTGGATATCCGCAAAGACCCTTCCACTAGTGAAATTAACTCTATTAAGTCTGCCATTAAGTCTTCTTCCATTATTCCTGCTAACTTTAAGAAGTCCCTTATTCCGTCTATTGCGCATTGTGCCAGGTTTTATGCTCTACCTAAGGTCCATAAACCTGACATTCCTTTTAGACCTATTGTCTCTAGTATCGGTACAGCTTCTTATAAGCTTGCCAAATATTTAGTTTCTGTTTTTTCCCCACTTTTGAGCAGTAACTGTTTCACTGTTAAGAATTCCTTTGATTTTGTTAAAAAACTTCATAATTTTAAGCCACAGGGTCACATGATGGTTTCTTTTGATGTTAAATCATTATTTACAAACGTTCCGGTTGAGGGGGCTTTAGATTGCCTCAAGAAAAGGCTTTGTGAATTCCATTTCTCTTATTTTGAAATCGAGCAACTTATACTTCTCACTCGCGCTTGCTTGTCGCAAAATACTTTTGTTTTCAATGGTAATTTCTTCCGTATGATTGACGGTTTGGCTATGGGTAATCCTCTTAGTCCAATTTTATGCGATATTTATATGCACTATTTGTTGGAGTTTAAGTGGCCTATCAAGCCAAAAGCACTCCATTCTCGATAGCAGGAATTCGCTGTCTCATATTTAAACAATTAGAAAAAATCTCTTGTGGCTATGCTGCTTTTGAAATGGAAATAGGTAAAATGCTCTTACCTGGGATTCATCAATATCGCGATGACGTATAACTTCATCGGTGTGGCGTGGCCAGGGATTTATCCAAAAGCTTCTTGAAGAAATTATTTTATTTTATTTTGTGAAGCATTATTTATCCTTTGAAGTATCCTTTGAGAGCTTAATATGAATCGCTAAATCCATGGGAAGATATAATGTAATATGAATTAGTATTGTGTGTTTTTACGATAAAGAAAGATTCAACTTTTAGCTTTAAATACTTATAATTAAACATATTACTGGAGTATAAGAAACTCCGTCTTAACAGAGAGGCTACATGATTAAGAGTGAGTATACATAAAGCTGCTAAAAAACATATTCGCAGCGTAGAAAAAATATATAATAATTAAAGGTGTCTGGCAAAAGTCAAAATGTTCAGATGTTCCTTTTAGTTACATATTAGTGATGAAATCTTAGTTATTAGAACATATGCTTTAGAGAGTTACTCAAGTGGTCTGTAATAGCACTCATTATCAAATGCGGAAGTAAAAAGAAGTAGTTCGTAAATTGGCTTGTTAAAATGATCTGTGTTTAGTAACCAAGTTCTTTCTTTTCTTTTTTTTAATCACTTTTAGCAGTTGCCGAAGAACATCTGGGGAATTAAATTTAACACCCCTCCTTAATCTCCTCAGATGGATAAGGTAACAAGTTCATAGTCTTGATGTCACACAAAAGTTGAGGTTTGGGTGTGGGCTTCGTCAAGCAGTCAGCAATCATGTATTGCGTGGGACAATATTTTAATTCGATAATTTTATCCTCCTTTAATTGTCTTATGGCGTGAAAGCGGATATCAATGTGTTTTGTCCGCTTCGAAAATTTTTCATTTTCTATCATCTTTATACTGCTTTGGTTGTCATGGTAAAGTAAAATAGGTTTTACTTGATACAAGTTAAGATCTTCTAGCAGTTTTAATAGCCATAAAATTTCTTGTCCTGCGGTTGCTGCAGCCACATATTCCGCTTCAGCGGAAGAATATGCAATGCTTGACTGTAATTTTGTAGTCCATTGAATGGGATTATCACCCAGAAAAAAAATATTGCCGGTGGTTGATTTTCTATTTTTAGTGTCCCCAGCCCAATCAGCATCAGCATACGCGATGAGTATTGGTGGTTTATTTTTACTTATTGTTAGGCATAGGTTTTTTGTGCAATTGAGGTAAATAATAATTCTTTTTGCCGCTTTCCAATCCTTCTCGCGTGGCGTTGCACTTCTCCTACTAAGTATATTTACTGGTGCCATAATGTCGGGTCGAGTGACTGTGGCAATATACAAGAGCGAACCGATCGCTTGCCTAAACTTTGTATTGTTCGGAAGTAAATTGTCGCTATCTTCTAATTTATAGAAACCTACTTCCATCGGTGTACCAATAGGTCTTGCATCTGTTAAATTTAACTTTCTAACCAAATCTTCTATTTTTGACTTTTGGTTTAATTTGTAACCATCATTCGTTTTGATTATGTTGGTTCCTAGGTACTGACTTATTTCGCCTAAGTCTTTTACTCCGTACTCATTTTGCAATTGTTTTATTACATCCTTAATTATTTCACTTTTACTCGCGATTAAAATATCGTCAACGTAGACGATGATATAAGTGAAATTTTCCTTTTCTTTTCTAGTAAACAAACATGAGTCAGCAGTGCTTTGCACAAAATTCATGTTTTTTAATGATTCTGCGATCTTTTTGTGCCAGGCTCTAGCTGCCTGCTTTAAGCCGTAGATTGTTTTATTCAGTTTACACACTTTGTTTTCACAATTTTTTTCTATAAAACCCTCTGGTTGTTTCATGAAAATTTCTTCTTCTATTTCGCCGTGAAGAAATGCAGTGTCGATGTCAATGTGTTGAACAGAAAGATTTTTGTATGCCGCTGAGGCTAAAAATGTGCGGATTGTTGTGTGTGAAACTACGGGTGCGAAGGTTTCATCATAATCTTCGCCGTACTTCTGATTATATCCTTTCGCTACTAAACGGGCCTTGTATTTTTGTACATTTCCTAAATTATCTAACTTTCTCTTAAAAATCCACTTACAACCAATAATTTTCTTATTTGGTGGGGGATCCACTAAGTCCCAAGTTTTATTTTTCTTTAATGAGTGGATTTCTTGTTGAGCGGCTTTGAGCCAATTTTCTTTTTCTACTGGGTTGTTCATGTTTGCTATGTCATAAAAATCGGTTGGTTCGAATGTGTCATTTGTTTTTACGTGACATACGTATCTGTCGGGTGGTACTCCTCTATTTGACCTCTGAGACCTTCTCGGTTCTACGTCGGGTTGTTTAGACGCGGTTGGTTCTTCGTCCGAATTACTTAACTCTGTTTGAATGTAGTTGTTGTCATTGTCTGAGTTTTCTACCTCTTCGCTTTCTTTTAAGTTGTTTTCACTATTTTCTATAAATTTAACTGTTCTCGCTATTATTATTTTGTTTTCTTTTGTAAATATACGGTAACCTTTTGATTTGTTGTCATACCCTACAAGTATTCCTTCCTGCGCTCTATCATCTAATTTGTTTCGCTGATGTTTTTGTATATAGGCATAAGCTTTACAGCCGAATGTACGCAGGTAGTGTAAGGTGGGTTTTCGGTTGAACCAAATTTCGAACGGTGTTTTGTTTGTTATTTTGGTTGGTAGCCTATTCTGCAGGTGATTGGCGGTATTTATGGCTTCTCCCCAGAATTTTTGAGGTAAGCCTGCTTCGGAGAGTAGACTCCTAGTCATATCTAATAATGACCTATTCTTTCTTTCCGCTACGCCGTTTTGGCTCGGACAAAATGGTACCGTAAACTGGTGTTGGATACCTCTTGCCCTTAGGTATTCTTCCGTTTGTTTACCTAAATATTCCCCTCCATTATCGGATCTAATAGCTTTAGGAAATCTGCCGAATTGGGTTTTCACCATGGCTACATAATCTTTTAACTTTTCGTGAACTTCATTTTTATGCGAAAGTAAGTAAATTACTGTGAACCTTGAATAGTCGTCTATAAAAGTGACGAACATTGTTTTTCCCCCAATAGTAGGTGTACCGATAGATGTGCACACGTCCGTGTGTATCAGATCGAGCACTTTGCTTGTTTTGGGACAGTTTGTTGATTTCGGATATGGGGCATCACTTATTTTTGTTTGGATACATATTTCACACAATGCATTATGATTACAGTTATTTATTTTTATACCGTCTGCTAAGTTTTTATTTATTAATTCTTTTATCGCATTATAGTTACGATGGCCAAGCCGTTTGTGCCAAACTTCTATGCAATTTTTATTTTTACATTCATGTGCAATGTTTACTTTATTAGTTTCAGCGCTTTCTAATAATTCGACTTGATATAAATTATTTTTCATTTTTGCTTCAAGATAAATATTCCCGTTTCGGGATAACGTGCATTTTTCTTTATCGAAAATTAATTTATAGCCATTCTGTGTTGCTTTGCTTACCGATATGAGGTTCGATTCTAATTCTGGTACGTATAATACTTCTTTTAATGTGATTGTGTTTATCCCTCCATCGGATGTTTTTGTTTTAAATGTCGTTTCACCTGTACCGTGTGAATTCAGCGTTTTTCCATTGGCAATGATGACTGTCGTCTTTTCAGTGTCGTTAAACTTAGTGAATGCATCTTTACTGTTTAGAATGTGTGTCGATGATCCTGAGTCGATTATCCAGGTTTGTTTTCCTGGTTTCTGGACTAAAAAAGCTGCGTCGCTGCCTTTTCCTGAATTGCCCTGTGTTTTGTTAATCCGAATTGGTTCTGTTTCACGGTTTTTGTTTTCGCTATAATAGTTTGCGTCTTCATAACATAACGATGATGTGTAATACTTGGATTTGTGCGGCTGTTGTTTTTGTGACGGTGAGTAAGTGTTTCTGTTCTTAAGATGCCAGCACTCTCTGTATGTATGGTTTTTTAATTTACAGTATGTGCACTGTTTGTCCTTTTTATTATAGTGTTCAGCCGGAAACTTTTTATGCGTTTTAAACGCTTTTGAGGAATTCTCGCTCTGATCTGTGTTTTCTAAACGTCTTGTATATTCATCAGTGAGTTTTCCTTTTATAAACTCTGAATTAAGTTCATTTTCTGGACGGGCCTCGAGGGCTATAATTAAGGTGTTGTAGCTAGGTGGTAATGAACAAAGTAACAGAGCTGAAATGTGCGAATCATTAATAGTTTCGCCTATGGCCGAAAGTTTATCAACAAGTTCTAAAATATGTGTAATGTGTTTTATTAGATTGCCGTTTTCTGGGAGTTTTGCTCCGTATAATTTTCTCAGCAAATATAACTTGCTTGAGAGATTAGCCCTTTCATGAATTGTTTTTAAAGCTTGCCAGGTTTCTCTGGCAGTGTTTAAGTGCTTTACATGCACGATCTGTGAGTCTTCAATACTCAAGTTGATAATTGCACGTGCTTTACGGTCCCTCTTCGTCCAGTCCGTGGTAATTGGATCTGGGGGATTTTGTGTTATTACATCAAACAATTCTTCTTTTATTAAAATCATTTCTGCGCGAAATTTCCAATTTGAGTAATTATGCGAATTTAATTTTTCGACAATTTGGACGTCTTTTATCCCTGCCATGTTTACTCTTATTTATATATGCGACGAACCTATTTCCTTTTTATTTATTTAGTTACTGTAAAATGAACGATTTCTTTTTTTTATTATTATTATTACTCACAACCAACAAATTGTTCATTCACTAATTATTTAAATGTTCATTACATAAAACATAAATATATAAATGTTTCTTTTTCATTCACCTTAATATTTCTGGTACAATAACATTCATTATTTTATTCAATGCAGCATCTTTTTATTTTTTTTTTTTATTCAGAACATGAATACTTTTAATATTTATAATCTAAGCCACTATATAAAATTTTTCTTCTTTTTCGCTAAACATGAGCACTTTATCTGTCTCATTAATCTCTTTGTTGGAGTTTAAGTGGCCTATCAAGCCAAAAGCACTCCATTCTCGATAGCAGGAATTCGCTGTCTCATATTTAAACAATTAGAAAAAATCTCTTGTGGCTATGCTGCTTTTGAAATGGAAATAGGTAAAATGCTCTTACCTGGGATTCATCAATATCGCGATGACGTATAACTTCATCGGTGTGGCGTGGCCAGGGATTTATCCAAAAGCTTCTTGAAGAAATTATTTTATTTTATTTTGTGAAGCATTATTTATCCTTTGAAGTATCCTTTGAGAGCTTAATATGAATCGCTAAATCCATGGGAAGATATAATGTAATATGAATTAGTATTGTGTGTTTTTACGATAAAGAAAGATTCAACTTTTAGCTTTAAATACTTATAATTAAACATATTACTGGAGTATAAGAAACTCCGTCTTAACAGAGAGGCTACATGATTAAGAGTGAGTATACATAAAGCTGCTAAAAAACATATTCGCAGCGTAGAAAAAATATATAATAATTAAAGGTGTCTGGCAAAAGTCAAAATGTTCAGATGTTCCTTTTAGTTACATATTAGTGATGAAATCTTAGTTATTAGAACATATGCTTTAGAGAGTTACTCAAGTGGTCTGTAATAGCACTCATTATCAAATGCGGAAGTAAAAAGAAGTAGTTCGTAAATTGGCTTGTTAAAATGATCTGTGTTTAGTAACCAAGTTCTTTCTTTTCTTTTTTTTAATCACTTTTAGCAGTTGCCGAAGAACATCTGGGGAATTAAATTTAACACTATTTTGAGGTCAAGCTTTTTGAAATCTTAAAATTTCCGTTCTATGTTCGTTATGTTGATGATGTTTATGTCCTGATTGAAATGAATTCGGATATTAATCATATTCTCTCTATTATGAATTCCATTGATCCCTGCATTCAATTTACCTCTGAAATTGAGACCAATAACTGTCTTTCTTTCCTGGATGTCCTTGTTATTCGTTGTGAAAATGGCTTTCAGACTACCGTCTTTCGTAAACCTTTTGCTGTCAGTCTCCCACCTCACAGGTATTCTTCTCATCCCCCTAACCAGAAATTTGCTGCTTTCAATACTTTTGTTTTTCGGGCTACTAATATTTGTTCCACTCCTCAGTTACTTAGTGCTGAACTTAATTACCTCAAAGCTATTGCTGTCGATCGTGGTTATTCCTCTAATATTATCGATTCTATTTATAAGAAATTGACGAAATCCGACCATTCTGAAAAGCATTCTAATTCCAACTCTAATACTTCAGTTGTATTACCATTTTTTCCTAAAATCAGTCAGCAAGTTGCTAAAATCCTAAGAAGGTTTGATTTTAAAGTTATTTTTTCTCCTGTTAATAAAATCCCTTTTTCAAATCTCAAACACCCCGTTGATCGCCTAGATAATTGGGGCATTTACCAGATCTCTTGTCAGTGTGGTCTTTCTTATATTGATCAGACTAAACGTGCTCTTAGATTTCGTTTAAAAGAGCATGAAGGTTATGTTAAAAGTCAGGAGCTCAAACGTTCTTCTATTGCTCAACATTCTTGGTCTTCTCAACATAGGTTCGATTTTTCCTCAGCCATCGTTATCCAAAAATGTTCTTCTAACCTTGATCTTGATTTTTGGGAAGCTTACCATATCATTAAAAATTCTCACTCTTTAGTCAATGACTTATCTAGTACTCCAGATTTTCCAAGTATTTGGAAAGCGTTAATTTAATTCCCCCTTTTTTGGTTTCTTTTCTCTACTTCTCCGGTAGATGTCGCTACTTGTCCACCCAGTCGTTTCCACTGCTTCTCTCTCATTGGTTGTTTCGGCGCCTTCGCCACCCGCATAGGGTATAAAAGCCAGCGCGTCTCTGTCTATGATTTTGCTCAGCCTTGCTTTTTCTAGCACGCTGTTCCTTTTGCACTGAAGAAGAATCTCGCTAGTAGATTCGAAACAGCTGTTTGCTGCTTTTCATATTTTATTTGTGCATTTTAAATGTTGGTTTTTCTGCTTTTTAATTAAGATAGCTTTTCATCTTTTCCGTGCTGTCGCATCCGAAAATTCAATTCATAAGACCATCTTTGACATTTTTTTTCTGAAAGATCTTTTGCCTGTACCAAAAAATGAAAACTGCCATTTGAATTCATAGTTCCTGAATAAGACTCCTGCCAATTTTATGCGTTTCCGAAGAAAAATGTATTCAGAAATGTGTCAGAAAGTAGCTCCTTTAGATTTAAGAACTGCTTTAATAAATTACAGAGAAATATTTTTAAAAATTTATTTGTTATGTAGCTTCTAAAGATATGATATTTCAACCTTTTTTTTCTTGTATTCTAAACTACATATTTTTTTTTTTTTAATGAATCTTTATTTGAATGTTGAAAAGTCTAAGTGTCTAAGTAATCACCAACGTTGCTATTGTGTATTTTCTGGCTTGCGAACACATAGTAGTCTAAAATATACTGTAAAAATTTTCCCTAAATACGTATGTAGTATACTTTAATCCTAATTGTGTGTTAAGAAAATTGGAATTTTTTGTAGAAATTGAGCTGGGTCAGATCATGCCTGATTTAATTCATTTTTGTACGGGTCGGGCCTGTTTTTACTGATTTTTGTACGAGCCGGGCCGTGAACATTGAAAATATAATCGGGCTGGGCAGTGCCAAACTTTAATTCTTTTTTTACTAGAACAGGCCTGGAAATTCCGGCCCGTGTAGACCTTTACCTCACGTATAACATATGTCCAATCGCATAAACACGACGGAGAAACCAGGAGCTGAATCCCCATCTCCCAGACCTTGAGAATAAACTAAAAATTTAAAATGTCCAAAAATTATGAAAGATTAATTTTTTGAAGGTTAAGGTAAAAGAAAATTTTAGGAAAGTTTGATTTTGACTTAGATTTTTTTTCTATTTTTAAATTCTTTTAATAATTTAAGAATATTAACATGTTTAATATTTGCTAATTAAATCAAAATTTTTATCAGGTTACAATTAAATAAAGAATAAGAGTTTAAGATCAAAAGTTTTATCTTTATCACATTCTTTACTGCCATAATATGAAGTGGGCTGATTGAGTAATTTAATCAATTAATCCTTTGACTAAGAGTATTATGAAAGGAAATTAGCCCGAGTCTGTATAAACATCTACTAAAACATACTACCCTCCTCGCCACACAAAAAAGAGTAATCCTTGGTGCGCCACTGTGTATGTATTTGAGCTTTTTAAAAAGGAGATTGCGTTGTAGGAAGTAGTTATGACAATTTGGTGGATTTCTACCAGAATTTCCGAATAGTTAACTTCACTTTATTAATCACGTAATGTCTGCCATTAAATAAAGCAAAAATTATTATTTGAAATTTTTGGTAGATGAATAAAAGAACCCAACTAAACTGGTATTAACTAGTTTGGGAATGCAAGGGTATTAACTAGTTTGGAAGCGAAGGGCCTCGCAAAAGTTCTTGCACCCGGCCTCGCTTTCGCTAAGGACGGCACTGCTCAATTGTATGTGCATAAGTAATAAAACAAACTAATATAGTGATATATATTATATATATATATATATGAAAGGATAAAGACTGACCCTTTTTTAACACTTAAACCTTTTTAAAATTTGAAGTTTAAAAGTAAAAGTTCAAAATTTAAAAGTCTCAAATTTGATCTAACTTTTGAAAGGCCGTAGTCTAAATCTGATTTGCCCCTGTTAACTTTGTTTTCCAACCCAACATTTATCACTTTCATACTTCAAAATTGATCTATCTTTAAGAATAAAATCTCTGAGTAAACGTGATTCTCTGCTTTTGTGGTCAGAGCTAAAAAAATCCAGATGCCGAAACCATAAAAACGTCACGATGCCTGGATACTTTTTAGCCTATTAAAAGCGATCACCTCCTATTGCTTTAGTGTCGCACTCTAGTGGAAATATTTCATATTTAAGGCGGTCCAACAAAAAATCCGTGGCTTTTTACGACCATGAATTGCTAAATTAATTATCGCCACTCGGCAGCACCTTGGGGAAATCAGGCTGTGACCACTTTCAAGCTGACTGGATCTGGTTTTGCAAAAGGATCCCATGTAATGCAAAGGAAAAATAAAACCAGGTTCCAGTGCACTCTATCTCATATTCTTTGACTCATATCTACCCACAGTGAAAATGCCACTTCTACCTGAAATACAATGTCGTTCAACGAAGCAACCACGGTTCACAAATGCACCTGCACTGTACCGGAATTCCGAAGAGGACCGCTATGCTAAAAAGCACCCTGTAGTCGCCGCCACAATGCAGAGAACCCCATTGCCTCCCGGATATGTTACATATATGTATTACAATTTTATATGCATGAACAATAAAGCCAGCTAAAATAGTAGTATATACAGTAGAACCTCTATTTAGCGAAGTCTCTGTTTAAATCTTGACCAAAACTTCATAAAATAGATTAGTTATTAAAAATAGCTTATTTGTCCCAAAAATGTTTTTCAACTTGATTTATTGCGTTAGAATCAACACACGCATTTAATATACTACTATTTGCCGATTAATCTTCCACGATGCATTAAACAATGTTTAAATTATTAAAATAAACACAAAAACTTACATATTAATGAGGAACAAGGAAGCATCAGAAATGGTGTGTGTTAGAGAAGAAAATGCAGTTTCATTTGCATTGAAAATGTTATCAGGAGTTATAGTCTTCAAAGATTCTTTTGTAAAATCTCCTTGTTTCCACTGATCAGAATCTTCACTGCTCACATCTGCACTTTCTTATCATACTTTTTTCCTTTATTCTGTGCCATTTTTTACATTTATCCCAATTATTATTACATTACCCCATTTATCCCACATTAGACCCAAGGATTTTGCATATTCAACAGCTTTTTCCTTAATTATTGGTCCAGATAGTGCACACATCATACCAATCACATACCGATAAAATCCACTTCCAAACAGCTTCATACATACATGATTTAAGCCATTTTATACCAGTGCTACAGTTAACTAGTATTTCACTGAGTATTAAAATTGCTTCAAGATTTTTTATAATTGTTGATAAACTGTTTGCAGGAATGTAGAATTTTAATGCAACATTTTTTCTTGATTCTGCTGATTATGCATCATCAACACCTCCACTTTCTCTTTTGTACTAAGATACCTTCTCTTAGGCATTTTTAAAATCATGAAACATGTTGAAATCTGAAGTTAGGAACTGGCTAATAACTAAATTTTCAAGATATCACCTTTCAACTGTTCTGGAATAAACATTTTCACCCCCATTGCTTATTGGTCGCTTGTTAACCTGCTCTGTTTGGTAGCAGAGATCAATAATAAAGGCGATTTAAGAGAGCGAAGAACTTGACCACAAGTAGTGATAGGCTTTACTGAAATTTGTTTAATTTGACAGCAAATTGATAGAATGGACTGCTCAAGATTTAGGAATGTAGAAGTGAGGAAAATAAAAATAACATTCCCAAGAAAATCTGTTCTGAATAGTCGTTGCACAATTTCGTTAAATAGAGGTTTTTTTCTTCATTATATAGAAGTTATTTTACACGTAATTATTTTCAAAGTTTTGGATATAAATTCACTAAATAGAAGTTTGTTAAATAAAGGTTCTACTGTAGTAGAAAACATTACAAAATACCGGGTGTCCCAAAAAGGACTGACTGATTTTAAAATTCAATAACTTGCAAACGGTGACAGATATTAAAAAAATTCTTGCAGGAGGGTTATGCATAAGGTCAAAAGTTTTATTACAGTGATTTTCAATTTTAGTTAGATTTACAAACAATAGATGGCGCTGTAAGCAATAGTCGCTAAGTACAGGCTTGATTTTTGGTCCTTTATCTTGTTCCATGCAGAAAAAGGAGATGGAAATGTATTATCCGGGCCTCGAAGTACCAAAAATAGAGCCTGAATTTAGCGACTATTGCTTACAGCGCCATCTATTGTTTGTAAATCGAACTAAAATTGAAAATCACTGTAACAAAACTTTTGATCTTATGCATAACCCTCCTGCAAGAATTTTTTTAATATTTGTCACCGTTTGCAAGTTATTGAATTTTAAAATCAGTCAGTCCTTTTTGGGACACCCGGTATTTTTCGTAATAACATACCTGCATTACCTTTTGACTCAATAGGATAATCACAAAACACCAGTCTTCCTTTACATTTAATAAAATCTTTGAAACCTAGTTTCAAATACCATAAAAGGTGCTTAAAAAATATATTTCGGTCCTTCCTGGACCATTTTCAATTTTCTACTGGTTCAGACTCGCTTTCCGCTGGCCACTCTTCGGATCCCCCCTCCTCTTCCCATATTTGCATCTTTTCGTAATCATTTCTCCTCCAACCTTGCTCCACCAGCACATGTTCCATGCGGTTGATCGCATTGTTCTCACTCACAATCTCCACGGCCTCTCTCTTTAAGGCATGATTAAAGTTTTCACCTTTTGACTCTATTTGCAGAAAGTTTTGCGACTTCTCCATTGAAAAAAGCGTAGATTTATCTTGAGACATTTTTTAAAAATACTAAAAATTTAGGTGACCTGACACCGGGCTTTGCCTTTCCCTGGTTGTATCTGTAAGTTTTAATACTTTAATCTTTGATAGTACATTCTGCCCACATGAACAATTTGTTTGGCATTTATTAACATCAGGTTCCACATGCTGCTACGATTAGCATTTCTATTTTAGCTTTTTTAGGGTTTTAAAATATATATATATTTTAGTAATTGTCATATTTTTGAAAGTTTGTTATTTTTCCACCTTTCTGACACTCATAATTGAGGGGCTCGGCAATAAATAATGGTAAGTGACATTAGTCACTTTTGGAGATATTAAAGGAGAAAGTTTTTATTTACATGCATTTGGATACAAATAGCGCTACGAGTAATCCAAGATAGTGCTGCCATCTTTTGAAAGAATGTGGAACTTTTTACTAATTTCTGTAGTAAATAAAAAAACTTAATTTTATAATTTTGGCGCTTACCATTATTTACTGCCAAGCCTATCAATTTATTACTAGTATCAGTGTTTTTTCAGTGTTATTATTATTATTACTTCTTCAGTCATTACAGTTTTAGCTAATTTGCCAAATGTTATTTTTTTTTTTTTTCTTTTTTTCTTTTTTTTTTTTTTTTTTTATAAGTAAGTTTTTGATCGTCTTAATTTTAATGAATAATTATTCTGGGAATTATTAAAAAAATTCTGAATGGTCCTGCACCTCCTCTAGTAACCTGATTTTATCATTTGTTGACATTGTTTTCTTTCTTTTCTTTATAAGTACCTTTTTTATTAACTTTTCAGAGGTAAAAGCTTATAAATATGTCTAGGTGTTCCTAGTTAAAGAAGTGTTCACTAAATAGAGTTGTCTCTGCTATTTAGGAGTGTAACATATGGACTCATTACATTTGACTCTAATTGTATTATTTGCATATGATTCTTTTCAAGTCTTTTGTCAATGGATATAATGTAAAAAGACACTTGGTTAAACTTATTTTATTTTCATTCATTGTGTTTCTTCAACGTAATATCATGTATTCCAAGTTTTCTCCTCACCAATCTCGAAACCAACACTAATAAAAAATTTAAACACAGGATTACTCATTACCTAATATAATTTTTTTCATTATTAGAAAGGTGACACTTGATATTGGTGTACTGTGTTTTAAAAATCTATTTTTCTACATTTTAAATATTTTTAAAAACCCTAAATTTCAAAATTTTAAAATTTATGATGTTCTTAAAACTACTTGAAACGTAGGAAAATAATTTTTTAAATTGTACTATGTCTGCATCTGACATTTACTTTCTGATGATGAAATTCAGATTTCGATATTTATATTAGGTAATGAGTAATCTTCTAATTAAATTAGTTTAAACTATTGCAATTTATAAAAAAAATACATACCTTATATTACCTATATGAAACTACATATATATTTTCATGCTGCTTGAAAGTAATACCTTCTTAATATTTTAGATGTGTCAGAGCGAATTAACATTCTCTCTTCCCTTTGTCACACTGTGTCTCATTTTTTTTACCTCCCTTTTCTCCTGTTGAAATGCGATTTAATTAATGGATGATGCCTAATGTGCAATTTCTTTGTTTTTAGGAAGGGGCGAATAATGACAAATTTATCTTCCACCCAAGAAGTAAAGATGCACTGCCAGCTTATAATCTTGTTCATAACCAACTGTTTTATTGCATCGATTTAATAGCAGCTATTGCTCTTCTAGCATTAGCTCTCACTGAAAAACCAGCTGTACCAGGATTTGCTGCTCCTGAATGGGTAGATATTCAATTTATTTTAAAGTTTTTGTGTAATATTTTTATATGGGATTATTCAAAGAAAGATTGTACAAACTTTAAGAGGTGGTAGAGCATAGAGCTCAGAAAAACAATTTGTGTATAGAAAACTGCGCTCATAATCCATTTTTTCCACTCAAATCTCTTTTACTTTGTGTGGAAATGCAATGGTATCATGGAAAATGATGGACATGTACAGCTTTTCAGTAAGTGAAACTATGGGAAATATGGACAAAATAGGATCTAGTTCAATGTTATTTGGACGGTAGTGACTTCTCCATTTCTTATGATATCCTTGCATTTTGCACAAAGAAAGGTTTCAAATATATTTATTATTTTTAAAGTTATGAACAAAAATTCGAATTTAGGTTATTTTCAGAGAAATCCTATATTTTACAGAATAAATGGATTGTGATTGTATTTTCCTATACAAAAATTGTGTATTGGTGTTTTGGAGTGATGATTGACATGACAAAAACAATTTTTTTAATGAATAGTTGATACCACAAAGAAGTAAGGGCATCACCATTTTTGTCCCCAAACAAAACTGTCTTTACCTAGCTTCTTAGCTGATGTGCAACAGATTATACCTGATATGGGGTCAAAAACACATTTGGGGTTGTCTATAAATGATGCTGCACTTTTTTTTTTCAATATTTTTGACCCCCTCCCCTCCTTTGCCACAAAGTGTCGCACTTCACCATACCCTCTGTCTCCTGCCCCTGTCACATGTCACGCTATATTACATAAACATATGTACTTGCAGCTCACAAGCAAAGCATTATGTTATAGATCATACTTCAAATTTTAAACTTTAACTTACATGTTTTAATGACATTTGTGAGCATAACATAAAAATGATTTGTGTACTTATTTTGTCTGAAATAAGACTAAGGTTCACAGCAAAAAACATCATTAATATACAATAGTAATAAAATATTAATATGAAAGAGCAGTTGAAAACAGTAGTATTTTGGAATTTGAAATGGAATTTAATATATTAGGCTTTAAATTTTATCTTTACTTTATCAACACAAGATACTTTGATTTCAAAATAACTTCAAAATTTAATCTGCTGATTTTTAATGCTTTTATTTTAACCAAAATGTGTGATGCCACATTTCTTCTTACCCCCTCCCACCTCCTTGTCACACAATTTCACGAATCTCCCTCCAAGCATGACATCATTTGTGAACAGCCCCTTTACACACTTCTGAATTGTTTGTTCACTGATAATTTTTTGGAATATTGACTTCTTGCCCACACCAAATATGCATGAAGTTGAATCATATCCTGTGTAAGCTGAATGAACAACAGTTGTAAATGGACATTTCTGTCCAGAATTTATTTCATCTCACTTTTGTTATGAAGTGTGCACTTGTCTGGGCCAAAATATCAGCCTTTATTATTATAAATGATAATGAAGAAGAAATATGAGTAAATGTGTATCCTCCCTTTTCAATATCATTGAAAAACGCTTTGGTCTGTAATTGATATATGTTATTGAAATTTACTATGCCCTGTTCGGTATTGAAAATAAAGTATGTAGCGTTCATAGTTTATTTACAGAGACACTCAAAAGTATTTCATTACATTATGTTCTGTGGGGAAATGTCGTCATTATATAAATACATAGCACCTATAGCTGTCGCCTGATCTGTCTGTCCATCTGTCCGCATGTAACAGTGCAAAAACTACCCAACCGAATGGTTTGAAATTTACTATATATATATATATAATTGTTGCAGAATTTTGTCAAGTCATTTCAAATTTTATGAAAATCGAATCAAACTTAAAAAGATATTAATAAAAGTTTTCTTCATTCTTTTAAATCCTATCATATGTAATTAATTCAGTGACATCCCATGATAGCTAATGATTCTAGGTTGCCATGGTAATTATGTCCTATTTAAGATGGAGTCGTGTTATTTTCATATTACTGAATTTAATATATATAATGTAATAAATATTACATTCATGCATTTTTGCATAAGAGTGCAACAGCTATTGTACCAAGATCTGATTATTTATAAAACTAGTTATAGTACGAACCCACCTCATTTTCTATGTTTGATATACAATTTCCTATTTGTTTTCTGTGGTCTGAACTTTTAAAAGCTATCAAAACAATCTAGAATGGAAGTCTAAAAGTACTCCAATGGACAATATGACTGGTACCTCTTTTATGCCAAGAATCTCTTATAAGTTTTTGTACTCCACATACCTTGGAACACTCGATAATTAGGAGGCAGATGCGTGTTTGGAAATATACTAATATTGATTCATTACCCTATTGTTGGTGATTAAGAGAAAACAGCCTATAAAAATAATAAGCATGGATTTTTTTTTTTTTCCTGTGTGCAGACTGATATTGTTCTGAAAATCAGTCTTATTTAATAAAATTGTTAATTGATTAATACATTCTTCATTTAAAACCATCCGATAGTTTTCAATAAGAAACAGATTATATATTTATTCACTTACAGTATCTTGGAAGGTATGAAAATTTATATTACAAAGTCACAATTTACGGTCATCAGAGCTTGTACAAACTCACAAGGAACAAGCATAGTCGTTGATAGTAAGAAGGGTTATATGAAATCATTTTTAACCATTCTGTTAATTCCAGGGTTGGTAAAAAACCTGTTTTTTTTTTTTTTTTTTTTTTTTTTCAAAAAACTGGGTTTTTTTGGTTTAAAATAGGGTTTTTTTTTTGGTTTAAACCGGGTTTTTAAAAATGTATTTTCCTATTACATACACATGCATATTTATTGATAAAAATAAACATTGTTGGATATGTAAGTAATATAAATTCATTTAAAAATAATTTAAATTAAATAATTACAATCAATTATGTAGAAAATTGAAATCATTTAGAATTTAAACATTTTTAGCAAAAGCTATGTCTTAAATATGTTCCATGAATAAAATGCTATACATAGTGAAACATTGACATCTCGAAAATCTTAATAAACAATCTTTTGATTACTAAGTACTATAAATAAATATATGGTGTAGTTTCATAAATATAATATACTTTCCCATGGCTATTCAAAGTAACTTCTTTGAAATATTTGCAATTGAGATATTTGATTTTTTTATTAGAACACTACCTTAGCAATTATTAGAGGAGAAGGTCCAAATATCAGCTACCACTTTTGTTTTCAATCTAGATCATACAATTTTCAAAATTAGTAAAAGAAAGAGTGACAGCAGGGTACCTTGACATGTTTTCACCTGATTAGAGAAACAAAAATAAGTTTAAAAGGCGTTTTCTGTTTATAGAAAGCAAAATTCCGAAAGTCTTCAAATTTTGAGTTTTGAAAATGGGGTCTAAATACCGGGTGCCTATGTATTTTTCCGAAAGATCACACAAATAGATCTAATGACAATTATTAAGGAATAAAAATATTATTTTAATAAATTTTATTGATTAACAACATTTTTTATGCACAGAAAAAAACTTAATTTTTAATAACAAATCATTTTTGTCAAATTTACAAAATTCTTAATACCTATCTCTCACAGTCTGCTTTCCATTATGTTTCTAGTTTCGTTTTTTAACATGTAAAATAAAAACAAAGCTTGCTGATTGAAATGTAAATTATTTTATCTGAAAACATCACAAACATAATATCACTCTTTGCGTCGGTGCAGTCGCTAAATAGTGCCACATATCGCATTCTTAACATTGAACACAGAATCCCCTCCCTCATTCTTGCCCGCAGAGAAAGCACCATGCAGAAGACACAAATTGCATCATCTTCCTTTGTTGGATATCTTCCTTTTTCACGTTTTAAAAATTAATTTCTGCTATTTTCTTCCGTCATTTTTCTTCTTTCTCTTCACATTTATTGCAGGCAAGTTTGGAGTGTCTAACAGTGCTTTTTTGTGAAATGATCCGGTAACTAGTGCTGTTCTTGAAGAATTATGGCCACAGTCAGTGGCGCAGCCACGGGAGGGGTTTGGGGTTAAAACACCCCCATAGCTAAGAAAAATTACTATAATTGCCTCTTATATGAATCAAAACCAAAATTAATATTTAAACGTTTTGGCGTTTTTCAAAATCCGTCGCTTTGAGAAATCAAACTCTATTCAACAAAGTGATTCAATTAAATGGCGAAAATTCTACTTAAAACTGTGGAAGCGCATATTACATGCATTGTTTTTGTGAAAATTGATTATTTGGACTAAGTCACTTTTTCGAGACGTCTTATGCTAAAAGAATGGTCATTTCCTGCCACACAGACGCTTTGAGTTTAAGTATTATACAATGGGCCATTTCTTAATTAAACTTCTGTCTTTGTTCCATGTTCGAAACAATAATAGACCATCGAATTTCAGAAAAAACATGAAACATACACTTTGCAGATCTCTCTCAGTTTCAATCGCCCTGTTTTACGCTTTTTGCTCCCAATTATATCTAATACCAAGCGTTTTACGTACCCAAGTAAAAATCTTTGTAAAATAAGAATTAAAAAAGTAGTAACTATAAAGTTGTAAAAAGCTGTTATTGATTGTGATTGAACAAATTATCGCAATCAGTGTATCTTTCGAACCATTTGTTCCTTAGGAGACCCGTACACAAATTTAAAGAATGTATTCCATTAGTTCGTAATGTGGCAACGAGTAATGGTGCTTGCTCTCAGAGAAGCATTGCAACCCGTGTCACGTAGGAAAGAAGCATTTATTGTAATTTCATTGAGTTATAGATTATATGTCTGTGAGTATGGATTTTGAAAAGAGAGGGGTTAAATGTAAAACATTTTCTTAGACTGTATAAAATATAATTATACACAATTTTATGCTAATCATGCATTAATTTAAATTAATAAGCACATTGTTAAAAATCTGCAGTTTTAGCTTTAGAGTCACTTGCTGTTACAGAAAACGGTTACTTGAATATATTATGGAATATTCTCATTATTTTTTATTATTCTCATTCTCATTATGCCTTAAAAGTAAACACCATGTAAAAAAATCAAGCTTTTATACCAACTACACTATATTGCCGAAGGTGACCGGTCACTTGTAATTTTAGACGTTTTGTTAAATATCTAGAAAAGTACATGAGGAATTAACCTGAAACTGCAGGTGCGTAAATAGTATAGTATAGGTCATATATTTCCATGAAGATTTTTTTCTCAAAACCCCATAAGGGACCGTCAACAAATAGAAAAAGAACTAATATCTTTTAGATAACTCTGTAAAAACTAATGTAGCAAAAGCGTTCAAACTCGACATTAATAAGAAGTGGCTTATTGTAAAATACTGTGTTCATTTTTATGAGGATAGCATGTATACTCGTAGAGAAATTAAGGTTTTTATAAAAACAGTCCCAAATTTCACCAAGTTTTTTGCTTATAATTTGCAGAGTTCTTTTTTTAAAAAAAAGTTCTTTTCAGAAAATATGACAAACAACATTGTACATAATACCCTGTAATCATAATTAAAAAATAATAAAAATTGAATGAAAAATGAGTAGGTTTGCTAAAAAATGTTTCACTGTGCATGCGCGAATGCAATCAAAATATAATGTGCATAATGTATTAGCTAATTATATAGAGCAAGTTTTGTGAAAGTCTCAAAATCATAGCTTGAAAATTCTGAAAATTATCGTCAATAGAATAAGCTCGAAATTCGTTGTTCCCAAAAGGAAGCAAAAATATGAGGGGTTGTATCCAAATCATGGAAGATGGTAGTATTCCGAGTGACGCAGCCTTAAGCCTAAAATCGTATCGTATCGTATCATTAAAATCGTATCGTATCACATCGTAATCGTAGAATTCGTAGATGGCAGAACTCATATATACAGCTAACTCGACATCAAAGAAAACGCGAAAAGCCGCCTTTTAATAACTCAGCAGATATAGGTCCTATAATACATGGAAATTATTCCAGAGAGAAACATTCGCCTTGCATACAATATTTCAAATGAAAAACAAATTTAAAAGTGATTGCTTAAAAGGCGCAAAGGCCAACATAGTGAAAAAGATTCCAAGCCGGGACTGTAACCCGGGCCATCAGTATAGCGCACTGACGTTCTACCGACTAAACCACTTGGAACAATACCTAGCTCGGAAAATTTCTCACTATTATATGTTGGCAAGGCTACAAACGTAGCACAAGATGGAATATTTATCGTGAGCCACCGACCTGGGGCGAGCACGAAACATAATTAAATCTAGCATCTAAAATCTATCTTTTTGCTAAATTTAATTATGTTTCGTGCTCGCCCCAGGTCGGTGGCTCACGATAAATATTCCATCTTGTGCTACGTTTGTAGCCTTGCCAACATATAATAGTGAGAAATTTTCCGAGCTAGGTATCGTTCCAAGTGGTTTAGTCGGTAGAACGTCAGTGCGCTATACTGATTGCCCGGGTTTGAGTCCCGGCTTGGAATCTTTTTCACTATGTTGGCCTTTGCGCCTTTTAAGCAATCACTTTGAAATTTGTTTTTCATTTGAAATATAGGTCCTATTGTTCTGAATTTTCTAGAACAGTCTTATATCTGCAGTCTAATCGTATACTGAAATTTTTACATTTCTACGTGCAGTATATTTTGAGATCTAAATAGCCATTTTTAAAATGAAAACGTTGGTATTGTACGGAAGAAGTTCCTAATTTGAAAATCTCGAAAACGGTTCTAACGATTTTCTTCAAATTGATATATAATATAAATCTGATTAATACGAGGTGAATAACACTTTTCTTTTTTCTGGGAAAACTCATGTTATTTTAAAAATCGTTATTTTAAAAAATCGCTTTTTTTTACTTTTCTCGTCTGTGTTTGTTGAATAGGTTTGACGTCACTTCGTATGTAGGAGGAGTCTTAATCCATCTGCTGTGGGTATAAAATCAGAAACAAAATTTGCAAAGTCATTTTAGGTATTCTATGTTGAGTTAACAATCTGAATGTAGGCAGTAAATCTTTTTTTTTTTTTAAATATTAAAATTTTAAATGTTAATTATTATGTGTTTTAAAATATTAAATATATTAAATGAAATTTCGATTGATATTATCTTTCTCTTTTGTTATGAAGAAATTATTATTCCATATCACTGCTTTTTGTCTAAAAAATATTTAGATTCATTTTTAAAAAAGGGGAATTTTTTTTTAATTATATGTATTCAATATAAGTGTTATTTATAATTTTTTTTTTTCAATTTTCAAAAAAAATTTTCAATTTTCGTCTTGAATCGTTTATTGAATCCATAAGATTGAATCTTGTTGAACTGAATCCTAAACCACGTTTGTTTGTTTACTTGTTAACGGGCAGAAATTCACTATAATGATGGATTTTGTGATTAAATTCATCGTTTCCTTATCGATTCGTCGCTGCGTAGCGACAGATCTTTATTGGGGGGGGGGGGGGGGGGGTAAAAAATTTCCCAACTTGAAACAAACTAATTTTCAACTCCGATGATATGTGCAATGGATGTTCAACTTACTTGATTGCTATTTGAGATCAAAATGAAGGGGAAAGAGACATCGTGTTTTTCTTTTGTAGTATTAGAATAGAATGCTATTTTGAAAGAAAATTTGTGATATTTGCAGATTATGTCTGGCAGGAAACGACCTATTGCTATAATGCCAATCGGAAGACACGTGAATAATTTGTTCAGAGCACACGATTAGCTCAAAATGAATCATATTATCCCGACTAGTTGTTTTGAACTTCTAAAAGTAAAAATTTTCTTCATGTTCTTTTTGTTTATTTAGTAACTAAAGGTTATAGGTAAATAAGAGATATAATAGCTTTTTTTGCAAAGGTAAGATACTTGTTTTTATTTAATTCTAAAGTTAATATTCTTAAAAGAAAGCTTTAAATAATTTTCTTTAGATTTTTTTTCATATCCTGCTTCAAAGTTCGTTTTTTACAATCATATTGTCAAAATGTATTTTTGCTAGCAAGGAATATGTAAACAACGCTCTCATAGGATTAACATTAACTTGAAGGTTAGGAATCTGCACTAGTCATGAGAAGAAACTAGAATTGCTGACGTTAAACCTATGAAAGCGTACATTTAAAAATTTCTCCCTTGCATATTAATAGTTTTAAATGATTATTTTTCTTGCTTAGAATGGCTGAGATTGAATTCTAACTAGGTTAGTGTTTACTTTTTCGATTTTGGTTGCAGATTTTTTTTTTAAAGTTACTTTCAATTTCACAAATTTGAAAAGAATGCTCCCATAAGTTTAACATGAACTTGCGAGTATCTTGTTACTTCATATATACATACATTTTTGTATGAAACTATAAACAATCAATATCTTCATTTAGCACCAACCCCCCCCACTCCCCCTGAAGTATGTGCTGGTTAGCATTGTTTTGTTTATAGGGCATGTTTTATTCACTTTTACATAATAATATAAATTTTGCTTGAAATTTCATGAACATTCTATTTTTGGGTGTAATTCTACTTCTGGGCTGCTCTGTCAAGCTTGTCGATAAATGTATAAGTAATTTGGCAAACATATATAATTTTCAGACATGTTACTTTTCTGCGAAAACGCAGAATTCTGCTTTTTCGTCAGTGAATTTTATTATCTCTGGGATCAATGCAAATATGCATTAAAATTTGTTGACATTTTTAATAGACGGGGGGGGGGGGGGGGGGGGGGATTAGCAGGAATGGATGTAATACAACAAAAATGCGAGTATGAACCGTGCCAAATTGAGCAAATTTCTTCAACCAATCGCGGGAAAATGCAAATTTCTTCAAAGAATTGCAGGAAAAGTGCAAATTTCTTCAAAGGATCGTGGGAAAAAATGCGACTTCCACCAAAGGATCGCTGGAAAAACGCGATTTTCATCAAAGGATTGCAGAAAAAAGCATATTTTGCCAAAGGATCTTGTAAAATATGCGAATTTCGGTGAAAGATCGTGCAAAATACGCGAATTTTGGCGAAAGATCGTGTAATACTGAATTGCTTTGAAAGGTCTTTGAAAAAACGCGAAATTCGTCGAAGGATCGTGAAAAAAGAATGTGAATTTCTTCAAAGAATCTCAAAAAAATGCGATTTTTGTCGGATGATAAAAAAAATGGATCTTTGGCGAAAGATCATGGAAAATGTGCGATTTTTGGCAAAAAATCGTGTAAAACGTGCTATTTTTGACGAAAGATCGTGGTAAATGCGTGAATTTCTTCGAAATATTGCAGAAAAACGCGATTTTCGTCAAGTGGTTGGGAAAAAATGCTAATTTCGTCAATGTATCGCAGAAAAAGCGCAAATTTCATCTGAATGCTGCAAAAAAATGTGAATTTCGTCAAAATTCCATTAGGCCGTGAAAGTTCAGCTTTTTTTTTTGCTGAGCCTGTACCATGTCTGAATTTTGGATTGGCAACCTTGGCGTAGAAAGTGATTGCATGTCAAATCGGCACCGACTGGCCTAGATACAGAAGACGAATTCTATTTTTTTTCATTATTTACCTGTAAAATTACATAATATTGGATTATACATGAAATTAAAAAGTATTGAATAAACCATAAACAATCCAAGTCTCTTAAAACTGAAGAACATTGTGTTTTCGATAATGGTTACATCGATGAGAAACGTCATCTTTTGCTTTGTTGAAGAACCGGGAGGGGGGGGGGGATATGACCTTCTAAAGATAAAGAAAGGGTCAGTACTTAAAAAAAATAAATATGACTTGTAAAAGCAGTGAAGTTTGGATGTATAGTACTGTAAATTCTTGTAGTAAAGCATAAATCTAAACTTTAAATGCATTTTTTGGAAAAGTTATTTTCGGTAAAAATTCCATACGCAAAACATGATTTCTCAAAAAGTTATTGGAATATCATTATGAAATTTAAAGTAGGTATAAATTTAGAAGAAATATTTTCTGTCTTGTGGGTGTTTTTGTGGAATGATATGAATGACATGGCATAGAAAGTGATTGTGTACCAAATCTCCATAGCGGAAACTGTGCAGCACGGCAGCAGCGCTGCAGATTATTTTAGACCTTGCAGATCAATCTACCAGCTTAAAAATAAATATTGAGCTTAAAAAAAAATCACAAATTTACTTTGTTTTAGGAGTTATTGTGTTTGTTATTAATTTTCTTTGTAAAATGTAAATTTTGCTTATTTTATGGGTTACAGTGAGTATTTATTATAGTAGCTTGGTTCAGTATTGTTGGGTCGCAGATAAATTTTGGTTTGCTGCAGATAGATACTGAAAATTCTGCTTCTGGGTGCCAAATCATCACTGACTAGTCTAGATACAGAACACGAGCTCTGTTTTTTTATTATTTACCTGTAAAATTGTATAATATTGAATTATACATGAAATTAAAAGGTATTGAATAAGCCACAAACAATCCAAGTCACTTAAAACTGAAGACTATGGTGTTTGTGATAACGGTCGCATCTTTGATGTGAAATGTCATGCTTTGCTTTGTTAAAAAACTGGGAAGGGGGGGGGGGGCAAAATATGGCCTTCTAGAGATTAAAAAAGGGTCAGTACTTTTAAAGAAATGAGTGACTTATAAAAACAGTGAAGTTTAGATGTATAATTACTGAAATTCTTGTAGTAAAACAAAAATCTAAACTTTAAATGCATTTTTTGGATAATGTAATTTTCGGTGAAAATTCCATACGCAAAACATTATTCCTCAGAAAATTATTGGAATATCACTATGAAATTTAAAATATGTTGTTTACACTATTGTGAAGGCAATGAACTAAAGATTTAAATTTAAAATAAATATTTTTTGTTTTATGGATGTTTTTGTGGAATGACATTGATGAATTTTATGAAAGTTAACATGTAAACAAGTGCAATATGCTATAAGTTTTGAAACATTTAAAACGTTTCTTAGATTTTAGTTCATTGCCTTCACCAATGTCATAAATATGAAATGTACAAAGGAAACTAACATACAGTAAAATTTTCGGTACTTTTCGGTTAGCCGGGCGCCAGTGTTATAAATACATGGATATACATACATATATATGTATATATACATATATTGTATATATACACATATATGCATGTGTATGCACATATTTGTATATGTATATAGATGTATATATATACATATCCATGTATATATAACACTGGCGCCTGGCTAACCAAAAAGTACCAAATTTTCTTTAGAGCATTTTGGGCCAAATTTCACTAAATTTTACTATAAATTTCCTCCATTAACCAAAATTTTATCAATGAAGGAAATATTTTTTGCTTTTTTTCACATTTTCTAGTCATAATCTTAATAAAAATACGTTTAAAAAGTAATTAAATAGCTCAATTGCTCTGTACACAGTCAGACACCTGAAATGTTGGATAAAAAAGTGTCTGTTAGATAAGTTATTTCTATTATGTTTATGACCAGGGATGGAGAGTTTCTAGAAAATCTTACCAGCCAAGGATTTATTTCAACAGCCAGTAAAATGCAATGTACAGTTAAAAAATTTTATGACAAAATTACGCAACTCAAAATAGTTGGTTACTATTACTGTCAGAGATCTGGTGCTGGAACCGGAGCCGGAGCGCTCCGGAGCTGTATTTTCCCTGGAGTTAGAGCTTTAAAATTTACTCTGCTCCAGGGCTCCTTTAGTTTATTATTATTTTTTTAATCTTTTTTTTCAGTCTTTTAAATTTCCAGGTTTAAAATATTTTAATTACATCATTATTCAGTATTTTAATTATATCATTTTTTAAGGTTTTTTTTTTTTAAATTAACGATGTAAAACTTCTCACAAAAATATGGTAACACTACTTCACTTCTACTTGAGCTAAGTGGCAACACTATTTGAAAACAAATATGACTGCCTGTTGTTTACACGTACAATTTTGGTTGTTTGAAAAGCGTAGAAGAAATTTAAGATTTTTTGTGTTTAAAATTCCACCAAACTTTCTATTTTAAAAGCAAAAGCTAAAAGATGTCATATTTTCTGAACAAGCATTTCAAATTTGTTGAGAAGAAAAATGCATTTTGTCAGATCTTTAATGAAGGTAAAGAAAAAAAGAATTTGTAAGCAAAAAATTAAATGTGTAAATCAAAAACTGCAACTCAGAAATGCGAAGTCTGTGCCGAGTTGGAACAGTTCCCGGAGCCGGAGCCACAGTATTTTATCTTGGACCATCAAAAATTTTCCGGCTCCAGGTCACTGATTACTGTAATGCATTTTCATATATTTCTTTCCGATAAAATTGAGAAATATAAACAAGAGATGAAAGTTTAATATAAAATAGAATTTTGTACCATGTTTACATCGCAGTAATTAGGAAAGTTGAAAAATATAGCTAACTACATATTAAAAAAACGTTTTTGGCATACCTGTATAGTTTGCAGTTTTCAATAACTACCTAAAAATTCACTCATCCTGTCAGAAAATTCACTCGCCAGTGGCTACTAAAATGATGCATTTTCCTACCCCTGAGCATGATATTGTTATTTTATTTTGATGTCATAAACACACTTCTCAGACTTATGGCAAATTATTTCACAAGATAATTCACTGATGATCTAGCAACCAATTTTTTGATCATTTGTACCTATTGAACTATGTAAAACCACTACATGAATTGTGATTCTTGTTAGTCCAGACATAATGCCTTAGAATAATCACATATATGGCATTCAAAGTAGGTATAGGTACATTAGCAGAAATTTTACTAAAGGAAATATTCATGTGTATTTTAAAAGAAACTAGAACTTTGTTGAGATATAATCAGTTATTGTTAAAGTTTCATCGGAGCTTGAGCAAAGCATAGGTTTGCATTAAGCCTAACCAAAAAAAAACAAGGTCAATCTCAAATTGTTATTTTCGAGTGCTGGGTACAAAATGTATGAATTTTCTTAAATCACAGTTTATTTCAAGGAAAAATTGTTTTTTAGTGAAAATTAACACATCATTTAAATTCATCTATGAACTTAAATGCTAAAATGAGTTTCATTACTTACATTCCACGTAGTGCAGATAATAGATGTTTGCAGATTATGCATTTTGCGGAGTTCACAGAGTTTACTATATTTCACTTTATTATAAGCATTCATTATGATTTCTAGCCCATTATTACATTGTTGCTCAAGAAAATTTAAACATTTATATCCCATTTATGTTTATTTCTGCATTTGAATAACTTTCAGCATGATATTGTGTTATTTTATTTTCATGTCATAAACACACTGCTCAGATTTATGTCAAATTATTTCACAAGAAAATTTACTGGCTGTCTAGCATCCAATTTTTTGATCATTTTTACCATTTGAACAGTTGAAAGCGCTACATGGATCAGGATTTTTTTTTTTATTCCAGACATAAATTCTTGGAATAATCACATATAGCATGCAGAAGTAGGTATAAATACATTAGCAATAATTTTACTGAAGGAAATATTCCTGTGTATTGTAAAATAAACAAAAACTTTATTGAGATAAAATAAGTTATTGTTAAAGTTTCATTGGTGCTTGAGCAAAGCATAGGTTTGCATTAAGCATAACCAAACAAATGTCAATGCTTAGCTGAAATTATTATTTTCAAATGCACGGTACAAAACTCATCAATTTCAATATATTTCATACAATGTTGAAAAAATTTAAGACTTTTTGTGTATTGCAATGCAAGAATTCAAGCAATTAACAATATAAAGCAGAAATGAAATATCTGTATAGAACTGTGTGCTTTTCATAGAAACATGTAAAAAGGAAACGTAAAATCTTAAAAACATGGAACGCTTAAATTTACAAATATCGCTTGTTTTACACTTACTGATTGAAATTTTGGCTAAAACGGTTTCAGTTAGATAAATTATTTTTCTATTTTCACGGTTTAAAAAGTTCAAATTTTAAAAGATTTCTTTAATTCGATTTTAGTTAATGAAATCTTGGAATATGCACACACACATTGTTTTCATAAATTCTTGTGACACTTTGATTTGTTTTATTTATTTATGGTTGTTTAATAAACCAAAGGTGGATCTTAATGTGAAAAAGTTTTTACATGTATTTTTAAAAAAATAAGAATTTTTCCTATCAATTTCAACATATTTCATACAATGTTGAAAAATTTTAAGACTTTTGGTGTATTACAGCGCAAGAGTTCAAAACATTAAGAATATAAAGCAAAAATGAAATATCTTTATAAAAACTGTCTGCTTTTTCATAGAAACATGTAAAAAGGAAATATAAATTCTTAAAAATATGAAACGCTTAAATTTCCAAATATTGATTGTTTTACACTTAATTATTGAAATGTTGGCTAAAACAGTTCCAGTTAGATAACTTATTTCTATTTGAATCATGTTTATGAGTAACCTATAGTGTTAAATAGTTCAAATTTTAAAAGATTTCTTTAACTTGATTAGTGTTCACTCTAGAAAAAAAAAGGGCAGGGTGCTAGCCACAAAAAGGGCACAGTTGAAGCTGAAAGAGGGCATTTTTTTCAGCGAAAAAGGGCATTGTTTCTTCAGAAAATGTAGGTCTACAAAACCGATATAAGAATTATACATTACTACAAACTCATCATTGTTTATACACACATTTAGTAACAGATTACAGAATTTTTTTTTTTGATATTTCAAAGATTTTTTTGATATTTCATTTTGATATTTCTAGTAAGTAATTTTGTTTCACACAAAAAATTATAAAATTATTAGCCCCAGAAACTAGCAGTTTTAAGGGTAAAGCAGAAATTTTAAGGGGTAGAAAAATTTAGATGGGTGACCAATTATTATTAAAATAAATCGCTAAATATAATTTAAAGATCATAAGCTTTGTGAGCTGTGGGGGTGGGGGGAAGAGACAAAAGCATTTTGGGGGAGGGGAAAGTGAGGAGGTTGATTACATAATGGATTATTTATCATTAGTAAAAATTTAACAATTAGAACAGAAAAATATAAAAAAAGAGCCTTTAAATTTGGTGTGTTTGATAAGAGGGAGAAGCAGGATTTGGATGATTGGTTATTTATTGTTACAATGAAGTGACAGAGTTGCAAGTAAAATAAATCAATACAAAAACCCTTAACGGGTTAAAAGTTTGTGACGCAGCGCTTTATCTTATGCTCTAAGAATTTTAAATATGGAACTTAAAAATAATGATATCAAATTTTGAGTGACACTATGCTATTAGTTATAATATCTATATACATTTATTTCATCATTTTATTTTTTTATAATTGCATGTGCAAAAATTATGTTCATTTTAAAAAGATGTATAAAAGTTTATTCATTGATGCATTATCATCCATATCTCTCATAAATTCAAAATATGAGTTTTAAAAGATATGATATGAAAATTTAAGTGACGCCTTGATGTTGCTTAAAACAATTAGTTTTAAAATTCAATTTAAATTTTCTTTTGGCTAAATACATTTACACATCTAAACAATACTTTTCATTTTCCAATGCACTGTTGAATATATTACTTTCACTGAATCTATATAATGCACTGAAATGTATTCATTTGAATAAATTGATTTATCTTTTGTGCCATGCTATCCAAAAATCAAAAGTAAAATTTATGTAAATAGTTTTTTTCGTCATATTATCCATTTGCATACATTTAACTTAGTTTGGATACAATGACGCAAAAACTATTTTGTCGCGGGGTTGCGTTCATCTAACCCAGTTTCATAAAAGGAAATCATGAATATCGTTTCTGGTATAAAACGAAATATTTGAGCAAATAGACACATAGATGCATTATGTTTGATAAGAAATTTTTTTTTACATTAAAAACATAATTGTAGGCAACTTTTTCTATAATTGCGTGTTACTTATGACAGCCTATTATCTGCACGACGGATATTTCCCCGACGGGGAGTGCCATCCATGGGGGGTCTTTCTAGGGGAACCTAATCCATATTTAAGTAAAGTTATCCAAGCAGATTTGACCATACGTATACGTTTCGTGAGTACCAGGACTCACATCCTCAGTGTAAAAACTATAAAAACTTTAAAAACAATTAAAAACAATTGTTTAAAAAACAAACCTTATCATTTTACCATTTTATAATAGTATTAGCTTTAAGATGGCTAATATCTTAAGACATTATGATTTTAATGTGGTTTTTAAGCCGGTTAATAAATTATCTTTTTCGCAACTTAAGGACCAAATTCCTCCACATAATTATTGGGGCATTTACAACATTCAATGCCAATGTGGTTTGTCCTACATTGGACAAACTAAACATAAACTCTGTTACAGAATCAATGAACACAGAAACTATGTAAAGAAAAAAGAATTACAGAAATCCTCTATCGCCTCTCATTGCTGGGGGGAGGGACATAATTTTAATTTTGACTCAGCTACCATTATCAAGAAATGCATTACTCCTCTGGATTTAGACTTTTTTGAGGCTATTCATATCCATAAATTTAAAGACTCCTTGGTTAATGATTTATCTAGTACACCATACATCTCAACTTTCTGGATGGATTTGTTGTGTCACGACACTTCACTTCCGCATTAATTTCATTGGCTGTTAGAACTTGATGGTCTTTTGGTATCATGTTTTGACATTTGGGTTTTTTCACCGTACATGTAGTTGGGGGGGATATTGTTTTTAAAGTTTTTATAGTTTTTACACTGAGGATGTGAGTCCTGGTACTCACGAAACGTATACGTATGGTCAAATCTGCTTGTTTTTATTGTGTGTTTAAACGTTGTTTTCAAATAATTTAAAGTTATCCAAGGTTCGAAGAAAACCACAGAAAACTCCGAAAGATTAGGCCAACAGGCACAATTGGGTTCGAACCCAGCACCACCCATCTCCCAGCTTTGAGAGCAGAACCTCTCGGCCACTGGTGGGGCATTTCTATAATTGCATTTAAATATGTTATTAATTTTCTCTCATTTTGGAATCGAATTCAGTTGAATCAGTAAAAGTATAGTGAGTTGCAGGTTGACAAAAATTCTTTTTGCGGGTCCAGGACAATTACTGCATCGCTGAATTTTTTTTTTTTTTTTTTTTTTTTTTTTTTTTAAATCGGGTTTGAGTTGAAATCAAATGAAAGTGTCTTATTCTGGGTTTTTAATTCAATTATTAGAAAGGTTAAAACTTTACTTACAGAGTTGCACAACAATTAAAAGATTATAGTTTGTTTGGCATGTTTGCATAATTCTTCGAAATTATATACTAAGCTAATCATACAAAAGGTGCGATAGGCGCAAAGTACGCAAGACTCGCGTTTATAGAGACCCCCAAGAAGACTAAAATACCTTTAAATAGATTAGGACTTCTGAAAAATGTTTGCATCTGGGTTAGTAACCAGCGACTTCCGCTTATACCCCCCCCCCCCCCTCTTCCTGACGAGAGTTAAGCTTTTTTTTTTTCTCTTTTTTTTAAATAAAAATGCAGTACCTCGAAAATTTTCCTTGCACCGGTACCTCTTTAAGAAGAAGGCCGAGTCCGACCATACAAATTATTAGCACTTCAATGCTTGTGTGGACAGAGTAGAGTTTTTTAATGCAGAGCCCCGAAATATTGAAAGAAGCAGGATCGTACGCTAGGAGTTTTTTTTTTTTATCTAGTAGGGAATTAAAATGTCGTCATTTCTTTTCGTCCGTTTGCCTTTGTTGGTTCATGCATCTACAGTAGTACGACGTTTAGTATGCACCCACAGAAATAGCGTGGGAAAAAAAAGAAGGTATAAAAAAAAAGACTTTTTTTTTAAAGCATCCAGAATTGGATCTCAAGAGATAGCATCCCAGTGCAAGAACAGGGGGAATAACTACTGGACAATGCAACTGTTCAGTTTGTAACTTCCCGTAGAGTGTCCTATTTCCTATCTGTTCTTGGCAAATCCCTCCTGACCACCCAGGGCTACCACCCACAAGATAAGAAGGCAAAAAAGGTATACGTAATTTAGCTGAAAGCTATGATGATTTGGTGGGAAGAAACAGGATGCTTTTGAAGATGTGTTTCTCAAAATTCATGGAACGAGGAAAATTATAAGCGATCGCTGAGAACGACTCTGGGCACATTTGACTATTTTTGAAACATGAAGGGCGCAGTTTGCCGATTTAGAAAACGGCGTGGCGCGCTTTACCGATTTTAAAAAGGGCAGGGCGCTGCGCCCTTCAAAAATGGCCTAGCGGGAACACTAACTTAATTTTTGTTAATGAAATCTTGGAATAATGCACACACATTGTTTTCATAAATTCTTGGACACTTTGATTCGTTTTATTTATTTATAGCTGTATAATAAACCTAAGGTGGATCATAATGTGAAAAAGTTTTATTTTACATGTATTTATATATATATATGTCGTCAATTTTAGCATATTTCATACCATGTTGAAAAATGTTAACACTTTTGGTGTATTACAGTGCAAGAGTTCAAAACATTAAAAATATAAAGTAAAAATGAAATTCTTTTATAATAACTGTCTGCGTTTTCATAGAAACATGTGAAAAGGAAACGTAAAATCTTAACAACATGGAACGCTTAAATTTTCAAATATCGCTTATTTTACAGTTGGTAATTGAAATGTTGGCTAAAATAGTTTCAGTTAGATAAATTATTTCTATTTGTATCATATTTATGAGTAATCTATAGTGTTAAAAAGTTCAAATTTTAAAAGATTTCTTTAACTCGATTTTAGTTAATGAAATCTTGGAATAATGCACACACATTGTTTTCATAAATTCTTGGATACTTTGATTCGTTTTATTTATTTATAGCTGATTAATAAACCTAAGGTGGATGATAATCTGAAAAAGTTTTATTTTACATGTATTTATATATAAAAAATATATATATGTGTCATCAATTTTAGCATATTTCATACCATGTTGAAAAATGTTAACACTTTTGGTGTATTACAGTGCAAGAGTTCAAAACATTAAAAATATAAAGTAAAAATGAAATTCTTTTATAATAACTGTCTGCGTTTTCATAGAAACATGTGAAAAAGAAACGTAAAATATTAACAACATGGAACGCTTAAATTTCCAAATATCGCTTATTTTACAGTTGATAATTGAAATGTTGGCTAAAACAGTTTCAGTTAGATAAATTATTTCTATTTGTATCATATTTATGAGTAATCTGTAGTGTTAAAAAGTTCAAATTTTAAGAGATTTCTTTAACTCGATTTTAGTTAATGAAATCTTGGAATATGCACACACAAATTGTTTTCATAAATTCTTGTGACACTTTGATTCGTTTTAGATGGAGGATTGTAAAGGTCAATGGAAATCACGACTATGAATTTATTGCATTGGTCTTTAATTTGTTTTTGTGGTTTTATCTTTTTATCACTAACCTAAAAAAAGTAATGATATCAATACAAAAACCCTTAACGGGTTAAAAGTTTGTGACGCAGCACTTTATCTTTAGCTCTAAGAATTTTAAATTTGGAACTTAAAAATAATGATATCAAATTTTGAGTGACGCAATGCTATTAATTTACCTATACATATATATATCAAAATTTATTCATTGATGCTTTATCATTTACATCTCATAAATTCGAATTATGAATTTTAAAAGATATGATATGAAAATTTAAGTGACGCCTTGATGTTGCTTAAAACGATTAGTTTTAAAATTCAATTTAAATTTTCTTTTGGCTAAATACATTTACACATCTAAACAATACTTTTCATTTTCAAATGCATTGTTGAATGTATTACTTTCACTGAATCTATATAATGCACTGAATTGTATTCATTTGAATAAATTGATTTATCTTTTGTGCCACGCTATACAAAAATCAAAAGTAAAATTTATGTAAATAGTTTTTTGCGTCATTGTATCCAAACTAAGTTAAATGTATGCAAATGGATAATACACTGCTCAGCAAAAGTTTAGACTCTGGTGATTTTTAACCTTTAAATAAAAAGTACGAACACTTGGGTTATACAAATAGCTGTATTTATTTTTTAATATATTTCAAATGTTTTAGGACAAAAATAACGGTTTTAATGCAGGATATTATTTAATTTAACTGAAAAAAATGAAATTTGCATATTGCAAAAGTTTAGACACTTTTGTGAATTTTGCCAACTGTTGACTGAAAAACTCAAATTTTAAACTTATGACGTCACATGCATGAAGTATTTAAGTGCACCTCGTGATAATATCGGTTAGTGAAGATGCCGCAAGCTAGAAATTTTCAGTCAGATGAAGTATAACGCATGGAAGCTGAAATCGAAAGGGAAGGCTTTTTCAGAAATTTCAGCCACTTTGAATCGTCCAAAGAAGTCTATCTATTAAGTACTGTCTAAGGGTGACTCTTTCAAAGCAAAACATAAATCTGGAAGGCCTCGTGTGGTCAGAAAACGAAATTATAGAAGGAACCATAAACTGGTATCTAGACAAATGATCACTGCTAATCGCATTAAAAGTGAGTCAGAGGTTTCTGTGTCAACGGTTACTTCGTAGATGAATTATAGAAAGATGTACATTAGTTTACATGAAAATGATAAAACAACCAGCCTTGAAATCTCACAACAAATTGACCCCTTTCCGTCGCGGTGTAATTCTGTTTATAAAACTAATGAAATAATGGACTGAAATCAGAATTTATAAACAAATTTATTAGAAAGTACGAACTTGCTTATTTTCACGTATATTATAAAAGGAAAATTTTAATTAATTCTTCTTGGTGCCGTCTGTCAGTTTTGGAATTAAAATTAAGTGTGTTTTTTAAGGAGACCACCCTCGAAAGAGTTAATGATTTGGGCCTCACTTTGTTTTAATTCTCAAGTATCTCTTGATTTTCTAAATGGTCGCCAAGCAGCGTAAGACTACATACATGCATTGGAAAGCCATTTGGTGAACTTTTAGCTCTTCCAAAGTATACATTTGAGCAAGATAATGCGTCTATTCATGCTGCATACAAATCAAAAAAATAATTTAACTCTCAAAATATTACTGTTCTCGACTGGCCCGCGTGTAGCCCTGATCTGAATCCAATCGAAAACTTTTGTGGCATCATATCTCATACGGTTTATGCATTTTTTTGACAATACTCCTCAATAATGAACTTCGATCTGCTGTTGAACCTGTTTGGTACGAAATGGACTACCAAATGATGCAGGATTTAGTTTTTTCGATCGGAACTCACATTGTTGCATTAATAGCAGACAATGTAGGTGCAGCTTGAATTTAATTTATGGATACTTTTCTGTTAACAGACAAATTGTCTATACTTTTGCTACAATGTTAAATTTGTTTTTTTTTGTCATTATATATTATGTAATGTGTATAAATTAAAATTTATTGTTTGTGTATGAAAGATAAGTACCCACTAATATATGACAGTTGAGTTCCAACAATTCGTTACATACTTCTCACTACAGAAGCATAAATGATCATTGTCTAAACTTTTGCTGAGCACTGTATGACCAAAAAACTATTTACATAAATTTTACTTTTGATTTTTGTATATCGTGGCACAAAAAATAAATCAATTTATTCAAATGAATACAATTCAGTGCATTATATAGATTCAGTGAAAGTAATACATTCAACAGTGCATTTGAAAATGAAAAGTATTGTTTAGATGTGTCAATGTATTTAGCCAAAAGAAAATTTAAATTGAACTTTAAAACTAATCGTTTTAAGCAACATCAAGGCATCACTTAAATTTTCATATCATATCTTTTAAAATTCATAATTCGAATTTATGAGATGTAAATGATAAAGCATCAATGAATAAATTTTGATATATATATGTATAGGTAAATTAATAGCATTGCGTCACTCAAAATTTGATATCATTATTTTTAAGTTCCAAATTTAAAATTCTTAGAGCTAAAGATAAAGTGCTGCGTCACAAACTTTTAACCCGTTAAGGGTTTTTGTATTGATATAGTAGTACATGCAATATTGTGTACGCTATCTTGGCACTAATCAACAGGTATTTGATACAACCCCTCATCTTTTTGCTTCTTTTTGGGAACAACGGATTTCGAGCTTATTCTATCGACGATAATATTCAGAATTTTCATTCTATGATTTTGAGACTATCACAAAACTTGCTCTATATTAGGGGTGCACAACCTTTTTGAGAGAAGGGCCACTTACAAAAATATTTGGGTTGTCGATTGCCACATCAGTAACAAAGACAGAATTCTATATCGGAGAGGTTTGGGGGGGGGGGGGTAATAACTCTTTATTTTTGATAAATAATGATTTTTGTATATAAAAAAATAAACAAATAGAAATAATTCATTGTATGCTGGGTTTCTTCACATCTGTATGAACAACCATACAACTCTTTATGAAGACTAACTATTCCTTCTTGATAAATGGAAAATTTTGACAAAACTCACGATTTTTTTTCCACGAGCGATTGATAAATTTCGCGATATTTTTGCGACCAATTGACAAAATTTGTAATTTTTCCATCAATTGAAGAAAATCGTGATTTTTTTTTTTTACCGCGACAGAGTGACAAAATTCGCGATTTTTTCTCGCGATAAATTGAAGAAACTCGCGATTTTCCCGCAGCCAATCAACGAAGCTTGAGATTTTTCTGCGCTTGATTGGCGAAATTCGCGATTTTTCTGCTCCCGATCATGAAAATTCTTCATTTTTAGCTGACTGGCGAAATTTATGATTTTTTCCCGCGGAAAATTGACGAAATTCGCGATTTTTTTCTCGCGGTAAACTGACGAAACTCGCGATTTTTCCGCACTCGATCAACGTAATTCGAGATTTTTCCACGCTCGCTCAGTGAAATTTGCATTTTTTCCGCACTCAATCAACGAATTTCGCAATTTTTCCACGCCCGATCAATGAAATTCGCGATTCTTAACAGACTGTGACGAAATTTGTAACTTTTCGATAGGCAAACTGACGAGATTTGCAATTTTATCTCGCGATAAACTAACAAAACTCGCGATTTTTCCACAGTCGATCAACGAAATTTCAGATTTTTTCGTTCATGATCGAGAAAATTCACAATTTTTTCAAACCCAATGAACGAAATTCGGTATTATTAACTGACTGACGAAATTTGTAATTTTTTCTGGCGATGAACTCACGAAATTCGGGAATTTTCCGCGCCCGATCAACGAAATTTGCAAATTTTCAGCACCTCATCGAAATAATTCGCAATTTTTCCGCGCCTGATCAGCGAAATTAGAGATTCTTAATCGACTCTGACGAAATTTGTAATTTTTCTTGCTGCAAATTGACGAAATTCGAGATTTTTTTCTCTCGATAAACTGACGAAACTCACTATTTTTCTTCAGGTGATCAACGAAATTTGAGATTTTTCCACACATGATCGAGAAAATTCACAATTTTTTCAAACCCGATCAACGAAATTCGGGATTCTTAATTGACTGACGAAATTTGTAATTGTTTCTCGCGATGAACTCACGAAATCGGGATTTTTCCGCTCCCGATCAACGAAATTTGTAATTTTTCAGCACCTCATTGAAATAATTCGCGATTTTTTTTTGTGCCTGATTAACGAAATTTGATATTTTCCCGCACCGAATTAACAAAATTCGCGATTTATCCGCTCCTGATCAACGGAATTCGAGATTCTTAATCGACTCTGACGAAATTTGTAATTTTTCTCGCTGCAAATTGACGAAATTCGAGATTTTTTTTCTTGAAAAACTGACGAAACTCACTATTTTTCTTCAGTTGATCAACGAAATTTGAGATTTTTCCGCACATGATCGACAAAATTCGCGATTTTTCCGAACCCGATCAACAAAATTCGTGATTCTTAACTGACTGACAAAATTTGTAATTTTTTCACGCGATAAACTAACGAAACTCGCAAATTTTCCGCAGTCGATCAACGAAATTCGGAATTTTTCAACACCTCATCAATAAAATTCGTGATTTTTCTGGGCCCGTTTAACAAAATTTGAGCTTTTTATGCACCAAATGCCCAAAAATTCGTGCTTTTTCCGCATTTGATCAAGGAAATTCGCGATTTTTTCCGCGGCAAATTGACGAAATTAGCGGTTTTTCTCCCGAAACTTGCGATTTTTCCTAACCCGATCAACGAAATTTTCAATTTTTCCCATCGAAAAATCCGAAATTCCGGATTTTTTCCTGCGACATATGGGCAAAAATTGCGATTTTCCTCAGTTATAAATTAACGGAGTTCGCGGGTCACAGGTTGTGCATCCCTACTCTATATAATTAGCTAATAAATTATGCACATTATATTTTGATTGCATTTGCGCATGTGCAGTTAAACATTTTTTAGTAAACCTGCTCATTTTTCATCAAATTTTTATTATTTTTTAATTCTGATTGCGGAGTGTTGTGTACAATGTTGTTTGTCATATTTTCTGAAAAGAACTTTTTTTTATATTAAGAACTTTGCAAATTATAAGCCAAAAACTTGGCGAAATATGGGACTGTTTTTATAAAAGCCTTAATTTCTCTACGAGTATACATGCTATCCTCATAAAAATGAACACAGTATATTACAATAAGCCATTTATTAATAATCTCGAGTTTGAAGGTTTTTGCTACATTAGTTTTTACAGGGTTATCCAAAAGATATTAGTTTCTTTTCAATTTCTTGACGGTCCCCTATGGGGTTTCGGGAAAAAAAATCTTCGCGGAAATATATGACCTATACTATACTGTTTACACACCTGCAGTTTCAGGTTAATTCATCATGCATTTATCTAGATATTTAACAAAACGTCTAAAATCGCAAATGACCGGTCACCTTTGGCCATATAGTGTATATCGCACAAACCGCAGTTTTAGAACATTTTTTGCTCTTGCATGCTTTTAATTTCGAATTTTTGGAAAACTGTTCTTGGTGATCATTTACGTTTCTAGAGTAACAGCCATGCCAAACTTAATGTATCTAGCTCTAACGATTCCTAATAAATCGTACACTGTAAAAAAAAATTCCATTAAAAAACGGAAATAGTACTGGCAATTTAGATGCCAGTACTATTTCTGTTTGTTAACGAAAATTTTTTTTTCCGTAAATTCCAGAAAATCTTCCGTTTTTCACAAAATTTTTCCGTTTTTTTTTTTTTTCCCCCGTATATCCGTATTTAAAATTTTTTGTTTCAAAGGCAAAAAAAAAAAATATTATACAACTTTTCGAGAAACTTATACCTTTATGAATTTCAGCGGACACGTTTACCAAGGTAGCGTACCTCTAATTTATTCAAATAACAGTAATGAAACAACACTTACCTAGGGTGGAATCGAACTGTGGAACCGGAGTGTACCAGATTAGCGCCCTTATCCACCATGCCATGGGGACTCGAGTTACGTTTCCAAATGTCGTTACTTATTTCAGATGCTTTTTATGAAGTAAAGGCACAGTGTTAAGCAAGGAACGTATTTTCATTGGAGATATTTTTCAATTGAGTGTACAATTTTGAATATTTCCATAATTTCTAAAATTTAGCTTTTTAATTTCATGCTTTATAAAAAGAAAAAAATTAAGTCTTTAAAATATTACGCGCATGAAAGAATGTATTATAAGTAATAGTTGCTTCTTTTTTGCAAGATTTAAAAAATCTTATTGTGCTATTATTTTTATTTATTTGTATATACATCTATAATTTCGTTATTATGTTTCAGATATGTTTTAAGTTTTATGTGCGAATCCGTTAAAGTGAATAGATTAAAAAATATTAAAATTAAAAATAGTTTTTCAATTTTTTCATTAAATAATAAGTATTATTTTAAAATCATTATGAAAAATAAACTGTAACATTTCCTTCTCAACTATCTGAAACTTAAAAAGAATTAATAAAATTCATTTAAATATCAGATTACTTATTTTAAATATTGTAAAAAAATTTAAAAAACAATTTTAAAACATTTTATTTAAAAAGAAAGAAAGAAAGAAAAATACTACAGTGTTAGTTTTAAAAATAAAATTTCAGCTAATTGACAGCCAAATATTGGCATTTTTGAAATTTGAAATTGGGGAGGAGGGGGGGGGGGGGCGTAAGTCAACGCTAAAGACATAACATTAGAGATAATTAATAGCTAAATATTGATATTTTTGAAATTGTGATATTCAAAAAGGGGGGTGGTGTTAACTTAGCGCTCCCTATTTGTAATTAAAATATCTTGATACATAAACATTACCTTTATCAGACAAATAAGATATATTAATTTATTTCTAATTGAATGAGATTGCACTTTTATTTTTAACTTTATTAGTATTACAATGTAAAAAGAATTACTATTGTAAGAATACGAGTATTTAATGCCCCCCCCCCAAAAAAAAAAAGTATTACATGCATATAAAATAGGAACAATTATGGCTCCTTTTCAAAATTGCATGCATTTAAAAAATAAAATTTCTATCATAATTTTAGAAATTAATCGTTTTTTTTCAATTAGAAATAATATTTATCGTATCATTTTTTAATTACTATATTAAACAAATAACAGATGAAAACAGTTATTTAATATTTAATAAGTTACTTGATATGTTAAATTTTTTATTTGATACAAATTAAAAAAACAACTGAATAAATTAAATTGGAATTTATACGGCATTCTATGTGGCATTAAATTCGAAAGATAAACTAAATTATATTAAATTTTAACTGATATATGAAAAGATATTAATTCATATTTACTTAAAATAAAGAAAAAAAGGGGAAAAAAGAAAAGAAAAGAAAAGAGAAATAGTGACTAACCAAGTCTTAAACGTAAACATATGTTCACACTACAACAATTCATTATTCCGCATTCCAACTAAACACAGCGCCACTCTATACAACACAGATGTCAATTACGGAAATTGTACTGTTTTGAAAGAATGATGAAATATTTTTGTAAAATTTACGGAAAACCTTCTTCATTTTGATCCAAGAACGGAAAAATTATCCAATTACGGAAATTGTACTGTTTTCAAATGAAGATGAAAGTATTCCGTAAAATTTAACGAAAAATATACCATATTTTTGCGAATTTTTTTGACAGTGTAATTAAGGCAATATAATGCTGCTAGCATTGTGTAGGGATAATACATAAGTAAAAAAGCGTGCAAAAAGACGTCCGTCTGACATTAGCCTTAGATCGTTTTCAGACCGTTTTCCGCTCATTTCATTCTTTTTAAATTGAATTTTTTTTAGGAACCGTTCTTGAGCATATTTATACATCCCAAAAGTTATCATCATGCCATATTCTAACCTCCTATACAAAATGTATCACACAAATCGCAATTTTAGAAAGTTTTTTTTTTGCTCTTGCACCCTTTAAAATTTCGAATTTTTAAAAAACTGTCCAGGGCATGCATTTAGGTCTCTAAATTAACAACCATGCCAAATTCCATTTTTCTAGCCATTGTTTTACCGATATAAAATATAGCTTATGTTGAAATGGAGATAGTCACCATCATTTTGCCATTATTATTAAGGTTCCACTCTATGCTTAAAAAGTAAAATCGGAATTATTATAAGATCATTCGTGCGTCTTATTTTTCTAGCGGTCAGCGGAGGAGTTGAGGGCACTCGGTGTACCTAAGCGACGTAGAGTCTTCCAAGGATTGTCGGTAATGATTTTTGAAAAAAATGTGTCTGTAATTTGCTGAGATATTAATTAGAAACCCATGTAGAAAACAACGGTACGGATCAAAACAGTGTTGCTACTTTGTGACCTCCTTTCGAAGCGTGCTTGGCACAGTGCCAAGTTTAAACTTTGTATATCTTTGTTTTAGGTAAGGCGAAACATAGTGATAAGCACTTTTTATTCCAACTGAATTCAATTATTGAAGGCAAATATTAAAAAGATAATTCATATAACAATTCCAAGACATTAAAAGTCAGTAATTTTGAGGCAAAAATTGCTTATAATTCACTAAATAATTCATTTATAAGGAAAAAAACTTTTCAATTTGAAATCATTTCAGTAATTATGTCTGAATATGCTTTTATTTTTAGAAATGAATAGAAAAGTTTCACACTATTAAGCACACTTTTTTTTATTCCTTTAAAATTGTCCACTATTACATGAGATATGATTTACAGGTGACCTTTCGTGAGAATCTCTGTGACCTCTTTCCGAAGCGTGGTTAGTTCTCTACCAAGTTTAAACTTTGTACAAAGTCTGTGTTTTAGAGGGAGAAATATTCATCAGTTTTCATTCGAGTAGAATTAAATTATGGCATGTGGTATTGTTATATGTACGCAAGTAAATATTATCTTTGAACAGTCCTGATATTTTGTATGGAACCCTTTGTATGCGAGTTAAGTTCGCACACGACCGATTATCTTTTTAAATCCGTTCGATAGTTCCAAAAATAACCCCTACAAAAAAAAAGGTTACTTCTTTATAATATTAGTACAGGTAAGACTTCAGTTTGAACTCTGATATTTTTAGAGAACTTTAACAATAATAAAGATGTTTTAACAAAATTTTCAACAGATTTACTTTACTTAATGGCAAATTTGATGTCATGTAAAGTACTGGAAGTGCACAGTAAAAAAAAAAACAATAAAATACCATGTTTAATATCAACTACATTCCAAAATATAGATTACCTAACTGAGCACCAATTGGACGTAAATGATGATAAATTCCACTAATTTTCGTGATGTTGTTACATTTGACAAAAGCATGGTAAGTATATTGAAAATTTTGTTAAAATGGCTATATTATTATTAAAGTTAAAAACAAGAATTCAAGATTGTCTTGGAATGAAATCCTGTGTATTTTTGGTTGAACAAGTGGATTGGAATTCTGTTATTTTCTATGCAAAAATTATTTGCCTCACTGTACACTTATACAACTCTTAAAGTTTGCCTCATCATCTTTAAACACTTTTTATAAATCTAACCTAGTTTGGGGTTATTTCATTGGTGCATTTTATGTTTTCTAACTCTAATACTGTAAACGCTGTTTAAATGAAACACAACCAATGTAACTGCGGGTAAAAAGCATTATGATTTGATTCATTAAAAAGACAGATTATATTAACCAGTGATTCAAATAACCAGCGAACACCTTTATCAAAAAACTCAAAACCCCTCCTAGAACTCGATTCTGGCTGCGTCACTGGCCACAGTTTCTTTTTTTCATATTGCTAAATGGGACTGGAACTATTTCTGAACCCTTTAAATTAATTTATTATTTATAGAACTACCCAAATGAATTTATTTTCCTGCCCCTCAAGCAGAGCAACCGAAAGAGGTCCAAATACTGGCTAGCCAATATTTAGACCACTCTAGGTAGCCGGTATTCGGACCACTGCTAAGTTTAAGTTAAAACTGGTATTACTCATTCATATAATAAAATACCAATAATGTGCATGCGGCAATTGAGATCTAAATATGTCTAGAAAATAATTTAATCATGAATTCAAGCCAATATACGATCAGTATATTTAAAAAAAAATGAGAAATACATATCTGAAAAACTTTTGATGTACCAGATTATGTAATTTCGACATTTTTGAATTGACTGTTTGTAAATGAGACAGACTTCAGCGGCATACTTTTCGTAACTTTCTTCTCTCAATTAAAGTTGCAAACTCTAGGCTTACAAACAAAGGCTTACTAAACCCAATAGCCATGATGCAGCAGAGAAAACTCGCAGCCAATCATTCATTAGCATACAGAACAAAGAGTAAAAAATGGAGAGAATTACTTATTATTATGTCATCATTGAGGCATAATGTAATCCTTACTAAATCTTAACTAATCAAACAATCTAAGTAGTAAAAATGTATTTTTAGCTCAAATCTGCCATTTTGGCTATTTTTAAAAAAATAAAGGATTTAAATAAAAGAAGAAAGAAATCTAACTACTTGTTTTTTTCTTCTCAGCTAATTTTAGAAAAATTAGTTAGTTTGCCATGCTTATAAGAAAAGTTTGATTGAATAAAAATGTTTGTCACTTTACAAATTTATTAATCCATCATTTTTCTAAAGCTTTGCTTGTAGCTTCTGCATAACTTGGATTTTGCATTTTACAATAATGTGTAAAATAAATGAAAACATTAGGGAAAAAGTGAAAAAAGCCAGATGAAAAAAAACCATTTGGTTTAAACCAGCGTGGTTTAAACCAAACAACCCTGATTAATTCAATTATAGAATAAAGCAATTCATTATTATTAATTCAATTAATTTAATATTTTTATTAATTAAAATTGAAGAAATGATATTTTCATGTATTTGCATTTATTTATATTTTTTGTGCGCAATAATTAGGTCCATCACCCAAAATTATACAAAACTGATCTTAAGGGACCTTTTTAGGTGCGTTCGTAATTATATAAATACGTAGCACCTATAGTCGTCGTTCAGTCCGTCTGTCCGTCCGCATGTAACAGAGCAAAAACTACCCAACCGAATGGCCTGAAATTTTAAATATATGATTGTTGCAAAATTTTGTCGAGCCATTTCAAATTTTATGAAAATCGGATGTATAGTTTAATTACAGGGACAGTCAAAAGTTTTCTTTACATTACGCCCAATGGGGGAAATTATTGGAAGTGCATTTTAATGTTGTTGCAGCCTTTCGAATGGTCTGAAATTTTAAATATATAATTGTTGCAAAATTTTGTCGAGCCATTTCAAATTTTATGAAAATCGGATGCATAGTTTAATTACAGGGACAGTCAAAATTTTTTCTTTTCATTACGGGGAATGGGAAAAATTATTGCAAGTGCATTTTAATGATGTTACAGCCTTCCAAAAGGTCTGAAATTTTAAATATATAATTGTTGCAAAATTTTGTCGAGCCATTTCAAATTTTATGAAAATCGGATGTATAGTTTAATTACAGGGACAGTCAAAATTTTTCCGTTTCATTACGGGGAATGGGAAAAAAATTATTGCAGTGCATTTAATGATGTTACAGACTATGCACTTATGAAGTGCAAAAAAATATACATTCAGTACAATATGCGGTGCAAAAAATAGTTATAAAACTAGTTATAGTACGAACGCACCTCATTTGCCACGTTTGATGAGCAATTTCCAACTTGTTTCACTCTCTGGGGGTGATATTGCCTACTTTGGGAATCACTGCTCTAAGACCCTAAACATAGGCATCAACTTTATTTTTGTAGGATGAAAATTTTAGGAGGTAGGTATGTGGCAATCACCTTGAAAATTGGGCCTTTCTGGTAGCCAAAATTTGGTAAGATTTTTTTGTATGTTATTCACTATATCTGATGCTGCAAAAAACCATTGAAAAACCTTTTATAAAAAGTTTTTAGAGGTTGTGTTTTGTTTTTTTTTTCTGTTTTTTTCCCTTCATATCTGCACTCAGCTATATGAAGTAATATATGATTATGATTATCAGAAAAAAAAAATCAAAAATGAAACCTGTAAATTTTGATCCTAAATTTTATTAAAATAATCAAAACATCATAGAAAAAAAGTTTTATATTTTGGGGTTCATTAAGAGAGCCAAAAAAGGACCTTATCTATTTTCTTATGTTTTAAAAAATATTCACAAAAAATAATTGTTTATAAATACTTTATTGATACTTTTTTAAATGTTGATGTGAAACTAATTATAATTTTTTAATTTTGCATTTGAAATTGTTTTGTATTTTTAGATCCATGCTTCTATAGAGCTTTTGTGCTTATCCCTCATGTGTGCCGAGCTTGCTATGAAAGTTAGGTGGATGGGCAGCTATGCCTTTTTTCATCATAAAAGAAGCGTGATTAAGGTATTACTTTTTTTTTTTTTTTTTTTTTTTTTACTATCTGTGAATTAATTTTGACATTAAAAATATGAATACAGTAGACTCCCTAAAATCTGCAAAATCTTTTTGGGTTATTAAGCCTGGTTGAACATGAAATAAAACTTCATTATTTTATGATTTCAATGTCAATTATTGGGGTAATTTTATGAAGTGAGTTTCATTGAATAATTGAAGAAAAATGTATCTCATCATTATTATGCATATTTAAATATTCATTATTAATTATTTACTTGATCTCTACTTTTAATATTTTAATCATTTATTAAATTTTCTTAATTTTTATTGTTTTACTTTATTACTTTACTTAATTATTTTAATATTTTACTATACTGTAAGCATTCATTATAATTGTGAATGCATTATTACATTCAAACTATCGTCTAAAAAATGTAAACAAAGCAATGACCAGAAATTGACAAAACTGTAAAATCTGCACAACCTCTGGTTTCAAGCTATTCGGGTTTGAGGGAGTGTATGTATAAATCTGTACCTTGATAGAAAAAGGGTCATTGTCTATTTTTAGGGTTAAAAAAAAAAAAGTCCTTTCTCATTTTAAATTAAATGAAAGAGAGGAAGACATTGGTATTTATTTCTCCAGGGTGATTGTAAAGTCGCACAACCCATACTTTAAAAAATTGTATAAAATCCGAAATGGATTTGATTATTTTTGGATAAACAGGAACATTATACCATCAAAAGTCACCTAGCAGTAGGAATTTTAGTTGAAGTTTATGCTGTTACTTGTAAGAATGTGCAAGATAGAAGTGAAAATATCCAAAGCACAAAAAATTTTTAATATTGAGCATTATTTCTCAACTACGTCTTTCATTAAAGTCATTGAATCATTTTAAGAGACATACGAAAATATTCCTGAGCCAACCAATCTAGCATTTGGTAACTTGGTTTCGTTTCTCAAATGTAGTAACATGCATTTGTACATGTATCCGAGGAAATGGGTTACATTTTGAATATCCTCAGTGGCAACATTAACTTTTCTTTCCGGTTTGTTAATCAGAATAGAGGCATTCTTTAAATTTAGTTCATGATGTTTGTAATTTGAATTGTGTATGTATTTTTTAAGTAAAATAATTTTTCATGAGTTGCATGACTTTTTTTTTATCTCCCTGTAGTATACGTATGACATATGCAATAGCAGATGGGCTTAGAAAAATTAAAAATAAAGATAACAGTGATTATTAAATAATGTTAATTATTATAGAACTAGCCAGTCTGTGCCCATCTAGGCAGTAATTTTTTTTTTTTTTTTGGTGGAAGGGGGGGGGGTGGGGGGGGTGTGACTGTGGCCCTAATAATTTTGACATATGAACAGAAAATAAATCTATAAAATACTTTATTCTAAAGAAAAGTTTATGAAAATGATTAATAAAAATATTAAAAAAGCATGCAAATGAATATTTAACCATATCACTGGCAAATTTTCTATGAGTGTGGCTATCCAAACTTTCTCTTCTAAATAAAATAACAAAAGTGGAATATTACTTGCAGACTGGCCTATAAAAGCAAAAGATCTTTCAGAAAATAGTTCAAAAGTTGGTGTTATTAATAAATATATTTCCGTATTAATGAAGCTTGCTCTGACTGGAAAATATGAGTCAAATTGACTCGCTACCACCAAAAGTGTAAGTCAAATTTTAAAGTTGTAAATTAATTCAATGCTTTACTTTGATAAATGTAAGATAGTATTTTTATTTTATTGTATATATAACTCTCTTCCCCTTAATTTGAGTCTATTCCATTGAAATGGTGCACATTTGTCAAACATTACATGAGAATTTTTTGAATTATTATTTTAACAGAATATGCTAGCTGTATTTATGGTAATAGTAATGTTTAAAATAATAAAACAAACCTATCGAAATAATCTTTCAAAACATATTTATGTAGAAAATACATAAAAAGATATTCTACAAAAAACGCCCCCTGCTTTTCCTTGGTCATAATCCATGCTGGTGTATTAGAAGGTACATTAAAAAAAAAGAAAAAAGGGAAAAAGAATCATTTATAATAATAATAATCTGAAAGTGACAAAATTCTTTTCCAGTATTTTCTTGGCCTGGATGGTATTTTTAATTTTTAAAAAAATAGGAATATTTACTATTTTTGAAATGCACCCTTATTTCAAAAGTGATTCAACATGCTCTAATTTTCTTAGTGTGCTCTCAATATTGATTCAACGTGTTCTCATTTTGATAAAGACGTAAGTATTTCCTTAATTTTTATTTCTGTACCTTTTGTCTCGAAAATTTACCAGAAAATTTGTGCATAAATTATGAGCATAGCATTGCATATAAACTCTTAATTTACTATGATAAAATATTTCTCATTTCTGTAACTATATAAGTTTTAAATACACATCGTTGCTTAGAGCAGTGAGCAACAAATACTTATTTTCAAGTCAAAGTTACTTAGAAAAAATAAGCAGGTTCTTGTTTTTATTTTCATACTCTTCTTCTTCTTTTTTTTTTAAAGTGAAGTGTAATAATGATTGATTCTGCTCAGTTTTATTAATTTCTTGTATGCTTAAAAAAATTATAAGTTCATTGAAAACTCAAACATTTATTTTTTTCAGTTATAAATGTTAGAGATGACAGTCGTTCTAATTTTAGCCTGACCTCCTACCAGCTTGCTTTGTAGTATACTAGCAGACACATCCAGGATTATTTTATATATATCTCACTATACTGGTTGGTTTTTCCAAACCTCGATTGAAACAAATCTTTTTCCAAATGAGCCTAGTGTTGGGGTCCCACTGGCAGAGTACACACAGATTTACTTTTGAAAATACGAGGAACATAAATCCTTACTATCTCATTAGAGCCACACACATAAAAAAAAGAACACCACCCACAACTTTAATGATTACCATACAATGAAATTCATTTTCCCTTTTGCTTGTGATTAATTTTGATCCTGCATGATCACCCTTTAGAAGAGCTTTAGAAAAACATTTTTTTGAAATAGTAAATATTGATATTTCTTAAAATAAAATGCACCATCAGGTATGACGAAAGTATTGTGTATCAGCAGCTGTCCTTATTTATTCCTTTATTTTTTAAAAGTCCATCCTCTTTTAAGTAGTGGAAAAACTGATAATTTTCTTTCCTCTCTGCATGAAAAACCATGTATTTCCCAGACATGAAAGGGAGCAATCCAGACTCTAGTGAAATGAGGACAGTAAAACTTTTAATTAGCTTTCAATGAGCATTTTAATCAATGTAAAAGTTATCAAAAAATCAAAAATTTGAGTCTCAGGTTCATTGGGTATCTGCCTTTGTCTATCCTTATCCAAATTTTCAGACCTATACGTATGGTAAATTTTCCTGGCAGTTATCAGCAAGCAAATAAAAACTGTCTTTTACTAAAATATAGATTATCTTGATTTTTGTTATTCTTAAAGGAGTCTGTAAAATTCGTTTATTTCCATACAGTGAAACTTCCATTTAACGAAGTCTCGTCGTTACTCTTAAATACTTCGTTATGAAGAAAATTCATTAAATAGAAATCAACTCAAATTCATGAAATTTGTATAATAAAATACATATGCTTTAAATGAAAAATACACAAAAAATGGAAATATTGGGAAAATGTATTGTAATTCAGAATGCAATTTTTTTTTTTTTTTTTTTTTAATGCAATGTAGACACATGAGAAAAATTTTATTAGAATAATGTCTTAAAAATCACATAATAAAGAGAGGTAAACAAAAACTGAAGCGTAGCGTAACTTTTCTCTTTTTCTCAGTATTTCAAATCCTTAACTTTTAAAATGTCTTTAATATTTCTTTGTTACAGGTTTCTTATAAAAAATACACTTTTCATAAAAAGTTTTCCCGCTTTTTTAAGTATCCGAACAATTCATCTGTAACATTTTTGTGAAACTGGAATCCCCTTCTTCTTGTATCGAAGGCTTTTTAAATTTCTTCTTTTGAATGGAAATGATTAAATAAATAATTTCATTTTCATACAATTCGCTGAAATAAATTCATACATATGTCTCAACAACAACCTACCCGGTTGATTGCTGTACACACGTACAAAAGTGTAATAAATTTCATTATATAGAATATATTTTTTGTAATATGGAGATTAATTTACATGTTAATTGTGTTCTAAGTCAAGGTTAAGCAGAAAATTTCGTTAAGTAGAAAACATCATTAAAGGGAAGTTCGACTGTATTTAAAAAATGTAAGAAATCTGATATTGAATGGAACTCTTAAGAAATTTTAAAATGTTGATGGCATTATCTCAATTCTAATAGACGCTGAAAACTTATAATAGTTAGACTAACAATACTTCAGTACAGTTTATTAACTGGAAAGGGGAGGGAGTGTTCATCCTATAAACTATATTAATTATGCCTACACGCTTATACTCATATATTAAAGTTAGTTTATTGTACCATATTTTGGAAATTTAATTTTGATCTTTGTGCTTGAAATAATTTTTTTCTAGCTTATAGTATTAATTACCATGATTATTGAAGCTTTGGTAGTTCTAAGTCGCCAAACAAGTCATTTCAGAGTAACCAGAGCTTTCAGACCTGTCTTCCTTATTGACAATCATTATTGTAAAGGCATTCGAAGGTAAGTACATTTATGTACTACTAATAATAAAATCTCATTAAAATCGGATTAAATCTTTTTAATAATGGTTATTTTTTTTATTTTTTTTATCCCTTGCCATTTCATCTTAGATTAGAAAACTAGATAAGTGTAAATAAATGAATTTGTGAAAAAATTAAAAATGCATTTTCTGTCAATTTTTTAAATCTTGGTTTACATTAGAGCCAACATGGTTAACTCAGTTTTCACAAATGATATATCATTGGATTGAGGATGATATTTAAAAGTTAATATCGTCAGTTAAGAAGCACATGTATTCCCACATTGTACAAAAAAAAAAAAAAAAAACTACTCTCTAGAGATCTAAATTTGATACATTAGTTCAACTTTGTCTCTTTAATTCAGAGCTTTTTAATGAAAACATTGCTATTATTTCAATAATATTTTTTTTTTTTTTTTTTTTTAAGTAATATAATGAATGGGTAGGTATATTTGAACCATGTTTATAAAATAAATTTAACAAGGTGTGAAATGATCTATATTATGCAAAAATTTATATTCTAAACCACTTCTGATTCCAATTAATGCAGTATAAAGATACTCTACTGTATTTTGATATGTTTCAGAGTTCAGACATATTTGGCTGTATTTGCAACATAAATTTAATGATGTGTGAATCGTGATTTCGATAACTCAAAATTATATATAACGGACAATCTCGCATTTTTAGGTTTGTGTTATAAAGATCTACTCTGTGTGTGTGGGAAAAAAAAAAAAAAAAAAAAAAAAAAAAACCCAAAAAGTATAAAATAAAATAAATACTAAATCTGTTAGAAAGTTCATTCTGTAGCATAGCAAATTATTTTTTTCATTTCATTATCTATTAGTTTTGGCACATATTTATGTACCTTTTGCTAATAAGGATCGACCGAAACCAAATTTCGGTAATCTTTCCATTTTCATCAGAAAACGAAAACATAATTTTTTAAAAAGTAATTACTACATACATAAATATACATAATTATTAATTAATTATACGTGTGGCACAACTTGGCTCTCTGTGCCTTTAACCAAAATTTTTAATTTTCGTATAAAATAAAATGTAATTCATCAATGACACCGAATGATTTTCGATTTCTAATTATATGAATTTCATCTAATTAAAAAATGTTTTAGGTATACATACCTCAATTTATCTTTTATAATGATTTTTATAAATGATTATCTGTTATACTAGAGCTTTCTCAAAGAGTATTTGAAACACTTCTGCAGTTTCAAACTAAAAATTTTCTATTACTGTTAAGTCTGCAGCTTTTAATGAGCATGTGAAAGGCATCTTCAAAGTTTAGTCATATATACATTGCTTGCTTTATGATTCATACTCACATCTTGAGTCTGTCATGACTGATAATTATAAACAGTGAAGTTCATAGCAATAAATATAGAGTGTCTCATTTGAGCCTATACAGCTCAAATCGAAGAGTAAAGTTGAAAATTTCCAAAGGAATAAATGAGATTTTTAATACAGATATTTTCGGTCCGGCTGAATTTTTGATAGCATTTTTGTTGAAAACGAATTTTCCGAGAAACTCAGATTTTGGAACGAAACCAAATTTTCAGTCGATCTCTATTTGCTATAATTATGTTTTAATATTTTTGTTAATTAATTTAGGTTTAAGCATATTATTTTACACTGCATGAAATTGTTTTGCATTATGTTCACTTTCATTATTTCCTAAGAAATTTATTTATCTTTCAGAGTCATCAGACAAATAATTCAGTCACTACCCCCTATTCTAGACATGCTGTCATTGCTCCTGTTTTTCATGCTCATTTTTTCTGTTTTAGGTTAGTGTTCTACTTGTCATCATCTATGTAGACTTTTTCTGATCTTTAAATTAAACAGCAGCTTTTAAAGCCGTCACATTGATAAGAATTTTTAAAATCATTTTGATACCTCAATATTCGTTTCCCCACAAAAATTTAAATGTTATTTTACAAACCTTTTTTTTGTTATAACTTAAAAATATATATATATATGTACTGTGTGGCTCAGATTTAGAAAAACCCTGAGCAGGTTTCCTGCTTTTGAAAGTTCCAAAACTTGTAGGGAGGGAACTTCGTCCACAGGAGCGGAAGGACAAAAAAGACTGTGATAATTCTTGGAATGACCAATTGAATGGGAGAAAATTGGCAAGAAAAGAAAATGCCCGACTTCCCTAAAATAAAATCAGCTGACCAGTTCAGTTAACCTGGCAACAAGACTGATCCAAAACCGGTCCCAGAGTCTTTCTTATCTCAGCCACACAGTATATATATATTGTGTAAAACACATTTTTTAAGTTTATAGTGAAAACTGCTGTTTCTACTAAAATGTATTAGTTAAAAAGATTTTGTATGGTATAAGACGAACAAAATGCATGCTTTTATGAAGTGTTGCAGAACTTGATTGTTTATGAATTATTCTTTATCCAAAATCTCCAATCTTTTCACCACTGTTTCAAAAATAGACTTATTTGTATTAATGTGATCATTAAAATTTTGTTATACATTAATTCTACTTTTTTTTTCTTTTACTTTTGTGCTATAAACATATTTTTATGTACTCTAATAATATTTATGAATTATTGCTTTTATTATAATATTTATATTTCAATCAGTTTTTACAAATCACTTGGGTATTATTTTTTTTTCATCTTTAATAATGTTTAAAACAAAAAGAAAGCAAATTTTTATAACTTCTCGCTGTTGGTCAAGTACTCAGTCAAAATTTGGTTGTATAGCTCTTGTACTTGGCTGGGAGGCAGAGTACCGAGTATTCGGCACACCTCTACATTTTGTCTTCCTACATCGAAGTAAAATCCTCTATTTTTAAAGAGGTGAAATTGTTTTTAGGAATATAAATTCCAAACTAAACATTTTGCTTTTAATTCTTCAACTACACTGAAGAGAATCAAGAAGAAATTATTTTTTATTTGCAAACATAGATAAAAAAAAAATTTAAGATACCCTATATCATCATCCCATGATGCTGTCCTGAAACCAATCTTTTGATCAGACATATTGATAAAAGAATGGACCATTTTCTAATGTAATCTATAAAGCATTTTCTTTTAATTCCACAAAGCTTTCCAGTGCATTTTTTCATGGAAGTTGGTGGATGTTGCAATGCATTAAGCCTTTTTTTACTTGTTCATTTTCTTCAAAAAGTTTTCTAAATTCTCATTTGATTACTATTATATGTAAATTTATTTATTTTTAACTAATTTATTTTTTTGTGAAAAACAACTGGGTTTAATACAGATGGAAATTTCATGTTTTTTCACAGAGAACATCTTGATGGAAAGTATGTTATTTAAAAATGGTGTTAAAGTGGTGTTAATGTAACTTTTATTAAAGAACATAGTTTAATTTACAGAAAGGGTTCAAAGTTCTTTCCATTCGCCACAATGTATGCTTCACATTGTCGACGCATGCTATTGTGGCCGTCAAAGCACGATTTGGCTGATGTCTGTTTGAGAAGCACTCAGGGTACATCCATGCCGTGGCACCATGCACGTAATGCATATCATCCAATTCTGAATTAGGAAACCGATTCATCCTTCTCCAGCATTGTCCTCACCTGAAATGATAATGCTTCCCACTCTCTCATAAGCTTGCGAACATCGCCCTCTATTGGTCACCGTTTGCATTTTTGTACACAAGTTCATACGTAAATCTTGTTTGTCATGGTATGACAGACCAGCATGTTAAGTTTGGCAACGACCTTTTGAGATACCCTGTATATTCACAAGACTGACTAATGCATTTATATCCAAGTCTCATCTTTAGCAAAAGAAAAACTTTTGCACTCATCCATACTAATGTTTTTTTTTTTTTTAATTCATCTTCTTGTAACATTTTTTTTTAAGTATGCAGTATCACTAACCATTTTGTTGTTATTTGAATCTCCATTAAGATTTTCTGCTTTAAAACTTCTTTCATCAGGGTACATTTTTGTTCTCCATGTATGTGATTTCATATGTTTTCCATCAGGTCATCCCTCTTCTTCAGGAAAGTTATTTATCATCCTCTCAATAATTCTTCCTTCCAATAAAACATTTTATTCTCATCACTAATCCAATTTCAAACTGTGAGTTTATGTGTGGCTATATCTGTACAACATGCAATTCCACATATCCTTTTGAAACAGCAACATATGATCAATAAACAAGGCAAAAAAAGACTTCCTCATTCAAAATACATTATCACTAGAGCAAACTCAGATTTAAATTATTATCAGGCTGGGATTGTAGTTAATGGGCTCGGCATTTAGAAAAATATCGAGAACAGAAAGAATTTCTTAAAAAAGCTTGATTCTTATATTCATCCAGCAGAATATCTTCTCCATTTTTTCTTTCTTTTCCTTTTTTTTTTTTTTTTTATAATTTGCTTGTTGCTTGTTACTTTTTTGTTTGTTGTGTAGTAAAAATAGAAAAGGGAAGCAAGTTATGTGTAAGATATTTGATTAGCTTTTCTAGAATTTGATGATATATTTATATTTTTTTGGCATATAATGTGCAACTGCTTAATATGATGCAATAAGCCAAAAGAACCTTCATGACAAATGATGCTTGAAATTGTTCAGTCTGTCATTTATTAAATTTTCACTAAATTTGAGTTTTATTAATATATATGTGTATATAAATCTATAATTAATTCTTGGCCTTACCTTAATAATAATTTTTAAAAAAGGCTGTACAATATGCATATTAAAATTTCTATAACTTATTTACTGTTACAAGTATTCATTACATGCCAGAATTTTAGCACTTTTATCATTTAATATATTCTCTGTCCTAAAATAGACATACATATATTATGCAACTTAGTAAAATATATTTCTTTAGTTAAAAAAGTTATTATTTATTTATTTATTTTCTTTTGCTAATGAATTCTTATGTGATATGAAGGCTATTCTTTTATTTTAACATTGGTAAAATGTCTGAACTTACATAAAACATTGTCTTATTCTTTCTATTAAATAAGTAATGACTGATTTTATTTGAAAATATATTTTTGATTATTTATTTTGCATTGTTGCATAATTCACATGTTATTATTTGTCTAATTTAATTATGCATATTAACTTTCTAATTTAATAACTTTTATTTTTAGGTTTTTATCTTTTTAATTCTATTAAAGAAGATACAGTGAGTCATAATTTTATTTATACTCAATTTTTCTTCATTAATCACACATAATGTGCAAATATATTTCTTTTATTTATTTCTTTTTTTTTAATTTTAAAATGTTAAAATCAATTTTAATTACTTTTAGTATCTATTTTTATTTTAAGTTCATAGTTGTAAGAAGCAACTAATAATTCCACCCTCTTTTTCTTCCTAGTATTTCTCAACATTTGAGGACAGTTTTGTCAGCCTTTTTGTTCTTCTCACAACGGCTAAGTATGTGTATTTGTATTGAATTTTTTGCATGCTTTTCATTTGAAATATCTTTGAAAAAGGAAACCTTCATTTCAAAAATAATATAATTACATAATCTTTTATAAATATACACCAGAACCTCAATCCGTTGTTTCTCCCGTTTCTTTTCCTGCATTTACCTTTTTAATTCAACAATCCTAACATAATTGAAAATAGCTAGTGGTCAGTGCATCGCTCTGCCACGCCAGAGTTCGACTTCAGATTGTGCAAGGTTCACTCAACCTTTCATTCCTTTGTGGATGATAATATGAGTACCAAGCTTGCTTGGTAGCTAAACAGTGAGGGTCCCACGTTAAGCTGACCACCTGGCCGGGACATATGCTGCATCTCACCTCTAGGCCCACGGTAAAAAAAAAAAAAAAAGGACTGGACATTATAGGCCATGATATCCTTATTGGATTGTAACGCTACACCTTTTTTCCCACTAATTTCTCCTCCCTTCTGCAATTTCTGCTCCCCCTTCCTTTGTCTTTCCTGTTAACAAAATTTAAATCTATATTTAATCTATCAAAATTTAATTCTATATAAAAAATTAGTTTGCTGTGGTCATTCCAAAACTTTCTTCTGTATTATTCTAATTTATTACTCTAATTAGAGCTGTTACACATCAGCAATTATAAACAAAGGTGGAGAATTTTCAGAAAAACTTACCAGCCAGCAATACATATTCAAATAAAAAAATTATGAAATTTACGTGAAATGTAAAAATAATTTATTACAGTCTTTTAAAGAGTAACTTTTTAAAACAAAATCTAGTATAAAATTTAAAAAATATAAACCAGAGAAAAGTTTAGTAGTTCAGTTATATTTAAATTTAAGATTTGACTAGAAAACAAAGATTACAAAAAAAATAACAATCTATTATACTTACTATTGTAGCCTCAAAGAGGATATATTTGACAGTAAAATCAGTGTGACTAATGAAATTTTCAAATTTTAGTCTTTTTTTCATAGATAAAATAGCCAAGACAGGATTATATTCTTTTTCAATACATTTTACTCATAGCTTTAAAGAAAATGCTCAGATTCTTTAAATAAAACAGTCTGTAGTTTAAAGCAGAAAAGTGCTTCATTTTACTAATTTGGTGTCTGTGACACCAGATAAAAAAACAGTGTTAAGAAGAGCGAGGGGAAAAAAAGAAAACATTTTTTTCTCAAAGATGGAACTTATAAAAAGTATGCAACTCTCAGCCAGTGATGACTCACAACAAGGGGGAGGGGGAGCACTTTATCATTCTATATCTCTCTATTCTAAAAAAAAGTAACCACCGCTGTCACCGTCGCCAGTTTTGAATTTTTTGTGACCAGAGGTTTTTCTTCGTTAATATTAAAAAAAATAATGCATACAAAAATATGAAAATTGGTAGTATTATACAGAAATGTTTGATAAACACATTGATGCAGATAGTTTTCAAATTGAAGAATTATTTTAAGAGATATTTAATGCTAAAGTTGGACAAAATCGTTTCACTAAAAAAGTTTTATAGGAGCAAAAACTATTCATGGGAATTTAATCATTTTTAGATCATTTTATACGTTTAAAATTCCCGGTGTGTAGACTGTATTTCTTTTTTTAATTTGACTCATTTTTTGAGGTTTTATTTCTATTTTAAATTCAAATTTTCAGCATTTCTAGAGATATTTTTTACATAATTTAGAAAGTCATATTAATTTAAACTGTTGTCAACTGTATAAACAGCGCAAACAATTAAAAAATATTTATAAGTGTAAATAAATTAAAAATTTATTTACACGTGACTATTATAAACAGAAAAAAACATTTGGAATTAGAATTAAATAATTATGTACAAAAAGCAGGAACTTATTTAAAAATTACATCATATAAACTATATTTACACACATACTTTTTATATTTTCTGTTTATAATAGTCACGTGAAAAATAAATTTTTAATTTGAAGCAAACATTAATTTTTGCGCTGTTTATAAAGTTGGCAACAGTTTAAATTAATACAATCTCTCTAGTCTAAAAAAAAAGTAACTACCGCTGTCACCGCCGCCGCCAGTTATGAATTTTTTGTGACAGGAGGTCTTTTTCGTTAAGAAAAATAATGCATACAAAAATATGAAAATCGGTGGTTTTATACAGAAATGTTTTAATAAACACGCTGATGCAGACAGTTTTCAAATCGAAGAATTATTTTAAGAGATATTTAATGCTAAAGTTGGACAAAATCGTTTCACTAAAAAAGTTTTATAGGAGCAAAAACTATTCATGGGAATTTAATCATTTTTAGATCATTTTATACGTTTAAAGTTCCCGGTGTGTAGACTGTATTTCTTTTTTTAATTTGACTCATTTTTTGAGGTTTTATTTCTATTTTAAATTCAAATTTTCAGCATTTCTAGAGATATTTTTTACATAATTTAGAAAGTCATATTAATTTAAACTGTTGTCAACTGTATAAACAGCGCAAACAATTAAAAAATATTTATAAGTGTAAATAAATTAAAAATTTATTTACACGTGACTATTATAAACAGAAAAAAACATTTGGAATTAGAATTAAATAATTATGTACAAAAAGCAGGAACTTATTTAAAAATTACATCATATAAACTATATTTACACACATACTTTTTATATTTTCTGTTTATAATAGTCACGTGAAAAATAAATTTTTAATTTGAAGCAAACATTAATTTTTGCGCTGTTTATAAAGTTGGCAACAGTTTAAATTAATACAATCTCTCTAGTCTAAAAAAAAAGTAACTACCGCTGTCACCGCCGCCGCCAGTTATGAATTTTTTGTGACAGGAGGTCTTTTTCGTTAAGAAAAATAATGCATACAAAAATATGAAAATCGGTGGTTTTATACAGAAATGTTTTAATAAACACGCTGATGCAGACAGTTTTCAAATCGAAGAATTATTTTAAGAGATATTTAATGCTAAAGTTGGACAAAATTGTTCCACTAAAAAAGTTTTATAGCAGCAAAAACTATACATGGCAGTGTAATCATTTTTAGATCATTTTATGCGTTAGAATTTGCCGGAGAGCAGATTGCATTAATTTTTTTTATTTTGACTCATTTTTTGAGGTTTTATTTCTATTTTAAATTCAAGTTGTCAGCATTTCTAAAGATATTTTTTACATTATTTTAGAAAATAGTATTAATTTATACTATTGCCAAATGTATAAACAGCGCAAACAATAATGTTTGCTTCAAATTAAAAATTTATTTACACGTGACTATTATAAACAGAAAAAATCATTTGTAATTAGAATTAAATAATTATGTACAAAAAGCAGGAACTTATTAAAAATTATGTCATAAAAAGTATACACGTGAATTTTAAAAGAGAAAGGAAATTGTAAAATAATAAATTCATTAACATGAGTTAGAAGTCTTAAATAGGAGAAATTACATAATATTTATGTCACATTACAGTTATTACATAAAATGAACACAATAATATTGCAAAACTGTTTAAATTTAGAAATTGCGCTAGACATTTATTTGATATTTTAAGAGGATACTTTTCAACTATTTTTGTTAGGAAAGTGCAAATAATGTTTAATTTCTAACGAAAGTATTTTCACGTGAATATTAAAAAGAGAAAGAATAGTTTGGTCAAAATTACATCAGATTAAAAACGATTAATTTAAAATGTCTTATTTAAAAGAACTTTCTTTTCGCTTTGTTAAAAAATACCGGGAGACAAAGACTCTGTTAACTTAATTCCTTTTATATTAGCTTATTTTGAAATGTTTAACTTATTTTACTTAATCAAAGACGAAAACAGCGATTGTATCTTTGGTACTACTTAGTTATCCTGTCGGCCAAAAATCTATCATTCTCCAAACTATAAGATTAAATGCCAATAATGGTTGATCGTAAATGTCACATTAACTTGACTTTAAGCAAGTTACACATGTCTATATCATCAAGTTATTTTTATTTCGACGTTTTATTTGTATTTTTATTAATGTTGCACTAATTTATTTGTTCTTTCATTATTTAAAATAAAAATTATGTCAATTTGTATAATTTGGCGAGTGGTTTGGCGATTTATATAATTTGGTGAAATTGGTCAACGGGATAATCATGTAGTACTGCAGTGGATTTGGCCTTAAAATTCCCCAATCTAAGAGAAATGAATAGAAATCCGTTTATAGGGAGATTGCCACTGTTTTTTAAATTGTAATTCAATCTTCCGAAATCTTTTTAAAGATGATCAAATTAGCGTACTTTTAGAGTCTGCGGTGTCTGAACGGGGTTTGACGAGCATAGCTCGTAGGGGGCAGAGCCCCCTAGCATAATCTAAAAAAAGGAAGTCAAAGAACGTTTCTAAAAAAAAAATCTAACAAATACAGTAAGTGTCATGGATCAATGTTTTTAATGAATCCCATTTCACTTTATATGCAACTAACGTAGAAAAGAAAAACAGAAAATTTTTATTCTTTTATGCAAATAATTGAAATTGTGAAAATCTCTAAAAATTCTTAAATAAAAAGAAATTTAAGAATAGTAAAACACAAAAATTACATTAACAATAAAAATATAAATTAAAGCAAATGCCATGAAACAACTTTAACTAAACACATTTTCATGATTCACAAATAAGCAAAGGTAAAATTGGCAGAATAACATTAAATACATAATCTCCCCTTTTCCATACAAAACGAAAAAAAAAAAAAAAAAAAATAGCAAATGACTTGATGTTTGATAATAGATTGAATATTTAAGTATCAGATTGCAGGCAACAATTTCATTTAAAAAAATGTAAACTTATGCTCTATTTTGCTATGGGGGAAAAAAAAGCCTTAAATAAAAATAAATTGTTAAATGACACTAAAAATAGAAAATTCTTTCCATATGGAAAAACATTTTCAGCAAATAGCATTATATTGTATTGTTATATTGATAACTTGGGTTTTTCTACATAAGTAATTAAATATGAAGAAGAAAAAACTCACTGCAATCAACAAATATAATAAAATCGAATTATGTTCTGCTTTATCTAATCTCAAACCCATATGAAAATATCTGAAAGATGCCTTAAAGCTTAAATAAAAATAATTTGTAAATTTCTAAAATACAGTAATGGGTGGATTGAATATTTTATCTTAATATTTAATTCTTTTAATCTTACGACTGGCAACTTAAAAACTTATTTTTAAAATTATATAAAATTATAATTAATATGCTATGAATAAATAAAAGAAAATATTTTAAGGTGCCTTAAATAAAAATAAATTGCTGAATAATACATAAATACAGTAACAATAATAAATATAGTAGTAATACATAAATACATTACTTCTATATCTCTCTGTTCTAAAAAAAAGTAACTAACACTGTCACCGCCGCCGGTTTTGAATTTTTTGTGACCGGAGGTCTTTCTTCATTAATATTAAGAAAAATATTGCATACAAAAATATGAAAATCAGTGGTATTATAGAGAAATATTTGATAAACAAGCTGATGCAGACAGTTTTCAAATCGAAGAATTATTTTAAGAGATATTTAATGCTAAAGTTGGACAAAATTGTTCCACTAAAAAAGTTTTATAGCAGCAAAAACTATACATGGCAGTGTAATCATTTTTAGATCATTTTATGCATTAGAATTTGCCGGAGAGCAGATTGCATTAATTTTTTTATTTTGACTCATTTTTTGAGGTTTTATTTCTATTTTAAATTCAAATTGTCAGCATTTCTAAAGATATTTTTTACATTATTTTAGAAAATGGTATTAATTTATACTGTTGCCAAATGTATAAACAGCGCAAACAATAATGTTTGCTTCAAATTAAAAATTTATTTACACGTGACTATTATAAACAGAAAAAATCATTTGGAATTAGAATTAAATAATTATGTACAAAAAGCAGGAACTTATTAAAAATTATGTCATAAAAAGTATACACGTGAATTTTAAAAGAGAAAGGAAATTGTAAAATAATAAATTCATTAACATGCGTTAGAAGTCTTAAATAGGAGAAATTACGTAATATTTATGTCACATTACAGTTATTACATAAAATGAACACAAAATAATATTGCAAAACTGTTTAAATTTAGAAATTGCGCTACACATTTATTTGATATTTTGAGAGGATACTTTTCAACTATTTTTGTTAGGAAAGTGCAAATAATGTTTAATTTCTAACAAAAGTATTTTCATGTGAATATTAAAAAGAGTAAGAATAGTTTGGTCAAAATTATGCCAGATTAAAAACGATTAATTTAAAATGTCTTATTTAAAAGAACTTTCTTTTCGCTTTGTTAAAAAATACCGGGAGACAAAGACTCTGTTAACTTAATTCCTTTTATATTAGCTTATTTTGAAATGTTTAACTTATTTTACTTAATCAAAGACGAAAACAGCGATTGTATCTTTGGTACTACTTAGTTATCCTGTCGGCCAAAAATCTATCATTCTCCAAACTATAAGATTAAATGCCAATAATGGTTGATCGTAAATGTCACATTAACTTGACTTTAAGCAAGTTACACATGTCTATATCATCAAGTTATTTTTATTTCGACGTTTTATTTGTATTTTTATTAATGTTGCACTAATTTATTTGTTCTTTCATTATTTAAAATAAAAATTATGTCAATTTGTATAATTTGGCGAGTGGTTTGGCGATTTATATAATTTGGTGAAATTGTTCAACGGGATAATCATGTAGTACTGCAGTGGATTTGGCCTTAAAATTCCCCAATCTAAGAGAAATGAATAGAACCGTTTATAGGGAGATTGCCACTGTTTTTTAAATTGTAATTCAATCTTCCGAAATCTTTTTAAAGATGATCAAATTAGCGTACTTTTAGAGTCTGCGGTGTCTGAATGGGGTTTGACGAGCATAGCTCGTAGGGGGCAGAGCCCCCTAGCATAATCTAAAAAAAGGAAGTCAAAGAACGTTTCTAAAAAAAAAAAATCTAACAAATACAGTAAGTGTCATGGATCAATGTTTTTAATGAATCCCATTTCACTTTACATGCAACTAACGTAGAAAAGAAAAACAGAAAATTTTTATTCTTTTATGCAAATAATTGAAATTGTGAAAATCTCTAAAAATTCTTAAATAAAAAGAAATTTAAGAATAGTAAAACACAAAAATTACATTAACAATAAAAATATAAATTAAAGCAAATGCCATGAAACAACTTTAACTAAACACATTTTCATGATTCACAAATAAGCAAAGGTAAAATTGGCAGAATAACATTAAATACATAATCTCCCCTTTTCCATACAAAACGAAAAAAAAAATAGCAAATGACTTGATGTTTGATAATAGATTGAATATTTAAGTATCAGATTGCAGGCAACAATTTCATTTTTAAAAATGTAAACTTATGCTCTATTTTGCTATGGGGAAAAAAAAAGCCTTAAATAAAAATAAATTGTTAAATGACACTAAAAATAGAAAATTCTTTCCATATGGAAAAACATTTTCAGCAAATAGCATTATATTGTATTGTTATATTGATAACTTGGGTTTTTCTACATAAGTAATTAAATATGTAGAAGAAAAAACTCACTGCAATCAACAAATATAATAAAATCGAATTATGTTCTGCTTTATCTAATCTCAAACCCATATGAAAATGCCTTAAAGCTTAAATAAAAATAATTTGTAAATTTCTAAAATACAGTAATGGGTGGATTGAATATTTTATCTTAATATTTAATTCTTTTAATCTTACGACTGGCAACTTAAAAACTTATTTTTAAAATTATATAAAATTTTAATTAATATGCTATGAATAAATAAAAGAAAATATTTTAAGGTACCTTAAATAAAAATAAATTGCTGAATAATACATAAATACAGTAACAATAATAAATATAGTAGTAATACATAAATACATTACTTCTATATCTCTCTGTTCTAAAAAAAAGTAACTAACACTGTCACCGCCGCTGGTTTTGAATTTTTTGTGACCGGAGGTCTTTCTTCATTAATATTAAGAAAAATATTGCATACAAAAATATGAAAATCGGTGGTATTATAGAGAAATGTTTGATAAACAAGCTGATGCAGACAGTTTTCAAATCGAAGAATTATTTTAAGAGATATTTAATGCTAAAGTTGGACAAAATCGTTTCATTAAAAAAGTTTTATAGGAGCAAAAGCTATACATGGAAATTTAATCATTTTTAGATCATTTTATACGTTTGAAGTTCCCGGTGTGCAAACTGCATTAATTTCTTTAATTTGACTCATTTTTTGGGGTTTTATTTCTATTTTAAATTCAAATTTTCAGCATTTCAAGTGATATTTTTTACATACTAGGGAGCTCGGCCCCTTACGAGCTACACTCGCCAACCCCTGTTCAGACACCGCAGACTCTAAATGCACGCTAATCTGATCGGCTTTAAAAAGATTTCAAAAAATTGAATTATAATTTAAAAAACAGTGGCGATCTCCCTATAAACGGAGTCCTACTCATTTCTCTATGATTGGGGAATTTTAACGCCAAATCCGCTGCGGTACTACTTGATTATCCCGTCGACCAATTTCACCAAATTATATAAATCGCCAAACCACTCGCCAAATTATACAAATTGACATAATTTTTATTTTAAATAACGAAAGAAAAAATAAATTAGTACAACATTAATAAAATACAAATAAAACGTTAAAATAAAAATAGCTTGATGACGTAGAGACGTGTAACAACATTTCAAAATAAGCTAATATAAAAGGAATTAAGTAAACAATCTTTGTCTCCTGGTATTTTTTAATCAAAGCGAAAAGAAAGTTCTTTTAAATGAGATATTTTAAATTAATCGTTTTTAATCTGACGTAATTTTGACCAAGCTATTCTTTCTCTTTTAAATATTCACGTGAAAATACTTTTGTTAGAAAGGAAATATTATTTGCGCTTTCATAACAAAAATAGTTGAAAAGATCCTCTCAAAATATCAAATAAATGTCTAGCGCAATTTCTAATTTTAAACTGTTTTGCAATATTTTGTGTGCATTTTGTGTAATAACTGTAATGTAATGTAAATATGACGTAATTTCTCCTATTTAAGACTTCTAACGCATGTTAATAAATTTATTATTTTACAATATCCTTCCTCTTTTAAAATTCATGTGTATACTTTTTATGAAGTAATTTTCAATAAGTTCCTGCTTTTTATATGCAATTATTTAATTTTAATTTGAAAGTATCTTTTCTGTTTATAATAGTCACGTGTAAATAAATTTTTAATTTGAAGCATACATTATTGTTTCCATTGTTTATACAGTTGGCAACAGGTTAAATTAGTACAATTTTCTAAAATAAGTAAAAAATATCTCTCGAAATGCTGAAAATTTGAATTTAAAATAGAAATGAAACCTCAAAAAATGAGTCAAATTAAAAAAGTGAATGTAGTCTGCACCCCGGGAAATTATAACGTATAAAGTGATCTAAAAATTATTAAATTCTGATGTATAGTTTTTGCTCCTATAAAACTTTTTTAGTGGAACGATTTTGTCCAACTTTAGCATTAAATATCTCTTAAAATAATTCTTCGATTTGAAAACTGTCTGCATCAGCGTGTTTATCAAACATTTCTGTATAATACTACCGATTTTCATATTTTGGTATGCATTATTTTTCTTAATATTAACGAAGAAAGACCTCCAGTCACAAAAAATTCAAAACCGGCGGCGACAGCAGTAGTTACTTTCTTTTAGAATAGAGAGATTTTAGAAAATAGTATTAATTTAAGCTGTTGCCAACTGTATAAACAGCGTAAACAATAATGTTTGCTTCAAATTAAAAATTTATTTACACGTGACTATTATAAACAGAAAATATAAAAAGCAGGAACTCATTGAAAATTGCATCATAAAAACTATATTAACATGTGAATTTTAAAAGAGAAATGATATTGTAAAATAATAAATTCATTAACATGCATTAGAAGTCTTAAATAGGAGAAATTATGTCACATTACACATATTATGTAAATTGAACAAAAAATAACATTGCAAAACAGTTTAAATAAAAAAATGCACGAGACATTTATTTGATATTTTTAGATGATATTTTCAACTATTTTTGTTAGGACAGCGCAAATAATATTTCATTTTTAACAAAAGTATTTTCACGTGAATATTAAAAAGAGAAAGAAAAGTTTGGTGAAAATTACGTCAGATTAAAAACGATATGTTTAAAATGTGTAAATAAAAATAACTGTCTTTTCGCTTTGTTAAAAAATACCGGGAGACAAAGACTCTGTTTACTTAATTCATTTTATATTAGCTTATTTTGAAATGTTTAACTGATTTTATTTAATCTAAGACGAAAACAGCCATTGTATCTTTTAACGGATAAACAATCTTAAAATTCCACAATCAAAGAGAAATGAATAAAAACCCGTTTATAGGGAGATCGCCAGATTTTAAAATTATAATTCAATCTTTCGAAATCTTTTTAAAGCCGATCAAATTAGTGTGCTTTTAGAGTCTGCGGTGTCTGAATGGGGGTTGATGACCGTAGCTCGTAGGGGGCAGAGCCCCCTAGTTTTCATTAAAAAAAAAAAAAATTATAGTCAATGACAAAGTTTTGTTAATGCATGGATTTTTTTTTTGTATCTGACTGCAAACCAACAATTAAAAAATCAAATCAAATTACGTCCTATTTTATTTATTTCAAATTCTGAAATATTTTGCAAAATACAAAATTTCAATTAAATAAACATTTAGTCATGGTACTTTCGTTTGTATCCTTGAACATGCTTACTCCCACCCTGAAAATACTACTTATCAATGGATTCCGCAGGATCAAAATCTTGCAGAAATGGCCCATTGATGTTGATTTCTGAAAGATTGTTCAGATTTTTGTTTGACAGTGGTGTCCTGAAGTCATTTTTAACCAAATTCATTTGGCTAAAGCCTCTTTCACATGTTGCAGTTGAGGTTGGAAATGACATAAAGAAAGGTAAACAATTGGCCTAAATAAAACTAGTTGGATGTACCAATCCCAAAACTTTCATCTATCTCATACATGTTAATACTTGAAAATTTGCTATCACACTGCTAAAATTAAACGGCAATCTATACCCATCATGAGGATTCTAAAGATATGAAATTCCATGCATTAGTTCTTGAGATATGGCTATCTCTGAAATCGTGTAAATCCAGCAAAATTCAGCCTAGCAGCGCAACCTATTGGGTGCTTTATACCAAAACCTATGTTACATCAAAACCACCAAGCAACCACTTATGTCAAAGTCTAACTGAATCTGAAGTTTGGGGAAAATCCGCACATTAGTTTTTGAGATAGAGTTATTGCGAAAATCATGAAAATTCCAGCATAGCAGCGCCACCTATTAGACGATTAACACCAAAATCTAATGAGCAACAACTTGTGTTAACATCTAACTAAATCTGAAGTTAGATGAAAATTCGTGCATTAGTTTTTGAGATAGAGCTATTGCGGGAATCGTGCAAAATGCAGCACAGCAATGCCACCTGTTGAGCAATTTACACCAGCACGTAATCAGCATCAAGTCATATACAGGATTAACTGAATCTGAAGTTTCATGAAAATCCGTGCATTAGGTCTTGAGATAGAGTCATTGCAGAAATCGTAAAAAATGCAGTATAGCAGTGCCACCTGTTGAGCGATTTGCACTAACGCAAAATCGGCATCAACTCATATCAAGGACTAACTGAATCTGAAGTTTCATGAAAATCCGTGCATTAGTTCTTGAGATAGAGCCATTGCAGAAATCGTAAAACAATGCAGCATAGCAGCGCCACCTGTTGAATGATTTACACCAACATGTAATCAGCATCAATTCATATCAAGGACTAACTTAATCTGAAGTTTCATGAAAATCCTTTCATTAGTTTTTGAGATAGAGCTATTGCGGGAATCGTACAAAATGCAGCACAGCAACGCCACCTGTAGAGCCATTTACACCAACACGTAATCAACATCAAGTCATATACAGGATTAACTGAATCTGAAGTTTCATGAAAATCCGTGCAGTAGGTCTTGAGATAGAGTTATTGCAGAAATCGTAAAAAATGTAGTGTAGCAGCGCCATCTGTTGAGCGATTTGCACTAACGCGTAATAGGCATCAAGTCATATCAAGGACTAACTGAATCTGAAGTTTCATGAAAATCCATGCATTAGTTCTTGAGATAGAGCCATTGCGGATATCGTAAAAAATGCATCATAGCAGCGCCACCTGTTGACCGATTTGCACCAAAAACTAATCAGCATCAATTTGTATCAGGGACTAACTGGATATAAATTTTTATTAAATTCAGTGCATTAGTTCTTGAGATAGAGCGCCCACAAAATTTGTGTCACACACAGACAGACAGACAGACTCACAGACAGACATTTTGTAAAAACATGTTTTTCGGGTTCTCTGACACCTAAAACGTGTAAATCTGTTGAAAACCGGAATTCGAAAATTTTCATGAATCCAATACTTTTTTCTTGTAAAGATAGAAGAAAGTAAAAATCTGTATCATTTGTGATATTTGACAAAATATCGTCCAATTTTAAATGTTTTCAATTTATTTTAAATTCGAACCATTCATCTAGTCAGTGGCACAGCCAAGGGTGGGGTTTGGGGGTTAAAACACCCCTCAGAGCCAAAAAAAATTATTATAATTGCCGCTTATATGAGTCAAAACTAAAGTTAATATATAAACTTTTTGGCTTTTTGGAATCTGTCGCTTTATTAAATCAAATTCTATTCAACAAAGTGATTCAATTAAACAGTGAAAATTCTATTTAAAACTGTAAAAGTGCATATTACATGCATTAGCTAAGGGAAAATCGGTTATTTGCACTAAGTCACTTTTTCGAGACTCCTTATGCTAAAAGAATGGTCATTTCCTGCCACATAGACGCTTTCAGTTTAAGTATTATACATTGGGCATTTCTTAATTGCACTTTTGTCTTTGTTCCATATTCGAAACAATAATAGAGCATGGAATTCCAGAGAAAAACATAAAACATACACTTTGTTAGATCTCTCTCGTTTTCAAACACCATGTTTTATGCTTTTAGCTCTCAATTATATCTAAGACCAAGCTTTTCGCATGCCCAGGTAAAAATCTTTGTAAAAATAAGAATTAAAAAACATAAAAATGCAAGTCTCTCGATTTTTCTGCGGAGGTGTGAATGTGTGTGTGTGTGTGTGGGGGGGGGGGGGGGGGGTAACCTACTGATAACTGGTTAGTGGCGCTGTTTGTAGCAATCCTCAACATCTCACATTTTTGTGGAAATCCATATTTACAAAAATTAGTTTGTGGATAGACAGCGAGATGAAAGAATATCACTTTTCAACTACATTCGGAAGAGCTATAAAACTTATACTGAATACGTAATATATATTTTTAAAAGACCGTAAAAGACTAAAAAAAATGAAGAAGTAATTTTGCCCCTCTTGGAAAAATGTTTCCTCGACCTGGAGGCATTGTCTAGCTACGGGCCTGGTTCTGAATGAGAGATTTTTTAAAAAGAATTTCTGCTTATGTATGTAATATATATATAAACTATCACAAAAAATTATTTAATAACTCGTAATAATAATTTTTAAGCTGGTAGTCCTCACTTGAATTATATGTTTTGTAAGTTTGTAATAAATGTAAGGTCAGTGCGTCTGACTGCCATGCAGCAGGTCCAGAGTTCGACTTAGCGCTGTGCAAGGTTCACTCAGCCGTTCATCCTTACCAAACTTGTTTGGGAACATAACAGTGAGGTTCCTGCGTTAGGTTGACCATCTGATTTGGACATATACTCTATAGCCCCTCAGTCAATAACACAGGGTAGGGCCCTGCTCCTTAATGTATTGACTCAGGGGCCTCGCTAAGGGGAGGGGTCCCCCCAAACATTTACAAATGCAGTTACACTTGGCAAATTTGTTTAAATTTTTAATAAAAACTATAATAAACTTTCTATTTTTGATAGACTTGGCAAAAGTTAGAAATATAATTGGGAATATTATTAAACTTTTCACAAATAAGAACTGTATTACATATTTTAATTGTAGTAACTTGGCAAAATTATAAAACAAGTTGGCAAATGCTGAAATTTGTCTTGGCAATTTAAGGTCCTCTCCCCCGAAGAAAAAGTCTTAGCGATGGCCCTGTGTATTGTATCGCCACATTTAGTTTTTTTTTTTTTTTTTTTTTTTAAACTCAATATTTGTTTAAAAAAATATATTTTAAGTGCAAAATATGATTTTTATAGAGTTAAAAATAACTTATGCATGAGAGAATTAATAGCCCCCTTTCCCTACTATAAATTTCGTACCCAAAGCACAAGCCTATGCTGATATAATCATGTGTTGATAAGAATGTCCAAAAGTTGTTTTATAACCTAAAGTTGTGAGATACTTTACTTCATGGATGCTTTTATCGTGATACAATATATATATCTATATATATATATATATACACACACTTTTTCTAACAATGTATTAAGTTACACTTAACTGAAAGAGGAAATCCAGGGAAACGATCGCAGCGACATTTGCGATATATTTTTAAATTTCAAAGTAAGCATCGTATTATTACAGCGCCTAGACCTAATCGTCTTGGAGTTTTCGAAAATATCCTGAAGATGTCGTTGTGATCGACTCATTGGATTTCAGCATCGTTTGACATTTAAGGGATACAATATTTTAGCACTTTTTAAACTATTACTGGGATAGCTGATTTCCACACTATGAATTCTAGACGCTGTAGAGAGATTGTTCAACACGATAAAGGCATAGATGATCATGGATGTCAACAAAACAAAATCCAGGTTAGAGCAAAGTTTTGGAATGGATGTGCCTGTAATCCCTTGTGAAAGCCTTTATTTATTTATTTTAATCCAGGAACATCTTCCCCTCTCTTTTTTTAAGACTATTTTTTAACAGACGATCGCAAAAGGAAACAGGACGGAATTTTTTCTTTTATAAGGTGTAGTGTAACATGTTATACCTAGAGTCAAAAGAAAGCAATTACTTTTGATATATATATTTTTTTTTTCTCAGCATGTAATTAAGAGTTATTTAACGCCTTCGGGACCGGCGCGTATACTGCACAAATTTTATTCGGTTGGAACCACTTAAAAAAAAAAAAAAAAAAGTTAAATTCAATTACTTAAGGAACAGTACACTTTTAAAATTTTCGAAAATCGATTTTTTTTTTTTTTTTTTTTTTTTTTTTTTTTTTTTTTTACATCGTTAGAAAAGTTATTGTATTCTGAATAAGTTGATACCAATCTTTTAACTGTGTGATAATTATTTACTGAGATATTAGTGAAAATGTAGACATCACCCTTCATTTCCGAATTAACAGCCCTGCGACAACTGTCATGGCGGTTTGTTTACATTTTGTTTTCGCGCTTTCACATTATCTAACTTTGGAAATATGCTAAAATGCTGCAATTGTTATTGGTTAAATACCTTAAACAATAATAAGAAAGCTTTAAAATATTAACTTCAACTTCCACTTTCGGCAAATTTGTTTACTCTCTTGCAAAGCCATTGACTGTTCAATGGTTTTGTTGAAAATGCTCTAATTAAATAAGACAAATATTATTTTTCTTTATTACTGGTGCTCAAAAGAAATTTCATATGCACGTTTTAAAGATGCATATGACGCATTCTCACATAATTTTGACTTTCAAGTCCCTGTACATATTTTATTCTTGCATTTTTTTTTCAATTATTATTATTATTTCTTATACTGGAAAACATCCCATTGCATGACTGTATAACAATATTAACGAGATAAATAAGTTTTGGACTATGTTCGGGATCCAAATATACCACGAAAATCCTATACCGTCCCGTGTCCCTGATGATGATTTTTAAGTTTAAACCTGTCTGTATAAAATTGTTTCTATAAAAGTAATTCGATGTAATTTTTTCCGAAACTGGAACTATTGTTTTATATAAATATGTAGCAAAAAATTAACCTACACACATTTTTACAGTTGCTATTATTTTTTTAACTCTGTCCCTGGATTTTAGATTCCTTACCATCCCTCTTGCTAAAATTATACAGAATATCATTTCAGATGCAGCCACAGAATTTTTTTCAAGTTTTTTCGATGCTAATAGTATGCTAGAGAAAGAATGTCTAAAATTATTTGAAAGGAAATCAGTGGCGCAGCCAAGGGTGGGGTTTGGGGGTTAAAACACCCCCCAGAGCTAAGAAAAATTATTAAATTGCCGCTTATATGAATCAAAACTAAAGTTAATATTTAAACTTTTTGGCTTTTCGGAATCTGTTGCTTTATTAAATCAAATTCTATTCAACAAAATGATTCAATTAAACGGCGAAAATTCTATTTAAAACTGTAAAAGTGCATATTACATGCATTAGCTAAGGGAAAATTGGTTATTTGCACTAAGTCACTTTTTCGAGATGCCTTATGCTAAAAGAATGGTCATTTCCTGCCACATAGACGCTTTCAGTTTAAGTATTATACATTGGGCGTTTCTTAATTGCACTTTTGTCTTTGTTCCATATTCGAAACAATAATAGAGCATGGAATTCCAGAGAAAAACATAAAACATACACTTTGTTAGATCTCTCTCCTTTTCAAACGCCATGTTTTATGCTTTTAGCTCTCAATTATATATAAGACCAAGCTTTTTGCGTGTCCTGGTAAAAACCTTTGTAAAAATAAGAATTAAAAAAATAGTACTATTAAGTTGTAAAAAGCAGTTTTTGATTGTGATTAAACAAATTTTATTTATCAGAGCGTTTCGAAATTTTTGTAAGGTGCTGTAAATTTTTTCTTCCGAGATGTTCTTAAAATATTATGTCGAAATAACAGACATTTACTTATATTTAGCGTAGAAAAAAGATCGCCTTCGAAACGCGCGAAGTGAAGTGCGGTTCTGAATGAATCGTAATTTAGAATGCTTTCAGCTAATTTCGCACCTTTAAATTTCTGATTTTTAATAAACTGTTTATGCCGAGCATCTGCATCTTAAAAGTAATCTTTATCGTTTCAACTAACTCATAATTTAGAACGCTTTTAGAACATTTTCCGCTCATTTCATCCTTTTAAATTTCGAATTTTCTAAAAATCGTTCTAAGGGAGCATTTACTACATGAAAATAATCACCGAGCCAAATTCCAGGCTTCTATGCCAACTATATCACATAAATCGCAATTTTAGGCTGTTTCTTGTCTTGCATTCTTTTAAATTTCGAATTAAAAAAAAAATTCTGGGGTAGCATTTACGTCTATTAAGTAACATCCATGTAAAATTTCAAGTGTCTAGCCCTAACAGTTCTAAGTATATTATAATTTAGAACTTTTTGTGGAACGTTTTCCGATCATTTCACGTTTTTAAATTTTAATTTTTTAATAAACCCTTTTGAGCAAGTATTTATAACATAAAAAAAATGTACCATGTCAAAAACAAAGCTTTTATACCAACTGTATCGCACAAATCGCAATTTTAGAATGTTTTTTGCTTTTGCATCCTTTTCAATTTCGAATTTCTGGAATCCAATTTAAATTTCATCCTTTTAAATTGAATTTTTTATTAGAAACCGTTCTTGAGCATTTATACATCCCCAAAGTTACCACCATGCCAGATTCTAACCTTCTATACCTACTGTATCGCACAAATCGCAATTTTAGAATGTTTTTTGCTCTTGCAGCCTTTTAAATTTTGAATTTTTAATAAGTTGTTCTGGGCAAGAATTAAGTCTCTAAATTAACAATCATGCCAAATTTAATGTTTCTATCCCTAAATGTACCAAATAAATCGTAATTTAGAATGTTTCCTGTTCATTTCCCCCTTTTAAATTTCGAACTTTTTAGAAACCATTCTTAATGAGCATTTACATCTTAAAAGTAACCACTAGACCAAATTTCAAATTTCTAGAACCAACAATATTGCAGAAACTGCAATTTTAGAATTTGTTCCTGCATACCTTTGGAAGTTGTTGTTCCGATGTAAAATATAGCCTATGTTGGAGCGGAGATGGTCACCGGCATTTTGCGAACGTTATTATGGTTCCACACCACACCTAAAAAGTAAAATGGAATTATTATAAGATCATTTGTGTGTCTTATTTTGCTGGCGCTCAGCGGGGGAGTTGAGGGCGCTCGATGTACATAAATCGAATAATCATCTAAGAATTGTTGGTAATGATTTTCTGAAAAATGTGTTAGCCGAGATATTAATTAAAAATCCATCTAGTAAACATCATCACGTATCAAAACAGTGTTGCTACATTGAGACCTGCTTTCGAAGGGCACTTGGCACAATACCAAGTTTAAACTTTGTACAAGATCTTTGTTTTAGGTAAGTCGAATCATAGTGATAAGCAACATTTCTCATTCCAAGTGAATTCAATTATTGAAGACAAATGTTAAAAAAATAATTCATATAATAATTCCAAGATATTAAAAGTCAGTAATTTTGAGACAACAATCGCTCATAATTCAATAACTAATTCATTTATAATGAAAAACTTTTTGATTAGAAATCACTTGAATAATCATGCCTGCATATGCTTTTATTTTTAAAAATGAATCGGTAAGTTTGTTAAGCGTACTTTTTAAAAAAATTGCTTTAAAATTGTCTACTATTAAGTGAAATATGATTGACAAGTGACTTTTCGTGAGAATCTCTGCGACCCTTTCCAAAGCGTCATTGGTTCTCTGCCAAGTTTAAACTTTGTACAAGGTCTTTGTTTTAGAGTGAGGAATATTCATTGGGATTCATTCCAATAGAATTAAATTATGGCATGTGGTATTGTTATACATATGCGAGTATATTGTCTTTGACATGTTCTGATATTTTGTATGGAACCCTTTGTACGCGAGTAAAATTCGCAAACGACGATTATCTTTTTTAATCCGTTCGGTAGTTCCAGAGTTAACACCTACAAAAAACACAATACATTTGACAAAAAGCAAGGTAAGTCTATTGAAAAGTTTGTTAAAATGGCTTCATTCTTATTAGTAAAGTTAAGAACAAGAATTCGGGATTGTCTTGGAATGAAACTCTGTGTATTTTTGATTGAACAAGTGGATTGGAACCCTATTATTTTCTGTGCAAAAATTATTTGCTGGACTGTGTTCTATCTCTTAAAGTTTGTTTCACATTTTTAAACACATTTTCTAAGTCTAACCTAGTTTTGTGTTAATTCATTGGTGCATTTTATGTTTTCTAACTCTAATATTGTGAACGTAAAGCGTTTAAATGAAACGTAGCCAACGTATAATTGCGGAAAAAACATCAGGATTTAATTCATTAAAAAGACTGATTACATTAACCGGTGATTCAAGTAACCAGCGAACACCTTTAGCAGAAACTCAAAACCCCCCCTAGATCCAAATTCTGGCTGCGCCACTGCATCTAGTACAGGATTGGCGAACCTTTTTACGTGGGCGGGCCAAAAATTCACAAACAATATCTATCAACAGTGTAACGTGCCACACTTTGACATAAAACAAGTTTGCATGACACAAAAAAATTTTGCAACGTACGATGTTTATGCAAAACGCTAGTTAAAAAATCAGTTGCTTTCATGCACTAATAATTAATAATTGAAAATATATAAAAAATCAAAATACTATTTCTCTGTATATTGGAATAATCCATTAAATTAACGAAGTTTTAATAGGTAAATATACTTCATTTATGTAATCATTTTCACTGTAATAATGAAATAAAAATACGAAATTTTTTACCTTAGTAATGCAACATCCAGTTATAATTATCCAAGTTGTATTAAACAATGCATCAATAAATTATTGATGAGATTTTTGCTATTGTATGTTCGATGGAGAATGCTTTATACTTGATTCATATTTTGATAGTTTTATAAATATGCATATAAATTGGATCCATTTGCCTTATTAATGCAGCTACTGTCTAAAAAACATTATTTGGGAAATTACAGCGTTATAAAATCATATAAAAAGGCAAAATACATGTCGAAAATGCTGCATAGCATCACAAGAAAAGAAACTTCTTTTGATGTGTTAATTCATGCAAAAATAATTGCATTATTTGTGATAGTCTGCCCGAATGGAACAAAATTTTATTGATTATAATATGAAACTAAATGTTACCTATATAAAAATTATAAAATTTATTTTTTCGTGTGCCAGAGAAATTGTCTTATGTGCCAACAATGGCACGCGTGCCATAGGTTCGCCAACCCTGATCTAGTACAATTTTTTCCAAATTATCATCTTTGTCCTTGAGTGTGATGACACCTGATTTAAATTGTTTTAATATAACAAGGATATCTTTATCACCAAAATCACTCAAAGCTTTGCTACTGGGCCATGTCATTGTATCAGAAACATGTCTTGCATTTGCAGTGGGGTGTTCAATGTTGCAAAATCTTTTATTTAGATGTTTAACTGCATTGCCTATCATTTTTTCTCTGCTGTACTTGAAGAACTTCTTTCCACTTTCCACATTTGTCAATGTTACATTTTTATATAAATCACCATTAACTGAGCAAAATTCTTTTTCACAAACTCCTCTTTCTTTGCTCAAATTTGCCAATTTATATTTAGTTTTCATAACAGCATTGTATATTTGACATAATATCATATGCAACGTTTTTGCATTTTTGAAAGACTTTACGTTTTTGAAAGACTAGAGATAAAGATTTGAAAGATAGGAAGGAAATCAATAAGAAAATTCAGAGTTGCCACAAACTGAAAATCTTATTTTCTTCAATACTCCTTTAGCCTTTTCACTTTCTTTTTTACTATGGGTTTCATTTTGTAGTATATAATTATGAGCTAGCGGCTCATAATTATTTTTTATTGCTTTCAGAACTCCAACTTTAGATGCAACCCACCTAATCTTATGCAACTTTTAAATTTTCAAGAGTTTTTGTGCCAATAACTAAGCTACTTCTTCCAACTGTTTCATTTTTTTACTGGAGTGTCCATAAAATTTATAAATCAAAATGACTATTGCATCGAATTTTTCTAAATAGTCTATATTCTTAAGTGCATCTAAAACACTTAGTTGTAGCCGGTGGGCAACACAATGCTCAGATATTAAATGAGGGAAATATTCTTTGAATTTAGTGCAGACACCTGATATTTCTCGAGTCATGTTACATGCTCCATCTGTTTCTCTATAAACCAAAAATTGAAGAACAATCTTTTAAATTTAAATCGAGGGAATGAAAAATTTCCTCACTTGCCAGAAAATAAGATTCTGATGTGCTATTTTGTAGCTCTACAAGTCCTAAAAAAATATTCTTCAATTTTACCATTTTTTATGTATTTGACATAAACAACTAATTCTTCTATTGTGTCTTTATCAGTTGATAAACTGAGATTGCTCTATCTCCTAATGTCCGAAAATGGTTTGTTTTTAGCTATGTAATAGCTCAAATTAAATTAAACTTTGAGTTGTTTAAACATTTTTTGATCCATTTTCTTAATACACTTTGCCAATGAGCTGTGGGCAGCTGTCTTATTTGAATTTTTTGCACAGTCAACATTCTTCTTGTGTTGAACTGAATCATCATGAAAGTTTCAAGTTTGAACGGATCACTAAATCCTTCCAAAAACTTAATAGACGTTTTAATTCTGTCTTTTGCAACCATGCAAAACTTGTATTGTGCAAGACAACCTTCATATATGATCCATGGAAATTCGTCTTTCCATTTTTCTTGAAATTTTTGTTGTTTTCATTTGTTCTCTGTTCAAATGGAATTTCAGGGATAGTCGTTGCTAAATCCTCAACTATAGATATAGTATGAGCAGATTCAATTGTTGCTACTTTAGAAATATCAGAGGCATTAGCATCATTCGGACTAGCTTCGGAACCACATGTGTTGTTCCTCAAATGAAAGTGAAGACGATTCAATAGCTGAAAAACCCTTTAGACGCATTTGTTTATATTTTTTCCTTTTAATCCAAAAGAAAACTGTTATTAAAGTAATAATAATCTAATAACTAATTATTCCAAAATTTCGCAACTTCTAACGCTAGAGAAAGATTTCCCACTGAGACGTCGTGAAAGATTTCAGCTTAACACGGCAACAACAAATACTCGTTGCCGCATTGGCAAGAGAAAAATTCTACTTCATCCCGTCCCGATAACCACACCTATCTGATGAACATTACAATGGTAATCTCCAAAATATGAGCAGAGATCAATTAACAGTGAAAGGATCAAAAGCTGAACTTCCGATGTAACCTAACTGTTGAAAAAATAAATAAAGAAACAAAAAGACGAGGCTGGATTGAATTGAGTATATTGTGTTACATATTTACAAGAACTACAACAGATGAAATAAAACAGAGAAATAACATGTATTTATAGATTTTGAAAGGCCCATGACAGACAGGTTAGCGGACTTGAAAGAGAAATATACAGGGTGTCCGGTCTCAACGGTGTCCAATGGCTAATTCCTAAACCGTTAGTCATAGACATATAGTTCCAATTACAAAAATGTTTTAAATCAGGTAAAGAAATATTTTAAAAGCAATTTGGGTAAATTAAAAACATTTCTTAAAAAATTACGAAATTCAAATTTTTATACGGTCCCCCAGTCCTATAAGTTATATTTAGTAAAATTTTCCTTTTACACTGACAAGTAATGCAAAAAAAAAAAATCCCGTTATTCTACGATTAAAATTGACCCAGAAGTAGCTGTTTAAAGTTGGAGCATATTTTTTCTGCAAATTGGAGATCATTCACAAATTTAGTCGAAATATAATTTCGCCAGATATATTAAAAAATGGTTGAGAGTAAAATTAACATTGCAGTATAAATTTGAAATCTTTAATCATTCTGACATATTAATTAATGCAAAATATACAATTTGTAATAAACATTTAAGAAGAAAGAAAAAACAGAATTTTTGTTAAATAAAATGATGCTAAATTAACAGCCTCAATTCTTTACAAAATGATATGTATTTTAAAATATTATTAGATTGTATTAGCCTGCAAAAGTTGGGTTATGTCATGTTTTGTTCATGTGTTTTGATAATAGATTCTTATGTATTCGGTACCGTTGAATCCGAAATTGACCTTCATTTTTAACCATCATATCAGAATTTTTCACAAATTGCAAATTTCAAAGTTAAAATTGAGTCTCCTCCCTCATCTCATCAGACCACTCACCTGTTTAGCCGTAAGAATCCCAGGATAAGCACAAATATCAAATGAGTTATTGAATAAAATAAAATAAAAAAAGTTTTATATATGTTTTTTAGTATGAGATTTTCGCTATATTTTAACTTACACATTTATGATTTGCAAGAAAATTCGAACGTGATTGTTAAAAATGGTCATTTTCAGATTCAGTGCTAAAAAGTACTTAAAAATCAATTATCAAAAGTTAAAAAACACAATTATCTCCTCTACTTTATAGTATCCGATTTTTGTTATTCTTTAAATTTGACAATTTATGATTTGCGAAATATCCTGACTTGATGGTTAAAAATTAAGTTAATTTTCGGATTCAGTGCTAAAAAATACATAAAAGTTAAAAAACACAACAATCGCAGTCTTGTATTATCTAATCTAAAACTTTTTCTTAAACTTCTGCCCCACCAGAGTAGCCAAGAGATTCTGCTCTCAAAGCTGGTAGATGGGAGGTGCTGGGTTTGAACCCAATCGCGCCTGTCGGCCTAACCATTAGAAGTTTTCGTGGTTTTCTTCGAACCGTGGATTTCCATGCGTAAATACGTGTTAGGTTCCCTGAGACCCCCACGGAGGGCACTCCCCCCTTGGGCCTATATCCCTTGAGTAGATAATTGGCCGTCAAAAATCAACCCAACCCTTAAACTTCTTGGCGGTAATCTATCCAAAATTTTTTGTGTTATCCTGTGAAATAAGTATAAATGGTAACCACCGAAAATCATAATAATATTAGATTGTTATCGGATTTGCACCAGTATGTAATATGTAATCTCGATCGGATATTTAAAAGTGAGTTAAAGTTCAACTACAAATTTTAAACTGGAAAAACATACATATGATCGTTGAAGTAACATAAAAACTTATAAAAATAACATAATTTTTCTTAAATGAAATCATAAAAGAAACAGTCTGAAATCCTGACAAAATAAAACATATATTATTTTAGCCAATCTGAAACTTAATAAATGTTAACTTAATCGTAATACTTGTACGAATTTTTTCAAAACGCAGACACACATGAATTAAGATCTTCGAATACTTTAAGCACTTAGAATGTGATCCCTCAAAGCCAAGCCGAACTCATTTGTTTTCAGAGCAGAAAAGTGGCATAAGTCATGCATTTTTAAAGTTTCATAACTCGCTCAATTTTAGTGTTATATGAATGGGACTTTTTTTTGTCTTACTTGTCAGTGTAATAGGAAAATTTTACTAAATATAACTTATAGGGCTGGGGGGCCGTATAAAAATTTAAATTTCATATTTTTTTAAGAAATGTTTTTATTGACCCAAATCGCTTTTAAAATATTTCTTTACCTGATTTAAAACATTTTTGTAATTGGAACTATATGTCCATGACTAATGGTTTAGGAATTAGCCATTGAACACCGTTGAGACCGGATTCACTGTATAGTTAGCTTAAATAGCCAATCAGAGTATAACATAAACAATTGTATTAAAATGAAAACTGGAATTAATAATAGAATAATGGAATGCTATGATTATAACATTCTAACTCCCGTCCATAATCTAGCATTACACCAGAAAAATAAAAAGGAAAGAAAATTTTAGTAAACATTAAAAATTGTATAAGACAATTTTTAAACATCACTTGTACAAACAGCAAAGACATAACAGTTCATAAAATTTAACTTTAGGTGAAGCCTTCGTAAACAGATCAGCAATTTGAATACTTGTAGGAATATATTCAATTTTGATATTATTTTCTCTTACAACATTATGAACAAATTTTAGTTTTATATCAATGTGTTTCATTCTACCATAATTGCTCTGATTAGTGATACATTTTATACATGATTGATTGTCTTCAAAAATAACTAAGTTCTCAATATTTACAATTTCACAAGCAATGTTTTTAAACCATAACAAGTCTTGCAAACTTTTAGTCAAAGCAATGACTTCAGCTTCAGTTGACGATAATGCAACTGATTTTTTTTTATTACAACACCACAGAACAGGCATGTTACAAAACATCAAAATATAATCTGATACTGATTTACGGTCATCTGTGTTTGCCCCCCAATCGGCATGGATAAATACATGGATAATTTAGGATCAGAATTTTGCTTTTTATACACAAATTTTAAGGACAGAGTCCCCTTTAAATATCTTAAAATTTTCTTTAGCAATCCCTGCAACATCAGTAGGATTTTCCTACATTTGACTCAAACAGTTAACTGCATGCAAAATATCAGGTCAGGAAATATATGCTAAATGCAATAAACAACCTACAAGTTCACGATATGGGCCATTAAATGGTTTTTCATTTTTGAAATCAGATGGAGTGGATTTAGGGGAAATGGGAATATCATGAGGTTTACTTTCTAGCATATTAAATTTACTTAACAATTTAATTATATAAGACTCTTGATCCATAGTTAAACTATCGATTGTGAATTTCATTTGAATACCTAGAAATTCTGAAACACTTTCTGACTTTGACATGTAAAACTCTTTAGACAATAAGGAAATGACTACATTAGTTTCATTTACATCTGAACCTGCTACTAACATATCATCTACATACAGAGCAATAATTATTTTATGATCATTACTATACCGAATAAAAATACAAGGTTCATTATCAAGTGATTTAAAATTTAATTTAGAAACAAATTCAAGAAATATTTCAAACCATTGACGTGAGGCTTGTTTTAGACCATATAAACTTCTTTTCAGTTTACACTTTCGCCCACTGTTATCATCATAGCCTTGTGGCTGATCCATAAAAACAAATTCATTTAACTTACCATTCAGGAAAGCAGATTTTACATCTAATACATAGGCATGTAGATTTTCATTTAAAATCAAAGTAAGCACTAAACATAAAGCAGGCATGCCTATAACAGGGGAAAATGTTTCAGTGTAGTCCACTCCTTCTTTCTGCATGAACCCATGAGCTACATACAAGCCTTGCCTTGTATTTACCGTCTCCCTTTTTCCGCAGCACCCACTTGCAGGAAATGGCATTTTTATCTTTTGGCAGCTCTTCTAAATTCCACACTTCATTTTCTCTCATGGACTCCATTTCTTCGTCCATACCTTCTTTCCACTTTTGTTGTTCATTGTGAGGCAAAGTAGAAATGTCATCAAAATTTAATGTTGCTTCTTGAGTAAGCATTGCTTCATATATTTCAGTTTCTGGAAACCTAACTGGATGTTTCTTTTCTCTGGATGATTTTCTCACCCTAAAGTTATGGTTTTTTGCGACCTTTTGATAAAATTTGCAGGGTTTTTTTTTTTTTTTTTTTGCGATCTTTTAAAGAAATTAGCGTTTTTTCCACACTCTTTTGACCCCGTTTTGTTCATTATTTGAAGAAATTAGCGATCCTTTGACAAAATTCACGTTTTTTTTTCGCGATTTTTTAACGAAATTAGAGTTTTTTCAATCTTTTGGCTGTTCTTTTGTTCGTTTTTCGGCGAAGTTAGCTATCTTTTGACAAAATTCACATTTATTCCCCGATCCTTTGACGAAAATCGTGTATTATTCGCGATCTTTTGACGAAATTCGCGTGTTTTTTTTTCGACTTTTTGATGAAATTTGCATTTTTTTTTTTTTTTTTTTTTTTTGCCATCTTTTAACAAAATCCTTTTTTTACGATCTTTTGACTGTGTTCCACGTTTTGTTCGTTTTTTGGGGAAATTAAAGATCCTTTAGCAAAATTCATGTTTTTATTGCAATCCTTTGACGAAATTCGCGTGTTTTTGGCAATCTATTGACGAAATTCTCGTACTTTCGCGATCTTTCGACAAAATTTGCGTATTTTTCGCGATCGTTCGAGAAAATTTGCTTTTTATTCGTGATCTTTTAAAGAAATCGTGTTTTTTCGAGATCTTTTGACCACGTTTTGTTCGTTTTCAGACGAAATTAGCGATTCTTTGACATTACTTTTTTATCCTTTGAATTTGAATTAATCGCATTCACATTTTTTTTTCGCGACCATTTGACAAACATTGCATGTTTTTAGAAACATTTTGACCACGGTTTTTTGCTTTTTTGACGAAATTAGCGGCCTAGAATTGTTGTAGGTTTGGCGCAAAATGGAAAAAAATAGCTGTTTTGTAGCAGCTTGGTGCAGGAAAGCGATTTTGGCGCAATTGGGGCAGGTCTTGCATCCCTGCATACTTTCTTGTGTCGAATTATTTGTTTTTTCACTAGATGGCAAGGAACTATCGATTACACTTTCATGAAATTGACTTTCACCATGTTCATCTTCCTCGATGTTCTGGAAAACATTTATAAAATCATTGGAAGTTTTCTTCTCTTCATTAAATTTAACATTTTTGGATATAACAATACACTTTGTTATAGGATCTAGTAAGTGATATCCCATTCATGAATAGCCTACAATAATCATTTTTTTGCATTTTTCATCTAATTTCATCCTTTTATTATTAGGTGTCAGTTTATAGGCATCACAGCCAAATACTCTAAGATTCTTCAAATTGGGACGATTTTTGTGCTTTAAGTAGTACGGAGTTGAATTTTCATTTGATGCATGAGGTAATCTATTATTAATGTAGGCGGCAGTAAGAACTGCAAAACCCCAAAAATTTCTTAGGTAAATTAGTTTCAAATAACATCGCCCGACCTTTTTCTAAGAGACTTGTATTAACCCGTTCTGATACACCGTTCAAACATGGAATATACGGTGGTGAAGGATCAATAATTATACCAGCTTCAGTTGCAAAGTTTGAAAATTCACCATCAACATATTCCTTTGCGTTATCACATCGAATTTTCCTTACTGTGGGATTCGATTTACAGAAAGTTTTAAGCTCTCTTGCTGGATCACTTTTTCATTTAAGTAGACGAACTTCAGTAAAACGCAAATAGTCATCTATTAAAGTCATAAAATATTGCTCACCTGCAAAAGTCTTGCGTACTATCAGCCCACATATATCTGAGTGAATCATCACCATTGGTTCAGATTCTCTTTTTCTAGGACCTTTTCCAACAGGTGTTGCGCTTAACTTTGACTTTGTGCATATTTCACAGAAATTTGAGGAAGTTGGTAGTCCTAATTGCTTTAGGGCTTGGTTGCACGAGTGCCCTAATCTGCGATGCCACATATCACAATCACTTTCTTTTGAAGCAAATACAGTTTCATAAACAGGGTTAAAGTCACTTACATATTGTCCATTAAAATCACGTTTACCAAAACGAAACCAGTTTCTTCCTTTTTCAATAAATACATTTTCATTCTTGAAAATGACTGCATAATTTGCACTTTCAATTTTCCTTACGGAAATCAACTGACCATTTAGGTCTGGTACGTAAAGCACATTATATAAAATAATTTCCATTCCATTTGATAGTTTTCCAGTAATATTTCCAACACCTTTAATTTCAAGATTCGTTGTTTTCGATGCACACTTTACAGTTCCAGAAGAAGGTACTAAAGATGTGAAATATTTCTCATTACACCACATGTGAGCAGTTGCACCAGAATCTATGATAAATTCGTTCTTTCTAATATTCCCTGCAACAAATGATACTGCTGAAGAGGTGAACTTTTAATAACTTTACAATGTCGTTTTATATGGCCACTTCGTCCGCATGAATAACAAGTAATTTCTTTCTACAATATTTTGCAGTATGCCCCTTTGAATTACAAATTTTACAAAAGAATTCTTTGCGAGTTGACAACAGAAATGCAGTATTATCATAGCAGTCTTAGTATACACTTTTTCTTTCTTTGAGTCCAGTAGAAGTGCTTCAGGTCTAATAATCTTTGTGTGACGAAATCTATTGTCAAAACAGCATTCGGTTGATTTTCTAAAGCAGTCTTCATATTTTCAAATTCCTGAGGCAATGACATCAAAATATATACAATTGTATCGGTTTTACTTACTTCTGCACCAGATAACTTTAGATCCGAAATTAATTAACTTATTTCTTCTATATGATTTCTCATTGATACAGCACGATCATTCTTAATAGTTGCCAACCTCTTACAAATCAAAATTTGATTCACTGCACGCTTCGTATCATATGTGCGTTCTAATTTATTCCAAATTTTATGTGCCGTATTTTCATCTTGAAGCGATGCATGCACCCCATTACTTAAGCGTGATAGTAATAAAGCATATTCCTTTTTTGCTTTCACAATATCTGCAGCATTTCCTTCACTTCCTCTACTACCAACTCTCAAACCGTACTTCCGATCATACGTAGTAGTGACATCACTCTTGATCAGATGGAGCTGCTACCGCCATTTAGTAATCAACATGTGTACTAAAACAGTAGCCGTTAAGATATGGAAAGACTAGTATACACAAAGTGAAACAGAAGATGCCGTGAGTTAAAAGTACCAGTCTAGTGTAAATAAAAATATACGAAATTGAAAGACTGGATTATAGAATATAAATAATAAATGAAAAGAGATTACTTTATAAATAAAGATAAGTGTTTAAAAAAAAAAGTAAATATTAATAAATAGAGTTCCTCCAGACTTAACCTATAATACTGTTTGTCCAAAAATGATAAAATTCACAAAATAAAGTCTTTTCACTCTCCCCTATCTTCTCGTATCAATTTTATTTTTACTACCACCAGGGGACGCCGCCCAGTGAAACATTTTACTTTTAGCCTCAGGGTATTGGTATTTTTCATCTGTTTTTTCATAATATTTTGTCTCATTGTTTTCTCCATTGTAGATACCATTCTCGAAGTTCTTGCCCCATTCTGACCATTTGGGCACTCATTCTGGACCAGCTGTGGCCCATCGGGGCCCCTTCTCATTTGTCTGGCTCTAATCACACGCTTCACTTGTTCTTTTACCATTTCTTCTTTTTCTTCAATTTTTTTCTTATTCAATGATTTGTTTTTTTTACCATTCTCAACTTCCCCTAGTCCTCTCTTACATCAAGTTAACTTTCATCCTTGGTCTGCCCTACTGTCATTTTGGGGCCTAATGCCCCTTTGGAGGGGGAGGGCGACTCTTCTACCTTTTCCAGACCCATCATCTAATACCCCATCGGTAAGGATTGGAAGATTAAAATTATCTGAAATACCAAAAATGAAGTCCATTGAAGTTTTATTTTAGTTATAGAACTCCCTATTAGCGGACATATTTGTCTGTTTACCTTTCTATTTTTCGATAAACGGAGAAATTCAACAGCATTAGACACACTTTAGACATTTAGGGAACTTTAACTTGTATCAAACCTTCTGCCTTTATCGAAAAGAGCAAAATGCTAACCGATTCTAACTAATGCGCCTAAAATAAAAAATAAGTTTGTAAGTGTGTCAGAAAGTAGCGCCTTTGGATTTCTATACAGACTTAGAGTCATGTTGGAATTGCTAGTCACTAGAAAACAATTTCCGTGTTAGGCAGGTTGCCTCTTAGCAGGTATATTTGTCTGCTTGTCCTTACGTTTTTCGATAAAGCTGTCTTGTTTTCGATAAACGGAGTAATTCCACGCATTTGACACACTTTAGACATTTAGGTAACTTTAAGTTCTATAAAACCTTTTGCCTTTATCCAAAAGAGGGAAATGCTAATCGATTCTAGCTAATGCGTCTAAAATAAAAAATGAGTTTATAAATGTGTCATAAAGTAGCTACTTTGGATTTCGATACAGACTTAGAGTCATGTTGGAATCGCTAGGCACTGGAAAACAGTTTCCGTGTTAGACAGGTTCCCTCTTAGCAGGTCCTCTTACTATCCTTACGTTTTGCGAAAGAAACTTTTGTTTTTGATCAATGGGGAAATTCCATAGCATTTGACATTTAGGGGAACTTTAAACTGTATCAATCTTTTTGAAATTATTGAAAAGTAGAAAGGTTATTTAATTCGTCAAATGCGCTATTTTTACGCGATTTGGACATTGCAGCTTCATAAAGAAGAAAGGGGAATTTATTCCAATGCAAAGAAAATCATTTTAAAATACTGAAATTCAAATGAGATATCTTTATAAATTTCTTCCATAAGATTAGCATTAGCGAGCGGGTCTTTTCACTTGACTGAAGTAACCCCTTAAGCCTAAATCAGGAGCAAATAATTGCGAAAGCAGAATTATCGAGCAAGCCCTATCACTACTATGAAATTTTTGGCCTGAATAATAGCTAAGTTTTCCAACAACTGTTTTTAGCTTCTCTTGTTATAATCGATAGTAAAACATCTCGATTGTAGATTCTTGGAATTAATGGATGGCTGTATCGATTGTGATTTTTTAAGATGACGATTTTTCTCGATTGTCGAATTCTCGAGAATCGCCCATCATTAATGTACAGTGATGAGACCTAGGGAAGCATTTTTCTAACACTATCTCTGATATGATGTAGCTGGAAGACCAATCAGTGGTGACTCTGCGCATCAGGATCGAAGGAGAGGAGGTTAGCTCCGTGTTTACATTGTGGAATTCACAATGAATGCATTTGAGAAACGTATCTAAAAATCTCATTTGACTTTTATCACTGCAATTATTCAATCAATTAATCATCAAGTAATATATCACTAAAAACAAATCTTATTTAAGGTATCTTTAAAAAAAAATAGTTTACATTTTTAAGACTGCCAAAAAAATTCACTCGCCAGTCAGAAAAAAATTCACTTGCCCAGTCAGAAAATACACTAAATACACTATATACACTAAACCTAATCGCCAAGGTCTAACTGAGTTTGATGAAATTTTATCCACATAGATATCGATATATAGCTATCGTCAAAATCATGAAACACAGCATAGCAACGTCCATGTTAGATGATGTACACTCAAACTTAATCTACACCAGTTTGTGCCAAAGTTTAACAGAGTATTCAAATTGATGTATATATATATATATATATATATATATATATATATATATATATAGATGCCAGACAGATGGACATTTTTCAAAAATAGTGAAATCATGTTCAAGGCATCCCAAAACATGTAAATCCAAACAAAAAACAGAAGCTGAAAATTTTCACAATTTTAGTACTTTCTTCTTGTGTATATGGAAAGTAAAAATAATAAATTAATAAATATGTCTCTCCAGCAAATAGTTTAAAATCTTTAAGCCTCTCCTCCCCCCCCCCCCCCCCTCCCTACCAGCAAAAAGAAGGTTTCTAGCTGTGAAGGAGCAAAGCAAAAATTTTCTTCATTTTTGAAGTTTAGTTTTCTTGCTCCTGATAGAGTAGATTTTTCTTTTTTCAGTTTTTGTATGTCTTGTTTGTACGTCATTTAAATACATGTAAATTTTCAGATTATAATATTAAATTTTTTACTGTATGGAATTTATCTGATAATTAACACAATTTTCCCTTTTGTTTTGATGAAATCATTTTATGTTAAACTTATTTAGTGTTAAATAATTGAAAAAAAAAACAAAAAAAAAAAAAACAAATTTTGAGTACAGTGCATGTACCATTTTCCTGTGTATAATTTGCAAGACTCTATTACAAATCACAAAGAAAAAATATTGTATAATTTGCAGCTTATGCAACAGCACATACTATGCAATATTGGCTATATCTCACAAGGGCATACACAGGATTTCCTTTAAGGGGGACAGATAATGTAGTCTTGCATCGGGTTGGTAAGACGATTTTCCCTCAACCCAACCAGTAGGTCTTGTCAGGTTAAAGGTTAACCTGATTTTTCAAAAGAAGTCCAGAATATTGTTTCAGATGAAAGATAGATAATATGAATGAGTCTTTACAGGTTCATTTTTCTACATAAAGTATGAAATTCATATTAGATGTGATCATAGACTACTCTTTCATAATTGCATTAAATTACAGATCAATACTTTTAATTTTTGCATTTGGGCTGAAGTATTTTGGATTCGGGTTGCAAGTCGACAAAAACATTTTTGCCAGATTTGAGTCATGTGAAGGATTTCTTTTTTTTTTTTTTTTAGTCAAGTTTGAGTTTAGGTTGGTTAACTTTAAATAAAAAGTTCAGATTCAGGTTGAGTTATACCCAACCTACTCAGGAGTCTATATCAATGGTACTTAGTTGGTATATTCTCTTAGTATTCCAAATTATACCTTGCATTTTTAAAGATCTAGGTCAGGGACGGCGAACTTATGACACGCTGCAGATTATTTTTGGCATGGCGTAGATTCAGGTTCTACACCAAAATAATGTACAATTTCACAAAATGCAGTAATTAATCTTGATGTTGTCTCTGTTTATCTGAATTCGATTAGTTCGGTTGGTTATTATTGTCATACAGATTGAAGAAACTGAAATATAACCTAATGTACCCCAATCTAACTCAACACTGGCTCACAAAATTTTAAGAATAAAAGGGAATTAGGAAGTTATCGCAAAAGAAAGATTAAAAGGCATTACAAGCAAAAATGTAGATGATAAAATTAAAACAACTTGGACTTCAATTTCAGTCACTAAAAGCTGTAGATGCTGGCGCTTGCTATTTTGACAATTATTTCTGCGAGACATTCTTTTCAGAAATAAATAATATGAAAAATTCAAGTAAAACATCTTGTCAAATGAGTCCAATTCAGTTTGCATTCTCTTAAAAATAACTAAGTACAAAGCTGATATAATTTTTTTGGAATCTAAGATAAAACAAAAGAAATAATATTTTGAAATAAATTTCTAAAGTATAATATCAAATACAGTGAAACCCGCTTAAGAAGTTTCCCAAGGGAGTGGAGGGGAAAACTTCTTAAACGGGAAATTAGCATTTTTTGAAAAAAATCAATAGTTTAAATATTGATATTTAGAAGAGGGTTTATTTTACCTTAGTACAATAATACAAAGAGTACTTTCTATAAAATTGAGTTTTCTTAAGAAATTTAAATTAGTTTGCACATTTAAAAAAATAGCTAATAAAGTAAAAATACATAATTATCTTAGAAACTCTTTATTTAATCCAAGACAAGAAATTTCTCTTTAAGAGTGATTTGATATGTTTTTGAAAAAAAAAAAAAAAAAAAAAAAAAATCGGTTGTAGTTTTTAGTTTCTGTTTTTTTTTTCGGCAACCTTTAATCAATAATTTTTCTTCCATAACTTCATATTTTCCTCTTTTCACATTTTTAATTTTACGAGATTTTTCAGAACAGTTTAAAATGAGATCTCGTTTTGCTAGAATTCCATTCAGAGTAGCCACTGGTATGTTCAACTTCTTTGCAATTTCAACTCTTGTTGTTTTGGCGTTACTATCAACTTCTTTCAAAATTTTGATTTTGTCTTCAATTGACAAGGCTTTCCTTGTAATTGCCTTGCCCGACATTTTTGGGAAAAAAAAACAGAATTTTTTGTCCGTGTATTTTCTAACTTGCTTTAATGTTATGCACTTTACACTGACTTAAAAACTGCGAAATGAATAAACCAAACGCAGATTTGGTACATTACACTTATGGAATATGGTGGTGGGAAAGAATCTGTTGTAACTATTGAACTGAAAGAACCACCCATCGGTGGGGCGGAGCAATTCCCTTTTCTCTTATCAGTCACTATTGTTACAGTGACGAGAGGCCCATCCTCTACCCACATTCCATTTCCATCAAACACGTTAAACAGATTTTAAGGTGAAATAGAGGTGACCACATCTGTTATCAGTCCTAAACATTGACCATTTTGAATAGCTAAGAATAATAAAGAAAGAGATTTCAGCACAGAAAATAAAATAATAATCAAAAAGACAAAATAAACGAGCTTTGAAAGTAAAAATGGAAGGAAAAATAAAACTTTTTAAGCGGGAAAGAGTTTCGAACAAAACTTCTTAAACGAGTTATTTTAGTGTTGTAAGAATAAGAGAAAAATGGGAATCGAAAATATAAACTTCTTAAACGGGAAAACTTCTTAAGCGGGAACTTCTTAAACAGGTTTTACTGTATTACCCATATTATTTTAATGCTAAAAAATTTTGTAAGTAATTTTGATTCATTATTATTTGATCTATTAAATGTTTTTGTTGTTGTCACGTCACAATCACGCAAAATATATTTTTGGAAATTTTTGGCATGTGGATGTGAAAAGGTTCGTCGTCCCTGATCTAGGTAGAAGAAGGGAGCATGGCCCTCTCCTCTATGTATGTTCATAATATTTCACCATTTCCCATGTTATTCTCTGCTCAAAATCTTCCCATTTCATCTTATCCAGAATCTCAAACCACACCATTTTTTGGAATCTTAAAAGACACAAAGGCCTTAGTTTATTTTTTGAGTTTTTTAAATATTTCTGACTCTGAACTTAGCCTTTCCTTCTGCTACTAAAGCCCATCTTATTGTAAGAAGAAAAAAAAATTTCATCAACTTTAAAACAAACGTGAAGAAATTTTTCTTGCATTGTTATCTGTTTTTCTACCGCTTTTAAAATCCAAAGAAACAAACTAGAAAGAAAACATTTAGCCAATATGCACACCAATATTTCATGTTCAAAGTGCAGTGAGCTAGAAGGTTAGCCACAGGATAGTTATTCGTGAGAGGGGAGAAAAAAATAAACCAAAATCATGTATGTTTATCTGAAAAATAATAAGGGCTTTAATTTCTTTTACAGACCTTTAGTTTGTAGTCGAATTTCAGATCTTGAAAACAACTAGCGCCATCTGTTATTCACTATCTTATAAAAGAATCACTCATTTCTTGAAAAAAAAATTATGATTTGACTTTACAGTCTAAAAAAAAAGCATTATTTGCAGTAGCATATAATACACATAACGGAATTCACAACTTTTTAAACGTATAATCAGCATGAAAAATAAAAGATCAGCATTATTTATTTACTTTTGTCATTGGGTAAAAAAAAACCATAATAATATTCTGTATTTTCAGTTTATAAATTTTCATTATTTAAAGTACCCAAATAACAGAAGTTTTCAGTTAGAAATCAAACATAAATAATGTTAACTTTTATTTTTTTAAATTGTCTGTCAATAATATTCACTTTATAATCATTTCCAGAGGTGAGGAATTTTATCAGTCTGCTTGCCATTCGTGAGTAGAATTTCTAATGAGGCAAGTGAATTGTTAGACAGTCTTTTAAAAACTGCAAATTATAGGAAATATACCAAAAGCTTTTATACAGTGAAACCCCAATTTTACGTTTCTCAAGGGACTGAGTAAAAGAACGTAAAATGCGGGAAAAACATAAAATACGGGAAATACATAGAAGGCAAAAAGTCGTAGGAAAAAAACAAAGGTAGTAAAGATGACTCTCTCAAAAGGTATTACAATCTATATTTTACGAAAAAACATTATTATACATACCATTTTAAGATCATTTTACTAACACATTTAATTGCGAATCCTGGCGTTTAGGTTGAAAATAGTCCGTAATAGTGGATTGTTTTTTAGTCATTGAGTTCAAAGTGAATGCAGCATCTTCCAGGATTGAAATACTTTGCAAGTTTTTTCCTTTGTCTTTATGAGAAAGAAAATAGTCTTTCACTGTTTGTAAGCTCTTCAATGCAATATTGAAAGAAAGGACAAGCTGTGCTTCTGTTTCTTCTTCTTCATCTTCATCGGTGGACGAAAAGTCCATAACGTCGGCTACGGATGGAGCAGTAGCTCTTTCAGCTTCACATGTTGCTAAATTTTCCGGGATGTAATTGTCAAAATCATAGATAACTGTTTCATTATCATTCTCCGAGTCTACCGCAGCTGATTCCTCATCCGTTCTCGGTTCATGAGATGCTACGAATCCGCTTTCTTCAAAACAATGGGAAATGCACAGTTGTGTAACATTTCTCCATGACACAAAAATAAAATGCATAGCCTCTAGAACACTTAACTTTAACTTGCAGGCGTCATTTAGGTTTCCATTTTCTATTTCAGCTACAGCTTTCCGGACAAGTTGCTTTCTATAAAAACCTTGAAAGATCGAATATGCCAAGATCACAAGGCTGCAATTTGCTTGTGCAGTTTGCCGGAAAAAACTCGACATGCACATTAGACATCTGCAAAACCGGATGTGCACTGCATTGATCAATGAACAAAATTATTTTACGATTTTGAAACTCCATTTTTTTGTTTAATTTGCGCAAAAAGTCTTCGAAAAGGGGTTTGGTTATCCACACATTTTTGTTTGCTTCGTACTTTGTCGGATAACTTCTCATGTTTTTGAAGCATCGTGGGTTGCGCGACTTTCCAACAACAAAAGGCATCAGCTTCTCACTTCATTCAGAATTACAGTAAAACCGTAAGACGCAATTTAGACATCTTCTCTCCATGGCAGGAGTCTCTTTTAGCAACATAACTTTTATCCGGTAGGAGGTTAAAGAAAAGTCCGGTTTCATCCGCATTGAATATGTCCTTTGACTTGTATCCTTTGGTCAAATTTGGTAGATTTTTCTTCCAATCTTCTATTGTAGCTTCATTTACTCTTGATGATTCTCCCGAAAGCGATCTATACACAAGATTGTCTTTTTTTCATTCGGTCAATCCAGCCATTTGAAGCTGAGAAATCTTTCAAACCACCAAGCCTATCGGCAATTTCTAGAGCTTTTTTCTTAGTATCGTGCCATTTACAGGTACATTCGCGGCACAAGCTTCTTTAAACCACTTTAATAAGATACCTTCCAGCTCGTCGTACGGCGATTTTTTCAATGTCCTCCGTTTCTTGGCATTTTTTTCTCCCACTTTCTCGATGTTTTCTTCAATGCATTATTTTTTCTGTAGCATGAATTGCAGAGTTGTCACGGGGATTCCTTGCAATTGAGCGAACGCTACTTTGGTTCCGTGGAATTCATCAAATTGTTTAACAATTTTGGCTTTCTCAGCAACAGAAAAGTTTTTGCGTTTTTTACTCGTCATTTTGGCACAAAAAGGTTAGAAATGCGACCCCCGCATGCTAAACAGCAACTGAATTTGAAAACGTGAAGAAGGGTAAGGACCCCTTTCCCTAACCTGACGAAAGAAATGAGCCACCCCATCTGATTGGTAACAAGAGTGTCTCTTCCCCTGCCCATCTCATTCCTACACCAATAAAGTGTATTGTTTCTTTACTTTGCTCCCCCGCCAGCTATCCAGAAGGGGGGGGGGGAGGAAGCAGTCTGCGACAGCAGGTGTTCAACAAAGGAGGGGGGGAACCAGTTTCAGAAGACAGGAGTCTTTAGAATGCGTTTCTGCTTTCTTAGATTGCATAACTTTCAACAACGTGGATTAACTTAAAAAAAAAAACACAAATAGAAAAATTATTGCTTATTTTAGAACATTTTTTTCTTTTTTTACTTTCCCAAGAAAACGTAAAATGCGGGAAATTCCATAAATAACAAACTTACGATCCAGGTTAAATTAACATTACAATTATACGGAAAAACTGGGACCTGATGAAAAAAACGTATAATGCGGGAAAAATGTAGATTCGGGTGACGTAAAATCGGGGTTTCACTGTATACTTTTATTCATTGGCCATATTTCTCACTTCTCCCAGGCACCAAACTTTTCTCTGTTGTATACAGTGAAACCTCCCTGTGCAACCACCTCCCTGAACGACCATTTTTTCATGTAACAAAATTTATTATCATAGGCTCAATACTAATTTTACCTCCATTCAGAGACCATCCTAGTTGAACTCCCTCCATGAGCGACCAATTTCTTTGAAGAAAATGAAACAAATTCCCTTTTCTCCTGGTCGCTTGAAGGTTTTATTAGAAAAATAATTCCACAGAGCATATTATTCATCAAACTTTTAAAGTAAATTTAGAATTTTTTTTATTCCAGTAACTTTTAAGAGTTTAAACTCCTTTGTGCCTTTTTAGGCAATGGATTAACTCTGATGGCAAATTAAGAATGACGGTCAATAAACTCTCCTGCCCTATTCGGCCAGGAAACTCTCAGAGAAATAGATAAATTAATGAAATCGTCATTATTTGTTCCTGCATAAAAAAAATTGCATTTATTGACTGAACTTCGAAAGGACTTGGAAATAAAAGTTATAAAAGATAAAACTGTAAAATCATAGCAAACGTCAATGTATTCATTTTTTAAACTTTATAGTAATAAACTTATGTAATTAACTTTTGTTTTGATACTTAAATTTTCATATTTTTTCCTAATGTGAAAAATTTTAGTAGCATTAATTGTTACCCTTTTTCAACAATTAAAATCTAGATTTAAACATGACTTCCATTAAAGGACCACCTCTCGAAGCGACCAGTTTTTATTGGAATGGAACATGGTCGCTTTAGGGAGGTTTTACTGTATCTTAAATTTATACAAAAATTTTATAAAAATGTTACTACCAAGATACATTGTAGTAAAGAATTAATTTTGTGGTTGCATCTCACTGGCTGGTTAAAAAAAATCCCTGGCTAGTAAGGTATTTTAGAAAATTTCCCACCCTGATTATTTTGTGGGGGGGGGGGGGGGGGGAGGAGGGAGGCAGGTTTATTTGGGACTTTTAATAAATTAGATATATCTCATTATGTAAATATTTATTTATTTTCATGTTTTATATACTTTTCTTTTGATCTATGTAGTTTTCCTGATGTTATGATGCCATCATACGCCATTTCAAAGTGGTCTTCTTTATTTTTTATTACGTTTATCATCATTCATGTGTATTTTTTGATGAATTTGGTGAGTTCATTGTTACAATAATAGTCATAGTTTATTTATTTAAATCAACAAATTTCTATGTATACTAATTATAATTCTACAATATTAATATAAAATTTATCTGAGAAATTTTATAATTCTAAATTAGATTTTATATATATAAGGTATACCCTTTTATTACTTTCCAATAATTAATTCTTAAACTGTTTATTTTTGAGGTTTAATTCCAACTGCAAAAATGTTTTAGATGATGTTCTCCATCATAGCCGTTAAAAGATGACCATTAAAAGCCGTTTATGTCAAAATATTTATTTTTGTAAAAGTTACAAAATTAAAATTTTCATATGGTCCATATGGCATTCCGCATGTCCGTCCAACGTCCCTGCCTGCGACCCTTTAGCCGTGACTAGGTCGAAAAGAAAAGCCAGGCTATACGCCTTTTTACCCTCTAAGTGTTTGGGCCGTAATATTCCGTTCACTAAGCTCCAGGTTTCACAGCAATACAAGCAATATTTAAAGTAACATAATTCTATAGATTTAATGAATTTTAAATACATTGAAGAATGATTAATGCTCTCAAGAATTACCTTCATATTTGTAATTGAGTTTTTTTAATAATGTTGAAAGAATCTTATTTTCATAATATTTAAAACAAAATGCAAAGAAAACAACATTACAATTTTACCCTTTTGCAAGATGCTCGGAGGATTAAGCAATTAAAATTTGATATATTATAGAACTTTTTTTAATGTATATTCATATAAACATTTAATTTAAAATGTTGATTTATTAATAAAATTAAAAGTATTATATAAGTTATGTTTAGAAAAAAAATTTTCTTACTCTAACAAATAATTTAAAAAAAAGTAGATACTGTATATTGCGACATATAATACACACTTTAGGCACATGAAAATTGATCAAAATTTATAGGTGTACATTATATGTTGGTTATAAAATTGACAGATTAAAAATTAAGAAAAACAGATTATTATAACAATTGAAATTTCTACATTAAAAACATATTTATTTACAAAATAATTGTATATGTTATGAGCTTAATAATGCTTGCTATCAGATTGCATGAAAATATTAACCATTAAGCTTAAATGTTTATTATTATTTGTTTATTTATTTTTGCTACAAATATCATGAAGATGTCTTTGCAAAGAAGGGATGGTATGTGTGTGTTGTATGGCATAAATACTCAAAAATTTCAAAATGTACTCTTAAAATTTAGGTGTGTGTTATATAGTAAAGATTTTTTTAGTCCCAAAACTTACCAGGTTATGATATTTTGAATTTTCAGTATTTTCTAGCTCTAAAAGCATGTCTTTTTATTTTTAGAAAATTTTTAATTTATGAAAAATCCTGAATATTCATAAAATTCAAAATATTGTAAATTTCCGTAGATTTCATAGTATATAAATGAAACTTTTATTATTGTACTTGTCAGTGTGGAGAAAGTTTTTTGAAATACAACTTATAGAATCCAGGAACTGTATGAAAATTTAAGTTTTATAAGTTTTATTAAAATTGCTCTTTTGTCACAATTTGCTTTTAATCCCTTCTTGGTCGGTGTCACATGTTATATGTTTAGCTTTTTTGTGTCCGTGCGGTCGGCGTCGCATTTATGCAACAACAACAAAAAAAAAAAAAAAAAACATTGCATCATTGAAAATTAATTCATCACTACTATGTGATGTGTGTCCATGATTGTTTTTTGTATTTTTGCACTGTAGCCAGTATGCTAACCACTGGGCTGAGTAAGCCCTGGAAATTGTGGAAAGAAGGTCATGTTTCTTCCTTAAATTTATGTGGCTGTGTGAAGTTTTCAATGTTCCTTTCATACATTTAGAAGTTGAGTTACTTCTGTTAAATGAAATATTATCTACAACTGTTGTTGTATAGATCATACTGGTTTCTATCCTTCAGCAGTTCTCCCAATTCTCTCTTGATAGATTTTTATCTGAAGCCCAGTAGCATAGTGATCAGTATGCCTGCCTGCCACGCTACAGGTCGCAAGTTCAACTCCTGTCTGGCAAGGTTCACTCAACCTTTCATCCCTTCGGGGTTGATAAAATGAGTAGCAAGCTTGCTTGGGAACTAAACACCGAAGGTCTCACATTAGGCTGACCATCGGATCTTGGTATATACTGTATAGCACCTTGGGACCTAGAGTCAAGTAAGCAGTGTTGGTCACTGTAGGCCCTGATTCTTCATGGTGTAGGTGCATATTTACGGATGCCAGCCGCCACGTGGCGACTAAATTTTTTGCTGTGGCGACTAACTTTCAGTGTCTTAGTTGCCAGATATCAATTTCCAGTGTTCCCAATCCCCATCGCGGAATTTTTATACATTTTTTCTTTTGCAAATACAAAAGCACCTGCTCTTTTCCCTGGCCGAGAACAAGTATGGCCTTGATAAAAAGTCAGGGAATTTTTGGGATCTCAGTTACTGTCATGAACGCTGCCCCTGTGATGTACTGCGTTCTTGTCAAACATTATGTTCGAATATAATTCTGCGCATGTCCGCTCCACTACAAAGCTTAGCAGCTGTGAAGCTCGGCACATGAGCGCGCTAATGGTAAAGATTCTCCTTTGGACACCGGCGAAAGCAAGCATTTCTTTCAAGGTTTCGTCCGAAATACAAAGTTGAAATAAATACTCTTTTACTGCAGATCTGCTCGCTCACAAGACAGTCCAAAGTTCCTGATGCGATGGAGACTATTTAAGGGCTTTGGATCATGGAGTCGTGAGTATAGTGGATTCCAAACTTTGAAGAAAAAAGAACAAAAAAAAAAATAAAATAAAACTCGCATGAAAAAATACTTAACGCGAGGTATATTCTTGCTCTGTAAATGTTTTCTGCCAGTGCGAGATTATTTCCATTATCATGACTGCTTAGCTTATACATGTTTTTGTTATTCAATTCCATCTTGTCCAACTTTATCTTCTGATTTTTCAAGATTTATACTATACTTTTTTAATATCAAAGTTTCAAGAATTTTAGGATTAAATTAAATATACACATTTGTTGTAATTAGTCTGTGTTTTGTTGTACATGTGTATTTATTAAACTATTTTTCATTTTGAATTCCTGAGTTTGTTAAGTTTTTTCCATATAAACACTATTGTTTTATGAGTTTGTTTCATAATGTGGTCACTAGATTTTGGTTAGGAGCCAAAGTGGCGACTAGATTTTTGGTGTTTAGGAGCCACTGGCTCCTTAAAAATTTTGGGAATCTGCACCTACACTTCATGTATCATATAGTTACAGGTTTAATTTTTTAAAAAGATTTTTTTCTATTTTCATTCTTTAATTTTCCTTCCTGCCATTTGTAAAATCTAGTTCAGCTGTTATTGTCACCCACGTAAAACAAATCCAGCGAGAGACATGATTTTGGAACAAATGTGTCTGAAATCTACAAGCAAAGCCATGATATTTCTTTAAATGGAGAATATAAACATGAAATAAACTAAAGTCAGAAACCAGCATGTAAGACAACTTTTAACCATATCAACATAAAAAAAGTAACTCATAAGACACATTAAAAATCCAAAGTTTCTATCATCTTTTTTTTTTTCAAAATGAATTGAAACCGTTTATTGTATATGTAAAGAACTGTTCATTCAATGACTTTTTCCTTTGATGATATTCTGAAAATTTAGGCTTTGGTTGTAGTTGGGCTTGGTAGTAAATAATGTCGACTTGGAAACCAGTACAAAAGAAGCCTGACTTTTATTCGTTCTATTTACTACACAATTTACAATCAGGCCTCATTGGCAAGAGAGTTTCTTGAGGGATGCTATGTTGTCATTATAGACCCCGAAACGCTCTTCCAAGCGACAGTAGTTTTCTCTAGCACTTCATAGTGGGTAACAAGCCAAAAAGTCCAGAAATTTCAATGGAAGTATTTTAGATTATTCTCAGCAGGAGGGCTTGGTATTAAAGTGGGCATTTTCTTCAATCCTGGTTGGTTAAAACTATTTTTAATGATGGGTTTTCTGAGGTGACACAAGTCTTGCATCAGCTTTATTGCAACACATATTGTAATTTCCACCTTTTGACATTAATATGTATTTATGACTTAAGGCTGTTCTTAACTGCTCTGCTCAAAAAGCGCAAAACGTTTTGACACATTTACAAATTCATTTTTTAACAGAAAGATATAAAACTGGAAAGCCTGGCCATGGAAGCGATTTGAAATTGAACTGTTTTTTCCATTTTTTGATCCATCAATTACCTATTGAGTTATAAGTGTTTTTGATCACGTCACAAACAAGTTTTTTACCCGCTCTTGAGTGCTTATTCTCCGTTCACGAGGAAACTCTGTACAAAACGTCCACTTAGACACTATTTTCTGAAAGATCTATCGCATTTGCAAAAAAAAAGGAAAAAACTGCTTAATGACGTAGTTTCTGAACAACACCACCAGCTAGTTTCGTGCTTTTTCGAACAAAAATAAATTAAAACTTATGTCAAAAAGTTGGTCTTTTGGATTTGAGAACAAACACCCTTAATAAATGTCAGCTAGCAAAACTTTTATTTGGATTTATGCCATATCAAATACTTAATTTGGCACTACTGTGAATTTATCATTAATTTTCTTTTATTTTAAATTTAGTTTTGGACAGTAAATATTTTTTCTTTAAAACTAAACATTATATTATGTATCAATGGAATGATCGTGTGCTGTGATACAAATTCTAGACTACTAGTATAGATATACCTTTTCATACTAATGATAGTAATTGAAGAGCTGAGTGGATGAATATGTTATGCTACATTTTCTAAAAATTTTTTTAATCTTTTGGATGAAAGCATTATGAGGTATCCTATCACATGGTGAAGTTAAAATACTAAGATAAAATACTAAGAGATTCTTCATTAATATTTAATAGTGTCAATAATATTAATAATTTTTAATATTTGAAAATTAAATGTGAATAAGTTTTTCTGAGAGAGTTTAGTACCATACCTGTTAATATTTTAAACACATGGTATCAAACAGAAAATAAATCATTAAAATTTACAGCGAAAACTTTCACCTCAAATTTCTTGAAATGTAATTTTTGTTACTTAACATCTTCTTCCACTTAGCTCTTCAATTAACTGGTTCAGATAAAAGTTTGTATAAATTTAACAGAATAATTTGATATGTATATTGAATTTCTTTTTAGAAACTCATGAGATTTCTAGAAATATTTTATTTTCAGATGTTAGCAGTTGTATATGAGACATTTACTCGCATGGAAAAGGATAAATTTAGAAAATTGCTTCTTCATCGTCGCAAAGCCTGTCAGCAGGCATTCAGTCTTTTGGTCACCAGGAATTGTCCATCTCAAATGAGCTTTAGGCATTTTCATGGCCTAATGAAACATTTCAAACCTCGAAATAGTAAGTCAGGTTTTTTTTTTTTTCACTTTTTAGGCTCTGTTACATGAATTTCACTTTATAAAGAGCTTTTGTATAAAGTAGTTTATACTGGTAACTATTATTAATATAATCAAACTTATGACAGAATTTACTGTAGACTTAAAAAATTGTGAATAAAATTAACTTACTGTAAGTAAAAATTGTACTAGTGTAAAATTTGAAAGTTTTCAACACAGAGCAGCTGGTCTTTCATGGATCGCATGTGCAAGCAAATAAATTCTCTTCAAAACCACTTTGTGCTGATGGAAGCAGAGAGTCAAATGTGAGGGGAACACATCACTCATAGCACATGGCACATCCATTTGCACAACCATCAGTGTATGGAAGCTTGTATTTTTGACATTTTATTTCTTGTTTTTATCCGATTTTTCCTTCAGTATGCAGTGTTCTGTTAGGTTTTCTTCCTTTTTTTTTAACTAATCGCTAATCTGTTTATTCACATTTTTTTTTTTATATTTGTGTTCTGCATGAGAACTTATAAACAGTTAACATGGCATACAGTAAAATCAGTATTTCGGAACTAAAGTAATTGTATTTTCCAACAATACCGCTGAAAAGAAAAATGAAATTACTTAAGTACCATTTTTGTTATGCCTGATCCAGGTGATGAAATCCAAAACTAGAAATTTCAAAGGAGAAATCAAGCCCAATTTATATGAGAAATGCTCATAGATTTGTAAATGTGAATTAATTAACAGGCTATTTTGTTTTTTCTGTCTCATGTTTGCTAAACAAAATGCTGATTCAAATCATGTGAGTTATAGTGTAGCTCAGTCATACTCAACCTTTTTTTCTAGCAGGCCGCAAACAAAGGTTTGTGACGTTATGCGGGCCGCAAAGCATCTGTAAAAAGGTAAAAAAAGAGTAATTAAAATAATAAGATAATATAGTAGTATAACAAAGTTAATATTATGAGCAAGGTTGAACATTTGTCGTTGAAGAAATGTTACCAAAAAGTTTTAAAATCATTGTATCAAAAGAATAAACTTTGTGGTAGATTTCTGTGGCAAATGTAGAAATATACGGAAAAGTTCGTTGTTTTGTAAACAGTTGTGTAAAAAAATTTTGGTACCAATTTTTTTTCTGCGACAAATATTAAACCATAAAAAACAGCATTAGCTATATAATAAATATAAAACTAATAGTATATTAATGCAGAATTTCCAAGTTCTAAAGAAAATAAATTAGAAAGTTTTCTCTTATAAATCTTTTGCTCAATGCAAAAAAAAAATTATTATTTTTATTTGCAAAAGCAACCATATTTGTTTTTCACTGCAACCGTATAAAAAGAAATAAAATTGTATTTCTAAATAAATTAATTATCTATTATTATTAATCTAAATAAATAAATTAAAATTCTATTTATTTTATAGAATTTTTAGACACTGATAACAATATCCTTACAGGGTTGAAGGGGGGAGGGGGTGTTTGAGGAATGATAATGTATGATATCGAAGGAGGATTTCCAAAAATTTGATAATGTTATATATGTACAGCGCCTAAACTACTGCACAAAATTACTTTCTATTTGGTATATCAAGGTAAAATTTTCCGCAGAATCTAAATATGATATAAAAATTTAGCATTTGTATTGAAAATTTCAAAGTTTGTTGCAGTTTCAATATGAAGTGATAGCCTTCTAACTTATTTTTTAAAAAAACATAGAAAAAGACATAGATCCCAGTCAAATGACTATTTTCATTTTTCTCAATGACAATTTGGTGATTAATATGTATGAGCTATTCTCTTTTTTTTATTTCTTTTTCAGGGTTCTGTAGTTAAAAAGTAAAAATGGAACCATTATAAGATCACTCCTGTGTCTGTCTGTCACATTTTACTTGTAAACTATGGAACATGCAAAGTTCAAATTGGGTAAAGTAATATAGACTATTGACCCACATATGTACAGATTATTAAGCAGTCACAAATATATTTAGGAAAAATGTAGAGGGGCTAATTAAGTTACTTGGAAAAAAAAAATCTTTTCTTTGTATATCTCGTGGGGTATCGTGTGAAAGCTTTCGTAATGCTGAACTCAAAAATACATTTTGTTTAATTTTATGTATTATATTTTCAGAGATATCATCGAAAATGTAGTGCAAAAATTTGTTACCCCACCTCTATTTCTGAAACGTCTGAAACTAAAATTATGAAAAAATTAGAGGTAGTAGACATTAATTTAAACCTTGCAGCAAAACTATAGCGATTACCCTACGTCACATTGTTTTTGAGAAAAGCGCACTTTTCTGTTACACACAAATTTTGATTTGCAGGCATTCAGCAAAGGTGTTGAGGAGTGCTGAAGGTACCTACCACAGCAGAAGTAAAAAAGCATTGTTGATAATGATTTTCGAAAAAAATCGTTGGTAATTAGCTAAGATATTAACCCTTAAAGATATGGACGGTTTGGACATACATTATGACAGGGGTGGTGTACTTTACATACCATCAGCTTTTAAAGCCTAGATAACAACTATTAATGATATATTTTTTTAATTACATAACGTAAAGTCTAACACAGGTAGCAGAGTTGCTTTAGCAGCTAGAAGCGTAAAGGCTGTAAGCATACCTAAACCTTGCTAAAAAGAAAATATGAAAAATGTTCAATTACTATTTAACTTTAAATTAACTAAATGAAATCTAAGTAGCTGAAATAGAAAAACGTTTGTGGTGATTAAAGAAATAAGCAAACTAAATTTAAAAGACAATTGTTTATTATTCGATTAAAACATAATTTAAAACAGAATGATAAAACAAGACAATTATATATGCCAACATCTTAGTCTTATAAATAAAGCAAACACACCATTATTGGGGTATAACTTCATGACACTAAAAGAACATTGACATAGTGAACCAGAGTAATTCATATTTAATAGTCGAAATTATATGCTTATGTAGTACAGCTTAATTGCATTCACTTGAAAAACAAAAACTATTTTCACAAACCACCTCAATCTCCATCCGACTTTCGAAAGCCAACAGATCCAATAAGTGAAATTCTGATAACCGTAAACCAACTTCTTCAGGGTACGACCTCACTTACACAGATTCCACTTTCAACCCAAAAGTCGATTTACTTCTTAAATATCATTGAAAATATACCTGCATCATTACAAAGGAAAAACTTCACAAAGCACCATCGATGAAAAACTAAGGAAGTCTGCAAAACGTTCTTTTACTTAAACGTAGATGTTCAGTTGTCAGCAGAAACAAACTTATTACATACTGTTAAACTATTATATAAAGATCCATAATTAATGAGCTATCAGCATTGTTTCTTAAACTAACAAAACTCAGAGAAAGGAGAGACTACATCACGCCAAGCATGCATATATATCTCTGTGAATGAAAACATATTTATATCATCCAAACACATGGAAAAACAACTGCTACGCAGCCCGGAAGTTACACCCTCCGATCTCTGAAATGCTAATGGAAGAGAGGACGGAATGTCATATGTAAAACGAACGGCCAGATGACTAACGCCACCTTATGTTCATTTGTAGCATCTCATCAGTTGGTTCAGAGATTTCGGATGGATTGCATCATGGACTTAAACACGTGCTAAAGGCCGGCTCTTACGATAGTAAAGTGAAAAGTAAATAAAGTGTATGAATTAAAGAAAAGAACTAAAGACTGGAAATAACATTAAGATAAAGGTAACTGAAACTGAATAAAATGTATTTAAATGAATATAGTAAATGAATTATACTTGTAAATAAAAGATAAAAGTGAATTGTTATGATAGGGATATGTACAGGGATGAGAAAGGGTCTGTTAAACCTAACAATATTTGTGTAATGCAATGCCCAATAGCACTATAAAAGCAATAAATGTCAAATTGTTACATACTAATTTAATTGGAATTAATCCCATAAATACTATGGGATTCGCGACTAGTTTGCATTGAGTGGATCTCTCAATACACCTCCTATGTCTTTAAAAGTTAATTAAAAATCCTTTTGGAAGAACGCTTTACAGACCAAGGCATGTTGCAACTTTGCGACCTCCTTTTGAAGCGCGCTTAACACCATTCCAAGTTTGAACAAGGGTTTTGTTTTAGCTGCACTCTAAAAAGAAAAGATTATTACTTCGCTAGGCCCCACCAGTGGCTGAGAGGTTCTGCTTTCGAAGCTGGTAGACGGGAGGTGCTGGGTTCGAACCCAATTGCGCCCGTCGGCCTAACCGTTTCGGAGTTTTTGTGGTTTTCTTCGAAACCGTGGTTTCCCATGCGTAAATGCGGGTTAGGTTCCCTTAGAAAGACCCCCACGAAGGGCACTCCCCCCAGGCCCTATATCCCACGTGTTGATAATCGGCCGTCATAAACACAAACCAAACCAAACTATTACTTCGCTAAATTTAGTTTTATGAAATGCCAATTGAAATTTAAATATGCACTACTTTTATTGTCAGTATTGAATTAAGTTCATCATAAACAGGTTAGGATAAGATTTAAAAAAGTGTTATGGGGGAAGGTGGGGCATGTTGGGACCTGGCCCACCTTGGGACATCTCAATTTTGAGGCTTAATTTTGCAGTTAAAAATTAGCACACATAAGTGCCAATATATGATACTACAATCGACTCTTCCATGTGTTTTGGAATCACTGGTGTTTGCTGGCAACAAATAATACCATTATTTTTGTTTTGAATGAGGTTGAGTAACATTTATGTGTGTTTTGAAAAATAAATTTTTTATTAAAGAAATGAAATAATACAAGTGGGGGCATGTTGTGATGAAAAAACATTGATTTATTGTTATTTTAAGGGTAAAAAATAGACTGCAATGCTAAGCTTAACTGTTTTAAAGTTTTTGTTACTTAATGTGCGAGGTGGGGCAGGTTGGAACACTCAGTAGTATGGCACCTTGGGACATGTCCAAAAATGCTGTAAAGACCAATTGCAGCTTACAGAAGGAAAAAAAAGTACACAACCAATTAGAATTTTCATCAAGCAGTGAGGATGAGACAGTTGTGTTAGCAAAATTGGTGAAAATTACCCCTGGAAGGAAAACAAATATAAATGATTTGTGTAATGGCAGTAGTGATGAATTCAACTGTTCATGTGATGCTGATTTTCCTACAGATTGCAAACTTACTTAAGATAAGTCCAGAAACTTAAAGGCTAAAGGTAAACCCACTGTGGGATAGTGTACATTGCAAAGTTTGCAGGAAAACAAAGCATTGTTGTATTTGTAGGGCATGTTCAAAATGTTGAGGACATCAGATATGACATGAGATATCCATTTTGAGAAGACGAGATCTAGAGTTGTCTTTTTTTAAATCCTGATAAACATGATAGCTCATTTGTGTATCAAACAGATATTCTTTTAAAACTTGGCACTCCTGAAAACAAAATGGGTCAAAGATGTGTTTTATTAGAATTTCATGAACACCATTTTTTTCACATCAAATACAAGATCTTTTAATGAAAACATGTTACAATTCAAATTATTAAAATGTTTCAGTGCTTAAATTATTTCATGCTGAACTAAAGCTTTATAAATAAAGCTTTGTTCATCAATTAAATATAACATTTTACATGTATTTTTGATTAAAACTAGTGTCCTAACCTGCCCCACCATGTGGGGCAGGTTGGGACATTTTAAAGGATTTTTTGTTTTGTTTTCACTCTTTTCCTATGTGAGATATTAGATTATTATGAGGTTTATTTGATGCAGAAATGTTTATACTTTGTCTAATTGGTTCTAAAATAAGAATAAATATTAATAAAATTTAGAAAAATTATTTACTGAAAAACGTCCCAAGGTGCCCCACCTTCCCCTACAGAATAGCAATATTTGATATTATTTAGGCCTCATATCTCTTTGAATTTTTATGTATACCTATTCATACTTTTCTAGTATACCCAACCCTATGTTGTATAGTCTTATTATTCTTTCAGCAACGATTTTTTTTAATAATACAGTTAATAATTCATATATTTATTGCACAGAACCCTCTGAGCGCGAGTAATACTCGTGCTTGACCGTTTATTTTGTGTATGTGTGTGTGTGTAGGGGGGCTGTATTTTCCTTTGTAAAAATGTAAAATGATAGTTTTTTCATCTATGAATATTTGTTTATTTCTTATAGTTGTGTTTTTTAAAAACTTGTGGTAACACAAATATATTTTAATCTGTATTTTATGTTGTACATTTTATTTTCGCAGTTTTGATGTTGTGAGTGTGAAACCCCATTTAAATAATCCAATGAGTTATCTCTCATTCATTTATATGTTGCTTTTTAATAGTTTCTTTAAAACATATAATTGATGCTTTACTTTACGTTGTTTTATAATGTATTCCCTAGCAAATCTGCCCAAATCAAATCATGTAATTTTTCAGTACGGTATAAGTGGCTTTGTTATTGCTGAACAGTTTTTGCAATGCTCCTTAATTGTCATACTAAACTAAATTTTTATAACAAGCAAAAGTGTATCATAAGTATCATATTTAAGTGATTTTTGTTAATATTAAAAAAAAAAAAAATCTGATTTTATTTATTTTATTATAGGTAAGATGGATAATTACTTAATGTTCAAAACATTAGATTCACAAAAAGGTGGCTATCTCACAATACAGGAATTTTTAAATGTGTTTGAGGCTAGTCCTTTAAAGTGGAAGGTATTATTACCATTCTGTTTTCTTATTTCAAAAACTCAGAAAATCAACTCAATATTTGATCTCTATATGTTTATTTTATTTTTTATATTATATATTAACACTTTGGCTCTTTTGATAATTCTTAAGTGCTTTTATAACATTTTTGTAAACAGAGAAGCTTTTATATTTTCAGGCAGTGTTTGCATATTTTTTTTTTTTTTTTCGAAATAAAATATTAAGGTATAAAGCAAAATACAATTAACGCAAAAATGAATATAATACTGATTGTTTTAAATAAATTATATATTAAAAGGGCAGTTTAATTTGTTAAATAAATTATTTTGATGCATTTTTTTTTTTTTTTTTTTTTTTTTTTTTTAAATTTTACAATTTTAAGGCAAAGTAATGCAATATATATTTGTTACTTACCAAAAATGTCTTCTTTTTAAAAAAAAATTCTTTCCCAGTAAATTATTCTATTTGAGGTACTAAGAATGTAATGTAACTATGATCTAAAGTATAAAATAAAAATTTATGTATATTATACTCGCTCAAATTATCACCGGGGATTTTTCATATTTTCTGTGTTTTAATTTATAAAAATTGCTGTAAAATTTCGGACATTCTCAGACATTTAAACCAATAGTTCATTATATTCACAGTATTACATAAATTGTAGGATATCAGTCTTATATAACCATAATTTTTGGAAATAGAATGCTTTTCAAAACTGATTGTTCATAAAAATGTTATGCAGAAAACATCTTTAAAGTTTTTATTTATAAAAATGTTTTAGAAATAGTCACCTCAAATTTTTAAATTCTTTATAATTTTATGTTTTAACTTCCTTAATATCAATATTTAAAAGCTCTTTTCTTTTCGAAGTCCTTAAACAGCAACTTCCACTTACTTAAATACATATTTCCGGCTTAGTAACTGAAATAAATTCATTCACAACAATACTTTTAATGATCGCAAGAAAATAAAAACTGTTTTAGTTAGCTAATTGTTGTCTTTCCAGGGGGAAAAGATAGTTCAAAATTGGCTATTTAAATGTTGTGGGATACACATACAGATTACATTCTCAGTGTTCAGTCCAGGCAAAATTTGTGACCTATTTAGGGCCTTTTTAAAAAATTTCTCTTAATAAAACAGGCTCCTTCACAAAATTCCTTTTAGTAAAATATACTCCTTCACAAAATTCCAAAGTTATTATTAATAAATTGTTGGTTCAAATTTGAATAATGGGATTTAATTTTTCATCAAACAAAAGATAATTTTTCACAAACATATAATAAATTCACAAAAATAGCTTTTACAAAATGGGCCCCAATAAAAAAAACCTTCACCGACCCCTGTTTTTAAAACTGTAAATCTTAGAATTTCTGCAAAACAAACATTTGAGAATAATCGATTAGGTTAACCTTTAAGAACACACATGGTTTGTTGTAACATAAAAATGAGAGCTGCGAAGTCAATAGGAAAAATGACCGACTCCGACTCCTGGATTTCTGAAACAATCGACTCCGACTTCGGCATGCACACAGCGTTTCTTAAAAAGATTGAAATGCACTTTAATTTTTTACCTGCTGGAGATATATAGATTACGCAAATTGAAAAAGTGTTCAGAATTAAATAGTAATTAAGATTATGGATCGGCCGAAACAGAAATCGAATTTTTGTAATATTTGTATTTTTGGCCGAAAATTTTATTTGATTGGTTCTAAATACAGTAATAAAAACAATTATATTTATTACTTTTTATGGGGTGTCCATTACTGGCATTTTAGGTGTTTTGATATATTTCTGCTATTTACAATTAAATTTTGATTCATATTGGGAAATGGGACTATGGGAACGGTTAAATATTGTTGATAAATTAATATAATATTAAAAAAACTGGAATATAATACACATAACTATTACTTAAAAACAATTTTTTGAGAAATTCCTTAAGGGTGTCCATTACTGGCAGATCTACCCTATTTATAGATATATAACCGATATAATCAGACTGGTAGGATTTCGTGCCAAACATTATAGGCAGTTTAGTGCTTTAAAAAAAAAATTTAAATTGTTCGGTTGGCACCAGTTTTTTGAAATAATAATTTTCCCCTTACTTGAAAAATGATGTATTAGATGAAAGGAATATTACTCTTAAAGTTCCGAGTAATTATCATCATATTATAAAAATGTAGTTATCTATATTTGAGATTGCAATGTCTGTATTTATAATTTACAGTTTATATATCAATTTCAGACATTAATTCATACTTTAAAGACAATTTTAATCACTGTAATATATACAGGTCTGTTTCCATAAAATACATTTAAAATATATATATTAGATGCCACATTAAAAACTTTTTTGGTTTTTTAAATGTGACGTCTAATATATTTTTTAAAATGTTACATCAAATATATTTTATGGAAACAGACCTGTCTATATTACAATGATTAAAATTGTCTTTAAAGTGTGAATTAATGTCTGAAATTGGTATATAAACTGTAAATTATAAATACAGGCATTACAATCTCAAATGTAGATAACTACATTTTTATAATATGAGGATAATTACTCGGCACTTTAAGAGTAATATTCCTTTCATCTAATACATCATTCTTCAAGTAAGGGGAAAATTATTATTTGAAAAAACTGGTGCCAACCGAACAATTTAATATTTTTTTAAAGCGCTAAACTGTCTGTAATGCTTGGCAGGAAATCCTGCCAATCGGATTATATGGGTTATATATCTATAAATAGGGTAGATGTGCCAGTAATGGACACCCTTAAGGAATTTCTCTAAAAATTATTTTTTAAGTAATAGTTGTGTGTATTATATTCCAGTTTTTTCAGTATTATATTAATTTATCAACAATATTTAACCATTCCCATAGTCTCATTTCCCAATACCAATCAAAATTTAATTGTAAATAGCAAAAATATATCATAATACCTAAAATGCCAGTAATGGACACCCCATAAAAAGTAATAAATATAATTATTTTTATTACTGTATTTAGAACTAGAATTTAATGGAAGCATACTAATGAAACAAAATAATTATTTGTAAATAAATTTAACAATTAGGATATCAGTAATTAATAAAATATTTATGATAATCATTTACTTTTGCATCAATTAATTGTAATTATAAGAACATAGAATTTTTGATTATTTTTGATGGATAGTTTAAAATATTAAGTGTCAGGTAATTACAGTTATCAAATTATTGTGACAGTGGGGGGATTTAAAAGGTAATAATTTTTTTAAAAAAAGTTTTGGAGTATTAGTGTATAGTTTTGACTCCCTATTTTTAACAATTAAGCTTCCAGAGACTTCTTGATATGTTAGTTGTAATAATTAATATTACAAATATGAAAGAAATGATACTGTGAGTTTTATTTTAAATATTAAATAAAATAATTTCAAATTAAAACTGTAGAACTGGGGTTTGAGGCCACTGTCCTGCAGATTTACTAGTTTCATGAATATTACCTATAACTTTCATTAATATTACAATTTTATTTTTTTTGGACAGAGATGAATAAGCAAACATTTAAGACACAAAATAGATCTTTAAGAACTTCTGTAAATTGCTTTTATTTAAATGGCGAGAGATTGAGCCATATGAGCCCCTCTTTGACTGTGCCCTTAAATGATATTTTCTGCTTCCGAACTGGTTTGATTGCCTGATATGCAAGGCAGAGTTATACAGTGGTGTAGTCATAAAAAGAGCAGAGAGCATACGCTCTAAGCAGAGGGTATACCCTACAGTGTATATACTGAAGCTTTTTTGAGAAATAGAGAGTATACGGTGTTCCTTAAAAAAATCCAGAAGGTATACAGTGTATACCACTGTATACCCTCCACTACATCCCTGGAGTTATATACATAAAAAAATGAACAAACTATTAAAATTTTATCAAAGAAGGGAACTTGTCTATAACTCATTTTTTTTTTTCTTTTCTATGCAATTCCGTCTTAAAAGATTTTAATGTATAGCATTTTTCAGATTTTTAACACTTCAATACATGGAATATGGATTAACAATATTAATGATAACTGAAACATTTGCATACAAGAAATAAAGATCCATTAAAAAAATAAATATCGCAGCTTGCAACACTTCTATAAAAATCAAGATTATAACCATGAAAAAAAAAGTTAAGATAAACATTTTTGGTCAGAACTTCTCGTATGAGACGAATTTTTAACAAATCGATTTTTTGTAGAAATTCACTCGGGCCGGGCCGATTTTTTTTCCTATGAGTCAAGCTGGGCCCGGGCCTGGAAATTTTGGCCCGTGCAGACCCCTAACCCCTCTTAAAGCCTTACAAATAAAGGAAATTTTATAAATGGCTATCAGTATATAAAATTCAAAGTTTTCTATTACTACCAAAACAAAAAACTGCAAAGTTTGCAAGAAAATAAAGAATATGTAAATTTATTAAAAGAATCCACTTCTTAGCATGTTCATTAATATTTTCACTGGAAAAAGAGTGGAACTTCTAAGCATTATTTTCTGCTTCCTGATTGGTTTGATTAAGAGTGTCAACAATAATGCTAAATTATAAAATATGCAAAGGGGAGTTATGAAAAAAATAATAAAAGGTAAATTTTTATTGGTTATTTTTCTATAAACCATAAACATTGATGTGTCTATTACTGACACATCTACCCTATATATATATATATATATATATATAAGAGTTTATCCTGACTGAATCATAATAAACGCACAACCCAAACTATTGAACCTAGAAGCATAAAAATTATGCGAAAAGTCTTTTTATGACATGGACTAAGAAAATATTTTGAAAATCCCCCCCCCCTAAGGGTGTTACAGAAGGGGTCGAAAATTTTAGAACATTCGGCCATATCTCAGCTGCCGTTTTTTGTAGGATCGTGAAATTCCAGAAAATAAATTTACTAAAAAAGTAATTAAACATGTATTTCAGCGATTTTAGAAACCCTGCCTAAGGGGTTAAAATGGGAGGACGACAATTTCAGAACATTTGGCCACATCTCAGCAGCCGTTTTATGTGGAAGCAAGAAATTCAGGATGCAAAACTTATTAAAAAATAATTAAACACGTATTTGAGCGATTTTAGAAATCCTCACCCCCTAAGGGAGTTAATGCGGAGGGTTGTTGAAACTATTAAATCATTTCGCCATATCTCTGCAGCAGTTATAGATAGAGGCATGGATTTCAGGATTACTAATATACTAAAACATACTTAAACATGTATTTTATTCATTTTAGAAATTCCCACCTAACGGGCTTTAATGGGGTGATCACGAATTTTAAATCATTTCACCATATCTCAGCAGCAGTTTTAGGTAGAAGCGAGAAATTCAGGATAGCAAACCTATTAAAAAAAAAAAAAAAATAGTTAAATACATCTTTCAGGGATTTTAGAAATCCCCCCCCCCCCCCATCCCGCAAAGGGTGTTAAAGGGTTGACAAAAATTTTAGGACATTTCGTCATATCGCAGCAGTTTTAGGTAGAATCAGGAAATTCAAGATAACAAACCTACTAAAAAAAAAATAGTTAAACTTGAGTACTTCAGTGATTTTAGATCTATTTTGTCTATTATGTCACTAACATTGACTTTAACTGGATAAGGTAAGATTATACAAATAAGATAACACTTACTGATACTTGATTAGATATTAAGAATTTTTTTTTCATCATTGCTAGATATATTTCGTTTGATTCAAGATTCTTTTAGTGAAACCGACCAGCATTGCGGACGAAGGATGCTAGTTTCTAATATTTTATTTTATAACCGCCATATAATCATAATGGACGTTTATAAATTTCGATTTGGAATATGCAATACATTAAATTAAAATAGTAATTATTTTACAATTAAAAAGATTCACTTACGTAAATATAATTTGAAGTTACATATACGCATAAAGGATTTCTATCTTGTCAGCTGCAAATTAAAACCAAATTACGTGAAAAGAACATATGCCTGCTTAAGAAACAAAGATATTTTCAATTTGAACTTTGAACAGAATGAGGAAAAGAAAATTGTGCTTTGGCCGCACTTTATGTGAAAGATTGGCAAGTTGTCATCGCCTTTCATTCATAGACGTAAATGCTATTATCTACAGTCCATCTCATAAGTATAAAGACACAGATGTTTTTGAAATTACATTTTATTAATTCAGTTAAAAGAAATTAAATTTTATACTTCATATTAAGAACACTGAAATGAATCTCTTATAGGGGTTTTAATTTAAATAAAATAATTTCGTCTCGAATAATAAAAAAAAATAAAAAAATACGCTGTCTCATAAATATAAAGACAAACTTGAAATTACTTCATATGCAAATTTTTTTCGAATGCCTGCGTACAGAATTAATGCGCACATGCAGAAATACACTTTAACTTACCCAAACGAGCAAAGTTGTTTGACTTGTTTCAATTGCAAAGATGTCGTGGAACATTGAAATTTCTAAAGATGGAATTTGTAAAATACGCGAATTTAAAGCTAATGGCTTAACAGTTTGTCAAATATGTAAAAAAATTGGGAGAATCAGAGCTGCACGTTATAAAATTTTATCAAAAACTTACAATTTATATTCCAGAAAACGATCTGGCAGACCGAGAAAAACTAATGAAAGACTCGATCACAAGATCATGCGACTTGTTTCGTCGCAAAAAATGTCACTCCGATAAGTTTCTCAACGAGTTTATGGTATGGTTCCAAAGGATATAGTACATTGTCGTATAAAAGAAAGAAAAAATATTGTATGCCAACATACGTGCAGATTTTCTTTAGTGAAAAAGAACACAAAGAACGGAGGTTAATCGGGGTTAAAGATCATATGCACTGGAAGGACGAATGGATGCAAGACATTATTTCAGATGAAAAGAGATTTAACTTGGATGGCCCAGATGGTTGGAATTCCTACTCGCACGATTTAAGTCGTTAATCTCAAACCTTCTTCAGTAGGCAGAAAGGGGGAGGTTCTGTTATGGTGTGGGATGCCTTCTCTTTTAATGGAACTGCGGATATTGCTTTTCTGGAAGGTAAACAGACATCTAATGAGTATATCGAACTGCTTTATAAGCAGTTGTTTCCAACTGCTGAAACTCTTGGGGGTTGGAATTATTTGTACCATCAGGATAATCCATCGATTCACACATCAAGACTCACAAAAAAATGGTTTGCCAGTAGCAATATTCATGTCACGGTGTGGCCCACACATAACCATGATTTAAATCCAGCTAAGAATCTTTGTGGCACCCTCGTTCGCAGTGTATATGCATTTGGAAGACAATTTTCAAACGTCCTTGAGTTAAAAAAAGAAATTGAACGAAGTTGGTTCGATATGAAGCCAAAATAGTTATACAACTTAATAAAAACCATGCCAGCTAGAATATTTTCTGTCATTAATAAGAATGGATTATTTATTGGACGGTAATTCAAAAGTATGTAAAATGTCTTTATATTTATGAGACAGCAAATTTATTTACATTTATCAATTTTTGAGTTGAAATTATTTAATTCTAATTTAATTTACTGTAAAATGTTTTCTTGGCACATACTTTTCGTTATATCCATAAATATAATTTTGAATACTGAATTATTAAAATATTATTTTGAAAATATCAGTGTCTTTATATTTATGAGACGCACTGTACATCTACACTATAATCTTAAAATCTTAAATAAATTAATGCCGATTTCGGGGAGATGGGGGTGGGGGAATCGACGAATAAAGAATAATCATGAAAAAGGTGAGAAAAAAAATCTTAAAAAATATACATTACAAAAAAAAGAAAAAGCCAGCCATTTTGAGGCATGAAATGAATTTCTTCACTTTCCTCTCAAAATTCATGAAATAATTGTTTTTTCTACAGTAGATTAGAATTACGGTCCTCCATCGGATAGAATAACCAAATTTAGCCCGAACCAGATAGGCTTTAAATGCTTCGGGTCAGGTTTTAACACTGATTTGACCTGATTTTTCAAAAGAAAATATGTACTGAATTCTTTTCTGGTTCGCTTCGGACTGACTTAAAATATAAATTTCGGGGCCCAACCCGAACACGGATGGACAGGAGTTAAATTAAAACATCTGTTTTTATCTGAGATAGATTCCTTCATTGGGCTGGGTAGTTGGACCGACACGGGATTCGGGTTGAGCTGGACTTAATTTACAAAAAACAAAGCAAAACCCTTTCAAAACTAACTTTAATTATTGTACAATAGTGTCGTCTATGAGCTGAAGAAGTAAGTAAATGAATCAATTTAATGACTGATGTAGGCAAAAAAAAATCACATCCACCCTTTTGCCTTATATTTACTCATTAACATGTCGATGAACTGAAAAATAACTAAATATTTATTAATGTATAGAGTTAAAAAATACAATAATAATTCAGTTCATAAATTTAAAACTAAGCGTAATTGGTTTTATATTTTATTTCACTTCAAACTGTTCAACAAAAAGTTTGGAGTCGGAGTCGGCATATTTTTAGCGACTCCGACTCTTTTCACCGAAAAATCACACCCACTCTGACTCTGCAGCCCTGATAAAAACACAGGCTGCATACTTCATATACCAAGGTCCTTCAAAGCCTAAATATCAATTTTTAATGATATTCTTGTTTAATACAATGTATAGTAATTGTATAGATGTAATGAACATCAAGTTTATATTAAAAATAATAATTAAGAAAAAAAAAGGGAATAATTTACACAAATACATAGGAGGCATATGTTATCTATGCCAGTAGTAGCTTATCAATAAAAATAATGAAAGTGAGTAGGAAAAATTGAGAACTTCAACTTTAAAGATTGGTTGAACACTAAAGAGTCTTTAAGAAGTTAAATGAAGCACATGGGTTAATCAAATAATTATTTTGGAATTTGCAGCTGTTTTTTCACTGGGTGATATATCCAACATGCCATTCATGTTCTTAAAGGTTAAACAAGACGGAGAGTAATTAAAAAAGTTCTGTAATTTATAAAATAAGCACTCGTTTTATTTAACTTTTGTAATAAAATTATACAGTTTCAATAATTTGTTATGCACTGTAATTAATTACAATTGCAAAATTCATGGTGTGTTTTGCCCCTAGTACAGTGGTTATCTTTGTGAAGCAATCATCAACCTTTTTGCTCCCAAAGATTGTCACTTTTTGCTGGTTACTCTGTACTTTGTATTGTATTTGCCATAATAACATAAAGGAATTGTGTTAATGAAAAAAAAAATAGAATTTCATAAAACTTCTTATCAAATTTAAGATGTAATTTAATTTAAAAAGGTTAAACTCTGGTGCCTATAAATACTAATGTAATTAAAAAAAAAAAAAAACTGTCAATACATCTTTAAAAATATCATAATAAAAATATTTTTATTGTATTTCAAAAATAATATTGTAATTAAAAATTCATGTGAATGATTTATTTTGTCTATTTTTTAGTTTAAAGTGTGATTTTTTTAAAATATTGTAATATTTATTTTTGTATAGCCAAAAAGACATGATGATTTGTGGTTCACACATTTAAAAGGAACTGCTTTGAAAATTTTTACAGGTATTTTTTTATTTATTTTTCAATAAGTTTATCATATTTTTAACTATATGGACTTACAGTATTTTTTTTTTATCTTTTATTTTAAGGAATCCATAAATTTGTAATGTTTCAAACAACAGATTTCATTGTCAGTAAGTGTACTTCATCTTTTTAAAACCATGACTTTTCATTTGACATTAAATTGCAATAATTATACTTATATTTTTTTTATTATATTAACCATAGATATAGTGGTTACTGCAAATGGAGTTTGGCAGGTACTTGAAGCAGCTGATGCATTTCGTAAGTAAATTACTCTGATATCTCAAGTGTTTTGTAAAAATTTAAAAATTATGGCTTTTAAATAATCAAATCTAAAAAAATAATTAAATTCAAAATTGATATATCTTTTTATTTAAAGTAAACAATAACTTTTATATGTGTGCTTCCTGTTTAAACAAATTTTAAAATGTCTTAGCATATGGTTAAGTAAAACAAAGCATTTAGTATGCTGATATCAAGCATAATAAATGGGTTTTAACTCATTATAATTTTATTCTATGCCACATTTTCTTTTGTTCGAAATGCCATACATATATAGGATTATAAGAAATTATAAAATTGAAAAATCAAAGTTGTTAAATTTAAATATTTAGCTATGTTAATTAGAATCTTTCTCTGGTCAAATAACGCTTATCCTAACCTTGAAAATTTCCTTTCAACCTGACCTGCATCTGACAAAATAATTATCATAAACCCGAAACTCAGTGTGAAACATTTAAACTGTAACCTGAAATGGGGTGGAGGGGTGGTGGGGGCGTTCATATTTTAAGGGGAGGTTCTTCCAATAAAACTTGATTTTTTGGGGCATTTTCAAGATCTTTTATTTATTTATTATTATTAGTTTTGTTTTAATGCAAATAGGGAAAAAAGGTTTTTGATTTTTGATTTTTTTTTTTTTTTTTTGTAACTTTGAGTTTATGAATATTGTCATATAAAATTTTTAATATTTTTTTAATCAATCTAAACTCCTCCAAAGTTATCTACACATGGCGTGTGTGTAGTAAACTGGTGTAAATGATTGCACTTTTCATAATAATCTGTAACAAAAAATTTACTTAAATTTTTAAAATATATTAAATTAGTTGGATGTCAAACTTAAGATTAATCAGAATTTCAACAAAATGAATTTGAAGTCTATTTGAAGTCTATTTTTGACACTAATTTTCGAAACTATTTAAAAAATTGAAATTATTAATTTTTTTAATGTTTTGAAGGTATATCTTCCATTTAAAAAAATTCTAGTTTTTTTCTTTTGTATAATTTGAATGATTTTAGCTTGAGAATGTACACCAATAATAATAAAAAAAAACTTGTAAAAAAAAAAAAAAAAAAAAAAATAGCGTTTAAAGTTTTTAATCATCCGTTTTGTCAGTGTGTCATTGGTCCATTGTCATGACCTAAATATTGGTTGGAGGTGGAACAAAAAATGCTTTTGATTGCATAAGATACTTTAATCGTTCAAAAAATGAAAATAAATTTTTTGGATTATTTGAAAGATTTCCAGGAGAAACTACCTTTAAAGTAATTATGGAAAAATAGTCTACAATCAAGTGTCTAATATTTTCATCATAAAATGATGAAAAGTCCTTTCTTTTATTAATATAGATATAAAATATGTGACCGTTCACTCTGTAAAAAATTTGTGAAAAGATACTGATATTTAGTGGTAAAAGGACTTTAAAAAAAAGTGTAGCAGCAGGGGGGAGGGAGAAGGTTGCCAGTTTAACTATTAAAAAAAAACTAGAGAACAGGAATTCTGCTAGTGTCGCCCCTGGCATTTTCATTACTTCATTTTCTTCTGGTGGACTGGTGGTTTCTATTATTATGAAACAGCCATTATAAATGAAGCGTTAGGTGAAGATGAAAGAACAGTCGTAAAAAGTTAGAACTCTGATTTTCTGGTCAGAATGAAAAAAAAATGGCCATAATTTAAAAAAAAAAAAAAAAAAAAAAAAAAAAATATGGTCAATTTTTTTTTTTCCATTCTGACTAGAAAATCAGAGTTCTAACTTTTTATGGCTGCTCTTTCATCTTCACCTAACGCTTCATTTATAATGACTGTTTCATAATAATAGAAGCCACCAGTCCATCAGAAGAAAATAACTCGGTTAAGCGGGACTCGGATAATCAGGACTCTACTGCAAAACATATTTCAATTTTAAGACTTAAAGCACACGCCTTTATTTTATGTAAAATGACATCATTTGCATTAATATAGATTCTTAAAATTAAATGCAGTTTATAATAGATCCATGTTTTATCATAAATCATTCATTTATATTTTTCTCAAAATAGCACGTATTTTAATTAATTTTTTTTCAATTTTTATGAGGAAGTGGCAACAAGAAGATATAATTGCTATTTTTCAACAATTTTTTCTTTACTTTCTACAGAAATGGAGTACTTGAGTTCCCAAAATGACACAAATGTTGCTAAAAAGTACAAAAAAATTAATATTTCAAAAACAAATGGAGATGCAGTTCTCAAACAAATTGCATTAAAAAGTACTTTTTTCCCCCCAATACGACGGTATAAACATTGAAAATGTGTGATGCTTAGAAGTTTTAAAAAATGCTGTAGAGTATTTAATCGCACAATGAAACATTGGCTTTTGTTTTACGGCTGGCTTATACAAGGTAACGTTATTTATTGGAGACAAAATAAGCTGGGAGAAAGAAATAGCATACCGGGGGCTCAAAAAAAAAAAAAAAAAAAAAAAAACATTTCTTATCATCCAAACTCTTTGAAATTGTTCTGAGTTATAAATATAATTTTTCTAGAACCTATATCATTTTTGGGCAAAAATATTGATGTTTATTTGTGAGAGCACTGTGTTTTCTTATCACTCTTTTTTCCATATTGGATTATTTGTATCAAAAACAAAATGCTTCTTGCCTAAATTCTTTGAAATGTTTATGAGTTATGAATATGATGTTTCTGAAGCCTTTGTATAATTTTTGTGCACAAATATTGATATTTAGTTGTAAAAGGGCTGTGTTTTCTTCTCTCCGTTTTTCACATCAAGTTTTTAATATTAAAAACAAAATACTTCTTACTGTTCAGACTCTTTGAAATTTTTATGAGTTATAAATATGTTTGTGAAGCCTACACATAATTTTGTGCCAAAATATTGTTATTTAGCTGTAAAAAAATGTGAGCAAAAGCCACCTGCATTTTCAAGTTCTGAGTGAATATTGAGCAGATTATGTTTATTATTTTTTTTTAAAATACTTCTAATTGTTCGAATGTTTTGAGATTTTATTTCTGATATAAATTAAATGTTTGAAAAATGCGTAAAACGTTTGTGTTAATTAAATACTGACATTTAGTTACTTTTAACCTGGAAAAAGAATGTCTCCAGAAGTCACAAAGTGACTAGTATCAATTTTTTTTTTTTTTTAAGATTTAATATTTGTATTTTTCAAAATGGATTCACCATCGCAGAAGAGAAGATATCCAGATTAAGTGGATATTTTTGTTTTTTTCGTAAAATTGAGGCCAATGAAAGGCTTTGACAAAAGGAGGGTGGAAAAAACACAAAATTGAACTTTGCTATTTTTTTTAGTTTTAAAATTCATATTTTTTAAAATGCCGTTAATTATGCCGTCTGAAGATAAAAAATGTGACATTTAAGCATGTATTTTTAGTTTTTTGCATTTTGAACAGTTTGACTGATGTGGGCTTTGGAAGATGCCTGAAAAAAAAGTGTTTCCAACTTTCTGATCTTCACTGCTACTGGTGATCTTTTGGAACGGGGTCTACCATTTAGAAAAAGAATGTCATTATAATGAGTGTTCATCATTGTTTTTAATTAATATCATGGCTAATTAACAAAAAATGAAAAAATCTGAGCCTTAGTGTGTTAAGACTTGCCTTGACTATCTTTATCAAAATTTTCAGATCTCTGCATGTGGTAGATTTTCCTAACTGGCACGCGCAGACACAAATTCTTTTCTTTTATTAGTATAGATGAATGTATACATAATGCATTCATTCATGCTAAAATTTAGTCTTTTTCACCAGAAAAAAAAAAAAAAATCTGCCCTTTTTCTTTTAGAAAATCAGATATAGCCAAACAACCCGCAAGAACCAAAATCTAGTTTGATCCATTTCTGAAATAAACTAAAATCAACTTGACCTGTGAAAAAATAACTTCAGTGTCAGCCTGATCGAAACTTGACCCTCAGCCCCCCCCCCCCCCAAAAAAAAAATTAATCTTTATTAAGTAATTACAGGTTTTATTTTTCATATTGTGTACTTATTAATTCCATTTCTGTTGCTGATAACGCTTCTGTTGCTTATGTTATTATATGCTGCTGTTAATGTTAATTTTTTATAGATAGCGATTCAAGCACTGATATGGATATTTATTCATGGGTTTCTATAGCCTTTCTTACATGTAAGTACAAAATTATCTTCCTTATTTTGATTGTTATATGATTATTAATTTGAATATCCAATATTTTTAAAAATATGGTTTTGTATTAACATATGCAAAATACAAATTTAAGAATGAGTGTGATCTAAAATATCTCTTTTAAGAAAAAATATTTTTAAAAACTTGTATTTGGTTAGATTTACCATTTTATGCCATGTATTAGTAAACTTTAAACCTGTCACATTCGAAACTCTTTTCATAAATTATTTTGCTATTTATAATGCTCTTGTATCGTTTGTACTTTTGATTTTCCAAATGTTCCTACTTAGTGATTGAAGGTGCAAAATGCATAATTGGAAAAAACACATATTTAGTGGAGTTACTGAGGAAAAATAACATGATATTAAAACCCCTGTCTTGCACATGTATATGTATTAATTATGCATACTATATTCATATTTAAATAATATATATATTAATTCCATATACATATTAATTTAAAAATACAAATAAAAAAAAACACAAATTAAAATTGTTTTTTTTTTTTTTTTTTTCGTTATTTGCATGTTTTAAAATGTTAACAGCTTGATGTATTTTTGTAATATTTCAAACACCTTCTTGGTAATAATAAACATGACTTTTATTAAATTTAAATCACTAATAGCATAATTTTATCTATAGATATTTGGAAGTCATATACATTTTATCAAATATAAAAACTCATTACCACAGATAAATATGCTTTTTAAATTTATTACCGAAACGTCAGTGAAGGCTTACTGTGGAGACACGAAAAGCTTTGATTTCCATCTGTCTGTCTGTTCCGCGATAACTACCGCAAAAAACATCCAATGAGCTTGAAATTAAGTAAGCGTGTTGGTGAGGTACCCGTAATTAGCTCTATAGTTTTTTTGGTTTCATTTGGCCCATCTGTTCGGAAAATACCCCCAGGGGGATACCTTCTTTAGGTATTCACGGGCTTCGCAACCCCGGGCACCTGAGCGATCTTTCTCTTTTCCTTTTCTTCTTTTCCTCTTGTCTTTCTTTCCTCTTTGTTTCACTCTCGTTGTGGTTTCCTCTTCGGAGGTGAGGACAATTTTGTATGAGCCAATGTCATCCTGTATATCAACTCATAGAGAATTGTAAACCACCCACGTGTTTGCCGTGCGTGGCGACCCGTGTCCTTCGAAAGGGGGATCCTGGCAGTTGAGGGAAACCAACACACTGCTTTGGCCTCTGCTTCAGGTAGGCCAGAGGTGCATATTGGTCCCGTATGCATCAATCGGCTAGTCAGCTGACTTGTCACTGGCTGGGGATCAAGCGAGCGAGTACTTACTAGCCATCTCGTTAAGGATGGAGACTGGCATAGGAGTGCCTTGTGACCGTATGGGCCCTGGTTAGCACTGGTGCACGAATGTGCATCCCCTTGTTGGGCTCAGTAGTGGGTGGTGCGGCCGGTGTCTAAATTGAATTTTTATCACAATATGGATGGAAAAACTTTACTTCCTTCAAATCCTCTCCCATGTGGAGAGCAACAAACTGTACAGAGCAATCTTTTCACTCACTTCTTTGTAATCAAACGTACTGATAGCCTGTCTGATAGTTCATTTAAGAATATTTCACCTTTTCTTATTGCAAAAACATTTCAGTCTGTTTTCGATGATGGTCATAATCTCAAAAAACTGCAGTCTGGGGATTTATTGGTTGAGGTTACTTCAGCCAGCCAGTCAGAATTTCTATCAAATTGTAATACAATAGGTCCATTTTCTGTTTCTGTTAAAGCACATCAAACCCTAAATACAAGCCGTGGTGTAATATCCGAACCAGATCTTTTATTTTCTATGGAGGATGAACTTATACAAAATTTAAATGATCAAAATGTCATAGATGCACGACGTATTACACTCCGTCAGAATGGACAAGTGCTTCCGACAAAGCACATCATTCTGACTTTCAATAGCCCTACCTTACCAAAAAGAATTCAAGCTGGTTACCTTAATTGTCCTGTTCGTCCTTACATTCCTAATCCTCTATGTTGCTTTAATTGCCAGCGTTATGGCCACACTACTACTAACTGTCGGGTTTCCAGTACCTGTGCACGTTGTGCAGAAGCTGGCCACGACAATAAATCATGTGAAAATCCCGAACGCTGCATAAATTGCAAGGGTAATCATACTGCATACTCCCGTTCTTGTCCAACCTGGATACGTGAAAAAGAAATCATTTCTGTTAAAATAACTCAAAATCTCTCCTATCCTGAAGCCTGTAAAGTTGTTGAATCCAGGACTCTGTCAGTCGGAGTCTCCTACTCTAGTCTACTCAAACAACAACCAAAATCTGTAAGGCACATAAGCACCCAGACCGAACCTTCCATTCCATTAAATAACTCAGCTATGACAGTACCACTCAGCACCACAAAGATAAAAACTCGTGATGTCTGCTGTGGTTCTAAATGTTATGCAACCCCATTATTAGAACGTCGGCTACCATCCTCAGACCCTGTTACTATAGTATATCAAACTAGTCAGTCACAAAAACCTGCAGTTCAATCCAAAAAGTCATCCGACCCAGTTCAATCCAAAAAGTCATCCGACCCAGTTCAATCCAAAAAGTCATCCGACCCAGTTCAATCCAAAAAGTCGTTTGACCCAGTTCAATCCAAAAAGTCATTCGACCCAGTTCAGTCCAAAAAGTCATCCGAAACAGTTCAGTCCAAAAAGTCATCTGAACTCCAGACTGATACTAAGGCTGTTATATCTAAACAAACACCACAGAAACCTGATACTAGTCAAACAGTGAAACCAAGCAAAAAAATTTGTGTTCAGAAAGAGAGAAAAACAATCGGGGGCTCTTCACAGTGTTCCACTGTGAAGAAAAAGAATAAGAATAACTGGCTAAATCCACCTGTCTCTAACTTAAAGGATCCGAAGCAGCTGCAGAACTATGTAGATGAAGCAATGGACTCGGAGTCGTATGAGTCAAGTGCTGACGAAAAAAATACAGTTTTCGAGGAATTTTTACCTAATTGATTTTACATTGTTTTTTACTCATGTGTTTTTAAACTTGTGTTTATGTAGTACTTGTACCTCTTTTTAAACTTAGTATCTTTTAACAGTTATTACTTTATAACTCCACAGTTTTTAATTATAATACGCTTGCCTTTTAACTATGGACTTTTGAATATTTTGAATGGTTTTAATTATACATCTTACTGTTTTCATTAATTTTTTTGTTTTTCTCATCTTTTTGTTGTTCTTTTCTTGCTCAAATTTTTGGGTATTTTATGTTTTTCCATTTTGACTTTGTCTTGGCGCAGCATGTCCCTATAGGGACTTTGCGCCATAAAACCCCAACCAACTGTTCGGAAAATATGGAACATTTTATTTTGCACCATAATGCTTTCTATGGCATTTCAGATGATTTTCAAATTTTCATTTCTCCCGAAAGAAAATGTCTCATTTGATTAATGGATTTAAATGGTAAATTATGCAAACTGAAATTTCCCATGACGGGTCTGAAATTATTCCTATCAGTTTGAAATTTTGTCAATGTATTTATCAAATTTTTTAAATTATTTGTGCAAATTCTGATGAATTTTTACTCATGTATTCCAATAATATAAAACATTTTGTTTTATAAATTTACTTATTTGAAATGTACATATTTCATTTTTTCTTTTTCTTTTATCAGTTACCATAGCAACAGTAATTCATCCTAATAATATTAAAGGTGCATAATATGTGTGTGTAATGTTTGAGTCAAGCCAACGTCAAAATGGAAAAATTGTCATTGTATCTTTGCGTATAGATAGATTTTAACCCATAAATGAGCTATGTTTTATTTATTTTATTCAACTATTTGGCTCATAAATTCAAAAGCTCTCTATTTTCATAAAGAATCATTTTGGACCAATCATTCAACGTCATTTTGGAAATAAAACGGAAAGTTTTAAATGTGTCTTAATAATAAGGTAGATTGATTTGAGTACGCATGGGAAGCCAGCAAATATGATGTCATATAACGAAAATAAAACTAATATGCTCTGATGTTGAAATAAAATGATCTTGTGTTATGATATTAATTCTTATTATTTAAAGAAAATTTTTATCAATATTTTGCTGTTTATTGTCTGCAAACAGTTAACATAAAGATTTAATTTTTTTATTTAAAAGAAAAGAAAAACTTTTCAAAAGCAAGTGGATAGCAAATGTCAATAATATGCACCGCTTAGATATCAATGTCGAAAATCGCATCATGATTAGCAGGAAATAATTGTTTTCATTCTTAAAAACTAAAAAAAATAACAAGATTGACGGAATAATCATGTTCACACATTTGCTATTTTGTCAATTAGCAATGGACACGATGATAAATGCTTACCCATTAGGTTTATAAGTCTCCAAACATGCATTTTTTTTTGGGGGGGGGGGGGGGAATTTTATAAGCTAATACTATCAAATAGATTATTATATTTAGATAAGATCTTAGATCTAAATATTATAGAATGGCGGTACAGGGCTAAGGGAAATAAAAGGTTAGATAACCATTCGTAATTTAACCTAAAACATAGGTTTGCGTCAAATATGTTATAACATCACGATAAATCATAACATCACGATTTTAAATTGAATGTGGATACTATTAAAAGGTTATCAGAAAAAATACTTTAGGGCATCAAATCACGTTTTCTACTTAGTCAATTGGAAGTGGACATGATGATGAATAGTTACCCGTTAGGTTTAGAAGTCTCCAAATATGTCTATTTTGGGGTGATTTTAGTAAGTTAATGGTATCGAGTATATTATTAGATATTTAGATTAGATCTTAGATATAAATAATGCAGAATGGCAATGAAAATTATTTTTTGAAACAAAAATTATAAAAACATTAGATTTCTAAATTGGATGTCTCAGTTTACATTTCCAAAAGTTCCTTGTCCATTAGATACAGATGTTTGTGGTTGGCAGGCAGGTAGTAAATACTGTTGTATAGATATTAGGATAATGTAAAATGCTTGTCCAAACTGTTGCTTATCCTTATAAATCGCAGAGTAAAAAGAAATCTAAGATATACGATAATCATTAACACAACCAATGAAAAATTACAAATGGAAATTAAATTACACTACGGGGGGTTCAGGGGGGGGGGGGGGGCAGGTGCCCCCTGAAGAAATCTACTTTATTATCTAAAAATTACCAGAATAAGTAGCTCATGATAATTTCAAAATATCATTACATAACAATTTAACTCTTTTAATGTGTAAAACCTTCGAAATATTTTTTACTTTTATAAATGTTTATGTAAGTTAAAAACTTTAAATTGCGTTTTTGTAGAAAGATTAATATTACGCAAAGTGTGCTAAACACAGTGAGTTGCAGAACTGATGTTGAGGTTCCTAATCTGCAGATTTACTAATTATTTTTATTTAGAAAGCTTCTTCATAAAATATTAAAGATTTTGCATTTTATTCTTTTTATACTTAGAAATATTACATTGACTGTCTGTAGGTGTAAATGATAAGTTAGTATTTCACTTGAAATATAAAGAAAATTCTTCACTTCTACTATTCAGTGATACTTTTATCCTTTCTTACATTAAAAATGAATTAACCTTTCACAATGCTTACTATCCTCCATAATTCACAATGAGATATTTCCTGAAATAGCCCTTGGCCAAGTAATTTTACTGCGAGAGGTTTGTGTTCTATTGGTCAACAAATTTGTAAATTAAAAAATACATATTTAACAAAGCTTTTAACAGTTGAACCAGTATGTACACAAAACGTTAAGTTCTACAATGTATTCAACGAGTACTGAAAGTATGTTCAGAAACTGAGATCAACAGTATGAGTAAACTTGAATCCTCTGCAACATTTTGTATTAAATATACTTAAGGTTGTTCCTTAATAAATAAATAAATAAAATAATAATAAATTAATTTTACAGAACAATACAATTTTTTTCTGACGCAATCACCAAGCCATTTTTATATGAGCATGAAATTTACAGACATTAATATCCAAGTGTTTTAGAATATAATAAGGTTTTGAATTGAATAATGTTTTTCATTTGTCTATAAATATATTACATCTTGAGTTGTAATCGATTGTTTCCCCAATAAAGACCTATCCCTAACAGTTGTGACTATAAAATTGGTTTAAATTTCCAACTTTGACACCATTTCCTTAGCTTTCATGGAAAATTCTGTTTGATTTCTTAGTCATTTTATCATAATAGCTGTAAATTTTGTGTATTTAAGAAGGAAAATGGCTTCATGAATTATCAAGACAATGATCAATTTAAATTCTAGAAAAGCATTGAATAATAATAAAAAAAAAAAAGATTATCCTGAATTTATTCAGCTAAATATCCAGCACTATTCAGCCAACCAAATATTCTGCAAGAGGGCTGAAATGTGGTTGAATATTTGTTGCATCCCTACTTATTAAACTTGCAAAATATGAGGTATGGAAAATCGTGAGTGGAAGAGGTATATTGTCTCCTTAAGAAAAATGGCTTTATCCATTCCTAAAATGCTGAATCACACAATATATGGTTTGTATAGAAAAGTATGACAGAAATAGTCACTTTAATTATCTAAAACTACTAAATTGAGTATCTCTTTCTTTTTCTTTTTTTTAATCAAAAAGTATGGTATCAATTGTAGTTGCATATTTTCTGCCTCAATCGTTTGCAAAGGTCTCCATTCTGGTTTCCTATCATCCAAATTTTTTTGATGTATCTTTTTTTTTTTTTTTTTTTTTTTTTTGTGATAATAAAAATTTTCTTCTTGTTCCATCTGTCTATTAATTGATGATGATCCATAAACTAATCCTCGATATTTAATACACAAATCACAATGTATTTGTACAGCCAAGAAAGCATATTAGATCAGTTTAAGGGTGTGAGGCTTTCCCTGGACCTGCTGGGTCAGTCTGAATCTGATCTTGTGGAAATTTATATCATTGCTAGGGGGCTCTGCCCCCTGCAAGCTACGCTCGCCAACCCCCGTTCAGGCACCGCAGAATCTAAAAATCTAATGGGTTTTAAAAATATTAGAGAAGATTAAATTATACTGAAAAAACTGTGCAGATCTCCCTGTAAACGGGTTTCCATTCAATTCCCTTTGATTGCAAAAATTTAATGGAGAATCAGTTGCTGTTAAGACATCCAATGGTTGTTTTCGTTTTTGATTAAAGAGGATCAGTTAAACATTTGAAAAGAAGCTAAAATAAAATGAATTAAGCATTTAGAGTCTTTGTCAACCGATATTTTAAAACAATCTCTATAACAACAGCCTAAATCATGTGACTATCATCAACAGTTCCGGCGGAACACTTTGCTTTTTATACTCTAGGTGCCATTTTGATACTTTAATGTTATCCAGGCGCAGGTGATAAGTCGCCAAATATTATTCTATCCCCATCATTTCATCTATATTATAATAGTTCAAGTCATTAAATGCCATAAACAAATACGATCTGATCCCTTCGCCTTTCATATGAAAGTTTGGAACAAATGTCATATACGTCCCCATATTGGCTCGATTTTTTTCCAATGCCAATTTGGGGAACGCATCAACAGCATAAACAGCAACATCTGGCTTACCATATCAAGCAAAATAATGATACTTTGGCGCCAGTTAAGTACCCGTTGCGTATATAACATTAGCGTCAGAAAAAAATCGCGCCAATATGGGGCCGTATATGACATCTGTGCCGAAAGAAAAAAAAGCCGGGTGCAAATCTCGCCAATATCTTTTTTTCAACTCGCCAGTTAGCATTTTTTTTATTGTTCGAGTGGTAAATTAAAACATTGATTTGAAGTTGAAATTAAATGTCATGGTTTGTTACATAATTTAATATTTCGCCAGATGTCATATACGCACCGCATGTTTGGCATGATTTTTTTTTTTACGAAAATTTGGCAAAAGCCTCGTTTTTGAATACCAGTTACATATGTATTTTTGGTACTACTTAGTTATTCCGTTGACAAAAAATCTTTCGCGAACTATAAGATTAAATGTCAATAATGCTTGATCATAAATGTCACATTCACTTGACTTTTAGCAAGTTACACATGTTTACGTCATCAAGTGATTTTTATTTCGACGTTTTATTTTTATATTTATTAATGTTATACTAATTTATTTGTTCTTTCGTTATTTAAAATAAAAATTTTGTCAATCTGTACAATTTGGCGAGTGGTTTGGCGATTTATATAATTTGCAAAATTGGGTGACGGAATAACTACTGTATTGTACTGTATTTTTTAATTATTTTCTATTATTTTCAAAAGGAAATAGCAAAAAAATAATTAATTACTATAGAACAAAATAATTTATATAAATTTAAAAAAGAAATAAAAGTAAATATACATTTATTATTAAAAAAACAACAATAGCCGGGTCACCATGTCTATCAAAATAATGCCATTTGTGCGCCAATTAGGTACCCCGGTGCGTATATGACATCTGTGTCTAATATTTTTCCTTTCGTTTTGTTTTTTTTTTAAAAAAAAGAAGTGAAAGCCATCAATTTAAATGTTTCATTTTTAAATGAAAGTTTTGTATTTAATAAAATGATAACGAAATATAAAAAAAAGCATTGTTCTTAGCATAGATTTAAAGGAGGCCCAACTGTCGCCAAATTAATTTAAAATAGTAACCTTTTCTGAATTATGAAAAAAAAAATTTCTGTTATGATTAAAATTTGAGTTGCCATTATTAGAAAAAATATATTTAAAATTAGAAAAAAATTAATATTTCAAAAACTAATTCGAATTTAAAAATTCTAATACCAGTTTTGAGATCTGTGGATCAACACTGATTTTTGGTGTTAATTTCATCGCAAAATATTCCATATTTTAGGAGAAATCGCCGTGAAACAAAATCAGTTGTTTAATCGGTCGATTCAAAGAATCGATACATTTCAGGCGTTTCATATATTCGTTTCATAAATTCGTTTCATTAGGATTTTATATATATAGGATAGATGTATTGTTTTCTGTGAACTTACAGTATTGTATTTCTCTTTCAGTTTACACCCTTGAAGTTTGCTTGAAAATTATTGGGTTAGGCTTTAATGAATACTTTAGCTCAAAATGGAATAGGTATGCATTATCTATTTTTAAAATTAAATTGAAAAGTATAATTTTTTTTTTTTTAATTTTTCCTGGGAAAAATGTTTTGCCAGTTTTACTATAGACTGAATGTAGACTAGTAAAATCAATGTGCTGCTCTTACTCCAATATTAATATTTCTTTGCAATATAAAAAGGAGAATTTTCAGCATCTTTGCTATTTGAAATTACTGAAGAATGCCACTTTTATTTTTAGCTGGCTTGAAATAAGAAGCAGTTTCAACTTTTGCATATTTATTTTTATTGTATGATTCTGAAGTCATGAAATGAATATATTAAATTTGATTTCTTTTATTTTGTCTTGTATTATCTTTCATTCAGATATATCGCTCATATTTTACGATCCCTGGAAAAAAAAAAGAAAAAAGGAGAAAGAAATTTACTTTAGCTGCACTTTTAAGTAACTTTTTACATATATTGATTACAATGAGCATTTCTATTCCCATCATTGATTTTACTAAGACAGTTATAATATGCATATAAAGTAACAGTTTGGAGATGAATAAGAAACATTTGTGTGTAGGTTAATTTCTTTCTCAATTTCATTTTTTATGTTATATGGTGTATTCAAATATATTGTGCATCTACCAGTTTGTGCAATATAATGAAATGCTACTGTAATTTAATAATTGTGCTATCATTAAGAACATAAGATAATATTTTAATGATATTAGACAATTTTGAACGTAACATTATTTGGGCTAGAGGTCTGCATGGGCCGGAATTTCCAGGCCTGGCCCGGTGTAAAAATTAAAAGTTCGACCCAACCCCGGCCCGTTTACATTTTTACAGTTCTCGGCCTGGCTCAACTCAATTTCTACAAAAAAAAAAAAAAAATCGTTTTTTCTTGACATACAATTAAGATTCTTTTAATGTGCATATTTATGGGACAGTGCTACACAGTGCATATTTATGGGAACATTTTACAATATATTTTAGATTACTATGTGTTCGCAAAACAGAAAACACACAAGAGTAACATTAATGATTACCTAGTCTTTTAGTCCTCGTCTCTACAGATGTTTCAAAATTCAAATAAGGATTCATTAAAAAATTAATGTAGTTTGGAATAAAGGGTTAAAAACATAACTTTTGAAGCTGTATAATAAGAAGTAGATTTTTGAAAATATTTCTTTCATTTTTAAGGCTTTTCTCAAATCCAAAGGAGCTACATTCTGACACATTTATGAATTCATTTCTTTTTGGAAATGCGTAAGATTGGCAGGTATTCTTATTCAGAAACTATGTAAATGCCGTTTTTTTTTTTTTTTCCTTAGATAAAAGCAATATATCTTTCAGAAAATACTGCTAAAGTTAGCATTTTGAATCGAATTTCCAGAAGCGATAGCACGGGAAAGGAGAAAAACCTACAGTCACGTGACAGGAATCTCTGTTATCTCTGTAAGTAATTTATCAAAAATGGAAAAAACTATTCTGTTCCACATGCCTTTCAATAGTCAGGCCTGTCAATTTTATGCCTTTACGGTTAAAGATCAGAAAATGTGTCTGAAAGTTTCGCATTGTTGAGCAGTGAATATGAGAACCATCTTAAGGCATATTTCCAAAGATACTGTTAACAGAAGTTCATTATCGCTATTAATACTTTTAAGAAACATAATGCCTACCCTACACATCCTGAAAACGATTAAGATCAGTTCCGGCCCGGCACGTGTCTGCTGAAAAAATTAAACCAAAATTCGCCTTCATTCTTCTGGCCGAGTATGGGTCTCGGGCCTGTACAGACCTCTAATTTGGGCATTGTAATTATGCATATTCTTGAAAACTTATTAAATCAAAATAGTCTTGTAACAGGTAGTTCTGTTGTCAAGTGTGATTGTGTTTTGTTGTACATTATTTTATTCATTTATTTAATGACACAAATATGGAGTTCTATCTTTTCTGTTAGAATATTCATTTATAAATTTTTAATTTTCATTAACTTCCGAAAAAAAAGTTTTTTTTTAATGTAAGTTAAAAATCTAATATCAGTTCAATATTTTTATCAAATTCAATTAGATTATGCAAAATCATTTTTTAGGACAAAGTTTTAAAATCTGAACATAATTATCAGCAATGTTTACACTAACTGTTTTTGGTTTAAATACTGATAATTTAATATATATATATATATATATGTGTGTGTGTGTGTGTGTGTGTGTGTGTAATATATGTGTGTGTATATATAATATATATGTGTGTGTGTGTGTCTGTACATATATATATATGAAAAGAGTCTATAATATTATTTTTGCTCTTTTTTTTTTTTTGTTTTAAAATTGATGCATGAGGTATATTGTGATATTTATAAAGTTATATTTAAACTAGCCTGTAAATCTTTCTCCTCCACTAATCTGAATATCATTAGTTAAAAACAATCTGCAAGACTAATGTATTTAATGTGTTATCAAGTAAATAAAAAATGTCATTTGTGATTTATAAAAACATCAAATTATCATTCATACATTTTTTTTTTTCAATATAACAAGATCTTGTTTATAATTTGTAAAATGAATGGGAAAATAATTCTGTTCTGCTCTTGTATATGATTTTGTTTGAATGAAATAGCTGTATCAGAATGTAATTAACATACAATGCATTTTAAATTAGGTATGATTTTGCTGTGACAGTCATAGCTATTGCTGGCCTCATTGCAGAACAGTTTCATTTGTCATTTTCTTATGTTACAATACTTAGAACTTTAAGACTTTTGAGGTAAGAGGTACCTTAATGTATTCATACTATTGTTATAGTATTTTCAGTTATTAAAATCAAATACTCATTAAAATCAAACAAAGCAATTAGGCATGAGATTTTCCTCCAGACCTTCTAATTTTTGCTCCTTTTTTTGTGGGGAAGGGGGGGGGGGGGGCTCATTTGATGATCTTTAAGAATCAGAATTTAATCACTAAATTCAGTAATTGGGTCTAGTTTTTAAAAATACCCATTTTAGCAAAAATGAGAAGGTTTTTTTTTTTTTTTTTTTTTTTTTTTTTTAACAACAATATATCTATTTGGTACCTTAGCCATCCAGTCTTATATTTTATATCCCTGTATGGAGTAGACTTTTAGTAATCTATATAAAAAGAAAATTAAAAATATGAAATACTTTTTTTATGAATTTTTAAAAAAAAAAAAAAAAAAAAAAAAAAGGTCATTGATTTATCTCTCTGAAACACTAGGGAGGGGAGGGGGGGGGGAAATCCAGTGTTAGTTTCCTAAGTAACCCTTTTTATTGCCAAAATCACAATTTGATTGCATAGTGTTTTTTTATGTAACGCATGGAAAGAGATCAAGCTCGTTTGAAAAAAACCATCTATGAGATATTTAAAGGAACTTCGGGTTTAGGTATTATTGTTTTAGGCAGTGTTCAAATTTAAGATGTGTCTGAGGGTGACCCCCCCCCCCTCCCCCCTTCTTATTTCTGGAGCATCAAAATGTCTCCTAGAAGATTTGTAATTTTATGCTTATTAGGCAGGCTGAACTCAAGCAACATTTCTTGCATTTTAGAAAAAACAGGTTTCTTTTTTTCAACCTGCTTCTTCTCCAACACACATGACACGTTGCTTTAATCACCTCAGTGTGCTGCCTGCTATAATAGTTTAGAAGTGCAAATTCTTCCTTGAAGCTGCAAAAACTCTTCCCGGAGAAAAGTGCCTGTATTCAACACTGATTTTAGGTATATTTAAGATTATTCCAGATTCAGGCAACACCATGTGGGTGAGTTAGTACGCAGTATTTGTCAGTAAAGTAGTCTTTGCAATTGTTTCATACTTTCACATTCTTTTAAACAATTTCATATTTCTTTTTTTTTTTTTTTTACCTGTCTGCAAACTCATATCGATATATAGGTAGAGATGTAAAGAATGAAAATTTTTATAAAATTCATTTAATGCATTCATTATTACTCCTACAGTTTAGGACGAATGTTAAATACTTTATCATGTTTTAAAAACGTTATCAGTACTACTAAGCACCATAAAAATAATTCCACATCCATTTAGTATATATATAGCTTTCTTGTTATAGGAAGATGTAGACTGCAAAATTTTAATCTTGAAAAAAAAATGTCATATTTTATGTAATGTAATTTGTATAATTTAAGTAACCATTGTAAAAGTATTTATTATTATTATTATTATTCTAGTAACAGTTTTCAGAAGTAATATTTGGAGTAATATAATATTTTACATTATTAATAAAACAGTAATAAGTACGAGTTTGATTATTTAATTATTAATTGTAATCACTGTGTAATTCATTGTGTATTTATGTCTTTTAATAAATTTTCGAAAAAAAAGGAAAAGTGCTTTAGGAGGGGAAGTTTTTTTAAATTCATAATTTGAGGCGTAATGGATTAACTTCTTTTTTAATAAAATTTACAGCATTTAACTATATGGGATATTGTTGAAATGGAAACTTAGCAGCAGTGTATCTCTTAGCAAATTGTAATAAGAAGTGATAAAAAAGAAAAAGCATTACCAAAACAGAATTAAAAAATCATAGAAGACTAAAAATTACACAGAAATTAAGTGAAATGTGAAGAAAGGGAGCAATGTGAAAAGTACAAGAAAAAAATTTATAGTGATTCTATGATGCAGCTGCAATGGTATAATTTTCTAAGCTCAAGGTTCCAGATCTAATCTTTAAGATATTGAAGCTACAGACAAATGCAAATTTCATTAGGTAAAATTTATATTTATTAAGAATTTTTATAAACCAGGGATATGGTGAGATTTGATTTCCCAGAAATTTCATTAATTTAAGACAGTTCCAATTTCAGTAAAGGGAGAAGTAATGTGCTTGAAGTTTAATATAATGACTACCTGTGTTAAACTAATAATAATAACCAGTGGACACATGCGAGGCTTTCGCACCTCGCAGTGCAATTTTTTTTTCCTTTTTTTGCTGATACTTTTTCATTCATTTTTAATTAAGAGTAGTTTTTTTTTTTTTATCAAGCAACATGTTTTGATGAAATTTGAGTGTACTATATCAAAAAACTGCTGCAAAACTTGATGTATGATACCTCATTCCCCATTGTGCATTTTTATGTGCAGAGAAGAAGAGAAGTTGACATCAGAAATGAAAATCTATGCCACTGGACCCATGCAAGAGCTCTTCACTTTAGTTTATTTTTTTTTTTTTTTTTAGCAATATCTAATATTTTTTAGAATCATGTTTAAGCTTTTAAAGAAAAATTAAGGATAAAGATATCTGCAAACAACATTAGTCAAGCCAGAATAGCATCTCATTTATTCCATCAAAGTTACAGTAAAATGTAATCGAAGATACCAAAAGGCATGTGCAAGAAAAAACTAACAATCCTATTTCAACTGCATTAAAGGATGATGTCATCGCTTCAGGGAAAACATGGGATAAAAAAAAAAAAATTAATTTAATACAATAAGATACAATTTAATCTAATATAACACAGCATAGCTTTTAAGCTACACGTGAAATATCATTCCTTCGGTTGATTGATGGTATCTATTCTTCTAAATATTTCACTTTAAAATTTGCTTTTTAATAATAAATATAAAATAAACCTGTGCCGAGACGTCATACTTTTATCTTTTTTGTTATGACCATTGCTTAGCATGATATATAGCAGTATTTAATTTTTTTGCCAACAATTGGTTTGAGAAAAATCTTTCATTTCATTTGTGAAAGCAATGCTGATTTAATTTTTAATTAACTGTAATTTTTACTCAAAAACATGTTTTAACGAAATGTGAGTGTACATGTCAGAAGCCGGTTCAAAAACCTTTCGAATGATTTATCATTCATTGTTCTACTTTATGTAAATCCATAAAAAAAAAAAGGACATTAACAACAGAAATAATATATATGACCAATGGACCTGTGCGAAAAATTCGCACTTAGTTTCCCCACTGCCTTTGTTATCTCCTCCCGCATCCCTGTATATTCTCAATTTTTAATATAAATGAAATTTCAAACAAAGTCCTTTAAAAAAAAATTCAGTATGCATTGTCAGATATGGGCAAAAAATCTTATCCAATGATATCTCAGTCATTGTTGTATGTTAAATATTAGTTGAGAAAATAGATGTTGACAACAGAAATAATATATATATGATCAAAGGTCATTTTTGTCAATATAATTTTTTTTTTTTTTTCAAAAAACCGGTAGGTGCTAAAAGTTGCGTTTATACTCGTATATCAACTGTGTAAAATTTTACCTATTTTAAAATGGCTTGGGTTTGCGCTTTTGCTCTGAAAGTTGAAATTTTAGGTAAAATTTGACAATTTAAAAGAAAAAACAAAAAAAAATTCTATAAAACTGGTTATGATTTAAAAGTATTATTTGAACCTTTATTATTAAAGATTAAGATATTGAATCAATAAAATGATATTTTTATTCTGTATAACTGGAGCAAAACTGACAACTTTCGTTAAAAAAGAGGCATTGCCATTCTGTTACAGCGTACAACGAATCATCATTTTGAATGCAGCTCTTTGCTAGTTGCTTTTACAACTATCCAGGATGTGACACGTGAAGGTAGCTACATATCATGTCCCATCCATACCCAGCCGAACCACCCTACCATCCGAGCACAATGTTTTATTTGTACATTGAGTTGTGATTTTTTATCAAAGACTGGCATAAGTTTTCTGTGTATCAACCTAGTCTTGGTATAACCATCTCTTCTTTCACATCTACAGACTTTGGATGATGATGCTGTGATCTCCTTCACTTATCTTTCTGCTGCTTGCTTCATAGAGAGTTTGATGGTAGTCAATGAGTGCTTATATAAAGGTAGAGAATTCTATTTGCCATTATGAGCCATCTTGTGTGGAACAATTTTTCTGGGCTCCTGCTAGTTCTTCTGAGCAATATCCTGACAAAATAGCTTTGAAAATGTCCAGCAGGTATTTCTTGTCTTTGCTGAGTGCCTTTTCCTTGATTTCAGGAATTTTTTTTTTTCAAATTATTTCTCTTTATGGGTTCAAAAACTGCAATAGGAAATGAATGCATATGGACAAGGATTTTCTTATTGATCCAGTGAATCCATGTGGGCCAGAAGTTTTCCCATTGATCTTGCCTAATAAATGACACTGAGGCAATTCTTGGTGTGGAGGATCCATATGATCCATTGTAATGTTCTTGCAACCTTTTCTTCCATTCGGCGGATTACTCCAGTATGCTTCGGGGTATTCACAGGACACCTATCACAACCTAAGCATGAGAGCTTGACAAATCAATATTTTCATGTTCTAAAAACTTTCACATGCCATTAGAAATATCTTTTGATGCTCCAGATAAGGAAATTATGTACTCCAAATATTTGGAGCCAGCCTCTTCTAAGATAGTAACATGCACTTCTTTCATAATTCTGTAATACGCATTTTTATCATTTTTTTCTATATACATTGTGTCATCTTTTTTGGGAGTCAAAATATAAGGCCCTTTCTTCTGTTTTAGGGTGCTGTTCTTTATGTTGAGACGAACAAGCCGATTGGCATTGACCTTGCTTCTATCTATCATGGGTACGGGTACATTATGTTTTTCAATTTCATTTACTGCACCTGCACAATCCTGGAGAACCGCTGAAGCAAGAGCTTCAGTAGACCAATCAGAATTGCCATGTGTGTCACATGTTCTAGAAGAAGTGTCAAGCTTCATTCTAGTTTGGGTATTGAAGGGTGAAGATTGGAATTAAATTGTATCTATTATTGAATCATTGCATACTGATTCTGATACAATTTTAAGGGTTGTGGATATGTAGAAACTCATGCTGATAAGCAGCTACAAAACATTAGCACATTTATTAAGAGAGAACAACTTTACTACATCACGGCTAGTGCAAGACTGCTGATTGACCGACGATTTGCTGATCACACAAGAGCACCGCAGTGGTGCCATCTGTTGTGAACAAGATCGAGTATAAACAAATCATAACATTCCTCCCCCCCCCCCCCTTCTTAAAGAACATACAAAATGTCAGAGAGTCTTTTACATAGAGATAGTTCAAAGGAAAACAGTCTATCACAGAAAAAAAGTTCAAAACTAAAGAATAGTTTGTCAGGTTCAAAACAAAACAGTCTATTACTGTAGATGTGCTGGTTTCACTTTAATACGTTCTGAACGCCTAACGAAAGGAGTACTTGCATCATGAGTGAACTCTTGTGCTGATAGAACTGGGAGGTTTGCAGGCAACTTTTTCTCTATTTTTGGAGAGCTTACTTCTAAGGGAACCACAGAGGGTTTGGGGGTGCTAGAGGGTGATGGACATAAATCAAGCTAAATAACTGTGCTAAAGATAATTTCTTCAGTTACATAAATAATAAGTCGTTTCATCTCAGCCATAAATCTCTTCAAATGTATTTAACCTTGAAAATCCTTTGATAAAGATAATGACTTGTTGAGTGACTGCATTAAGACTCATAGACTACATTAAACTGATTTATTATTATTATTATGATATTATTATTACAATTATTATTACTGATTTATCATCTTATAATGTAAATATTTTTTCATTCTGAACATGTAGTTAATCCAGAGAAGAGGCATTGAAAATGCTCTCTCTTTTACAATTTAAACAATGTGAATTAAATAGCTTAAAGTGTTAAAAAACAATTAAATAGCTTAAAGTGTTACCGCTTATTCATTTGATATAATAGTCTACAATTTCTTTTGTCAAAGGAGGTCATAAAGAGTGGTTGATTAAAAGTAAGATAACTAATATATATTGGATCAAAACAAAGTGTGGATTTAACACCGAAATGGATAAGTATCCTGAAGAAGGGTAAGTCCCAATTTACAATTTATCATATACTCACGCCTGTTTAACGGGATTCAAAATCCTAACAAGATTATGATTACTGATCACTGAATAAAAATAAATAAATTAAATAGCCTCCACTGAAATCTGAAATATCAGATATTTGATAAATAAACTTTTAAACTTTCAAAAAGAAAAGTTGGAAGAACTTTTTACGGTAACACGTAATTAATCAAAACTTAAGAAAATGGCAGCTTCTAAAGATAATTTAGCTATTGAAAAACTAACAGCTACGAACTATTCAGTATGGAAATTCAAGGCCGAAATGATGTTAACTAAAGAAGACTTATTTCATGTAATAACGGAAGAACTGCCTAATCCAATTACGGACGCTTGGTCCAAAAGTGATAAGAAAGCCCGTGCTCTAATTAATCTAACAATTGATGATAGTCAGATTACACATGTTAAAAATTTACAGACAGCCAGACAAACTTGGCAAGCTTTGCGCGAAATCCATGAGCGACATAATTTGTCTAGCAAACTTTATCTCTTAAGAAAACTTTATGGGATTAAATTAGCGGAAGTAGAAACGTTGTTAATCATATTACAAAAATAATGGAATTAGTAGATAAATTAGCGGACTTAGGAGAAGTTATAAATGATAACCACATTTCTGCACTGTTATTATGCTCCCTACCCCAATCTTATGATACTCTTATTACTGCCCTTGAATCTAGAGAAGAAAATCAACTTACACTATGATTTATTAAGTCTAAACTTATTGATGAATATAACCGACGATATGATAATGATGAGAGAACAGAAAATCCTGCCAGAGCATTTAAAGCACAGAAAAATTACAACAACAAAACAAGTAATAAATACTGCTCCAATTGTCGGATGAGAAACCATTATACCCAGGAATGTTGGCATAACAAAGCCAAAACATAAAATACACCACAAAATCAACACAATAGACCAAACAAAAAACATTACTCTACATCACTAGTTTTTCAAAAGAGTGAAAACAATTTTAGAAGTGAACAAACACCGGAATCAAACCATAGGTACAGTCACTCTGAAAATGAAAACAATACATGGAGGGCGAGCAAAAATAAAAATTATGCCTTTATAACGCAAGGAATGGAAAACAAAACATTTATAGTAGACAGTGGCAGCTCAAGCCATATTGTGTGTTCAGAATCAATGTTTACAGAAATAAATTCACGTGAAAAAAAAAAAAAAAGTAACCATCGCAAACGGAAAAAAACTTATCAGTTACGGGTCAGGTAACGTAAATATAAACACGCGAACATCAGACAACAAAGTTCATGAAATAACACTTAAAGATGTATTACTAGTACCTGAAATCAAAATAAATTTATTATCGGTTAGCAAAGCGACACAAAATGGATGTGAAATTATATTCAGAAATGACAGATGTATGTTCAAGCTTAATGGAGAAATATGTTTAGAAGCGCGATAAGTAAATAACCTATACGAAGTTCAGTTAGCATTCGAAAATTATGCAAACGTAGCACAAAGCTGCAACAACAAAAATTGCCTAGAATTATGGCATCGTAGGTTAGGACATAGAAATCTAACATCAATTAAAGAAATTACGCAAAAGGAATTAGCTAGAGGAATACAAATAAACAACTGTAAGCATAACATAGATTGCGAACCGTGCATTAAGGCAAAATTGTTATATTCACTACTAACGTAATGAATATAGGGGTTTGGTAAATAGCAGAGGGTAAAAAGTAAGAAGAAGCGTTATAGCTGTTTTTATAAACCCCAAACAAAAATGATTACTATTGTTAAAGATACTAAGAAAAAGATAACATTAAAATAACTTTAATAAATGTGGTGGTTTTCAATAAATAAAGATGACATATTTAATAGTACACAATAGTTTATTAACAATTTAAAAGATCAACATATAAATAAAAATATACTTTAAATTAAAATAAACTTTAAATAAAAATGTTAAAACCTTATTCACTTCTATTAAACATTACTTATTTGAATAAAACATCAGAACATCATGGCATGACGGCTTATCGGCATAATAGCCCACTTCATTATAAACTTCACATAACATCGTAAAAGATCACTAGTCGCTCTGGAACTCAAATATGCTATACTATGAGATCAATTTTAGCCAAGTCAAAGAAGATACAAATGTCCATTTTAAATAGGCACGCTTTACTTTCAAACCTGGCCGAACACAGGAAACTAATGCACAATTCCACCACTGAGGAAACACGCAAAACATCCACGAAGCAACCCACTATATGAACAAGTTCTCCAAGATGTCGTGACAGTAAGTTCAGCAAAGATACGACAGATTAAATCCTCGTTCTTAAACAGCACTTCCAGGAAACACACTTAACACGGCTCCAAAGTACTTCAAACTAGAACATCCATCTTGACACTCAGAGATAAAATAGTTCAATGACTAGATTACTTTTAAACAAAATTGATATTAAAATGTCTCACATTTAATAACCTCACTAGAAGAATAATGCAGAGCATTTCACTTAAATAAAATCCGAAAGCATTTTGTCAACTGCATAACCAAAGAGACGAAGTCAAAGACTCAAGGAATACATGTGCACTACTAAGCTATCAGAACTTCCCAGCTATTCTATTTATCTCCCGCCGATGTTCGAGAACGAACCTCTACGCATGTCAGAACTTCATTTCACTGAGCTTCTGGAACACCGTATGCAAAACTAGAGAGGATGACGTGAATCGCGTAGTGATCTATACTTACGTCATATTACAACGCCATCTATTAGCGCCATTGGGAGTTATACAAATAAACATGTGATTCTAGACTGGAAACGTGCACCTAAAGTTCAATATATGGCTGGTAGTTATAATGAATAAAGTAAATGAATAATATAAATATATGAATTACTTTAAACTGAAATAGACTAATAAAAGAATAACTTAGGAAAAAGGTAAGTACGTTTATCTTAATTGTTTTATATAGTAATTTATTGAAAGAAGTGAATAGTGAATATAGTAACCAGAAGAATAATTTAGAAGATGAAAAATATATATGCTAAAGAAAATATGCTAATATAAGTTCATGCAAACGGTCAATCAATATTACCATATGAAGTTTATATAAAGTTAGTGCCAGGACAATAAGATAGAGTGTTAAATATTTCTATCAAAAATTAACTGATGAACCTTTCCAAAAGTTGCAGAGTATAGAGCAACTAAAAGACTCCAGCTCATTCACTCCGACGTGTGTGGATCTTTTCAAACACCGACAATAGGGGGGAAATCATACTTTTTGACTTTTATTGATGACTAGTCACGATTTACGATCATATACCTATTGTCTAGAAAAAGTGAAGTTTACGAAAAACTTAAAGAATTCATCGCATTAATTAGCAACAAATTTGGAGAAAAATCGAAAGCAATTAGAACAGATAACGGAGGGGAATTCACATCAGATGAAATAGAAAATTACCTCAGGGCTAATGGGATAAAACATCAACACACAGTCCCATATTGCGCAAGCCAGAACGGTGTGGCAGAGAGGAAAAATAGATCGTTAGTTGAAAAGGCAAGGACAATGTTAAGTGAATCAAATTTACCATTAAAGTTCTGGGGGGAAGCAATTTGCACAGCAAATCATTTGCAAAACAGACTACCGACAAAAGCAAATGAAACTAGTATGTTGTGGCCATCACAAAACTTTCTTCTATATAAATCACGTCAATTAAATCATTTAAATAGTAAAATAAATTACATCAATTTATTTATATAAAAGTATACCTGAATTTGAAATTTGATGAAAATTCGTGCATTAGTTATTGAAATAGAGCTGTAGGAGAAATTTTGAAAAATGTAGCATAGCAGTGCCACCTGTTGAGCGATTTGCACCAAAACACAAACAGTACTAATTCATATACCGGAATCGTGAACCGGAATCGCCAAAACACAAACAGTACTAATTCGTATACCGGAATCTGAAGTTGGATGAAAATCCGTGTATTAGTTCTGGAGCTAAAGCTACTGTGGAAATCACAAAAAATGCAGCACAGCAGCGCCACCTGTTGAGCGATTTACACCAAAAGGTACAAAACATCAATTCATGTCAAGAACTAACTGAATCTGAAATTTGATGAAAATCCGTGGATTAGTTCTGGACATTGAGCTATTGTGGAAGTCGAAAAAAAACGCTGCATAGCAGCACCACCTATTGAGCGATTTACAGCAAAACATAAACAGCACTAATTCATATCCAGGTATACCTGAATCTGAAGTTTGTTGAAAACCCGAGCATAAGTTCTTGAGATAGAGCTATCGCGGAAATCACAAAAAATGCAGCATAGCAGCGCCACCTCTTGAGCGATTTACACCACAAGGTGCAAAACGTCAACTCATGTCAAGCACCAACAGAATCTGAATTTTGATGAAAATCCGTGCATTATTTCTTGAGATAGAGCTATTAAGAAAATCGTGTAAATGCTGCAAAATGCAGCATAGCAGCGCCATCTGTTGGGCGATTTCCACCAAAACTTTACCAGCACCAATTCATATCAAGGATTAACTAAATCTGAAGTTTGATTAAAATCCGTGCATTAGTTCTTGAGATAGAGCTAGTGCAGAAATCGCGGGAAATGCAGCATAGCAGCGCCACCTGTTGAGCGATTTACACCAAAAACTAATCAGCATCAATTTGCATTAGGGACTAACTTAATATAAATTTTTATTAAATTCCGTGCATTAGTTCTTGAGATAGAGCGCCCACAAAATTTGTGTCACATACACACAGACAGACTCACAGAGTCACAGACAGACATTTTGTAAAAACATGTTTTTTGGAATCTCTGACCCCTAAAACGTGTAAATCCGTCGAAAACCAAAAGTCGAAAATTTTCATGAATCCAATACTTTCTTCTTGTAAAGATAGAAGAAAGTAAAAACACCATACGAGTTATGGACAAACAGACAGCCAAACTTAAGCTACGTTAGGGTATTTGGCTGCAAAGCCTTCGCATATATCAGTAAAGCCAGAAGACAAAAATTAGATGATAAAGCTATAGAGGGAATTTTCGTCGGATATGATAATGAATCCGAAGGATACAGAATATATGTAGGAGGAAATGAAATAAAGATCGCGAGAACCGTTAAATTTCTCGAAAACAAATTTAAATATAGAAACGAGAAAGTAGAAAACAAACCAAAACAAGATGAAAATCGGGTTAATGAAAACTTTGTAGAAATAGAAATTTCAAGTAGCAATGAGACACCACCCACTTCCAATCAACCAGTAGCAGAACCTAGACAGTCAGAAAGAATTAATAAAGGTGTACCTCCTGATAGGTTAATATACGTGGTTAAGAATGAAAACGCTACTGAACCAAAAAATTATGAGGAAATCGAAAACATGGAAAACTTTAAGGATAAACAAAATTGGATAGATGCCATGGAAAGTGAAATGAACTCCCTTATGAAAAATAAAACTTGGTCAATTATAGAACCTCCACCAAGTAGGAGAATAATAGGTTGCAAATGGACCTACAAACTAAAACGCGACAACATAGGAAAAATCTAAAAATATAAAGCGCGTTTAGTTGCAAAAGGATATTCACAAAAATTCGGGGAGGATTATGATGAAACTTATGCACCAGTCGTGTCATATACAGCAATAAGAGCATTATTAATAGCAGCATTACATCAAAATTTAAATGTAAAACATATTGATATTAACACCACGTTCTTACATGGAGAGCTTGAGGAGGAGATATACATGTCACAACCAGAAGGTTTCGCTGAACCAAATGAGGAAAATAAAGTATGTAGGCTAAACAAAGCCATATACGGACTTAAACAAGCTGCGAGAGCGTGGCATAATAAAATTACAGAAACACTAAAAAAGATGAATTTCAGCCAGAGCAAATTTGACTCATGCCTTTTTATGCGAAAAAGGGGTGATAACACATCATACATAATAACATATGTAGACGACATTTTAATTGCCAGAAAAGACGAAATAATAGAGGAAGTAACCGCAAGCTTAAATAAAGAATACGAGCTAAAAGATTTAGGTGACATCAGTAACTACCTATCCATGAACATTAAAAAAGTAAATAAAAGCTACATGATAAATCAAACTCAGAAAATAGAGGAATTAATCAAAAAAATTTAATTTGCAAGACGCAAAACCGTGTAGCACACCCATGGAAACAAATTCACATGCTTTAATGATGAGGATAACATTTTACCAAACAACACATATTACAGACAAGCCATAGGAGCACTTCTATATCTAGCAACTATAAGCAGATCTGACATCTGTGCAGCAGTAAACATCCTTAGCAGAAGAAATGAATCACCAAGAATGAAAGACTGGAATGCAGTAAAAAGAGTGATAAGATATTTAAAAACTACAAAAAATTATAGTCTAGTTCTAAGCGGAGAAAAGATGCCTATACTTGAAGTTTATGCTGATGCAGATTGGGGAGGAGATGTAGATTCACGGAAATCAACGAGTGGGAACCTATATATGTTAGGGAGAAATCCCATACAGTGATCGACCAAGAAACAATCCTGCATTGCATTATCATCGGCAGAGGCAGAGTATGTGTCAGCAGCAAATGCAGCAATTGAAATAAAGTGGCTAGTCAATCTACTGGTAGAATTTAAACTAAAGCAAACCTTACCTATAGACCTATATGAAGACAACCAGTCCATGATCAAGATGATAGAATTAGAAAAGCACTCAAGTAAGACTAAACATATTGAAATTAGGTTCCACCTGATAAAACAACTAAAGCAAGAAGGGGCTATCAACCTAAAGTACTGCCCAACCAAATTGATGATAGCAGATCTGTTTACAAAACCAGTTCCCAAACCTGTTTTTCAAACCCATAGAAGGGTCTTAAATTTGTGTGACAATGAAACTTTAGAAATTAAGGAGGAGTTGATGGGCATAAATCAAGCTAAATAACTGTGCTAAAGATAATTTCTTCAGTTACATAAATAATACGTCGTTTCATCTCAGCCATAAATCTCTTCAAATGTATTTAACCTTGAAAATCCTTTGATAAAGATAATGACTTGTTGAGTGACTGCATTAAGACTCATAGACTCATTAAACTGATTTATTATTATTATTATGATATTATTATTACAATTATTATTACTGATTTATTATCTTATAATGTAAACATTTTTTCATTCTGAACATGTAGTTAATCCAGAGAAGAGGCATGTAAAATGCTCTCTCTTTTACAATTTAAACAATGTGAATTAAATAGCTTAAAGTGTTAAAAAAACAATTAAATAGCTTAAAGTGTTACCGCTTATTCATTTGATATAATAGTCTACAATTTCTTTTGTCAAAGGAGGTTATAAAGAGTGGTTGATTAAAAGTAAGATAACTAATATATATTGGATCAAAACAAAGTGTGGATTTACACCGAAATGGATAAGTATCCTGAAGAAGGGTAAGTCCCAATTTACAATTTATCACGTACTCACGCCTGTTTAACGGGATTCAAAATCCCAACAGAGGGAACCTCAGCAAGCACTTCTGTGAATTCTGTTTGTGGAATCACAGGATCTGGTGCAACAGTTGCAGGAGGAACTTCCTTTGTCAGGCCTTCATGTCTGTATTGCAGCTGATCAAAATGATGTACGTGTACAGGTACCTGCTGGGGTCATAATCTCATACATCATTTTACCTATTGGTCACAATACACTATTGGTAACCCATGGTGGGTCCCAGCCGAATGAGCACACCCACACTGGAGTGCCTTCAGGAAATTTGCATGGGAGAGTCTCTTTCTTCTCAGAAATTTGTCTGGCAGGATCCTGAATCAAGTCTAATCGTGTCCGGAGAAGACGACCAAACATTGCCACAGCTGGAGAAATTGTTGTTGTTGCTGAAGGTGTGATTCAGTAGTGGAAAAGAATACGGGACAGCCTCTCTCTCTCTGGAAAAGTTCCTTCAGTCACCTTTTTAATCACTGATTTGACTGTACACACTGCCCGTTCAGCCAGTCCATTCGAACATGGGTGGTAAGGTGCCGTCAGAATACGGGTGATGCCATTATTCATCAAGAATTCTGCAAATTCTTCACTACTGAACCCAGGCCTGTTGTTGCTGACCAGGTACTTCGGAAGGCCAAAGCGAGAGAAAAGACTTCGTAACACCGTTATTGTAGCACTGGACAATGTACTATTCACTTGTGCGACTTTTAGCCATTTAGTTTTGCCGTCCACAACTATCAACAGCATGAGACCTTCCACTGGTCCTGCATGTTCGATGTGAATTCGTTCCCATGCCTGGTCTGGTACATTCCAAGGAATGTGCTGTGCTGGGGATGCTGATGCATTTTGCTGACATGCGAGACAGCTTTTTACTGCTGCTTCTAGATCGCTATCTATTCTTTGCCACCAGGCAAAAGAACGAGCATGTGACTTGATGGCTGTTATTCCTTGGTGAGCAGCATGGAGCTCATCAATCTCATATCTTCTAAATTGTGGAGGAATGTACACCCGTATACCTTTTAAGATTATATCGTCTTCAATTGACAATTTGTCTTTAAACATGAGAAAAGGCTGTGGGTTCTTTTCTATCTTCTTAGGAAAACCCTTCATAATATATGATTTAAGCTTGCATAAGCCAGGGAATTTCTTAATTTCAGATGCAATCTGATACCTAGTTACCAGACTGTCATCAAGCTGTTTAATCATTAACACTGCATTTGCTGGAACTGGTGGATCATCTTGTTTGGTGTTTAGTGGCAGACGACTACACACATCTCCATTTTCTTGTAAACTTCCTTTATGATATTTGATTGTATAGGAGTATGCAGAAAGTGTCAGAGCCCAACGTTGGATCCGCGCCGCAGCTACCACAGGAACCAGCTTGTCTTGGGAAAAAAGGTTCATCAGGGGATGATGATGCATCAGCAGGACGAAGGTTCGACCTAGGGAGATATTTGCAGAACTTAGTCACGCCAAATACCAGGGATAATGCCTCTTTCTCGATGTGACTATAGTTCTTTTTAGCTTTAGTTAGCGACCTTGACGCAAAAGCGATTACCATTGTCAGTTTCATGCGATAAAACAGTTCTGAGTCCATAGGGGCTGCTGTCACATGCTAAAACAACTTCTTTTTCATTGTTGAAATGCATTAGAAGAGATGAATTTTGCAATGCTTCTTTAGCCTTAGCAAAACTGTCCTTCTGCTGTGCTCCCCATTTCCATGTTGTCTTGTTTTGTAACAGGTCATACAACGGATCTAACAGTGTCTTTAGCAGCCAGCAAGAAGCAACATACTGTTCAAAATTGTTATAACAGAATTTTATCATTTGCAAAAATAATCAATTGCTATTACTACAATACATTTTCATTTTCATTTTTTTTTTTTTTTTTTTTTTTTTTTTTTTTTTAATTAAGAAAAATATATGACAGGAGAGTTTAGTGTAGGATAGAACTTATAACCATATTTACATCACAGTAATTTGGAGTGTAGCAAAATATAGTTATTAACAAGTGAAAAAACAGCAGTTGTTAACCCTCTAAGTGTTTGGGGCATATTATTCCGTTCACTAAGCTCCAGGTTTCACAGCAATACAAGCAATATTTAGGATAATATAATTCTATTGATTTATGGAATTTTAAATACATTGAAGAATTATTAATACTCTTAAGGATTACATTCATATTTGTAATTGAGTTTTTTTTATAATGTTGAAAGAATCATATTTTATTAGCATTTAAAACAAAATGCAAAGAAAACAACATTACAATTTTACCCTTTTGCAAGACGCTCGGAGGGTTAAAAACTTGCTTTAAAAAAAATCATTTGCCCTGTCAGAAAATTGACTCGTCAGTGGTGAGTAAAATGATGACCTCACCCTTGATAATAATAATAAATAATAATGTACATTGCCCACAAAAGTACAAAGTTTAAGTAAAACTTCTGGTCTGGACAATGCCACTTAACAAAAATAAACATTGCATTAAACTTCACATGCATTACTCTTCCATTTGATGAAATTTTGGTTTGAGTACAATCAATTTGTACTCAACTCCCTGTTGCCTTGAGTACAACCCATCCATTTAAAAATTTGTATTATATTTACCGTAAAATCCCGTTAATCTGCCCTTCCCGATCAAACTCTCCCCCTCATTTTATAAACAAATTTGAAATTTTCAATAAATCCCGAAAAAGTGCCCCCTAAAGATCACTGAAGTAACATAAATTACGTCAGAAAATCACTAAAAAATGCAAATTACGTCAAAGAATCGCAAAAAAAAAAAAAAAAAAAAAAAAAAAAATTATTAAAAGGATTGCGGGAAAAACATGAATTACATCAAATAATCAATAAAAAAAACAACCCGAATTATGTCAAAGAGTCGCAAAAAGACCGCAAATTTCATGAAAGAATCGCAAAAAAAAAATGTGAATGTCATCAAAGGATCGTGGTAAAAACACTACTTTCATCAAAAGATCGTGGGGAAAATGCGAATTCCATTAAAGAATTGCGAAAAAACGCACATTTCATCATATCAAAGGATTATGAAAAAAAAATGTGCAGTTCTACAAAGGATCGTGAAAAAAACGCAAATTTCGTCAAAGGATCACAGAGAAAAACGTGAATTTTGACAAAGAATCGTGAAAAAAAAACGCGAATTTCGTCAAAGGATTGTGGAAAAACGTGATTTTCGTCAAAGGATCGCGAAAAAAAAAAATGCATATTTTGTCAAATAGCACCAAAAAAAACCGCAAATTTCGTCAAATATCCCGAAAAAAGCCAGCAAATTTTGTGAAAAGATCGTGGGAAAAATCTCGAGTAAGCGCCCCCCCCCCCCCCCTCTCATTATTTTACGATTTTTCGTCATGTTTGGGGGGGGGGGGTGTGGATTAACGGGATTTTACGGTAATGTACCTTGCCCACAAAAGTATCAAGTTTAAGTGAAAACTTCTATAATAGATAATATCACATGATTGATTGTACTCAAGTATGGTAATGAAGCTTTGTTCATATATTACATACTGAAAACAACAACATTTATTTATTGTAATAGTCTTACTAAACATCAACTTATTCCTGTTTTTGTGTTTTGTTTTTGTAGGTTATTCAAACTGAAAAAAAGGTACAGAGATGTTTTGGGTACACTCTTCATAATTTTACCCAGGTTTTTCAGTGTTGCTCTTGTATTAGTTTTGATGTACTATTTCTTTGGCATCATAGGAATTGAAATTCTTTCTGGCTACAATCTTGTTAATTGTTGCAGGTAAGTAAATGATTTAAGGAAGTCTGTTCCTTTTATTTATTTATATTTTACTATCTTCCATTTAAAATAAATAAATAAATAAAATATTTTTTAAAAAACACTGTTGAAATTCCTTCTGTATGTGTGTATAAATATAAACGTTTAAATGTGCTTCTGCATCCATCAGAAGTATATACATATTATATAAAGATGAATATTGTCTTTATGTGTGTTATAATCTGAATCAAAAGTACAGATGAATGTTTATAAATGCATTCTCCGAATATTTCAAAATAAATACAGGTCAGGCAACTACAGGGTGATTGAAAAGTCACGCAGCACTTGAAAAATATTTTGTTTATTATGCAAACATAATTCAAATTACAAACATAAACTAAATTGAAAGAATAACAATACTGAGATACAAAACTGAGCTAAAATTAACACTGATACAGAAGATGTTGAAAATGTGACCCTTTTTCATGGATACAAAGACGTATGCGTTTTTTTCAAATTTGAGGCCACTCTTCTCAATGTTGGCACACTTATTTTTTTAATCTTGTGTTCAATGTTTGTTTTCAGGTCAGGTTTGTTTTCACCTAAAAGCACATGTTTTTGCAAACAAGCCACACTCCATTGTTAACCTGAAAACAAACATTGAACATGAGATTAAAAAAATAAATGTTCCAACATTGAGAAGAATGGCCTTAAATTTGAAAAAACGCATATGTCTTTGTATCCTATAAAAAGGGTCACATTTTCAATATGGGAATGTCCATTCTCTTGTGATAATTAGAGCAAATTTTCATATATAATTCCAATTATTTTATTACAAAATATAACTAAGATAAAAATCTAATTTATAACAAACAAAAAAATTACTTATGTATATATTAAATGACTCTTGTGACACTCTGGTCACACGAGTCACAAAATTTTGATTGATTATGTAGACAAGGGAAATGTTTTTTGTTACAAATTAGATATATATTAAATGAGTGGAGCACAATAGTATTTTATTGGTTATATCACTTTTTATCTTAATTATATTTTATAGTAAAATAATTGCAAGTATTTGTAAAAAACTGCACGAATTGTCACAAGAGTAACAGTGGACAATCCCATATCTTCTGTAACAATATTAATTTTCGCTCAGTTTTGAGCCTCAGTATTGCTACTCTTTCAATTTAGTTTATGTTTGTAATTTGAATCATGTTTGTATTTTAGTAAACATAATATTTTTCACGGGTTGTGCAACTTTTTAATCACCCTGATCAAACCATTAGTTCTGAACTAGAAGGTTTTATTTGCAATAATTCTGTAAATCTGCATATTTCCCCTCACCTTTTATTTTTTAATTTTAAGAAGTAAACTTTTTGTACAGTCCCTTTAGAAAACTACATTTAAAAAATAGCTTGTCATTATTTTATTTTTATTATATTACTTTTGTATATAATATTAATATTTTGAAGCTGCTTGTATTTTGATATGGAAAAAAAAAATCATTTTTATAAGTTTTTTAATGTTTTAATATAATTTAGGATCTATTTTATTGCCTCTGACATATTGTTGTTTGAAAATTGTTTAAATGTGTTACACACAATCCGAAAAATCGATTTACTTAGTAAATTTTAATGAATTTCAATTATTTTTTGTTCTTTATTTGAAGCTCTCATAACACCACTGTAGTTTTGTTAATATGTGAAAAATTAAGTTAAACATATGTAAAAATGATTATGGTGTTATAAGTGCTTCATTTTTTTTTTTTTTTTGGGGGGGGGGGGGGAAACTCCATACAATTAAAATTTGTTAACTGAACTGATGTTTCTAATCTTATGTAACACATTTAAACAATCTGTAAACAAAAATCACTCAGAGAAGCAGTCAGTAAATATCGATCCTAAATTATATTAAAATCAAAAAGCACCTTGGAAAAAAAGAAGAAAAAAATTGAGTCTATCAGGGGAAGAGAAATCAATGCTTATCTACCCAATTTCCTTTGTGTATAAGTTATACTTGTATGACCAGATTCCCTTTCTAATTGAGTAGTCATTAATTCTGTGTATGTTACTGAATAATTCTGTATTTAATTTTTTTATGAAGTCGTAAAATAAAACTCATAATTCTAAGTCTTTTACTTTTTATTTATTTATTTTTCCTTTTTCTTCTGAGCTTATTTATTATATTTTAGGAATACTACTGTGGAACAGTTTTACCGCTTCGATAATGACACTTCTTTGGACGGTTATTACTATTTGAATAATTTTGATGACTTCATTACTAGTCAAAGTATGTAAGCTTAGCGACTGATTCTGCTTGATTTTAATAAAGATATATATTTCTGTTTAATTATTGCTGTTAGTTTACTTATTTATCAATTTTGAAATACTTTTTATTCCCTTTCTAGTAACTCTTTTTGAATTGATGGTTGTCAATAACTGGTTCATAATAATGAATGGCTATGCCTGTGTTGTGTCAGAATGGACTCGACTTTTCTTCATGCTCTTTTATATTGCTACTATGGTAAGATCTGAAGCTTGAATTTTTTTATCCTTCATTACAGTAATGTTTCTCACAGCGGAGTATACAAAAAGGTTGTTAGTGGGGGGTATGCAACAAGCATGTGTTGACAAACATTTATGTGGCATGGCACAACTAACAAAGGAAAAGGTATTTCATCATTGACTGTTTTAAAAACAAAATGTGGTCTCATGGTATCGTAATGCTCAGCTTTTTGGAGTGGTTATCTATTTAAAAACAAAATGTAGAAACAGATGAAGTATTAAAGATGATTTACGACTCTGTTTCAAATTAACATACAACATTCAAATACCTGTGACAATGAAAATCTAGTTATTTGCAGGGCTCCCAAATGGTCTCCTTTGCCCTGTAAAGTCTGGGGGATGGGGGGGGGGGGGGGGGGGGTTAGTCAAGTTTGCTTTATGATTTTTGGTCTGCTTTCATTGGCTTGAAAATAATTTTGTTAATTTTTTTACTCTGTCCCCCCCCCCCTTTTTTTTTTAAATATCAGAATTATGATGCATGCTAATCTTGTGCAATTTTCTTAATGTCTAAGTTCATGCCTGTTTTAAGCTGCAAAGAAACAATCTTCTTGCTCCTTCTTCCTAGTAAAGAAAGGATCAGCATTCGATGTCAAATGGAACTGCCCATTCAGCCATCATATTATGGTTTCATTTTCTCCTTATTTTTCTGAGTGGGACCCACAACTATCACTTTATCACAATATTTATCCCCCCTCTTCCCCATCTTTGCTGTCATCCATGTGCCATGTGTGTATCTTTTAATTCATAAATGATGTACTAAAGTTTTTCTAAAAGTTTTTTCTTCATTTGCTGTTTTTTGTTATTCTAGGTTGTTATTAACATCGTGGTAGCTTTTGTTCTGGAAGCCTTTCTCTTCAGGATACAATACAAAAGGATCATGGGAGATATGGATAGTAAGTATCTGATTAAAGAATTATAGTTTAATGAATAATTTCCTTTATTTGATTTTTCTTATTATTACTATTATTTTACTTTAGGCCATTTACTTTCTTTATTTCAATTAATAAAGGTTCAAAGTTTCATATTTTTTCCTCTTTCATTTATTATCATTGTTATTATTTTTTTTAAAAATAGTATCTTATCTTACATATTATGTTTACAGAAAATATTGAAGTTTAGACATATCTTCCTAGTACTTTTCTAGATTAAACCTTATGTACAGAAACTGCTACGTTAGCTTGCGTCTTCATTGGTACTTATCAAAAGCTAAAATGCATGGATATATTTGTCAGATATTCTGGTTTCTCAGATTTTTCAGAGCTCAGAGCAATTCTATGGAATATGGTTATTTTTTTTATAAAGCCACTCCTGGCACTCATTATTTTTAAATTATAGTTGTGGCTTTGTTTATCATTTCATAAGTAAAATATCATATGTATTTAGCAGAAAATATTAATTTGGAAGAAAAAAAAGATGAAAATTGTTAATAACAACACTATACTACTCTGCTAAGTGTGAGTGTTTCAGTTTGAATTCAAGGTACTTTAGGTTTATTGTGTTTCGGCAAAATAAAATTTTTTAAGAGTAATTTTGTGTAACCATTATTGTAAAATCGGTATAAGGTATTATGGTTAATGAATTGGTTAGTTAGCATTGTCATTCAAACAACATTGAAAAAGTTTCTATACAACATATCATTTGCTAATACAGCAGAAGATCTTTATAACACAAACACAAACCTAAAAATGCAAAGTTTTGTGCTCTATAGAATATTGTGTTATATAAATCACATCTCATACATCACTAAAACGTATTGCATTCCTTGGGGTCAGAAATTGTGCAGATTATCAATTTTTGCATAATATAAATCATTTCACTCATACTGTGGGGGGGTGGTATGTCGTGTGGTGTGTGTTGGTGGTCCCTCCCATGTAAAAATTCAGCAGAGTGACTTGACAAATTAGTTTAAGTTATATATGAAACTTTGAAAATATAGTTAAAATAATAACTTTGAATAAGAATATGTTGAAGTATATGCAACTTCATGAATCCTATATATATACTATGATGTTTCATGGATAAGGTAAGTGTAAAATGTACTTACAGTAATGAGCCAAAATGATGAACAGAAGAAGGATTCATTTATTGGTGCTTGCTGTACATGAACTTGACTTTGTTCTTGAATTAAATTAATGGACACTTGCGACGATAGTCTACCCGAACTCGAGAACACTGCATCATTCGACGACATAAGTAACTTGAAATATATTATCCACAACTCTATCGCCGATTTAATTAACAATTTTTCGATGAAACGTCTTCAAAATAAACCACTATGCTTAATAAATTCTCACAATTATATCGGTATTCAGCCATATACCATACATATTCGCTGACACTTCATAAAACATACCAAATAGTACCATAAGTCAGCCTTCAAACATCGCACACCTCACACATTGCATACCGAAAACATGAAATCGCTGTCCCTTTAAATCAGGACGAAAACCTATCGGGCAATCAGAATCGACTATGCAATTTGCATAAGTCGGAAGATACTTAACATTTACTTATAATTTGAATAACATTTAATAAATATTACGATGACTTTAGAAAAATTACTTTAATATAAAAATGACTTAAAAGATGATTTTACATGTTAATTAAATTTAAATACTTATCTTAAAAAAAAATGAATACTAGCGAATGCGATCGCAAGTGAAATTGCCGTATACGGTCCACGACCGAAACGCGATACGCAACCATCCAACCGTGGTGGTAAAAACGTAAACAAACGCCGAAAGGCGGCAAAAGAAAAGAAAATATCGTGCTGTCGAGTTCAGGTAGACTTTACAAATTGTTTAATGAAAAATAGAAATGAAAAATGCTTGGGAATAATTTTCCCACAGAATGCCCCTCTTTCCCATTCATTTTGATTTTCTGCAATAAAGTTCCTTACAAAAGTTTTTGTAATAATGGCAGTATCAAAAGAAAGTTTTTTTTTTTTTTCGTGGAAAGTTCATCACCATAAAAAAACTTCTCTGAATCTAAGAAAGGAGTCCTTTACGAGGGATTTAGTCAAAATATCTGCATAGTTCTCTTTTGACATAACATGCTTAATGTCGAAGAGGCCATTGTTATACCAGTCTCTTATAAACTTGTATTTTAAATCAATATAACGATTCTTTATGGTATCAGCTTTCTGTTTGGTGAAGGAAATGGCAGCAGTATTATCACAAAAGAGCATTGGATGTTGAATAGTAATGATGTCCAAGTTAAGACTTTTCTGAATTTCAATTAGAGACATGTTTAAAAATTTTAGATCTTTTACAGCTTCTGTCGCTGCTATTATTTCTGCTTCCATTGGACTCAAGGCTACGCAATTTTGTTTAGTTACTCTCCAGGTTACTGGAATGTTATTCAATAAAGCAATGTAGCCGCTCCAGGATTTTCGATCAGTAGTGTCACTTGCCCAAGAAGCGTCGACGTAGACAGCTAGCTGAATTGGAGGGTCAGATTGTGCCAACTTCAATCCCAAGGATTTTGTCGAAGAGAGATACATCAGGATTCGCAGGAGTGCCTTGTAGTGCAACAGGTTGTGGCTCTCTGTAAATTGTGAAAGTGCAGCAACAGGCCAAGCAATGTCTGGACGGCATCGATGAGCAATGTACTGTAGACATCCCAGTAAGTTTCGGTACGGCAAGTTCTCAGGAAATTCATCATCTTCAGCAACTGGAACAGGATTATATCCAGGAGGAGAAGGAAGAGATATATTAGTAAAATCAGGGACATCAAACTTCTTTAAACACTTTTCAATATAATGTTCACAGTTAACATTAACTATTGCATCCTCTTCTCTTTTAAAATTGATACCTAGTAACATTGAAATAGGACCTAAATTTTTAACTTCATAAATGGATTCAATTAACTGTACTACCTCTTTTAAAACTTCACCATTCTTCGCAAAAATAGGCAAATCATCCACATACACTATAACTATTGCTTCACTTTTATAAGAGTATACACAAGTTAACCCTTGTACTTCACTGAATCCATTTACAATTAACTTATTATGCAAATCATGGTACCAACATCTTCCAGCTTGGTGGAGCCCATAGATTGCTTTCTTTAACTTCAAAACAGTGTTCTTTCCCTGGAATTGTATAATCTTCAGGTTGTTTGATGCATCATCTTCCATTTTCTCTTCGGATCTAGATTCATCTTGCTGCATTACTTTCTCAACTTCTGTCGGAGTTGTAGAGCTACTCGGTTGATGGACAGTCAAATCATCTTCCATTGTCGGTGAATTGTTAGGACCTGTAAAGAATTCATTATCATCATTTGAAAAATCAACAAACGTGCGATGTATTATTTTCCGTTCAGTTGAGCTTCGTCAAATGTCACATGCTTTGACTCAATTACTTTATTTTCTTTAGGGAAATAAATGCGATATCCACAGGATCCTATACCATACCCTACAAAAACTCCTCTTTTTGCTCTTGATTGAAACTTATTTCGTTTTTCTTTAGGTTGATGTACATACGCAATGCATCCATAACGTTTTAAATGACGAATGGATGGTTTAGCTCCATACCATCGTTGAAACGGTATTGCTTCTATGCCTGTGTGAAATATTCGGTTGCGAATGTAATTTACTGCCATAACTGCCTCAACCCATAGATTAGGCGGCAGATTAGCTGCTTGCATAAATGTTCTAGTTCCTTCAAATAAAACTCTGTTATATCGCTCGGCCACGCCGTTCATCTGGGGACTATATATTGTGGTCCTCTCATGCTTGATTCCCATCTTTTCTAACATATCTTTTATTTGCTTGTTGCAATATTCTAACCCGTTATCAGTTCTCATGACTTTGACTTTTCTGTTAGTTTGGCGTTCCACAAACGTGATGAAGTGCTTTAATTTCAGGAAAACTTCATCTTTAGAGCGTAGCGGGTAGCAAAAGGCTCTTCGACTAAAATCGTCAATAAAAGTAAGTATGTACCGTTGCCCATTCCTTGATGTAACTGGAGCCGGGCCCCATACATCGCTATGTATCAATTCTAACATTTCTTTTGAGCGAACTTTCTTTAATCTAGGATATGTTGACCTAGTATTTTTAGCTAGAATACACGGTTCACACGGAGTCTCTCTTCCCTGTAATTGTCCACAATTTTGAACTAAATTTTCACGAAACATTTTCTTAATTATATCAACATTACTATGTCCTAGCCTTTCATGCCATAGCATGATGTTGTTACGCTCACTGGCAAATGTAACATTGTAATTTTGATTTGACTCTTGTATATTAGTTACTTCCCTGACATTATCTTGTATTACATGAGCACTTCTTGAATTAGTGTTATAGGCTTGATTTAAGGATTTAGTACAAGTAGAAATTTTTAATTTATTCTTATCAGAAAAAGATGGTTGATCAGCAAGCTCTAAATATTGGTTCTTAACATTAGATCTAGTTTTGTCATAACTTTTAATGGCTTTAAGAACGTAAAAATTATCTTTTAGAGTGGCAGTATATAAGTACTTCCAATGCTTATCAAATACTTTAAACCCATTGTCCATTGTGGCATGGAGACCAGCTTTATCCATCTTTGACATGGAAATTAAATTTTTATGAATGGTAAGAACATACAACACATTATGTAAATTTACAATAGATACTTTATCCTTTTCCTTTAATTTAAAACTTACTTTTCCTATTCCTCTAACTTTATGAGGTGTTGTTCCCATCCTAACAACTGCACCCTCTGGTGGCTCACTTAGATAAGTAAAGAAATGCCTATTTTGGCAGACATGAGATGTGGACGCTGAATCCAATGTAAATTCCCAGCAAGGGGGGGAAACATTGCACAAATCATTACTTTTACATTTTAATTCTGCGACGTATGAATCTAAATTTACTTCATCCCTTTTATCACCACTTTTCTGTTTCCTACAATTTTTATCCCAATGGCCATATTTACCACAAACTTCACACTTTAAATTTATTTTATTTCGAGAATGAGACTTAGGGGAAACTTTTTCAGACATTTGAGTGGTTCTATCAGCCATGAGGGTTTCATTTCGTAATCTTTCTCTCAAATCCCTCCTTGAACATTCCTTTAGAATCTCCTCTTTAACATCCTTAAATTTAAAATCTTTTTCTGGCAAACGGTCTAATTCCCTAATTAAATAATCATAATTTTCTGGTAGGCTTTCTATTAATTGGTAACAACGATGCTTTTCTGCAACTTCCTCCCCGGAATCAACTACGCGACGATAAGCTTCTTCAAACCTAGCAATATAAGTTGGGATATCTTCATCTACATTAATTTTTAAATTCCTAAATTCATTTACATGAAACGATTTTAATGCTCTTCCTGGGATTTCCAGATTTAACTTTAGTGTTTCCCATATTTCCGACGGATCATCCAAATGACCTATTGTTAACCCAATTTCAGGACTGACATACGTTTTGATAATTCCGGCTGCCCTTTGCTTTGACTGATTTAGCTTAAACTTATCAAGGGGCTTCAAATCTGTATAATCTGGCCATTCAGTTTTATTCACCCAGGTATACAAACCTTCAGTTTGCAATGTGCATTTTATAAAACGAGTCCAACTTTGATAGTTATCCCTACTTAATACTACTATATCTGGTGCAGTAGCCATTTTACTTACTTTTACTTAAAACAATAAATAGATATAAAATATAAATAGAAATGGTACTAAAACTTGCATGCACATATATATAAACATTAAAATATTTCATACACTAGATACTTGAAAAAAACACTTCATTAATTAGCTTCAACATTTTCATTTTAAAATACTTTTCTCTAGCTTTGCCGCAGTTGAAGTGCTTCTGGGCCCATAACCTCTGTGGGGGGGTGGTATGTCGTGTGGTGTGTGTTGGTGGTCCCTCCCACGTAAAAATTCAGCAGAGTGACTTGACAAATTAGTTTAAGTTATATATGAAACTTTGAAAATATAGTTAAAATAATAACTTTGAATAAGAATATGTTGAAGTATATGCAACTTCATGAATCCTATATATATACTATGATGTTTCATGGATAAGGTAAGTGTAAAATGTACTTACAGTAATGAGCCAAAATGATGAACAGAAGAAGGATTCATTTATTGGTGCTTGCTGTACATGAACTTGACTTCGTTCTTGAATTAAATTAATGGACACTTGCGACGATAGTCTACCCGAACTCGAGAACACTGCATCATTCGACGACATAAGTAACTTGAAATATATTATCCACAACTCTATCGCCGATTTAATTAACAATTTTTCGATGAAACGTCTTCAAAATAAACCACTATGCTTAATAAATTCTCACAATTATATCGGTATTCAGCCATATACCATACATATTCGCTGACACTTCATAAAACATACCAAATAGTACCATAAGTCAGCCTTCAAACATCGCACACCTCACACATTGCATACCGAAAACATGAAATCGCTGTCCCTTTAAATCAGGACGAAAACCTATCGGCCAATCAGAATCGACTATGCAATTTGTATAAGTCGGAAGATACTTAACATTTACTTATAATTTGAATAACATTTAATAAATATTACGATGACTTTAGAAAAATTACTTTAATATAAAAATGACTTAAAAGATGATTTTACATGTTAATTAAATTTAAATACTTATCTTTAAAAAAAATGAATACTAGCGAATGCGATCGCAAGTGAAATTGCCGTATACGGTCCACGACCGAAACGCGATACGCAACCATCCAACCGTGGTGGTAAAAACGTAAACAAACGCCGAAAGGCGGCAAAAGAAAAGAAAATATCGTGCTGTCGAGTTCAGGTAGACTTTACAAATTGTTTAATGAAAAATAGAAATGAAAAATGCTTGGGAATAATTTTCCCACACATACTTAAATTGCCCTATAAACATGATCCAAATATACCTGGACCAAATCATAATATAGTAGACCCTCTTAACACGTTAAACGCAACGCTAATTTTACTTTAATTTCCCTTTAAGCGATAGCATACACAGAAATTGTTAATATTATATAATATATTATTTTTATAATTTTATACTGCCAGTCCCTAGGGATAGGTGTCGCCTAAATGGAAAGGGACCGGCGGCGCATAATATTATATATATTATTTTTATAATTTTATACCGCTGGTCCCTAGGGACCAGTGTCGCCTAAATGGAAAGTTCAATGCCAGTCCCTAGGGACCGGCGTCATGTTTAACGTGTTAAATCCACATAGCTTGGGACCACAGGTTGTGTGGATTTTAGAATTTTGCAGATTTCTGGTCATTGCTTTGTTTACATTTGTAAACAGTGATTTCAGTGTAATAGTGCAATCAAAATCATAATGAATGCTTACAATATAGTAAAATATTAAAATAATTAAGTAATAAACTAAAATAATAAAAGTTTAAATAATTTTTTAAATGATAAAATTATTAAAAGTAAAGGTCAAATAAATAATGTATAATTAAATATGCATAATAAAGATGACATACATTTATATTGAATTATTCATTGAAACTTACCTCATAAAGGTACGCTACTAATTAACATCAAAATAATAAAACAAGGAGATTTTATTTTGTTTAATATAAATATATTTGGTAAAAAGATTATGATTACCAGTGATATCAGCAAATCTTAAATTTTTTCAGAGATTAATTTATACTTCCTTCATGAAAAAGCATGAGTTCAGTAATATTAACAAGAATTACATATTTAAGTATTGCACGGCAGCGCAATACTTATTTATTTCTGATATATGTAAATTACCCTCTTCTGTCTTGCCACTGTCCGGAATTTACCTCTACATTATACTTTTACATAACAATATATCTATCTCCTCTATATTCACTTTTATTAAATAATACATTTTACTTCTTTATTTACCAGTGATAACATATCTTTATTAATTTAAACGTTATTCTACTTACCTTAAATTAACTTCTGTTATTATCCCTTTAACTTATTCATTCTGTTTACATTATCGTACTTTCCGTTTTTCATCCATTTGTTTCTCCCACGCATTCAATGGCACGTAGCTCTTTCATTTGATGGCACATCGGATGTACGACACTTCGTCACGATGTCGTCACTCTGGATTCATCGTTAGCTCCCCGTTGAATTGCATGATGAGTTATTATTCGTTCTCCCGGTTTGTATAAATATGAATGTTTCCTTTGCTTACTTATCTCCTTCTCCAATTCTCAGTCATTAACAGCTGGTTGTCCTTGGATTGTTAAAATGGCGTTTGATGTGAAACTGAAAGTTCTGCATATCTTTATAAGCTGACATCGTAATTATTTATTTTGAGTCTGATGTTTCGTATTACCTATTGAGAGTTTGATAGTTTCGTTATCGACTCCGGATTAGTGTATGACTCCGTGTTAAATATTTCTAGATGGACATTGTTTAGGGAGTCACGTTTGTCGGGAAGTTCAAAGTTAAATCATTTGTGTTTCGTGCAATGTTTATCGCTGCTTTCTCCATGGAAGTGTCGTCAGTTATAAAGAAGTTTCTCATTAATTTAATCTTATTTATGGAAGCATTTGACTCGGCATGATTTAAGCAGTTGATGTATTAAATGGGACTTTACATATCAGCAGTCACTCTCTGATGCAGTACTTCATTTCCTAAATGTCATGGGGTTTGTTAGATCACTTTTAATCTTATTACTGTTAAATATATTTGTGAATTACTGAACTATATATTGTTTTATCTTTTGATTAATAAACGTTAGATTGTTTTTATATTTATCTTGTAGTTATTTCGCCACCATATATATTTTATTCTTCTTTAGCTATTTAATGTAAACAGGTTTGGGGTCATCAGCTTAAGTTTCCATTGGGCATTTTCAACTCACTCTACTAAATCTAATACTTATCTAAATCTAATCCCGTCAATTTCCAGTGTCACTTCTGAATGTTAATTTAACATGGAAAAGCTTATGGAGATCATAACTTTTTCATTTTTTCTTCCCACCTTTTTGTCCCTGATGCCACTCATTTTTTATTCTTGTCTAATTCTAATGATATTATAAATTTAAAGTGTGAAAATGTTTGCCTGATGTCAAGGTCAAAACAAATGGTAAAATGGCTTTGCATATGGGTGAATTATAACCGAAAAAGAAACATGGGCCAATTTTTGTTTACATTATTCAATTATTTTTCTTAATAATTCCAATTTTCGCTTTTTACATTGAAAATCAATGGACATTTTTTCATAGAAAATGTAACATTTTTACTTCATTGTTGCAAAAATTTCAAAAGCCGTAATAATAATTTATTTCTTTTTAGGTGAGAGATTTTCACGTGAAATATTAAATTGAGCTAATTTTTTTTTTTTTTTTCAAAAATTAAAAAGGTGAATATGGAGTCATAGTGGAAATAAAAAGGATATTTTATGAATAAGTTTTTGCTTTGGTCAAGTTTATATTTTAGTAAAAAGTATCTAATGGGTAGCTATTTTTACACAGGTAGCGAACTTAGTGGGGAGTTACATAACTTAAATTTTAAAATGTATTTTTTTTCCGAGATGAGGACTATTTATACCCCAAGTTAAACTTAGGTAATAATTTTCTGATGTGTTTACATCACCCCTTGGGGGTGATTAAGCTTTAAAAATTTAAGTAAAACTTTTATTTTTTATTGTATCACAGCTATAATATTGTTAAATATTAGCGGTAAGGATTTAATACAATTTACATTTACATTCATAGCGTTCCTGAGTGGGAAATAGGGTATCTAAATTTAAGTGAAGTTAATTTTTTATGATTTGATTATAGATTTTTTTATGTTCAGATTGGAAGTTTTTGCCCAAACTACCGCAACCTGCTTTACTACAGTGGTGAAACATTTTGAATTGCACATTGATAAACTGCATCCCACATTGTGATGCAATACCGCATACATCAAAGCCTGATGATGATACTCTCTATAAATTTTGAAATGTGTTCGTCTGACAAGGAGAGGGCCAACCTTGTTAATCACAGATTTTGATTATTTTAATATATGTTGTAGGGTAGAGGCCCCTTAGTGTCAGGCTCAACAGATTTTATCCAATGCTCCTTAGTTCTTGAGAAACCGGGGGGTCTAATATTAGTACACAACTTAAATACTTACTTTGCTACAACAATGTTAGGTCAGTCGTAGCTCAGTTGGTATGGTGCTAACCGGCTGATTGGTGGGCATGGGTTCAATACCTGAATGCGCTACGTTTGTTTTTCTCATTTTTTGTTTTATAAATTTACTTGTAAATATAATTTAATAATCTCACTGTCAATTAAAATTTTTAATATTGTATATCAATTATAATTTTAACCTATTTAATTTTTTACTTTTAACTGAATAGTTGTAATAAAACATCATAAAACTGTTATTTTTTTTAAAAAATCACTTTTAAAATGTATTTCATATATTCTTTATCGATGAATGATATTGAGCAATTGTGTCAATTCGTGATTTTAAAGAAACATCATTTACGCATTGCTTTAACAAAGGAAGTTAATGAGATAATACTATTATTCTGTTTTTAAAGTAACAAGCATAATTATATTAAAAATTAGCATCAGAATTAAATTACAACTGATTTTTTGCATATTAAAGATTTTTTAATTTGTAATAAGTATGCTTGCGCTTTCAATTATTTTGCTTTCCCCTTTATCTTTTTTCTGCTTTTATTTTATTTGAATATTTCTTTTTTTTATCATAACTAGATGGCACCACAACAGAATTTGTCACGATTTTGGAATTTTTATCATTCAGTAATAGATTCAATTTCTTTTTAAACCTCTTTAAGGGATGAGAAATAATAGTTTACAAATAAGAAATGATAAATTTAAGTTTGTTAACATTATAATTTATGTTTGGTGTTAAAATTTTTAATTGAAATTATTAAATTATAATTACAACTATATTTATAAAGCAAAAAAGGAGAAATAACAAATGTAGCGCATTCAGGTATCGAACCCGGGCCCTCGGATCAGCCGGCAAGTGCCATGCCAACTTAGCTACGACTAACCTGTCATTTTTGCTGCAAAGTAAGTATTTAAGTTGTTTACTAATATTAGACCCCCTGGTTTTTCAAGAACTAAATGGCATTGGATAAAATCCGTTGAACCTGACACTAAGGGGTGTCTATCCTACAACATATATTAAAATAATCAAAAACTGTGATTAACAAGGTTGGCCCTCTCCTTGTGAGTGCAGTAGTTATTGAAAAACTTGACCATATTAAACAAAAACATAATTTGAAGAACAAATTAAAAAAACAAACTTTATTTCCTACCTTGTTTAAGCCCAAGAAGGGACAGATATTAAGTTATTTCATTCAATTAGTTCTACATTTAATGTTAAATTTTTGTAACAAATTAGTTAAGCCAATTGAAGATTAAAAAATAAAAATACAATTCATACAATATGATACTTAAAACATTGTAAAAAATAGATTCCTTTCAAATGAAATCGAAATAAATCTGAGACTTCATCCATTTTTAATTGAAAATATTTGTATTGCAGATTTTGTATTATGTTTATGACAATTGTGTATAAAATAATAAGATGCATGCAAAATACAAAACTTAAAAAAATGTCTAAGATTATTTCGATTTCATTTGAATGGAATCTATTTTTTTAGGGTGTTTTAAGTATCATATTGTATGAGTTTTATTTTTATTTTTTAATCTTCAATTGGCTTAACTAATTTGTTACAAAAATTTAACATTAAATGTAGAACTAATTGAATGAAATAACTTAATATCTGTCCCTTCTCGGGCTTAAACAATGTAGGAAATAAATTTTGTTTTTTTAATTTGTTCTTCAAATTATGTTTTTGTTTAATTAAAATATCTACAGAATGATATAAAAATAAAAAAGTGTAATTTTGTCTCTACATCTGAACTGAAAGTTTCATTGTTTTGCATCTGCGATGATGTGCAGATTTTAAGGTTGTGGATTCGAGGGAGTCTACAGTATAATTTATTTTCAAAAAATTTTTATTTAGTAACAGCAATATTTTCATTAAATTCTAAATTAAGGAGATAAAAAATTAAATAATATCTGAAACTTTGCCTTCTAAGAGGAGGGCAATATTTCTACAATACGGAATGCAGAAGGTCCTTAAATACAAAATTCATTGTTTACATCTGAGAAGTTGTGCGTTATTTAGAGGATTGTGTTACAAAGATCTTCTACTGTATTGATTATTTAAAAAAAAGGATGATAAAGCCTTTATTGAGATATGATATAATTAGTAGGTTTTATGCTAGAGCATAGGATTGCATAAATTACTAAAAAAAGGATGGGACCTAAAACACTCACCTTAAAAAAAATCTATGACATTTTGACTAGGATGGAAAATTCTCCTCTTATTTTGTCCCTAATGTGTGAACCTTGTAAAATAGTATGTTATTTCAATTCGGAATACTTCTGGTGGTAATTTATTAAATTCTGAATTGAATATGTATTTTATGGCTACATTATTCAAATCCTTATATTAATAGTACAACTATTTTTCAACATAAGTAGAAAAAACAATGTCATTAACACCAGAACTTTTAACTTGTAGCAGACTAGTTTCGGTAGCATTCAGTGTACTGCCATCAGTGCAAAGAATGATGAAATTTTGCTCATATAGATGTTAAAGAAGCAGATTAGAGGGTTAGTTTTATTGGCCAATAGAATTACAGAAAATTACCAGTCAATAGGAAAATAGCACAGGGAATGGAACTGGTAATGTAAAAAAATTAATTGACTGCGGTTCCTTCTTCAGTGTAAATGATAGCGTATCATCCCACTGTTCTTAGTCTTAAAATTTAATATTCCCCATTTGATCTTCATCAAAAAAGCTTTACACAGATCCCATTTTGCCTTTCTCTGTACCATCATTAAAGAAACTTGTCTTGCCATTTCCAAAATTGAAATGCAATTGTATGACCTACATTTAAAATTAGCATTTCATCTTCCTAATTTCACGTCTATAGATTTAAATTTTTGGTTGAATATGCTGAGAAACTTTCCAGTAAACATTCTTACAAACTTAATGTTAAATTTACCAGTCTTCTTAAATCGCCAGATTCCATTTCGTCTATTGATCTTTGTATTGTCAATCATAATGCTGTCGTCAACTTTCTAGTGCTGATTTATGAGAAATATAATACTTATTTCTGAAGCTCAACTCTGATTTTGCAATTTCTAAAATAACATCTTTTCCTCAGTTAATTGCTCCAGTTGAAAAAGCCTTTAAAAATAGTCACTTAAATGAAATACAAAAGGAAAATAAATGGAAAATAATTTTATTATTACTAATGTTAATTTCAATTCTAATAATACTAAATCTAATCTTACTTCTCTTGAAAAAACTGCCTTTGAAAGATCTTAAATCTAACTACAATATTGTAATTGCAAAAGCAACATTGTCATCCTTGATAAAAAGCAATATATTGATGGCATGAAGAATCTCACAAGAATTATCACGAATTGAATCCATTATTAATTTTTTGTCTTCTACTTTCTAAGCCTACAAAAAACTATAACCCTTCTGTTATTGACACTACTTTATTTAAACTGCCGCATCCCCATTCTTCACTCTTTCCATTTTTGTTTTACCATACTTATTTCTTAAATTTACCTTTCCCATTGTTGAAATTTTTAGACAATATGATTTCAAAATATAACTCATGGGCTATCTACAGCATTAATTGCCAGTCTTTTCTATATTGAAAAATGAAATGTGTTTTAAAATTTCGAATTAAAGAAAACAAACAATATATTCAAAAACACGAAATTAACAATTCTGCCATTGAAAAACATTGCTGGGAGATGAACAACACCTTTGACTCAGCTTAATTTATCTCTAAACCCACTTCTATACATCAACTTAACTTTCTTGAAGCATTCCATATCTATAAAAATAATAAAAATATTGTTAATTGTGACTTCACTATGCCCCCATTATCAGATTGTTGGAAATACACTGGGTTTCATAATGATATGAACACCCAGTAATTTTGTGATATCTTGGCAAAAATTCATAAATAATTATTCGAAAACTCCTTTCTTGAGACAAATACAGTAATTTTATGTAATACATAGCTGTAAAAGAAATATCAAACTTTAAATTAATTGAAAATGTAAATTATCTAAAAAAATAGTGTTGCAAAATGATATGAACATTGATCGAAATTATCACTAAAACCATGGAACCTGTACAGGAACATTGAATGCCACACTCTGAAAAAGAAATCGAAATATGCATATTAGTTTAGCATATAAAGATACTTCACAGACTAAGAAATTTCCAAACCTGATCGCAAAGTGAGTTCTAGAAATATGGGTCGTAAAAGTGCTTTTTAAATGGTTTTGAGAAAGTGAAAATTGTAGCTTTTAAGGGTCAAGGAATTTCAGCCAGAGCCATCGCAAAAAAATTGAAAAGATCTCCAGGTGTAATATTAAATTTTCTTCGATTAAAAGAGGATTATGGAGCAAAGAAGTCTCCGGGACGTCCACCAAAGCTGTCCAAAAGGGAAAAAAGATCCATTATAAAAAGAATGAGCATTGGGAAAACAATTTTTGGAGAACTTTCGAGAGATCCACTGATAGCAGTGTCAAAAAATACCCTATCCAGAGTTGTCTAGAGCTCTAAGATGTTGAGGTACAAGAAAAGAAAGCCCCAACCATGTATGACTCAAATGCATCAGCAGAATTGCCTGGATTGGGCAAAAGATCACATGTCCTAGAAGTTAGAATATGAAAGAGTAATATTTTCTGATGAAAAAAAGTTCAATTTGGATGTTCCAGATGGTTTTTCTTATTATTGGCACGATCTGCGCAAGAAACCAGAAACCTTTTCAGAAACACGGCAGGGTGGAGTTTCACTCATGGTTTGGGAAGCATTTGGATTTCATGGTAAGATCAACGTTGTGTTTCCCTCTGGCAGATTGAGTGCATTAACACTACGACGGCTGCGTTTTCAATATACCTAGAACGGCCGTGAACGGTCATTTTGATCGCTCTTTCGAAAAATTAAAAAAAATGTAATTTTAACTAAAATAGTATTAAAAACTCCTTTCCAGGAAACAAGTTTAATGACAAACTACAAAAAAGACTTGCATTTTAAAAATATTTTTCAAGAAAATAAAACATTTTACATTCTTTTACTCTTCCTAGGCAATCTTAATGATATAGAATACTGAAATTAGATAATGTAAGTGTCATATTTTTTTATAATTATAAACATAATATATGTTTTCAATTTTTTTTTCAAAGTCAGCAATTTTATTAATAGATTATAAAAAATATTATACTGAAAAATGTAACATACCTCAGTTTATTTCACAAGCAAAGCAGATGGATACTATCCTTTCTTCTAACATGCATGGCTCGCAAACGTGTTTCTGGCATCTTCAACACTGTTTGGAGGTTTCATTTCCTTTACAGTTCTTAAGTATTTGACACTGCTTTCGTTTTCTGTTTTGAATTCTGGGAAGTTTGAAAAAGGCGCCCAGCACTGCTTGCATTATCAAAGCTAATTTTTCTTTTAGCGTAAGATGAGGGGCCAGCGTTTTCACGCAAATCATTATGCATTGGCTGTCTTCCGGAAGTATTTTGCAATATGTTTTTCCATACGGTTCCATCTGCGGCTATTACTTCTGCAGAATTATTTTCATCACTATTAGTTTGTTGATTTTTTCTTCTTCCACGACTATTTTTCCATCGACAACTACGTCCTTGAATAACTTTGTTATCTGTTTCATTATCAGAACTAGAGGATGAAATATTATGCGGATTTTCTATTTGATGTATTTTGAAATCAACACTCGAATCAGACTCGATATCACTTTCGATATAGTTTTCCTCCTCATTTTCAGAAACAGAATTTTCGGATGATAAATCTTTTATTGACTGCACAATTGCTTCCGCAGTCAGAAAGTTCTTCCCGACAGTTCTATGAGAAATTATTATAATAATAATAATTATTATTATTATTTAACTGAAAATATCTGTTCATATCATTTTCAAACGGAAGTAACAAATGAAGTATTGCTTCACTAATAAAGCGATCACTTATTCAAACATTTTTCTCGGTATCTCTGCCGTCGGAGCATGCGCGGAAGCAACAGAGACATGTGTCTTTCAAAGAAACTTGAATAAACCAGCTGTTTAGCATCCTTCTCCCCCTACATCTATACGTTCTTTGTATAAAAGCCTCTTTTACAAGATAAAAATAATGATTTTATCTGACAAGTGTTGAATTTAGGGGATGAAAATAATGATTGCTCAGGGGGGGTGGGGGGGATTTCTCCCCGGAGATGTGAGATGTTCCCATGGTGGATTTGAGATTTTGTACTTTCTATGGTCAACAAGTGCCATTTACCCACCCGGAACTCTATAATGTCCCCCTCGTAGACACAGAAAAAAAATGTTTGAATTCAACACTGTATCAGGCGCCGGTCATTTTGACCATTTTTGGCCATTCTAGGTATATGGGTTTTTTTTTTTCAAAAACTAGCAACAATATTTGAATGACATTTTTTTTGTATATTTCCAATGAATATTTAGGAAAAGTCAAAAATTATCACAGCAATAGGTGAAAGCAAAACAGAGATATGCGAGATTAAAATGCGTTTACGGTCAAAATGATCGCCTTGGCCGTTCTAGTGTTAACCTACCAAGATCTACTTGAAGGAAACTTGCTCTATTTACTGAGGAAATTGGCAGACCTTTCTGGATGTCCCAACAAGATAATGCATCCATTAACACGCCAAACAGCACTTGGGAATGGTTTCTTAATAATGGTGTACATGTAATTACATGGCTACCTGTTTCTCCTGATGTAAGTCTTATGGAAAATGTATGGAGCCTACTGGTTAGAGCTGTTTACGCGAATGGAAAACAGTATGTCACAATTTAAGAATTAAAAGCTGATATCATCTTCCACTGGACTGAAATCGATCAAAATATATTAAAAAGCTTGGTCCACTCCATGCCTGATCGCATTTTTACATTAATTAAAAGATCTGGTGCATACACTAGCTATTAATCTATATTTTTGGCCAATGTTCATATCATTATGAAACACCTCAAAATGGAAAAATGCTCTTATTTAATATATAAATCGCTGTTTCAATTATATTTTATTATAAAATAAAAATATTTGTTCAATTTCTAACATTGATTGGACTTCAGTTTGTTGTCTTTTTTGTGCTTGAAAAACTGGGTGTTCATATCATTATGAAACCCAGTGTATTATATAAAAACATCTTTTTCTTAATATCTACTGCATTTTTTCACATTTCCAATTCTATTCTCTATGCTGTTTTCTTATTCGCTGTCCCTCGTAATTTCCTGTTATTATATTGATCAATAAACCTAACTCTCTAATCCGCTTCTCTTCCGTATATATGAGCAAAATTCCATTGTTCCTTTGCACTGATGACAATACGCCGAATGCTACCAAAACTAGTCTGCTACAAGTTAAAAAGTTCTGGTGCTAATAACATTGTTCTTTGCACTGATGACAATATGCTGAATGTTACCGAAACTAGTCTGCTACAAGTTTAAAAGTTCTGGTGCTAATAACATTATTCTTTGCACTGATGACAATATGCTGAATGCTACCGAAACTAGTCTGCTACAAGTTTAAAAGTTCTGGTGCTAATAACATTGTTCTTTGCACTGATGACAATATGCTGAATGCTACCGAAACTAGTCTGCTACAAGTTTAAAAGTTCTGGTGCTAATAACGTTGTTTTTCTATTTATATTGTATTGCATCGAGTATCATCTCAATTGTCCCAACAATTTTTCATCTATTGAAAAATATATCTATTGAAAATATATATATATATATATATATATGGCAAGTTTCTTTTAATTTGAACAGTTTTTTTCATTTTTTGAAATTTCGGAATACTTATGATTTTAATAGTTATCCCCCTGTGTCTGGAGACACAGTAAAATTTGTATATGTGCCACTTTATTCAATTCCTACTATTAGCTCACACTCTCCCTATATTTATTTATATATTTATATATTTATCTTGTACAAATTTTCAATCGTTAATAAAATACTCATTATTCAACCTATCAGGTTGAAATAAATTTTTTAAAACTTGTACTGGATGACAATTGATGTTAATAAAGTTTTTTCAAATATTAATTAATTAATTAAATTTTAATTAATTAATTTTAGTTTTGCATGGGAAACAAAATGGCCGCCATTGGTTATTGAATTTCAATGAAAGTATTTTCAATAAGGGTTACCATAGGGGGGACCCTGTTCTGTCGCCAAATACTGCCAAGTTTGTCGCCAACTTGGCGATATATCGCCAAATTTGGCGGCCAAAATTAGACGCCAACTTGGCGATATCTGTAATATTTCGCTAAATTCCCATAGAGTTCCATTGTAAACCTACTTGCTTATAGAAAATCAACAAATTGAGATATTTTAATGCAACAAAAACTCATATTAGCTTGATTATATTAAATTTTTCTTTGATGGCTAAGTAGGAATTGACTTTAAAAACAAAATTTTTATATTACTTGTTACAGTTTTGTTTAGTTTGTTTTATGAATGCTCAGTTAGAGAAAATTTTTAAGTCATCTACATATTTTCACAGTCTTTTATTTAATAAACTTTTGAAAAATACTGCTTATGAAACTTCAAATTAAAGCTTTCTTTGTGGTATGTTTAAGTTGTATTTTAACTAAATATATAATTATATTTTAAAATGTATTAGTAAATATTATGACATACATATTTAACTTTAGCTAAGCAGAATATACATTCAAGATATTTATAATGCTATAAAACTGTCTTAATTTTCAGAGGAAACTCTAGTACGTGTAGACATTGGATTGAATCAGAAGGAAATGGATTTTTGTTTTAGCAATGTATTTTTACCCAAATCTCAATTAAAAGAATTTGCCAATGATCAGGTATCAAGCCAAGTTGTCTTCAGAGGGACTAGAACTCGAACTAAATTCTCTTTTTCATTAAAGATGTATGCAGAAGAAGTAAAGGTAAATCTATATTTTGCATAAATGAAAATTAAAATCATTATATTATATGATAAAACATATTTAATATTAACTATCAAATCTTTTATTGATAGATTAGGTGAAAACCTCTGAAATTCTTTTAAAAATAAGTGATTTTCAATAATGGTTCTTGGGCTTTTCAGAAATTTTGCCTGATGGAACATCGTTAGATTTTTTTGCCGCAAATAGAAATATGCTTTCAATTTTATGGGAAAGAACAGGGTCTAATTATGGCCTAGGGTTCTCAGTTTTTTGCAGTTGGGGACAAAGAAACTTGAGAGGTAAAATATCTAAAAACTTATATATTTCTGCTTGCTTGATGACTGTGCATTCACTTACAGAAACTTCACTATAAGAGCCTGATTACAGTATGATTTTGTTTGCATATAAGCATTTTGTTATGCACAAGATATTTAAAAAATGATCCAGTCAAAAAATTAAAAAATTCTCACTAATGAAAGGAAAATTCTTATTCAGCAACAAACATTTTAAGGTAATTTCTACAAACAATTATCTACAAAATTTCAACAAATATTTTTAATAAAACAAAGGTTTTTTTTGTTGTGTTTTTAGGCGTCTTTATGCAAACTTTACCATTAATTGACAGGGGGGAAAAGATGTTGTTTCAGTTTATTTATAATAATGGTTGGTGACTAAAATCTTTTAAACTACTAAGCTGTCAGTACTTTGTTTGAATGTGAATTTTTTCCTTTCAAATGGCTTAATGCATGTATTAACTTTTAAGTAAAAGTTGTTGACTGTATGCTTTCACCCATGTTCTTAGTATGTAATTTGAATACTGCATTTGCATAAATTACGTGTATATATATCTTTTAATTAATTTTATCTGTTAACTGGCAAACTGAAAAAGATAAAACAGGTGCCTTAAAATTTATAAAATTTCAATAAAACAGAGTGATTTAATAAGCATTTAAGATATTTTAAAAAATTCATTCCTTTCTTCAAGTTTTTAATATAAAATAACATATGTTGTCTAATTATTTATAGTTGATAGTTAACCTGAGTATATTCATACTATAGAAGAATAGGAACCCAGTGTGAAAAAAATCCTCTTTTTTACTTTAAAAATAAATTAATTAAAATCTAATGTCTGTAATTTCAAAAGCATTTGCATTCTATTGTATTAAATATCAGTAACTTAATCAGCAAATAAGAACATAATATGAAAATTATTTTGTGTTTCAAGTGCATGATAAATTTCTTTCAATTTCATTGTGTTAAAGATAAGTTTCAGTGATCCTTTTTTATCATAGAATCCAATATTAACCTATGGGAAAATTTAAATAGGTAATTATTTTTTACCTAATATAATTATCGAAATTCAGTTTTCACTATCAGAAGGTAGATATCAGATACCGACATTTAAAAAAATTATCTTGTTAAATTTTAAGTATTTCTAAAAAGATGAAAAATTTTGCTCATTAAAGATTGCAAAGTGTATTGCATTTAAAAAAAATACTTTTACATTTAGGAGAATAATTCTTAAAGAAATCTGACACAAACTCCCTCATGATAAAAAACAATTTTTGATAATTATATTAGGTAATGAGTAATTACCTGATCAAATTATCCATTAGGTTAATAACATTGGACTTCACAATAAGAGAGGATTGCTGACATGTTTTTTCATAGTGAATAGAATGCTTCAGTGATTCTCACAGTCACAACATCACATATTAGCACGTTGAATGCCAAGTCTATTTTGTCTGTCTTTCCATTTAGGCCACGAAATAAGACTCCCTTTACAGAATCTACAAGTGTCAGTCACCGATCACTGGCGCGGCCTAAACAGAAAGAAGATCAGTGTCGGTTGCTAGTGACTGATGTGCCATTCAACGTGTTAGCCAATAGGAAAACTTAAACACAGTATTACTCATAATTATCAAAATTCAATTTTCGTCATAAAAAAACAGGTGTCTGGTGCCAATGTACTGCATTTTTAAAAACTGCCTTTATAAATTTTAAATATCTGTCAGAAGACAATACATTTTAAAAATTTTGGTCTACTAAAGGTTTTAAAGTTTGCTTTTAATTTTTGAAAACGTAGTAGTACATTAATATTGAATGTCAGTTTTCCGATGCTGAAAACGAAATTCTGATAATTATATTAAGTAATGAATAATCCTGTGTCTAAATTCCTCTATAAGTTAACGTTCGATTTTGTGATCTGTGAAGATAAAACTTGTTTTGCTAAAGTGTCCTTTTAATAAGTAATTTCCTTACATTCTTGTGATCTGTAATGTTCAACTTCTAGAAATGGCTTAAACAAGCAGATGACGAAGATAGATTTCAGAGAGAACTGTTGTTAGAAAGGCTTCATCAAGAGGCATTAACACAGAGGCAAATACAAGAGGATGTAGAGTACCATAGTCGTACTTTAACTGTATGAAATAAAATTATCATGCAGTGTAAGTACGATTCAGTAGTCTGCCAGAGATTATTTTCAAATTTAGATTTTGTTGTAAATATTGTTTCTCAATTTTGCTGCTCTCTTCATAACTAATCGTGTCACTTAGTTTGAAGAGAGATTTCCTAATAAGCTTAGTTGCTCTTCAAGAACTAATAAATTTATTATTAGATCTTTTTAAATTGTATGTATTGTCACATATTTCAAAAATCATTTATGTTTACCCCTTTTTATTTATTTCCTTTATTTTAAATTTAAATTTTATTTGCTGTAAAGTAATCTGTATTTATAATTTAATGTATTTTAAATTAAATTTGCTATTGATATCTAAAAATCTTTAACGAAGAATTTTTAAAAGGTTTACCATTTTTATGTTCAATACCTTAATCTCCTGTCTTATAAATTAATAATATTATAATTTTTGCCACTTTACTGTTATATAATCATGAATTATTATTAACACTAGATTTATGGAATCTGTCAATTTGACATGCTTCGAAATTTATGTTTGAAATTGTCTGAAAATATAACTTATTTTTGCAGCAATATGAATTTGAAGGTATTATGATGCATATATATATGTGTAGCCCATTTTCTGTACCAACTGTCTAATTTCATGTATCTGTTTAAAATGAACAAGAGTTAATTACAAAAAATATGCATATTAATCTAGTCGTCAAAATGAAGAATTCCTGTAAATCTAGTGTTAAAATCTTTGTTATTGGTAGCAACATTTGATAATTTCTGGAAGGATTTATGGATTGTGTATAAATACCCATACAATATAAAATGGTGTAGGAAATAAACTACTAAAGCTGTTTTTTAAATGTCAACAGTTAGTAAAGAATATTTATAATCTGGAGTACAATGCTGTAATTTTTTTTAGTTTATTATAATTATGTGGAAAAAAAACTATTAAGTTTATTATTATTGATAGTTTAATAAAAACAAAATCAAATCTTTATTGTGGGCGGATAATGAAAATATAATAAATATATCATTGAAATTTCCTTCCAGATTTTAAAATATTTGCATGGATGTTTGAATTTAAATTATTCAGCATCAAATTTGTTAAATCATTCTTCTTTTCATATGCTCATGTAAAATATTTATACATTGAATTAATTCTTCTAAATATTAGTGATAAAATATGCTTTTTTATTTTGCATATTTGCTGTACAAGCAAAATTAATTTTCTTGGTACAATATTTTTTTTTTCATTTTTGCTCCCCCCCCCCCCCCTTAGTTTACCTGCTGTTCTCTTTTGCAGTGGTTCTTAAATTGTGGTTTGAGGACCCCTTGGAGTCCATGAAGGACCTGCATTCAATGTGAAATTTTTCATCTATCTAAAATAAAAATAATAAATCTTTTAAATAAACTGAAAGAGGCAAAAAAAAAAAGGCTATTTAAAAGTACAGTGTAATTAATTAGTTTATATATTAGCAGGGTCATGCTTATAGGGTGGCTAACTGGGCAATATCATAACAAATAGCCCAGGGCTGTTAAAAGAAAAAAAAATTGTGCCACTAAAATTTTATAATCTCTAATGAATTATTAAAAATTTTAGTAGTTATACATAATGTTACTGATTTATAAATATTGGTATTGCATAACCTTCCGGTTGTCTCTTTCCATACAATTTATGTCTTTCCTTGTAATTTACAATCGTACTTACAATTTTAGAGTGTTCTCAAATCTTTCATTTTTCCTTTCATCTTATAAATCCTGGCTCAATTACAAAATCATTTTCATTCCTACATGTGTAATATTTTCAGATGCTAAGGAATCTAACAATTTAATTTTTCTGTAAATGTGACAGTTTTAATCATAGTGGAATGCCACCTGATAACACTTTTTTATGTCCCAAAAAACAGTCACAACACAGATTTTAACAGTACATCCTAAAAAAAAAATGTATTGTAAAAAAAGTTTTATTTTTAAAGGAAAAGAAAAAACAATCTTAAATTCTTGAGAACATAAATAAGAATTTCTGTACATTGTATGCATTTACAATAAAAATAAACTTATAGAGTTTAAATTTTGGAATAACTTTACTTTTCAAAGTAAATTCATATCCTTTATGGTACATCATGCTTTTTTTTTTCATTTTGCATACCTTTGATTTTTTTTTACATAATTTTATAGTAGGTTTGTGACAAGATGGCCAGATATCAGAGAACAAAAACTGGGACCCCATCCTCATGCCTGCAGTCTCCTTCCTCAAAGAAAAAAGGTTTTTTTTTTCTCCTTCTCATAGTTTTTAATGTAACAAATTTAGAATTTGCATTGATGATTTTCATAAACATTTTTGTCAATCTTTTCTGCATATTCATTCTTAGGAATAGATAAATAAAAAAGCAAAGTTTCAATTTAAATTTGCACTTTCATTTAATTATATTTTTTTCCTAATTGTTTTCTTTTACACAGAATAGTATTTTTAGGATCAAAAGAAGAGAAATGTGATTTCCTATGATTGCTTTCAAAGTATCATAGCTTGTTAGATTTTATTTTTTTAAGCAGAATATGTAGAAACTAGAGTACTTTACAGTTTGATTAAAAAAACAGAACCAGGATGTTCAAGATAAACTGGGATATCTGGTCACTTTAATTTATGGCATCATTATTTTGTAAACTCATAAAAAATAAATATATATTTGGTGCCATTACTTGTGTATTATCCCACCACCCAGAAAAAATGGCACAGAATTTTGTTGCTTGTTAAAAAATTATTAAAATCTGAGAACCTTCTATTAAAGAAACATGCATTAACTCTTATGGGATGTCTTGTAATAACATTTTGTTTCTAGTACTAGTATTTTTGAATAGTAATCTTCATCTTATTTAACAACATAAATTTTATAATTAGACAAGGCAAAGATTACCAATCAAAAATAGTGGCATACTTTTAATCTAATTTTTAATATGAATTTTTAAATATTCAGATATGGGCAAATATAATTTTAGCACAAAATTAAATTTATTGTTTTAACTGTCATTGTGATTCTATTGCTTTAACTATCTTGTCATAATCACTCATGTTTGACTTGTGTCTGTAATATTTTCTGCCTGTTTTAAAAATAGTTTTGCCCCTAAAGCCTGACCCTGATTTTGTATGGCCCTGAAAATACTTAAATATTGCATTGTCTTCCATAATAAACTTGTAAGAAAGAAAAGACTTTAAGAAAAATCAGTTCAACGGAAGTGGGTATATTTAAATATAAAATTACAAAATGCTGAATCGGTATCTTATTAGAATTTAAAAACATGAAATTGTTTCTTCTAACTTATCTATTCTCCTTGACAGTTTATTGCAATATTCTTTTTTAACTGTTTCATCAAAGAATGAATTGCAAAATGGTGATAATGTATCAATTTTACATGTTAGTTCTTTAAAGTATTCTTTTTAAATATTCATGTAATGCTGATAGCAACATTGATACAAATAACTTGGTGCTATTATTATTATTATTGCTACTATTAAGGTAAGTGTACCAGTAATGGGCCACCTGCTTTGACAAATGACAAACAGAGTTTTATATCACATCCATGAGTAACTAAAATGACAAGTTTCAACTAATCATTTGTCACTTTAGTTGTTTCTGAGTATAATAGAAAGGTTTGGTTTTTATTTATCAAAGCAGTTGGCTTATTATAGGTGTATGGCCCTGTATTGTTACACTTACTTTACTGCTTGTATTACATACTTGCCAAATTTCCAGATTTTAACAGGAGACTATGGCTCAAATAATTTGAACCAGGAATTTTATTTATTGAATGAAATAAAGTAAATTTCAAATGACTATTGTGAAAAAGCAAGATACATTTAATTAAATAAAATTTCTGTCTCAAAGCATGGTTTATTATTATTATTATTATTATTAAAAATATCTGGAAGGTTGGCAAGCATGGTATTATTTGAAGAATTCTCACATAGAATCCCCTTACTGCCATAAATTCATAATTTATGTTAGACATTCATTATGATAAATTATTAGTCGTTAATATTTCACTCTTGTAAAAAATGTAAATAGAATATAAATATGTGTAAATATAGCTGTATAAGAATTCCAGTATACATATATATTTAGCTTTATAGCGTAGGTGCCTGCATAAAAAAAAAATCCAGGGAGGAGGAAGATTTTGGAATAGATGTATCTGTAGTCTGCTATCAAAATCCAGCCTCCTTTTCTTCCCCCTTTTTTATAGAGATTATAAACTTGAAATAAACTTTTTTGTTAGAACATCATGAGGAAAACAATATAGTCATAGCAACATAAAAAAAAGGGGCAGAAATGTGACAATTAAAGTATAAAATTAAGCTTCTAATGGCCTTTTTTTTTTTTTTTTCACACACCTCCCTTCTCCCTCTACCCTTCATTGGATGAAAAATCTACAGTTCCTTTTTTTTTTCTAGTGTTTAATTATTTTAAATGATTTGAGAAGAACAGTTTTTCTTTTCCTCCCCCCCCCCCCCCCCCAAAAAAAAAAAAAAAAATCACCTGAAAACGAAAATTTAGTTAATTGAATTTGAAAATACAGGAAGGTGCAAATAGGCATGGCACCTTATAAGAATTCTTTACAGTATATGGTGTTAACTTAGAAGATTTTATCAACTTTTGAAATCAAATATATTTTTATACTGTGATAAAATAAAAAATGGTAATGAAATCAAATTTATATACATATTGTTATATTACACTATTTTTATAGTCTTCATTCCAGTTTTTATAAGTGTAATATTTTCCAGCAGATGTGTCTTGAATAAAGCAACTATGTATTTATATATTGTTGTAATAATATATATTTATAAAAGAATGGAGTAAACACTAAAACTGCATAAGTCTATATATTTTATTATAACAACATTTTGAAAAGTAATAACTCTATGTGAATATTGCATTTATCATTTAAGCTTACTCTACTTAAAATATCATCATTTTATTTTATGCTGGTATAATTTCAAAACTGTAAGGTATGTTTGTTAATTTGAATAATATAGAGATATTACGTTTATTACTCATTATTTAAATTTTAAACTTTTGAGCTCTTTCTTTTTGTTTTGTGCATTTGTAATACTAGTTTAAATTGTTATTTAAGCATAAAATATTTTATGGTAATGTTGAATCCATTGTCAACAGTACACCCTAATCCATTTATGATCACGAAAGAAATTACTTTTCTTGATTCTAAACTAACTTATCATCATTTATTGGTAATTATTTCTAATAAAGTTAATATAATTTTATGATTGAATGAATTGTACTGTTAAGCTGTATTTTTTGTCAGTAACATGCACATTAAAAGTTTATTGAACAAAATAGTATGAGTGGGATAAATATAATTTGAAATTTTTTTTATAAAAATATAAACAAAAAATAATAAAGGTTGTTCACTATTATTATTGAGGGAGATACATAAATTGATGAAGAAAACAAAATTCATATCTTAAAAATGATTTTTGTTTTAATTATTTTAAATATTTTCTTTTCTATTTTTGTTGATTTTTTACTATTATTTGCTAGTCACTTAGCTTCCTGCAAAATGACTGCTTTATTGTGATATATTTTGAAAAGAACTGATTTTAACGTGCATGCTGAATTTTGCTTGTTCTTTATGTTTCAAGTAACTTGTATATATTGTTATGAATGTGTATATATTTTCTTGTTTATTAATTTACTAATATAGTTGGCATGTAAATATTTTTAAGTTTCAAAATTATTTAGTTTCATTTAAAAAAACCAATACATTTAAAAAATCACTGTAAAATCCCAAATGTAAGCTTTATTTCAAATGTAAGTAAGAAAATTAAATTTAGGGGGAGGGCTTGTAATCGAGATTTTTAAAAAAACATTAAAAACTGTTTTTATCATTTAGTAAAAAAGGCAAATAGGGAATGAGAATCTTGTGCATTTTAGTGGATTTCTGCTTCAAAAAAGAATTGTCTAAATCACACCCACCTAAAATATCGCCCCCCTTCCCCCAAGCCTACAAAATTTAAAATCCTAAAAAAACTTAATTTTTCTGCTCTATTTGTTACTTTATTGTAACAACAAATAATAATTAATCATCTAACTTTCTTCAAAATTAGCACGCAGTGTGTGTGCATGCATGTCTTAAAGTATGATGTAATTAATAGAGGATGCTTTACTTGCTATTCAGGTGCTCTACAATGCATTCAAATGTTTTCAAGATATTAGCATATTATAACAGTAATATTGTATCTGCATCTAGATTAACGTGAAAATATAAAATCTCACTTCACTGAATTTTTTTTTTTTTTAATAATTGCATACTTATTTGTAAAGTAGCAGAATTCAAGAAATATATATATTAATATGAGTAAATCACAAAAATACTTCCTAACGTGTCATCAAAAGCAGAGGTAAATATCATATTTCATCATTTATTTTTTTACACTTTTTGCCTTTTTTTTTTTTTTTTTTTTTTTTTTTTTGCCATTTTTTCCCAGTATTAAAAGTAAGGGGTGCAAAAAATACCCAAGTTTTATTTTTTTAGAATGTTTATTTTTTTCAAAGAAAACTTAGGGTAAACAGTGAAATGACTATCTTTTAATATAAATAAAACTATATGGGTTTTTAATGAATACATAAATAAGATTAAATGAAACATATAAGGGCTTCAAAAGTTCATAAATGGTTTTTGAACAGAAAGGAAAAAAGTCCTGCAATCATTCTTTAAAAAAAAAAAAAAAAAAAAAAAAAAAAAAAAAACTCTCTAGGTTAGCAAACAAACCTAAAATTAAGACTAAATATTTTGGTCTTCTAAGCATGGCAACACTTTAGCACAACTTGATATATTTTCTGAATTTAGTATCAAAAATTCTCATACATTTTTAATTGCTCTATTTAGCACATTTCTTTTTGAACTAATGTTGAATAAGTACTTTATTCACTTTGAATTATCTCTTTGCTGCTCTGTTAATGTGCGAATTTATATTCAGTGAAGCAACATAAGATTAATTTAAACAAACCAGTACAACTGCATAAATGGCCTAATGAAACCACAATTGTTATAATATCATCTGCTCATAATGCAGCTAAAAAGAAATACTCACTGGAATAAATTGGAGAATTTGTTTCTAAGAGTGTAATTGAAATATTGTAAAGGGGAAGGCATTAGGACACTACTGAGATGATTGATCATTTCATTAATTTAAATTATATCATATTCACATGTGAAGATTATAAGAATTTTTGTTTACCGAAATTTACTTTCAAAAGTAAATAGTGAAAAAAATATGCAAATAAATACATTATATATTAAAAGATTGTATATTAAATTATATTAATTATATACATTACATATTAAAAGAAGAGTTAATATAAATTCTTCGAATGTCATTATACAATCTTAATACCTATAAATTTTCACATAATCAGTTGTAACTTGACTGCCATGGGAATAATGTGCTCTAAAAAATTTTTAAATATAAAAATTGTGAAGTAAAACTGAATCCAGTTTACATAAAAAAAAAAAATAACTTTATTTTGTGCAGCAGCATTTAGATTTTGTTTCGAGGAGGCAAAATCCTTTCATTGAACATAGTAAATCTAAATTTTCTGTTTAACTAAAATGAACTTCTTTTCTTGCATATATATTTTCTCTACTTTATTTACATGTAATTATTAACATATTGGTAGAAATAACAGAAAAATTGAACTAATAATGAGGAGGAAAAAAGAATTTTTTAAGTTTGAAACTCAGATGGGAGTTGTATATATCAAGGATTGTGAACCTATGGCATACATGCCATAAATGGCACACTACAGAATATTCTTGGCACTGCGTTGATTGAGGTTCTAAAGCAAAATATAATGCAATTAAACCATTTACATGATTTTAAACAAGACAGAGTTTTCTAAGTATTTAAATTTTTTTTTTGTGATGTTGAAATGCAGTTTATTAAATTCCAACCTATTTTAATATAGACTTTATACATTTTTTAATACTTTATCAAATTAGGAGAATAAATGAAGAAAATGTCATTGATGAAATTATAGCGATTTAAATTTGTCAGTTTGACAATTTCCTTCTCTACTTATGTCATCTTAGTCACTATTTTCGAAAATGAATGATATGAAAAACTCAAACAGAAATCCCAGATAACTCAATTCAGCTTGAAATATATTAAATGTTCTCAGTATCAAGATGATATTAATTATTTGTCATCCCAAATGCAATAACAGAAATCACATTTGCTCTTTTATTATTTTCTAAAATTTGCACAATTGTTACCATAATTATTACCGTGTAATATCCAAATGTGTGTTTCCTCTGTATTTTTTAATTATCATAAACAAAAATTCAATTATTTTGACCTATTTTTTTTTTTCTTTCATTTGTTGACACACCATGGTGATGTAAAATCTTTTTTGTTAAAAATTGGCATGCAGATGTGAAAAGTTTCACCACCTCTGGCTTATACCCTGCCCTTCCTAAATGATGCAAATTCCTCTAATTTCATGCTTTAAAATGTTTTTCATCACTTCTCAGAAAGTGCATTTTTTGAATTGTGTCACTTTACAAATAAGTAAGGATCGACCGAAACAGAAACAGAATTTCAGTAATTATCCTATTTTCGGTCGGAAACGAAAATGTCCAAAAATTTGTTAAATAATTAATATATACATAAATATACATAATTATTACTTAATTTCGAAACATAATAATTACTACTTAATTTCGAACACATATAATTATTACTTAATTATATGTGTGGCCCAAGTTGGCTCTCTGTGCCTCTGACCAAAACTTTTTATTTTCATATAAAATAAAATGTAATTAATTCATTAACGACACAATAATTTTCTAATTATGCACATTTGATCTAATCAAAAAATGTTTTAGGTATACATACTTCGATTTATCTTTTATAATGATTTTTGTAAATGATCATCTTTTATTCTAGAACTTTCTCAAAGAATATTCAAAACACTTCTGTGGTTTCAAACTAAAAATTTTCTTTTACTGTTAAGTCTGCAGTTTTTAATGAGCCTGTGAAAAGCGTCTTCATAGTTTAATCATATGTGCATTACTTGCTTTATAATTTGGACTTAATATCTTCAGTCAGTCATGACTGATAATTATAAACAGTGAAGTTCATAGCAATAAATAGTGTCTCATTTGAGCCGATGTACTCAAATCAATGAGTAATGTGGAAAATTTCCGAAAGAAGAAACATGATTTTTGGAATACAGATAGTTTCGGTCCGGCCGCATTTTCGACGAAACTTAGATTTTGGGCCGAAAACGAGACCGAATTTTCTGTTGATCGCTACAAATAAGTATACAATGCACAAAATTGACATATAATGTGAAATAGGGTTGGCCAGTTGTCAATTGTACTGACAGTGAATGGATTGCAATAAGTTGTATTCATTTATAGATTCAGGAGGTAAATTCTCCCTCCTCTACCTAAAGAGATATAGAAATTACTTGGAAGAAAAAAAGTTTGAATTATTGATTATTGTTAATAGCAGGTTGAAACAATATGTTAAATTTTCTTATTGCAGTATATACTATAAAAATAACTATTGGACAAAAATTGATATGACTTTTGGTGATATGAATCTCATTAAAAATAAGGGATAGATTGTTTATTTTTTAAAAAAGTATTCCATAATGTTTCTTTCCTTCAGTGTTGAGAAGATGGCCTTTTTCTGTCTACTTAAAAATCTTCATTATGTTTTAATTGTATTGAGCCAAGCTTACTGAGCTTAATCATTTCTGACTTCTTATTCAGTGATAAATTGCATTGTATATTAGTTTTAATATTAAAAATTACAAAATTAAAATTCCCTAATATAAATAAAGTACAAAGAAAAGTTGATTTAGTCAAAGCTGTTAGTTTTTCATATGTTTTTGTTTTGTTGTTGGTTTATTTCTCTTGTTACTGTATATTTCATATTTCTAGTTTGTCTTTGTTTAAATAACATGTTACATCAATTATTTTCACAATAATGTTTTTTAAACAACCTTTTTTAAAAATCTTTACTAAAAACCTCCAAGAATCAAGGTTGAATTATCTTGCTCAAACACAAACATATAGTTTCTTGGATCATTTTATTTAGTTTACAAAATGAGTGTTAATTTTAATAATATGTGCAAGTAATAAGGTATTAATAAAAGTAATTTATATTCAGATTGTTATTTGTAAATTATAAATGTTAATATCATTATTTTATGGACTTTATTATTTGCTGCTAAATATGTTATTCACATTCTCTACTTAAATGTTTGAAAATGAATGATCCTGTAACATGTTGTCATGGAAAGTAATCCTATTTATCATTGGAGAATAAATAAAATACTTTCAATCTTTTTTAGTCAGAAAAATGTCTCATTTAGAGTCCATTATAATTTAAGATATTATTAAAAATTATATATTCTGCATGAAAATTTCAATTGTGCTCATACTTTTTTTTTTTTTTTTTTGTAATATAATGTAATCTTTGCTTATCATAGTAATTTTGAACTTTGGATAGCTGGATATAAAATTAAAATCTGTCAATTTTTTTAATTAAATATAAATATTTATACTGTAAAAGTTTACTGTCAAAACTTCTGCAATACAAAGTTTTGTATTAAGTATTTTATTATTTATATTAGTTATTGCTTAAACGTAAGATATTTTAAATGCTGAACTGTCATTTTTAAAAATATATATACAAAGGATATTCTTTTACTATATAAATAGAATAAATTATTTTAGTTGTTAAAATCTTTGTCTTTTATTGAATTTGTTACATCCACATTGAAATCCTGCTTTTTGTTGGAGGAAACACCACATCTCTTGCCAACTGTCATTTCAGAATAACTCTGTATGTAAGAAGAATTCCAGAATCACTAAGTCTCAAAAACTAAGACTGTGAAGTGCAAATGTACTGTAAAGTTCATGAAAAGAATCAAAGTTGAAAACAAACAGTTCCTTTTTTATTTAAAATTTGGTTAGCATATTAATATAAACATCCTTTGGAACAAGCTGGTTAAAAGTTCTAAGTAAAATAAACAACATTTAAGTAAGATGTATGCACAAAATACCTCGGCCTAAATATGGCTGTGAACTAAAAATACTCCATAAATCATATACTGTAGGTACTGCTGGCCAAGCAAGTACATAACCAAACTACATCTGCTGCATCTCTATTTAAAACACTGAGCTCCACAATAGTACGGAGGGCTAATTTCCTATTCTGATACATTAAATCCAGGGGTCCACCCATGAATACAATGTCAAAGATTTTCCCAAGAAAAATTTTTGGCAAAACAAATCTCTTCCCATAGAGTAGTATGGGGTAGATACTTTTAAAATGTGATGAAGTTGCAACAATTTTCACTAATATATATATTTTTATTGAAAAAACTAGATTTTATTTAAATTAATCGCAAAATTTTAATTTGATATTAGTTAAAAATGAAACTTTAGGTAAGCTCAAATAAATAAATAAATAAATAAATAAAATAAAAAATAATAACATAAACCAAAATATTTTATTTGAAAATCAAAGCATTGTTTCTAATTTACACATGTGAAAAATGAAAACTGCTATTGGCAAAAAAACAAAATAATGAGGAGATTTCCTCCCGGCTAACATAAAAGTACCGAAGTATAAGTTTTTTTTATATTAATATAGTTTAGAAAAACAAACTTGAAAAAAACATACAAAAAGTAGTGATATCCCAACAAAAAGTTTTCGGTAAAAAAAAAAAAAGGTGCCAAGTTCTCTTTAATGTTTCGGCCAGAAAAAGTAGTGATATCTGAAGTTCGCACGAGCTAAAAAGACAAACATCCCAAATCTTTCATTGAAAATGGCTTCCTGCGACTTGGCCATTAATGCCTTCAAGAGGATTTTTCAAATTTTAAAGTATGTACAAATGAGCTACATGCCAACTACATTTTTTGATTATTTTAGGCATTTTGTGGCACAAAGTACAGAAATGAAATACACATTTAAACCACTTCAGTCTATTTAAATGCTTAGAAGTTAAAAATAACAAAATACTTGTATTAAGAAGATAATATCCGTAATTGCTAAAACATAATTAGTATCAGCTTTTAACAGTTTATAAATCGAATACCTCTTAATGTATGCAAACAAACTATTATAAATGTTCAAATGAAAAATCTTTCGTCAGTGCACATGATTTCAAAATTACACAATAAAATATAATGTAACATATTGTGAGATTTGAAGTAAGTAAATTTTGTTTTATTTCTTGGGTTTTATGTTAATGACTTGAGCATTAAACCATACAAAATGGCAATTAAACCACAAGTGGACTAAATGATCTGTAATCAAAACTAATGTTTGTTGAAACTGAATGGTATTTATTAGAAATCTTTTACTTATAATGTCTTTATGTGAATTTGCTTTTTTGCATTCTAATATTACTTTTAATATTTAAATAATTCATAAATACGTAATTTCCAATCATTAATTTTGAAATGCTGTAGAAGGCATTAATGGGCAGGTCGCAAGAAGCCATTTTCAATGAAAGATTTGGGATGTTTGGCTTTTAACTTGTGCGAACTTCAGATATCACTACTTTTTCTGGCCGAAACATTAAGGAGAACTTGGCGCTTTTTTTATCGAAAACTTTTTGTTGCATTAAAATATCCCAATTTGTTGATTTTCTGTAAGCAAGTAAACACTATAGGTTTACATTGGAAGTCTATGGGAATTTGGTGAAATATTAGAGATACCGCCAATTTGGCTTCACTTTTGGTTGCCAAATTTGGCGATATATCACCAAGTTGGTGACAAAACAGGATCCTCATATGGTAAGACCCTTATAGGTATGGAGATGCATTAAATGCATCTCGATCGGCATTTACGATAAGCCATTATTGGCATCTAATCTTATAGTTTGGCAATAGTTTTTTGGTTGGCGGGCTAATCGTGTAGAACCGAATTGCGTAAAAGAAACATCCTTATAACTCGAAAAATTATAATAATATTAACTAACAGTTTACTGCGTCGGATTAAGCGTCTTATTTCCAATTAAAATATATCTTTGAATTGAAATTTGAATGAAATACAGGCAGGGCCGTAACAGGCGAGTCCAGTCAGAGGGGGCTCTGACTTTTTTTGGTGGGGCTAACATCTTTTAACAATCCATATCTTAAGCAAACTAAATATAGTAAAACTGGTAAAATGGACCTGTCTATAAAGGAACCAGTCTAAAGCGTAATCTCTCTATAACGGAACTTTCTATAATGAAATTCTTAAACGGAAAATACTTCATGGTAATCGGAAAATGAATGTAAAACAATTAAGGGTGGTGTACCTCTTAAGAAAACCTACCTAAAATAGAACTTTTCTTAATCCCGTGTGATTTAGTCTTAGGTCTTATTGTATTTAATGAGAAAAAAATAGATAGCATCCGGCACCTCATAAAAAATTACTTTAATTAAATTTTAATAAGGAAAACTAATGGATTGTACACTGTATTCTATTCCCATTGCAATTTTTGCATTATTAAGCATATTGCTTCTTTTGTCCCTTGGTGTCTTCGGAAAAATGACCACCCCCATCTCTCCGCTTGCGTTTGTTCGTACAGTGTGTGCATATATACACGCAATAATTTCTGCGTGTACTTCTACGTATAACTTTGTACCAATTTTGTAAAAAATAAAATTTTAAAAAAGTTTAAAAAATAACTTCTAAACAGGCCATTTGTAATAAAATGTGCACCACTACAATTGCTAGTCCTAAGCCTGGGAAAAGTGTGAAGGGAAGTTACCTGAAAAACACTGCCATAGCCGTTTTTTAAAGTTGTCCAATTATCCGGATTTTTCATTAACCGGATCGGCATCGGCCCCGATTGGTCCGGATTATCAGCGCTGTACTCTATTGAACACTGATTATATATATGCATATCTGAACCGCTGATTAATCAAATCAGTCTTTCTCTTGAATAAATTAGTTTAATTTATCATGCTAGCATTCTGACAGAAAAGTACATCTTTATTTACAAAAACACCGATTCATACATCAAACATAGAAATCTTCAACCGCCCAGCATGACAATTTTTTTAAAGATGCGTTTTGAAACAATAAGGAAAGGGCATGTTTACAAACAAACACTTCCGTCAACTAATCTACCAACTACATTTTTGTCATAAACATCATTGCAGGAATAGTCTTGGCGACGTAGGCCAATCATATCAGAGACGAGTTAAACGTAGACCAATCAAATTTCCCTAGCTCATGCGTACAGGTAGGAGTTGTAAAGAACGGACAGGTTTTCTTGCTGAACCAACAGCGACGTCAGCTGCCCTTTCCTTATTGCGAAAAAGGAATCTGTTGGTATAGAGGTCTGCACGGGCCGGAATTTCCAGGACCGGCCCAGCCGGAACGAAAGCTATCTTGACCCGGCCCGTTCAAATTTTCACAGTTCACGGCCGTACAAAAATCAGTGAAAACAGACCCGGCCAGTGGAAAAATCAATTAAATCAGGCCCGATCCGACCCGACTCAATTTCTACAAAAAATTCAGATTTTTCTTAACATACAATTAAGATTCTTTAAAAGAATACTGCATACATATTTATGGGATAATTTTACAGCATATTTTAAATTTACGATGCGTTCGCAAGACAGAAAATACGCAATAGCAACATTAATGATTTACTTAGTCTTAGACGTTTCAGAATTCAATTAAGGATTCATTAAAAAATTCATATTGTTTAGAATAAAAGAAAAGCGGGAAGGTTAAAAAATTATGTTAACTTTTGAGGCTATGTTATAAAAAGTAGATTTGAGAAAATATTTCTGTTATTCCTTAAGGCTTTTCTCAAATCCAAAGATGCTACTTTCTGACACATTTCTGAATTCATTTCTTTTCGAAAACGTCAATATATTTTTGAGAAAATACTGTCCAAGTTAGCATTTTGAATCGAATTTCCGGAGACGATAGCACGGAAAAGGAGAAAAACCTGCAGTCACGTGACAAGAATCTCTTATATCTCTATAAGTAATTTATTTATTAAAAATGGGAAACGCTATTCAATTCCAAATCCCTTCAATAGACAGGCTTGTCAATTTTATGCCTTTACAGTTAAAAATGTGTCAGAAAGTTTTTCGTTTTTGAGCAGTAAATTTGAGAACCACCTTCAAGTATATTTCCAAAAAATCCGTTAACAGAAGTTCATTATCGCTATTAATATTTTTACAAAACACATTGCCTGCCCTAAACATCCTGAGAACAATTAAGTCCATTTCTGGCTATGTTTTAAAAAAATGCAAGCCTGATCTCGGTCCGGCACGAATCTGCTGAAAGAATTAAGCCCGGGCTCAAATGCCATGTAACTGTCCGATGCCGATCTCTATGCTGGAAAATGTTATATTTCGATATTGATGCTGTCAAACTAGTATCGGTTCGTAACGCACATTTATACTTATTCTCGTGAAACTCAAATTCATTGAAAATGATTCATATTTTCTTATCTGCGTTTAAATATTTATATCGGACTGACAGACCCGCTTAATTTCTTTTATTGGCCCGGTCTAGCTCGACAGGCACGTTCAAATTTTGCCGGCCCGGCCCGTTTGAAACTTCGCCTTCATTTCGCCGTTCCGGCTTAGTACGGGCTTCTAGCCAAACCTGGGCCCGTGCAGACCTCTACTGTAGGATACAGTTCTTTTCACATATTTCTTCTTTAAATTGAAGACATTACATAGATTTAAATATCATATTCTGTTCAATTTTTTAATATATAGAAAAAAAGAGCGAAAAATTGAGATTTTGCAAATGTCTTTGCGTTATGCATAGATGCCAACAACACATATCCGGAGTCTGTTACAAGACGAAAATATTTTCAACAGGAAATTTTATTTAATCAAAAATTTCAAACTGAAATCTAAAATGTACCTTATCGAAAAAAGACACAATTCCTTATATATTTTTTCCGGTTTAAAACATGCTTGTTTTGGATCAGACTCCGGAATAATTAAGAGATGTTGGCATCTATGGTTATGTGTCCTATATTTATTAATTTGAATAATTCACAAACTTACTATTATTATTTAAAAAAATATTTTAATTCCATACGTTTAATATTTTTAATTAATAGCTATTTGTAATTTATTTAATTTTATTAATATTTTGGTTTTTGCTGAATTATTAGATCATTTTAAAATCCAGGTTGTTTGTATACGATTTAATTTAGTGATGATATTGTTTCTCTTTAAAACGAGCGTTACCTAACCTTATTTTATTAATAATATGATTTATAAAATTAACCATTTAACAATTCGCAATAATAATTAAATTTAAAATTCTGCATATGATTATATCATTTTAAATATGAATCAATTATTACAAATACTATATATTAATTACATATTTTTTAAACATACCTGGACTTAATAATAAAAAAAGAGATTGTAATTTTAATATTATATTCAATACATTTTTTTTCAAAAAAAAAAAAAAAAAAAAAACTTAGATTTAATTAATTTAAATAGCGATAGCATAGATTTTTTTGCATACGTTTGACATGTGCTTCATGAAATTCGTTCAATCTCATTTAGAAAAAAAAAAGCACAAGGACATGAACGCCCTTTTCGAACAGTTTTCATTAAATGTAGGCGACTATTTATTAATATACGTTTCCCCCATTTCTAAAGATCTTTAAAAATATTCTTCTTTCACTCAATAACGAAAAGTTTCCTGGTGCAGTTAAGAAGTAATTTTCTTTCCCTTTGCCTAAAATTTTCAGCTTCTCACATTCATGCGCCTAAGAATTGAATACTGTTTCCCATTTTCTTATAAATAACATGATTTATAGTCATTTGCTACTCGATGATTATCATTTCGTCGTTAAATGCGAAGAAAATCATCCTACAAAGTCAAATTTGACAGATTTTTTTTAATTTTCTGTATAGTTTGAATACTTGCAAATATCTTTATAAATAAAAGAAATTCGCGAATATGTCAGAAAGTAGCTGGTTTAGATTGGAAAACAGCCTTATAAAACACAGAACACAGTTAAATTCCTTGAGCTTGAATAATCATATCTGCAAATTTTATGCCTTTATCATTAAAATTATTTCGAAAATGTGTCAGAAAGTAGCGCATTTATGCTTGAAAATAGATTTAAATGAAACATACGCCAAATAGTTGAAGATATTTTTGTCATAATCTTATAATAAACTTAACCTTAATCATGCTTTTTCACTTAATGTTTTTTATTGTTATATGACAAATAGAAAAAAAATGTTTAGAAAATTCATGGAACAAAAGGAAAAAAATTTAGACGGAAGTTCAAAAAGCAAACAAAACAAAATGTCCTACCCCTCCTTTCCTACTGCCTACACCCAACAATTTTTGGCTTTCAAGCAATTATTTTTCTTATTCCATTTGTATAAAATGACATTTTGTTATCTTTCTAATTTCCTTCAACATTCTAGTTAGTTTCCAACTGATATTTCATCATTAACTAAATCTGCTGTCAAATACATAATGTCAACAGTCGAATCATTAACATTTAGAAAAACGTCTTTTTTGTGACTACGTTTTAGTGAAAACGTTTAAACATTGCTTAACTAATTATCTATTAACTTGAGCAGCATATGTCTATTTCCATTCATCCCGTATACGATCATTGCTTTTAAAATGTTAAGATGTACGAAAACATGTGGTGGCTAGTTGGTGCATCTGGACTTAATTTTTTCGGGAGAAAGAAATGTTACTACCTAGAATGCGTTTCGAGAATTGTATCGTAAGCAAGATAATGTAAAACAACTAATCTAATAGGTTCTGAACGCAAAATGTTTGGCTTTTTCCATTGCATTCAAGCAGTTAAAAGATCAAAATGTTTTTCTTGCTAGTTTTTTTTTTCCTTTTAAGAAAGTTAAAACGTACATTTTGTTGAAAAAATAAAAGGTAGGGAAATCGTTAGAGGGGGCTCTAGAGGAAGCTAGGGGGGGGGGGGGGGGCTAAGCCCCCATAGCCCCCATCTGGTTACGGGACTGAATACAGGGTCATGAAAAATTGAAGAGTGTGAAAAATAGAATTACAAATATTTTGACAACTAATTACCCGATCGAGTTCATTCATGATGCAAAATTTGTTTTTTTTATTGTCTTTTATATTCACTCCTTCAAATAAACAATTTCGAAAATTTTTGTATACCTTTTATCAGAACGAATATTTCGAGAGTCCGAAAAAAATAGTTCCGGATAATCGAGGTTACTGATATTCAATATCCTTCTTCCCATTGTTACTTCCTAAGTACACACCGAATTTCAAGTCTCTATCTCAATTTGTTCGGGAGATAGAGCGTTTACAGACACACACACACACATACAGACGGACGGCAAAAATTTTTTTCAAAAAATGTTTTTCGGAATCTCCAGTGTCTGAAACGTGTAAATCCGTCAGTTTTTTTTTTTCGATTTTTAAAACGATTATAAGACTTACCCTATGCTACGTATGATGGGTAAGTAAAAAGCGTGCAAAAAGACGTCCGTCTGACATTAGCCTTAGGGCTATTTCATTTTTGAATATTCAGTTGGGAAATCTGCTTTTGACATTCTTCTTTTCTGTTCTACACAACTTTTTTTTGTGTGTGTGTGTGTGTGTGTGTTCTGATATGGCACAAAAATCGCTATTACGGCGCCCCCTACCAGCGAATTTTTGTCCAAATTAAGGAAGGACCTGCTTGCCATAGCCAAGAACTTAAAATAAAAATTTGGTTCAATTCTATGCATAACTTCATACACTTTTGGATGGTACAATATTCAAAATCGCACAATAATCGCTATTACAGCGCCCCCTACCGACGAATTTTTTCAAAATTCATACACTTTTTGATGGTACAATGGCGACAGACAGACGGACACATGGACAGACAGACATTTTCTATAAACATGTTTTTTGGGATCTCTGACCCCTAAAACGTGTAAATCCGTCGAAAACCGGAAGTCGAAAAAAATTTCGATTACAATACTTTCTTCTATTGAAGATAGAAGAAAGTAAAAATTGGCTAAAGTCGCGGTCTGAGAGACCGGTAACATCAGTTAAAGGTTAATCCAATGTAAATAACTGTTTCTAAAAATCAATGAACATTGTGGCTATCACTTAGTCTTAACATGATTTGCCGAAAAATGGGTAGTAATTTTCTTTCCCGTCCCATCCTTACCATCCTTTTTTTCCCCCCTTAACGTCCCTTTTTTCCCGTACCGTCGTTTTACTTTCTTCTATCTTTAATAGAAGAAAGTATTGTAATCGAAATTTTCTTCGACTTCGGTTTTCGCCGGATTTTCACGTTTTAGGGGTCAGAGATCCCAAAAAACATGTTTATAGAAAATGTCTGCCTGTCCATGTGTCCATCTGTCTGTCGCCATTGTACCATCAAAAAGTGTATGAAGTTATGCATAGAATTGAACCAAATTTTTATTTTAAGTTTTTGGCTATGGCAAGCAGATCCTCCCTGAATTTGGAAAACATTCGCCGGTAGGGGGCGCTGTAATAGCGATTTTGAATATTGTACCATCCAAAAGTGTATGAAGTTATGCATAGAATTGAAACAAATTTTTATTTTAAGTTCTTGGCTATGGCAAGCAGGTTCTTCCTTAATTTGGAAAAAAATCGCCGGTAGGAGGCGCTGTAATAGCGATTTTTGTGCCATTTTGAATATTGTACCATCGAAAAGTGTATGAAGTTATGCATAGAATTGAGCCAAATTTTTACTTTCTTCTATCTTCAATAGAAGAAAGTATTGTAATCGAAATTTTTTTCGACTTCCGGTTTTCGACGGATTTGCATGTTTTAGGGGTCAGAGATTCCAAAAAACATGTTTATAGAAAATGTCTGTCTGTCTGTGTGTCCGTCTGTCAGTCTGTCCGTCTGTCTGTCGCCATTGTACCATCAAAACGTGTATGAAGTTATGTATAGAATTAAACCAAAATTTTATTATAAGTTTTTGGCTATGGCAAGCAGGTCCTCGCGGAATTTGGAAAAAATTCGCCGGTAGGGGGCGCTGATATAACAATTTTTGTGCGATTTTGAATATTGTACCATCCAAAAGTGTATGGAGTTATGCATAGAATTGAACCAAATTTTTAGTTTAAGTTTTTGGATATGACAAGCACGTCCTCCCTGAATTTGGAAAAAATTCGCCGGTAGGGGGCGCTGTAAATGCGTTTTTTGTGCGATTTTGAATATTGTACCATCGAAAAGTGTATGAAGTTATGCATAGAATTGAACCAAATTTTTATTTTAAGTTTTTGGCTATGGCAAGCAGGTCCTCCCTGAATTTGGAAAAAATTCGCCGGTAGGGGGCGCTGTAATAGCGATTTTGAATATTGTACCATTCAAAAGTGTATGGAGTTATGCATAGAATTGAACCAAATTTTTATTTTAAGTTTTTGGATATGGCAAGCAGGTCCTCCCTAATTTGGAAAAAAATTCGCTGGTAGGGGGCGCTGTAATAGCGATTTTTGTGCGATTTTGAATATTGCACCATCGAAAAGCGTATGAAGTTATGCATAGAATTGAACCAAAAAAAAATTTTAAGTTCTTGGCTATGGCAAGGAGGTCCTCCCTTAATTTGTAAAAAAATCGCTCGTAGAGGGCGCTGTAATAGCGATTTTTGTACAATTTTTGTGCCGTTTTGAATATTGTACCGCCGAAAAGTGTATGAAGTTATGCATAGAATTGAACCAAATTTTATGTGTTTATTTTTGGTCATGTCACGAAGGTCCTCCCTGAATTTGGAAAAATTCTGCCGGAAGGGGGCACTATAATTGCGATGCCTGTACCATTTTCATTATTGTACCATCGAAAAGTGTATGAAGTTATCCATATAATTGAACCAAATTTTTTGTGCACGTTTCTGGCTATGGCAAACAAGTCCTCCCTGAACTTGAAAAAATTCCGAAAGAAGGGGTCGCTATAATTCCGATCTCTGTGCCATTTTCATTATTGTACCATCGAACAGCGTATAAAATTATGCATACAATTGAACCAAAATGTTTGTGCTTGTTTTTGGCTTTGGCCAACAGGTTCTCCTTGAATTTGGAAATATTGCGCGATAAAGGGGCTCCGTGCTAGCGATTTTTGTATACTTTTCTTGATTTTTCGTAGTTCTATTGTGCATCGACGGCTCATGCAGCGGCGGGAACTCGCTTCCTGCTTTGCCGGCTATTCGCAAACAGCTGATAACGGCAGAATAAGGAAAAATTAATAATTTTAACAGATATCATGATATAGATTATCTCGTTTTCAGTCCGTTTAATTGATTTGAGCAGAAATTTAAGATGAAAATCAAAGTTGGTATAGTATTGAACTAATAATATTGAAGTATTAACATGTGTAACTAGGTTTTGAAATATTAAGATGTATAAGATAGAAGAAAGTTTTGGGATTGGCACATCCAACTAGTTTGTGTTTGTTTTTGGTCATGGCACGAAGGTCCTCCCTGAATTTGGAAAAATTCCGCCGGAAGGGGGAAATAATTGCGATGTCTGTACCATTTTCATTATTGTATCATCGAAAAGTGTATGAATTTATGCATAGAATTGAACCAAAATTTTTGTGTACGTTTCTGGCTATGGCAAACAAGTCCTTCCTGACTTTAAAAAAAAATCTGCCGGAAGGGGGGCGCTGTAATAGCGATGTTTGTGTCATTTTCTTTATTGTACAATCGAAAAGTGTATAAAAGTATGCATACAATTGAACCAAATTTTTTGTGCATGTTTTTGGCCTTGGCCAACAGGTCCTCCTTGAATTTTAAAATATCGCGCGGTAAAGGGGCTCTGTGATAGCGATTTTTGTATACTTTTCTTGAGTTTTCGTAGTTCTCTTGTCCATAGGGGGCTCGTGCAAAGGCGGGAACTCGCTTCCTGCTAAGCCGGCTATTTGCAAACATCTGATAACAACAGAATAAGGAAAAACTATTAATTTTAACAAATATCATGATATAGATTAACTTGTTTTTAGTTCGTTTAATTGACTGAAGCAGACATTTAAGATGAAAATCAAAGTTGGTATAGTATTGAACTAATAATATTGAAGTATTAACATGTGTAACTAGTTTTTGAAATATTAAGATGGATAAGATAGAAGAAAGTTTTGGGATTGGCACATCCAACTAGTTTTTTTTCCTTACCGTCTTTTCTTTAACATTCCTTCAAGACAATGTTATACCAAAATTTTGTACTAAAAATACTACATTGTTATTATTTCTGATTTGAATGTCCTGTGGGTACAATGCAAATTCATTATAAGTAAAAATTTAGAAGAAAATAAAAGAAAGGTAAAATGGTAAGGAAATTAAACGCGCAAGTTTAACTTAAACCTCTGTTAAATACAAAAATCTCCGCTGCTGACCATTTTTTTCTTTATTTTGAATCATTAAGACATTCTTCAAGTTTAAAATGTTATTTTATTAAGTTTAATTTCACCAGATTTTTATTCATGAAAGTTAAAATTTTGTGAGAATGCCTCATATATGCACCCATGGTCCCGAATGGCTTAAAAAGCCTGCCCTAAATTGTGCTCACATTTTTTAAAGCTTGCAAGAAACGTTATGTGTCAGAGAAAATTTAACTACTTAGAAAATTTAAATATGTCGTCTAAAGTTAAACTACTGAATTAAATGATGCGATAGCTAATTTTCTGTTTTTAGCGCCAGAAGACATTTAAAATAAATAAAAATCAAAGTAATATCATAACTCGGTAAGTTTTGGCCATAGAAGAATGGAAGTTTTACTATTTTACTTGTTTGAGCACAGAGAAAGCCTTTCTATGCAACTTACAGGGCCTAGAGATTTGTATACAAATCTAAATTTCATTACTTTTTTTAATTAGTCTTAGCCAACTAGTCGTATGTGCCGATCCCAAAACTTTCTTCTATCTCATAGTCATACACAGGGTCAGGGCCGAAACTGAGGAGGAGGGGGTGGGGGGGGGGCGGAGGGAGCATGTACCCGGGGTGCCAAATGAAGGATTATACCTTTGGAATTGATCATTTTCTTCTGATGGACTGATGGCTTCCATTATTATGAAACAGCCATTATAAATGAAGTGTTAGGTGAAGATGAAACAGCAACCGTAAAAAGTTAGAATTCTGATTTTCTGGTCAGAATGGGAAAAAAAAGGGCCATATTTTTTTTTTTTTTTTTTTTTAATTCTGGGTATTTTTCCCCTCCATTCTGACCAGAAAATCAGAGTTCTAACTTTTTACTGCTGTTCTTTCCTCTTCACCTAACACTTCAGTTATAATGGCTGTTTCATAATAATGAAAGCCATCAGTCCATCAGAAGAAATAACTCGGTTAAAGCGGAAAATTGGTTAAGCGGGACTCGGATAACCGGGACTCTACTGTATATTTCATTTTAAAAATGATCTTTAGACTATTTTTGATGTAAATATACTTTGCGGAAGAGGAGGCGCCAAAATCCATGTTTGCCTCGGGTTCAAAAGAGGCTTGTTTCGGCACTGCACAGGGTCATTGCTAAGTCTTTTTATTCGAGGGGGGGGGGGGGGGAGGACCTTAAGTCAAATTTCAGTATTTGCCAACTAGTTTTATACTTTTACCAAGTTACCACAATTAGAAGATATAATAAGCTCTTATTTGTAAAAAGCTTAATAATATTCCCAATTTGATTTGTAACTTTTGAAAAGTCTATCAGAAATAGAAAGTGTATTATAGTTTTTATTTAAGTTTTAATAAAATTTGCCAACTAAGTTTGTATTGTAACAGCATTAGCTAACGTTTTGTTAATGACAATCTATGCCCATCATGAAGATTCTAAAGGTAAGATGAAGTGTGCGCATTAAAAAAGGAGATATAAGCATCGCATTTTTCTAAGAAATCATTGAATTTCGGCACCCCACCCTTTTAGATGTCTGAAACCAAGATTCCCAACCCAAAGAGCACAAAAGCTACACCTGTTGGGCAGTATACACCCAAGCCTAATAAGGATCTATTTATGTGAAAGTGTAACAAAATATGAAGTTTGATCAAATTCCGTGCATTAGTTTTTGAGACATGACTATCGATAAAATCGTGTAATCCTTAAAAAATCAGCATAGCAGCACCACCTGTTGGGCGATTTACACCAAAACCTAATCAGCAATAGCTTATACCAATTTTTAATTGAAGCTGACGTTTGATGAAAATCCATGCATTAGTTCTTGGGATAGAGCTATTGCGGAAATAGTGAAAAATGTAACATAGCAGCGGCACCTATAGGGCGATTTACACCAAAACCTAATCAGCAACAACTTATGTCAACGTGTTACTAAATCTGAAGTTCGATGAAAATCCGTGCATTAGTTCATGAGATAGATAAGATCTATTGCGGAAATCGTGAAAAATTCAGCATACCAGCACCACGTATAGGGCGATTTGCACCAAAAACTAATCAGCAACAAATAAAATCCGTGCATTAGTTCTTGAGATAGAGCTATTGCGGAAATCCTGACCCCCCCCCCCCCCTAATCTTCGAATTTGAAATTTCATTACCTCGTTACTTTCAGTGCTTTAAAATGTGTTTACGTGTTTTGAAGACGAGTAAACTTCTCACAGGTGAGACTTAAAAAAAAAAAAAAAAATTAAAATCGATAAAACTTTGATTCATATATTTATTCTTGGCTTTAAATCATCAACGGGAAATGGATGAACGATAAAGTGAAAGCATAGAAGATATTTGGATTTATTTCGTCGAAATTACAAGTGCTGAGTAAATAAAGATATTGGTATGCTTTGGGGGGTAATAACGATGAATGTTTTGGCTACTGATTGTTTAATGAGATAGGGTGGAGAAATAAGAGTGGTAGATAGTATTTTTCTTTTTAAAGATATGTTATTATTTTCCAGTTGCCATCTGATGTTAAAATCAAATTGTAAACACGAGAAATCTTATCTAAATTCTTACGCTCCGTGCGTATTTTTTTTTTTTTTTTTTTAATCTACAATTATCTCTCTCTGTCTATTCCAAAAAAAAAAAAAAGTAACTAATGGTGTCAGCGCCGCTTCGGTAAATGAATTTTTTGTGACCGGGTGTCTTTCTTCGCTAATATTAAGAAAACTACTGCATACAAAAATATGTAAATTGCAGTGGCATAGCTACATATTCAGCACCCTGCAGCAAGGAAAGTTTGTGCGCCCTTTTGTCACACGAAAACGTTCTGCGCAATTTTTTTTTTCAAGTACAAAATTTATATAATAACCTTAATTCAATTTAAAACTTTACTTTTATTTGAAAGCCAAAGTATTTTAACAACGTATTAAATACAAATAATTAATGAAATGAATTATAATTCTTTAAGTACGGACCTACCAATATTTTCTGAGAATTGGGCAGGAATTTAATTTTAAATGCGCCAATGAGCCAATGCAATCTGCTGTGCTTAATATCTATTTTTTCTTTTCAAGGGTTTCGAAGCATTGTAGAATACTAATAAAAGAAAACACTATTGTCAAGATTTTTTTTCGCATATGGATGAAACAGGTTTTCTGTTTTTAGTGCCAAAAAATACTAAAATTCCATAAAATTCAAAGTTTCATAACTCTGTAAATTTTGGTCGTACATTTTTTTTATTTTATTTTACCTATTAAAGTATGGAGAAGGTTTTCCTAAATGTAACGCGAATAAAAATGTAAACCTCGTAATTTAAAAAAATAAAAATTTTGACATAAATTACTTTTAAGAGGATGAAGAAGAACTTTGAAGCTTTTCTACAATTATAAATATATTTCTACAGTTAATGGTTTAGAAAATGAGCCAGACACCGGGGTCCTCACTGACTTTTCACTAATCTGAGCAATTTGGCAAATCGTTAAAGAAAAACTATCGAAATTCAAATAATGGTAGTAATACATTCGTCGTGAAATACTAAGAATATCAGAACACAAATATCGAGTTACATAGGAAAGGTTTAATCGTGGAATAACATCATTGAGAGTATCGATGAATGAAAAAAAAAAAGATCTCCTGCAATTTGGCGATTTCAGTCATTTTCTCGCCAAATGAAACGTTTTGGTGCAGTGGCGATCGGCAGCGAGAACCCTGATTGACACCCTTACATATTACTTAAGATTGCAGTTTTTTCACTTTTCATCAAAATTTAAGGATAATGGAAAAAATATGTTCACTAAGTTAATGTTGCAACCAATGCCCAATGCTGCAATTATTTATGTTAATTAAATACAATTGAACACAAAATTGCACTTCCGCACATACGTTACAGTCGAAAATATGAAAATTAGATGATTAACAATGTGGTGCGTAATGGACGCATGCTGCAATTCTGGTCTGTAGTGTTGTTTAAAATGAATGTGGTGTCTGAGAGTCAGTATTCATTAGTTATGGCTCAAAGGCATCATTTAAGTAAAGTTCAAAAGTGGTGAATAATTGGTAGAATCGAGAGAGATGAAACACAAATGGAGGTCTCCCAAGATTTGAATATCCCTCACATTGCCATATCAAGAGATTGGAGCCGCTTTTTAAGTACTCGATCCATTGATAGCCAGCCTGGTCAAGGGCGACCAAGAGCACCAACTGCATCCGAAACCCGTTTTCTGACATTGTCGGCTCGAAGAAACTGCGAAGTGACTACAAGAGATTTGGTTTCAGACTTTCAGGCTGCCACAGGAACTCGACTTAGCAGTTCTATTGACTGTATGAGATAAAACCAAAAGTTTGTGTCCCATGCACTCCAATTTCCAAAGGCGTCGTTGTGATCAGCGGAGCCAAAAAGACTGGGTCAGAGTACTATTTACTAATGAGTCCAGATGTAGTCTGAACACGGATTCTAGACGTGTTTTACTCTGGAGAGAAGAAGTAACACGCAACTTGCCTTCCCTTATCGTGAAATATCCCGTTTTCGCGACAGCCAGAAAGGGGAATCATGGCAAATGGCCGCACCGAGCTGCATATCTTTCAAGGACGTTCTGTAACAGCTCAAAGATATGTGGAGGAGGTATTGGAACCCCAAGATAGACTGTTTAGGGGTGCTGTTGGCCCAGAGATTTTTTTTAATGGATCCCAATGCTCGGCCACAACGTGCATATGTGGTGTCAGATTGTCAGAATACTCGCAAACAGAAGATATCATTCGAATGGATTGGGCACCTTACTTACTTAACTTGAACACGACTGAGCATGTGTGGGATGACTTAGGATGCTGACTTACAGCGCACCAAATCCCTCCACGGACCCTCCAGGAGCTCAAAAGTGCACTTTTAGAAGCGTGGAGTGCAATTCCACAAGACTTGATCAATACTTTGGTAAAATCTATGAAATCAAGATGTGAGGTATGCATATTTGTCCGAGGTTATTACAAACCCTATTAAAGATAACATTTTTCCACAAGAGAAACATTGTAGTTTATGTTAACTAATGCTTTTGCATAAATTTGCATTAATAATTTTTCATTAACTGTCATTATCCTTTAATTTTGATGACCAGTGTACTTTCCACGCACATACAATGTAAACTAATCAGAAGTGGCAATCCCAAAACTTTCTTCGATCTCATACAGGTTAATACTTCCTGAAAAATGCAGCATAGCAGCGCTACTGGCTAGGCGATTTACACCAAAATCTAATGAGGAACAACTTATATCAACTTCTAATTGAACCTGAAGTTTGATGAAAATCCGTACATTAGTTTTTGAGATAGAGCTATTGCGGAAATCGTGAAAAATTCTGTGTAGCAGTGGCACCTGTTGGACAATTTACACCAAAAACGTATCAGGATCAATTTATATCAGAGACTAGCTGAATCTAAAGTTCGATGAAAATTCATCCATTAGTTCTTGAGATACAGCTATTGGGGAAATCGGGAAAAATGCAGCATAATAGCGCCGCCTGTTGGTCGATTTACACCAAAACTAAACAGCATTAATTTATATCAGGGACTAACTGAATCTGAAGTTTGATGAAAATTTGTGCTTTAGTTCTTGAGATAGAGCTATTGCGATAATCATGAATAATGAAGCATAGCAGCGCCACGTATTGGGCGATTTACACCAAAAAGTTATCAGCACCAAATTATATCAAGGACTTACTGAATCTGAAGTTTTTTGAAAATCCGTGCTTTAGTTCTTGAGATATAACTATTGTGGAAATCGTAAATAATGAAGAATAGCAGCGCCACCTGCTGGGCGATTTACACCAAAAAGTAATCATCTCCAATTTATATCAGGGACTAAATGAATCTAAAGTTTTATTAAATTCCGTTCACTAGTTCTTGAGATAGAGCACCCACAATATTTGTGTCACATACAGACTCACAGATAATCATTTTGTAAAAACATATTTTTCGTCATCTCTGACTCCTAAAACGTGTAAATCCTTCGAAAAATTTCACGAATCCAATACTTTCTTCTTCTAAAGATAGAAGAAGTAAAAAGGTAATAGGAAAGCATTGTAATCACAATAAAAATCTAGTCCGATGTGGCAATCCCAAAACTTTTTTCTGTCTCATACATGGTAATATTTCCGGAAAAATGCAGCGCCGGTTAGGTGATTTACACCAAAATCTACTTAGCAAAACTTATGTGAACTTCTAACTGAATCTAAAGTTTGATGAAAATCCATGCATTAGTTCTTTAGATAGAGCTATTGCAATAATCATAAATAATGTAACTATTAGGGAAATCGGAAAAAATTCTGTCTAGCAGTGCCACATGTTGCGCGATTTAGACAAAAACTAATTACGACAAATTTATATCAAGGATTAACTGAATCTGAAGTTTGACGAAAATTCATGCATTAGTTCTTGAGATACAGTTATTGCGGAAATCGTGAAAAATGTAGCGTAGCAGCGCCACCTGTCGGCATTTACACCACAAATTAAACCGAACTAATTTATATCAGGGACTAAAGTAGTTTGTTGAAAATTCGTGCATTAGTTCTTTAGATAGAGCTATTGCAATAATCATAAATAATGTAGCATAGCAGCGTCACCTGTCGGATGATTTACACCAAAAAGCAATGAGCACCAAATTATATCAAGGACTAACTGAATCTGAATTTTTTTGAAAATCCGTGCCTTAGTTCTTGAGATATAACTATTGAGTAAATCGAGAATAATGAGGCGATTTACACCAAAAAGTAATCAGCTCCTACTTATATCAGGGACTAACTGAATCTAAACTTTTATTAAATTCCGTTCAGTAGTTCTTGAGATAGAGCGTCCACAAAATTTGTGTCACATACAGACTCTCAGAGCGGGGGGGGGGGGGGAGGGGGGCAGGAACAGAGCATGATTACGGACCAAGCAAACGCACAATCCTAAAATTTTGTGATTAAATAAGGTTTAATACGTAAAAATACATTTCGATGGTGGTGAAAGTGATGTAAGTGTGCATAGGTGATAATCAGGTTCTAAGAAATACTTACTTAATTTTTTCTCCCTTTACGATCAAAAAGGCTCATCAATTCTGCATTTGAGATTTTCCATATTTTCAAAATCTCAAAAACAAAACGCACAAAATTTAATTTGCCGCTTCCTCCTCACCCCCCCCCCCCCCCCTTCTAAGTTTTGTCGTCGTGGACTGATGAGGAATGTACCTGGCTCTTATTATTGTTTTATAATCATCTGTACTGATGCATGTTTAATTTCCACACACACACAAAAAAAAGCCTTGAAAATTTTTGTTTTTTTTTTTTTTGGGGGGGGGGGGGGGGTTGTTTGTAAAATGGTCAATAATTTCAATAATTTTCTTCAGCTTGTCAAACTTTTTTTTTTTTTTTTTTAATTCCAAATCGTAAAATAACTAAGTAGCCAAGTCATTGCTGTTACATCGTAAATATAGGTTTCACAAAGGTGACTTCTTTGGTTACCATTATTTCCGTACAGTAATCATCATGATAAATTTCTAAAACATTTTCAAAAGAAATGCACCAGAAATATTATTTTTTGAAAACAGTGGTACCCAATAAAGTGAACGATAAGAACCCTGTAAACAAGTTTTGATTATAGATTTGAAGATCTTCAACTGTCGTCCAAGGAACAGTTACAGAAAAAAAAAAAATCCCTGCCGACTCGGTCTACAGGCGCAGCTAGATTTCGAAATTAAGTATTAATTTCACCAACAAAAACTAAATGAAGATTAGAGATAAACTCAGTTTAACAATTTTATCTGGCTGCTTTTGAGAAGATTTTAATTTCATTTTTCGGTAAGAGCTGTTGTTTTTTTCAGAATCATGTTAATACGATAATTTTTTCTTTAACCGCTACGTATTCTTAATTTGCATTTGGTGTAAGATTCGGTCCTATCAAAAACTTGTCAATATAAAAGTTGTAGATAACATTAAGAAAATTTATAATACTAGGGGGCTCGGCCCCCTACGAGCTACGCTCGCCAACCCCCGTCCAGACACCGCAGGCTCTAAATGCACGCTAATTTGATCGGCTTTAAAAAGTTTTCGAAAGATTGAATTATAATTTAAAAAACAGTGGCGATCTCCCTATAAACGAATTTCTATTCATTTCTCTTTGATTGGGGAATTTTAACGCCAAATCCGCTGCGGTACTACTTGATTATCCCGTGGACCAATTTCGCCAAATTATATAAATCGCCAAACCACTCGCCAAATTATACAAATTGACAAAATTTTTATTTTAAATAACGAAAGAACAAATAAATTCGTACAACATTAATAAAAATACAAATAAAACATCGAAATAAAAATAACTTGATGCCGTAGACACGTGTAACAACATTTCAAAATAAGCTAATATAAAAGGAATTAAGTAAACAGAGTCTTTGTATCCTGGTATTTTTTAACAAAGCGAAAAGAAAGTTCTTTTAAATGAGACATTTTAAATTAATCGTTTTTAATCTGACGTAATTTTTACCAAGCTATTCTTTCTCTGTTAAATATTCATGTGAAAATACCAGTTGAAAAGTATCCTCTCAAAATATCAAATAAATGTCTAGCGCAATTTTTAAATTTAAACGTTTTTGCAATATTATTTTGCGTTCATTATATGTAATAACTGTAATGTGACGTAAATATGACGTAATTTCTCCTATTTAATACTTCTAACGCATGTTAATAAATTTATTATTTTACAAATTCCTTTCTCTCTTAAAATTCACGTGTAATTATAGTTTTTATGACGTAATTTTTAATAAGTTCCTGCTTTTTGCACATAATTATTTAATTCTAATTCCAAATGTTTTTTTTTCTGTTTATAATAGTCACGTGTAAATAAATTTTTAATTTATTTACACGTATAAATATTTTTTTTTGAAGCAAACATTATTGCTTCCTCTGTTTATACAGTTGGCAACAGTTTAAATTTATATCACTTTCTAAAATCTGTAAAAAATATCTCTAGAAATGCTGAAAATTTGAATTTAAAATAGAACTAAAACCTCAAAAAATGAGTCAAAATAAAAAAATTAATGCAATCTGCACTCCGGCAAATTCCAACGCATAAAATTATCTAAAAATGATTACACTGCCATGTGTAGTTTTTGCTGCTATAAAACTTTTTTAGTGGAACGATTTTGTCCAACTTTAGCATTAAATATCTCTTAAAATAATTTCTTCGATTTGAAAACTGTCTGCTTCAGCGTGTTTATCAAACATTTCTGTATAAAACCACCGATTTTTATATTTTTGTATGCATTATTTTTCTTAATATTAACGAAGAAAGACCTCTAGTCACAGAAAATTCAAAACCGGCGGCGGCGGCGGCGGCGGCGGCGGTGACAGCGGCAGTTACTTTTTTTTAGAATAGAGAGAAATTTAGTTGGATTTGATATCTTGCCAATTGAGGAAGTTGTGTGAATTATTTTCTCCCTAAAACCCTACTTTTATTTTCCCCATTTCCACCACCCTTGGGCGGATTTTACCCATTTACAATCTCCGTCGAGATATTAGCCATCTGAATATTTTTGGTGAGTTTGAAGACAATCCGTGCATAATTGCGACTTTTGTCATGCGGATAAAATTTAGCACATGCATATATAAAAACTTTTTAGGCGGGGTTGGTTTTGGGTTTCTGGGGTCATATAATGAAAAGTTATGAAGGAATTTTTCAAAAGTCGCACCATGGGTACACCGACTGTAATAGGTATTATTTCTTACGAAATCTACCTAAAAAGCAGGCATGCTAAAACGGTGCTGGAGAAGTTACTTGAGGATTCAATATGGTATGAATCTAAACTGAAACTTCACGAATAGAAGTAATTTCTTGTAACATTGTATAAAACATGTTTTCAATCGAAATAGTTGAGGTAAAACATCATAGGAATATGCTGATTGCAACAAGATTCATCTATAACATCTAATTAATAATGAAAAAAATATGGAAATCTTTCTACAAATCTTTATTCTGCTCTTTCTAATTTTGCGCCCTTAGGATGCATGCGCCTGGAGCAGTCTGCTCCAACTGCTCCACGGTAGCTACGCCCCTGCGTGCAAGCAGTTTGAAGAAACCACTCTGGTAAAACTCGGTGTTCAGCGATGAAAGGAATTGTCGCACAGCCTGCTCCACCTCAGCATTGTTTTGGAAGTGACGTCCCGAGAGTGCGGCTTTCAATGCAGTGAACATGTGAAAGTCCGATGGGTCAAGATCGGGGCGTAGCCCGGGTGATCCAATTTCTCTCATCCGAATCGACGAATCTGATCTTGTGTGAGCCTTGCTGTGTGCCCATCGGACTTTCACCTGTTCCTTGAATTGAAAGCTGCACTCTCGATATGTCACTTCCAAAACTTCGCTGAGGTGGAGCAGGTTGAGGCGATGAGCGACAATACCTTGCATCGCGGGGCACCGAGTTTTACCCAGGGCTGCGGAGTAGGTGGAAAAATGGACGACTCCGACTCCGAGAATTTTAACAGATCCGACTCAGACTCTTTCGCTCAAAAATGGGCCGACTCCGACAATGCAAACCTGCTTGTAAAATGGACGACTCCGACTCTTTCGCTCAAAAATGGGCCCGACTCCGACTTTTACCAGAGTGGTTTCTTCAAACTGATTGTACGGTACGACAAATGTCTCAATGTCGGTAAAGACAACGTCAAACTAGTATGTTGTGGCCATCACAAAACTTTCTTCTATCTCATACTTGTCAATACTTCAAAATTTATTATCACAGTGCATCTATGCTCATCATGAGGATTCTAAAAAGATGAAATTCCGTGCATTAGTTCTTGAGATATTACTGTCCATGAAATCGTGTAAATCCATCAAAATGCAGCATAGCAGCGCCACCTATTGGGTGATTTACACCAGACCCTAATTATCATCCACATGTGTCACTGTCTAACTGAATATGAAGTTCGGGGAAAATCCGTGCATTAGTTCCTAAGATAGAGCTATTGCGCAAATCATGACAAATGCAGCATAACAGCGCCACCTGTTGAGCGATTTACACAACCACATAATCAGTATCAACATTTATCAAGGTGTACTTGAATCTGAAGTTTGATGAAAATTCGTGCATTAGTTCTTGAGATAGAGCTATTGAGGAAATAGTGCAAAATGCAGCATAGAAGCGCCACCTATTGGGCGATATTCACCAACACGTAGTCAGCATCATTTCATATCAAAGAGTAACTGAATCTGAAGTTTGATGAAAATATGTCCATTAGTTCTTGAGATACAGCGATTGAAGAAATCGTGAAAAATGCTGTATAGCAGCGCCACCTGTTGAGAGATTTACACCAAAATGTCAATTCATATCAAGGATTAACTGATTCTGAAGTTTTGTGAAAATTGTTGCATTAGTTCTTCAGATACCGCTATAATGGAAATTCTGAAAAGTGCAGCATAGCAGCGCCACCTGTTGAGCGATTTGCACCAAAACACAAACAGCACTAATTCATATCAAAGTATACATGAATCTGAAGTTTGTTGAAAATCCAAGCATTAGTTGTTGAGATAGAGCTATTGCGGAAATTGTAAAAAATGCAGTATAGCAGCGCCACCTGTTGAGCGATTTACACCAAACTGTACAAAACTTCAATTCATGTCAAGGATTAACTGAATCTGAAGTTTGATGAAAATCCGTGCATTAATTCTTGAGATAGGGCCACTGCGGGAATTGTAAAAAATGCAGCATAACAGCGCCACCTGTTGAGCGATTTGCACCAACATGTAATCAGCATCAAGTCTTATCAAGGACTAACTGAATCTGAAGTTTCATGAAAATCCGTGCTTTAGTTCTTGAGATAGAGCCATTGCGGAAATCATAAAAATGCAGCATAGCAGCGCCACCTGTTGAGCGATTTGCACCAACACGTAATCAGCATCAAGTCATATCAAGGACTAACAGAATCTGAAGTTTAATGAAAATCCGTGCATTAGTTCTTGAGATAGAGCCATTTCGGAAATCATACAAAATGCAGCATAGCAGCGCCACCTGTTGAGCGATTTGCACCAAAAACTAATCAGCATCAATTTGTATTAGGGACTAACTGAATATCAATTTTTATTAAATTCCGTGCATTAGTTCTTGAGATAGAGCGCCCACAAAATTTGTGTCACATACACACAGACAGACAGACAGAGTCACAGACAGACATTTTGTAAAAACATGTTTTTCGGGTTCTCTGACCTCTAAAACGTGTAAATCCGTCGAAAACCGGAATTCGAAATTTTTCATGAATCCAATACTTTCTTCTTGTAAAGATAGAAGAAAGTAAAAATAGTGCAAGGTGTTGGTGTATAATAGTTCATGATGCAAGGGTGTATTTCTTCTTGGCAATAATGTTTCCGTGTGAAAAAAATGACGAAACAGTTTCGAAACGTCCGTCGTATATATATATATATATATATATATATATTTTTTTTTTTTTTTAATCTACCTCACCAGTTAACAAAATTAACACAATTGAGCAAATTGTTACCATAATCGATTACCACAACTGGGCAATTGATTGCCCGGAGCAAAGTGAAAAGAAAAATAAAGCAGATGAATATGAATCATAAGATTATAGATTAAACATAGTACCGCACTTTATAGCCGACTCATATAGCCACAATGAAATCTGTCAACGTATAGACAGATTCTCATTTTATGTTGAACATAAAATTAATATAAAGTTAAATGTCGAATGGGTTAAAAGATACGCTGCATCAGAATATGCTCAGAATTGTGTTTTAATCTTTTGTTTTTTTAAATCGTTAGAAGTAAAGAAAATTTGATTAAATTTCAAAATCTAGAAAAGGACAATATTCCTTTCCTGCCCCTCCTTGAGGGTGCCCATGACATTTTGCGAACATTGCAAGTTCATTAGAGGAAAAGGGAAAATAACAATGCCGCAGTTTAGTGAAAAGTAATGAAATGGAAGTTATGCTTCAAGAGTTCAGGCTAAGCGATTTCTCCGAATAGCATATTGATTATGAAACAAGTGATGTGCGAAAACAAGTGATGTGCGATTTTGCTCTTTCTGGAACTTAAATCTTTCCAAGGTTAACCGGAATGGGGATTACTGAAGCTTGAAAAATAGTTCAAACATAAAGATAGCTCTATATGACATTTGCTTATAAATCAAAGTAGTATAGGAAGCATTTCTAGCCGGAAAAAAAATTACGACGTATTTCGCAAGGTAGTAGTTGGAAGGCATCAGCCCGATACTTGGCCATTAAATACCGTATCAATGCCGCATGCGTACCCGTAAAATCCGTGGTGCACTGTAAAAAAAATCACTGTAATTTTACAGCAAAAAATGCTGGCAATATGGGTGCCAGCAAATTTTGCGGTAAATTTACAGCAATTTTGTTTATCACGGATAAACAGCAAATGTGTAAATTTACAGCATTTTTTCAGTTAATTTTACAGTAATTTTGTTTTTGAGATTTTACAACAAGTCTGTATTATATCAGCATTTTTTGCTGTTAATTTTACAGCACTCTTAACAAAATAACTGTAAATTTTTAGCTTTTTCTTTTCTTTTTGTAGATATGAATTTGTATTTTTATACCCCCCCCCCCCCCGTAATGTTTATTCACATTGATTTTCTCTATTTTTATATTATGACCATCTTTTAAAGACAAATGGTACTAAGTATTATCTTTATGTCTACTTATATCATTGTTTTAATAGCATTCTTATATAATAAATTTTGTTATACATATGTAAGATACAAACTTCGCACGATAAAGTAAAAGAAGAAATAAAATAAAAAAAGACACCGAAAAAGCTATAAATAGAAAATTTTAAACTATTGTAACTCATTGTATAGAATATCCCATATGTCCATTTAAAATATACTGTGTATTGTAACATACATTGAAGACATTAAAAATATCTAATTTCAGCTTCTAGTTGCGGATTATACTTATTATTGTTAGATAATGGACAAAAGCAAAATGCGATCTGCTGCGATAATAGTGAGCAAACTCTTGGAATTTTTTATGGATTAATAAAATAGTGTTACATGTTACACATAAATGGTTTGAACATTACATATAAAAAAAATGAAAATAAATGCGCGTAAAAATCTAGGATCTATAAAATCTGAATATCTCTCACGGAAAATAAGATCATTGGTAGTAAAGTTGTCTTTGATAATTTGAAAAACTTTACATTAATAATACATCAAATAATGTAAATATATAAATAAGTACAGAAAGTGAACTTAAAGCTTTTGGAGAACAATGATAATTATATGATTTATATTATTAGTAATTATATTTACACTCCGATAAACTGGAATTCTGGAAAATATATAATAAGCAATACAAAACATGTTTAATAATATAATGGGGATTTTTTGTTATCTGGGACCGAGACACAAAAGTATAAATAATAACAAAGTCCTTTAAGAAAAAAATAATTTAAAAAAATCGGAATTTGAACAATTCTCTTTTGTTATAATTTAAGAGAAAATATTTAATATTTATACAAATGATTCAAAAGCTATTGTTGTTACTCAGCGTTTATATACATGTGGTCAAATACGAAATTTGTATCTTACATTATAAAATAGAACTGGCTATCTAATAGTTATTAAATCAATGATACAAATAAACATAAAAATAAAACTTACTATGGATTTTTAAAATATATAGTACCCAGTTTCATGCTTGTGTATCCAAAAGCGCCACTTTGAATTGCAGTAATAAGCACTTATTCAGAAAGACGCTAACAATCGAACGAGGCTAACTCTAGCAATAACCTGCTTTGGTTGACGCAGCCTGTGAATATCTCGTTTGAAATGTTGTTTGGGCGGTTTTGGCGGCGTTAAAATAACAGCAGTTTACTGTAAATCAATACTGAAATTACAAAAACGCTGTATTCTCATGCTAGTGAAGCGATTCACAGCGAAATTGGCTGTGATTTTTCCCGTTTTTTTTTTTTACAGTGTGGTCCGAAAGGCCTCTGGGAGGACAGGGCGTTATCGTGCCAGAGGATTCTTACCCTTTTGCTGTTAACTATAAAAAATATGAGGAATCTCTGGGCTATGAGTTTATTAATGGTCTCTACTTTAGAAAGTCTCCACAGTTGGAGGCAGAAAAAATATATGATGAAAAGAGTGGGATAGGTGCAATAGTAAAATTCATCGAAATTATTGGAGACATCTTCCATATGTATCTTTTATTCTGCAAACTGCAATTAAATTATTTTTATAACAAGATCACTAATATTAATGCTGTTAGTACCAAATTCACTAATACTAACGTTATTAACAAGAAAATTTTAATTTTCTTCCATAGCTTCAAATACAGTTAAGCCAGACCTAAATAACGATAGATAGACCTAAATAACCATGTAACGATAAATGTATCTCTGTTATTCACAATTTAACTTCCGGGTGACGTTGTTCAGAATTCAATATTCATATACATTGCCAACAAAGAGGGTTTCTATATTGAATACATAATTTTTATAAATTTCGTTTAGACTTTTTTTTTTTTTTACAATAAATTTACCATTTTTCATGTCATCGTCCCAGGTGGCGATAAATGGGATTTTTTCCCTTTTCCCCAATCATAATCAGAATAGCAAAGCACATATGGAAAATTTCACATGCATTGGTTGCTTCTAAAACCATCGCCGAAAATCTCCGAGAACCATCATTTGAATTATAATTATCTTTTCTTGTGCTCAGGGGCGCCATTTGAGGGGGGGCTGGGGGGGAAATAACCCCCCTACCCCAAGGAATTTGATTTTTCAAAAAAATTATCAACCATCAATTATCAGACTCAAACAAAAATTAAAAAATTGCTCAAACGCTAAAATAATTTATCAGATTTGATTGCAATAAAAACATATGCATTAAATAAATGCTTTATGCATAGAAATTAATAATTATAAAAAAATTTCCTATTCGAACTTTCTTAAGGTGAGACATATATCGTACTTTGGCTAATTTAAAAAATACATAAGAGACATTTTCTTTTATCAATTGCTTCTCAGCTCTGTACATTTTGATTATAGAAAAACTAGTACCCTCGTGGCTAGAAATTCAAGGGTAGAGTTTTTCAGATAGTTTTGTGTGTGTGTATGGGGGGGGGGGGGGAGTTTGAAGAAGCGAGTATAATTCAAGTTCTTAATTATCTGACTTTTTTACTTTTTTGGATTATTAGTGTTCATTATATTTACTGCAATCATTGCAATGTTATCAAATTATTTGATTATCTGCTTTATTAAATCATATTATATGATATAAAAAACTGGTGGAACCAGGGAGAAAAGTAAAGCTCGATCTAAAAAAGTTACAGTAAAAAATTGTCAAATAGTTTCAGTTTAAAAAAGTAAGTACTGCGTAGAAAAGTAATGGAATCAGATTATCTGTAAAGCTCATGAAATTACCCAAATTTTTGTTGATAGCTGAAAATGTGGACTGAGCTTTACTGGTGCCTTAAAATCAATCAGAGAAGTAAAGGCATTTTTAACTCATTCTGAATTCCAATCATTCATAACCAGTTTAAAAATTTGGGTTCATAAGAATAGGTTAGAGATTGATTTGGAAATGAGCGAGAACATGAGAGGTATCGAGAATATGAGAGACCGTTCAGTACGAAGTATGGACCAAATTCAATTCCAGGGGTCACTGATAAGCCTGGAAGATCAAAGTCAAAAGTAAGCCCAAAAACCCTAAGCATGTACGATTCCACCATATGCTAACTACTTGTTTGACTTAAGTCCATTGACATACGGCTCCTTTTTCACAGTAATTACATGAAATAAAAATTATTACGCTACATGTGTTATGTCAGAAATGTTAATAACAACAATTCCTCAACAACTTGACCATATTAATGTTATACTTAAAATATTACTTCATGGTTTACATTCTTTTAGCTTTGTGGAGTTTAGCTTGACTTGATGCAGTCATGTCCACAATTCTGGGCCGGACAGAATTTTTTTTGCACATAACTACACATTCTGTTTACTATACGCAGAACTCATTTTGAGTGGATAATATGATTTTGAATATAAGGCACCAGTAAAGCTCAGTCCACATTTTCAGCTATCAACAAAAATTTGGAGAATTTCATGAGCTTTACAGATAATCTGACTCCATTACTTTTCTACGCACTACTTACTTTTTAAAACTGAAACTATTTGACAATTTTTTACTGTAACTTTTTTAGATCGAGCTTTATTTTTCTCCCTGGTTCCACCAGTTTTTTATATCATTTCACATCTTTTTCAGATCCTTTCAGGAACTTAATCAACCAACTTCAACTAACCAAACAACAGCTCCAACTAACCAACCAATGATCCCAATTAACCGGCTTAACCAATTGTTCCAATCAAAAACTAACAGAAACATTCGTTCACCAGTGTATTTCAAGAGCTCTGATGACCCCATACTTATTGCAGGGGGTGGGGGGGGGGGTGGGGTGGAGAGGGGAGGATTTTTAGAAAATCTTACCAGCCCGCAAGATGCAACATACAGTTGAAAATAGTTATGACAGAATCGAAGGCGACTGCATAAATAATTACTATTACTACAATGCATTTTCATAATTCTTTTTTCTATAAAATTAAGAAATATATACAACAGAGGAAAGCTTAATATAAAATAGAACTTAGTACCATGTTTACATTGGAATAATTTGGAAAGTTACAATATCTAGGTAAAAAAAAAAAAGTTTTTGTTATATCTCTATAGCCTACAATTATTCAAAAACTACCTAAAAATTCACTCGCCCTGTCAGAAAATCCATTCGCCACTGGCAAGTAAAATGATGTATTTCCCAACCCCTGCTTATTGCTAAACCCCATATTGGGATACTGACCTATACTTTACTCAGGACTGACCGCCAAACTAGTCCTTAGACTAAGTTTTATACATAGTGTGATCTCTTGAATTTTTCTGCTATGTACCTACGCTCTTCTGGTTTAAGGGACTATGCAGTATCCTAGGCCAACCGCCAACCCCTCAAACATACAAAAAGCTAGGGTAAGAAACAGTCATAAGAAGTGAATTAAAACTGCAAAAAATCTATAAAAAAGGAAAAATTCTGTTTTTGAGACTTAATGGGAATTTAAAATTTAAAAAAGTCTGATAAAACGACTGAATGTAGAAAAATGATCAAAAGTGATTGAAAATATTATACAATACACCTGTAAATAATATCAGAAATATTACTAATATTGGATATTTTAATAATATTTCGGAGGTCAAACTAAAATATCGCGATAATGACTAACATATTTACATCTAACTGTAACCATTAATCACAAAATCAGGAGAATTGGATAGTAGGTGTCCTTTGTAAAGTATGTATTAATTAAGGAGATAAATTACGTAAACGAGTCTATTGACAATTGGCGTATTTGGTACGGATAAATTATATAATTGAGCCAACAGACAATTGGCGCATGTTATCGAGCGTCGTTTAGGACATAATTAACTGAACCGTAAGCGCACGTACCTATTTTTGCAACGTTAACACACGCGTGGGGTAAATATCACCTCATTTTGTCTCCCATTATATTTTTGGCTAAATGCATTTTAAAAACAAGTCTACTACTCTATATTGTAAAATGCATCAGCACTACTTCTTTTTAGGGAAAAATCAAACGTTTCATATTTATTTTCCGATTTTATAACAGTTTCTGTAAAAATGGCGGGTTTTTTTCCTTAGGAAATATGCAACGATTTGTTTTACCTCTTAAAACATAAATTATTTTATAAAATTTACAGTAATTACATTTAATACACTTTAATCAACATATGCAGGTAGCTTTTATTTCGCTCTTTCAGTAAAATTATTTTAGCGTGTGTTATCCCGTAATGAATGAACATATCGAAATGTAACGTTTGTACACGCGCGGGATTATTTAATCCCAAAAGCCATATTTCTACTTTTCTAGCCAACAAAGTAAAGACATTCCTTCATACAACCTTTCTCAACCTTGGCCTTGAAAGGTACAAGGAAGGTCAGAAGTGTTTCATAACGTAATTTTGAAGTTTTTTCACCTGCATAACCCCTTCTCCCGCAGGTAAACGCAACGTCTCCCGCCAGCCAGACCGTCTGCATACATACTACACCATAAAATGGAAGAGCATATAGAAAAATGAGCTTTGCTAAAATGACGAATTTTTGAATTTTTTTCACCTGCACAACCCCTTTTCCCGCAGGTAAACGCAACGTCTCCCGCCAGCCAGACCGCCCACATACGTACTACACCATAAAACGGAAGAGCATATAGAAAAATGAGCCTTGCTAAAATCAAGTTACGAAAACGTTGCTAGCTCTTAGACCAGAGATGCCGAACCTTTTCACGTCCACGTGCCAAATTTCCCCCAAAATATACTTTACGTGATTATGACGTGCAACAATAAAAAAAATTAATGGATCAAATAATAATGAATCAAAACTACTTAAAATTTTGTTTTTAGCATTAAAAAAATACAGGTAATATTTGATGTTATACTGTAGAAATTTATTGTTAAAATATTATTTCTGTTGTCTCATCTTAAATGCCAAATAATTTATACCCGCTTCGTACTTAGTTATTTTTCGATAGAATGCAAGTTTAATTGCACTCACTTGACAAGATGTTTTTAGTTGATTTTTTTTTTTTTTTTTTTTTTTTTTTACGAAAAGAATGTCTTGCAGAAAAAAATGTCAAAATAGCAAGCACCAGAAACTACAGCTTTTAATGTCTGGAATTGAATTCTAAGTTATTATAATTTTACAATCAGCATTTTTGTTTATTACACTTTTAATTTTTGTTTAGGGATAATCTTCTAATTCTCAAAATTTTCTGAGCCAATATTGAGCTAGATTTGGATAAATTAAGTTATATTTCAATTTCTTCAATCTGTGTGACAATCACAACCAACCGAACTAATCAGATTCAAATTATACAGGCAACATCTATATTAATTAATACATTTTGTGAAATTCTACTATATTTTGATTTAAAACTTAAATTTATGCCGTGCCAAAAATAATCTGCAGCGTGCCACTTATGGGACGCGTGCCATAGGTTCGCCGTCCCTGTCTTAGACTATTATTTTCGGTCCAACAATATTAATTTTTTTAAAACTCGCGAAATTGAATTTCATTTGGCGTTATAATGACGTAATCATAGTAAAGTGTTTCAGCTTTTAAAATTAAAATGCATGTTTTCTTTGGCGCGCGCAATAAGAGTATACGATTTCCTTGACAATACGCAGGAAAATGCAATAAATACAACCAAATGAACTAGCATTTACCGAAAATTTCTTTCGTATATGACTTAAAAATAAATCTTTCACTTTATGGATGATAATAATAAGGATTAATTTCAGAATATCAGGAGTCTCTTTTCAGAATAAAACATCATTATAAGGTTATGTCAGTTAACCAGAAATTGACATCATACATAGCAAACGAATTTTTTTTTTTATTATCTTTTCTTAAATTGTTTTTCTTGAAATTAAAACTCCTGTATTAAAATAGATTTTTAAACATTAAAAACAGTCAAATGAAGATACTACGTCATTTTAGCACGTGTTTAGTTAAAGTTTTTACATATATATAGGAAAAATTTTCATTTTCTGATTAGAATGACGTCGATTTGAAAAATGCAAATATATAGCGAGAAAATCTGATTTTTATTTCAAACAAAATACGCGTGTTATCACATTTTTACTTTCTTCTATCTTTACAAGAAGAAAGTATTGGATTCATGAAAATTTTCGAATTCCGGTTTTCGACGGATTTACACGTTTTAGAGGTCAGAGAACCCGAAAAACATGTTTTTACAAAATGTCTGTCTATGAGTCTGTCTCTGTCTGTCTGTCCGTCTGTCTGTGTATCTGTGTGTGACATAAATTTTGTGGGCGCTCTATCTCAAGAACTAATGCACGGAATTTAATAAAAATTCATATTCAGTTAGTCCTTGATAAGACTTGATGCTGATTACGTGTTGGTGAAAATCGCTCAACAGGTGGCGCTGCTATGCTGCCTTTTTTACAATTTCCGCAGTGTCTCTATCTCAAGAACTAATGCACGGATTTTCTTCAAACTTCAGATTCAGTTAATCCTTGTCATGAATTGAAGTTTTGTACAGTTTGGTATAAATCGCTCAACAGGTGGCGCTGCTATACTGATTTTTTTACAATTTCCGCAATAACTCTATCTCAACAACTAATGCTTGGATTTTCAACAAACTTCAGATTCATGTATACTTTGATATGAATTAGTGCTGTTTGTGTTTTGGTGCAAATCGCTCAACAGGTGGCACTGCTATGCTGCACTTTTCAGAATTTCCATTATAGCGATATATGAAGAACTAATGCAACAATTTTCACTAAACTTCAGAATCAGTTAATCCTTGATATGAATTGACATTTTGTACATTTTGGGGTAAATCGCTCAACAGGTGGCGCTGCTATACAGCATTTTTCACGATTTCTGCAATCGCTGTATCTCAAGAACTAATGGACATATTTTCATCAAACTTCAGATTCAGTTACTCTTTGATATGAAATGATGCTGACTACGTGTTGGTGAATATCGCCCAATAGGTGGCGCTGCTATGCTGCATTTTTCACTATTTCCTCAATAGCTCTATCTCAAGAACTAATGCACGAATTTTCATCAAACTTCAGATTCAAGTACACCTTGATAAATGTTGATATTGATTATGTGGTTGTGTAAATCGCTCAACAGGTGGCGCTGTTATGCTGCATTTGTCATGATTTGCGCAATAGCTCTATCTTAGGAACGGCACGGATCTTAGCACGGATTTTCCCCAAACTTCATATTCAGTTAGACATTGACATATGTTGATGATAATTAGGTTCTGATGTAAATCACCCAATAGGTGGCGCTGCTATGCTGCATTTTGATGGATTTACACGATTTCATGGACAGTAATATCTCAAGAACTAATGCACGGAATTTCATCTTTTTAGAATCCTCATGATGAGCATAGATGCACTGTGATAATGAATTTTGAAGTATTGACAAGTACGAGATAGAAGAAAGTTTTGTGATGGCCACAATATACTAGTTTAAATTATTGTGCCGCTTTTTAGGATGTGGCAACAGGAAAGAAAGATTGAAGGAGATATTTCTATGTTGTTAAATTATGGAACGCTATGTAAAGTTTAAATGGGTGCCATTCCCTTAATATTGGATATTTTTTTACCCGACCTTCGAAAGGCACATCGCTAAATTATGAGCTTTCCAACAAGTCATTATTCATCACTGAATGTTTTCTGGTTTGGATTGTAATTGAGTTGTTGTCTTTTCATCATATATCAAAATGTAAAAGATGCGGCTGAGCTCTACTATACAGCACTATCGTGCTGTATGATATGGTGCACTCTTAAAAATTTTCAACGCCTATGAACGGAGTCTGCGATCACCGGACTAAACAATTTCTTCAACCCAAAGACCGACAGACTTCCACCAAATCTCAAAGTAAAAGAAAATTACTCCATATTTTAACACATTTATAATAAAGTAGTCTATAATTTTATCCTTTACGTACAGAAATGAGCACATGGGTTATTACTATGGGCCACCATTAATAGTCAAATCTATAGTTTTTCATTTGAAAAATATTTAGGACTTCCTTAATAAAAACCAGGTCATCGAGACTCCGACCGAAAGAGATAAACACAGCAATCGGAAAAACTTAAAGTGTACCTCATTCGCAATGAAGAAAATACGACAACCTATCCTGATGCAGGACTGTAATTTCATGTAAATTCGAAAACAGCTAAAAGGATTTCCATTGAAAGGCAACCCGACCCAAAATGAAAGATAATTAATCCGTATTTTAATACAATTATTGTAAAAGAAGCCTACAATTACCGTATATCTCGGCGTATAACACGCATCACTAATTTGAGAGTATATATTTTTATTTAAAGCATATACCGCTGTATAACACGCATCGACTCTTTCCCACCAGGGCCGTAGGAAAGTCTTCTGAGCCCCCCCCCCCCCAAAAAAAAAACATATTTTTCGGGGGGCCCCCTCTAAGATTTTAGAGAAATATCTATATTTAATTTTCCACCCGAGTTCCATTTTATAACAACACCAGCGGAGTTTCGCTGGTCGGCTTTTCCAAAACGAACTTCAAATTGAACGAATTTCTAGTTGGGCTGCTCTGCTTTCGGCAACGTACACCTATATGGGCTATGTCCGCTTCGATCTTGAATCAAATGAACCTTGAATTGTTGTAATTTTTTATTTCAACCCAGATTAAATTCAAATTTTCAACATTTCGTTCACGTTGCTACAGGAACAGATTTGATATTCTTACAATGTGAATTTAATCAAAGCACATGTAAAATTTAACTGAGAATTCTTCCGTTTAGGGAACAAATGTCAAAAAAATCGCCGAAGAACGCGAAAAAAATTTCGAAGTTCACAGAGAGCAAACTTTACTACAAAGGGCGTTCAATAAAAACTGAGAGTAAAATCATAAAAAATCAAGAAATATATTTACAGCAAAAAATACATCATTTTTTTTTTCAAATGACCTTCCCTCAGATGGTATGCAGCGGTCCCATCATTCAACGCACTTTTCAAAACAAATAGGGAAGACTTTTTCTGGAAGCTTCTTCAAAAAACCCTGCACTGCTGAAATAACTTCAGAATCTGTATTAAATTTTCTGCCACAGAGCTTCTCCTTCAATGTCGGAAACAGCCAGAAATTGCATGGGGCGAGATCTGAACTATAAGGAAGATGTAACATGATTTTAATATTGCATTTACTAAGATATTGCTGAACAGAAGCAGCATGCAGGAGAGCATTATCGAAATGTAATGTCCAATTCCCTACCAGTTCATGATGCTTTCTCGATATGTGTTGTCGCAAAATTGTCAAAACTGAAACATAATATTCACCATTCACAGTAGCTTTTGGAGGCGCAGCATGCTGATAGATTACACCTCTATGATCAAAGAAAATATTCATCATGACCTTTCGAGCAGATTTGGTTTGGCGAATTTTTTTCGGAGTCGGAGAATCAGTGTGTTTCCATTACACTTGTTGTGGACTTGGTAAGGAGATCAAGATGATGCACCCAAGTTTTATCCCCTATTATTACAGTCTTTGAGAAATTCGGATAATTTTGAAGCATCTGTTTCTGTTCACAACATTGGTGAATTCTTCTTTGCATTTGTTCTTTAGTAAGATGATGAGGGACCTATCTGGATCAAACATGGCGATGCTGTACATTGTTGCATAGAATGGAAAATGTCGACGTTTTCGAAATGTCAGTTGATGCCGCTAGGGCTACTATTATACTAATATACTACTACTATAATATACTATAATAAAGGCGCCTTAGATGCCGCTATTTCCTCACATTTCATTCGCCGATTTTTCTGGCAAGATTGCCCACACAGCGCTAGCATATCGATCATTCACAACTGGTCGACCAGGCTTCGGAGCCAGTTCTGCAGACAAAAGTCATTTTTTGAAATCACCAGACCATCTAAAAATCGTAGACTCACCAGAACATTTGTGTCTGTAAGCTTCTTTCATTAACTTGCATGTTCCTGGAGTTGTTTTGCCCAAACGATTGCAAAATTTTATGGCACAACGCATTTCGTTTTTTCAACTCTGAATCACTCACCTTCATTTCTGTAGGACGAATAAAAACAGTTCTTTAAACAAGCACGAAACTAAGAAAATAAATCGTTTTAGAATATTTATAAATGTACAGTTAACGGTGTGAAAAAAGTCGGCTGCAGTTTTATTTTTTATTTTCGCGGTGCTTGCACTATGTAAAAGAATAACTCTCAGTTTTTATGGAATGTCCTTCGTATATTGGGCTAAAAGATTGAAACCGGGTTTATTTTTTACGAATGTTTAAAAAAACTACCAGAAAAAGTGAAAAAAAGCTAAAAATTACATACAAATTCTCGAAAAATTTAAAAATAGCAGAGTACAAAATTTGGCAAAAAAGTTTAAAACTGAATTCCTTTTACAAATGTTATAAACCACTAAATATTGCTCATAAATAAAATAAATAAATAAAAAATATGGAAGTCGTTTTCGTATTTTCAGTTTTCTCTTCAGTTTGACAATGTCATCCGCGTGGCCCAGACAGATTTTTTTTAAGCAGAAAATACTCACTTATAACATTTTTTTTCCTGGTCTGATTGGTGCCCTTTATTAAAAATATATATATGTACAGATTTACTAATTAAAAATAAAATTACTTTTGGGATGTCGTTTTCATATTTTCCGGTTTTCTACAGTTTAAAATTGTCACCCAAGTTAAAAAAAAAAAAAAAAAAAAAAAAAAAAAAAAAATCTTTGGATAGAAGGTACAGTCGTGGGAAAAAAAAAAAGTAAACACCTCCTACTAACTCCTCAGCAAATTATCGTAGAAGAAACTTACTAGTACCGAACGATTGGAAATAAAGTCTATTTTTAAACGATGTATATAAAATTTGCTTACGGGGCCATCTACGTATTAAAACGAGCCATAAATTTGTTTTTTCAATAGCAGTATACAATTCTGACAGCATAAATCAACTCTACACCCTTCAATTAGCCTAAAAACAAATTTTTATGCAATTCGTACGATAGGTTTCGGAGAAATTAAATATTTTAAAACCAGCATATTTTAAGGGCTGTATCCAAATTGAAGTTCGGTACTTGATTGTTAACCGAGAGAGCCCCCTTCTTTATCAAGGCACCTTAAGCAGTCAATGAAGCCTGATAGATTACAGGAAAGCAGAAGAAATTTCATAATATTTAGTCACTTCTATTGTAGACGGCCCCTTAAACTATTATTTTGCCGTTTTTTAAGCATAATGTGAAAACTACTTGGAAGAAAAATGTGAAATTTTGGATTTCCATAAAGCAGGACTTAATAAATCTAAATCCATCCAAAAAACTGTCGGTTGTAATTCATAATTTTTTCGAATATTAATTTCATAATTCATATCATAAAATTATAAAAATTGCAAATTCAACGTATTTATGTTTGGGTATATTAGTATTATTGCTACACAAAAAAATAGCACATTAGAAGCATAATTTCAGGAGATATAAATAAAAATATGAAAATGTAATTTAACCTTAGAAGCACTAAATTTTGAATGTTCATAATTCAAAAACTTATGATTCAAATGACTTGAAATTTGGTGTCTAAGCATAGTTTAAATCAAAGATTTGAAATATCTCGTTAAAATTGGGTATTGCCATTGAAAAAAATGAAGTTCGGATTCGTTTTAATATGTAGAATAGAGTCTAAGCAAATTTTATATACATCATTTAAAAGTAGACATTATTTCCAATCGTTCGGTACCAGTAACTTTCGTCTACGATAATTTGTTGAGGAGTTAGTAGGGGTGTTTACTTTTTTTTTTCCACGACTGTACCTTTCTGTGGGCAACGAAGACTGGTTTCCTAGTAGATAATAATAAAGACATGTTTGTCTTTCCAGAGTTTTTCTTTGTCTGACCAGATGTTTTTCTGATCAGGATAAAATTTAACATCAACTTTGTATTTTTTGAAGGTTACCTGTATGCCTGAAGTTATGCACCTCGAAACAGGTGTTTAGATTTTTTTATTCAAATTTTTTTTATTTAATTTTTTATGTATTTTTTATTTATTTATTTTTTTTTACGAGTTTAGTGCTTTTTCCCCACATTCATAAAATGAATCTATTTTCAATCCATCTTTCTATTTTAGCCGAATATAGTAAAGTAGTCTTCTTCGATTTTTAAATATTTCGCGAATTTTTTATGTGATTTTTAACTTTTTTTCACGTTCCGATGCGATTTTTTGATTTTAGTAAAAAGAATCATGTTTCAGTCTTTTTAGCCCGAAGTAATAAATTTCGTCCTTTGCGATTTTTGAATTTTTCACGAACGTTTTTTTTTTTTTTTTTTTTTTTTTTTTTTCATTTTTTAAGACTCCCGTGATTCGAAGAGATTTTTTTTTTTCACATTTGAAGAAATTTTCATCTTTAGAAAGGAAAATTTCTGGAAATTTCGATCTTTGGTTCGCGACTTTTTCGTGTTATGAAGGAAAACTAGTATGTATCACAAAACTTTCTTCTATATAAATCACGTCAATTACATCATTTAAATAGTACAAGAAATTACATCAATTTTGCACCAATTCATATCAAAGTGTATCTGAATTTGAAGTCTGATAAAAATTCGTGCCTTATTTCTTGAGATAGAGCTATAGCGGAAATTCTGAAAAATGTAGCATAGCAGCGCGACCTGTTGAGTGATTTACACCAATACATAAACAGCAATAATTGATATCCAGGTATACATGGATCTGAAGTTCATTGAAAATCCAAGCATTAGTTCTTGAGATAGAGCTATTGCGGAAATCACAAAAAACAGCAAAGCAGCACCACCTATTGAGCGATTTACACCAAACTGTTAGGTAGCTTTCATTACAAAAAGCTACCTATTGCAGCCGTTCGGAGGAAAGCGATTTCGAAAAATTTTGGTATATTTTCATCGATCATGACCCCCAGACCCCGAAACCACCTTCCGTTCAAAATTGATATATATATATATATATATATATATATATCTGACATATGTCACACTGTAACTCGCGTATTTATGAACCGATTTGGATGTAATTCGGTGTGTACATAGTACATACCAATGTCTCGACCGAGTTCGTTGGCCAGCTTAATCCGCCATTTTGTTTCAAAATGGCGGCCATTTAAAAATTTTTAAAAAATTTAAAATTTGAATTACGGTACCAAAAAATTGAAAATGGAAAAATATTTTTTTCTTATGTATTTGACCTTTATACAAAGACTCCGGAGCAGTTTTTGTTTCGTCTATATCTTAAAAAATGGCTGAGTTATAGCATTTTGAATTTCTAGCGTGGCTGACATTTTGAAACGTCCTGAATTTTGTCACGCGATAAAAGGCGTATTTATGAACCGATTTGGATGTAACTTCGTTTATACATAGTACATACCAATGTCTGGACCGAGTTTGTTGGCCAGCTTCAGCCGCCATCTTGTTTAAAAATGGCGGCCATTTAAATTTTTAAGAAAAATTTAAATTTGAAATGTGGTACCAAAAAATTGAAAATTGAAAAAATATTTTTTTCTTATGTGTTTAACCTTGATAAAAAGATTCGGAATCAGTTTTTATTTCGTCTATATCTTAAAAAATGGCTGAGTTATAGCATTTTGAATTTCTAGCGTGGCTGACATTTTGAAACGTCCCGATTTTTGTCACGTGATAACAGACGTATTTATGAACTGATTTGGATGTACCTTGGTGTGTACATAGTACATACAAATATCTCGACCAAGTTCGTTGGCCAGCTTCATCCGCCATCTTGTTTCAAAATGGCGGCCATTTAAAAAATTTAAAATTTAAAATGAGATCCAAAAAATTGGAAAATGAAAAAGATTTTTTTCGTATGTGTTTGACCTTAATACAAAGATTCCGGAACAGGTTTTGTTTCGTCTATATCTAAAAAAAATGGCTGAGTTATGCATTTTGAATTTCTATTGTGGCATTTAAATGCATTTTAAAACGACCTGATTTTTGTCATGCGATAAAAGGCGTATTTATAAACCGATTTGGATGTAACTTGGTCTGTACATAGTACATACCAATGTCTCGACCGAGTTCGTTGGCCAGCTTCATTCGCCATCTTGTTTCAAAAGGGTTGCCATTTAAAAAAAATGTAATTTAAAATTTAAAATGAAGTATTAAAAAATTGGAAAATGAAAAAGTTTTTTTTTATGTGTTTGGCCTTGATACAAAGATTCTGGAGCAGTTTTTGTTTCTGAAAATTTGTTCTTTTGTTTATATCTTAAAAAATGGTTGAATTATAGCACTTTGAATTTCTAGCATGGCTAACACTTTGAATCGATCTTGTATTTGTCAAGCGATAACACACGTATTCGCCTATTTCGATGGAAGAAGGTATGTGGATAGTATACATCAATACCTCGACCAAGTTCGCTGGCCAGATTCATCAGCCATCTTGTTTCAAAATGGCGGCCATTAAATTAAAAAATATATATATGTTTAAAGTGAGGTGCAAAAAAATTAGAAATTGAAAAATGTTTCTTTCTTAAGTATTTGACCTTGATATAAGGATTCAGGAGCATTTTTTGTTTGTCTTTATCTTAAAAAATGGCTCAGATGTAGCAGTTTCAATATCTAACGTGGGTGACATTTTGAAAAATCTGATTTTTTGCCTGCGACAGCACTCGCATATATCAACCGATTCCGATGTGAGTGAGCATGTGCACAGCAATTACTAAGATCTCGACCAAGTTCACTGGTTAGCCTCATCCACCATGTTGTCTTAAAATGGCAGGCACTTTAAGAAATCGCCGAATTTGGCAGCCAAATATAAGTTACTTTAAATAAAAGAAGCTTGGATAAAGCTGACTAATTTCGCGAAATTCTCATTCATTATGATTTAGTATTGATAAAAATTAGTATTGAATTTCCCATATTCGGTATCCACTAAATTGAGCTTCGTGTGTTTGAATAATATAAGTTGGCTTTTTTAAAATAAGGAATATGAAAGCTACCTCTTCCTCCCGGCACTGGCCGGAAGGACTTTATTAAATATCAATTCATCTCAAGGACTAACCGATTCTAAAGTTTGATGAAAAATCGTGCATAGTGCTTCAGTTACACCTATAATGGAAATTCTGAAAAATGCAGCGTAGCAGCGCCACCTGTTGAGCGATTTGCACCACAACACAAACAGCACTAATTCATATCAAAGTATACTTGAATCTGAAGTTTCATGAAAATCCAAGCATTAATTGTTGAGATAGAGCTATTGCGGAAATCGTAAAAAGTGCTGTATAGCAGCGCCACCTGTTGAGCGATTTACACCAAAATGTACAAAACTTCAATTCATGTCAAGGACTAACTAAATCTGAAGTTTGATGAAAATCCGTGCATTAGTTCTGGAGATTGAGCTATTGCGGAAATCGGGAAAAAGGCTGCATAGCAGCGCCACCTGTTGAGCGATTTACACCAAAAACTAATCAGCAGCAATTTATATCAGGGACTAACTGAATATAAATTTTTATTAAATTCCGCGCATTAGTTCTTGAGATAGAGCGCCCACAAAATTTGTGTCACATACAGACAGACAAACAGATGCACAGACTCACAGACAGACATTTTGTAAAAACATGTTTTTCGGAATCTCTGACCCCTAAAACGTGTAAATCCGTCGAAAACCGAAAGTCGAAAATTTTTACGAATCCAATACTTTCTTCTTGTAAAGATAGAAGAAAGTAAAAATCATGCGTAAGTTCAGTTTCTAATAGGGAAAAGTACAATGCAGCACAGTTGGCGGAACACTCCTGTGATTTGGTTTGACGAAAATGCATCTTTATATTTAGTATGGATGTTAGGTAATTTTTACGTTAGATTGGTGACTTTTCTATGTTTTTGCGGAAAATGGGCAAATCAAAGCATAATTTTTACTTTCTTCTATCTTTACAAGAAGAAAGTATTGGATTCATGAAAATTTTCGAATTCCGGTTTTTGACGGATGTACACGTTTTAGGGGTCAGAGATTCCAAAAAACATGTTTTTACAAAATGTCTGTCTGTGACTCTGTGAGTCTGTCTGTCTGTCTGTCTGTCTGTCTGTGTGTATGTGACACAAATTTTGTGGGCGCTCTATCTCAAGAACTAATGCACGGAATTTAATAAAAATTCATATTCTGTTAGTCCCTAATACAGATTGATGCTGATTAGTTTTTGGTGTAAATCTCTCAACAGGTGGCGCTGCTATGCTGCATTTTTCACGATTTTCGCACTAGCTCTATCTCAATAACTAATGCACGGATTTTGATCAAACTTCAGATTTAGTTAGTCCTTGATATGAGTTGATGCTGATTACGTTTTGGTGTAAATCGCCCAACAGGTGGCGCTGTTATGATGAATTTTGCAGGATTTACACGATTTCCCCAATAGCTCTATCTTAAGAACTAACGCACGGATTTTCATCAAACTTCAGATTCAGTTAGTACTTGATATGACTTGCTACTGATTAAGTGTTGGTGTAAATCGCCCAACAGGTGGCGCTTCTGTGCTGCCTTTTTCACGATTGCCTCAATAGCTGTATCTATAGAACTAATGAACGAATTTTCATCTAACTTCAGATTTAGTTGTATGTTGACACAAGTTGTTGTTAATTAGGTTTTGGTGTTAATCACCCAATAGGTGGCGCTGCTATGCACGAATTTTCGCGATTTTTGCTGTGGCTCTATCTCAAAAACTAATGCACGGATTTTTTCCAAACTTCAGATTCAGTCAGACGTTGACATAAATTGTTGCTGATTAGGATTTGGTATAAATCACTCATTAGGTGGCGCTGCTAGACAGCATTTTGCTGGATTTACACGATTTCAGTGATAGTCATATCTCAAAAACTAATGCACGGATTTTCTCCAAACTTCAGATTCAGTCAGACGTTGACATAAATTGTTGCTGATTAGGATTTGGTATAAATCACCCATAGGTGGCGCTGCTAGGCAGCATTTTGCTGGATTTACACGATTTCAGCGATAGTCATATCTCAAGAACTAATGCACGGAATTTCATATCTTTAGAATCCTCATGAGATGCATAGATTGCCATTTAATTCTGACAGTGTGATAGCGAATTTTGATATATTAACATGTATGAGATAGAAGAAAGTCTTGGGATTGGTACATCCGACTAGTTTGAACTTGTACTGGATGACAATTGATGTTAATACAATTTTTTCAAATATTAATTAATTAATTAAATTTTAGTTAATTAATTTTACTTTTGCATGGGAAACAAAATGGCGGCCATTGGTTATTGAAGATCAATGAATGTATTTTCAATAAGGGGTTACCATAGGGGGGGACCCTGTTCTGTCGCCAAATACCGCCAAGTTTGTCGCCAACATGGCGATATATCGCCAAATTTGGCGGCCAAAATGAGTCGCCAAAAGTGACGCCAACTTGGCGATATCTATAATATTTCGCCAAATTCCCATAGACTTCCATTGTAAACCTACTTGCTTATAGAAAATAAACAAATTGAGATATTTCAATGCAAAAAAAAAAAACTAATATTAGCATAAGGGATTATATTAAATTTTTCTTTGATGAACTAAGTAGGAATTGACTTTAAAAACAAAATTTTTATATTACTTGTTTAAAAAACAACCATCGAAACCGGCGAAGCTCTGCTAGTAGATTAAATAAATTATATTGTGTATTTATTTAATCTAACTTATCGAGACAAGAGAAATGAAACGTTAAAAAAGAAACAAGTCGAACAAAAGGGGATAGACGGCATAAGCAATGCACATAGATGCTCAGTTATCGGGGTCCCCAACGAGATTAAAAAGCATATATTTTTTATACACTTGAAAAAAGAAATGAGGCCTAAAAGTTTTTAATCTTGAGTTCCAACTTTTCCTCACTTTTAAGAGGGGCCACAAAAAAGAAAATTTATAAAGTATTTAGAGCCTGCAAAATTTCTTTCATCTGGGCCCTTTAAAAAGAATGGCAGCTATAGAAAGAAAGGGCATGTCTGTTTTGGTTAGAAGAAGTAATAGTATTAACCCGTTGGGGACGAGCGACACGTCCCCACGTCTGAGCATGAAGCGCTCAGAATCCTTGTTTTTCCTCACCAGTAAAATTATACTGTAAAATTTGCCTTATTTAATCAGCGCATTTTCTCGATTCAAGAAGACACAAATTTCTTTTTTTTAAAAACGGTGACGAAAGATTAAAAATTTCGTAAAAGGCTCCCGTCCCGAAGGGGTTAAGAAAGTTTTGAACCTTATTGGGCCTCCAACAAGATTAAAAAGCATATTTTAAAAACATTTGAATAATAAAAATTGGGCCTAAAAGTTTTGAATCTTGAGTTTCAACTTTTCCCCACTTTTATAGGGGTCCCCAAAAAGACAGTTTAAAAAGTATTTAGAGTTTGCAAAATTTCTTTCATCTGGGCACCTTTAAAAAAATGGTGACTATTGAAAGAAAGCACATTTGGTTGAAGGAAGTAATAGTATTAAAGAAGTTTTGAAACTTATTGGGCTCCCAATGAGATTAAAAAGCATATTTTTAAACATTTGAATAAAAAAATGGGGCCTAAAATTTTTGAATCTTAGGCTCCAACTTTTCCTCACGTTTATAGGGGGCCCTAAAAAAGACAATTCAAAAAGAATTTACAGCCTGCAAAATTTCTTTCATCTGGGAACCTTTAAAGAGAATGCTGGCTATAGAAAGAAAGCGCATATCTGTTTTGGTCAAAAGAAGTAGTAGTATTAAGAAAGCTTTGAACCTTATATTGTGCTCCCCAACGAGATTAAAAAGCATATTTTTAAAACATTTGAATAAAAAAATGAGGCCTAAAAGTTTTGAATCTTGAGTTGCGACTTTTCCTCACTTTTATAGGGGGCTCCCGAAAAGACAATGTAAAAAGTATTTAGAGCCTGCAAAATTTCTTTCATCTGGGCACCTTTAAAAAAATGGTGACTATTGAAAGAAAGCACATTTGGTTGAAGGAAGTAATAGTATTAAAGAAGTTTTGAAACTTATTGGGCTCCCAATGAGATTAAAAAGCATATGTTTTAAACATTTGAATAAAAAAATGGGGCCTAAAATTTTTGAATCTTAGGCTCCAACTTTTCCTCACGTTTATAGGGGGCCCTAAAAAAGACAATTCAAAAAGAATTTACAGCCTGCAAAATTTCTTTCATCTGGGAACCTTTAAAGAGAATGCTGGCTATAGAAAGAAAGCGCATATCTGTTTTGGCCAAAAGAAGTAGTAGTATTAAGAAAGCTTTGAACCTTATATTGTGCTCCCCAACGAGATTAAAAAGCATATTTTTAAAACATTTGAATAAAAAAATGAGGCCTAAAAGTTTTGAATCTTGAGTTGCGACTTTTCCTCACTTTTATAGGGGGCTCCCGAAAAGACAATGTAAAAAGTATTTAGAGCCTGCAAAATTTCTTTCATTTGGGCACCTTTAAAAAGAATAATGACTATAGAAAGGAAGCACATTTGGTTGAAGGAAGTAATAGTATTAAGGAAGTTTTAAAACTTATTGGGCCCCTCAACAAGATTAAAAAGCATATTTTTTAAAAAAAATCGAATAAAAAAATGGGCTTTAAAGTTTTGATTCTTAGACTCCAACTTTTCCGCACTTTTATAACATTAAGGCCCTAAAAAAGACAATTCAAAAAGAATTTAGAGCCTGCAAAATTTCTTTCATCTGGGCACCTTTAAAAAAAATGGTTGCTGTAGAAAAAAAGCGCATATCCGTTTTGGTTGAATGAAGTAATAGTATTAAAAAAATTTTGAACCTTTGGTTTCACCTTTTTCGTCCATTGATAGGCGCCCCCCCCCCCCCCCCCAAAAAAAAAGACTAAAATGCTATTTTATTTTTTAAATAGAATTTAGAGCCTTCTAAAAACTTTATAAAGAATGGTGTACATAGAAGGAAAGCACATATCTGTTTTCTATTTCTAAATCTGACCAAGATCTTTGACAAAAAAAAAATGAATTTCAAGGAAAAAAAAATAAAATGTTATTAAAAATACATAGGTAAAAAAATAATTTTAAAAGTTAAAAAAAAACATCGTTATTCAGCTGAAAGGTACAATAGCTTACTATTGGGCCCCTGAATTTGCCCATCCCCCCCCCAAATGGGGGGTATGGGGGGCGGTCGCTACGGCCCTGTTCCCCACGGAAACAAACAATAAATACCGGTTTTTTCCCCATTTCAGACAATGTGTCTTTTCTTTGCGACATGCGAAATTACATACAGTCCTCCCCACTTAATCGGGTTACAGATAATCGAATACCCCGCTTATTCGAATAGAATCCTCCGGAACCGAATTTATTCCTATTAGTTCTATGTTATTTCCCCCCGCTTAAACCAAATACCTTTTACGAACGTCCCCGCTTAATCGAATAACAGCTGTGTTTGAAAATAGGCGCGGAAAGCACGTTTCAGCTGGAATTTCTTTTCACCCTTTGTCATTTTCGGTTCCTTTATTCTGAAAACAAATTTTCAGTTCTTCCTGCAATGATTTCGGCCGACAGGTGTATAATGGACAGGTCAAATGATTTCCCCACCTTGATCTCCCCACCATCACTTCTTGCTGTTAACCAAGCTTTAATGGCAATGCGCCGTCACTTCGAGACTCGAAATAGTAGTTGTGATATTTTCACTCATTTGAAAAATAACTCGATATTTACTTCTTTAAAATCCACTTAAACAAATCACTTTAAACGATTTTTTTAACGCAGTATAAGTAACGTAAATTAGAAGTAGCAAAGTTTTGACCCAATTCAAACGAGCTGCAATTAAGTGTGATGTAAACCATATGTATGTAACTGACATTAAATAATACGTATTTACTTTATATTAGCATTTGTATTTATTTTATGTTTTCTATTAACGATTTATTATGCTGTTAATTAAATATACCACAGATGGTTATTTTGCCTTTTTATTACGCATTAAATATTACAGTTATACATATAGCTGTTTTTGTAAGCGTGATTCAATTTACGTTTTTCGTGGCGGGGGGGGAGGGGTAGACGCCAGGATCCTACCCTTAGCTATATAACTTCCCTCAAAAAATCTCTCCCCCCCCCCCCCCAAGAAAGTTCTGAAATGGCGCCCCTGCTTGTGCTATACCGGAGGTCAGCCGAACCCATGTTGAAAAAATCGTTTCGTATGCAACGCAATTATACTAATTTTTACACACTTATAAACACATTATATTCGAACATATTCAGCACTATTACCATATTCTTAGGAATACAAGAAAGTCATTGTAAAAAGTAATTATAAAGTAGTTGTACTTATCTTTAATTTTGCATAAATAGCAGCAGACTAGGATCCTCAATTTGATAACTGAGGTAGAATCGATCAATACAAAAATAGTTTAAATAATAAATATGTGAAGATTTTTTTCTTTTTTATACAGGGTGTCCACTCTCAACGGTGTCCAATGGATAATTCCTAAATCGTTAGTCATAGACATATAGTTTTAATTATAAAAACGTTTTAAATGAGGTAAAGAAATATTTTAAAAGCGTTTTAGGTCAATAAAAACAATTCTTAAAAATTACGAAATTTAAATTTTTATAAGGTCCTTCGGTCCTATAAGTTATAGTAAGTAAAATTTTCCTATTACACTGACAAGTAAGACAAAAAAAAGTCCCGTTCATATAACTTTAAAATTGACCGTGTTAAGAAACTTTAAAAATTCATGACTTATGCCACTTTTCAGCAGTGATGAAGACACAGATGAGTTTCACCATGCTTCGAGGAGTCATATACCAAGTGCTTAAAGTATTCGAAGAACTTATTCCATGTGTATCTGCGCTTTGAAAAAAATCGTACAAGCGTTACGATTGGGTTAATTTTTATTAAGTTTCAGATTGACTAAAATAATTGTATTTTAACATATGTTTTATTTTGTAAGGATTTGAGACTGTTTCTTTTCATGATTTCTGTTAACAAAAATTATGTTATTTTTATAAGTTTTTATTTAACTTCAATGATCGTAGGTATATTTTTCCAGTTCAAAATTTGTACTCGAACTTTAACTCACTTTCAAATATCCGATCGAGATTAAATTTTACATACTGACGTAAATCCGACGGCAATCTAATGGTATGATTTTCGGTGATTACAGTTTATACTTATTTGTTATTTTACAGGATAACACAAAAAATTTCGGATAGATTACCGCCAAGAAGTTTAAGAACAAGTTTTAGATTAGATAACACAAGACTGCAATGGTTGTGTTTTTTATGTACTTTTTAGCACTGAATCCGAAAATTACTTTAATTTTTAACCATCATGTCAGGATTTTTCGCAAATCATAAATTGTCAGAGTTAAAAAATAACAAAAATCGGATACTATAAAAGAAAGGAGATGACTGTATTTTTTTAACTTTTGATAATTGATTTGTATGCACTTTTTAGCACTGAATCTGAAAATGACCTTCATTTTTAACTATCACGTTAGAATTTTTTTTGCAAATCGTAAATGTCAAAGTTAAAATATAGCGAAAATATGATGCTATAAAACAAATGTAAAATTCTTTTTAATTTAATTTTATTTAATTCAACAATTTATTCAATTTTTTTGGCTTATACTGGGATTCTTACAGCTAAACAGTTGAGGGGTCTGATGAGGTGGGGGAGGAGGCTCAATTTTATCTTTGACTGCTTTAACTTTGAAATTTACAATTTGCGAAAAATACTTACATGATGGTTAAAAATGAAGGTCATTTACGGATTCAGCGGTAAAAAATACATAAAAATCAATTATCAAAAGTTAAAACACAACAATGACATCTATTTTATAGTACCAAATTTTCGCTATTTTTTCTTTTTTTAACTCTAAAATTTACGATTTGCAAAAAATCTTTACGTGATATTAAAAAAATGAAGGTCGATGTCGGATTCAGCGGTACGGAATACATAAGAATCAATCATCAAAAGCTGAAACTGTTAATTTTCATCATTCTTTTTAACAAAAATTGTGTTTTATTTTTCTTCTTCTATGTTTAGTACAAATTAAATATTTTGAATTAATATGTCAGAATGATTAAAGATTTCAAATTTATATTGCAATGTTAATTTTACTTTCAACCATTTTTTTATTATCTGACGAAATTATATTTCTACTAAATTTGTGAATGACCCCTAATTTGCAGAAAAAAATGTGCTCCAACTTTAAACAGTTATTACTCGGCCAATTTTAATCGTAGAATAATGGAACTTTTTTCGTCTTACTTGTCAGTGTAACAGGAAAATTTTACTAAATATAACTTATAGGACCAGGGGACTGTATAAAAATTTAAATTTCGTAATTTTTCGAGAAATGTTTTTATTGACCCAAATTGCTTTTAAAATATTTCTTTACCTCATTTAAAGCATTTTTGTAATTGAAACTACAGTACAACCTCGATATCTCGAATCTGTGGGGAAGAGAAAAAAATTCGAGATATAGAGTTTTCGAGATATCAAGGTCTTGACAAAATTTAAAAATGTAATCTCTCAAACTGCTTTTTGCTGTAAAAAATAAGATTCCTCAAAAAGTATACATAATCTACTAATAATTAGCAAATGACACTTCTCAAAGTTTTAATAATTGCAAAATTGTGTTACACACATACTTGTTTTGATTAAATAACGTCCAATTCGTCATTAAGAAATGCATTCAGTTGTTTCGGAAGAAGAAAACTTTTTAATTAAAGTTTGTTGTCTCGCAGATTTTTTGTTTTCAATTGGACAGTTTTCTCTAACATAGCAATAGTACCAAATGCAATAGTTCTAATATTTTTATTTGATTCAAGAAATTTCCGCAACATGTCAACTGCCTTCTCAACTTCTTTCACTGTAATTTTTTCGTGCTCTTGTTGATCTTGTAGGTCTTTAATTTCTTCATCAGAAATTTTTTCATTAATGCTCGAAACAAATTCTTTATCTGTCATATTGCTGCACGTTTCAAACTCATTGGCTACATTCAAGAATTCTTCGAATGAAATCTTAATGTGGCATGCCTTTTGTATCGATTTACACTGTTCTTGATTCAGTTCTCTCCTCAGTACTGGAATTTACATATTGTTAAAATTTCTGCTTTTATGAAACAATTCCTTATTGTTGTTTCTGTAATATTTTTCCATGCTTAGTCAGTTATTCACGTTGACTGTAAGATGTTGATAGGTGTACTAGGTTTACCATCACCTATATTATTCAGAATTTTCACTCAATTTGGGCTCGATAACCAACTTTGAAGCTACGGATTATCTCCTGGTCGAATGGTTGTTGATGGTTGTCCTGATCGAGACTTCCAAGTCGTGTTTGGCGGCAAAAACTTAATAGTCATATTTTTTTAGCATTGGACGAGTAGAGTGGGCTTTACAGTTGTCTATGAAAAAGAGAATGCTTATTTTACTTTTTGAGATTGTTTTACCGATTCTTGTCAGCTAATCAGCAAAAATTGCGTTCGCTATCCAATCTTTTATATTTCACCTGTACAGCATTAGAAATGGCTTAATTTTAGCAAAGCACCTCGGCTTTTTAAATCGTCCTATCATAAGAGGAGGAAGCTTTTCTTTACCACTTTGATTTGCTGCCAAAAGCACAGTTACACGAAGTTTACTCTGTTATCCACATCGGATTTCTTCACCTTTAAATGCAGACATTTTGTTTGGAAAACACTGATAGAATAATGCATTTTCATCTGCGTTAAATACATCTGCTTTATAGTCCTTTAAAAGAGAAGAAAATTCTGGAAGCCACTCTTCACAGGTCGTCACATCTTCACAGACATCACCTAATGCACTTTCAACGCAAAGTTTCCAAAAAACGATGTTGTACCTTTTTTCGGTTTCAAAAGTCTTTCATTCTACCCTTTAAGTTCTTTGTATCAAGAAAGGGATAAATAATGTAAAGCCAGCATCCAGATCAAACTGATTCTCCAGCTGACAATAGCCAAAAGTAAAAAGTCAAACTAATTTCTGTGGAAAAAATTTCGACATATCAAGGGTTATGGAAAATATATTTCGAGATAACTATGGAGAATACATGCGAATTTTGATAGAAATGCAGGAGAAAACTCTTTTTTCGAGATATCAAGGGTTTCGAGATAAGGAGGTTCGAGATATCGAGGTCCGACTGTATATGTCTATGGCTAACGGTTTAAGAATTAACCATTGGCCACCGTTGAGAGTGGACACCTTGTATATATACATATGCATATATAAATCCAAATAACTAAAAATCTGAGATAATGTTAAGAGGAGAAAAAAAAAAAAACATCCTGCTTGCCACTGAAAATACGTCCATGAACAAATTTTGGTAGGTATGTTTTAACTATATGTACATACCTTCTACTACCAGCGACAGACTATACCGTTCAAAATGTACAAATATTTAATACATTTTTTTTTCGTTGCAATTTCTTAAATTGGTTTTATTGGGAAAATCATTTTTCTTTTATCTGTTCTATAAGTATTGTCAAACTTTTAGATTAATTTATGATAATTTTAATTCTAACATAGCTTTGATTGTATAACTATACATTTAAATCAATAAATTTTTTATTTTACTGTCATATAAATAAAAAGTAACACCTGATTATAATTTAATAAAATACTTATTCATGAAAATTAGAAAATTTTTATGACATACTTTTTTTTCTAAAATACTATATTAAGGCTCCGCTGCACTGAAACTCCCCGATCGCGAAATCCCATGTTAGCCTATGGGAAAATTTTCGAGCGCGATCACTCATTACCTAATACAATTATTAAAATACCGTTTTCACCAACAGAAAGTAGACGTCAGATGCCGATGATGTGCGTTTTTAAAAATTATCTCCGTAAATTTTTACAAGTACATAAAAAATCCCTATAAACTTTGAAATTTTCATTTCATTAAATTTTATCATCTTCTTAAAATTTACGTAGGCAATTTTTAAAAACGCACATCATCTGCATCTGACGTCTACTTTCTGATGGTGTAAACGGTATTTTAATAGTTATATTAGGTAATGAGTAATCACGCTTGAAAGTTTTCCCATAGATTAACATCGGATTTCGAGTTCTGGGAGTTTCAGTGCAGTGGCCCTTAAAGAGAAAAGCTATAGAAGATTTATAGTATATTATGTATACATGGATATAAATAATACATTTTAGATTCTTTATATAATATTTCCTGTTGTTATTAGAATGCGAAATTTAATATGTACAATATAATTATACAATCTTTTAAGGGGAAGCTACCGTACTTGTCTATCTATCTTGTAATGCCGGCAAAAGAGAAGACTATTTTTTGACTATTTATACCGATGTCAAATGACACGTTTTAGATTTAGATTTATGGTTATTTTATTTGCAGTGTTTATAAGTAAAGCATTCAGTGTATTAAAAAAGGATTTATGCTTATTTTAATATAAAAAATATGCATAAAATTAATCATAAACCAGATCTTAAACAGTGTCATTTGGCTCCGGTAGAAATACTGTGAAATATGAGGTTGTGTCGCAGAGTAAATTGAAAAGAATGCTGTTTTCAATTTTATAACAATATTTGAGGTATTCTACTCGTGTCAGAACTGGTATGTGCACCCTAGCTGGGAAAACCCCATACTGTTAACCCTTTCAGGGGCAAGATACTTGTATTTGTAAAATGTAGAAATAATTGAAAGACACCAGTATTTACAAGAGCATTTATTTGTAAACAAGTAAAAGTACATTTTCGCGAACTTAATAAAAGTGAAATTTTCATAAAAAAAAAATCGGGTGCTAATGTGGCAATTAGGAATTAAAATAATGTGATGCCACAGCGGCATCACCGCCCTACAAGGGGCTAATGCGTGAAAAGCAAGAGTCAGTTGACAAATATGCTTAAAAAAATTTTGTTTTTTAATGCAGCTTTCAAGCTATACGAAAAAAAAGTATATATACACAGTCGAACCTCGATTTAACGAATCGTCCGGGATTAGCAACTTTGTTCGTTAAATCGAGATTATTCGTTAAATTCGGATAATCAAAGAAATATAAGTTTTAAAAAATGGCTATAAATAAAAAGAACATGCCCACTTTTTGTTAATAATGATGCTTAACATTTGTTATCTTTAAGAAAATACACTGTGTAAAAAATTATTCTTTTTTTAAGTACTACTATAAATAACAAGCATTGTAATTAAGAAAAGAAAATCTAATTTATTCAAATTTTGTAGTTAAATTATAAGATATCTTTTATAGATGTTTATTTCGATTTTGTATTCCAAACTTATTTATCGATTTTTTCTTGAAGCCGTGAAAACCGTGACACCAACATCATGAGCCATCAAATACCATTTCAAAAAAACCAAACTGTTAACTGCTTCTTTGAATGTTGCATCATGCTTCATCTTCTTCATATGATCCATTTCGCATGTAGATATTTCTGCGTCACAAGATACATATTGAGAAAATTGACAATCAGGAATATATATATATATATATATTTATACATATAAATGTTAGAAAATGTCTTCAATTTTTCATTTTTTTTTTTACATCGAAAGTTATTTGTTAAATCGTGATTTTAAATTCGTTATATCGAAGTATTTTTGTTCCATTTTCGTCGGAACGATAAAAAAAATCCGCTAAATCGAGAAATTCGTTAAATTGGGGCTTGACTGTACATATATTAACCGGTTAAAAATCCTTGATATGTCTGACTCTGCGATATCTCTAGTTTACTTATCACATAGTCGCATCGTTAAAACATAAAATACACATTCAACTTTACCAAACGAAAAAGTTGGCTTGACACACATTTCCTTGTCCTTTGATCCCTTTTCACCTGCTTAAAATAACAAACATACACTCTCCAACAATAATAAGAGAACTACGACATAGTACAAATTTTCTTTAAAAAAAAAGAGGTCATTGCCTGAAAGGAAAAAAATGAGGCCATTTTTCACAAAGGCACTATAATTTTCCCACACTGAAAGATGAAACATTCCTGACGCTAACGCATATGAACGATCATAAATTTGCAAAGTTTTTGTTTATTTATTTATTAACAGTTTGGCTAGTCAAATATATATCGACAAAAAATATTTTCAGATCCCCCCCCCCTCCCCTTCCTTTTAATCCACATCTATACAGGGCAATTCTTAAGTGTTCAGTAATTTGTAGGGCATAAGTGTTGCCAGATGTCCTGATTTTTCAGAGGTCTGAAGGCATATCCCGCTAAACCCTTACGCGTACGAGAGATCCAAAGGGCGAACTTTATGACACAAGTTTTAATGAATTTTTGTTCGGAAACGCATGGAATTGGCAGGTGTTATTCAGAAACTATGTAATCGAAAGAAGTCCATTTTTTGACGAACGTAAAAGATCTTTCGCAGGCTAGATATCTCCGTTGTAGTGCATTTGCCTGCTAATCAAAAGGTTCCCGGTTCGAAGCTCGGCGTCGGGGTTTGAAATTTTGAACCCCGGTGGCGTAGTGGTCAGAGCATCTGGCTGCTGAGCTGCAGGTCGAGAGATCGACTTTCGGCTGGGTAAGGTTTACGCAGCCTTTCATCCCTCCGGGGTCGATAAAATAAGTACCAAGCTTGCTTGGGAACTAAACACCGTTGGTTCAGCGTTAGATTGACCACCTGGCCGGGACATATGCTGTATAGTACCTCGGGGCCGGTAAGAAAATAGGAATGGGCACTGTCGGCCCAAATCCTTCATGGATCGCATAGCCACAGAGTTTAGTTAAAAGATCTTTCAGAAATTACAGTCAAAGTTGACGTTTTGAACCGAATTTCCGGAAGAAAGGAGAAAAATCAGCTAGAGAAATGAGAAAAACCGGTTGAGACCCAAAATCACTTATAACTCGATATGCAATTTATTTATCAAAAAAACGGAAAACTCATTTCGATTACAAATCGCTTCAATAATCAGCCATGCCAATTTTGTGCCTTTACGTTGAATAATGAGTTAGTAAATGTGTCAAAAATTTTCGTGTTTGTTAAGCAGTGCACTTGCAAATACCTTAAGCAAGGTCCCGATTTTTCCTAATACACAAATAATTTTAATTTTTTTTGTTTTCACCATACTATTCATTTGTTTAGATCTTAAGATTTCATAAAATATGGTGGAAAGCCAGTAAGAATCTTTAATTTATAGATTCCACAGATGTTAGAGTAAAACCTTTCATTAAGATTATATTTTCTAAAGAATTGAAACGGTTTTAAAAAGAACGGAAAATAGGATTTGTGATAAAAAGTGTTCCCATTTTTATTTATTCTGCTCCAAAATGTGCATTTTCTTTTGATACAATATCATTTTTTTTTTTTCATTCGCTACCGTATGCATAAAATTTTCCGTATTAGAGTTATTATTTTTCTTAAAATATTAAAAAATCGCGCAGATTTTCTTTCTTAAAAATATGACATATACAGCCTTGATTAAAGCTGCTGATACCCAAAGTAGATTTCATTTTTCAACATTCAAGACTAACCAAAAACTTTCTCTAGTTTATCTGTTCTCTTGAAAATTTACTATTTAATCAGCATATATGAACTCATTGAAAGAAAGTTATATTTATGTCCCGCTTTTTTCACACGTCTGTCCCGCCAGGGCCGAAACTAGGTGGGGGGGGGGGGGGGGATAGGAGGCATGTGCCCCGGGCGCCAGAACAAAGGGGCGCCAAATGAAGGATTATACCTTTGGAAAGGATCATTTTCTTCTGATGGACTGATGACTTCCATTATTATGAAACAGCCATAAAAAAAAATTATGGCCATTTTTTTCCCCCATTCGGACAAGAAAATCAGAGTTCTAGCTTTTTACGGCTGTTCTTTCATCTTCACCTAACACTTCATTTATAATGGCTGTTTCATAATAATGAAAGCCATCAGTCCATCAGAAGAAAATAACTCGGTGAAAGCGGAAACTCGGTTAGGCGGTACTCGGATGGATAATCGGGACTCTACTGAATATGTCATTTTAAAAATGATCTTTAGAGCATTTTTGTTGATGTTCAGAGGGACCCCCCCTTGGATCAGCCACCGTAGATTACGTTGTTCAGTATTACATATTTTATGATTGCATATTTTAAATTTTAAAATAAGTCGTCTATTATAAAATTAGTAAAATTCTCTTAGTAAATGCACTTTGTGGAAGAGGGGCGCAAAATCCATGTTTGTCCCGGGTGCAAAAAAAGGCTAGTTTCGGCCCTGTGTCCTGCTATTTGCGGTACTGGACCTGGTAGTACTTGTGGATTTGTGGCAGAGCACACGGCACCAAAGATTTTTTGTATAGGAAATTCTAGGTTCGCAATATTTATTCAGTCAAAAATACAGAGTGTCTCATTCCAATCTGAAACCGTATTTTTATTCATAATGTTAACAATTATGAAGATGTTTTAACAAAATTTGCCTTTTTTCATGTAAACTGTAATGATATCGCAGAAAGTGGTGAAATTGGCCACCATCCGCATCCAAGTAGCGTTGAATTAGACACGTCATGTTTCGAAAAGTAAGTTCATGTTACATAACTGTGTCATTTACCGAATCGGTCAATGCATTTTTCCAACACTTTTTGGAATGATATCGTATGTCACACAAAGTAGAGATGGGCAACATCGTTCCTTTTAAGGAGTCGTTCCAGCCGGAATCGTTCACCGAAAGGAACGAATTCTTCGGAGTCGTTCCTTTCGGAATCGTTCCGAAAAAATGAACGATTCCGATAAAAAAGAACGATTCAGAGAAAAAGGAACGATTCCAGGGGGAAAAACACACTTCCGAGATAAAGAGAACTACATGCAATCCATAATATTTTTTACTAATTTATTTTCTTATGTGCCCATCCATTTTTTTACGCATCCAGTCGCCTTAATTTTGTAATGTTTTGGACAGATGATTTTGTTTTTAAGAGTTCATTTCATTGATCAGTGTGTGCAATTAATTTGCAGTTATTTCTAACTTTAGGATTTATGGTATAAAGCATAATTCCTCTTGGAAATTTAAGGGTGGCGCAAGGTCTATTCGATTTTCAGTGTAATCATTGGTTTCTCTTGAAAATATGTCGTCAAATGACCGTCCAATTATATTATAATTTTATACAGTGTGTCTTTACTCTCAACGATGTTCAATGGCTAATTCCTAAACCGTTAGTCATAGACCTATAGTTCCAATTACAAAAATGTTTTAAATAAGGTAAAAAATTATTCTGAAAGTCATTTGGATCAATAAAAATATTTCTAAAAAAGTTACGAAATTTAATTTTTTATACGGTCCCCCGGCCCTATAAGTGATATTTAGTAAAAATTTCCTGTTCTCTTAAAAGAAAGACAAAAAAAGTCTCATTCATCTAACACTAAAATTCATGAAGTTATACGAAACTTTGAAATGCAAGACTTATGCCACTTTTCTGCATCCGAATACACATGAGTTTAGCCATGCTTCTAGGGGTCGTAAACAAAGTGCTTAAAGTATTTGAAGGATTTATTTCATGTGTAGCTGCGCTTTGAAAGAAATCGTATTACGACAGATTTTTGTAAGGATTTGAAGCTATTTCTTTTCATGATTTTTTTAACAAAAATTATGCTATTTTTATAAGCTTTTATTTAACCTATTAACCGCCAAAACTATAAAGTAGGAATTTTCAAATTTCTTGTTGAAAGTCGCTTGTCACCACAAATTCAGAAAGGTAATTTTCGCTTTATTAAAATATCAAAATTTCTGCCAATAAATAAGGCAATTTTTTAATTGTAAAGTAGTGGTGACAAAGTAATTAATTTAAGCATGAGAAATTATTTTGACCGTTGCGTGAACGCAACACCAGCGGGTAATGGGTTAACTTGAAAAGATCGTATGTATGTCTTTTCAGTTCAAAATTTGTACTCGAAATTCAACTCACTTTAAAATATGCGATAGAGGTTAAATTTTACATATTGACGTAAATCAGATGACAATGTAATATTATTATGATTTTCAGTGCTTACCATTATGTACTTATTTTACAGGGTAACACAAAAAATTTCGGATAGATTACTGCCAACAAGTTTACTAAAAAGTTTTTGATTAGATAACGCAAGACTGCGATGGTTGTGTAATTTTATTTTTAAAATTATGATTTTTATGTATTTTTTAGCACTGAATCCGAAAATTATCTTCATTTTTAACCATCATGTCAGGATTTTTCGCAAATAGTAAATTTCAAAATTGAAAAAATAGCTAATACTATTAAATAGAGTCGATGGTTGTATTTTTTAACTTTTACGATTGATTTGTATGTGTTTTTTAGCACTGAATGTAAAAATTACCTTCATATTTAACCATCATGTTTGAAATTTACCATTTGCAAAAAAGTCTAAGTTAAAAAATAGCGAAAATCTGATACTATAAAATGGGTGTAAAACTTCTTTTATTCAATTTAATTTTATTTAATTCAAGAATTTATTCAATTTTTGGCTTATACTGGGATTCTTACAGCTAAACAGCTCGGGGATCCGATGATGTGGGAAGGGAAGAAGTTCAATTAAAAATTTGAACTTTTAAACTTTGAAATTTACAATTTGCGAAAAATCCTGAGATGATGGTTAAAAATGAAGGTCATTTTCGGATTCAATAGTAAAAAATACATAAAAATCAATTATCAAAAGTTAAAGAAATAACAATCACGTCTATTTTATACTATCAGATTTCCGTAAATTCTTCACTTTTTAGATTTCAAATTTACGATTTGCAAAAAATCTGTACTTTGTGATAAAAAATGAAGGCCATTTTTGGATTCAGTGCTACAAAATACGTAAGAACTAATTATCAAAAGCTAAAACACATGACACAACACAAATTTGCATCCTTGTGTAATCTAATTACATTTCAAAATATGTGTCATTTTGCAAAGAATCGAGGCTGTTGATTTTCAACATTTTATTTAACGAAAATTCTATTATTTTTTTCTTGTTATAAGTTAAGTACAAGCTGTATATTTTGCATTAATATTTCAGAATGATTATAGATTTCAAATTTATAATGCAATGTTAATTTTACTATCAACTTTTTTTTATATATATATGAAGATTATTTATATTTCTAGTAAATTTGTAAATGACCCCTATTTCGCAGCAAAAAATATGCTTCAACTTTAAACAGTTATTACTTCGGTCAGTTTTAATCGTAGAATAATAGGACTTTTATTTGACTAACTTGTAAGTGTAATAGGAAAGTTTTACTATAACTATAACTTGAAGGACCGGAAGACCGTATAAAAAATTAAATTTCGTAATTTTTCAAGAAATTATTGTATTGACCCAAATCACTTTTTAAATATTTCTTTACCCCCATTTAAAACATTTTTGTAATTGGAACTATATGGCTATGAATAAAGGTTTAGGATTTAGCCATTGGACATCGTTGAGAGTGGACATCCTGTATAGGAAATTTTATTATTGCTCTGATATTTATCACCAGGGTCTAGGAATTTTTAGTCTCATAGATTCCTCTTCAAAATCTACCTCTAGGTAATCTTAATTTCATTTTTCATTTGGATGGCCCTACTGGTTTGGATATGTATCTTGTTAAAATAGATTACACTTTTGTTCGTTTTGTTCGAGTGTCCGTACTTTCAATAACTTTATCCCCTTTATCGTCTTCCTCCTCAGTTCCCTAACTTTACGCACACAGGATATTTCGCATAATTCATCAACATTATTATCACCGCCTTCAGGATCTGGTTCAGAAGTGGAACACCCTATTCTATAGCAATCATCTTGCAGTGCAATTCAGTGATATATATCAATTTTAATGCATTTGAAATAGCATAATGTCATTAAAACGCACTGCAAACGACTTTTTCCCGTTGACCATAATGTAACGAAACACTTTTGAGTGCCCCTGCAAATGAACTATTAATGCTACACTCTTCATATTGAATACCAAACATCACATGGTAAACATCATTAACATATATCAATCGCATGCGAATCCGAGTATATTTAAGGGAGTTAGGTATATCACAGACAGACGACATAAAGCGCAACATGAATTGCAAAAACCGGCCGAAACAAAGAACGAAGTTGTTACAAACTTGTTTTAAACCAGTTTTCCTAGCGAATTCAAGCGACATGTCTTATGTGTCGCCTTAGGCGCATCTCACACTGAGACGACAAGCGCCATGTAGCCGCAACATGTAGCGCAAAAAACCGGTCGAAACAAAGGACGAAGTTGTTTCAAACCTGTTTTAAGCTAGTTTTTCCAGCGATGTCAAGCGACATGTCTTATGTGTCGCCTTAGTGTGGGATGCGCCTTAGTGTGTGACTTGCCTTAGAGCATGAACAGGCGGTCTGACGGACAGACAAACGCATTCATAAACACTAACTTTATTGGAAAGGTTTAAAAAGTAAAGCACGTTTTCGCACGCTGTCTTTCCTGAGTGACTGATGTATGTCTTGTCTTATACCCTAACATCGCTATTTGTGAACTGCTGTTACGTAGAATTTCAATAAACTTACAACTCTTTTTGTATCTCCAATTTCACGAGAACCTACAGAAATTTCTCTAATTTCACGCCCTCATCCGCCGTCCCCCTCTCTCCACTTATACTGAACCTCAGTTCGGTGTGAGTGAATTGCGATGCTAATATGTTTGTTTGGATTGGGATCTTTGGAGCTTCATAACTCATGAAGTCATGGAACACTTGTGTTACACGAAAGGGTAAAAGTTCCTTCAGATGATTTGTAAACAGATTCATTAGCAGCATGGCTATGGCTAGTGATATTTATGAAATAATATTATATATATTAATATTATAATATGTATATATATAGTAATATATATGGTTTTATACATATATAGTACATATTATCTCCGCCAAAAGATATAGGGATTTCTTCTATTTCTCTCTTCTCTATTTCTTTAAATTTGAAATTTGCTAACATTTTAACTGAAAAAGGTTTATTGGCTTAATTAAATTAAACAAATTAAAAGTATGTCCATTATTATTACAGAGTGTAGTACTATATAAAGAACTATCCTTTTGATGATGTTTCGGCCGTTGAATAAAAGACATCTGTTGTAAACGTGTTATAGATAATACCAACCTTAATTTTTTGAGAATTTGACTATTTTTTATTCGGAGTTAAACTTTTTATTGTCAAGACTATTTAAAATAGATAAAACATTTTGTTAAATTCGAACTTTTCAGAAAACTTTATGTGATTAAAAAAAAAAGAAAATAAATAAATCTTCTAAGTGAAAAGAATAACAATAAGAAAGGAAAATACATAAAATTTAGTATCGCATTTGCAGTAATAAGTTTTACCTCAATAAAAACGGAAGTTTGGTATTAGGCTTGAAACATTAAATTTAGTTTGGCAAGAAGGGAGCCTTGCTTTGATCGAAATTAAACTTAGATATGTATTATCCATCACCACAGTAACAGGCATTAAACGTGGCATTGATTTCGGGATTTGCGAGTATCAATAACGATCAAGAATCTGAATTATTATAAAAAATTATTACGATAAACGATTTTTTTTTTTTGCTTTTATTTTACGTTGAATTAAAACAAAGTCAGAGTAATTTAAATTCTAATTATTTAGCAAGAAATAGAAATAAAATAACAAATGAAAAAATGTACAAAATCACAACGTGCATTCTTTGGAAACCAATAATTAAATTCGTATATTGTAAAACTTTTTAAATGCAATATTAATCTTCCGCATACCAGACCGGTGCAACAGACCCGATGGGTACATTCAAATTGATTTTCCACATTTAAAAAAATTAAAATTTTGTAAATATGTGACTTTTTCTGGAATATTCTACTCAAAAGAATAGAACATCCCAGAAAAAAACCCCCATATTTACAGAAATTTCAGTTTTTAAAATAAATTAGAACTATCATTATAAATGTACCTATCGGGGCCATTGAACCCCCCTGGTAAGCGGAGGGTTAACAAAAATCTATTAAACCGAAATAAGCATAAAATATGCAGCTTTACATATATGTCGCAGTGTTGGAGAAAGTCCGATAATCTATATGTAGCACGTGATTTTTCTTTCCCGTTTTTATACTCAAAACGGCCATTAAGAGAGCGAACCGCTGTTAAATTATTTCAATCCCACCCACCACTGTTACTGTTAACTTATTATTATTATTAGACATTATGCTTTTTGAAATATTCATTATCTTACGAAAGAAAGAAACGTTTTACAAAAATTCCTTGTTCTAACAGATTTTATTCTATGTACGAGTAATAAACCTCAATGTAAGTTGATTAAAACAACAATCTTCGAGAGTTTCGAGATTTTTTTAATCATCTTCTTCAGGAGAGAAAAACAAGACGCCAAACTGTGGAAATAAAGTGGTACTCGAGCGCTCGTAGCTGGTCATATATTTCTTTTGACAAAGAGGATTCTCAGATTGAAATTATGTTTGAGGAAAAAACATGAAATAGTGAAATATGCATGAAAGTGCGTAACTCTACATTTATTAAAATAAGTGAAAATCAGTTATTATTATTCTATTAAAATGCAATTTTTATGGCCTAGTGATATATTTCTTATATTATTCAAAACTGTTTCTAATCAGATTTAAAAAAAATATTTTTCACTATTAATTAAACATGCCTTTTCTTTGTTTTTCTGAAGGCTGTTCTTAAGTGATCTGCTCAACAAGCGTAAAACGTTTTGACACATTTACAAATTCATTTTTTAACGGAAAGATATAAAATTGGAAAGTTTGACCATGGAAGCGATTTGGAATCGAACTGTGTTTTCCATCTTTTGATCAGTAAATTGCCTATTGAGTTATAATCGATTTTGATCACGTGACAAACATGTTTTTCACCCATTTTTGAGCGATTATGCCTCTTTCGCGCGGAAATTTGGTTCAAAACGTCCACTTTGACACTATTTTCTGAAAGATCTATAGCGTTTGCAAAAAAACGGGAAAAACAGCTCGATTACATAGTTTCTGAACAACAACACCTGCTCGTTTCATGCATTTCGGAATAAAAATAAATTAAAAGTTTTGTCACAAAGTTATCCTTTTGGATTTGAGAACAGCCTTAAGAATTCATTTAGAAAAAATTTATTTCGTATGATACATTTACCAATTAAAAAATGTGTTAGTGTATTAAAGTACACATGGTGTTCCATTACTTTCGGGGTCCAGGTACTCAATCGGTAAAAAACGTTAAGTTTCTGAGTTCGAATCCCATCTCGGGCACCTTTTCACTCAGGTGGAAAAAATCCAATTCGTATAAAATACTTTTTTTCATTATTTCCTTCAGATTAATTTAGAACAAGAAGATCAAATAGTAATGTTTATTAAACGCCCTACTCCGCCCCGCACTTCAATTTCTTTTTATTTTTTTTTTTGAGGAGGGGGTGCGGGCACACAGATTAGAAGGATATTTTGGCAATAAAGTCAGCTTTAATAGAATCAAAATCTGTTATTTTGAAATAAAATAGCGTATTTTAATTTATTAAAACTGTCCAGTCTACAAGAAAAGAGCCGATTCCCAAGGAATCGTTCCTTTTCGGAACGACTCCGAGGAATCGGTTCTTTTCGGAGTGGGTGCATTTTGGAACGACTCCGAGGAATCGGTCCTTTTCGGAGTCGGTACATTTTGGACCGATTCCGAGGAATCGTTCCAAAAAGGACCGATTCCTTTTTACGGAATGGAATCGTTCCTTCAGTTTCACTGCCGGAATCGTTCCTTCAGTTTCACTGCCGGAATCGTTCCTTTGGAGTCGTTCCTCAACAAATGACACATCTCTAACACAAAGCAAGGTGAATCTGGGTTCGGGTTGGAGTGAGACTCCCTGTATTTGTGAATGAATAAACAGATCGCGACCCTAGTTTTCTACACAAAATTGTAATATGCTTTACTGTCCATTAAATTATTGAACACTTTTCAGAATCTCCCTGTATATTAAAATCAATGCAAAAACCCTTGACGGGTTAAAAGTTTCTGACGCAGCACTTTATCTTATGCTCTAAGAATTTTAAATATGGAATTTAAAAATACTGATATCAAATTTTGAGTGACGTTATGCTATTTCTTAAAAAATATATTTGTATTTATTTCATCATTTTATTTTTGTTTTATTTATAATCGCATGTGCAAAAGTTATGTTCAACATGAAAAGCTGCATAAAATTTTATTCGCTGTTGCTTTATCATTTACATCTCTCATAAATTCAAAATATGAGTTTTAAAAGATATGATATAAAATTTAAGTGACGCCTTGATGTGACTTTAAAAGGTTTATTTAAAACTTTATTTAAAGGTTTAAAAGTAAGATTTATGTAAATGGTTTCTTTGCGTCATTGTGTCCAAACTACATGAAATGTATGAAAAAGGATAGTTTGACGCAAATAAACCATTTACATAAATCTTACTCACAATTTTGAATAGCGTGACACAAAAGATAAATCAATTTATTGAAATAAATACATTTCAATGCATAGTATAGATTCAATGAAAGTGATATATTTAACAGTGAATTGGAAAATTAAAAGTATTGTGTAAATGTAAAAAAATATTTTAACCAAGTCAAAAATAATTTAAATTGAATTTTAAAACAAACCTTTTAAAGTCACATCAAGGCGTCACTTAAATTTTATATCATATCTTTTAAAACTCATATTTTGAATTTATGAGAGATGTAAATGATAAAGCAACAGCGAATAAAATTTTATGCAGCTTTTCATGTTGAACATAACTTTTGCACATGCGATTATAAATAAAACAAAAATAAAATGATGAAATAAATAATTACAATTCTATATTATATAGTAGGATACTAATTGTTTTGATCCGAAAAACTGAATGCGCGAGCGTTATCATTTGGAAAATGAAAGTCGGTGCAATTTTTAATATTTACTCATAATCAATTGCTTTTACAAAAAAGAGGTTTTAAAATAAAGGTTTTTTAGTGGCAAACATATTTAAAACGAAATAATACACAAAAATAATGGGCAGTCGTGGAAAAGGAAAAGTAAACACCCCCTATTCCTCAACAAATTATCGTAGAAGAAAGTTACTGGTACTGAACGATTGGAAATAAAGTTTATGTACTTTTAAATGATGTATATAAAATTTGCCTAGGGGGGTTATCTACATATTAAAACGAACCCAAGCTTCTGTCCCCCCCCCCCCCCCCCCCAATGGCAATACCCAATTTTAACAAGATATTTCAAATCTTTGGTTCAAACTATGCCTAGTCACCAAATTTTAAATCATTTGAACGATAAGTTTTTGAATTATAAACATTCAAAATTTAGTGCTTCTAATGTTAAATTACATTTTCATATTTTCATTAATATCTCCTGAAATTATACTCCTAATGTGCTAATTTTTTGTGTAGCAATAATTATAATACTAAAATACCCAAAACATAAATACGCTGAATTTGCAATTTTTATAATTTTATGATATGAATTATGAAATTAATATTCGAAAAAATTATGAATTGCAACCCACAATTTTTTTGATGGATTTAGATTTATTAAGTCCTGCTTTATGGAAATCCAAAATTTCACATTTTTCTTCCAAGTAGTTTTCAAATTATGCTTAAAAAACGGCAAAATGATGGATGATAGAAGTGACTAGATATTATGAAATTTCTTATGCTATCCTGTAATCTAGCAGTTTTCAATGAAAGCTTGAGTGACGCTTAAGAAGCCTTGATCAAGAAGGGGGCTCTCTCGTTCAATAATCGAGTACCGAACTTCAATTTGGATACAGCCCCTAAAATTAGCTCGTTTTAAAATAATTTCTCGGAAACTTATCGTACGAATTGCATAAAAATTTGTTTTAGGCTGATTGAAGGGTGTAGATTTCATTTATGCTGTCAGAATTATGTACTGCTATGGAAAAAAAATAAAGTTATGGTTCGTTTAAGTATGTAGATGGTCCCCTAAGCAAATTTTATATACATCATTTAAAAGTAGACTATTACCAATCGTGTGGTACCAGTAACTTTCTTCTGCGATACTTTTTTGCAGAGTTAGTAAGGTTTTTAATTTTTTTTTTTTCCCCACGACTGTACATGGCACATAATATTCGTTTTATTAAATAAATTTTTACGCCATTAGTGTTTTAAAATGATTTCGGGCATATGGGCGCCACGACAGGCTCGAATGAAGCGGAATCTAGAAGTCCAATTTTCGAACACTTTATCGAGCAGCTGGGGCCGTATATTAGCAATAACGCGGCGAACGTTGATTTCAAAGTGGTTTAACGTCTGTGGTTTATCAGCGTAGAACAGCGATTTCACATATCCCCAGAAAATATGCGAGATCACATGACCGCGGAGGCCAGTTCACAGGTCCATTATGTGAAATTATACGCTCACTGAATGCCTACCGCAATAAACCGATGATGTTCTGCACAATTTGCAAGAGTTGTTCTGACATGGTGAAATGGCAAAACGTACTGAGCACAAATCATCTGTCAGCTGTCAAATTGAATATGACTAGAAATTGTGTTGCCAATTTCAAAACCACACCTCTAAAAAAACATCCTTTATTATGTAAAACAGAAATGAGTCAAAATAGCGAACAATTGGCCAATTACATTTATTTTTTTTAGAAATTGATGTATTTTGCCTATATTGTGAAGCAGAATATGAAGCTGATTAATCATGGATGTATGCAGGATTTTCGTTGTTGCTGTTGGTGGTGTGTGTGTGTGTGTGTGTGGGGGGGGGGGGTGCCTATTTGGTACATTCACTTAATATATGTGCACACACAGTTCTTTATCTCAGATTATTTAAAAAAATTATAAGCATTTTCCCTCCCAAATGAGTTTATATAATTAAACAATAAGAGTCTGAAAAAGTAAGAATTTTTCGCCAGGTTGGCAGAGCAGACCTCAACCAAGGGAGAAAACAATTTTAAAATCAGTTTTTCTTTTTATATTCATATGTTTCACATTTATGCATTTGGGCTATGCTCCGTGACAAAAAAAGAGTTGACTATTTCAATTCTCTATTTTGTGAGATGATGGCAAAAACTTATTTTTTTTTTTTTTTAAATATTTACTATTTCTTAACTGTTAAATTTTTATATTGCTTTTTTATGTTGATATGTTTAAAAATTGACTTGCACGAGGAATCCTGCAGAAAAATTCTTTGTTTACCTTTGTTCATGTTTGTATTTTACATTTAAAAAAAGCGGATTAGGTTGTGGACCAGACCAGACCAGACCAGACACATCTACTCCACAATCTTGTCCTCTCTAAATGTTCTTCTACCGATGGCTATGTCTCTTACTATTTTCAAACATTAAGGGAGGTGGACCCCGGTCCTTCCCTGCATATGCCCATGTGATTAATCAATGCAAAAAACAAAAAATGCTTAATATGAAATGAATACAACACATTACTATCACAGGTGTTTATTTCTCTTTTTTTCTGTTGATATTTTCATGTTCCATGTGAGAACAGGAAATACAAAGTATTCTGATATTACTAGTAAATTCATTTACAACCAATGAAGACAAAAGTTCTTATAAAGGTTGAACCTTGTGAAACTTAATATCACAGTCATCATCTGCCTTTTCAAGATAAACGTAATGAACTGAATGCAAACACTAACAAATACACAAAATATTCAGTACCTTTAAAAGAATTTAAAAACTAAATGTATGAAATAATTTGAAGAATATTTCACAGTATTTTTACGCATGTAAAACTTTAGTGACATGAATAAATGTTGCTTAATCAGGATATTTTAATTCTAACGATCAAAGAACAGAGAATCAAGGGAAACAATTTTACTTTATAACCTTTGCATCAATTGCATTGCATTTTAAGATGGGGGTAAGATGCCCAGAAAGCGTGATAGTTGGAGGGGTGTGGGTTAACACATTGCAATGTCACACCTAAAATATACAAACCAATTAGATATGTGTTGTTTGTAAACAACACGATTAAGCTTATAAAAAAAAATGTATTTTTATTCAGATAGTTTTAGGTATATTTCTCCCCTATTTCTCTGAAATGCAACAGCTTGAAGTAAGAACACTCAATATTTTGGTGCTTTTATATCAGCAGGGCAATAGATTGTGTATAATTTTTTTGCATAAAATTAGCTCTAAATTAATGGTTGCGAAAAATGCGACTTCACAACAAGAGGAAAAGTATCACTCGAGTGTGTCAAACTGTAAACGTAGTGTAATGAAAGGGTTTAAAAAAAGTCTTGAAATTTACATGATATAATTAACGGATAACCCCTTTTCCATTTTCTAGCGCATTAAATTATGATGAAGAAGAATACACTTTTTATTTAAGCATTAAAATAAATAAAAATATGTTATGAATACCATACATATAGCCCTCCCCCCCCCTTTTTTTTTTATAAATGGAACTGCAGAAACGCCGCATGAGTAATTATATTAGATTAATTTTTAACACAATCGTGTTAAAAATTAATCTAACATACATATATAGCTTATAATTAATAATCCTTAAAAGCCTATTTATTTATAAGTCTATTTATCATAATTTTAAATGATACAGCTGAGCTTCATTTTAAAAAAATATTATTTGGTAGATGAATTTTGAGAGAAACATAAATCATCCAAGGAGTGTAGAGGTGATCCATTTTTGTTTTTTAATGTTTTTCATTACAGACAAGTTCACAAAAATATGATTTCAAGAAAAAAAAAAAAAAATTATTTTACTTCTTTTCTCAATATTTGGACATTCCCTTTTGAGAAATATCCAAATGATAATTTTACTCATGATCTTAAAAATCTAGTGACACACTAGTGTGCAATGCAATTGAAAAACAATGAACTAAAGGTTTCCCCCCCCCCCTAATAGATTCTAATAATTTTCTTATACTAAACAAATAAACTATTGTTCCGATAAAAAAAAAAAAAAAAAAAAAAAAAAAAAATCTTACAGTTGTAATAAAGATTTTGAATGTTACCAACCAATGTATTTAATAAGCAATACGAAATTCCTCTACATCACATTTATGATATGTAAGAAATATTTAAATTTTTAAACCAATAATGAAAGCAAAACAAAAATATTTTATAAAATTATTACAAAGGGCTTTAGAATTATAAAGAGTTTGTCAGAAAAGTTATATGCATCAATTGACATTAAATATAGTTCATATCCAAGTAAAAGTGTTTGTTTTTCATTATCAAAGAACACAACAGTAAATAAATATTGCAACCAAGAAAGGGAGAAAAATAATTTTCATACAAAATTAAAAAACTTTACATTAAACAAGTAAAATGAGATTAAGCAACATTTACTGTTTTGCTTATAATGTATCAGATACATTCATCAAGTGGCATTTATTAAGTAAACATAATCCATATTTTAAAATAAAACACAATGAAACTAAAAAAAAAAAAAAATGTATTTAAAAAAGAATATTAGAATGACCTCATAAAAGAAATATTACAACATTACATATGACCAGCAAATCAGAGAATTCGGTTAAAACATTCATTACACATTTCAGAGATTTCATTTAATACAACCTTAATTGCTCATCAGCTAAATACTACATTTATGAGGTAACAATTTCTGAACCCACCCCCTCCTACGGTTTTCATTTTATTAATGACAACATTGCATCTTAAATTAATCGTGTTAATTAGATTGGTTTTAACAGAATTTAATACAGAAAAAAAGTGGTCTTATTGATTATTCTAGTATTATTTTCTTCATGACTTTATTGATGACAGACATCCTTGGTGCTACCTGTATTTAGTACAAATGAGTTTTTATTTAAAAAAATAACCTATCATGAATGTTTTATACAGATCATCAATATTATTATAAAGTACCTATTATACCTTCTAAGCTGGAGTTAAGAAATTTTGTCTAGTAGCCACCAACCAGTAGATGAGATTTCTTTTTTGTTTTTTTAATTACCAGTTTCTAGTCGATAGTACTGCTCAATGGGAATACTTCCAGTGATAGGTTAAACATATATAAATGACATTTGAAGACTAAAAAAGTAACATTAGAAATTATTTTAAATTGTTTATTTAAATAAAATAAAATTTGGAAAGGAAAACTATGTGGCCAATCTGGCAAAATTTATAATTGCCTAGTGGCAATTGGTTATTTTCAGCTTTAGTACTTCCTTAGTACCATGGCCACATGACGCATTGCAATAGTGAAATCACAGTAAAACAGCTGGCAACCCTAATGAAACCATAGATTATACAGTCAACTTTTTGAAACCCACAAAGTTTGAGGCCGAAGGTGTTATAGATAGATCACTGGTTTATTTATATGTTTTCCCTTTTAATTTGATTGCAAATTAGCAATATTTGTATGGAAATGAAAACTAAAATAAAGAAAAAAGAAAGAAGAAATACAATGCAAGAGCAGCTTTACATTTTCTAAACATATTTAAAACAATTATATACACATTCACATTTTATGGGTCATTTGAATTTTTAAACATTAGCACAATAATAGTTTGAATTTTTATTCAACTTCAATATATATATTTTTTCCTTTAACAGTTACTATTTCTAGTTGCAAGATAAAAAGCAAATGAAATCATCTACAACTGTACTGAGTATGATAACCTTCCAAATAAATACTTTATTGTGACTAATTCAATCATTGTAACACAACATTTCTCAAATTACATAATTTAAAAATGTAATTGCTTCGTTAATTTTTTATTCTTTAGCTAAAATTAATATTTTAGTATATGATAATGCGAATGATATCAAACCTTTTTAAACAACCCCCACCCCTCCCCCTTTTTAATAATTGATGATATCACTAGCATATTAAATTTGTCCTACTAAATAAATCCCTTAACTCTTTAAGCATCTGGCAGAATTTAACATGTATGTTTAACAATTCATAAAACAATAACTATGAAAAAATTGTTATGGGAGTTTGTATTTGATTATTTTACATATTTATTTGTTTAGTGGAAAATTTTAACATTAACATCAAAAATTTTTTAAAGTAGCCTTTGAGTTAAAAATTATATGATGGAAAAACACGGTTAGGATGCTTAAAGGGTTAAGCAAGACTTGGCAATCAACCTTGTGCAATTTGAACAATAAGAAAATATGCAAAGTTACAATTAGAAAAACAGGAACATTTTAATAATAAAAAATATATATCAAGTGCTTAAAAGGAAAACAAAAGGGGGGATTAAATGAATTTATGAATAACATACGCAGATTTCACAGGTATCAAGGATGTCTTTTTATTAGACCAAAAAAAAAAAAAAGTCACCGAGAAAATGATTGGGGATAACCAGTAAGTACCAAAAATATTAATTTAGTTGAGATTTCATTCATAGTTAACAAGTTGAAGGCACAAAGTGAAATAAAATCGAAAGAAATTTAGCAAGCTACAAACAAAACAACCTTTTCCATCATCAATAAACAGAATTGGACAATATCTAATTTTCCAAGTTAGTTAATTTTAAGCTAAGTTACCAGGAAGATTAGCCTGAAATAGCTAAAATATTTTTTCCACAGATGAATTCCATTAAAGGACAGTAAAATGCTTTAATTCTAGTTAAATTTTGGTATTAAATCAAGGTAGTTTTTTCTACTAATTCAGTATTAAATTTCAAAAATCCATGTTAGTGGCATAATTAATGAATTGTTTTATGAAAATGGACAGATCATTGAATGCATCTAAATATGCCAATTCTACAAAATTAATAGATAAAACATGAATAAGATCCATTAATGAAAACAAATAAGAAAACTATGCAAATCAGTATAAAGAAATTTATCTAGAAGAAGCTATCTTAGATTTATCTTAAGCTTTATATTCAATTTTTATGATTTTCTTAATAACACCACCAATATCCAGTGTTAAATATTTGATTTATTAAAGAAAAAAATGAGGAAGAAGAAGCTGATTATTCACAATTATTGAATGTTTGAAAATAAAATTATCTAGAAAGTCAAACATAGTATTTCATTTTTGTATTTTGTTGCAACTAAAAATATCAATGTTACTTATAAAACACGGGGGAAAAGGGTACTAACAGTTATGATCAACAAAATAAGTAGGAAAATTTTACTCCTGCAAAATTAGCACAGAAAAAAAGAGCAAGGTTTTAATATATGTCTAATTATCAATAAATATAATTTATTCTAAAAAATAAACGTAAATAATCTAATAACAAAACAACTTGTAGAATAAAACTAAAAATACAAATATTAAGTAAATAAATTCAATAGTAAAATGACAAGTTTTAAATAAATTCGTAGTTATTTGACATCACTTTCAAAATTGCACTTTTAGCAGTATGTTTTCACACATTCTGTACAAAAGAAAAACTTTATGATTTAAGCTCAATATGATTAAAAACAAAATATACACAAGCCTAATATTAAAACAAATGTATTTTACAAATGAAAATTATATGACTTCCTAAATTCAGTACATATACAGCAACTTTTGATAAATTTTGAATTATTTCCTATCATTGAAATTAAATAGTTAATAAATAAGCTTTCTTTCTGATAGTTGAATTTTCAGGTAAAGACATCACCCATTTCCGCACACTTATCAAGACAACACAAGAACTTACAAGGACAGCACCAGAAATACTATACTTATCAGGAATTTCATTGAAAAACCATATTTGCCAGATAAAAGCAAGAACAATATCGGTGGCAGCTCGTACAACAGCAACTGGACCTGCATTTTCTTGTTTAAGGGCTAGTGTCAACAGCATCTGACCACAGAAGCTGAAGATACCCAATAAAATAACTAACCATTGCTCAATCCCACAGGATGGAGCTTTGAATCCCCCATCTATAAATGTTAAGATTACAGTCTCTGAAATAGCCACCCACCCAAAATTAAACATAATGACAAAATGATTTACACTAATCATTTTCCTGATAACAATGTAGACACTAGCTCCAAAAACTGTAGACCCCAAGGCGGCAGATATGCCATAGTAGTAGGCTGGACTACTTTTGCTAATAACATCATTAATTATAGGTAATTTAGTAAGCAATATAATACCAACAAGGGTTAAGAACACAGTAAATGCATGAAAAAATCCACAGGGCTCTTTTAAAAATATCCTAGCTAAAACAGAAACAAAAACTGGAATACTAAATACAATAACAGAAGCATCAGCAATTGGCAAATTTTGAAAAGCAACAAAACGCAAATATAAACTCGTTGCTCCAACTAAGCCACGCAGTATTAACAAGTGACGAACTTGCCTTGGTCCAAATGGATCTTCTCGGCTGTATATCACAAGAGGAAGGGTAAATATTAATATCCCCACAAACCTCAGAACAGCCAATTCGCTTGCCTTGATATCACTTACATATTTCACAATAACAGAGGACAATGAAAAAAAGACACTTGACATGGAGGAATAAAACAACCCCCTATACATAGAGACATCTCCGGATAAAAAGCTGGTCTTTTTCTGATCTTCTATTTCTTTGGTATTGTCACTCAGTTTGGCAGGACTTGCTTTGTGATTCTCGCTAGCATCTAAGTCATCGGGATATGTATCATACTGGTTTTCAGAGTTAGACACTAGGGGCTGTTCCTGGTTGACAGATGGTTTCTTCTGAAGCCAACGAGGCATATTGGGTTCATCACAGACTGCTCCAGGGTTGGAATTTATACTGCATGAAAGATCACCCACCTGCAACATATTTATACACACAGAAAATGAATAAGACTATCACTGTAAAATAATTTTTTAGATAAGATCAAAAATTTAACCCTCCTATACTGCTTTATTTTTTAACAAACAAAATGAGATTCTAGTAACTGCATATATAACAAGAAAAATACATTTAAAATTCCCAAGCCAACTGTTGTCTGTAATTTTTGAAAATATAAAGTGGGACAAATGATTATAACACAGATGGTGAACCTATGTCACATGGGAAATTTTAATTAGATAATTTTTATATAGATAAAATTAATATTTTGTTATAATAAATGAAATTTTGTTTTACAGGCTATCACAAGTAATGCAGTAATTTTAGCATGAATAAACACATTAAGAAATTTTCTGTAATTCATGTGTAACTATTTTGCCTTCCTGTGTGAATTAAAAATGCTTTATTTTTTCCGATAAATTTCATAAGACAATCACTACAATAAAAGTAAAAGGACAAATTTTTCTATGAGGGTCATTCTTTAGTAACATGCAAATTTAGATTAAAAAATTGTCTACATTTTTCGCAAAAATTTTGAGATTCCATTATTTTAAGACTGTTCTGCAAGCCTTACTAAGCATGTTAGTGCAATGAATGGTCATGTGACCACATACCTAGTTCATTAAATATTTAGATTTGCTCACGAAATGGTGAAAGGAATGAGAAAATAAATGATCTTGCACCGATTCTATAGCAATATAATTACAGGAGTGAGATTTCGGACATATACCTGAATAAAGTCAATTCATTGCTGTGACAGTAACATGACTTTGCAGGCTAAGCTAACTGATCCAAGTGCACAGTGTTACACTAAAGTCACTTAAATAACCCTTTTGATAATGCATAACTAGATGACACAGGAGCGAGAACTAAAAATAAAACAAGACACCATTTTGAAGACTTTTGTAACTAACAATTACAGAAAATATGTTTAAGCTATCGGTGTCTGCAGTATTTCTTGGTGGAAATGAACAGTGCTAGCTAAAGTACTCTTTTGGGTGTGCTGCAAAATTCTCTTTATTCACTTGGCAGAAAATTTTAAGTTTCAGTGTGATATTCTGGATTCCTATTTCATCACTGTTTTGTAAAAAGTCCAGGACGCCGGAAGAAATTGGACAAAATGAAAATCTGCTGATTTTCCATATGTTTGACAGATAAAATTATTGCTATGATGTAATAGAATTATATTCCTGCATTATTTATTAATAAAATATTTTTTTTTCAATTAATCATTTAATTAAAATAGAATGACTGCATATTAATCATAATCTAATAAATCCACAAAGGAAATGCTAATTACATGTAGATACAATTAATTTTAGACAATATTTTACTGTGAAAATAATCAAATGCTGCATATGTCAAACAGTTTTGATTAAGTTGAATCAAAGCCTAAACCAAAACTGAAAACTTGAACAGAAACTAAAAACCTGTGTAACATTTTCTTAGTTAAAATCAACTTGATATTTCATCATATGACTTAAAAAATAATAATAATAATAAGATTTGAGACTGTCAAACAGGATGTAGTGGAGGGTATATGGGGGTATACACCGTGTACCTTCTGGATTTTTTTAACAAGCTCCGTATACCCTCTGCTTCTCAAAGCATTAGCGTATACCCTATCTATGAACGTTCATGACATCAGCGTATACCCTCTGCTTATACCGTATACCCTCCGGTTTTTTGTACGACTACAACATTGCTGTCAAACATTTAATTTTTTTTTCTATTTTTAATTTTGTAAATTAATTATTAATTGCAGTGGAACTGTCACATGGCAGATAAACAAGTTACAATTTACTGAAAATATATATGTTTTACAATTGCTATTTAATACATTATAACTTATTAATATTGTATTGATATACATTTTATTTATAAACATGTTTGCATAAAAAAGCTTCTAGATGAACAGAACTTAGTTTTTCATGTCTACACAAAATATTCCGCATACGGGTCAATCCATGTGAAATCATCCAGACCATGTTTGCTCAATATTTTTGATTTTTTTTTATTCTTTACTAGTTAATTTACTGTACTTTTAGGAGTCTAAAACAAGGATTAAAAAATTTTTAAACCCTTCAAATTTTTTTTGGCAGCCATTTTTTGTCATGTCACAAGTGTTTTTTCATGAAAATAGTACTTCATGGAAACCCTTATAACTTTTTTATTTATAAACGTATCAAAATGATTTGAAAAACATTTTATTGAGTAAAGAATGAACTAAATTTTGATAATAGGTATTTTTATGATAATGATTCAAAATATTGCATAAAATAAGATTAAATGTATCATTTTTACAGCAAAAAGTTGTATTTTTGACATAAAAATTTTAATGGAAAAAAGTAAAACTCACCTTTACATTTTTTTTTTTTCTGAATATATACCTTATTGAACTATTCTCTGAAGAAATATGAAACATTTTGAGGTACTCCTTTTTCTATAATTAGTCAAACTTGGCATCTCAGCATCAAAATGCTAAATTTGAAGTTCAATACCTAGAAAAGGACTGGATAAAATGTTATGAAAATTTAGCTGGATAACCTTCTTATAGATGTAAACATGTAGCAAAAATATTATGAGTGATATGTACATGGTTTTAAAAATATGGAACCTCGAAATTGGCTTGAAAATCCGTTTGTTTACATATATATATTTCCACACCATAAAGAACTTATAATGCGTAATATATTCTACTCATTTCTTCAAATGCTTCTTTTATAAGCATAAATAACTTTTTTACATAAAAGTAATAATATTAAAACTTAATTTATGCTCACAAATTTAATATTTCATTTAATTTTAAGCTAGCATTAATTGAAAGTAAGTATTAATTTTATGATTAAGAACAAATTTACAAATAATATCACGTCTTTACTTGTAAACTTCTATTAAATTCTATGACTGAGAACAAGTTTTCATATTCTGTCCTATTTATTAATGTGCCAGTGTATAAATATGTTATCGTTTAAACTGTAACCCAGATAAAGGCAACTGATGAATTTTTAGAGTCTTTAGTAGAAAAGTTACTGGCTTTTAAAACTCACCATTTTACTGATAAAACACAGTCTCTGTACTTCCAGGAGTTAAAAGAAGTTAACTTCAAAAGAATGTATTGTTCCAGCAGATTTTGCTGAAAATTACGCATTTACAATTCAAGATGAAATCCAGAGTTACCATTGGAATAATCAACAGGCTACAATACACCCATTTGTATACTATTACAAAAATGAAACAAAAGTTTGTTGTAGGAATCTATGCATAATTAGCGATCATTTGGTACATGATACAATTGCTTTTCACACTTTTCAGAAACACTTAATTGACGACATCAAAAACATTGCTCCTTCTGTCATTGAAAAGATATTTATTTTACTCATGGTTCAAGCAGCCAGTATAAAAACATGAAGAATTTTGTGAATGTATGTCATCATTTCAAGGATTTTGGGATAAAATCAGAATGGAATTTCTTCGCCTCTTCCCATGGAAAAAACGACTGTGATGGGATAGGTGGAATGACACAGAGAGAGATAACAAGAATTTCCTTACAGCGACCATACACAAACCAAATTTTAACACCAAAAGATATGTTTGAGTGTTGTTCTCAAAACATTTCTGGGGTTACTTATCTATATATTTCAAGAGTAGAAATCGAAGAAAATGAGAAAAAAATTATAAAATGGATTCCAGGAACATGTGCATATTACCAATTTATACCATTAAGTGAAAGTGTTATCAGATGCTTCGTAACATCTACATGTGAACAATATAATGATCACAATGTTTCAAAAATTTGGAAAAGCTCACTATCATTCAAAGTAAATGAATTGCTTTGCAATTATATTGCGTGCATTTATGATAAAAAGTGGTGGGTTGGAAAAATTTTTGAGCTAAGTGAAGAAAACTGACCTATTCCTTCACTTTTTTTTCATTCATATGGTATGAACTTTTCAACTGTCCAAAAATGATACAATTTGGGTACCACTAAGTAACGTGCTTCGGAAACTAACTCCAGTCACTGGACACAGCTACAACATTACCGAGACACTTTGCAATAAAATATCGCTGATATTTATTTCTATGTGTGTAAAGTAAATTTTAGTAGTATTATGTATTCTACGTAAGAAAAATATGTGAACCTTAAAAAGCAGCATTTGAAGTAATGAGAATAATAAATTATAAATTAAGAGTTCTTGTGAAAAACTGTAAATAAATGTCACTTTCAAACCAATTTCGAAGTTCCATATTTCTAAAACTACATAAATATCACTCATAATATTTTTGCTACATATTTACATCTATAAGAAGGTTATCCTGCAAAATTTTCATAAAACTTTATCCAGTCCTTTTTTAGGTATTGAACTTCAAACTTAGCATTTTGGCGCTGAGATGCCAAGTTTGACTAATCATAGTAAAAGAAGGAATAACTCAAACGGTTTCATATTTCTTCTAAGAATAGTTCAATAAGGTATATATTCAGAAAAAAATATATAAAGGTACCAAAGTTCTTTCTTCCATTAAAATTTTTATGTCAAAAATTCAATTTTTCGCTGTAAAAATGATACATTTAATCTAATTTTATGCAATTTTTTTAATCCTTATCATAAAAATACCTATTATCAAAATTTAGTTCATTCTTTACTCAGTATAATGGTTTTTAAATCATTTTGATATGTTTAGAAATAAAAAAGTTAAGGATTTTCGTAAAGTACTATTTTCATGAAAAACCATTTCTGACATGATAAAAAATGGATGCCAAAAAAAATTCAAAAGGTTTAAAAAATTTTTAATCATTGTTTTAGACTCCTAAAAGTGCAGTAAATTAAGTGGTAAAGAATTAAAAAAATCAAAAATATTGAGCAACATTTTTTACTTTTTCTGGATGATTTCACATGGATTGACCCATACTGTTGTGTATATAAATATGCATATGTGATATTTTGATATAAAAGTTGTTTCTTGAATGGGAAAAATCAACATATTTATTTATTATTGTTAAGTTTTTACTTTTAGAATTTTCAATTTATTAAAAGTGGACAAAATGATATTTTGTCCGGGATGGTTTTTTCCACTCTGGAAAAAAACGGACAACCCTGGTGATATTGAGAACAAAACTGTAACTTACACACACACTTATGTATTAAAGGATTTATTTTGAGACAGTTGTCCTTTGCAAGTAGTCTTAGACTAGGTGTGAAACAGATGGGCATCAAATTTGGCGAACAAAAATAGAATCATATGGCTAAAATAGGTTATTCAGCCTTTGAGACAGCCACAAGAGAGCAAAATTTTTGTAATTTGTCACCCAAAAATTGAGTTAATTTTGTTTTGTTTGGGAAGGAGTAAATAAAGTGTTAAATTTTACAAATAAATTTGTAAAAAATAAAGCATTGCAGTCAGAATTGCTTTGGAATCTATATCTGCATATTAGTGAAGAATGACCCATGTAATTGCACGTAACATGCAATTTATGTATAAAACAGTCTCTGTTGCATGTATAACAGGATAAATATTAATTTACTAATGCTTTTTTTATGCAACTTTTAATATTACAAGTTAGATGTTGCATTAATTATAAGTTAAAAATTACTAAAATAAAAGCTCATCTTTTCTTTTTCATGCAACTTAAATGAATTAAATTTCCAAATAAAAATTTCATAAAATTAACAGTCGATTCCAATATAAAGGAAAAATCACATTTTGATTTTAATTCTTAGTTATTCAATGCATTGAAGTTTGAAGTGTTTGATTCTATTAACCAGTGTTTCTTATAAGGATGCCACAAGATCTTTTTATGTAAATGTTTGACATGTTACAATGTTGACAGAGACTTTGTGAATTTTTGGCATGCATTAGTAAAAAAGGTTTGCATTTCTGAGCTACACCATGCAAATACATAAAATTATACTTGTATTATATATATAGTTTTTAAAAAAAACATGGCTGATAGAAAGAACATTAAATAATTATATTCATATTTTAACCTAAAAAAAATAAGTATTGAGGACTTTTTAATTTATTATTTGCTGAACACATAAATGCTACACACATAAATTGTGGTAAATATTTCATAAAGCAATTATTTTTGTTTATCACATTCATGCAGGATAACGAGTCAAACTCAAGATGTATTTTTGTGGCCACAATGCACAATAATGAGTTAGACTCATGTCTTCGCTGCAATCATTTTTTGTACAAGTTAATGAGTCTGGAAAAGCTTTATGTGTTCCTATTGATTTTAAATAATAATTACTAGCTGTTTAACCTGTTCTACGCACAAGAGTTCATGAATTTAATTCTAAAACCAAAATCAAAAATAACTATTCGACTTAGGAAAATATTTTTCTACTACTGTGCATTTTTTTTAATGAAATTTAATTTATCATGTTACTATGGCAGCATATGATAAAACAATATCTTTGGAATAAGGGAATAGATAGAATAAAAAGTTTTGTTGATGTTTGTGATAAAATGTTTTACTTTATTTAAAAAAAAAAAAGATAATTAAGAGCAATTAAATAATCTCTAATTATTTGCATGTGAGGTAAAAGAATTATTGTAATACCCGCTACAGTTTCTGAATATTGCAGTGTGGAGTACGTAATATGTACATCTCTAATTATTTGCATGCGAGGTTAAAGAATTATCGTAATACCTGCTTCAGCTTCTTAGTATCGCAGCGTCGCGTACGTAATATGTATATCTCACATTGGTTAGAAATCGTGCGATTACGGATTGAACATAAAAAAAGGCAAAAATTCATAAAAAACAAAAATTTATTTAAAATTTTTGCCACAATCGTTCATGGGCCCCCTACCATTAACCCGTGTGCCAAATTTAGTAGCCCTGCACCCAGTGGTTTCCGAGTTTTTGAGGTTACATAGATACGTGCACAGATTTTAATAGGGAGGGGTGCAGAATATGTCCGATCCGGCGATCTAGGATCGGGGGAAATTTTAACCCCCTGGGAAAATTTTCTCAGAAACATATACAATTGATTTCAATTTTAACAACGAATTCCTTAATTCCCTGAGATAGAACAATTTCAGTACAAATAAAAATATCCGTATGGCGACCTTCACAAAATCAATCTCAGAATAATATGTACCGTATATCAGGAGTGATTATGTTTCGAATTTTCCGAAAGTTTAAGACATTCGGTTCCGAAAAAATCGGTCATCTGAAAATTCGGACATAAAAATACCGCGAATTTTCGCGAAGAATTACGGAAAAAACGCGAATTTCGTCAAAAGATCGCAAAATAACTGCACATTTCGTAAGAAGATCGCGAAAGAACCGCAAATTTCGTCAAAAGATCACGAAATAACCGCAGGTTTCGTCAAAAGATCGTGAAATGAACGCAAATTTTGTTAAAAGATAGCAAAATAAATGCACATTTCACCAAAAGATCGCGAAACAATCGCAAATCTCGTGAAAGAATCGCAAATTTCGTAAAAGATCACAAAACCTCGAATTTCGTCAAAATATCACAAAACAACCGCGATTTTCGTCAAAACAGGGCGAATAACCTATTTCGTCAAAGAAAAGCGAAAAAAAAACCGCAAATTTCGTCAAAAGATCGCGAAATGAAAGTAAATTTACTCAAAAGATCGCGAAATAAACGCAAATTTTGTCAAAAGATTTCGAAACAACCGCGCATTTCGTCGAAAGGCGCGAAATAACCGCAAATTTCGTCGAAAGGCGCGAAATAACCGCAAATTTCGTCAAAAGATCACGAAAGTCGCAAATTTCCTCAAAAGATCACGAAAGAATCGCTAATTTCGTTAAAAGATCGCAAAAACTGCAAATTTCGTCAAAAGATCACGAAAGAACCGCAAATTTCGGCAAACAATTGCAAAACAACCGCGCATTTCATCAAATGATGGCAAAACAACTGCGAATTTCGTCAAAAGGAGAAATAACCGCAAATTTCGTCGAAAGATCGCGAAATAACCGCAAATTTCGTCAAAAGATCGCGAATTGCGTGAAAAAATCCATAAAAAATACATAGTGTTGGGAGTGGATTTCCCCCACTCGGCTGTAACCTTTCAGAAAATTTGCTGTGAATTTTAGGAAATTTTTTTTCACTCAGAATCACCCCTGCCATATATACTCGCGCATAAGTTGAGAAATATTTGAAAAATAAATTTTCTATACCTACGGTAATACAGCACTTACCTATAACATACCGTAAAATTTTGGGGAAATTTATGTGGATTGGGGGAAATGGGAGTAGAAACATTTTCTGCACCCCTGTAATAGGGTAGATTCAATATAATTAGGAAATAATTTTACTGCTTTACATAAGTTGGAAATAATTTCGTTTGTAATTTAGGATGGCCAAGAGTAAAAACAATTTTGAAATTCATAGTGATAGTGACGACAGTGATGAACTGATTTTGCTAGAAAGACTTTAAAAAAAATGTGTTACACATATATTTTCCAAAGATTCTGATAATGCAATGAAAACTGCTGAAGCTTCAATAAGCGAAAATACCTCTAATGATTAGGAATTGCTTCCTGACGACAATGTCCCAAAAAGTTTTACCTTCATGGAAACAAAGTATAAATCCTTTATTTTTGAAAAAATTAGGAGATAATCCCACTGTAATGGATTTATTTGATCAAACATTGGCTGATGATTACCACCATATCATCTAGTCAGCTTTTAAGTATTTTTTTGGATTATTTCTACACTAAGAAATTATTAATGTTAAATATTTCTACACTGTCTCTTTGCACATTTCGTAAACAAAATATGTAAAATGATTGTCACACAAATGGGTTAAACGCAATTGAAAAATTCCATTTTAAGAATTTAATATTTGTATATTATACACAAAATTTTACACTGCATCTTTGTTTTGTCTTAATCCCCTGACCGTCAAAGCAAAAGAGCAAAATTATAATGTTCTCTCAGTAATTTTTTTAAAATGCTAAAAAGAGATATTTTTTCCAACATGATATAAAAAAATTAATTACGTACAGGAACATAATTAGCGATATTAAATCATAACTTAATGTTTTAAACCTAGATTAAATCTGTAGAATTATACTTTTATTGCAGTGAAACCTACAGCTTAGTGAATGGATACATCAGTTCACGGTGGTTTAGAAGGCTAAAATAGTACTTAGGCAAGTAGGTTACACAACCATAGTCTTTTTTTTTTGGGGGGGGGGGGGGTGGGGGGGGGGAGGGGGAGTGAAAATTGGCTTTACTTTTTGTTTAAAATCTGGTTTGATTCCATTGGATGGTCTTTCACACTATAAAATCTTTAATTTGCCAAAAGAATTATCACCCACCTGAACATTGAATGCAAATAATTTCATATGCTTATGTTTGATCCATGCATCTATTATAACATGATTAACACATGTGCATAAGCACATGTTATTAAAGTGTCCAGTCCAAGCAACTATAAATTTAAGATCTAGGAATTTTTTTGTAACTTATTGTACGTTTATATCATCTAAGTAGGCTGTAGAAAAATCCATCCCCCCCCCCCACCCCCTAAGTTTGTAACAAAAACTTTTAAATTGTAATTACATATTAGCAGATAACAGATATTCCACACATTTTGTTTTATGATTATATCTATAATTATTTTTTCACCCACAGGATTTGTGCCTGCAGATGGGTATGACATAATTCGTGTATACTCCTGTTGTCTCAAATTAGAAATATAAATTCTATATAGGGAACAAATTATTTTGTAGCATTTCTAGATTAAGTTTTTATTTCTTTTTAACAAGGCATTTTACAGTCTGGAATCAGATTTTGCCTTACAGCTCTTAAGTATAATATTCTTTAACCTTTTAAATAAGTCATTAAATTTATAAAAGTGTAGTAGTTATGAAAATACAGTTTACAAATTATATGCTAAGACATTGTGAGAGTTAGTCAAATGACAACATAACTTCTAAATCAAAAATCTGGTTCATTGGAGTAGCAACCTTCCCACTCCCCCCTTTTAGTATAAATTTTAAAACCATAAGTAAAGCCAGTTTTGTCAGTAATTCTCAAGGCGAAGCAAATGAGAAGTTTAGTTGTATTGAAGTTCTAAACTGCATATTGTACCCAAATGGCAACAATTTTTAAGCTGAAGTTAATTTTTAACAAACCCAAAATAATGTACAACACCGTTAATATAAAAGCAGTGCATTTTAACTAATAGTTTTTTTTTCTAAGAAAATGTTTTATTTTTCCTTCAAATTTTATGTAAAAAATTTTATACCAAAATAGAAATAATGGCATTTCTCTATTTACTGTATTTAAAATTTATTATTGGACATGTATAACTATTTTTGAAGGGGGAGGGGGTGGTCCTTCCTTTATCAAAAGAAATAACGCCACAGCTTATCCTAAGAGGTGTGTTATGTTTTTAGTTACTTGTTGGGCCAATTTAATTTACATGCCAAAAAAAATCAAAGGTTTTATTAAAAAAAAAAAAAAAAAAATTAAACTTTATGAAAGAAAGTGAAAAAAATCCAAACAATGAATCAAAAGTACAAATTCATTATTAAAATTGCAGAAATAAGCATTTTTATACAACTTCTTTTCAATGTGAACGTTCATGTCAAAATAATTCTATATTTGTCTAAAATCATTTAACTTATTCAGTTAAAAAAATAAATAAATTGTAAGATTAAAATCTTGCACACTTTAGCTCTCCTAGTTGAAAAAAAGCGCCTTGATTGTATTACATCAAAAAGTATCTTATATAAATACATTAACGTTACAAAAATAAATTTCTAAGAAATGCTGACCAAGCAACTGATAAAACATTTTCAGAAGGGTGTTTTATAATTTAAAAATAAGTGCATGAAATTGAAAGAGATGAAAAGTTTTTTCTGAAAAGAAACACACCTACATTAAATACAGTGCAGATTAACAGTTTTTGAAGAAGATTGATAGCATGAGGGAGAAAATTTTATATTTCTCCAATCAGAAAAGATCAGTGTATTTTAGAAAGAAATTCTATACTAGATAAAAGGAAAAAAAAAAAGGAGAAAAATATTTTTATTTTTGCAATAAAGATGTAAAAAATTATCTATTAAAATTATTATGTTTAAAGATGTAGAAATATCACAAAAGAACAGAAACCTTAGCACTTTTTAATTACCTTTCTTCTATAACCTACTTAATATAAAAAATATATGAAATTTAAAAATAAACAGGGTGTCAACAATTTTAATCAGATTAAAAAAAAAAAAAAAATCTGATTAAAATAAAATTGTCTAGTAATTTTTAAAATGTGAAATATTAAAATCTAAGATGAATATAATTTGCAATTGCTTCTAAAGATGTCTGCCTGTTAAATAAATGAAAGAAGCTTTAAATAATTGTCTACAAGCTTAATTCCCTAAGCTTTTAAAGAGTAAAGTAAAACAAAGCTTAAAAGGCATTTCATTTAAAATTGATATGTAATTAAATCTAATATAATTCACATTGACAAAACTTCTTTTGCGTAATCAAATCCTTCATTCTTTTATATAAAGTAAGTACAAGTGTAATAAATTTCTCTAGATAAAAGGATACTTCTCTTATTTTTTCATTTTACTTTTGCAAATAAATATAACAACAAACTGGAGCTAAAGCAGAATGAAAGAATGGTAGAAGTATGGTAGAAGTAAGTAGAACTCAAGAAGTATTGTGAAAGAATGTATTAAATAATAATAATAATTAGTGTTAGAATGTTAAAAGCATAGCAACAGCTACTTCAGTGGAAGTTGAACGAATGTTTTCTACATTTGGAATTGTACGCAGCAAATAAAATATAAAAGGCAGCAAAACTTTTAAAATTCAAAGCCAAAATATAAGTGCAATTTTCTCTTATGTTATTTAATTGTTTGGAATTTCTGAATTAAAATTAAACCTTTAAAGTTGTGAAATATGTATTCAATGGAATTGAATTAATTTCTGTTTCAGCACTTTGTCAATTTTGAGACACTTGTCACAAAGAGAAGGAGGGTGAGGGAGGGAAATTAAAATTTTGTCCCGGGTGCAGTTTTCTCTTCGCATGGTCCTGTATATACATATATATATACAAATATTATTTTGCCTAGTGTTGAATTCAGGTGGTGTCCCAGGGAAGGGAAGATGGGCATTCTCCCATGAAATATTGATATGCCCCCCCCCCCCCTCCTTGGAAGGTTTGAGATTTTAAACTTTTTAACTGACAAAAGCGCAATTTTCCTGCCAAATCTCTAAAATATCCCCTTTTAGCCGCAGAAATCCATCCCTGAGAAAAATGTCTGAAATCAACACTGCTACTCCTCGTTTAAGAAAAGTCTTTACCATTATTATTTTTAATCTTGCATATGTACACACATACTTATGCATGTATATTATATATACAATTATTTTCTTCTAAACTAGATTACATTTAATAATAATAATAAAGTAATCATTAAACAGTAAAAAGGTTTGTAAACTTAACGCCATGTTTAAAATTTTATTAAAGTCAATTTTTTAAATAAAAAATAGAGTGATCAAGATTCAAGAATTATTCCTATCCCAGATGCATGGCAATTCATTATCAGATATGACTGTACTTAATTTTATTATAAGTGTTAAAATACTATTCACATTCATGCCTTGTCAGTTGGGCTTCAGTTTAAACACTTAAAATAAAAATCAAGTTTATACAGTTGGACTTTGTTATCCCGACACCCGGTTTTCACGTCATTCCGCTTATCACGTCAGTTTTTCAAAGTCCTGATTCTCTATATATGATTTTAATGTAAATAAACTCCGGATTTTACGTCGTTGAATAATTTTCGACTCCAGATATCCCGACGGTTTAGGAAAATTGTCCATTTTTCATACTCCATCTTATAAGCACGGAAATTAAAAAGGTAAGAAATGTCTCAGCCAAAAGTTTCACAGAAGCGTCTAAAATACCCATTGAGATGAATGAGAAATTTTACTTCAATTCTTTATCTGAATAAAATAAACCCACACACTATGAATGACCCACTTAAGCTCCAGACAGACATTTCAGTCTACCCGCGGTCTTTTTATTCTGGTCAGGTGGCGTTTTTCATCTGACTAAAACCGAAGCATTGCATTGCATTGAAACAATCAGAAATTATCTAACATCTATTTTAGAAGAAACAACGAATATTTATTACAATTCACTACATAATATTGAAAAAAGAATTGTAGCATATCAAGGAATAAGAAAACGTTAATTCATCAATATTTCATGTAACAATAAAAAATGTCATCATAAATCTGATTTTTATTATTTTCAATTTTGTTTTTGTATTTATTTTGTTTAATAATAATGTTTTATCGCTTAAACTGCAAGAACCGTTATGAATTTAAAATTATCTTAAATTAATTAAAAATACAGCTTATTATAAACATTTTTCTCCAACTCTGGTTTCTGCGACACTCCGCTTATGATGACATTTTTTTCTGGTTATTAGAGTGTCGGGATAACGATGTTCGACTGTATTTTAGAAATATTTTGTAAAATAAACCACATAAGAAACAGCCTTAGAGAGAAGGGGTATGGAGAAATAAGTACAGTAGAGTCCCAATTATCCCAGTTAATAGGGACCAGCTCGCCTCAGATAAGTGAAAAACTCGGATAAACCAGATTGACACAAATCGTCACCCACTAAGGAGATGAAATATAATTTTTCACTTAATTCATTTATTTTTATGGCACTATAGTAACATTTCTTTGATGTACATTTCCGTTACTTTTAAGAAAAACGGGGAATGAAATTGTTTATGTCAATTTTACAGCAGTTTTTTTTTTTTCTGCAGCATTATGCTACTGCATAGCTACCAATTTCTAAGATTAACTTCTTACCACTAAAACTTACCAGTAAATTTTGCCTAATTCAATCGCCGAAATCTAACACTGTCAACGACTAAATATGGCAAAAATTTTTATTAAATTTTAGCGGTAACAAAACCGTACAAATTGGCAGCTATGTGATTCAATTAGTGTCATGAAAATTGCAGATGTAGCCTCTTCTTTCTGCTCAAAGTATTAAATAGTTTTTTTCAATCGAACTTATACCTTTGGAATGGATAATTTTCTTCTGATGAACTGATGGCTTCCCTTATTATGAAACAGCCATTATAAATTAAGTGTTAGGAGAAGACGAAAGAGCAGCCGTAAAAAGTTAGAACTCTGATTTTCTGGTCAGAATGGAAAAAAAAAATGGCCATAATTTTTTTTCAAAAAATATTATGGCGAAATTTTGTTCCCATTCTGACCAAAAAATCAGAGCTCTAACTTTTTATGGCTGCTCTTTCACCTTCACCTAACACCGCATTTATAATGGCTGTTTCATAATAATGGAATCCATCAGTTCATCAGAAGAAAATAACTCGGTTAAGCGGGACTCGGATAATCGTGACTTTACTGTAATTTTAATTTTCTGATGAGGAATTTGAAAAACACAAATGCATTCCATGTCTATAGATTTAACACTGGGGTTGGGAATTTAAGATCAGATTGATAACAAGGTTGAATTTCATCAAATGATAATGGTTCTTTAAAATTGTGTTCTGAATACATATGAATAGAAATAGATAAAAATGGTTTTGTACAGATGCATACACAATAGCATATTATAATAAACACAACTTTAAAAATAAAATCTGTACAAATAAGCATTTTAATTAGGTATCACACACACTTTTTTTTCTCCCATAAATAAATGCTTTTAGATTTAAGGGAAAAAAAAAAATATCAGGCTATAAATTATTAAAAATATTTTAGCATGTCTTTATAATTAAAATACAAATATACAAACCAGTTACTTATTCAAGAGAAAACTTATATTTCGATCACAGAACAATCAGCCTAGAAAACATAACTTTAAAACAATGCCAAAAATCAATTTCTTTAAAAAGATTTTTTAATGATTTTATTTTTAATAACAGGTTCTACCAAGCTGTCAAAAGTGTTTGTCAAGAATGTCAGAAAACTGTCGCAGAATTATCACAGGGTTGCAAAAAAGCCGGCTAAAATTAAAAAAAGCCATGCTGGTGGCTTTTATTGGTTTTAACCGGCTTTTTTTGGCCAAAATTGGCCTTTTTTGGCCATAATTGGCTTTTATAAAGTGAAGCATTGTAATTATAAACTACATATTTTAAAGTGTTTTTAATTAGTTTTAATGACATTTAATTGATCTACAGTTTAATAAATAACTCAATTTCTGAATAATGAAGACATTAATACTGGAATAAAAGTGATGTTTTTGCTAGTGATAGTGATTTGTTGTCAGAATTGTAAATATGTCAGCTAAATTTTAAAAGGGCCATACCAATTGCTTTATCTGGTTTACACTGACCTTTAACCCCCCCCCCCCCCCCAATTTTTCTGCTTTATAAAATTGAAGAGGACAATGGTTACTTAGTTACATGTTTTATTACTTAATTAATTTTAAGAATTATTAATATACAAGTCTTATTTTGTTTCTAGTAAACATTTAAAATTATACATAATCATGTAATAAAAACACCATTTCTCACCATTAAAAACATTATGAATATGCTTAGCAACAAGATTTTCAAAATTTTATTTAGATTTTTTTTTGTGTTAAAATGCTCTATTTTTTATACACTTATGCACCAAACTCTCCTCAAATAACATTGATAAACTTAATCTCTCCAAATGAACATATAAGAACGTTTCCATTTTGATGTGCTACATTTTGTTATTGTTTAATTAAATATAATCTATAAAATGTGTAGTATATGTGAAGCTATGTAATATAGAATTTCAAAACCACCAGTTTGGAGTCTTTCAATATTTATAATTTTTTTTTTCAAACATAATGCCTTCACAGTTGCCTTCTAGCAGTTATAGACTTATTTGACAAAATTTGATAGAAATTTATAATTTTTTTAGTAGAAAATATTTATAAGTGTATTAAAAATTAACTGATCAAATTTAAAACGAATTAGCTGTAAACCAACTTTTAAAAATTAAACCCAGCTTTTTTCAATAAAAGCCGGCTTTTTTTAAGTGGTTAAAACCAAAAAAAGCCAGCCAACTTTTTTTGCCTGGCTAAAAGCCGGCAACCCTGATTTATCATGAATAGATTTTGCACACTTCAACTTGTTTTAAAGTGAAACAATAAGTTTTTAACCCCCTGAGCAGTTTGGATGTATCTTTCCGTTTCCCCCCCAAAAATTAAATCTTTTGTAGAAAAAAAATATTTTAAACCGAATTGTATTGTACAATTTAATAACAAATAAAGGAGCATGAAGTGTATTTTAGAAACAAACTGGGAAAGAAAATTTACATTAAGATTATTTTTATACGCATTTTTATGAAAATGCAGGAAAGCCCGCAAGACGCTCGGAGGATTAGAATGTAATTTTGCTCTTAGGAAAAATTATCTTTCTGAAGAAAATTAAATATTTTTAGATAATAGAGCCCATGTTGCTTGCATTAATCTTGCATTACTTAATTTTAATAAATTTTATTTTAATAATACAATGTATTGGCTGATTTATATTATGAATTTTTTGTAGTTACCTCCTCCCTCCCCTCCTGAATTTTGAAAATATTTTAACTTACAAAGTGCTTTCTTTAAATATTAAAATAACAAACAGGCACTATATAAAAAAGGTCCCCCTGCCAAAAAAAAAAAAAAAAAAAAAAAAAAAAAAAAAAAAGATTCTTGACAAATACCTATTAAATGTTTAAGATTGAACTATAATCAAATTAATTGATACATTAATTACGCAAATTAAATAGTTATGAGTTTTTGGTGAACTTATCAAAAGATCAGTTATCAAAGTTCAGGTTTAAATTTAAAGACTCATTTTTGTTAAAAATAAAAAAAAGGGGACAGAAGACAGAGGTTTTTGGAAGTATTTCGGTCCCAGAATTTCAAAAGCCTAGCGACATGGAAATTTAAGATTTATAACCTAGGCTTGATTTAATCTCTAAAATTAGAGAAAGAGAGTAGTATATTATTTCAGTGCTATTTTTTTTTTTCATTTGAGTAATGTTTTCTAAATTTTACATACACAGAAACTCATTAAAGCTATAGATATTACTTCCAGGAGTCACTTAGTTGTTTATTGAAAGCTGCATGACTTTATGCTGGTGATGAATTTACCAAAACATCACCAACATCAATTATCATAGTTTAAGGGTCAAGTTCAAGGACCCAGTATTTTTATTAAGTATTCAAGTATTTTACATATGAATATAAACAAAACTAATATTTTAAAGAATATATAAAATTGAAAATAAACTATTTTATTAATTTGTTGTTGCAATACAAATAACAAATTAAAACATCTTAGTAGCTTTTAAACATCAGTAATGTTTAAATCATGTATGTAACACACAGAGTCAGATAATATAGACGAACACGCGAATGCCGTTCACAGAAAATTTTCAAAGTTTGCAGACAGTTTTGATGGGGTTTTTTTTACAAGTTTCTTTATTTAAAAAAAGAAATTAACAAGACCCCAGGCGGACAATCGGTGTAATGCACGTTGCAGACTATTGGCAAGGTCTGTAGACTATTTTTCAACTGGAGAAAAAAAAAAGTTTGCTAGAAAGTATTTGCCATGTACCATAGTACAGTATTTTTTGGAAGAAGCGCCGCGGCTCATACGAGTTAAAAACTTAAAAATATTGTAAATGCGTTGCTTATGCCGGAACAGCAGGTACAATTCCTTTTTTTCCCCCCCTCCTGCCAGGGCCGGTAGATGAAACAGTGCAGCACCGACACAGGTGCTGCAGATTAATTTAACAGATTAAAAATAAATTTTGTGTTAAAAAATAAATGTTAAATGTTGATCTCTTTTTAAATAAAGTTTATTTGGTTGGAAATTTTAGCGAATGTTTATGTGCTTGTATATAACTTTTCTTTTTTGCTGTTGGCGGCAATATAGGACTTGGGAAGAGCGCAGCATTTTTTTGCAGAAAATTTATTTCAGTTCACAGACAGTTTTACATTTTATCTAAGTCTGGTAACACATATAAGTATAGAAAAAAAAAATCTTAGTTATATTTTTTAAAATTCAAATAGTAAACATAATCATGACAGTACATTTGAAAGCCATATTTATGATCTCAAAATAGTTTATCTAATTAAAACTTCCAACTACAAAAGCAACTTTTGTTCACTTGTAACTCATGTATACACAATAATTGAAAATAATAAAAACATGTTTCTAATTATCAATATATTTTTTTCTATTTTGTATATATAATGCGGCATTCATCAGCACATCTATTATAAATCAATAGTTCATTTGTATTTTTGGCCCAGAAGCAGAAAATTCGCCAAGTGTCTGCAACAGATACTTCAGGGGCAGAAAATAATTTGCAGATAAAACATTTTGCAATTGAAGCATTAATTAATCAAACAATCATGAACACTTACATGTAACATCTTCATGAATTTTATTAATTTTTACTAATAATGATCTTAAGTTTTTGTACTGTAATAAAGAACTAAACATAATATAAAGCAAAATAAAGGTTCTATGGAAAAAGAATCTGCAAAAGAGAAAAGAAAATCTGCGACGTCAGTCTCCTGTCTTGAACTTTCTGCTACCGGGATTTTTGGTAATTCTATATAATATTTAATGGGCTCAATGGACCTGATTTAATAACAATATTATTGCCACAGATGTTTTGCTTTAACGTTATGCAGGGGTGATATACAGGAATACATAATATTTATTTCTTGGATAGACTACTCCAATTAAATTCAAATCACATAAGCATAAGCAACTACTGAGAAGATATCAATTTTTCATTCTGCTTTAGTGCAGATTTGTTGTTACACATCTGTAAAAGAAGAATGAGAAAATAAGAGAACTACCAATCTTTATTTACAGAAATTGTGCTTGTTGTAGGTTACTATTTTATATAGGATTGAATAACTCAATTACTTAAAATTATAGAAAAATATATGCAATATAATAATAAATATCTTGAAACATGAATTTTAAATGACTTTTTATATTTGATAAAAGTTTCATGAATTTTAAAGAAATAAGCTTGTTTAATTTTTTTTGTCTCAGCTTTTATTTTATTGAATGACTAAAATGGCTTTTGAAAATATGGCAAATTACATTTAATGTCCAACTTTAAAATATTTTCTCACAACATAAATAAAAAGGGGGGAATAGATTTTGATGAATAAAAAACTGATTCAAATTTCAAATCACTGACACTTAGTATTTACAAAATATCTACAAACCAAAGTTCAAAATAAGCATACAATATCTGGACCTTGAGAGATGAAAATTTTCAAATTGTTAAACAAATCTGCAAAATTCAAGATCATCAACCTCCCCCCCCCCCCCCCCACAACCTTTTAAGCTATAATTTTAAATCTTTTTCTCATATTTTATTAAGAGTACATTTTTAAAAAGCAAAGAGTTTAAAAAAATTATAATAATTTGTTTTTCGGAGGAGGGGATAGGACAAAAAATACAAAATAAGTTTTAATAGATTTGGCAAATACTATAATCTGCAGTATTTTGTACAAAAACAACTTTATAAGCATTACTGAAAGCAAGATGCAGAAACATTGTACTAATCATATGATTCAAGTAACATGTCAGTTACAAAAAACAATTTAACATAAGCTTACAAGAAAAAAATGTACTATAGCAATCAGACAAAAAAGGAAATATATAAACAAAAAGTTAATAATATTTATTTCACCATAATTTAAATATATATATATATATATATATTTTTAACGGACTCAAAATTTCAATCATGGATAGCCTAAAAGAATGAGACATCGATTAACTGAAATACTTAAGACTTTTTTATTACCAGAGCAATAAAAGGTTACCTAAAAGGCAAAATTTTCATCAAGGTGTCATGTGCATGAGAATGTGGTTCACTTTAACATTAGACCTGTTACCTTCAACTTCTATTCATTTTTATCTTGTTTGTAAATTAAAAACTTTGTACTATATTCCACAAGAATATATTTTGATTCCTAAAAATATGTACGTCGTTTAATAATATACTGCTGCAGATAAAAAAAAAAAATGCAAGAGTTCAAATTTTAATGGTGTGTGTTATTGTTTTATGAAAATCAGTATGGAGGGAGTGTCAAAAATTTAGTCTAAGCAATCCAGTAAAAAAGTAAACAAAATCCATAGTACTAAAGATAAGTTTATTTTAAAGTAATTATTACATATCGAAAGTTTCATAATATAGTAGGTACATTATGTAGTAAACGAGTGTATAATGAAAAATATTAAACATTACACAGTATAAAACTGACACGCTACTGCAGGTAATTAAAAAAAAAAAAAAATGTAAAGCAAATATTAACACAAAGTAGCTGCATAATAAAAAATTTTTTTAAATATTACTGAAGTGTAAGTTTATGAAAATGTCTTATAAACGATTCATTAACTAATCTAGAAATACGGATTTATGTCTGAACAGAAAGTTTGCGTTTTACCGATTTTTACTAAGTTTGAAAAAATAAATAAAAACACACAAATTAATATTATGATATCCGAATCTAATTTTTCTGTCAGAAATCGAAACTAATTCAAATACTGGCGGAAAAAATAAAGCATGCAGGTAAAATAATTACCAACCTACCTTCGGTGCGGTGGTATGCAGGAACAAATAAAACTTTCATGCAAAATATACGCATCATACTGAAGCAAATGTAATCAATAGTTACACTTGCCTGTTAATGCATTAAATAAAAAATTTCCAGGCCCATGATTTACAAAAAAAATAAACATTTTGACAGCATCCTACTACGTTTGTTGTGATTGTGACCCTGAGACAGCTGAAACACATTAGCAAAAGACTGACTCACCCGTAATGACGAAGGTTTCCCACCAGATGCCGCTGTTATCTGATCAAATTCTGAAATGGAAAATAATAAAGGATAAAGAATAGCTGGTTTAATTAAATATACTTTACACAAGATTTTTATATAAATGGTAACATTAATTAAGTTTTTTTAAATCACACATTAATTTATTAACATACTGTGAGCAAATTTTAACTCAAGACTCTAGACAAGTAATTTAGATTTCAGGTGTTGGAAGGGTTCTTAAAATAAGTCTACGGCACGGTCACCAGAATGTCCGTGGTCTTGCATGGAAAGAATAAGTTGAGATTTGAGTTATATTACACCCTCCTTTTCTTTTGGAATGTGATAGAAATGAGAGGAATATTAACTGAATTTGTTATTGTTATCAAGAATAGAAACATCACATTGTATATTGTATTTTCATGCCGTAGGGTTTGACATTGACTTGCCTCCGAAATTTCTGTCAGGATTGAGGATGACTACAAAATATGACAATAATCAGGCAACATTCCAAAATTAACTGCAGTCCAATTCATTATTCTATGACAGAATTTCTTTAATGTTTGATGTTGCGAAATGAATGCAATTTCTAGGATTCCTTTAAAATTTATTGGAATGGCCCAGGAGCGCCATTTCAGAACTTTCTTGAAGGGGGGGGGGGGGGGGTAAAGATTTTTTTGAAGGAAGTTATATAGCTAAGGGTAGGATCCGGGCGTCAACCCCCCCCCCCCTCAAACGAGAAAAGTAAACTGGATCATGCTTACAGAAACAGTAAAAACTTTGAATACGGAAACTCAAGAACAAACGAAATATTTCGTTTTAAACAAGTTTCCGTCTTAGCAGGTAAAATTTCAATGCATTGAATATGAAAAATTTTTTTTGACATTATTCTATTATAGGTTTCATTTTTACAGGTATCCTCAAAGACTGTTATACCATCCACTTTTCCACTCTATAGTATAGCTCTCGAAAGAGATGTATTACAGTAAAACTTGTGAAAACGAAGTCTGTCTATAACAGAATTCTTTCTCAAATGGGAAAAAAAAATCAAATTTCGATGAAAAAACATCATACAATTATACTTGCTAAGGCAGACCTGTCTAAAATGTAACTTTTTTCTAGTCCCTTTCGACTTCTTTTTTTCAGGTTTTACTACAGGGGCGCCATTTCAGTTTTCTGGAGAAGAACAAGGAAAAATTTTCTTTCAGGAACAGGAAAGTGCAGAATTTCACAACGTGCAAAACTGCACAAATCTCACAGAAAATGGGAAAATCTCGCCCAATAAAAAAAGTTCTGTGTGATTTTGTCCCCTTAACTTATTTCACGGACATGAGATTATTCTGCGAATTTTTTTTAATTTTCGTGAAAATATCCACGATTTTTTTTTCTTTCGAATTCCGAAAAATCACTTCGTCAATGGGTTACAGAATAAAATCGCGAATTTGGCAAATTTTGAAAAAAAAAAAAAAAAAAAAAAAAAAAAAAAAAACCCCAAATCGTTACGGAAAAAATTGCTAATTTATCCAAACGACCGAGGAAAATATTGTTAATTTCATAAGAGATCGCGAAAAGAAATGCAGATTTCGTCAAATAATTGTACAAACTAAAATCTCGAATTTTGTAAAAGGATTGCGAAAAAAATCGGGAATTTCGTCAAAAGATTGCACAAAAAAATCACGAAAATTTAGTCAAACAATCGAGGGAATTTCGTCAAACGATCGTGAAACAAGATACAAAGTTTCATGTAACTATCGCGCAAAAAAAAAAAAAAAAAAAAAAAAAAGAAAAAGAAAAAGAAAAATATTATTAGTCTGTGGTGGAGAAAAATAATCACGAATTTCAACAAATGACCTTGAAAAAGAATCGCGAATTTTGTTAAAAGATCACAGAAACAAATATGGAATTTCGTCAGTTGGTCGCGGAAAAAGATTGTGAATTTCGACAAATGGTCGCGAGAAAAAAACCAATTTTGATAACGGCTACAGAAAAAAATCGTGAATTCCGTGAAACGGTTGCGGAAAAAATCGCAAATTTCTTCAGATGATCGCGAAAAAAGAATCATGAAATTTAATAAGTCATGAGATAATCAGCCCACGAACGTCATGGATAGGTCACGAAATGTGCAACTTTTGTGATCTATAGCGATAAGAAAATTTTCATTAGTGATATTTTCTGCAAGTTTAGGTAAGGTAAAGCGTTAATTGTTTCGGATTGCGTTTTCACTATTTTGAGGTGGGTTCGTGCTAATACTATTTTTCAAAGAAATCCTAAATATTTTTCAGGTGAAAAAGCTACATATTTGAACATTAATGAATAGTATAAACATATCTTCATTTTTCTACATAAAAGGTGAAGTTTATATTAAAGATATAATTGTAGACTTCTTTTACAATAATTATATTAAAATATGGATTAATTTTCTTTCATTTCGGGATGACTTGCCTTTCAATGAAATCTTTTTAGCGGTTTTGATATTTACATGAAATTACAGTCCTGCGTCAGGATAGGTTAACGCATTTTCTTCGTTGCGAGTGAGGTACACTTTAAGCAGTGGCGTGGCGTCCGGTCATCGCTGGATGCGGCGATGGCCAAGCAATATTTTAAAACCTTAATAAGCTTTTAAAAACTCTACGATCCAGTTTTAGCAGAACATTTGGAGTTCATGTATAAGTGAAGGTAAGATTTAAAGTTTCTTTTTTGAACATTCAACCATTGAATTTTAGAGTTAATAATTTTTCACCACAAACTTAAATAATTTCGATGACCACCGAAAATTTTCACGCCACGCCACTGACTTTAAGTTTTTCGGATTGTAGCTTTATCTCATTCGGTCGAAATCGGGATGACCTGGTTTTTAACAAGGCAGACATCAAGGGCGTAGGAACCGGGGAGCTGGGAGAGCTGTGGCTCCCCCTGGAATATTTGAGACGGGCTCAGCTCCCCCGGAAGAAATTCTCGCACCATATCTGTTTACGATACATTGCTGAATTAAAAAATAAAGTATACTTTTTCTAGGAAATTCACACAATAAACAACAAAAAGAAGAGAGAGAGGAGATGGTGAGCACACTTGTTTATGCCTTCACCCTTTTTCCCATTATTTACAACCCTCCCGATTTTTTTAAAAAAAGGGGACCTTATATAGGTCTACTACAAATTACCTGCACCGATAACATATTTATAAAGAGGAGGCCTTTAAAATTGATTTGGAAGAGATTTGTAAAGAATTTGTAAGCAAAACAACAGAAAGCACTTTAATTTTTGGTAAATGGAAGTGGGAGAAGCCTTAAATTTGAATATTGTATTCGGGACGGACATAAATTAAGTTTCTATGAATAAAGTATATCGTAAAAATTATTTTAACTGGATTAAAGAGTTGGTGATCTTTTGATATGCTTCTATTTTATACTTCTGCTTGTGAAACGTGCAACACTATGAAGGAACCCTCCAAAATGAACGAAATCACCCGCGCCACTAGCTTTCCGCAATATGCCCCAGCTTCCCCTATTTGTACAAAGTTCCTACGCCACTGGCAGACCTGAATATTTTTTAAATGAAAAACTAGAGATTTGACTATTAATGGTGGCCTATAACAATAACCCATGTGTTCATTTCTGTACATAAGGGATAAAATTATAGACTACTTTATTATAAACGTGTTAAAATAGGGAGTAATTTTCTTTTACTTTGGGATTTGGTGGAAGTCTGTCTGTTTTTGGGTTGAAGAAATTGTTTTGTCGGGTGCGCGCAGACTCCATTCCTACGCGTCGAAGAATTTTGAGAGTGTAGCATGTATAATATGATTTAATAAAGCAAATAATTTGGGAACATTACAATGATTGCAGTAAATATAATATGACACTAATAATTAAAAAAATTAAAAAAAAGTATGATAATTAAGAACTTGAATTATATTCGCCCCTTCAACCCTCCCCCCTACAAAAAAAAAAAACCAAAAAACAAAACAAAAAAAACTATCTGAAAAGACTCTACCACTAAAATTTCTAACCATGAAGGGACTAGTTTTCCTATGATCAAGTTGTACACAGCTCAGAAGCAATTGATAAAAGAAAAAGTCTCTCATGCATTTTTAAAATTAGCCAAAGTACGATATATGTCTCCCCTTAAGAAAGTTCTAATAGGAAGTATTTTTGATAATTATTAATTTCTATGCATAAAGCATTTATTTAATGCATGTGTTTTTATTGCAATCAAATCTGATAAATTATTTTAGCGTTTGAGTAATTTTTTAATTTTTGTTTGAGTCTGACAATTGATGGTTGATAAATTTTTCGAAAATCAAATTCCTTGGAAGGAGGGGGGGGGGGGGCAGGGGCGCCATTTCAGAATTTTCTAGGGAGGAAGGGGCAAAGATTTTTTTGAGAGAAGTTATATAGCTAAGGGTAATATCCAAGCGTCTAAACCCCCCCCCCCCCGCCCCGAACGAGAAACGTAAACTGAATCATGCTTACAAAAACAGTAAAAACTTTGAATACGGAAATTCAAGAATCAGTGATATATTTCGTTTTAAACAGGTTTTCGTCTTAGCAGGTAAAATTTCAATATATTGAATATGAAAAATTTCTTTTTAAGCAGGATTGTATTATAGGTTCCATTTTTACAGGTATCCTCAAAGATTGTTAAACCATCCACTCTATAGTATGTAGCTCTGAAAAGAGATGCTTTACAGTAAAACTTGTGAAAATGAAGCCTGTCTATAACAGAATTCTTTCTCAAAGGGGAAAAAAAATCGAATTTCAATGAAAAAACGTCATACAATTATACTTGCTAAGACAGAGCACCTGTCAAAAATTGAATTTTTTTCTAGTCCCTTTCGACTTCTTTTTTTCAGGTTTTACTACATGGGTGCCATTTTAAGAGTTTCCTGGCGAAGGACAAGGAAAATTTTTCTTTAAGGAACAGAAAACGTGCAGAATTGCACAACGTACAGCTGCACAAATCTCACAGAAAAAGGGAAAATCCCGCACAATAAAAAAATCTGCGTGATTTTGTCTCCTTAACTTCTTTCACAGACATGTGATTATTCTGCGAATTTTTTTTTATTTTCGTGAAAGTGCAGGATTTTTTTTTTTTTTTTTTTTTTGAATTCCGCAAAATCAATTCGTCAATGGATCACAGAAAAAATCGCGAATTTTGCAAATTTTGAAAAAAAACAAAACAAAAATCGTCGAGGAAAAAAATCACAAATTTCTCCAACCGACCGTGGAAAATATTGCTACTTTCATCAGAGATCGCGAAAAGAAATGCAGATTTCATCAATTGGCTGTACAAACTAAAATCTGAAATTTTTTAAAAGGATTGGGAAAAAAAAATAGCGAATTTCGCCAAAAGATTGCACAAAAAATCACGAAAATTTATTCAAACAATCGAGGGGAATTTCGTCAAACGATCGTGAAATAAGATATGAAATTTCGTGTAACTATCGCGCAAAAAAAATTACAAATATTATTAGTTGGTGGTAGGAAAAAATAATCAGGAACAAATGACCTTGAAAAAGAATCGCGAATTTTGTCAAAAGATCGCAGAAACAACTATGGAATTTCTTCAGTTGGTCGCGGAAAAATAATGTGAATTTCGACAAATAATCGCGAGAACAAAAAAAACAATTTCGATAACGGTTGCAGAAAAAGAAAAATCGTGAATTCCATGAAACGGTCGCGGAAAAATTCGCAAATTTCGTCAGATGATCGTGAAAAAAGAATCATAAAATTCAATCAGTCATGGGATAATCAGCCCTCGAACGTCATGAATAAGTCACGAAATTTGCAACTTTTGGATCTATAGTTAAGATAATTTTCATTAGTGGTTTTTTGCAAGTAAAATTAAGGTAAAGCATTAATTGTTTCGGATTGCGTTTTTACTATTGGGCGATTCGGTGGAGAGTGTCACACACGGTGGAGAGTGTCACCTTTCACCCTTTTCCATTACAAGATACACTATTGCACAATAATAAATTTCAGAATTTTTTGTAGGCTCCCCTAGAAAATTTCCTCCCCAGCATACAGCCAATTTCGAAAAGAAATAATTAACAGCATATTTAATTAAAATTTAAAAGTTGAAAATAAAATTCAATTTTAAAAAATCTCTACTACTTTTTTAAATATTGATGTTTTAGCCCCCCTTACCTTTTTTTTTTTTTTTTTTGGAAGATTTTCAAATGCGTATTACACAAGATTGCGCATGGATTTTTAGATATAACTAATATTACATTTAATATAATTTTTTTACTGATATGTTACAGTAAAAAACGATGAAATCTAACACATCTTCATATACTTTTATTTTTAAAAAAGTAACAAAAACCTGAAGGTTAATTCCATACGTAGATTTATCACATAATAAAGAACATATACAAATCACATTATAAAGAACATATACAAAAAAGTTTAAATCTCTATCTCAAATGCAAAAAACCTTTAGCATTTTTAAAACATGAAAGTGACGCAAATATGAACATGGAGAAAAGGCCATTTAAAGTTTTAACTTATGTGAGTAAATGCGACGAGTATTACCAAAATTTACAATATCTCTCGATATAATTGCCGTAGGGTAAAAATGAGGCGTCAAAATATTCGCAAGTAAACAAGCTTTCATTTAATATTAAAGAGAAAATTGATTTTTGTGATCAATTTTGAGGTAAACTGTGCCCTTAAAAATAAGAATACAAAAAGATATCTTGAACTGAAGACCTGAGTGGAAGAAAATGTTATGTAACAAAAATTAGAATTCGAGAAAATTGAAGTGAAAGATTTTGTTGTAATTTAGTTATTTCTTTAATTTCTTCTTAATTAGCAAATGTTTTAATGTTAATAGGTGATACTAAACTCTCCTAGAAAAGAATATTAACATTTAATTATTAAATATTAAAAATTATTTTTACCATTTAAATCATTGAATATTTAAAGATACTGTCTCATATTTTCAATACCAAGTAGAATTTTAGTATTACCATATGATATAATACCTCATAACGCTTTCATCCATAAAATAAAACAATTTTTGAGAACATGAATCATAAAACAAATTCTTCCACTAAGCTCTTCAATTATTTGAGCCTAAATCTACAATGACCCTTTTCACGATGGTGAAAAACATTTCATCCATAAAATAAAACAATTTTTGAGAACATGTATCATAAAACCAAAATTCTTCCACTAAACTCTTCAATTATTTGAGCGTAAATCTACAATGACCCTTTTCACGATGGTGAAAAACATTACAATGTGCTTAATTGTTTATCCGTCACGTCAACAGCAAAAACTATCATCATAAAATAAAAGTTTTACATTTAGTGGTTTTTCTTCCCTTCTTTATTTTTGTGTGTAAGCCAAAGAAGAGAAAAGGGGGAATTTGTTGATAAAAAAAACAATAAGTTGTGTTATAATACAAGCATTAGAGGTCTGCACGGGCCCGGGCTTGGCCCGAGGCCCGTACCCGGCCCGGCCCGCGGGCCGGGCCGGGCCGGCGGAATGGAGGAGAATTTTCAAACGGGCCGGGCCGGGCCGGCAGAATTAGGACAATTTTTTCAACGGGCCGGGCCGGGCCGACAGACAAAATAAACGGTCCGGGCCGGCAAAAAAATTGAACGGGCCTGAAGGGCCGGGCCCGGCCGATAAAAAAAATTAATCGGGCCTATCGGCCCGATATAAGAATTTGAGAGGAGCAGATAAAATACGAGGTCATTTCCAATGAATATGACTTTTTCGAGAAGTATAAATGTGCGTTACGAGCCGATGCGAGTTTAACAACATCAATACAGAAATGTAACATGTCCATCGTAGAGATCGGCATCGTACAGTTACATGATGCCTGATCCCGGGTTTAATTTTTTTCGGCAGACTTGTGCCGGGACGGAACTGGTCTTAATCGTTCTCAGGATGTGTAGGACAGGCATTATGTTTTGTAAAAGTATTAATAGCGATAATGAACTTCTGTTAACAGTATCTTTGGAAATGTACCTTAAGGTGGTTCTCATATTTACTGCTCAACAATGCGAAACTCTCAGACACATTTTCTGACTCATTTTTAACTATAAAGGCATAAAATTGACAGGCTGAGTATTGAAGGTAATTGGGATCAAATAGCGTTTCCATTTTTCATAAATTACGTACAGAGATAACAGAGACTCTTTTCACGTGACTGTACGTTTTCTCCTTTCCTGTGCTATCGCTTCCGGAAATTCGATTCAAAACGCTAACTTTGGCAGTATTTTCTGAAAGATATATTACTTTTATCTAAAAAAAAACCCGGCATTTACATGATTTCTGAATAAGAATACCTGCCAATCTCATGCGTTTCCGAAAAGAAATGAATTCATAAATGTATCAAAATGTAGCTCCTTTGGATTTGAGAAAAGCCTTAAAAATGACAGAAATATTTTCACAAATCTACCTTTTATTATAAGCTTCAAAAGTTATCATGTTTTTTAACCCTTTATTCTAAACTACAATAATCTTTTAATGAACACTTATTTAAATTTTGAAACGTCTGTAGAGACGTTGACTAAAACACTGTAAGTAATCGTTAACGTTTACTATTGTGTGTTTTCTATTTTGCGAACACATAGCAATTTAAAATATACTGTAAAATGTTCTCATAAATATGCATGTAGTATTCATTTAAAGAATCTTAATTGTATGAAGAGAAAAAACGGAATTTTTTGTAGATATTTAGTCGGGCCGGGCCTGTTTTCACTGATTTTTGTACGGGCCGGGCCGGGCCGGGCCGAGAACGGTAAAAATGTAAACGGGCCGGGCCGGGCTCGGGCCGGGCTCGGGCCGAACTTTCTATTTTTACACCGGGCCGGGCCGGGCCAAAATAGCTTTCCTTCGGGCCGGCCCGGGCCCGGGAATTCCGGCCCGTGCAGACCTCTAACAAGCATTCATTCACTGGCTCACCTTAACAGGTACCGAAAATCTCAATGAGGCCGGAAGGATATCGAAAGATAAGTGTCTTGTTTCCGCAATTATTTCAGTGAACGAATTGTAAAAATTGTCATTCAACACTGCAGGATATAGGTTAGATAAACATAACAGCGAAGGAAAAGACATTGAGAAACAGAATACACCTCCCAGACCAATTCAAAACGAATAAGATAAGTGCAAAAACTCAGTGATGTGAAAGAAAAAATACCCAAGAAATTAGCACCAAATTGTTTCAAAGGTGTCACAAATAAAAGCCGATTTTGGTAAAATGAATACATAAAAGGTAATGCGAAACAGCGCAACACATTACGTTTCTCATTGCCTTTTTATCATCACTCAAAAAGGAAGCGAGCCCTTTTATGAAGCCTTGAAATCTCTTCAAGCTCACCATTTAACTTCTAGCATATTCTACTTTACCTTATATTTTGCTTTACTTTAGTTATCATACATCACAAATCTAACAGAATAATATTAATTCACAGACATATGAAACAACAAAATTTTTATTAATAACGATTCAAAACAATGGACGGAGGCGAAGGCCACTACCCCTCCCTGGAATTTCAAATTAAATTTATTAATTTTTCTTTTTCTATGAATTTAGAAAAATAACTTAAATTCTTTACAGGTGACTTAAAATAATTAATCACTAAAAATAAAAGAAACTAAGTTTTTTTCGTCAGGGAGGCTCTTCTTCTATCTACCCCCTCCCCCGGAGAGGATATTTAAACGTTCATGTGTTTAAAATATTTCAGCCACAGGCGTGGGGGAGGGAATCTACCATGCCCTCTCTGACACGCACACAAAAATTTTATTTCTTTATTTTTTTAAAAAAGGCAGCAGAAACTCATTTCATCCTATTTAATATTTATATTCTCCATTTTAACCCTTAACTGGTGTAGTGGGGGTGTTTTGCACCCGAAAGAAATTTAAATTCTGAAATATTGCCATTTTACATTGCTAGATGGACTGTACACTTACATATGTATGTACACTTACAGTACTTTTCAGCTGTTAATACAAGTAAATAATGCAAAATTCACAGCAAATTTTCTTATTTTAATTCGCTAAATTTAGTGGAATGCACAAGAAATCAAATTTTGGGGTTACATACACACCACTTACGTTAAAAAATCACCTCACCACTTAAGGGTTAAAAAATGCGGGTTTGACTGTGACCCACAAAACACATCTATTTCAAAATCTTGCCCTTCCCTAGATTTTGTTCAGCCAGCGCCCATGTTCAAAACTCCTGGAATGGAAAGTTAAAGCTTCTGAATAACAGGAAAAAATCATGCTTTGTGTGATATTTTTAAATCGTAATAACAAAAACAAACTTCCTATCAAAACGTTCAAAACTGAAATTGCTTTCGTTTAGTATAAAATAACAATATTTTTTTTTTAACGTTGTTAAAAGTGAATTGTCCTTTTAATCCTTGATATCTCTAATTATGAATCAATGAAAATTTTACCTTCAAAAGCATTTTTGAAAATACATTGGAACGTTCTTGCAATCATTAAAGAATTTTTCCTCAAAAGAATTTGACGAATGCGATAAAACACATTGCTAAATGATGTATTAACTTTAAAATATTAAAAATATACATTTCAACGGTTTCGATCCTCTTCTGTTGCCATCATCAGGATCTAAAAGTAAAATTACTTTTAAGTAAACGTAAGATCTAAAAGTAAAATAACTTTTAGATCCTGATGATGGCCCCAGAAGAGGATCGAAGCCGATGATTTGTATATATTTTTAACACGTTAAGCGCCACGTCAATCACCGGTGACTGACATTGAGCTTTTCTTTTAGAACACGTCATTCACCGATGACTGACGGTTATGACATAAAACTAAAATTATGTATATTGTTTTAAGTAATTACTGAAAATTTATTTAAAATTTACTTACCTTTTACTTATTATAGAATTATACTTTCTTAAAAATTACTTAAAACATTGTAAATTTTTCAGCTTCACTGTCAGTCACTGTGCTAATATTTTAAAGTTAATACATCATTTAGCAATGTCTTTCATAGTATTCGTCAAGTTCTTTGAATGTACGTGATGTGATACTCCATGTCTTTATAAGTTTTCATTTAAAATTGATAAATAACATTTTTTTTAAAATACGGGTGGGGAGGGGGGGGGGGTCTTGGAATATTTACAATTGTATAAATTATTTCTTCAAGATATTGATTTTAGAATTGTATAGAATTGCGAAATGTACATATATAATGGCCTCACATAGGAAGATTTTTCAGAACAAAGTTTCCAGGGGCTATACAAATATAAAGTTATCAACATTTTACTAATTTTGGACCCCCTCCCCCCCTTTCGATATCATACGTTATCATTCGTCAACCTCCCCCCCCCCCCCCCCCGATGATATCGTTATCAATATTTAAAAATTCTTTTATTTTTAGGGACTTAAGTAGCATGCAATTGCGTATAAAGTTTCTTTTTAGTAGTTTTTAAAGTAGTTAGACGATGCTAGGAATGCGTTAAAGAAAATTGTAAGAAGAACATTTTAAAGAAGATGCACCAAGGGCCCAAGAAGGCGATTAATATTCAATATTGGTGGTTACTGAAGTCTGAAATTTTTTTTTTTTTTTGTCGCCCATGTAGTAGCTGGCGGACCTAAGAAGTTGTTAGAAAAAAAAAAAAGCTTCTGAATCCGGCCATATGGGGCCCAACAGATAGTTAAAAACAGGGACTTAACATGGAAACATGTTAAAATGTCTTAGTATTTAACGATTTAGATCTAAAATTAGTCAAAACTAAGCATAGGGTATGAATTTTTCGTTAAAATAATATTTTAAAGAAATACACAAAAAATTGGGTAAATGCTTCAAAAAAGGCCCTAAGGCCCCAATAAAAATACGAGGATATTGGTCGTGGAAGAAAAGTCCAAGACTCAACTTTAAAATTATGCACTGACGAAGTGAGAAAATTAGGGAGTGAAAAATGCATGGTACACAAAAAGTTCAAGGGACCTTAACCGGGCTCTACGGGACCCCAGGGTCTTAATTGGAATGTAGAAACGTAATTCAAACGTAGTATTGTTTTCTTGCACTTGCCCCTGCCCGGGAGGTTAAAAGCAGAACTTAACAAAACAGTTGAATAACATTCTTTGTACTTTTTATTGGTAAACGGAAATATCATTTCCTACATATTATGCTCCTGATTTCTCCTACAGCGAATTACATATGCGCATTATGGCTGAAGAACAACAATGCTAAACGTTAAGATATTCCAAATTTTGAAATGAAATTATTTTATAAACATTTAATGGTTTTAATAAGTTTTGCATTTTCATAAAAACATAATAATAATAAAAAGGTAACAGACTATTTGGATGTAAAGAAAAAAATTACTGAAAAAAGAGAAGTTTGGTTGGATCAAAAATGATAAAGATATAAAAAAGCAAACTCCACTCCACCCTTCCCAGAAATATCTCACGATATCAAGTGTCAGACGCCCCCTCCCTCCTAAAGTAATAACGTTATATATGCACGGCCCCCACTCCATGTCTTTAAACATTAAGGGGGCTGGTCACTCAGCTTCCGATTTCCCCTCACTAATTTTAAGCCTATGGGCATTGGATGCATTCGTGTACTTAAAATATCTCCTCGGGAATTAATATTTTTAACTTCTATTTTTTGTGTATTCTTCCTAAAAGATGACTCTTTCTTTCTTAGTTCTCAAAATATTTTTACAGTATAGACTTAATTTTATATGAAGTGTTAAAATCTTACTCACAGTTCGCTCCGCTTTTAACACATGAAATATTAAATTCAGCATAGATTTTAGAAATATTTTGAAAACTAAGATAAAAAAGAGAAGAGACATCCTTTAAGAAGAGTACACAGAAAAGATACGTTAAAAATATGAATTTCCCGAGAAGATATTTTAAATATACGGATGCATCAAAAATCCATAGACTTAACATTACGGAGGTGAATTCCGAAGCTGAGTGACCAGCCCCCCTTAAAGGAAGGTTCTACTTCATTGGGTCAAAATTTTCGATTTATTTTATTTTTCATTTTTTGCACCCCTTAAGTGTGTAGATTGTTGTCCTAAAGCAGTTTTGTGATATTCCAATTCCTTACATTTTTGTTTTCTTCTTTCTTTACAAGAAGAAAGTATTGGATTTGTGAAAAAATTCGACTTCCGGTTTTCGACGAATTGATACGTTTTAGAAGATCCCCCTGAGCACGATTTGACTGTTTTTAGAAAATGTCTGTACGTGACACAAATTTTGTGGGTTCTCTATCTCAAGAACTAATGCACGGAATTTAATAAAACTTTAGATTCATTTATGCATTGAAATAAATTGATGCTGATTTGTTTTGGTGTAAATCGCTTCCCAGGTGTCACTGCTATGCTCAATTTTTCACGATTTCTGCAATAGATTAATCTCAAGAACTAATGCACGGATTTCTATCAAACTTTAGATTCAGTTAGACGTTCACACGAGTTGTTGCTGATTAGGTTTTGGTGTAAATCGCCCAATAGGTGGTGCTGCTATGCTGCATTATTTCAGGATTAACTCGATTTTAGCTACTGCCATACTTCAAGAATTTCGTCAAACTTCATATTCTGTTAAACCTTAAGTTGGTGCTGATTATTCGTGTAAATCCTATAATAGGTGGCGCTGCTATGCTGCATTTTTCATGATTTTCGCAATAGCTGTATGCTGTATCTAAAAAAATAATACACGGAATTTAATCAAACTTCATATTCTGTTACACTTTCACACAAATAGATCCTTATTAGACTTCGGTGTATACTGTGCGACAGTTGTTGCTTTTATGGTGTTTGGGTTGGGAATTTTGATTGCGGACATCTAAGAGGGTGGGTGCCGAAATTCAATAATTTGTTTAAATATTGATATGCTTAGAGTAGGTGGGGACAAATACACGCAATGGCCGATTTAATATGAAGAAACATTTCTACAATCATGACCGTTGTTAGGTAGCACTTTGGTCTTAAGTGTAGTAGTTGTGTGTTCAAACCTTGTGAAAAAGTAGCACTCCGGGCCAAGAAAATGAGGTAAGTTTAAATTTTCGAATTTTGATCTACTATTTTTGAAATTTCACTTTATTGTTTAGCTAACAATACCTCGAATTTTTATAAATGCAAAAGTTCAGTGGGGAACCGAAGTCTTTAGCCTCTAAATGCCGTGTAATTTACCTCGATCGCATTTATTTAAACTTGTAGGTAGCCGGTTAAGCAAACAGGGGCGGATCCAGCGCATCATTTAGGGAGGGGGGGGGGTCACAGTACTTTATAGATGATTTCTTAATGAAACAATTTTCAAATAGAGTAAAGCCTGTGAAAACGGAATATGCCTATACGGCATAAGGGGCGGGGTACAACTCTTTATAGATGATTTCTTAATGAAACAATTTTCAAAAACAGTAAATCCTGTGAAAACGGAATATGCCTATAACGAAATTCTGGTTTAAAAGTAAAATTTTATGGTTCTAGAGAAAAGAAAGCAATTATAAATGTACCTGCTAAAACGGAAATCAGTCTAAAGTGGAATTTTCTCCCATCCTTTGCAATTCCATCTTAGCAGGTTTTACTGTATTAAATGATAATATATATTTAGAGTTTGATTTATCGGACAACATTGCAATACTTAAGATTTTTAAAATAAGTATTTAATAAATCGGGATACAAATTTTACAAATGATGAAGCTATTCAATGTTATCGATATTTATACTAAATTTAATGCAGTAATCTTTATCTTGTACTTATACTAATTGACTCATTTAAAACAATCCATACCTTCGAGCGACGTATTTGTAATTTTATAAGTGAGAGGCTCTTGTGTCTTAATTTATTGAATACTAGCAGACCCGCCCGGCGTTGCCCGGGGTTTGTAAATAACAACCACCTTAAACAAAACTCCAGTTTGTACGATTTTATATCTTTTGAAATTCTGTTAAATGAACATAATTTTGGAGGCCCCATTGCCTTCCGCAGCGTCTAGTGTGTTCGCAACAAATGTCTTTCCGAACGAATATGTAATCTGGGTCCCCACTACCTACGTCAGCATTTACCGGAATGTCGAAGACAACTAAAAACCAAGTTGGGTGAGCCAAACCTCGTAGTAATTAACCCCATGGAATCAAAAAAGAATGCGCCATTAATATTAGAAAATGTTGGTAACAAAAGTCTAAGGTAAAATTTCATAAAACAGAAAGTAGCTGAATTGTAATCTAAGTTGAAGGAAGTAAATCCCATTGAAATTGGGCCGTTAAAGACGAGGAAAAAATACGCCCCAAAGCGGTGGAAGACGCTTCCTTCCCTTGTAAACTTCATGAATTACTGTTTAGTCCAGTCAAATAAGGTGAATAAACAATTAAATTTAAAAAATCAAAAAACCCGACTGCGTAAAAAGCGAACTAATTAATTATTTCTCATCAATGTGAAACTAATTTTTTTCCCATTTCCTACTATTAGCTCACACTCTCGCTATATATATCTTGTTCAAATTTTCAATCGTTAATAAAATACTTATTATTCATCCAATCAAGCTCAAATAATTTTTTTTTTAACTTGTAGTGGATGACACTTTATGTTAATCCAGTTTTTTTTCAAATATTAATTCATTAATTAAATTAATTAATTTTCAATAATCGAGAGAGTCTTCTTCTTGATCAAGGCTTTTTAAGCGCCACTCAAGAGGAAAGAAAAATGGGAGAAAAAAATATTCTCTTATTGGCCTAAGTAGGAATTGACTTAAAATATTTTTTTTATATTACTTGTTTATATTACTTACCTATTTTTTTTATTTACTTGTATTGATGACTTTTAAATTGTGTTTAAATGTTAGTTCCTATCGATAAACACTGTTTTGATGAGGTCTATAGATGTCTATGATGGTTAGAGTTGCAGTAAAGCTAGAGATCCTACATACACAACTTCCAGGTTGCATAATATTTCAACGGAGCTTCTGACTGTAAAATAGTCAATGAAACAACGTCTTCCTTTTGAAAGACCTATCCAATGATATGCCACTCAATAGGGTGCGTAATTTTTTTTTCGTTTCTACCGCTATTTTGAATTTATAAAAACAAAACCTAGCCTATAACCATCGGGCCGTTAAGACGAATTGATAGAGACCTCTTTCATTAAAATCCATCCAGCCATTGGGATGTTTCGAGGGTATAAAGAAATCCACATACACAGATACACGTGAAACACATAACCCTTCTTTTAACTCGGGTAAAATAAGGGCAAACCTCGAAATGAAAGACAGCAAGCTAAAAATTTAAAAAAAGTTTTGTCTTGACATTCTACAAGTTAGCTGAAAAGTCTCATAAAATCTCGTGTCCGCGTCGCCAGATATTCAAGATCAAAGGTCACGAAAATCAGTTTCTTTTGCTTATATCTCGAAAACTGTACATTTTATTGAAAAAAAACCCCCAATTACTAAAAGTAGATCAAATTTCTTGTAAAATACATATTAACTTTATTTTTTTGACAAACGGTTTTGGAGCTAGAGCGCGCTGAAGAAATGAAACTTTTTTGATCGAAAAAATTATATCTCGCACATTATTTCTAACCCTGCCCTTCAAATAAAAATGTTCTTCCTTCATCCCAAGAAACACTTGGAATGGAAGTCCTGATGGAAAGTAGTCTCGGGTATGAGGGTATGACCATAGACTTACTCTGAGAGTATGACCTGCAAAGACGTTTCACTTACCCATCATGCGTAGTATAGGGTAAGTCTTGCAATCGTTTTAAAAATCGAAAAAAAAAAATTTGATGGATTTACACGTTTCAGACACTGGAGATTCCGAAAAACATTTTTAGACAAAAAAAATTTGGTGCCCGTCTGTATGTGTGTCGGTGTGTGTGTGTCTGTAATTGCTCTATCTCCCGAACAAATTGAGATAAAGACTTGAAATTCGGCGTGTACTTAGGGAGCAATAATGGGAAGAAGCCTATTGAATATCAGTAACCTCGATTATCCGGAACTTTTTTTTCGGACTCTCGAAATATTCGTTCTGATAAAAGGTATACAAAAATTTTCGAAAGTGTTTATTTGAAGGAGTGAATATAAAATACAATAAAAAAACAAATTTTGCATCATGAATGAACTCGATCGGATAATGAGTTGCCGAGATATTTGTAATCCTATCCTATTTTTCACACTCTTCAATTTTTCATGACCCTGTATTTCATTCAAATTTCAATTGAAGGATATATTTTAATTGGAAATGAGATGCTTAATCCGACGCAATAAACTGTTAGTTAATAGGATTATAATTTTTCGAGTTATAAGGATGTTTCTTTTACGCAATTCGGTACTACTCTATTATCCCGCCGACCAAAAATGTATCGCCAAATTAAGATTAAATGCCAATAATGGCTTATTGTAAATGCCAAGCATTTAATGCATCTCCATACCTATAAGGGGGTTACCATAGGGGACCCTGTTCTGTCGCCAAATGCCGCAAAGTTTGTCGCCAACTTGGCGGTATATCGCCAAATTTGATTTATAATATTTAACAAATATTAAATTTTAATTAATTAACTTTAGTTTTATATGGGAGACAAAATTGCGGCCTTTGGTTATTGAACAGCATTTAATTCATCTTCATATCTATAAGGGGGGTTACCATAGGGGGTCCCTGTTCTGTCGCCAAATACCGTCAAATTTGGCGACCAAAATTAGTCGCCAAAAGAGACACCAACTTGGCGATATCTCTAATATTTCGTCAAATTCCCATAGATTTCCATTGTAAACCTACTTGCTTATAGAAAATCAACATATTGAGATATTTTAATACAACAAAAACTAATATTAGCTTAAGGGATTACATTAAATTTTCTTTGATGACCTAAGTAGGAATTGACTTTAAAAACAAAATTTTTATATTACTTGTTTTCATATTGTATGTATATCCATGATGGGTAAGTATTACGGTGGCCCCCAACGACTATTTTACTGCTATGTTACCTGGTGCTGTACACGATAATTTTTATCGTGGAAGAATCAAGCTTGCTTTGAAACATTGGGGCCTTATTTTTTGGATAACTTGCTTTCTGATTTGAAGAAATCATTCTATTCTTTATTCAGTGATTTGCGCAAAAGCATAAACTCTGAAATAAGATGTGGATATTCATAAAGTCCTCTCAGTCATTATAGATACATTGTTTTCTTTCCTTTCTTAAAGTAAGTATGCGAGTATTTTGACTATTATTTTCGAACAAATACTACTACTTTGGCTACTATTCAGCCCTGTGGAGGATAGATTACTTAATATTACTTTCAGACTCCGATAGTCTCCTTAATATTACTTTCTGTTGAAAATGATATTTTAGACAAACTTTGCCTTGTATGCAGATGGGGGCAATTACGAAGGAGACGAGTTGAGCTGTGCTAACAAGTTATATTTGTATAATATTTTCATGCTTAATTGGACATTGGGAAATTATCCACCGGATTACGTTTAGAAAGAACACACTGTATATTTAATTGCATTTTACGACTACTTCAAACAAATATTTATTTGACTATGAAATTTTTGCCTAGAATAAAAATAGGCTCTTATTTATATAATCTGTTTTGGCGTGTATTTTTATTTTTAACGCTATCAAAGTTATTTTAATTGTCTTACAAACAATTATTTTCACAATGCTCACTATAAAATATAATAAGGCATAAATATACAAGAATAGAAAATTAAAAAAATAAATCAGAATCATTCGGTGATTTTACAATGAACATTCGGTAAATTAGATCCTCACACCCTCCCAAACAAAATGCTCTAGCTACGCCACTGCATACAGACCGCTGATTTTTTCTTTTTTCGCGGTTTAACTTTTAATTTTCAGTTTAACTATAGATACTAGTGGAATTTACTATAGATTCTAGTTTAACTATACATATTAATTTCTTCAAGTGTCTGGCACTAACACCAAAGACTTCTGAATAGATGAGTTTTAATTATAGCAGTCCTGTACATAAAGTTTAGTACACAAACAATATCTTATAAGACAGTTGACCCTTTTATTCATTCTACGATCAAGAGGTCTTTGAGACCGCTCACAGTATTTATGCAACAATTTTTGTCACAGGAGTTAGAGGTTAACAGCTAGACGCGCTAAAATACGCACTGCGTATTTTACCCCAACCAATGGGGCAAAGATACGCAGAGCAACGTCTTTTAAAAATTACAATTTCTCTTGGAATTATAATTTGACAGAATGTCGGTTGATGGTGGCACTTGTCTAAGGTTCTAATCTAACACTTTAATGACTCGTTACATAAGTTTAGACGAATGTGTGCATTAAAAATGAAAATTTATGGAAAGTGTATCTTTACCTCCACCTACTCTAATATCTCATTTTTAAATGCACACAATTAAACGAGTTTGTACATTTAGAATCCTCATGATGGGCATAGATTGTCATTTAATTTTGGCACTGTGCTGCGATAGCGAAGTTTGAAGCATTAACATGTATGAGATAGAAGAAAGTTTTCGGATTGGTACATCAGATTAGTCTTTTTTTTTATTTGTTGAACGCAACGCGATTGCAAAATTAAAACAAAAAAAAATTCTCGAAACTATGATTTTCAAACTGAGCAACCATTTTTCTAGAGAACTATGCGACTTATTTCACTTATTTTTTACGGATAAGAAATATTATCACTTTTTCTGGATTTTATACCATCGAAAAGTGTAATTTTTATTGGTTAATTACCTTTCAGAGCTAGCTGGCAAAAGGTTTAAAAAGAGGCGAAAAAACGAATTTTTTGTTCAAATTACCTCCATTTTGTCAAAAGTCAACTTTTTAAACTAAATGTTTGTATACGCTCCAGAGAATTTAATGTATTTTCATAATTTGGTGACCCAACTTGTTTCAGATGCTTGTGACCGCATAAAAAACGGTCGCTCGATTGAAAGTTCACGATACGTACCTGCAGGCAAACTTCATAGCACAACGTATTTATTATTCTTTTTTTGTTCCTTCCAAAAATCTAAATATATAACAAATGTCAATCCATTTCAATATAATGAAAAAATTCCGAAGGTGGTATCTCTTTTCTTTGTAATAAAAAACAAAAATTGTAAAAATCACGTTAATTTTAGACCAAAGAAATAGAGCCCCCCCCTCCCCCCTGCCTTAACCCTTTCGGGTCTGGTGTACTATTAATAGTACATGCCTTTTCATCGAGTATTATTTTGTCTTAATTACTTTTGTTACTATCTACATATAGTAATGATAGTATATGTATGTATTTCTTATTACGACTTCATTTATGTTTTTTGTCATTTAGTAATAATAATAATAATAAAAGTTTGCTTAATTCTCTTTGCCCCGTTGGCGATTCCTTTATTTTAAACATATATTTAACTCTTTAAATTAAAAATACAGGTTACTTTTTTGAAAGAATAATGTGCAATAAAGTGAAAAAAAAATATTAGACATTTGTAATATCTGTTAAATACCTGCTGTAATACGTTATTTTCCAAACCTCTCCAAAAATTCTTCCTTAGCCCACTGTCATATGAATTGAATAGTACGTAAAATAACTACTTTCGTTAGATTTCAGAGAATGAGATATTCCTTAAACTTCAGTAAATTTATTTGGATAGCTACGATCAACATTATTAACCTTTAACTGATATCACAGAAATTGTCACATTAGTATGAAGCGGTCTGTGAGACCGCTCCATTGAAAGATGAATAAAAGGCGCGATTAACTCATAGGATGGAGTTTTTGTACTAAACTTTTTGTACAGGGCTCTTATAATTAAAATTCACGTATTCAAAAGTCTCTGGTGATAATACTAAAGTTCCAAACGGAACAAAATTTCGGTAGTGTTTGTAGTTAAACTGAAAATTACAAGTTAAACTATTAAAATAGAAAAACGCCGCGGTCTGAGAGACCGTTAACATCAGTTAAAGGTTAACATAAAAGCAATTTTGTTCTCAAAATTGAAAAAAAAAGGTCGGACCCGAAAGAGTTAAGCAAGCTGAAAAGTTAGAATTCGAAAAGAAATTTTAAATGAGTAATTTCTTTTTCATTATACCTTTAATCTCCATATATGTCAGGTTATTATATTTGTACATTGTCATAACCTCTTCGTTCCGTGGTCCGTGGGTCCACATATGTGGACCCACGGACTCAGTTCTTTCCCTTTTATTAATGATAGTCAAACATAATTGCATTTTCGATCTTAGAATGATATGCTTTGATATCCAAGATTCGAAATAATCCAAATAGATTAAAACTCTTGGTCTGAAGTCAAATTTGAAAAAAAAATAATTCAGTAATAATCAATAATATTGCATTAATACTCAGTAGCGAAGAGGATAAGTAGGGTGCCCCCCCCCCTCCCCTCCAGTAACTGACACCTTAAGGATTATTTCTTGTTGAAATCATTATTACAAAATTTGAAATCCAATTTAGACTTATTTAATAGGAGAGATACATTAAAAAGTAACTGCTGGCAAAATTCGAAATAAATTATGCATTAAAAATTAATTTTTTTTCATAAATGTGGTGAATAAAACTTGTAACTGACATCAACCCTATTTTAACCTTTAACTGATGTTACCGGTCTCTCAGACCGCGGCTTTTTTCATTTAAGTTGCAATTTTCAGTTTAACTACAAACACTGCCGAAATATTGTTCCGTTTGGAACTTTAGTACTATCACCAGAGACTTTTGAATAGGTGAATTTTAATTATAACAGTCCTGTGCAAAAAGTTTAGTACAAAAACACCATCCTATGAGTTAATCGCGTCTTTAATTCGTCTTTCAATGGAGCGGTCTCACAGACCGCTTCACACTAGTTATGTGACAATTTCTGTGACATCAGTTAAAGGTTAAGAAAACAATAACTGACACAAACGGAACCAGTGTTTGGATGTTCATTTGCAAAGATTAAAAAAAAAGTTATTTATAGGAGTTTATGCTTTAAAAATACTTTAATCTTTATCATAAAAATAATAGTTAAACCTTATATTTACATATGATATTATACCGCAGATGCAAGTGTCTTTTTTCATGATTTAAGTTATTATTAATACAGATATCCAATAACTGACATTTATGAACCGGTTAACTGACAGTTGGTTTCAGAAGCTGGTAGAAAAATTTAAATTTTAATGATGTTTAATACAAGATTAATTAATTATTACGATTTTTTAAACAGCTAAAATAACAGATTCCAATTTTCTTTAATATAACTAATATGGGTGACTCCACTGTCGTAGATTGGAGAAATGAAATTCAAGACCCCCCCCCCCCCCCCCATTTAGATAAATAACTGTAAACTATAAATCATGACCGTAATGTATCATACGCATCCAGGTCTATCCAGGCAAAATTTGGAACCTAGTTAGAGCCCTTTCACAAAAATCTATTTAATAAAATAGGACCCTTCACAAAAATAAATTTAATAAAGTGGGCCCTTCACAAAAATGACCTTAATAAAACGGGTCCCTTCACAAAATTCTTTTTAATAAAATAGGTCCCTTTGTAAAATTCATTTTCATAAAAAGTGTTTTAAAATGTGTAATTTGTAAACAAAACCATGTCACGAAAAATAAAAATTTTAACAAGAGGTTTAATGCTAAAATGCTGGTACGAATTTGAGTAACTGGATTTCAACTTTCGTTACAAAATGTTGTTTTGCACAAAAATATACTAAAATTCACAAAAATAACTTTTACTTTTCCCAAAATGGGCCCCAAGAATAAAACCTGCATCGACCGCTGGCATCTTTTAAATTTCTACAGGTATAACTTTTTATAAAAACCCTAGGGTGGTTGCATTACAAATGGATACAAAAAACACCACTTTAACCTTTAATTGATGTCACAGAAATTGTCACATAACTAGTGTGAAGAGGTCTGTGAGACCGATCCATTGAAAGACGAATAAAAGACGCGATTAACTCGTAGGATGGTGTTTTTGTACTAAACTTTTTGTACAGGAGTGTTATAATTAAAATTCACCTATTCAAAAGTCTCTGGTGATAGTACTAAAGTTCCAAACGGAACAATATTTCGGCAGTGTTTGTAGTTAAACTGAAAATTGCAAGTTAAATGAAATAAACCGCGGTCTGAGAGACCGGTAACATCAGTTAAAGGTTAATTTTAGAGATACGATGGTTGCCTCTAAATGGCACTTTTCATGTTCTCAAAAGTGAATATCTTCTTGGATGGACTACTATAATTGAATAGATTGGCGGCTTCAACATAAAAAGTATCTAACTAAGTTATCACTAGATAACATTACTTTGTAGAATTTTATAAGAAAATGCTTATTTGAGTTAGATTTTTGCTGATGTGCCAGTTACTAGTTAGGCTGACTGGGGTTTTCATCCTATATAAGCAAATGTATTTTTAAAATTTAAAAATTCAATCGAACCTCAGTTTAACGATTGCAATGGGCTACTTGAAAATGATCGTTAAATAGAGGAACACGTTAGATAAATTAAAAACTTCGTTAACCTTTAACTGATGTAACCGGTCTCACAGACCGGTGCTTTTTTCAATTTTTATAGTTTAACCTTTAACTGATGTTACAGGTCTCTCAGACCGCGACTTTTTTCAATTTTTATAGTTTAACTTGCAATTTTCAGTTTAACTACAAACACTACCGAAATTTTGTTCCGTTTGGAACTTTAGTACTATCAGCAGAGACTTTTGAATAGGTGGGTTTTAATTATAACAGTCCTGTACAAAGGGTTTAGCACAAAAACACCATCCTATGAGTTAATCGTGCCTTTTATTCATCTTTCCATAGAGCGGTCTCACAGATCGCTTCACACTAGTTATGTGACAATTTCTGTGACATCAGTTGAAGGTTAACTTGCAAATTTCAGTTTATCTACAAACACTACTGAAATTTTGTTTCGTTTGGAACTTTAGTTACTAACACCAGAGACTTTTGAATAGGTGAATTTTAATTATAAACAGTCCTGTACAAAAAGTTTAGTACAAAAACAACATCCTATGAATTAATCGCGGCTTTTATTCATCTTTCGATGGAATGGTCTCACAGACCGCTTCACACTAGTTATGTGACAATTTCTGTGACATCAGTTAAAAGTTAAAGCTGGTTATTAAATTAAAAAAATAAATAAATACAAATAGTATTTTATTCTGTTTTTGACGCATTAAATGTACACTTTAAACAAATATTATCTTATAATATTAATCCTTGCTTTGCCCTCTCCTTAAATATACCCGATGACATGAATTTTACAAGTTGATCCAAAATACACACCAAAGCTCATTAAGTATATCTTTTCGCACATCTAAAACAAACTTTTCTTTTAGTTGAAGTAATTATCGAGATTTTACCATGCATGCTCTTACTTGGCAGAATCATAATTAGACGGAACTTGGTCGTTTTCGTCAGAAAATTCTCAAACTAGAGAACAGGAATAATGCTTTTATCAGAATTTAGTGTCGCCCCCGATGAAAAAAAAATATATATATGTATATAAATATAGATACAGTAGAGTCCCGAACTTATACCTTTGGAATGGAACATTTTCTTCTGATGGACTGATGGCTTCTATTATTATGAAACAGCCATTATAAATGAAGCGTTAGGTGAAGATGAAAGAGCAGCAGTAAAAAGTTAGAACTCTGATTTTCTGGTCAGAACAGGACAAAATATATATATGTGGCCATTCCCCCCCCCCCCCATTCTGACCAGAAAATCAGAGTTCTATGGCACACTTCATTTATATAATGGCTGTTTCATAATAATGGAAGCCATCAGTCCATCAGAAAAAAACTCTTTTAAAGCGGAAATTCGGTTAAGCAGGACTCGGATAATCGGGACTCTACTGTATATTTCATTTTTAAAACGATCTTTAGAACATTTTTGCTGGTGTTCAGAAGGGGGGGGGTGTCATTACTCCCGTGACCTCCCCCTTGGATCCACCATTGATTGCAGATTACGTAGTTCAGTATTACATATTTTAAATTTTAAAACAAGTCGTCTATTAGAAAATTAGTAAAATTCTCTTTGTAAATATACTTTGCGGAAGAGGGGGGAAAGGAGGGGGGGGGCACAAAGATCCATGTTTGCCCGGGATGCAAAAAAGTCTAGTTTCGGCCTTGATAACGAGTAACGATAATAACAAGTGCCGCCAGCTAGAAAATGAATTCCTTTAGTGGGGTTGTATACTTGATTTTAGCAGCAAGTGTAAGGTGTGTCCCAACGAAATAAAGCCACCGTAATTTTGTGCTGTAACTGGACACGAAACAAACAAATAAGAACGAAACAGATATATTAAGAATGTCCATATACAAATACATATTTACAAGTAGTAACTCACTCCCTGTTCCACCCGGGCAGGAAAAAAAGTTGAATGCGTAAAAAAAGAGGGGAAACAGTGTCCCGCCGAAATAAAGCCACTGCCAATATAAGTATTTATTGGCAACTATCGACATTCCAGCTGCTGCAGTTCAACATGTTTATGACAGCAGCATGTTGTCAAATACTTGCTCTGTGCCTCTCGAACTTTGTGTAGACTTTAGAAGGTTGTATTTTCTATTTCTCCTGCAGCATTGCATCGGTAAAGAAAACCCAGCTATCAAAGTTCGAGAAAGTTCAGATAACAGCTTTTAAGGAAAAATGACTTTCACATAGACTAATACGTAAGCAAATCAAACGATCTAAATAACGATCCGTAATAGATAATTTTTTTAATCAGGGCAATGCGTACGGATATAAAAAAATGAGGTGCACATGCAGAAAAATGACTTCCAGATAGGAAAGAGATGTTTTGCGTCATCTTTCACGAAGTGATATTTCCCTGAAATTGTTGGCCAATGAGGATAACATCCCAGCGAAAAGATCAACCCTGCCACGAATTGAAAAACATAAAAGCAATTTACGATATAAGAAAAGGAAACAGCAGCCCATGTTGAAAGCTATCCATACGTTAAGGAGAATCGATTGAGCCCAATATAATCAAACCTGGAAGTACCAGTGGCATCGTGTTATAGTCTCAGATGAGAAAAAAAAATTAATTTGGATGGCTTAGACGGCCTTGCTTTATATTGGCATAACATGAGGAAAGAAGAGGAAATTTTCTCCGAAAGACAGTAAGATGAAGGCTCATTAATGGTGTGGGGAGGATGTGGCTATGGCGGTAAACTTAACCTGGCTCTTCCTTCAGACCGCATAAAGGCTACCAAATACTAAGAAATGTTAGAAACTCATCTACTGCCATTTGCAGAGAGAACTGGTGCCCTAAGTTGGGTTTCCAGCAGGACAATGTCGCCATTCACGTTGCTAAATCTGCCTGGAAATTGTTTTTGAATAATGGGGTGCATGTCATGGAATGGCTTGCGCTTTCTCCTTTATCTCAATCCCCAAGAAAATGTGTGGGATATCCTCAGTAGGGCGGTATATGCCAGTGGTAGACAGTTTCAGTCTGTGGCAGAATTAAAGGCCGCCATCATTGAAGCCTGGGATAATAATGATACTACTGTGCTGCAGGAATTGGTAAATGGTATGCCACATCGTATATACCAAGTCCTATATGAACATCGCGGATATATTGGCTATTAACTGTAGTGGCTTTATTTCGGCGGGACACTTTTCTCCCCTCTTTTTTTTACATATTCTTTTTTTTCCTGCCCAAGTGGGGCAGGGAGTGAGCTACTCCTTGTAAATATGTATTTGTAAATAGACTTTCTTAAAATATTTGTTTCGTTTTTGTTGGTTTGTTTCGTGACCAGTTACAGCACATAATCATTGTGGCTTTATTTCGGTGGGACACACCTTAAATGGAAAACATCTAATGACTCCATGCCAAAGAGAATCCAATAGCTCCATGTGATGCGTTGCAACACATTGCAGTTGAGATTCGCAAATTGTTGAGAAGAACAAATTGTGCATAAAAGAAGTTACATAACATATGTGATTTGTAGAATGGCACTTTTTCACCCTGAAGTAGCGTTGAAAGTTCCGTTGGTTCTCGCTACAAACTATTGATTTTAGGTAGATTTCGTAAGAAACACAACCTATTACATTCTCCCATATGTTGGATTTTCTAAAAAATTAACCTTTAGGGCGATTCCATGTGGAGAGTCACACACGTAACGCAGGCTTTAATTTGCACTTATTCAATTATCTATACTCCTATTATAAAGAGGAAAAAATTGTTTATTTGTCGGAGATAAGCTCTGGAACTACCGAACCGATTCCAAAAGTAATGGTATCAAAATGATGGTGTTAGTCCAACTTAGAACATAGGCTATATCTTATGTCGGTGCCACTACCCCAAAGGGGGTGTAGGAGCAAAAAACGTTCTAAAAATGCGATTTTAGCGTTACTGAAGGGCCTAGAAATATGAAATTTTGAATATTAGTTACTTATAAGATATAAATGATGTCTAAGAACAGTTCTTAAATAATTCGAAATTTAAAAGGGGTGAAAATGCACAAAAAGCGTTCTAAAAAACGTTCTAATTGGTAGTTTCTACACAATCTCAGGAAATACCAAACCGATTTAAAATATATTGGTGTCAAAATAATGGTGACAACGCTTGCTCCAAGATAGGCTACGTTCTATGTCAGTGCCACTACCCCAAAGGGGGTGTAGGAGCAAAAAACGTTGTAAAAATGCGACTTTAGCGTTACTGAAGGGCCTAGAAATATGAAATTTTGAATATTAGTTACTTATAAGATATAAATGATGTCTAATAACAGTTCTTAAATTTTCGAAATTTAAAAGGGGTGAAAATGCACAAAAAGCGTTCTAAAAAAAGTTCTAAATGGTAGTTTCTACACAATCTCAGGAAATACCAAACCGATTTAAAAAATATTGGTGTCAAAATGATGGTGACAACGCTTGCTCCAAGATAGGCTATGTTTTATGTCGGTGTCACTACCCCAAATGGGGTGCAGGTGAAAAACGTTCTAAAAATGCGATTTATGTGTTACTGAAGGGCCTAGAAATATGAAATTTGAAATATTAGCTACTTATTAGATATAAAGGATTTCTAAAAACAGTTCTTAAAAAATTCGAAATTTAAAAGGGGTGAAAATGTGCGAAAAGCGTTCTAAAAAACGTTCTAATGGTGGTTTCTACACAATCTCAGGAAATACCAAACCGATTAAAAAAATAATGGTGTTAAAATAAGGGTGTCCAAATGACGGTGACAACCCTTGCTCCAACATAGGCTATGTTTTATGTCGGTGCCATTACCTGAAAGGAGGTGCAGGAGCAAAAAACGTTCTAAAAATGCGATTTTTGCGTTACCGAAGGGCCTAAAAATATGAAATTTGAAATATTAGCTACTTATTAGATATAAAGGGTTTCTAAGAACAGTTCTTAAACAATTCGAAATTTAAAAGGGGTGAAAATGCGCGAAAAGCGTTCTAAAAAACGTTCTAATGGTGGTTTCTACACAATCTCAGGAAATACCAAACCGATCTAAAAAATAATGGCGTCAAAATGATGGTGACAACCCTTGTCCAACATAGGCGATGTTTTATGTCGGTGCCACTACCCCAAAGGGGGTGCAGGAGAAAAACGTTCTAAATTGCGGCTTTTGCGTTACGGCAGGGCCTAGAATCGTGAAATTTGGAATGGTAGTTAGCTATAAGATACCAATTATCTCTAAGGACATTTCGTAAAAAAATCGAAATTTAAAAGAGGGTAAAAATGCGCAAAAAGCGTTGTAAAAAACTTTCTAAATTGCGATTTCTATGCAATCTCAGGAAGTACTGAACCGATTTCAAATATAATGGTGTAAAAATGATGGTGACAGATCTTGCTCCAAGATAGGCTATATTTTATATCTGTTTCCACTACCCCAGAGGAGATGCAGGAGCAAAATGAGCGAAAAGCGTTTTAAAAACGTTCTAAATGCCGATTTGTCGGCAATATCTCAGGAAGAACGGATCTGATTTCAAACGCAATGGTTGGAAATTGATGCTGACAGCCTCTGTTCTAATATAGACGCTATTTTATTTCGGTTTCACTATCACCAAGACGTTGCAGGAGCAAAAAAGCGTTCTAAATTTCGATTTTTGTGATCGGTATGGGCTAGCAACTTAAAATTAGGCAAGGTACATATTTAATAGATATAAATGATCTTTAAGAACAGTTTCGAAAAAATTAGAAATTTAAAAAGGTGTGAAAATGCGCGAAAAGCGTCCTAAAAACGTTCTAAATTGCGATTTCTACTCAGTCTAAGGAAATACCAAAGATATTTCAAAAGTAATGGTTGCAAATCAATGGTGACAGTCCCTGCTATAACATAGGTTATATGTTATGTTGCTGTCACTACCATCTGAGGGTTTCAAAAGCAAAACATGTTCTAATATGCGTTTTTTGCAAAACTGTGGGGTCTAACACTTTGAAGTATGGCATGGTATTTACTTACAAGATGCAACTGCTTTCTAAGAACAGTCGAAAGAAAATTCCAAATTTTAAAAAATGAAGTGAGTGAAAAGCGTTATAAATTACAATTTTTAAGCAAACTTAAAAAATACCAAACCGATTAAAAAAATAATGATGACAAATTTTTGTGATAGTACCTGCTCAAACATAGGCTATATTTTATGTCTGTGCCAATACCACCAGAGGGTTGCAGGAACAGAAAACTTTCTAAATTGCAATTCTGTGATACTGAAGAGGCTTGAATCTTTAAATATGACATGGTAGTTACTTATAAAATATAAATGCCCTCGAAGGAACGTCGAAAATAAATTCGAATTAAAAAGGGGTGAAGCGAAGGGGAGGTGCGAAAAGCATTCTAAAAAAGTTCTAAATTACGATTCTATGCAATTTCAGGGAATATAAACCGATTATAAAAGTAATAGTTGCGAATCAATGGTAACAGTCTCTGATCCTACAAGAATATTTTATGGCGGTGATTCTACCACCTGGGGTTAACAGGAACAACAAACGTTCTAATAAAGGCTTTAAAAGCTTTTTAAATTACGTTTCTGTGGAATATTAGGAAATAACAAACCGATTTCAAAATTAATGTTGGCAAATTAATGGTGACAGTTCCTGTTTCAACATAGCCTTTTATGTTGAGAGAGGTGGTAGGACTTTGAATTTGCATGATGGTTAATTTTAAGATGTAAGAAGATGGTTTCTAAAAAATTCAAAACTTCAAATGAATACTAAAATGAGCGTATTAATTGAGCATAAAAGTTTCAAAATATTTTCTAAATTATCATTTATTTAGTTTTATTTCGTTTTATTAATTTAAGTCATTTCTGCCTAATGCAGTGTAATAATGATGTTTAATCAAAGTGTGTTTTAAATAGTAATTTTTGAATTATTCCTAAAAGTAATAAGTACCTTTTAATAAAAAAACCTTTTAATAAAATAAAATATTACCTTTTAATAAAATAAAAATTTAGTTAGTACCTTTTAATAAAAATTAGACATAAATATCACTTGGCATATTTCAAATATTACGCGAGCAAAGCCGCGGGGTTTGCTAGTTTATTATATTTTAATGTTAATTCTGATTTTAGGTGGTATGGTAAATAAGTTATTGACATATTTTTTAGTTTAAATGTGTGTAAGTAAAACTCACAGAAATATATCATTTAATTTCAATACTCAAAATGCGCTTTTTTTCTGAAAAAAAAGCACATTTTGAGTAATGAAATTAAATGATATATTTCTCTGAGTTTTACTTACACACATTTAAACTAAAAAATATCTTAACTTATTTACCATACCACCTAAAATCAGAATTAACATTAAAATATAATAAATAATTGAATAAATGCAAATTAAAGCATGCGTTAAGTGTGTGACTCTCCCCGCATGGAATCGCTTTTTAACTGATGTCACAGAAATTGTCACATAACTAGTGTGAAGCGGTCTGTGAGACCGCTCCATCGAAAGATGAATAAAAGACGCGATTAACTATAGGATGGTGTTTTTGCACTAAACTTTTTGTACAGGACTGTTATAATTAAAATTCACCTATTCAAAAATCTCTGGTGATAGTACTAAAGTTCCAAATGAAACAAAATTTCGGTAGTGTTTGTAGTTAAACTGAAAATTGAAAGTTAAACTATAAAAATTTAAAAAAGCCGCGGTCCGAGAGACCGGTAACATCAGTTAAAGGTTAGTCTCATGTCATGTTCGTTAATGGGCAAAATCGGACCACGGATGTAGAAATGGAGAGGGGCTTTGTGAAAACAGAAAAACCTCATAACTTCTTAATTATGATACATATCGATTCAGTTTAAAGTTATTACTTCTAAAAAAATGGCCAAAAATTTATGTATGACAGATTTTTGATATTATTAAAAATGACCTCAAGGGGTGAAAAAAATGGGGCTTTAAGAAGAAAAAAAAATCACAACTTCGTCAATTCACAAGATATCAAAATCCAGTTATTTTTTTATACATCTTCTTAATATTATCTACAACTTTCATGCTGACAAGTTTTTTGATAGGATCAACTTTTACAGCAACAAAAAAAAGGGTGTGGGGGGTTAAGAAGAAAAAAAAAATCAATTTCGTCAACTCACAAGATATCAAATCCGCTTAGATTTATTATAAATCTTCTTAATATTATCTGCAAATTTTGTATTGACAAGTTCTTGATAGGACCAACTCTTACAGAAAAAAAAAGGGGGGGGGGGGTTGTAGAAGAAAAACTTCGAAACCTACCTGCCTGTAGGCCGAGGCGGCAGGGATTTTTTTTTTTTTTTGGTATCGTGCTACTCGCTACGCTACAAACTACAATAAAATTAGACTACTGTAGTTTCGCTATTTGCAGCGCGCTATTTCGGTCCCCCCGATCTCAACCATTACAATTTTAATTTGTACAGCAAATAATACTTTTGGAACGTGATAAAGTAAAATACAGTACAGCCTCAATTATCCGCGGAATTAGGTGGCAAGGGCACCGAGGATAACAAAAATAACCCGAATAACCCGCGGATAACCCGAAAAAGACTAAAAATGGGGTGCAAGCACGAAAAAAGAAAATTCAACATAAAAACTATGTTTTAGTGTGCAAAAAACATAATAAAACGTTTAAAATACATACATATGCACAGTACAGCAGAAACCTTTGCTTTTTGTCTAAATCACTAAAATAAAGAATAGTAAACAAGAAACAATGCCATACATACTGTACAAAAAGTGTTGAGTTACACCTTTTCAAAATACATCAGTGACTTGTTTTTGCTTCTTGCTTTGAAAACACCTTTTCTATCTCAAAAATGAAGCTATTTTTGATATACTCCCCTGGAATTTATCATAATAGTCTTATTTAATTGTTAAATATTTTAATTGCTGTGTTTACGTTTGGTTAATAAAATCAAGAAAACACATCAAGACTTTATATCTGATATTTTAAGCATGGCAACCGAATCTAGAAATATTATTCTATTACTTTCGAATACATGAATTTTTCTGTTTATATTTATTAAGTAGGGCTTATATTTTCCTTGCTGTTGGCTTAAATTTAAAAAAAAAATCGCTTCGCGGATAAACCGCAAAATCGTGGCTTTACTGTATATACAAAATCATTTTAAAATTTAGTATTAATTACTATGAATCGATGCGTTAAAATCTTTATAATTTTTTTTTTTTTTTTAAATGGTTTTTTAAAGTACAGTCGGCCATAAAGGGTTAATCAAAATTTATATAAAACTGGTTCCAGCGTATAAAATAGAAAAAGTTCGTCGGTAAATTTTATTGTGGAATCGTTAAAATTTTTGTATTACAAGAAAACTTATTTTTTTTGCGATATCTTTGAATCAAAATCGCATAAAAACAAATTTCCTATCAAAATGTTCAGAATTAAAATGATTTTCATACAATATAAAAGCTAAAAAATGATTTTTTAACCTGTTAAAGGTGAAGGTGCGTTAAAAAAGGCCACGAAAGATTTCAACCACAAAATCTATTTTGAAAAATTTGAAATCTGAATAAATGATAGAAATAATCAATACCTGGAAGAAAATGGCACGAGATATCGGGTCTTCTTCGATGTAAAGCAGGCAATCTTTGCACCTGGTCTTATCAGTGAGAAACTTATAAATGGATATCTTATCGGTATTTAATCTTATCGGTCTAAGATTATTTATTGATTGGTTGGTTGGAACGGATTTTGTGGAGCAAAGTCCTCAAAGGGTCATGCTGCGTAGCAGCGAACTAAAAGAAATGCCAGAAAAAAAAAAAAAAAAAAAAAAAAGCTAAGTGGATAGCGCTTATCACTCACATATTTAAAAACGAAGAGAGAACAATTAGATTTTAAAAAAGTTAAATTTTAGACTATTATAGTTCGATATTATGCTAAATATTTGCGTTCAAAAAATCGACCTAAAACTTTTTCATTCAAGTTCAAGAAGTGAAGTGATTATTAAATTAAAACCATGAATGTGAACAGTTAGTCAGTAAAAAGATTAATATCGCGATGAGCTGCATTATATTCAGTACTCGTGGTTGCTTGTTTAAAATAAAGTAAAATAAAAAATGGCACGTGCAATACTTGTGTAAAACAGGCCTAACGTATATCCTCATAAAAAATATAGTTTTCAAGCTTCTAGAAATCAATGTATGTGATCTATGATATGAATATAGGCTACATTTTTTTTTTCGAATATTAAGTTCATATAACATGTGAATCCAAAATTTGAACTCATTCCGCCAAGGGGCTGTGCATATATAACGTTATCAACTTTTCGGAAATTTTGGACCTCCCTCACCCCGGTAATGATATCGTTATCAATGTATAAAAAATTCTTTAGATTTTCGGAATTTTTTTTCTTTTGCTTAGAGTGATATACAAATATGCATTTATTTTTCGCATACTTAACTGATTCAAATGAAGAGAAGTCAATAAAAATCAGTTTACATATGAAATAACTTTATATCACTAGAGGGCTCTGTCCCCTACGAGCTACGCTCGTCAACCCCCGTTCAGACGCCGCAGACTAACAGCACGATAATTTAATCGGCTTTAAAAAGATTTCGGAAGATTGAATTATAATTTGAATCTGAGAATTATAATCTGACGTAATTTTCACCAAACTTTTCTTTTTCTTTTTAATATTCACGTAAAAATACTTTTGTTAGAAATGAAATATGATCATCTTAAAATATCAAATAAATGTCTAGAGCAATTTTTAAATTTAAACTGTTTTTAATATTATTTTTTGTCCATTAGTTCATTTGTTCATTAGTTAAATCAATAAGTGTAATGTGACGTAAATGTGACGTAAATTCTCCTATTTAAGACTTCTAACGCAAGTTTGTGAATTTATTATTTTACAATATTCTGTCTCTTAAAATTCACGTGTAATTATAATATTTATGACGTAATTTTCAATGAGTTCCTACTTTTTATATTTTCTGTTTATAATAGTCACGTGTAAAATAAATTTTTAATTTGAAGTAAACATTATATTGTTTGCGCTGTTTATACAACTGGCAACAGTTTAAATTAATAACATTTTCTAAAATTTGTAAAAAATATCTCTCGAAATGCTGAAAATTTGAATTTAAAATTGAAATAAAACCTCAAAAAATGACTCAAATAAGAAAAATAAATACAATCTGCACACCGGGAATTTATAACGTATAAAATGATCTAAAAATGTTTAAATTCTCATATATAGTTTTTGCTCCAATAAAACTTTTTTAATGGAACGATTTTGTCCAACTTTAGCATTAAATATCTCTTAAAATAATTCTTCGATTTGAAAACTGTCTGCATCAGCGTGTTTATCAAGCATTTCTCTATAATACCACCGATTTTCATATTTTTGTATGCAACAGTTTTTTAAATATTAACGATGAAAGGCCATGTTTAAGCATTCAAATTGGATGTGGATCTACCCGGAATATCTACGCAGATTTTCATTGGTCCATTTCCAAATCAAAACTTTTTTTTATATATAGAAGGAAATAACACTTAAACAACATAATAACTATTCAAAAGTATTCAATAATATATTTTTGTTACACTATGCATTCAACGTAATAATGCCTTCTTGCAACTTTCCCGCAGGAGATGGGGCAGACAGAAATTTGTATCAACAAAACAGGTGAACAACATTCTTTCTATTTTATTCAGTAGTAAACACAAGTACCCTTTCAAACGTTCTTCGCATAATGGTTTGTCGAACAGCGCATTATATATGCATGCAGAAGAATAGGAATTCCAAAGGTTGGGTTTTATTTTGGAATTAAATAATTTTATAATCATTTAATGACATTAGTAATAATTATGTATTTTCATAAAAGTAGATAATAGACTAAAAAAGGATAATTGTAATAAGTGTTTATGACAATTATCAAAGATAACGGTAATGCACATACTATTTTGATGTAAAAATCACGTTACAAATAAAAAGAGAAAATTTTGGTTGGATCGGAAATGATAGCGATATTAAAAGTCACCCCCCCCCCCCTCCTTCTAGAGATATCTTACGATATCATGTGCCAGACTCCCCCTGCCCCCTAAAATGATAACGTTACATATGCATACCCCCAAATAGTTTTTTCAGTCATGCTTTAAAAACTATCCGCATTGAAGTTTGTTTTTCTCTATCCTAAGAATAAATAACTAACACTGTCACCGCCGCACTAAATGATTTTTTTTAGTCCGGGGTGTCTTTCTTCTCTAATATTAAGAAAACTACTGCACACGAAATTATGAAAATGGGTAGTAAGTATTATAGAGAAATGTTTGATAAACACACTAATGCTGACAGTTTTTAAATCGGAGAATTATTTTAAGAGATATTTAATGTTAAAGTTGGTCAGAATTGTTCCATTAAAAAAGTTTTATAGGAGCAAAAGCTATACATAAGAATTTAATCATTTTTTTCTACGGATATACACTAGAAGCTCCTGCATTTATGCAGGTATTTGTGCAGACTGCATTTATTTTTTTAATTTGACTCATTTTTTGAGGGTTTATCTCCATTTCAAATTGAAATTTTCAGCATTTCGAGAGATATTTTTTACATATTTTAGAAAAGGTTATTTTAAATTGTTGCCAATTGTAAAAAAAGCGCAAAGAATGATATTTCCTTCAAATTAAAAATGTATTTACTCGTGTCTATTATAAAAAGAGAAAAAACCTTTCAAATTAGAAGTAAATTATTATTTATTAAACGCAGGAAAATATTGAAAATTACGTCATAAAAACTATATTTACAAGTGAATTTTAAATGAGATAGAAAATTTTAAAATAATAAATTCATTAATATGCGTTAAAAACAGTAAATAGAAGAAATTACGTCCTATTTAAAATGACCAAATAATAACATTGCAAAACAGTTTAAATTTAAAAATATGCTTACTCGAGACATTTATTTCATATTTTGAGATGATCTTTTAAACTATTGTCGTGAAATCTAACACAGCTCAAATAATATTTCCCTTCAAACAAAAAAGTATTTTTACGTGAATATTAAAAGAGAAAGAAAACTTTGGTGAAAATTACATCAGATTGAAAACGATACATTTAAAATGTCTTATTTAAAACACTTTTCTTATAGCGTTGTTAAAAAAAATACCGGGAGGCAAAGACTGTTTACATAGTTCATTTTATATTAAACTTTTGGAAAAAAAAAAAAAGGCTAACTGATCTTATTTAATCAAACATGAAAACAGCTAGAGATGTTTAACAGCAGTTGATCCGGCCTTAAAATTCCCCAATCAAAAGAAAATGAATGGAAACCCGTTTACAGGGAGATTGTCATTGGGGGTTTTTTTTTTTTTTTTTTTTTTTTTTTTTATGATAGTTCAATCTTCTGCGATCTTTCTAAAGCCGATCAAAGTAGCGTGTTTTCAGAGTTTGCGGTGTCTCAATGGAGGGTTAGAGAGCGTAGCTCATAGGGGGAAGAGCCCTCTAGTTGTAAAAAATAAAATGAATTTAACATTAAGAGTTCAAAACTTTATATCTACATAATTCTTAAACTGCTTCACCGAATGACTTTCCGTCTGGTATGGAAGGTGAATTTTACCAAAGAATTCAAATATGATGTCCAAATTAGGTTTTAACATGAAAATTTTAATTTTTTTTCTCTCTTTGAACACGGACACGGCACTCTAAGCTTTATTCATACAGCATTATAGAAGACATTTCCCAGTGAAATGGTACTTCTCGCATCTCTGCGACAATTTGGATTTAGTTATATAATACAGTATAGGGGGGAAGGGCCGTGTTTTCTCCCCCCCCCCCCATTTGGTACGAATGCACATACAAATTTTACACTTAATAATGACAGATTTTAGTGGGGTGTTTTTCTAATTGATTTAGACACTATTTTCTATAGAGACATATGTACTTTGCGGCGAACAGAAGTAAAATTGAAAATTTAGAACGCGTTTAGTAGTTTCAAATTAATATAAAATTGTTGAGTTTCATTTATTACAGTGTTTAATTAAGAGTTTACCAACATACACTATATTGCCATAAATGACTGGCAACTTTCAATTTTAGACATTTTGTCGAATATTTAGAAATATACTTGACAGATTCTTCTGGAATTTCAGGATTGAAAAGAGCAGGTATGACCTCATATTTAGCAATGCCGATTTGATAAGGGGGGCAATTGAGGGGCCAACAAAAAATCAAAGAAAAAAATACTTGGGATCACCCTGTAAAATAAAATGCACGAAATGATCTATCGCTACCGAATATAAATAAACAGACATTGTGCAATATGTGTATTCTTTTGTGTAAGAATAGCATGTATATTAAGAGAGATATAGCCATTTATTTAAAAAAATTAAATTCTTGCATGTTTTTTGCTTGTAACATGCAGGGTTTTCAATCAAATTTAACTCCGCTTTCAGAAAAATTGACAAAATATAGTAGATACAATATAGAGTAATTGGAATATAAATATATTAAATATTTTAGGAAATATGAGCAGTTGTATGAAATAATTTTTATCTGCGCATGCGCGAACGATAACAAGGAGCATTTTACATAATTTAATAGTCAACTCTATGGAGCAACTTATTAAAAAAAAATCTAGTCAAATATCGTAAAAATTCAGAAAGATATCCGCGTTAGAGTGAGCAAATTTTTAGTTGTTCTCTAAAAGCAGCTGAATGATAAAAATGACAATTTGTGGAAAATCCCTTAATTTTTAATTTTTTTTCATTTTCATTTTTTATTGATGCTTTAGTTCTTCTTGGGTAACCACCAGAACGAGCCTATACCATGATCAAAAGAAGTATCAAAATCAAAGCATTTTTTCCAAATCTACTCGTTGATACTCACCGAATACTAACTTTTTTTCTGAAAGTCAGTTAATAAAAAATGATAATTTGTGTAAAATCCCTTATCATTCAGCTGCTTTTAGAGAACAACTAAAAATTTGCTCACTTTAACGCCGATATCTTTCTGAATTTTTACGATATTTGACTAGATTTTTTTAATAAGTTGCTCCATAGAGTTGACTATTAAATTATGCAAAATGATCCTTGTTATCGTTCGCGCATGCGCAGATAAAAATTTCATACAACTGCTCATATTTCCTAAAATATTTAATATATTTATATTCCAATTGCAATATGTAGTTTCGTCTATATTTTGTCAATTTGTCTGAAACCGGCGTTAAATTTGGTTGAAAACCCTGCATGTTATAAGCAAAAAACATGCAAGAATTTTTTAATTTTTTTAAATAAATCGCTATATCTCTCTTAATATACATGCTATTCTTACAGAAAAGCATACACATATTGCACAATGTCAGTTTATTTATATTCAGTAGCGATAGATCATTTCGTGCATTTTATTTTACAGGGTGATCCCAAGTATTATTTTTTTTCTTTGATTTTTTGTTGGCCCCCTAATTGCCCCCCTTATCAAATCGACATTGCTAAATATGAGGTCATACCTGTTCTTTTCAATCCTGAAATTCCAGGAGAATCTGTCAAGTATATTTCTAAATATTCGACAAAATGTCTAAAATTGAAAGTTGCCGGTCATTAATGGCAATATAGTGTATATGTAAAAGTTTGATTTTTCAAACATCTATAGTATATATTTTCTCTAATTAAATTTAATCCAAGAAACTGCTACTTCTACTTTCAACTGTAATAATTATTGGCTTTCATTTTCAAAACAAAGTGACGTATTTGTATAAATAAACAACAGTTATTAAAATATTCTCTGATGATGAGCTTGGAAACCTTGAAAGTACTAAGAAGTTTTAAATAAAATGTATATTTTAAACTTGTAACATCTTTTTTATTATTTTAGTCGCCTTTTAAGTAAGGCAGTGAACTTTTGAAGTTCACATTATATAGGTAAAAGTTTGATTTTACTTTCTTTTTTTTGGCTAAACTACTAGAGTGGTATGTTTCTAAGTGTAATATTGCTTATTTATGAACATCTCAACTTTTATTTATGAAATTTTATGAACATCGATTATCCTGCTATAAAATTGTTAGCTTCATCCAAATATTCAAAGCCTAGTGTTGTTGAATATTGTTACATGCTACATTTTTTACACTAATCGCTGTCCTTTTCTTTCCCCTTCTTCCCTCTTAAAAAAAAAAAAGCTCCTTTAAGTCCCTTAAGCTCCTTTCCAATCCAAACTGCTTATTTTCCGAATCATTTTTAAATTCATTTTTGCTCTCAAACGCATCAAACTGAGAAATTCTCTTATTTAGAAACTACATAATGTGCCGTGCTTCTCGGTTTTTTGATAAATGCAGAAAATATTGTAAAAAATGCTGTCAAAGTGGGCGTTTTGAACAGAATTTTTCGAAACGGGAGATCTGGGAATGAAAAAAATTATCATACTGAGAAAATAATTGTTTAAAAATCAAATTCTAATTAATTGAGCGAAAAATGAAATCCCACGGCCTCTTATACATCTCTTCAAAAATCGCCTTAGCAAGTTTCATGTTTTTACTTTAAAAAATGAGTCTGAAAATCTCTCAGACAATTTCGAGCTGTTGAGAGTGGATTTTTTTTTTTTTCGAATACACCCTTAATCTGTATTTGCAACAGTGGATATGGGAACAACCACTCAGAAGAAGCTCAAGATGATATCCATCTTAGAAAAGCGCTTCCTTTAGTTACAATAAATTCATTTGCGGCAGTGTCAGTGTTAGTTTGTTTTTTTTTTTTTTTTTTTTTAAGAATACAGAGATTCTATAAGAAAATTTCGTAAATATCTTGAACGAGAAAACAAAAATAAAGAGTAAAAACAAAAACAGGTAATGAAATGGAGAAATATTTTAAAAAGAGTAGAGGGGAAGCATAAGAAAATTCACTCGAATTACGAACTTTTTGGGTACGCGAATAAGGGGTACACTAAGGAGTATCTCCCTCTTCCTTCCCCTCCCCCTATATATTGGACATTGTACTTTTTATTTCTTCCTTGGAAAAAAAAAAACAACTTAATATCAATAACTCGCGTTTATCACATCCCTCTTCCAACAACATAGATAAATTAAGATAAAAAAAAGTTCATTCTTTCACATCAGGATTAAAAAATAGTATCAAATTGGTACAAGAATATAATTTAGTTATTTTCAAAAATATAATAATAAAAGAAAATACTGATAAAGCTAATAAGTGATATCTTATCAATAAAATAATATACAGGCTTTATTTTTTATAAGTGCGTCATCAAAATTCTAGAACAAAATACAATATTCCTCTCTTAGATCAGAAAAAAAGAAAAGAGAGAGGGTTGATAAAATATATGTGTGTGTGTGTGTGTGTGTGTGTATATATATATATATATATATATATACCGGACCGGGTGTCCAAAAATGACTGATGGATTTTAAAATTCAATAACTTGAAAACGGTGACATATTAAAAAGATTCTTGCAGGAGGGTTATGCAAGATGACAGGAGTTTTTATGCTGCGCTTCTTATCTTTAGTTACAAATATAATCGATAGACGGCGCTGCAAGCAATAACCGCTAAATCCAGGCTCGATTTTTCGTCCTCTCTTCTTCCATGCGAAAGAAAGGAGATTAAAATGTACTGAATGGATCCCGAAGTACCAAAAATCGGGTCTGGACTGAGCAGCTATTGCTCTCGGCACCATCTATTGTTTGAAATTCGAACTGAAATCAAGAATCACAGTAAAGAAACGCCTGACATCATACATAACGCTCCTGAAAGAATTTTTTTAATATCTGTCACCGTTTGCAAGTTATTGAATTTTAAAATCCATCAGTCATATATATATATATATATATATATATATACATATATAACCTTTGAGAATCAAAATAAAATATACATACGAATAAACAAAGATGAATTATTGAACAAAATGTAACATGATATGTACATTTTGGCCAAGCCTGCGGAAAACCCTTTTTTTTAAATGCATTTTTGAGGTTTAAAAATGACTCATAACCTGTGGAGTAGCAAAAATGAGGTTCAGTGGATTTCAGAGCATTCAGATACCTGTATAACATAAGTGAACAAAATGATACGAGTTTGAGATAAAATACTTTATGTTGCATATGATGTAAGTAAGAAATTGATATATGAACCAAAAATTCAAACTCACATGTATGAAGTAGGACGAACCGAGTGAAATTTAAAGGGAAAAATTAAGGATTTGTTACAAAGAAAATAATCATCTGCATTTTAAATATAAATATTGATAACTCCTTAAAAAGTAGCAGTACAATGATTTTATACCACAGTTTTTTCTTTGCGGAAAAACATTACTCAGCCTTTTCTTACAAATATCACTTTTAATGTTATCAAATCAGCAGAGCGTATAGAATGGTTCCTTAATTTCATTCGTTTGTAACTAAAGAAAATTGCATTGCAGTTTATTTTTTTGTTACCTTTAATTTTGAATTACTTTGCATTGCATCATTGAATTATATTATTGTTGAACCAGTTGTTTATTACAAATAGCGCTGTATTTATTAGTAATCAAGTACTTGGCGCAAGAAATTACTTACATTAAATAATTTTCTTTTTTATCGCAAAGAAAAATTATTTAAACATTTATTAATCTAAACAGAAATGATTAATATTTTAAAAATTAAGCAGGCAGAACAACAATTAAGAAATAACATTTAACACATCTAACATTGGTATACTTTTTTTTTCTCCGGAAGCACTTTAGTGATTTCAATACAACTCTAATAACTTTGGCAGTAGTTAAATTAAAATAAATAAGAAAAAATCATGCATCAAACATAGATTATGAAATACAGTGAAATAACCCTGTGCAACAACCTCCATTAAGCGACAACCTCCCTGAACGACCATTTTTTTCATGGAACGAAATTTATTCCCATGGGCTCAATACTAATTTTACTTTCATTCAGAGACCATCCCAATTGAGCGCCCTCCATGAGCGACCCATTTCTTTGAAGAAAACGAAACAAATTCCGTTTTTTCCTGGTCGCTTGAAGAAGGTTTTATTAGAAAAATATTTCCGGAGAGCGCATTATTAATCAAACTTGTGAACTAAGTTTAGAATTTTTCTTATTCCGGTAACTTTTAAGTGTTTAAACCCCTTTGTGACTTTTTAGGCAGTGAATTTAACTCTGATGACAAATTAAGAATGACGGTCAACAAACTCCCATGACCTATTCTATCAGGAAACTCTCAAACAAATAGATAAATTAATGAAATCATCATTATTTGTTCCCGTTCAAAAAAATTGCATTTATTTTCTGAACTTCGAAAGGACTTGGAAATAAAAGTTATAAAAGATAAAACCGTAAAATTAAAGCAAACGTCAATGTATTCATTTTTTAATCTCTGCAGTAGTGATGGGCGATTCTGGAAAATTCAGGAATCGATTAAAATCGACATCGTATAAAACTGAATCGATCACAATAAGAATCGATTCCCAAATTCTAGAATCGATACTTGAATCGATATTTCGATAGTCACAGACTCTCACAGGTAAGCTCAAAAATATTAATTTCAAAACTTAGCGAATCAGCAGAGCCGTAGCGACCACCTCCATACCTCACATTTAGAGGGTAGACAAAGTCAGGGGCCCAGTCGTAAGCTATTACAGACCTTTGAGTCAAATAATAAAGTTTTTAACTTTTAAAATATTAGTTTTAAGACGTAATTTTACTAATATTGTAATTTTGATTTTATTTAAATTTATTTTTTAAGAAAGATCTCGGTTAAATGCAAGTTGGAAATTGCGCGTCAAACGTGGCAAATGTGGTGCGCTCGTACTATAACAGTGCACTTCATAAGTGCATATCAATTTCATTCTGTTCGAAAGTCCGTAACATCCTTAAAATGCACTTGAAATAATTGTTTCCATTGGCCGTAATGTAACGGAAAACTTTTGACTGTCCCTGTAATTAAATCATTGTGATTTTCTTCCAGCCTGAATTAAAATTTAAATTTTCAGGGACATATTTCACGTTGCCATAAGAACCGATTTAGTATTCTTACAATTTGAGTTTAATAATGTAACTAGCAAAGTTTATTAAAGTTCTTTTATTAAAAAAAAAAAAAAAAAAAAAAAAAAAAATCATCGCTGCAAGACGTGAAAATTTAGTTTTCTCAGAAGAAATAAAAATCAATTAATTTTACTGTCTTAGAAGGATAGTGGACGCACATGTATATTGTTTGGACAATCTTTAACATTATAGCTAGTAACTAGCGGGTTCCCCCTAATATGAAATCTCGAAGCGAACGAACCGCGAACCGGGTTCCCGCTGCCTACAGCACCGTATAGGTGTACCCCCCCCCCCACTTTGCCCACCGGGTCGGAAAAACGCGCTCACCCCCCCCCCCCCCCCCAATTTTTGACATTCATCATTTAAAATTTTTTTATTATGTGTTATAAACTATCTTAAAATTTCAAACAAATCGCCCTGTTTTATTTTCTAATTTTGTTCTGCCCCTCCCCTCTATCCCCCCCCCGAAATGTGACGCGCCATTCTTTTTTATAATTTTTTATCATGTGTTATAAACAATCTTAAAGTTTAAAACAGATCGCATTGTTAGATTTCCTAATTTTAACAAAATCGCGTTATGTTAGTTCCAGATTCCACCACCAGGGTGCGCACTCTATTCCTAACAAAACTGCCAACAAAACTCCGTTAAACAACCTATCAGTAGATATATTACTCAAGAGTGTGGCAATCTTGATCAAAAATATAAGCTATTTGCCGAAATTACTATTCGGAAATAGTGGTAACTAAACTTTTGACTTTTTTATATTTAATAAGTAGCATTTATCTCAGGACTCCGTCTAAAAACCCCACCTAAAACGGTAAGGAACGCTAAGGTTTAAAAAAAATTCTAGCGGCCTCCTCCTGAAATTTTCGCACCATTCTTTTTAAACTTTTTCTTACGTGTTATAAACGATCTTAAAGTTTCGAACAGATCACCTTGTTAGATTTTCTACTTTAAATGAAATCGCGGTCTGTTAGTTCTATATTCCACCACCAGGGAGCGCAGTCTATTCAAAACAAAAGTGTATCTAAACGAAACTCCTTTATACAACCTATCCGAAGATACATCAGTCTAGGGGGTGGTAGCCTTAAGCAAGAATTCAAGATATTTTTGAAATTACTATTCGAAAATAGTGGTATGAACACTTATAAAATTTTTTATATTGAAAAGGTAGTAATTATCTCAGCCCGCCGTCAAAAACCGCACGCTAAACAGTAGAAAACGTTAATGCTGCTATAAAAAATCACGTGACTGCCTTTAAAAAAAAAGCATTTAATAGAAATAAACCAATTAGTGAAATAATAATTAATATCTCAGCTTGTAATTAAGATAATATTTTTTCGAATTTCTGAAAGGAGAATTTTTTTTTTTTTTTTTTTTTTTTTTTTTTTTTTTTTTTTGCATCGCCCTGTCCAAGTTTCGAATTTTTACGCCCCTTACATTCTAAAATGTGTCCCCTTTTAAAACAGTACATAATTCTCGGGAATCGTTTAAATTGTTAAATATATTATTTGAAAAAAAAAAAAAGGTTTTAAAGCATTTTTAGCACGTATTTTCATACCTACACCCTTGAAAAAAATTAATAACATACAAGAGATCCTTTAGTTTCGGAAAGCTCCGAAGTTTCATAAAATTCAAAGTATCATAAATCAGTAAGTTTGGTTGTAAACGACTGGAATTTTATAATACAACTTACACAAACACTTTGACAAACTTGTGAAATACCGCTTAACTAACGAGAACCTTGAGTCACGTGGCTTTAAACCAAGAATGATAAGTTTAAAATGGAAAAGAGACGAAATTTGTTATTACCATTCATAAATAGTGCTCACCAAGAGCTGCAGATATAATATCAGTGTTTAGTTGGTAAACAAATGACTCGGGAAGAATGTCAGAAAAGGTCCCATTGAAATTGGACCATAATTAAGAAAATTGGGATTGGGGGGGGGGGGGGGGAAATGTATTGGTGACGAACTGGAAAAGTACAGCTTAATAAACTAGTAACCCAAATAACTTGGCTCCTAAACTAAAAATATAACAATTTAACCTAGAAAGAAAAAGGCTCTTATGCGAAATTTGACAGCAGTTCTGCCTTTAAAACAGTAAATCCGAAAGAATAAATATATATTCCTTTGAAATTACTGTCAAAAATATCAATACAAAAGTTGGAGCACGATTGACCCTTACCAAAAAGAAGGAAGGCTAGAGACAGAAAATAAAAGATCACATTAAAAGCTTTCCAACGATATGTTACACGATATGGTTTGGAAGAAACAAAAAATATCCCCCCCCCCCCCCGAGAGAGCAGGTAAGCCCCAAACGGTCGGAGGGGCGACCTCAAAAGTATCTTTGGTCAAGGTTTCAAAATGTGGCTTTATAATAAAATAGAACAAGAATTGGACATTTTAAAAATTGCATGCAAATTTTGAACGGCCCTGTAAATTAAGATTAGCGAGGAAAAGGGGAGAGGGGGGTGGAGAGATTAGAAGGGACGAACTTGAAAAATACAATATAATAAATTAGTAACCTGAATAACTAGGCTTCTAAACAAAAGTATAACGATTTAACCTAGTGTTGAATTCAGGGGGTAGCCCGGGAGGACATCCCTCCCGGGACATTGAAATGTCCCTCCCGTAAGTTTTGAGATTTTATGCTTTTTAATGGACAAATGTGCACCCCCCCCCCCCCCAATTACGGAACTCTGAAATACCCCCCCCCCCCCCCCAATCCCGACCGGAGTCGCATAAAACCCTCCCTGAGAAAAATACCTGCATTCAACACTGATTTAACCTAGAAAGTAAAAAAAGGCTCTTATACAAAATTTTACAGCAATTCTGGCACTAAAACAGCAAAATTGGAAGAATTGATTCAACCCGAATCGTGGATCGACCGCGATGCGATTTGAATTTGAAGTAAATCAAAACATAACGATTCGACATTGCATCTAAAGAATTGAAGTACATCAAAATATAACGATTCGACATTGCATCTAAAGAATTGAAGTAAATCAAAAAAATAACGATTCTAAAGATCGCATCTGAAGATCGACATCGGCATCGAATCTGAACTGAATCGATATTCACCGTTTCTGATCCAAGGGCAGAATCGATGCGTTCATCTTTTCTTGCTTTCTTTTGTCTTTAGAAAAATAAAGTGTTGTTTTCGTGAAAATTTTCGACTTCCGGTTTCTAAGGATTTATAGTTTTAGAACTTCTTGTCTGGAATACGATTTGACTATTTTTATAATTTTTTTGTCTGTCAGTCTGTCTATTTGTTTGTCTCTGACAAAAAAATTGTGAGCGGTCTATTTCAAGAACTAATGCATGGAATCTGTTGAAACTTTAGATTCAGTTAGACCTTCATATAAATTGGTGCTGATTACTTTTTGGTGAAAATCGCTCAACAGGTGGCGCTGCTATGCTGCATTTTTCATGATTTCCGCAAGATTGCTATCTCGAGAACTAATGCACGAATATTCACCAAACTTCAGATTCAGTTTGACGTTGACATAAGTTGTTGAGGATTAGGTTTTGATGTAAATCTACCGGCAGGTGGCGCTGCTATGCTGCATTTTTCCCGATTTTCGCAATAGCTCTATCTCAAGAACTAATACACGGATTTTCATAAAACCACATTCAGTTAGACGTTGGCATAAATTGCTGCTTATTAGGTTTCGGTGTAAATCGCCCAACAGGGGGCGTTGCTATGCTGATTTTATCAGCAGAGTTGAATTGAGACATTTTTCTCCGGGAGGGACAGTTCAGAGGGGGAGGGGATTGGACTTTTGTACATTTTAATGTACAAAAAGCATAAAATCTCAAGCTTTCTGGGGGGCATTTGAATGTTGCGATGTTGGGGGGGGGGAGGAATATTACCCTCCCAGGCCATCCCCTGAATTCAACACGTTTTTCAGGATTTAAATAATTTTAGGGATAATATCTCAAGAACTAATGAACGAAATTTCATCAATTTTTAATGCACAAAAACGTATTGAATTCAGGGGGTGGCCCGGGGGGGGTGACATTCTCCTCCCCCCGAAACACTCAAAGGCCCCTCAGAAAGTTTGAGATTTTATGCTTTGTTGCGGGGGGAGGAATGTCACCCCCCCGGGCCACCCCCTGAATTCAACACGTTTTTCAGGATTTAAACAATTTTAGGGATAATATCTCAAGAACTAATGAACGAAATTTCATCAAACTTAATATTCTGTTAGACAATGCCATAAGTTATCCATGATTAGGTTTTTGTGTAAATGATATGACAAATTGTGCTGCCATGCTGCTTTTATCAACAGTGTTGAATTCAGACATTTTTCTCCGGGGGGGGGGGGTTTCTATGGTTCTGGCGAGGAACATTCTAGAGTTACGAGGGGGGGGGGGATTGGACTTTCGTCCATTAAGCATAAAATCTCAAATCTCCCTAGGGGACATTTCAATGTTCCGGGGAGGGGGTTGCACCCGTACCAGCCCCTGAATTCAACACTGTTTTTCAGGGTTTGCACAATGTTTGCGATAACATCTCAAGAAGTAATGAACGGAATTTCATCAAACTTAATATTCTGTTAGTCATTGACGTAAGTTGTTTCTGAGTCTTTCGTGTTAATCATGTAATAGGCTGCATTGCTATACTGCTTTTTTCATGATATTCATGATAGCCATATCTCAAAACTAATGCACGGAATTTAATCAAACTTCATATTCTGTTACACTGTCGTATAAATAGATCCTTATTAGGCTTGGGTGTATACTACCCAACATGTGTCGCTTTTATGCCCTTTGAACTGGGATTTTCCGTTGCGGACATCTAAGAGGGTGTGGGCCGAAATTCAATGATTTGTTAGGAAAATGGGATTCTTATATATATTTTTTAAATACACATATTTCAACGAACCTATACTTTTGGATCCTCATGATGGGTATAGGTTATTTAAATTTGACACTGTGATAGCGAATTTTGAAGTTTTAACATTTATGAGACAGAAGAAAGTTTTGGGATTGGACATCCAACTACTTGACCTTAAATTTTTGAAGGAAAATGAAAATGATATGACCTTTAGAGACATCGATTAAAAAATTTGTAGTATCGATTAAATCGAGTTGGCCATAGTATCGATTAAATCGATTAAAAAAATCGAAATCGCCCATCACTACTCTGCAGTAATTAACTTATGTAATTAATTTTTGTTTTATACTTAAATTTTATATTTTTCCCCTAATATGAAAAATAAATTTTAGTAACTTTAATTGTTACTTTTTTCAACAATTATAATCTAGATTTAAACATGACCTCCACTAAGAGACCACCTCTCGGAGCGACCCATTTTTATTGGAAAGGAACGTGGTCGCTTTAGGGAGGTTTTACTGTACTTTCCAACACATTTAGAATACTGTAACAAAACTCCACCGTTTTTTAAGTTGAAATAGCATGTCTAATTGAACCCAAAGCGATATAGGTAAGCGTCTTATCTTAAATGGAAGAGGTAACCGCAAGATTAATGGCGAGGTCACATCAATCAAGGTCGCACGCCACGTAGCGGACGGAGTGAACAACAGAAAAATGCCGAACTGTTTTCTTCTTTATGGATAATCTATTAATTGCACATCTATGAAATAACTGCGCAAGCGCCAACATCGTGTTTTCATTTGTTTGCAGCATTTATATTCTGACAGTAATATAATGTTCTATTAATTTTTATTCGTGGTTTTTGACTTATTTATTATAGTTAATTATTTAAATAAAAACAGTTCTTTTTAAGAACTAATATTATTTGTTAAAATGGCAAAATGTTGGCAATCAAATAACTCTAGTTTTCGAAATTGTAAGAAAATTATTTTTCTTATAGAATTCATATGTCCTTTTCCAAAGAGCAAAACAAGTTAGTTACGTATTTTAACTTTAATTTATTAAAATATATATGTATATATTATTTGATATATATTATAAAATGTTGTTGATTTACATACGCTCGATTTTAATTATTTTCTTTTAATGAAATGAAAAATAACGCATAAAAATTAGTAAGTAGTTAATGTGTAAAGATTGAATTTTGTAGTCTTATTTTTTACCCAATTCTTGATGTGCTAAAGTTATAAAAAATGATATACACGGTTCTATTCCAGGTGAAAATAGAATGTTTATCAAGGTTTAGAATATGTATATAATTTAATAATAAATAAAATATTCAAATTTAAATCCTTTTCTTCGTTTATCAAGCGCAGACGATACATCGAAAACTTATTCCAATATTCTTTTGATCGTATTGTATTCATGTTATTTAAATTACAAATAGTTCATTTATTCAATTTAAAATTCATTTTATTTTATATTTAGAAATCCTACTTTAATTTAAAATGCATGCATTAAATGTTGTACTATTAAACGAGCAAGTATTGTTAATTTAGTATTTGCTTAAATATTTTGCGAGTCCAGACAATAACTGCAAAAATTTTCCTAAAATCGCCAGATTAGATTTTTTTTTTCTTAAAGCAGACAAAGCCATTTAGAGAATCCCTGTTAAAAATTCTATTACGAATTTCAGATTGTTACTTACTCACAGAAGATGAATCTTGTTTGCCAGATATATTGCAAAATATTTTTGTTACAGCTTGTTTTGATAAAAATATGTGTATTTTAAAAAAAGTCGCAATGTCATTTTAGTTTAAGGGCTAACGGCAGTAATGCTTTCGTAGCATTAGTGCTTTTCTCCCGAAATTGAAATGATATTGCGATTATTATTATTTTTTTTAATGTGCATAATTTTATCAAAACAAACTGTAATAAAAATATTTTGCAATAAAACTGGGAAACAAGATTCATCTTCCATAAGTGAGTAAAGAATCAGAAGATAAGCGCAAGAGATGCGCAGATAGTAGATATTCTGTCATATATGACGTCATACTGAAAACCCGCGTATTTGCATTATTCACTCCGTCCACTAGATGGCGCAGATGTGTCAATATACTCCGGATTCCAGTATTGACATTGTACGCTTGCTTATATCGCTTTGATTGAACCATTTGGTAACGCATAACACACTTGAAAACCCAGTTTCAGCGATTCCCATCTACAGTCGGAAAAATATCCAAATTCTTTGAGCAGCCCTGCATATGATACATAGGTTTGTATCTATAAACTACACGCCACAGTTGAATACATACTAGATACTACATACCACAGTTGAAAATTCCCCTTCAGCAATTTCCCCTAATAAGGAGTACGTGAATTTGTTTCTGCATTCTATAAGAGGTATATAGAATTTATACACGAGTAAAATGCAAAAAATTAGTTAAATTTAAAAGCGCATACCGAAACTGAAAGCGCACTTCCAGCGATTATTGTTCAAAGACTGTTCTGTAACCAATTTCATTTGTGTGTCCCTGTAAATGAATGATATGTGCTGCACAGTCCGTAATATATAGAGAAGATGTTGCGCACCTCAGTGCTTTTTAATTTAATCATGTTTTAAGTATCATAACATCATTAACATGCACCGCAGCCGATTTTCTTTCCTATAGATCATAAAGAAATGGAACTCTTGTGCGCACCTGTAAATGATCTGTAAGTGCCACTTATTTAATACTCCTAAGAAAGCCCTTACCGTGTTTCAAATATAAAATGAATAAAGCACTGCAAACGATTCTTTCCCATAGGTCACATTTAACGAAATTCTTTTGTGTGTCTCTGCAAGCGAACTCTAAATACTGCACACTTTAGTTTCAATACCGAACATTCTATACTAATCCTTCATAACAGGGCCGAAACTAGGGAGGGGGCAGAGGGGTCATGTGCCCGGGCTCCAGAACGAAGGGGCGCCAGACGAAGGATTATATCTAGGATGGATCATTTTTCTTCTGATGGACTGATGGCCTCCAGTATTGTGAAACAGCCATTATAAACGAAGTGTTAGGGGAAGATGAAAGAGCAGCCGTAAAAAGATGTAAAAAAAAGGCCGTATTTTTTTTTATTATGTCCATTTCCCCCCCCCCCCCCATTCTGACTAGAAAATCAGAGTTCTAACTTTTGACGACTGCTCTTTCATCTTCACCTAACACTTCATTTATAATGTCTGTTTCATAATAATGGAAGCCACCAGTCCATCAGAAGAAAATAACTCTGTTAAGCCGGGACTTGGATAATCGGGACTCTACGATATATTTCATTTTAAAAATGATATTTAGACTATTTTTGTTGTTGTTCAGAGGTGGGTTATGACTCCCGTGACCTCCCCCTTGGATCCACTATTGTAGATTACGTAGTTCAGTATGACATATTTTATGATTACATATTTTAAATTTTAAAATAAGTTGGCTATTAGAAAATTAGTAAAATTCTCTTTGTAAATATACTTTGAGGAAGATGGGGGAAGGGGAGGGGGGCGCCAAAATTCATGTTTGCCCCGGAAGCAAAAAAGGCTAGTTTAGGCACTGCCTCACAGCATATAAAAATTACATGGAAATCAGAGTTACATTTGCGAGAGTTTCAGCACACGGCCAGACTAAGAGGCAAATCGAATTTATAACAAAACTGATTTATATTTTAGCTACTAATAAAAGTATTAAAAGGAAAAAAAAAAATTCTTTATAGTCTCCATCCGTCTGTTCACTTATAACAGCGCAAAAACTACCCAACCGAATAGTTTGAAATTTAATACATGGAATCGTTGCATAACTTTGTTGAGTCATTTAAAGCTTTATAAAAATCAAATCAGAACTCAAAATTATATTAATAATTTTTTCTTTGTTCTATTAAATCCTATCATACGTAATTAATTCAATGATATCCCATGATAGGCAATGATTTTAGGTTGCCATGGTGAGAACGTCCTATTTAAGATGGAGTTATTACTTCCGTATTACTAAATTTAATATATACTATAATTATTGTAATAAATTTTGTATTCTTGCATTTTTGTATAAGAGTGCAATAGCTATTGCACTAAGATCTGAATATTTATAAAACCAGTTATAATACGAACGCATCTCATTTGCCACGTTTGACGTACAATTTCAGACTCGTTTAAATTGTTTTTGTATGGTTAGATATAAATTTGTATATACTTTCAAAAAAAAAAAAATGTCACCAATAATTTTGAAATAACGTTCCGGTTCGTGAATTTTTCCATTTGGAGCCCCGAGTCACCTTCCCCCTAACTCGCTGTCGTCTCATTAATTTTACGTCACTCAAATATTGTATCATTTGTAGGATTCGAGTGTATACGGGTGCGTTTTACCTTGTAATTTCATTAATAAACGTATCTCGTTAAACAGGAGATTATATTTTATCTTATTAACAATACTTATTACCTTTCGACTAACGAAACATTTGTTGCAGAATTTCGATAAAATCCCATAACAAAGATTTGATATCCTCGCAGATGTAAACTTCTGTTACGATGCATACATCATCATAATTTTGAAGTCCAAAAGTTTCGTAATTTTTATTTGGAAAAAAAAAAAAGAAATGGTGATCATTCTACAGCGTTTAGAAGAGAATTCTTACCTAAATTAATCCTGATCTATTTCAACAGAAAAAAACATGCCAAAATAAGGAATTGAGATAAGCCCTTTTTCTTAATAAAAGCGCTGTAATTACAGTTTAATTCTGCCAAAATAGACCGAATTTTTTTTATATATATAATTTTTCTTCTGGGTATGCTATGTAAGGCAGTTGGTAGACAACTGTTAAGTGAAAAGGAAATACTTATTTCGAAATTGTAAAAGTGATAAAGCAAATGTTTTATATTTTCTGACCGTATGCATAAAATTCAAATTTGAGAGTTCTTATCTAAATTAATACTGATCTACTTCAACAGAAAAGCATGCCAAAACCCCAAGAAAATATTCTCTTTTTTAATAAAAACGTTGTAATTCCAGTTTAATTCTGACATAATAGCCAGAATTTATATTATATAATTTTCTTTCCTGGTATGCTATTAAATGCAGTTGCTAGAACACTGCTAAATGAATATTAACCCTCTAGTGCATGATTTTTTATTTTTCCTTTACAAAAATATATTTGATTCCTTAATGGGCATACATTAAAAGAAAAATACTGAAAAAATTATCACTCTTATATTTTTCCGTATTTTGGATTTTATTAAATGGTTGCCAAATGGCAACACCATGCATTAAGCGTAGTCTAAGCATATTCTACCATATTTCTCTGGGCTTTTCTCTATTCATTGTCGGGTTTGCATTCTGTGCAAATGCAATCCCGTGCATTTTGCAGCACGGGATTCTGTCTCTTTTTATTATTCCAAGGCACGAAATTACTTTTGATTTTAAAAGTGTCATTGGGTTACTGATGCTTAATAATTATCAAAATACAGCTCATGATTTACAGGTTCAACAACTGGATGAGTTAGTCTAGCATTGACTCAAACGCTAACCTCCAAGTCATGGCCACTTGGCAGACTTTTTTTTTTTTTTTTTTTTTTCCAAAATAAATATCAAAATTGTACTCAGATCTTGATACTCGTGCGAAAAATAACAATTTAAAACTATAGTTATGCGAGTTTTTCTTTTTTTTTTGGGGGGGGGGGTAGGGGTGGGAAGGGGATATACTGTTGCATATGGTGACGCGCTTTTGTCGCACTTATTTGCTCATAAACACAGAGAGATTATTTCATGGGAATGGATAAGAATTTCCATCCAGGGTACCAACTATCGGTCTCAACTTGAATAACTTATCTTCCCCATAAGACAATGTATTATCGTTCAGATGGGAAAACTGTCGTATACTTTCAAATGTATTCAAGATCATAGTGCGACTACCTGGTGGTACACCGATGACAGGGTTCCCAAACAATCTTATGATTTTAAAGTTTGCCACGCTAATCAAGATACAAATTCTTAGATACCTTTTTATATCTGTCGAGCATATATTGAATAGCTTTTGAATATGTTTTAGAACACTATACAGGGTTGTTTGTTCAAAGATATGTTCGAAAAGTACTAGGTGGGAAAATACAAACAATATTTATATGGTGTTTTTAATGATAAAAACACTTGCAGGCAGAGATACATCTCCAATAATTTTTATTTAAGAAGGATCTGGCTGAAGAGTTTGAAGCGTTCACTTTTTTCTGTTTACGTTTACCTGATTGATTTTGTTTGATGATTTGGAATATTCGTTATCCCAACGTTTGCATAAACCTTCTAGTCAATTTCATTAGCTGATTTATATTCTTGTAAATCACAATCAGTCTCATCAAAAGTGTTTGAACCATTTTTGAACAGAAGGTTTGTATCAAAAGGTGGATCGTCATCGCTGTCATTGTAAGAAATGCCACTTTCACTTGACAATACAATCCATATTTCTTCTGTTAATAATTTTTTTCAGAGTCTTTACTTTAAAGTATATGTTGAACATGATGAGGTTTTATCAGAAAAAAAAATAATGAAAAAATAGACAAAAAGCAAGGTGAAACAATCAACAAATTCATTGAACATAATACTAAATATGTAAAATAAGCCCAGCTCAATTCATGGTGTTGCCAAATGGCAACAAACGTATATTAGCATGCATACAATATTTATCACAAAAAAACTTACTGAAAATTATTTTAAATAACATTTAAAAGCATATTCTTTTGAAAAAGATTTTTTAAAATGAAATTTTGCATTTTAAATATTTTTTATTTGTGTTAGAAATCCATCTGTGGCTAGGAAAATGGAAGACTTCAAAACTTCCTTTTTATTTGTAACTGATAAACAACTTATCACCTATGGTATTTTTAATGAACTAAACCTAAGCATAGGGTTAAAATAAATACGTAAAGAATAAAGTTATCAAGAGGCAACGGTAAATAAACGATAAAGAGTGAAAATTTAATTTGTTGTCAATTGGCAACAAAATGTACTAGAGGGTTAAATACCTATTTCAAAATTGTAACGGTGATAAAGCAAATGTTTTATATTTTCCGAACAAATGCATAAAATTCAAATTTGCGAGTTCTTATCTAAATTAATCCTGATTTACTTCAATAGGAAAAGCATACCAAAATTCCAAGAAAATAATAAGCCTTTTTTCTTAATAAAAACATTGTAATTCCAGTTTAATTCTGACATAATAGCCAGAATTTATATGATGATATTTTCTTTCCTGGTATGCTATTAAATGCAGTTGCTAGAACACTGTTAAATGAATAGGAAATACTTATTTCAAAATTGCAAAAGTGATTAAGTAAATGTTTTATATTTTCTGACAGTATACATAAAATTCAAATTTGTGAGTTCTTATCTAAATTAATCCTGATCTACTTCAACAGAAAAAGCATGCCAAAATCCCAAGAACACAAGGGCGCTATTTGAGAGGGGCTGGGGAAGGGGGGAGGGTTGAAGAGGCGAGTATAATTCAAGTTCTTAATTATCCGACTTTTTTGGATTATTAGTGTCACATTATATTTACTGCAATCATTGCAAGTTTATCAAATTAATTATTTGCTTTATTAAATCATGTTATATACTCTCAAAGTGGTGCAGTAAAGTGATGAGAGTGGTAGAGTCTCAAAATTATTCAACGCCTAGGAATGGAATCTGCACGCACCCAACAAAATTTCTTCAACCGAAAAACCGACAGACTTCCACTAAATTCCAAAATAAAAGAAAATTACTTCATATTTTAGCACGTTTATAATAAAGTGGTCTATAATTTTATCCCTTATGTAAGAAATGAACACACGGGTTATTACTATGGGCCACCAATAATAGTCAAATCTATAGTTTTTCGTTTGAAAAATATTCAGGACTTCCTTGTTAAAAACCAGGCTATGCCGACTCCGACCGAAAGAGATAAAGCTACAATCAGAAAAAGTGTACCTTACTCGCAACGAAGAAAATACGTCAACTTATCCTGACACAGGACTGTAATTTCATGTAAATACGAAAACTACCAAAAATATTTCCATTGAAAAGCAACCCGACCCAAAAGGAAGGAAAATTAATCCATATTTTATTACAATTATTGTAAAAGAAGCCTGCAATTATATCTTTAATATAAATTTTACTTTTTATGTAGAAAAATGAAGATATATATATAGTATTCATTAATGTTTAAGTATGTAGCTTTTTCAGCTGAAAAATATTCAGGATTTCTTTGAGAAATAGTACTAACGCGAATCCCACCTCAAAATAGTGAAAACGAATCCGAAACAATTAACGCTTTACCTTACCTTTACTTGCAGAAAATCAATAATAAAAATTTTCTTACCGCTACAGATCACAAAAGTGGCAAATTTCGTGACCTATTCATGACGTTTTTAGGCTGATTATCTCATGACTAATTGAATTTCATGATTCTTTTTTTCGCGATCATCGACGAAATCTGCAATTTTTTCCGCGACCGTTTTAACGGAATTCAGGATTTTTTTTCTGAAACCGTTATCGAAATTGGTTTTTTTCTCGCGATCATTTGTAGAAATTCACAATATTTTTCCGCGACCAACTGACGAAATTCCTTATTTTTTTCTGCAACCTTTTGACAAAATTAGCAATCCTTTTTCACTATCATTTGCTGAAATTCGTGATTATTTTTTTCATCTATGGACTAATAATATTTGTAATTTTTTGCGCGATAGTTACACGAAATTTTGTATCTTATATTATTTCACGACCATTTGACGAAATTTCCTTCGATTGTTTGCCTAAATTTTCGCAATGAATAATCTTTTGTGCAATCTTTTGACGAAATTCGCGATTTTTTCGCAGTCCTTTTACAAAATTCGAGATTTTAGTTTGTACAATCATTTGACGAAACTTGCATTTCTTTTCGCGATCTCTGATGAAATTAGCAATATTTTCCACGGTCGTTTGGAGAAATTAGCGATTTTTCGGTGACGATTCGGGGATTTTTTTTTTTTTAATTTTTCAAAATTCGTGACTTTTTCCTGTGATCCATTGACGATTTGATTCTACCGCCCGGATTCTACCCTTAGCTATATAACTTCCCTCAAAAAATCTCCCCCCGCCCCCAAGAAAGTTCTGAAATGGCGCCCCTGCAAGAAAATAAGCCCTTTCTTAATAAAAACGTGGTAATTCCAGTTTAATTCTGACATAATAGCCAGAATTTATATTATATAATTTTCTTTCCTGGTATGCTATTAAATGCAGTTTCTAGACAACTGTTAAATGAATAGGAAATACCTATTTCAAAATTGTAACAGTGATGAAGCTAATGTTTTATATTCTCCGAACATACGCATAAAATTCAAATTTGAGAGTTGTTATCAAAATTAATCCTGATCTACTTCAACAGAAAAGCATGTCAAAATCCCAAGAAATAAGCCCTTTCTTAATAAAAACGTTGTAATTCCAGTTTAATGCTGATATAATAGACAGAATTTTTATTATATAATTTTATTTCCTGATATGTTACGAATTGCAGTTGTTAGACAACTGTTAAATGAAAAGGAAATACTTATTTCAAAATTGTGGAAGTGAAAGCAAATGTTTTATATTTTCCGAACATATGCATAAAATTCCATCAAAAATTGTACAGACAATTGAAAAAGTCTGAGAAAAGTATTGACAAAATTGCGGAAATCTAGGAAATGCATCTGTAAAATTTCAGACTGATATCCAATCCGTCTTTACTTTAAAACTTTAGCATTTACTTCAACAACTGCTATAGGGAAAATGTACATGTCTGCAACATCGTTTAGATCTGAAGCGCTCCTGCCAATCAGCTGTCAAGCCGCAATCTTTTAATATATCAGTTTTATAAAAAAGGGAAAAAATGAGTTTTTAACACTTTCCAACGTAGTTGAAAAGTGTTTATGAATTCGGTTTGTCTCTCTGTCCATCCGTCTGTCTGCTAACTCGCGTAAATAGAGTCCGACCTCCATCAAATGGATATATGTTATTGGGCTTTACTAAGGCATGTTCGGTATTGAAAATGAAATGTACATTGGAGATCTGCACGGGCCGGCCCGTGGCCCGAGCCGATTTTCGTTCACTGAACTCGGGCCGGGCCGGGCCTAACTTATTTTTTTCTGTACGGAGCTGGGCCTAGTTTCATTCCTAGTCTTCACAGCCCAAAATTTTTAGTCCTAGTTTTAATCCAGTCCGTATGAAAATCATTTTCTCAGCGTGGTCTGGTCCATTCAAAGGTCAGTTAAATTAGACCTGGCACAAAAATTTTTGCAAAAAATGCCTACATTTTTAAATCGCCATTATTATACGCTTAAACATTAAACTTTATTCTTTTTAAAGAATAATAGATTTCTACGCTTATTAAAATACAGTAAGACGTGGGAAAAGAAACCTGCCTATGACGGAACCCTGTTTTAAACTGGAATATGTGTTTATTCATGCAAAATTAATAGACTAATACGTAAGAAAAGAATATGTAAAATATTTACACTTGTTAAGAACACTGTAAAAAAAAAAAAAAAAAAAAAAAAAAATCCATGGACTTTTCGTTTTGAAAAAGGCAACTAGTTGCCTTTTCTGAAACGAATAGATTCTTTTGAGAATGAAAAGTTTTGATTTACAACACGATTAGTTTCACCTATGCAATGAAAGTAATCTTTTTGGTAATGAAAGATGTCACTTTCATTGCAGATGTGAAACTAATCGTGTTGTAAATTAAAACTTATCTTTCTCAAAAGGAATCTATTCCGTTTCGGAAAAGGCAACTAGTTGCTTTTTCCAAAACGGAAAGTCCATGTATTTTTTTTACAGTGAAGGGAACTTGTCTATAACGCATTTTTTTCTATTCCATGCAATTCCGTCTTAGAAGATTTTACTGTATAGCATTTTTCAGATTTTTAACACTTCAATACATGGAATATGGGATTAACAATATCAATGATAACTGAAACATTTACATACAAGAAATAGGGATTCATTAAAAAAATAACTATCGCAGTCTGCGGCACTTCTATAAAGTTTATAAACATGAAAAAAAAAGTTTAGATAAATATTTTTGGTTAGAACTCCTCGTACGAAACAACTTTTACACCAAATCGATGTAAAAATCAATATTTTGTAGAAACTCACATGGGCCGGGCCGGGCTCGGGCCGAGCCAATATTTTTTCTACGAGCCGGGCCGAGCTCGATCCGAACTTTTAATTTTTGTATCGGGTCGGGCCGAATTTTTTTCTACGAGTCCGGCTGGGCTCGATCCGAACTTTTAATTTTTGTATCGGGTCGGGCCGAATTTTTTTTTCTACGAGTCGGGCCGGGCCCGGGCAAACCTCTAGTGTGCATAGCATTTTCAATTCATCTACAGGGCCACTGAAAAGAATACCGTTACATTACGGTCTATGGTGAAAATAATTTGCCGGGTATTTTAATGATATTACATTATTTTAAGCATATTGAAATTGATATATATCAGTGAGGTGTACTATAAGATTCTTACTATAGACTAAGGGGGGCTTAGAAATTATCGTGCACTTACAGAAACATACGAAAGAATTTGGCTATAGGAGAAAATGAGCAATAATTGAACTATTGAAGCCTACGGACAATAAGCGCTGGAAGTGCGTTTTTAATTGTGGTATGCGTTTTTAAATTTAACTATTTTTTAAATATTACTTGGTGTGTATAAATTCTGTAGATCATCTACAGCGTCGCACAAAAGTTCTCAACAACACCCGTTTATTGGCGGAAATTGCTGAGTGGAAATCTTCAACATTGCTATGGTTTAGCTGACATAACTTTTAGCATACTTGTGTTGTATGCATACATACCGATAGATCATACACAGTTTTGCAAACACAAAAAAATTATATATACTATCTATATATAATATAAAATCTATATATACTAAAAGAGTATGTTGTGGTCATGACAAAACTTTCTTCTATATAAATCACATCCATTAAATCATTTAAATAATACAAGAAATTACGTCAATTTAGCACCCATTCATATCACATTATATCTGAATTTGAAGTTTGATGGAAATCCGTGCATTAGTTCTGGAGATTGAGCTATTGTGAAAATCGTGAAAAATACTGCCTAGCACCATAACCTGTTGAGCGATTTACACAAAAAACTAATCAGATTCCATTTATATCAGGGACTAACTGAATATTAATTTTTATTAAATTCCGTTCATTAGTTCTTGAGATAGAGCGCCCACAAAATTTGTGTCACACACAGACAGACTCACAGACGGATATTTTGTAAAAACATGTTTTTCGGGATCTATGACCCCCTAAAACGTGTAAATCCGTCGGAAACCGGAAATCGAAAATTTTCATGAGTCCAATACTTTCTTTTTGTAAAAATAGAAGAAAGTAAAAATTAATATACAGGGTGTCCCAAAAGCCTCCGTACCGCTTCAGAAATTTATTACAAAAAATAATAGACCTACAGAAAAAATAATTACAACAGTACACAGAGTAACTCAAAAAGCTTTTTTCTACTATCTTAGTATACTTCTACATGAGATCTTTTCGTTGCACGCGACGTTTCCATGCCATGAAGCAGTTCAACAAGTGCGGAACAAGTACGTGAAACTTTTTCTAGGAGCCCTGTAAAATGAATTCGTAAAGCATCGCAAGAGCTTATTATGTCAAAAATCGCAACACACAGAGTGCTTCATAAACGATTACAACTTTTAGTGTACAAAATTCAGATTGTGCAGGCGTTACAAACTGATGATTATGCGAAACGCTTCGAATTTGCAGTTGAAATGCTTGATCGCATGGAAACGTCGCGTGCAACGAAAGGATCTCATGTAGAAGTATGCTAAGGTAGTAGAAAAAACTTTTTGAGTTACTCTATGTACTGTTGCAATTATTTTTGCTATAGGCCTATTATTTTTTTGTAATCAACTAGGCTCGGCCCCCTACGAGCTACGCTCGCCAACCCCCGTCCAGACACCGCAGACTCTAAATGCACGCTAATTTGATCGGCTTTAAAAAGATTTCGAAAGATTGAATTATAATTTAAGAAACAGTGGCGATCTCCCAATAAACGAATTTCTTTCCATTTCTCTTTGATTGGGGAATTTTAACGCCAAATCCGCTGCGGTACTACTTGATTATCCTGTCGACCAATTTCGCCAAATTATATAAATCGCCAAACCACTCGCCAAATTATACAGATTGATATAATTTTTATTTTAAATAACGAAAGAACAAATAAATTCGTACAACATTAATAAAAACACAAATAAAACGTCGAAATAAAAATAACTTGATGACGTATACACGTGTAACAACATTTCAAAATAAGCTAATATAAAAGGAATTAAGTAAAGAGAGTCTTTGTCTCCTGGTATTTTTTAACAAAGCGAAAAGAAAGTTCTTTTAAATGAGACATTTTAAATTAATTCTCAAAATATGAAATAAATGTCTAGCGCAATTTCTAGTTTTAAACTTTTTTGCAACATTATTTTGTGTTCATTTTATGTAATAACTATAATGTGACGTAAATATGACGTAATTTCTCCTAAGACTTCTAAACGCATGTTAATGAATTTATTATTTTACAATATCCTTTCTCTTTTAAAATTCACGTGTATACTTTTTATGACGTAATTTTTAATAAGTTCCTGCTTTTTATACGTAATTATTTAATTCTAATATGAAAGTTTTTTTTCCTGTTTATAATAGTCACGTGTAAATAAATTTTTAATTTGAAGCAAACATTATTGCTTGCGCTTTTTATACAGTTGGCAACAGTTTAAATTAGTACAATTTTCTGAAATCTGTAAAAAATATTTCTAGAAATGCTGAAAATTTGAATTTAAAATAGAAATAAAACCTGAAAAAATAAGTCAAAATAAAAAAATTAATGCAATCTGCACTCCGGCAAATTCTAACGCATAAAATGATTACACTGCCATGTATAGTTTTTTCTGCTATAAAACTTTTTTAGTGGAACGATTTTGTCCAACTTTAGCATTAAATAACTCTTAAAATAATTCTTCGATTTGAAAACTGTCTACATCAGCGTGTGTATCAAACATTTCTGTATAAAACCACCGATTTTCATATTTTTGTATGCATTATTTTTGTTAATATTAACGAAGAAAGGCCTCCGGTCACAAAAAAATAAAAACCGGCGGCGGCGACAGCGGTAGTTACTTTTTTTTAGAATAGAGAGATAATCAATTTTTGAAGTTGTACGGAGACTTTTGGGACACCCAGTATTTTGACGACTATTCGTGGTAAAAGCAGAAATCGGGTTTTCAAATGCGTTATGCTTTTTCTAAATTCTTCATTTAGACATCATATTTCATCTTACAGTGAAGTGTGAAGTTTTGTTATAGTACAGTAAACTCCCGGCTATCCGGCCCTCCGTACTATCCGGCTTAGTAAAAAAAGCGGAATATTTGCAAGCAGCCGAGACAGGCAGGTTCCGTCCGTAGGAAAGTGATAACTCACGACAGGAAGGAGCAAGAAAGGATTGCAGAATGCAATAGCAGAAACAGACAGGAAGGGAGGGAAGGGGGGGAGTTAAGGCTTGATTACCTATTTCGTCAGTTGTGCAACGGATGCTAACAAGTGTGGACATTATATTCCGCTTATCCTGGTTACTTTCGCATAGTCTGTTGGTGTGCCTCGTGTTTATTTATTGAAGATTAACGAAATGAGTTATAACCAAAAAAGGTTATAGTGACTACAATAGGGAGTAGATACTACGAATTAGCAGGAGGAAGCGACGTCAGCTGATATTATATGCTTGCGCAAATGGGTGGATATTGCATCACGGAAGAGGGCTAACAGGGAGAATCAATCATCTTTCAACGACTTTTTTCAAAAACTAAAATCTAAGTTTTGACTCTTTTATCTTATGCATAACTTTTGTATATTTAATAACTTTTAATATTTGTGCAATAATTTATTAATAAACAGATTTACTCATTTTTCTACGAATTAGGCTTACATTTTACGTTAATGTTTTGCTTATTTTTAAACTGTATGTACTGTATATATAAAATTTATCTTAAAATGTATAACATGCGTTTTTAATATAATGGAGGGGAGGGCAGGAAGTGAGCAAATATTTATAGAACTCCGGTCTATCTGGCTTTTTTGTTATCCGGCCTACCCTTCCGCCACATTAGGCCGGATAGTCGGGAGTTTGCTGTATTCTGAATGTGTTTCGCAATCTATGCTGTACGCATGATTTTTCGTTCTTGTTTACTATAATGTAGTATGCAATGTTACTCTTTAATTATAGGAGTACAATGAAGTCGTTTTTAGAAACAATTATCCGTACCTCTCAGGGTCTCAGGGGACGATCTCCGATAATTTTTGTGTCCATTGTAAATAATTTTCATTTATAGGGATCTGTCCAGACATTTTTCCAGGGTCCTGTTTTTGTGGAATTGTGTTTTTTTTTTTTTTTTTTTTTTTTTTTTTTTTTACATTTGTGAAAACTTATACAGTAGAAGCTCGATTATCCAAAGTAATTGGGACCGACCCTCTTTCGGAAAATCGAAATTGTCGGATAATCGAGACTGCTTCGATTTTAAGATTAAGGTGAAATATATGCAATATTTATTATTATGGTAACAAGTGCTTAATAAAAATAAAGCAATAGCAAAATAGAAACAAGAATTAGCTGAATTTAAACTTTGAAATTATGTACCTTTTATATATATCACAAGGGTTTGAAAAAATGTTTTGCTTGTCGCAGTTTCGATTGCCTTTGCTTTGAAGCTCTATCACGGAGTTTTTTAATATTATTAGTTAGTTCACCAGTACCACAGTCTTTCTGCTCCTCCAGCCATGTCAAACCTTTTTCAAAACATTCAAAAGCTTCAGAATTGCTAATTTGTTCGTTTTCTTTGTTCCATTTCCGCAGTTTACGAGCTCAAGTTAAATTCAAAGGAACTCTAAGAAAGGGGATAGAAAATATTTATATGTGTTCGTAATCCGGAAAGGACAGCTTGCACAGAAAGAATATGATAGTTTTAAAAAAAAGCTTTCAAAATGGATTTTGCACATAAGGAATGTGATAGTATATATATAAAAAAAGCTTTAGATTATGGTTAACCGAGAGTTTCGGTTAAAAGAGTTTCGAATAAAAGAGTGTAGTCATAATTTTGTGAAGTTGAAATGATCGTTATATTCAGGTTCTTGTTTATACATTTTTAAGAAGATACATGTATGTAAAATACATATATTTCTTTATGTATGTAAAAGTGACAGGTCAGATTTTACTTTTAAATGACTTCAATTGTGAAAGATTCAGTTTAGAGATGAAAAAATTTTGTGAAAGTCCTATTTTTAAGACAAAGAAATTTGTGAAATGTCCTGTTTTAAAGTAGAAAGTTATAAAAAAAATTGTGAAGGGTCCTGTTTTGAAATAAATTTTGTGAAGGGTCCTTTAAAGGACTCAATTTATTCCTAAACAGATCCCTGATTGCTATTTTTTGCCCCCCCCCCCCCTATTTGCTATTTTTTTTATTTTATTTTATTTATTTTTTATTTATTTTTTATTTATTTTTTATTCTTTTATTTATTTATTTTTATTCTTTTATTTTTTTTTAATTCTTTTATTTATTTATTTATTTTTTGTTATATATTTTACTCTAGTTGTGCTTTGATTAGTAATATTTAGAGTATATTATAAATTACAATATTTTGAACCAGGCAGCTAAAATGAGAATCTTAGTTTCTTTTCTTTTTTTTTTTAAAGAGCGACTAAAGCATAAATATAAACATTGTATAATCAACAGAAACAAAAAAATCCCTGCCGGCTCGGCTTACAGGCGCAGGTAGATTTCGAAGTTAAGTGTTAATTTCAACAGCAAAAACTAAATCATGATTACAGATAAACCCACAATCAGACAAATTAATTTTATCTGGCCGCTTTTGACGAGTTTTTATTTCATTTTTATATAAGAGCTGGTTTTATCAGAATCATGTTAAGGCGATATTAAAAAAATACTTTCCATGCTGAACAACTCGAAATTTTCTGGCACATTTTCAGATTCATTTTTAAAAGAAAAAAATATGAAACTTGCTGATGTGATTTTCGAAGAGATTTATAAGCGACCAGTGATTTTTTTTCATTCAATTAATTAAAACTTGATTTATAAACAATTATTTTCTCAGTAGGACAATATTTTTCGTTTCCAACACAATCGCTTCGGAAATTCGGTTCAAAATGCCTACTTTGAATAATTTTTTTGAAATATATTCTGCTTCTATATAAAAAAAAAAATCGACCAATACGGCACATTATATAGTTTCTGAATAAGAAACTCTACCAAGTGAATGCGTTTGAGAGCAAAAATGAATTTAAAAATGAGTCGGAAAATAAGCAGTTTGGATTTTAATACACCCTTAATACGATGATTTTTTCTTCAACCGCTATGTATTTTTAATTTGTTTCTGCTGTAAGAATAGGTCCTATCAAAAAATTGTCAATATAAGTGTTATAGATAATATTAAGATATAATAAATTCATGCGGATTTTATATCTTGTGAATTGACCCAGTTATGGATTTTTTTTAGTCTTCAACCCCCCGTTTTTTTTTTTTGTTTTTTTTTTTGCGGTACGAATTGGTCCTGTAAAAAATTGTCAACATAAAAGTTATAGATAATATTAAGAAAATTTATAAATAATATTAAGAAAATTTATAATAAATTTAATTGGATTTGATATCTTGAGAATTGATGAAGTTATGATTTTTCCCCCCTAAAACCCTATTTTTTGCGCCCCTTGAGCCCATTTTTAATTTTATCAAAAAAAAAAACTGTTATACATACATTTTTGTCCATTTTTTAGAAATAATAACTTCAAATTGGTTTGATATGAAGTTATGGGGTTTTTTCGGTTTTCACAAAACTCCGACCTATTTTCATCCCCTTGGTCCGATTTTGCCCATTAACGAATTTGACCGAGATTTTCTGCCCCTTGATTTTATGTATCAGTTTGGAAGAGATTTGTGCAGAATTATGGAAGTTATCGTGTCCATAAAAAGGTGATGTATATGTATAGATAAGTTTTTTACTGGGGGTTGGTTTTGAGTTCTAGGGGTCATGATCAGTGTAGATCTGCAAATAAGTCTGGCATTGTGGAATAAACTGTATTTATAATCATCCGTTACAATATTACCTCCTAAATTACTATAAAATAAATTACGCACCAACTAATGAAAATATTAAAAAGACCACCTAACATAAGCGTTAAAAGAAACGAAAGATCAAGGATATTAGTATAATTTGGATGGGGGGGGGGGGGGGGTAAATTTATTTACTGAAATTTTTACTCAAATGTAACTTTTCGAGTAGAATAATCCATGACACAGGCTATCGATTTTTATCTAAGACAATGAAAATACCTTTTAAATGTTTTTTTTATTAAACCTTTCATTATAAATTGATAAAACAATCCTGCACTATTTGTTATTATAAAACTTTCTCTGAAAAATGGTGCGATCCTGTCGCTGCCGCAATTTGGATGTCATATAGAGATTTAAGAATGCCAGACCTATACTATTTAGCCAAAAGTCGCCGGCACTTTCGATTTTAGATGTTTTCTCTAATATCTAAAGCAGTGGTTCCCAACCTTTTATTGACCATGCAACACCAAAACATCTGTAAAATCAATATGTCCTTTACATCAAAATAGTATGTTATCTACTTTTATGAAAGTACAAAGTTACTACACTGCTGGCCATTAAAATTGCAACACTATGAAAGAAAGAAAATACAAAAAAGATATTTATTGTACATAAACAGTATCGCATGAAAACAAAATGATTAAATTTGTAAGCAGTTTGAGGATTTACAGGGGTGCGAAATTAGTAGAAACAGCTTCCCTCCCTGGCAGCCAAAACTGCCCTTACCCGGTTAGGCATGGGTTCGAACTGGGCTTGGATGGCAGAAACGGGCAAAACATTCCATGCTGCTTTAACTCTATGCCACACTTCATTAATCATATTAGCTGGAGAGGGGTGGCGGTCCAGTCTCTCAGCAGTCCATGACCAGATGTTCTCAATGGGTGACAGATCTGGAGACCGTACAGGCCAGGGCAGCAATCTAATACCCGTGTATCTAGGAAGGTCAGAACACGATGTGCAACGTGTGGTCTTGCGTTATCTTGTTGGATGATGGCGTTTGGAAGGCCTCGAAGACAGGGCACAACCACTGGACGTAAGTTGTCAGAAATGTACCAATCTGCGTTCAAATTAAAGTCGATCCGAACCAGAGACGTGCGTGTCGTGTACCCAATGGCTGCCCAAACCATCACACCAGGTGCAGGCTCCCTATGTCGATATGGAATGCAAGCAGGCGACGAGCGTTCTCCTCGGAGTCTCCAGACACGTATACGGCCATCAGAATACTGCATGCAGAACCGGGACTCGTCTGAAAAGACGACATTGTGGCACTCCTGTATCCAGCTTTGTCGTTCGGTGCACCAGAGTCGCCGTCTCTCCCAATGCTGCATTGTCAAGGGAATGGTCTCCGTGCTGACAGTCTATGCTTCTGCAAACGTCGTCCCACAGTAAGAGCGGATAATGGGGGCGCTGCAAACATGCCCATTTCCTGACTAATGGTCCGTGATGTAGTTGTACGGTTTTGCACGGCCGACCTCACAATTTGTCTGTCCTCTCGGGCGTTAGTCGTGGGAGGTCGTTGAGATTATGCATGCCGATCAGCATGACCCTCAGCAACCCATCGGTTCCATATTCGCATGACAGTGGTTGGATTTTGACCAGTGCGACGACCGATATCACTGAACGATAATCCACACTCTCGATAGGCAGCGATCCTGCCTCTATCGAATTTCGACACTTGCTGGTAAAGCATTATTTCTTCTTATTCGTGGCGTAACGCGATATTCTGAGGAAACGCCGACCTTACAATGTGCTTTTCGAATGAGAAATCCACTACGCAATTTTTCTTTTATGCAGTGCTTCAGATGTCGTTTCCCCCGCCTGAATCGTTTAAATGCGCTGAAATACTAATCATTTGCATATTCCAACATCATCTTCCTTTCATGTGATTTTGACGTTCGTCAGATCCTTCCTTCCTGGTGTTGCAATTTTAATGGCCAGCAGTGTATTAAAATCATTAAATGATTGTAAAATTATTTAATTCCAAAATATGGAATACCCCAGCGTTAGGCATTCCTATTCTTCTGCCATACGTGTATGCATATATAATCCGCTGTTTTATATGCAAAGTATGTTTGAAATTATACTTGTATTTACTAGTAAATACAAAAGAAAGAATGTTGTCCACCTATTTTGTTGACAAGGAGTTCTGTCTTCCCCACCCCGTGCGGGGGCAAGTGCAAGAAGACATTATTACTGTTGAATGCATTATGAAACAAAAGGCTATTAAATACTTTTAAATAGTAACTATTTCTTTTAAGTGCTATTTGATATAAAGTTATTTCATATATAAACTGATATTTTATTGACTTCTCTTCATTTGAATCAATAAAGTATGCCAAAAATAAATGTAACCTTATTTGTATATCACTCCAAACAAAAGAAAAAAATACCAAAAATCTAAAGAATTTTTATGCATTGAAAACGATATCATTACGGAAGGGGGGGAGGGGGGATTACCAAAATTACCAAAAATTTGATAACGTTATATATGCACAGCCCCTTTTAGCCTGCACACATAAACTGAACGTATTATAGGATTTTCTCTGATTTAATGTTTGAAAATACTTATACGTTTTTGAGAAAATTTCATTCCAATTTCCAATCTAGCTTGACATTTCTTTTATTTTATAACTAAACAAATGAACCTAGCATCAATTTTACTAATACAATTTAAGAAATTGAAAATGGTTTGTAAATGTCGGGGGGTGGGAGGAGGGGAACAAAGTTATGAATATATTGTTGCTTCAATAAAGATATTTCGGGAAATAAAATATTGTGTGTTTGCTACCGTAATACGATCTATATAAACTTTATCTCAAACAGATTCTAGTTAATAAACTGAATTATGATCTTTTAATTTGTTCAATTTAGTGAAATATGTTGAAACAAGGGAAATATATATATAATTACAAATCATTATCGATTTCCAATTTCTAAAATTAAATTAATAAATTTAGCTACAATTCATAACACTAACATTATACAAAATAAAGATGGAACCTTTAACTAGTAATAAAGAATGAAACAGAATACTACTAATTCACTAGCACATTGCGGACGATTAATCCATATAAAATATATGAAAAACCACCAAATTTTTATAAAATTTCCTAGTAAAGATAAAAGATACAAATAACCAGCTAAATAATGTCGAACCATTAAAAGACGTATCGTAAACAAACAATACATCAAATGGATGGATGAAGCCAGAAGCTTATATATAGTATTTTACTTTTTCAACGGTACATAAAATACATATATAAGCAGAAAAACATACTCTATTTCTGTAATGGAATCCAGCAATAAGCTAAGAATTGAATTCCATTATGTACCCAATCGACCAAACACCAAAAAGTATAAATCCACCATACCAAATAAATTGAATTTAAAAAAAAATTATTAATCAATGCAATATCCGCAACAATGAACAACACTAATAAATGAAACAATTTAAATCAAAGACATACCCAGCAAGAGAACTGCCATGGCCATAATACAGCTCAAACATTTAACCAATTTTAGCACAGCAAAAATCCCGCCCATATAACTGGCATAGTCAAAAAGCGAATCGCCACGATTGCCGCAAAAAATATTCACATTCTTAAAATATAACAATTATAATTAACATATATTCAATATAATAAAAATTATTACATGCTATTTTATGCTATTTTAATGATCCTGGAATAAATGATTACAAAAAATACATAAGAAGTAATTTGTTTAAAATTAAACGATTAATAATTAAGAGATATCTAATATAAATATATGTATGTATGTATGTATGACCATTAAGAATCAATATATTTATTTATTACGTGCACGCATACACAATTTATCATTTGATAAAAAGTTAATTTCAACTCGACTAACATTACTTTTTGCTTAACAAAATTACATAATTTCCCAAAACTGCTAATAATAATTTATTTAAGCTGGTTGAACTACTTTTATATTTACAGTAATTTGAGATACATTTTAAACTTATATTTACATTGAAATATACTATGGAACTTTTGACTGCTGGTGTTATTTTTTTTTCGATATTTTTAATATGACGTTTTCATTAAAAATAAATAAATAAATAAAAATTCCGAACAACACTTTAAAAATAAGTAATTACTCAAAAAACATGTTTCCTAATATACTGTAGAACCTGCATTCGAATCACTTATGGCCCCACCAGTGGATGAGAGGTTCTGCTCTCGAAGCTGGTAGACGGGAGGTGCTGGGTTCGAACCCAATCGCGCCCGTCCGCCTAACCGTTGCGGAGTTTTCGTGGCTTTCTTCGAAACCTTGGATTTCCATGCGCAAATACGGGTTAGGTTCCCTTAGAAAGACCCCCACGGAGGGCACTCCCCCTAGGGCCTATATCCCTCGAGTTGATAATCGGCCGTCAAAAATCAACCCAACCCAACTCGAATCACTTCTTGGGCCCTCATTCTAAATAGAAGTTCGAGGATTATACAATTGAAATGAAAAGAAATTTAAATAAATCGAATTTTCTTACCTTCTTTCTTATCAGGGGATAAGATGAAATTTTGTTGAGGCATGACTCATAAGTATTCTAAACTAAAAATAATAAAATAAAAAATTCTCGTCTCTTTATGAGAAATGGAGGAGAATGAGAGATCACGCCGCAGCTACTGCATGTATGATGCCACCACCGTTTAAATTGAAACTAAGAAGATAAACTGACATTGAAAAAACGGGGGGAAAAATTCTTTATAAATAGAACTCGCACACATTGGAATAGCGGAGGTGAAGTTGTGATGTTTTCAAAATGGCAGGTTGAAGGCATTGTTGAAACTTTTTTTTTTTTTTTTTTTTTTTTTTACTTTTAGATGACGACAACGATGATGATGTGCACTTGGAGTAAAAGGGGTGAAAGAACACTTTGTGCCTTTTTAATAGAGAGAAAAATCTCAAAGCGGATAAACTACCTCTCGGGACCCTAGGCTTGACTTTTTTGGGACACCCACCTCCTGCCCCCTCCTTCAAAGCGATATATTTCAGTTTTTTCAGGCACTAAAAATGGAAAGAAGTACTTTTAGTGCAGGTAAAGTTGAAATTTCATAAAATTCAAAGCATCATAATTGAATTTTGGTTATAAAAAAATGGGATTTTTTTCAACTTCCTTCTTAAACGGAAAACAATATTTTTCTAAAAGTTATTACACCCAGAGACTATAAAAAATTAATTTCGTATTTATTATACAGGGTGTCTACAAATTAGTTAGGCAAAAAGAATAATTTATTTAATGGAATTAACAGGAAAATAATTAAGGTACATATTGTTGTAAGATAGAAAAATAGTTCAAGTTTATCATTATCACAAATGTTCGATGTGACTTCCTTTCGTGAGTCTGCAAATGTCCCATCAGTAAATTATTTCTTGGCACAGATTTGTCAGCATGTTTCAGGTATGTCAAATTAATTGCAGAGCAGATTCTTGATTTTAGTTCAGGAATGGATGCAGGTAGTGGCGGCTTGTACACTTGATCCTTTACAAAACCCCATACACCGAAATCAATCTGTGAAAGATCTTGTGATCGTGATGGCCATTGAATAACACCTCCACTCGCTAAGCGATAGCGTCAGTTATGACGCCCAACGCCATCTATGAATAAACTTCGGCAATATTACTACTAGTCTGACTTTCAACTAGTTAATTTTATTTAATATTTCTGAAGTTCTTAACTTACGAAATTGCCCAACTAATTTTTCAGACACTCTGTATATACGTTGCAATTCTGAGAACATTTCTGAATCTTCTGCAGATATTTTCTTTCAGAATAGATTTACAGTAACTAAATTTGCAAATTAATGTATTTTAGCACAAACATTTATATGGAGTCTAACCTCAAAAGAACTTCCTTAGTTTAACAATGAATTTTATTAAAATACATAGGCAAGGTCGGTAAAAATTAAGGGGTGAAAAATAGACCAAATGCTTGATTTAAACTTGATATCTTCTTTTAAAATATCATTTATAAAGATGCTGACAAAAACTCGCCCACACGCAAAAGCAACCTCTGTGCAAATTCCTCACAAACTGGAAGCCGATAAATTGCAAGAATTCAATATTTTCTTCTTATGAATATCGAAAAAATTAAAAGAAAGTGGCATTTAGAATACCATCTATATGTTAATTACCTACAAGATTCAATAAATAAGTAAAACAAAGAACATTGCACAACATTTCTCTTTTGCATAAAATATTAGCCCGATTAAAAAAAAAAAACCTAAAAGAAAATCTTAGCGCCAGGACCACTTTCCTTTCGGGCCACTCATCCTAATGAGCAATCCGCCTCTATAAAACCTCATAAAACAGAACCTAAATAACGGAATCCAGCCTTAACCCATTCGGGACCATGAGTGCACCTTCAAAAAGTGCAAAGAGAATTTATTTTTGGTACCAGTAAAAAAAGAGTAATATTTTCTTGGAACAATGGAACAATAGAGCTGGTGTATGGATTCCCTAGTTGCGTGGCAACTTTACATCCAGGCTAAGAGTAGATCGTTTTACAATGCAATGGGAGCCTTAGAAAAAAAGAGCGTTTAAACGCGGCTAGTAGCCACGAAAAAATAGAGAGTAAACTAAAAAGATGGAAAATTTTTAAAAGAAAAAATTGTTAGTATAACTAGTAGGGAAAAAAAAAGTTCCATATGATCCAAAAATGTCCGGGACAGGCGAAAAAGCTACCAAAGGAAGCCCCGTAAAAAAAAAGACTCAATTCAGAGACCATACATTAGTTTGACACAATTATAACAAAGTAAGATACAAAAGTTTATAAAAAATGAAGTATTTACATATTTACAGAAAAAAGAGAGATTAAAGTTTATAAGAAAATGCACAAAAGATAGGAAAATACAATAATAAAAAACAACATTGAGGAGAGTTCAGACTAACAGGACTGAAAAAAGCACAAAATGTATAGGGGAACAAGGGGAAAAAAGGACGGCGCCCGCCCAGTCTGGTGACTCGATGATAAAAGGTTATATAAGGAGAGCAAGATAGTGTAATTAAAGCACAAAAGGTAAAACTAATAAAGAATTTGAAAAACATAAGAAAAACAGCTTAAAAGTTTTTTTTTTGTTTTTTTTTTTTAAGCACACAAAAGACAGAAAGACAGGGAAAAAAGGAAATAGTTTAGCAGGGAATGAAGTTATTCTTCATTTAAGTTGAGAAGGTTAGCAAGTTTATCGAATTCATTGATGATCACCATTATTTTTTGCACAGGGTTATCAATTTTTTTGGTTTGAGTTGAAATGTTTTTTAATATTTGCTTTCCCTAATTAGTGATTATTTAATTCAATGAACTTTTTTTTTTTAAAGTGGTGCCAACCGAATAAAATTTGTGGAAGAGCTGCCGGTCCCGAAGGGGTTAAACAAGGGAAAAGTTGCGTTCCGATGAATGAAACACCATGCAATTAGTGCCGGATTATCAAATAGGCAGGGCAGGCAACTACTGTGAAATCTGTGGCTCTATAGTCTGAGACATTCAAACATTATTAATATTTAAAATTATTATAAGTTATTATTTAAAAATTAATATGATTAATATTTACAAATTAGTTACCTGTTAAAAGCCTAAAATGCACTTTTATAATTTTATTAAAAGGCTGATTAAATAAAGATTATGTAGATTTTCTAAACAGCGGTACATTATTAATTACTATGTATTATTAGGTATGTATTGCACAAAGCATCACTATCTACTTCCTTCAAAGCAGGTCCTTATTATCGCATGGGCAAATCGGGGCTTTGCCCAGGATCCCCAGACCTCAAGGGGCCCCAGATCCATATATCAAATTATAAAATATTTACACCCTCTTTTTCTCCCCCAATTCCAACTTTTCCATAAGTTGAAAGTTATTAAATTCATCTTAAAGGAATATAACAACTTGCTAAAGTTATATAAAAAAGTTTTGTTCTGTACTAAGAAAAAAAGTACTTTTATTAATTAAGGTACTTAATTTAGAATTGAGGGAGCTGGGAATTTTATTCTATTTAAAGTCCAAGGTGCAAAAATAATGTTTATGCATTACACCAAAGTATACTAGATCTACTCGGCAAGCCCATTTGCGTTTAATGTATAAAGCCACGCGCCAGTGGCTTCGCAAGGTCATGCATTACATACACATGTGACTGATCATCAGTTCTATTTGGATAACGTTGAAACGATTCGAATGGGCCCCCCTAATCTATCTTTGCCCAGGGCCCCAAATAGTGATCGGGGCCTGCTTCAAAGGACACAGTCTAAATCGATAACTTTCAGCCATTTTTATGGAATTTTACCTGACCAAAAATAAATAAATTCTTAAATACTTCCTTCAAAACGACTCATACTGATGCACTGTCTTTTGTTTTCTTTTTATTCTAATATGAGTTACATGACACATGACAATGAGAAATTGATAAGTAAAAATGTAATTAAAATCATTGAAGTTGTGAAATTCGGGGATGGCAAAGACGGCTTCGAGGAGAATGTCCAAAGAGCTTGTTGGATGACTTAAATAGGCACTGCACACAACTATACCTATTAAAACGAAAATCTATCAGAGAGAATTTTTTTTTCTTCTGGAGCCCAGCAATTCCGTCTTAGAAGGTTTTACTATATATGCATACGACTTCTTAGATTTACTTATCTCACATACATAATTTTTGAGAGTCATTAAATTCAAGTGGTAATGATAAAATGAACTTTATCATTTATTTAAGACGTTTCGGTGGACTCAAAATGTTACTTTTAATAGAAATTTTCTCCTGCTATGACTTAACAGCGTTTTGGATGTAGACTGTTTTAATTTAAAATTTTATTGTTTAGGCATATAAGTTCAAAGAATAAGCTCGAAGCCGCGTCGGTCGTCCGATTTATTATACCGCCACTGCCCTCTCGAACCGGCTGGTCGATCTCTAACTTCAGGAAAATCGCTTTTAACAATTTCTGGTGGGATCTTCTGGGATCGGGTTTACTGACGTCTCGGCAGTCTTGTAAGTTCCACCTGTTCGGCGATTGGCGTCGATGCCGCCGCCACCTTTGAAAACTCATGTTTGACTAGTAATTATTTTAAAAAATATATACAAAACGGACTTCCACTACCTCTTGTTTTAAATTCAAGTTTTATTTCATATTCTAACTCCGAATACCGACAGAGAGAGGGGGGGGGGAATTGTATAACCATTAACCACATAAAACAGAGGCTATTAAAAACACATTGAATATTATCGAAATTAGAGCCAAATACAGAATAATCCGAGCCAAATCCTATAATTCACTTTGTGGTAGGGCTGGATTATTTAATATATCGGTCAAATATTGATAATTTTTAAAAATCACAATAACGATATCTAAACACTGATTCTGCCGACATATCCCAATAATACTGCTTTGTACTCACCGCGATTTCGAGCCCCGAATATCCCGTACCAATATCTTCTCCAAACCCCTTTTCTTTCTTCGCCTGATCCGTGTATTACTCACTGGCCTGCGTCATCCAAAACAGAAAATCTACATCCGCTGATACTCTATCTTTCGTTAAAATTAAAATCTCCAAGTAAGTCTCCAAATATATTCACTTGCTACGTTCCCTGCAAACCGAACATTCCATTGTCCGTTAGAGATGAATACTGAATAACATTTATTATACCCATCTCTTGTTCCGCTGCTAGTTTTGGTCCAAATACTGCGATATATATCATGTCCAATAAGATGAGCTTGAATATGTATTGGTTATTGCCAGTAGTAGTGATATTGCTTGCTAGAACGTGGTTTCTCCGAATCAATATATATTTGCGCTTAAAATGAGTGACCGGAATCTGTCAGATTCCATATTATTTGCAAAATTCAGGATTTTTCTTCCCAGTGTAATTTGAATTTGTTTTTTAATTTGATAATAATACCTTTTTGACGTATCATTAAATTGTTTTATCAAAATAAATTCAAATCTTATGGTAAAATTAAAAAGAAAAAATCAAATTTTAGGAAATTTTAAAATTACATTTATAGCATTTTGAATTTTCATGCAACAATGTTTGGTCATATTTTTTCAACAAATGTGCTCTATGTCTGTAAGGAAAAAAAAATTCAATAATAATAATATTAGTTTAAGAGAAAATTGTTATTAACAGGGCCTTAATTTCTAAAAAAAAAGTTGTCGAGCTCTAATTTTCTGAAATAAAAACGTCAGTGTAAATCCCCTCTATCCGCATATTTATAAATCAAGGATTTTTTTTTCCCTTGTATCAACTAGCAAAACACAACACACAGGGCTCGTATTTATAAACTCTGATAGGTTACGACAACTATATAAATATTTACTAAAAATAAAGTACTGGAGCTGCGATCCTGTGAGCTTCAGTACAAATTAGCATGAAGTTAATGAGTTGATCAGTGAAAATATTTTACAAACACGAACGAAAAACAGCGAGTAAACATAAAAAGACCACGACTAAAAAGGCAGATACAGTTGTGGTTAATTCTGGCATCCCTTTTCGCTGTTTGAAAACCATTGTCAACATTTGTGATCGCCCTAGTTGGAACTTTGCTCCCATGTGTGCGAGACTACATCATATATGTAAACGCTTTGGTAGCAAAGAACGCAAATGATTGGAGATGAGAGGAACAGGAAAAGATAATAATTAAGGCTTCGGTATCATGAAAGCGCTGCTCCGCAGGGCTCCGGAGCACTGTATTTGTGAGATCCGGTGAATTCCGACCAATATCTAAATAATCACTAAAATCAAAGAACTACCGCAGCCGAGCTCTGGTGAAAATTAAGCACAGGTTATGACAAATATAACAAGATTAACAAAATATAACAGGTTATGACAAATATATATATAAATTAACATTTTTATAAAAACTTATTACTGGAAAACTGATCCCTAATGAAATGCACTACAAATATCATCCATTTAAAAAAAAAAAAATCGAGTTAATTGAATTAGAATTTTGATAATACTGACATACTGAAAAAGCACGAACTGAGAAAATGAATTGCAATTCTGAATCATTTAAACGGAAATGGATACAGTCGATAACCTTTGCCTATTTTAAATTATCAGATCTTTACGAAACTTCGTTAGAATATACTACGGATGTCTAAATTAATTTTAAACAAAAAATTGAAATATTTTCGTCCTTTTCCGCAAAATAAAGGGAATTAAAGTCCCCTTAAAGGGCAATTTCCCTTTAATATACAAATCCCCTTTGGCATTAAATGTTAAGGGGGAATGCGTGAATTAAAATCATTAAGTGCGCGCATGATAAAACTCTAAATTATACATATAGAAAACAATTTTTGAACAAAATAGAATCATAACACACCTACTTCTAAATTACAACCTTTCAACTTTCAAAAAATCAGTTTTCGGTTCTTGTTTTAATCTGAATTTAAAATTTCTGAACAGTATGAAATAAAACATTAAAAAATCGGCATTATTTTTTGAGTTATAATCATTTAAATTTATAGATGGTGTGTATAACTGAAGGTCCGTAGATACTGAAAATTTAAAACGCGTTTTCTGAGATTAGTAAAGTTGGAGTTTGTGCGCACTGTTACTTTCAAACTATGTACGCTACAGCTTACAAAAAACAACCTAAATATGCGTTTCTTTATAGTCTACATGCTTAAAAAAAAATCACATATTTTGGTTATTTATTTTTTTGCACTTGAAAAAAATTGAATTTATTTATTTATTTACTTTTTTTTTTTGTGCTAAAATTAATCTTTAAAGAAAACATTTTTATGTATATTTTGGTTTTAATTTAGAAGTAGGTGTGTTGAATTTATATTTTGTTCAAAAATTGTTTTCTATATGTATAATTTAGAGTTTTATCATGCGCGCAGCACTTAATGATTTTAATTCACGCATTAGTGAGATGGATTTTTACAGTTAAATATTAATTTTGTATACACAGCATTAATTTATCTGGATAATATAGTTAAGAATATATACTTTAGGCAGAAAGGGGAAAAAAAGGGATCTTAATTGCATATTATTTGTGTTTTGGTATTTTGTAAAATGCCATGTTTTTGATCGTTTGGACAAACAAAAGGTCCTGTAACCCCTTAAGCAATATTAAAGTTTATAAATGACTTTACTGCCACTTTCTCCTGTAAAAAGTTCAAAATTTTACACCTTTGCATTCCTTAGGGATGTCTATAATTAAAGAGACTGTGCTTAGCTGAGTTGGATGAATGCCACGAAAAAAAAGCGCCAAAACACTTTGGAAGATTTCAATGTTATAAGATCAAAGGTTTTTGTCGTCAATACACTTTCAGGTAATCGTTCTATCTAATTGCAGATTTTCTTTTACGTAAAGATTGCGTAGTATTATTTTATAATGATTCAGCAATAATTTAAAAAAATTTAATAGAAAAAAGCTTGATAAATACATTAATTTTAACATTCCCCGCCTTTTTTTTTTGTTTCTTTAATAATTAAGTAGATAAAAGATGAACAAAGCTTCATTCTACGTATGTTTTTTAATGAACAATCACGCGTGAAGTTTTATTTCATGCCAATTAAATTTCAAGATTGCATCAGTTGACTACACTTTTTTTTGGGGTCTAATTCAAATGATAAATTAATCTTTCAATACTTGCATGACTGATTACTCTAGGTCAGTGGTTCCCAACGTGGGGCGTACGCCCCACTGGGGGGCAATTCCAAATTTGTTACTTACGCATTCGCTATTAGTTTCTTTTATCTTTTTTGGAAAAGTAATGTTGTAGACTAAAAATAAATGGAATACAAGTACAATTTAAAAATCAGTTTTTTTATTGAATTTTAAAAATGTTCCTAATGAAAAGTTTAAAATATATTGAACACCAGAATAATTATACGGAGTTTTTCTTTTTAAATTTTGACATCATTTTGTGATATTAAATCTTTGGGATTGCAATTTACTTTTTTGTAACGATTTCGACTATTTATACAATGAGCTTTCGATTGCTATTCACTCTGCTATACGTCACACGAAGATTATTTTATACATGAAACTAATAAATTTGACTTTCTTGAATATATTTAACCTAATATATAAATGAAATATCTGAAAGAGACTGGTCACTTTATAAAACTTATAAATCGTAAATGCCATTGGAAAAGGAAATGGGTAGCTAATAAATATGTATGGCTCTAGTGCAGGCATCCGGAACAGTAAATAAATTTACATAATGATAAATACATTTAAAATTTTAAAATTTGATATTACATGGAAGACAAATAGCGATATTGGGAAAAAGAAAACGGGGAAAACGAGTTGTGATGGGGAATAATTGTTACTTAAATTCAATAAAGATGAGAATGTTGAAATGCTTCTTATGCATTATGTTTTCCATAAAAAGAAAATTTACTGCTCGGACAAATTCAGACAGTAAGTTTTTCCACAAACTCTTAATAAGTTACAAAAACGAATTATAGAATGTGTTTGTAGGTCTCTCTTCAAGATATTTTGTGAAGATAAAGAGGCTGACCGTATAACCCTGTTCTTTAAAATTGAAGCAAGTTGGAAAAGTACAACGGAACTCTTTTTTTTTCACAAAGGCGAAGTTGTATAACCTTATTGGATTTATAAAGTTATGTTAAAAGTACATTTGTGACAGAAGAAAAATTTAAAAATGTGAAATGAATAGTTATTGTTAGGACTCTATTACGCCTCACAATGTAAATAGAGTTCACTTTTTTTAATAATAAGAGACATACTTTACAGATTAAAAGGGGTGGGGGGGGGGGCATAGTGACTTTACAGATGCTTTGGTGGGGCGTGGTCAATAAAAGGTTGGGAAACACTGCTCTAGATCTTTCGCTGAAGTTAGTTAGCTGCAACATACACTATATAGCCATTAATCACCGGACATTTTCAATTTTAGACTTTTTGCCGAATATTTAAAGATATACTTGTCGGATTTTTAGGAAACTTCAGGATTATGAAGAATATGTTTGACTTCATGTTTATCTACGGCCATTTTATCAGGACAATTAGGGGGCCTAAATAAATAAATAAGTAATAATATTTGGGCAATAAATGCGCAGGTCCTGATTACCCAAAATGCACATGAAGCACAAGCTTCCCCTCTAAAATTTTAGAAGGCCCCAAAATGACTACAAAATAGGGTCTCTAATTCCCTTTATATGTATTTTTTCACATTGCTTTTAAAATTTATTTGGAGAGAAAAGTTTTCCAAATTCAAAAATAAAACCCACACTATTTCAGGAAACCTAGCAAACTCGGTAATTGCAATTAGAGTAATAGGCAAGGCATGAAACCAATCGTATGCCATCCTCATGTACTGGTTAGAAATCTCCACATACAACTACTGTATGCCAAAAAAATATTCTGTCTACTTTATTTACTGGGAACATTAAAAAAAGCTGTTTGATGAAATGTCTGAAATCTGCTAAGCTCTTCCCGAGAGTAATATTTTTCTGCATTGAAAAGTTTCCATTTCCATGAATGTAGAATTTAAAAACTTTTCAGGGTGAAAAGGGACCTCGAAATGATACTATGCTTCCCCTAGATTCAGAGGCTAATCGGGCCCTGTCAATGTGTGTAAATAAAATGTGGGAAATGATCTATCGCTACAGCTTACGAATATGTGGATATTTTAAAATATGTGTATTAGGGTGGAGCGAAAAAAAATATTTTTTTAAAATCAAAAACGGGTAGGTGCCAAAAGTTGCCTTTATACTAGTACATCATCTGCGTGCAATATCACCGCTGAAAAAAAAATGGCTTGAGTCTGCGCTTTTGGTCCAAAAGTCGAAATTTTGGGTAAAATTTAACATTTTTTCAAAAAATTAAAAAAAATTCTATAGAGGTGGTTATTACTTAAAAGTGTTATATAAACTTTTATTATTAATGACTTAACATATTTAAACGATAAAATGATATCTTTCTTCTGTATAACTGGAACAAAACTGACAACTTTTGGTGAAAAAAAGGCGTTGCCACTCTGTTAGAATACAGCTCTTACGTAGTTGCTTTAAAATCTACCCAGGAGGTATCACGTGGAGGTGGCTGCATTTCATGACACAACAGTGCATAATCCGACCACCCTTCCATATGAGCACAATGTTTTATCTATATATTGAATTGTGATTTTTTTATCAAAGACTGGCATAAGTTTTCTATGTATCAACCTAGTCCATCTCTTCTTATATCCACAGACGTTGGGTGATGCTGCTGTAACACTCCTTCACGTATATTTCTACTGCTTTTGTATAAGGTAAGCAGAGTAATGAAGTGGAATTAATGGAATCTATTCAGCCCTCTAGTATCTTCAGCAAAATTGCATCCAGTTATTGCATAGTGATTGGCAGTTCTGTTCTTACAACATTTTACAACATTTAGGTATTTCATCTTTGAGTATACCATCCTTTACTCTACCTCTTTCATTTTTTATATGCTGATAAGCTTGTTGTTTAATGTGATGGTGATCGTCATTGAAATTGCAATAAGAATGTGAATCAATGTGAAGAAGAAATTCTCGATGTGAAAAGCCACCATTGTCCTAAATAAATTTTTCTAGTATTTGTTTTTTGCCGCTTTCTGTAATTTTTAGTAGCCGAGTAATTTCCCACAAGTTTTTAGATAAATTTTTTAGATGTGGATTATATTTGATGTAAACCATCCTGCGGCGTAAACTTGAATTACATACTTTATGAGTGAACCATCCTCTGATGGTCGATCAGTGCTTATATAAAGGCGAATAATTTTATGCGCCTTTGTGAGCCATCTTGCGTAGGACAAGTGTCTTGGGTTCCTATTCGCTAGTTCTTTTGAGCAATATCTTGGTGAAATAACTTTGCAAATGTCTAGCAGGTATTTCTGGTATGTGCTGAGTACCCTTTTCTCGATTTCAGGAAATAATGTTTGAAAATTACTCTATGGCTTCAAAAATTGAAATTAGAAGGGAATAAGCACATGGACAATGATTTTCCTATTGTTCCGGTGAATCCCCGTGGGTTAGAATCTAATTTTGGCCAACGATCTTGTCTAATAAATGATGCAGGGAAAATTCACTGGACTTGGAGGTGGCATATGATCAATTGTAATGGTTCATTCTAAACATCTCCCTCGCAGAATGGATGACAACGACTAACAGAATTATCCGCCTTCAAATGAGCACTCACTACCCATGAAAATCTCTACGTTCACTCAAAAAGTACTATGTTATCCAAGTTTGGCCCCAGGATAGTTTACAATTAAATGTAATCCACAGCTAAAGAAGGGATCTAAACACTCATGGGAAATTATTCGGCTACTAAACAACACACAAAACGGAGTAAAACAACTACTAAAAAATGGTTATTTAGGACAGTGGTTGCTTTGCATACGCAGAGGAAATTCTTAATTCAATGCTCTCTGACGATTTCCATCACATTAAACAACTAGCTGCTCAGCACATAATAGTTGAAAGATGAGAGTAAATGATGGCATACGTAAATCTGAAATATCGACAATCAACTTTGAAGCGGATAATTATATAAATCTAATTCATTGAAAAAGTTATGGTAACAGAACCTCTAATCAATATGCATTTATCGGGTGCAATCTTGGTGAAGATAATAGATGGCTGAATAGATTACATTAATATAATCCGCACTTCATTACACTGTTTGTCTTCACTTACACAAACAGTAGAAAAAATACGTAACGGAGATCACAGCAACAGCATCAAAAGTCTGTGGATCCAAAGAAGAGATGTACTAGGTTGATTTGATACATAGAAAACTTAGGCCAGTCTTTGATAAAAAAAAAATCCCAATTCAATGTATAAATAAAACATTGAGTTCAGATGGTAGGGTGGTCGAGTTATGCACTGTTGGGGCATGAAATGCAGCAACCTCTACGTCGTACTTCCTGGGTAGTTTTGAAAGCAACTAGGTAAGAGCTGTAGTCTAAACAACAATTATTTGTGTGACACAACAGAGTGGCAACGCCTTTTTTTTTTCACCAAAAGTTGACAGTTTTGTTCCAGTTATACAGAACAGAGATATCATTTTATCGTTTAAATATGTTAAGTCATTAATAATAAATGTTTAAATAGAACTTTTAAATAATAAACATCTCTATAGAATATTTTTTAATTTTTTGAAAAAATGTCAAATTTTACCCAAAATTTCGACTTTTGGACCAAAATCGCAGACTCAAAACATTTACTTTCAGCGGTGATATTGCACGCAGATGATGTACTAGTATAAAGGCAACTTTTGGCACCTACCCGTTTTTGATTGTAAAAATTAATTTTTTTCGCTCCACCCTAATGTGTATTTATTTGGTTAAGAATAGCACGTATATTCATGGAGATACCGACTTTTTTTTTTTTTTTTTTTTTTTTTTTGGTTAAAAAAAATTTTGCAAGTTTGTTTATATTACGCAAGGTTTTCTACCAAATTTAACGCCAGTTTCTGAAAATTTGACAAAATGTAGTAGAAATAATATAGTGCAATTGGGATGTAAATATATTAAACATTTGATGAAATATGAGCAGTTTTATGAAATATTTTTTCCCCTCATGATTTAATAGTCAACTCTATGGAGCAACTCATAAATAACCAGTCAAATATCGTGAAAATTCAGGAAGATATCGGCGGTAAAGTGAGCTAATTTTTAGTTGCTCTCCAAAAAACAGGTAAATGATAATGGATTTTCCATAAATTGTCGCTTTTAATTTTTATTATTATTTTTTTTTCATTTTTTTGTTAAAGCTTTAGTAGTTCTTGGAAAATCACCAGAACGAGACTATTCTAAGAAAAAGTATCAAAATCTTAGCATTTCTTCTAAATCTAACTCGTTGACATTAAATACCAATTCCTTTGCTGAAAGTCAGTTAATAAAAAATGACAATGTGTGAAAAATCCCTCACTCAGCAGCTTTTAGAGACAACTAAAAATCAGTTCAATTTATCGCCGGTATCTTTCTGAATTTTCATGATATTTGATTGGCTTTTTTTTAAATAACTTTCTCCATAGTCTACTATTAAATCATGAAAAGAAATATTTGTTATCGTGCGCGCATGCGGAAATAAAAAAAATATTTCATACAACTGCTCATGTTTCATTATATATGCAATATCTTTACATTCCAATTGCACTATATTATTTCAACTACATTTATCAAATTTTCTGAAACTGGCGTTAAATTTGGTAGAAAACCTTGCATGATAAAAAAAAAAAGAATTTTTTTAGCTAAAAAATATATATATATATATATATATTTCCACTGATATATGTGCTATTCTTACACAAATGAATTACACATATTGTACAATATTCACATATATTCGTAAGCTATAGCGATAGATCATTTCGTTCATTTTATTTTACAGGGCCATTCCAAATATTATTTTTCTTAATTTTTTGTTGCCCTTATTAAAAGCCCTTAACAAAATTTATTCTTAATTTTTACTTAATTAGGGGTTTCTTAATTTTTTCAGAAAGAACATCGAAAAAAGTTTGAAGCAAACCTGATATTTCTACCAAGAGTTATGGCGTTACGTACATACACACATAAGTAAGTAAGTATGTCATACATACATACAATACATACATACATACATACAGAACCTGCGGCCACATTAGCTCTCAGACTTTGGTAAGCCTGCGAGCTAAAAAATCTAACATCGGTACAGGAAGCCTAAACAAGGCAAGTGTCTACATACAAGATACATACACAAGCAGTGTTGAATTCAGGGGGTGGCCCGGGGGGACAACCACCCCGGAGAAATGAGATGTCCACCCCGGAAGATTTGAGATTTTGTGTTTTCAATGGTCAAAAAGTGAAATCCCCCTCCCCTCCGGAACTCTGTAATGTCCCCCCCCCCCCCGGAGCCACAGAAATCCCTCCCAGAGAAAAGTGTCTGAATTCAACACTGCGCACAAGTGTCTACTACAAGGTACATGTCTACACAAAATAACATTTTAAAATATTAATTGAATTGTAAGAAGTAATATCCCCCAGAGCTCGATCAAGTCAAAAAGACCCACGGCCGGATATTCATTGAAGTATCTCATTTCTATGTACACAAATAATTAACTATTTTCTATGCTTTAAAATACAGAAATGAATATATAAATATGCACTTAGACATTTATTTATTTTTGTTTCTGTTTTTAATTTTATCCTATCCTAAAACTGCATTATACTGATTAGAATATATACGGTCAAAATTATTTAAAATACCAGCTTCATGAAAATTTCATGCCAAATTTGGAGACTTCTCAAAATTAGGGGCCCAAAACCCAGTTGCCTCATGTTTTAATCCGGACCCGATCGCTATCGAAGCTCTACTTTAAATACTTTTTTTTTTTTTTTTTTTTTTTTTTTTACAGTTCATCAAATTAAAAATCAAATATGTATACATACTAGTAAAATTCTCTTAAAATAATTAAAATTAATGCATGTTTTAGATCAAAGGAGTATCTGAAACGTTCATCTTGAAACATGAAGTTATGTTTTCTATGCACGACGTTGAAATAACGAGCACTTGAGACTAATTACTAAAGCATGTATGTGAAGCGAAAATTGTTTCAAAGCCGGATGATATTAATTAAGGTACGGTCGTATAATTACGACAATTACAGACTGTAACAAGAATCTTTACAAGCGTGCATCTAGCTAAGTAAATTCAATTTAAAGCTTGAATATATACAGCTGAATATCAACAATAATAAATTTTAGTGTACAGGGTATCCACTAAAGTCCTGCCACCATCAATAACTTTAGATCAGCGACAGCTATAGTCATGAACATGATGTCTATGTATAACTAGTTGGATGTGCCAATCCCAAAACTTTCTTTTAACTCATATATCTTAATATTTCAAAAAGTAATTACAGATGTTGATACAAAAAAATTAGTTCAATGCTACACCAACTTTGATTTTCATCTTAAATTATCATGATAAAATCAAAAATTTTTCGTTATTTTGTTGTACATCAGCTGTTTGCGAATAGCTGGTTTAGCAGGACACGAGTTGCCGTCGCTGCACGAACCAACCGTTGGACAACACAACTACGAAAAATCGAGAAAATTATACAAAAATCGCTATCACAGCACCCCTTTCCGTGGGAATATTTTCAAATTCAAGGAGAAACTGCTGGCCATAACCAAAAACATACACAACAATTTGGTACAATAATGAAAATGGCAAAAAAAAATCGCTATTACAACACTCTCAGATTTTTTTCAAATTCAGGGAGAACATGCTTCCCATAGCCAAAAACACACACAAAATATTTAGTTCAATTCTATATGCAACTTCATACACTTTTCGATGGTACAATAATGAAAATGCGCAGACATCGCTATTACAGCGCCCCCTTCGGCGGAATATTTCTAAGTTAGAGGAGGATCTGCTGGCCATAGCCAAAAACATGCACAAAAAATTTCGTTCAATTCTATGCATAACTTCATACAATTTTCCATGGTACAAGGGCGACACACGGACATAGATATTTTTTATAAGCATGTTTTTGGGGATCCTCTGACACCTAAAACGTGCAAATCAATCGAAAACCGTAAATCGAAAAAAATTTCGATTACAATACTTTCTTCTATTGAATATAGAAGAAAGAAATAAAGTGGCTATGCGCTACGCCATGAGACCGTTTAAAGCGCCATCTAGAGACAAACTGCGAAGTTAGCGCTCCTATCTCAGAAACAGTACGACACACAAGAAAAATGTCAATTACAAAGCTGTAGAGCGTCGTTGATTTTATACGCAATGGGTGTCTTACGCGTAAAAATAGCTTTATTAGAAGCCCTGGAATGTAATTTTTCAGCATCGAACCACAAGTTTAAATACTCTACTAATTGAATATAGAGGTTTGACATTATAAGGCAGACACATATTTACTAATAAAATTAACATTTCTAAAAAATATCAGTTGTAAAATTCCTAATGGGGGAAGGGGAGTCCTGGTCAGGATTCGAACCAGGGATGTCTTGGCTGAAGCCAGCAATGCTCTACCAACTGAGACATCCCGGACCTTTTTTCACCCATTTATAAATTTATAACTAGTGTGATTTATTTACCAATTGAAAAATTGTGTTAAAAATTAACCTAATCTAATTTGTAAAAAAGTTAATTTATTTTAGTAAAAAACAAAGTTAAGTATGCTTGATGTGTATCATAGTCAGCAATGCGTCAAGCATTCTGCATGTGTTCCGATCATGGACACAGCGAGGAAGAGGATGCTTGACTTGATTCTCTTATTAAAATAACTAGTATGTTGTAGTCATCCCAAAGCTTTCTTCTATATAAATCACATAAACAACACTAATTGATATCAAGGTATACCTGAATCTGAAGTTCAATAAAAACTCGTGTATTAGTTCTTGAGACAGAGCTATAGTGGAAATTAGGAAAAATGCAGCATGGCAGCGCCACCTGTTGAGCGATTTGCACCAAAACATAAACAGCGATTTACACCAAAAATTAATCAGCACCAATTTATATCAGGGACTAACTGAACATAATTTTTTATTTAATTCCGTGCATTAGTTCTTGAAATAGAGCGCCCACAAAATTTGTGTCACATACATACAGACAGACAGACATTTTGTAAAAACATGTTTATGGGTTCTCTAATCCCTAAAACGCGTAAATCCGTCGAAAATCGGAATTCGAAAATTTTCACGAATCAATACTTTTTTCTTGTAAAGATAAAAGAAAGTAAACTGTATGATGCTTAATCTGGTTGGATATCACGATTTTACAAGTGCTTAGATGAGGTATGACCATAAAAGTGTTGGAAACAACTTTTCTAAATTTACTTTACTTATGAAGCATTGTAGAAGACATTTTTCAATTGAATCAATGTTTCATCTATCTCTCTGGAACAATTGGCGATTAAGGGTGTATTCCGATCCAAACTGCTTATTTTCTGATTCATTTTAAAATTCATTTTTGCTCTGAAACGCATCAAACTGGGAAATTCTCTTATTTAGAAACTATATAATGTGCCGTGCTTCTTAATTTTTTGATAAATGAAGAAAATACTGTAAAAACGCTTTCAAAGTTGACGTTTTGAACCGAATTTTCCGAAGCGGGCGATCTGGGAATGAAAAAAAATGGTCATACTGAGAAAATAATTGTTTAAAAATCAAATTCTAATTAATTGAGCTGAAAATGAAATCACACGGCATGTTAAACATGTCTTCAGAAATCGCCCCAGCAAGTTTCATGTTTTTACTTTTAAAAATGAGTCTGAAAATGTCTCAGAAAATTTAGAGCTGTTGAGGGTGGAAAAATATTTTTTCGAATACACCCTTAAATAAGTTTTTTTTCCTGTTTAAATAAATTTTAGAAGGGGAAACTTGAAGGTATTTTACGCAGGTTAAGAATCTGAAATATTTTTTTTTAGATACAGTATAACCTCGAAAATTCGGAATTCAGAAATCAGACAACTTCACAACTTCAAAAATCCGGCATCAAAGTGATATTTCTCCATTCTAATAATGCCAGCAACAACTCAAAGATTGAGGAAGAGCGGGACAAAAGATGTCATTGGAAAATGCATAAATTTGGTCAGATAGTTAAAAGTTGCTTCAGAAACAAGTCTGTATTTCTGAAATAGATATTCCTAACCTGTATTTAATAATACAAGGAACTCTTGTTTCAAAACGGTATAACAAATTGAAGCAAAAAGAAATGACAATGATGTTTCAGAAATTAGAGAAGAAATCACTGTTTATTAGAAATTTTAACATAAACTTCAATTAAAGTAAGTTTAATATTTTTTTTTCTTTTTCTCACAGAATTATTGCTTGGTGATGAATTAAATTATGACTAAAGGTACCATTAAAAATATCGAAAGCAGTCTTTCATAAATCCGGCATAGTCTTGATCCCGATGAAGCCGGATTTTCGAAGTTATACTATATCAATTTAAAATAGCAAAAAGAAAATTTGTTAGACTTTTTTCCCCTTGTAATACCTTTCCCTCATTTTTCGTAAAATATTCCCCCTTCCCCCCCCCCCAAAAAAAAAAAATTAATTAAAATTCCCCTTCTAAGAAAATGCTATAAAATGCACTTATTTGAGATCCGTACACGGAATTTAAGATTTTAGGGACATGTGCTATGCTAATTGATCATTTTCTAATTATTTGCAAACATTTAAAGGCACTGGCCGCCAAAGTAAGTGGCAGGATAGCTTTGGCATTTTTTCATTCAGAGCTGCAGTGCTAATAAAACCAAAAATTCAAGTTAACATGTAAAACTAATTTTTATAGAAATTTATCATAAGAGAAATAAATAAAAGACTGGATTATAAAAAAAAAAAAAAAAAAAAAAAAAATACCTCTTCAGCGCATGTTATAACATTCTTGTAGAAACTTAACTAACGTACAAATATTAAAAATTCACATAGTAGTGATCTTTAAGACATGTGGAAGTTGGCTACAAATTGAATAAAATACATGACACATTTGATATACTATTTTTTTTCCATGAATATAATTAACATGGTTTTATATTCATTTAGATGAAAATAAATAAAAGATAAGAAAAAGTTTGGTTTTTTTTACCTGTCTCTCTTAACAATCTTACAAATACATTACTGCAGATTTTTTTTTATAAGGAGTATATTCAGTTTGCGACATCGAAAATCAGATCTCTGACAAAGATTAATATTCATAATTATAGTCTAACAGGCATTAGTTTGTAATTTTCCATCCCCATCCTTAATGAGCTGAAATGATGATAGAGCAGGATTTTTGGATAATCTAAATAATGAAAGAAGAAAATGAATTGTTATATTCTTCATTTTTGAGTGTCTGTAAGGAGGGAACCTCCACTATGTTGTAACATAACTTGCCCAAGCGCCTCGAAATATGACAGCAAGTATATGCTATCTGAGGAAGGATATTCGCTTCGCCGAGTCTTGCATAAATTAGGTTGGCTGCAGATGTCTTTACTCATAATATCAGAGTTGCACAAAAAGTACATAAATTTTAAGAATTGAATGTACAATAGATTCACGATTAACCGAGTTTTCGCTTTAACCGAGTTATTTTTTTCTGACGGATTGATGGCTTCCATTATTATGAAACAGCCAATATAAAAGAAGTGTTAGGTGAAAATGAAAGAGCAGCCGTAAACAGAACTCTGATTTTCTGGTCAGAATGGCGGGAAAAATATGGCCATTTTTTTTTCTGCTCTTTCATCTTCATCTAACACTTCATTTATAATGTCTGTTTCATAATAATGGAATCCATCAGAAGAAAATGATCCATTCCAAAGGTTCGATTGAAAAAAACTAATACTTTGAGCAGAAAGAAGAGGCTACACCTGCAATTTTCATGACACTAATAGAATCGCATAGCTGCCAATTTGTACGGTTTTGTTACCTCTAAAATTTCATACAAATTTTTGCCACGTTTAATCGTTGACAATTGTTAAATTTCGGCGATTGAATTAAGCAAAATTTACTGTTAAGTTTTAGTGGTTTAGGAAAAATATCAGGAACTGATTGCTATGCGTTAGCGTAATACTACAGACAAAAAAACTGCAACAAAAATGACATTTTAACTAACAAAAAACTATCAAGGGTTTTTTTTTTTTTTTTTTTTTTTTTTTTCAAATAAACAATTTCATTCCCCGTTTTTCTTAAAAGTACATCAAAGAAATGTTGCCAGGGGCGCCATTTGGGGGAGGCTAGGGGGGGCAATTACCCCCCTCAAGGAATTTGATATTTTAAAATGTATCGGTCATCTCGTGTTGCTCAATTTTTTTATTCTGAAAGTGCACAAAAACCGAAATAACGTCAGTTTCCAAAAATAAAAAGTTGTCCTTAAAAAAGCAGTTTAAGGACAGAAATTGACAATTATCAATAATATTTTGTAAAACCTTGTTATTGGAAGATTCTCAAAGTGAGATGCACTTATTATTAATGAGTACTTTGGCTAATTTTAAAAGATGTGTGATAATCAAATTGTATCAATAATGCTTCTCTTCAATAATGCAATGTATAGTGTTTCTCAGATATATTCAACAAAATCCAAAGAAATGTTTGCCCACCCCTCAAGAAATTTCTGAAATGGCGCCCCTGAATGTTGCTAGAACCATAAAAATGAATGAATTAAGTGAAAATTTATATTTATATTTCATCTCCTTAGTTGGTGACTGTGTAAATACGGTTTATGGTTTATCCGAGTTTTTTGCTTATCCAACGAGAAGTGAGCTTGGTCCATATTAACTCGGATAATCGGGACTCTATTGAATTGAGAAAACAACACCTTACATTATCATTTGGATTTTTTTTTTTAAATGTCAAACAGGTATGTGAAAAACCTGTACCACACTATCATGTCAAAGTAATCACCAAAGAAAAGTGAAAATTATTTAACCCTTTATATCCTGAATTTTGAATACAAAAATTGCTTCACCCGAATAATTATTTACGTTGTCTAAGATACCCAGAACAACATATATAATAATTTCCTTTTTAGATATTTTTTTTAAATTAAAACTTATTTAATAAATCGGTAGTTACAGATCTTTTTGCAAAATATTTACAAGAATAATTAGATTAATTAACAAAAGATGCCGTTATGGAAATCTCACAGTTCTCATAAGAACAGTGTCAATAAATATATTGTGATCCTATCTGTAACAGATCAGTCTTTTGTAGTTGCAAATTTTTCGCATAACATTTTTAAATAGGATAAAAGCTACACCTAGGTAAATGGTTGGGAAACTAACCACATTACAAAATATTTAGCTTCGACTGTTTCACTATGCTTTCTAAATATGACTGAGCAAATTATTTTGTATGAAAAGTGCAATCTACTTTTATTAAGAGAAGAATTTAATAAATTTTACATTGAATTTGCTTTAATGGTACTTGAAAGTATAGTCAGGATATAAAGGGTTAAAAACGCCGCTTATATATTTGTGACAAATGGCTGAAATTTGGGCGTCAAAAATGATCTTACAGTATGCGTATGCTTTTGCTGATATAGTTTGGAAATGTTTCGACCACTTATTGAGTTTTCTGAATGCTTCATTAAATAAAATTTCACTACATTCATTTTTCATGTTAACAGTTATTAACAAAAATGTCCTGAAGAAACAAATCATAGAATAAAGAAATACTAATATTTTTGTTCGGTTAAAAAAATAAAAATCTGTAAGAGAAATTGAAGGAATTACAAAGAAAAGTCACTTGATTGTTCAGGATATAGACAGCGCCAGATTGTTCAAAAGGCACATGAAGCTCTAAAATTAAGAAGGGCCCCCAAATGACCGAAAAGTGGGTTCATTATAGTTGCACGCAAAAGTATCATGGATATTTTAATTTCCACGTGTCAAATACATAAATATATAATTTGATATTTAATTTGGTATCGGATTATTTTATTTAACTATATAACCGCCAAAAACGCATAAAACTCAATTAGATGCTTCATAGATTATAATATTTGCATTATGTAAAGCAATACAAGTAATATTCGCCGATAAAAATTAGCGAAGTATTCGGTTCTGTGTTGTTCGTGGTAAAAGCAAAAAAAGAATGTTTCGATTTCGTATGAGACAAGATTCTGCCGGACATATTTAAGAATTAAAAAATTTTTGAAAAAAAAAGGTGTTATTTCCTTATAATAATAAACACATTTAAATTCCAAATATTTCCAACGACACATTCCAGTATCATGGAGGAAAGAGATAGATGGAGATGCAGTATGCCGTAAAAAAGGTTTGAAATATGAAACCATTTATCGCTCTATTTTAAATATCCACAGAAGGCCCAAACAAAAAAAGCATCTGGAACAGGGGCCAAAAATTCTTTGACGTCACCCGTGCATTTTTCCTCTAAATGAAAGTGACCTGCTTATTTTTAAGCATTCTAAAGCAGCATTCAATTATATTATGAATTAAAAATTGTATTATTAAAGGCTTTCTTCTTTTTTTCGTGAAAGAACGTGCTTGTGTTTGGCCCTACTGTAGCGTATTTTAGGATTACTTTTTTGGCGTCACCCCCCCCCCCCCCCCAGCCACTTTACTGCATCTCTATCTCTTTCCTCCATGTTCCAGTACTCCAATGAACAATTTCGAAATAATCATCTGCCTCGAGAAGAATACAACCGAATCAAAGAATACATGTTAAAAGTATAAAATAGAGCATAAAGAAATTTCATATATTACATAGATAAATTTCGGAAGCTTGTTAGTTGCTCCCCCTTGTCTCTAGTGACGCTAATTAACGGTGTCATTACAGATTTTGCTGTAACTGTTCTATCTTGTATGTTTATCTATGAATTACAACATGCTTTCTGTGGCAAATAGAATAAATAGCATTCGTAATTTGTTTACAAACACGCACGAAAGAAAATTCCATTGTACTGTGATGGGCCAAATGCGTATGCTGCGCATTTTAGTGATACTATGATACTTCAAACATAAGGAAATTGATATGGAAACATGTTTCCTATAGATTATAGAGTGCATAGGATTAATAACTCATTTACAGAGACATTCAAAGAATTCTGTTACAAGATGGACTGGCTATATTATAAAGGACAAACGTGTCCGTGCGTAACGCTGACGCCATTTTGCGAATGGCAAAACTTGACGATGAAATTTCGGTCTTGCAATTTTTGCTACTGCAATACTTCTTAAATTTCTAAACATCGTACATTTTCAATTTTTACACCGTCATATAGAAAAAAAAAACCTTTCTAATGCAATTTGTTCGAAAACTATCATTGACTGTTATTATGGCTCTCAAAATAATTTTCAAGCATGAATTTTTTTTAAATCTATATCCATCGCATGCATGCTCCATCACGAAATAACCCATTTGTAATTAAAGCAGTATAAATAGTTCAGCATTTGTTATTGGCTAATTTTTCATAACGAAATTAAAACTTCATTATATTAAATACGTTGGAAATTGCTCGTCAAACGTGGCAAATGAGGCGCGTTCGTACTATAACTAGTTTTATAAATATTTTTTGCACCGTACATTGTACCGAATGTATATTTTAATGCACTTCAATAAGTGCATATCCATTTCATTCTGTTCGAAAGGCTGTAACATTATTAAAATGCACTTGAAATAATTTTTTTCCCCATTGGCCGTCATGTAACGGAAAATTTTTGACTTTCCCTGTAATTAAACTATACATCCGATTTTCATAAAATTTGAAATGACTCGACAAAATTTTGCAACAATTATATATTTAAAATTTCAGACCATTCGGTTGGGTAGTTTTTGCTCTATTATATGCGGACAGACGGACTGAACGACGATTAGGTGCTACTTATTTATATAATTACGAAAGCACCTAAAAATGACTTTGTATTTCACATCTATTCCTCCTAGAATATGGAACTTTGGGCGATCAAATTAATGCCAGTTATCCGCATGGATCCGAGGATGTCAAAAGTGGTCATAGAATTTTAAAATTTGAATTAATTTTCGAGATATTAATTTTTTCGTAATTTGGATGTCATTTCTGTAATGATGGCAAATAAATTGCTCTATTTTTGTGGATAAAAAGGAGAAAAGAGAAAATGATAGGGATTTTTAGATTTCTTTGAATGACATCATTTTCAAATTGAATTAACTCTTATTTAAATAGATAGTGAAAGTAATATTGTGATTGAATTGTATTTTTCAAAAAAATTTCAAGAAATACAAACTTATTTTCCCATAATAAAGCTGCAGGAATTAGTTTATTTTAGAAAGCCAAAAATCGTCTGTCGACTGGAATATTGAGATAAATCCAATCCCACAGAGTAAAGAGAAAGAACAGAGATGAAGTGTGGTGGCTGGAAGTGACACCAAAAATGTAACCGTAAAATCCGCTAAGTTCGGCCCAAACACAATCACGTGCTTTCTCAAAAAAAGAAGAAAACTTCTAGTAACACAGTTTTTAAATAATAATACAATGAAATTCTACTTAAAAATGATTAAATCTAAGTAGATAATTTTCATTTAGAGAAAAACAATGCTTCCTTTAGAGAAAAAATTCTGTGCCTGAGCTACGTGCTTGTTTTGTTTGGGCCGAATAAGGGCATTTAAATTTGAGCGATAACGCGCATCATATTACAAACCGTTTTTACGGTATACTGCATCTCCATCTATCTCTTTCCTCCATGGATAAATCCCATTGAGGTAAAAAAAAAATCATCATAGCTTTTTAAATTTTATTTAAAGTTGGAAAAGATTTTTAACTACTTTCCTTAAAACGGCAATTAAAACTTTTCGCAGGGGCGTTAAAAACAAAACGTTTTAGCGAGAAAAATTATATTTATCTAAGCATTTAATTCATAAATATAAAATGCTTTTGAATAAATTCGCCAAAGCAAAGTAATTTTTGATAAGTTCACTCAAATGATGTCATTTCTACCAGCTCCGAAATTAGAACAAAATCTTACAAAAACGAAAAGCTTTTGGTAAATAGAGTTATAGAATATGTGCATTTTTATTGTGAAAGCCTTTGACTTAAATTGCAAATATAATTTATTACTTGGAATATTGTATTTAATAAAGTTATTACTATAATTGCCTTCTAAATTTACAATAAAGTTAGATTTAATTTCCCCCAAAAGGATCGAATGATCTCATGCAATTCAAAAGCAACACATCGAGTTGCCACGCAACTAGTGATCGATAATTGCTGGAAGTGAGGTTTCAGCTCTGGTATGTATTTTTAAAGTTAACTAATTTTTAGAATATTATGTGGTGTGCATAAACTCTGTAGATCACATACAGGGCTGCACACATTACTGGATACAAATAGCAATTGCGGAAAATAATTTTTTAGTGCCTTGTCTATTTTTTAAATTACTTAGATGTCTCATTTCATTGTACAAAAAATAAATGAAAAATAAATTCCTTTAAAATAATCTATAGTGTAGGAAAATGTTTCATAATCTATGCCGGAGGCATGCTTTTAAGTTCTTGTTTATTTAATACGAATCGCGAAATAATACTAATTTGTTATCCTACAGTCGAAAACAGCCTGTTTACTTTCATATGAGTCTCATCATATCCAATTATTGGAAAGTAGAGTTTTAACGCTTTATATCCTGACAGTACTTTTAAGTACAATTAAAGAAAATTCAGTGTAAAATTTATTTAATTCGTCTCTTAATAAAAGTAGATTGCACTTTCCATACAAAATAATTTGTTCAATCCTATTTAGAAAGCACAGTGAAACAGTCGAAGCTAAATACGTTTAATGGAGTTATTTTCTCAACCATCTACCTAGATGTAGTTTTCATCCTATTTTAAAAATTTATACGAAAAATTTGCAACTACAAAACACTTCTCTGTTACAGATAGGATCACAAAATATTTATTAACACTGTTCTTATGAGAATTGTGAGGTTTCCATAACAGTATTTTTTGTTAATTAATCTAATTATTCTTGTAACTCTTATGCAAAAAGATCTGTAACTACCGATTTATTAAATCAGTGTTAATTAAAAAAATTTCTAAAAATCAAATTATTATTATATAATGTGTTTCTGGATATCTTCGACATTAACGTAAATAATTATTCAGGTGAAGCAATTTTTCTATTCAAAATTCAGGATACGAGTATAAAGAGTTAAAACGACATAAACAAAAAGGGTTAAAGCTGTCTCGAAAGATACAACCGTGCTTTAAAGAAAGATGATGATTTATGATTCACTCATATTAATATCCTCCAAACCGAATTTTTCGAATTGTATTAGTTTAGGAATAAGTGTGTAATATGTAGAGATAGTCATATAGATTAATTTTAGGGTTTCGTGTACTTAAAAAGTAAAAACGAAGCCATTATAAGATCACTCGTGTGTCTGTCTGTACGTCTGTCACAGTCGCTTTTACCGAAAACTGGGGAAAGTGGAAAGTTCAAACTTACCATGGATATAAAGGCTATTTGATCCACATATTTATAGATTATTGGCCATTCATTAATATTTTTAGCGAAAATATAAGAGAAATAATTGTTACTTTATTTTTACTTTTTATTGTGTGTGGTATCTTTCGAAAGATCTCGTAACCACAGAATTCAAAAATTTGTTTTAATTTTAGGTAATATTTTTTTCAGAGTTATCGTCGAAAATGTACTGAAAAAATATCCCCCCCCCCCCGCCCTATTTCCGAATCTATTGTAACTGAAAGTATGAAAAAATTAGGGGTGTGGTAGTTTATTTAAACCTTGCAGGAAATGTACAGCGATTATCCTATGTCCCACAGTTTTTGAGAATATCGTATTTTTTCGTTACACACAAACTTTACTTTGCAGGCGCTCAGGGAGTGGAGTTGGGGAGAGCTGGTGTTATATATGGCGGCCTATTATCTGCTCGACGGATATAGGCCTAGGGCCAGTGCCCTCCGAGGGCGCATTTCTAAGGGAACCTTACCCGCATTTACGCAAGGTTTCTCAAGGTTCGAAGAAAACCACGATAACTCCGAACGGTTAGGCTGATGTGAGGAGCGCTGGGGGTACCTATTCAATGCGGAATGATTCAATTATTGGCGACTGATTTTCGAAAACATTTGTCGGCAATTAGTCGATATTAATCTAAAACCTATATCTAGAAAACAACGGCACGGACCGAGGCGGCGTTGTAACTTTGCGATCTCCTTTCGAAGCGTGCTTCGCACAATCCCAAGTTTAGATTTTGTGCAAAGTCTTTGCTGTACGAACCCTTTGTGCACGAATAAAACTCGCACTTTACCAATTATTTTTTAATCAGTTAAAAATTCAATATTAATAACAAATTTAGTTTTTGATCCAATTTAGAACCGTTGAAACGAAAAAGAATACATACATTTTTTTTTCTCCTCCGAAATACTGTACGAAGCTCTTTCACTGAACACTGTACTAAATGGGTGAGTTTTTTTGCGGTTAAGTAACTCATTCATAAAAATGATGCAAGAAGACATTGTGAAAGTCATTATGATACACATTTATAATTTCACTTTTGAAGCGATAATTAGCGCCTCTCAGCAAGTCATGTTAACGCAATGTTCTCAAAATTCAGAAAATGAGTCAGAAACAAATTATGCAATATCTTCCTGAAAAAGTGACTATTATTTACAGACAGAGATATTTGAAAAATCAGTCTTGAAATAGTTACTAAAAATCTGGAGTTAGCCAAAAATTCAGAGAATTCAATTAAACAATATGACTGTGCAAAGAAGAGTTGCTGCAATGTATTACCGCAAGTATAAAACACCAGCCACTTATTCGGAGAATCTTGCAATACTTTTGAAATTAACTTTCATTGCTATCTCGAAAATGAATGGAGCAATATCATAGTAGAAATGCTTGAATTAATGAAATGACTTCAATTTGATAAAAAAAAAAATTAGTACAAATTTAAAAAAGCATTCACCTCAAACTTGATACCACATCTCTGGTTTTAAATGTATACGTGAATGTAACTTCGCAAATATATGCTACCTATATTAGTAAAATGAAGTGCGTGTGTGTCTTTTTGCCTGTAGGCGATGGGCAGGAAAATCTATCGCACTTAGAAGTCCGCAGACTCGGTACCGTATAGAGTCCTGCAACGGGTCGGGTAACCAGATTTTCCCCGAACCCGACCCGAATGGTTTGCTAATTTTGACGCTAATTTGTTTTTCATTGCGGTTCAGGCTAGCTTTAATTGCTTCGGGTTCGCTTCAGATTGAGTTTTGATTGTTTCGGATCGAGTTGACCCGATTTTTCAAAAAAAAAATGTCCTAAATATTTCTCAATTATATACTTTAATATTATGAGTATATGTGTTCATTTTTAAACAAAAAATATAAAATTGATATTAGAGATAATTTTGACAACTTTTCCGTAATTGTATTAAAATACGGATTAACTTTCTATCACTTATCGGTTTGAATACTTCGTTTAAGGGTCGGTATCGGGTTGAAGTGAATTGGGATTGGGTCGGATTATCGGTTGAATAAATTTTTGTCGGCTTAAACAAAAAGTCTCATTTTCTGAATGTCCGAAGTTTAATAAGTGTTCTCTTGAAGAAATTTTTAATTGCATATAGATGATATACCAAATGTCGGATAGCGCGCGATTGAGCAGTGCTTGTTGCAAAACTTCAAACGCGATGCTCTCGAAACAATATTTTTAAGTCTGTACCAGAAATATCTCATCTTTTTCTTTAGGTATATTTCGTAAGAAATACTACCTATTGCAATCTCCCCTATGTTGGAGTTTCTGAAAAATTTTTGCAGATCTACGCCGATCATGACCCCTAGAATCCAAAATCACCCTCGGTAAAAAACTTTATATATATATATTATCTATCGATCTATCTATCTATCTATATATCACTTTTTTATGGACACGAAAACTTCTATAATTCTGCACAAATCTCTTCCAAACTGATACATAAAATCAAGGGGCATAAAATCTCGGTCAAGTTCGTTAATGTGCAAAATCAGACCAAGGGGTTGGAAAATGGGAGGGGTTTTGTAAAAGCCGAAAAAAACTTCTTAATTATAATGCATATCGAATCAGTTTAAAGTTGTTATTACTTCTAAAAAAAGGGCCAAAAATTTATGTATGGCAGATATTTGATAAAATAAAAAATGGGCTCCAGGGGCGAAAAAAATAGGGTTTTGGGGAGAAAAAAAATCATAACCTCAATTCCTCAAGATATCAAATCTAATTAAATTTATTATAAATTTCCTTAATATACTTTATATTACAACTTATTATTATACTTTATATTATTTTGCAATATACTTATATATTACAACTTTTATATTGATAAGTTTTTGATAGGACCAAATCAAACCGGAAAAATAATTAAAACGAAAACAAAAAAGTGTTGTTGAAGAAGAAAAAAGTCCATAACTTCGTCAATTCACAAGATATTATATCCGCATGAATTTATTATATATATTTTTTATATTATCTACTACTTTTATATTGACAAGTTTCTGATAGAACAATTCTTACAGCAAAAACAAAAATACATAGCGGTTAAAGAAAAAAAATCACCGTATTAAAGGTGTACTCAAATCCAAACTGCTTATTTTCTGACTTTATTCATTTTTGCTCTCAAACACATTCAATTGATAGGTTTTCTTATTCAGAAACTATATAATGTACAGTAATGGCCGATTTTTTGATAGAAGCAAAATATGTTTCAAAAAATGTCAAAGTGGGCATTTTTAACCGAATTTCTGTTGAAAACAAAAACTATTGTCCTACAGTGAAAATAATTGTTTAGAAATCAAGTTCTAGTTAAGTGAACGCAAAATAAAAAAAAGGTCGCTTATAAATCTCTTCAAAAATCACTTCAGCAAGTTTCATGCTTTTCTTTTAAAAATAAATCTGAAAATGTGTCAGAAAATTTCGAGTTGTTGAGCATGGAATTTTTTTTTTTTTTTTTTTTTTTAATATCGCCTTAACGTGATTCTGATAAAACCAGTTCATACATAAAAATGAAATTAAGAACTCGTCAAAAGCGGCCAGATAAAATTGTTAAAGTGGGGTTATCGCTAATCATGATTTAGTTTTTGTTGTTGAAATTAGTACTTAACTTCGAAATCTACCTGCGCCTGTAAGCCGAGCTGGGATATACTATTTTAAATGGAAGCCTACATGTCTCCTCAGTACTTCACCTTTTTTACTTTCTTCTGTCTTTACAAGAAGAAAGTATTGTTTCATGAAAATTTTCGAATTCCAGTTCTCGACGGATTTACACCTTTTATGGGTCAGAGATTCCAAAAAACATGTTTTTACAAAATGTCTGTCTGTGAGTCTGTCTGTATGTGACACAAATTTTGTGGGCGCCCTATCTCAAGAACTAATGCACGGAATTTAATAAACATTTATATTCAGGTAGTCCCTGATATAGATTGGTGCTGATTAGTTTTTGGTGTAAATCGCCCTGCAGGTGGCGCTGCTATGTAGCATTTTGCAGGATTTCAGCAAAAGCTCTATCTCAAGAACTAATAATACACATTTTCATCAAACTTCGGATTTAGTTAGTCCTTCATATGAAATTATGCTGACTACGTGTTGATGTAAATCGCCCAATAGGTGGTGCTGCTGTGCTGCATTTTGAACAATTTTCTCAATAGCTATATCTCAAGAACTAATGCACGAATTTTCAACAAACTTCAGATTTAAGTATAACTTGATTAATATTGCTGCTAATAATGTGTTGTTGTAAATCGCTCAACAGGTGGCGCTTCTATGCTGCATTTGTCATATTTGCGCAATACCTCTATCTCAAGAACTAATGTACGAATTTTCCTCAAACTTCATATTCAGTTAGACGTTGACATAAGTTGGTGATAATTAGGTTCTGGTGTAAATAACCCAATAGGTGGCGCTGCTATGCTGCATTTTGCTGGATTTACACGATTTCAGTGACAGTCATACCTCGAGAACTAATGCACGGAATTTCATATTTTTAGAATTCTCATGATGAACACAGATTGCCATTTAATTTGGCACTGAGATAGCGAATTTTGAAGTATTGACATGTATGAGATAGAAGAAAGTTTTGTCATGGCCACAACATACTAGTTTCTTTTTGAATTCATTCGGTTCATTTATTTTTTTAACAAAATGAAATCTGATTTTTTGTTGTTGCTGAAAACATTCATTAAATTTGACGACTCACCATCTTGTTAAAAATACAAAATTTTCAAAAAAAACGTCGGTGAAAAGCTAGACAATTTATATATTTTTTTAATGCGCTTTTTTTTCCGTTAGTATCAGATGAAACAACCCAGACAAATCGCTGCCGCACAGTGGCATATTTTCAAGAAATCTTGGCCAAAACTCGAATTGTTTTTTTTGTTTTTTTTAATTCTCTTCGAGCACAAGTTAATAGTCAGAACGGTTGATTGCGTTTCTAAATAACTGATGGGGATCTGTGACTATTACATTAAAATCTGACTGTATGTTTGTATTTCACAACTACTACTCCTGGAATGCGGAATGCAGCGCAGTGAAATTAACATCAGTTATCCGCGCGGATCCGCGAGTGTCATATATGTCGTCTAGTTGCAAAACCGGCCAACTCCTCAAAATTGGAAAATGTGTTTTTTCAGCTGTTTAAGTTCTAAGTAAACGTTCTACCATCTGGAAACAATGAACCATGCCAAAGCTGGTCAAATATAATGTCCTAATGACTATACAACTAAAGAGTTTTGGTTCCAATCTTATTTTAATTGAATGTGGCCAAAAAAAAAAAAAAAAAAAAAAAAAAAAAAAATCTCATTTCTCCAACCAAAATTTTATTTTTTGGAGATGTCCGGTTTTGAAACTAGACGACACATACGGTCTCAAAATTTTAAAATTTGAATTAGTTTCCGAAATAATTTTTCTTGGTCACTTTTAACGAAGTTTGTCTTGAAGTGACAACTAAATTACTCCATTTTTGTAAAAAGAAAAAAAAAAGAAAAGGATAAGTAATGGGATATCATCTGCTAATCCAAAATAATGGTTAGATATCTGTATTTTTTTTTTATTTTTTTATTTATTTTTTTTTTTTTGAATAAATCGATTTAATGATTTTTAGTTTACATTTTAAAAATGCAACGTAAAGAATTATTCATGTAATTTGCCTTGCACATTTACTAAAATTATTAGCAAAAATCTAAAAGATTTTAATATTATTGATTCGTGGGAAACCAATTAATGTATACCAATAAGTAAATACAGCGGTGGTCAGAATTATAAGAACAATTGAAAATTGCACAGAAAAAATTTATTACTGAACTAAATAAAGTGAAATTTATACATAAAATTCTTTTTTATGCTAGAAATCATTGTAGAATGCAAAACATTTGAAAATGCAAAATATGAATGTTTTGCCATAATTAACAAAATATAAAATTGTAAAAATTGGACAAAATTATAAGAACAATGAATGTTTTTGCCTGAAACACACTAATAATTAATAATCTCCCCCTTCTTCTCAATCACTTTTATCAGTTTTGACGTCATGGAGTTTGACAGTTCCTTAAGAACGTTCTTGGAAATTTTTGACCAGGCTTTTTCGATGGAGGACATGAGCTCTTGCTTGTTTTCATATTGTATACCATTTTTGTATATTTAGTGTGACAGAATACCCACAGATTTTCCATTGGATTCAGATGAGGGCTTCTGGCCGGCCAATCAAATAGTATCACGAAATTGGCATCAAACCACGATTTTGAAGTTTGGGAAACCTGTACTGAGGCATTTCTCCTGCTGAAAAAAGTCTCCACTTGTTATTAACGGTGCTTCCGGTAAAAGATTATCGCTCAGTACATCAACATAACTCTCAAAATTCATTCTACCCTGCACAAAAACTATTGGAGTAGTTCCACCAGTTGCGAAACCTCCCAAAACCATTACTGAGCCACCTCCAAAATGCACGCTTTGAGAAAGAAATTTTTCTCTACGGAGATCATACCAGTAGTAGCGAAAACCGTCTGATACATCCAAATTAAACTTTTTCTAATCGGAAAAGACAACATCATTCCACCTTTTTGGCATAGTAATGCATTTTTTGGCAAACACCATCCTCAGTCTCTTATGAACTTTTGTAAGAAGTGGTCGTGACATATGTTTACCGTAGCCAACCTTTTTTTTCTTTTTGTAAAACACGTAGAACAGTTCGAGCACTGCATTCTAGGTTCAATTCACGTTTTATTTCTGTTGACATTTGTTTTTTCGAGCAAGTTCGTCTTATTACCGTTTTTTTCTCGCGTACAGAAACAGAAGATAATCTACATGTATGTCTTTCCCGTCTATATTTACCGAGACTTTAAAGATAATTGTAAATAACCGTTCCTGATCCATTAAACTTTGTCGCAATTTGGCGTACAGAAAGTGCTGAACTTTTAAATGCGTCCACTTTGCCTTTCTCAAACTCCGAAATCTTTGTACCTAGCGGCATGGCTGAAAAACAGAATATGACGATCCCCTACGCATTTATATCATCGGGGAGTTCCGTTTGCAGAGCAAAAAACATGCAAATTTTACTTTTTAGAATACAGTTGTTCTTATAATTTTGTCCCTATTAGATGACTGTATTAATCAATAATACATTTTATGAATATGAATTTTCCACATATTTCCATAAAAACTTATAAAAATATTCTTCATTTTTCATCGGTTTCCAGCCATTAAATTTGCATAAGTTTCCGACCAAATGTAGCCAAAATTTGGCGATTTTTGCCTTGTCCTTATAATTTTGACCACCACTGTACTAATTCGGAAGTTATTAAATAGTATTTTCTGAATTGGTTTAAAATGTAACTAAATGGTCTGCGGAGTCTGAAAATACGTGCAGGGCGTATAATATGCTCAGATTTAAAGTTTTTTGTCCAAACTATAGCAACCCACACTACAGAATTTGACGATACTCGACTACGAATTCAGCATCAGTTAGATGAGTTAAGCATATAAACAAGCATTAATTCGGCAATAATGGTAAGCTTTCCAGTTTTTAACCAAAATCCTATGAAATTTTATTCCCCGTATGTCGCATTTTTCTTATAAAGGCCATCTACTATAATTACATCAAAATCACATAACTTGCAAAATGTAATGTTCATAATTTCCAGTTTATTTACATTGTAAACCAGATTCCTTCCTGATAAGAAATTTAATAAAATATTATAAATCTCTCTTAAAAGGTAGGATTAAATTAGATTTCATTTTTTCCAAACAAAATCGAAAGATCTCATGAAATGTAACACATCGGGTTGCTACGCCAACTAGTTATACAGGGTGTCCCGGTGTCCGGTCTCAACGGTATCCAATGGCTAATTCCTAAACCGTTAGTCATAGACATATAGTTCCAATTGCAAAAATATTTTAAATCAGGTAAAGAAATTTTTTAAAAGCGATTTGGGTCAATAAAACATTTCTTAAAAAATTACAAAATTTAAATTTTTATACGGTCCCCCGGTTCTATAAGTTATATTTAGTAAAATTTTCCTATTATACTGACAAGTGAGACAAAAAAAGTCCCATTCATATAACACTAAAATTGAGCTAGTTATGAAATTTTAAAAATTCATGACTTATGCCACTTTTCTGCTCTCAAAACAAATCAGTTCGGCTTGGCTTTGAGGGGTCACATAACAAGTGCTTAAAGTATTCGAAGATCTTATTTCATGTATATCTGCGCTTTGAAAAATATCGTACAAGTATTATACAGTAAGTTAACATTTATTAAGTTTCAGATTGGCTAAAATAACATATGTTTTATTTTGTCAGGATTTGAGACTGTTTCTTTTATGATTTCTTTTAACAAAAATTATGTTATTTTTATAAGTTTTTATGTTACTTCAACGATCGTATGTATGTTTTTCCAGTTTAAGATTTGTACTCGAGGTTTAACTCACTTTTAAATATCCGATCGAGATTATATTTTACATACTGGTGCAAATCCAATAACAATCTAATATTATTATGATTTTCGGTGGTTACCATTTATGCTTATTTTACAGGATAACACAAAAAATTTCGGATAGATTACCGCCCAGAAGTTTAAGAAAAAGTTTTATATTAGATAATACAAGACTGCGATTGTTTTTTTTTTTTTTTTTTTTTTTTTTTTAACTTTTACGTATTTTTTAGCTCTGAATCCGAAAATTACATTAATTTTCAACCATCATGTCAGGATATTTCGCAAATCATAAATTGTCAAATTTAAAGAATAACAAAAATAGGATACTATAAAGTAGAGGAGATGGTTGTGTTTTTTAACTTTTGATAATTGATTTTTACGTACTTTTCAGCACTGAATCTGAAAATAACCTTCATTTTTAACCATCACGTTATAATTTTTTTGCAAATCGTAAATGTGTAAGTTAAAATATAGCGAAAATCTCATACTATAAAACATATGTAAAACTTATTTTGTTAACCATTTGGAAAAATGGTTATTGTTCTCGTCAGGATGGGAAATCAAAAGCATATCTGAAGGTTTTCATTGGTTTAATCTGCAATTTATTCGTTTTCTGATTGGTCTATACAGTAATCTGTATTTCCCTTTAATTTCAACAACGATGGATACTTTCTGTTGCCACTATGACAAAAAAGTCCTTCCGGCCAGTGCCGGGAGGAAGAGGTAGCTTTCAAATTCCTTATTTTAAAAATGCCAACTTATATTATTCAAACACAAGAAGCTCAATTTAGTGGAAACCGAATATAGGAGATTCAATACTAATTTTTATCAATACTAAATCATTATGAATGAGAATTTCGCGAAATTAGTCAGCTTTATCCAAGCTGCTTTTATTTAAAGTAACTTATATTTGGCTGAGATGTTGATGTATACTATCCACATGCCTTCTTACATGGAAATAGGCGAATACGTGTGTTATCGCGTGACAAATACAAGATCGTTTCAAAATGTTAGCCATACTAGAAATTCAAAGTGCTATAATCCAACCATTTTTAGATAGCTTTCATTACAAAAAGCTACCTATTGCAGCCGTTCGGAGGAAAGCGATTTCAAAAAATTTTGGTATATTTTCATCGATCATGACCCCCAGACCCCGAAACCACCCTCCGTTCAAAAGTTGATATATATATATATATATCCATATATATATATATATATATATATATATTTTCATCGATCATGACCCCCAGACCCCGAAACCACCCTCCGTTCAAAAGTTGATATATATATATATATCCATATATATATATATATATATATATATATATATATATATATATATATATATATATCTGACCTTTGTCATACTGTAACTCTCGAATTTATGAACCGATTTGGATGTAATTCGGTATGTACATAGTACATACTAATGTCTCGACCGAGTTCGTTGGCCAGCTTCATCCGCCATCTTCTTTAAAAATGGCAGCCATTTAAATTTTTAAGAAAAATTTAAATTTGAAATGTGGTACCAAAAAATTAAAAATTGAAAAGATATTTTTTTCTTATGTATTTGACCTTGATACAAAGATTCGGGAGCAGTTTTTGTTTCGTCTATATCTTAAAAAATGGCTGAGTTATAGCATTTTGAATTTCTAGCGTGGCTGACATTTTGAAACGTCCTGATATTTGTCACGTGATAACAGGCGTATTTATGAACCGATTTGAATGTATCTTGGTGTGTACATAGTACATACAAATATCTCAACCGAGTTCGTTGGCCAGCTTCATCCGCCATCTTGTTTCAAAATGGCGGCCATTTACAAAAATTTAAAAAATTTAAAATTTAAAATGAGATACCAAAAAATTGAAAAATGAAAAAGATTTTTTTCGTATGTGTTTGACCTTAATACAAAGATTCCGGAACAGTTTTTGTTTCGTCTATATCTAAAAAAATGGCTGAGTTATAGCATTTTGAATTTCTATTGTGGCTGACATTTAAAAAAAGCCTTGTTTTGTCACGCGATAACAAGCATATTTATGAACCGATTTGGATGTTACTTGGTCTGTACATAGTACATACCAATGTCTCGACCGAGTTCGTTGGCCAGCTTCATTCGCCATCCTGTTTCAAAAGGGTTGCCATTAAAAAAATTAAATTTAAAATTTAAAATGAGGTATTAAAAATTGGAAAATGAAAAAGATTTTTTTATGTGTTTGGCCTTGATACAAAGATTCCGGAGCAGATTTTGTTTCTGAAAATTTGTTCTTTTGTTTATATCTTAAAAAAATGGTTGAATTATAGCACTTTGAATTTCTAGTATGGCTAACATTTTGAAACGATCTTGTATTTGTCACGCGATAACACACGTATTCGCCTATTTCCATGTAAGAAGGCATGTGGATAGTATACATCAACATCTCAGCCAAATATAAGTTACTTTAAATAAAAGCAGCTTGGATAAAGCTGACTAATTTCGCGAAATTCTCATTCATAATGATTTAATATTGATAAAAATTAGTATTGAATCTCCTATATTCGGTTTCCACTAAATTGAGGTTCGTGTGTTTGAATAATATAAGTTGGCTTTTTTAAAATAAGGAATTTGAAAGCTACCTCTTCCTCCCGGCACTGGCCGGAAGGACTTTTTAAGATATAAACAAAAGAACAAATTTTCAGAAACAAAATCTGCTCCGGAATCTTTGTATCAACGCCAAACACATAAAAAAATCTTTTTCATTTTCCAATTTTTTAATACCTCATTTTAAATTTTAAATTTAATTTTTTTTAATGGCAACCCTTTTGAAACAAGATGGCGAATGAAGCTGGCCAACGAACTCGGTCGAGACATTGGTATGTACTATGTACAGACCAAGTAACATCCAAATTGGTTCATAAATACGCTTGTTATCGTGTGACAAAAATCAGGTCGTTTTAAAATGTCAGCCAGAATAGAAATTCAAAATGCTATAACTCAGCCATTTTTTTAGATATGGACGGAACAAAAACTGTTCCGGAATCTTTGTATTAAGGTCAAACACATACGAAAAAAATCTTTTTCATTTTCTAATTTTTTGGTATCTCATTTTAAATTTTAATTTTTTTAAATTTTCTTAAATGGCCGCCATTTTGAAACAAGATGGCGGATGAAGCTGGCCAACGAACTCGGTCGAGATATTTGTATGTACTATGTACACACCAAGGTACATCCAAATCTACTCATAAATACGCCTGTTATCACGTGACAAATTTCAGGACGTTTCAAAATATCAGCCACGCTAGAAATTCAAAATGCTATAACTCAGCTATTTTTTAAGATATAGACGAAACAAAAACTGCTCCCGAATCTTTGTATCAAGGTCAAATACATAAGAAAAAAATGTTTCAATTTTCAATTTTTTGGTACCACATTTCAAATTTAAATTTTTCTTAAAAATTTAAATGGCTGCCATTTTTAAACAAAATAGCGGATGAAGCTGGCCAACGAACTCGCTCGAGACATTGGTATGTACTATGTACAAACGAAGTTACATCCAAATCGGTTCATAAATACGCCTTTTATCGCGTGACAAAATTCAGGACGTTTCAAAATGTCAGCCACGCTAGAAATTGAAAATGCTATAACTCAGCCATTTTTTAACATATAGACGAAACAAAAACTGCTCCGGAATCTTTGTATAAAGGTCAAATACATAAGAAAAAAATATTTTTCTATTTTCAATTCTTTGGTACCACATTTCAAATTTAAAAATTTTTAAAAATTTTTAAATGGCCGCCATTTTGAAACAAAATGGCGGATGAAGCTGGCCAACGAACTCGGTTGAGACATTTGTACTATGTACATACCGAATTACATCCAAATCGGTTCATAAATTCGAGAGTTACAGTGTGACAAAGGTCAGATATATATATATATCAACTTTTGAACGGAGGCTGGTTTCGGGGTCTGGGGGTCATGATCGATGAAAATATATCAAAATTTTTTGAAATCGCTTTCCCCCGAACGGCTGCAATAGGTAGCTTTTTGTAATGAAAGCTACCTAAAAGTAATAAAAACTACAAAAAAAAAAAACTACAAAAAAAAAACTACAAAAAAAAATAAATAAATAAATAACTCAGAAACAAATTGAGATACAGCTTTCAAACAAATTGCATTTAAAAGTACATTTTTTTCCTCTATCCGACGGTGTAAAAAGTAATATTGTCGGATGTTTAGAAGTTTAAGAATGAAATTTCATTTAAAATTGGCCGTCAGATTTCTTGGAAATCTGACGATGGAAAAGCCTTTTCCCAAACAGCCAATGAAATGCTTGGATATTTACGCAAGTTTCAGGTGGATAATACTTAAGTTTCATGAAATCTGACGGGTCGCAGGCGATATTTTTGGCTTGCAATTTTTACGTGTAATAACACTCTTAATGTTTTTTAATTCATGGCGTGCGTAACGTATGATCAACTCCGTGTTATTTTTTGTCTTAAATTTTAGTCTTTGAAAAAATCATTTTCGAAATGGTCGTTGTAATTTGTTAAACTGCATTTTTTATTTTATTTTATTCAATAATTTATTCGATATTTTTGCTTATTCTGTAATTCTTACAGCTAAATAGCTGAGTGGTCCGATGAGATGAGGGAGTAGATTCAATTTTGACTTTGAACTTTTTAACTTTGTGATGGTTAAAATTAAAGGTCAATTTCAGATTCAGCGGTACAGAATACATAAGAATCAATTATCAAAAGCTAAAAAACATGACATAACCCAAATTTTGCAGGCTATTGTAATCTAATAATATTTTAAAATACGTGTCATTTTGTAAAGAATTGGGGTTGTTAATTTAGCATCATTTTATTTAACAAAAATTCTGTTTTTTCTTTCTTCTTAAATGTTTATTACAAATTGTATATTTTGCATTAATATGTCAGAATGATTAAAAATTTAAAATTTATATTGCAATGCTAAATTTTACTCTGAACCATTTTTTAATATATCTGACGAAATTATATTTCGACTAAATTTGTGAATGATCCCCAATTTGCAGCAAAAAATATGCTCCAACTTTAAACAGCTATTACTCGGTCAATTTTAATCGTAGAATAACGGGACTTTTTGTGTATTACTTGTTAGTGTAACAGGAAAATTTTACTAAATATAACTTATAGGACCCAGGGACAGTATAAAAATTTTAATTTCGTATTTTTTTAAGAAATGTTTTTATTGACCCAAATCGCTTTTTAAATATGTCTTTACCTGATTTTAAACATTTTTGTGGAATTAGCCATTGGACACCGTTGAGACCGGACACCTATAACGCAGACTTCATGTACCATAAAGTGTAAGTCTGTGTAATACCTTGGTGCAAAATTCATGTCATTTCTCATCGAGAGAAATATTTTTTTCCCCTTCAAAGTAAGAAAAAGTAGCAATTAAAATAAATCAAGTTGTAAAGGTAAGATTCCAAACTGTTTTCATTTATTAATTCAACTAGATTTGGTTAATCACGAAACATTTTTCATAAAGATATGTATAAGGAAATATAAAATTGTTCATTCCGTAATGGTTTTTTTTTTTTTTTTTTTTTTTTTTTTGAAAAATTAGTATGTGCATGTGCAACATCAAGGAAAAGTGAGTCCAAAAGATGCATTTTTCAATAAAAATTTAGTTTTTGAAAGTACTAAAGATGCCCTTTCTTTATACAAAAATCTGCATATTTCTACCTCGTTCTTCGACTTACAAAAAACCTTCATGAAATATAAAGAAGATTAAGGTATGGGCACACGGGGCACAATCCCAGATCCTCCATATTTAGCGGTCCCCAAATCGGTAGATAAAGTAAAAAAAAAAAAAAAAAAAAAAAAGGGGGGTGGGCAACAATGTTTCATTATTCATATACCAGTTTTTTGTTGCACTGCAGCAAGATGTATGTACTAGATCCTGAAAATATTTTTTTTTAAGTCGTTAAGCGCATTCAGACTTAACAGCAGTAGGGGAGATGGGGGATGAATGAGACATTTTTACAAAAATATTTATTTTTAATACTTTTTTAAAGTTATTATCAATATTACATATCACATTTCATACATTAAGTATTTGACTACATCTATGCACAATATTTAGTCTATATTATTATTATGCAGTAAAATATTATAAAATTAAAAATAAACATTACTCTGTCCCACTCATCCCTATAGGAGGGATGAATTGGACACTAATAGGGATGGATGGGAGACAAATATTTTTCTCCCTGTATTCAATGTTACCTAACTAAAATTTATAATTATAAACATATATGTAATTATATTTGCAATATATGATCTTATAATATGGCTATTATATCTCAGCGTTGCTAATTACTTCTTTTACTGCAGTTTTAACTTGTAATGAAAACTTCGACTGTTTATCTATTCTCTTTTCCCACTTACGAGACATTTTAGATATGAAATGAAAGTGAAAAATGTCTGAAATACGGCATAGCTAATATCTTTCATTCACAACTTATTAATTAATATTCATTAAATGTATCTTCACAAATGAAATTATGTTAAGGGACGTACGAGTGTGGATTTATTTAAGCACAAGTTCCAAATTCAATTTACCTCATTTGATCAATAAACAAACTACTTTTAACAATTTTATCTATTTTGATAAAGTTTCAATAGCAATTTTTTGATAAACTATTTAACCTTCATTACAATACAATAATTAAGATTCAATATAATATTTAATAATAAACAACCTATGTAATACGAGTATTTAATACTAATAATTAACATAAATTATTAATTTATAAACCTATATAATATTTTTTAGTTAATAAATAAATGTTTTAACATCTCTAGGGGATGAATGAAACAGTCCCATTCATCCCCATTTTAAACTGTCCCAATAATCCCCATCATATATAGATTCAATTGTCCGCCATTTTGCCACAGAAATTATTTTGTCATATTGGTTAATATTCCTTCATTTTAATTACTAATATTGAACCTTCAAATAAATAACTACAACATATCTTTATTAATACTTGGAAATTTTTTACAGAGAAAATTTTCGCCTTGCATACAATATTTCAAATTGCTTAAAAGGCGCAAAGGCCAACATAGTTAAAAAGCATCCATGCCGGAACTCGTACCCGGGCATCAGCATAGCGCACTGACTTTCTACCGACTAAACCAAAGGGAACATAGCCAGCCTGGAACGTCTCACTATTACATGTTGGCAAGGCTACAAAACGCAGCACAAGATAGAATATTTTCCGTGAGCCACAGACATGGGGAAAACACGAAACTTAATTAAATCCAGCATCGAATGAAACTATATTAATACTTGGAAATTTTTCCAGAGAAAATTTTCGCCTTGCATACAATATTTCAAATTGCTTAAAATGGATACTTTTTCACTATGTTGGCCTTTGCGCCTTTTAAGCAATTTGAAATTTTAATTTCATTTGAAATATTGTATACAAGGCGAAAATTTTCTCTGGAAAAATTTCCAAGTATTAATATAGTTTCATTCGATGCTGGATTTAAGTTTCGTGTTTGCCCCATGTCGGTGGCTCACGGAAAATATTCTATCTTGTGCTGCGTTTGTAGCCTTGCCAACATGTAATAGTGAGAAGTTCCAGGCTGGACATCGTTCCATGTGGTTTAGCCAGGAGAACGTCAGTGCGATATGCTGATGGCCCGGGTTCGAGTCCCGGCATGGATACTCTTTCACTATGTTGGCCCTTGCGCCTTATTTGAAATTTGAATTTCATTTGAAATACAACATTTTTTATTTGTTTATATTGTATAAAATATTTGACAACTTCAAGTGTAAAAAAAAAAAAGTTACTTTTAAGCAGAGTTTCAGAAAATGCAGCTTAAAAAAAAAAAAAAAAAAAAAAAATGAAAACAGCCATGTGGTTTTGCTTTTGGTTTTAAACCACACTATGATAGTGCCATATATGAGAATAGAAAGCAACTAAAAAAAAGTTCATTGTCTGAAGTATTGAGAATGTCCCATCCATCCCTTGTCCCATTCATCCCCCAGCTCCCCTATCTATATCTTATTTTAAAAAGCACATTATATTTAGAACCTAAAATTATTTTAAATGATGCATTTACTCCGGTTTCAATATTGTTAATATATACTGCCACTGAATTCTTCTACTATTATACTGGGCCTCCACTTTCAACGATGACCAATGGCTAATTCCTAAACCGTTAGTCATAGACATAGTTACAATTACAAAAATGTTTTAAATAAGGTAAAAAATTATTTTAAAAGTCGTTTGAATAAAAAAAAAACATTTCTTAAAAAGTAACGAAATTTAATTTTTTATACGGCCCTCCGATCTTATAAGTGATGTTTAGTAAAAATTTCCTTTTACACTAACAAGTAACATAAAAAAAAAAAAAGTCACATAATCATAAAGATCCGAGGATCTATAAAAAGTCACAGAATTTTAAAATTTAAATTAATTTTCGAAAGTTTTTTTTTTTTTTTTTTTTTTTTTGTCACTTTTAACGAAGTTTGACTTAAGGTGACAACTAAATTACTCTATTTTTGTGACAAAAAAAAGAGGAAAGAACAGGATAAATAATAGGATATTTTCTGCTATCCGAAATGATGGTCAGATATCTATAACCTCGAGGACCATGGTCAAGATAACAGGGATGGGCACTGTAGGCCCTTATCCTTCATGGATCGTTTAGCCACAGAGTTTAGTTTAACTCGGCAATAACGGTAAGCTTTCCAAGTTTTTAACAAAATTCCTCTCAACTTGTGAAATTTTATTCCCCGTATGCCGCTTTTCTCTTATAAAGACATTCTTCTACAATTGCATCAAAATCACGTAACTTGCAAAACATATAATGTTCGTAATTTTCAGTATTTCAGTTCATTTTCATTGTAGATTCCTTGCTGATGAGAATTTTAATAAAATTAATATTATAAATATCTCTTAAAAAGGTAGGATTAAATTAGGATTTATTCATTTTTTTTTTTAGCAAAAAAACGAAAGATCTTATGCAATGCAACGCATCGGGTTGCTACGCCCGCTAGTTATAAAACGCAGATGTACCATACAGTGCAAGTCTCTGTACTTTGGTACAAAATTCATGTCATTTCGTATTGAGGGGATTTTTTTCTCCTTCTCAAAGTAGCAATTAAAATGAATCATGTTGTAAAGGTAAGATTCCAAACTGTTTATCGCATTTATTAATTCAGCTGAATTCGGTTAAATATCAAACATTTTTCATAAAGATATGCATAAGGAGATATAAAATTGTTCATTCTGTGGTGGCTTTTTAAAAACTAGTCGGATGTGCCAATTCAAAAACTTTCTTCCTTCTCGTACATGTGTAATAACTTTTTGAAATATTAACATCTTAACACGTTGAATGCCAAGTCTATTTTGTCTTTCTTTCCGTTTAGACCACGAAATAAGACTCCCGTTACAGAATCTTATATGTGTCAGTCACCGATGACTGAAAAGGCCTAAACGGAAAGATCAGTGTCAGTCCCCGGTGACTGACGTGGCATTCAACGAGTTAACCCTTCAGTGCTATTACTTCAATACTGCACCAACTTTGATTTTCCTTTTAAGTTTCTGCTTCCTTTTACTAATCGAAGTAAAAACGAGTTAATCTCGATCATAATATTTATTGAAATGAACATTTTTCGTTATTTTGTTGCGCATCAGCTGCTTGAGAGCCGCCGGATTAGCTGGATGCGAATTATTCTTCTCTGCATGAGCAGCCGATATACAACAGAACTATAAAAAACGGTTAAGTGCCAGTATTACTCGCGCTCAGAGGGTTCCGTACAATAAATATATAAGTTATCAGCTACATTATTAAAAAAATCGTTACTAAAATAAGACTTTGAAAAAAAATTTACAACGTAGAGTTTGGTATAGCTGTATATATACTAGAAAAGTATGAATGGGTTTACCATAAAAGTTCAAAGAGACACGAAGCCTAAATAATATGAAATATTTCTATTATGTATAACTATGTTATTTAAATCTTATCCTAATCTATTTATGATGAATTTAATTCGGCACTGACAATAAAATTAGTGCCTATTTAAACTTCATTTGGCATTTCATAAAACTAAATTCAGCGTCGTAATAATTTTTCCTTTTTACAGTGTAGCTAAAACAAAACCCTTGTTAACTTGGCATTTTGCTAAGTGCGCTTCGAAAGGAGGTCGCAAAGTGACAACGCCGCCTTGGTCCGTGCCGCGGTTTTCCAGATAGGTTTTTAATTAATTTTTAAAGACACGGGAGGCGCATTGAGAGATTGCTACTCAATGCAAACTAGTCGCGAATCCCATAGTATTTACATGATTCATTCTAATTAAATTAGTCTGTTTTTAACAATGTGACGTTTATTGCTTTTATACTGCTACTGGACATTATATTACACAAATGTATCATTAAAAGTTGTTATCTAGGCTTTAAAAGCCAATGGCATATACAGTACGCCACCCCTGTCATTATTTATATACGTCCAATCCGTCCGTGTCTTTAAGGGTTAATACCTCAGCTAGTTACCGACGATAATTTTTCACAAATCATTATCAACAATGCTTTTATACTTCTGCTACAAAATAGGTACCTCCAGCGCTCCTCAACAACTTTGCTGAAAGCCCGCAAATCGAAATTTATGTAAAACGGAAAAATGCGCTTTTCTCAAAAACTATGTGACCTATGGTAATCGCTATAATTTTCCTGCAAGGTTTAAATTAATGTCTACTACCTCTAATTTTTTCATAATTTTAGTTTCAATAGATTCGGAAATAGATGGGGGGGGGGGGGGACATTTTTGCACTACATTTTCGACGATATCTCTGAAAATACGAGTATAATACTTAAAATTAAATGAAATGTGTTTTTGAGTTCAGCGTTACGAAAGCTTTCACACGATACATCACAGGATATACAAAGAGAAGATTTTTTTTAAAGTAACTTAATTAGCCGCTCTACATTTTTCTTAATATTTGTAAATGTTTAATAATCTGTAAATATGTGGGCCGGTAGTCTTTATTACTTCTCCCAATTTGAACTTTCCGCGTTCCATAGTTTACGAGTAAAATGGCTGTGACAGACGAACAGGGGCGCCATTTCAGAACTTTCTTGGGGGGGGGGGGCAAACATTTTTTCAGGGATGCTATATAGTTAAGAGTGGGATCCAGGGGGGGTGTAACCCACCCACCCCGTATGAGAAACGTTTATTGTCTTATGCTTACAATAACAGCAAGAACTTCGAATACGGAAACTCAAAACCAATGAAATATGTCGTTTTAGACAGGTTTCCATCTTAGAAGGTAAAATTTTAGTATATTTGACATGATTTTTTTTTTTTTTTTTTTTTTTTTTTTTTAGCATTCTATTATAGACAGGTTTCATTTTTACAGGTATCCTCACTGACTGCTAAACCCTCCGCTCTATAGTATAGCTCTGAAAAGAGATGTATTAGAGTAAAACTTGCGAAAACGAAATCTGTCTATAACAGATTTCTTTCTAGAAGCAAGGGCGACGCCAGAGGGGGGACCGGGGGGCATATGCCACCCCGTCGGGCATACCTGGCCCCCCCGTCGGGGAAAATATTTTGACTTTAATTTCGGCCCGGTCGGGTTGGGTCGAGTTGGAGCTCATTTTTTTTCTTTGTAAGTCGGATTGACTGAAATTCTTCCGGGTATGAGTCGCTTTCTAGATTGAATTGTGATTCTCGGAGGTTGGATTCAGGTGAACCCAATTTTTCGAAAAGAAAAAAAGTCCAAATTCCTTCAGATAAAAATCTACATATTTGATACATGGATGACTCTTTACATGTTTATTTTGCAATATAAAAGGTAAAATTTATTCTGAAATTATGATCATATGCTATTTTTTTATAAATAACATTACATTGTGGATCAATTTTTACTCATTGTGGATTTACGGTTGGCTTAGTTTGAAGTTCGAAGTATTTCGGGCTCGGTTAAGAATACGGAGGGCGAAAATTATTTTGTCGGGGTCGAGTTGGATGGCAAATGTATTCGAGTCTGGTTAACTTTAATTGTTTCAGGTTCGGGTTGGGTGATGACACTTACGGTTCTTGATTCGAGATGAATCGATCTGTCAAAAGTATTTACAAAATTCATTTTAAGAAGAAAAACTTATATATGTGAATATTAACGAATATATGTATATTGAATTTTTCCCTTAAAAGTTAAAATTGATACTAGAAGTATAATTGTAGACTACTTTTTACATAGTTGCATTACAATATGGATATATATATATATACCGGGTGTCCTAAAAAGGACTGACTGATTTTAAAATTCAATAACTTGTAAACGGTGACAGATATTTAAAAAATTCTTGTAGGAGGGTTATGCATAAGGTCAAAAGTTTTTTTATAGTGATTTTCAATTTTAGTTCGAATTACAAAAAATAGATGGCGCTGCGATCAATAGACGCTAAATTCAGGCTCGATTTTTGGTACTTCCTGGCCCGGATAATACATTTCCATCTCCTTTTTCTGCATGGAACAAGATAAAGGACCAAAAATCGAGCCTGTATTTAGCGACTATTGCTTACAGCGCCATCTATTGTTTGTAAATCGAACTAAAATTGAAAATCACTGTAATAAAACTTTTGACCTTATGCATAACCTTCCTGCAAGAATTTTTTTAATATCTGTCACCGTTTGCAAGTTATCGAATTTTAAAATCAGTCAGTCCTTTTTGGGACACCCGGTATATATATATATATATATATATATATATATATATATATATACAGGTATTTTTTCTTTTCATCATTTAGAATTGGGGTTTGATTGAGGTTCGAGTATTTCGGGTTCAGGTCGAAATGCGGTGGATGAAAATTTTTGTCTGGCTCAGATCGCGTTTCGGGTAGAGTCCCGCATCGTGTTGGGCAAACTAAACTCAACCCGGCTGGTGGTTTGAGTCGGATCCGGAGAGAATACTTTTTCTGATGGTCTCTTTTTTCAACCTGGCTTTCGCTAGAGTGTGTTTTACTCGGGACGTGGGCCGGGGACCTAAGAACCTAGCTTCCGCAAAAGAGTCGGAATAAGTGGAAGAATAAAGGGCTGCGGATGAAGAGAGGCCGCTCGCCGCGGCAGTTGACCCAACCGCCGACCGAGACTAATAAAGAGCTCCAAGTAGCTGGGAATCGTTTGGTAGCTTCATCGCCCCGGGCCCTATCCTCCCGCTTTTCGGTGTCTTTAATTTGTGTAATTTCTCTTTTAAATTTGTCCGGTTTCAATTTTTGATTTTCCTTTTTTTTCTCAAATTGGATTTCGCTAGTGTGTCTTTCACTCGGGACGTGGCTGGGGACCTACGAACCTTGCTTTCGCAAAAGAGTCGGAATAAGTGGAAGAATAAAAGGCTGTGGACGAATAGGGGCCACTCGCCGCGGCGGTTGAGAGGGGCTTCTATTTTTCGAGTTGGATTCACTTTAATTTTTTTCTGGCGGATAGGTTCAATTCTACCCGATTTCTCAATATATTTTAAAAGGAAAAATTATATTATTTGAGTATCAATGAGTACATATACAGATATATTGTTTTTTCTACATAAACAATATAATTGATGCTAGAGATATAATTGTAGACTACTTTTCCATTATTCCATTACAATATGTATATATTTTTTTCATTTTGTGTTAGTATTGGGTTCGGGTTGAATCCTGTCGTTTTGGGTCGATGTTTGTCGGGATCGGGTCGACTTTTTTTTTTTAACTGGTTTATGTTGAATGGACACAGAATTTCTGGGTTCGGGTCGGGTATAACCCAAACCACGCAGGACTCTGTAGTAATAATCCGTGAATTGATCCTTAAAATAATCTGTGAATTGAACAATTTTTTCCCTTGATTATATTTCATTTAAACATGAAAAATTCCGTTTTGATTTGCCCATTTCCCCTCAAAATGCAGAAAACAAGTAACTACCTGAAATACTCACACATAAAGCAGCATGATCGTCAATTTACATGGGTGTTCAGGCAGCTCTGCTGCCTAGTATTTTTACGTTTTAGAAACGGAATTTATAAATCCCTTTTATCTAAAAATAAGTAAAATTCATGAACAAGATGCACAAGATTTTCTAAAATTTTTCGGTGAAAAGAAAAAAAAATTTCTTAAAATAAGAGAAAAAGCTCTTCAAATCACCGGGATATTCCGCCATTCTCGGGCCTGGAAATCGAGGCCCATGCAAACATCTACTAGAGTCCTGCATCAGGTAGGATTATCCAATTTTATCCGCACCCGATTCGACCATCGGTTCGGGTCGGGTTGGTAATATATTTTTGTTGTGGGTCGGGTTCGAGTTGGGATGACTTACTTTTTCCCAACGGGTCGTGTTGACTTTCATTGTTTCGGGTTCGGGTTAGGTCTTAACTTTTGCAGGTCGGGTTCTGGTTGACCAGATTATTCAAAAGAATGTCCAAAATATTTTTCAGGTTACAAATTTATATACAGTAAGACCTCCTAAATGTGCAATCCTGAAAAACGGACATCTCTATTTAGTGAACACTTTTTCACTTTAATATTTGTACGCTTATACCTCTTTGAATAGTGGATACCTCCCAATCTACAAACATGTAACGTGTAGGTGTGCATAAACTATCACAAATATGATGCATATGTTATTGTATGTCTCAAAAGCGAAAAGTTGATAATATTTTCCAAATTTCGAAAGAAGAAAAAATGTTTCTTAAAGAAATGATATCTATTAATGACACTTCTTACCATTTTATTTCTCATGCAGTAAACTGATTGCATTCTCATTCATATTCAAATTTGTATTTCTTTTCATCTGATACGTACTTGTGGTCAAACTTGTTTCGGACCCAGCAACCCGAATTGCAAAAAGCTTATGAACCTTATAAATTATTGTAGTGTGAACTTAATGTTACCAGATGTTCAGATTTAAGCGGAATGTCCCGATTTTCAGGGATCCCGGGATTCGTCCCGCGGAACAACTACGCCGGATGTTAAATGTTCCGCTTTTTCACCATGCCCAAATTACATCAAATTTTTATGAGTTTACTCAGGGCCGAAACTAAGGGGGGGGGCAGAGGGGGCATGTGCCCCGGGCGCCAGAACGAAGGGGCGCCAAATGAAGGATTATACCTTTGGAATGGATCATTTTCTTCTGATGGACTGATGGATTCTATTATTATGAAGCAGCCATTATAAATTAAGTGTTAGGTGAAGATGAAAGAGCAGTCGTAAAAAGTTAGAACCCTGATTTTCTGGTCAGAATGGAAAGAAAAATAATGGCCATTTTTTTTTTTTTTTTTTTTTTTTGGTCAAAAAAAATTTATGACCATTTTTTTTCTTTCCATTCTAACCAGAAACATCAGAGTTCTAACTTTTTACAGCTGCTCTTTCATCTTCACCTAACACTTCATTTATAATGGCTGTTTCATAATAATAGAAGCCATCAGTCCATCAGAAGAAAATAACTCGGTGAAAGCGGAAACTCATTTAAGCAGGACTCGGTTAAGCGGGATTCGGATAATCGGGACTCTACTGTATATTTCATATTAAAAATGATCTTTAGAATATTTTTGTTGGTGTTCAGAGGGGAGTCATGACCCCGTGACCTCCCCCTTGGATCCGCCATTGTAGATTACATAGTTCAGTATTACATATTTTAAATTTTAAAATAAATCGGCTATTAGAAAATTAGTAAAATTCTCTTTGTAAATATACTTTGCGGAAGAGGGGGGGGGGGCGCCAAAATCCATGCTTGCCCCGAGTGCAAAAAAGGCTAGTTTCGGCCTTTACTCTAAATTAAAATTTTATTCTTTAGTCTGAGACGAGAGAATTCAATCACAAGTCAGCTACAGTCGCACAGTGGGGTATTTTACAAATCTGAACGGCCAAAAGTCGATTTCACAAAGTACAACGCAGGATCGAATGGATGGATATAAGTTGAAACTGAATCATTGGGGAATCACGTGATGCGATTTTTATCTCCTTTAAGTGAATGATGACCTCCTGTTATCAGTTGAAACTGGGGTGTTGCGTTAAGTGCATGAGTGTCAAATCGTTCTTCATTGTGACTTTCTATTTTTGAATTTGAATAACTTTAGTTTTGGAAGTATTTAAAATCTAATCGTTATGGATAGTGACGAGGCAGGTATGTATCATTATTTTTTTTAACTTTGAATTGAGAAAGAAATAGTTTTAGTATTTACAAAATTAATTTAAAATAACAAATATTTTTCTATTATTTTTTCCCTTGTTTCCCAATTCACGAAGGGTTTAGTTATATTTCCAAACATTTCCAAGCAAAGTTACTTGTTGTACCAATAAATATACACCCTTCTATTTGTGTTTTCGTTTAAAGTAGTTCCACCTTTGTCCCCTTTTTAAAATGAAGGCGATATAAATATGCTCTTCCAAAATTCTGAGTAAGCATACAAAATTACTATATATTGATTTTTAACTGATATTTATCATATAAATTTTAATATGAAAAAAATTGTTATGATTCAATCGAAAGTGATCAGATTTGTTTATTTTTCAGTTATTCTGATTGAAATTAAATTTATATAATTTAAAAAAAAAATTGCTTTAAAGTAATGTATTCATTCCCTTTTATCTCTTTTTAAGCTCTTTTCAGATAATTGAAATAATTTATTGATCGTTATTAACATTTGTTTATCTAAAAAATAAGTCGATGCAATTTTCATATGTTTTTGTTAAAAGTTAGCGAAAGATAGTGAGATTTTTTTTAAAATAAGGGATAAAATGATGTTATCTATCTAAATTGCATATAATTATTATGCATTCTTTTTTGTTCATTTTTTGTATTTATTTTTATTTAGGGCCTTCGAATGTCAGAGTAATGACTCGAAAAGAATTTTCAAACATTATGCAACAGCAGAATTTGCCAAACATTAATCATAGATTAAATTTCCTTGAAAATTACCTTCTTAATGGCGATAATTTTGATGATGATGAAATTAAAAACCTCAAGCAAAATTTCTCCCAATTTAAATCTCAGTTCAAGAGCAAATGAATCGAAGCTTTTTAATCTAAGATTATATGTTAGATAAATTTGTGAAAAATAATAAAGAATGACTTGAAGGTACAGTAGAAATTTCAAGAAAAATAAATCGACCAGGAAGGCCAGCAAAAGCTTTCACTGAATCAAGTGACAGGTGAAAGCGGAGAAAGCCTGAAAGTTTGAGGAGTTCAACTGATGTGGAAGTACTTACACATACTTTACACTGAAGATTCTTTACTGACCTATCTCTAGCAGCGGAAATTACCGGCATTGATGAAAATTTAATATATCGATTTAAAGTTATTCTTGAAACCATATCCAGTGGCCAAAAAATTCACCTTGATAAATTTAAGAATATACAGAAAAAACAGCAGAGCTCTACGTCCAGTTATATAAATGGTATCCAATGTCACTCACAATGCATAAAATATTAATCCATGGACGCATTGTGATAGAGAAAGCTTTACCAGTAGGCCAATTGTTTGAAGAAGTAGCCGAAGCACGGAACAAACATTTTCGATTATTTCGCCAAAATCTATCGCGTAAATTTTCAAGAATTTCTTGTAACCGTGATGTTCTCAACAGATTGCTTTTGAGTTCAGATCCAGTTTTAACTGGAATAAGACCCACGATAAGAAAAAAAATCAAAATTGTTCCGTAAAGAAACTCTAGAAATGTTACTGCCTATGGAATCTTCTGAAGCTCGTGATCCAGAGGATTATGATTATGAAGAAACAGATTACGATTCTGAATTATCATCTGATTAAAAGATCCCACCTTGGTGATTTACAAACTAATTGTTCTTATCATTAATAATCTGTTTTTATAATTTATTCAATATATTATTCCATTTTTTTATCATGATTATCATTTATTTTATAATACTATTTATCATGATTATCATTTATTTTATAATACTATTTATCATAATTATCATTTATTTTATAAACTATTTATCATAATTATAACTTATTTTATGATACTACTTATCATATTATCATTTATTTTATAATACTGCTTATCATAAATATCATTTATTTTATAATACTAATTTTGATCAATAAATATCGATACGAAGTTGCAAAAGATCCATGATTTTCAAGTTATTAAACAATATTTATTTCAAAAAGTGCATTTATTTACTGCTTTAAACGTTTAAATTAGTTTAAAAGAAAAAAATAATTTTGGCCGCCCAGATTTGTAAAATACCCCACTGTGAGTCGTCAGAACAGCCGGATGTTACCGAATACCTTATAAATTGTCTTAGAACTCAAGTGCTCTTCTGTTTAATGTTTATTCGATTGACCACTATCTTTAGGCGCCTATACGAAATAAGGTTCAAGAAGAGATAAGACGTGGTAAAATACATCTGCTCACTTTAACCTTTATTAAAAAGTGTTTGGCAAGTATTTTTATAAATTTAATGGGTAAACAAAGTGTTTTTTATGTTATTGCTTAAATTAACATAGTATCAAGCTGAACTATTGTTTGCCCGGCCCGTTATAAAAGCTAAATACTTGCGCATTTCCTGTTACAAGCATACCATGCCGGCACGGTCTGTCTGCTTTTTTCGCATTTTTGGCCCAGGGGGATTTGATTAATTTCTTCAGAAATTGCTGGGATTTCATTAATTTCTCTAGAAATTAACCAAATACCCTGCCTTTTATTTAAAAAACGCAAACAAAAAAGAAAGAACAAGAAACAAACAAAGATATGCTGTTTTATCGTCCATTTTCTCTGCTAATAACGGAGGAACGTTACCGGGACATTACTCGTGAGAAAAAAATTATCCTATACGGCCCCGAAAGAATAAAATACAGTCCCGGTCTGGCCCGAATCTAGAGAAAAAATTCAAGACCCAGACTTGTCCCTGGAAGAATGAAATTCCTACCCGGCCCAACATTAAAAAAATAAAATTGAGTCTCAGCCCGAACCGAGTCTTGAGATAAAAATTAAGCCCTGACCGAGCTTAATGAACGAAAATTTTACCGAACTCGGGCTTCGAGACAGGCCCGGGCTCGGGGAGACTTTTTTAATATATAATACGAAATCGGCCTAGAGTTCTGCGTCGGGTCGGGTAACCCACTTTTACTCGCATCCGACCCGACTCGACCCCGTGTTGGAGCTATATTTTTTTTGTTGTGGGTCGAGGTCGGGTTGACTTCTACTTTTTTGCTGCAGGGTCGGGTTCGGGTTGGGTTTTGACTCTTGCGGGTCCGGTTCGGGTTGATCTGATTTTTCAAAATAATCTCCAAAATATTTTTTCTGGTTAAAAATCTATATGTAATAAGATTTCCACAATGGACACTCCCGAAAAAGCTGACACGTTTATTTAGTGAACAGTTTTTCAATTCCCACACTTATATATTCGTACGCTTATACTTTAGTGGTCACCTCCCAATCTACATACATATAACATGTGCATGTGTGCAAAAACTATCACAAATACGATACATACATATTTCTGTTTATCAGAAAAGAAATGGTAATATTTTTTTATATGCCGGAGCACGAAAAAAAAAAAAAAATGGTTCTTATAGAGAGAATAACCTATGATCACATTTCTTATATATATTTTATATCTGATGCAGTAAATTGAATATATATTCATCCATATTCATATAGATATTTATTTTCATTTAAAACACAGTTCTGCTCAAACTTTTTTTTTTCTGAAAATCCTAAAAACCCAACTTGCAAAAAGCATAAATATGAACAGCAAGAAATATTCTAGGATGAACCCGACCAAGAGAAAGAAAGATGGAGTCATCCCGACCGGAAAAAGGAAAATTAAGTACAGCCCGACACCGACCCGATGCACTACTCCATCTAACAAGGTGTCTGCTATTCATTTTACTATATTCGAATATTAAAGAATACAGATTTGTCCATTTTTCTATGGAAAACATAAAATTGGTATTAGAGATTTAATTATAGATTACTTTTCGCATTTGCATTAAAACTTTATTTACTTTCCTTTCATTTCGGATTCTGTTCGGGTTGCGGGTTAAAGTATTTTGGGTTCGGGCCGGATGCAAATTGAAATATGTCGGGTTCGGATCAGGTTGCGGGTTGACTTCAAATGTAATTTTCGGATTCGGGTCGGGTGCGCAGGGACTAATTCGGCCACCCTGTCGGGGATACCATGCCCCGCCGTCGGGCAAGTTCTGGCGCCGCCCCTGTCTAGAAGGGGGGAAAAAATCAAATTTCATTGAAAAAACATCATACAATTATACTTGCTAAGACGGAAACTTGTTTAAATGGAGCTTTTTTAAAGTCCCTTTCAAAGTTTTATTTACAGGGGCGCCAATTCATGAGTATCCCGACGAAGGACAAGGAAAATTTTTCTTTGAGGAACAGGGAACGTGGAAAATTGCACAACTTGCAGAACTGCACAAATCACACAACCCGCACAATAAAACATGCTCTACGTGATTTTGTCTACATAACTTCTTTCACAAGCATGTGATTATTCCACAATTTTTTTTTTTTTTTTTTTTTTTTTCGTGAAAGTCCGCGATTTTTCTTTTTTTCAAAATCCGCAAAATCAATTCGTCAATGGGTCACAGAAAAAAAATCACGAATCTTGGAAATTTTGAAAAAAAAAAGTCACAGAAATGGTCGCTTATAAAATCGCTAATTTCTTCAAACGACCGTGGAAAATATCGCTAATTTCATCAGAGATCGCCAAAAGAAATACAGATTTCGTCAAATGATTGCACAAACAGAAATCTTTAATTTCGTAAAAGGATTGCGAAAAAAAGCGCGAATTTCGTCAGAAGATTGCGCAAAAAATCACGAAAATTTAGTCGAATAATCGCGCAATAAAATTGATGAGAAATTCGTCAAACGGTCACGTAATAATGTCCAAAATTTTGTCTAACTCTCGCGCAAACAAATCAAATATTATTAGTCGGTGGCAAAAACAAAATCGCGAATTTCAATAAATGATAGCGATAAGAAATCGTGAATTTTGTTAAAAAAAATCACGAAAACAAATATCAAATTTCGTCAGTTGGTCGCGGAAAAATATTGTGAATTTCGGAAAGTGCTCGCGCGAAAAAAATCCATTTCGTACAACGCTTTCAGAAAAAAATCGTGAATCGATCGCGGAAAAAATCATAAATTTCGTCAGATGATCGCGAAAAAAAAAAAAAAAAAAAAAAACCCACAGGAAATTCAATCAGTCATGAGATAATCAGCCAACGAATGCCATGAATAGGTCACGAAATTTGCATATTTGGTGATCTGTAAGTATAAGAAAATTTTCGTTAGTGATTTTCTGCCAGTGAAGGTAAAGAGTTAATTTTTTCGGATTGTGTATTCACTATGATGAGATGGTTTCATGTTAATCCGATTTTTCAAAGAAATTCTGAAAATTTTTCAGATAAAAAAACTACATATTTGAATATTAATGAATACTATGTATATATCTTCATTTTTCTACAGAAAAGGTAAAATTTTTAATTGATATTTATATGAAAAGCACAAATAAATGCACAAGAGTTACTTTCATGTGCATACATATAATTTAAAATTATTTAAAATACATTAGAAAAACTCAGAACGTTTTCAGTCATCACAAGATCATCATCAGTGGGATTTAAATGTTATTATTTTCTTTGCGCTTATTCGAGAATTGGCCAGAAGAAAATCATTGTGATTGTTGTGTCAATGATTTTGACGAGTTTTCCCAAGATCAATTTGCACACAGCTGAGAAGCAACTGATATATATAAAAAAAATTCTCACATGTATTTTTTAAATTAACCAAAGTACTCATTAAAGATATATGTCTCACCTTGAGGGAGTTCGAATAGTAAGGATTTAGGAAATTTTTTTGATAATTATTAATTTCTATGCATAAACATTTATTTAATGCATATGTTTTCATTGCAATGAAATCTGATGAGTTATTTTAGAGTTTGATCAATTTTCTAATATTTGTCTGAGTCTGACATTTGATTAGGGATGCACCGAATATTCGGTATCTATTCGATATTCGGCCATACTACCGAATATTCGGTTAGGACGAATATCAAACTATTCGGTTCGCCGAATACTTAAAAAACCTCTTAAAAATATTTTTAAAACGTTACACAACTTCTACTTTTAACTGTCAATTAATAAAGATAATCAGAATATGTTTAAATAAAAGAGAATGATTTTGTATAGTTTATTTGCTGTTTTAAAAATGTCACTTAAAAAAATTAACCATTAATGAAATGCCATTTGTTCATAGGAATTAATAAATGTGGAAATGCAAGTTACTGAGCATTGTCTGGTAAATAATCCGTTTCTTGCTTTTTCGCAAACAGGGTGCTTCTAAACAAAATGGAAGAAAATTTCAGGGGTAATAATAAGCATCAAAACAGGCAATTTTTTGTCCAGTAAATCAGGATCGCAATTCACCTATTCAGTCAGAAATACAGTGTATCCCCAAGTCAAACTTCAATTTTCTTTTGTTACTTTAACAATAATGAAGGTATTGTAACTATATTGTCAACATAGTTACTTTAATTTCTATGAAATATGATAACATGATGAGAAGTGCTGGAAATAGCAACCATTCATATCTAAACAGCACTGAGCTAGACATTATTTTATTAAGAATGCAGCTAACAATACTTATACTGTACCACTGGCCAAAATCCAGTCTCTTCCAAGGATATCATCACATTCTATACAAGCAAATTAATGTGATGCAAATTTCGCTAAAATATCTTCATTTTAATACAGTTATAAACGAAAATTCTGCTACGGCTTGTACACCTTTTTTTTTTTTTTTTTTTTGGATGAAAGAAGTGGAATGATATGTTGCTTCTTGTTCAATATGAGATAATTCTTTTCATTTGTTTGAATTAATTGAAATCATAGAATTTAAAAATTTTTTAAACCATCCTCTTCTTAAATAACTCAAAACATACTTTTTTTCAGTACAAAATTTACTTATAAAAATAATCTTGTTTATCAAAATGGAAGTATCTGTGCTAAATATTATAAAAAATTGTTTAAAATTTAACTTTTTAACGTTAAACACTGAGATAAAAAAGTATTTGACCAACCGAATATTCGGTATTCAGCCTAACAGTTACTATTCGGCTGGTGAAATATTCGATATTCGGTTTACCTGCAGGCCAAATATTCGGCATTCGGTATTCAGCCAAAATCACTATTCGGTGCATCCCTACATTTGATGGTTGATAAATTTTCTGAAATGTCAAATTCCTTGGAGGGGCAGCCCCCCCCCCCCCTCAAATGGTTCTCCTGCAGACGGACAGATAGACACAGGAATGATCTTATAATGGTTCCGTTTTTATTTTTTAAGTACGGAACCCTGAAAATCGAGAACAATCGCTGTTACAGCGCCCTCTTTCGGCGGATTGTTTCCGAATTCACGTGGCGCCTGCTGGGCTTAGCCAAAAACATGCACATGAAATTTGGTTCAATTATATGCATAACTTCATGCACTTTTCTATGATGCAAAGCGGACATACATATGGACGGACAGACATTTTGTATAAACATGTTTTTGGGGATCTCTGACCCATGTAAATCCGTCGGAAACCGGAAGTAAAAAAAATTTCGATTACAATACTTTCTTCTTTAGAGAGAAGAAAGTAAAAATTAGTAAGGGCTTACGATCAAAACCTACTAATATATCTTTTCTTGAAACACATCAAACACTTAACAGTATCGCCTAATTATTAATTTTCACAATATTCACCATCACAATGATACAAGCAAATAAACTGTAATGGATTTACTTTACGCAATAAAGGTGAGTTAAACATATTTTAAGAACACTGATATACAATTATGCAAAGAGGTATGTGTAGAAAGTAACTTTTGTTTCCGGGTTTTGGACAACATTTTTAAAAATTCCTCGACAATGTGCCGTGCGTGCGCAACATCAAGGTAAAGTGCAAAAGGCGCCTTTTCCATTAAAACTGAATAAAAATTTAGTTTTTAAATGTACTAAATATTCACATTCTTAATACAAAAATCTACATATTTCTACCTCGTTCACAGACTTACAAAAAACCTTCATAAAATATAAAGTAGATTAAGGTATGACACACGGGACACAATTCCAGGTCCTCCATATTTAGGGGCCCCCAACCGAGACCTCCGCGCTCCAACTCGGTAGATAAAGTTTAAAAAAAGGGCAAATAGAGTTTCAATATTTATATAGTTTTATGTTGCATCGCAGCAAGATGTAAATACTAGATCATGATTCCCCCCCCCCCTCCCCAAGTCGTTAAGCCCAATCAGACGTAACAGTAGTACCTATATCTTATTTTAACAATAACAAGTCTGAAATTGTACGTCAAACGTGGCAAATGAGATGCGCTCGTATACTATAAATAGGCAGATCTTGGTGCAATAGCTGTTGCACTCTTATGGAAAAATGCATGAATACAAAATTTATTATGATTATAGTATATATATTAAATTCAGTAATGCGAAAATAATAAAACTCCATCTTAAATAGGACGTAATCAACATGGCAACCTAAAATCATTGCCTATCATGGGATATCACTGAATTAATTGCGTACGATAGGATTTAACAGAATGAAGAAAAAACTTTTATTAATGTCTTTTTAAGTTTTGATTTAATTTTCATAAAATTTGAGATGACTCGACAAAATTCTGCACCGGCTACATATATATATATATATATATATATATATATATATATATATTAAATTTCAAATCATTCGATTGGGTAGTTTTTACGCTGTTTTATGCTAACAAACAGATGAGGACTATAGGTGCTACGTATTTATATAATTAAGAACGCACCTAACAGGCACATTAAATTTGGGGCCTAAAATTAGTAAATTGGTGTATTTATTGGTTTCAATGTTGCTAATATATACTGGCACTGAATTCTTCTATTGTATATAAATCTGACATTATGTAAAAAAGTTGTTTATGGCATTAAAGATGCCTAATTATGATTAAATTTAAGAGTTATATGGAGATAGATGCATGAAAATTATTCCACCTTACTATATAGTACATACATGCAGGATCCATTCTCAAGGCTGTACCCAGATGTCATAATAATCAGGGTCCTCATAAAATATTATTCAAACCAAAAAATTGCCATACCTCCTTAATCTCACTAAATCATTCCCATTGATGTCCTTGTTTGGGAAACCAGATTTAAAAACAGTTTCATCTGGTGCCACGTATTTTTGTAGCCGATAAAGTTTATTCATTGTTTAAGAACTTGTGTACGGATTTAATAATGCAAAAGATAAAAGTTTTGGAATAATCCGGAAATGTCAATTATAGATCATATCAGTTACATGCAAAAATATAGTTTCTTATTATTGTAGTAACAGATCGCCCGATATAATTTCTCTAAAAACAAAATTCCGATTTTTATCAGCATCATTGTCAGAAATGATTATCAGTATCATTTCCAGTGATATCCCACGACAATGGTATCAAAACTAATTCTTAAGCTTTCTGGAAAAAAATTGTAAATGTGGAAAATGATAAAATTTATGAAAGAGATAATTAAGAGTTAACGAAATCAATGAAGTGTGAAGAATGAATTTTTTAAAAAAAATTAGATAAAAAAACAGATTCTGACAAAACAAATATGTTAAAAATACAGTCAAATATGGCTTCTAAATTACATTGCTACATTTGACTGGCTTATTTAACTGAAATTCCAATTTCAAGAGCAGTTTCATGATTTTTCATATCTGATATGAAAAACAGATTCTATCAAAACAAATACGCTAATAAACAGTCGAATATGGTTTCTAAAATTACACTGCTATACATTTAGCTGATTTATTAACGGAAATCAAAATTTCAAGAGCATTTTCATGATTTTTTATATTTGTTAAAACATTCTAATTCTGTCTAAACTAACACGCTGAAAATATAGCAGAATACATTTTCTAAAATTACATTGTTATATTTATCTGATTTATTAACTGAAATCGCAATTTTAAAAGCAGTTTCATGATTTTTCATATTTAATATGAAAAACCGATTCTGTCAAAACGATTACGCTAATAAGCAGTCGAATAGGGTTTCTAAAATTACATTGCTACATTTTACCTGGTTTATTAACTAAAATCACAATTTTAAGAGCAGTTTCATGATTTTTTTTATTTGATAGAAAATCTTATTCTGTCTAAACAAATACGTTGAAAACAAAGTAGAACACGTGGCCATTTTGAAAAGTATCCGACCTTTGTCCAAAAAAATATATAAGTTATCTGACGGGATTGGTAACCTATATTAAAAGGTAGGCCCCTTGCGCCTCCACACACTTAGCCTACCGTTCCTGCGACTGCCGAAAATACTTCTGGAAGGCTTTTTTTTCGAATGGTGTTCAACTCCGCCGTCGCATTCTGCATATCTCATCTCAGGGTCGAAACTAGGGGGGCAGAGGGGGCATGTACCCCGGACGCCAGAACGATGGGGCACCAAATGAAGGGTTATACCTTTGGAATAGATCATTTTCTTCTTGTGGCCATAATTTTTTATGCCCATTTTTTTTTCCATTCTGACTAGAGTTCTAACTTTTTACGACTGCTCTTTCATCTTCACCTAACACTTCATTTATAACGTCTGTTTCATAAAAATGGAAGCTCTTTCATCTTCACCTAACACTTCATTTATAACGGCTGTTTCATAAAAATGGAAGCAGGGATGACAGGGATGACCGCCCCGGGAACCCAGCTCTGGTTTCCAGAGCAGTCGTAAAAAGTTAGAACTCTGGTCAGAATGGGAAAAAAAATGGGCATAAAAAATTATGGCCATTTCCCCCTCCCCCCCCCCCCCCCCCCAAAAAAAAAAATAATTCACAAATGGTATTTTGTAGAGATAGGAAATGTGCGAATATAATGTTCTTACAATAGAAATATTTCCGAATTGAAAAATCCCCCCTCCACCAATGCCAAGAAAGCTGTAAAGAAGCAAATGCAAAATAAATCCTTTTGAAAATATTTTTGTTTTGTGTAACCAATAATGCTTTTAGAATAAGATAAAGTAATGTATCTATAAACTCATTCTAAGGGGCGATCCATAAATGATGTCACACTTTTTTTTCAATATTTTTATCCCCCTCCTACCCTTTGTCACAAAATGTCATACTTGACCATACCCCCTCCCCTCGCTACGCTATATTATGTAAACATATACTTGCAGTTCAGAAACAAAGCGCTACTTTATAGATCATATTTCAAATTTTATTTTTGAACTTTAACTATGTGTTTTAATGACATTTGTGAGCATAACAATAAAAATGATTCGTGTACTTATTTTGTATGAAATAAGATTAAGGTTTACAACAAAAAACATAATATACAATAATAAAATATTAATATGAAAGAACAATTGAAAACAGTAGTATTTTAGAATTTGAAATGGAATTTAATATATTTGGTTAAATCTTATATTTACTTTATGAACACAAAATACTTTAAAACAGATTGATTTTGAAGAAGCCTCAATATTAGTTTTACTTAAATGGTTTTACTATCACATTTCATTTGTCACATTAATATGAACATTTATAAAATTGCATATTAAATCATAAAATAGAAATTACTCTGAATCATTTACTATTACGACTCTTCCTCCCTTGGAGAAGATATAGGCTCATGCATAGAGTACGCAGGCATTTTGACATCACTCTCATCCTCGGGGATAGTAAGCCCTCTAATTTCAATGCAATGATAGTAAGTCCTCTAATGTTTAACCAAAATGTGTGATGTCACACTTCTTATCCCCTCCCACTTCCTTGTCACAAACTGTCACAATTTCACGAACCACCCCCCCCCCCCTCCTCGCGTGACATCATTTCCGGACGACCCCTAAACTATATTGCAAGTAATTGATGTATTAAATGAATTTTATAACAAGTTATTTTAATGGCACTTATAAGTACCGTTTGTAGATAAAGGGTTAATCACGCATTTTTGGTTGTTACTTTCTTCATATTTTACCTTAGTGGGACATAAAAGTCTTGGGCAATTCCATGCGGAGAGTCACACACGTAACGCAGGCTTTAATTTGCGTTTATTCAATTATTTATTAAATTTTGATGTTACTTCTGATTTTAGGTGGTATGGTAAATAAGTTATTAACATATTTTTTAGTTTAAATGTGTGTAAGTAAAACTCACAGAAATATATCATTTAATTTCATACTCAAAATGTGCTTTTTTTCTGAAGTAGAAAAAAAGCACATTTTGAGTAATGAAATTAAATGATATTCTTCTGTGAGTTTTATTGCCACACATTTAAATTTAAAAATATGGTAATAACTTATTTACCATACCACCTAAAATCAGAATTAACATCAAAATTTAATAAATAATTGAATAAACGCAAATTAAAGCCTGCGTTACGTGTGTGACATTCTCCACGGAATCGCCCCTTACTTAGTCTGAACTTTAAGCTATTTTAAATATTTCCGAATACCTCTCCTCTCGATTAGGGGCATTATCTTTTCCATAATCATCCACGACCATCGTGTACATCCAATTTTTCGGAAATCGCAATTTTTTTTAAATTTTTAAAATGTCGAAATATTGCGAAAGTCTGATACTATAAAATAGACGGCAAACTTTTTTTCCTAATTTATTGGCTTATATTATGCATTTTTACAGCTAAATATGTAAAATATTGTGTATTTAAAATCCTTACAATTTTATTCCATGTATTGAAGTTTCTTTGTACTTCTCACGCTCTGCTTCGCGCTTATCCTTTTATGTTCACTATGGAGTTCATCTAGAGTTTAACATCCAACAGTAGTCTGTCATCATCGTCAGTCAATGAAATCACCTCTACAATCTCGTAAAGGCCAGTTACAACTAAGGTGGTTAAGGGTGTATTCGAAAAAATATGTTTCCACCCTCAACAGCTCGAAATTTTCTGAGACATTTTCAGACTCATTTTTAAAAGTAAAAACATGAAACTTGCTGGGGTGATTTCTGAAGACATGTTTAACATGCCGTGTGATTTCATTTTCAGCTCAATTCATTAGAATTTGATTTTTAAACAATTATTTTCTCAGTATGACCATTTTTTTCATTCCCAGATCGCCCGCTTCGGAAAATTCGGTTCAAAACGCCAACTTTGAAAGCGTTTTTTACAGTATTTTCTGCATTTATCAAAAAATTAAGAAGCACGGCACATTATATAGTTTCTAAATAAGAGAATTTCCCAGTTTGATGCGTTTCAGAGCAAAAATGAACTTTAAAATGAATCAGAAAATAAGCAGTTTGGATCGGAATACACTCTTAACAATCGTCTCTAAAGTGGAATACTACATATCTCCACAGGTTCAGCGAACCCCTCTCCTCACCCCTCATCAGACACCTGAACTGTTTAGCTGTGAGAATATCCAATATAAGCCAAAAAATTGAATACATTATTATGGGGGGGGGGGGGGAAACCCTATTTAGATCTATTTTATTGTATTAGATTTTCGCTTTTTTTACTTTTTTACTTTGAAATTTATGATTTGCGGAAAATCCTGACGTGATGGTTAAAAATGAAAATCGTCTTCGGATTCAGCATTAAAAAATACATAAAAATTAATTATCAAAAGTTAAAAAACACAGCCATCACCATCTATTTTATTGTATCAGATTTTCTTTAAGGTGTCTCAGGACACTAAAAGCTTCAAAATTTTCGAGATTAATTTTTTTAGATGTTAAACTTCTATCTTTTTTGAACATTTTGATATGATTGTTTCCTTGAAATTCCCAATAGAACAGAAGTTACGCCTATTAGAATTATACCCCCTCAATAGCTGAAGCGGCGTTTCCGAAACTTTGAAGTCATTTTTCTCCAAATGACGTTTTTGAGCATAACGCGCATGATATCTCAAATACTTCTGAATATTTTTTCATGAAATTTTCAAAACATATGTTTCATGTTAGTCTGCATAAACTGAACCTAAAATTTCATTTTTATTGTTAAAAAAAATTTTTTTTTTTTTTTAGGCGATTATAATACTGTTGAAATTTTCAAACTTTTGTATCAGCTAAATACAACTTTGTATTAATATATAAAAAGGCTTTAAATACAAATTAATTTAGGTTCAGTGTAATTATTACGAACTGAAGTATAATTAGGCACAAAAAATTTCATTATAGTTTCGAAATTTATTTTGTAATCCTGCGCGCAAGATGTTATACCAATTTTCTGCTCGACAAATGTCTGACAGTTTGGCGCCCCCTATAAATACTAATTTTGCACCTTGCAAATTTTTAACATATGAAATGAAAGAACACATAGCTTTAATCCCAATAAAAATTGTGTTTTAAATAATATACATAACACATTAAGATATTAAATGTTGAAAATTGTCTTGAAATTTACGGTTGGTGAAAATTCCTGACTTGATGGTTAAAAATGAAAGTCATTTTCGGATTGAGCTCTAAAAAATACATAAATTATCAAAAGTTTAAAAACACAATCATCGCAGACCTGTGCAATTATTCTGGAACTGTAGCCCCTAGACAAGCAATTTGCCCTCCTAAAGGGCGTGCGCCCCCCACATTGGAGTTTATGGTTTACACTATACAATCCCTCGATGAAAATAATTAGTAAATTGTTTCTTTCGATTCATATTGCCAAATTTAATTGTTTGAATTTTTGTTTTCTCAAATTTGATGGTAAAATCCTTTTAAAATGTTGTAAATGGAAAAATACCTTTAAAAACTAGTATGTTGTGGCCATCACAAAACTTTCTTCTGTCTCATACATGTCAATACTTCAAAATTCACTATCTCAGTGCCAAATTAAAGGGCAATCTGTGTTCATCATGAGAATTCTAAAAATAGGAAATTCTGTGCATTAGTTCTCGAAGTATGACTGTCGCTGAAATCGTGTAAATCCAGCAAAATGCAGCATAGTAGCGCCACCTATTGGGTTATTTATACCAGAACCTAATTATCACCAACTTATGTCAACGTCTAACTGAATATGAAGTTTGAGGAAAATTCGTGCATAGTTATTGAGATAGAGGTATTGCGCAAATCATGACAAATGCAGCATAGAAGCGCCACCTGTTGGGCGATTTCCAACAACACATAATCAGCAGCAATATTAATCAAGTTATACTTAAATCTGAAGTTTAATGAAAATTCGTGCATTAGTTCTTGAGATAGAGCTATTAAGGAAATAGTTCAAAATGCAGCACAGCAGCGCCACCTATTGGGCGATTTACACCAACACGAAGTCAGCATCATTTCATATGAAGGACAAACTAAATCCGAAGTTTGATGAAAATGTGTGCATTAGTTCTTGAGATACAGCTATTGCGAAAATAGTGTAAATCCTGCAAGATGCAGCATAGCAGCGCCACCTGTTGAACGATTTACACCAAAACGTAAACAGCATCCATTCATGTCAAGGACTAACGGAATCTGAAGTTTTATAAAAATCCTTGCATTAGTTCTTTTGATAGAGCTTTTGCGGAAATCCTGCAAAATGCTACAAAGCAGCGCCACCTGCAGGGCGATTTACACCAAAAACTAATCAGCACCAATCTATATCAGGACTACCTGAATATAAATTTTTATTAAATTCCGAGCATTAGTTCTTGAGATAGATCGCCCACAAAATTTGTGTCACATACAGACAGACAGACTCACAGACAGACATTTTGTAAAAACATGTTTTTTGGAATCTCTGACCCATAAAACGTGTAAATCCGTCGAAAACTGGAATTCGAAAATTTTCATGAAACCAATACTTTCTTCTTGAAAAGAGTGAAGAAATTAAAAATTACGCTAAAAGTGTCTTTGTATTTATTTGATAAAATGTAAGCGTTCCGAATATAGGAATATGTGTAATATTTATAATAATATAATATGGATAACTATATGTTTGATCTAGATTTATATAAAATGAGCTTTTAAATTGGATATTGCATACTTTAATTAGCATTTTTATGTACTACTAAAAAAATATATTTATTTACATAGCGACGAATAATATAATTATTATTATTAATAATAAACCAAAAATAATCGTATTTGAGGCTTGAAAACAATTTATTTCATAATCATCTTGAAAAGGATTTTGTATAAAAAAAAAAAAAAAAAAAAAAAAAAAAAAGGTTCTCCTAAATGGCTAATAAAAACATGTACTCATCTATGCCCAGAGTCCCATATTTGGGACATTGCAAACATTTTGTGCTCTCATCTCTCGATTATAGATAAAAGAATTTATAGGTGTAACTGCATGTAGTTTTCACGTTCAGGAGGAAAAAATTATATAAATTTATTAAAATGCGAAGAGTTTTAAATATGGGACGCTAGGCAAAAATGAATTAAACTGGATTTTACAGTACAAATCTAAAGATGAAACACTTAATATGAAATGCCATATCCCAATCCATCTCGTGCTCTTGGATCTGAAGACCGGACTTTTAGTTAAAAAATAGGTGGCGAAAATTATGGGAATAAATATGGCTTATTCTAATAAAACGGAATGTTACCTGGTAACGCCATCCCGCTGCCAGAAGATCTTGTCGGGCTTGACCAGCTGCTAAAAAATGAGGTAATCATGTTAAGGTTTTCGGGAAAAAACAGACAAAAAATCAGATTCTGCTGACATTATATATACTATTAAGGATAGTCAAGAATAATAAATTATTTAAACATCTGGTATTTGCTTGTCTTGAATTATCTTCTAAATACATAACCGGTTATCAAAAGTGTTCAAATAACCAAGTGTTTCTACATTTAGTTCAATTTAGATAAGAAATTGAGTTAAAAATAAGAAAACATTGTTTGGAGGCACGGCAGCACACACCTCGAGTTGTTGAAGGAAAAAAGTGACAGCCGGCTTGATAAGGATTTGAAGATTGAAATCGTTAAGTCACTGTCTTTGAAAAAGCTTAACAACTGTAAATTGTTCGTTGATAACAATATTTGCTCAAAGGAAATTAAAATTCGATTATTACACTGTTCAACAACAAAAAAACTGTTTCGCATGAAGTAGTATTTTTCATATTTTAGGGATTCTAAAAAGAATACGGGATTAAAAATTTCCATCACGGGCAGATTTTGATAAAAAAAAAAAAAAAAAAAAAAAAAAAAGCAATTTAACAAATTACAACGACTATTTGGAAAACGATTTTTTCAAAGACTAAAATTTAAGACCTAAAAAATCGCACGGAGTTGATCATACATTACGTACGCCATGAATTAAACATTAATAGTGTTATTACACGTAAAAATTCCAAGCGACAGAAATCGCCTGCGACTCGTATTTGGTGTGAAATATTTATATGTATTCATTTTTCATTCCTGTCCTAATTAACTTTTTTGTTATTTTTAATTGTCTTATTCCATTTTTCTTTTGCACGTGAAAATCTTACAAATTAAAATTAACTCTTTGGCAGAAACTGTTATTCATTTCCTTTCATTTTCATTAGTTATTATCCACCTGAAACTTGCGTATTATCCAAGCATTTCATTGGCTGTTCGGGAAAAGGCTTTTCCGTCGTCAGATTTCCAAGAAATCTGATGACACATTTTAAATGAAATTTCATTCTTAAACTTCTAAACATCCCACAATATTACTTTTTACATCGTCGTGTAGAGAAAAAAATGTACTTTTAAATGCAATTTGTTTGAAAGCTGTATCTCAATTTGTTTCTGAGTTAATTTTTTTGTAGTTTTTATTACTTTTTGTCGTAGTGGCAACACTTTGTTGTCCATCTTTGTTGAAACTAAAGGGAAATACAGATTGCTGTATAGACCAATCACAAAACGAATAAAATGCGGATTAAACCAATAAAAACCTTCAGATATGCTTTTCATTTCCTGCCCTGACAAGAACAATAACCATTTTTCCAAATGGTTAATAAATAAAACATGTCCTCCCGACTCAGTCGGAAGAGTCTGTTGATTAGTCCTTTTCTTTTTTTTTTATGGTACAGTCGTCAAAAAAAGTAAACACCCCCTGCTAACTCTACAACTAATAATAATAGAAGAAAGTTACTGGTACCAAAAGATTAGAAATAAAGTCTACTTTTAAATGATGTATATAAAATTTGCTTAGGGGGAGGGGGCATCTACTAATCAAAACCCTACCAAACTTTGTTTTTTTCAATGGCAACATCCAAGTTTGACAATATTTTTAAATCTTCGGTTCAAACTATGCCTAGAAACGAAATTTCAAGTCTTTTGGATGATAAGTTTTTGAATTATATACATTCAAACTTTTTGAGCTTCTAATGTTAAATTACATTTTCATATTTTTATTAATATCTCCTGAAATTATAATCCTAATGTGATATTTTTTTTAATTATTATGCTAAAAATCCCAAACATAAATTCATTTAATTTCTAATTTTAAAAAAAATTGTAATATGAATCATGAAATTAATATTCGAAAAAAATATGAATTGCAACCTACAATTGTTTTTGATAGATTTATTATATTATGTCCTGCTTTATGCGAATTCTCAATTTCAATTTCTTTCTTCCACGTAGTTTTCGAATTATGATTAAAAAACGTCAAAATGATGGCTTAAGACTGTCTATGATGTGCAGAGCAGCAGAATTTGAAAAAATATATATACTTTACTAATTTTATTGAAACATTTAGGCTGGCAATAGTCGAAACACATTAAGCGAGTGAAGTGGTCATATTGGCAAAAAATAATACATTAATAGAAGTGACGTTGTCACTCTGTAGCATTTCAACATTCGAGTACCGAACTTTAATTTAGATAAAGCTCCTAAAATATGCACATTTTAAAATAATTTCTCTGACACTAATAGTACGAATTTCATGAAAATTAGGATTTAGGCTAATGAAGGGTGTAGAAATCATTTATGGTGTCAAACTTGGGTATCTATTGAAAAAAACAAAATGTGTGCTTATTTTTATACGTAGATTGTCTCCTAAGCAAATTTTATATACCATTTAAAAGCAGACTTTATTTCCAATCGTTTGGTACCAGTAACATTCTTCTATTATAATTACAGTAAATTCTGTCTAACACGGACTCTGTTTATGCCGGAAATCTGTCTAACGTGGAAAAATTTCTTAGTCCCGGCGGTCCCATAACAAATAACATTAATTCATGCTGTGTAAGCCGGAATCTGCCTAACGCGGAAACGGAAAGATTTATAAGATCCCACCTAATCCAGAATTTTGCATAAGGCGGAAAAAATCATCTTTTAAAAAATGAAATGCATTTAATTTATGAAACTTTAAAACTGATATATGTGCATCAAATACTTTCGAACATTTGATAAATTTCGTAATAAAATTAATTCAAGAATCTTATTTAACTTTATGATTAATATTTTTAAATGGTAATTTTTAACCATAAAAATCAGTAACACAATGTGTCAAAACATTCTGCGCTTCTTGAGAAGAGCAGTTAAGAACAGCCTTAATGTTTTTCATTGTTTTTCAAAATTATTAAAGACAATAAATTTAATAAAAAGTTTAATTTCATTAAAATCTTAATTTTTAAAGATAGATACTAAAGGTTGCGAACGTAAAAAAATATACAATTTGTGCATTTATGTCATGTTTTAAATTTTACTTTTAGGGTACTTTGCATAAGGCGGAATATTGTCTACGGCGGAAAATTTCTTCGGTCCCGATCAATTCCGCCTTAGACAGAGTTTACTGTAGTTGCAGAGTTAGCAGGGGGTGTTTACTTTTTTTTCCGACGACTGTACATAATTCAGGTTTAATACGAATTAAACAAATTGGTCTCGCGAAATTACTTCTAAGTTCACAATTTTGGCAAGAAAAGTAATTTGCAGAGATTTTTTTTTTACTCAGAATACCAAATGTAATTGAATGGATATGAGACAATTACATAAAAAATATTAAAATTTTGTTGAAATCATAGTTTAAAAATCACTCATGGGCTATAATATATTTCTGACACTCAAACGAAGTTCGAACCCAAATCATTCAACGAATGCCACCCATGTGTGTCCCTGCAAACAACCATAAGAGCTACATAGTACTTGGTTAATGAACGCATCCAAAACTTGCAAAATCAATATACTGTCCCAATCAATGTTATAATTCTTGTACATAAAGTAGATATAAGAAATGTTATAATTGCTGTATATATGAGAAAAACATAGCTTCCAGCTTTTTTTTGCTATCACTAAAATTAATGAAAATAATTGTTATTTTATCGTAGATTTCGGCAATAAAAAAGGTAAATTTTACTATTAAATTTTAGTTCCAAGAAAAAATCGTAAGAGTTGGCACCTACACAAATATTTTTATAGTCACGGCCCAACCAGCAAGTTTCTGTGCCCAGGGCAGTTTAATTTTTCGTGCCCCCTTAGATTGGTTGATTTACGGATACTAGATTGTTTTTTCATATTACACACTTATTGGAAAAGTGTCAACTCAAAAAATTAAGTTTTCCGGAAAATTGAAAAACGGCTCTAGGAATAAAAAATAAAATATTTTTTCTATTTATTGAAATGTGCTTTTAGCCATATATCGAGATATATTTTTGTCATTTTATCGTATTAATATCTCAAACATGACTTTTTTTTCACAATTATGATTTTTTAATGGAAATTCAGATGAAATTATGAAAAATTCTGTGCCCCTCAGAAATTTCGTGCCCAGGATACGGGCCCCGGGTGCCGGTGCGATAGTCAGGTCCTGTATATAATCCAAAAATAGAAACTAATTTTTTTTTAATTTGGAGAGTGATAGGAAATTAGCAGCATTTCCTTTTTAGTGCCCTAAAATCTATAAAAATTACGCAACGTATATCGCTAAAGAGAAATATATGTTATGGGTCAATATCTGAAATTTGGACAATTTGCGTCCACTGCCAATAATGTACCATTAATTATACTAAAACCAAAAACTGAAAAATGTAATATATTGTAACACTTGCTATAACAATTACCAATGATAAATGGACATATGATGATGTATAAATAATTTTAAGTTTTAAACAAACGAAATCATCATTTCAATCCCTGCCCCTACAAATATCAAATATTAAATGTATGCTGTAAAAAATTTTATAAATATTTTTAACTTTTGCTATTATATATTTATACCTATATATATACAGTATGGGAAAATATAATGATCCTTTACTCGTATAGATTGTATAGTAAAATACTGTAGTAAATATATTTGTCCCTGACGTTTACCATCTCAGTCCCTCTAACCACACATTTAGGTTAACAGATACTAGGTGGCGCTGGCAGAATTATTTCCATTGCAACAACAACTATAGTTCAACTATCCACCATGGATGAAGGTAAGTTGTTTTTCTCATTGCTTCATTTTCAGAAATATTTAGTTTTTGTTCTGAAAAGGGACGAGTATTTTTTATAGCATCATTCATGTCCTCGTATTTAATTTTTTATCTATAAAAAAAAGCTTATTGCAACTTTATTTATATATAACATACAAATGTCATATGGAATATTTAATCATTTAGATGTGTTCAAAATCATTCAATAAAATGGCTGTGCAGCTTCTAAGACAAAAACATCACCTCAGTCCCCATCATCTCAGTCCCAATTATTAGGCACTGATTATGATTATGGTGTTAACAGACACTTTCTTCCATAAAAGTTTATCCTACGCATAAAATATACATCCTTGATCTCAAAACACTACAGCATTCAAATGACAAAACATGTATCATAGTATATAATTGTATTTGGAAGTTGGTACATAAAATAAAAAATTCTGGAGTGAAATTGTCCAGTTTTCAGATATTGACTCTTATGTAATGTTATAATTACTATACAAAGCTCAGGTAGTCTAAAAATTGAAAGTATTTTCTTTTTTAATTGGAGAGTATATATGAAGTTGTTAACATTTTTTTTCCAACCCTAAAATCTGTTGGTAACACAAAATACATATTGCCAAACAAAGTTCGTTAAAATTAGTTGAATGATGTTATGATGTATGAGTACACTGAATATTTGAACAAAATTAAGCCTTTACCGGTAGTATTGATTTTATACTCGAGAACCATGCTTATGTGGATGTTAATAAAATACTTCGCTTCATCGGGGCCTTTCATTACATTGGGGTCCTTGAATTCATATTAAATCTCGAACCAAACGAACCTCAAATCGGGGTCGAAGTCGGGAAAAGCAGGCAGTATTGACTTTATACTCGGGAACCACGCTTGTGAAAATTAAAATATTAATACAAATTATAAATGAAAAAATGTTTCAATTTATTTCAATGTGCGCATATGCAGCGCGTTTCAAAAGGATCTAAATGGTTTCAACCCTTATTTTATTCATAAATTGTCAAAATAAGATGTAAATTCACACATACGTAATCTAACAGCCCAAATAACAAAAGTTATCAAAAATTAACTCACAAATACTAAATATAAGCACCTCGCGTTTTAGCATGTTTTCACATGAGTGTAGTTAAAAGAAAGAAAAAAAAATAGAAATTGTCTAATTGAAACTTTGTTTTTCAATGAAAGTATATTTTTAACATATATATGAATTACTAAAAATACCCTAATTTAAATAAAAGCTTTTAGTTTTTTGTCGCATAGGATCTTCCACCTGCCGGAATACAGTTTTTTCCCTTTCTGTAGCAAGTTTAACGCGACAACATGTGCTTTGTAAGAGAATAATTCGGTATTATTTCATTTCTTTAACACCATACGAATTTCATTGAAATACTGACAGCGGAATGTTATGGAGTATTCAAAAAAGAAGATAATGAAAGGCTGTCAGAAAATTTCGTACAGCTCAGCTGCAGTATAAATGGAAGTGAATTCATACGTCAGAATGATGTAATCCAGCATATGTTTAAATTTTAAATTTTGGTAAATGTCAAAGCATTTTAACAGTACTTCGTGAAATGTTGGGTGACAAGTGTATATTCATGCCTCCATACCGAAAAGTGTTGCGCCTTTTCTGAAGCAAAATCTGCCATTTTAAGAACGTTTGTTTGATACATGTGTGATAGAGAGAGTCAGATATAGCATGACACAGACGGATTTATGAAGCTACCAATTCTAAAAGTATTTATAAGGACCTTCTATACAGGTTACTTCATAAAACTATAAGATTTGTACTTCACCACTACACGACCGTCTGTTTGTCCGTCACAGCCGTTTTTCTCGTAAACTATGGAACGTGGAAAGTTTAAATTTGACAGAAGTAAATAAAGGCTAATGACCCACATATTTATAGATTATTAGCCATTCACAAATATATTTAGGAAAAATTAAGCGGGGCTAATTAAGTTACTTGAAAATAAAAATCTTTTATATATATATATATCGTGTGAAATCTCTCGTAACGCCGAACTCAAAAATACATTTGTTTTAATTTTAGGTATTATATTTTCAGAGATATCGTCGAAAATGTAATGCAAAAATATGTCTCGCCCCCTCTACTTCCAAATCTACTAAAATTATGAAAAAATTAGGGGTAGTAGAAGTTTATTTAAACCTTGAAGGGAAAACTAGCGATTACCCTAAGTCACAGTTTTTGTAGAAAATCGCATTTTTCCGTTACACACGAATTTCACTTTGCAGGCGCTCAGATAGGAAGTTGGGGGGCGCTGGAGGTACCTATCGTCGCGGAAGTATAAAGGATTCTTGATAATGATTTTGGTAAAAAATCGTTCGTAATTAGCCGATATATTAACCTTTAAAGACACGGTCTGTTTGAACATACATAAAGACACGGTCTATTTGAACATACATAAAGACACGGGCGGCATACTTTATGTACCATCGGCTTTTAAAGCCTAGATAACAACCTTTAAGGATATATTTGTGTAATGCAATGCCCAGTAGTAGCATAAAAGCAATAAACGTCTCAGAATTTTCATGGTATATCTATCAATACTTTTCTAGAATATAGCTATACACAACCTTACGTTGTATGGTTTTTTTTTTTTTTTTACAAAGTCTTATTTTTTCAGCAGGTGTTTTTAGCCCCCGGTACGGTATGCTATTTCTTTCTCCCAGCTTATTTTGTGTATTCCAAAAAATAACGTTTCCTTACAGAAGCCAGCCGTAAAACAAAGCAGTACGATTCAATACTCTATAGCACTTTTTTAAACTTCTAAGCATCGCACATTTTCGATTTTTATACCGTCGTAATGGAAATAAAAGTTCTTTTAAATATGCATTTTGTTTGAAAACCATCTCCATTTATTTTTGAAACATTAATTTTTTTTGTAGTTTTTAGAACCATTTGCTTAATACTGGCAACGGAAGTACTCCATTTCTGTAGAAAATAAAGGAAAAATAGTTCTAAAATAGTAATTATATTTTTGTTGCCATTTTCTCATAACAACCGAAAGAAAATGTAATTAAAATACGTGCTATTTTGAAAAATATATAAACGAATGATTTCTCTTAAAACAATGGAGCTATTATAAACTATATTTCATTTTAAATATCTATGAATCATTAGATAGCCGTTTTTTTTTTGGTCGATTTTCTTGAATGACGTCATCTTTTGGCTGCATTTGGGCATTATTTCGCGATAGTGATGTACTATGCATGCTTTACTGTAAATGTTTAAGAGTAAATCGTAAATGTGGAAATCTTAAGCGGATGCGAATGACGTCATTTTACATAAAATAAAACGTGTGCTTTAAGTCTTAAAATTGAGATATGTTTTGTACTGCAGTAGAGTCCTGCTTTAACCGAGTTATCTTCTTCTGATGGACAGATGGCTTCTATTATTATGAAACAGGCATTATAAATGAAGTGTTAGGTGAAGATGAAAGAGCAGCCGTAAAAAGTTAGAATTCTGATTTTCTGGTCAGAAAAAAAATTATGGCCATTTTTTTCCCCATTCTGACAGAAAATCAGAGTTCTAACTTTTTACGGCTGCTCTTTCATCTTCACCTAACACTTCATTATAATGGCTGTTTCATAATAGAAGCCATCAGTCCATCAGAAGAAAATGAAGTAATGGAAATGCCGGGGGCGACACTAAATTCGGAAAAAGCAGAATTCCTGTTCTCTAGATTTTTTTTATAATATTACAGTAACTAATTAATATATCTATTGTACGGAATACCTCTGTGCGCGAGTAATACTCGTACTTGACTAATTTTTTCCATGTACAGTCGTGGAAAAAATAAAATAAACAAGCCCTACTAACTCTTCAACAAATTATCGTAGACGGAAGTTACTGGTACCGAACGATTGAAATAAAGCCTACTTTTAAATGATGTATATAAAATTTCTTAGGGCCATCTGCATATTAAAACGAACCCAAACCTCATTTTTTCAATGGCAATAACCAATTTTAACGAGATATTTCAAATTTTCGGTTCAAACTATGCCTAGACACCCAATATCAAGTCATTTGAATGATAAGTTTTTGAATTATAAACATTCAAAATTTAGTGCTTCTAATGTTAAATTACATTTTCATATTTTTATTTATATCTCCTGAAATTATGCTCCTAATGTGCTAATTTTTTGTGTAGCAATAATACTAATGTGCCCAAACATAAATGCGATGAATTTGCAATTTTTATAATTTTATGATATGAATTATGAGTTATGAAATTAATATTCGAAAAAATTATGAATTGCAACCTACAATTTTTTTGATGGATTTAGATTTATTAAGTCCTGCTTTATGAAAATCCAAAATGTCACATTTTTCTTCCAAATAGTTTTCAAATTATGCTTAAAAAGCGGCAAAATGATGGTTCAAAGGGCCGTCTATGATAGAAGTGACTAAATTTGAAATTTCTTCTGCTGTCGTGTGATCTCAGCAGGCTTCATTGACTGCTTGAGTGGCGCTTAAGGTGCCTTGATCAAGAAGGGGGGATCTCTCGGTTGACAATCGAGTACGGAACTTCAATTTGGATACAGCCCTTAAAATACGCTCGTTTTAAAATAATTTCTCAGAAACTTATGGTACGAATTGCATAAAAATTTGTTTGTAGATTAATTGAAGGTTGTAGAGTTCATTTATGCTGTCAGAATTGGGTATTGCCATTGAAAAAACGAAGTTATGGTTTGTTTTAATGTGTAGATGCCCCCCTAAGCAAATTTTCTATACATCATTTAAAAGGACTTATTTCCAATCGTTCGGTACAAGTAACTTTCTTCTACGATAATTTGTTGAGGAGTTATGGGGGGTGTTTACTTTTTTTTTTCCACAACTGTACATTAGAACCGTCGTACACCGTCGTATAGAGAAAAAAAATGTACTTTTAAATGCAATTTGTTTGAAAGCTGTATCTCAGTTTGTTTCTGAGTTAATTTTTTTTTTTATAGTTTTTACTTTTTTTTTTTTTGTCATTGTGGCAACAGAAGTATCCATCTCTGTTGAAATTAAAGGGAAATACAAATTACTGTATAGACCAATCAGAAAACGAATAAAATGATGATTAAATTAATAAAAACCTTCAGATATGCTTTTGATTTCCTACCCTGACGAGGACAATAACCATTTTTCCAAATGGTTAATAAAATAAAAGCACTATACTTCGTAATTGTTGGTGTAACAACGCTATTGAAATTAATTTAGAAACAAGAAAAAAAATCATGCTTCAAGTATATATATGAAACACTTTCCAACACATTCAGAATAATCTAAAAAATTTGCACAGTTAAAAAAATTAAAATATTACGTCTAATTCAACCCTATGGAAACACGTAACACATTTCAAAACCCAATTTCAACTGTTGCCATCTACAATCGAAAAAATTATCCGATTTTTTTCCGCAGCCCTATATAGGATATATAGATTTGTATCTACTAACTGCATGCATTGCATACCAAAATTTTGTTTACTTAAATATATATACTTCAGTTGAAAATTCCCTTTCAGCAATTTCCTCTAATAAGGAGAATGGTACGTGAATACTTTTTGTGCAGCCCTTGTATATGAAGTACAGAATTTATATAAAGTGAGTAACACCCAAAAAAGTAATTAAATTTAAAAGCGCATACCGAATTTTAAACCGTACACTCCAGCAATTATTACTCAAAGATAGTATGGTAGCGGATTTCTCTTGGGTGTCCCTGTCAATGAATAAAAAATGCTATGAATGCCCTGTTCTAACGTGATTGTAGTGAAATTCAGTGATTTATATCAGTTTCAATACATTTGAAATAGCGTAATGTCATTAAAATATTCTGCAAACGATTTTTCCCCCATATACCATAATGTAATGGAATACTTTTAAGTGCCCCTGTAAATGAACTATTTATCCTACATACTTTGATGACATACTTTACCAAACATGCTTTGATGACCCTTAATAGCCTTCATCAATTGCATGAAAATCCGAGTCTATTTACGGGAGTTAGAGCATGGACAGACGGACAGACAAACCGAATGCATGAACACTTTTGAACTTTGTTAGAAAGTGTTGAAAAGGTTTTATGGTGGACGCATCATACTAATTTATTCCTGTTATAGTCTCCAGCTAGTTTAAGGTACCCACTTGCCTTCGAAAGTCTCTTTATAAATATTTTAAAAATAAATCAGTAGGGGAGAGTGGAGCCCATTCAGAATTATAATTTTATCTGTTAATTTTTCATGAAACTGTAAAATATAAAAATATTTATAATGTCCTAACCTTTTTAAATGCCCTATGATCGTCTATAGGTCACTTTTGACAATTTATTTGAAATAAAATGAAATTTTAAACATACATGTTACAAATTATCTTTCGCAAATGAGATTGTAATATTAACTTATAGTTCTTTTACAATGAGAAAAAGAATAACGATTTTTTGGGGTACTTTTCGGTTAGCCGGGCGCCAGTGTTTTATATACATACATACATTGTATATATACATACATATATATGTATAAATGCATATGTGTATATTTATACACATACATGTGTCTATATATGCATATATATGTATATATACTTATATGTATATATATACAGGGTGTCCCAAAAAGGACTGACTGATTTTATAATTCAATAACTTCCAAACGGTGACAGATATTAAAAAAATTCTTGCAGGAGGGTTATGCATAAAGTCAAAAGTTTTATTACAGTGATTTTCGATTTTAGTTCGAATTACAAACAATAGATGGCGCTGTAAGCAATAGTCGCTAAATACAGGCTCGATTTTTGGTCCTTTCTGTTGTTCCATGAAGAAAAAGGAGATGGAAATGTATTATCCGGGCCACGAAGTACCAAAAATCGAGCCTGAATTTAGCCTCTATTGATCACAGCGCCATCTATTGTTTGTAATTCGAACTAAAATTGAAAATCACTGTAAAAAAACTTTTGACTTTATGCATAACCCTCCTGCAAGAATTTTTTTAATATCTGTCACCGTTTGGAAGTTATTGAATTTTAAAATCAGTCAGTCCTTTTTGGGACACCCGGTATATATGTATGTATATAAAACACTGGCGCCCGGCTAACCGAAAAGTACCTTTTTTTGTTTTTTCCCATTAACCGCCCAAACTGTAAAATACGGATATTTACCTTTTTTGCAGAAAAATCTTTGCCGCCATAAATTTTGAAAGATAATCTTCTCTTTATTTAATTGCAAAAGTTTGTTATTAAACAAGGCAAATTTATTAAGTGAAAAATAATGTAACTTGATAGTTAATTTAAGCATGCGCAATTATTATTATCGTTGCGTCAATGCAACACCAGCGGGTAATGGGTTAAAGAAGGGCAGTCAGTACTACTGATATGTGCAAAGCCTATGAAACAGGGGCGTAGCCACTGATATTTTTTCCGGGGGGGGTGGGGGGGGGTGGAGAATTCGAAAATTTTTCAACTTGAAACAAATTCCTCCAATTTTCGACTAAAATGATATGTATAACGTGTGTAATAATTATAATGATACTTTTGCATAAAAAATTCCTTTCCAAAGAAAAATTCTGAAACTGAAAACATAAAAATTCTAATTATGGGTTTGTTTCTCTCTATTCTAAAAAAAAGTAACTACCGCTGTCACCGCCGCCGCCGGTTTTGAATTTTTTCTGACCGGAGATCTTTCTTCGATAATATTAAGAAAAATAATGCATACAAAAATATTAAAATCGGTAGTATTATAGAGAAATGTTTGATAAACACGCTGATGCAGACAATTTTCAAATCGAAGAATTATTTTAAGAGATATTTAATGCTAAAGTTGGACAAAATCGTTCCACTAAAAAAAGTGTTATAGGAGCAAAAACTATACATCGGAATTTAATAATTTTTAGATCATTTTATACGTTATAATTTCCCGGTGTGCAGAATTTATTTATTTTTTTAATTTGACTCCTTTTTCGAGGTTTCATTTCTATTTTAAATTCAAATTTTCAGCATTTCGAGAGATATTTTTTACTTATTTTAGAAAATTTTACTAATTTAACCTGTTGCCAACTGTATAAACAACGGAAACAATGTTTGCTTCAAATTAAAAATTTATTTACACGTGACTATTATAAACAGAAAAAATACTTTCAAATTAAAATTAAATAATTATGTACAGAAAGCGGGAACTTATTAAATATTACGTCATAAAAAGTATACACGTGAATTTTAAAAGAGAAAGGATATTGTAAAATAATAAATTCATTAACATGCGTTAGAAGTCTTAAATAGGAGAAATTACGTCATATTTACGTCACATTACAGTTATTACATAAAATGAACACAAAATAATATAGCAGAACAGTTTAAATTTAGAAATTGAGCTAGAGATTTATTTGATATTTTGAGGATTTTTTTCAACTATTTTTGTTAGGAAAGCGCAAATAATATTTCATTTCTAACAAAAGTATTTTCACGTGAATATTTAAAAGAGAAAGAATAGCTTGGTCAAAATTACGTCAGATTAAAAACGATTAATTTAAAATGTCTCATTTAAAAGAACTTTCTTTTCGCTTTGTTAAAAAATACCAGGAGACAAAGACTTTACTTAATTCCTTTTATATTAGCTTATTTTGAAATGTTGTTACACGTCTCTACGTCACCAAGTTATTTTTATCGACGTTTTATTTGTATTTTTATTAATGTTGTACTAATTTATTTGTTCTTTCGTTATTTAAAATAAAAATTATGTCAATTTGTATAATTGGGCGAGTGGTTTGGCAATTTATATAATTTGGCGAAATTGGTCGACGGGATGATCAAGTAGTACCGCAGCGGATTTGGAGCTAAAATTCCCCAATCAAAGAGAAATGAATAGAAATCCGTTTATAGGGAGATCGCCACTGTTTTTTAAATTATAATTCAATCTTTCGAAATCTTTTTAAAGCCGATCAAATTAGCGTGCATTTAGAGTCTGCAGTGTCTGGACGGGGGTTGGCGAGCGTAGCTCGTAGGGGTAGGGGGCCGAGCCCCCTAGTACTAAAAAAATAAATACGCTTTTTACTTTCTTCTATCTTTACAAGAAGAAAGTATTGGATTCGCGAAAAAATTCGACTTCCGGTTTCAGACTAATTTATACGTTTTAGTAAGTCCTGAACACGATTCGACTGTTTTTAGAAAATATCTGTCTGTCTATATGCGATACAAATTTTGTGGGCGGTCTAACAAGAACTAATGCACGAAATTTAATAAAACTTTAGAGATTCACTTATACAATCGAACCTCATTAACGCGAACACTCAAGGGGAAACTTTTTTTGTTCGTATTAAAAGTAGTTCGCGTTATCGGAACTTAACTACATTACATACAACTGGACGAGGCAATCGGAAACAGTTCGTGTTAACGAGGTTTGACTGTACCTTGATAAAAATTGGTGCTGATTTGTTTTTTGGTGTAAATCGTCCAACAGGTGGCACTGCTATGCGGCATTTTTCACGAGTTACATGATTTTAGCGATAATTATATCTCAAAAACTATTGCACGGAATTTGATCAAACGTCATATTCTGTTAAACCTTGACATAATTTGATGCACATTAGCTTTTTATGTATATCATATAGTAGGTGGCACTGCTATGCAGCACTTTTCACGATTTTGCGATAGCTGTATCTCAAAAACTAATGCACGGAATTTAGTCAAACTTCATATTCCACATATAAGTAGCACACTTAAACAGATCCTTATTAGGCTTGGGTCTATACTGTCCAAAGCTATCGCTTTTGTGCACTTTGAGTAAGGAATTTTGGTTGCAGACATCTAAGAGGCTGGGTGCCAAAATTAAATGATTTGTTTGAAAAATACTGTGCTTATATCTCCTTTTTAAATGCACACAATTCAACAAATCTATACCTTTAGAGTTTGTTATTATAGGAAAAGAATTGTCATTTAATTTTGGCACTGTGATTGCAAATTTTGAGGCATTAACATGTATGGAGTAGAAGAAAATTTTAAAATTTTGGGATTGGCACATCCGACTAGTTTTCACTTAATATTAATTCTTGTGGTCTTCAAAGAAGACCACCTGTTAATAACATCGCTTAGTTTAATAAAATTCCCTATTTCACATTCATATTTTAAAAGCATTAGGCTGCCAAATCTGTCATCCCTCATTATAGCTTGCAATATATATCCTTCTATATATAAAAAAAAGTTTTGATTTGGAAATGGACCAATTAAAACCTGCGTAGATATTACCGGCAGATCGGCATCCAATTTGAATGCTTAAGCATGGCCTTTCTTCGTTAATATTAAAAAAACTGTTGCATACAAAAATATTAAAATCGGTAGTATTATAGAGAAATGTTTGATAAACACGCTGATGCAGACAGTTTTCAAATCGAAGAATTGTTTTAAGAGATATTTAATGCCAAAGTTGGACAAAATCGTTCCATTAAAAAAATTTTATAAGAGCAAAAACTGTACACTACTATTTCTGACGGTTTGACGAGGAGCCCGGGACATCAGCCCCACATCCCGTGCCATAACAACTGGATAAGTAAGAGGAAAAACAGTCAGTAGCGACGTGTGAGATGGTGAATGGACTCTATTCAGGTGACGTCAGACGCCAGAGCTGGCGGTATGATGATCAGTTATTCTAGTTACTGCACCGGCAGAATACCAGTGTGCGCAGGCGCAAACACCGCTAGCAGACGACTTTGGCCTTGACCCAGGCTGAATGCATACGTTTTAACTGAAAATTTGCAAACTTAGGGAATTTTCTCGCATAAAGAACAACATTTTGAATTTAGATTACAATATATTAAGTATATGCTGCTGCAACAAAGAATTCTTTTGCGGTATTTTTAACAAACAAGCATTAATAACTCACACTCCATAGACTGCTATGCTAAACACCGCCAGTAAATACCGCCAGCAGACGAATTTTAGCCTCAACCTCAGGTCGCGTGCATAAGGTCCATTCGGAGTGGTTGGGGCAGGCCCCGCCCATCCAAACATGCCAGGACGATCAGAACGAAGGGGGGGGGGGGTAAAGCTGTAACTCCACTAAAAAAAAGACCCTTTTCAGGGACCATACATTTTTACATAATACTAAACAAATTTTGCCTACACAAAAGAAGGAATACTTAACATTAAAAAGAGAAAAAGGTATTTACAATTACATTAGAAAATTTACAAAATATACAAAGAAAAATTAATCTTTTCTAGCTCTTTTAGAGAATCTGGACATTCCGTCCATAAATTTAAGAGTTTTCCTGGTATCGTCAGCTTCTGCTGCGATTTGTTCGTATAGTTCCTCAAGATAGAGAGTTAGGTCATCGAAGGACTCAATTTTTAATTCTTTTTTAATTTTATCTAATATTGCAAAAAACTTGGGAATGTCATTTCCCATCTCGAAGTCATGGTAAACAGGCGCCACCTGGTGGGTGGGGTTTGGGTTACAATTTTGGGGCTTTCTAGTTTTTGAAGTCTCATTTTTATTTTTACTTTGCAGCGCGTTTGCGTAAGATTTTTTAGCGTTTTTGAGGGGAAAACTTTTACAGCCTCTGAAGGAAGCTGGGTGTTCCTCAGAACAATTTGTGCATTTTGGTTTTGGGGCGTTTTCCGTGGGAATTTCTGGGGAAACTTTAGAGGGGGCACGATGCGGAATCATGATTTTGGTCGCATCTGACGCATTTCGGGGTCAAGAAAACATAGGGCGGCGTGATGGAAGAATTTTTGACATTTGAAGCATTGGGTCGCTTTCTTTGGCGCCCTGTATGCTTCGATTGTTACGAAATTGCTTCGATTGCTTCGAAAATGGAAAAGGGCTTTTAGTTTGAATATTTTTTCGGAGTTTTCCGTCTTAGGGAGATGCAAAAGAAAAAGAGGCAGGATGCGTTTGTCCTTACGGCTAACCATTTGGACCGTTTTAATAATCTTAAGCCCTTCGGCAGTGAGGGTTTTTTCAATATTTTTAGGGTCTATATTAACGGGGAGGCCTCTAATTACGATTTTAAGTGGGGGAATTTTTTCAGTTATGTAGAATTTATAGTTTTCAGCTTGAAGATAAGATATCAGTTTTTCCTTAATTTCGAAGGAATCAGCGAAGAGCTTCATCCAATTTTGGTTAGTTTTTACATAGAAGTTTTTATCACAATTATCCGCGATTTTCTTAATTGTTTCCGTGAGATTTTGTGGCATTTCTACAACAATCGGATTCGGTGTCCTTGTGGCTCCCTCTTTGGGTGCATCTATCAAGGACAAGTTCTCCGTGTGTTGAATAGGCTCACTAAAAGTTGGGGGATTTACCTTTATAATGGGGATCTTTTCATTACTTTTAGGGGAATTTTCCTTCTGGGAAGCATTGATAAAAGAAAAGTCTAACATCTCAATATTGAAATTAGCAGGGTTTTTAGGATTATTTAGTGGTTTTTGCGACATAAGGTCATCAATTAAATTTACCATATCAACTTGTAGCCCTTTGGCAGTTAAGTTATGTTTATGATTATAATATTGCAGAATCTCTTCAGGGAGGTCTTCGAAAATTGCATACTTAAGTTCTAAAAGAGAGCTTAAATCGCTCTCAGGTATAACGTCCGTATTAGTTAGTGGTTTATACAACTGATTGTAATCATTCCTGTGACGCCATCTACCATGACTTGTGAACATTTTAAGTTCATCCTTGCTAAGGTCCGCAAATTTACGATTAGTTCTCTTACAATATCTAACCAGATGGTTATCTTTTAAGGTGGGGGGGTTCTGATCGACAAAGTAAAAAGGCATTTGCTCACCATCTCTACTCCGTAAAGAGAGTCCACTCCATTCAGATATTCCGCTCCAAGCAGAGGATGTTGACAATGCTGAGTCAGGTCAATCTTGCTGCGTCTCCATATCAGAGTCAGTAGGCTTAATCATTTCACCCACCGGCATGAGTTACTGGCATACGTAGTTCTTATAAGAACTTTTCACTCTTTACCGGCGGTGACTGGCACTATTGAGGGGGATGTCATCTCCGGAGCTAACACTCTCGCTGTTAAAACTGTACATAGGAATTTAATCACTTTTAGATCATTTTATGCGTCAGAATTTCCCGGTGTGCAGATTGCATTTAGTTTTTGACTCATTTTTTAAGGTTTTATTTCTATTTTAAATTCAAATTTTCAGCATTTCGAGAGATATTTTTTACACATTTTAGAAAATTGTATTAATTTAAACTGTTGCCAACTGTATAAACAGCGCAAACAATAACGTTTGCTTCAAATTAAAAATTTATTTTACACGTGACTATTATAAACAGAAAATATAAAAAGCAGGAACTCATTGAAAATTACGTCATAAAAACTAAATTTACACGCGAATTTTAAAAGAGAAAGAATATTGTAAAATAATAAATTCATTAACATGCGTTAGAAGTCTTAAATAGGAGAATTTACGTCACATTACACTTATGTAAAATGAACAAAAAATAATATTGCAAAACAGTTTAAATTTAAAAATTGCGCGAGATATTTATTTGGTATTTTAAGATGATCATAATACTTCATTTCTAACAAAAGTATTTTTACGTGAATATTGAAAAGAGAAAGAAAAGTTTGGTGAAAATTACGTCAGATTATAATTGTCAGATTCAAATTATAATTCACTCTTCCGAAATCTTTTTAAAGCCGATAAAATTAGCGTGCTGTTAGAGTCTGCGGTGTCTGAACGGGGGTTGACGATCTTAGCTCGTAGGGGGCAGAGCGCCCTAGGTTTTTAAATTTTTATTTGACTAAAGATTCTTTCATTAGATGCAACGCCATAAAGATAAGCTGCTTTGCATGTTAAGGTACGAGTATATAGTTTGACGGCGTGACCCAAATAGTCTTTGAATTTCATGGCATGAGTAAAAGGTTTGTTAAGTGAGTTGGGATTTGGTTTATTTCTATTTGACTCTGCAAGTCATGTACATCTGGTTTCTCATATCCAGGTGAAAACATTAACTTTTCCCTTGCAGAATTGTAATTTAAATATGGAATGCATTGCTGCAATACTCTCTTGATATGAGGAACATTGTCATTTAAGCCCATTACTAAATTCCCGAAATTTTCTTGTATTTCTTATAATTCTTTATTGTAAAACTTATGTGTATCAATGTCCATTGCTGTGCTATGATTTTTATCTATTGCCTTTGGTGAAACCGTTTTCCTACGGTGCTTTCGGAACTCAGCTTCTCCAGTCACATCCTAATATTCATAATTGTTTGAGAGCTTGTCTGTAAGGAAATCTTTATTTCTTCAAAATTTTATTCAAATGCAACGTGTCAGTGTTACAGTGCATGTGATTTTTTCTTCAGTTGATGGACTGCTTTCATGGTCATATTTCTGTTCCAAATTAAAATTGTCCATTTTTTACCTTTTTCATCCTCTAATGAATTTTTAGATGCTCCAAAATCTTGCACGAAAACTCTTTTCCTATTATGAAGGGTTTCTTCGTGCTGAGATTTATAGTAACTTTTTAGAACAGCTTTAAACATGGAACACTGGATTTTTGGTTTAAAATATTTATAAACACATATGAATATAAACGAACAGGACTGATATATATTTCCGCGCACAAATAAAAGTAAAATGTGACAAATTTATCTAAACTAACGACTTCTTATATCCTGCATTTGCTCATATAACGCTTTTTACTTGACAGCGAAGGGTTAACTAATTTTTGTGGAAAAAAAAAAAAAAAAAAAAAAAAACCACGAGAATTAGTAAAATATTATCCAAAAATCGCAAAATTAGTCAAAAAAGTTGTGAAAACTCATCAAATCTTCCTGCCCACAGCTGTGTTTCAAGTAGGTTACTACATTCCTTTCTGTTGTGCTGCAAGTGATATCCAATTTTCAAAAGAAGCTGCAATCCCTTTGGATTAAAAAAGCTGGATTCTCTTTTGGGAGGAGAAGGGGAGGTAGGGGGGAATTTTTGAGAAAGGAACAAAGTTTTGGAGGAAATAAAGGAACTGGTTAGTCAGTTATTGATGGACAGGAATACAGAAATTTAGGTCTGGTAGATGTACAATATTTTTGTAGAACTGAAAAATACAATGATAGATTGAGTGTGGCTGATTTCTTTACGTATTTCTTTTGATAATTTAACTCCTCTACTGTTGCAGTACTCAAAATAATCACCAAAACAATAAAAATTTCGAATTTTTTTACTATTACTTTAAAAAAAGAAAATGTCTCAAAAATCTAGAATTTCTCAACTCTACGCTCAAATTTCCCAACTTCACATATATTTGGGGGGGGGAGACTCCCCCCCCCATACCGCCCCAAGGCGACGCCCCTGCTATAAAATGCCTATTAAATATATTCATAATATTCAAAGAATGTTAATTGCACCTCTTATACGATTGTACATTTGCACAACTTTGTAGGAAATGTCATTGCAGCAATCGCCTCAATAGTTCTTCGTACAAGTGATGGAGGCGGCCATTTAAAAAGGATGATCTAAAGAATAAAATGTCCATACATCATATTTTTTCTTTTAAAACTTGATTTTAAAATCCACTTCTTCTCTCCTCCTACCCCCCCCCCCCCCCCCGAATAATTCCTACAAAATGCCAGCAAGTTTTCTTCGTTGTAAATTTAACTAACACATAGTCATTGACTTTTAGTTCAGTTAAATCAGTAGGAACAAGTTGCACTGTAAAGTATCAGAATCATCATGAACTGAATAATTAACATTATCAAAGGCGCCCCATTTACAATGATCAAAAGTGCCCCATATGCCTATGTGGGGTATTTTGTTTCATAACTTTTATTTTAATAGTTGAAATACATTGCCAACTTTGCGTATGGATAGATGTTTGTTGCGTTGCTTCATTGCCCCGATATATTATCAAAAGTTTAACTTATTTCCCGTTTATATAAGAACTTTACAGGAGAAAATTTAAAAAAAATTACAAATTAAGAGCAAAAACAAACTTACCTTTTTTATTTGAAGACAGAGAAACACAGCGAATGAAAATAAAAAAATCACATGTGTGGTTCACAGTTAGTGAAATGGTGAGTAAAAGATGCTATCACTAGGATTATAGAAGTTTGCAAACTTCAGATTGATCAAAAGGTACCCCCATCGTCAAATGTAGGGCAGAGGAGTGGCACATATGAACATTTTTTTGCATTTTTGACTATTTCTCAAAGTTGTTATGAGCTATTGAACCAAAAATTGATTTATATGAATACTTACACCCACTTTGTTCTTTCGGTGAAACTTATTGTTGCACTTTTCAAGAATTTCTAACTTATATCACCATTCTAAAAATTGTCTAATTTTGTTCACGTGTGCCCCGGTGGAGGGGTAGTTGTGAACATACCTGGGGCACATGTGAACACATGCATAAATAAGACAAAAATATTTTTTGTGAATAAAAACTCTGGTAAAAGTAATTATACCCTCTTTCTAGTTGTGTGAATAAATCAATAAATATTTCAACATAGATACAAGAAATTATTCGTAAAATTATACACCAATATACCTACTCCTTTTAAGTCAAGTTTAGCAAAACTGGTTACTTTTAAATAAGTTACTGAATAATTCTCTTATTGTGTTTTTATTTTTTTTCGAAATGTTGTGCAATGTATATAACAAAAATGTGCATCATGGTTTAAAAAATTGGTAAAATTGTGATAAAAAAATGGTGATTATCACAGTACTACTTACCTTTCTTTTTTTTTTTTTTGCCCAACTAAATTTTACTTTCATAAAATAAAATATCTTTCAAATACTTTAATTTGGGCTAAGAAAAATTAAATACGTTTAAAACTTGACATCATTAAAGAATAACAAATAAACATGTTGGTTTTTACAGAAAGCCACCACTTTTAATTGTTATCGAACTTCCAGTAAATTAAAACTGTGAAACAATCCTAAAAACATTGAATTTATAGATCAATGTTTGGCAAGGGTAATTAACTTAAAAAAAAAAAAAAAATGCATTCACAGACTTAAAAAATGCACTTGTGAACTGTTCACATCTGCCCCCATATGTTTTGTTCACAAGTGCCCTATCTACTAACTTACGCCTAACTTGTAATAAAAAGATATTTTTAATTGAAATAAGGAAACAAAACTTTTTGTAGACTTACCTAATTAATGCTACTATAGAATGCAATGCTGATATTCTACTTTAAAAAATGTCTTTAATGAATTTTTCTTCAATAACTTTAGAAGACTTTTTTACTTAACACCTTCTAAAACAAACAAATTACAACTACCAGAAATCTAAATGGTTTATTGTTCTGAAAATTCAGCCAAAAGTTGGTAGCAGTACTACCATCTATTGGTAATTTTTTGAATTTTTTTATTTCAAATTAACTGAGTGAAATATGTAATATTCACATGTGCCCCCCCCCCCTCTCCCCTACCCATTCTCTCCTACTCTGCATTACACAGAGTATAAAAAAAAAAAATTAAACGCGCTTTAATTTTTTATCTGTTAGAGATACGTGGGCTATGCTAATTGCAAAATTATTCAAAATAAAGTAGGACTTAGGATTATGTTACGTTGATGGAAAAAAACACGACTGATTTTCAAAAAGATACAATTTTTTTTTCTTTTTTTACGGTCCCTGCGTCTTGTAACTTATAGAACAAAAAATTGTATGCTCTGCAAGAATACCCTATATGCTAAACAATCAACAACCTTATCAAACTCTGTGCTAACAGTAAAAATTCCATTCTTGTTCTACCAAAATTCCCAGAGTTAGGACACGCTGAATCTTATGAAATTTCGGAGCTTTTCAGCACTAAAAAACATCTGTTTTCAGCCCTGGAAAGCTCAGAGTTTTCATAAAATTCAACGTATCATAACTTGGAGGTTTTTATGTCGTACAAGAATGATTTTTTTTTTTTTTATTGTTTCACTTTCCAAAGCATAGAGAAATATTCTATAAGTTATAGGACCCAGGCACAACTTAAAAAAATTAAAAAGTAACATTTTAAAAATTAATAGCACGATTTTTTTTCACCCATATAATCTTAATTCCTATCTTATTTTGACATTTTTGCAATTTACATTGCCAATGTATCCCCAGTAGGAAAAAAATTAAAGCTCGTTTCAGTCTTTTTGGGGACAACCTGTATTATCAGGATGTGAAAAACTTTTGACAAAAAAAAAAAATCAAAATATTCAGGTATTTTGAATATTAAAATCAATTTTTTAAAATTAAAATCGGATCTTTATATATTTTTTTTTTCTTGCGTTAAGATATTGCTAAAAAAATTAGTTTAGAATAATCAGTCAAGTGTCAGTATTATTCGCGCACAGAGGGTTGCGTATAGTAAATGTATTAATTAGTAATTGTAATATTACAAAAATCGCTGTTAAAAGAATAAGATTTTGTAAAAAACTATACAACGTAGGATTGGGTATAGCTATATGTGCTAGAAAAGTATAGATGGATATACCATACAAGTTCAGAGAGATATGAAGCCTAAATAGTATCAAATATTGCTATTTTGTATAACTTTTTAAAAATCCTTATCCAAATCTGTTTATGATGACTAAAAAATGAATGAATAACGCCACATTGCACGAGGATGTTGGTGAATACATTGTCAATAATTGTGTTTTCCCTGGTAGTAGATTCTTGAATGAATGACCCTAGACAGAGAGTTAAATATTCCGGCAGTTCAATTCTAGTATTGTTTCTGAAGTTGACATTGAAATCACCTGAAATAATTAAATTTTGACATAATGTTTCTTCACCTATGCATTTAAATATGATATTATTTATACATTCAATGTCGATGTTTATTAAGCATATTGGTGATCGATAAAATTGAGCATAGCAATGCTCGTTTCTTTTTACAGAGTACCTAAAACAAAGACCTTGTTCAAAGTTTAACCCGTAACTGGAGACATGAATTTTCTTACGCGTTCAGAGATATGTTATTTTCCCTTTTTGTCTTTTGTAAACAGCATTGGAATTTTTTTTAGAAACGCAATATATTCTGGAAATCATGTAATGATAAAAGAACTATTTGTCGGTACTGAGGAATGATTTTATTCAAGGACAAAAAACACATGATAATCAGAGCCAAGGAGCAAAGCGGAGTCATTCTGACTCCCGTCTCCAGTTATAGGTTAAACTTGGCATTGCGCTAAGCACGCTTCGAAAAGAGGTAGCAAAGTTGCCACGGCGAAAGTACACATTGCTTAGTATTTGACAATATATTGATCGTTTTACTCATCTATATAAGAAGTATGAAAGTACACTTGCTGCTTATTATATGACAATATACTGATCATTTTAAAATTTTAACACAAAACAGGGCTTGAAATGGAAACATCCACGATCCGAAGCAATGCTTCAAAATTATTGTTGACTTTTTTTTTTTTCTTTTAAGTATAGACACATTCGAACCATGCAAAAACAATTTGAAAAATGCGTTAATAATACAAATAAAGTTACAGAGAGTACAATAAGCTATATATAAAATCGTAATAATATGTTTTAATAGTAGCACGAATCGGAACAATGTTTGTCATAATTTCACGAACCAGAACATCGTTCCGATTTGCTCCGGTACATTTCGAGCTCTGCACAAAAGCAAAAATTCTTATTTTTCCTCTTCTCATAGCCCACCTTCCTCTTAAAGATAAAATGAACTAAAGTTATTATGCATTTTAATGTAATCAATAAAGGGACGGATTTCATAAAAAAAAAAAGGGGGTATACAATCAATCCCCGTAGAGTTAACAGACATAAATTACTTCAAATATTGCAGTTTAAATCAAATAAATTTAAAACAAATATATAAATTTAAAAAATAAAACCTTACCAATTTCTCTAAAACTTTACTAAACGCAATATTTGACAGTCGAAAAGCTTCTCACTTACGGGTACAGTGAAACTTTTAGGAAAACTGTCATGAATATTCGATTTCTTTTGTTGTTTCAGTTACTTTCTCTGGGCGATTCGATACACAGTCAGCACAAAATCATTTATTCTCAGATTGTCACGTCTTAAGTTACATAATGTATCTTTATTTAAGACGCAGTCGAGCAAAATTTTTCATTTTAGCTACTTTTTTATTTTGCTTCTGGTTAAAACTTTATTGTTATTTAAAATTGGAATTAAAATTTATTTTTTCTCCATTCAAAGAATGCAAAATCATTTTATTTCTTGATTAAAAAATAAAGAATTTTATTTTTAAATGTATATAAACATAGGTTTGTCCTAATTTTGGACCTATTTTTCTGATAAGTGCTAATTATCTACGGTCCTTATTCTGAACGCTGTCGTTATACATTTCAATATCGAAGAGAAGTCGTTGTTTCCAGGGCAACAATACTTTTCTCTATTGTGGCCTCGAACACAAACGATATCGAAATAGTACCGACAGCGCACAGAATCAGGCCCTTTACTTTGTAGTATATTTAAAAATTTGCAAAAATTGCAAACAAAAACGCTAAATAAAGCCAAGTTGGTTGGTTGGCGAGCAGCTTGAGACTTTTGTTACGCCGAAGGCAAAGCCAAATTTAACTTTTAGAACTCATGGAGGAAAGAGATAGATGGAGATGCAGTAAGGTGGCTGGGGTGACGCCAAAAAAGTAAAAAAAAGTAACCCTAAAATCCGCTACAGTATGTCCAAACAGAAGCACGTTCTTTCACGAAAAAAAAGAAGAAAACTTTTAGTAATACAGTTTTTAGTTCATAATACAATGGAATGCTGCTTTAGAATGCTTAAAAATAAGCGGATCACTTTCATTTAGAGAAGAAAAAAAAGGCACAGGGGATGTCAAAGAATTCGGTCCCTGTTCCAGGTGCTTGTTTTGTTTGGACCTAATGAGAGCATTTAAATTTGAGCGGGCCTAGTGAGAGCATTTAAATTTGAGCGATAACGCGCATCATACTGCAAACCGTTTTTACAGCATACTTGCATCTCCATCTCCATCTATCTCTTTCCTCTATGTTTAGAACTGCTTTGAGTTTAGCTGTATTTTTATTTTTCTTCTGGTTAAAATTTATATATATATTTTTTTTAAGTTAAGTAAAAAATAATGTTTAGTTAAAACTCAAGTTGAAATTATTCTTTTATCAATTAAACATTGTAAAGGATTTTTAGTTCTTAATATAAAAACAATACATATCATTTTTATATGTACGTACGTATACACATAGGTAATTTTATCATAATTTTGGTCTTACAGTTGTTTTCCTATGTCTGTCTGGAAATCCTTCAAATGCTATAGCTATCTTTACATTGTAACATATTTAAAAAATTGCACTGCTTGCGAACAGAAGTTCTAAATAAAGTCAAGTTTGACTTTTAGAACTGTTTTGAGTTTAGCTTCTTTTTAACCATTTGGAAAAATGGTTATTGTCCTCGTCAGGGTAGGAAATCAAAAGCATATCTGAAGGGTTTTATTGGTTTAATCATCATTTTATTCGTTTTCTGATTGGTCTACACAGTAATCTGTATTTCCCTTTACTTTCGACAGAGGTGGACAACAGAGTGTTGCCACTATGACAAAAAGTAATAAAAACTACAAAAAAAAAAAAATTAATAACTCAGAAACAAATTGAGATACAAATTGCATTTAAAAGTACATTTTTTTCTCCATACGACGATATAAAAAGTAATAATGTGGGATGTTTAGAAGTTTAAGAAATAAATTTCATTTAAAATTGGCCGTCAGATTTCTTGGAAATCTGACGATGGAAAAGCCTTTTCCCGAACAGCCAATGAAATGCTTGGATAATACGTAAGTTTCAGGTGGATAATACATACGAGTCGCAGGCGATTTCTGTCGCTTGCAATTTTTACGTGTAATAGCACTATTAATGTTTAATTCATGGCGTACGAAAAAATCATTTTCCAAACGGTCGTTGTAATCTGTTAAATTGCATTTTTTACTTTTCTTCTCGTTCAAATCTGTATTTACTGATAAGTGAAAAAAAGAGTAGAACATTCCAGAAAAAGTCACATATTTACAAGATTTTCAGTCTTTTATTTTTTAATGAGAAAAGTCATTTTGAATGAACCTGTCGGGTCCATTGGACCCGTCTTTGAGGCGGAGGGTTAAAACTGAAATTGAAATTTATTCTTTCAATTTTACCATTTAAACAATGCAAAAAGTTTCTTCATTTCTTGATCTAAAAATAGTACCTTATCATTTTTATTTGTGTATATACGTATTTTATCATATTTCTGGGCTTATAATCGTTTTCTGATGTCTATCTGGAAATCCTTCAAGTTTTAGTTATATTGTGTTGTAACATGATTAAAAAAAATAAAGGGCTGTCCTTGGCCGAGTGGTTAAAGCACCACTCTGTTAATTGCTTGCGAACATAGGAGAAGGTGTCGGGTTTGACTCCCGGTAACTCCGTTGCACATAGGGTGCCTCTATGTGAAAGTGGCAACATACACAGATAGCGCATGCTCAGACATACTTAGACCGCGATCAACGACATACAAGACCAGTTCATAACTTATAAAACGTCACACTTAGTGGATCATCTTTACACGGAGATTGGCACAAAACGGTGAACGCGCCGCTTTGTATCAATCACAGTGTAAAGATGATCCGCTCCGTGTGACGTTTTAAACGTCATGAACTGGCCTTGTATGTTGTTGGTCCGTGACCAGCGACATACAAGGCCAGTTCATGACTTTTATGACGTCAAATGGGCTGGATCATCTTTACTCAACTTCCTCGTAGTAAATCATTAAGAAAATGTATAGCATCTTTGAAAAGGGATTTTTTAAGTCTATTTTAGGGCTCTAATCTGTATGTATTGCTTTTATTTATAATCTGTAGAGTTTTGTAATAATCATTTAAAGATATTATTTTAAGGATTTGGTAAATTCTTTATTAGTTAAATTTATTATTTTTTGATCTGTCATCTTTGTGCTAGAACATGATATGGGTGTTTACGTCTAAGGATAAACTGCTGTATAGTTTCATGTTTTCCGAAAAAAAATTGTTTCATTGCTTGTTTTATTCTGTAATCTATTTATTTTATAGATCGAATACACTGCTTAAAGAATTTTTCTTTCGTCATAGAATTAAATGTTAAGAATTGTGTTCTATATTAAATTTTATTTTTACTCAACATGTAGCTTCATGTTCAGCATGTAGCTTATGTTTACTTTTAATTTTAATTTTCTCCCTAAAAAAATTTTACGGGGTAATGTAATGAAGTAAAATTTCTTTCTAAACATGTTTTTAATTTCTCATTTTGATAAGATTCAGTGGTTTTTGTAAAATTAGGACTATTACTGTATTTTGGCTTTCTGTCATTTTTTATTGCATTTGAAAACTTAAGATAACTAATGTTCTTCAGAGGATATTTTTAATAGTACTGAAATATACATATTCTATATTTTAAAAATAAAATACATGCATATTTTATTTATTTATCAATATGCAAATCATTTCATTTAAGTTTCTGTAAAATAGATTTTCCCAATCCTTCGCAAAAAATGCATGTTAAAAAAGTGTTTTGGATTTTCATTTTTTTAATAAACGTCTAATATTGCTTTTTTCTAATTTATTAATATGTAAAGACAAAATGCAGCTGATAACCTTCCCATTTCATTACAGTCAAATAAATACATCATAAACCAGAGGTTTTACTCAAATGAAATTAAATAAAAACAAGACACATTTTAAAAGTTTTCTGTGTTTAAGTTTATAAACTACTAGCAAACCCCGCGGCTTTGCTCGCGTAATAGTTGAAATATGCCAAGTGATATTTGCATGACTATTTTTTATTAGAAGAATACTTTTTGAAATTATTCAAAAATTACAAATTAAGCCACAGTTTGACTAAACTTCAATATAAAAGTGCAATAGACAGAAATGAGATTTTAATAAATTAAATAAGAAGAACTAAAACTAATTCCAATTAAATGATAATTTAGAAAGTATTTTGGGACTTTTATGCTTATTTCATACGCTCATTTCAGTATTCATTTGAAGTTTTGAATTTTTTAGAAACCATCTTAACACATTTACATCTTAAAATTAACCATCATGTCAAATTCCAAGCTTCTTGTCTAACAGTCTACCACCTCTCTGGGTGTTAGTGGCACCAACATAAAATGCCGAAACAGAGTTGAAATAGAATATCTCTAAAAATGTCGAAACAGAGACTGTCACCATTAATTTGCCAACATTAACCTTGAAATCGGTTGGTATTTCCTAATATTGTATAGAAAGCGGAATTTAAATGTTTTTAAAGGCTTTCTTGTTGTTCTTGCCAACCAGGTGGTAGTGACACCGGCATAAAATATAGCCCGTATAGGATCAGTGACTATCACACTTGATTAGCAACCAGTATCTTCTGTAATCGGTTTATTATTTTCTGAAATTCCATAGAAATCGTAATTTAGGACTCTTTTAGAATGCTTTTCGCTCCTTCCCTTCGCTTCATCCCTTTTTAATTTCGAATTCATTTTCAACTGTTCTTGGAGGACATTTATATTTTATAAGTAACTACCGTGCTATATTTAAAGTTTCTAGCCTCTTGAGTACCGTAGAAATCGCAATTTAGAAAGTTTTTTGCTCCTGCAACCCTCGACATAAAATATAGCTTATGTTTCAGCAGGCTCTATTACCATCAATTTGAAACCATTATGTTTGTAATCGGTTTCGTATGTCATACGATTGCATAAAAATCGTTAATTTAGAAGGCTTATAGAACGCTTTTCGCACACTTCATCCTTTTTAATTTGGGATTTTCTTTCGCCAATTCGTAGAAAGTATTTGCATCTTTCAAGTAATTACCATTCCAAATTTAAAATGTTAGACCCCCTCAGTAACACAAAAAAACGCAATTTAGAACATTTTTTGATCATGTAACCCCCAGGTGTTACTGACAACAACGTAAAATATAGGCTATGTTGGATCGGGGATTGTCACCATCAATTTGAATCCATTACTTCTGAAATCGGTTTATATTTCCTGAGATTACGTAGAAATCGCTATTTAGAACATTTTTAGAACGCTTTTCTTTCATTTTCACCCCTTTTAAATTTCAAATTTTTAAGGAACTCTTCTCAGACAGTATTTACATCTCATAAGTATTTACCATGCCAAATTTCAAGTTGCTAGCCCCTTCAGTATCACAATAATCACAATTTAGAATGTTATTTAAAATGCAACCGCAAGGTTGTAGTATCGCCGACATGAAATAGATCCTATAATGGAGCAAGGGCTGTCATATCAATTTCCAAACATTACTTTTGAAATCGGTTGGGTACTTTCTGAGATTGCGTAGAAATCGCAATTTAGAACGTTTTTTAGAACTTTTTCGTCCGTTTTCACCACTTTTAAATTTCGAAATTCACTTTTAAATTTTAGAAATCATTTGTGCCTAATTTCAGGATTCTAGGCCATTCAGTAACACAAAAATCGCAATTTAGAACGTTTTTTTTTGCTTCTGCAACCCCTAAGTGGTAGTGGCACCTACATGAAATAGAGCCTATGTTAGAGCAAGGGCTGTCAGCAACAATTTCCAGCTTTACTTTTGAAATAGGTTGGGTACTTTCTGAGATTGAGTAGAAATCTCCATTTAGAACGTTTTTTAGAACTCTTTTCACGCATTTTCACCCTTTTTAAATTTCTAATTTTCTAAGAAATGTTCTTAGAGATCATTTATATCTTATAAGTAACTATCATTCCAAATTCCATGTATATCTGGGCCCGTCAGTAACACAAAAATCACAATTTCGAACATTTTTTGATACTGCACCCCCTTTAGGGGTAGTGGCACCGACATAAAATGTAGCCTATATTGGTGCAAGGGTTGTCACCATGAATTTGACACTATTATTTTTTAAATCGGTTTGGCACTTCTTGAGATTGCGTAAAAATCGCCATTTAGAACGTTTTTTAGAACGCTTTTCACGCATTTTCACCCTTTTTAATTTCGATATTTTAAAGATATGTTCTTAGAGATCATTTATATCTAATAAGTAACTACCATGCCAAATTTCATGTATCTGGACCCTTCAGTAATACAAAAATGGCAATTTCGAACGTTATTTCGCTCTTGCACTCCCTTTAGGGGTAGCGGCACCGACATATAATGTAGCCTATGTTGGAGTAAGGGTTGTCACCATCATTTTGATACCATTATTTTTGAAATCGGTTTGGCACTTCTTGAGATTGCGTAAAAATCGCCATTTAGAACGTTTTTTAGAACGCTTTTTGCGCATTTTCACCCCTTTTAAATTTCGAATTTTTTAAGAAATCTTCTTAGAGATCATTTATATCTAATAAGTAACTACCATGCCAAATTTCATGTATCTGGACACTTCAGTAACACAAAAATTGCAATTTCGAACGTTATTTTGCTCCTGCACTCCCTTTAGGGGTAGTGCCACCGACATAAAATGTAGCCCATGTTGGAGCAAGGGTTGTCACCATCATTTTGACACCATTATTTTTTAAATCGGTTCAGTACTTCCTGAAATTGCGTAAAAATCGCCATTTAGAACGTTTTTTACAACGCTTTTCACGCATTTTCACCCTTTTTAATTTCGATATTTTTAAGAAATGTCCTTAGAGATCATTAGTGTCTTATAAGTAACTACCATTCCAAATTTCTTGTTTCTAGGCCCTTCAGTAACACAAAAATGGCATTTTTAGAACGTTTTTTGCTCCTGCACCCCCTTTTGGCCAGTGGCACGGACATAAGATATAGCCTATGTTCTAAGTTGGACTAACACCATCATTTTGATACCATTACTTTTGGAATCGGGTCGGTAGTTCCAGAGCTTTACCTCTTATAGGACCAATAAACAATTTTTACCTCTTTATTATATTATTATATTATATTATATTATATTATATTATATTATATTATATTATATTATATTATATTATATTATAAGTATAGAAGTATAGATTAGTATAGATGAGCAAAATAAGATCTAGTTTGTGTGTATTTATAAATGTATAACGTATTTTAACTATATATTTTTGTTGTTCGCTCTCCGACCGAGTGCTCTTATGGTCGTGACGTCATTACTTTGACGTCACACCATGAACTGGCCCATAGATTAACATCCAAGATCGGACATTCCCATAGAGCGTAGTGGTAATGCGATTGCGATCGTAGCGCCCTTAGTGACAATGGGGAAGAAACTCCCCATCCTTGTAGTATGATTATTATTGAGTATCTACCTTATTGTGATCTTTCTTTTTTTAATGTTGCATGTTTACGTTTTCGATAGAATCTTACACCGATACATGAACATAGAATAGACATTCTATTTTATATATCTAATATCTATTCTATGTTCATGCACGGATAGATGATTTTTTTTTTTTTCACATGATTAGTGAACGGTTTTAAGTGCAACGTAACTAAGTAAAAATTTCGTCTTGAATGCTATATATTAAAAGCAATGGTGTAACATAAAAATATACGAAATGTTGAACTCTACAAGTCCCAGAAAATTTCATAATTATTCCCCTTTGGCAGGAAAATTTTTATAGCCGGTGTTTTATAAATTTATGAAGTTTAACGTATTAAACAATCGTTACAATAATCTTTTAAAATTTATGCATTTTCATACTTCCTTACACATAAAATAAAAATATTGTTTTTAATGTAAATAACGTACAATCAATTCAATAATGTTTATAATATTAACATATAAGAAATAATAATAATAATATTACAGATAGGGAAAAATTCCTTTCGACAAATTTTTAGAATTGTATAAATCTAAAAGTTAAAAATAAATAGAGGTACTGACATTACACTCAATAAAATTTTATTCGATATGAATAAATTGACACAATACCCGAATTTGATTTTTTACAATTTAATCTTATAAACTTACATATTTGCATTCTTAACAGAATTTTCTGGCGGCTTTCTTTTATATTATTAGTCTAATTATCATTTTGTAAGTTAAAAATGAACAATACAAGTATGGTTAAAATAAGCAGCTAAATAAATAAAGCAAGCATGAATAGAATATTGTCTGACACCTGTTTCGTTTTAGGAACGAATAGATATTCAAACCATAGAGGATAAACATATTTCTTCAACATAGGTAAATTTCGGAGGTTTGTTAGTTCTTCCCCCTCGCCGATAGTGACGCTAGTACTGTTGCCATTACAGATTTTACCGTAAATGTCCCATCTTGGTCCTTAATCTATGATCTTTATCGCCAAGCTAATGCTTGCTAACTTGTCTCACTCGTCTAGATAAGTATCGTCAAGTTCTGGAATTTAGGTTTTCCTTAGTTTGGACAGAAAAAAGTCCGTTTAAGTGCGATCAACGAAATACAAGGCCAGGCCAGTTCATAGATTAACATTCAAGATGGGACATTTACGGCAAAAACTGTAATGGCAACAGTACTAGCGTCACTACCGGCAAGTCTCCGAAATTTACCTATGTTGATGAAATATGTTTACGCTCTATGTTTTGATTATCTATTCTTTCCTAAACGAAGCAGACGCAGACGATATTTTATTTATGTTTGATTTATTTAGCTGCTTTCTTTTTAGGTGCGTTCGTAATTATATAAATACGTAGCACCTATAGTCGTCGCTCAGTCCGTCCGTCTGTCCGTCCGTCTGTCCGTCTGTCCGTCCGTCTGTCCGTCCGTCTGTCCGTCTGTCCGTCTGTCCGCATGTAACAGAGCAAAAACTACCCAACCGAATAGTCTGAAATTTCAAATATGTGATTGTTGCAAAATTTTGTCGAGCCATTTCAAATTTTATGAAAATCGGATGTATAGTTTAATTACAGGGACAGTCAAAAGTTTTTCTTTACATTACGGCCAATGGGAAAAATTATTGCAAGTGGATTTTAATGATATTAGAGCCTTCCGAATGATCTGAAATTTTAAAGATATAATTGTTGCAAAATTCTGTCGAGCCATTTCAAATTTTAGGAAAATCGGATGTATAGTTTAATTACAGGGACAGCCAAAAGTTTTTCTTTACATTACGGCCAATGGGAAAAATTATTGCAAGTGCATTTTAATGATATTACAGCCTTCCGAATGGTCTGAAATTTTAAAGATATAATTGTTGCAAAATTTTGTTGAGCTATTTCAAATTTTAGGAAAATCGGATGTATAGTTTAATTACAGGGACAGTCAAAAGTGTTCAGTGACAGTCAAAAATTATTGGAAGTGCATTTTAATGATGTATCAGACTATGCAAGTTATGAAGTGCAAAAAATTATACATTCAGTACAATATGGGGTGCAAAAAATAATTTTAAAACTAGTTATAGTACGAACGCACCTCATTTGCCACGTTTGACGAGCAATTTCCAGCTTGTTTTTTTTATCGTACTTGTTCGTTCAGCTTTAACTTACAAAATGATAATTATAATAATAATATAAAAGAACAACCCCAGGGAATTCTGTTGAAAACATCAATATGTAAGTTAATGAGATAAAATTGTAAGAAATTAAATTCGGGTATTGTGTTAATTTTATCACATCAAATGCAATTTTATCAAGTGTAATATCAGTATCTTTATGTTTTACTTTTTTTTTTTTTTTTTTTTTTTTTTTTTTACTTTTAGATTTATATAATTCTAAATATTTATAAATGAATTTTTTCCTATCTGTAATTTTATTATTATTTCTTATATGTTAATATCATAAAATATTATTAAACTGATTGTACATTATTTACATTAAAAACAATCTTTTTATTTTATCTGTGAGAAAGTGAAAGCGCGTAAATTTTAAAAGATTATTATAACGATTGTTTAATCCATTAAACTTCACAAATTAATAAAACATCGGCTGTAAAAAAAATTCTACCAAATGGGAATATTTATGAAATTTTCTGGGGCTTGTAGATTGCAATATTTCGTATATTTTTACATTACACCATCGTTTTGTGTCGCTTTAAATCCAATTATATAATATTTACTTGACGTATAATATTCAAGACGAAATTTTTAGCTTGTCTTTCGTTGCACTTAAATCGTTCACTCATCATGTAAGAAAAAAAATGCATATATTCGTGCATGAACATAGAATAGATATTAGATATATAAAATATAATATCTATTCTATATTCTATGTTCATGCATCGGTGTAACATTCTGTTGAAAACGTAAAAATGCAAAATAAAAAAAAAGAAAGATCACGATAAGGTAGACGCTCAATTAAAAGAATATTACAAGGATGGGAAGATTCTTCCCAACTGTCACTGAAGGCGCTGCAATCGCAATCTCATTACCATTACGCTTTATGGAAATGTCATATTTTGTATGTTAATCTATGGGCTTTACAAGATTCTCGATGATCGGCGATTCGCTTTTGTCCAAAATCGCCTCAACCAATCAAGTTTTATATCCCGTATTTCACCACTCTCATTATAGAGGCAGCTTAGATGCGCACTCTCTGTGGAGTTTCTGGTTGACAAAAGATTTCTATTTCCTTGTGTACAGCGCCCCTTGTGTCTGTCCAGTCCATAGATTAACATACAAGATCGGAAATTCCCATAGAGCGTAATGGTAATGCGATTGCGATCGCAGCGCCTTTAGTGACAGTGACAATGGGGAAGAAACTTCTCATCCTTCTAATATTTTTGTTATTGAGCGTCTACCTTATTGTGATCTTTCTTTTTTTAATGTTGTATGTTTACGTTTTCAACAGAATGTTACACTGATACATGAACATAGAATAGATATTCTATTCTATATATCTAATATATATTCTATGTTCATGCATGGATATACTCGTATATATATTTGTTCGTAAATGATGGGTGAATGATTTATGTGCAACGAAATGAATATTATGCGTCAAGTAAATATGATATAATTGGATTTAAAGTTACGTAAAGCGATCTAATCACAATATTGTCATCACTATCGATTGAAATAAAAGATAATTTAAATTGGAAAAGGAAGAGAACGATTAAATCTAATAATCCCTATATTTTCCCATTTTCTCCTTTCTTTCACAAAAATTGAATAATTTAGTTGCCATAACAATTTTGAATCGGGAAATGTCATTAAAATTAGAAAAAAATTAATATTGCGAAAGCTAATTCAAATTTTAGAATTCTGATACCACTTTTGACACCTGTGAATTAATACGGATAATTGTTGTTAATTTCACCGCCAAACTTTCCATTAGGAAAAATAGCTGTAAAACTAAATCAGTCGTTTGATCAGTCGTTTCATAAAGTCTTTTCATTAGGATTTTATATACATGGTAGATATACAAAGCTGCTCAAAAGGAATTGAGTACATTTTCGTTTAAACTGGTGCTACGTGTTTCTTTACTGAACTAAATTTCAGTATACTATGTAGTATATATACAAATCTATAGGACATATACAGGGCTGCACAAAAGAATTCGGCGATTTTTTCCGACTATTGATGGTAATTGCTTGAAGTTGGGTTTTCAGACGTGTTATGCGTTTTCCAAATTGTTTACTTAGACATCATCTTTCACTTTATTAAACTGTGAAGTTTTGTTACAGCAGCCTGTGTTGGAAAGTATTTGATAACCCATGCTTGATACAGGATTTTTAGTTCTTGATTTTTCTTTCTCCAGAATTCAAACGTCAAATCAAAACTTTTTTGGTGTCAAGTGCGGTTGTTTCAGCGGCCTTCAAATTAGTTCAGGTTTCATAATTTAGGATTTCGATACTAGGCATAAATGTTACCTCTAGGTTTCATATGCTATGAAGCACAGTTTATTTTTAAGAGGGGAAGGAAGGCTAAAGTGGCCACTTTAAGGTTTGATGAATTTTTATGATACCTTTTTAATCAGTAAAGTTCAGGAACAAATACCAATAGTAACTATAATAACTTTAGTTTCAATTGCTATTTTACTAGATTTTTTAAAAATTATTTTTAAATGTATACGCTATTTTAAAAGAAACACTACAAAATGGCCACTTTGCCCACCTAGGCTGGGTAAAGTGGCCAGCCTGGGTAAATGGACAAATCGGGAAGCCATATCCTGTGCTGGTTTTTTTGGGCGAGCTTTTTTTAGCATTAAATGAATCGATGTCGTTGCGATCTTCAGCCTTTGGGGTTGCTTTCTTTCTGGAATGGACTTTATTAATATGTTTTTTGTGCAATTTTTTGCATTTAGCATATTTTTCTTAAAAGTTTATAACTTTTGTTTTAATTTGACACATATAATAAATATATAATTTATATATAAGTACATAATATTTATTTATAGGTGCATACATTATGTATGTATAAGGTAATATCTCCATATGTAATATATATACATAAAAATAAAACTATTTGCATAAACATCGTATTTTTTTTAACATGTGACATATATAACATTTATTAAATAGATATATGTTTATAAATATTTAAAGACCGTGTTTTTCCGCCCTCTTGAAAAATTTTATAAGATGCTAAAATGACTTTTTGGCGCCATTTTGGATTCCTTCGCCAATCGCGCCAACCAGCACAGGATATGGAACTCTTCCCAACAAATCACATTGATTCAAGATGTGCATTTACAGTAGCGCCAACTTTTGAAAAATACTGGGTGGGCGCAAAAATGTTTGAGTAAAACACCACATACAAATTTTTTCTTTGGAGAGAGAAGCGGGGAAGCGCGAATGACTAAAGATGATAATTTGAAGTTAAATTATTTTTTTCTGAGCAAAATATAAAATTATTATTATTTAATAAATAATTTTATTAAATTATATTCTCATTAGTTCTTCCTTATAAATACATTAATATTTATTATAAATAACATAAAACTTACTAACTACTGAAAGTGCAAGAAAAACATGCATTTTAGCCATCTAAATGCTTTATCGATTCAATGCACATTAAAACCGCTGGCAAAATATGCATGAAATTTATTTTGAGAGAAATTTAACTATAAATCCGCTGAAGGGGCTTTTAGTGCTCCTGTAGATCTAATTGCTGACTATTTTAGAAACAAAATTATTTTGAGAACGTCATTAAAACAAAATTTCTTTTCAGCGATAAACTACATAGATAACGAAAAAAATCAATGGAGGATATTCCATCTACGTCACGATCACGTGGTCAAGGTAAAAACTTCTAGTGTAAAGAAGGGAAAGCTCCGTAGACGCAATTTAATTCCCCGAGAGCCAGTAAAACAGATCATGGGGAAAGCAGTAGTAACTTTCCTTCTTATCAGTAAGAAGTTATTTGGGTATTACCGGTATCGCGTGACTTTTTTCAGCCTCGAACCCAGATTTGGAATATAGCCCATTGAAAATGGGCGGGCGGGTAGATCAAATTATTGGGTGGGCTCGCGTTCCATAGCCCTATATACGTTGGCGCCACTGTACATTTAATCAACACAAGCTAAACATATTGAGAATCAGTACGATTTTTAATATTGAATCGTTACAAGATAAAGTAAACAATAATGAGTATCAATATGATGAATGGGGGAATACAAGTGCCCCCAGCAGACATACAGGCTGCAAATGTCGAGAGTAAACTTTTCTCTGCTGATATATAAAGCCCCGACCTATCTTCTTCCTTTCAAAGAAAATACTTTTGAGTTGTGTTTTGTTATGAACAGTGAATAAAAAATCGTTTCCGGCCAAAGTAGCCATATGGCCATTTTGCCTGATTGCTTTGTGGCCACTTTGCCCGGAATCAGGGCCTAAATTAAGGGGGGGGGGAAGGCAGAGGGGGCATGTGCCTCGGGCGCCAGAACGAATGGGCGCCAAATGTAGATTTTGTTTGTCGATTTTTCTCACGTCTATGTTAGCACGGTGAAATGTTAAATTCGTTCTGTCTGGGGTATGCCAAAGCATAGAAGAATCTAAGGATGATATGACATAAGGATATGTATAAAGCTCAATTTTTTTCGATTCATTTCGATTCCGTTTTCAAGATTTCAATGAATCAATGTTTGACAAAGCAGATTACGTAGTTCAGTATTATATATTTTATGATTACATATTTTAAATTTTAAAATAAGTCGGATATTAGAAAATTAGTAAAATTCTCTTTGCAAATATATTTTGCGAAGGAGGGGGGGGGGCGCTAAAATACATGTTTGCCCCGAGTGCAAAAAAGGCTAGTTTCGGAGCAAATAATTATATCACTACATATTATTTCGTTATAATCAAGAAACTGTATCACTTGCCAAAAATCAAAAATACGAAAAACGATAAAATATGTTCAGAATTAGAAAAATGGAGCCTTCCACTTCAAAGTCACAGGCAATATTACCGGCATTTGTAACGACTGATTCACACAGTTCCTCCGTGGCGGGGCCACTATACAGCAGAAAAAAATGAAATGGCATCTTTGCCTTTCACTGGCTACTTTATCAGTCTTTTCCCTATGTTCAAAATGCTTAAAGTTCAACATATACAGTAGAACCTCTTTTATCCGAAACTCTTTTAACCGAAACTCTCGGTTAACCGAAATCTATTTTTAAACTTTTTTTTCCCTTTTTTTACTATCACATTCTTTGTGTGCAAAATCCATTTTGAATACATCATTTTTTTTTAACTACCATATTCCTTCTGTGCAAGCGGTCCTTTCCGAACTACAAATACATATAAATATTTTCGATCACCTGTCTTAGAGTTCCTTTGAATTTAACTTGAGCTCCCGTAAGCTGCGGAGTGACACGAAGAAAACGAACAAATTAACAATTCTGAAGCTTCTTAATGTTTTGCAAAAGGTTTGGCATGGTTGGAGCAGCAGAAAGACTGCGATACGAGTGAAGCAATAAAATGAGAAAACTCCGTGATAACTAATAGAGCTTCAAAGCAAAGGCAAACGAAACTGTGACAAACAAAGCATTTTTTCAAACCCTTGTGATATATGTAAAAGGTACTTAATTTGAAGATTAAAATCCAGGTAATTTATTCTAGTTTCTATTTTGCTATAGCGATCTTAAAATTGAAGCATTCTCGATTATCCGAAAATTTCGATTTTCCGAAAGAGGCTCGGTCCCAATTACTTCGGATAATCGAGGTTGTACTGTATTTCTCGATTTTTTTTTAATGGAGTTCCTTTTAGCATGTTTTCTGAAATTATGGACCATATTTGCATTATAAATATTTAAAAATAAAAATGTTCAGTTTCTTTTTGGTTCTATTTTTACATATGTCATGACAATTTTGCTTTCTCTTAAATTTGTTAGCATTTGAGTAATTTATAGGCAACACTTCCAAGGGCAGCATAAAAAAAAAACTAAAGTTGTCTATATTTGTAACAGAAAAAAGTTTTAAAATTATCTGTAGTTTTATTTAAAAAATTATTTTTTTCATTGTGTAATAACAGAATGCTATTTTAAAATAACTATTTTAATTGTAATAACAGATGCTATTTTAGTGATAACATTGTTTTCCTTTATAAATTCATTTAATAATATGCCAAAATGATGTAATAAAATACTTAAATAACAAAGATTGTTTAAAAGGGTACCGAATTCCCTTAATATCGTCTGAAATCACGGAAAAGCTGTTGGTAAACCATAAAAAAGCATTGTGACATAAAAACAATGTTCTATATTGTCCGAAAGGATCAATCAACTTAACTCCTATATACAGTCGGGCCTCTATTTAACGAACCTCTATTTTGCGAATTTCTTCGTAAAATAACCTCCAAATAGCGAAGTGCATTCTCTATTTAACGAACTTTTTCTTGTGATCTAAGTTTTTTTCTCCCCATTTCTGAAAATATTTCTGGACATTTCAAACTTATTCTTTCTTTAAACACATTTTATGTTGTTCAATGGCCTTGAACTGGTTTTAGAAGGCGCCTTTTTTGTCAGCAGTGAGAATTCGGTAAGTACGGAGGACGAAGACGATAATCCCTTAGAGTAACTGAAGAAAATGTGGATACAGATGAGAAAAAAAGAAGAAAATAACCATGATGTGCTGATTGATGATTGTATTTCACTAATTCTGAAATTGAGACCTCGGAAACACTACCCGAATTGGATATTTTCGGCAGTGTGAAAATAAAAACAATACAGCAATGAATTGCGATGAAGACGAATATGAAGATGATGGAAATGATCATGATGCAGGAATTAACAAAACTTCGTATGATGAAATACTAAAATCATTTGAAACAATCCGACGCGTATTATAGTTAGAAGAAAATACACATGGAATTTTTGGTGCATTGAAAAGATGCGAGAAGTATTATGAGAGAAGGCACTTTTAAAAAGAAAAAACTCAGGCAAAATTAACAGAGTTTTTCAGAAATTAAATTTAAGGACGCATATGTTAATGTATGGTTAAAATTATTTGTTATAATAATAATAATAATAAATACGACAATGTCATTAAAATTCGTTAATTTTAATGTAAAGCTATTTACTTTAAACAGAAAGTACAGTGTATTCCCGGACAATGTTTTGTTTTCCTTGCAGATTTCAGACTTAAACACATAGAAAAAATGAATTCATGATGGATATTGGTGCGGGTAAAATAAATAAAACAAATCGATATAATTTATAAAAAAAATGTGATTAATTACTTTTAGTAAAAATATTTAGTGTTTATGAATTTAAAATCTGTTTTATGCAGTTTAAAGTATTTTAAAAGATGAATCTCTATTTAACGAATTTTCCATATAACGAACTTTTTTCCGGGATTTAGCGGCTTCGTTAAATAGAGGTTCGACTATTTAGTAAGTAATTAATAATAATTAACACAACTATCAATTGACGAGGCAGATCGTAGACATTTAAAGATTTACTGTACATTTCACAAAACAAAAACACACTTACACAATGTTAGTCACATGACACAAAGCTAGAGAACAATTCTCTGATATTTATTTCTGTGGGTGGAAACTTTGATGCTGCCATCTACATATTATAAATGGAACAAAACATGACAGCTCTCTCCCACTTAATATTTCAGACAGTCAGGAGCTCTTCTATTCCTACTGCACCTTCTCAGTACCTGTGGAGAAGAAGAAGAGTTAGTTTTTAAAAGTTCAGAAGCATCAACTATTGAACTAGTGGGAACAGAAGGTTGGCTCAGAGTCAGTTGATTTAGGACTTGAAGAATCAGAATCATGAAAGTCAGTTCGTGTAGGACCTGGAATATTTGGATCATGAGAATCAACTGGTTGCAGATCTGCGATACTAGGCTGTATTGGTAGAAAATCACCTTGTTTCACTATTGCATTTTCACTTCTGAAATTTCCTGTATCACTTTCTTCCGAATTTGTATCATTAACTAAAGAAATCTCTGAACCTACATTTGTTATCTGATCAACATGCCTTTTCCAAATATTTGAACCAACTTGAACTCTATAATGTAATTTTCCTTTTCTTGCTATTATTCGACCAATTTTCCACTTGGCTTCTGGGGTATAATTTCTTACAGCTACTTTCTGGTTAATTGTCGGAGCACAGCTCCGGCTTCCCTGCAAAAATTACACTTATTGTTAACACGATAGCGTCTTTGACGCATCGACACAAAAAATGAGCTGGACGTTGGTAGTGCCAAAATCTCGGCGCGTATTGAAAATCATAAATATTCGTCAACCCTAACAGCCTGAAATGTCGGCTCAAAATTTTCCCATAGAGATAACATTGCGAGTTTAATTCTATATATTTAAAAGATAAGGCTTTCTTTTTTTGGTCATGTATCTTGAGCTTTTTTTGCACCAATTTTAACAATTCTTTTTTTTAATGAAAGCTGTTTCTTTGTAGATTTGCCCGCACTAGCTATTTTTTTTTTTTTGAAATATTCTCATTTTTATACTTAAATTTAAAAATTAAAAAATTTCTATGAATTTGTTTCAAAATGGTAGCAATTGGATTACTTCCATTGTTGTAAAGAAAGGAAAAATAATAAGATTTGCTTATCTGTATTGATGCCATTTTCTCATAAAATTCAAAATAAACTTTCTGAAAAAATTGAACAGAAAATGAAGTCATGCTTTAACAAAATATTGATATTTTCCGCAAAAAGCTGTTATAATTCAATTCCTTTTCATTCATTGAGTTTGAGACGCTTGGTGAAATGCTTCAATGAGGCAAAATGACATCATATTTAAATGAAAAGGATTATTTTCTCTGATAAAAGCAAATATTTTACTAAGAACGCCTCTAAAAGATATAAATTTCTGGAATTTTACTCGCCGATACAGAGATTAGAATCACAAGTCAAGAGTGCGAATGTTCACATGCAAAGTCGTAGTTGACAAACTTGATTTCAGTTTAGAAATATATGTATTAATCACATATTGCGCATTGTAATATTTTTGAAATGGTGAATGTAAATATAAGAGATGCGTATGCAAATTATGAGACGGTGAAAATAACATTAAGTTTAGATTTTACGCGAAAAATAATTCCATGATTGACTTAAGGTGAAATCATTTTTTTAAATTTTCAATCGGCAATTTTAAACGGCACAGATGTCATATAATTATTGGGTATATGATATTGGCGCGATTTTTTCTGACGCCAATGTCATATACCCAACGGGTACTTATCTGGCGCCAAAGTGTCGTTATTTTTCTTGATATGGTAACCCGGATGTTGCTGTTTGTGCTGTTGACGTTTTCCCCGAATTGGCGTGGGGAAAAAAAATCGCGCCAATATGTGGCGTATATGACATCTGTGCCTTTTAAACATAACAGAACTCAATGGGTAATTTAAACAAAATTACATATCTTGATTAGGTATAATAAATAATGCAGTTTAATTTTTTAATATTTTGAACAGTCGAAGTGTATGGAATTAGTACTTTGGTAACATTAAGTTAAAAATAATATTTGTTTTAAGAGACTAAGTAGTAACCTATGTATGAGTTCGTTTTTAAACAATTTCTTTCGTCGAAATTCGATCATTATGAAGTCGAATGTTGAAGTCGATGTTCATACATTGGTGACCTGAGATAGAGATTGACCCCCCCCCCCCCCCATCCCTTTCAGAAGTTTTACATTCTACGTATGTAACAAACACTATTTTTTTTTCGAGCTTTTCATTCTTTGTAAGCTTCCAAATCGATTTCATTTTGAATTTTAAATTAAGAGAAACGAAAACAAAAATAATCGAATACGGAAAATACGATTTTGGGCATTAGTCGAATGGCTACGAGTGATACTCAAAGAAATCGAGAAAAATATAATGTCAGGTATTTTTCTCGATTTACTTTACTTATATGTATGTATGTTTGTATTCAGACGAATGTATGTTTCTATTGGAAAATTTTCGTAATCGGGTTTGTAGACAAATTCATAATTTACTGAGCATTGTTTGATAAGCAAATTTAATGATTTGCAATTACTTGCAATTACTGACGTTTACTTAATTTTTTTAAAATTCATCGTAAGTGAATATATTTCAACTGAAATGCAAGTGAACATTCTGAAGTAAATGAGATAAGCATTTTTTTTTTTTTTTCAAGATGCACACTAGAAAACAGAAATATGTAGATTACAAAATAAAAAATTCCTGTAAGGGTTGGAAAAGATAGCTTTCCTATTTCTTGGTTTTAAGATTTTAGCTAATTTTACTGGAGAACACGAAGTTAAAATGCGAAGAACCCGGTTAGAGAAGAATCATCAGTACTGAATTTCAATGGAAATTTCGCCAAATTAGTCAGATACAGCCAAATTGGCTTAATTTTTGAAGACATATTTTTGGTCGCCAAATTTGGCGATATTTCGTCCAAATGTCGCGAAGCTGAGCTATAAATGCGACGTTAATGTATATGATTATGATCGCTTATGCTTATGATCGGAGAAATGGATACAACAATGAAAGATAATTCGTGAGAAATCATGTTCACTAAAAGTCATAAATCAATCCCTGTTTTTTTTTAATGTGCTACCTAGATTTAGTGTACATTTTAAGAAATATACATATTTTACATGTGCAACGTTATACACAAAAGTTTCGAAAATGACGGTTAAAAGAAAGTAATTCAAATATGTAGAGTTATTCAGCTTAATTCTATGTGGAAAAGTCGCATAAAAATAACTCAGATGCGTCCTAATATTTTCATAATAACGATATAACAACAACTCAGATGAATAAAGGTTTCAAGTTTGATAGAGGAGTTTAGCAGACTATCTATGAGTGTGTGTTACATACGTGTTACAAATTTTTACCTAAGTGTGGACTGTGCCAGACAAGCAAGTCTTTGAAGGCGCTTTGAAGTTTTCTGCCGCTAACTCGATGGATCAAGTTCTCAAAGATCGGAGCTAAATTAAAAAAATCAAAATCTCTCAAATACATCCGGGGGTAATTCTTTATCTTTACCGTGCATTCTCTTATGCAATGGTTTCTCTTTACTTTTAACATTTCTAAATTATACTAAAGAACAACAAATTATGCTGCCTTCAGCTATGCACTGAACAGCTTTTGTCTTTGCAAACAATGGTTACAAATTTCCCTAAATCAACTTTTATTATTGGAAAAGGAAGAGCTGCAAAATGTACAAAAATCAAAGAAATTAGTAAAACAATCATAGAGCAGTTAGGATCAGAAGCTATCATTCTTTTGGCACTAACAGGTACTGCTGCATTTAATGTTAAAGACAAGGTAACTCACTCAGTGCTTAAAGAACCAACGTGTTTGAAAAGGTTCGCTGAAATAAAAAGTCAGCAATAAATCTACAGCTCAAAATGGATACAGTGTTATTTCTCATTATTGACGAATTTTCAATGATAGGATGTCGTCTTATGGCTGACCTTGAACAAAGATGTCGCGAAGGTAAAATAGATAGTATTTAGCCTTTTAGAGGCTTATTTGTTTAAATCCTTGGACGTATTAGGTAGTTACATCGCGTAAAAGAAATCCCTCTATATAAGAGACATTCTTTAAAAGTCACTTTGATTAGATTAATTTTCACACAATTCTTCGCGGACAAAAAATGCTTAGAGCTTTTAAAAAATGTTTCACATTAACAAATTCGTTGAGACAAAACGACGATCAGCACACACAGTTCCGAAAGACTCTGAACTCACTTTGCGTGAGTCAACTTTTTGACTACCTCTCACCCTTTATGCAAAAACGCAAAGATATACTGATTTCGGCTAACTTGAATGATTTGAAGGTGCCATATGTCTTTTTCTCAAAACCAAGCAAGCTAAAGAATATAATCAAGAAGCACTTTTTAAATCAAAGCGTGGGCCAATAAACAAGAATTTTAGAAGATCACAATGATTAAATAGTAAGATGGAGTGAAGATGATCACGCGTCTGGACTTCAGTCTAGACTTTCCTCAGCAGCTGGATGCAGGGTTATGCATTATGCTACATACCAATATCTAAATGGAGTGAGAATTGGTAAACGTAAGTGCGATAAAAGATGTTGCCTATGGCCCACGTTTTCAACCTCGAGGTTTGCCACAGGCCATAATAGTTCATTTTGTTGAGTATCATGAGTCATTTCTAACTGTAATTTTTTTTTTTTTAATCAAACCTGTTTGTAAATATTGGAAAGAAGAAAAAGCTTCATTCTCACGAAGTTAGTTACCTTTAACTGTTGCATGCCTTGCCACCATACATAGATCATCGAGTTTAACATCGTCAAAAATTGCTGTAGATATCCATCTAAAGGTGTTGTCACATAAAACAACTTATGTCATTTTTACTGTAGTTTGTCATTTAGAGAAAGTTCTATTGGAAGCAGTTTTCGTTAAGGACAGGCTTTACCCAAATTAGAAGTATGGGAGCACTTGCTGACAGATTAGAATTTGTGCATTGCCCGAGGCAATTGACGACTGAGTTAAACACTTTAAAATGAAGTATCGACGATTGTTATATCAAACTTACTTTTATGCTATTAAACAGCAATATAGAAAATAAAACATTTTTTTTAAATAATATCTTTTTAGTTTACGCGCCTCCATGCTCCGACATTTCGGTCTGACGGATACTAGTTTCAAATTCTTTTATTTTAACTTTGGACTTTTTCGTACCCTGTTTATCATGAACGAAATTTGTAACATTTGGCACTATCAAATCTATTTTTGTTCTTATATGACGTTTTGGAAATAGAGATGCAGAGACTCTCCCGTTGTAACATGAGGCATCTCCCTATATTGCAAAAGGAAGCAATTTAATTTCATTTGTAAAGTACCAGGTTCGGAAGCTAAGGCTTTTAATTCACATAGCTGCCAACTTGTACGGATTTTTCTTACCACTAAAATTTTGTAGAAATTTTTGACTTGTTAAAATTGCTTAGATTTCGGTGATTCGATTAGCTAAAATTATCTATTAAATTTTAGTGGTATGAAAAATCCGTACAAGTTGGCAGCTATGAATCCACGTTTGAGAATTTGCACATATCTCTCCGCCTGTCCATTTGTAGCTGGATGGTATGGAGCACTGAACTTATGTTTTACACCATGATTTTTCAAAAATATCTCAAATTCTGCAGAAGTAAACTGTTTAGCATTATCTGATACTAAGGAAATTGGAAAACCGTATCGTGCAAAAAGTTAAGAAAGACAAGTAATTGTATTTTCTGAAGTTGTACTAGGAACAATAAAAACTTCTGGCCATTTTCTATGGGCATCAACCACTAAAAGAAGCATTTTCTCCATAACAGGACCAAAATAATCAATATGAATCCTTTGCCATGGAGCTGTTGGCCATTCCCAATGATGTGTATCAACTTTGGGAGGATTATTTTTCAAATTTATACAAGTAGTGCAATTTCGCGCACGATCTTCAATATCTTGATCTATACCTGGCCACCATACAAAATTACGGGCTAAAGACTTCATTTTAACTATACCAAAATGACCAAAGTGTAATTCTTTTAAGATTTGGTTTCGATAAATTTCAGGGATAACTACCCTACATCCTTTTAAAATACAACTATGTTGAAGAGTGAATTCTTCTTGTTTACCACCAAAAAGTAATTTTTTAGGAATTTCAGAACCAGAAATGAGGTGATGAAAAATTTGACGTAAAAGGGGATCAGATTTTGTAGCTGAAGTAATAGATTTAGAATTTAATGGTAAGATAGAGAGTTGATTAATTTGAAGAATTTCAGATTCATCAATTGCATCATTTGAATTAAATTGTTGAGGTAAATCTTCACTACGTAAAGGAAGTCGTGAAAGAGCATCAACATTTCCGTAATCAATAGTTTTTTTTTATAACGGATCTCATATTGAAACGTTTGTAAATAAATTGTGTATCGTTGCATTCTAGCAGCCGATAAAACAGGAATACTTTTAGAAGGAGAAAAAATAGACACTAAAGGTTTACTGTTATTACGGTACTTAAGTAAATAAGGTAAACCTGTTGCCATACAAATATTGGAAAAATTTCTTCACACCAAATATAATAGCAAATGCCTCTTTATCAACTTGACTATACCGTTTTTCTGCATCATTCAAAGTTCTGGATACAAACCCAATAGGTTTTTCAGTGTTATCTGGCATCATATGCAAAAGAACTGCAGAGATACCATAAGGAGAAGCATCAGTAGCTAAAATCAAAGGTAACTTAGGATTAAAGTGAGTAAGAACTCTGTCAGAAGTAATTTCTTTTTTTATACTTTTAAATGCTTGTTCACACTTATAAGACTAATTAAACTTAATATTATTCTTAAGCAAATTATTTAAAGGATTTGCAATAGTAGATAAGTTTGGTACAAACTTAGCATAATATGTAACTAAGCCTAGAAAAGCTTTAACCTGAGATACATTTACTGGCCTTGGAGCATTTAAATTGCCTCAATTTTATCTTGTGTTTTATGAATACCATTTTTATCAACTCTATAGCCACAATAAGTAATCTCAGCTGCCATATAGAGTGATTTTTCTTTATTTATCCCAATGTTATAATCCCTTAATCCTTCCAATACTTGTTTTAATCTTTGTAAATGAATTTCATCTGTCTCACCTGTAATCCCAATATCATCTATAAAAATTGTAACTCCCTCAATTCCTCTTAAAATGTGCTCAATTTTTTCTTTGCCATATAGCAGGAGAACTAGCAAGACCCATGGGTAACTTAGGGAATTAGAATAATCCTTTTGGTGTATTAATGGTCAATAATTCTTGTGATTTTTAATCTACAGTTAACTGAAGATAAGCTTGATTTAAATCAATTTTTGTAAAATGTACACCACCCCCTAATGTAGATAACATATCTTCTATTTTAGATAAAGGATATTTTTCAACTTTCAGAAATTTATTTAATGTTACTTTAAAATCACCACATAACCGAATTTTTCCATTAGTCTTAACCACTGGAACTATAGTAGTTGCCCACTTGCTGTTTGTAACTGGTTTAATATTACCTGCGTCTTGTAAATTTTGTAATTCTTCATTGACTGCTGCACGTAGTGCATAAGTGACAGTCCTAGCTTTGCAAAATATGGGTGTAGCATCTTTTCCAAGATAAGGTTCTGCCTGTAAACCTTTAATCTCCTCAGCCTTATCAGTAAATAAATCAGAAAATCCTGTAACAAACCTTATAATTTATCAGAATAGTTTACAACTTCATTCACATATACTGATTTTAAATTATGTGGGAAAATATCAAATTCAGATACACAATCTCTACCAAATAATAATGGAAAATTATCTGCTTTTATCAAATACAACTTTACCTTTCTAGTTTTATTTTCATAAGTAACATTTACTTCAACATAACATACAGGTTTGAAAATTTCACCAGTTGCAGCCTTTAATTGAACATCTGAAGGAAAAATTTTATAATCAGGAAAAATTCTGCGAAATCTTTTTAAAGGAACAGCAGAAATTCCAGATCGAGTATCTAATTCCATATCAGCTCTAGCCTTGTTTTTAATGAAAACAGACAGCTTAATTCGATTTGAACCTTTATCATACTTTACAGTTAAAACATTTACAGTATTTAAAGAATTTACGTGTTTTTGAGAATTTGTACTTCTGCATACCTTGCTTAAATGGCCCTTTTTCCTACAAAGGTTGCAAGTAACATTAATAAATCTACAAAAATTTGCTAAATGTGAGGCATTTCCACATCGATAGCACTTTAACTTATTTTTATTCATGTCAGAATGCGTATTATTTACATGATTGTTGACATTCTGTTTTTGAGAACAATTTGGTAATTTCTTATTTTGTACATTTTTCGTACTGAAAATTTGATTTACATTGAAATTTTTATGCTTAATTTCAGCAATTTCAATATCTACATTATATAAAGCTAAAGCTTTCTCAACAGCTTTTTCGAAATTTAAATCATCAACTTACGTAATCAATTTATTCTGAATGCTTTCATTTTTCAGACCGCGCAGAAACTGTTCCAGTAAATTTTCGTTTAAAGCGTCACCGGTAAATGAAAAAAAGGTCGTATTGATTCAGTTTCATTTTGAAAACATTTTCTAAATTTAATACGTTCTATAAATTTGTTGGGGGCGGGGCTTAAGTGTTTAAGTAAAATATCAAAAATTTCATTATATTTTAAGGTTTCACAATCCTTAGGTACACATAAATCCGCAATTAAACCATATAAATTCGGTCCTAATTATTATAAAAGAGCAGGAACTTTTTTCTGTTCTTTTATGTCATGCAGAACGAAATTTTGTTCCATCCTTTTCACGTAAGTTGTGAAAGATTCAACTTTTTCATCAAACTCTTTAAAGTGAGTGAACATTTTACTTTAAATGTAGCAAAAGCGTAAAAATATAAAATAAATGTAATGTAGAACTTAAAACCGCCGTAATGATGGTGACTTAATAATATCACATTGAAGTAGTATTTATTGCAGAGAAGCGTAGAACTTTGAAAACGAAAGTAGAGTCATTTTCCTCGGCACAATTATCATTTTCGGTAAACTTTTTCCGATGAAATTATACCTTATTTTCATCGTCGCCACTTCTTATATATTTAGTAATTAATAATAATTAACACAACTATGAATTGACGAGGCAGATCGTAGACAGTTAAACATTTACTGTACATTTCACAAAACAAAAACATCACTTACACAATGTTAGTCACATGACACAAAGCTAGAGAACAATGGAGGATATTCCAAATATGGGTTCGAGGCTGAAAAAAGTCACGTGATACCGGTAATTTACCCAAGGAACTTCTAACTGAGAAGAAGGGAAGATACTACTGCTTTGCCTCATGAGCTGTTTCATTGGCTAGCAGACAGACGTCTGCGGAGGCTTCCCTTCTTTACGCTAGAAGTTTTTACCTTGACCACGTGATCAAAACGGAGATGGAATATCCTCCATTCTCTGATATTTATTTCTGTGGGAGGAAACTTCGGTTCTGCCATCTACATATTATAAATGGAAACAAAACATGACATTAACTAAAATAATTTAGTATTCTTCCCAAATATATCAGCCAAATTTCGATATTTATTGGATGATTTTTACAACAGTTATTGCGAGCCCTGATTACAAAAAAAGACAACTGAAACGCGTACTTTCCTTCGGAAATTTTAAAAGGACTCTGAAATTAAGTAAGACGTGGGTCCCCAAACCGGACACTCTCAGTATCACATTTTTTTTTTTATTATTATTATTACAAACTCATCTGCATGTTGTTTTGAAGTGTTTCAAACACCTTTTTGCAATAACCTGAATTTTCACTTCCCAGCATTGAATGAAAGAAACATTGCACACATAACTGCTGCCTACGAATTGCATTCTACATTTATGAAATATCCAATCAGATACGAAATTCAACCTTTTACCCAGTTTGCACTTTCATACCAATAGTACGATAAATAACTTTTGTATATTTTTCCCAAATGCACTGAATTAAGTTTCTTGGTCGAATGATTTTTTTAATTATTTGGATTTGTTCATATCGAACAGGAGGATCCCAAATAAAGTTCTGGTAACATTTAATTGGAAGGTTAACCGAGGAAGCACCGCAGAAACTCTATTTTGCGCTTTTTGTGAAACTCCTTGTTAGCTTTTCTACTGATCATCAGAGTGACAGTAGTTATAATGCCCGCACCACCCTTGCTACGGCTTTCAATCGGGCCCACATTGCAAAACATATATACACATAGACACGAAAATCAGATCATGTTTGTACAGTAGGCCTTTATTAGTCTGATTAGTAAATAATCGGGTATTTTAGGATTTTTTTAAATAAAAAAAAGGGCGTTTTAATTTTTATTACATACATATTAAATACGAAAAAAATATATAATTATTTAATACATTTAAATATTTAAACAGTGCAGGCTATTCTTCATAGCAGTCATAAAAAAATGCCTTTCAGACAGTGGGACGCCTAGTTCCCCAGCAATTAATCTCAAAATGAAAAATAAGAAATATTTTTAGACTGTATTAAATTTCTGAGGGGAGATAATCTTTTTTTAAAGCACACAAATTTCCATTTTTCAGCATTTTAAAAATCAAGCAATATTTTTTTAGGTTTCCTTTATCTTCATTTCTACATGCTTAAAAATTTGTAAATTCGCATAAACTTTAGACATTAATGTTTCACTGCCTTTGAAAAACTAATATCGTTAATTAAAAAGAATATGCATGAAAATCAATAAGTCAAATTTTAATACCTGAAATAAAGCTTAGAAGAACCTGTTTCTAAAAAAAATTATCTTTTAGACCCATTCTTCAGACCTTATCATCACGAATTAACAAAACTCAATAACGTAAAATTTGGTCATGATTAACAAAAAGACCTTTCTAAAATTAATTAAATTCCCAATGCATCAAAATGCCTTCTGTTAAATCTGATTGAGTATTAAATCTGAATGACTATGAAATCTAATTGACCTGAAATTGTAGTAATTTTCTACAGATCGAAATAAATAATCATAAGAACATACTGATATAAAAAAAGTCCTTCCGGCCAGTGCCGGGAGGAAGAGGTAGCTTTCATAATCCTTATTTTAAAAAAGCCAACTTATATCATGCAAACACACGAAGCTCAATTTAGTGGAAACCGAATATAGGAGATTCAATACTAATTTTTATCAATATAATGAATGAGAATTTCGCGAAATTAGTCAGCTTTATCCAAGCTGCTTTTCTTTAAAGTAACTTATATTTGTTTGCCAAATTCGGCAATTTCTTAAAGTGCTTGTCATTTTAAGACAACGTGGTGGATGAGGCTAAGCAGTGAACTTGGTCGAGACCTTAGTAATTGCTGTGCACATGCTCACTCACATCGGAATCGGTTAATATATAGGAGTGCTGTCGCATGCAAAAAATCAGATTTTTCAAAATGTCACCCACAATAGAAATTGAAACTGCTATATCTGAGCCATTTTTTAAGGTAAAGACAAACAAAAAATGCTCCTGAATCCTTATATCAAGATCAAATAATTAAGAAAGAAACCTTTTTCAATTTCTAATTTTTTTGCACCTCACTTTAAATATATATATATATTTTTTAATTTAATGGCCGCCATTTTGAAACAAGATGTCTGATGAATCTGGTCAGCGAACTTGGTCGAGGTGTTGATGTATACTATCCACATGCCTTCTTACATCGAAATAGGCGAATACGTGTGTTATCGCGTGACAAATACAAGATCGTTTCAAAATGTTAGCCATGCTAGAAATTCAAAGTGCTATAAATCAACCATTTTTTTAGATATCAACAAAAGAACAAATTTTCAGAAACAAAAACTGCTCCGGAATCTTTGTATCAAGGCCAAACACATAAAAAAAACCTTTTTCATTTTCCAATATTTTAATACCTCATTTTAAATTTTAACTTTTAAATTAAATTTTTTTTAATGGCAACCCTTTTGAAACAAGATCGCGAATGAAGCTGGACAACGAACTCGGTCGAGACATTGGTATGTACTATGTACAGACCAAGTTACATACAAATAGGTTCATAAATACGCCTGTTATCGCGTGACAAAAATCAGGTCGTTTTAAAATGTCAGCCACAAGAGAAATTCAAAATGCTATTACTCAGCCATTTTTTTTTAGATATAGACGAAAGAAAAACTGTTCCGGAATCTTTGTATTAAGGTCAAACACATACAAAAAAAAAATCTTTTTCATTTTCCAATTTTTTGGTATCTCATTTAAATATTTTTATTTTTTAATTTTTTTAAATAGCCGCCATTTTGAAACAAGGTGGCGGATGAAGTTGGCCAACGAACTCGGTCGAGATATTTGTATGTACTATGTACACGCCAAGGTACATCCAAGTCGGTTTATAAATACGCCCGTTATTACGTGAGAAAAATCAGGACGTTTCAAAATGTCAGCCACGCTAGAAATTCAAAATGCTATAACTCAGCCATTTCTTAAGATATAGACGAAACAAAAACTGCTCCCGAATCTTTTTATCAAGGTCAAACACATAAGAAAAAAATATTTTTTCAATTTTCAATTTTTGGTACCACATTTCAAATTTAAATTTTTCTTAAACATTTAAATGGCCGCCATTTTTAAACAAGATGGCGGGTGAAGCTGGCCAACGAACCCGGTCGAGACATTGGCATGTACTATGTATAAACGAAGTTACATCCAAATCGGTTCATAAATACGCCTTTTATCGCGTGACAAAATTCAGGACGTTTCAAAATGTCAGCCACGCTAGAAATTCAAAATGCTATAACTCAGCCATTTTTTAAGATATAGACGAAACAAAAACTGCTCCGAAATCTTTGTATAAAGGTCAAATACATAAGAAAAAAATATTTTTCCATTTTCAATTTTTTGGTACCACATTTCAAATTTTAAATTTTTAAAAAATTTTTAAATGGCCGCAATTTTGAAACAAAATGGCGGATGAAGCTGGCCAACGAACTCGGTCGAGAGATTGGTATGTACTATGTACACACCGAATTACATCCAATTCGGTTCATAAATACGCCTTTTATCGCGTGACAAAATTCAGGACGTTTCAAAATGTCAGCCACGCTAGAAATTCAAAATGCTATAACTCAGCCATTTTTTAAGATATAGACGAAACAAAAACTGCTCCGGAATCTTTGTATAAAGGTCAAATACATAAGAAAAAAATATTTTTCCATTTTTAATTTTTTGGTACCAAATTTCAAGTTTTAAATTTTTTTAAAAATTTTAAATGGCCGCCATTTTGAAACAAAACGGCGGATGAAGCTGGCCAACGAACTCGGTCGAGACATTGGTATGTACTATGTACACACCGAATTACATCGAAATCGGTTCATAATTACGGGAGTTACAGTGTGACATAGGTCATATATATATATATATCAATTTTGAACGGAGGGTGGTTTCGGGGTCTGGGGGTCATGATCGATGAAAATATACCAAATTTTTTTGAAATCGCTTTCCTCCGAACGGCTGCAATAGGTAGCTTTTTTGTAAAGAAAGCTACCTAATATTAAATGTAAAATAATAATGTAAACGTAACGATAAATGTAACGATCCTTTTCCTATAGGATACTACCTGAAGTATAGTAAACAGGAAACACATACAAATTTTTCACAAATATATTCAGCCTCGCCTAAGGCAAGACCTGCGCTACATAAACCGAAATAAAATATATTTCGTGTATTAAAACAAAACATTAAGTAACAATTAGGGTGACCGAGCCAGTAGTTGATTAAATAAGGTCGATGCTGGGTTTTTATTATATTTACTTCCTTTTAAGTTTTAAAAGTAAACTAACATAATTGCTGAAACTCTTAATGAATGTCCTATAATGGGCAAAATGGAAATCTGCTGAAATTAAATAGCAACAAAATTATAAGTAAATAGTTTCTTTAATTGTCTTTTACCCAGTAGTTTGATCAATCGAAGAAATATGTCGAAAATCTAAAAATTAATCTTTAAAATATCATGCTTAAGCTGTGATTAAAAATAGTTCATATAAAACTATTATTTGAAATAAGCAAGATGGAAGTGGATTATTTTAACTTACGTAATTGTCTCCAACTAATCAAAAACTAAATGTTTACATTTTCTAATTAAAAAAAATTCATAAAATGGTTTCTCTTACAGCAGGTAGCTGACAACAATGTGACTACAGGTGTTCCAACATTCAAACAAAAATATTATGTCTTGGTCCATGTGTAAAACTGATTTCCGCCTGAAATGGCGCAATATTTCAAAAATTTGATCAACTACAGGAGGGGTATCAACTACTGGCGCGGTCACCTTATTTAATGCATTCAAAAAGTGAAAAAAAAAACCCTCTATTTTTTTTCTTTTTTAACCAGATTTTTTTTTTTTTCTAAAATAATTTGATGATAGGTTTTTGACATTCATAGCTTCCAAACTTCCCATTTTTTCCAAGCCAAAATATACAAACATGGTGCCATAAAATTAATTTAATAAAACTCTTAACAATATGTCTTGTTTCTGAGAGTGGTACTTATTTGGTTTCAATTTTTAAGAAAGTCTTTTGGTTCAGAGTGTGTTGTTCGACTTAAAAAAAAAATAATAATAATAATAATAACCCGGAAATGTTGGTTGCTTGGCCAATATTCATACATATATTTTTTCTTTTTTAAACTGATAAACTGTTTTTCATTGAATTAAAATTTTCAGTATTATACTTTTTGTTTATCTTTCGGCTTCTATGAAGATGAGTGAATCATTATCTTCTACATCATATATCTTCTCTGAAAAACATACAAAAAGAGATGGTATTATCAGTTTGTCTAATATCTTGCAGTTATCAATGTTCAATTTTTAGATCCCATAAAACTTTTTTCATAGTTTTTTATCGCAAACGAAATGCCATTTTAAACGTGCTCTGATAACAACATCCACTGATTTACAGAAAATATTATCTTAACGAAGTTCTCATTATCACCATTGTTATCATCATTGCACGTGCTTCGAGTGCATTGGTTGCTCTTGAAAAAGTCCTAACGCACGTGATTTTGAGAGAATTTTTTTCCCCGACGCATGTTTGTCGCGATTTTTTATATCAACATTCGTGTTTACAAGTGTCTAAGTACTAATGTGCGATAAGTGTGAACTTATTTAGATAAAAATACTGTTTTAAATACTTTTTTAATTGATTTCATATAAAGTATGATTTATAAAACATGGAACTAACTGTGAAATTATTTTTTTAGTTTAAAAAAAAAAAACTTAATTTCTAATGGTTCCTAATAAAGAGCAACAACTTTCAGATGAAAAAAGACACTCGAACGACATTTTAGTCACCTTACCCTTTATTCAGATTTTACACGTCAGCTTGAGCATTCTTACAGGTTGAGATAGTGTAGCGCCATCCATTGTCTAAAATTTGAATTATTTTTTTTAAATTACTGTACATAAAACGTAAGAAATTCCTCAATAAACATATAACTTATTTTACCTTTATATTTAACTATCGAGTGGTAAAATTTGGGTGTTTTATTTTACCGGAATCTTATAAATCAGTAAAAGAAAGTACGAGAATGCATATCGCACATTCATATAGAAGAAGCATATACACAGTAGATTTTTTTTTTAATTTGAACATCAAAGATATATGTAACATTTTAAAATTATTCAAACTTCATCTTAGCCAAGTTTGCGTAACAAACAAAACCAAGCAGTAAGAGAAACTCTATGAACAACACCGAAAAGAAGGAAAGTTTCATATTTTAAGGGGACAGCTTACGTTAAAATTGGTCAAAAAATGGATTTTTCTTTTTTAATACTAGGGGGCTCTCCCCCCTACGAGCTACGCTCGCCAACCCCCGTTCAGGCACACCAAAATCCAAAAAGCACGCTAATTTGATCGGCTTTAAAAATATTGAATTAAAATTTAAAAAAACAGTAGCGATCTCTCTGTAAACGGATTTCCATTCGTTTTCCTTGGATTGGAGATTTTTAAGGCCAAATCTGCTGCTGTTAAGAGATAAAATGGCTGTTTTCGTATTTAATTAAAAAAATCAGTTAAACATTTAAAAATAAGCTAATGTAAAATGAATTAAGTGAACAGTGTCATTGTCTCCCTGTATTTTTTAACAGCGCTATAAGATAGTTCTTTTAAATAATTCATTTTAAATGTATCGTTTCAAATCTGACGTAATTTATACCAAAGTTTTATTTCTCTTATTAATATTCACGTGAAAATACTTTTGTTGTTAGAAGGAAATATTATTTGTGCTGTCTTCGAATTCACGATAATAGTTGAAAAGATTATCTCAAAATATCTCGCGCAAATATATTTTTCAATTTAAATTGTTTTGCTATATTTTTTGCCATTTTAAATATGACGTAATTTCCTCAAATTACAAGCTTTAACGCATAATAATGAATTTTTTTATTTTAAGATTTTGTTTCGCTTTTAAAATTCAAGTGCAAATATGGTTCGGCACAGATGTCATATACGTCATATTGGCGCAATTTTTTTCTGACGCCAATTTCATATACGCAACGGGTACTTAACTGGTGCTAAAGTGTCGTTATTTTGCTTGATATGGTAACCCAGATGTTGTTGTTTATGCTATTAATGTTTTCGCCAAATGGGCGTCGGAAAAAATTGCGCCAATATATATGACATCTGTGCCTATGATTCTTATGGCGTAATTTTCCTGCTTTTAACATGTAATCATTTAATTCTAATTGTAAAGTTTTTTTTCTGTTTGTAATAGTCACGTGTAAATAAATTTTCAATTTGAAGTAAACATTATTGATTGCGCTGTTTATACAACTGGCAACAGTTTAAATTAATAACATTTTCTAAAATTTGTAAAAAATATCTCTCGAAATGCTGAAAATTTGAATTTAAAATCGAAATAAAACCTCAAAAAATGAATCAATTAAGAAAAATAAGTGCAATCTGCACACCGGTAACTTATAACGTATAAAATGATCTAAAAATGATTAAATTCTCATGTATAGTTTTTGCTCCAATAAAACTTTTTTAATGGAACTTAATGTCCAACTTTAGCATTAAATATCTCTTAAAATAATTCTTCGATTTGAAAACTGTCTGCATCAGCGTGTTTATCAAACAATTCTCTGTAATACCACTGATTTTCATATTTTTGTATGCAACAGTTTTTTTAATATTAACGATGAAAGGTCATGCTTAAGCATTCAAATTGGATGCGATCTACCCGGAATATCTACGCAGATTTTCATTGGTCCATTTCCAAATCAAAACTTTTTTTATATATAGAAGGATTACATGAAAGCCTGTTTAATTGTGAATATTTTGACACCTCATTTTTAACCATACGGTAATTATATTGCGAGTTATTGTAAATTTTGTTAATACACTCAGCGCAATTACTCACACAAATTAAAACTTTAAATGGCTTTTTCTCCATTTTCATATTTTCTTCCCTTTCATGTTAAAAAAATGTTAAGGATTTTTTAACACTTTACAACAAAGTTGAAAAGTGTTTATGCATTCGGTTTGTCTGGCCGTCTGTACGCGCTCTAACTCCCGTAATTATACTCGGATCGTTCTGAAATTTTTGGATGTTAGGGACCCCTACCATAGCACGAAACCTATTTCAACTGAAGTTTGTAGCCCGTTTAGTTCATTTACAGGGACAGTCAATAGTTTTCCGTTACATTACGGCCTATGGGAAAAAATCATTTAAAATGATTTTTAATGATATTACATGCTTTCAAACGTAATAAAATTGGTATGCATTGATCAAGTGCACTAAAATATGTTTTCCGTAGAATATGCGGCGCAAAGAATAAATATTATTCATTTACAGGGCCACACAAAAGAATTCCGTTACGTAATGATATACGGGTAGAGGGAATTGTTTCCGGCGTATTTTAATTATGTTGAATTATTTCATGTATAATGGAATTGTTATACGTCGCTGAGGTTTACTATAACTTATTTCATGTATAATACGAAGTGCATAGGATTTACAGGCACACTCAAAAGATTTCAGATACTATATCGTATCCGAAGTACTGTACGGTAGCGGTGATTGCTGGAAATGCATTTATTATTATTTTATGCGATTTTATGCTTCACTATATTTATGCATTGTATATGGTGTGTATAAATGCTGGAATTCATATACAGGGCTACACAAAAGAATTCGTAATGGTTACTGGGTATGATTGTAAATTGCTTAAAGGTGGTTTTTAAATGAGTTATGCATTTTTACGCTGAACTGCATTTTGTTTACTAAGAAATGTTTGTAGAACATAGATAAAATTATATGCAGGGTCACGCAAAGAATTGGATACATGGCCGTCTATAAAGGATAATTTCTGGAAATGTGATTCCAGTTGTTTTAAGAGTGTTTTACTTTGAATTAAACTTTAGCTAAATAGTGGGCGTGCAATAAAGGTACTAGGTTAACTACAGGGTTGTACAAAAGTATGCAAGTACGTTTCCATCTATTAGTATAAATTGCTGAAAGAGAAATTTCAACCTGTTATTCGTTTTCTTGCTAAACTAAATTTCCCCATTATATAGCATATATATCAGCCAACAGATCAAATACAGAGCTGTTCAAAAGAATTGGAATACACATTTGCTATGGATGGTAACTGCTGAAATCAGTTTTTCAAATGTTTTATGCGTTTTCTAAAATGCTTACTTAGTTCTCTTATATACCTTACTTCCCTAAATAACGAAGTTTCGTTAAAGCATTCAGGAAGTGTTGGAAAGTGTTTCATAATCTATGCTTAACGCATGATTTTTCGTACTTGTTTGTATTTGAGATAGAGATTTAAACTTTTTTGTACATGTTCTTTATTACATATGTGATAAATATGCGCATGGAATTAGACTGCAGGTTTTTGCGTTATTTTTTAAAAAATAAAAGTATATGAAGATGTGTTAGATTTCAACATTTTACACTATATATAAATCAGTAAAAAAAGTATATTAAATGTAATATTAGATGTACAGTAAACTTCCGCTTATCAGTCACTCTATCAACACTCACCCTCAGTTAAACGCCACACCCTCTCTTAAATATTTCTTTTATCAGAAACGAATTACGAAAATCCAAATGCACAATAAATTCTAGTCAGTTGGCGCTATTCTGAGAAAAATGCTTTGTTATGAAGAATTAACGTAAGATGAAATTATTCAAAATATTTGGAGTCCAAAGAAATTTGAAAAGGACAAATTTGGGGAATGGTGAGTCAATCATGTAAAAGTGGAGACTGCTCATTAAGTTGATTCATTATTTTGGAAGATGAAGCAGATGCAACCCAGGTAATTTTATAACGTAGAATCTGCAATCTTGCTTCTGTACAGGCGCAAGCAAAACACAAACAAAATGTATAATGGATTACTTTGGATGAAAACAGACACTACATATTTATTCCGTAAATTTGTTTCATAAATTCATTTCTTAATATCGATTATGCTTTTATTAGCGAATGTACACAAAATATAAAAAAACTAGTATGTTTTGGCCATCACAAAACTTTCTTCTATATAAATCACGTCAATTACATCATTTAAACAGTACAAGAAATTACATCCATATAGCACCAATTCATATCAAATTAAATCTGAATTTAAAGTTTCATGGAAATTCGTGCATTAGTTCTTAAGATAGAACTATAGGGGAAATTCTGAAAAAGGTAACATAGCAGCGCCACATGTTAAGCGATTTACACCAAAACATAAACAACACTAACTGATATCAAGGTATACCTGAATCTGAAGATTGAGGAAAATTCGTACATTAGTTCTTGAGATAGAACTATAGTGGAAACTCTAAAAAATGCAGCATAGCAGCGCCACCTGTTGAGCGATTTGCACAAAAACATAAACAGCACTAATTCATATCAAGGTATACCTGAATTCTGAAATTTTTTGAAAATCCAGGCATTAGTTCTTGAGATACAGCTATTGCGGAAATCGCAAAAAATGCAGCAAGCAGCGCCACCTGTTGAGCAATTTACACCAAAATGTATAAAACGTCAATTCATGTCGAGGACTATCTCAAGTTTGATGAAAATCAGTTCGTTTGTGCTGGAGATTGAGCTATTGTAGAAATCGTGAAAAATGTTGCATAGCAGCGCCACCTGTTGAGCGATTTACACCAAAAATGAAACAGCACTATTTCATATCTAGGTATACTTGAAACTGAAGTTTGTTCAAAATCCAATCATTAGTTCTTGAGATACAGCTATTGCGGAAATCACAAAAAATGCAGCATAGCAGCACCTGTTGAGCTAGTCACATAAAAATGTATAAAACGTCAATTCATGTCATAGACTAACTCAATCTGAAGTTTGATAAAAGTCCGTGCATTAGTTCTGGAGATTATGCTATTGTGGAAATCGTGAAAAGGCTGCATAGCAGCGCCACCTGTTGAGCGATTTACACCAAAAACTAATCAGCATCAATTTATATCAGGGACTAACTGAATATAAATTTTTATTAAATTCCGTGCGTTACTTCTTGAGATAGAGCGTCTACAAAATTTATGTCACATACATACAGGGGTCGTTCAAGTATTACGTAAGCAGTAAGTGGGGGAGAGGGGATCCAGTGTCTGCTTATTTTTGCTGACAAGGGGGAGAATGGGGTCACGAAAATTCTTACGTAAGCATCAGACAACGGAGCAACTATAGTTTAACAACAAAAAGCAAAATAGCATGATTTAGATGAGCGTTCTGCGGATGTTGAACGACTTGAGAAAAAAGATATGTAGTAAACAACGGCTGGAAACGAGGATCATTCTAGCCCACCACTACATTGAAACTTAATATTAGAGAATGCAGAAACATGGATTCAAAGATCTTGGACACCAGACTAGAAATGTGAACGCCAAATACTTAATATTCCTATGATTCTTGTTAAAAATTTTTAGTTATGTGCCTAAATAAGTTAGGGCAGGTTATATTTCTTAAAGTTTTTTTTTTGTTTTTGGTCAGTGCGATAAATAATAATATATGAAAACTATTTTGTATTCTATGAATTGTTTAATGCCATAAGTAACAATATATTAAACCGATTTTTTTCCCTTCAATACTACAACCCCTATGTGTCTGTTTATGTAAATTTGCTAGATTAATGATGCAATTTATCGCTAACTGTAATTTTTTTATGGCAAATAATGTTGATGTAAGAATGTCATAAAATCTTACGTAAGCAAAGGGGGGGGGGGTCTAGTATTTGCTTATTTTTCCTTACAAGGGGGAGGTACAAAATGACTGAAAATATGCTTACGTAATACTTGAACGGCCCCACAGACAGACAGACATTTGGTAAAAACATGTTTTTCGGGTTCTTTGACCCCTAAAACGTGTAAATCCGTCGAAAACCGGAATTCGAAAATTTCCATGAATCCAATACTTTCTTCTTGTTTCACTATGTTATGTTTAACCGATGAACTCCCAAAACTAATCAAGGAAGCGCCTTATCAGAATGAAGCTATTTACAAAATGTGAAGCAAACCGGATATTTCTATCAAAAGTTATCGCGTTACATACATACGTACCGTACAACAGAACCTGCGTGCACATTATCTCTCAGGCTTTAATAGCCTGTGAGCTAAAATGAAAAAAAACACGAACTAGAAAAAAAAATGTATCATAAAAAGTACTGACAAAGTATTTCAGTAATGTGTCCCGGGGCATTTTTTTTATATTTTTCGACACCCATTATGTGGCATATCATTAGAAAGCCCTTTGACCACTCTTTCATATTATGCATCTCCCATCACCATGCCCTTCTGAGGTTTAAGATTTCGTACAAACAAACATTTACAATTTTTTTATATAGAAATGTGCACCCACGGGGGCAAAGTGGGATGAGGGGGGTGGTAGGTGCATAATATGAAAGAGTAGTCAAAGGGCTTTCTAATGATATGTCACATGACGTATGTCTGAAAAAATTAAAAAAGCGGCCGCTGGTGGTGGCGAGGAAATTGGAGGAAGGAGGAGCGAGGTTCGTGATGGGCATATAAAAACACGCACGTGTTCGAATGCAACACAATCCGTGAATTTCAAAGCAATCGGTGAAGAACTTTCGGAGGTTTAAGATTTTGTACAAACGAACATTTATATTTTTATTTATATAGAAATGTGTCCCCACGTGAGGAAAGTGAAAGGAGCGAGATGCGAGGTGCATAATATGAAACAGTAGTCCAAGGGCTTTCTAATGCTATATCACATGATGGGTTTTGGAAAATATTTAAAAAGCGCCCCCCTGGTGGGGGTATGGCAAATGGGGGGGGGGGAGAGCGAGGTTCATAATAAGTATATAAAAACACTTCCGTATTCGAATGCAACTCAACCCGTGAATTTCAAAGCAATAGGTGAAGAACTTTCGGAGATTAGCGATTTTGAACAAACGAACATTTATATTATATAAGCAAAAATATTACGTCTGAATATTTTGAACATTTATATTTTTATTATATAGATTATATAGAAATGCGCCCCCACGTGGGGAAAGTGAGGAGAGCGAGATGCATAATATGAAACAGTATTCGATCATTTACATTTTTATTTATGTAGATTTAACTCTAGATCAATAACTTGATTTGTTAAAAGAAAATTTAAATTACAAAATTTCCTTCGAGAAAGAACAACAAAATAGTTGCATTAGTTGCTTAAAGGCATTAAATGATTGCTTAAATACAGTGGCGGAGCGAAGGGGGGGGGGGTGGTCAGTGTTAAAACCCCTCCCAGAGCCAAGACAAAAATACAAAAATTTCCATTTTTATGAATCAAACCATTTAACTAAAGTTAGAATTATATTTATTTTGTTCGAAATTCGCCGCTTTAGCGAATCAAATCCTGCTCAAAAGTTTGATTCGTTTAAACGGTAGTAATGTATTTTATTTTACAAATGGGGAACATGGTATGGGGAAACACATAGTAACAGGTATCGGATTTTAACGAAAACTGATCACTCATTTCGAAAGAGGATAGCATTCATTCGCACTATAAGAAATCAGCCGTAGGCTAAAAGGAATGGTCATTTCCTGTCACTGTCAATGCCGCCTTGGGTTCTTCAATACTGCACCATTGGGAGTCTTAAGGGTGTATTCCGATCCAAATTGCTTATTTTTTGATTCATTTTAAAATTCATTTTTGCTCTCAAACGCATCAAACTGGGAAATTCTCTTATTTAGAAACTATATAATGTGCCGTGCTTCTTGATTTTTTGATAAATGCAGAAAATACTGTAAAAAACGCTGTCAAAGTTGGCGTTTTGAACCGTCTCAGAAAATTTCGAGCTGTTGAGGGTGGAAAAATATTTTTTCGAATACACCCGTAATTAATTGCATCTGTTTCTTGCTCCCTTTTTGGAAATGGGATTAGACCCTCGAATACTAGGAAAAACACAAAACGCATGCTTTGAAGAGTAGATTCTACACACATTCTGTTATTAGTTGCTGTTGTGCTAAGGTATTAGTTTGATATTAAATCTTCTTCAGAGAAGAAAATTAAGAAAAAGATGGTAAGAAAAATATTTTTTAAGTCTTTGACTTCCTCCAAGCTTTCATTAATTTAGGTATGTTCGAAAAGTATATAATTCTTTCATATTTATGCTTCGGGAAAGATATAAACGTGCATGCTTTACAGTTCGGGTATATTGTCCTTTTGTTAAGGCTGTTCTGAAATCCAAAGGGACTTTCAGACACATTTTTTAATTAATTCTTATTCAGAAACGCATGAAATAGGCAGGTTTCGTCATTCAAAAACAATGTAACTGAAAGACGTTTCCTTTTTTTAATAAACACAAAAGATATTTCAGAAGATAGTGTCACAGTAGATGTTTTGAATCGAATTTGCGACGTGATAGCGACAAAAAGGAGGGAAAAACGGTCGTCACGCGATCAAAATCGTTTATAACTCAATAACTAATTCACTGGCGCAGTGAGGGGGGCGGGGATTCGGAGTTAAAAACCCCTCCCAGAGCTACAAAATTACTATAATTGCCGCTTATATGAAACACTGCAAATTAACCGCTTTTATGAATCAAAACTAAAATCAATATTAAAATTTTTTTGGCTTATTTGGAATATGTGGCTTTGCTGAATCAAATTCTATTCAACAAAGTGATCCAATTAAACGGCGAATATTGTATTTAAAACTGTGAAAGCGTATATTACATGCACAAGTTAAGTGAGAACTAGTCATTTGTTTTGAAAAAGGTCATGGATCACATTTTCGAGATGTCTTAGGCTAAGAGAATGATTATTTCCTGCCGTAGACGCTTTGAGTTTAAGTATTGTACAGTGTACTAGAGGTCTGCACGGGCCGAAATTTCCAGGCGTACGCCCGGCCCGACTCATAGAAAAAAAATTTCGGCCCGGTAGAAAAGTTAAAAGTTAGGCCCGAGCCCGACCCGGCCCGTCCCAGAAAAAAGTTAAAATATCGGCCCGGCCCAAGTGAATGGCTACAAAACATTTATTTTTACCTCGATTTGGTTAAAAATTTGTCTCTTACGAGGAGTTTTGACCAAAAATATTTTTCTTAACTTTTTACTTTCTTCTATCTTCAATAGAAGAAAGTATTGTAATCGAATTTTTTTTTCGACGGATTTACACGTTTTAGGGGTCAGAGATACCAAAAAACATGTTTATAGAAAATGTCTGTCTGTCCGTGTGTCTGTCGCCATTGTACCATCAAAAAGTGTATTGAAGTTGTGCATAGAATTGAACCAAATTTTTATTTTAAGTTTTTGGCTATAGCAAGCAGATCCTCCCTGAATTTGGAAAAAATTCGCCGGTAGGGGGCGCTGTAACAGCGATTTTGAATATTGTACCCTCCAAAAGTGTATGAAGTTATGCATGGAATTCAACCAAATTTTTATTTTAAGTTTTTGGCTATGGCAAGCAGATCCTCCCTGAATTTGGAAAAAATTCGCCAGTAGGGGGCGCTGTAATAGCGATTTTGAATATTGTACCATTTAAAAGTTTATGAAGTTATGCATAAAATTAAACCAAATTTTTATTTTAAGTTTTTTGATATGGCAAGTAGGTCGTCCCTGAATTTGGAAAAAATTCGCCGCTAGGGGACGCTGTAACAGCGATTTTTGCGCGATTTTGAATATTGTACCATCCAAAAGTGTATGAAGTTATTCATGGAATTGAACCAAATTTTTATTTTAAGTTTTTGACTATGGCAAGCAGGTCCTCAATTAATTTGGGAAAAAAATCACCGCTAGGGGGCGCTGTTATAGCAATTTTTGTGCGATTTTGAATATTGTACCATCGAAAAATGTATTAAGTTATACATAGAAGTGAGCCAAATATTTTGTGTTTGTTTTTGGTCATGGCACGAAGGTCCTCCCTGAATTTGGAAAAATTCCGCTGGAAGGGGTCGCTATATTTGCGATGTCTCTACCATTTTCATTATTGTACCATCAAAAATTGTATGAAGTTATGCATAGAATTAAACCAAATATTTTGTGTAAGTTTCTGGCTATGGCAAACAAGTCCTCCCTGAATTTAAAAAAAAAAAAAACTGCCGGAAGGGGGGCGTTGTAATAGCGATTTTTGTGCCATTTTCTTTATTGTACCATCGAAAAGTGTATAAAATTATGCATACAATTGAACCAAATTTTTTCGTACATGTTTTTGGCTTTGGCTAACAGGAATTTGTAAATATTGCGCGGTAAATGGGCTCTGTGATAGCGATTTTTGTATGCTTTTCTTGATTTTTTGTAGTTCTGTTGTCCATCTCGTGCAGAGGCAGGAACTCACTTTTCGCTAAGCCGGCTATTCGCAAACATCTGATAACAACAGAATAAGGAAAAGCTATTAATTTTAACAAATATTATGATATTGATTAACTCGTTTTTAGTCCGTTTAATTGAGTGAAGCAGAAATTTAAGATGAAAATCAAAGTTGGTATAGTATTGAACTAAAAATATTGAAGTAAAAAATACATGCGTAACTAGTTTTTGAAATATTATGTATAAGGTAGAAGAAAGTTTTAGGATTGGCACATCCAACTAGTTTTTCATGTTTCTAAACTTTATATTTATCTAAGTGCCGCAGGCTGCGATATTTATTTTTTTAATGAATCGCTATCTCTTCGGGTGTACATCAATTGCGCCTACGGTGGGAGGAGATCATAAATTGCGCCTACAGCTTCGGCCCCTTCTGTATGAACTGCGCTCGAAGGGGGTGAGATAAGCAATCCATCATTTTATTGAGGGTTGCCTTAAAGAGTTATTTTTCCCCAAAAAGTCTTCTGGATGCAAATTCGGCCATGGTAAATCTTGGCGACAATAATCACAATACTTAAGGTCTGTATTCATCTAGCATTGCATTATATCGTAAGAGATATTCAACGTAATGGATACAAATAAAATATTACTACAGGATACTTACTAATATTTACTACGAAAGAAGGGGACTTCTCATTTAAATAGCGCGGTGCAAACTGCCGCCCCAAATTTTGTTAGCTCTTTCAAGGTATTTCAAGAAATATCTAATGTTAATTTTAAAAAAACACACCATTGTTAAGAAACTTTTTATTTTGACTTGTAACATTTGGATAAAAAGTGTTTTTCCTTTTTCAATGACAAAAAATGCTGAAAATACATAAAATTCAAGTTATCATAACTCGGTAAGTTTTATTTGTACAAAAATGAAACTTTTATTGTTTAATTATTAGTACACGAAGAAAGTTTTACTAAATATATAGTATTTAAATCCCGTAAAAAAATTAAATTTCTGTAACTTTTAAAAATAACATTTTATATATATATGCAGTAGAAACCCGGTTATCCGAAAATCGGCTTAACCGAAAGCCCTTAAAATTCCTCAAAGTCCTTTTTAAATGTGGAAAATTTTATTGCCAACACTATTTTGACCGATGTCAAATGACAACTTTTAACATATTTTGATTTATGATTAATATTTTATTTGTAAGTTTTAGATCAAACAATTCCGAATCATTTTTAGTACATTGAAGAGTTGTTTTAATACTTATTATCTTTAAAAATTAAAAGGAAAATAAATAAAAATCAAAACTTTGAAAGGTGTTATTGGATGTGGGTAGAAATAGTGTTAAAAAAGCATGTTCTTTATGAAAATAATAAACAGAGTCAACTTACTTATTTTGTCAATTGCGTAATTTCGGGCACTTTATTAGATAGACACGTACGACATCATTTTTACAAAATTTCTTTTTTTACTTTCTTTTTTTACATTTTTAATTCATTTTTACATTCATCTTTTTTACAAAATATGTTGTGATTTTCTTTTGTTTTTTAACTTTGCATCGTTTCAAATGCTGCTTTATCAAGCCACCTGTTAAACAGGACCGAAACTAGCCTTTTTTGCACCCGGGGCAAACATGGATTTTGCCCCCCCCCCCCCCCCCCCCCCCGCTCTCTTCCGGAAAGTATATTTACAAAGAGAATTTTACTAATTTTCGAATAGCCGACTTATTTTTAAATTTAAAATATGTAATCATAATATATGTAATACTGAACTATGCAATCTACAATGACGCGTCCAAGGGGGAGGTCACGGGGATCATGACCCCTCTGAACACCAACAAAAATATTCTAAGGACCATTTTTTAAATGAAATACTCAGTAGAGTCTCGATTATCCGAGTCCCGCTTAACCAAGTTTCCGCCTTAACCGAGTTATTTTCTTCTGATGGGCTGATGGCTTCCATTATTATGAAACAGCCATTATAAAGGAAGTGTTAGGTGAAGATGAAAGAGCAGCCGTAAAAAAGTTAGAACTCTGATTTTCTGGTCAGAGGGGGGGGGAATGCCCATATACATTTTTTTTTTTTTTAATTATGGCCATTTTTCTTTCCCATTCTGTCCAGAAAATCGGACTTCTAACTTTTTACGACTGCTCTTTCATCTTCAACCTAACACTTCATTTATAATGGTTGTTTCATAATAATGGAAGCCATCAGTCCATCAGAAGAAAATGATCCATTCCAAAGACTAACGAAAAGCACAAACATCCATTATATAAATTGATCATTTATGTGCTTAAAGGCTTAATCTTCAGAAAAGATAGACAGAGAAATAGTAGTAACAGTAACATTACAACTTTGCTGCTATTGCTGCATTTCTTTTTCTTTCTTTAAAAAATTTTTTCTTTTCAAATAAAGGCTCTCATTATGGAGCCACGAAACAGTTGTATGCTAAAAATTTTGGCTGTTTATACTTTTCTTTACGTTGGTTTTACATATAATGTATTTATTTAACACAATGAGTTCTGTACGCATGTTATTAGTTTATAATCTTGGAGGAATTTGACGTAGAATCCCCTTCTCCCTTACCTTATTTTGCGCTAATGATGTTTAAAAACGGAATATTTTATTTATTTTAATCGAAAATCTATTTAATGATTAAATAATAAAAAAAAAGATTAAAAATGTATTCATTTTTGCAAGAACTATAGGTAGTAATATAAAATAAATGTTTATTCTCTGGTGAGAAAATTTTTGGCAAAATATTGGCGTCCGAAATAAATCGCGAGATAACCTGTAACAGATAATCATAACCCTCATTTCATCAGCAAGAATATTCTTCCATTTAGAATGTTGTTTTTTTTCCTCAGCATCTTTCTTTCAAAATACTACAGAGAATAATATTAAAGTGAAATTTATTTCTAGCATATTAATTGAATTATGAAATATCTTAAATATCTGTATATAAATGTTAATAATGTTTAAGGTTCTTGAAGAATCTTAGAATGAAACATCTAAAGGCAGTGTAAATGAGATATTAGTTTAAACCTTACGAAAATATTTGTTTCCATACATAATTGGCCCATGTCAAATATTATATTATTGAACGAAAAATAATATGCTTGGAGAAAAAAATGGCATTATTAGGTAACAAGTTTTATTTCTTCATAAAATTTTTCTCTTCTAAAGTAATTAAAAAAAATTCTTCAACGTTTAAATTTCTTGTGTAAATATTTGAAATTGATGATGATTTGTAATGTTCTATCATCGTTATATATGTGGATTTTTTTATCATCATACTTCTATTTATTTCCCTTTTTTTTTTTTCAATTTGTGCATATTATATTAGCGGACTATACATTTTTATAGTGTCGATTTTTCTGTGATTTAATAGTTATTATTAACAAAAAGAAAAAACTCATATATAAAATATATGTGTATAAGTTTTTTGCGAGTTTAAGAAAAGCCTTATTAATAGCTGAAATTATCGATAAAGCGCCCAATTTAGCGAATCAACGCCAACAGAAAAGAGTCTTTCTAACAAAAAAAAGCTGTCACTTCGTGCCCATAAGTATAAGAGAGGGGGTTGACAATGATATCCGGTCCAACGTGACGCCGAGCGCAGTTCATACAGGGGGAGGCAAAGAAGGGTCGGCATCGGCGCAGTTAGCCGGTCTCCATTTCTTCTATGTAAACGTTTCAGTTATCATTAATATTGTTAATACATATTCCATGCATTGAATTGTTAAAAATCTATACAGTAAAATCTTCTAAGACTCAATTAAATATAGAAAAGAAAGAAAAAATGAGTTTATAGACAAGTTCTCTTCTTAGCAAATGTAAATGTATTATATATTCTTTTCGTACGTATTAGTACATTAATTTTGTATGGACCAACACGTTTTTCAGTTTAAAACAGGATTCCGTCATAGGCAGATTCCTTTTCACACGTTTTACTATATTTTAAATTTAGCTATATTTTAATTAGCGTAGAAATTTACTATTCTTTAAAAAGAATAAATGTTTAATTGTAGAATAAAGGCGATTCAAAAATGTATGCATATTTTGCAAAAATCTTTGGGCCAGGCTTAATTTTACTGACCTTTGAACGAACAGGTCACGCCGAGACAATTATTTTCATACAGGCTGGCTCAAAACTAGGACTGAAAATTTTGGGCCGTGAAGACTAGAAAAGAAACCAGTCCCGGCTCTGTACAGAAAAAATAAGTAAGGCCCGGACCGATTCTTCCAGAAAAAGTAAGGCCCGAACCCGGCCCGTAAAGAGTAGTCACTAGGCTCGGCCCGAGCCTTCAGAAAAAGTATGGCCCGGGCCCGGCCCGAGTGCCGCAAATGAAAATAGGTCCGAGCCCGGCCCGTGCAGATCTCTACAGTGTACAGTTTTTTAATTGCATTTCTGTCTTTGCTCCGTTCGAACCGATAATGGACTATCGACTTCCAGACAAAAACCGAGAACATACGTTTTATAGGTCTCTTTCAGTTTCAAACTTCTTGTTAGAAGTCTAAATCTAAACTCAGGTCGAACTAACTACATGCCGAAATTTCCGCAACGAGCGCGAACCGATCCGTAGAAAAAATTTCGGCCCGGTCCGGCCCGTTTTCCATTTTTTTTTTTCACAAAAAATTTATCGGCCCGGTATAAAATCTAAAAGTTCGGCCTGACTCATACAACAACTTAACAAGCCCTACCTTGCCCGACCGAATTTCTACAAAATAGAGATTTTTACGCCCTTGTGGTTAAAAATTGTCTTGTACGAGGAGTTCTGACAAAAGAATACTACTTATTTTCGCTTTTTTCGTGTTTGTATTCTCCATTTTTAAAAAAGTGTCCTGGGTTGCGATATTTATTTTGTTATCTTGAAATTCACAGCAAATTTTCTGAAAGGTTACAGCAGAGGGAGAAAAATTCCCTCCCGACATTAACTATGCTTTTTTTCGCGGCCCTTTCACGAAATTCAAGTTTTTACCGCGTTCCTTTGACGAAATTTGCGTTTTTTCGCGATCCTTTCATGAAATTTGCGCTTTTTCTGCGATCCATTGACGGAATTTGCTTTTTTTCGCTATCTTTTGACGAAATTTAGAGGCTTTTTTCGCAATCCTTTGACGAAATTTGCCTTTTTTCCGCTGTCTTTAGACTAGGGGTGATTCTGTTCCGAATTTTCTGAAAATTTAAGGCATTCATTTCCGAAAATTGAAGAAAATCTGTCACCAATCCGAAAATTCGGACATAAAAAATATCGCGAATTTCGACAAATGGTCGCCGAAAAAAAAAAAATGTCAATCGTTTGTAGAAAAATCGCCAATTTCGTCAAAGATTCGCGGGAAAAGTGCAAATTTCGTCAAAGAATCGCGGTAAAACGCAAATTTCGTCCAAGAATGGAAAAACCCACAAATTTCGTCATAAGATCACGTAAACAAGCCGCTAATTTCGACGAAAAATCGCGAAAAAACCGCAAATTTCGACAAAAGATCACGAAAAAAATGCAAATTTCGACAAAAGATCGCGAAAAAATCACTAATTTCGACAAAAGATCGCGATAAAAAACGTTACTTTCGACAAAAGATCGTGAAAAAACAAATTTCGTCCAAAAATCGCAAAAAACACACAAATTTCGTTAAAAGATTGCGAAAAACACACAAATTTTGTCAAAAGATCGTGTAAAAAACCACAAATTTCATCAAAAGATCGCGAATGAACTACAAATTTCGTCAAAAGATCGCGAATGAGCTGCAAATTTCGTCAAAAGATCGCGAAAAACCAAATTTCGTTAAGAGATCGTAAAGAAACCGCAAAGTTCGTCAAAAGATAGCAAAAAATGCGAATTTCGTCAAAAGGCCGCGGAACCCCCCCCCCCCCCCTCTCTGCTGTAAGTTTTCAGAAAATTTGCTCTGAATTTCAATTTTTTTTTTTTCACTCAGAATCACCCCTGTTTTAGACGAAATTTGCGTTTTTTCGCGATCTTTAGACGAAATTTGTGTTTTTTCACGATCTTTAGACGAAATTATAGCTTTTTCTCTATCTTTAGACGAAATTAGTGGGTTTTTTTTCGCGATCTTTGCGAAATTTTTGTTTTTTTGCGATCCTTTGACGAAATTCGCGTTTTCCCCACGATCCTTTGGCGAGGTTTTTTTTTTTTTTTTGTGTGAACGATTGACGAAATTAATTTTTTACGGCAACCATTTGTCGAAATCCGCGGTATTTTTATGCCCGAGTTTTCGGAATGATGAGCGATTATTTTTTTTAATTTTCGAAAAATGCAGAACAGAACCCCTGGCTATGTCGTAAAATTTTCTAAGACGGGGGCATAGGAGAGCAGAAATGCTCGTTATAGACGAGTTCCCTTCTTAGCAGGTACACCGTCTGTTTTAAATGTATTATATTCTTTTCACACAAATTATTATATTCATTTTGTATGGATCAACACATTTTTTGCGTTTAAGACAGGATTTCGTCACATGCAGGTTCTTTTTCAAACGTTATATTTATTTTTATTGCCTAGAAATTGTTATCATCCATAACATTTATTGCCTAGAAAATGACAATTCTTTAAACATAATAAATTGAAATTTTTAATTGTAGAACAATGGAAATTTAAAAATATGTGCAAGTTTTGAAAAAATTGTTGGGTCGGGAGAAATTGTACTAATTTTTGCCCGGATATATAATAACGTCATTCCGCACTGTTTGAACGCGGATGATGATAAACTTAACCAATTCTCGTTATAGTCCAAGAGCTGTTAAACATTTTAGGGAAGCTATTTGAGGCATCCTCAAAATTTTTGCAACACTTCTTCTGTAATGCCTGAATACAAAATCGAATGTCTGGCTGAAGAATCGTGGCCCAAAAACTGTGCCAGACACGTGTCAAGTGCCATTTTTTGACTACCAGAAAAAGATTTTTGAGGCACGCTGAGATTGAGACAGAATAGTATTTATGCTTAGAAAAAAATATTTTGAAAATGACAGACACTTTAGTCGGCCCAAAACCTGTGCCAGACACGTGTCAAGTGCCATTTTTTGACTACCCAAAAAAGGTATTTGAGGCACGCTGAGATTGAGACAGAATAGTATTTATGCTTAGAAAAAAATATTTTGAAAATGACAGACACTTTAGTCGGCCCAAAACCTGTGCCAGACACGTGTCAAGTGCCATTTTTTGACTACCCAAAAAAGGTATTTGAGGCACGCTGAGATTGAGACAGAATAGTATTTATGCTTAGAAAAAAATATTTTGAAAATGACAGACACTTTAGTCGGCCCAAAACCTGTGCCAGACACGTGTCAAGTGCCATTTTTTGTCTACCTAAAAAAGGTATTTGAGGCACGCTGAGATTGAGACAGAACAGTATAATTTTTTCAAAATGACAGACACTTTAGGCGGCCCAAAAACTGTGCCAGACACGTGTCAAGTGCCATTTTTTTTTACTACCAAAAAAGGTATTTGAGGCACGCTGAGATTGAGACAGAATAATATTTATGCTTAGAAAAAAATATTTTGAAAATGACAGACACTTTAGTCGGCCCAAAAACTGTGCCAGACACGTGTCAAGTGCCATTTTTTGACTACCCAAAAAAGGTATTTGAGGCACGCTGAGATTGAGACAGAACAGTATTTATGCTTAGAAAAAAATATTTTCAAAATGACAGACACTTTAATCGGCCCAAAAACTGTGCCAGACACGTGTCAAGTGCCATTTTTTGACTATCCAAAAAAGGTATTTGAGGCGCGCTGAGATTCAGACAGAATAATATTTATGCTTAGAAAAAAATATTTTGAAAATGACAGACACTTTTGTTGGCACTTTCTACTTGCCAGACAACATAGAATGTTAAACGCGAGTGCCAGTAAAGCTAGACTTGCGGTGCCCCGCTGAACATCCATTTACTGACTTACAATACAAACAAAGCGTAAATAGCGTTGCACCCCTTTTCCCCCTTTATCCTTAACCAATGAACCCCCAAAACTAATCAGGGAAGTTCCTTAACATAATAAACCGGCATACCAAATTCGGAGCAAATCGAATAATTCTGCATGAAAAACCCATTTATCTGAAATAAGGGGAGGGTGGACTAACTCCCCTTTTTCCCTTTTATCCTTAACCATGAGTCCCCAAAACTAATCATTGAAGTTGCATATCAGAATGAAACAAGAAAAAAAATTGAATCAAATGGGATGTTTCTATCAAGAGTTATCGCGTTACGTACATACAGAACAGGCGGGCACATAAGTTCTCAGGCTTCGATAGCCTGTGAGCTAAAAATAAAATATTTCCGATTATTTGGCTCTAAAAGACGAATGTGAACGTGATTTGGCGGGTAAAACTTTTCCTCACCAAACGCGAATATTTTAATGCATCTGAAAATTGCTTGTTAAATGATTATTCGAATGCGCGGTACTTAAGGAATTTAAACTTAAACAATGAAATATTTTGTTATTTTTTCTATAAGCTTATGTAATATATACAAGTTGCACGTTGCTGAAGTTATTTAATTTTCGGACGGTTTCACCGGCTGGATAAATTTAAGTGCACTTTAAATGTAACTGCCCGATTAAGAACAATTTCATTATATATTTCGAAATTAAATAAGTCGTTGTTTCTATGGCAACAATATTTTTCTCATGTTGTCTCCGACACTAACACTATCGAACACAAATCGACAGTGCTCAGAATCGGGACCTTAACTTTGAGTTTAAAGCAATTTTAATCAGTTTAAATTTTGTACTAACCGTCATTAAACGATCGTTAAATTTCATTACATATAAATGTATATGACAGTATCATAGTTATAAAAGTATATTAATATACTTTTAAATATACTTTTAAAATATACTTTTAAATATACTTTTAAATATACTTTTAAAAAGACACCGGAAGTCCAGCTTTACTGGCACTCGCGTTTAACATTCTATGTTGTCTGGCAAGTAAAAAGTGCCAACAAAAGTGTCTGTCATTTTCAAAATAATTTTTTCTAAGCATAAATATTTTTCTGTCTCAATCTCAGCGTGCTTCAAATACCTTTTTTGGGTAGTCAAAAAATGGCACTTGACACGTGCCTGGCACAGGTTTTGGGCCGACTAAAGTGTCTGTCATTTTCAAAATCTTTTTTTCTAAGCATAAATACTATTCTGTCTCAATCTCAGCGTGCCTCAAGTACCTTTTTTGGGTAGTCAAAAAATGGCACTTGACACGTGTCTGGCACAGGTTTTGGGCCGACTAAAGTATCTGTCATTTTCAAAATATTTTTTTCTAAGCATAAATACTATTCTGTCTCAATCTCAGCGTGCCTCAAATACCTTTTTGGGGTAGTCAAAAAATGGCACTTGACACGTGCCTGGCACAGGTTTTGGGCCGACTAAAGTGTCTGTCATTTTCAAAATATTTTTTTCTAAGCATAAATACTATTCTGTCTCAATCTCAGCGTGCCTCAAGTACCTTTTTTGGGTAGTCAAAAAATGGCACTTGACACGTGTCTGGCACAGGTTTTGGGCCGACTAAAGTGTCTGTCATTTTCAAAATATTTTTTTCTAAGCATAAATACTATTCTGTCTCAATCTCAGCGTGCCTCAAATACCTTTTTGGGGTAGTCAAAAAATGGCACTTGACACGTGTCTGGCACAGGTTTCGGGCCGACTAAAGTGTCTGTCATTTTCAAAATATTTTTTTCTAAGCATAAATACTTTTCTGTCTCAATCTCAGCGTGCCTCAAATATCTTTTTTGGGTAGTCAAAAAATGGCACTTGACACGTGTCTGGCACAGGTTTCGGGCCGACTAAAGTGTCTGTCATTTTCAAAATATTTTTTTCTAAGCATAAATACTATTCTGTCTCAATCTCAGCGTGCCTCAAATACCTTTTTTGGGTAGTCAAAAAATGGTACTTGACACGTGTTTGGCACAGTTTTTGGGCCACGATCCTTCAGCCAGACATTCGATTTTGTATTCAGGCATTACAAAAGAAGTGTTGCACAAATTTTCAGGGTGCCTCAAATACCTACTCAAAAATGTTCAACAGCTCTCCTACTATAATATTGTTATATCTGACACAAAGTCTATTGAAAATTTTTCTAAAATTGTTTAATTAATTTTCAAGTTAGAAACAAGAATTCGGGAATGACTTGGAGTGAAACCCCGTGTGTATTTTTGACTGAACAATGGATTCCTGATTTTCCGTACAAAAATTGTTTGCAGTACTGTGCTCTTCCATCTCTTAAAGTTTTCCTTGTTATTTTTTAAACACTTTATATAAATGTAACATAGTAGTATAGTTATTTCATTGGTGCATTTTATATATTATAACTGTAATATTATAAAATGCTTTTTAAATGAATCACAAACAACGTAACAAGTGATTCTACTAACCGAGAAAAAAAAATCATCATGATTTCATTCATTAACTAGGCTGATTCAATTAACCGTTGATTGAAGTAACCGGCGATAACTATTATCAACATCTCAACCCCCCTCCCCCCCCCTCCTCCCTCCAGGGAGCCGAATTCTGGCTGCGCCATTGTTAAATAATTAAAAATAGTTGCAAAAAAGTGGAATAGAAAATTACAAAATGCATATCTCCAGTTTCTATATATATAGAATTTAACTTTCCATAAACAGAAGGGATTTTAAATTTTTAATATTAAAGCATGATTAATTTCATATTTTGAATCTAGGGCAAATTTTAATGTTGGATATCAAACTGGAAACCATTCGGTTAAGAAATTCAGGAAAAGTTATTTTTACACATTGAATATTCTGTGGCGTTAGTAGTAATGATTCCAAACATACTGCGATTTTTATACATTTTAACTATTTTTATGTGTGAAATATGAGATGGCATTAATATTCGAAAAAAATATATAACTATAAACACAGTCAAAATTGGTGTTTGAAAGCAACTTTTGGGATATGGAAAGTTGGTCATCACTATAATAATAACCTATGCCATGTGACTGTCATCAACGGTTCCGGGCTGACCGCTTCGCTTTTTATATGCCAGGTGGCTATTTTGATACTTGGCGCAGGTGATAACTCGCCAAATATTGCTCCAACGCCATCATTTAATCTATATTAAAATAGTTTGGGAGATGTAACTGTTAAACAATTACGCTTCTCATATGCAAGCGTAACAGGCCATTTTCAATCAAAATTATTTTTTCGAATAAAACTGCATAAAAATTGCCATGATCGCAAAGAATTCTTGGTACTTTTATGTTAGACGGGTAAAAATCTTGCCAATAGCATTTCTTAACTCGCCAGTTAGTATTTTTCATTTTCGCGTTTTATTAAAACAATACTTTGATGTTGAAATTAAATGTCATGGTTTATGGTATTATTAGCCCCCGGTACGGTATGCCTTTTCTTTCTCCCAGCTTATTTTGTGTAGTCTCCAAAAAATAACGTTACCTTACAGAAACCAGCCGTAAACCAAAGCAGTACGATTAAATAGTCTATAGCATTTTTTTTTTTTTTTTTTTTTTTTTAAAGCATCGCACAATTTTAATTTTTATACCGGAGTGTTGGGGAGAAAAGTATTTTTTAATGCAAACTGCATTTCCATTTGTTTTTGAGGTATTAATTTTTTTGTAGTTTTTAGAACCATTTGCTTAATATTGGCGACGGAAGAACTCCATTTCTGTAGAAAGTGAAAGAAAAATAGCAATTATATCTTTTTGTTGCCATTTTCCCATAAAAACTGAAAACAAAAATTAATTAAAATACGTGCTATTTTGAAAAAATATAAATGTAGGATTTCTGATAAAACATGGAGCTATTAGAAACTAAATTTAATTTTAAATACCTATATTAATAATACAAACAAATGAAGGCCTGTGAATCTTTAGATAGTCGAGTTTTTTGAATGACGAAATGTCTTTTTTTGGATTTGTGTATTATTCAGCGATAGTGACGTCCTAAGCGTACTTTACTGTAGATGTTGTTTAACACTGGAATTTAAGTCTTAAAACTGAACTACAGTAGAGTCCCAATTATCCGAGTCCCGCTTAACCGAATTTCTGCTTTCACAGAGTTATTTTCTTCTGATGGACTGATGGCTTCCATTATTATGAAACAGTCATTATAAATGAAGTGTTAGGTGAAGATGAAAGAGCAGTCGTAAAAAGTTAGAACTCTGATTTTCTGGTCAGAATGGGAAAAATTATGGCCATAATTTTTCCCATTCTGACTAGAAAATATTTCTGGTCATAATAATAGAAGCTCATCAGAAGAAAAGGATCCATTCCAAAGGTTCGATTAACTCGGATAATCGGGACTCTACTGTATCTATATTTATGTACATTTTTTTTTTTTTTTCATCGAGGACGACACTAAATTCTGAAAAAGCAGAATTCCTGTTTTCTAGTCAGGTAATAATTGATTACAATTAACACGTTGAGTGCCACTGTGACTGACACTGAAGCTGAAAAAATTTACAATGTTTTAAGTAATTTTTAAGAAAGTGTAATCGTGTAATAAATAAAAGGTAAGTAAATTTTAAATAAATTTTCAGTAATTACATAAAACAATATATGTATTTTTAGTTTTATATAATTTTTAGACCGTCAATCATCGGCGAATGATGCGTTCTAAACTGAAAGTTCAGTGTCGGTCACCGGTGACTGACATGACGCTTAACGTGTTAAAGATGTATCGTATTCATAGGGGAAGACACGTTTCTTAATTAACGTTTACTTAACACGTTTCTTAGCACCTGATTAAAATTAGCCGAAATTTTAATTTTTTGTTTGCAAATGTGTCAGAGACATTGGGATTGTTAACAGGTAAAATGTAAAATTTCAGAATACCTCAGAGTAAATTATTTTATGGCAAGATTCGATGTAAGTTTAATAACCACATTCTAAATAAACCTTATTGTCAAGCAGAATATGATTCAATTAGAGGGAATGGCGTGATTCAAATAAACGACAATTAGCGTTATGTTCTAAGTTGTAAAAAAAAGGACTGATTCGATTATACAGTGATTCGAATAAACGGCAGATTTCCATACTTTTTTTTCCATTTTTGGTCTGCCCAAGGGCTTGTGAAATCGGCATCGGCCCTGTTTATATACGCCACTTCCTTCAGGGAAAAGAACTTCGATCGGGTAATGGGAACGAAGAAAACATACAAAAAAATTACCAGTTGAAAACATTAAAACGCTGTCTTATCTTGAGATATATTATTTTAAACATTCAACTTCTATCACGATAGTTACGTTAGTTTATTATTTTTGTTGTTATTGTAATTTTAAATTAATGAAAAAGGGTAGAATTAAACTGCACAGTAGAGCAGTAGACGGGATCGCCCGAAGAACGGACACTAAACTGGCTCGGATTTTATTTTAATACAAGTCTTCGGGCTCAGCCTCAAAAAAGGAAAAACTTGTTATTTACGAAACAAGAATGTAGTTTTAAAGTGTTTCACAATCCTTTAAAAATCAGTTTGAATTATTATTGATAGGATATAAGGAGAAATAATCTATCTGATTCTGAAGCCTTCACACGGTCAGTGTTAGTAACATAAAAAAGCAGCGGGATATCCATTCAGGGCCCGACTAATGCAGGGGCATGCGGGGCAGCGGCCCCGGGTTCCCCGTGGGAATAATCAGGATTTTCATTAAAAAGTGTCAAATGGTTAAAGTTAGCCAAAAGTGATCAAAATTCCTATATTTTCAAGCATTTAGGAAGGGAGTGCAGCCTCCTTATGTAAGAATAGATTAAGAGAGAAAATTATACTTGAATCAGTTTTAAAATATTATTGACAATTTTCTACTGCGTAATTTCGGTATCGAGCTCGGACTCTGGTGATATGAAATGTTTCGGGTTCGAATTTCACATCGTCGGGCTCATGCTCCGACACCAAAAAAAGGGCCGGTACTCATGTCTGCTATCTACATCTTTTCTATTTCAGAATTTAGTTTTCATGTCGCTAGTGCTGCCATCTATAAGCAGTATCAAATATATTTATCAATATTTTATAAAATATATCTTTTCTTTCTTTCAGTGGATGTTAAATCCTGATTCAGCACGTTAGTCAATGCTTTAATGATAGAAAAGATATAAATTAGAACTGATCACAAAACACTGGCCCATACAGACTGCAGAAATAAGAATAAAAGCATAATACTGATTTTGATTTTAATTGATAACTCTACTGGCAATCGCTATCAAACACTCTAAATTTCAATAATTTAAAAACAAATTTCCTCACTACGTAAACTACAAATAATATATTATGTGTGTGTGCGTTCAGAATTTCAGAAATTTTAAATAACATTAAATTATTTTTTAAGGCTAATGTATTAAGGGCCTGATTATTACAGGGACACACGGGGCACGTGCTCCACACCCAATTTTCAGGGGCCCCAAAATGTATTTTGTGCACGCTCGGAAAATACAAATTAATACAAATTTCCATTTGTAGTTCATGAAAAATATGTATTTTTTCCATTCACGTAAACTAAACTATCTCAGTATTTTTCACTGACGACAACAAATTGTAATGTAAACTTCAATATTCCGAGAAGAACGGATATATCTAACATGTTTCATTCAGTCTTATAGTGCAGGTAAAATAGAGCAAAAAATTGAGTAAAATACAGCTGATGACCATCCACGAAAATTTGGGAAAAACTTCGTTTTGGCACTTGAAATGAAGATCCGAGGAGTCTCCAAAAAATAAAGTTGTTTTACCCTGTTTTTTTTTTTTTTTTTTGGGGGGGGGGGAGGCAAAAAGGGGAAATTTTAAAGTTAGGCAGAGGGGAAATGAATTTTTTTTAGTAGGTCAAGTGGGGTATCGTTTATTATGTATTTCTTAATTCTGAATCGAATGACACCACCTCCAAGTCGATGCGCTCATTTTAAACTTATGGCAGGTTTATGAATACAAAGTCTACAATTATACTTAACGCAGGTAAAACAGGTTTTTACTGAAACAAATGATGACCATTCTCGAAAATTTGAGAGGAACACCGTTTTGGCACTAGAAATGAAGATTCCCCACTCGCATATTTGTTTCATGCATTATTTGCAAAATTTAAAGCAATTTCAGCTTGAGGAAAGGAAATTTTTAAATACATTTTGACTATCTTTATACCTTTATGTATAATAAGATTTGATAAATGAACAGAGCAAAAACATTAATATCGAGGAGTGGGGAATTTCCCGAAAATCTTACTCGCAGGAATTTCTTTGTATCAAGTAGCAAAGCACAATACCCACGTTCCGGTGGATTTCGATACGCAGTTTTTATAAGTTCCGGTGGGTTCCGGCTAAGATATAAATATATTCACTAAAAATAAAGCATTGGAGCTCAGCTCGTCAGATACAGTTGCAGTTAGTTCTGGCATTCCTCGCCGCCGTCCTGAAACCGTTGAGTCTACACTTGCGAGAGCTAGATATTAGTATGCTCCTCAGTGTACGACGTGCTACGTCAGATATAGCACATTAGTATGAAATAACGCAAATGATTGGAGATGGGAGGGAAAGTAAAAGATAATTTAGGCTTTGGTTTTTTGGAAGTGCTGTTTCGCTGGGCTCCGTAGCGCAGTATTTATGAGCTCTGGTGAAATCCAACCAATACTTAAATATTCCCTAAAAACAAAGAAGTACCGGAGCAAATTACGCACTTTTAAAATAGAAGAAGAAATTACACTTTCTGCTTTTAAAGTGACACCGGCTGACCAATTAATTCAGAAACTTGATTAAAAGCAAATAAAATTGTTATTTTCCCCTTTACTAGTTACATCGGGCGGCGCAACATTATATTTGAGTTATGTCATTGTTGGTTTTAATTAACCCATTCGGAACCATGGATGCATATATGGGGTATTCTCACAACCTTTTGAATTTCGGGAATAAAAATCTTTGCTAAAATAACATTTTAATCTGATAGACGAATGCCTTAATGATTCAAAATAAAGAAAAAATGGTCAGCAGCGAAAAAATTTTATTTAACTGAGGTTTAAGTTAAACTTGCGAGTTTAGATAGGACGGTAAGGAAAATTACCAATATTTTTAGGCAAATCATATTAAGACTAAGGGATAGCCACAATGTTTATTGATTTTTAGAAACAGTTATTTACATTGGATTAAATAAAAAAAAAAAAAATAATAATTTACCCCGAAAAGTGCAGGAATAAACCTTGGGGACGGTAAGACTACCAATAAAGCCACGATGCTTGAAATTGATATTTAAATGCTGATTTAAATTCTGCAGTAAAGTTCCTGTCAAAGAATTTTAGACATTCTTTCTCTAGCATACGTCTGCATGAGAAAAAAGTTGAAAAAAATTCTGTGGCTGCATCTGAAGTGATTTTCTGTATAAGTTTAGCAAGAGGGATGGTAAGGAATCTAAAACCCAGGGACTGAGTTCAAAAAATAATATCAACCGTAAAAATGTGTGCAAGTTAATTTTTTGCTCCATATTTATATAAAACAATAGTCCCATCGAATTACTTTTATTGAAACAATTTTATACAGACAGCTTTACTATTACAGCTAATTGTATGTACAGAAATATACAATTTTTAATATGTATATTTCCCAAACTTAAAAATCAGCATCAGGGACACGGGACGGTATAGGAGTTTTCCTGGTATTTGAACCCCCAACATCGTCCAAAACTTATTTATCTCTTTAATACTGTTATGCAATCACGCTATGGGATGTTCTCCCAGTATATGAAATAAAACAAACACAAGAATATGTACTAAAATAAAAATTATTATTCAGGGACATAAAAGTGAAAAGATTGCGAGAATGCCCCATATACACCTTCAAAAAGTGCATACAAAATTTCTTTTTGGTACCAGTAAAAAAGAAAAATAATATTTACTTTCTTTAATTAGCGTATTTTAGCGATTATTTAAGTAAAGGTAACTTTTTTTTAAGTGGTGCAACTGAATAAAATTATTGTAAGAGCCGCTTTAAAGAAATAGTCCTGGCGGATAATTGTCTTGGAAAGATATATAAGCAGTAATTTGTATAGTCGATTTTTCAGTTTTGACTCTCATCAATTCCACAAACGTTTGTGAAAACTGCAGGATGTTTTCAGGCTGATTTATATTAAAGAAAGTGAAATGAAAACTCACAAACAGGGTGCTTTTTAATTTTTTTTTTTTTTTTTTTTTTTTTTTTTTTCAGAATGAAGGTATTATTCCACATCTAGTGAGAACTTTGTTGAGAGTTCATTATTGAAAACTAGCGAATAAGTCTATCTCTATGTTTGTTCAGCACCACACAAAATCTTGACATTTGTTTAATAGCTGTTACAGAGTTCATTATTGAAAACTAACGAATAAGTCTATCTCTATGTTTGTTCAGCACCACACAAAATCTTGACTTTTGTTTAATAGCTGTTACAGAGTTCATTATTGAAAACTAGCGAATAAGTCTATCTCTATGTTTGTTCAGCACCACACAAAATCTTGACATTTGTTTAACAGCTGTTACAGAGTTCATTATTGAAAACTAGCGAATAAGTCTATCTCTATGTTTGTTTAGCACCACACAAAATCTTGACATTTGTTTAACAGCTGTTACAGAGTTCATTATTGAAAACTAGCGAATAAGTCTATCTCTATGTTTGTTTAGCACCACACAAAATCTTGACATTTGTTTAATAGCTGTTACAGAGTTCATTATTGAAAACTAGCGAATAAGTCTATATCTATGTTTGTCCAGCACCACACAAAATCTTGACATTTTGTATCGTATTTCAACTTAAGATGCTTTAGTTTTTTGCGTAGAATTCATCATTTTGTTAAAGAAAGTTTATGGGCGCCGGCAGAACAAAATAGAGAGATGAGCAAGATAAGATTTTGAAACAGTCCCATGGTGGTCCACAACCTTAGGCTTACTGATTTCATCGAAACTCGTAACAACCATCGTTTCTGAAATCAATAAGTTGAAAGTCCGAAGAACTCCACTTATCAAAATGACGATCAATTCCAAGGTCCCTTTTCAAATCCGAAGCGGCTATTTTCGGACATATATATTTAAATTTCCTTTTTGATCGGAAACGCATGAAATTGGCAGGTGTTCTTATTTGGAAACTATGTAATTGAAAGAAGTTTTAAATTCGTTTCTGAAAATAAAGAATATATAAGTATTCTTATCTATATTATAAAACAAAAACACGTCCGTGAGTAACGCTGACATCATATTGACGGTGGCAACACCTGACCAATAAATTTCGCTCTTACTGCAATTTTTTTTAACTTCTAAACATCGCACAATTTCAATTTCTTCACCATCGAATTTAAAAAATGTTCTTTCGGATGCAATTTGTTTCAGACAGAACTATTGCCATGTGTGCGGGGCACACAGGTCACAGTATAGTAAAGGCGCCAAAAATTTAAGGCGAAGAAGAAATACTTGAAAAAACTTCTTAATTTAATTACATTAAAACTAATTAGAGTTTCTGAAAATTATGTTTTATGAATTTATCTAAAAGAAATTACTTATTAATCCGTTGACTATGTCGTCGTCTAAGACCAAGTATCATTGTTCGTTCGTTTTTACATTTTAATACCACTATTTCAGAATAGTTACCTTGTTATTTAATAACAGAATTTATATCATCAAATAAGAAAAATATTAGTATTCAAAAATAGTGGTAAATAAAAATAAAGAAGACCCTTACGAATCCTGCGGTGCTCACAATTTATTTGTCGGTATTTGACAAATTCAAATTTTAGTTCCTCATAAATGCGTTTACAAAGAACAAATGAAAAACAATTCATCAATTTTGTTGAATTTTATGGAAATTGTTTTATTAATTTGTTTCGCTTCTTTTTTAAACTTACTAGAATTCAAATATAAGAATTGCATTGCACTATAACTATGTTTATTACTGAGATGCATTGATACTTTCTGTTAAGACCATTTCAGTTGACTTAATTTTTATAAAAAGTCAATTTAATTACTAAATTAACTGACCCGCCCGGCGTTGCCCGGGTTCGGCGAAAAATAACACGAAACACGAAAATATTCTAAAAATCACAATAAAAAATCGTTGTTACGAATGCCGAATAAACCTCGTCGAAAAGGGAGAAAAAAATTACCATATTGGACTAGAAGATTAAAACAGGATTGATTCAGAGTAAAAGAAAAATTCTGAAATTCACAGCAAATTTTCTGAAAGGTTAAGGTTACAGCAGAGGGGTGAAGGGAGGGGGGTGGCAGTAACTATGCGTTTTTCCGCTGCCCTTTAACGAAATTCGTCATCTTTTTAAATTTGCGTTTTTTCGCGATCTTTTGACGAAATTTGCGCTATTTATTAACGAAATTTGCGTTTTTCCGCGATTCTTTGACGAATTTTGCGTTTTTCCCGCGATTCTTTGACGAAATTTGAGTTTTTCACGCGATTCTTTGACGAAATTTGCGTTTTTTCTGCTATTCTTTGACGAAATTCGCGTTTTTCCCGCGATTCTTTGACGGAATGCGCGTTTTTTCGCAATCCTTTGACGAAATTGGCGATTTTCTCAGCGAACCATTGACGAAATTGATTTTTATCGCCGACCATTTCCCTAAATTCGCGATATTTATTATGTCCGAATTTTCGGAAACGAATGCCTTAAATTTTCGGAAAATTCTGAACAGAATCACCTCTAGATTGAAACCGGATTCCTTTTACTAATGTGAAAAATCGCAGCAAGCCGCGAAAAAACACTAAAAATCATATAAAAAATTCGAAAATTGCTCTACGAAATTCAAATAAACTTAACTGAAACTTTACTAAAAAATTACTGCGCCTCCCGTGACGCGACTTGTGACGCAATTCACACTGGGATCGCTACGAGATAAAAGTTTACTTCGCTCATTCGCCACTTTCTGCCCCATGACAATGACATCTAGCCAGAATTATTACTATCAGAAATCATTTTAACAGATAAAATGTACAAATTTTTCTAATAAAAAAAGTAATTGAATACAGAATTAACTAGTATGTTGTGGCCATCACAAAACTTTCTTCTATATAAATCACGTCAATTAAATCATTTAAATAGTACAAGAAATAACAAGGATTTAGCACCAATTCATATCAAAGTATATCTGAATTTGAAGTTTGATGAAAATTTGTGCATTAGTTCTTGAGATAGAGCTATAGCGGAAATTCTGAAAAATGTAGCATAGCAGCGCCACCTGTTGAGCGATTTACACCAAAAATAAGCAGCACTAAATGATATCAAGGTATACCTGAATCTGATGTTTGTTAAAAACCCAAGCATTAGTTCTTGAGATACAGCTAATGCGGAAATCGCAAAAAATGCAGCATAGCAGCACCACCTGTTGAGCGATTTACACCAAAATGTATAAAACGTCAATTCATGTCAAGGACTATCTCAAGTTTGATGAAAATCCGTTCGTTTGTGCTGGAGAGTGAGCTATTGTAAAAATCGTGAAAAATGCTGCATAGCAGCGCAACCTGTTGAGCGATTTACCCCAAAAATGAAACATCACTATTTCATATCTAGGTATAGTTTAATCTGAAGTTTGTTGAAAATCCAAGCATTAGTTCTTGAGATATAGCTATTGCGGAAATCACGAAAAATGCAGCATAGCAGCACCACCTGTTGAGAGATTCACATAAAAATGTATAAAACGTCAATTCATGTCATAGACTAACTGAATCTGAAGTTTGATAAAAGTCCGTGAATTAGTTCTGGAGATTGTGCTATTGTGGAAATCGTGAAAAAGGCTGCATAGCAGCGCCACCTGTTGAGCGATTTACACCAAAACATAAACAGCACTAATTCATATCAAGGTATACCTGAAAAAATTACTGCGCCTTCTGCTCGCTAATCCGTGACGCGACTTGTGACGCAATTCACACTGGGATCGCTACGAGATCCCAGTTTACTTCGCTCATTCGCCACTTTCCGCAGCATGACAATGACATCTAGCCAGAATTATTACTATCAGAAATCATTTTAACAGATAAAATGTAGAAATTTTTCTAATAAAAAAAGTAATTGAATACAGAATTAAAAATGCGTTTAGTTAATACTACCAATGGGCATAAGTCATTTTAACATTATGAAATTTACAAATTTTTTAAATGAAAAATAATTAAGTGAAACAATTACCTTGGAAACACAATTAATTTAAAACGCATTGCGCCTATAATATTGTACAGCGTGGCTTAATTCATTTCAAAAAACTCCTGGAAAAACACTACGCGGTAGCAAGGCAGTTCAATATAAATCAACAATCATCTAAAGTTCGTTCAGCATGAAAAATACAATATCACTCAGATGCTTGGCAAGTTAACAAAATATAAATAACACATTTTCTGCGCTGTCTAAGAGAAACTTTTGATCAAAACGCTGATTTGCTTTATGCATCACGTGATGGTAAAATGAACCAATGACCATTTTTATTCACGCAACGCCGAAAAGATCGTGTTGTGCTTAAAAAGAGCTCCTGCTCAGAGATATGATTTGCTGAATTGATCCAGATGATCGTAAACTGAACCACTGAGAATCACCCCTCTGGAAACTACGACTGTTACCTAATGGCAAGCTGCAAATTCAGCCTTATTTCCATGCCACATAAGAGAAATATATATACATAGATTCCTTAAAATGAATGCGATAGGTTGATCACTTTAATTCTGAACAAAAAACATATCATTTGAAACTTACAAAAAAAAAAAAAAAATTGAGCATTTTTTATCATTGTATCCAATTTTAGATGCCATGGAGGCTGGATCGACACTATTTTTTTACTGTTTTATTGAAACCTCCCCACTGCACGTGACATGCTAGCTATCTAGAGCAAAAAATAATAGTACTTTTTATGCATGAGATAAAAAATGCCTTTTAAACTTGGTTGTTATATTAAAAGTGCAAGTGAAGAGGGAGGTCACTGCTTTTCACGCAAGAGTACGGGTGTAGGAGAGAAAAAATGCCATTTGTAGCTCATTTCACAGGTTAATTTTTGTACAAAAAAACGACTGCCTGATTAAATAACTTGGTCGACAGTCGCAACCTCATTTGTCAAGCTCTGCTCAAGATGCATGTTTATACTGTATATCCTCCTGAGACCCAAGCAAAATATAATGCATATATTTTTTTTAATATGAGTTTTTTTCAACAAATAGGCATCAAAAATGATGTTTTTAAAGAAATTAATAAATTTCGATTTTTTAATTTTGTTTTACAGCACATCCATTTAAATGGATGTTCAGGCCATAACTCGCTTTAAAATAATTTTAAAAATACTAAAAGTATGGGAAAGAATAGAATTTATTATAAAGAACATAAGGCAAGTATTAACAACTGCTATCAAAACTGCAAAAAAAAATAAAAAAAAAGTTTAAACAAATTAACATAACATAAAAACGAAACTTACCAGCAGAACGTAGAATTCCAACTTGACTCATTTATTACGCCATTTTGAAAAGAAAGTAGTTATCGTTACCAAAATCCAAAAGCTGAATGTTTATTTTTGATTCATACATTACCATGCCAAACTGGTTTTAGATTGCTACAATGAAATTTAACGCAATAGAAGGAGAAAGCAAAACATCCATTTAAATGGATGCCAGGTCTCAGGAGGATATACACACGCATACACATATAGGAGTGCTATCCCTAAGCTCACTGCATGTGCATGTGAACATCAGTGGTTCTTTCTTACACAGCTACTCAGTACTCAGCCATTGTACCACTCAGTATACTACTTAACTGGAATACTATGAATTGTTTGTCCCAGATGTCAGTACATAGCTAATCAAAAACTTATAGAAATTATTTTGATGTTATAGACGTATAATTTTTTAAATCTTATCTTAATATATTAGATAGCAATTATTGTATATTTTAAATAAATAAAAGAAATGGCACAAGAAAATGAGGTACAAAATCTGCTAGTTGCACTGCATGCTATATATTCTTATTAATACATAGAAAAAGATTTTACATCTAATGAATTCAAAAAAGACAATGTTTAGTATAAAATTCATTCACTGACAAAATTGAAAGCTCTCCCCCCTTCCTCCTTATTATAGGATTGTGCTAAAACTGATAACAAGATATACAGAATGATTCACAACTCTTTGTCAATAGTCAACATGTAGGTTAGAAAGACGATAACAAGCAAGAATCATATAGGAACATAGGGTTGCAGATGCAACCCTGACACGCTAGAGAACGCGAGAACAAATGGGCAGGCAGAAGCGAGGAAAAGGGTATTTCAGGCGAGGATAATGAAAAAGACAGGCTACCGCGGTGCATTCCACGTATCTTTTTTTACAGACCCCTGGAGTCTTGTGATGCTCAAATGCATTAATGCAGGTGTACGAAAAGAGCCTGACATCACTCTAGTGGTCTGTAAAAAAAACAGACTTGGGATGCACAGCGGTAGCCTGTCTTTTTCGTTAGCTCCGTATTTCGGCTGTATGAGCGGAATGTAGGATACATCGCTACACGAATAGTGAATCGGTGGATATGCAACTCGTTTATGGGGTGGCCAATTGCAGTGGAACAGCCTCTAGGGAAGTGTATTGTTCCCAGTTTCCAAACAGATGTATCCCTACTCATTCCATGTTCGCACATCTGCATCATCGATTGAGCGAAACGGGACGTTTCAACACAAGAATGATCGATACTGGTGTTCAGAGAACAACGTGGACACATAGACTGGAAGAAGACGTACTGTCCGAAGTCAAAAACGACCCAGGGACGAGTACTCGATGTATTGCAGCGTGTGTACGTGCGTCTCAATCCAGCATTTGGCGTATCTTAAATGTGGACGAATTGCATCTGTACCATGTTGCAGTCTCTGACTGCCAGTGATTACCAGCACCGTTTGGACTAGGCACATTGGTTTCGACAGTAGACGGTAGCCGTCCCCAACTTTGTGGGGGGCATGTGGTGCATCTGCATTGCATTTGCGACCCTGTGTTCCTAGATGATTCTTGCTTGTTATCGTCTTCCTAACCTGCATGTCGATTATTGACAAAGAGTTCTGAATCACCTCGTATACACCAGATAAACAGTCCCAGTCTTTCAGATTGCTAGGAGGGCAACAGATGCGTTATCATCAGGCCCTGCCCACCAAGGTAAAAATTGGTAAAATTTTTACAACAAAATGGCGTGGTTTCAGTTATGTAGAGGCTCATATTCCATCAGAAAGTGCATAAAATCACACACATACAATCAAAGTGATAGTTTTGAATACTATATGCATTTGTTATATGGTCACCCATGCGTTCCTGAAAAATGCGACCTTACAAGCAGGATGACCTTATGTGCAGTGTAAGCAGAAATTCTATTTTAGACAATAAAATTTTAACAAATGTTAGTTATATTAGTAAAATAATGTACAAACAAGCTAAAAGAAATATAATTTATAAAAGAAGTGGCATAAACAAGTATTTCATTACATTTAAATTTCTGAATTGGTGAATAATATTGTATAGTAGTAAAACTTACTTCTTTATTTAAAATAATCTTATATGCAGGATTATCTGTTTTCTATCGTAGTTGTTAAAACTATTTTTTCTAATTCACGAGCATTTTTAAAATATTCTTATTTTGCTTTGGAAATAAAAAATATCTGAGGACATTTAATGCTTTGAGACCTACTGCTCGCGCTTTTGGTTCAGCTTCCGATTCACGGTGATTATCATCGCTTCAATCAGTGTTAGCCCAGTGGTTAGTTAGGGGGTTGAATTCGGAATTAATTAGGGGAAAGCTGGAAATTGTTTTAATCCCTTCTGTTTAGGTCTAGAATGAATATGCTATGTTTTCTCCCTCGTACTAGATGAGCGTTAGGAAATATGTATAGAATTATAGTCGAAAAACACGTTTTCTTGCATACCATAACAATATCTCAAAACATTTAACTCTTGTCAAAAACGTTGTCAATACAAATGTTGTAGAGCTTAAAATTCTGAGTAAAATGAGTACCTACACTCAATACTTATGTTGAATATTAAGGCCACAATTTTACTTCAAAATTTTAGACCCATCATCAGGGGGATGGCCTCAGAATTAATTAGGAGAAAACTGGAAATTGTTTTAATCCCTTCAGTTTAGGTCTAAAATGAACGTATTATGCTTTCTTCCTCGTACTTAGGTGAATGTTAGAAAATATGTACATATTTATTTTCGAAAAACACGTTTTTTTTAGTTTCCTTAACAATATCTCAAAACAGCTAACTCTATAAAAAAAAAAAAAAAAAAAAAAAATGTTAATACAAATGTTGTAGAGCTTAAAATTCTGAATAAAATGAGTACCATCATTAATATTTTTGTTCAACATCAAGGTCGCAATTCTATATCAAAACTTTTCAAAACAAGAGCTTGAAGCCAGGAGAGAACAAATTAACTTAACAATATCTCAAAATTGCGGTCTTAATATTGAACAAAAATATTAAATGTAGGTACTCATTTTACTCAGAATTTTAGGCTCTATAACTTTTGTATTAACAATGTTTTTGATAAAGTTAGCTATTTTGAGTTATTGTTAAGTTAACTTGGTTTCTCCTGGCTTCAAGCTCTTGATTTGAAAATTTTTGAAATAGAATTGCGACCTTAATGTTGAACAAAAATATTAATGATGGTACTCATTTTATTCAGAATTTTAAGCTCTACAACATTTGTATTAACAATTTTTTTTTATAGAGTTAGCTGTTTTGAGATATTGTTAAGGAAACTAAAAAGAAACGTGTTTTTCGAAAATAAATATGTACATATTTATTATTTTCTAACATTCACCCAAGTAAGAAAACATAGTACGTTCATTTTAGACCTAAACTGAAGGGATTAAAAGTAAAACAATTTCCAGTTTTCTCCTAATTAATTCTGAGGTCATCGCCCTGATGATGGGTCTAAAATTTTGAAGTAGAATTGTGACCTTAATATTCAACATAAGTATTGAGTGTAAGTACTCATTTTACTCAGAATTTTAAGCTCTACAACATTTGTACTGACAACATTTTTGACAGAGTTAACTGTTTTGAGATATTGTTATGGTATGCAAAAAAACGTGGTTTTCGACTATAATTCTATACATATTTCCTGCAGCTCACCTAGTACGAGGGGGAAAACATAGCATATTCATTTTAGACCTAAACAGAAGGGATTAAAACAATTTCCAGCTTTCCCCAAATTAATTCCGAATTCAGCCTTTTTTTGCTCCCCTACTACTGGGCTATTTGTATACTAAAAACTTTCAAAATGATTTCTAGCATGCAGAAGCTTCACCATTAGTAGCGACCTCATTGTCAATAGTTCCATGTTAGTTTGTCTTGTATTGCACATCCGGCATTCTGTAGTTTTTGTGCAAGTGGGACACACCACCATCATTGTCGTCATCTTAGAACGATAATTCTTCACATTCTGGAAGCCAAGCATGTCTAAGACAATTTTTAATGATCTTCTTTGATACCATATCCCAACTGTTGTCTATGTAACACATTGTATCTAACACTGATAAGTGAACCTTCTTTTGTTGATCGATTGTAGCAATGAAGTCTTTTAGAAGCAACTTTTAATTATTTATCTTGAAATTTTCAACAATCCGTAGATCTAAGTGCTGTACAATACTAGTACAGTTTGGAGGCATGAAAACAAGTTGAATTGAATTTAAATTGGGAATTGTGCAATGGGCAGTACAATTGTCTGCAATGATAGCAATTTTTCATTTTTTGATTGTCCAAGTTCTATACAAACGTCGAATTTATTTTTACCAAGTGCTTGTTGTCATCTAACCTTTTCAGTTTGCATCATAAGATACAAGCAAAGATTAGCAGTTTTTAAACTATGAGGCTTGAGAAATTTACCAATAACTAATGGAGTCAATTTCTCTAAGCCACCCATATTTGCTGCTAATAAAAAAGGTTAATCTTTCTTTGCTCTTTTTCCCACCACACTTTTCTTCTTAAAAGTAACAGTTTTATCCGAGAAAACATGAAAGAACAGTCCGCATTCATCAAAATTAAAAACATCACAATGTTTATACCTATTGAGAATATCACTTAACCCTTAAATGCCTGATTTTTCAAAAATCATTGTAATAATGTTTTTTGGCTTTCATTTTTTAAATAAATCATGGGAAAAATACTTAAAAAATCCTATTTTGTTTTAAGTATAGTTTACAGCTAAAAAACAGTTTGTTATTAATCGGCAATACTGGTGTTTAATTGAAAAAATAATTTCCCTTGATAAAATTATATAATATTAAACTTAGAAGAATTTTAGGAACTATAATAAGAAATAAATTTTACTTGCTCACTGCAGGTCAAAATAGGGTATTTCGCAAGCTCCCAAACAAAACAAAAAGAACAAGTAGCAACGATTGAAAAATTAAATTATCTATATTCTTAAACAGCACAAGTTTTGCCATCTACATGTTGAAAATTGATTTAATAATATTTTCAGAATGTATTTTATTGGCAACATTAGGCATTATAGCTTCAATATTATTCTAATAGTATTTTAGAGCCTAAATTGGGTATGTTGCCGAAAAGCAACACCAGGCATTTAAGGGTTAACACAGATTCCTTCCACTCTCATACTTATAAACTGTCATAAACATCAGCAGCTTCATCACACACTGTTGTAAACTAAGATAGTGCCGTATATTAAACCTTTGCTGGAAGTAGAATTCCGCTTTCCTAATTCAGCAGCAATTTCCAAAGACTTTTCTCTTGTTTCTACATTCTCAAATCTTGAAACACGTTGTCGCTTTCTCTTTTGAGTGATTGCATCTTCTGCGTAACAACAAGTTTTGGACCCTAAGATGTTATTCAGTGTCATTCTCGCTGATACTTGAGTTTTCCCAAAAGATGTTTCCGATAGATTACATTTCTCAAAATTTTCTTTTATTTACCCCCCCCCCTCCCCCCCCCCCACACACAAATGTCAAATTTTTTCATTTGCCTGACCTATTTTATTCACAAATGACAATTAGCAAATGAACGAAATGGAAACACTTCACACGCCAGTGACAAGTGATGAGCAATGCAAAGACCAACACAGCAAGTCTTAAAAACACATGATTTTCCTTTTCTCTGTGCAGAGGACACTTCTCATTCGGCTCTCGAGATGACATGTTTTCCAAAAATCGGTATCTTTTGTGATAGGGGAGGGAGAAATCACCAGAGCCTTGGAAATCCCATTGCTGTCGGGAAGGAGAAGGAAAAGCGTAGAATAGGATATTTTGCAATAAAAAGGCAAACTCAAGGTGACCATATATCCGATAGTAACTATTGGAGTCTAACCATACAGGCGGTGTATTTCAAAACATTCAGGATATCCAGACTTATAAAAAGTGACCTTATAAGTAGGTATCTGGTACAGACTGTATTAATATTTTGTAAGTACATACTAGACATTTAATTAATTAAAGAGGAGATTAGAGATTTAACTTTTGTAGGTGCTTTATTGTAAGTCACATAAGCTAGCAGAAACATAGCTTCAGAAATACATGTAAATTATGATACTTTTTAAAGATAATAGAATGCAGCTAAAAGTTTAGTTATATATTCTTAGACATTATATACAGAAATCTGTAAGATATAATTATTTATTCATCAACTATTTTATGTTACACAAGCACTCCACTAAATACACAGCGCACACCTACCAAAATCATTGTATTGTTTTAAATATTCTTTATTTTGAAACATAAATAAGTTTCAGAAGTTAAGTATAAGGTAAATAAAGAGCTGATCCCATACATTTTTAAAAAATATATTAAATATGATTGGTCAAAATTTTGTTATTTTAGAACTATTTTTCAGATACAACTAAAATTTTGGGCTCTTTTTTTTTTTTTGTATTTTATTACATTTTGCACTTTTGCACTCAGTGTTCTTGCCATGCCATTATTTAATCCCTTCGGGACGGGAGCCTTTTACGAAATTTTTAATCTTTTGTCACCGTTTTTTAATAACAGAAATTTGGGTCTTCTTGAATCAAGAAAATGCGCTGATTAAATAAGGTAAATTTTACTGGTGAGGAAAAACAAAGATTCTGAGCACTCATATGCAGGTCGCTCGTCCCCAAGGGGTTAAGGACACAGCACCCTGCCCTTTTCAAATATAGCAAAGTGCATCACTAGACATACCCAGCGAACTCATAAAAATCTTTCCTATACCACAGTATTTATATTTACTTACAATTCAAGAAATCATTAGAAATTAATGTTACTTATTTATCACACCACAAATTTTTGTTAAACTTAGTACCATTTTCTCTTTAAATAATGCCTTTTCTATTAAACTAGTACCTTTTTCTTACTTCAATAGTGCTTTATCGGTGACTAGCACTTTGCCCCCAACCCCTTATAGTTGTCGTCTGGTCTGTCCATACATAACAGCACAAAAATTGCCCAACCAAATGGTTTGAAATTTAATGTATATAATCGTTGCAGAATTTTGTCGTCATTTCAAATTTTATGAAAATCTAATCAAAATGTAAAAATATATCAATAAAAGTTTTCTTCATTCTATTAAATCCTATCCTATGTAATTAATTCGATGATATGCCATGATAGGTAATAACTTTAGGTTACCATGGTGATTTACATCCTATTTAAGATCGAGTCATTATTTCCGTATTACTGAACAGGGCCGAAACTAAGGGGGGGGGGCATGTGCCCCGGGCGCCAGAACTAAGGGGCGGCAAATGAATTATTATACCTTTGGAATGGATCATTTTCTTCTGATGGGCTGATGGCTTCCAATATTTATGAAACAGCCATTATAAATGAAGTGTTAGGTGAAGATGAAAGAGTAGCTGTAAAAAGTTAGAACTTTGATTTTCTGGCCAGAATGGGAGAAAAAAATAGGCATTGCAAAAAAAAAAAAAAAATTATGGCCATTTTTTTCCCCATTATGGCCAGAAAATCATAGTTCTAACTTTTTACGGCTACTCTTTCATCTACACCTAACACTTCATTTATAATGGCTGTTTCATAATATTGGAAGCCATCAGCCCATCAGAAAAAAATAACTCTGTGAAAGCAGAAACTCGAATAATCGGGACTCTACTGTATATTTCATTTTAAAAATGATCTTTACAATATTTTTGTTGGTGTTCAGAGAGAGGTCATGACTCCCGCGACCTCCCCCTTGGATCCGCCATTGTAGATTACATAGTTCAGTATTACATATTTTATAATTACAAATTTTAAAATAAGTCGGCTATTAGAAAATTAGTAAAATTCTCTTTGTAAACATAATTTGTGAAAGAGTGGGGGGGGGGGGGCACCAAAATCCATGTTTGCCCCGGGTGCAAAAAAGCCTAGTTTCGGCCCTGTTATTGAATTTAATATATACAATCATAATAAATTTTGTATTCATGCATTTTTGCCTAAAGATGCAACAGCTATTGATCTGAATATTTATAAAACTTGTTATTATACTACAAACGCAAATGCACCTCATTTGCCATGTTTGATGTACAATTTCCAATTTGTTTATAATTCTAGCATATTGGAAGCAGGCTACTATAAAATTCCATCTGTACATAAATAAACCAAGTTAAATCAAAGAGTGTAAAAGGAAATACATCTGTACAGTAGTAGTTCATAGTTAATTTTATTATTATGAAATGCATCAATTCAGTTTCAGAACCAGATTAAACATTCCTCACTCTATTCAGTTTCTGAAGAAATAACCAAATTTCGAATTTGTCATTCATCAAACCTGAAAAATAAACTTGCAAGTAATATGTAAATGCATGTTAAAAGAAATGCCAAATTTTGTTGCAAAATACTGTGTTTAAATGGTACCCTTTCATCGTCCATGTGCAAAAGATAAAACTTTGAAGATAAATTAAATGCACAAGTATTTTTATAAAAAGCTTAAGCGCAATTATCTACTATTTTATTGTAACAATTTATATTTATCATCGATTCAATAGAACAGAATATATTTGCTGTCCATATATTCGAAATTGCATATAGGGGAGAGGGGGGGCACATGTGAACAATTTTTACATTTTTGACTATTTCTCAAAATTGTTATGAGCTATTGAACCAAAAGTTGATTTACATGAATATATAGAATTTGTTTGTTCTTTTGGTGAAACTTTTGGATGCATTTATCAGGAATTTCTAACTTATATCATCATTCTAAAAATTGTCTAAATTTGTTCACATGTGCCCCGGTGGAGGGGTAGTTGTGAACATAGCTGGGGCACATGTGAACACATACATAAATATGATAAAAATAATTTTTTGTGAATAAAAACTGTGATAAAAACTAATTAGATGCCCTTTTACTAGTTCTGTGAATCAATCAATAAATATTTTAACATAGATACAAGAAATTATTCGTAAAATTGTACACTAATATGCCTACTCTTTTTGAGTCACTTTTAGTTGTTATCTAACTTCCTGTAAATTAAAACTGTGAAGCAATCCTAAAAAAACATTGAATATAGAGCTCAATGTTTGACAAGGGTAATTAAATTTTAAACTAAAAAAAAAAATGCATTCACAGACATAAAAAATACACTTGTGAACTGTTCACATCTGCCCCCATATGTTCTGTTCACAGTGGCCAACTTAGGACTAACTTATAAAAAAAAAAAAAGATATTTTTAATTGAAATAAGGAAACAAAACTTTTTGTATACTGACGTAATTAATGCCACTATAGAATGCAATGCTGATATTCTTTAAAAAATGTCTTGAATGAATTTTTACTTCAATAACTTAGAAGACTTTTTTACTTCACACCTTCTAAAACAAATTACAACTACCAGAAATCAAAATGGCCTATTGTTCTGAAAATTCAGTCAAAAGATGGTACCAGTACTATCATCAATTGGTAATTTTTTTATTTCAAATTAACTAAGTGAAATATGTAGGTACTGTTCACATCTGCCCCCCTCTCCCCAATGTAACCTAAAATTAAAAAAAAAAAAAAAAAACCGAGTATAAACACTGGTGTTTTTAAAATAATACGGTTCGAATTACATTGAAAGTATTTTATCAATTTTTTTTTTCACTTCTAAAGGCATTTTGTTCAAAAAAAAAAAATTATAATTGCACTCTGTTTTTGTGTTTCATACCAGCATTAGGAAGAAAAAATATTTCAGGGTGTAACTTTATTTGCTTTCAACTAGGGATGCACCGGATATTGATTTTGCCGGATATCGGATACCGGATATCCGAAGCTCCTTTGCCTGCCGGATTCGGATATCCGGCCGGATATCCGGCACTAGATATGTTTTTAGTTATATGATGAATTATTTCTTTATATATAGAAATATTTTTTATATATAGAAATATTTATATATATCAGAACAATAAATTACAAACATGTTTCACACATAATTAAAACATTTTAGATGCATTGAAATATAATTTACAAAAACAATATATCTTTGAATATCAGGGCTTGAAATTCAAGTTTTCCCCAGGAGGGGAGTTTCCCACCCAACATTTAAAAATGCAGGGGAGTTGAACTGTTAGAATGGGGAAAAAAAATCTTTAAACACCGTTATTTTTATGCGCCACTTAAAGAATTTCATTTATACAGACATGACAAAATACCATTGAAATAATTTAAATTAACAACTCAAGATAATTATCCAAAATGTTTATTTTTATTAAAACAAAGGAACAGAATCAAGTTTTATATATACCATGTCTATTTTTCAACTTTCACCTAATGTTATGGGCAATTAATTGGGTTGCTAAATGAATTTCTTGATTTAGATTTTATTCGATTTTGTGTGATTTAGCCTCTTTCACAAGTTACGCTTTTGACAAACAGCACAGACCAACTTTTATAACTTTAGAAATTATCGAAAAAGTATAGTTATGCTCTGTTAAAAAAATGTTAGAAAACTTTGCAAAATCTGATGTGCATTAATTTTTAACTTATTTGCATGAAAAATGCATATCGGTGATTCTATTGTCAATATCCTACGGTGATTGTATGCCACTTCTGAACAAACTTGTTTTATTATATCCTTAATGGAATTATAGTCAAAACTGTAATCCCTGGTATTTTTGTTAAATGAACTATGTTCTATACATTGAAATTTTAAATCCACATCGAAAGTCTGAAAAGGAAAAAGTCAATTGATTTCTTCTATTACTAGTCCAGGCAATAGGGAATTTTACCTAGCAAAATTAATGGTAGTACTGGAAATTGGCTTTCTAGATGTTTTTGGGGTCGCTGAATCCGAATTTGTAACTTCCCACCAAAATTTCCCTCGGCAACCTCCCCAAATTTTGGTAAAAAGCCCCCCAAAAAAGATTTTTATTAAAAAAATCAAATTTTTTTTTATTGTTTTAGGGGAAAAGTATCTAGAAATTTAGAAAGTAGACAAAATTTTCAACAAATTAGATGTATGACATTATGACTTAGGATGAAGGGGAAGGGAGGATCTGCCTCGGAACATGCGTGTGGGGCTGCGTAAACTAAGTTGCGCGATTCCACTTAACCACTCACACGTTTACATTCGCCCTCCCATCTCCCCTCCGAACTTTCTCTATAAGGTTTACTTTAAGATTTTTGGGTCGCTGAATCCGAATTTTTAACTTTCCCCAAAAGATTTCCCCCCGAAACCCCCCTCAAATAGTTGTTTTTAACTTAAATTTCTTATTGTTTTAGGGGAAAAGCATTACGAAATTCAGAAACTAGACATAATTTGCAACAAATAGGATATATGACATTATGAATTAGGATGAACGGGGAGGGTGAGGGCTGCCTCTGAACATGCACTGCGGCGCTACGTGCACTAAATTATGAAGTCCAGGCAATAGGGGATTTTATCTGGCAAAATTAATACTAGTCCTGGATTTCGACTCACTTTATGTTTTTTGGGTCGCTGAATCCGAATTTGTAACTTCCCACTAAAATTTCACCCGGCAACTCCCCAAAAAATTGATTTTTTAAAAAAATTTGGTTTTTGAGAAAAGCGCGCGGGGAATGTTCCGAGGCAGCCCTCTCTCTCCCCGTTTACCCTACGTTTATCCTAAAACAATAAAAAAATGGAATTTTTTAATAAAAACATTTTTGCCAATCCCAAAACTTTCTTCTATCTCATACATCTTAATATTTCAAAAAGTAGTTCCAAATGTTAATACTTCAATATTATTAGTTCAATATTATAAAACTTTGATTTTGATCTAAAATTTCTGCTCCAGTCAATTAATCAGAATAAGTTGATCCAATAATTTTTTTCCAATAATGTTATTCTGTTGTACATCAGCTGTTTGTGAATATCCAGCTTAGCAGGATGCGAAGTTCCCTCCGCTTTATGAGACGCCAATATACAGCACAAAAAAAATGCGAAAAATCGAGAATTACAGTGCCACCTTTTGGCAGAATATTTCCAAATTCAAGGAGAAACCGCTGGCCATAGCCAAAAATATACACACAAAATTGGTTCAATTCTATGCTTAGCTTCATACACTTTTCAATGGTAAAATAATGAAAATAACACAAAAATTCCTATTATAGCACTCCCCTTCCAGCAGAATATTTTCAAATTGAAGGAGGACCTGCTGACCATAGCCAAAAACATACCTCCCAAAAATTGGTCCAATTCTATGCATACCTTCACACACTTTTTGATGGTACAAGAATGAAAGTGGCACAAAAATTGCTATTACAGCGCCCCATTCTGGCAGAATACTTCCAATTTAAAGGAGAACCTGCTGGACATAGCCAAAAAACATACAAGAAATTCCGTTCAATTATATGGATAATTTCATACACTTTTTGATGGTACAATAATGAAAATGGCACAAAAATCGCGATTACAGTGCCCCCCCCCCCCCTTCCAGCTTTGTTTCCGTATTGAAGGACCTGGCTATAGCCAAAAACATTCACAAAAAATTTGGTTCAACTCTATGCATAACTTCATTCACTTTTTGATGGTACGATGGCGACACACAGACAGACAGACATTTTGCATAAACATGTTTTGGGATATCTGACCCCTAAAACATCTAAATCTGTCGAAAACCGGAAATCGAAAAAAATTCTATTACAATACTTTCTTCTAAAAATAGACCTGTTTAATTGTTTAACTTAAAGAAAGAAAATTAATAAAGTCATACCTTAATAAACAACTTCAAATTTTTAAAACACCAAATAAAATAAACTAAGACAGACTTGAGCACAGTTAAAAAATAAAATTTATAAAGACAATAAAAAACAATTAAAAATACAATATGTAAACGTTTCGCCAAGAGACACGCAAGGCATCATCAGTACAAAAAATATCCATTGCATTTCAAACGTCAGAACAAATCAAGAACAGTTACAGTTAGCTATTTTAAAAACAAACAATATTCGCTAGGGACAGAACAAGCATCATTCAAAGCATGCGACTGCAATTCAGTGAACCAAGCCTCAAGGAGCAATCTACCATGGTAGTTGCATAGTTGCCAACTTGTACGGATTTTGTTCTAAATGTACGGCTGTACGGATGAACAGTACGATTGTACGGTTTTGCGCGCAGAACAAACGATCGTGAAGGATCACGGAAAAAGCGGATTTCGTCAGAGATCGCGTGCAAAAACGCGGATTTCATCAGAGATCGCGAAAAAAATGCTAATTTTATCAATGGATTACGTAAAAAACGCTAATTTGTTCAAAAGATTAAAAAAAAAAAGAGCTAATTTCTTCAAAGGATCGCGAAAAAAACGCCAATTTTGTCAAAGGATTGCGAAAAAAGCCCTAATTTTATCACATATCGTTAAAAACGTTAATATTGTCAAAGGATCGCGAAAGAAACGCGAATTTCGTTAAAAATCGCGAAGAAAAACACGAATTTCATCAAAGGATCGTGAAAAAACGCGAATTTCGTCAAAGATCGCGGGAAAAAACACCAATTTCGTCAAGGAATTGTGAAAAGTACGCGAATTTCGTCAAAAATCGTGGGAATAAAACGCGAAATTGTTCAAAGGATCGTGAAATGAACGCGAATTTCATCAAAGTTCGCGGAAAAAAACGTGAATTTCGTCAAAAAAACGCTAATTTCGTCAACGGATTGCGGAAAATGCTAATTTTGTCAATGGATCGCAAAAAAAACCGCGAATATCGTCAAAGATCGCGGGAAAAAACACGAATTTTATCAAAGATATTTGAAGAAAAAAAAGCTAATTTTGTCAAAGGATCGCGAAAGAAACGCGCATTTCGTTAAAAATCGCACAGAAAAACACTATTTTTGTCGAAGGATCGTGAAGAGAACGAGAATTTTGTCACAAATCGCAGGAGAAACACTAAATTCGGCAAAGGTTAGTGAAAGGAACGCGCATTTCGTCAAAGGATCGCGAAAAAAACGTGAATATCGTCAAAGATCGCTTGAAAAAACACGAAATTTTATCAAAAATCTTTGAAACACAGCTAATTTCCTCATCAAAGACCGCGGGAAATAACGCGAATTTCGTCAAAGATCGCATAAAAAACGCAAATTTTGTCAAAGATTGCGTAAAAAACGCTAATTTCGTCAAAAGATTGCAGAAAAACGCTAATTTCGTTAAAAGATCGCGAGAAATAGCAAATTTCGTCAAATGATCCCAAAAAAAGCAAATTTCGTCAAAAGATCGCAAAAAAGAGTAATTTCGACAAAAGATCGCGAAAAAAAAGAGTAATCTCGTCAAAAGATCGCGAAAAAAATGCAAATTTCGTCAAAAGATCACGAAAAAAATGCAAATTTCGTCAAAAGATCGCGAAAAACCCAAATTTCGTCAAAAGATCGCGAAAAAAACGCAAATTTCGTCAAAAGGTCGCGAAAAAACGCAAATTTCGTCAAAGGGCTTCGAAAGAACTCATAATAAGCAATCCCCAATCCCTTTGTTGGGGTTCTGTACCTTTCAGAAAATTTGCTGTGAATTTCAGATTTTTTTTTTTACTTAGAATTTCCCATGCAAAAAAAATTTCTTATGAAATCTCACGTTTTTATTTTTGGAAAAAAAAAAAGACTATACATGAATACAGCATAGAAAATGTTATGAAATATTACTTTTTTCGTTGCATGTACATATGTTATGCATTTTTAAGCACGTAAAAATATGTCATAAAAATTGTAAGGATTTCAAAATTGGCATGTTGGCAGGTATGTAGTTGTTGCAACCAGATTTCAAAATTCTGGCGTTCGCAATGAGCGGAATGTGATTCGTTTGAAGTGAATGCTAGACAATTTTTGAATTCAAATTACTCTTTTTTAAAGCACCAGTATGTTCTTTTAGGCGAATTTCCAATGATCTACCAGTTTCAACAATATAAACACTATTGCAATCTTTACAAGGATAAATATAATAAGCATAAATTTCAATATGATAAGTCTAAATTACCCGGTGTTGTTTATATTATTCCTTGTAAAGATTGCAATAGTGTTTATATTGGTGAAACTGGTAGATCATTGGAAATTCGCCTAAAAGAACATACTGGTGCTTTAAAAAAGAGTAATTTGAATTCAAAAATTGTCCAGCATTCACTTCAAACGAATTACATTCCGCTCATTGCGAACGCCAGTATTTTGAAATCTGGTTGCAACAACTACCATGGTAGATTGCTCCTTGAGGCTTGGTTCACTGAATTGCAGTCGCATGCTTTGAATGATGCTCGTTCTGTCCCTAGCGAATATTGTTTGTTTTTAAAATAGCTAAGTGTAATTGTTCTTGATTTGTTCTGACGTTTGAAATGCAATGGATATTTTTTGTACTGATGATGCCTTGCGTGTCGCTTGGCGAAACGTTTACATATTGTATTTTTAATTGTCTTTATTGTCTTTATAAATTTTATTTTTTAACTGTGCTAAAGTCTGTCTTAGTTTATTTTATTTGGCGTTTTAATGGTTTTTAAATTCAGACGTTAAATGTATATGTACTGTAAAACTTCAAATTTTGTTTTACATTCTGAAAGTAAAGGTACAATTTTCTAAAAGAAGTAAACGTAAATTCTTTAATTTATTATAAAGAGTTCAAATATCAATGTTAGGAAAGCTGGAAATTCTTTAAACTTTTGAGAATTACCTTTTACTCACGAATAGTGAACTTACTTTCATAATTTGCATTGAAAACAAAATTGTTCGGCATTGTTTCGGGTAAAACGATTTCTGTTATCCTTATATATTCGCTTCGCTGCACTCTGCCGGATATCCGGCAAAGAAGTCGGATATCCGGTGATTGTGATTCGGATATCCGACGGTATTTCGGATATTGAAAAATCAGCCGGATATCCGTTGCATCCCTACTTTCAACGCTTAAGCATACTTTATAAACTGTAGAAGAAATTTTTAAAATGTATTTTCCTTTCTTTAAAAAAAAAAAAAAAAAAAAATGCAATTTAACAAATTAAAACGACCATTTGGAAAATGATTTTTTCAAAGATTTAAAATTTAAGACATAAAAAATAGCACGGAGTTGATCATACATTACGTACGCCATGAATTAAGCATTAATAGTGTTATTACGCGTAAAAAATTGCAAGCGACAGAAATCACCTGCGACTCGTACGTATTATCCAAGCATTTCATTGGCTGTTCGGGAAAAGGCTTTTCCATCGTCAGATTTCCAAGAAATCTGACGGCCAATTTTAAATGAAATTAATTTCTTAAACTTCTAAATATCCTACAATATAACTTTTTATATCATCATATAGAGAAAAAAATGTACTTTTAAATGCAATTTGTTTCCGAGTTATTAATTTCTTTTGTAGTTTTTATTACTTTTTGTCATAGTGGCAACACTCTGTTGAAAGTAAAGGGAAATACAGATTACTGTATAGACCAATCAGAAAATGAATAAAATGATGATTAAACCAATAAAAACCTTCAGATATGCTTTTGATTTCCTACCCTGACGAGGACAATAACCATTTTTCCAAATGGTTAAAAAAAAATTAAATGTTATTTAAATTGGAAAGGAAAAATTTAAGTACAAAATTACAATTTCTTTTCATTTTATAGTTTTTCCATATTTTTACAGAATTTAAAATCTGTAACACAACTTACGTTTACCATTGAAAGTCTTTCACAAGAAAAGTCTTAGAAATACATCTATATAGTCAACTCTGGAAATCCGCTGATGTAAAAATCCGTACTACAACTTTGAATGTAAACAATGAAAATTGACATAACAGTTAAAAGTTAGATTTGGGTTGTTTTTTTGTTTTAGTTATCAATTATCCAATGAATAAATATTTAAATTTCCTTGAGTAACGAAATTTTATCTTGGAGCAAGAAGTAATGAATGTTCATAGACTACAGAAAAAAAATTATAAGAAACCATACTGAAACTACCATTGTGTTGCGTCAATGTTTAAAATATGAATAATCAGTAAAATTTGTATTGTAATATAATTTAATATTTCTTTAAATTAACTTAGTTATTAAATATATTAAAGGGTCATTCCACAGTATTCATGTGTTACGTACGGGACATTTCACAGCAAAATTTTGAGATATTTGCGCTTTTTTCAATCTCAAAATTTGTATGAGAATGTTTGCAATTATTTTTAATGTATTTATTCAACCTCAACTCTGATTCATGTGAAATTTCTTTTTGTTTGAGCCAATAGTTTTTTTTTTTTTAAATTAATAAAGTTGTGTTACGTACAGGACATCACAAAAAATTGTTTTAAAAGTACCTCTAGCAATTTGGATTTTGCTCTGAATTTATTAAATATTTTCACAAATAAATTTAATGGGTAGAAGCAGAAATATACATTTTATTAATTAACTTTAAAATTATTTTTTTTAATTGAGCCATTAATTAATGAAAGCTAATTATTTCTGTTGCGTACGGGACAAGGCTATTCGTTACGTATGAGACCTATGATTTCAAGTAACAATACTATAAGGAATTGTGAACTAAAATATATACAAGTGTTAATTTAATGAATTTATTAGCTTTATTAATGTACAGAAACTTATGTTTAATTATAGAAATAAAAATAATGATTTCATAAATATTTTAATTGCTATTATATAAATCAGAATTTTCTATACATAGCTCATTTGAAAATATAATAAACATTTAAAATTAAAATACGTGTTTTATACAAGTCCCAGAACATCAATAACGTCATCAATTTTTTTCACTTCCTCCATTGGTAATGAAAAATGTCCCCGGTTATTAATTGGACTTGGTGCTTTTTCAAGCTTAGTCAAAATATTTTCTTTTAGGATTTTATCTTTTTCTGGGATGTGTGGCCAGAAAAACTTGTTTTTGCCTAAAGGTTTCATAAAGGATAGGTAGATATATTTATCATCTATGTCCTCCACAACTTCTGGCCACCAGTAATCATCATACATGACCGATACCCAGTCTGATTTTTTCAGTAACTCAGTACATGCATCTGAGCTAGGCTCCTTTATCTTGTACTGGGCATAAAATCTGTATCTTTTCATCAGGATCTCTTTTATCAGAAAAGCAAGAATGCTTCCAAAGGCCTAGAGTGTCTGAGCCTACTGGTTGGGCAAAATGCACACTATGTATACCTGATATCGAAGTAGCGTCTTCCCATTTTTCAATTAATGCAAACTTAGTTATGCATCTCTGAATGTCTGCTTCACTTATGTATTTAACATTTATATTGGGGGTCTCTTTTTCCGCAACTTTAGAAAACTCCATTGCTGTATTTATTACATACTGCTTGCGCAAAATACCAAACCAAACGTTTCTCTTAACTACAGCTCCTAAACCATCAACTGCACCTTTCCCGTGTGCAGTTCCGAAAAAGTTCCAGTCTGCACTAACCCCATGGTAATGCACGTGAAGCATTAAATTTTGCATGTTGTATCGATTCTTAAACTGGGCACCACATCCATCAGACCAGAAATGGATGCGGCTAAATGCCACTGTCTGTTTTAAATCTTCAATTATGGCAGAATTGAATGCAAATACTGCATGTTTTGTATGATTAAGGTCGTCAGAAACAACAACATAGTTTTTATGTTCTAATTTGAGAGTTTCATTATTTCTATAATATACAATACATGTAAATATTGTTACTTGGGTTGAGTTCCAGTGAGCTGCCATAATTTCCCCTTGCTGTTTTAGCATAAAATTTTCCGCAAAGTCTTCATGAATAATTAAATGTCCAATGTTTAGGTTTTCTTTGAGGTATTTAAACTCTGAAAGTTGCTTTTGTGCAGTATAAACATGTAAAGCAAAAGCAGGGGCGGCGCCAGAACTTGCCCGACGGGGGGGCACAGTATCCCCGACAGGGGGGCCGAATTCATAATATATATTAGAGGTCTCCACGAGCCCGGACCTGTCCCGAACAGTGTTAAATTCAGGCACTTTTCTCCGGGGGGGATTTCTGTAGCTCCGGGGGGGACATTATAGCGTTCCGGGGGGGGGTGCACGTTTTGACCATTAAAAACACAAAATCTCAAATATTCCGGGGAGGGCATCTCATTGTTCTGAGGGGGAATGTCCACCCCACGGGCCATCCCCTGAATTCAACACTGGTCCCTAAGCCCGAGATCGGTAAAAGTTTATTTCATTAAACTCGGTCCGGGCTTAATTTTAATTGAAAAACTCGGTACGAGCTCGGGCTAAATTTTAGCTTTTGAAAAGTTGGTCTGGGCCTGAACTTCATTCTTCGCGGGTCACATCCGGGTCTTAAATTTTTTCTGTAGATTCGGGACGAACAAGGCTGTATTCACTGGACTTCAGAATTTTTTTCCGCACGGTTATGTCGTGGTAACTTTTCTCCTCTATTAGTGGAGTAAATGAACAATAAAACATTTCTTTTTTTCCGTTTTTTAAATAACAGATGGAATACGTTGGTTAATCACGAGAAAAACATAAAATTTTCGCGTTTTGGCATATCCCAAAACACGCAGATCTCTAACACTCACACTGCGATTTAAATTAGAGATGAATTCCAGAGGGACAAAAGATTTTTATTCGAAATATGAATTTCGAAGCTTGTCAAAGAATATTGTAGATAAATAAAGTGAAAAAAAGCTCTTAAAGTTATTTTTAAAGCACTTCACTAGTCACCTAATCTTTATAGGCGGACGAATCCGCAAGAGAAAGTTTCCACACTTTCGAGTATTACCCGACAGGAAAAACTCTGCTCCGTACTCTTCTTCATCTTCCACCCAGCAACGTCCCAATAAGAGATCATTCAATATTACACATTTTGCTTGCACATATATGGCACATACACAGCAGTGTGTGAGCGATAAAGTATGGAACAGTTCTCCGGTTATGAGTCGAACCACTGCGGACCACCCGCCCCTTAAGAAAATGCAAAGGTCTAGAAACAAGAGTCCCACATCAGGTAAGGCGGTAACCAATTTTTTTCGAAACGCGGTTCGTGTTCAGGCCGGGTTGACCATGTATTTTAATGGCGGGCGTAACTGAAAAAAAAAATCAGTGAACAAATCTATATCGAAAACGCATGAAGTGATCAAAAATTAATTTATAAATATTTAAATTTTTTAGTGAAAGTATCATCGTGAAAACTAGCAGTTAAACGTTACACCTAACTAGGGTCCGTCCCGGGTAACAAATAAAATTTGCAATCCTACAAATTTTATTTAAAACCAAGCTGCAACCCGAACCGAACCCAATCAAAAATATTTCGTCCACTCGCAACCCGATCAAACCCCAAATAATTCCAAACCCAACCTGAAACCCGGAATCAGAGAAAATTGATCAAAAATATAATGCAGTTATAGAAAAATAGTCTGTAATCATATCTCCAATATTAATGCTACCTTTTATGTAGAAAAATAAACATGTAAGAAGTCATTCATATACTATATGGCCAAAGGTGACCGGTCACTTGCGATTTTTGACGTTTTGTTAAATATCTAGAAAAATACATGAGGAATTAACTTGAAATTGCAGGTGTGTAAACAGTATAATATAGGTCATATATTTCCGCGAAGATTTTTTCCCGAAACCACATAGGGGACCGTCAAAAAATTGAAAAAGAACGAAAATCTTTTGGATAACCCTGTAAAAACTAATGGAACAAAAGCGTTTAAACTCAAGATTATTAATAAGTGGCTTATTCTAATATACTGTGTTCATTTTTATGGGGATAGCATGTATACTCGTAGAGAAATTAAGGTTTTTATAAAAACAGTCCCAAATTTTCCCAAGTTTTTTGCTTATAATTTGCAGAGTTCTTAATATAAAAAAAGTTCTTTTCAGAAAATATGACAAAGAACATTGTACACAATACCCTGCAATCAGAATGAAAAAATAATAAAAATTGGGTGAAAAATGAGCAGGTTTACTAAAAAATGTTTCACTACGCATGCGCGAATGCAACGAAAATATAATGTGCATAATGTGTTAGCTAAATGTATAGAGCAATTTTTGTAAAAGTCTCAAAAACATAGTTTGAAAAGTCTGATAATAATCGTTTATAGAATAAGCTCAAAATCCGTTGTTCCCAAAATGAAGCAAAATGATGAGGGATTGTATCCAAATACAGTATTACGTGCAATATTGTGTATGCTAAATTGGCAGTAATCAATGGATATATGGATACAACCCCTTATGTTTTTGCTTCATTTTGGGAACAACGGATTTTGAGCTTATTCTATAAACGATTATTATCAGACTTTTCAAACTATGTTTTTGAGACTTTTACAAAAGTTGCTCTATACATTTAGCTAACATATTATGCACATCATATTTTGATTGATTTCGTGCATGCATAGTAAAACATTTTTTAGTAAACCTGCTCATTTTTCATCCAATTTTTATTATTTTTTCATTCTGATTGCGGGGTATTGTGTACAATGTTGTTCGTCCTATTTTCTGAAAAGAACTTTTTTTTATATTAAGAACTCTTCAAATTATAAGCAGAAAACTTGGCGAAATTTGGGACTGTTTTTATAAAACCTTAATTTCTCTACGAGTATACATGCTATCCTCATAAAGATGAACACAGTGTATTACAATAAGTCACTTATTAATAATCTCGAGTTTAAACGCTTTTGCTACATTATTTTTTACAGGGTTATCCAAAAGATATTCGTTCTTTTTCAATTTTTTGACGGTCCCTTATGGGGTTTCGGGGAAAAATCTTCGCGGAAATATAGGACCTATATACTATACTGTTTACATACCTGCAATTTCAGGTTAATTCTTCATGTATTTTTCTAGATATTTAACAAAACGTCAAAAATCGCAAGTGACCGGTCACCTTTGGCCATATAGTGTATTCAAATACGTGTAGTTTTTCATCTGAAATAGATTCCTGCGCGGGTTGTGTTATACCGGACCCAAATATTCAACATAAAGTCAATCCGAAACCTACCAAAAAATTTAAGTTGACCCAAAATCCGACCTGAACCCGACAACAAATTTTCTATTGACCCTAAACCGAAACACTTCAACCCGAACCCGACTCGACACAAAAAAGATATATAACGTAATACAGTTATGAAAAAATAGTCTGCAATCATATCTCTAATATAAATTCTGTCTTTTATGTAGAAAATAAACATTTAAAGCGGTTTTTTTAAGCGGATTTTTTTAAGAAGCTCCGTATTCCCTCTGTTTCTCAAATAAAGCATTAGCGTATACCCTAGCTATGAACGTTCATGATGTCAGCGTATACTCTCTGCTTTTTTACTTTCTTCTATCTTCAATAGAAAAAAGTATTGTAATCGAAATTTTTTTCGACTTCCGGTTTTCGACGGATTTACATGTTTTAGGGGTCAGAGATCCCAAAAAACATGTCTATAGAAAATGTCTGTCTGTCCGTGTGTCTGTCACCATTGTACCATCAAAAAGTGTATGAAGTTATGCATAGAATTCAACCAAATTTTTATGTTAAGTTTTTGGCTATGGCAAGCAGATCCTCCCCGAATTTGGAAAAAATTCGCCGGTAGGGGGCGCTGATATAGCGATTTTTGTGCGATTTTGAATATTGTACCATCCAAAAGTATATGAAGTTATGCATAGAATTGAACCAAATTTTTATTTTAAGTTTTTGGATATGGCAGGTAAATCCTCCCTGAATTTGGAAAAAATTCGCCGGTAGGGAGCGCTGTAACAGCGATTTTTGTTCGATTTTGAATATTGTACCATCCAAAAGTATATGAAGTTATGCATAGAATTGAACCAAATTTTTATTTTAAGTTTTCAGATATGGCAGGTAGGTCCTCCCTGAATTTGGAAAAAATTTGCCGGTAGGGGGCGCTGTAACAGCGATTTATGTGCGATTTTGAATATTGTACTATCCAAAAGTGTATGAAGTTATGCATAGAATTGAACCAAATTTTTATTTTAAGTTTTTGGCCTTTGCAGGCAGATCCTCCCTGAATTTGGATAACATTCGCCGGTAGGGGGCGCTGTGACAGAGATTTTGAATATTGTACCATCCAAAAGTGTATGAAGTTATGCATAGAATTGAACCAAATTTTTATTTTAAGTTTATGGCTATGACAAGCAGCACCTCCCTGAATTTGGAAAAAAATTGCGGGTAGGGGGCGCTGTAATAGCGATTTTCGTGCCATTTTGAATATTATACCATCGAAAACGAAAAGTGTATGAAGTTATGCAGAGAATTGAGCCAAATTTTTTTGTTTCTTTTTGTTCATGGCATGAAGGTCCTCCCTGAATTTGGAAAAATTCCGCTGGAAGGGTGCGCTATAATTACGATGTCTGTACCATTTTCTTTATTGTACAATCAAAAATTGTATAAAATATGCATACAATTGAACCAAATTTTCTGTCCATGTTTTTGGCTTTGGCCAACAGGTCCTCCTTGAATTTGGAAATATCGCGCGGTAATGGGGCTCTGTGATGGCGATTTTTGTATACTTTTCTTGATTTTTGGTAGTTCTATTGTCCATCGGCGGCTCGTGCAAAGGTGGGAACTCACTTCCTGCTAAGCCGGCTATTCACAAACATCTGATAACAAAAGAATAAGGAAAAACTATTAATTTTAACAAATATCATGATATAGCTTAACTCGTTTTTAGTTCATTTAATTGACTGAAGCAGAAATTTAAGATGAAAATCAAAATTGGTATAGTAATGAACTAATGATATTGAAGTATTAACATGTGTAACTAGTTTTTGAAATATTAAGATGTATAAGATAGAAGAAAGTTTTGGGATTGGCACATACAACTAGTTTACGATTACAACACTGGCTAACTTGAACTTGGCTCGTAAGTAGTGTTGTCAGGTCTAGTATCGCAAAAAAGCGGGACAGGGAGAGTAAATAAGCGGGAGAGGCGCTTGAAAATCGGGACATCCTAAACACTACAATAAAACCTGTTAAAATGGAACCAGTGTAATGGAATAATGCTTTAAATTGAAAATTTTCGCGATGTCGCTAAAACAGTACTATGCAATTATAACGGAATAATGTACTTTCTAAGATTAAAAACTGTCTAAATTGGAAAGTTCTCCCGATTCTTTATCGTTCCATCTTAACAGGTTGCTGTATTAAATAGTTTCCTTTCTTCGTATTGAATGTATGTGAATTGTACTTTATCCATAGGGGAATGGTGTGAAATTAATTAGTCGAACTAGAGTTTTTTAAATAATTAACAGTAATTTTATGACAATAATGCTCACTTTATAAATACCGCGTTTTATTTTTTTTTTTCGTTATTTTGCATTTCAGTCGTTTTCGAAAAACTACACTACGTATTTATTGCGTACACTCTCAAGAAAACATTTCGTCAAACATAAAAAGCACAGGCAACAAGTTTCTATTATTTGAAAAAAATTGAGCTTCAGTTCGCGAACTTTTTGCGTTTTGGAGCAAATGAGACATATGTAAAAAATCAGTTTCTAACACAAAAAAGTAACATGCAGCACAGTTACGCAAACACCCTTGTGATTTGACGAAAATGCAACTTTAGGTAATTTTTACGTTAGATTAATGATTTTTCTGTATTTTAGGGGGGAAATTAGCAAATCAAAACAGGAATTTTCGTGTTTCAATATTAATAACAATAAAAGCAATTGAAGAAACACCTGCAACTCACGTATTTTCTTTTAGAGTGTATATTGATCGAAACCAGCCAGCGTGGTCCTCTAACTTCTGATAAGATACAGAATTTAAATCTGAGACTAAAACTGAAATGCAAAATTCTCAAGAAAATGTAAGCTAAAGGAAAACTGGTAAAATAGCTTAGAAGGTAACAGTTCATTATTTTTTATCAGCTCAAGCATAAAACAAAATCTTGTTGATGTCTAAAAAAAAAAAAAAAAAAAAAAATCTTTAAATTTATGCTTATTTTGATACAGCCAAATTTTAGAGGTCTGCACGGGCCGGGGCTATTTTCATTCATGGTACCCGGGCCCAGTAACTACTCTTTCCGGGCCGGGATCGGGCCCTACTTTTTTCTGAAGGATCGGGCCGGGCCTAACTTCTTTTTCCCGTACCGAGACGGGACAGGTTTCATTCTTCCTAGGTCTTCATAAGCCGATATTTTCAGTCCCGGTCCAGATCTAGCCCATATGAAAATCATTGTCTCAGCATAGCCTGGTCCGTGCAAAAATCAGTAAAATTTGGCCCTGCCCAAAAAATGTTGCAAAAAGTATATGTATTTTTAAATCGACATTCTACAATTAAACATTAAAATTTATTCGTTTTAAAGAATAGTAGATTTCTAGGTAATAATATTAAAATACAATAAAACGTGTGAAAATGAACCAGCCTATCACGGAATCCTGTCTTACACGGAAAAATTCATTGATCCATGCAAAATTAATATACTAATACATGAGAAAAAAATATAATACATTTACACCTGCTAAGAAGGAAACTTGTTTATAACGCATTTTTTTCTTTCCGAGACGATTCCGTCTTAGTAGATTCTACAGTATAGCATTTTTCAGATTTTAAGTCTTCAATACATAATTTTTTGACTAACGATATTAATAATAGCTGAAACATTTACATACAAATAGAGATTCATTTAAAAAATGTATATCGCAACCTTTTGCGCATCTTTAAAAATGAAGATTATAAACATGAAAAAAAAAGCTAAAATAAGTATTTTTGGTCAGAACTCTTCCTTTTAACAAAATCAAAGTAAAAATACATGTTTTGTAGAAATTCTGTCGGGCTGGGTCGGACTCGGGCCGAGATTTTAACTGTTTGCCGGGCCAGGCTCGGGGCGAACTTTTAGCTATATATCGGGCCGAACTTTTAAAGTTATTAATTAAAATCTTTCAGTCTAATAATACAATCAAGTTTAAATCATCAAGTAAAGTCGGTATTCTGATTTACACGAATTTTTTAAATTCCTAAATACGAACCTACGACCCTAAACATGAATTGTTAATTACAACCCTGCACGGTTCGAGTTATGCCCGACCCGAAATCGACATGAAATGATGAAATGAAAGCATGAAATGAAAAAAAAAATCAATCTATAATTTAAAACTATTCAGGAAAATAGTCTGCAATCATATCTCTAAAATCAATTTTATATTTCGAAAAATGAATGCATATGAATATGTAAATAAATACTCATTCATATACAAGTATTTTTTTTTTATAATTTGAAACAATAATCTGGACTTTTCTTTGGAAAAATTTGGCGAACTCGAATCGACTCCCAAGAAAAAAAAAACTCGAATCTGAGATGACTCGAAAATGGAAACACTAATCAACACGATCCGCAGCAAAATTTTAGAGCCAGTGGTCAACACGTTCGGGTAGAATCAGGTTATCTGACCCGAAGCAAGATTTTAGTTGTTGCTATATATACATCTTCCCGCAGTTTACAATGAAGTTATCTATGTATATAATTATTTTCTCATTTACACCTTCTAGAGTCGGGTACCCGCACATTTCATTTTAAGTCAACCCGCAACCCGACCCGAACCCGCAAAAATAATTTTCGGTAACCCCAACCCGACCCGAACCTCCAAAAATAATTTCCGGCAACCCGAAACCCGACCCCAGCCCGAGGTATTTTAACCCGCACCCGACCCGAACCCGCAATATTTTAATCCGCAACCCGACCCGAACCTGCAGTGTAAGGAAAGTTTATCATGTTTTAATACCATTATGAAAAATAATCTACAATTGTATCATTAATAGAGGTTTGCATCAGCCCGGTCAACTGGCCGCGCCGGTGCGGCAAAATTTCAAACGGGCCAGGCCGAAGAATGAGGACAGTTTTTCAAAGGGCCGGGCTGATACACAAAATAAACGGGCTGGCATAAAAATTGAACGGCCCTGCCAGGCCGGGTCGATAACTACAATTAAGCGGGTCCACAGCTCCGATATAAATATTTAGACGAAGCCGATAAAATTATAAACGGGCCGGGCCGGTCTCGGGCCAAAAAACCGGGACTCACGATAAAAAAAAGTCTAGAACCGGGTGCGGGTAACTCGACCCGATGCAGGACTCTAAACGGTATAAAACTAAAAATCTAATCTTTAAATATACTTTAAAATTAGTTGCGGTTTCAAAAGTTCCACATAATGATACACCTTGTTTTACACAACTGACCATCTAATTTCCTTTACTTTATCAGCAGTTATTATTTTGAAAATTTTGCCGTCTAATATCGTGCATCGTGTATCATCACATTCATTATTCATTTATTCATTTGATACATTAGACAGGAAGGACCATTTAGCGTTTTGCTGCGCATTGTATTTTTAAAATACGATAAAAATATAATGCAGTTGCAGTTTGTTATTTCGAAGACTGGTGAAAGGATGACTAAAGACAAAATAGACAGGCACACATTTTGCTTTTGTGAAACTTTGATCTGCGGTTTATAAAGGCTTTTAACGTGAAAAAATATTTTCCACATTCTTTTTAAAAAATCGGGTCAACCCGAACCCGAAACAATAAAACCCGACCCGACCCGCAACAAAAAAACTTAAAGTCAACACGATCCGACCCGAACATTAACGGAAAAATATAGCGCCGACCCCGGGTCGGGTCGGGTCGGATTCGGGTAAAAGCGGGTAACCCGACCCGATGCTGGACTCTGACACCTTCCATTTCTTTTCTATATATTAAATAGAGATTAATATCCATATATTATTATAAATTGAGATTCTACTGTATATTGAAATTAATGAACAAAGAAGGAATTTTTAGTTTAATACTAAGTTAGCTTAAATAATTATACAAAACTCTCTTTTCATTTACTCATTCATTTATATATATAAAAAAAAAAATACTTACCCTACGCTTTTTAATAAGAAGGTCAAAGTGAGCAGATGAATTTCCACGTCCTTTCTCTTCTTGAAATGGTATTTCTTTTAGGCGTCTAAGTTTGCGGTCAATCAAATAAACATTGAACAGGAGTGCGCATGAGTTATAGACAAAATGTATAAGTTTTTCGGTAATATCCGGCCGTTGTGACGACAGACTTTAACCGACATGTGGTTAAATTCTTAAATTTTCTGGTCGCAGACTAAGGAAAAAAAATTTAATTTAGATTAAACTCTTTAAAAATCAGCGGCAGACTTATCCGTGGGTCAGGTTTTCTACAAACTAACCTAAGATCTTCTTTAAAAAACTAACCTGCACCCGACTTGACAAGACTCGGGTCGTGTGCAGGAAAAATCGGGTTGCCCGACCCGATGCAGAACTCTACACTCAAGTCAAAAAAATTTCCCCGACGACGATTAAATTTGACCCCGACGGGGGGGCCAGGTATGCCCGACGGGGGGGCATATGCCCCCCCGGTCCCCCCTCTGGCGCCGCCCTTGAGCAAAAGGGTTCAAAAGGCTAATTAATTCTTCTTTTGCCTGTTGTAAATCACAAACAATAAGTTCTTTCTTCATCTTTCCTTCAACTCGTTTCCATTGATAAAAGTTAGTTTCCATATCTTCAAGGTCATTTTCATCAAAATTTATTACTTTGTTTACCCATGAATCTACTCCACATTCTTTACAATTTCTTTTACAACAATTTAAAGATTTCTTGTCACTCAAATCGAAGTAACAGACTGTTTCTTGCATTGCAGTTTCTGCATTAGTTGGCAATTTCATAGTTTTATTCATCTTATTTAGGCCATCTAGTAGCATCTCAATATTTTCATGGTGCATACACATGCAAACTTCATGATCTCTTTGAGATACTGGAAATACTTCAGAAGGACAAAGCAGGGTTGGCACGGTTTAAACCAAGTGGTTTTAACCATGGTTTAAACCACGGTTTAAACCAATTGGTTTTTTTGTCAAAAAAACAATTTGGTTTTTTTATAAAAAAATCTATTATAATATTTTTTTTTTTTGTAATTTAATTGTTTTAAATTATAGATAGAAGTAATTTCTACTTTTAACACTTCATCTCAGCAGTCAACATGAGACATAATGAGCCTAGGTCATGTTTCTATGCATGTAGAATGAAAATTAGCATGTGCTTTTGAACAGATATGGTACCCTATAGATTTTTCTTAAAACATGCGAAATTGGAAAAGGTAAAATAGATAAATATTCAATATTTAGCATAAAATATTTTCCTTTAAAAAATGCAGATTATTTACAGCAGTTAATAACAAAATACAATGATCTTTAAAATTTTGGTTAAGTTGTAAAAGAAAATTTTCTGGATTGGGATTGGGGAAGATTATCCTTAAAGAATTTAAAAGTGTAACTTAAGATATCAAATTGAATAACACAGCTTGCAAAAATTGAGTGCTAGTTATAGCACTTCAATAATACCAATCAATCTTTTCTGTTAGTTGCTGAATCTAATGGCCAAAAATGTTGACTTGGACACTTAGAGTTATCACTCCGAAAACAAAATAACCGTCTGAAGTATTTGGATATTAAAAAAGTAATAATAATAACAACCACAGAATAATATAATATATTCATGAAACTGCATCAAATGTTTATTGATTGAGTATTATATTATTAATCAAAGGATTCCTCATACGATTTTCAAGGTATCAATGTTTCACTGTGTAGAGCAGTTTACTTTGAACATAAGACATAGCTGTTACTAATAATGTTTAAATTAGAAATGATTTAAATTTTCTATATAATTGACTGTAATTATTTCATTTAAATATTTTCAAAAGTTATATTACTTATATAATATCCAAAAATGCTTATTTTATCAACAGATATGCATCTGTATGCAATAGGAAATTATATTTAAAAAAAACCCGGTTTAAACCAAAAAAACCTGGTTTAAACCAAATAAACCGGTTTTTTTGGTTTTTTCAAAAAAACCTGGTTTTTTTCCAACCCTGGGACAAAGTTCAGCAAATGTACTAAACCCTATGGATATTTTGGTTTCTTCTTTAAACAGTTCATATGCTTCTTTCAACTTCATTGTTAAAATTCGTTTTTGATACTTTGTTCTTTTTCCTGTAACAGGATCCTTTACAGAAACATATTCTTTCTTTCCTGGCAAGATTCTGCTTATCAAATCTTGTTTGTAAAAGTCAATTACTTCCTTTTTATGATCTTCCGAAAGTGCATCTATCCTTTTCTTCCGAGTTTCCTTTTCTTTATTTAATCCATCAGAAAGTTTTATATTAATTTCCTTTGAAAGAACCTTAATTTTACCTGGTGACCAATTTTTGACAACATCTTTAATAATTGGTATTTGTTTAGTTGGTGTTGATGGTAATGCAGTTTTAACACGCTTTATAGCTTTTCCTAAAACTTGTGGTGTCATCATGGAAGTTGAGGGTTGTTCTTCAGATATGATCATATCAACTTGACATTTCTTGCTCCTTTCAATTTCTTTTTTCTTAGCTCTGTGGGCTCTTTTTCTTTCAGTTTCATATTTTCTCTGTTGATCTAACTCTTCTTTATTCATAGTTGACTTTTTCTTTTCCCTGTATCTCTTAATTCTTTCCCTTTCTTTGACTTTATCAGCCATCCAGATGACCAGATGTCTTTATCATTTTTTCTTTTCAGCCTATGTTTTCTCACTCTTTCTGTAGAAGTAGGAGCCATTTTGCTTGTTCTCAAATTTATTATTAAATTTTTAGTTAAACAAATATTATATTTAAAACCAAAAATATGACTCAAAATGCATTTAAAATGCTATTCCACAATAAATGATCACAGCTTTATCTTTGTTTTTTGATCAAAATCAACTGATTACTTAAGATTGTTTCAACATTTCAAGCATGCTATGATTTAACTAATGGTAGCTATAACTAACCACATGTGTTTACTTGTACATTTTTTGTAGATGGTGCTGCCATCTGTGAAGGAAAATCATAAACATAGTCTAAAAATTTTATTTTTGCTAAGTTTTAAATCAAAATTCTGCATTTTGTCCCGTACGTAACAGATTTGTCTTGTACGTAACACATTTTTATTTATCATGCCCAGCTTCTAAATGAAAAGACATAATATTTTAATTGAATAATTTAGGAAGCTTGTTCACTAGTTGAAGAGAAAACAAAAAACTATTCAGTTGTCATCAGTATTATTAGTTAAAAAATTAAAAATAAGGTCAAAATTGTTTCGTACGGGACAAAAAGAAAATAATCATTGAAATTTATTTATAAAATATTTTTTTAACTTTTTCCTTTTTATTTCTTATAATGCTACTGTTAAAAGGGTTTAATGAAACATAAGAACTTTGAAATAAAATAAAATATTTTTTGAGTTACAGTTAAAAATATAATGTCCCGTACGTAACAACTTTTTCTATATGGCTGCAAACAAAATGCTCTAATTTTTGTTTGGTTTAAAAAAAAAAAAAAATGGACAAATTTTAATAGAAGAGATTTAAAGCTTTAAAATGATGTATTACACTTATTTTTTTATTTAAAAAATTTTTTCAAACTTGTGAAGCCAAATACTGTGGAATGACCCTAAAACAACATTGCATTTTGTTTTTCTTTTCCATTGTAATTTTTGTGTTTAGTCCGACTTAAAAAAAAATAGTAAACAAAAGGTACTATAATCTATAATCTGCAAAAATGTATAACAAAACACTCGGTCCCTAAAAGTGCGGATTTCACAGAGTTGACTGTATTATGAGAACGTGAGTTTCAAAACTTACCTTAACCATGAAAAGAAAAATAGTTTTCTATATTCATCTATACTGTAGTAAACCTGCACCAAAAACCCACTACAATCTGGAACAAAACTAGTTTTTTCATGTAATACCTCTGGCATTGTAAAATTTTGGTTTAGTTTCAAAACTCTCCTTATATATACTAGGGATTTGGAAAAACAAAACTTGGTCTAGCAAAATTTTCTACCCTGAATAAGAGTAGTTTTAAAACTCAAATGCTCATATTTTGTTTTATTTTCACACTTTTTCTATTTTGAGTTATATTTATATTAGATAAGCAGTTTATTAATTTTGCATTCATGAAACATGGAAGTATATATGGAGCACTCTGGTTCCAACTTTCATCTGGTGAAATACTTCAAATTTTTCCAAAGATATTAATGAATAATTTCATTCTTTGACATTTTCTAAATGAAGGGAAAATATTTGGTATACTACTTGATTATCCTGTTGACCAATTTCGCCAAATTAATACGAATTGATGTAATTTTTATTTTAAATAACAAAAGAATAAATAAATTAGTAAAACATTAATAAAATATAAATTAAAAATCGATGACGTAACAAACATGTGTAATAGTGTAATGTGTTTATGTGAAGTAAATGAGACAGTTACGATCATCCATTGGCATTTAATCTTATATTTTGGCATTAGTTTTTTGATTGACAGGATAATTTAGTAGCAGCAAATATTTTAAATTGATAAAAAACTCATCTGTGACAGTAATATTAAACACCAATCCATACTTATTTCTTTTACATAGATTTTGCTTTACAGCTTTGTTAGAATAATATGTTGTAAACCTAAATTGTAACATTATCATAAATAATTAGCAATATTTGCACCTGTATAAGGAAAAGTCCTGAAAAAATTCTCATACTGCATTTTTTCTTTTTAATTTTATGAATTAAATTAAATCAAGTTTAATGAGAAGACAAAAATTAACACGAAACATTTTTATTGACAAATAAAATGCAAAAAATTCAATACTGTTTTTCTTTTTTAAAAATTTAACCATTTTACAACGATCAAAAACATTAGTTTAAAACTTTTAACAATAAGTAACATTTATATAATCTCTATTTCATAACACCAAATTCTACAAATCTTCTAAATTCCAATAAATAGATACATCAAGCTTTCACCACATGACATTACTGTGTGTTTACATAAACTACTCAATATATAATACTTGATACAAGCAACAAGAATGCACCTTTATGACACAGCAACAGTTATTTGTTAGCTGTAAAGATTATATAAAACACTTAAGAAAAACTCTCCTTAATTAAAAAAAAAAAATTATTCTTAATAAAAGATCTTCAAATTTTCAAAAACCATAAAAATCTACACATCATAGTGTAATAAATAGGATTTAGTAAATATTTCGTTCATTAACAGGAATGAATTTAAACAAAACAAAAAAAATTAAATTAAAATCACCGGGTGCTTCAATGTTGATAAAACACTAAGCAAGAAGATTTTGTCCAGTCATTTCAGAGCATTGATCAACCCCCATCAATGCTAAAACAGTGGGTGCAACATCACATAGAGCTGCATTATGTTTGATTTCTTTGAATTTCTTCGACCCTGTCATGCAAAATGGAACTCTGTTGGTTGTATGGGCTGTGTGAGGTCCACCATTATCTCCTATCATTTTCTCAGCATTTCCGTGATCAGCTGTTACCAGAAGTACAAAATCATTTTTCTTACATGCTTCAAGTAAAAGCCCTATTGCTGTATCAGTAGCTTCCACACCTTTGATAGCAGCTTCGTATTTACCAGTATGACCAACCATGTCTGGTGGTGCAAAATTGCACATAACAAATGGATATTTTTTCTGTTCTATAACCTTTACCATCTCTTCGGCAACTCCCATGCAACTCATTTCAGGTTTTAAATCATATGTTGCAACTTTAGGAGAAGGCACCATTAATCTATCTTCTTTATCAAATGCTTTCTCTTGACCTCCATTAAAAAAGAATGTAACATGAGCATATTTCTCAGTTTCCGCACAGTGGAATTGTGAAAGTCCTTTTTTTGATATCCACTCTGACAAAACATTTACAGGAACAGTAGGTGGATATAACATAGTAAAAGGAAACTCTTTCTTGTATTGGGTCATTGTACAGATTTTGAGATTCTGGGGTACTTTGCTGGTTTCAAAATGTCTCTGAATGCCAAAAGCTTCAGAAATTTGCCGCACACGATCAGCTCTAAAATTAATAAAAATTAGAGTATCATTATCTTGAATCATACCATTTTCGTCAAGAATGATGGGTTTTAAAAACTCGTCTGTCTGAGGATCAGAAGCATCAGTGTAACGTTTTTGTACGAGAGCAACCACATCATTAGTAGTAGTTTTCTCACCAATTCCTTGAACTAATCCTTCATACGCAAGCTTAATTCTTTCATGTCTGTTATCTCGATCCATGGCATAATACCGACCCATTATTGTAGAGAGGCTACCATATCCAAGCTCTTTCAGTTTATCCAATACTTGTTGAATGTAGGTAACACCACTAGTTGGGCTTGTATCACGACCATCTGCAAAGAAATGGATGTAAGTGTTAGGTACACCTTGTAGTTTGGCAGCTTCGAGGAGACAAAAAAGATGTTTAATATGAGCATGAACACCACCATCACTGATTAAACCGAGAAGATGAAGCCTTCCATTTCCAGACTTTGCATTATTTGTGCAGTCTATAAAATTTGGATTTTCACCAATCTTTTTGTTTTCAACATCCATGTTTATTCGAACAATATCTTGATACATAACTCTGCCACAACCTATATTCATGTGACCAACTTCACTATTTCCCATTAAACCTGCAGGCAATCCAACTGATAATCCTGAAGCATCTAATGTAACATACTGACCAGCTGATTTTGCAAGTCCATCCATCACGGGGGTATTAGCATTAGCAATTGCATTTCCTTCTTTAACATCAGAAATACCCCACCCATCGATAACAACAAGGCATACGTTACTCATAATTACAAGAAATATAAAAATTAATTAGCAACAGCAAATTGAACAGTTTAAGACCTTGTTTAACCTTGTCAAGTAATGTCAGAACGTTCTCTCACCGGTTAAATTACAGAGCCATTGCCAACACCGAATACACAATTTCAATACCGATTAGAACGCCATCTAAGTGACCCTATCTAAGAATGGCTCCCTATACACAAGTCTAGTATGACGGTACCATAGATTAAAGCCGGGAACCCATATGCAGAAAAATACGACGGAATTGGACAGCGGAACGGCAAATTGACCCCATATTTGCCGCGTACAAATGCGAAAACGCAGCGGAATTGTAGTTAAAACATGTTTTAACTTTTTCTGTTTTCCGAGACGGAATCTGCAGAAATCAGAACGGCTAATTTACAAACCCTCAAGCTTTGAACACCATTGGCGAAAGGGAAATGTAGCCAAATAATTTGGCGAGAAGAGATCAGTACGCGCATGCGCGTTTGGTAGGTGTCCAAAGTTGGAGGGTTTGTAAATTAGCGTGCGCATGCGTGTATCATCGTAGGTGCAGCTCACAGATTATATATCTTTATGAGATATATATAATCTGTGGGTGCAGCTAAGTGGTGTTCAAAGCTTGAGGTTTTGTAAATTAGCAAGAAGCAAATATTTTGATATTAGATAGAAATTTCTTTTAGCGTATTATTCTTTGGAAATATTGTTAAATTAGCGAATAACCGTGGCAATTTTAAGACTTCTATTTGGTATGTAATGATGTTTTTTTTATATATATAATTATATATTTTGTATTTAAATGTAGTTTTATTAAAGTTTCGTAAATAGTTGAAGGAATTTAAGTGGTAGCATGTGTATTTTCATAAATTATTGCTTTGAGGCAAAATTATTATTTTTTTTTTAGGTTTTTGTTAATGTTACTAATGATACTGTTTTAGTAAACATGTATAATTAGCTATTTTCCGTTTCTCTGTCCCTGCTTTAGGGTAGAGATGCAACGAATATTCGGCCCATTCGGCCTGTCTGCCGAATATTCGGCTTCGGCCGAATATCAAGTCCATTATTCGGCCTTGGCCGAATAATACACTGTAATAAATGTTTTTATATTTACACAGTATAACTTTTTAATTTGACAATTTATATTCATCATATATAATGAAAATTTTATTTGAAATTAACTAACACTTTTTTTTTCCATTAACTTTCATACTCCGAATGGGTTTTATCTACCCATTTTTATATAAGAGGCTAATTTAGGAATCATGTTAAAAAAAAAATTATGCTGTATCAGTAAGTACAAAAAGTATCTGTAATAAGCTAACATAATCTGTTAAATTTAAAATTAATCTATTCAAAATTGTCTTAATACAGCTGTAACAAGCTAATTCAATTTTTTTTTTTTTTTTTTTTTTTTATCATAATGTGAAGTTTAACATTTAACCCTTGTTACATAAAAAAATATTTCTTTCAATAATATTTTGAATTATACCTATAAAGAACATAAATATATGATTGATTAGATATAGATGTATTATATGTATAAGATATTTAAGTCGTATATGTTGCAATAGTTAAGGGTTTTTTTTTTTTTTTTTTTTTTTTTTTTTAGTAAAATATGCTTAAAAGTGAAATATAATTTAAGTGATTTTTTTTAAGCCTGTTACTATTTCTTATTAAATAATGAAAGAAATGTAAATACTAAATTCTTTTAATTAGTATGCATTTACGTTTTAGATATTTTTTCAAGAATAGCATTGTAATGCCTTAAAAAACAGTTAAAATGTTTTCAATAAACGTAGATTGTGATGCAGAAATAATAATAATCAGCATTCTCAGATGATAGTCTTTCTTTTTTTTTTTTTTTTTTTTCGTAAATGTTACCTGCTTCTGAAAATAACCTCTCCCTATATATGGTACTTCCTGGTGCAGAAAGGTACTTTTTGGCTAATTGTGAAACGTTTAGAAAGTCTTCAGACTTTTTCGCCCACCACCCCAAAGGACGCTGTTGTCTTTCTAGTACTGGCTGGGAAAGAAAATTACTAATTTCTTTTACTCTTCACATTGAGGCACACTTTCTAAAGAGGCTTCACTGCTGACAGCAAAAAAAAATAATAATAAAGATAAATAAAAATTTTGTTAATTGTGAGCTTTATAAAGTCTACAGTGATTTCTTTCCACCATTTTAGAGGATATTCCTTTCACCCTTTCTATCAGTGGTTTTTCTTAAGATATTAAGATTTCTTATTTTTTATTTTATTTCATCTAAAAGCTGAAACTTATGTTTCCTAGTACTTTTAAAATTTTGTCATTATTTTAAAATGTAACAACAACAGATATAATATCTATTAAAATGTAACTAGACAGTACCTGATGAGGAACTTTTGCTAAGATTTTTTTTTTTTTTTTTTTTGGGGGGGGGGGGGGTGTCTGAATTATATTATTGAGGCAATATTTAGGCCGAACATGGCCGAATATTTTTTCAGAGAAAAATAATGCTTTAAAAAATTAAAAATTTGTATATAAATAATTTTTTAAAAGAAAACAATACATTTTAAATGGGAAATATACAAGAATTGTGCATATAGTGCATAACATATTTTGTTTTTAGGCAAAAATAAGTTCATTATTCGGCGGCCGAATAGGCCGAATATTCGGCTGCAACTTGGCCGAATATTCGGTATTCGGTTATTCGGCCAAACCACTATTCGTTGCATCACTACTTTAGGGTACTTTAAAAAATCGGCGTTTATCTTTTGAATCAAATATTTATACTTGTATTATATTTTGGTTTTCATTTTTTAAATATTAATATGTTTAAGGTGCTTTTATTTTTTAAATATAACTGTGCTTAAGATGTTTTGATTTAAAATTCTTAAGATGTTGAGGCTTATATTTTGTGAATTCTTATAACTTTATCCTAAAATTTGATAAAAATGTAATGTAAACAAAAGAACTGTTTTGCTGTATCGTATCCTTTTTTTTAAATACCAAAAATTTATTCCAATATTTATATCACTTTAAAAGTATTTTTTCATAATTAGCAGTATGTGATAAATATTATGCTACAGTAGCATAATCATTTCTTTTTTTGTCTAATGGTTTCAAACAAGCACATTTACATTTCTTAGCTAATAAATAGTTATTCATTAGTAAATAATATTTGCTTTTCAAAAACTAATTTCTGTATATGTATGCATGTACCCACTAGATTTTTTTTTTTTTAGTTTGCTACATGCTTTAGCTGCTACAGTTGATGATGGAAAGGCAACAAGGATGGTGCGAGTAGGTGTTAAGCTGGGTGATCTGTTCATCAGCAGCATCAGTTATTGCCACTAACATGACAACGGTCAGTGCAGAAAGGTGCAAAATTCAACTAATTTCTAGTACAGTTGCAGCATCGCTGGTTGCTTATTTTTGTGTTGGCCCGTTGGAATGCGTCTGGAAGGCTATAGATTAGAAAGAATAATCTTTAGTCTTTTAGATTCAAACTTGCAGGCTAAATCACATCTTATATGCTGCATGGAAGCTACTTCTTTTTGTTTTATTGCCTATCTTTATGAGAAGTAAGTAACTTATTGCTTTTTAGAAATTTTTAGTGCTCTTATGTTACTGTTTATATAAGAGTAAATTTAATTTATTTAATATTTTCTGATTTAAGACATTAATTTTTAAGGAAATTAATAATTATCAATTGTGTATAATCAGAACAATCGCGTAGATTAAAATAAAGACTTTAATATACTAAGATTATTGTTTGAAGAAGTACCATGCTTAAAATAAGCATAAATAAAATGTAAAAAAAAAAATTAAGCACACTTTTATTAGTGTACTTAGATAGAATAGAATATTCCGAGCATTCCGGATTTGGGGTCTTATACTGTATTAATATCTGTAACTACTTTTTGAAATAATAAGATGTATGAGATCAAAGAAAGTTTTGGGATTGGCACGTCCAACTAGTTTTTTATTTTCATTATACGAACGTCCTGATCCCCTGGCGTTGTCCAGTCTCATAATCATAAGCTTAAAATAAATCAGTGTTGAAGGATTTTATATTTTTACACAACAATCTGTCTAAACAAGCCGAATGATGGAGGTTGCACTGCCTTTGGCAGTGTAAATTCTCGAATGTGTATGATTTTAGGTACAGATGTCATATTCGTCCCATATTGGGGCGATTTTTTTCTGTCGCCAATATTATATAGGCAACAGGTACTTAACTTGTGCCAAAGTGTCGTTATTTTGCTTGATGTGGTAACCCGGATTATGTTGTTTATGCTGTTGATGTTTTCGCCAAATTGGCAACCGAAATTCGCGCCAATATGGGTTAATATATGACATCTGTACCAAATTTTACATTTTTAAATGAAAATCTATCCAAATAAACCTAGAGTTGTTGGCCCCGCTGCTTTTGGCAGCATGCACTAGGCCTACTACGTATGCCCGGTCTCTTTTTAAATAAAAGACCGGCATAACTCGAGATAACTTTACATATATCTAAAAGCAATGTTGAATGATTGAAACGAAAAATTTTCCAAACGAACGCAGTGTTTGGGGCCCGACTGTCTCCGGTAGTGTAAAACCTCGAATTTGTATGATTTTATATTTTTAAAGGAAAATATTTTCACACACTGATCGCCTGTTTACCGATATCACATAAATATACTAGAGGATTGAAGTGGCCGAAATTTTCTGACCCTGCTTCAGACCTTGCCAGAGATATGCTATCTTGACCCAGTGTAACAGCTAAAAGCTCAGTCCCGGTCTCAGCCAATCAAAAGTTATTATTCACGTTATTTTATTGCCACATTTACGATCTCAGAAACCAAATTAATGGAAACAGAAGCATATTCTTTCATTATTTAAGTATTAAATAATGAAAAATTTGATAAAAGCATGATTTGCAAAATTTAAATAAATTTCTAAATGCAAGTTTAATTTACATAATTTATAAGGAAACCTGAATTTAAAACTTGTAATTGCACTCAATTTTATCAACATTGCTATAAACTAATTTATTTTAACATTATACTTCCAATAAACTTGATAGTTAACACGAAATTAATCTGAAATTAAATGAAAATTCCTTATATTATTCAGATCTATTGCATACATTTCAGTAACAAATTAAACAAGTCTGAAATTGTACGTCAAACATGGCAAATGAGGTGCGTTCATACGATAACTGTTTCATAAATATTCAGATTTTGGTGCAATAGCTGTTGCACTCTTATGAAAAAAGGCACAAATACAAAATTTATTACGATTATATATACTAAGTTCGGCAGTACGGAAATAATAGGACTCGATCTTAAATAGGATGTCATCACCATGGCAACCTAGAATATCATGACCTATCATGGGATATCATTGAATTCATGACTTAGGATAGTATTTAATTCAAGAATGAAGAAAACTTTTATTAATATCTTTTTCAGTTTTGATTCAATTTTCATAAAAATTTGAAATGACTCGACAAAATTCTGCAACGATTCTATATATTCAATTTTAAACCATTTGGTTAGGTAATTTTTGCGTTGTTATATGCATACAGACGAACTGACCAGAAAATGACTATAGGTGCTATGTATTTATATTATTACGAACGCACCTAAAAAAGTAGCTCTCTATATATATTATACCTTCATTTATTAAGCAAAAATAAAAGCATAATCCTGTTTGTGCTGTCGTGTATATGTCATGCGAACATTTTCAAAAGGTGATTGTGTTGTGTAGCCAATTTAGTTGCTTTTTTAATTCAAAATAGCTAGCAGAATTTCTGAATAGTTACCTTCACTTCATTAATTACGGAATGTCTATCATTAAATAAAGCAAAAATTACTATTCAAAATTTCAGGCAGATTAATAAAAAATATGCTAAATTGAAAACATCGGTAGAAGGGGGCCTTGCAGCAATTCTTGCACACAGCCTCGCTTTCGCTAAGGACAGCTCTGTTCCATATTCTATGTATTGGAGACTTAAGAATCTGAAAAATGCTATACAGTAAAATCTTCTATAAAATGGAATTAATTAGGAAAGAAAAAATATGCGTTATAGACAATTTCTTTTCTTAGCAGGTTTAAATGTATTATATTCTTTTCTCACATATTATTATACTCATTTTGCTTGAATCAACACATTTTTTCTGTTTAAGGCAGGATTCCGTCATACGCAGGTTCAGGGGTGTAAAAATCTAGGTGCCAGCGGATAGTTTCTCACCACTAAATTTTAATAGGTTTTATCGCTTAAATTTTATTACCATTCTTACAATTTCCGCTGGTGCCTAGATTTTTACACCCCTGGACAGGCTCTTTTTCACATGTTTTATTGCCTAGAAATTGCTATTCTTTAAAAATAATATTTTTAAAAGTTTAGTTATAGAATTATGGCGATTTAAAAATTTATGCATTTTTTGCAAAAATTTTCATGAGGGGCCAAATTTTACTGATTTTTGCATGGAACAGGCCATGCCGAGGCAATAATCTTCATGCTTGCTGGGCCGAGACCAGCACTTAAAATTTTGGCCCTTGCAAACCTTGGAAGAATGAACCCATTCCCGGTTTTTTCACTTCCAAAAATTCAGATACCAAAGATGAGAAATTTAATATCAATGAGATTTTAAAATAATGTAGGTGAGCTGAAATTTTCAGACCCAGGCGATCAAAATATATTGTCCCTGCCTGGGCTAAACTTTTAGCATTTATGCTAAAAATTTGGCCCACCCAGCCCAGAAAAATCAACTAAATCAAGCCCCAGACTCCATTTTTGATAGAAAATCAGATAACTTCTTAATCAACATTATAAACACCTATAAATAAAATTATTTAAGATATATTTTATACACATTCATGTAAACATTTTGCAGTCGCAACTTAAACTAGTATGTCCACAAGCTATGAAATATGGAATGGCAACATTATTGATTACTCAGAGAAATTCATTTAAATGGACATTACCACTGGAAGAAAAACATTTAAGAAAAAATAATTTTGAAGCTCTATAAAGATTTTTTAAAATATATTTCTCTATAATTTAATAAAATGAAATAAACTTCTAAAGATTTCGTTGAACAAAGGAAAATTTCACTGTTATTTTCGCAAAAACCTGCCAGTCTAACACGGCCCTCCCAAAAAAATAAGTAGTTCTCCAGTCCTGGTCCAGCAAGAGTCTGCAGCTAAAAATTAAGCTCGAGTGTGGTCCAGCCCGAGTCTAATAAAAAGAGATTAAAAAGGTCCGTACAGATCTCTAATGTGTACATTTTAAGTAAAAATCCTATGAAAATGATTTAAAACAATATTCATAGGTTACATAAAACAAATTAGTGGATATAAATTTTAAAAATGTTTAATATTCCATATTTTCTAAGAAAATATTCTATTTGTGAAAAATGTATTTTCTAGAAAAAATCTAAGAAAACAATAGCAGGTAAAATCAGGTTACAAGATCAAATGTTGGACTCTACTCTGATCTGCAAGGTCCGGATTGTATCCTATCCGAATCCGAAATCTCTGCTGAAAGTCAACTTGAGACCCGACAAGAACAAATTTTTTCAACCGAAATATTAAAACCCAAATCTAAATTGAAGGAAAATTAATCATATTTTAATGCATTTACGAAAAAGTAGTCTATAATTATATTTCTTGTATCAAATTTTGGCTTTTACCATTTAAACAAATATTCAGCATCTTCTTTTGGAAAGAAAAAAGTTAACTCGAATGAATCAAATTCCAACCCGAGCTGAACATTTAAAACCAACCCAACTCACAACGGGAAAAAAAAAAAAAAATATGCTGACCCGAACTTCAGTCGGGTTTGGGTACTATCCGATTACCCGACCCAATGCAGGATTCAATTCTGTACCAAGTGATTGAAATAAATATAAAATACAACTTTGAAATGTTCATGCAAGAAGTATTTTAAAAATATCTACAATAACGCCAAATATTCTTAGAAACGACTATAAAATAAAACAGATTCAATTGCATTGTTAAAATATCTTGTATTTAAGAAACAGCACAATGATGGTATTTTTTTTTTTTTCCCTTGGTAATCATTTCATGTATAAATGCTTTTAAAGCAAAATCTTCTAATTGAAATCTATATTTATTTCTTTGAGATTGTGACAGCTAAACTGTTCCAAACAGAGTGATAGAAGAAGGGAGAAAATAGCTTTAGGATCAGACGTGATATCCTTTTGTAGTGATTAGCATGAATTATATAATGTTTATAATCCTTATCGCTCCACGTGCAAAGAAATAATAAAAGTAGGTCATCATGAAATTTCTTGCAGATTGATTGGAATTAAATAAAAAGTTTTGATTTGTTTTTGAGAACTTTATTATAAAACATAAATAACGGCTGTATTCACTATAAGTCACTTTTAATTTCAATTGTATAAAAACTATTGGTGCATTTATTAATACTTAACGAAATCTAATAGCATTTTTTCAGTTTTTGATAAGGGAAAAAACATTTAGAAAATGCTGAAAGTTGATTTTTTGAACTGAATTTCCAGATAAGACAGCTCACGGAAGGTCATCATCAAATAGCCATCGTTTATAACTTAAGATATAATACATTTATCGAAAATGGAAAAACATATTCGATTTCAAATCACTTTGATAGATATGCCAGCAGATTCTATGCTTTTCCGTTTAAAATTACCGGATCTTGATGAATTATTGCGCGAGGTTTCTTTTTAATCTCCCCACCTCCCCTTAAAAAAAAGTCTGTATTCCCGATCTACAGATTCTTTTAGAAATGATTAAAATGAGAATTTTCATATCTTATTCAATTGACGAAATGGGATGTGATAACGTTATTTTATTTGTACATAGCGCTAAACATTAAAATTAATATGTTTATTATCTATTTGTAAATAATTTTAATATATGGCACGGTGAAAATAAATGTCATTTTATCCCGTTCGAACACGCTATTTAAGATACTTGAGTTAAAGTTGAGACTGCTAACGCCCAATCGTTCTCATGACGCTCTTCAGTGTATAGAAAAATTTACTCAATTTCAACGGGATTTTTTTTCTTTTAAATATTATTTATAATGAATTATCAATTTTGAATATCATACTTATATTATTTATATCAAATTAATAATTTCATATTTCGATGCTTGTGGTTTCTAAAATTCAGAGTAATTAATTTTTTTTATTGCAGAATCATTCGTGATATACCAAGGTAATGATGCAATTTATCATCCGTGCCATATGCCAGAATTTAAGCTGCAGATTTTACGCAATTTCAGTGTAGTTTTTCGTATTTATATTATTTAAATCATATTAATAATTTCGAATTTTGTATTTATATATAAATTATTTACTTCTAATTAATAATTTAATTTTTATAATTTCTTAATTCAGCTTATTAATATGTTTCTGTTTAGCATGTCATTCGCGATTACTGCGGAAATTTCACATGTGGCGTTTCTTCCAGAAATTATGGTTAGTAAGTGAAATTTATTCCCAACAAGGGCAAGAATTCTTCAAAATTTCCTAAATCTTCCTTTCGGTAATTACCGCTTGTGATAAAAATGTCATTTAAATCCCCTCTCGAAATTTTAGTTTCCTCTTCTTTGTGCCACCCTTCCTCAATCACAACATTTTAAATTCTTAGATGTATTTTTCATTGATTTTTTTAGGGTACCATACTTAAAAAAAAGAAAATGGAGCCATTATAAGTTAATCGTGTTCACATATTTATAGATTTTTAGCTATCTACAAATATTTAAAAAAAAAAAAAAATAGGGTGACTAAGTTACTTTATTTTTTTTTCGGCATGTGTGTATCATGTTGGGTATTGTTGGAAAGATCTTGTAACACCGTATTCAAAAATATTTGTTTTAATTTTAGATATTGTCAAAAATGTAATGCAAAAGTATGTCCCCCCCTCCCCACAGCCTATTTCCAAATCTAGTGAAACTAATAGGGGCAGTAGCAGTTTATTCAAACTTTGCTGGAATGTTATGGTGATTATCCTGGGTGACATGTAATTTTGGAGAAAGTCACATTTTCCGTTACACAAAAACTTTACTTTGCAGGGCTCAGTGGCAGCATTTTTAACTATAAAGTTATAAAACTGACAGCCTGACTATTCAGGCGATTTGGAATCAAATAACAATTTCCATTTTTTTAATAAATAAATTGCTTATCAAGTAAAATGAGATTTTTGTCACATAACAACAGGTTTTCCTCCTTTCCCATGCTATCACGTACAGAAATTCGATTCAAAACTCCAACTTTGACAATATTTTGGCAAAAAATAGAAAACGCCATTTGATTACATAGTTCCTGAATAAGAACACCTGTCAATTTTACGTATTTCCGAACAGTGAACAAAAATGAATTCAGTAATATGTCAGAAAGTTGCTTCTTTGTATTTGAGCCTTAATTACAGAGAAATATTTTCAAGAATGTACTTTTTACTATACAGCTTCAAAAGTTATGATGTTTTTAACCCCCTTTTTTTATTTTATTCTAAATTACGTTAATTTTCTCATGAATGTCTAAGCGTCTAACATTGCTGTTGCTATTGTGTATTTTCTGTCATGTGAACACATATAATCTAAAATACGCTGTAAAATTTTCCGATAAATATGTATACAGTATTCTTTAAAAGAATCTCAATCTTAATTGTATGCAGGGTTGCAGGTTTTTGACATGTGTCAGTTTATGTCAGGTTTAAACCATCATGTCAAAAACCTCAAATACAAAATTGATTTGTAAAAATTCACATTAAATGTCACACATGACAACATTACATGTAATATTTTAAATTCACTATTACTGTATATCAATGATTAGTACATAGTAAAGTATTATTGTTAAGTGCAACTTTTTAACAGGCTAAAATTTTTATTTTTTGTAAAATTGTGTTTTTTTTTTTTTTTAAGTAGACATTAAGCTCACCTGAGCTGTACATTTATTCTCTTACTTAAAATCGTTTTAATTTCTCTTACTTTTGAAAGCTTAAAGCATTAGCTAGACTTTTTTTTAATATGAAAAAAACTTCGAAAAATGCAGATTTTTTTGTATATATAACAAAATAATGTGCATCAATGTTATTCTAGTCTAGGCAATAACCATTCCATTCAAAATTGAAATTGGATTATTAATCTTAAACATTTACAAAATAAGAGAAGTAATAAAAAAAAAAAGCTTAAAGTCAAAATCTTTTTAAAACATGCTTTCTTTAAATATATAAAAATATGTTTTGATTTTAAAGCTGAACAAAATTGGCTCGGTCTTCTAAAAGAAAATTCCCTTAAGCCCCATATTGAAAAAGTGCACAATTGAAATTTTTACCATGATACCATTGTTTGGCTTATATTTTGTATCCCAACCATCAGGGGCAAGGATTGACTGATTTATCAGTTGATTCCGCTCGTGCTACAGAGAGAATTCATGCATGCTTACCCATACTATTGTGTATAAAGCTAAAGAATCTCCTTTCCCGTCTTCTTATTTCAGTGCTATAGGGGGACCCCATTTCTTGGTGGAAAGGTATCATTAAATGCAATAGCTTTTTGAGCCTGCTTCAAAACTTGCTCATCTAGCAATGCTTTTGCTATCAAGTCCTACTAGCTCAGCATCAATTAAGAGACAGACTATTTTCTAACGCTTCATACACTCTAAGCTCAGAAATCATCTGGGTGTAAATAAATGTGCTAAACACATTGTGTACTACAGCATGCTGCGGGGTAAAATTGACCCAGATTATTTAATTGTACAAAATGATTTTCTTCTGATTGAAAATTCCAAAAAATAAAAATATTTTATAGCAATTAATAATTTTTTTTAATTATTAAATTACAATAAATTTAAATAAAAGATCGCATAAATCATTGACTTATTTAATGTTTACCTATTGTTGTTAAAATGTTTTAGTGTGTTACATGTATTTGGTGGTTTTTGATGCTTGTCATGTCAAAAACATCCCTTATTGTATGTTAAGAAAAATTGGAATTTTTTGTAGAAATTGAGATTGAGAGTCTGATTTAATTTTTTTTTTGCATGGGCCAGGACCGGACTGAACTTTTAATTTTTACATCATACCAGGGCAGCTTTCGCTTGGGCCGGGCTGGGTCTGGAAATCCGGCCTGTGTAGACCTCTAAATAAATAAATGTCATTTATAAAGCTATCAAGATTTTTTTAGTGTCTGGGACATAATTATAACCAATGTATTAAGATATATCCACAGAGATTACATGCATAGCCTCCCTGTTCATGAAAAAAAAAAAAAAAAAAAGTGAACGGACTGGATTCTGAAAATATCTTCTGTATCTGGTTTTAAATAAGGAACATTAAAAATATCAATTGGCTAAACTTAAAAAAAAAAAAAAAAAAAATTATACATAAATTATACTCATTTTAAAATTATCTGTGAACATTTTTATTTATAAAACGGAATCAAAATAATAATATATAAGCAAACAAATAAAGGATATTCAATTTATGAGGGAATTGACTGACGAGTGGACTGGATCGTTAAACGGAAAGAATGCAGTTGTTTCTACCCTTTAATAATCAGACTTATCGCTGATTTGCACCGTGTTTCACTGGCTGGCATGCATTTTTTTCAAAGTCCTATTTTCATAACTGCGGAAAAGTTAGAAAAAACAATTCAGTGGTTAACGGGAGAAAATTTCGCTATAGCTGTTTCTTAACATTGCGAAGATTCGCTATAAAACGATAATTTAGCATTAAATACAATAGGAAAACGGCAGGACCAAAATGTTAACATCTTCCATTAATTTAAATTTGTGTTGTAATGAAAGCATAGCCTTAAAGAGAGAAATCCTGATGAATTTAGGAAATGCATGCTATTCTGGGCAGGGACAGTTTTCAAATAGAAAGTGGGAACTCTGGTTTCTAAAGTCCACATGGGAAGAGAAAAAATAGTGCAAAGTAGATACTGGGAAAAGGGTCAGGTGCCTTCTCCATATCTAAAAAGAGCAGCATGCAGTGCCCTTTGAAAAATATCAAATGTAAACACCAATTTAAAGATTAAGACAACCGATAATCATTTTCAGAAACACCAAAAATTCAAATGAATAACAATAGCTCAGATAATTTGAGACAAAAATCATGAGAAAAGAAATTTATACCAGTAGAAAAAAAAAAAAAAGATTGTAAAATTAGATATTAACATAATTAGTCTACTTTAATTAAATTCATAAGAATATACATTTCAAAGTTGAATTACATTATAGGAAAAAGTTTTCTTATTTAAGGAACTGTAAACACATAATTAGAGATCAACTGAAAATTAATTTTCATTCAAACATCTGACTTTCTCCGAAAATGCTGCTGGACCGAAACTATTAGTATTCCAAAAATCTCATTTCTTCCTTCAGAAATTTTCAACATTTCTTAATGATTTGAGCTGTAATGGTTCAAATGAGGCACTCTTTATTCATTGCTATAAACTTCACTGTTTATCAGTCATGACTGACTCGAGACATGAATACAAATTACAAAGCAAGCAATGCATATATGACTAAACTTTGAAGGTGCTTTTCATGTGCTCATTAAAAGCTGCAGACTTAACAGTAACAGAACATTTTTAGTTTGAAACCACAGAAGTTTTTCCAATACTCTTTGAGAAAGTTCTAGTATAACAAATGATCATTTACATAATAAAAGATACATTGAAGTATGCATATCTAAAACATTTTTTAATTACATGAAATTCATATCATTAGAAAATCATATGTGTAATGTAGATGAATTACATTTTATTTTACATGAAAATAAAAAGTTTTGGTCAAAAGCACACAGAGCCAACTCGGACCACACATATAATTACCGTATATACTCGCGTATAAGTCGACCCCCTAACTTTCCAAAGCAAATTCTGGAAAAAATAAAAAACTCGCGTATAAGTCGACCCCCAAACTTTTTACTTCAATTTTGCACATAATCAAACTAAAGATTTCACTTGCCAATGCAAAAAGGTAGTAAGTAAACAAAAACATATCATTAAAAAATTTTTAAATGATAAATTATTATTATTTGTATATTTTATATATTATTTTTTTATTCATACACATATAAAGGCATAATTTTGCAGTATTCGAAGTTTTTGTTTTTGCTTTTTTAACTGACTCGCGTATAAGTAGACCCCCCAAATTTGCTCACCGAAAATTGTCAGAAATTCCTCGACTTATACGGTAATTCATATTTTCATATATTTATGTATGTATTAATACCTTTAAAAAATTTATGTTTTCGTTTTTGGCCAAAAATAGGAAGCTTACCGAAATTCAGTTTCAGTCGATTCTTACACATAATGCATAGCCCTGTAGCAAAATTTTTGTAAGCTTTCTGCTACGACAAGCCTCAAAAACAACAAAATTTTTCTGCAACGCAGTATTTTTTAATAGTAGAAATGAATGGCAAATTTGTACATAATATAATTAGGAAAAAGACATTGAAGAACTGTACGAGCTTAAATTCTTGTAATTTGTTGCAATGCATCATACATTTAAAAGCTATAAGATCAATTTATTGGAAGGAGGGAGAAGGATTGTACATATGTATTTTAATTATTTCAAATAATTAAAATATTAAAAATAAAATTTAATAATATATTTCTAAATAAGTTGTCTGTCATACAAGCAAACATAATTTTCTATATTTGATATGGAAAGCAAGCAAAATAAAAAAAGGAAACAATAAAGGATTAAGCAGAAACCATTTTATCAATTAAATTATTTTAAACTTAATATATATATATATATATATATATATACAAAAAAATAAACTTGTCAAAAATAAAAAGATTTCTTTCAAGTGAACTGCAACATATAATTTAGTACATCATGCAGAAAATATATTTTATTTTTTAATGTAAAAAAGGGTTATATTTATTGTTAAACAGTAAGGAGACCATTTATGCATTTTCAATATTTCAGGAAAACAAACAGTGAATGAAGATTTATGTTACTTAAAAAATTTAACAATGAGAAGTAACATAAAAATGAGTTTCTCAAAAGAATATGAAGACTTATCTTTATGAAGATAAAGTTAGGCCTAATAATGCTTAAATAAAAACAATACTTAAGCCAAAAATTTTTATAACTGAATAGAATATACAAATAACATTCTTGAGAAATAACAAAAATACTTGTTAATTATATGAACAATTACAATATAGTACACAAGATATTTAAATTTCCTGTTCAAAAATTTTGTTTACACTAAGAAAAAACAAATATGGCTTCCTTTAGTTTACTTGCTAACTGCAGCTATGAAAACCCATTTAAAATAACTATAGTAAGACCTAATAATGCTTAAATAAAAACAATTCTTAACCCAAAAATATTTATAACTGAATAGAATATACAAATAATATTAATGAGAAATAATAAAAATACTTATGTTAATTATAAGAGCTTTTCAATACAAGATATTTAAATTTTTGTTTACACTAAGAAAAAACAAATATGGCTTCCATTAGTTTACTTGCTAACTGCAGCTATGAAAACCCATTTAAAATAACTATAGTAAGACCTAATAATGCTTAAATAAAAACAATTCTTAACCCAAAAATATTTATAACTGAATAGAATATACAAATAATATTAATGAGAAATAATAAAAATACTTATGTTAATTATAAGAGCTTTTCAATACAAGATATTTAAATTTTTGTTTACACTAAGAAAAAACAAATATGGCTTCCTTTAGTTTAGTTGTTAAAACTGCAGCTGTGAAAACCTATTTAAAATAACTATAGTAATATTCTTGAGGTGCAGAGGAAACAATTATTAAACTATTTTAAAAGGAATGCTTATAATATATTTTCATAGACTATAACACACTGATGTGCTTTTAAATTCATATACAAAGACTAGTCAAGTTAACAGCTTTGAAGAAGATATTGTTTTTCATTTGGCACACTAATGCCTGCAGTTTTAAAACTGAAGTAATCAAATATTTGAAAACATATAATCACTTTAAAATATACTTTATTAATTATAAAATAATAGACTATTCTACCAATATCAAAAGGTTTTTTTTTTTTTTTTTTTTTTAAATACATAAAACACTGATTCAAAGATTAAGACAACAAACTGGTGGCCATCTTGAAAAACACCAAGAATTCAGGTAAGTAACAATACCTGAGATAGATAATCAAAGACCAATAAAAAAGGAATTTTTACCAGAACAAAATAGAATACAGCAAAACAGCACCAAAAACTGGTGATATGTAACAATTAAAATAAAAAACTTTGTAAAAAATCACCATAAAAAAATACATAGGATGCGTTTCAAGCTAAAAATATTAACAGCTCGTCATCAGCTAAAGTCCTTGTCCCCTTACAGACACATGTTTTACTTTAGTTTATGACGAGCTGTTAATATTTTTATCTCGAAACGCGTTCTATGTATTGTTTTTATTTTATGGTGATTTTTTACAAAGTTTTATTATTTTTATTTTAACAAACTAGAATGTTATAAAATTCGATCTTAAGATAATTAGCTTGAATGCAATGTATTAGATTATGCATTTCAAAATTCATTTACACTTTGGGATTAAATTTCATAATTTTAAGAACTGTAAATACATAATGTGCAGTAAGTACTAATATTAAATGAAGAAAAAAAAAAACAGCCAATGTAATGTACTCAATTCATAAAAGATTAAGATGCAAAAGTTTAAGTGCGACGTCTGTCGTAGGTTATTTTTTTATATTTAATTATAACAATTGAGTACTTACCACAAAGTTTAAAATGAAAGGATACGTACGAAAAAATATTTAGCTGGACCTGATTTACTTAAAGAAAACTTTGACTTAAAAGTTTGTATCATCCTCAAAACAGCTTTCTGTAGAATGGTCAACTAAGACATCCATATGGTCGCCTAAGAGCTAGCAAAAAGACATTTAAAGGCAAGAAAAGCAATTGCATTTCAAGCCATTTGAATGCTTTCAACTGGCTGAATATCAGAGTCAGCAACAACTCGTCCAAAGTCCATAATTTTGATCTGGAAAAAAATTGGTTTTAAAATTAACAAAATAATAAAAACAAATGGCTTAGATGTCTTATTAACCCGGGGTCTGCCATCTTGGATTTTTTTCTTGCATGAAAACTCCTTTTTCGCCAAGTAGTAAACGTCACCAATGGTTAAATATTGTTGATAGATTAATATAATATTGAAAAAATTGGAATATAATAATTTTAACTATTAATTGAAAAACAATTTTTAATTCACACCAAGAAAAAAATCTAAGATGGCAGACCCCGGGATAAGACATCTGTTCCAAACAAATCATCATATACAAATTGAAGACTTACAATTTATATAAACAAGTCATGCATACACAAACTGGACAATTTATAAAAACACAATCTAGGGATACTTTGCATCAATCTTTTTAGTATGCAGATGTGCAACAGATTTTGTTTTAAAGAACAGGGAATCGGAGAAGGCTGTAGATAGTTTTTTCATTTTAAATGTTAATTACATAACTACTACAGATAAAAGATGTAACGAATTGTAATTCGAATACAATCTTTTTCTTTTTAAATTATAAAATAAAATAAAAATTGTATTTGTATGTTTAAAAATTTTAAGAGCTTGATGTATATTTTGTAATATTTGATTACAGAAAAATTCGAACTGGATTTTACAATTCAAATAATTTTTTTGCATTTTGAAAACACTTGACATGTTAGGCTTAAATCAACTCGCAGCAAGTATCGTAAAAATAAAATAACTTTAAAAAGTAGTACATTATTTTTAAAAAGATCGGTATAAATTGGGAAAAGTTATATTCAATAATATGTTTAACATAAATAAAATACATACCATTCCGAGAAGTATTTATTGCTGAAAATACCACATTGCAACAAAATCACCGTTTTCTTTCACATTCGGGATTCAAAACTCTCGTCAATTCATTGATTCATTCTCAAATTCTCACTCCATTCCAGCGCGCACTGATCTCTTCTCGCCAAATTATTTGGCTACATTTCCCTTTCGCCAAGGGTGTCCAAAGCTTGAGGGTTTGTAAATTAGCATCAGAACGCTTCTCACTATTTCGTCACTTGTTCTCACGTGCAGCTGATTTTCTTCTTTTTCTGAAAGCATAGCATGGCCAGCGAAAAACGCAAGTGCGATTCTCATTTCCAAGTCGGAAATTTGGCGTAGCGGAAAATTTGCCGCTGCAGATTTCCGTCTTATTTTTCCGCATGTGGGTTCCCTGCTTAAGGACCAAGATGGGACATTTACGGCAAAATCTGTAATGGCAACAGTACTAGCGTCACTACCGACAAGGGGGAAGAATTAACAAGCCTCCGAAATTTACCTATGTTGCAGAAATTGGGAATTAAAACGGCCTATAGAGGCGCTGCTCGCAGCCTTCGGTACAGGAAAATCGTCCCTTTAATTTTCCTTTAACTAATGGTAAAGTGCCATTGAAATAATTCTTTATTGTAAATGCATTTGAAAGTTTTAGATATTCAAATTCGGATAATTTTTACTTTGCAAAGGAAATCTGAAATTCTGCAAAAGAATAATCATTCTGAACAAAATTAAAATACATGTAATGCACTGCGCTATCCTGAAGCGAGAAGTTACACCTTTTCTCCACCAGATGGCGTATTCGAGCGCCAATATTTTTACTCTCTATACTTTGAATATCTTTTCTTTCCTAAAACGAAGCAGGTGTCAGACGATATTCTATTCATGCTTGCTTTATTTATTTAGCTGCTTTTTTTTTCTATCGTATTTGTATTGGTAACTTACAAAATGATAATTAGAGTAATAATATAAAAGAAAACCCTACAAAATTCCGTTAATAACGTAAATATGTAAGTTTATGAGATTAAATTGTAAAAAATCAAATTCAGGTATTGTGTTAATTTATTCATATCGAATAAAACTTTATTGAGTGTAATGTCAGTACCTCTATTTATTTTCAACTGTTAGATTTATATAATTCTAAAAATTTGTCGAAATGAATTTTTCCCCATCTGTAATTTTATTATTATCTCTTATATGTTAATATTATAAATATTATTGAATTGATAGTACGTTATTTACATTAAAAACAATATTTTTACTTTATCTGCAAGAAAGTGAAAATGCGTAAATTTTAAAAGATTATTGTAACGATTGTTTAATACGTTAAACTTCATAAATTAATAAAACATCGGCCATAAAAATTTTACTACTGAATGGGAATGTTTATGAAATTTTCTGGGATTTGTAGAGTTCAACATTTCGTATATTTTTATGTTACACCATTACTTTATGTAGCTTTAAATCCAATTGTATCATATTTACTTCATGTATAGCGTTCAAGAGGAAATGTGTACCCTGTTTTTCGCTGCACTTATAGACGGGTTGCACGTGACGTCACATGTCTGAAATCGCTTCAGATGGCGCCCAAATATAAGGCGAATATGGTGCTCTCCATTTGATATTTTAGATTTATTTGCACTATAATAATAAAATTAAGAAAGCTCTAATATAAAGAGAAAGATAACACGTGCTTTTAACAGCAAACGGGGACTTCTGTGCTCCACGTGTGTGCTCCAGAAGCTATAGCATCAGTCGTTGCTAATAGCAACGTGACGTCAATGCAAGGGGTCTATATCGTTCACTCATCGTGTAAGAAAAAAAAAGCATATATCCGTGCATGAACATAGAATAGATATTAGATATATAAAATAGAATATCTATTCTGTGTTCATGTATCGGTGTTAGATTCTATTGAAAACGTAAACACGAGGGGTCTCTCAATGGGGTGTAATCTCGTACAACCGTTCCTGTAATCAGTGAAATCATACTGTAATCAGTGAAATCATACTGTAATCAAGTCTTAATCATGCGTAATCATGTCATAACATGTAATCGGTGGTAATCAATGAAATCTTAACGTAATCACATGTAATCAATATAATCATAGTATAATCATGTATAATCAAGTGTAATCTCGAATTAAAAATCTCGAGAAAAATCTATTTTGTCGCCATTCTGTCTTCTTCCTCTCGCTGTCTTCAGTTTAGACGGAAGTTGGGGAAGGCGGGAAGGCAAAAGCAGAAATGAGAAATGCCCTCGGAAATGGCAGAAAAGCGAGCTCACAGATGAGGAAAGAGATAAGCTAGATAAAAAAGTAGTCTGTGTGTGTGTGTGTGGGGGGGGGCTTTCTCAAGAATTTGTGTTTGATTTTATTCAAAGAACGGTCATCACATTAGCGGTCGGCATGGGGCCATCGTAATGGAGGGAAACTTTCAAATTGGTCGGCCCGGCAGCATTAGGACATATTTTTAACGGGCGAGCTGGGGAAACAACAACAAAGAAAAAAAAATCCGCGGGCTGTCGAACCCGATTTAAAAATTCAAACGAAACCGATAAAATATGAATAATTTTCAATGGATATGACCAGTGTTGGGGCAGAATCTGATTACAGAGTAATGAAATTATTAATTAAATTAAAATACATTATAATCACCTCATAATGCAATTGATTAACACGCAGAGCACTGAAAAGTAATTTCATTTTAAGCTTTTGAATTGTATAACCCGATAATTGTGTAAAGGATTACAAATCAATTCTTATTTAACATTTTAAGATTTAATTAGGTTAATTTTAATCGATTACGTGCGGATTTCGATTACTCTTTTAATTATATAATCTAATTAACCTGCAATGGATTAAAAGATGATTTCAATTACGTTTTTAATTGTATAATCTAGTTAACCCGTAATGGATTGTAGGTCAATTCCAATTATATGTATTTTAAATATAACTTAGATTACATTCTAATATATTACAAGTTAATGTCGACTAAGTGTATTTAAAATACGCGGGAGATGAGAGGGACCGCAAGCAAATTTTTTAAATCTGATATATATTATTTATAACATATAAAAAAATTAAAGATAGGAGGAAGTGATAATTGTCACCCGGGGGGGGGGGCAATTTTCTAACTTTTTCTGGGTAGTAGTTTAGGTAATAGTTTTTCTAGAGGGCAGAGGGGGCGGCACTTGCTCGGGCGTAAGAACGAAAGGCCAGGGCCGAAACTAAGGGGTGGCAGAGGGGGCATGTGCCCCGGGCGCCAGAACAAAGGGGCGCCAAATGAAGGCTTATACCTTTGGAATGGATCATTTTCTTCTGGTGGACTGATGGCTTCTATTATTACGAAACAGCCATTATAAATGAAGTGTTAGGTGAAGATGAAAGAGCAGTCGTAAAAAGTTAGAACTCTGATTTTCTGGTCAAAATGGAAAAAAAAAATGGCCATAATTTTTTTTTTTTGCCAAAAAAAATTATGGCCATTTTTTTTCCCATTCTGACCAGAAAATCAGAGTTCTAACTTTTTACGACTGCTGTTTCATCTTCACCTAGCACTTCTTTTATAATGGCTGTTTCATAATAATAGAAGCCATCAGTCCATCAGAAGAAAATAACTCGGTGAAAGCGGAAACTCGGTTAAGCAGGACTCGGATAATCGGGAGTCTAACTGTATATTTTATTTTTAAAATGATCTTTAGAATATTTTTGTTGGTGTTGAGAGGGGAATGACCCCCGTGACCTCCCCCTTGGATCCGCCATTGTAGATTACGTAGTTCAGTATTACATATTTTAAGATTACATGTTTTAAATTTTTAAATAAGTCGGCTATTAGAAAATTAGTAAAATTCTCTTTGTAAATATATTTTGTGGAAGAGGGGGGGGGCGCCAAAATCCATGCTTGCCCCGGGTGTAAAAAAGGTTTGTTTCGGCCCTAGGCGAAGAGAGCGCCAAATGGAAATTTTGTTTGTCGTTTGATAGAAAAATGTATATATATATGGAATTTTGATAAAATTGTCTTGCAGTTAAAAAATCCAAACACATAAAAATAACTAAAAGTAAAATTTAAAAAATATGCAACGAAAATAGAAAAAAAATCATTTAAAACTATTAAAATGCAAGCGAGAACGTTTTTTAAAGAACGCTCCCATAGGTTTAACATTAAGGTTGCAGTCAGGTGCGGCGCCAAAACTTGCCCTACGGAGGGGATGGCATAGTATTCCGACAGGGGGGCCGGATTAGAGTCCTGCGCGGGTCGGGCATATAATATATATATATATATATTTGGGTGGGGAGGGGAATGGGTAAAAAAGCGCGAATTTTCATGTTTTAATAAAAGATAATCAAGGGAAAAATTAGTTTAACTCACGGATTATTTTGAGAGCATAGAATCCTGCGTGGTTTGGGTCATACCCGACCCGAACCTGTAAATTATATATCCACTCAGCCTGAACCAGTTTAAAAAAATTAGTTGGATTAATTGATCCTAATCTGACAAACTTCGACCCAGAACGGACAAGTTTCAATCCGAACCCAATCCCACCCCAAAACTGAAAAAATAAACATAAAAATCCACAATGGAATAATGGAAAAGTAGCCTACAATTGTATTTCTAGTATCAATTATATTTTTTATGAAGAAAAACAATATTTCTGTGTATGTGCTCCTTGATATCCAAGTAATATAATGTTTCATTTTTAAGTATATTTTGGAGAATATTTTGAGAAATCGGGTAGAATCGAACCCACCCACCAAAAGCAATTTAAGTTAACCCAACTCGAAAAATATAAGTCAATTCGAACCTCTCTGAAAAAATATTCAGTTTAGCCGGATCCGATTCAAACTATCAGTCGGGTTTAGTTTTGTTTGCCCAACTCGATACAGGGTAGATTCGAACCCGAAACGAGATCTGAGCACGACAAAAAATTTCATCCTCCACATTTCGACCCGAACCCAAAATACTCGAACCTCTTAATTAAAAAAGTATATATATATATATATCCATATGGACTTTACCCTGGTGACGTCAGCCGCGGGGAAACTGAAGAAAAACACCAATAGGAGTGAAGAACATTTTAACACTGCTTCCCCTTTGTCCAATAAACAGTCTCTTTCGGCGGGTATCTCCCCGCAGAGGCGTGGCTGTTGCCATTCGTGGGTAAAGTCCATTGTAATGCAACTATGCTAAAGTAGTGCTAAAATGAATGCAAAAATGAATCAGAAAATAAGCAGTTTGGATTGGAATACACCCTTAAAGGTCGGCCTGAGCCGATAAAATTTCTACAAAAAATTCAGATTTTTCTTATCATATAATTACTTTAAAGAATACTGCATACATATTTATGGGATAATTATGCAGTACGTTTTAAAATTAAGATGTGTTCGCAAGACAGAAAATACACAATAGCAACATTAATGATTACTTAGATTCTTAGACGTTTCAACATTCAAATAAGGATTCATTAAAAAATTAATGTAGTTTAGAAAAAAAGGATAAAAAAAAAACAAATCTTTTGAAGCTGTATAATAAAAAGTAGATTCGTGAAAATAGTTCACTGGCCGTTATTAAGGGGGCTGGTCTCTCAGCTTCCGATTTTTCCCTCTCTAATGTAATGTCTATGTACATTTGATGCATTCGTATATTTAAAATATCTCCTCGAGAAATTAATATTTTTAACTTCTATTTTTTGTGTGCACTTCCTAAAAGATGTCTCTTTTCTTAGTTCTCAAAATATTTCTAAAGTATAGAGTTAATTTTATATGAAGTGTTAAAATCGTACTCACAGTTCGCCCGCTTTTGACACATAAAATATTAAATTCAGCGTAGATTTTAGAAATATTTTGAAAACTAAGAAAAAAAAGAGATCCTTTAAGAAGAGTACACCGAAAAAAGATGTTAAAAATATGAATTTCCTCGAGAAGATATTTGAAATATACGAATACCTCAAAAGTCCATAGACTTAAAACATTACGGAGCAGAATTCCGAAGCTGAGTGACCAGCCCCCTTAAGGCTTTCCTCAAATCCAAAGGAGCTACTTTGACGCATTTCTTAATCCATTTCTTCTCGGAAACTCATAAGATTGGCAAGTGTTCTTATTCAGAAACTAGTAATCGAATGACGTTTTTTGATAAAGGCAATATATCTTTGATAATGTCAAATTTAGCGTTTTGAATGAAATTTCAGGAAGCGACTGCATGGGAAAGGAAAAAAATATGCAGCCACGTGATAAGAATCTGTTATAACTCGACAAGTGATTTATTTATCCAAAAATGGAAAATGCTATTAGATTCCAAATCCCTTCAGTGGCTTGTCAATTTTATACCTTCACAGTTAAAAATTAGTCAGAAAATGTGTCAAAGTTTTGAGTTGTTGAGCAGTGAATTTGAGAACCACCTTAAGGTATATTTCTAAAAAGTACGTTAACAGAAGTTCATTAAGGCTATTAATATTTTTACGAAACACATTGCCTACCCTACACATACTGAAAACAATTCTGGCCCTGCTCGACCATGTATAAAAAGAAATGCAAGCCTGATCTCAGACCAGCACAAATCTGCTAAAAAAAATAAAATAAAAGAGCCCAGGTCAGACATCATGTAGCTCTCTGATGCCAATCTCTACATTGGACATGTTGCATTTCTGTATTGATGTTGTCAAACTAGCATTGGTTCGTAACGCACATTTATACTTATTCTCGCGAAAGCCATATTCATTGAAAATAGCTCATTTTGTCGGCTTCGTTTAAATTTTTATATCTGGTCGCAGGCCTGCTAAATTTTTTTATCGGCCCAAGCTGGCACGTGCAATTTTTTTACCGGACGGACCCGACCCGTTTATTTTGTTTATCGGCCCGTTGAGAAAATTGTCTTAATTCTGCTCGTTTGGCCCGTGCCGACCTCTAGGCTGAACTACATAATTAGTCTTGTCAAATAACGAAATCTAAACAATCCGAAAAAAATTCCGCTTTATACAGGTTTCCATCATAGAAAGTATAATTGTCGGTATTCTTTATTTTGGAAATATCGAGGGGAACATGCAATATTTTTCATTGAAAATAGGATTCCGTTATAGACAGATTTCATTTTCACATTTTTTACGGTAGTTGTAAAAATACCGAGAAAAATGCAAACAAAGGCGAAGTATACTCGTATTAAAAAAAAAAAAAAAATGCTACGAAAAAGTAAAAACGCACAACGGTAGCTATCGACTCATTGACTTCACGTATCATTTATGAAAAAAAAAATAAAAATTCAAGTGAGAATTCTGAAAAGAATACTCCCATAGGTTTAACATTAGCGTGCGAGTGTTTTTCAACCCTTTCCGTCACTCTGACAAACTTAAATGCTAATGTTAAACCTATAGGAGCAATCTTTACAGATTTCTCGAAATATTTTAAAATTTACTGTTAAATTATCGTACACAAAATAATTTCTTTTGTATACGATTCCCGAGGTCGATACCCATTGTCGTGTTTGTTTCAATTTTGATTAGTTTTTTTAAATGAGGATAATTTTATTTTCAGAACCGGTTCCAAAAATGAAAGCGTTTGCATATGAAAAAAACTAATTAAAATCGAAATGCACAACGATGGGTATCTATCGAATCGTCCTCGGGTATTAAATGCAAAAACAAATCCTTTAAAAATATTAAAATATAAGCAAGAAATGTATAAAGATTTCTCCCATAGGTTTAACATTAGAGTTGAGTTTCTTTGTGTAACTAGTCACGCAAAGAAGCTGGAACGCTGATGTTAAACCTATGGGATTGCTCTATTGAAAATCTCTCTTTCTTTTAAATGTTTTATTTTTCTGTCTTGGAATGGCTGAGGTTGGTTAACAGTATTTACTTTTTCGATTTTAGTTGCATATATATATATATATATATATATAATGTTATTTGTCACTTTCAGAACAGATTGCGAAAAATAAATCTACTAAAATCGAAAACGTACAAACTAGAAACATTAAAGATCAATCTCAGATAAACTAAGAAAACAAAATTATTTAAAGATATTAAAATGCAAGTGAGAAATTTGAAAAGAACGCTCTCACAGATTTAACATTAGCTTGCGAGTTTCTTCGCGTGCCAAGTGTAAGATTATATGAACTCAAAAACCAGATTTTTTTGCCATGTTTATTCGATTTAATATGGAAAAGTTGTATCCTGTATAATAAGCAGTTAAGTTGTCTATTGTTAAGTTCGGTTAAGTTCTTGGCATTTGTTTGACGCTTGGTTACTTTTTATGGCTTGGCTCGGCAGACAGTTCCGAAGCCAGGAAATTTTTTCGGAATAGGTCCAAACCTTGTCATATATACAAAAAAAAAAAAAAAAAAAAAAAAAAAAAAAACCTATGAAAACAGAACCTGTATACAATGTAATCTTAAACAGAAAAATTCATTGTCCCGATTGAAGAGTTACTAAACTTGCAAATATAACTTATAAAAGGGAAACCTGTATAAAACGATTTTTTTTTAGATATCTTACGATTTTGTTTTCACAAAGGAAGATTTTCGTGGTCCATTCTCAACGTTTACCTCTAAAGACAAAAAAAGTCTCAAACAGAATTTTTTTAACTGCCCCTTGCTATTCCTTTAATACAGACTTTCTTTTACATACATAAAATATTTTACATACGCAAACATGCATGCACACACACACACATATATATATATATATTCAGGGCTTAATTTCTAGCAAAAAAAGTGCCGGAGCCCTAATATTCTGCAGTACTAAAACCGTAGAGTACCTCCCCCCTCCCCCCGCCCTCACTTCAATCCGCATACTTATAGTTCATACATTATTTGAAAAATTTAAAACATCTTTTTTTTTTTCTTTAGTAAAATAAAAATTTTAAATATATCTACCTGCATATACTTAACTGTCAACTATTCCACTTTTTAGTTTACTACTCCTTCCAAATAGAAATATTTGCCTGATTTTAATGTTAATTAATCGCAGAATTCTGCAATTATATGAGGTAATGATTATGATTCGGAAATAGTTTTAACACACACACACAAAAATATTCGATACTTTTATAGAAAAAGCGAAACACTACTCGATTGTTTTCTATAAGAATAACAAATAATACATGGCAATTTATATCTACAAGGGAAATGTTTGAATGTAAGACAATTTGAGCTTGAGCCCGCTCACGCCCAAAGACTGATATAAAAATTGAGTTCATTTCCTACATGTAGGACACAGACACATTACGTCACACAGGTACAAGTGTTTTGATAGAAAATAATGGAAAAACTCGCAGATGGAAGGGAAAGAAAAGGATAATTTAGGTTTCGGTTTTTCGGGAGCGGTATAACACGGGACTCCGGAGCCCTCTATTTATGAGCTCCTGTGAATTCCGACAAATATTAAAATATTTACCAAAAACAGAGAAGTACCGTAGCTGAGCTCCGGTGGGCTCCGGCGCAAATTAAGCCCTGTAATATATTAGAATATTTGTGTAATAACAGAATTTTAATAAACTTTAAGATTGTATTTCCTTATTTATACTTTACAAAATAGCTTATGAAGATAAAGAGTAAGACCAATCTCTGTAATTGAATGTATTACTAAAATAACTTTGTAGATTAGAAAAGGATTTTAGAATCTCTATAATATAAAAATGTTGAGTATATACACCGTTAAAAAAAAAAAAAAAGTTTTCTACGGAAATAAAATGTAAATAAGGGTTAAATAACCTAGATTGTTTCTTAGTAGTAACATACCATGTATTTCAGCATTTAACACACAGCTCAAACATAAATCCAGAGTATTTGTTAATGCAAATGTTACTTATTATTGTGGCATAACTATTTCAGTTATTTATTAAATAACATTCCTGTGTGTAAATATGTTTATTTGAGCTTTGCTATATTTGCTAGAATATACAGCATATACAAGTATGCTCCCCAAATGTGTATACTTTAAAGTAGAAAACGACAACTGTTTTAGAAGATATTGCAAAAGAGAAACTATTTATATATTATAAGCTTTTATTTAACTTAAAACTTCATTCCCCTATACATATACACTGTATACTCTAACCCTGTGAAAAATGAACCTGTCTATAACGGAATTTTGCCTTAAATGAAAATGAAATAAATACCATACTATTATGAAAGCTAAGTCGAAAACCTGACAAAAACTAAATTTTTTACCAATCTTTACGGTAGTCAACAGATTTGACTGGATTTGACTGTATACATATGATTTATTCAGTAAACTCGTACCTCATTCGGGAAGGGCATCCAGACCCCCCCCCCCCCCCCACACACACACACACTTCCTTGCCTAAAGCTCTGTGTGTGTAACAAAAGAAAATTTTATCAAAGTCATCTTTTGACAAAGATTCTACGATTTTAAACAGATCATAAAACTTCAGAAAATTCGCCTCCTGTTTCTTGTTTGCTGATTGACAAAAAATTTCACAGAGTTGAAATAATATATCGATCATTTACTTCAACATCAGAACTAAAAAATCGCGATTTTTGAATTATGACGTTGTTGCAACAAAGAGCGTATCAGCATGTTTTAGAACAGAATAATCACATTCGGGTTTTTACAGGTATTTTGAAATTCGCAACTTCGAACAAAACATCGCAATAACTAACAAGTTCAATAAAACTTCACAATAACTAGTCCAACAATGACATTACTTTTTTCTATTTCAAGTAGGAGATTTAAATCTATTGGTGATAATTCTCGATATAGAATTATAAAATAAATTAAGATTCACGAAATTATGTTAAGTGTGCCGCTTTTGTATTCATGTAAACTCATTTTTTTTACCAGGGCCGAAACTAGCCTTTTTTGAGCCCGGAACAAATATGGATTTTGACCCCCCCCCCCCTCCTCACGCACAATAAAAGTTGTCGACCGCAGATACCCTATGCAAAAGAAAAAAAAATTCTTTAAAAGTAAAAATCATTTAATAATAATTAAAATGCTACAAGGAAATATGTAAACAACGCTCCCATAGGATTAACATTAGCTTGAGAGTTAAGAGCTTACACTATTCACGCGAAGAAACTGGACCGCTAATGTTAAACCTATGACAGCGTTCTTTTAAAAATTTCTCACTTGCATATTAATAGTTTCAAATGATTTTATTTTCTTCTGTAAATAGCTGAGAATGAATTCTACAAGGGCTACAATCACTCTACCAGGGAGCCAACCAAAAAATGGCAAATGCATGAACCCCTGGCAGAAGAAACCCCTCCGCCAATCAGCCAAGAAAACTGACCCAGAAAACAGCGACACATATATTGAAACACAGTCGGCCCCGCTTAATTGCATACAGTTGGTTCCACTGAAATGTATGCATTTAAGCGGGTTATGCGTTTAAGCGAGGACAGCAATTAATGTTAGCAGTATACGTTATCAATTGATTATATACCACAGATATGATAAATATTAATGAACATCATTTACCTAATAATTTAAAAAATATTCTTTTAATAATTTAGATTTTAATTATTAATTTTAAATAATTTATTATTACTCTCTATATAACAATATATGGAATAAGGTATAATGTATTATTACACTATTTACGTTACATGGTTTAATTTTTCATTATAATGTATGTAAAATTAAAATGAAAGTAAAATTAAAAAAAAAATTGTTTTAAATCATACCTTTGAAAATAAATAAATTCTGCATAAATTCATTTTATTTTCCAATTATTTGTCAATTTATCACTTTTTTTTTCTTGTTGTTGTTGCCTACACAAAAAATCTTTTAGGGAAATTTGTTTTTTCCTACCTCGGATACTGTATTCCTCAATTTCCGGCGCTAAATATTGTTCCTTTATTCTCTTGACCATCCCGATTGTATTTTCCCCCGATTCCTGGATTTTCCAAAAAGTACCCCCAGCATATTGAGTCACTGCATGTACGACAAGCTTTAAAAGACAAGAAAAACATAATTGTCCAAATTCAACACTCCTATGCGTTTCCTAGAATTTAGATAATAAAATCTTCTTTCACGACGGTTTCTGTTCTTCGATCGTAGGTATAACAAACCATTGTTACAACAACAAAAAGTTCTTCCTTTCTTCCCATTCATCACTATAACAGGAATTTATAAAATGCGGATTACTAGATTGGAGATATTTATGCAATTAACCGGGGATTGTTATGCGATAAAACGAGTATATTTAACATTAACCTTATGGGGAGCGTTTTTGTTCCACGGCATTCTATGCATATAAGCGGGGTATGCAATTATCCGTAACCCGATTAAGTGGGGCCGACTGTATTACGAAAACTATGGCATCCAAGCACCATAGATAAAAGTATAAGAAACAGCAATTATAGTCATTTACAAGCATATGACTTATAAGTAAACACAAAATCATAAAGAAAACAGAATAAAAACAGAAAGTATAGACATATACAAAAATAACACATGACTTCTATGTAAACACAAAAATTAAAATAAAAACAAAATGAAAACAGTGTTTAAAGTTATTTACAAATACAAAAGGCTTAGGAATGAGGAAAATAATAAAGTTCAATAAAAGTTCACGAAGATAAACAGGCAGAAACACCGTAGAAAAAAAAGATTCTTTAAAAGCGATATTTGATGAAAGAGTAGAGTTTATTAAATTCATTGTATAGGATGCAGAGTTTTTTATAATTTGATTTGGATAACAAAACGTTCTGAAGATTCCAGTTCAATGTTCTATTGCGGACAAAATTAAAACAAAAAAGCATTAAAGGACATTTGCCGAAGATGTAATGTTTGAAAACCAATGATTGAATTCTAACCGGGTTAGTGTTTAATTTTTCGATTTTGGTTGCAGATTTTTTTTTTTTTTTTTTTTTTTTATAAAGTTACTTTCAGTTTCACAAATTTGAAAAGAACGCTCCCATAGGTTTAACATTAGCTTGCGAGTTACTTTGTCTTTAATGTATATATATATATATAATATGAAAAACATTTTTGTATGAAATGAAAAATAAAATCTTCATTTGGCGCCCCCACCCCTTTCCTCGCCTTTCGTTCTGACGCTTGTGGCACATGACCCCTCTGCATCCCCCTAGTTTCGGCCCTGTTTTTTACTGTAAGTTTTAGCAACATTGGTCCCACCAAATTCTCCGTTGATGAAGTTTTACACTTTATCTAGTTACAATAACATCGCTCAAAACGGAATTGCTAGAGATCGGAAAAATACCGTTTTAAACAGGTATCTGCTTTAGCCAGAGTATTTCTGTGATTATCCATCCTTTCGTAATCGGGATCATGAAATGTTTCTGTTTTTAATTTTTCACAGGCTTTACTGCTACAAAGAAGGAATCGCAAAGGTCTGGATAAATGTTCCATTTTACATAGATTTTTATATTAGCGGGTATAAATTGTACAGTGTTAATTTCGTCGAACTTTAAATTTTTTCCATTTATGGCACGCTTCGTTACAGACATGTTCTAATGTCGTAGATTTAACTATAGTACATTTATGCTCTCAAGCGGTTATTATCAGTGACGGATCCAAGGGGAAGGAGACGGGGGTCATGACCCCCCCCCTCGTAAACAACAGAAAAATGCTAAAAGTTATTAAAAAATGAAATATATCTTAAATTCTTTCAATCCCCCTCTTCCGAAGTTTGTTCAACAATGCGAATCTCTCTGACTCTTTAAACCTCTACTCAAATCAAAATTAGGTAATTTCTGATACATCCGGGAAAATATTACTAATCTCAAGAAATTTGAAAGTGCACTTATTCGGAAACTATGTGATCGAAACTGCTTTCCATTTTTCAATAAAAGCGAAGAATCTTACCAAAAATTCTATAAAATTTGGCATTTTAAACTAAATATCTGGACGCGAATGCAAATTGCTCTCTCATGATGACATTTCTGTGGCTCTCAAGTCCTAAAAATTGGCTTAAAATGCTAACTTGACAACATTTCTGACTCATTCTTCGCATTTATAAGAAAATGGGAAATGCTACGATTTCTTGGTATCTCAATGAAATCTATATATATATATATATATTAACGAATACTACTGCAAATATTTTGTATTTAGGAATGAAAATGATTTCGCGAAAGTATCAGAAAAATCGTCAGTTTTAATTTGAGAATAGCCTTCAACATAAAAATTGATCATGAAGTGGTGTAACCCCCCCCCCACACACACACACACACACACACATACCCCGAAAAAAAGAGCCATGACCCCCTCTAAATTGAGTGCTGGATCCACCCTTGGTTATTATAGAGTAGATAAATTTTAGAGAATACATGTGAAAACGTCTATAATGGAATCCTGTATTAAACGGAAAAAAATAATGGTTCTGGCGAAAGAAACACGTTAAAATTATACCTGCTAAAACGAAAAATTTCGGAATTTTTGCCGTTTTAGCAGATGTTACTACTTTTTTATTCATGATTTAGTGTACGAACCCATCGTTAGGGGGGGGGGACATTCCGACCCCACCCCCTTGGCTACGCCACTGTCGGCAGAACGGTGATAGGCAAATGACCGTCCTGCTTGATACTATTTTCTTATTTTGGACAAATCTAAAAAGTTAACATGTAAAAAAAAGAAAAAAAAATTGCCGTTTTAGCAGAAGTTACTACTTTTGTTATTCATGATTTAGTGTACGGACTCATCGTTAGAGGGGGACATTCCGACCCCACCCCTTGGCTACGCCACTGACGGCAGAACGGTGATAAGAAAATCACCGTCCTGCTTGATACTATTTTCTTATTTTGGACAAATCTAAAAAGTTAACATGTAAAAAAATAAAAAAAAAATTGCCGTTTTAGCACAAGTTACTACTTTTATTATTCATGATTTAGTGTACGGACCTATCGTTAGGGGGGACATTCCGACCCCACCCCCTTGGCTAAGCCACTGTCGGCAGAACGGTGATAGGCAAATCACCGTCCCGCTTGATACTATTTTCTTATTTTGGACAAATCTAAAAAGTTAACATGTAAAAAAAAGAAAAAAAAATTGCCGTTTTAGCAGAAGTTACTACTTTTATTATTTATGATTTAGTGTACGAGCCCATCGTTTGGGGTGAGATACAGACCCCACCCCCTTAGCTACGCCACTGTCGGCAGAACAGTGATAGGTAAATCACCGTCCTGCTTGATACTTATTTCTTATTTTGGACAAATCTTAAAAAAAAAAAACAGATGTTTGGAAGGCAGTAAAATCGAGTAAAACTGTTAAATCATAAATTTTAGCAATTTAATCACGTGTAATCACGTATTTCCAAGTGAAATCAACTGTAATCAAGTGTAAACAGCTGTAATCTAGGTGTAATCAGGTATAATCACATGTAATCTAGGTGTAATCAGGTATAATCACATGTAATCTTGGTGTAATCAGGTATAATCACATGTAATCATAGTAATCCGCTGAATCAGCTGTAATCAAGGTGATTCCGTAATCTCGTACACGATTTCTCCCATTGAGAGACCCCTCGCGTAAACATGAAACATTAAAAAAAGAAAGATCACAATAAGGTAGATGCTCAATAATAAAAATTTTACAAGGATGGGGGAGTTTCTTCCCCATTGTCACTAAAGACGCTACCACGCAATCGCATTACCATTACGCTCTATGGAAATGTCCCATCTTGAATGTTAATCTATGGACGGTACCACGGTACAGCATCTAATGATGGCCTATAGAGGCGCTGATCACAGCCGTCGGTACAAGAAAATTGTCCGTTTAATTAACTAATGTTAAGATGCCACATAAAGTGTTAATGTATTCACACCAAATAAAATTTTATCAATTGTAAACCAGTCTCTCTCTATTTTTCAGATTTAAAATTTATATAATTCTAAAAATTTGTAAAAGGGAATTTTTCCCCATCAATAATTTCATTATTATTTCCTATATTGTTAATATAATTGTTTCCTATATTGTAAATATTGTTGAACTGATTGTACGCTATTTAAATTAAAAACAATCTTTTTATTTTCTCTGTGATAAAGCGAAAATACATGAATTTTAAAAGATTATTTTAATGATTGTTTTAATACATTAAACTTCATAACTTAATAAAACATGCAGTATAAAAAATTTGGTACTTCTTAGTTATCCCGTCGACCTATTTCGCCAAATTATATAAATCGCCAAACCACTCGGCAAATTATACACATTGACATAATTTTTTATTTTAAATAACGAAAGAACAAATAAATTAGTAAAACATTAATAAAAATACAAATAAAACATCGAATTAATGGTTTTATTGGCCATTATTGGCATTTAATCTTACAATTAATTAATTAATGGTAACCATTATTGGCAATTAATCTAGCAATTTGGAGACAGTAATTTGGTCGACGGGATAACTAAGAGGTACCAAAAATTTTCCTACCAAATGGGAATATTTATGAAATTTTCTGGGACAGGTAGAGTGTAAAATTTCGTATATTTTTATATTATATCATTGCTTTATGTAGCTTTAAATCCAATTATACCATATTTACTTGATATATAACATTCAAGACGAATTTTTTATCATGTTTTTTGCACCCAGATGTTTTAATTTGAACATGCTGGGTACAAACAATATCTTATATAGTAAAACCTGCTAAAACGGAATCTCACGAAACCGGTCAAATTTTCGTTTTAGGTAGTTTTTCGTAGAAGATATAATTGTGTGATATTTTTTTCATTTTTTAAAATGGGCCCAAATACAATTTTTTTGCGTGAGGGAAGTACAAAACTAAAATGGTTAAAAAAAGATACGGTTAAAACTTATAGTTAAAAATATATATATTAATCTACTTAAAGGCAGTGACTAAGTGTGGACACAACTATAAAAACTTTTGGCGCCCTAACTTCTTATAAAGATTTTTAAAAAAGGCTTTTAATCATGTTGGGAACTTCTATAGGTGCAAGGGCAAGGTGCATTAAATCTAAAATTATCACAGTCAAAGTATTACAGATGAGATTTTTCTGGGTGGTAAATCTCGGATAATGAATGCGGTACACCAGAAATCAGCACAACATTTTTTTTTAATGTTGCTCCACGACTTCTTAGAAGAAACCGCAGGGGAGCAAGAAATTTTGGAGTAAAGTCCACACAATAGGCAGGGACGTAGCTACAAATATATTTTTTTTTTTTGGGGGGGGGGGGGGGGTGAATTAAAAAATTTCCCAACCTGAAACAAATTGTTTTATTTTCCAACTGAAATGATATGATCAATGTGTGTTTATGATAATGATACTTATACGTAAAAAATCCGTTCCAAAGAAAAATACTGAAACTAAAAACATAAAAATTATAATTATTGGTTTGTTCAATGAAAGTTTAAGCACACCGCTTTCATTTAAGTAATTAAATTCAAAACTAGATTAATTTCTATTTTCCTATCTTGGAATCATTGAGCATGAAAATAATAAGATACCCAATTGCTAACTGAATAGTTAAGTAAGCAATTTCAAACAATACAGTAAATGTAAGATTTAAACCTAGAAAAATTACAGTAGAGCGCCGATTATCCGTACTCCAATTAACCGAACTTTCAATTATCTGAACAGCCAGTTTCTCTCAAAAAATACTTTTTAACCGAATTTCAAATTATCCGAACAGCTTATTTCTCTCAAAATTTTTTTTAATGAACTGCCAATTATTCATACACCCTAATAGACCTGGATATCAGATTTTAAATGATGATGAGATTGGGGATGATATTCAAGACGAAAAAGGAATTGAAAACAAATGCTCTGAAAATTATCAAGGTCCATCACATAACGCAGCCTTTGAATGTTTGGAAACAGCTATGAAATGGCTTGAACGGCAGAAGAATGCTGTTCCTATTCAACTAACGCATTTAAGAAGAGTTCGAGATATGGCAGCATTGAAAAGAATGTCTTCTTTGAAGCAAGCAACTATCGGAAGTTCTTTTGCTTAAATTATAATCTCTGGCGTTCAGAAAATGATAATAAAAAAATAAACAAAAAAAATTAAAAAGACAAAAATCAATTTTTAAATATGCCAGCATTAACTAGTGCTGTCAGTCTATAAAGCGTGGATAAAGTGTGAAGATTTCAGTACAGTCAGGAACATCCGTCAAATTGCCTGTTCATTTATCCGAACTTTTGCTTATCCGAACTAGGGTCGGTCCCGAGTTGTTCGGATAATCGGCGCTCTACTGTATTTAGAGAAAACCAGCATTAGTTTAAGGTTTGCAATTTTTTTTCTCTTCTATTACGTAAGAGTCATAATCGCACTTCATATGAAAATACCGTCATGTTATTTTGAGAAAGGAGCAAAGATTTGGTAGAAATAAAAGGAATAGACTAGAGACACTGTTGATGGACAACAGTAGGGAAATTCAGGTCTGGATATGATGATATTTTCGTAGCAGAGAAAAACACAATGACAAACTGAGTCTGGCTGCTTTTTGTACTTCTTTTGATAATTTAACTTGTTTACTATTACAGAACTCAGAAAGGCAGTTAGAAAAACAATAATAATTTCATTTTTTTTTTTTTTACTATTATTTAAATAAAAAAAGAAAAGTCTTTCAAAAATCTATAATTTACCAACTCTATGCTCAAATTTCTCAAGTTCACATTTATTAGAGGGGAGGCTACCCCCCCCCCCCATCGCGACGCCCTTGACAATAGGTGGGTGAAGGATGTTTTCGGTCATTGTTTTAAATTTCGGAAGTAAATTATTTGTGTTTCGAAACAATATTGGGCAATTCAGCTAAACAACATAAAAATTGGTAATACAATAGTTCTTACTATAAATTAATATAAAGGATAGTCTTTCATAATAATTATATTTTTACCTCAGAATGCATCAAATATATTAAGTTAAAGCAAGCCATGATAATGTACACTTAATTATAGAAGGTTGATAAAAATTATACAATCATGATGCGTCTTTAATAATAGATTTTCTGTCTTTGTGTGTGTGTGTGTGCGCGCGCGCGCTGTGTTCTGGAAATCAGGGCGTCGGAGTTGGAGTCGGAGTCAGATCTGTCAAAATTGCCGGAGTCGGAGTCAGAATCGGAGTCGTCCATTTTTTCCACCGAGTCCGCAGCCCGGCTGAAAAGACAATGCAACCCTCAGAGCCACAAGATTTGGCAGAAAGAGATACCCGTATGCCTGTGAATTTATGCATCTCAAAGCCAATTTTTGGATTTTTTATTGCGATTTTTAACTGTTTTTGCATTTTGAGAAATTTTTTCCAAATTAGTGAAAAATAAACCGATTTCAATAATTTAAACCGATAAAGTAAACATTATCCTATTTTCAATAAATTTATTCGAGATTCTTACAGCGATTTTTCAATTTTTAATGAATTTTTTAATGCGATTTTTAGAGGAGGTTTTTTTTCGCGTTTCGCGGAGTTTTTTTGACATTTCTAAAAGGAATCCGGTTTAAATTTGTACCCAAATTGTGAATTTTGTTCCCTGCAATTTTTGAAACTTTCCCGAATTTCTAATGCGAGTTTTAGCGAGGTTTTTCGTGCTCCGAGGGGATTTTTTGACAATTTTTTTCTCAAACGACAAAAAAACTCTCCGGTAAATTTTGCTATTACCGTTATTGAATTCAAGTTGAAAGAATGTCAAATCAGTTCCTATAACAACGCTGAAATTTTAATTTGAATCGAAATCAATAATTCAAGATTCGCTTGATTCGAGAAAGAAGGGGGCGAAGCCCGCACTGGTGTACGCCGTCAAAGGCAGTGGAGTCCCCTCCCCACCAATCCAGATTTGTTTAATTCCAAGTTTGTTCGAAAAAATCAAACACCGAAGCTCCACTAGTAATAAATGCAGATAAAAGCTGAATTTTTCACATTTAATGGTAGTAGGGGATAAATGGGCGTCCGACGCCATGTAGAGGAATGAGGTGGTGGAGGAATGCGGAGGTGGGGGAGGAGGTGTTCCTCCGAGAGCGTCTTGTAAGAGTAGGGGGTAAAAGAGGGGTGAAATTTTTTTGATGAAATGAGGATTTTTTTAAATAAAAGTGGGAATTTTCGAGAGATTGAATTTTTTAAACCTGTTCTAGTACGAGGGGGTATTTTTCGATCGGTTACATAAATTAACCTGTTATAGTACGAGGGGGTATTTTTCAATCGGTTACATAAGTTTACGTGTTATAGTACGAGAGGTATTTTTACTATCGGTTACATGAATTAATATGTTATACTATCGGTTACATGAATTAATAATTAAAAATATTAATTGGAGGACTTTAAAATTATTTCGAGTTTGAAATTTATTTTTACTCAAGTGTAGTATGTAGTCGAAGTTTGAGAATAATTAAAAATATAATTTTAAAAGTTGAATTTTGTCGAAAATTTTAAAAATTTGAATTTTGCCTAAAGGTGTGATTTAGCTAAATGTGACCTAGGGTCAAAACTTCCACCCAGGAATCGCCGTGGGTCGGCTGATCGCGTGATTCCCATCACGCACACATTCACACATACACATACACAAACACTTTTTTTTTAAAGATTTTGAGGATTTTTATTTCCCTTTTTTGTAAGCATTTTTTTTTTTTTTACATTTTTAAACATTTTTTCAAACTTTTTTGTAACCATTTTTTTTTTTTTTATCCTTTTTTGTAAGTATTTTTTTTCTTTTTTTTACACCCATCTATGACGTAGGTATTTAAAATGGCCATAAGCTAGACTGCTTTTCCCGTCTTCCAGCATATAACGTTTATCATCAAACGGGGATAAACACTTTTTATTTTGCTTCATCGTATATAAATGATGTAATCGCTGCCCGATTCTGGTTTGAACTTCAAAAGTTGATGTTTGATTTTTTAAGCAATCTATGTAATCTTGATGTTTTAATTTTTTTCTCACAATTCTTGCATTGATCCCCTTGGCTGTCTTCTTCTCTTCGTCACTGGTCTTTATTGAATACATCTTCGACTTCAAACCTACAAATTGATGGATAGCTCTTCTATTCAACTCATCTTTAAACTTTCCAAAAACTTTTCTATTCACTGCGGAATAAAGTGGATTATCATGGGGATAGTCCGATTTGGAGCTGTTGAGAACCAAATCCCTTTGTAGATTCTTAGTCTTGATGAGATACGTGAGGGAGTCAGTGTCGGTGAAAAGCAATAATGAGCTATCTCCGCTATCTTTTTTTTTTAAACAAAATTATAGTGAAAATCATACATCAGCTCTTTGGATAACTCTAGTCTCGTGAAACCGACGTAGATGGGTCGATTCATTAAGATACTAGGTTTCTGCCTTTCGACCGCCGTTAGACCCTCATCAAATATCTTAAATGATTTCAAGAAGGGGGATGCTGTCAACTTTTCTGCTCGTCGGGAAGTATTGCACAGTTCTACATTTCTACATTTCCTTAAATTATCAATACACTTCCCATAAATGCTGTTATTTAGTAGCTTAAAGAAAGCCTTTTGAAAAGTGGTCGTTGCTGTCTTCCTTTTTACTTTCTTCTATCTATTTTACTTTCTTCTTCAATAGAAGAAAGTATTCTAATCGAAATTTTTTTTGACTTCCAGTTTTCAACCGATTTACACGTTTTAGGGGTTAAGAGATCCCAAAACACATGTTTACAGAAAATGTCTGTCTGTCCGTGTGTCCGTCTGTCCGCCGCCATTGTACCATCAAAAAGTGTATGAAGTTATGCATAGAATTGAACCAAATTTTTATTTTAAGTTTTTGGCTATGGCAAGCAGGTCCTCCCTGAATTTCGAAAAAGGTCACCGGTAGGGGCGCTGTAATAGCGATTTTTGTGCGGTTTTGAATATTGTACCATCGAAAAGTGTATGAAGTTATAGATAGAATTGAACCAAAAAATTGTTTTAAGTATTTGGCTATAACAAGCAGGTCCTCCCTGAATTTGGAAAAAATTCGCCTGTAGGGGGCGCTGTAATAGCGATTTTTGTGCCATTTTGAATATTGTGCCATCGGAAAGTGTATGAAGTTATGCATAGAATTGAACCAAAAAATTTTTTAAGTTCTTGGCTATGGCAAGCAGGTCCTTCCATAATTTTGAAAAAATTCGCCGGTAGGGGCGCTGTAATAGCGATTTTTGTTCGATTTTGAATATTATACCATTGAAAAGTGTATGAAGTTATAGATAGAATTGAACCAAAAAATTGTTTTAAGTATTTGGCTATAGCAAGCAGGTCCTCCCTGAATTTGGATAAAATTCGCCTGTAGGAGGCGCTGTAATAGCGATTTTTGTGCCATTTTGAATATTGTACAATCAAAAAGTGTATGAAGTTATGCATAGAATTGAACCAAATTTTTTGTGTTTGTTTTTGTTTATGGAACGAAGATCCTCCCCGAATTTGGAAAAATTCCGCAGGGAGGGAGCGCTATAATTGCGATGTCTGTACGTTTTTCATTATTGTACCATCGAAAAGTGTATGAAGTTATGCATGTAATTGAACCAAATTTTTTGTGCTTGTTTCTGGCTGTGGCAAGCAAGTACTCCCTGAATTTGAAAAAAAAAATGCCGGAGGCTGGCGCTGTAATAGCGATGTCTGTGTCATTTTCATTATTGTACCATCGAAAACTGTATAAAATTATGCATAGAATTGAACCAAATTTTTTATGTATGTGTAAGGCTATAGTCGGTAGGTCCTCCCTGAACATGAAAAATTCCGCCAGAAGGGGGCGCTATAATTGCGATGTCTGCGCCATTTTCATTATTGTACCATAAATAAGTGTATGAAGTTATGCATAGAATTGAACCAAATTTTTTGTGTATATTTCTTGCTATGGCAAGCAAGTCCTCCCTGAATTTGAAAAAAAATCTGCCGGAAGGGTACGCTGTAATAGCGATGTTTATGCCATTTTCTTTATTGTACCATCGAAAAGTGTATAAAATTATGCATACAATTGAACTAAATTTTTTGTACATAATTTTGGATATGGCCAACAGGTCCTCCTTAATTTGGAAATATTGCGCGGTAAAGGGGCTCTGTGATAGAGATTTTTGTATACTTTTCTTGATTTTTAAGGTTCCGTACTTAAAAAGTAAAAACGGAACCATTATAAGATCACTCCTGTGTCTGTCTGTCTGTCACAGGCATTTTTCTCGTAAACTATGGAACGTGGAAATTTCAAATTCGGGGAAGTAATAAAGACTATTGACCCACATATTTTCATATAATTAAATATTCATAAATATATTTAGTAAAAATGTATAGGGGCTAATTAAGCTACTTGAAAAAAAAAACTATTTTCTTTTTATATCGTGTGAAAGCTTTCGTAACGCTGAACTCAAAAATACATTACTTTTAATTTTAGGAGATATTATTTCTTCAAAGATATCGTGGAAAATGTAGCGCAAAAATATGTCCCCCCCCCCCCCCCCCCCAGTTTTAATTCCGAATCTACTGAAACTAAAATTATGAAAAAATTAGAGGTAGTAGATGCTAACTTAAACCTTGAAAAAAAATTATAGCGATTACCCTACGTCACATAGTTTTTGAGAAAATCGCATTTTTCTGTTACACACAAATTTCGATTTACGGGCATTCAGCAAAAGTGTTGAGCAGCGCTAGAGGTACCTATCGTAGCAGAAGTATAAAAGCATTGTTGATAATTATTTTTTTTAAAAATTGTCAGTAATTAGCCGAAATATCAACCCTTAAAGATACGGACAGTTTGGACATACATAATGACAGGGGTGGCGTACTCTATGCCTAGTTAACAACTTTTAATGATATGTAAGTGTAATGTAATGTTCAGTAGTAGTATAAAAGCAATAAACGTCAAATTGTTAAAAACAGACTAATTCAAGGGGTGTTAGGATTCTTAAAATTGGAAAAAATGAAAAAAAAAGAAAAAAAAAAGACCATTTGCAACATTTAATGTCTTAAAATGCATATGAATTAAAAACACAATTTTTATTGGGATGAAAGATATAAATATGTTCTTTCATTTGATGTATTTAAAAAATTGCAAGATGCAAAATTAGTATTTATAGGGGGCTCGAAACTGTTAGACATTTGTCGAACAGAAAATTGGCATAAGAACTTAGGCGCAGGATTACAAAATAAATATTGCAACTAGAATGAAAATTTTGGTGCCTACTTATACTTCAGATTGTAATAATTACCCTGAACTTAAATACATCTGTATTTAAAACTTTTTTATATTTTTAATGCGAAGTTGTATTTAGCTAATACAAAATTTTGAAAATTTCAACAATATAATGACAAAAAAAAAAAAAAAAAAAAAAAAAAACATTTTTTTGAACAATAAAAAGGAAATTTTAGGTACAGTTTATACATACTAACATGAAATATATATTTCGAAAATTTCATGAAAAAATATTCAGAAGTTTTTGAGGTACCCTGCGCGTTATACCCAAAAACAACTTGTTTTGCAGAAAAATGACTTCAAAGTTTCGGAAACGCCGCTTCAACTATTGAGCGGGTATGATTCTTAAAGCCTAATCTTCTGTTCTAATGGGAATTTCAAGGAAATACTTATATAAAAATGCTCAGAAAAGATAGGAGTTTAACATCTAATAAAATTAAAATTTCTCATATTTTGAAGAGACCTGAGACCACTTAATTAGAATAAATCACATAAATACTATGGGATTCGCGACTAGTTTGTATTGAGTGGATCTCTCAATCCGTCTCGAGTGATTTTAAAAGTTAATTAAAAATCTATCTGGAAAAACGCGACACGGACCAAGGCGTCGTTGCAACTTTGCGACCTCCTTTTGAAGCGCGCTTAGCACAATGCCAAATTTAAAATTTGAACAAAGGTTTTGTTTTAGCTACATTGTAGAAAGAAAGGTTATTACTACGCTGAATTTAGTTTTATGAAATGCCAAATGAAGTTTAAATATGCACTTCTTTTATTGTCAGTGCCGAATTAAGCTCATCATAAACAGATTAGGATAATATTAAAAAAATGAGTTGTACAGAATAGCTATATTTGATATTATTTAGGTTCCATATATCTTTGAACTTCCATGGTACTAGTATATATAGTTATATCCAAAACTACGTTGTATAGTTTTTTACAAAGTCTTAGTATTCTTTTAGCAACAATTACAAATTCATATATTTATTCTACGGAACCCTCTGTACGCGAGTAATACTCGCCCTTGACTGTTTATTCGTAGTTCTATTGTCCATCGGCGTCTCGTGCAGCGGCGGGAACTCTCTTCCTGCTAAGCCGGCTATTCGGAAACAGCTGATAACAACAGAATAAGGAAAAGCTATAAATTTTAACAAATATCATGATATAGATTAACTCGTTTTTAGTCCGTTTAATTGAATGAAGCAGAAATTTAAGAAGAAAATGAAAGTTGGTATAATATTGAACTAATAATATTGAAGTATTAACATGTGTAACTACTTTTTAAAATATTAAGATGTATAAGATACAGTGGCGTAGCTACTTATTTAGCGCCCTGGAGCAAGTAAAGTTTGTGCGCCCTCTTGTCACTCGAAAAATTTCTGCGCAATTTTGTTTTGAAGTTAAAATTTATATACAGTAAACTCTCTGTAAGATGGACTCTGTGTAAGACGGAAATCTGTCTAACTCGGAAAGATTTTAAAGTCTCTGCGAATCCATAGACATACAGTAAACTCTCTGTAAGGCGGACTCTTTGTAAGACGGAAATCTGTCTAACTCGGAAAGATTTTAAAGTCCCTGCAAATCCATAGACAAAATCCATAGAGTAAAATTTGCTAAGGCGGAATATTGTCTACTACGGAAAATTTTCTCGGTCCCGATAGATTCCGCCTTAGACAGAGTTTACTGTACTATTCTTAATTCGATTTAAAATCTTACTTTTATTTGAAAGTCAGAGTATTTTAACAACGTAATAAGCACAAATAATTAAAAATAAATAATGAATAATAGAAAGAATTATAATTCCGTAAGTACGGAGTGCCTACCAATGTTTTCTGAGAATTGAACGGGATTTTCGTTTTAAATGATGCAATGGGCCTATGTAATCTGCCGCCTTTAATATCTATTTTTCTTTTCATGGGTTTCGAAGCATTGTAGAATACTATTAAAAAAACACATTATTGAGAGATTTCTATTTTTTTTTCACTTTTCGATCGATGAAACATGTTTTTAGTGCCAGAAAATACTAGAATTCCACAAAATTCAAAGTATCATAACTCAGTAAGTTTTAGTCGTACAAAAAAGAAAGAATTTTATTATTTTACCTTTTCAAAGTACGGAGAAGATTTTTCTAAATATAACGTATAGAGCCCAGAAACCGAATAAAAACATAAATGTCCCAACTTTAAAAAAAAATAACTACTTTGACATAAATTACATATAAGAGAGATATATATTTTGAAACATTTTTACTATTGGAACTATATTTCTACAGTTAATGGTTTAGAAAATTAGCTAATGGACAACGATAAAAGTTGTCACCGGGGTTCTGACTGGCTTTTGACTAATCTGAGCAATTTGGCTAATCGCTAAATAAAAGTTAGCCAAGTTCAAATAATTCGCCGTAAATGACTAAGAATATCAAGACATAAATAATGAGTTATACAGAAAAGGTTTAATCGTACAATAACATCGTTGATAGTGTTGCCGAAAGAAAATAAAAACATTTCTTGCAATTTAGCGAATTCAATCTTTAGTTTTCTCGCCAAATGAAACATTTTTGCGCAGTAGCGTTAGGCAACGTGAACCCTCATTGGCACCCTTATATATTACCATGAAGGTAGAGTAGAAGGTAGTAGTGCTCTATCTCCCTGTATATTACTCAGGATTGCAGATTTTACTTTCCATACATACAACGTAAGGAACGAAATAGGAAAACATGGTAATCACAATAAAAATAAATGAAAGTAATGATACTTTTTTAACATTTCAAATAAATTCATTCTCACAATTCTTACAAGGATTCAATATGTATGTGTACTTTTATGGGTGTATGTTAGAATTTCCTCACTTTTTAGCTCACAGGCTATCAAAGCCTGAGAGCTTATGTGCCCCCCGGTTCTGTATGTACGTACACTGCAAATAAAAGCGTCTTAAATTTAGACACATATGTGACTGAAAAAGAATTTTAGACACTTAAGTGTCTTAATCTGAAAATTAAGACACTATAGATGTCTTAATTTAAGATACATAAGCGTCTTACTATGACCATGGTGTAAACGAACTGAGAATAATGTCTAAAATATCCGCAAACGTCTTATTTTAAGACACTTCATTGCTTTAAACGTGTCTTAATTTAAGACGTTTTGATTCTTCCGACGCAATAACCACCAGGGGGCACTAGCACTCCCAGTTGCGCATGCGTTTTAGATGTCTTCGTTCGAAGTGGTATACGTTGTAATTCAAACAAAGTTTGTTTTTATGTACGCGTGTATTTTAATTCGTTTTTTGCGAAATGTGAAGTACTGTGATTTTAATTCGTATTAACTTGGAGTATTTATTTATTGAATACATACATCTGACGTGTGTGCTCGACATCAAATGTCTCTTAGAAGCTGTCGTCGGTACAAGGGCGGGATAGACACAGAACAGAAGTAGACGACGGTTGAAGATTACACCCGGAAATTCTACAAAGCGTGTGCAATGGGCTTAGTGTTAACTCGTATCAATTTATATCAATAATATTGTGTTATTCATCTTCGTCCTGTCGAAGCTGGCAAAAAAAAAAGAAACTTTTGTCTGGCGGGTCCTGTTTTTAGGATGAAACATCTCATTCTTTAAATATGGCTAGTCGGATGTATTATGGGATTACCTTTTAAACTGATGAAAGTCCACAACCCTCACTGTGGTTGTGGTAGTTTTTAAAATTTCAAATCGAGGAATATTTCTTACCTCTTGCAGCAACTCAAGTAAGTTTCTTTATAGTAGTAAAATTAGTGTATTTTATGATTCTATTTATTGTACTAAACAAAATCCTGCATGAAATTTAATTAGTTTTGAATCTGTTCGCAAAAAACCCCACTAATTCTAGAAGTATATATTTTTAAACTTATGACGTTCTTTTTTATTACGAATTATATATTCAATGTCAGTTCTTAGTTTCAATGAATAATTTTTATCTCGCAGTAAATGACGGCCACAAGGAAGTAAAGAAAAAAAAAACTTTGAAAGATGACCTAATGCTTTCTTACTTCCTGGCATAAAACCGCAGATTAAAAAAAGATAAATAAAGTAAATGAGACTGGTCTATTATATGAAGCTGCCTGTAAAAATATACATATGTATTTGATTTGCAATCAACTCTAATACTGATTTTTTTATTATTTTTAATAAAAAAGTAATTTGAAATTTATAATGGGAAAAAGTAAAAACCTCTAACTAGATTTCGTATTTAAAATTGTGGTAACTTTATTTATATGCACTTATACGAAAAATACAAAAATGACATATGTTACTGTATATATTTAAGACGAAAGAAGTTTGGAAATCATAAGTTATTTTTTCCTCATGCTCTTAATATAGAATATGTACTTATTTGTTTTTATTGATAGTTGAATAGCTTTTGTGAGTACCCTCTGATCTACATAAAAACTTGCCCATGTGGAAATATAAATTTTTTTAAAACATAATTTTTAAATAAGTATTTTCATTTCTTTTTTTTTTTGGGGGGGGGGGGGGGGGATTTTGCATGAATTTTTGTAAAGCTGATATCTTAAATCTTGCACTGATTATAATGAAAGTTTTGAACTTTTAGAGTAGGACAAGTTTAAAAACGCAAATATATTTTACAAAATACCAAAGTCATTTTTTCCCCAATGTTATTAAAGTAGAATATTTATTTATTTATTTTCATTATTCATAGTTAAATGGCTGTTGTGATTATCAAGTGATGTATATGTAAAATTGCCTATGTGGCAATATATTTTTTTATATTTTCATTTTTTTTCTGGGGGGGGGGGGGGATTTTTGCAATTTTCGTACATCTGATATTTTAAATCTTTTTCCACATTCAACCGAGTATAATAAATATTTTGAACTTTTAGAGTAGGACAAGATTATAAAATATATATATACCGGGTGTCCCAAAAAGGACTGACTGATTTTAAAATTCAATAACTTGCAAACGGTGGCAGATGTTTAAAAAATTCTTGCAGGAGGGTTATGTATAAGGTCAAAAGTTTTTTTACAGTGATTTTCAATTTTAGTTCGAATTACAAACAATAGATGGCGTTGCGATCAATAGACGCTGAATTCAGGCTCGATTTTTGGTTCTTCGTGGCCCGGATAATACATATCCATCTCCTTTTTCAGCATGGAACAAGAGAAAGGACTAGAAATCGAGCCTGTATTTAGCGACTATTGCTTACAGCGCCATCTATTGTTTGTAAATCGAACTAAAATTGAAAATCACTGTACTAAAACTTTTGACCTTATGCATAACCCTCCTGCAAGAATTTTTTTAATATCTGTCACCGTTTGCAAGTTATTGAATTTTAAAATCAGTCAGTCCTTTTTGGGACACCCGGTATATTTATCTATGTACCTTAAAAGCCCTTAATAGCGAACACTTCGGGACCGCGGAATTTGTCCGATAATTGGAGATGTCTACTTTTTTGAGGTAAAAATATACAAATATGTATGTCTGCTGATTAAAAAAGTATTCGTTAAATAGAGGTGTTCGCTATTCGAGAATGTCCATTAACCTCCACAACGGATACTCCCGAATACTGGACATCTCAATTTAGACAACTATAATGCAGGGTTGCGTTTTTTGCAAAAGTACTTCTTGATTAAAGGAAGGGCAAACTGGGAAGTGCCCCGTCCCCCTACGACTGTAGTGCCCCCAAATTTGATGTGCAATATTTGTAAAGCTTATATTTTAAATCTGTTTCGAAATTGTACTGATTATAATCAATATTTTGAACTTTTAAAGTAAAATAAGGTTAAAAACAAAATAAATTAAAAAAAATCTAATATTTAGATAAATATTTTTTGTTTTTTAATCTTGTTCTACTCCTGAAGTTCAAGATATTGATTATAATCAGTACAATGTCGTAAAAAATTTAAATTATCAACGTAACGAAAATTGTATACCAAAACTGAGAGCACCAAAAAAATCAGGCTGTATTGGGGGGGGGGGGGAGGGGCAGGACCACAGCCAAATATTTTTCAAGGATTCAACGTGGTCAAACATGGCTACGTATGATGCTTACAAAAAAATGGATGCGATTCAGACGTTTGAAGTGTCTGAAATTCAGACGCAAAAAGTGTCTGAAAAAATTCAGACATTTTAAAATGTCTGAAAATTGAACACTCCATTTCAGACACTTAAGTGTCTGAATTTCAGACATTTTAATTTAGAGTGTACGTAACGCGATAACTTTTGATAGAAATATCCGATTTGCTTCAATTTTTTTTCCAGGTTCATTTTGATAAGGCGCTTCCCTGATTAGTTTTTGGGGTTCATTGGTTAAGGTTAAAGGGGGAAAGGGGGGTTAGTCCACCACCCCCCCCACCCACTTAATTCAGATAAATGGGTTTTTCATGCAGAATTATTCGATTTGCTCCGAATTCGGTATACCGGTTTATTATGTTAAGGAACTTCCCTGATTAGTTTTGGGGGTTCATTGGTTAAGGATAAAGGGGGGGTTCGTCCACCCCCTTAATTTAGATAAATGGGTTTTTGATGCAGAATTATTCGATTTGCTCCGAATTTGGCATACCGGTTTATTATGTTAAGGAACTTCCCTGATTAGTTTTGGGGGTTCATTGGTTAAGGATAAAGGGGGAAAGGGGGCTAATCCCCCTTCACTTTTTTGAGGGCATTATTCTTTAAAATAAGAGTATAATATACAGTTAGTATGAATAGCCTGTGAGCTCAATGCCATCAGTTTAGCTGGGCACTTTTCTTTTTTATTTAGATTCCCAGAGCACGATTTGGTGTAATTGATGACGTCGGCAGGTATGTTATAAATCTGTCGCAAGAATTGTATTAGTTTTCTAAGAAATCGGCCAATGAGTTTGGTATCTTAACTATTTTTCAGCTATTCTGTGACGATAACTTATGAACATTTTCTCTTTATTTCAGTTAAAGTATTTTTATTGCTCACTTTCATCTTATATCTGTACAACAACGTTTTACCACGCAGACCGTGGCTGCTCGAAATTAATTTCACAATCTCTTTACTACCATAGATTTCATTTAAAAAATGTATCGTTGTTTAATCGTAGAAAATCACACGATTAAAACAGATCAAATTTTATATACTAATATTCTGGTAGAAAAGTAATTGTGAACCTGTGAAGAGCCGCTCCTGTACACAGGGTTGGACTCTGTCACTGTCAAATTCTGACAATTAGGTTTTTTAAAGAGAGCGCAACATTTTAGAAACTCGTTATAGAAACCAATAACATCCACTACCATTCAATTTTTTCTTCCTGGGAATGCTTTCACTTTCGGAACTGGATCCGAAATTGAAAGTGTCCTTAGAAATAAAAAAAATCAAAACAGTATAACGATATCCGTTGATACATCGACCTCATATATTCTGTGTAAAAAATTAATAAATAAATATTGAAATGTAAATGAGAAAATTGTGAAGAACGCTGCCGTTGATTTAACATTAGCTTGCAAGTGACTACTGTAGGATTCTATAAGTATTTAAGAATTTTAGTACAAAATAAGAATGTTATGATTAATTACCTCCTTAACTTACAACTACGTGTGAGACACGTGGTCTTGTACTCAGGCCAAAACTGATTATCACGGGCCTGGCCCATAGTACATCGGTCGGGCCAAATTTAAATATTACGGGCATGGCCCGTGGTACAAGGGTCGAAGGCTGCGCGATCTTGTTTATGGTTTGGGCCCAGGCAGTTGAAACGTAAATCTTAGGTTAAGGGGTTAAACCTATTTAAAACTTTTTTTGAAGCAGGAGGATAAAAAATCTTAATGCTGCTAGTAATATTAAGAAACGTGTAAATATTATTAATTTGATTTTAAAGCAAAGTATCTTTTAAATAGATTTTTATACAGTAAACTCTATCTAAAGCTCTATGCAAGACAGATTTCCGTCATTTGCGGAACCCGCCTTACGGATAAGTTCTTAGGCAGAATGAACTGTATTTAAAAAAAAAAAAAAAGAAAAAAAAAAAAAAAAAAAAAAAAACCTATAAACAGCGTATGGTTGGTGGGGGGGGGGGGGGGGGGGAGAGAGCCTGATTACGGCCTAAGCAAACTCACATTACTATTTTCGAAGAATTTTTTTTGCCTTATTTGATCCTAAAATTCTGCGATTAAATAAAGTGTAATGCGGAAAAATACTTTTTGAAAAAAGTGGTGTAAATTTGTATAGGCGATAATCAGGTCCTAAGAAATACTGAAATTGATACTTAACTTTTTCTCTCGTTTTAAAGAAAAATGCTTATCAATTCTGCATTTGAGATTTGCCATATTTTCAAAATCTCAAAAACAATATGCACAAAATTTAATTTGCCATCTCCCCACAACCTTTCTAAATTTTGTAGCCGTGACCAATGTGGAATATACCTAAATTCGGCTCTCATTGTTGTTTTGTATCTGTATTGTTGCATGTTTAGCTTCCACAAGAAACTTCAAAATTTTCGTTTTCTTGTTTTTTTGTTTGTCAAATTATCAATAATTTTCTTCAACTTCCCAAACTATTATTCATTTTTAGGGTTCCGTACGTAAAAAGTAAAAACGGAACTATTAAAAGATCACTCCTGTGTTTGTCCGTCTGTCTGTCTGTCTGTTACAGCCATTTTATTCGTAAACTATTGAACGTGGAAAGTTCAAATTCGGGGAAATAATAAAGACCATTGACCCACATATTTTCAGATTAATAAACATTCATAAATATATTTAGTAAAAAAGTAGAGGGCTAATTATGCTACTTGAAAAAAAAAATGTTTTCTTTGCATATCATCTGGGGTATCCTGCGAAAGCTTTTGTAACGCTGAACTCAAAAATACATTCCTTTTAATTTTAGGTATTATATTTTCAAAGATATTGTCGAAAATATATCGCAAAAATATGCCCCCCCCCCCCATCTAATTCCGAATCTATTGAAACTAAAATTATGAAAAAATTAATGGTAGTAGACGTTGATATAAACCTTGCCGGAAAATTACAGTGATTACCCTAGGTCACATAGTTTTTGTGAAATTCGCATTTTTCTGCTAAACACAAATTTTGATTTACGGACATTCAGAAAAATTGTTGATAATCGCTGGATGTACCTGTCGTAGCAGGAGTATAAAAGCATTGTTGATAATGAATTTCGAAAAAAAATCATTGGTAATTAGCCGAGATATTAACCCTTAAAGATACGGCCAGTTTGGACATACACAATGACAGGGGCGGCGTACTCTATGCCTAGTTAACAACTTTTAATGATATATATGTGTAACATAATGTCCAGTAACAGTACAAAAGCAATAAATATCAAATTGTTAAAAACATACTAATTTCAGGGGTCTCAGGGCTCTAAAAATTGGAAAAAAATAAAAAAAAGACTATTTTCAACATTTAATGTCTTAAAATGTATATGATTTTAAAACACAATTTTAATTGCGATTAAAGATATAAGTATGTTCTTTCATTTCATGTATTTAAAAAATTGCAAGATGCTGAAGTAGTATTTATAGGGGGCTCGAAACTGCTAGACATTTGTCGAACAGAACATTGGGATAACAGTTTGCAGGATTACAAAATCAATATTGCAACTAGAATGAAAATTTTAGTGCTTACTTATACTTCAGAATGTAATAATTACCCTGAACTTAAATAAATTTCTATTTACAGCATTTTTATATTTTTAAAGCAATGTGGTATTTAGCTAATACAAAATTTTGAAAACTTCAACAGCACAACACCTAAAAAAATATTTTTTTGAACAATAAAAAGGAAATTCTAGGTTCAGTTTATACAGACTAACATGAAATATATGTTTTGAAATTTTCATGAAAAATTATTCAGAAGTTTTTGAAGTCTCCTGCGCGTTATTCCCAAAAACGATATTTGGAGAAAAATGACTTCAAAGTTTCGGAAACGCCGCTTCAGCTATTGAGTGGGTATAATTCTAAAAGCCGTAACTTCCAGGAATCCGAAAAGTAATTCGTAGCCGGAATTTCAAGGTAACAATTATATCAAAATTTTCAGAAAAGATAGGAGTTTAACATCTAAAAAAAAAAAAAATTAAAATTTCTAAAATTTTGAAGCTTTAAGAGTCCTGCGACCCCTTAACCCTTTCCGGCGCGGAGTAATCCTGTTTATAAACTTATGAAATAAGGACTGACACCAGAATTTACAAACGAATTTATTAGAAAATACGAACTTGCTTATTTTCACGTACATGATAAAAGGAAAATTTTAATTAAATATTCTTGATGCCGTTTGTCTGCTTTGGAATTAAAATTAGGTGTCCTTTTTTAAGGACACCGCCCTCGAAAGGTTTAATTAGAATGAATCACATAAATACTGTGGGATTCGCGACTACTTTGCATTGAGTGTATCTCTCAATACGCCTCTAGTGACTTTAAAATTAAAAACCTATCTGGAAAACGTGGCACTGGCCATGGCGTCGTTGAAACTTTGAGACCTCTTTTCGAAGCGCATTTAGCACAATACCAAATTTAAACTTTGAACAAAGGTTTTGTTTTAGCTTCACTGTAGAAATAAAGGTTATTACTAGGCTGGATTTAGTTTTATCAAATGCCAAATGAAGTTTAAATATGCACTACTTTTATTGTCAGTACCCAATTAAGTTCATCATAAACAGATTAGGATAATATAAAAAAATGAGTTATACAGAATAGCTATATTTGATATTATTTAGGTTCCACATCTCTCTGAATATGCACGATATATCCATTTGCACTTTTCTAATATATACTTTTATACCCAACCCTACGTTGTATAGTTTTTTACAAAATCTTAGTATTCTTTTAGCAACGGTATTTTTTAATAATACAATTACAAATTCATATATTTATTCTACGGAACCCTCTGTACGCGAGTAATACTCGCGCTAGACCGTTTATTTTTATTCAAATCGTAAAATGAATAAATAGTTAAGGCAATGCTGTTGCATCGTAAATATGGGTTCTGAGCGGTGACTTCTTTGGCTACCATTATTTCCGTACAGTAATAATCTCCATGATAATTTTCTAAATCATTTTCAATAAAAATGTACTAAGAAGATTATTGTGTTGAAATAGTGGTTGCCAATAAATTGACCTGTGGGAGCCCTGTAAATAAGTTTCGATTACTTTAATATTAGAAAATCTCATCTGATACTGCCGTCTACGGAAAAGTTACAGACAGAAAAAATCAGGCACGCTGAAAAGGTGTTGGAGAAATTACTTGAGGGTGCAATATGGTAAGAATTAAAAGTAAAACTTTGCAAATAGAAGTAATTTTTTTAACTGTGTATAAAAGCATGGTTTAAATCGAAACAGTTGGGGTCAAACACAAGGTTAAAATACCACAGGAATATGATAATTGTAACAAGATTCATCTATAATATCTCATTAATAATGGAAAAAATATTCAAATATTTTTGCAAATCTTTATTTCGCTCTTTCTAATTTTGCGCCCTAGGATTCGTGCGCCTGGAGCAGTTTGCTCCAACTGCTCCTCGGTAGCTACGCCCCTGATAAGATAGAAGAAAGTTTTGGGATTGGCACATCCAACTAGTTTCGGTATTGAATTCAATGTATTCCTCTAGCCAAGGAGATTGCTTGAACTGTAGCACTTTATGCACTTCTTTAAGTTTTAGGCCAAGTTTTATATATTGTTAAAGATTGCGATAGTGACATATATATTTTCTCTTATCCATTAGATTTTGAATTAGCTTGGGACTACCCATAAATCTCCTCTCCAACCAAGGGCGGCGGTAGAGCGGGGTCCGGGGGGACATATCCCCCCCCCCCCCGTCGGAGTCAAAATTCAATATCGTCGGGAAAAATATTTTGATTTTTGAATTTCGGCCCGGTCGGGTTGAGCCGGGTTTTAGCTCTTTTTTTTTTCTTTGCGGGTTCGATTCTACCCGATTTTTCAAAAGATTCTCCAAAATGTATTTAAAAATGAAAAACTATATTATTTGAATGTCATCGAGCACATATACAGTAATATTGATTTTTTCTAAAAAATATAATTGATACTAGAGATATAATTGTAGGCTACTTTTCCATTATTCCACTGCAATACGGACTTTTTTTTTTTCGTTTTGGGTGGGATTGGGTTCGGATTGAAGTCTGTCGGTTTTGGGTCGAAGTTTGTCGGGTTCAGGTCAACTAATTTTTTTAAACGAGTTCTGGCTGAATCGATATAGAGTTTCTGGGTTCGGGCCGGGTATAAGGGTATAACCCAAACCGCGCAGGACTCTTATTCTCACAAAAGATTCCGTGAATTTAAAGATTTTTCCCTTGAATATACTCATTAAAACGTGAAAATTTGCACTTTGATTTGCCCCCCCCCCCCCAAAAAAAAAAAAAATGCAGAAAACAAGCAATTACTTGAAATACTCACTCCTAAAGCAGCATGTTCGTCAAATTACATGGGTGTTTCGGCAGCTTAGAAACGGAATTTATAAATCCTCTTTATCTAAAAATAAGTAAAAATCACGAACCTAAGCCCAAAATTCCTAAAATTCTTCGCTCAAAAGACAGAAATTTCTTAAAATAAGAGCAGAATCTCTTCAAATCATTGGGATATTCATGCATTCTCGGGTCGGGGTCGGGCCTGGAAATTTCGGCCCATGCAGACTTCTACTAGAATCCTGGATCGGGTCGGGTTATCCGTTTTTATACGCGAGGTTCGGGTCAGTAGTGTAGTCCTGGGAAAAAATGTGGGGGGACGCTCATAGTCTTAAACATTAGGATCTGTATCACCCATAAGGCAAACTTGATTTTGAATCTTGCTTTTCATTTTTTATTCCCGAGAACAGTAATTGAAAAATTAAATTAAAAGTTAAAAAATTAAAATTTAATTAAAATTAATTAAAGTTTCTTCTCTGTTGGTCGTTAAATAGCTTGACACAGAATTAAAAAAAAATAGAAACCTTATTTCGTGTCTGAAAATTTCTGGAATAGAAATCGTACTTCAGTAACACCAATTCATGCAATGAGATTGTTGTTAGAATTTGATTTGAATTATTTATTTTGAAAATAGTCGTAGATCGTAGAATAACTGTTGTCCATGAAAGCATTGAAAATTATTGCATTTTTACTTTACGGACATGTATGGATCATATGGAAAGTATTGAAATCACGACAGTTTGACATTTCTTTACTTTTTGAGGTCCACTAAATCGGCTTTCCTATATTTTTACAACGATTTTCTCTGCATTTGCGTATGCATGCGTCTATATCTAGCTGGAAAAAAAATACGTTTTCTTCCTGCTATTTTTCTTGTTTTTGCCTCCGTTCCGTTAACATAACAGAGAAAATAGTTCTTATCGTCCGAATTCCGTGAAATTTTAAGATTATAAGTATAAATACATCCGAGCCTTTTTTAAAATTTCGTGATAGAATATTTATATTTAGTAGTGAAAACTTGAGCTGAAGGCGAGCTAAACCACGCCGAAACACCCCGGTTTTTAGCGTTTTCGTCGAAATTTTCACACATTTTGTTTTCTAAAAGTACTTCTAGTGGTCCGAATGTTTCGAACTTTTGTAGATGATGAGTGCAGAGATGCTCAAAAATTGTGTCGAATTACGGATGTTTAGTCATTTTACCACCAGAAAAAAAACCCCTTCCATAAGGCGCAAAGTGACCTACAGTCGCAAACTTTTTAAAAAAGTTAACGTTAGTAGTTTTGAAAACCTACTGTATTGTCGAAGAGAAAGTCTCAGTAGATGTATTTTTTGTTAACCTCTACCTCTGAAACTGGGCCCTAAGGAAGCGTGCTGTACGAAAAAATAAAAAAAAAAGAACTGCAAAAACGAACTTTTTTGAAAATTGTTTTTTAAAGTGTTAATAACGATATTTTTTCAAACTGATGCCGTTTAAGACGAAAAAGTATGATCTTTCAGAACATGTCTTTCTTTTTTCTATTCTAAACGGTTTGGCCGATGGAAGTAAAAAAAACGATGACAAACCCCCCAAAAATCTCTGCCTTCGGTTCTTCATTTCTTTCTGCTGTGCAAGTTCTGGGCATGCGCGAGCGCTTTTGCCGGCTTGGAATGAAATATATGACTTTTTGATGAGAGTTCGTTGTGATTTTTAATTAATATCTCTGTTAATAATCAAAAAATTAAAAATCTGAGCCTCAGGTACATCAGGACCCACCTTCGACTACCGCCCCAAATTTTCAGACTTCTGCGTGCGCTAGATTTTGTTAGCCATCGCTGACATACACATAGAGCGAAGCATTCTTTTATTAGCATAGATTTAAATTAAAGGGAAATGAACTTAAAACAACGGCAATTTATTCAATTCTGTCACAGTTTAATATTATGCATTACTTTTCCTCTCTAAAAAAAATTCCAGAGAAATACTTGTTACCATAAAAGTTCTCACATTTTTATGAGTTTCTAGATTTTGTGTTCGTAGTCATTCTATGATTTTTCTCTTTCTAAATTAATTTCGAGTAAGGTTGTGTTTTCACTTAGATAAGGCTGAACCATTAATGATTAGCATTAGAATATTAAACAGATTTCTCAATAAAATTAAATTACTGTTAATTAAAAGACCTACTGTAACCATAGTTGATAATGTGTGCATATTCTTTTGCGTGGTCTTGTATAAATGTTTCACGCGCTGTTTTATCCACTGCAAACATGCAACAGTGATCCTTACTGACATAGGGGAGCTGGGAGATGAATGGAACAAGGGATGGATGAGACATTCTCAATATTTCATGCAATGAACGTTTTTTTAGTTGATTTCTATTCTCATATATGGCCCTACCATAGTGTGCTTTAGAACCAAAAGCAAAACCACATGGCTCTTTTCATTTTTTTGCAAAGTTGCATTTTTGGAAACTGCTCAAAATTAACTTTTTTTATAATTTGAAGTTGTCAAATATTTTATACAATATAAACAAATAAGATAAGTTGTAGTTATTTATTTGAAGGTTCAATATTGGTAATTAAAATGAGTGCATATTAACCAATGTGACAAAATAATTTCTGAGGCAAAATAGCGGACAATTGAATCTATGTATCATAGGGATGATTGGGACAATTTAAATGGGGATGAATGGGACAGTCTTTTTCATCCCTAGAGATGTTAAAACATTTATTTATTAACTAAAAAATATTATATAGTTTTATAAATTAATGATTTATGTTAATTATTAGTATTATATAAGTATCACCCGTATTATATAAGTTGTTTATTATTAAAAATTATATTGAATCTTAATTATTGTTTTGTATTGAAGGTTAACTAGTTTAACCAAAGACTTCTATTGAAACATTATAAAAATAAAAATAGATAAAATTGTTAAAAGTAGTATACGTTTATTGATCAGATGGGGTAAATTATATTGAATTTGAAACTTGCGCTTAAATAAATTCCCACTCGCACCTCACCTAACATAATTTCATTTGCAGGGGTCGTACGCTTAAGGTATTTTTTCAGAAAAATATCACTATTTGTTTATAGAAAAATAAATCTAGGTTAAACGCGAGAAATTTTGCCTTACTTAAGAACAGAATTTTCCATAAGAAAATACTGGTGCCGAAGAATTTTCCGGTCGTGAAATTTCAGGACAAGTATGACACCTGCGATTTGTGCATGATATCTAAGATACATTGAATTAATATTTATTAATAAGTTATGAATGAAAAATATTGACTATGTTGTATTTCAAAGACATTTTTCACTTACATTTCATATCTAAAATGTCTCGTAAGTGGGAAAGGGGAACAAATAGACAGTCGAAGTTTGTATTACAAGCTAAAACTACAGTAAAAGAAGTGATTAGCAACGCTGATATATAATAGCCATATTATACGATCATATATCTACCCTATATATATAAAATCCTAATGAAACGGATATTATGAAACGAATTTATGTAACGATTCTATGAAACGACTGATTAAAAAACTGATTATGTTTCACGGCTATTTCTCCTAAAATACGGAATATTTTGCGATGAAATTACCACCAAAAATCCGTATTGATCTGCAGATCTCAAAACTGGTATTAGAATTTTTAAATTCGAATTAGTTTTCGAAATATTAATTTTTTTCTAATTTTATATACTTTTCTCTAATGATGGCAACTCAAATTTTAATCATAACAGATATATATTTTTTTTTCTTCAGATTTTAGAAAAGGTTACTATTTTAAACTGATTTGTCGAGAAGTTTGACCTCCCTTAAATGTATGCTAAGAAATGTATCATGTTACTTTTATTCATAAGTCAATTTGTATTTCATTATCATTTTATTTAATACAAACTGAAACATTTAAAATAAATGGTTTCACTTCTTTATTTTTTTTAAACGAAATAAGAAGAAAAATATTAGGCACAGATGTCTACGCACCGGGGTACCTAATTGGCGCCAAAATGGCATTATTTTGGTTGACATGGTAACACGGCTATTGTTGTTTATTTAATAATAAATGTTTATTTACTTTATTTTCTTTTTTTAATTACATAAATTGTTTTGTTCTATAGTTAATTATTTTTTTTTGTTATCTACCCTATATATATATATAAAATCCTAATGAAACGGATATTATGAAACGAATTTATGTAACGATTCTGTGAAACGACTGATTAAACAACTGATTATGTTTCACGGAGATTTCTCTTAAAATACGGAATACTTATAGCGATGAAATTAACATAAAAAATCCGTATTGATCTGCAGATATCAAAACTGGTATTAGAATTTTTAAATTCGAATTAGTTTTCGAAATATTAATTTTTTTCTAATTTTATATTCTTTTCTCTAATGATGGCAACTCAAATTTTAATCATAACAGATATTTTTTTTTCTTCAGATTTTAGAAAAGGTTACTATTTTAAACTAATCTGGCGACCAGTTTGGCCTCCCTTAAATGCATGCTGAGAAATGTAATCATGTTACTTTTATTCATAATTCAATTTGTATTTCCTTATCATTTTATTTAATACAAACTGAAACATGTGGAACGATGAAAAAGAACAAATTCTGAAGCTTTTGAATGTTTTGCAAAAGGTTTGCCATGGCTGGAGCAGCTGAAAAGTTGTGATACTGGTGAACTAATAATATTAAAAGACTTCGTGGTAGAGCTTCTAAGCAAAAGCAATCGAAACTGCGACAAACAAAATATTTTTTCAAACCCTTGCGATATATGTAAAAGGTACTTAATTTCAAAATTAAAATTCAGGTAATTTATTGTTTTTATTTTACTATTGCTTTATTTTATTAATCACTTGTTACCATAATAAGAAATATTGCACATATTTCTCCTTAATCTTAAAATGGAAGCTTTTTCGATTATCCAAAAATTTCGATTTTCCGAAAGAGGGTCGGTCCCATTTACTTCGAATAATCTAGGTTCTACTGTATAGCTAAATTAAAATATAGTAAAATGTGTGAAAAAAAACCTGCATATGACGACCTATATATATATCCTATCTTAAACTAAAAAATTTGTTGATCCATGCAAAAGGAATATACTAATACGAAAGAAAGGAATATATAATACTTTTATACCTTCTAAGAAGGGAACGTGTCTATAACGCATTTTTTTCTTTCCTATGCAATTCCGTCTTAGAATATTTTACTGTATAGAATTTTTCAGATTTTTAAGTCTCCAATGGAATGTAGATTAACAATATTAATGATTACTGAAACATTTACATACATCAAATAGAGATTCATTAAAAAAATTAATTTCGCAGCCGATGGTACTTCTATAAAAATGAAGATTACAAACATGAAAAAAAGTCTAAGATAAGTATTTTTGGTCAGAACTTCCTCGTACGAGGCAAATTTTTAACGAAATGGACGTAAAAATCAATGTTTTGTAGAAATTCACTCGGGCCGAACCTTTAGCTGTTATACCGGGCAGGACCAATAATGTTTTCTACGGGCTGAGCTCGGGCCGAAATTTGAACTTTTATGCCGGACCAGGTCGGGCCTATATTTTTTTTGTACGGGCCAGGCTGGGCTCGGGCTGAACTTTAATTTTTATACCGGGCCGAATTTTTTTTTTCTATGTCTGCCCGGGCTTGGAAATTTCGACACGTGCAGACCTCTAGTTCGCCCGGCCAGTTATAAAAGCTAAACACCCGTGCATTTCACGTTATAAACGCAAACATACCATGGCGGTCCTGTCTGCCGGAATCCGCAGAAAAAATGGAAGGCCCCCTGGAAGAGTGAAATTCCTACTCTGCTGAACTTTCAGAAAATTAAATTTAGTCCCAGCCCGACCAGAGTGTTCAGATAAAAATTAAGCTCTGACCGAACTTAATGAACGAAAATTTCACAAAACTCCGGATTCAAGACAGGCTCGTGGAAACTTCTGATATATATTACGAATTCGGCGTAGAGTCCTGCATTGGTTTGAGTTACCCGCTTTTACTCGCACCCGACCCGCGGTTCGGGTTGGCGCTATATTTTTTCGTTTCAGGTCTGGTTGACTTCTACTTTTTTTGCTGCGGGTCGGGTTGACTTTCATTGTTTTGGGTTCGGATCAATTTCGGGTTGGGGTTGGACTCTTATGGGTCGGGTTCGGGTTGGCCAAATTTTTCAAAATAATCTCCAAGATATTTTTTCATGTTAAATATCTATATACAATAATATTTCCACAATGGACACTACCGAAAAGCGCACACGTCTTTTTAGCGAATACTTTTCCAATTCCTCACAGTGCGTAACATTCGTACGCTTATACCTTTGAATAGTGGTAACCTCCCAATCTACTCACATATAACATGTGTATGTGTGCATAAACTATCACAAATACGATACATGTTTATTTCTGTTTATCAGAAAATAAATGTTGGTAATATTTTTCATATTCCGATACACGGTAAAAATGGTTCTTAACCCTTTCAGGGCAAGTAATTGTGTTGCTATAATGTCGAATTCACACTAGAATCTCCCAAAAACTTTATTGCAAAATAGGAAAGCAATTTTACGATTTTTTCCACCAAAGATAGAAAATTAACATTTAATTAAAAATTTTCTGGAGCAAATCTTCATTATTCGTAGGTGGGATAAAATATATTCCACCACCCCTCAAGAGGTTAAAGCTTAAAGAAAGAGTAATCTATGATTACATTTCTTATATGCATTTTATATTTGCAGTAAATTGAATATATATTCATTCATATTCAAATACATATTTATTTTCATTTCAAACACAGTTCTGCTCAAACTTTTTTGAAAATCCAAACAACCCGACTTGCAAAAATCTTAAATATGACCAGCAAGAAATATTCTAGGGTGAACCGGACAAGCAGAAAGAAAGTTAGTCACCCAACCAGAAAAAAGAAAATTAAGGACAATCCGACCAGATGCAGGACTCTATTCAACGAGGTGTCTACTATTCGGAGATTATTTACTATATTCGAATATTAAAGAATACAGATTTGCCCATTTTTCTATATAAAACATAAAATTGGTATTAGAGATATAATTGTAGATTACTTTTCATAATTGCATTAAAACCTTATTTACTTTCCTTTCATTTCGGGTTCGGGTCGGGTTGCCGGTTAACGTATTTCGAGTTTGGGTCGGATGGCGATTTAACATACTTCGAGTTTGGGTCGGATGCGGATTGAACTTTGTCGGGTTCGTGTCAGATTGCGGGTCGAGGAAATGTTTTTGGCGGTTCGGGTCGGGTAGCGTGTTGACTTCAAATGTAATTTTCGAGCCCCGTGCAGGATTCTAATTCGCCCCCGCCCCCTTGGTCGGGGATACTATGCCCCCCCGTCCGGCAAGTTCTGGCGCAGCCCTTGTCTCCAACAAACTCTTCGCATAGGGTGAAAGCATTTTTTCTTGCACTGTTAGCCTCTCTGGTGCGAGCGAATAATCAGTATGGAGGTTGTGAAAGGATTTAGGATAGTCCAAATCCACTTCAAATATCTATCCAGTAGTGGATTCTGTGTTTATGTTTAATATGTCATCTTCTGAAAATTTAGTTTTTTCACACCACCGAAACTCTCCGTATGGTAGATATTGGGACATAGCCCAGTCATAAAGATTATTGGCATCCGAATATAGAATATGAGAAGTGTCTTCGTTTTCATCATGGTCGGGGACTTGCATTGTTAACAGTCGCAAATCTATGGGAAATTAACGACACGCTCCCACGAATTCCTTCTTCTATAAATAATAACATATTAACATCTGTGAGCAGCTCTAACTCAACTTCCGTCATGTTCAAACAAGCCTGCCAAGACCGACCTGGTGAAGTGACGAGATGTGCTGCATTAATATCATAGAACTGCTTGCACAAGCTCCGAAAATTTTTAAAATGTCAGCCAAAAGTAGCACGTCAGTCTTGACGTATAAGTCATGATAATTTCCCAGTGATTTCATCTTGAAAATAGACCAAATCTTTTCTGCATGCTCATAATCCTCCTGACAGATAGCTTCATTCGTTAATTCATTGTAGAATGCTGCTGGTAGGGGAAGTCGATCTTCTAGAAATTTATCAAAATATGTAAAATAATTGCATTGCCTTTTCGAGTTAGCAAATTTATATCAGTATTTGGAAAGTGGTCCTTTAAAATTTTAAAATCACTGGGAGGAAGATTTGATGTGAGTTTTTCCAATGACGTTGGAAGAAATTGAAGCGAGTCCAGGAAGGAAAATTGAATGGAGGATGTTCTTTCCTTCAGTTTAAAAGTTATGTAATCCTCTAATGTGGCAGCGATTACATGTATGTGAAAATTGGGATAACAGCCTAGCTTCTTCATAATATGATGGGCATCAAGGTTTTCAAGGTTGTGAAAAACCGCCGGGATTATTTTAGACTAGTATATAAAATCCCTGTCAAAAATGACGGAAAGTGAATGATAAATCTTCAAAACAATAGTTTAAAGAATATTTTTCTGACTTAAAAAAGAAAAAAAAAAAGATGCCTCATGCATTTTGTTAATCAAAAAGTATTATCCTTCGATTTTTTATGATTAGAACAAAGAACTTTTGTAAACTACAATTTAGTCACCAGCGCTTAAACACGCCATTTCCAGCTACACATTCTATGACGAAAATGCTTGTTTAGGTTCCCTCTACATTAAAAATTTGTTGTTTAGCGGGACTTTTTTTTTTTTTTGCTACAAACTATGTTAAATTTCATAATTTTATCTGCAAGATAATTAAAATATTTTGTACCGATAAGAAATATTCATTTTATTTGCAATGTCTTCAAATCTGATAAAATGCATTGTAAAAAAAAGTACGAGAACAACAGAAAGTTGACGCCAAAAGAATTAGCAAGAAACATAAGCTCCCAATTTATTGGGAATTAACACGGCCCACAGAGGCGCTGCTCGCAGCCTTCGGTACAGAAAAAATTGTCCATTTAACCCTTTATCTACTGACAGTACTTATAAGTACCATTAAAATAACTTGTTATAAAATTAATTTAATACATCGATTAGTACTAATACAGTTTAGAATGAGTTATAGATGCATTACTTTATCATGTTCCAAAAGCATTATGGGTTACACAAAACAAAAATATTTTTTAAAGTACGATTTCTTTGGCTTTTGCATCTTTTCAGCTCTCTTGGCGTTGGAAGAGGGGGGGGGGGGGGAGTTTTCATTTCAGAAATATTTTTATATTTCTATTGTAAGAACATTATATTTGTAGATTTCCTAATTCTACAAAATACTAAGAAAAATACACTGGCCTCCAAAAGTTAAGGTACAGGGACGGGAAGCTTTCGATTGCATACGTTTTGACAAATATCTACCAAAATTATTGGCGAATTGTTCTTGAACTTCTGGGATAAAAAGAACATGTTTGATTTCATATTTCTCGGTGAAGATTTAGTCGGGAGAACAATTAGGGGGCTAATAATAAATTTAATAATAAAATAATATTTGCGATCACCTATGTAACAGAAAATGCTGGAAATGGTCTGTCACTGTGTTAAATGACTATTTGGGTCTTGTTCAACATTTGTGTGCATATGTGTAAGCGTAGCACTCATATTCGTGAAGATGTTATTGTGTCTGTGAAAAATTCAAAAGTTTTTTGCTTATAGCATACAGAGTTTTCAACCAAATTTAACACAACTTTCCGAAAACTTGCCAAAGAATAGTAGCAACAGTATACTGTAATTAAAACATGAATATATTAAATATTTAATAAGATATGGGCATTTTTCCGAGATAATTTTTAACTGCGCATGCGCGGAAGACTTCAAAATTGTTATTTCATAATTTGGTAGTAAGTATTTTGGGGCAACATATACAAAAAGTCCAGTCAAATATCGCGAAAATTCACAAAGATAGTGTCGATATAGTGAGTTGCTTCCTAAAATTTGCTTTATTATAAGGGATTTTCCACAACTTTTCAATCAGCTCAACATATCTTTCTAAGTTTTCACAACATTTGACTGGACTTTTTATAGAAGTTGTCCCAAAATACTGACTACCAAATTATGAAATAAAAATTTTGAAATCTTCCGCGCATGCGCAGTTAAAAATTATCTCATAAAAATGCCCATATCTCATCAAATATTCAATATATTCATGTTTTAATTGCAGTATACTGTTTCGGCAATTTTTCGGAAAGTTGAGTTAAATTTGGTTGAAAACTCTGTGTACTATAAGCAAAAAACTTTTGAATGTTTCACAGACACAATAACATCTTCACTAATGTGAGTGCTATGCTTACACAAATGCACACAAACGTTGAACAAGACCCAAATAATCATTTAACACAGTAACAGACCATTTCCAGCATTTTCTGTTACATAGGTGATCGCAAATATTATTTTATTATTAAATTTATTAATAGCCCCCTAATTGTCCTCCCGGCTAAATCTTCACCGAGAAATATGAAATCAAACATGTTCTTTTCATCCCAGAAGTTCAAGAACAATTCGCCAATAATTTTTTTAAATATTCGACAAAACGTGTGCAATCGAAAGCATCCAGTTCCTGTACCTTAACTTTTAGAGGCCAGTGTATTTAAAATAAAAGATTTGAGTGGGGTTATAAATAGTACATAAAATCCCTATAAATTCAAATTTAATTAATCCTTTTAAATCCTTTTAAATCCTTCTAAAATCCTTCTAAAAATTATTAAATCTTCTAATTTAGTTAAAAAAATTCACGAAAAATGCTTTAGAACATGAAATTTTCATGAATTCATAATTCAGTACATAAAATGTTAACTTCCCTTTAAATAACGCTAAAGTGCCATTGAAATAATTCTTTATTCTAAATGCATTTGAAAGTTTTAGATATTCAAATTCGGATAACTTTTACTTTGTCATATAAGACAGAAAACAAGTCACAGGAAATCGAAAATGTGCAAAAGAATAATCATTCTGAATAAATTAAAAATACATATAATGCAATGTGCTTTCACGGACTTTTTTAGAGCGAAAGTTATATCTTTACTCCACCAGATGGCGATAGTTATCCGTTATTTTTAATTTAGAACTTGTTTTTGTTGTTGATGATGATTTGACCCTTAAATTTAAAACTTAATTGGATAGTTTTTGAAGGTTTTAAACAAAGTTAAAATATTTAAAGGTTTTAATATACTATTACAAATGTTTTAAGACCAGCATCGGCGTTTACTTGCATTTTTTTAATGAAGCGTTCAAAGAATCATTCATTTGTTTGTAGATTTGCTGGAATTTGAATCTAAATGGCAACAGTATCGATTGTTTAGATCTGTTTTCTATGTTTATAACAGCTTAATTTTAATTTAGAACTTAATACATTATAAATGGATATGATACACATGTTTTATGTAAAGATATGCTGAACAGACAGGATTTCAAGTAGAAAAAATTATCATTTAGCCGTCATATGCTAGGATATGTTTTTCATTAAGCCTAACATGGCGTTTAGCTACGGTCGATTCGCAGACCAGGGTGGTTCGCACCGGCATGGTTCCGACAGTTTCCTGCACTCAGATTTTATTATAAGTATATTGTTTGCAATTTAAGTTACAGAAGGGATGTGCAGCCCCTCTGTACATGGAAGATATGTGACAATGATCGCGGACCCTTTTCTCTCCCAGGGCCTTCCGACAAATGCAGCATTCTGTCGCCTCTCGAAAGGATTTTTCTTCGGCATCTGTTAAATGCATGGGTGCAATCGTCATTAATTTTTCTTGCAGTTCATCTTTTTCAGTTATTAAATCGTTAATGAATTTGCAAAAGGCATAAACTTTAGCATGTTTGTAGATAGCACCGCCAGTGCCCACAACAACGTATGCGTATCCACAAGCGACATGATGAGCAGTTTCAGTTGGAAAATATTTAGTTTTGGAGTTTTCGGTGGTGGTGGGTATCGGTACGAGGAGGGATTCAAAATCGGCATAAATTACAAATGGAACTGGTTCCTGTTCCTGTAAATGTCAAAATGTTTTCGCCTTCCTTGGGCATTTTTAAAACTTGCGGTGTTCGCCTTGAACAATAAGGAGTGTGATCTTCAAGGAGGTCTTGAGTAATAAACCCATGTAGGCAGCGAAAGCTTTAGTATGATTATTCGTACGACTTGCCTTGAAACGTGAAAAATCACGGATCAGCGTATAATGGGTATTTTAACCCATTACTGATCAAAAGCAGATTGATCACGTCATTATTTGATTTATCCGATACATGTAAAATGTAGAGTTCCCCCTCCTCTTATCCGAAGACGTTTATTCGAAGATTATTTTGAGCTTCAATGGCAGGAATTTTTGTATAAGTCAATGGGTAGGTGACTCCATTCATATTTAGGGTATGTTCGAAGGGTTTGTACTTACTAACCCGTTTAGGATGATCTCTTCCATCACGTTTCATTTGATGGGCAAGGAGACACGACAGAAGACATTTTTGGTCGTTGAAATTCTTGATGTTTAGAATCGCCTCCTTGCCTTTTAGTTCTTTTGTAAGTTGCATGTAGCTACTTCCCTTAAGTGGATGGTAATTAGCAATTTTGATTTCGAAATGCTGAACGTATTTGAGTACCCACCCAAAACATCTTTGTAAAAAATTTTCAAAACTCTTTAAAATCTTTTGGTGGGCTTCATCGAGATGTTTCCAAATAGTCATTTCTAAACCGTTCGTACGTTAAAGATGAAAAGTAAGTGGACAGTAATCTGCTGTCCCCATCAGCAGCTGTTTTTTCTAAAAGTACTTCAATTAGTAGTCGCCATTTTACGGATTTTTTTCAATTATTGCTTCATCCAGTGAATCAAAGAGTTCTTTCCTTCTAGTGTTGAAAAGGGTGGTGATATCAAATATGCTTTCATCATCATCATCTTCCCCACCAAAAAGATGCTTCTAAACACATTTAACGAAACTACTTTTTTTTTTTATTTTTTTGAAGGTTTCGAATTCAGTCTGGGCTTTTTTACAGAGACGAAGGTTGACGTGACATTTTTGAAAATTTTCGGGGCTTGTGCAAACAGTTCTATGATATTGATGCAGCACAAGTCCCCGACCATGATGAAAACGAAGACACTTCTCATATTCTATATTGGGATGCCCATAATCTTTATGGCCGGACTATGTCCCAATATCTACCATACGGAGGGTTTCGGTGGTGTGAAAAAAACTAAATTTTCAAAAGATGACATATTAAACATAAGCACAGAATCCACTATTGGATAGATATTTGAAGTGGATTTGGACTATCCTAAATCCCATCACAACCTCCATAATGATTATCCGCTCGCACCAGAGAGGCTAACAGTGCAAGAAAAAATGCTTTCACTCTATGCGAAGAGTGTATTGGAGAGGAAATTTGAGGGTAGTCCCAAGCTAATTCTAAATCTAATGGATCAGAGAAAATATATGTGTCACTATCGCAATCTTCAACAATATATAAAGCTTGGCTTAAAACTTAAAGAAGTGCATGAAATGCTACAGTTCAAGCAATCCCCTTAGCTAAGGGAATACATTGAATTCAATACCGAAAAAAAGAAGACAGCAACGACCACTTTTCAAAAGGATTTCTTTAAGCTACTAAATAACAGCATTCATGGGAAGTGCATTGAAAATTTAAGGAAACATAGAAATGTAGAAATGTGCAATACTTCCCGAAGAGCAGAAAAGTTGACAGCATCCCCCTTCTTGAAATCATTTAAGATATTTGATGAGGGTCTAACGGCGATCAAAAAGCAAAAACCTAGTATCTTAATGAATCGATCCATCTACGTCGGTTTCACGAGACTAGAGTTATCCAAAGAGATGATGTATGATTTCCACTATAATTTTGTTAAAAAAAATTATAGTGTTGATCGTTCATTATTGCTTTTCATCGACACCGACTCTCTCACGTATCTCATCAAGACTAAGAATCTACAAAGGGATTTGGCTCTCAACAGCTCCAAATTTGAATTTAAGATAATCCATTTTATTCCACAGTGAATAGAAAAGTTTAAAGATGAGTTGAATGGAAGAGCTGTCCATCAATTTGTAGGTTTGAAGTCGAAGATGTATTCAATAAAGACCAGTGATGAAGAGAAGAAGAGAGCCAAGGGGATCTCTACAAAAATTGCGAGAAAAAATTTAAAACATCAAGATTATATAGATTGCTTAAAAAATCAAACATCAACTTTTGAAGTTCAAACCAGAATCGGGCAGCGATTACATCATTTATATAGGATGAAGCAAAATGGAAAGTGTTTATCCTCGTTTGATAATAAACGTTATATACTGGAAGACGGGATAAGCAGTCTAGCTTATGGCCATTATAAAATACCTACATCATAGATGGGTGTAAAAAAAGAAAAAAAATACTTACATAAAAGTATAAAAAAAAATGCTTACAAAAAAGCTTGAAAAAAATGTTAAAAAATGTAAAAAAAAATGCCTACAAAAAAGTGAAAAAACAAAATCTTAAAAAAAAGTGTGCGTGTATGTGTATGTGTGAATATGCGCGTGATGGGAATCACGTGATCTGCCTCCCCGCGGCGATTCCTGGGTGGAAGTTTTGACCCTAGGTCACATTCAGCTAAATCACACCTTTCGGCAAAATTCAAATTTTTTAAATTTTCGACAAGATTAAATTTCTAAAATTATATTTTTAATTATTCTCAAACTTCGACTACATACTACACTTGAGTAAAAATAAATTTCAAACTCGAAATAATTTTAAAGTCCTCCAATTAATATTTTTAATTATTAATTCATGTAACCGATAGTAAAAATAACTCTCGTACTATAACACGTAATATAACCGATTGAAATATACCCCCTCGTACTAGAACAGGTTTAAAAAATTCAATCTCTCGAAAATTCCCACTTTTATTTAAAAAAATCCTTATCTCATCAAAAAAAATTTCACCCCCCTTTTACCCTCTACTCTTACAAGATGCTCTCGGAAAAACACCTCCTCCCCCACCTCCGCATTCCTCCACCTCCTCATTCCTTCACCTAGCGTCGGACGCCCATTTATCCCCTACTACCATTAAATGTGAAAAATTCAGCTTTTATCTGCATTCATTACTAGTGGAGCTTCGATGTTTGATTTTTTCGGACAAACTTGGAATTAAACAAATCTGGATTGGGGGGGAGGGGGCTCCACCGCCTTTGACGGCGTACCTTCGCCCACTTCTTTCTCGAATCAAGCGAATCTTCAATTATTGATTTCGATTCAAATTAAAATTTCAACGCTGTTATAGGAACTGATTTGGCATTCTTCCAACTTGAATTCAATAACGGTAATAGCAAAATTTACCGGAGATTTTTTTTTTTTTTTTTGTCGTTTGAGAAAATAATTGTCAAAAAATCCAATCGGAGCACGAGAAACCTCGCTAAAACTCGCATTAGAAATTCGGGAAAGTTTCAAAAATTGCAGGGAACAAAATTCACAATTTGGATAAAAAATTAAACCGGATTCCTTTTAGAATTTCCAAATTTGACTTTTCGGACTATCCCTAAGATAATCCACTTTATTCCGCAGTGAATAGAAAAGTTTTGGGGAAGTTTAAAGATGAGTTGAATAGAGGAGCTGTCCATCAATTTGTAGGTTTGAAGTCGAAGATGTATTCAATAAAGACCAGTGATGAAGAGAAGAGGAGAGCCAAGAGGATCTCTACAAGAATTGTGAGAAAAAAAATAAAACATCAAGATTACATACATTGCTTAAAAAATCAAGCATCAACTTTTGAAATTCAAACTATATCGGGCAGCGATTGCATCATTTATATACGATGAAGCAAAATAAAAAGTGTTTATCTTCGTTTGATGATAAACGTTATATACTGGAAGACGGGATAAGCAGTCTGGCTTATGGCCATTATAAAATACCTAAATCATAGATGGGTGTAAAAAAAGAAAAAAAAATACTTACAAAAAGGTATAAAAAATGAAAAAAAAAATGCTTACAAAAAAATTTGAAAAAAAAAATGTTAAAAAATGTAAAAAAAAAAATGCTTACAAAAAAGTGAAAAAAAATCTCAAAATCTTTTTTAAAAGTGTGCGTGACGGGAATCACGTGATCTGAAATTTGCATCGGCAATATTAAGGTCCTAAAAAACACTGAATATGATACTTTTTTCTCTCTTTGTGAAGGAAAATGCTTATAAATCCTGCATTTGAGATTTGCCATATTTTCAAAATCTCAAAAACAATACGCACAAAATTTAATTTGCCGCTTCCCCTCACCCCCCCCCCCTTAAATTTTGTCGCCGTGGACTGATGCGGAATGTGCCTACATCCGACTACTATTATTGTTTTGTAATCTGTATTGATGCATGTTTAGTTTTCACAAAACAACAGATGAATAAAAAAAAATCTTCAAATTTTTTTTGAAGTGAAAACTTCTTTAGGCGCGTTGAGCTTTTTTTGAGATGGGGGAAAAACCACTGATTTCGAGACACTGTAACGTAACCGACATGCTAGCATTTTGACACATAGACACTAGCGCGCCAAGCGGTGAATGACAGGAACTTTTCCCTCTTCAGCTCAATCCGCAAAAGAAGAAGGAAACTAAAACTCACTTTTTCTCCCGGCGTATTGCTAAAACAAATTATTATTTTGTTTTTCGTCAGTTAAAATGAATTATACCGTATTCGTGACCTACCTATTTCGTGTAACTAAAAACCGATAACGCTGTATTTTATCGTGTTGATGGTCTGGTCAATGACCAACAGTATTGGCGGGAATTTCGATTACGGAAGATAAAATACGGGACACAGATGTCAGATACGCACTTGGGTACCTAATTGACAGCAAAATGGCGTTACTTTATTTTACAAGGTAACCCGGCTACTGTTGCTTATTTATTAATAAATTGTTCATTTACTTTTATTTTATTTTTTTAAATTGTACAATTGTTTTGTTCTATAGTTATTAATGAAATTACCGTTTATTTATTGTTGTTTACTTTTTAAAACAATAGAAAATAATTTAAAAATATATATTGTAACTGGCATTGGAAAACGGGCTTTCGCCAAATTGACGTTAAAAAAGCGCGCCAAACCTGGTTCGTATATCATATCTCTGCCAAATTCTCGGTTTTTTGATTTTTCGACTTTTTATCCAAATTTTCCGGATTTTTTAAATTTTCCCTTTCATTGTATCCCAAACACTACCTTCATACCAAATTTCAAGATTCTAGGGATACAGGACGTACCTCTGAGTTTTGATGATCGGTGAATCAGTGTCGAAAAGGCGAAAGTTTAAGTTCATATATCTTCTGAAATAAAAAAGATAGAAACGTGAAATTTCAGCATTTAGTTCCATTTCCACATTACTTTAGATTTACGAAATTTTAAGTTTCTGGGAATCACCAACACAAAGATATTGGGGGGGGTCAAAAGTATCCTGAGTTGCTTCCAGAAAAAGATGCTTACGGCTGTGCTTTCAAGACTTGGCAGGGGCACTGCCGTGTCCCCAGATGCTTTCATTAGTGCTGCTACACAATTCAACGCATAAAACATTTCCTGACGATTAAAAAAACACACACGTAATTGTTGAAGTTTTCACTTCTATTGGCACTCCCGGAGTGCCACTGTTTTTTTTTTTCTCTCGGTTTTTTGTTTGTTATGTGGTCAGCAATTTTCTTCAACTTGTCTAACTATTTTTTTTGTTTTTCAAATCATAAAATAACTAAATAGCTAAGGCATTGCAAATACATTATTAGATACAGGTTTCTCAGCGGTGACTTCTTTGAATATCATTATTTCCGTACGGTAATCATCATGATACATTTCTCAAACATTTTCAATTGAAATTTACATGGAAGATTATTGTTTGGAAACAGTGGTAGCCAATAAAGTGACCGATGGAAGACTTGTAAATAAGTGTTGATTACTTTAAGACTTCAAAAGCTTCAACTATCCTCGACAGAAAAGTTACAGAAAAAAATAAGGCATGCTGAAACGGTATTGGGGAAGTTACTTTAGGCTGCAATATTGTATGAATTAAAATTAAAACTTCTGGAATAGAAGTAATTTCTTTTAACTGTGTATAAAAACATAATTTAAATCATTAACATGTTTTAAATAAGAGTTGAGGTTAAACACAAGGTAAAATATCATAGGAATATGCTGATTGTAACAAGATTCATGTATAATATCTGATTTTTATGAAAAAAATATGCAAATATCTTTACAAATATTTATTTCGCTCTTTCTAATTTTGCGCCCTTAGAGTTCGTGAGCCTGAAGCAGTTTGCTCCAACTGCTCCACGGTAGCTACGCCCCTGTGCTTAAGGCACTGGTGCTCCCTTTCTAGCCATGCGGACGTTGAAAGCGCTTGCTAATGAAGAAAGAAAAGATTTTCCCAAAGCTTCAGAAGTGATACATAACGGCATGTACGTCGATGATTGTTTATCTGGTGCAGGTTCCTTACAGGATGCACAGGACTTGCAATCTCAATTAATTTTGATCTTAAAAAGGAGAGGGGTGGATCTACATAAATGGGTCTCTAATCATCCTGAATTATTACAAGACGCAACCATATCAAAATATGCATTTGACGAACACTCGCAGCAAATTTCTGCAAAAACTTTAGGGATGCTTTGGAAACCTCAATCGGATCGTTTTACTTTAAAAATTAGTATCAAAAGCAAGGATGTTTCTACTAAGAGAGAATATTTGGCACAAATTGCTAAAATTTACGATCCCTTAGGCCTAATTGGCCCTATTCTAACCAAAGCAAAAATTTTCATGCAACATTTGTGGGAATTAAAGATAAATTGGAATCAACATCTGCCTGCCAGTTCTCTTTGGGAATGGCAAACTTTTCTGATTAAATTGACAGAAATAAATCATCTTACAATTCCGCGGTATGTTTTTTCTGACAACATTGAAAGTCTAGATTTACACGGATTTTCAGATGCTTCTAAAAAGGCCTATGGAGCAGCTATTTACATAAGATCTCCCACCACAACTGGGCAGTTCAGGTCTAATCTTCTGTGCAGCAAGTCCCGTGTGGGACCACTAAAGCCAATGACCATTTCGCGACTAGAGTTGTTTGCAGCTCTGCTTTTGATAAAACTGGTTAAAAAGGTAATTCCTATCCTACAGCTATGTTTTGAAAAGGTGGGACTATGGGCAGATTCTTCAACTGTTCTATTTTGGCTTACTACACCACCCCACAAACTTAAAACTTTCGTTGCGAACAGAGTAATCACGATCCAGTATATTTCTGAGAATTATCATTGGAACCACGTATCCTCTAAATCCAATCCAGCAGATATCATATCCTGAGGTGCAACAGCCAAGGATCTGATAAACAATGATTTGTAGTGGTTTGGGCCAGAATTTCTTCAAAGGGAAATTATAGTTCCCAACCAATTTCCTACTCTCACAGACATTGAATGTGACATGAACTCAAAACTGATTTTAATTTATTGACTATTCGTAATTGTATGAAGCTTGGATTCATTGACGAAGAGACTTCTTGAGATGAAACATTGTTTATTAATAACATGAGTTTAAATTTAGTAGCATATTATCTGGACTAGTATCACGGCATGCATCGTGATTACAAGAGAGAAGTGAGCGTACTGACAGCTCCAAGCACATAGCGTCATAATAATACATTCGTGTTGCCATTACATACCAAAAACTTTAACATTTAATGGGTGTTGCCACAAGTATACATATATCACACCCTTCCTTTTAATTTTAATGAGACATGGATTATACAATACATTATAATTATAAATAACTTAATACAATCATTACACTACACAAATACAATTATTACAATATACAAATACAATCAGGGGCGTATTTAAGCAGAATTCATTAGGGGGGCGTATATGACGATTTTGCCGACTAACTTAAATATGTATATATATATCTTTAAAAGTACATTTCTGTGTCTGTATGTATGCATCTACCCGGTGTCCTAAAATGGACTGACTGATTTTAAAATAACTTGCAAATGGTGACAGCTATAAAATTAAATTCTTGCAGGAAGGGTATGCAAGATGTCAGGAATGTTTTACTGCGATTATCGATTTTAGTTTAAAATAGAGGCGATAGATGGCGCTGCTAGCAATAGGTGCTAAATAGGGGCCCGATTTTTGTTCTCTCTCTTTTCTCAATATTGGTGTGAAAAAAGGAGATTAAATATATGCAGTGGGCCCCTAAGAACACAACTGCATTGGCGACAGAGAACCACTCCATATATTTAACCTCCTTCTTTCGCATCAATACTGAAGGAGAAGAGAAACAAAAAATCAGGCCCCGATTTAGCACCTATTGTTAGCAGTGCCATGTATAGCTGCTGTTTTAAACTAAAATTGAGAATCGCTATAAAAAAAAACTCCAGACATCTTACATAACCCTCCTGCAAGAATTTTTTAAAAGAGCTGCCACCATGACCAAGTTATTGAATTTTAAAATCAGTCAATCCATTTTAGTAAACACGGTATGTTCTCTATAAAAATCAACATTATTAACCCATCGAGATTAAATTTTTCACTTTATAACGTCGAATACTCATAGACTTTACTTTAGAATATTTAGGAGAATATAAGATAGATTTAAAGATGGACATACCACCCCTTCAATTACGTTACATTGTTGTAAATATTCCCGTAAAATATTTTGATATTTTTTACTGAATGCGCAGATGGAAATCTGCAATTCGGATCAATTAAACAAGTTGAAGTTTTCAGCACGATGCTATACTTGGAACTTATACAGAATCAGCTTATTTATATTTACATAAAAAATGATTAAATCAAAACTTATTTTAATTACATCTTTGTTCATCCATTGCATAACATGCATTTTAACTCACCATTTTTTTATACGAGCCCATCTATTTACGACTGTGCTCAAATCTAGGTATTTCAAAATATCTTTCTCAAACGTAAGCATCATGAGTGTATTCAAACGTGGATTGGTCATTGTTGTTCTTAGATTTTTTTTTTCACAATTTTTAATTTACAGAGGTGTGAAAATTATTAGAATAATTGTAAAATTTACATTAAAATCTTGTTATACAAAAGAAATAATACATTGTTTAAAAAATATTGATAATTTAATATTTAGTATGCATCTCCTTGTTTTTTATTAAAAATTTGATGCGTCTTGGCATACTTTGTACGAGTTTTTGTTTTTGGCAATTAATTTGTATTTCATTGTCATGATGCCAAATTTGGATGAGTGTTTCTATTAGACCATTCTTGTTTGTGATGTTGCATTTCTTTAATTTTTAATTAAAGAAAACTCTTTCATGGCCTGGAAACAGTCCAGATGTGATCCCTATAGAGAATGTTTGATGCCATTGTAAAGAAAAAATTAAAGAAATTTAGCATCACAAACAAGATTGGTTTGATAGAAAGACTCATCCAAAGATGGCACCATGACAACGAAATACAAATTAATTGCCAAAAACTCATACAAAGTATGCCAAGACGTATCGAATCTTTAATAAAAAACAAGGAGATGCACACTAAATATTAAATGTATCAATATTTTTAAAATAATTTATTTTTCTTTAATATAACAAGATTTTATTATAAATTTCACAATTATTCTAATAATTTTCACACCTCTGTACATTGTTCTTTCATTCGAGGCAACTGTGACTGGAGAAGTTAAAGCCAGACGATTGACGTGGTTCAGAAGCGGCAGAACGTATCTCAAAGGTTCTATTTTCATGTAAATATCGTCCATTCTTTCAGCCTCTGCGCAGAAGTCTAACAAAACTTTCATCTCAGCGTGTAATGCTTCCATATCAGGAATTGCCAATGTTTCATGAAGAAATTTTCTGCTTTCTTAACCAGATTTAGTTTTTATTTCTTTCTTGTAATGGGAGGATACACAATTTTATCCAGTGGTGTGATTATGCTGATGAAAGAATTGAGACTTTCAGCTATCATCCCTGTAAGGGTATCCAGTACCTTCTGAAATTCCATGCGTTAGAACATTAGAAGTTCGGGATCAAAGAGGTTGTTTCAATTACCGTCTAACTTCTTTGGTGCCAATCTTCGTCGATAATGCATAGCAAATTCATTTAATGGATCAACACCTTACTTGGTTTAATAGAAAACTGCACTCTATATTTCCCTATTCATATTTTCATTGTCATTGTTGATTGCTTCTAATGATTTGATTCATGTCTTTGGTATTTTCGTAGCGTCTATTTTAAGAGTCTTCGACTTCATTTTTTCAGTAACTAACTTGCACTTGTACTGAACATCCTTGCGAAACATCAGTGAAGCAATGAAGTCGAGCGATAACATTTTCTTTCTTACACCTCGTGGCTTGATCTTTGCTTTGTTAACAGAAGTAGAGGAATCAACTATTTCAAAATTTGTAGGATACATTCATATGAGATCCAAACCGCTTTCAATGTTTCCGCTGGAGCAGTCCATCTCGCTTTAGAAAGATTCCGCAGTAGAAGAGCATTTTCTATTTTTTTGAGCTTGTCTACTAATGGTTTCTTTCGTTTACTACTTGCTGTGAATAACACAAACATCTTCCAGCGCGTTGAAAACATCGCCTATAATATTTCTGGCATTGCAGATATGCGAAGCGAAAGTGTTGAGTCTGTGACATTGACAAGGAATATATTGCCCAATTTGATTCACAATTTCTGAAAACGCCTCCTAGTCCTAAGTGCCGTTGAATTCCCCAGACATGCTGTTTGTAAAACAGTATGACTGGAAAACTACCTGTTCTATTTCGAGCTCATTCTTCGTAAGGATGTGCGATTTCTAGCATGCAAGGTCGGCATTGGTTTTATAGATTTCTTTTATAACTTCCAAAAGCCGATCGGAGTTTTCCCTCTTTGTCGACATATTTCAACACAACAGCTGATCGATCATGTTGCGAACATCTGGAGTCGTATCTGCCATAATTCCATAAAATTATGCTTCTTAAATATCTCTGACTATCGTTTTACACACTTCTGTAACAAGAAATTCAATCATCTCCGTTTTGGGATGAAGCGGAAAAATAAGTTATGTGATTTGGCCTGAAACGTGTGTCCTCAAACATTTCCTCAGTTGTGGGTTATGTCTTGAAATTAATTTCACAATTAGCCAAAAGTTTCCATTTTCATCTTTGTCATTTCCGCAACTAGACCTTGTCTCCGCCGCACTTGCGTAATGTCCATCAAGATTGCTACAATTTCAGTGCTGAATGCAAGATGTTGCTGTTGCTCTTCCAGAATAATTTGTTTGCGCTTGCTCTCGCCTAGTAAGGGATTATGTGTCATTATGAACTGACAAAATAGGAAACAGAAAATTTGGTGGGAGTTGGAAGAGAAATGTTGTGCGAACTTTCTGTTTTTTTCTTTACCTTAAGCTCTTCATTTTGTGTACTTTGTTTACACCACACTCAAGTGAAGCATTTTGTATTTTCTCTCTCCTAGGCCCTTCATGAAATAGGCAAAAAAAATAGCATTGAGTTCTGTGCTATATTCCAAAAACGGATGCTCTTTTGTAACAAGTGGTGTTAAAATGTCGCTGTCTATCTTGCGGGATGGAACCATTTATCGGATATACGCTGAGTTTTGACTGATACGGACTTAAACTGACCAAATATGTCTCTGATTGTTTGACTTCATTTTAGACCTTTTTCCTGGGTCATGTTCGATGATGGAATCGTTCCCACTTTCAGTAATGCTAACCTTTCCACGGTTCTGCTCGATTTCTTTAACGATTTTACTATAAATATTTGACGACGAACAATTTTCTTTTTCCTGTCAATTATATCTATGGTCTCCTTAAGTAACAAGAAAACACTTAATTCATCAGATTGGGTCAATTTTTCAATAATGGGCTTGCAATCGTTTAAACAATCGACTGAATGATTCAATTGCCCAGCACGTTTCAATACACCACGATTAATATGAATGCCTTCACCGAAGTCGTCATCATCTTCAGCGCTAGTCGATCATCTAGATGTTCAGAACCGTACGAAACCGCTGCGGACTCTGAGAAAGACCCCTTTGCATATTGAGAAACTACTCTCTCCTGGTTCTTTCTCAATTTATTTTCAGCGGTCGCGCGAAGTCGAAAAAAGGAGGGGCAAACTTCGGATTTTCGAAAGAAATTAAGACAAATGCTAAGGATTGGTGTTTTTTAGTGTATGTTTTAAGAAAAAATGTAGAAAATTGGAAAAAATCGACTGTGTCAGAATTTTATCGATCGATACTGACTACCTAGAATTTGCCGACTGTGATCACAGTTGCCGACATTGGGGGGGGGGGGCGAGACGCCCCCCTACGCCCCCCCCAGTAGCTTCGCCCCTGAATACAATTATTACTGCAGATACTTAATAGCAAACATAATCATTTAAATGTTTCGGACGTTTTATCACGCGACCACATGAAGTTATAAATGGAGCATTATTTGCAATACTTTGTGGTGGAATGTGATGCGATGGGGCTGAATTTGAAACATTCATTTGTTCAGTCTTGACATCTGGTAAAGTGTCAAGCATATCATCACTATAGCCAGAATGTGATGTTTTGGATGTTCTTGGGAATTTTCTATTCCTTATAAATATTCTGCCACTTGCAGTTCTAATTTTATATGATCTTGGATTTCTAGTTTTAGAAATAACCGTTGCTGGCTCCCACACTTTAGTTTTAAAATTTTGAACAGTGATTTTGTCACCTGGCCCTAACTCATTTAACATTTTTGATGACCTATCATAATAGTGCTTTTGAATTTGTTGACGTCTTAACAACTTAGTGTTTACATTGTCAAATATCTCTGGATTAAGCATTTTTTTGCTTATAGGTAATTTAGTTCGTAGTCGTCTACCGAACATCATTTGGGCTGGAGATAAACCTAAGCCCGCAATAGGAGTGTTCCTATATTCAAGTAACCCTATTGCAGGTCTTCGGTTGTCCTCAAAGGCTTTTTTGAAAATGGCTTTAGTAATGCCAACTGCCTTTTCTACCATCCCATTACTTTGTGGAAAATTTGGACTAGTGAAGGAAATTTCTATGTCCCATTCCCTCCCAAAGTTTTTAAATTTGTAACTATTGAACGGATTGTTGTCACAAATTAGTGTTTCAGGGATACCAAATCTTGAGAAAATAACCTCTAGTTTAAATATAATTTCCTCGCTGGTCTTATTATCAACTTTTACTACCTCTATCCACTTGGAAAAATAGTCAACTACTACTAGGTAATCTGTGTTATGTATACATGAGATCAATACCTATTTTTTCGAAAGGCCTATTTGGAATATCATGAGGTTCTAGCGGTTCTTTAGTCTGCGTTTTTTGAAATTTTTCACATACACTACATTTACTGATTAATTCTTCAATATCTCTGGTGATGCCTGGCCAGTACATTATTTCTCGAGCTCTGCTTTTACATTTTGTTATGCCTAAGTGTGATTCATGAATAAGAAATAACATGTCCTGCCTGAGTGCATTTGGGACCACAATTTTATCTTCTAAAAATACTAGTCCATCAGCAACATATAAACTGTTTTTAACTTTATAATAGCAAAGAAGATTTTTAGGAATTAATTTTTTACTTTTAGGCCAACCCTCCTTAAAAAATTTGGAAATTAATTTAAGTTCCTCATCTTCAGCAGTTAACTTTTGGAACTGTTTGAATTTGTTTTCACTCATCGGCAAGAGTTTTGCAACAGAGTGTACCACATTTAGCATTTCAGGGTCTTCTTCACCCACATCTTTTAAACTTGCTCTTGATAAAGTGTCAGCAAGGTACATTTTACTACCTGGGACATATTTTATAGTAAAATCATACTTAAGCAATTTAAGCAACATACGTTGCAAGCGAGTGGTAATTTTGCCAATGGGCTTGTGCACAATTGACGTTAGAGGTTTATGATCACTTTCAACTAATACTTTGTGGCCATACAACAAATTATGATATTTTCCGAATGCAAATACAATTGCGAGCAATTCCTTCTCAATTTGAGCATAATTTGTTTCACACTCGCTCAAACTTCTAGATGCAAATGACACTGGGTGTCCCTCTTGTAAGAGACAGGCACCTAGCCCACCTTGTGAACTGTCACACTGAACAGTTTTAGGTAATGAGGGATTAAAGACTTTTAAAACAGGAGCTGAACTTATTAGTTTTTTGATATTTTCAAAACTAGTCTCTTGTTCATGGTTCCACTGGAACTCTACATTATTTTTTAACAATTCTCTGATTGGGGCGGTTACAGCTGATACATTGGGTAAAAATTTACTCAAGAAATTAACCATGCCCAATAGCCTTTTGATATCACGTTTACACGATGGCTTCTCAAGCTCATTAATTGCCTTAACATGGCTAGGATCAGCTTTAATCCCATCCTTAGAAATAATTAAACCCATATATTTAACTTCATTTACTCTGAACTGAAATTTGTCAGGATTAAACTTTATGTTATTTGATTGTGCTCTCTCTAAAACTTTCAAAAGAATTTGGTCATGTTCCTCTCTAGTTCTACCTCCTATAATTAAATCATCGAAATATATTTCAACACCTGTATATCACCAAACAATTTAAAATTAGTCTTTTGGAACACCTCTGGTGCAGAGCAGATTCCGAAAGGTAATCTATGAAAGCGGTAACGCCCAAAAGGAGAATTAAAAGTACACAATTTCGAGCTAGCTTCATCTAACACAATTTGCCAGAATCCCTCCTTTAAGTCGAGCACTGAAAAATACTGTTTTCCTTCAAGTTTACTAATGATTTCATTAGTAGAAGGAATAACATAGTGCTCCCTTTTAATGGCTTTATTTAAGTTTCTAGGGTCAAGACAAATTCTCAACTTGCCGTTTGGCTTTTCAACCACTACCAGGCTACTGACCCAATCTGTTGGTTCATTTACAGGGGATATAATGCCTAACTTTGTCAATTCATCAAGAGTTTTGCCTAGCTCTTTATGAAGGGACTGAGGTACCCTTCGCGGTGGATTTATAATGGGTTTCACATCATTTTTCACTTCAATGTGATGTGGCTTGCCAGGAATTTTACCTAAACCCTCAAAGACATTTTGATACTTACTAATTACATTTAATTTAGAATCTAAATTAATTTCATCTATCAACTGTATCAGCTGTAACTCTTGGCATGCCTGTAAACCCAATAAAGGCTTAGCCTTAACATCCACAACAACAAAATTTAACTTTACATTACAACATTTATCAGTATTACATGTTAGCGTAATGCACCCTTCAGGTTTCAGCTTATGATTACCATATGATAATAAAACAATATCAGTAGGGATCAAATTATTTTTAAACTTTAAATCAAAAGATTGAAAAACTGACACAGGAAGAATATTAACTTGAGCACCTGTGTCTAGTTTAAAATTTACTTGCTGATCTCCAACTGTTACTGTTTTATACCATTCTTTCTCAGTTGAATTTACAGTATCAACATCAATTAAAACATTATCAATATACAAACAATTAATATCAGAGCTATTTACCTCATTAACTTTTTGAAAATTATTTCTATGGTGGCTTACCTTATTTGAATTCTTGCAAACAGCTGCAAAATGATGCTTTTTTTTACAAAGATTACACAGTTTGTTGTATGCTGGACATTGTCCTTTCACATGTTTTCTTCCACACGATTTACAGTCAATAAAGTTTTTAAAGTTCATGGCTTTTTTCTTTTGATTAACTACGTTAATTTCACTGCATTTAGGGTCATTAATGGTCTTCATCTGTTCTCTACTAACTTCACAGGCTCGAATGCTGTCCACAGCTTTCTTCAGCGTCAGATCCGATTCCCGAAGTAGTCTTTCCTGTAAGCTCTTGTCCCGGATTCCAAGTACGATTCGATCTCGCAGAAGACTCGATTCTTGTTCGCCAAACCCACATGATGAGGCTAATGTCTTTAATTCCGTCAGATATATATCTACGGCTTGTCCGTCTTTCTGAGAGCAGGAGAAGAATTTGAAGCGTTCAAATACCTCGTTACTTTGCGGCAGGCAGTGGTTTTCAAATTTCTTAATGACGTCGTCAAATTTTTCTTTGCTTTCTCCACCTTCAAAGCGAAAAGTGTTGAACACGCTGACTCCTTCATCACCAATAACGTTCAGTAGAATGGCTATTTTGATTTTATCATCTTTTCCATTCTTTTCAGAGGCCAACATGAAGTTGTCAAACTTTTGTTTCCACTTCAACCAGTTGTCGGACAAATTTGGCGCACTGAACGTCAATTCACCAGGGGGCTTGAAACTATCCATAATTATTTAGAACACGAGAGTTCACTGTTATTTACAACGTGATTGTAGAACACAAAAGTTCCATTTAAAGCAGTTTCAACCTCCTTCGCCGTCCTTCGCATAACAGCATGATCGCTCAACGTCTTAGAAATCTGTTTCCATCCAAGTCAAAAACGAACTGACACCATGTATGAAGCTTGGATTCATTGACGAAGAGACTTCTTGAGATGAAACATTGTTTATTAATAACACGAGTTATTACATAACATTTAGTAGCATATTATCTGGACTAGTATCACGGCATGCATCGTGATTACAAGAGAGAAGTGAGCGTACTGACAGCTCCAAGCACATAGCATCATAATAATACATTCGTGTTGCCATTACATACCAAAAACTTTAATATTTAATGGGTGTTGCCACAAGTATACATATATCACAGTAATGACTCTAACGATTTTTTTGATGTATTATACAATTCTTCTAATAATTTTCTAAAACTAATTAGAATATGTAGTTTTATTTTTAGGTTCGTGAATAACACCAGGCTTAGAAATGTAAACCGGAATTGGCTTTCAGTAAGGGAATTAGAAATGAGCACACATTTTTTAGTAAAAAAGGCCCAGGAAGGTAAGTTCGCTCCTGAATTAGCAGCATTCAGAAAGGGGCAAACTGTTCCTTCTTCCAGTAAGTTAAAACGATTAGACCCATTCAGTGACAAATTGGGATTACTTAGAGTAGGTGGTAGATTAATCAATTCTGATTTACCTTTTGATGCTAAGCAGCAATTAATTCTGCCCAGTGATCATAAGCTCACTAAATTAATTTTTGAGTACTTTCATAAAAAGTACTTCTACATAGGTGCTCAGGGATTAGTTCATTAAGTACGGATGAAATTGGCCTATAAAGGCTAAAAGCCTTGCTCGAAAAACAGTGTACACTTGTGTCACATGTTTCAGGTATAACCCCAAATCACTATATCAATTAATGCTAATGGGAGACCTCCTATCGCAACGCGTAACACCTAACCACACGTTTCTCAATTCAGGTGTAGATTTTTGTGGCCCCTTCCACATCAAGTACAAAAATCAGAGAAAAGGCACTTATTCCAAAAGTTATGTGGCCATATTTATATGCTTGGCTACTAAGGCTATTCAACTAGAGATAGTAAGCAATTTACCCACTGCCGCATTCATCGCTGCATTTAAAAGATTTTTCGCTTAGAGAGGCAAAATACATACGCTAACTTCTGACAATGCCTACTAATTTTAAAGGTATGTCAACAGAATTAAATAACTTTAAGAAATTATTGATCATTCCCAACGAGGAATTATCAAATTTCTTTACCGAAGAATTCATAACTTGGAAATTTATCCCTCCGCGATCTCCTGATTTTGACGGTCTTTGGGAAGCTGGCGTTAAGTCCTTCAAACATCATTTGCTTAGGGCCGTAGGTAATAATAAAATCACTCTAGAGGACTTTGAAACCCTAGTAATCCAAATTGAAGGGATCTTAAATTCCCGGCCTTTATTTCCGCTTTTTGATGACATAAATGAGTTTGAAGTGCTTACGCCAGGGCATTTTTTAATTGGCAGACCCATTAACAGTATTCCAGAGCCTAATGTTATGAATATTTCTGATAACAGATTAAACCATTGACAATTAATTACCAAATTTGTTCAATGCATTTGGAAACGTTGGCCTACTGACTACTTAACCCCTTCGGGACGAGCGTCTTTTACAGAATTTTTAATCTTTAATCACCGGTTTTTTAAAACAGAAATTTTTGCCTAATTGAATCGGGAAAATTCTCGGAAAAATAAGGCAAAATTTACAATAAAAATTTACTGATGAGAATAATCCCGGATTCTGAGCACCTTACGTGGCACGAATACCGGTCGCTCGTCCCCAAGGGGTTAAATCACTTGCAGCAGCGCGGTAAATGGCAATTCACAAAAGAAAACATTAAGCTAGGTTATCTAGTGTTATTAAAAGAAGAAAATCTCCCACCATGTAAGTGGGAACTTGCCGCCCGGATTATAGAAATAATTCCAGGCAAGGACAACAAGGTTCGTGCGGTCAAAGTCAAAACTGCATCTGGCATTTTTTAAGAGGCATTTCTAAAGTATGCCTGTTGTCCATTCAGGACTCTCTTATCTAATGTTTATGCATCATTGTATTTCTTATATATTATTTTAAAGTAATTATCCTGATTGTTTTGTATATTAAGTATTTTGTATTTTAGTATCATTTGTAGTGTTAATTAGTTATCTATTGTATTATGTTTAAAGTAATTGCTGAAATATTTCATATTTCATCCCCGGGCGGCATGTTCCGTTCCGGAAATATAACCAGCTCCCCCTAGAGAGTAGTCTGTAAAAAAGGTATTCATTTAACTGTTGATCGTCAAAGCATCAACACGTCTGTAAACATTCCATCCATAACTACGCGATGGATATTAATTATACTTTATAATCAATTCAAATTAGTCAAGATTTATGTTTTGTGTGAGTGTATTGTGCAGTGTTTACGTGTCAATAAAACCAATTAAAAATAAATCAAACTTCTACAGTCCACCATACGAACAGATGTAGAAGTAGACTTAGATTTCAAGGAAAAAAAGAGGTTCGATGAAAAGGGTAATGCTCGATGAAAAATCAATAGACGAAGCTCTTGGAATCGAAACTGTTCAAAACTATAAATTGGTCTTTTTTAGTGATTCAGATACTACCAGAAAAAAAATCTAAAAAAATTTTAATCCAAACAAAGAAAATTTTGAAGATTTTACCTGAATAGTCTAAAAGAAATTTAATGAAATTGTAATGCTTGATAGTATTCCTACGGAATTCATTTGTAGTGTTTCTAAATTTTGTAAAGTTGAAAGAAATCAGAGGTTGCAAGTATCTCAAGATCTGAGATATTTTACAGATCAGTATGTAAGTTTTAGAACGGCTGAAAAAACTAACATTGAAGGAAAGCAAGATAGTCTGAATGGAGCCGAAGAAATCTGTGAATATGACGATGTAGAATTTGAATTGGAAGAAGACGAAAATTTTTATGGATACTGCTCTGATAATAAACAATGATTTCGGTGCTTATCGCGTGCCTTTTCTGTTGATTTTGAACTCTCACAATGTGGAATATTTAACAACCTGCATGTATAGCTTAGAAGTTTGTACTAACCATACCTTGTACGCAAGTCAGCAGTGGGAGGGTATTTTCTCAACTTAAAATAGTTCAGAATCGACCTAGATCTACTTTAAGACAGGGCCTTATGTCTAATTTTCTTTTCATGAATGTAGAAAGAGATTTAATTTAAAACTTGGATAAAGTTGTTATTACATATGAAGCAGCCTGGACCAGTGAAGAACTGGCCAAAAGCTGGTTAGTAAACAGCCGTTCACAATCACATAACTTTTTTTCAGTTTACTGTATCTGTACCAAAGTATTGTAGAGTAATCTTTTGTTATAAAATCTATTTTACAATTTGCAGCAATTAAATCAGAATTAAAGAGTACATTGTTTTATTCAATATGCTTGATTTTTTTATTACCATTGTATCCCTTTTTAATATTTACTTAGGTTTTACAGTAGGATTTAGATTATTATGGCTTCAACTCTATGAATTGTTTGTGTAAAACTAAAAATATTTCTCACTCTCTTTTTAAGTAAGAAACGACTCATAATTAACTAATGTACTTATTTTTCTAGTATGGAAGTAGTTTAGGTGCTGTATATGATAATAATATAAATATTTATTTTGAAAGTAAGTAAACTACGTCAGGAAAACTTTTTTATTAAACTATTTCTATTCAACTACTTTTTTATTCAACTATATTATTTAATTAAAAGAAAAGCATACCAAACAAAACTTTTGAGCCAGATTTGGGAGAAATGGAAGACTGAGTATTTACTAGCAACTAAAAGCTTGCATTCTTTCGGAACTCCTAATGCTCAAAAAGACTTGAAAGTCAATGACATTGTTTTAATTGAATGTGTAAATAAATCAAAGTTCCTATGGAACTTAGGACGAATTATCGAGGTCAATAGAGATCGAGATGGACTAGTCAGGTCTTGTGTCGTCAAGACCAAAAAGGGAAATTTAAGAAGACCTGTTCAACTTATATATCCTTTTGAAATTGCTGATTAATGATATAATTTTGTAAATAAATTTTCTGTAAATATAACAATATTTAATTTTAGTATTGTGTTTATGTAAATAATATTAATAACTTATTATTTTACTGTATTCATAAGTGTAATATATTTAGCTATACTGTAAATACTGATATTATTTAATTTTGCATTTATTGTGTTATTTTATGAAAGTTTCTTGCAAAAATCCTGGCCAGGTATATTTATGTTGTACATATTGGTAAGAAAATATGTTTTGTAATTATATTATGATTGTTTATTTAGTGCTTTATTTCAGATTTTCTTAAAGGTAAAACTTTCTAAAATCTATTGTTTTGAATAATTCCATATTGTATAATTTTGGCATGTATATTGGTTTCAATAATTATTGGTAAAATTAGATTAAAAATATAGTGTGATAATTTTGGCAATTATCAGGTGGGGAGTGTCGAAAATGTGAAAGGAAAGGCACGTGTCGCTGCTGATTCGATATCCCCCACTTGTCAAGTGAAATGAAGAGAGAACATTTCAGTGCTTATTTGTATATGATTGAACCACCAATGTAACGCTATATATTGTGTAATGTCAGCTTCGAAACGAAGCTATGAAGGAGAGGTCCTAATAATATCTTAGAGTGCTAATGGTGAAGGTGTTCGAATAAATATCTTGTTATGTTAAGTTTTTAAGAAGCTACTATATTATTTAAATGTAACATCACTTCAAATATTCACACCCGGCAGAATTTTGGAATGAAGCCAAAGGGTTTCGAAGCAAATTGTTGGTGATAGAACCTGCTCAAACATAAGCTATATTTTATGTCTGTGCCACTACCACCAGAGGGTTGCAGGAGCAAAAAACTTTCTAAATTGCGATTTCTGTTATACTGAAGAGGCTAGAAACTTAAAATATAGCATGGTAGTTACTTATAAAATATAAATGCCCTCTAAGGACTGTCGAAAATAAATTCGAATTAAAAAGGGGTGAAGCGAAGTGGAGGGGCGAAAAGCGTTCTAAAAAAGTCCTAAATTACGATTTCTAAGCAATTTCAGGGAATATAAACCGATTATAAAAGTAATAATTGCGAATTAATGGTAACAGTCTCTGATCCCACACACACTGTTAAAAATATCGTTAAAAATTACCTCTTTTTTTAAAGGCTATTTATTTTTTGACCAATGAGGATGCTGCATAAACACCTATAATGCGTTCTCATTGGTCAGAAAATAGATAGCCTTTAAAAACAGAGGTAATTTTTCACGATATTTTTAACAGTGCAGGCTATATTTTATGAGGATGATTCTACTACCTAGGGTTCACAGGAACAACAAATGTTATAAAAAAGGCCTTTAAAAGCTTTTTAAATTACGTTTCTGTGGAATATTAGGAAGTAACAAACCGATTTTAAAATTAATGTTGGCAAATTAATGGTGACAGTTCCTATTTCAACATAGCCCTTTATGTTGAAAGAGGTGGTAGGCCTTGGGATTTGACATGATAGTTAATTTTAAGATGTAAGAAGATGGTTTCTAACAAATTCAAAACTTCAAATGAATACTGAAATAAGCGTATTAATTGAGCATAAAAGTTTCAAAATGTTTTCTAAATTATCATTTATTTAGTTTTATTTCTTTTTATTAATTTAAGTCTAATTTCTGCCTAATGCAGTGTAATAATGAAGTTTAGTCAAACTATGTTTTAAATAGTAATTTTTGGATTATTACTAAAAGTATAATTTCTTTTAATAAAAATTAGACCTATAAATATCACTTGGCATATTTCAAATATTACGCGAGCAAAGCCGCGGGGTTTGCTAGTATTATAAAATTATTTAAATCAAGCTAAATATAAATAAATACATGCTTCTGCGTATCCATACATATACTTATTTATTTACACAGAAATTGCAATTTTATGGCAGTTTTATGGATCTAACAGAAAGAAAAAAAAACACATACATAATTTGAATTCCTCAAACGGCAATTTTTATTTTATTCACATTTATTTATAGTTTTTTTATGCGAATAAACCGAGGAATAAACCTATATTCTTCCCAGCGAAATCAATGGACTTTACCCACGAATGGCAACATCCACGCCTCTGCGGGTACATGCTCTCTGAAAAAGATTATTTATTGGGTGAATTGGAACCAGTCTTAAGCTGTTCTTCATGCCTATTGGTGTTTCTCTTCTGTATACCCGCGGCTGACGTCACATAAAATTAAAATATGGCATTTTAACTTCATCTTTTCTCATTCTCAACAATGTAAAACTTTCATAACTTTTCATTTTTTTTTTGAAAAAATATATTTATTTTTTATCTCGCTAACTTATGTTTGGAATTAGAACAACTATTTTCGTCAATAAAAAATCTCTTTTAATGGGCATTAATATTTATTAATTACGCAGATTTGCAGGTGGTTTTTAGCAAAACATATAAGCTAGTGAAAATAAACAGGATGGGTTTAGAATACTTACTCTTGTTTGTGTTAAAGTTTAAACAGCCATCTTAGTCCAAGAGCCGACAGCACAAAAATCTATGTTATCAAGCACAAGAAAAAAAAACGTTTATTTTATGGAAGAGTTGAAGTTGGGGAATCTAATGATCCATACATACCGGAAGTAAAGTGGTGCATAAGCCAAAAATTAATACCTCCAGTGGTTGACTCGTAGGTTTATCACTGTGTTTGTCCTACAAACAAAGGTATGAAAATATGGAGGATAGTTGTAGGACAAACACAATTATAAACCTACGAGTCAACCACTGGTGGTATTAATTTTTGGCTTATGCACCCCTTCACTTCCGGCAGGCATGGATCATTAGATTTCCCTACTTCTACTCTTCCATAAAATAAAGGCTTTTTTCTTGTGCTTGATAGCATAGGTTTTTGTGCTGTCGGCTCTTGGACTATCTGCTACAGACAGAGTGACTATGACATTTTGTTTTTAAACTTTTGCGGAGATTAGACGTAGTTTTTTAGTGTAGTGTCGCAATTAAAATGAAAAAACATGTCTAGTCAAGAAGTTTCTAAATTTACAAATATTGAAGAATGTATTTTAGAAGACTCAATTCATAGCGAAAACAACGTCTTGTCAGAGTATCGAACCCACAAAGTTCCGAAACTGAGAATTTACAAGTCGGCGCTCTGCCAACTGTAACATTCAGCTGCTCAGAAATGTGTGTAATTTATCAGATTATGTACTAAAGCGTCAATATTGGGTGGCTTTAGGGCTTGTTTTTTAAGATCCCCCTTGCATATAGATGGCTTACATTGACGTTACGTTGCTATTAGCAGCGACTGATACTCTAATCTGGTAATGTTGTCTTTCTGTTTAATTTAAAATTTTCTTATTTTTATTATTATAGTGCTAATAAGTCAAATGGAGAGCACTACATTTGCTTTATATTTAGGCGCCATAGAGCTGTGCAAGGTGACGTCACGAACAGGTTTTTGCTGCTGCTATGGGACAGCTATCACTACCTTTATCAATGCCTTTTCTATTTGTGTGTCCTACAGCTTTTTTCATTGTTCTCCGGTAAAAGTCACGTGATGTGAACTGCTCTATATGAAGTCTTCCCCCAGGGACTGCACTAAAACTCAAAAACGTTTGCTGGGTTTCCCTGGGCGGCCATCCTCATCCTCCCTGCTCTATATGAAGCGATGCCAGATACTTCTAAACATGTGACGTCATGTGCAAACCGTTTATTGAGCTTGTCTGTGTCCCCGGCATTGCCCGACCTCATGTCCTCTCCTTGTACGTATCGTACGTCGCCACTGTCATATAGAGGCACCCGGGGTATTGCTTCAGGTCACGTGATAAACTAAGTCTTCCTATCATAATGGACTTTACCCATGAATGGCAACAGCCACGCCTCTGCGGGAATTTTCCCTCCGAAAAAGACTCTTTATTGGACGAACGGGAAGCAGTGTTAAAATGTTCTACATGCCTATTGATGTTTCTCTTCTGTTTACCCGCGGCTGACGTCACACTCTACGTTCGCAAAAGTTTCCAGGTAAACTGACCAATCAGTTGAATGCATTTTGATTGCATGTTTGAAAACTATATCATGGTTCACTTTTTGTAAAGGTCTGTTCAGAAGTCCAGCTCACGCCGCGCGCGCGCTCAGAAGTTTTTGCCATGGAGTAGGTTTCATCGAAGAAAGGAATTTTAAAATAATTCGATTATTTCATTATTTTTATGATTCATATGGTTCATTTATGTTTCTTTATCCTTCCAAAACATGGTTTTTGTAATATAAATACATGCCTATGTTCACTTAGATAAAATCCAAGATATTCGGGAAAAGCATCACGTGACTTACTTCATCTACTTTAGCCCGTTCCCAACTTCACACAAACTTCGCGCGGAGAGCCATCACTAGACTTTTTATAGGTGGGGGAGAGAACCTTAAATTGCCAAGTCAAATTTCAGTATTTGCCGACTCGTTTTATAATTTTGCCAACTTACCACACTTAGAAAATGTAATATAGTTCTTATTTGTTAAAAGTTTAATAATATTTCCAATCAGTTTTGTAATTTTTGCCAAGTCTATCAGAAATAGAAAATATATTATAGTTTTTATTAAAGTTTTAAAAAAATTTGCCAAATAAGTTTGTAAATTTGCCAAGTGTAATAAAATTCACGAATGTTTGGGGGGGAGGCTCCCCCCCTGTCCCCCCCCCCCCCTTAGCGAGGCCCCTGTATCGCGTGTGCGACCCAGAAAACTGTCTGGGCGATTTGATTACTGGTTGTGCATTTTGTGTTCATGTTTTATTGGTTGTGTTTTGTTTGGTAGGTTGAATGCTACAATTTAACAATTCAATTGGTGATCTAAAGATTTCAACTTTTTAGCAATTTTCTTTTTATTTATTTAAAAATGATTTGTGAGTTGCTTTATATTTTTTGTGATAAATAGAATGCTGTTAATAAACCAAGATTGTGATATCAATATATTACCACATTTATTTGTAATATGATGGATTTTAATGGAATTTGCACTGTTAGTTAGACAATTTTTCAGAGAAGGTTTTAGTATATTAATTTCCTTTTTTATGATTGGATATTTTAATAGCGTGTGGATAACAAACTAAAATGCACCACAAAATAGAGAAATAAATGACACTCGAAATGATGTTAATATAAGCAAAATACTTACTTATACAGTAGAAAATTTATAAACATTCCAATCATACTTTATTTACTACAAAACTAGACGACAAACCCCATGTATTTTATCTTTTCAAAAAATATATGTGCAGATATTTTCGTTAAAATAAATATACATCTATTACTTTTTTTTCCATGTTGATTTTAAAACCGTAAAATATGATTTGCATCTCAGTCTTAGTAAAAATTTACTCCTAAAGTACTCAGTAACATAAAAGAAAAAAAATAACCTACGCGCAAACGGATATTTTTGCACAGGGCCTGCCCAAGGCGTGTGCGAAGTGTGCCACCGCACGGGGCGCCAACCAGATGAAAGGGTGCCTACAAGACCACCGACAAAAACTGTTTTATATTCTGCGTTTTTTTTTCTTTTACATTTTCTATAGCTAGGCTGGGGCTGGCTCGAGAAAGGATTCTTCGTTGTGTTTAGAAAAGTATTCAAGGGCGCTGAATTTTTCTCATGCAGACTGCGGCTTCTTTTCTTTATATGAATGGAATTGCCTTTAAGTTAATACTGCCCAAATTGCTTCGTCATAATGAGAAAAGAAACAGAATCAACCCCGGGAACCACCCGATTCAAATCTACTTTCCTTGCGGGATGCTAATTAATTTCGACTTTGAGTCTTTGACAGGGTTATATGGTGAACTCTGTCACTTCCGGCTATTTAAGCGCATTATTGTAGAATCCTCTTATCTCACAGGAAATCTGAAACTGGCCCCCAGATGACCGAAAAAAAGAAATTATTAAGAGCTTGAAGGTGCAGAAATTTTAAAATGAAAAACAGGCGTTTTTGAAAAACTTTTCTCTAGCAGTGTCTTCTGGATACGAGCTCATCTTCTGCTATTGTCAATAGCGTTAAGTGTCAGAAATTTTGAAGAAAATTCAAAACGAAAAAAGGGCATATAACCAAAGATATTTTATGGAAATACTTCTTATTAAAATGACCGTAATATCGAGACAATAAGATTCGGTCGTTCACTAATTACTTTATTAAACTGCTGTAAATGGAATATTTAATAGGTAGAAATGAATCAAGCCAAAGATTTTTCAAGTAACTTCATTCATTTATTTATTTCGTTTAAATGAATAATTTTTATGCCGATGTGAAACATAGTAGAATATGGCGGAATTAGAGCCCAACTAACACTATATATTGCGCCCTGGTAAGTGGGGCAAAAATTCAGATTGACCCCCTATAACACACTTTTAACCAGAATTTCTATTCATCGAGGAGGGTTTTTGCCTGGAGAAGGTCGAAAAAAGGGTGTTTTTTTTTCTAATAGGAATGAAGATTTTAGCGCCGGGTTTTTGCGAGTTATTTGTTATCATTTGAAGGACATTTAAATTTTTTTAAATAAAAAATTCATGATATGGCTTCAGTTGCGAAGGGTGGATGCCCTAGTATGCGCACCGTGCACATCCATTTGGGCGGGATCCGATAAATCACCAGAGTAGCTTGCAATCAATTTCCGTTAAGGATTATGAAAGAAGATAATATTGCCTGGAGCTTCAGCCACTTTGAGATAAAAAGTTGAAAATCAACAAAGTGTCAGCGATTTGAAAAAAAAAAAGATCTCTTTCTGATTCCCTTTTCACCCTTTGGCGTGGTTCTAAATATATTTATTTTTTTTTATGAAAATGGCTGAAAGTGGTACAAGTTCCAATAAATTATATCACCTTTAATTAAAAAAAAATTAGCAAGATCGGTTATAGTTTTTGCGTTCTGATTCTGCCCAGTTTGATAACAGTCATTTCGTTTATAACGATTCAAAATATTGTAAGCCTACGGATGCGTTGCGTTAAAGCACTCAATAAATACGAAAAGTCTTCGGCCAAATTGCTGTGCACGGATAATCTACAAACAATAGGAAATAGAAAAATGTAAAAACAGAAAATCTATTTTTTTCAATCGAAAATAAGGAAATTCCCTTAGAAACGATTTTGGTGTTTGGGTTAGCGGGACATTTTAGTGTTGAGAGCGTGGGCAACTGCCTCGTTTTCCCTTGCAATAATCAGACTCTGAACGAAAAAAATGTTTTTTTTTTTAGGCACATATCGTTGCCGTCGAAGCCCCCTGGGAAATTTTTCGAGCAATTGTACAATTAATGAATTGCATTCCAAACCTTTGGTTTATTTTTCTTTTAGCGTTTAATTATTCCAATATTTATCCTCTTAAACGTGGGGGGGGGGGTGGGAGGTCGGAGCTCCCTTGCAGTGGTGTAGTCGTAAGAAAAACAGAGGGTATACACTATAGCTTTCTTGAGAAACAGAGAGTATACGGTGGTCCTTAAAAAAATCCAGAAGGTATACGGCGTATACCCTCCACTACATCCCTGATCCCTTGACGAAAAAAAATTAAACTATTTCCATTCACACTACAGACACACACTTGTTCCGAAATCTCTCCCTTCAGGGATTTCGTTCAGCCGGCGCCCATGCTAGATGTTTTTAATTTATGTACTGCTCCAGCTTTCCGATATGATCTGAAAGGAAAACTGAGATGAACGGCACTAAAAAATAACGTCATAAAAATATATAATTGCGTTATAATGACGCACTATTTCATTCATCATTAGAGATTATTTATTAGCGGAATATAGTCTTTGGCCCGTTACAAAATAAATATTTCTCAATACTGGAATTTAAATAAATGAAATTTTATTAATTTAAAAATAAAAATTGCTGGACATTTGACTGATTTTATTTTATTATTTTTTTTTTTTAAAGAGACTTGTCGCTCGTCCCCAAGGGGTTAAATATGAAATGTATTCGTGCTTTTTATGTACTAAATAACGAGACACGATTACAGGTTTCATCTTACATACTTACTAGTAGTTCTGCTTCTTTAATTGTCGAAACAGTATTCTTCTAACAAATTTATTTTAATTAACTTATTATTGTCATTTTTGCCGAATACCATGTGTTGTATTTTACTTTTGGATCGTAAGACGTTACACATTTAAAGTGGTAATTACTGTAAAATTCAAATTTCTCTTATGAGATTTAATTATACAATTTACAAAATACAAACTCAAAGATGGGATTAAAATTAGAAATTTTATCCGTTTTTGATGCACTTTAAATTAATATCTTAAACAATTAAAAATAGTATGTATAAAAATTACTAATGTGTGTGTGTGTGTGTGTGTGGGGGGGGGGGGGGGTGACCCGATGGGTGCCCGCACGGGCGCCAAAACGTTCTTGGGCCGGCCCTGTTTTTGCACAACAAATAATATATATATAAGGTTCCATTTTTATTTTGTTTAATGTCAATGTAATGTATTGAAGCTAAATTTATTAATTTAATTTAAGTAAATGGAAATAGATGATGAATTGTAATTATATAATGGTTATGTATATAGATATACATGTATCACTTTAACTTTAAAACGAAACTTTGAATATTAAAACTTTCATGGTGAAATACCTCATTTTCTCGTATTTAAATAAGTGTTTTATTATAATAATAGAAGTGCATATGTGCTTCTGTGTTATTAATATAAAAATTATATATAAATATTATAAATTATTATTAATATAAAAAATTTTCTTTTCCAAAATTTCTTATTTATTATAAAAGCAACCAATAAAATAAAAAAAATATATTAGTACAATTTGGGCCGCGTAAGATTCGAACCAATAGCTCCTAGTCTCGAGTTCAATGCACTATCCATTCAGCTATCTAGATCACTCTTCATTTGCAACAGATTATCATTATAGAGCTGTGCAAGTTGACGTCACGAACAGGTTTTTGCTCTGCTTTAGGCTGTAAAACAGCTATCGCTACCTTTATCAATACTTTTTCTGTTTGTGTGTCCTACAGCTTTCTTCATTGTTCTCCGGTAAAAGTCACGTGATGTTAGCTGCTCTATAATTAGCACCACAGCGTCTAGAATATACGGTGTGGAAATCGGCTTGGAAGAGATATGGAATGTAATACGAAAATACCGCAGATGTCACTGCGATCGACACTTAAGAATTTAGCAGCATCGTCGCACATTTAAAGGATACAAATTTTTAGCATTGTTTGGACAGCATATTTCCACACTAGGTATTCTAGACGCTGTAATTAACACCATAATTAATCAAATCCATGATCTGTTCTTGAAGAACGCAATGAACATTTTATTCCATCTACGAAGAACCACTCCATGTTCATGTCTCCAGAGCGCGTGTACGTAGTGATCGTCCAACTTGAACAGACCCTAAATTTCTCCTTGAAAATTTCGCATTCAATCTCTATCTGGAAACGGATTAAACCAGTTCATCCCGTTTCAGTTTCAAACTTACCCAAACCATGCACCAATCACGAACGGTTGTGGTTCAACATTTTCTTCTTTCAGCATCAGCCTGTACGTGTTTTGTGTGAGCGTTTAGCACATAACCTAAATCATATTCAAAGATTTGTTTTCTTTAATTAATGATATGCTAAATTTTTGATTAACTGTCTTATGCGATCTTAATTTAAAGAAACAAAAATATTTGCATTGTTTTTCAATGGGATTTTCCCATTTTCATGCGCTTGATAATCTAAAAATTTTTTGAAAGATGAATGAAAATTAGGGCGGATATGGAAACGGTTTAAAATTTTTCAGTAAGTTTTATTGTCTTTGATGTATTATGCATGCATGAATATTGATGAATATACACTTTAATTTGAACTGCATAAGTACAAATTGCTCATGAAAATATCCTCGTGCTTTTTGTGTATGAATATTTTGTATATGAAATGGTGTGTACAGTACTCCATTGATCTTGAAGTTTATTATGGGCTCTTATTATAATGCTAGTTTTATCTTGATAATTCTTTTGCAAAGTACTCATTTTTGTGAAATTTTGTATTTTTAAAATGTGACTCCATATCCTGCTAATCATGTTACCTTGGTACGCACTTACAGGTTTTTCATTGAACATTTTTCAACAAAATAACATTATTTTGCTTCCAATCAGTGTTAATTTGAATATAATATTTGTCGTTGCTTGTCTGAGAAAAAATAAATCTTTACCAAAATTGATTTTGCTTAAAATGTAGGTTATCCACGCATAATTTGCAAAATTCAGATTTTGTTTCTATAAATTTTTAATTGTAAAAGTCGAAAAATAAAGCTTCAACTGATTGCTTTATGTTGTTAAATAAGTATTGATTATTAAAGCTATAATTTATTCCTCAGTGTGATAAACAAGGTATCCACACCCAATTTTTATTTGTGTTGCGCTTCCTGTAAATATCCCATGAAAATAAGTTCTTTTTGTTACCGTTAATAGCATTTAAAGGCTTTATCTCCTATTCCAAGCAGAATCTCTCGTTCTATAAAATAACTTTTTTAAAATTATTATAATGAAATGAATTTGTTATATTCATGATTGCAAATGCCAGAAATTTTACAGAATACCATTATCATTAGTAATATATAGATTAAACAAAAACGTAATTTGAAGAACAAATTAAAACAAAATTTATTTCCTACATTGTTTAAGCCTGAGAAGGGACAGATATTAAGATATTTCATTCAAGTAGTTCTACATTTAATGCTAAATTTTTGTAACAAATAAGTTAAGCCAATTGAAGATTAAAAAATAAAATTCATGCAATATGATACATAAAACACCTTAAAAAATTTGATTCTGTTCAGATGAAATCGAAATAAATCTTAGAATTCTTCCATTTTTAATTGAAAATATTTGTATTGCAGATTTCGTATTATGTTTATGACGATTGTTCATAAAATAAGGTGCATGCAAAAAACTTTAAAAAAAGTCTTAAGATTTATTTTGATCTCCTTTGAATGGAATGTAATTTTTTTAGGGTGTTTTAAGTATCATATTGTATGACTTTTGTTTTTTAATCTTCATTTGTCTTAACTTATTTGTTACAAAAATTTAACATTAAACGTAGAACTAATTGAATGAAATATCTTAATATCTGTCCCTTCTCGGGCTTAAACAATGTAAGAAATATATATATATTTTTTAAATTTGTTCCCCAAATTACATTTTTGTTTAATATGTATCATCATCAGGCTTTGATGTATGCGGTATTGCATCACAATGTGTGATGCAGTTTACCAATGTATAATTCAAAATATTTCACCACTGCAGTAATGCGGGTTGCTGTAGCTTGGACAAAAACTTCCAATCTGAACTTAAAAAATCTATAATCAAAACATAAAAAATTAATTTCACTTAAATTTAGATACCCTATTTTCCACTTAGGAATGCTGTGAATGCAAAAATAAATTATGTTGAATCCTTACTACTAATATTTAACAAAATTATAGCTGTGGTACAGTAAAAAATTTAAAAAAAGTTTTACTTAAATTTTGTTACCTTATTCCCTCCCAAGGGGAGATGTAAACACAAGAGCAAATTATTACCTAAGTTTAACTTGCGATATAAATAGTTCTTATCTTGGAAAAAAAGTACGGAACAACTTGCGTATTCGGCCGGAGGCTGCCATCTTATTTCTTTGTTGGTCATTTATAATCACTTTATGCTTACATTTTGAAAATTTAGAGATTAAACATAAACAACAAAAATAAATAAATAAATCCAAATAAAGAAATTTAAAATAGTCATGATCAACAAAGAAACAAGATGGTGGACTCTGGGCGAATACGTAAGTAGCACCACAAAAGTACATTTTAAAATTTAAGCTTAGATGTGTTATTATCCCGGGGTCAGCCATCTTGGTTTTTTTCATCCATGAAAACTCCTCTTTCGCCAAGTAGTAATGTCGCCAATGGTTAAATATTGTTGATATGTTAATATAATATTGAAGAAACTGGAATATAATAATTATAACTATTAATAAAAAAATAATTTTTAATTCAAGCCAAGAAAAAAATCCAAGATGGCGGACCCTGGGATAATAACACATCTGTTCTAAAATTTAAGTTATGTAATTCCTCACTAAGTTCACTATCTGCATAAAAATAGCTATCCTTTTGAAATTTTTTACTAAAACATAAACTTGACCAAAGCAAAAACTTATTTTGAAAATGTCTTTATTTCCACTATGACGCCATATTAATCTTTTTAATTCTTAAAAAAAAAAAAAAAAAAAAAAAAAAAACTATTTCAAATAAAATCATAAGACGAAACACAATTTTCCACCTTAATACAAACATAAAATATATAATGTGAACTCTTAAAAGGTGACTAAAATAATGAAAAAGATGTTACAAGTTAAAAGTCTACATTTTATTTAAAATTTCTTAGTACTTTCAAGCTTTCCAAGCTCATCATCAGAGAATATTTTAATAACTAGGGTCACCCGGGGTAATTCCTGGCCAAAAAGCATTAACATCTAATTATTATAAAAACTATTAAAGGTATTGTTCCCAATTTTTTTGTGCAATAAGCCCCCTCTGATGGCTATATTATAAAATGCTTACTTAAATATATATGCACTTATAATTAAAATAATTATAATTTTTAAATGACCAAGAATTACCCCGGACATGGGATAATTCTTGGTCACTTCTGGGGTAATTATCGGTCAGCATCCTTTTTCATGTAAATTAAATAGTACAGTTAATTTTTTTATGACTGAGTAATAAAATAAATAGAAGGGCCTTTCCATTGTGACGGGTGTGACATCCAGACACAATTTTAAGAGGTTATATCTTTATTTTGGGCAATAAATTAGCTAATAAATCCCTGAAAAGTATTTAAAATATGTTTTTCCATGCATTTACTTGAATAATTGTGCAAACACAAAACTTCAATAGCTTTCAATTTTTTTAAAAAAAATTTTTTAATCTTGTGACGGGTGTGACTCTCTCCGGACATGAGTTTTCACTAGCATACACATTTGTTAAAATTCCTGTGAATATTTTAATGTTTCATTATTAAAACAATTTTTTTTCTAATAAAAGAGATTCAGATTAAACTTAATGCATAATTTTCATAATAAATTTTAATTATTTTAAAGTATAAGAAATTTTTTTCTACTGTGACGGGTGTGACATCATGCAAAGTATACAATTTTAAAGTTATTTACAAAAGAAAACAGCGAACGGTATGGACAGAAAACTTTACAATAGCTAATATACAAACAAAATTTAATAAAACTAATATCTTTATGCAGTTAGTTTAAAATTTGTAGTGCCCCCTACTTGTTATAAGTGATAGGGTAGCTATTTTTTTTACAATGGCAAAAAAGTTTTCAATTGAGATATCATCTTTCTCTGGCCAAATCCAGTATGATCCATTGGCTTGCATGTATTTCAAGCTTATTTCTTCCTTATAGTACTTGATATTCAAGACATTACCGCAGTACAAGGAACAAGCTATTGTGCTTTTTGTTACTGGCCAGGGAAACCACAACATAGTCTCAGATATTTAAATTTGGTGTTTTCAAAATCTTTCTGGGGAGGGATTCACAATTAGCAGTGACTTACCTCCCTTAGTGTTGATTTCATAGTTTTTCCAATCAAAAAGTTGGTACTATCAGCACTTACCTTAAAGTGGTGATAAGACTTTTGATGCCTTCTCATCCTTCTGTCAGCATTTGTTTACTTTCCAGTATTTTCTCAGCTGACACATACAATGTCTTTATTGCACCAATCTCCTGTGCACATTTAAAAAAAAGCCAAAGCAGAATTAACTATTGCTTTTCTGGGCAAGCAAAACCCACACTCTTGAATTTATCAATCCCCCAATTCCGTCAACTGCTCCTTTACCATTAGAAGTGGCCAAAAAGTTCCATTCACATGTTGGCTTAAAATCTTTGATAAAGAAGCACAAGTTTGAAATGTTTTTAAACTGGGCTGCACAGCCATCAGAAAATTTTTTCACCGTTTTGAGTTGGGGAAATTCTGTTTTCAGACTATTAGTAATGGCATTTAAAAATTCCCATACAGAATACTTATTTAAGATGCTGCAATTCGTTATTGATTACTATATTAGTACTGATTACTATATTATTACATAAGAGCAAATCACATTACCTTTCAATGATGCAAAGTATGTAAAAATGCTGATTTGAGGATGAGTCCAGTGAGCACTCTGGATCTCATTTTGAGAGACAGCACTATTGTTCTCGGCAAAGGCCACTTGCATTATTGCTTCAGTGTCTCCCACATTATTTTTCGCATCTTCAAAGTAACTGGATTGAGTTACAGTTATGTAAAGAATATTAATAATAGACTTTCATTTTCTTGAAAATCTATCAAAAGTTAAAGTAAATTGCCACCAACTAACAATTTGCTAAAATATTTCAAATATATATTTTTTATGATTTATCTTTTTTTTAAGCCACATTTGTCTTAATATGTTTAGAAACAATAATGATTCAACCTTACACAGGGTTCGCACAGACTCCTTAGACTCCTTGGTAACTCCTTAGAAATGAAAACACTCCCAAGTAGTACTTAGAACTACTTAGATAAGCAAACCACTCCTTAAATTGTATTGAGGTTTCGGACGTAAGCAATATCTGCCGTGAAAAAAAAATCCTGATTGTGAAATGCGCAGTAAATCCTTTACGCACGTGATTCATCTGAAGCACAGCATTGATTGTGTAGGATAATCTTAATAGCATGGTTCCCACTAAGTCCGTTTTTCAATTATTAAGTCCGTAAAGTCCGTTTTTCGACACTGTTAGCTGACCTTTATTTAAAATTTTATTGATGTTTGGCATTTAGCACGAATCTCGGAAAAATCGCGTTTTTCGTAAATATAATCCAAAAAATACCGTCAAATTTTGTCAACCGATCGCGGAAAAAATTCGTAAATTTTGTCAAAGGATCGTGAAAAAACACGAATTTCTCCAACAGATCGCGGTAAAACTCGACGTGAATTTCTTAAAAGACAGCGGAAAAACACGAATTTACTCAGAGGATCACGAAAAAACGCGAATTTCGTTAAAGATCGAGGGAAAAAAAGCAGATTTCCTCAAAAAATCGCAAAAAAAATGCAAATTTCCTCAAAGGATAGCGAAAAACACGCGAATTTCCTCAAAAGATCCCGAAAAACAAGCGAATTTCGCCAAAGGATCGCGAAAAACACTCGAATTTCGTCAAAGGATTGCGAAAACACGCAAATTTCGTCAAAGGATCGCGAAAAACACGTGGTTTCCATCAAAAGATCGCGAAAAAAAGGTCAGATTCGTTTAACAATCGAAATAAAACGCTAACTCCATTAAAAGATCACGAGAACAGCTAATTTTCCCAGAATATCGCGGAAAAAAGCGAATTTCCTCCAGAAGATCGCAAAAGACACGCAAATTTCCTCATAGGATCGCGAAAAACACTCGAATTTTGTGAAAGGGTAGCAAAAAACACGCAAATTTCGTCAAAGGATCGCGAAAAACACACACATTTCGTCAAAGGATCGCGAAAAACACATGGTTTCCATCAAAAGATCGCAAAAAAAAGTCAGATTCATTTAACAATCGAAATAAAATGCGAATTCCATTAAAAGGACGCGAAAAAAGCGAATTTCCCCCAGAAGATCGCGAAAAAACGCGAATTTCATCGTAAGATCGCGAAAAAAAATGCAAATTCGTCAAAATTTCACCTTCAAAGAAAGCGATTACCGCTGTTCTAAAAGAATAAATTCAAAACTTGTTATATTTTTTCTTGTATGTTGTGTTTAGCATTTTTTTTTTTTCTTTTGCCTTTTAAAATTTTCTGTAAGATGTACATGTATGTGATATACATAATAATTGTTTGTGATTTGACTAATCTATTTATATGACCTAGGGTCCAAATTTTCCGAAAATGTAAGGCATTCATTTCCGAAAATTTTAAAAAATCTGTCACTAATCAGAAAATTCGGACATAGGGTTTCCGAAACCCCCCCCCCCCCCCCAAATTTCGTCAAAAGATCGCGAAAAAACCAACAAATTTCGTTAAAAGTTACCGAAAAAACCAACAATTTCGTCGAAAGAACGCGAAAAAACGGCAAATTTCGTCAAAAGATCGCGAAAAAACCACAAATTTCGTCTAAAGATCGCGAAAAATCGACGAATTTCGTCATAAGATAGCGAAAAATCGACAAATTTCGTGAAAAGATCGCGAAAAAAACCACAAATTTCGTCTAAAGATCGCGAAAAAACACGAATTTCTTCAAAGAGCCGCGGAGAAAACACATAGCTAGTGGTTTTCCCTCTCTCTGGTGTAACTTTTCAGAAGATTTGCTGGGGATTTCAGAATTTTTTTTTTTTTTACTTAGAATCACCCATGTGACATGACCATTAGTCACTGCATATAAAAGCTGATTGTCAATTTTGTATTCAAACTTACAAAATCAGTAAGCAATATATTGTGAATACTGTGCAATTTCAGCACTAACAATTAGATTCTAATAAAATAAAATTTGTTTTTGAAATGTTTCTCTCTCCAAATTGGACATTAAAAATTGGAGTGTGCATACCACATAACGATGCAGCACATAAAAACATCGACATATACAGTAGACTCCCTCAAATCCGCACAGCTTGGGACCAGAGGTTGTGCGGATTTTAGAATTTTGCGGATTTCTGGTCATTGATTTGTTTACATTTTTGAAACATTAGTTTCATTGGTAGTTAAGCAAGGGAAATTATAATGAATGCTTACAATAAAGTGAAACATTAAAATAAGTAAAATATTAAAATAATTTATTAGTTTAAAAGTAAATAGTTATGTAAAATAAAAATTTAGAAAAATATTAAATTATTATGAATGAAATCGATTCAATTCGATTCCAAAAGTCCTATGCTGCCATCTAGGTATAGCAAAAGGAGAACAGTGTTAATGCTATTATCAATATATATAGCTTATTGCGCTCACTGTAATTTTTTTCATTGTTATTTAGTCTTGAATGCTTTTCTTATACTGTTTGTATGTTTAGAAATAAATTTGTCTATAATTTAAAAAAAAATTCCCAAAATAATAATTTTAAAATAACGTTCCGGTTCGTGGATTTTTCCATTTCGAACCCTGGAATTTTTGATATAGATATGCTAATTTATATCAAAATCAAAAGTAATGTAAATTTATTTAGTAATAAATCAGCCAAAAGAGAATGATTAACAAAACATTTAGTGAAAAAAAAAACATTGTGGTTGTCGCTGATTTCGGCGCCATCTTGAATTTTATTCCTGCAACTTAACTGTAAATTTCATTGTTTACATCTGAAAAAATACGCGGATTTTAGGCGTTCGCGGGTTTTAGGGTCGCGGATTTAAGGGAGTCTACTGTACCAAAAAAAAAAAAAAAAAAAGGGGGCAAATCCTTAAAACTTTTTTGACTCCTTGGATTTTTTCTTCCCAACTCTGTATGAACCCTGCTTACACTTCATTTAAGAAACATTTAAATATATTTCTAAACAATTTAAAATAGTGTCATAACCTGTCACAAGGATTTTGTCACACCCGTCACGCTAAAATTCCACACAAAATAAAAATTTAATGAATTTTTAATATTTCATATTTATTCAGATTTATAATAATTAGACTTTCAGAAAGTTTCATGTATTTTTGAGAAAAAATGAATTTTGTATAATAACTTGAGCATCTTTTTTGTGACGGGTGTGACAGAGAGACAGTATAAATGTATTTGCATTAAAAATCGGGTCTTTTAAATTATTTTGAAAAATTGTTTCAAAAGGTAAACAAAGGTCACAAATAGTAATATATGCACATAGAGTGAAAATGCTGCTGTTTTAAATATTGCATCTGGTGGAATGAAGATATCTTATTTTACAGTCTAGAAATTTTTTGAAATTTTTCTAACTTTGACCCTAGATAAACCATAAAAGAATAAGTTTTACAGCTTAGTTCTCTGTAATTTCATATGTGTCATATTTTTACCTTTAATTTGATATATTACTTGTAATAATAAAAGAAGTTTGAAATTTCAACCATCATGTCCACTTTTTCATGGAAATGCCCAGAATCAACCTTCTAAAAGTTTTGTTCATCTCATAATTGTGGAATAATAAAGCATAGATTTTGTTTTGGGCATAAATACTAAGTTATTTGATGTGTAAAAGACTCTTGTACATTTTACAAAACATTAATTACCCAAAGAATTTTTATGCATTTTTACAACATTTATAAGCAGTATTTGTTACTTCATTAGTATCCATTGTGAATTGGATTTATTAATAACTTGCAAATTTATTGGTCCATAAGAAATATAACTGAATGTTTGTTATCAATTTTATTTTGCTTCTAGGCCAACTGAAGTTTTCGGTTCCCTTTTCAAGAAAGTTTCAATACAGACCTTTAATATAATACACAGCATAATAATTAGGTTCCTCTATTTGATTATGTATATTTTTATGCACCATTTTGGCATTTTGTAATGAGATATTATTTCTACTTAAAATGTTCAGTCATAGAGTGTGTCTTATTCTCTGAGCATTTACTGTTTTCTGCTTTTAAAAGTATAGTAGAGGAAACTTTTATAATCTTTTTTAAAAGACTGTGATATGTGATTAGTTGAAATAAAATAATTAAAACTGCAAGAATGACAATGATCTGTTGTAAAATGTGTAACAATAACAATCAAGATCGATGTTTTGCAGAAATTCGAGTAGCAGTTTTGAACATAAATTTTTTTAAACATTTAATTTCAACTAAATATAATTAAGGCATATATTTCAAAGCAAAGAATTCAAAGTATCTTTGAGATTTTTTACAGTTTCATAAATTGTTATTTTTATAACAAAAGTGAAAATTATCAAGAATTACCTCAGAAATTCAGTGACCAGGAATTACCACGGGTGACTCTACTTTATTAAGAACCACAATTAACTAAAATGTGGTGAACAGTGTGGTTGCAGTTAATTCTCAAAGGGTTTGTGAAAATTAAAATCACTAAATATTACAATAAAAAGGAATTAAATGATGATAAAAACATTGACCAGGAATTACCCCAGTGACCAAGATTTACCCCAGATACATGGGGCAATATTTGACCAACTTCTGTAAATTATTTAAAGTAGTATGAAAAATTTCAAGACTATTTTCTAATAGCTAAAGTAGTTGGTAATTGAACCAATAAGAAAGAAAAGAAAAATATTTAAAATTTGAGTTGTGATGAAGATCTTTGTAAAAATATATCATGACTAAGGCCAATGTTGTTTTACAAAAATTTAACAAGCCATTACAAAAAGATTTTTTTTTTTCAAAATAAATAAACAATAAACTCATAATTAAGTAATAAATTCCAATGAGGATAGTTCAGAGTACCTCTATGATTTTTTTCATTTTGGTGAAGCGTTCTTAAAACATAAAACGGACTGACCAGGAATTACACCAGAAACTTGCTGACCAGGAATTACCCCGGGTGACCCTAAATGTTGTTTATTTATACATAGGCTGTTCTATGTTAAATTAACATTGAGAAGTGATACTGGAAATAAGTATTGCACTGCCGCACTGTACTTAAGTTATTTTACAAACACATGCACAAAGTTTATAGTGTATACTTAATGTGTTTCCAGTTTTCTTTTCTTTGGACACAGTTTTACTTTGTATGCAACTGGTCTAAAATTTAACTGAGTATGTTCTTTTAAGTTGATGCATTTTTTACACTATTTCTTTAGCATAATCAAAGTGCTTAAATAACTGGACTAGATTATTTGCTGTTTGGCTGTTTCACAAAAAGTTTCTTTGAAATATTTTTATATTAATACAATTAACTGCATTACATTTCTGTTAAGATTGTAAAGTTATTTTCATAATTAATATATATTTTTTACTATGCCTTTTTAAAATTTTAGGTAAATTACTCAGCAACAGATCTTGTGCTTCCGCAATAATCTCAAGTTCATACATAATTCCTACAATATGAAAGGGCCTGCAGAGAAAAATGTAAGTTTTTTTTCCCTCTTCTCTCTCTCTTTTTTTTTTTTAATATAAAAATTTAAGGTACTTTTCGGTTAACTGGGTGCCAGTGTTATATGGGTTATTCTCTGCAATAGTGCAAAAAGTGCTTCCCAGCCATATAAATGCTCTTAATTTTATTACATTTTTATTTATTTTTATTTTTATTAGAAGATCTAAACATAGTTTATTAGGGGCAGAAAGTAAAATTTAAAAATAAATAAATTTAGTATTTAAAAATATAATATATATCATGCAAACATCATTCCCTCACCTTTCCCCCACCTGTACTACCCTATTTTATTGCCTATTTCTTTCCATCCAGAAATAAAAATAATTAAAAATACCTTAAGCAAAATAAAGTTCTTATTTGATACATTACAAAAAATAATAAAAATATTAATTTTTACTATTATTATATAGTCTACTCAATCAATTATATGTTTCCCCATGTTAGACCATCATTCCCTCACACATTGCTATTATCTCAAATATCTACCACTAATGAGCAGTAGCAGTCTAGCATCCTTCACAGAGAAGAAGCTATTTTGAGCACTTGTCAGTCCAGCAACATAAATTGGTGGTGTAAGATTTTGTTAATTTTACAGAATTTTTTTTAGTCAGTATATCCGGAAGCGTTTTTATTAGCAGTCATTCCCTCACACAGAATATTAATTTTTTTGTAAATATCAAAAATTTTAATTTTATCATACATTATATATTAAGTGTTTCTCTTAAAGGAAACAGTTTGGATTTCTTCATAATTTTGCATTTTCCCCCTACAACTAGTAAAAATGTCTTATTTCATCATTCCCTCACTTGTCATTCCCTCACATTTTTTATTTTATTTTTTCCACAAATTTTTATTTATTTTATTTTTTTTTTTTTTTTGTTAAGTCAAATTTTTAAAACAATTTCTGTTGCTATTAAAATCTTCAATAATTGACTGATTTCTTACCATTTATCTAATTTTTATGAAAATTTACATATGCATCATTCAAGTCAGACTGCTGGCCAAATTTGCAAGTATTGTAGAGAATAACCCATATATACATATATGTGTGTATATAAATGTATGTATATATACACATACATTTACATATATATGTGTGTATTTATACACATACATTTACATATATATGTGTGTATATATACACATACATTTACATATATATATATGTGTATATATACAATATGTGTATATGCATACATGTGTATATTTACATATATATGTATGTACATAAATGTGTATATATAACACTGGCACCTGGCTAACTGAAAAGTACCAAATTTAATTTCTACATACTTTGTAACACGAATTGGAATTCTTAATTATATAAGTGAATTTTCGCTTAATTAAATGCAGTTACATTTCAGCATTTAAAATTACTTTGTCAGTATATTCAGGGGTCGATTAAGGTTTTTTTTTTTTTTTTTTTCCCGTGGAGCCCATTTTGTAGTGAAAGTTGAAATCCAGGTACTCAAATTTGAACCAAGCATTTATTAACAAAAATATCTTTAAACCCTTTTGCTAAAGTTTTCGTTTCTGGTGAACTGGTTTTATTTACTTAAATCACACATTTTAAAACCTAACAAAATAAAAATAATAAGTAGTAGTAAGTATTATGAAAAGGAATTTTGTGAAGGGGTCTATTTTATTGAAAGGAATTTTGTGAAGGAGCCTATTTTATTAAAAGGAATTTTGTGAAGGAGCCTATTTTATTAAAAGGAATTTTGTAAAGGGGTCTTTTATTAAAGAGCAATTCCATTTCAGCTCAGGCAGGACATGTCAATTCACCATCATAGATTTTTTTCAAAAAATTACAGTAGTTACAACTAAGTAATACATAAAATTTCACAATAGGATTTTTCCCACAAAAATTTTTTTCTGTGGTTACAGCACTTTAAATTTTACGATAAAATTGATAATTTTCGGAAAAACAGAAAAACGCCTCATTTTGAAATGAACACAGTATCAAAAATATTTAACGTATCCAATCAATTTATTTTTTTACAAATAGTTAATAAGCTGAATTTTACTTTAGCATAGTTTTAAAAAATATAGTGACATTTTAAATTAATTTAAAAAAATTGTTTCTAAGTACAAAAAATGGAATTATTACTGATTTTAAGATTTTTTTTTTCAGAATGAAAAAAAATATTTTAAAGCTAAACATTGATGGTAATCCAAAGACCTTTAAAGGGAAGTTTCACAGTTTTTTTTTTTTTTTTTAAGCCTAAGATGCATGCAACTTTTGCAATTCAATTTTAAATTATGCAAAATTTCGTAAAATCGCTACTTTTGAGATGCAATTTCTCAAAAACACCATTTTTTAAAAATCTGATAATATGCTCAATTGATACCTTATTAGTTTCTAATAAATACCTTATAAGCAAATCGTGTGTTTTTGCTTAGAAAATTTTATGATTTTTTGAAAATAACACGTTATGTACATTTTTCCAAAGACCACAAAGTCAAGCTTTTTCTTATTTCACTGAATTTATAATATGATTAATTTTTTAATAAAAAGAATAATATGTAATATTTTTTAATAAAAGGTGTATCAAAATATCTAGTAGTTAAATCCAGAAAAATTAAAAAAGAAAAAGTAGTTTATGCGCAATCTGATCCTTATATTGGACATCCTTTATCAATAGAAGCACTAAATGTTGCATTGTCCTGCTATTTAGAGGATAACAAAGATTGAACTAAAGATAGTCCAAACAAAAGTGATGTTATTTGTATTAAAAATGATGGTGTGAAAATTAAAAGAGTAAAACGTGTTATCACACAGTCTGTTAAAGAAACATAACTTAATGAAAAAGAAAATCCTTCTATTACAAAGGTGGCCAACTGTGGCACGCCGGACAATACTAAAATTTTACAGAAAAAGTCGACTTCTTGAATTGCAGAGATTCGATGATTAGATAAGGAAATGATTACTATAAAGTTTTAGTGGTGTCGAACATGCCACAGTTGGCCACCCCTGCTCTATGAAAATAAGACTATCAAAATTTTATTCATTGTGTCCAAAATTTATCTAAATTCAGCCAATACAAGTAGTACACTGTTCTGATTGCTGCAGTAATTAGAAATTAATATGTGTAGCTCTTAAAAATCTAACAGGCATTCAAATTAGAGAAGATTTGATGATGAAATGCTTATATAGAAAAATAAATGATGAAAATTGTTGGCTTGAAGAGTGTGGTGAGTGCCCTGGGGTACCGAAATTCTTACAGTCGAAGCTTTTGATTTGAATGAAGAGGAAGAGGTTGTATATGTTAGATGGGAATGTGGTACCTTAATAAAAAAGTTGGTATGGATTAAAAAATTCTAGAAGATGTAAGACACTGGGTGAGAAAAGCAATTCCTCATTATCACTCAAGGAAAAATCAGACAAAGAATTGCTGAAGTAAAGCTATCTTAAAAAAAAAAAAAAAAAAAAAAAAATCTGTGCTCGTGATACATTCTGACTTTGCTAAAAGCTGGTCGGTAATACTGACAGATAAAGGACAAAGTTTTCACTGGCAAAATGCTCAAATATCATTATTTACCTGTACAGCATATTTTAGAGAAGAAATAGAGTTTTATTGTAGTTTCTGATGATATAACTCATGATACAGCTCATGCTGTTTGTGCTATAGAAAATATAAAAAAAGAATTATCTAAGCTGTACCAATTACAAACACTGGAATCGATTGTGTATATATCAGATGGAGACAGAGCACATTTTAAAAATAAGTATTTTTATGGATTGCACAAAAATAATGAAGTTGTACTAAAGAAGTGGATTTTTTCAGCTACTGACCATGAAAAAAGTACATGTGATGCTGTAGGGGGATTATGTAACGAAATTTAATCTCCAAAATGAGCCAATAAGAGCCATCCGAGATTCTGTCTCATTTGTTGCTGAACTATCCTCTCTGTTAAAAAAGAATCCTTCTACTCCATCTAGACAGAAACATTATTCAAGCCTATAGAGCTAATAATGAGAAAGAATAAGCTAATGTAAAATGTATTGTTGGTATACGATTTAAACATTATTGGATGATTAAAAATAATGAAGGTAATATGGGACGAACAATTAAAAATGCATTGATAAAAGTTGAAACCTCCAGTCAGATGACAAAACAACATTCAATGCACGATTTATAAATTGGTGATTACATTGTGTGCATTTATGAAAATAATTGGTGGATAGGACAAATCAATAGCATATCACGAGAACTGAGAGGCATTATAGCATCATTCATATACCCCATGATCCAGAAAAAGCATTCCTGTGGCCAGAAGAATCTGGAAAGAGAAAAGATGAATGCATCGAGTAACACTTCAGGGATCTGTTTAGGAAAAATTTGGGTCCGTTAGCGGACCCTTCACAATTTTTATTACGGTAAAAACGGACCCTTCACAATTTATATTACGGTAAAAACGGACCCTTCACAATTTTTATTAAGTTAAAAACGGACCCTTCACAATTTTTATTAGGTTAAAAACGGATCTTTCACAAAATTCTTTGTTTAAGAAACGGATTCTTCATAAAATATTTTATCTTAAAAATGGACCCTTCATAAAATTTTTCCCCGTAAAAGTAAAACCTTTCATAAATCGCCTTCGCCTTCAGTCAAATTGAAATGCAACGGCGGAAATCGGGTTCTTCTCTTTCACAAAACAGCCAACTAGCACCTGCGCCGAAAAGAGCTTTCGGTGACGTATTGAGCGAGCGCCGATCACAGCCAATGAGAGATACAATCTGAAATTGACCGGTACAGTGCAGAGACGAAAAGTGATTCAGCATTTTTTGGGAGTAAAAATTCTTTCTCTTGTTTGGCAACACATCTCCTTATTCATTTCCTAAAGCTATTGTGTACTCGTCTCGTGGTTGCGTATAGTTTTTTGATAAATTAATGTGTTGAACTACCATGAAGAGTATGAAGCGTCCAAATCAGAATTTGGGTGGTACGAGAAATGCTGATTACTACGTTTAAAAGGTTAAGAAGTCTGATGCTAGGGGATGCCCCAAAATTCAGTCTATTAAAAAAAAGATTCAAATGATGCCGAAAAAGAACCTGTTGATGATGCGTCGTGTGCTGCAAAAAATGACGCCGAAAAAGAACCTGTTGATGACTAATTTAACTAACAACTAAACAAACTAATTTAATAGCATTAACAAAATTCTGGGCTAAGAAAAGAAAAAAAAATGCTAAAATTTATTGTATTTTCTTTATTAATACAAATTTTGCTTATATTATGAGTTACTATACTTTCTTAAGATAGTAAGCTAGGTCCAGCATTTTTGGGTTGCAGATAAATTTTGGTTTGCTGCAGATTGATACAAAAAATTCTGCTACTAAGATTGTTTCTTGTTATCTAGTTAAGAATTTGAAAACCAAAAATTATCATTAAAGTAAAAATCTTTTTATGTACATTTTAAAGAACTTAATTAAAAGTTGAAAGGAATTATATAATGTTTTTACACACACACATACAGGGTGTCCCAAAGGATACGCAGCACCTGATTTGTACAGATTCGGATACAGCACGTTAATATGAGTATTTTGAATGGTAACATGTGGGGACCCTGAATATAGCGTGATTTCTTGTTTTTTCTCTCTTTTCTTGTGTTTTTCATATGACAAGCTTCACACTTTACTTACACTATCACGCTATATTCGGGGACTCCACATGTTACCATTCAAAATACTCATATTGATGTGCTCTATTCGAATCTGTACATATCAGACGCTACGTACCTTGTGGGACACCCTGTATATACATATATATATATATATTATGTGTGGTTCATCCAAACGGGAACATTAATACTAGTTTTGCAAAATTTTGTTTTTCACAATTTTACAAAAACAGGACTCTGTCACTGAAGTCCGAAGGTACCTGAATTTAACGTTAATTTTAAATTCACAAAATTAATAATACATTTTTCACAATTTCACAAAAACAGGACCCTGTCTGAAAAGTCTGGACAGACCCCTGCACTTAAAACATGGCGATTAACTTTATTGTCCTCACTCGTCAAATTTAATGGGCACCACTCGTCAAACGTGATGGTTGAAAGATGTATCGATGCTCTTTCCTCCCTGGCATCGATTCCAGAATTCTTTCCCGTTTCTTCTGGCCACTGGAATGCTTTTGCTGTTGCTGGACCATGGGAGTACATGAATGATACTGTAATGTCATTTAGTTCTCATGATATGCCACTGATTTGTCCTATCCACCAATTACTTTCATAATCAATTATAAATTCAGTGAAATAAGAAAAAGCTTGACTTTCTGGTCTTTTGAAAAATATACACAACATGTTATTTTCAAAAAATCATATAAAATTTTCTAAGCAAAAACACACGATTTGCTTATAAGGTATTTATTAGAAACTAATAAGGTATCAATTGAGCATATTATCAGATTTTTAAAAAATGGTGTTTTTGAGAAATTGCATCTCAAAAGTAGCGATTTTACGAAATTTTGCATAATTTGAAATTGAATTGCAAAAGTTGCATGCATCTTAGGTTTAAAATAAAATTTACTGTGAAACTCCCCTTTAAAGGTCTTTGGATTACCATCAATGTTTAGCTTTAAAATATTTTTTTTCATTCTGAAAAAAAAATCTTAAAATCAGTAATAATTCCATTTTTTGTGCTTAGAAACAATTTTTTAAAATTAATTTAAAATGTCACTATATTTTTTAAAACTATGCTAAAGTAAAATTCTGCTTAATAACTATTTGTAAAAAAAAAAAATTGACTGGATACGTTAAATATTTTTGATACTGTGTTCATTTCAAAATGAGGCGTTTTTCTGTTTTTCCGAAAATTGTCAATTTTATCGTAAACTTTAAAGTGCTGTAACCACAGAAAAAATTTTTTGTGGGAAAAATCCTATTGGGAAATTTTATGTATTGCTTAGTTGTAAGTACTGTAATTTTTTGAAAAAAATCTATGATGGTGAATTGACGCATATCAGTACTGCCTGCCTGAATTGAGATGGAATAGCTCTAAAAGGAATTTTGTAAAGGGGTCTATTTTATTAAAAGGAATTTTGTAAAGGGGCTTTTTTTATTAAAAGGAATTTTGTAAAGGGGCTTTTTTTATTAAAAGGAATTTTGTAAAGGGGCTTTTTTTATTAAAAGGAATTTTGTAAAGGGGCCTATTTTATTAAAAGCAATTTTGTGAAGCGGCCTACTTTATTAAATTTATTTTTGTGAAGAGGCCCATTTTGTTAAATTTATTTTTGTGAAGAGGCCCATTTTGTTAAATTTATTTTTGTGGAGAGGCCCATTTTGTTAAAATCATTTTTGTGAAGGGGCCAATTTTTTAGATTTGTTAATGTGAAGGCAAGGGGCTTGTTTTATCAAACAGATTATTGTGAAGGGACCTTAAATTGGCCTCAAATTTTGCCTGGATCGACCCCTGATATCTTACTAAATTATTAGTTTTTTATTTCATTTGGTTTTCAGTGTGATTGGATATTATGAATGCATAACTTACCAGGGATGTAATATTACACAACATAAGCAAAAAATTGGAAAAGGATGCATAAAAAAATTGTGATAAGTCTTTCAAGATGCATAATCTTTCTCCCGCAAGAAATAAAATATTTCTGAATAATTCACAAAACAGGCACATTTTGTATTAAATGCATTAAATCTTATTTCTAAAAAAATAATCCACTTTTGCAAAAAAAAAAATAGAGGTTGCCGGTTTTTGTACAGATTTCTCGCTTGTATTTTAATATTTTTACATTATTTTTTGTTTTGCATAGGATACCTGAGGCTGATACCTTACATTGTGCATTTGTACTTTTTCAATTTTGATTTTTTTACGGAGGGTAGTTTAACTTTACAAACTGGTTCCAAAAGTGAAAACTGTCCGTACTACAAAGATGCAATAAGTAAAAAAGAAAAAATGTTGATTCAAAGAAGTAGAAAATGATGAAGAAAAAAGTGCTAATAATCGTGTTCAAAATGGAAAGTATGCAAACAGAAAGCACAAAAAAATAAGCTTAGCATTAAGATTCATTACCATTATTATGATGAATTTTAAAAGATGTACGGATTGGAAGAATTGTTGTGAATATGTTGCATGTATAAAGGAACAAGATAGTTTAAGCGTTTTTAGAATATTACCAACAAATTATTGAATGATTCACATTGTCACCATTAATATATTGAAAATTTTCAGCCATATAATGATAGACTATCTTGAAATAATGAGTTCTTGTGACATATGGATATTCTTGCTGACTGCTGATCAAACATGTTTGATTCTTAATATATTGATATTCCTGGTAGGTTTTATTTATTAAGATGTTTTTTATATATACAGTGTAGATCTTTATAATGCAATTCTCTATGTAACACACAATTTCTCATATGTAAACAAGGATTGTTGGAGTTAAGCACGTTTGCATTCCTTCATTATAAAAGAAATTACTATTTTGTAGAGGACTAAATTCGATATATTCAGAGCTTTTTAATGAAAACATTGCTATAATTATAATAATTCTTTTTAAAGATGAGTATAATTTAATGATTTTTTCTAGAGATATTTAACAATTTGTAGAATGATCTATGTTATGCAAAAAAATTATAATCTGCACAACTCCTGATCATAAAGAATGCAATATAAAGATACTCTACTGTATTTTGATATGTTTCAGACATATTTCCTCTTGTTGGCAAGGTAAGTTATATGTAAAATGAGATCTATATAACTACAGAGTTTCTCCCAGGCAGTTTCAGTAGGGTGCTGTACCCTGCCTGCCTTTTGGTTTATAAGTAATTACCCTTCTTGCCCCCAGTAAAAAAAAAGTCCTTATTCCTTTTTGCATTAAAAAAAATTGCTTGCATAGTAAAAGCTGACTAAAATGTTGTCTTGAAAAGAGTGCCTTGACTTTTAAATATTAAAAGTGGCTTTAAAACTCAAAAGAATGCCTTTAAAAATGAATATAGTACCCTTTTCTCAACAGCATCACCCCGCCTTTTTTCTAACCTGGGGAATACTCTGGTATATGTATATACATATATATTTATATTTACTGTAACAATTATATAATATAAAACATTAATACATGAACTTGTAATTTATTTTTGGATTCCAAAGGTATATTATGCATATGTATATATTAAAGTATGAGCTTTTAGCATATACAGTCAATTCTGTGATTTCCGCAAATGTATAATCTGTAATAGTGTTGACTCTAGAAAAAAAGGGCCGCCGGGCGGGAATTTTTCAGAAAGGGAACACTATTCTAAAAAAAGGGTACATTTTTTCAAAAAGGGAACACTATTCTAAAAAAGGGTACATTTTTTCAAAAAGGGAAACACTATTCTAAAAAAAGGACACATTTTTTTTATTCAAAAAGGAGCACTTGTACCTTGTTCACAAAAAGTATTTTGAACTTGGTTTGTTTAGAATTTTCGATATTTTCCCGATATCAATTGAATTGCCATAGGCGCATCGGAAGCGTTTAAAAAATCCGCCGGGCGCAAAAAAGAAATAATAAAGGCCACCGGGCGCTGCACCCTGTTAAAAAGCGGCTTAGAGTCAACACTATATAAACATCTAATCTATTATCTACACTGCATGTTAGATTGTAAACAATGAAAATCGTTTTAATATTTAAGCTCATAGGTGAAGTTAAATGTTTTTTCCCATGAATAATCAATTTTCCAATGAAATGAACTGTGATTTAAGAAAATTCATATATTTTAGACTTTGCAACTCAAAAATAATAATTTGAGCTAAGTAAATGACAACCAAATCAAAATGGAAATTTTCATTTTAAATAGGCATTGATGTTTGTTTGGTTATGAATATTGCAAACATATGCTTTGATCAAGCACCAATGAAACTGTAACAATAACTGACTTTATCTCAACATAGCTTTTGTTTATTTTACAATGCACATGAATATTTCCTTTTGTAAAATTTCTACTGGTGCATTTATACCAGGCATGAGATTCTTCTGTGGATCTGCTTTTTTTTTTTGATTTTCTGCCTTTTTTAATTTGTCATTTTTCAAGAATTTATTTCATACAGGACTTCCGTTTTTTATTGGGTTAAATAAAAAAAGAATCATTAAATGATTTTAATCCACATCAAAATATGCCTATACTTCAACCCTTTAACTACGAGAAGTCATTTATCGCACACAGTGGTTATCATATTTCATCACAAACACTGAACACTCACTGAAAAACCGTATTGGCATTATCTTAAAGCAAGAGACTTCGACTTAGTGCATGTGCAAAGCTGCTTGTGCTTGCAGAACGAAGAGGATCTTTATGACATCATCGTAGGCAGAATGTGGTCTGTCTACAGTGAATTGATTGTACAATTCCATAGGTACAAGTTTTCCATCCCCAGGACGGAATTCCGTCTTTTGAAAATTCCCAAGGACGAAAAAAAAAAAATCTGATTTTAGATTTCTCAAGATTCACGTAAAATGTTTAAGAATTGACCTTAAAATAACTCCTTTTTGATCATCCCATTTAAAATTTTGATTAGAAACTGAAAATCCCAGCTTATATTTTTTTCAGACAATCTACTTTTCCGCGGAAACAATTTTGATTTTCAAACAAGGCGATTTCTGTCTAAGGATCGCAGGGTAAAAAGCGTTATGTCAAAGGATTGCAAAAAAGACGCAATCTTTGTCATAGGATCGTGAAAATGACACGGTCTTCATCAAAGAATCGCGAAAAAGACTCAATTTTCGTTACAGAATCGAAAAAACCCCACTATTTTCGTTAAAGGATTGCGGAAAAAATGCGATGGACACCCCCCCCCCCCCCCTCCCCCACTATTTTCGTCAAAGGATTGTGAAAAAAACGCGATTTCCGCAGACCTGTCAACTGCTACGAAAAAAATCGTAGTTTCTACGATTTGGAGCTAAAAACTACGATGCTACGGAAATTGGTCTAAAACTAAGATTTTTTTTTTTTGCTAAAAACACACAAAAAAATTTCGAAAAAAATCAATTTCGTCAATCACTCGCAGAAAAAAACGTCAATTTATCGTCAAAGGATCGCGAAAAAGCATGAATTTCGTGAAAGGATCGCGAAAAAGCATGAATTTCGTGAAAGGATCGCGAAAAAGCATGAATTTCGTGAAAGGATCGCAGAAAAAAGCGCAAATTTGTTCAAGGGATCGCGAAAAAATCCGCAAGTCTCGTCAAAGGATCGCAAAAAAAACACAAATTTTGTCAAAGGAGTGCGAAAAAACGCAAATTTCGTCGAAAGATTGTGGAAAAGACTCGAATTTCGTCAAAGGATCGCAAAAAACGCAAATTGTTCCAAAGGATTGCAGAAAAAATGCAAATTTCGTCAAGGGATCGCGAAGAGAATGCGAATTTCGTCAAAGAATCGCAAAAAAAATGCGAATTTCGTAAAGAATCTAGGGAAAAAATCTGAATTTCGTCAAGGGATCGTGAAAAAAACGGGAATTTGCCAAAGGATTGTAGAAAAAAAAACCCATGTTTCTTCAAAGAATCGTGAAACCCCCCCAAAATTTCGTCAAAGGATCATGGAAAAAACGCAAATTTGGTCAAAGGATCGCTGAAAAACACAAATTTCGTCAACCAACCAATCAATCTGTAGATTAATTTGAATTTTGGGTGCTACGATTTCTCATTTTCAAAGGTTGGCAGGTCTGTTTCTGTCAAAGGATCGCAAAAAAGACATTATTTCCTTTAGAGGATCGCGAAAAAAATGCGATTTTCGTTAAAGAATTGGAAAAAACCACGATTTTTGTCAAAGGATTGCAAAAAAAGTGATTTCCATCAAATGATAGCGGGAAAAACGCAAATTTCGCCAAAAGATGGCAGAAAAATGCAAGTTTCGTCAAAAAATCATATAAAATATGCAGATTTCGTCGGAAAATTGTAGAAAAAATGTGAATTTCATGAAAGGGTCGTGGGAAAAACGCGAATTTCATTAAAAGGATTGCAAAAAAGACGTGATTTTTGTTAAAGGATCACAAAAAAAAAACAAAAAAAAAAAAAACACTATTTTTGTCAAAGGATTGTGGAAAAATGGTGATTTTTGTCAAATGATCGTGGGAAAAAAATGAGAATTCTGTCAAAAGATGGCGGAAAAGATGAGAGTTTAGTCCAAAGATCGTCGAAAATACACGAATTTTGTCGAAAAATCGTAAGAAACACAAATTTTGGTTAAGGGTTGTGGGAAAAACTAATTTTATCAAAGGATCGAGGAAAAAGATGAATTTCATTAAAAGGATTGCAGAAAAATGTGATTTTCGTCAAATGGTCAGAGAAAAACACAAATGAATATTTCCCATTTTTATTACTTAAGGGACAGTAAATAATCTGCAGGTAAAATATTTTACAATTGAAGAGTTAATTAAACAATCACTTACCTGTATTGTTTTTATGCATTTATTCATTTTTCATAATAATAATCTTAAGTTTTTGTACTAAATAATAAAGAGCTAAACATAACATAAAGCAAAATAAAGGTTCAATAGAAAAGGAATTTGCAAAAGAGAAAATAAAATCTGCGACTCCCGTCTTGAACTTTCTGCTACCGGAGTATTTATGACATGAAAATAAAATATCACAGTATCATGCTGAAAAGCGATTCAAATGCAGGAATAAATATAAATTGGGATATAAATATTTAAATTTTCTTGAACAAGAAAATTTTATCTTGGAGCAAGAAGTAATGGGTGTTCATAGACTACAGATAAAAGTTATTGACAATGAACCAAAACTTAAACTACCAATGTTTAAAAAAATGAATAATCAGAAAAATTTATTTTGTATATAGTTTAATTTTTCTTTAAGCTAGTTTAGTTATTAAGTATTAAAATAGTTTTGCAGTATATTTTCCTTTTTTTAATTTTTTTATAATTGTTCTTCATTTATAGTCAGACTTTAAAAAATAACATGTAAACAAAGGGGTGACCCTTAATCTGGAAAACCCTCGGTCTCTAAGTGGCAGATTTCACAGAGTTGACTGTATAATGTTATTTTTATTAGGAGATATAACTTATAAAAACATATTTTCGATTAAAAAAATTGCAAATTAAGATGTTGTACATGGTTATGATTTAATAAAATAAAAGTCAATTCATGTTCAGTAAATAGCGAGGAACAATGTGTGGCACGGTTTGCGATAAAAATTCTTCAAAAGGTCAGGATTGAAATAAATAGCACATTAGCAAACATTTTGGTATGGTGTTATAACTGAAAAGGGCCACAAATTAGATGTTGAAGATTATTTATGAATTTACTTCAGTAAAATTTCAGCAAACATTCATATAATAGTACAGTAGAGTACTGCTAATCTGCAAACCTGTAATATGTCCTGTAAATGCCTGTAATATGCTGTGTATAAATAAACGTAAACAAAGAATTTTATCTAAAAAAAAATAATTTCTCTGTGTCAACAATTTTTTAGTTTTTCCCGCAGCTTTAATCACATTTATGTGTTGTACATAAATTAAACTTATTTTTTTAATTTAAGATGATAGTACATGCAAAAATATTTCCTTTTAAAAATTTACTCTTTAAAAATATTTGTAATTAATGAAATATTACTTAGAGAATATATTTAATTGCTTATCTAGAAATAATTAGGGATTTGAAGACAAGCCAGCTTATACAAAACACAAGCAATTTATTCTTTAAATCGATGTTAATAAATATAAATCATATTTAATATTTATACATGTATTTACATTATTTGATAAAGGATATTTAAATTTCTAACAACAAAAATCACATGTTTAATACAATCAAATCAACACTATTGATAATATATTTGAAAAATATAAAAATCAGTAATTTTATTAAAAAATAACTAGGGGACTATGAGATACATTCGCCAACCTCTGTTCAAATACCAGACTCTAAAAGCAAGCTAATTTGATCTGTCTTAAAAAGATTATGGAAGATTGAATTATAATTAAATGACCACCCAATGGTGATCTCCTGTAATCTGGTTTCGATACATTCCTTTTGACTGGTAGATTTTAAGGCTCAATTAACTGCTGATGAGATAGCTAACGTCTATTTTCGTGATCGATTAAATAAGATTCGGAATTTTATAATAATGCTATAAGAAAATTGTTTTAAATAAAACATTTTAGATGTATCGTTTTAAATATGATGTAATTTTTACCATTGTTTAGTTTCTCTTTTTAATAAACGTAAAAGTACATTTTTTTAATTCAAAGGAAATATTATTTGCTCTGTTTTAGAATTTGCAACAATAGTTAGAAAGACATTTTGAAATATGAAATAAATCGCTTGTATAAATATTTGTTTGGCATTATTATTTGGACATTTTCAATGTAGCACAATTTCCTCCCATTTACTGTTACTGGTTATAACTTTTGACATCTTATTTTTTGTTTTTAATGCTCGTTTTTTTTTATTGAAAAGAAATGTTATTTATGCTGTTTCACAATTGGGCAACAATATACAAAATGACCTTTTTGAAAAATCAAATAAATCACTATTGAAATGATAAAATTTTGAATAAAAAATTGAAAACAACCATAAAAAAAACTTAGTCAAATTAAAAGAAATAATTGCACATCACAAGATTGAGTATGTCTCTGCAAAATATGGCTAATTCCAATGCATAATTTTTGTTCCCGTAAAGCTTTAACGGAACTATTTTAACAAACTTCAACATTAAGTAGCTCTTAATTTTTTTATTTAAAAACTGCCTGCTTCAGCGTTTTTATTGAACATTTCTCCATAAAACTACAAATTTTCATATTTTTATATGCAATATTTTTCCCAATATCAATATTAGCCAAGAAAGACCTCCGGATGCAGAAAATTCGTCACCGGCAGCAACAGCATTAGTTACTTTATATTAGAATAGAGAGATTCTTACTTAATTCATGTGTGTAATTTATTTATTTATAAGGATTAACAATTTAAATTTGTCCAAAATATGAATAGAAAAGTATGAATAAAGATTAAATACACATGACCTGTAATCAACAAAATATCTCATCCATGAAATGATTGGAACCACCCAAGCTGTGCAGATTAGTGGTTTTCTACTGTATTATGCAGCAGTAAGCAAGCACATATGTCACATTAAAAAACTTGCTACCTCTAAAGTTTACATTAAATGTAAGGTAAAATTTATATTTGTATACAATCATTTACTTTCTTTCTTTTTTCTAGTCAAATCTTTTACAAGTATAAAACTAGTATGTTGTGGCCATCACAAAACTTTCTTCTATATAAATCACGTCAATTAAATCATTTAAATAGTATAAGAAATTACATCAATTTAGAACCAATTCGTATCAAAGTATACCTGAATTCGAAGTTTGATGAAAATTCGTGCATTAGTTATTGAGATAGAGCTGTAGGGAAATTCTGAGAAATTCAGCATAGCAGCGCCACCTGTTGAGCGATTTGCACCAAAACACAAACAGCACTAATTCATATTAAGGTATACCGGAATCTGAAGTTTGATGAAAATCGGTGCATTAGTTCTGGAGCTAGAGCTATTGTGGAAATCACAAAAATGAAGCACAGCAGCGACACCTGTTGAGCGATTTACACGAAAAGGTACAAAACATCATTTCATGTCAAGGACTAACTGAATCTGAAGTTTGATGAAAATCTGTGAGTTCTGGACATTGAGCTATTGTGGAAATCGTGAAAAATGCTGCATAGCAGTGCCACCTGTTGAGCGATTTACACCAAAACATAAACAGCACTAATTCATAACCAGGTATACCTGATTCTGAAGTTTGTTGAAAACCCAAGTATTAGTTCTTGAGATAGAGCTATTGCGGAAATCTCAAAAAATGCAGCATAGCAGCGCCACCTGTTGAGCGATTTACATCACAAGAGGCAAAACGTCAATTCATGTCAAGCACTAACTGAATCTGAAGTTTGATGAAAATCCGTGCATTATTTCTTGAGATTGAGCTATTACGAAAATCGTGTAAATTCTACAAAATGCAGCATAGCAGCGCCATCTATTGGGCGATTTGCACCAAAACGTAACCAGCACCAATTCATATCAAGGATTAACGGAATCTGAAGTTTTATAAAAATCCGTGCATTAGTTCTTGAGATAGAGCTTTTGCAGAAATCCTGAAAAATGCTACATAGCAGCGCCACCTGCAGGGTGATTTACACCAAAAACTAATCAGCACTAATCTATATCAGGGACTACCTGAATATAAATTTTTATTAAATTCCGTGCATTAGTTCTTGAGATAGAGCGCCCACAAAATTTGTGTCACATACAGACGGACGGACAGACAAACAGACTCAGACAGACATTTTGTAAAAACATGTTTTTTGGAATCTCTGACCCATAAAACATATAAATCCGTCGAAAACTGGAATTCGAAAATTTTCATGAAACCAATACTTTCTTCTTGTCAAGATAGAAGAAAGTAATAAAAAGGAGAGAGGGATGTGCACTGAGTACATGTAATTAATTCTTCAAGGAGTATGCAAGGGATCAAAGTTTAAAACCTATTACTCCAAAGAATTGTGATGAAGTTTATTATATACTCAAAAGTAATTTTCTTTTTGGGTATATAAGTACAGTGATGCCGCTGTACTTGAAAAAACCTGGGTCCTCGGGACCCAGGATTTCCAAAAATCTGGGTCCCTTTTTTACAAAAGCGGGTCCCCATCAATATTAATTTATATTTTAAAGGAATAAATGAAACTTGTTTATTTGGAAAAGATAAATGACATGCATTAATTATTGTTTTAATAACAATTAAATAATGAATTAAAATCAGTATTATTTGCACTCAAATAAGATATTTTTAAAAAATATTAAGAGAAATTTTCTTTACTTTTTTAAAAATAAAAATGCAAAATACAACTTTAATTGTAAAATAATGTTTATTTGAGAGTAGAAGATACCAAGTTCCACTAACAAGTATAACTAATGTTCGAATTTCTTTTAAAAGGGGGCAAGACAGGTTTATTGAAAAAGATATTTTTGCTGAAAAAAAGAATACTTATGTTAAGTAAAGGTGTACTTTTTGTTGAATGAATGGGTGCTTTCATTATACTTCCCATTGAATTATTTGTCAGCATAGATCTGTGTTGGAATCAGATATTTTTCTTGGGAGGGAAATTTACATCTGAATCATTAATAAACATCAAATCCTAAATGTTCTGAAGATGGGAGACATTTCAATGCAGTAAGAAGAAGGGGAGGGGGCATTTTCATTGGTCCACCTACTGAATACATTATCAAAGTACACTAAAATCATTCTGTATTTTTAAGAATCTCATAAAAAAATTAAATCCCATTTTATGAATTTTCTACCTATAAGTTTAGTTTGCACATCTTTTTTGGTGCTTTGACTAAATTCACGTTTTTTCCACGTTATTTTGACGAAATTCGCGTTTTTTCCGCGATCCTTTTGCCGAAATTCGCTATTTTTTCACGAGCCTGTCACGAAAATCGTGTTTTTCCCGCGATACTTTGACAAAATTCGGCTTTATTCCGCGATTTTTTGACGAAATTCGCTTTTTTTCGCGATCTTTTGACGAAACACTGTTTTGTCTCAGCCCTTTTACGGAAATAGCGTTTTTTTCCGCGATATTTTGATGAAATTTGTGTTTTTTTTTCGCGATTCTTTGACGAAAATCGTTTTTTAACGCTATTTTGGGGGGGATCCTTTGACGAAATACGTTTTTTTTTCGCGATCCTTTGACGGAAATCGGCTTTTTTCCCGCGATATTTTGATGAAATTTGCTTATTTTTCGCGATCCTTTAACAAAATTCGGCTTTTTTCCGCGATCTTTTAACGAAATACGCTAATTTGTCGCGGCCTTTTTACGAAAATCGCGTTTTTTCGCTATATTTTGATGAAATTTGCGCTTGTTTCCGCGATATTTTGATGAAATTTGAACTTATTTCCGCGATATTTTGATGAAATTTGAACTTATTTCCGCGATATTTTGATGAAATTTGAGCTTATTTCCGTGATCCTTTGACGAAATACGCTATTTTTTCGCTGCCTTTTTACGAAAATCGCTGTTTTGCGCGATATTTTGATGAGATTTGCGCTTTTCTCGCGAACCTTTGACAAAATTCGGCCTTTTTCCCGCGATTTTTTGACGAAATTCGCTATTTTTTCGCAATCTTTTAACGAAATACGCTAATTTGTCGCGCCCTTTTACGAAAATCGCGTTTTTTCGCAATATTTTGATGAAATTTGCACTTATTTCCGCGATATTTTGATGAGATTTGCGCTTTTTTCGCGGTTCTTTGACGAAAATCGGCTTTTTTCCCGCGATTTTTTGACGAAATTACGCGTCCCACGGGACGCGTAAGAGCTATTTTTTTGCGTCCTGTCTCCGATTTTTCGAGTAATTTACGCGCTATAACGCGTCCGCGGCATCCCTGAAGTATAAAGTATAAAAAAAAAAAAAAAATTAAAAACCTCTTACTTAAAATAAAGTTTAATTTCTAGTATCTTTCTTATAGTTTTAAGTTTATAGGTGCAGATTTCCAAAATCTGGAAGGAACCAGTGGCTCCTAAACCTAAAAAATCTAGTGGCCGTATTGTGAATATAGCAATAGTGTTTATAGAAAAAAACTCAGGAATTAAAAGTTAAAAATATTTTATAAGATATGCACAACAAAACAGACTAATTACGTCAAATGTGTATATTTAATTTTATCATAAAATTCTTGAAATTTGAATATGAAGGAAAAAAATCTTAAACTATGTACAGTCAGAAGATAAAGTTAGGCAAGATACAGTTTAAAAAAAACTTGGATGATTTTTTTTTCTCCTTATGGTGGCACTCCATTTTCCTTCTCCTCCCCCCCCCCCCCTCTCCCTTTTCTGTTCTATGACTGTTTTAAAAACTGGTAATTTTTTTTTATTCTGTAAGGCACATTTATATTGCATATATATATATTTTTTTTTAACTTCTGGCAAGATGAATTTGGGGAAAACTATAGGTGTAAATAACTTTCTTTCACCAATCAACAAAGAATAAAATTGCCATAACAACAAAAACAAGATTTCGGCATTATAAAGTTTTTACTTACCAGTTTGATATTTGAAGATTCTTTTTTACGATACTCATAACAATTTTTTCTGCTTCAGATTCTTCGGGGCTCACCGTTTATGAAGGAGAATATTTTTTTCAAACCATTTTTACAGCCCAATTTGCACATTTTACTTAACATAATATATATATATTATTTTGATGTGGCAAAGTTTTATCTCAGAATTCTTGACAAATATAAATTTACTACCAGACAGAGCTTGATATTATCAGCTTAATTGAATGAAGTAGTTTATTTCCTTTTCCTAGGCAGAGTGCAATCTTAGCTATAGCATCACCATATTAGTCTCTTCCTGGTGTAAAGAAAGTAAACCAGTTAACTTATTTTCTGGAGAATTCTTCTAAATCGGTAATGCCCTTTCATCTCCCTGTCGAAAAATGTGTTCCTCTAGTTCTAGTCGGATTTTATTTATCAAGGTCATACGTGACCTTAGTCAGTGAAAGGAGCGGATGCTTTTCCATTTGTAAAAGGGCAGAAAAAATTCTACTATAGAGGTGAGGATTACCAGAAATTGACTGCTTTAAAACACATGACGACTTAGACACTGAAAGTTAGTGGCCACAGCAAAATATTTACTCACCACAAGACGACTAGCGACCATGATTCTGCACCTATAGTTTTAAGTCACCCTTTTTGATTGCATATAATTGAAAGGATATTGAATTAAAAAATTCATGTAATATAAAATTTGAACTAATATATTTAGTTTTTGTTATTAGTTTACTCTTTCTTATGTTTTCAGTTTGAAGGCATTTATGCCAATCCTCGTTTTATGCATGCTGCAGGAATGATTGTGGTAAGTTAACCTGATTTAAAGTAAAAATATTGATTTTTGTAAATACTGTAGACTCCCTCAAATCCACGTAACTTTGGACCAGACGTTTTTAGAATTTTAGAAGGATTTTTGAATTTTGCGGATTTCTGATCATAGTTTTGTTTACATTTTTCAAAGAGTAATTTGAATAAATAATGTGCTCAAAATTATAATAAATGCTTACTATAAACTAAAACAGTAAAACAATTAAAGTAATAAAGTAAAATTATAAAAAATAACAATTTAAAAAATGATAAAGTATTAAAAATAAAGGTCAAGTAAATAATGTATAACTAATGATGAGATAAATTTTTTTTTGAATTATTCAGTGATACTTGCCTCATAAAAATATACCAATAATTTACATCAAAATTTTAAAATAACAAAGTTTTATTTCATGCTTAGCCTGACTTAATAACCAATTAATACACAAATGTATTTGGTAAAAAGATTGAGATTGTCGCCGATATCAGTGCTAATTTGAATTTTTTAGTAAATAGATTTATACTTTCTTCATGAAAAGAATATTAATTCCATCATATTAATCAGAATTACATATTAAAATGTGTACAGAATGATATAAAAGTAAAAAAATCTTGAATTTTTCAACTGCATCTTAACTGTAAGTTTCATCATTTACATCAACAACAATATGTGGATTTTGGTCATTTTGGTATTTGAGAGAGTCTACATTCTGTTTTTAAAAAAGAATAAATTTTATTTTTTACTAAATATTTATTTTCAAATATGAACCATTTAATGAGCATAAATTTGACATGTGACATTTTCTCACTATATAGTGATATGTATATTGTATAATTGCTTTTCTAACATGTCTCTTACTATTGTGTTGTAAAAAGTTACTTGTGCAACTAATTATATTGTGCAACAAGGCATAAGTTTTCACTAGGACTGGGCGATGTAGAAATTTCTTAAATCGATTTATCATCCATCTAACATCGCGATTTAACACCGATTTTACATTTTAGAATCTGGAAGCCTATTTTTTAATTTTTAGTAACAAAATACGGTCTTTATGTGCCCCCCCCCCCCTCCTGTATTATTTAGTATACTTAGCTTTTAATTTTTCAAATAATTTTGAAAAGAGGTATATTTTACACATAAAAAACTTTGATTGTCCCAAAACACTAGTTTTTTTTTTTTTTTTTTTTTCATTTTCAAAATTAGTGACCTATTTTAATACATTTTATAAATTCATTCATTAAGAAGTATTATAAAAGAATGATTTTTTTTTTTTTTTGGTCTGACTTGTTATGCCTGCTACAATCTAAATTCCTTAAGGCGGGGGAGGCGGGACTTCCCCTAGCCCACCCAAATAGCACTTCATTGCTAACAACCTACACACACAGATTTAAAAAGTTATTGAGGTAGAACAGAAGCATATTAAAAGAATTCAATGATGAATTTAACTATTCATTTATCATGATGAGAAAAGTAGTAAAAAAAAATAAAGGGGGGGGGGGGGAGAGATATGAGAAATAAGGTGCAATTTTACATCTTTTTAACTTTTAGATTATAATAAGATTTGTTCAACATAAATGCTGACATTTATGTAGCTGATGGAGAAGGATTGAAAGTTGGAACACATTACTGAAATTGCTGATTTTTTTTTGCGGCCGTTGCCATCCTTTAAGATTAGTAATAAAATATAATCTTAAAATAATCTCTTTTTAATGATAACAAAAAAGCAGAAAATCGCAGATCTGCAGAAAAATCTAATGAATGCCTCCTCCACCCCTCCCTCATTCTGCTGTAAAAATAAAGTTACTTGACTCATTACAGAACTTTATTAAAGTATTTTTAATTAATTACAAAATAATAATAAATTAAAACTAAAATATTCCTATAATACCCAAACATATGAAAATTAATTTTTCATAAAAGTAATGCATAAAAATATAAAGTAAAAATGGATGGATTTGGATATAAATAGTGAATCAATTTCAGCAAGATTCATCCGTGTGGCTGGTGTTGAAATCGGATGTCAAACCTGATGCATGACTATTTTAAAATATTTTAATTAATTACAGAATAATAGAAAATAAAGAATATGTATTAAAATATTACCCAAACATGTGAAAAATGAATGTTTCATTAAAAGAATGCATAAAAATAAAAACTGAAATTCGATGAATTTGGATTTTAAATATGAAACTTTATTCTTTTTTTCCAACCATAAATACTCAATCAATTTCAGGGAAAAAATATTAATAGTAAAAAAAATATTTCATGTGGATCATGGCCAAATAGTGTTACACAAAACAATGCATGACAATACTTTAAAATAATTTCATTAATTACAAAATAATAGAAAATAAAAAATGTTAAAATATTACTAAAACATGTAAAAAATGAATTTTTCATCATAAATATGCATAAAAGTATAAACTGCAAGTCGATGAGTTTGGATTTTAAATATAAAACTTTATTCTTATTATTTTTAATCATATAAATGCTGAAGGAATTTCAGGACAACAATCTTTTGAAGCAATGAAGGATTCTACTTTAAAACATTTTAATTAATTACAGAATATTGGAAAATAAAAAATGCATATTGCAATATTACTCAAATATGTGAGAACTTAATTTTTCATCAAAAGATTGCATTAGCATATAAACTGAAATTCGATGAATTTGTATTTTAAGATTTAAACATTACTTTTTCCTTTCAACTTTTCACTATATAAGTTCTTAATTTCTGAAAAATATACATTCCAATCTTGTAAACTCTGAATCTTGTTTACAAAATAAATAAATAAATATCAATTTTTACTTAAATCATCGTTTTCTTAAATCACCCTTTTCTTAAATCGGAGAGGATTGAGGCTCGATGCTTTTTTAAGTTGGATCCTGGTAAATCGATTTAACACCAGCTTGCCTTGTTTTTCTTAAATCGGAAAGCATGGAGGCTTGCGATGTTTGCTTAAATCGGATCCTCCTAAATCGATTTAACACCAGCTTGCCATGTAAGTGTAGATACATCCAAGTAGATAAATCGTTTCTCCGATGTTAGCTCTGAATCGGTATTTTGTTTTAAATCGATTTAAAGCCAACGGCTAAATCGCGATTTAAGACAAGGGCTAAATCGCGATTTAAGATAATAGCTAAATCGCGATTTAAGACATTGGCTAAATCGCGATTTGACATTAGCTAAATCGCGATTTCCAATTTTAGCTTAAATCGATTTAAGACCAATGGTTAAATCAGATTTCCGATGTAAGCTTTAAATCGATTTAAGAGTTAAATCGATTTAAAGCCCAGGCCTAGTTTTCACTATAGTTTTCACTAGTTCACCCATTTTAGTACCCTCATTCCAGAACAGTAAATGAGATGGAGATTCCCTCACCTCATTTCTGAAAAATAAGTTAGAACAGATATACAGGGTGGTCATAAAAAAACTTCCTGATATATTAACTCCTAGTGGCCTAACCACTCAACCAATCTAGATTCTTCTCTTCCACAGGTATCAAAACATGCTCCATCATAAATGCTCAGTATACAATGTTTTATAATTATGTAATTCCAGAATTGCCTCAACGAAATGTCATTAATGACATTGTATGGATATAAGATGATGTTCCTCCACATGGCGTCACATGTGTTTGACAAGTGCTACAGCAGCACTTCGGTGATATTCATCTCTCGACACTTTGCAGTTTCATGGCCACAACGATTTTCAGACCTTACTTTGATGGATTTCTTCTTCTGGGGTTATCTGAAATCGAAAGTGTACACATCAAATCAAAGGGATTTGTCAAAATGTAAAGATGCCATAAAACGTGAAGTTATACAGATTCCTCCTGCAATGTTATATTTGCATTGTTGTCAACAATCTACTGCATGCAATGTGTTATTGTCTGCGAAGGTGGGCATGTTGACAACTGCTAATTCCAATGAAAGTTTCCCCCCCCCCTCTTCTTTCTTTTGTTGTTATTGTTCCTTTACAATGCTACTCTTTGCAGATGTTTTATGCTATCACTTTTCGTCATACATGTATCATTCTAACGCCATTTATGGATTTTCTATGTGCTGATGAATCTGCACAGGAAATAAGTGGGTGTTGCCATTTGAAATTTTGTAATTTTTTCACCATAACTTTTAGAGCTGCTCTATTGTTGTAAATCATCTCGATCTCGAGCGCAAACCTTCAAAAAAATTCTGTCTAGGGTCTTGCCCCACACGAACATTACCATGTGTATTGTTGACTGAAAGGTTTTTTGTAATTTTTATAAAATAGAAAACATAAATTTAAGAAATTTTGTTTATAACTTATCATATCCTTTCACCTAACTCTTAAATTTCAGATATATCATTTTCATGGATGTTTTTGGATGCAGTATTTCTGATGTGATCCATTATTTCAAGGATTTCTACCTTTTTTTGGGGGGGGGGGGGGGTGGATGGTGGAGATTGCTCTTTCCTCTTCTGAAAATATAATTGGTAGCCACAAATTATGCACATTTTTTAATATCAGCAACATCTTTTCATAACTTAGTACCACATTGCAGATTTATTGTTTAAGTTTAATTTTGAAAAATCATGAAGTGGTTCTGCAAAAACTTAAATTAAGTAATCTACACTATGATCCTATAATTTTTGTATCCATAAGTAGCAGGATGGTCATGCAGTTTGATGGCAAAAACAAAATAGATATATTGACATCCACTAATGATGATCTTATAGAAATATGTGCCCAACAATTATCTTAAATGTCCAAGAAACTGCAGATGTTTTCCATAATATATATTATCAAAACAGACTCATTATATCTGCTCTGATGGCAACTTATCATTCCGTATAAGTTCTATGAATTAATCAGAAATTTTTTCATTTGTTTCTGTGTTAGCTGAAGCTTTTCCCCTGCAAATCTGCAACTTGTTAAGTTGATGGTGAGTTTTAAATTTTGTTAACAGGGTTTATACAGTTCTTGAAAGTAAAGATTTTGATTTTTTTAAGCGAGTCAAAAAGTCCTTAAGTATTTGAATTTGTTTCAATCTTGGTGAATATGCTGTATTTTCTTTGATAGGTGCTTATTTTTTTTTTATATTCACATTTAAACATAAAATAAGGAAACTGAATAGAAAAAGACACCTTATGTTAAAAAACCTGCAGAAATATTATTCTGTGTGACATCATTTTAGTCTTATAACCTCCTGGGAGTTCAGATTACTCTGCCAACAATAAGTATTTTGCATAGCTGCTCCCTCCTTTGATCTCTAGGATTAAGTTGACCAAAAATATATATATATATATATGTATATATATGGACTTAGATAAGTTGTTGTACCTGCTGTCACCTGAAAATTATGCATTGTATAATATCATTACAACAATGCAAAATCATAAAGTGCCTACTTTTTTCATGTATAGACCAAAACAACTTTTAAAGTAGAATGCAAAATGATTTTTAAAAGATTTCAGAGGCTTCTTCATAACAGGTTTAAATCAAGACTTTGTTACTGCATGACATTCATTTGACAACTGGTTAAGATAAGTTTTTTCACACTTTGATAGTTTTTCACTGTACCAACAGTATATTATGCAGTATTAAAATTTTTATTTTTCAAATTTCTGCAAAGGTTGCATAAGGGACTTAATTTTTCTTCTAGGAAGGAGTTTGAACCCAGTCAACCATCTAGCTAAATATGTACAATAGGGTGGGTCGAAAAAAACCGAAATATTTATAATAGAAACGTAATACGCGAAAAAGTTACCTTTTGTAAAAAAGATAAAATACGTAAAATATTACACCGATTGGTTAATATCTTTTACCGCCGCAAGGGGTCCAGATTTCGAAAAAATCGCAAAAAACTTACTTTTAGCAATTTTTTTTTTTTTTAAATTATCCAAACATACTTATTCAATTTCTAATAGAATGCAATAGCCACGCCAAGATATTAGTAATGTAACATTAACATTTCATTTTTGTGACATCGTTGCTTTTACCGCCACAACAGGGCCAAAATTTCTAAAAAATGTTAAAAATTAGTTTTTCATTTTTTCAATTTTCATAACTTTTGTAATGTTTTCAGATTTTTTACATTTCTAATAGGCTGGGAAAGGCATTTTATGTTGTTAATTTCATGCACATTTTTAACCATGATCACTGTAATTCTATTAAAAAAAAAAAAATGCTCAATGATAGAAACACCTGCAGCTGCCTGCACGTAAAATTAATTTCTCGCTGCCAGGGGGCCACGTTTCACTTTGTTCGTTTATTTTTTTTTTGTAATGTATTCCTTTTACTCTATACTTTAATGGCTCTAAAGATAGAAATAGCTGCTAGGTTAAAGAGATGGCAAAGTTTCATCGTTGCGAAGTCAAGGAGGAACATATCTTTGTACTAGAACCAGGTCTGAATTATTTTCGTCATTTGACCCCATTGTCTGGCAAGGCGACTTCTATATGCAATGACATTATAGATTTTTTAAAGAAACATGAAATCCTGACTGGAATAATAATTGCAGTTGAATTTCGCGGAACTGTCTTCAAAACAGGATGCAAAGGTGGTGTTATAGTAGGATTAGTTGAGAACAACTTTTAAAAAACCACTTTATTGGCTTCCTTGACCTCACTTCAATGAGCTTCCACTGAGACATCTTTTCACACATCTTGATGACAATAAACAGGTTCTCTATCATATTGTGTCCCAATTGGTTGATCTCTTGCGATTTGCGAATTATTACCAATTGCAAAATTTAAGCCAATTTAATCTGATCACCTAGCTGTTGATAAAGATGATTAACTGACCAGAAGTATATGTCTGAAATATTGCACGCTCTTTCAACACGCGTGTATACAATTGACCTTTTTTGCTGAGTCCCTGGACAAATATTTCACACAAGGTGGATCATTACTGCTATTCGAATTTTGAGACTCTACGTTGGAACAAAGAAACCCTCTTCTTAACTTGTCATACTCTTTGAGTACATCCTGAAAATGTACTGCATCAGTTGGTTCACAATTACAATGAATCACTCATGTTTTCCAGAATCTGCGCACTATAGTTATTAACTTACGTTACTTGACAGATAATCTACGAAAGATTATAGTTCCTGTATTTTCCCGAAATGACTATTTCGCAAATCATACAAATAGCGTCTTTGGAATGATAGCATATGAAGAGGAGAACATCAGGGCCCCAGCCATGAAGAAAATTGCAAAAGCACGAAGTTCTGTGGACTAGAATAGTGCCATTCGTCACTTTATCATAGCAGACTTAAACACTGAAGCTTAAAATTGTATGGCTTTAGTCTACTGACAAAACTGAAAACTAACGGAATCACCTGTTATGGTTTCTTTATCGACTAAAAACGCTGGTGAGTTTAAAATGTTCGATTAAAGATATCAGCTATTATAACTTTCCTTGTCCCACTCAATCACTAGAAAGATGCGTGAAATTATTCATTGAAGTACTGATAAAGTTTGTTTACTAGAACAGAGGGAGGATCACATCTGATCAGTTTTGGCTTCTCGAGAAATAATGGCTTCAACTGAAAGCAAGTTATATTATAAATTCATTTACATTAAATTCTTCTTCATTTTAAGTTTATTTAACCCGTTTCGGTTAAACATCTCTATATTTTAATTAATAAAATACTAAAACATTTTGCTCATTTTATATAATTTTTGTGGCATGAATTGGCTGTTATGAAATAAAACATCAGTAGATGAAGCGATCGTCAAGAAAAATGAATGATTAACTTTATTTTCAACTCTATTACAAGTAGTTATAAAGAATTATGATATATTAATAGATATAAAGTAAAATTATTTATTTCTAGACATATTATAAAAATTTAGAAAAAAAAATGAAAAATTGAAATTTTTGAAATTTTTACAAAAAATATGGTCTTTTTGCGGCAAATAAAGATATGATTTCATCATAATGAACATTTACCGGGACATTTCTCATATTTTCATGTAGCTATTGCGTTCTATTAAAAATTGTATATTGGTATGTTTGGATAATTTAAAAAAAAATGATTAAAAAAACATGTTTTTTGCGATTTTTTGAAACTTTGGCCCCCTTGCGGCGGTAAAAGATATTAACCGATCGATGTAATATTTTAGAAATTTATTCTGTATTACAAAAGGCAACTTTTCCGCGCTATTACATTTCGATTATAAAAATTTCGGTTTTTTCGACTCACCCTAATGTACAATCTCTTTTTAAGTTTATCTCCTCTTGAAAGATTTTTGCCTGAGCCATTAGTTAAGAACCTGTTAATGGCACTTACCTGTTCTATCATGACTCTGTTGTGATCATCACTTTTTGTTGGATACATGTTTTTTTTTAATATATTTTTTTTGTCATTCAGAGTTGATCTTTCTATGTCAAACTTCTGACATTGATATGCGTTTATCCATTTTTTCTTTAATGAACTGCATATTCTCCTTCACTGATAAAGCACCATGCTTGTGCTCAGCAATCACTCCAACTTCGCCAGTTGAAAGTTTTATAGTGATTTGAGCAGAGCACAAAATGTACATAAATTAGAAAATAAACTTGAAGAAAAAACACAATTTACTTAATGTTTTAGGTTCCTAAATACTTTGGTTAATGATACATGATTGCCTTTAGTTCTCAAGATAATAAATTTTAATATTTGTAATTGCCACATGGAAGCAATGCAAAATCTAGAGTGCATATTTCTTGACTATCAAAAGGTCAGCCAGGGTTAATCTCTCACTGCTTATATTTTTATTTAGTTAAAATTTGGCCTAATGTTGCAAATGTATGTTTGCAACCCACGAAAAAAAAAAAAAAAAAGGTTGAGTATGGCTAGCCTAGACCGAGACCCTTTACCCTAGATCTGAAAATTGAAATTTTAATTAGCAACCACTGGCCAGTAGGCTGCTTTAGCTTAGTAGCCACTTTTTTATTATCTTAATTCTTGTTGCTAAAACTGATCATTTAAAAGGCGGGGTTCTGAAACCTCCATGAATATGGAAGATTTGGATATTTAAAAATTAAAACACTTTTTTAAACTTTTGAAAAAAACAAAAGTGGCTGGCTGTTTATTTTATTTAATCATCACATATTTTGTTTCTTTTTAGTCTCCATGTGCCGAGTAATGGCTAAATATTTTTAGATTTATTTTTACCTCAATATTTTATTTCTTTGTGCCATATCTCTGCAAGACAGTTTTTCATAACACCGAATTAACTTTACTAATGCATTTAGAATTAGCTTATGAAAGTTAATTTATCGATAAAAAATATATATATCAGAAAATATTGCTAATAATTTAATCTTTAAAAATATTGTGTATAAATTATAAATGCTCATGATTTTCTATATTATAGGGTTGTATTGTTCAAGTCCAAGTCAAAAATGGGGCAACCTTTGAGGGTGTGTTAAGAACATTCTCCCACAAGGTAATTGCTATTTTAATTATTAAAAAGAATGGAAGCATGGCTTGATAAATTAAAAAAAAAAAAATTCTAAAGTCTATAACATTATTTTAAATCCTGCATAATTGTTAGACACTTTATACAATTTATAAACAAACTATTATTTAATCACTAATAATTTTTATTCTTTCTTAAAATTATTACTGTTTAAATAAAATAAGTTTGTTTATGAAATGTATAAAGTGTCTGTGACAATTAGGCTTAATTTAAAATAATGGTATAGACATTAGAAAATAAAATTTTAATTTATCAAGGCATGTTCTTTTGATCATTTGGATAAATACTGTCTTAAGTAATTTTAAATTGTACCAGTATTATCTTTTCTTGCAAGCAAAAACTGTAGACATTTTTTCATTGTCATGCTTAAACTGAATTTTTGGTTGAATTTGAATGTGTATAACTTTGACACAAAATCCGTAATATTTTTCCATGAAAATTTACTCATTCTGATTATAAATTGTGGACCTCCTTCTTTCCATCTTCCAATACTCTTTCAATTTCTCTTTGTTTATGTGCAAGTGAAATTGGAAAAATTGTTGAAATATAGCAGATATATGAACAATGAAAAACGAAAATAACTTTAAAATATAACTTAGTATGTTGTTTTAAATTTCAATAACACCAGAAAAATATAATTAAAAATATTTTTCTGGCAAAGTTCTTTATTAAATGCTTTATGTTGGCATTTTAAAAGAATTTTTATTTTCTTTTAAAATGCTGACATCAATTTATTTGAACAGTGTTCAGAAAGGTGAGTGAAGTCTTAATTTTATTGTTATTGAGTATTATTTCTCTTTTTGTTAGTGATATTTCGTTGATTTAAAACAAGCTTATTTTTATAAATATTTCTTTTACATAAAAATATTTCAACTGCTGTAATTATAAAATAACTTTCATTATTTTATAGGCAGATTTCGTTCTAGAAATGCCCCGTAAAATTGACTCTAAAAAGTCTAATAATGCTATGTCTAATACTGTAACTAGTCTTGCTAATTCAGAAGAAGTCACGGAAAAAATGATTTTTCGATTTGATGATGTTGTAACTCTGAATGCACAAAATGTTGATCCAGATTATGCTACAAGAGGTAATTTTGTTATCTTTTATTTATTAAATTTATTGTTTATTAAGATTGCCAAAGGTTGAATAAATTCCTCATCTTTTTATTTCTGAATACCACTATTTTTGAATAATTATTTTTAATTTAATTGCAGAACTTTAAAAATTAAATAAAGCAAAGTTTTATGTATTCAGAAATAGTGGCAGCTATTTCCAAGTAGTAATCTTTGCCTAATATAAATGCAGAATTTCTGAGATTAATAAATAATGCAAAGGATATGTATTCAAAAGTAGAATACATATAATAAAAGAAAGTAAAAATAAAGACTGAATGAAAACTATTACTATTTAAATTAACTGAGAAAACTTAACATACTACAGTAGAAGACGCCTAATCCCCACAACTTTGTACCAAGCGTTTTGCTGATTAGACTTTTTGCAGATTACAGGTCATGTATATTTAATATTTTATTATTCATATTTTGGGCAAATTTAGATTGTTAATGCTTAAAATAAAGAAATTACACACTTTAACTCATAAATTAAGTAAGAATTATTTAAAAAGTAATTTATTGATTTTTATATTAACAGTGCTCCCAAATTGTCCCCTTTTTAGAAAAAGTCCTTTAGTCCACTTTTATGCATTTTGGTCCCCTTATTCTCCTTTCAGTGATTGGAAAAAATAAAAAATAAATACTAATGTAGAAAAATCGCCACAAAATGCAAAAAACTCTAAAAATCACTAAAAAGTTTATAGAAGTAAAAAATTATAGAAGACAAAATTTACTGTAGTGGGCATTGTAATCAGAATTCTTTAACAAATGTCAAAAAATTGTTGTGGAATGTAAAAGGCCGCAAAATGAAAAAAAAAAAAAATCCCATTCTATAAAAGAACTTGCAAAAAAATTTCAAAAATCGATGTACGAATTCCAAATAAATTTTACAGAAAACAGGAGAAAATTTATTAAACTGGACTAAGACTGAAACTGGATTCCTTTTAAGAAGGTCAAAAAATCGGCGCAAAATACAAAGAAACTCTTAAAAATCACATTTAAGAAATTGCACAAAATTCAAAACTCGCTGTACGAATTCTGAATAAACTTTATTGAAAAGAAGACAACATTTACTATAATATTGCGTTGAAAGAAAATGAAATTGATTTTTTTAATAATGTGGAAAAATCACCACAAAACGTATAAAAATCACAGAAGATAAAATTTATTATTGTAGGCTAAATCATTGTAACGGTAATTCTTTCATAAATGTAAAAAAAAATCTCTCTGAAATGTAAAAAAAAGGGGGCAAAAAGTCGCAGAAAAATTTAATTAAACAAAACTAATCAAAAATTCCTAACAACTAACTTAGACATACAGGTACCTTCCTGCCAAATCTGGTAGCTCTATGTGTGTAATGATTCAGTACACAGACAAACTTCTATCCACAGACAATCTATAATAATATAGATATAGTTTTGATTTTGATGGAGAAGTATAACCTATTAAAGAAATCCTAGCTATTAAAGAAAATCTTAATTACAATTTTTTTTCTCTATGTATATTTATCTGAAGAAAGTTTTGGAATCATGAAAAAAAATTCGTTTTTTGATGTATGTACATGTTTTAGGTTGAGCTGAATACGATTTGACAAATTTTTGAAAATCTCTCTCTGTATGTGATACAAATTTTGTAACCATTCTATCCCAAAAATTAAAGCATGGAATTTCATCAAATGCCATAATTAATTAAATTTTAACACATACAAGGTGCTGATAGGTTTTGGCATATATGGGGTCCAACAGCTGGCACTGCTATGCTGCGTCATAACTATATATCTCATCAGGGGTGAAATTTCATCAAACTTCGCATTCAATTAATCCTCTACATAAGTTGATGCTAATTAGATTTTGGTGTATTTCACCCAACAGGTGGCGCTACTGCATCCTAAATATTATGAATTCCATGATATCCAGATCTGGACAAGTTTGGGATGGAATTTCACTAAATTTAATATGTAAGATGCTTATGGATAATTGGTTTTGATCCCTCCCCATGATGCATTGCCATACTATGGTTTTTCCTTCGGAACTTTATAGCTTTTCTCCTCTTCTATTGTGTAGAAATGAATTAAATTTTATGTTTCATGTTAATCTAATTTTAAATTTTGATTCTCAACAGGAGGTGCAACTGGAGGTTTATGCTGTGCTTTTATTATTCTCTGATCACCGTTACTTGGTGTTAAATTCTAAGAAATGCACTGTACTTTGTAATTGTTAATGTGTAACTCTGCTAATGATTGATTTAATATTTTCTTAGATACATTAGATTTTACTGTTTATATTTTATTGCAAATCATTTTTTGCTGTTCTAAATAGTGATAAAGCAACAATTTGAATATAAAATTCAGGCTCCTTTATGGAGAATTATCAAGATGAATGCCGCATATTCAATACTTCCTATCTTGCAATCGTATATTTAACTGTTTTTATATAAAGCTGTGTATATCGTTTAATGACATCTTTATGAAAATAACCATCTAACATATTTTCCAGGTAGGGTTGTCAGATTGTGTGTTTTTCCCATAATTTGTATGTTTTTGTGTCTTATTGCACTTTGTATGCTTAAACTATTCCCGTATGACAGTTTTGTCCATTTTTTATTATCATATCATATTTCTTAAATAATTGTTTGTATTTACTAGTCATAAAAAATTAAAAAGCCTCATACTGAATACTTTTTGTGCCATAGTTGTACACTATCAGATGATGGCATTAAGTAAGACTGATGCTCATTTTTTTTTTTAAATAGCAAATAAAGCCTTTGTGCAAGAATATTAAAAGGCAGAAAATTCACGTTTAAATATGCACAAATAATACACAAAAAGCAGGATACAGCTGTTTCGAATCTACAAACAAGATTCTTCTTCAGTGCAAGATATATCGGGTATGTAAGCCGGCGCCCTCTCTGTAGCTCCCAGCTTTGCTTTTTCTAGCACACCATACTCTATCTTGCACTGAAGAAGAATCTCGTTTGTAGATTCTAAACAGCTGTTTGCCGCTTTCTGTATTATTATTTGTGCAGATTTAAATGTTGGTTTTCTGCCTTTTAATTTCATTTTATTGTCGTGATGCAGGGTTGGCAAGTTTTTGCCATAAGCGGAAAAAACCTGGTTAAAACCGTCCCGGCAAAAATAGGTTTTTGCTAAAGTGGTGGCAAAAATAGGTTGTCCATTTCATTTTTTTTTCCAGAAAAAGAGAAAAAAATGTCTCATGAAAGGAAAAAGAAACTTAATACTTTGTACAATAGCTTTTACAAAACCTGTGTACCTCCAGACTTACTTTTCCATTGACCAACTACAAAGCAGGGTGCAATACTCTGGTATTTTGTAATCTGTCTTGTGATCATTTGGCAATGGACTGCTGGATAACTTTTTCTGCCCCCCCCCCCCCTCCCTCCCCCTTTTTTTTTTAGTGTAAGAGGGAGGGAAAAAATTCTAGTTTCCTAACAAGACATAACAGAGAGGTTTTTTTTTTCAATATATAATTTTCAATTTAATTGAATTACTTTTTTATCTGTAACAGACTAAATTCATCAGATAAATAATTATAAATTAGTGCCAAAGACTTAAATATTTACATATTTTTAAGACTCATTACATAAAACAAAAGTAGCAAAGTTATATGAAACCTTTTGATAATTAAAAAAATATTTATGGCTGAATTAGATATGATTTTTAATTTGGTTCTTTAAGTCCTAAGTATTAGACTAATTCCCACCTATTTTATAAAAAATTTTAAAATAAGAAAAAATATTTAATTATACTTATTAATTAGCACATTAAATAAAAATATTAAATGATATGTTATTAAATTTAATTGTTTATACCATTATTATCCTTATTAGCTTATAGATTAAAAACAAATAAGAATTTGCCATTTTTGTCAGTTTTTTCCATTTTTGCCCAGGTTTTTTCCAGTTTTTGCCACTGTCCTGGCAAAAATGCCAACCCTGTCGTGATGTTACTTAAACCTTATATTTTTGTAAACTAAAAGTATCAATTTAGTATATTTATATCGTAAGTTTTGATGTTTTATTACCTTATCATTCTGCCTTAAATTAAAATATAAACATTTCTTTTAAATAGGTATTTCACTGGTAAAATGCTTATAAAATGCTCTGATAGCATGTTACTTTAGTTGTGTTGTTTCACACCTGATCATCACACAAGTGAAAATCCACTTTACTAATCCAAATTATCGTGTATTCTTGAAATGAAAATTACATAAAGTTTTTGCTTATTCCAGAATCTTCTTTTAAAAGTAATCAGTGCAAAGAAAAAAAAAGAGGGAAAATTGTATCAAAACATATTTTTTACTGATGAAAATGTGCTTGAGTGATTATCTTCTAAATTTATAAAAAGGGGGCGGGTGATTTGCTTGTTCTCTATATCTGAAAACATCCTTTGTTTTATAGTAGCACCAACTGATCTGATCAACTGAAATTCCTTGTTCCCACATTTCTATTTTTCATTTGAGTGCTTCAGAAATTAGTTTTTGTGCTTTTACATTTGGCATGGAATTATTTTATTGAGAATTTGTTTTCAAAGTAATCAATTCCAGCTTTTTTTTCTGAGCAAGCATGCGATATTTTTTTAGATGAGCACATTTAAAAAATAATTTATAGCAGCTAAAAGAATTTTAGAAGTTCAGAAAGAGCATTTAATTTCTGCAATTTCAATCAGCATAACTTATGTCATTTTTTGAAAAATAATCCATCAAACATACAGCACGCCATATTTTCTGGTAGCATTGTGACTATTTTGAGTTTGAAAAATAAATGTTAATTGTTATGCATTGTATATTTACTATTGCATCGAAACTATTAAAAAGTGATATATGTATTAATTAGCAACTTTATCTTCTCACTCCTTGAATTTGCTATTAATGTGAACTATAATTATTACCTCTTGATGATTGAATGCCTCTAGTAATTTCAGAATTATTATGATATGAATTGTTTTCCATTTTAATAGGTTATTTAAATGAAATATGAATTAATTTGGATCCAGTTACTGCATTAAGCATATTTTGTTTTGGGTCTGGACTATGAAAACTTTTCATTCCTGTCTTCTGTTGCAGTGTATTTAAAACTCTGAATTGTAAAGAGCTACGATTATAACTAAATTGAGACAAGGAGAAGTTAAAGAAGGGAGTAGGTGGGCAGAGCCCCTGATTGTATAATAAGATTTCACAGAAAATAAACAGAGTATCCGTGCATATTTTCCTGTCAAAAATTTGAAAAGTTAAATATCTCTCAAAACTACTTGCAGTGATACTAATATCAAAGCAATGAAGCTGAAAGTTAAAAGTTTTCAAATTCTTAAAAGTACAATGAATTCAAAATAAAAATGTGACAGTGTGGATACTAAGGCTGCAAATCAGCAAATTTGTTAAAGGTGTAATCAATATTTGATTTGTAGTACTTCTTTATGTACTGAGTTTTTTCCAGAGATGACTTATCAAGCATTGAAAACAAAGTAATAGTTTTGTAGCATCTGGTGTGGTTTAAAAAGAAAATTCATTTGAATGAGAGGTGCTTGAGACTTCTAAGTCTGTTTTGTACATTCCTGTTAATCTTATTGAAAAAATATATATAAAAACAAAACTTCTGTAGTGAATATCCTTTTGTAATTAATTGATCAATTATGTTAAAACATTCTAATAAAAAAAAATGGTTATACTCCTAAGGAATTTCCCAATGCATATCTAATTTTCTTTTCTTTGAAATTTTATAGATAGTTTTACAGATACTGCTATAAGCAAATTTAACGGGCAAGTAGTTGAAAAAGAACTTGAACCTTGGGATGGTGGTTCTATATCTGCAGATAGTTTGCCAGATCTTGGTGGTGATGAAGAAGCAGTAAGTACTAGTACCTTCAAAATAATTATACATTAAATTCTGTGTTGATACGATATTTATTTTCCTTTCTCCTTATTTTAATACAACTTTTACTTTCTTTTTTAGACTTTTTTTTAACAAATGTTGTATTGACTTTTTAAAATTTAAAATATCTATTTTCTATAAATATCCATTTACTATATTTTTTTAATGGAATAGCTTATTTATATATTGGAAGAATTGGGTGCAATAATATTAAATATTAATTCTATTTTAAATAAGTAAAAAAAGAAACATCTTTTTTTTTTAAATCAGCTGTTACATTTTACAGTTTTCTGTATTTTATTTTTTGTTGGTACAGTGCAAAGTCTTTAAAGTTCGGACTTTCCATTGGCAACATTTCAGGGATGGAGGAGAAAAAACAAAATTGTTGAAACAAAGAAAAAAACATCGGAACATCACATTAGATATTGCTTTCTGCTTTTTTTTTTCTGCAGCTATCAAAAATAGATAAAGCTTCCAGAAATGCTCCCTTCCACACTTATATCATGCATTAAATTTCTTTTTTTTGTTCTTTTCCCTCCCTGGGGAGAGAAGGGGTAGTAAAGGATTGTGCTCGCAAGATACGCTAATTCATCCATGAATCTGTAGTTAATAAAGCAGTGCACATTGACTGAAATATTTAAGACATGATACTTTTCCACAGAAACACTAAATTCTGCTTTTTCGCACAGAATTTTAATCTCTGGGATCTATGCAAATATGCATTAAAATTTATTGCCATTTTTATGGGAGGTAGCAGTAGCGGACGAAATACAACAAAAGCGTGAGTACGAACAACGCCAAATTGATCAGATTTCTTCAAAGGATCACAGGAAACGCAAATTTCACCACAGGATAGTGGGGAAAATGCGATTTCTGTGAAAGGATCGTGAAAAAGAGGCGTTTTTCATTAAAGGATTTAAAAAAAAAAAAAAAAAACCATTTTTATCAAAGGATTGTGAAAAAAAAAAAAAACAATTTTTTTTTTTGAAGGACAGTGGACAAAACGTGAATTTCGTCGAAGGATCGTGGGGAAAATGCATATTTCGGTGAAAGATCATGGAAGAAAATGCGAATATCGTTGAAAGAAGCACAGAAAAAAAACTCTAATTTCGTCAAAGAGTCACAGAAAAAACACTAATTTCATTAAAAGGAATGTGGGAAAAAACGCGAATTTCATTAAAAGGATCATGGGAAAAAAACGCAATTTTGTCAAATGGTCATGGAAAAATGCAAATTTCATCAAAAAATTGCAGAAAAAATGCAAATTTTGTCAAAAGTCTGTGAGGCTGTGAAAGTTCTTTTTTTTCTTCTTTTTGTAAGCTTGTAGCACGTCTGATAGTTAAATAAGTTACTATTTGTTCTTATTGTATGTTCCCTTAAATAAATGTTTTTGTTTTACTTTTTATTTTATGATTTATTTAATGAAAAAGGTTGTTTAATTTAGTATTAATAGCTGTTATATGCAATTTTTAATATATGAATGTCATATTTTGCATAGTGAAATTTATTTTTCTTTTTATTCGAAAAGCAATATTTTTCATGACCCAAAGTTTGGACTTGGTAAAGTCCCGAAGATTCCAAACTTTAGACTTTGTACTGTATTAATTTTTTCTGATCTGTATTTTTTTAGTTGATTGTCAGATTATTTCATAGATGGCTTCTTTTTTTGTCGTTTTAGTTAATTAAATGTTGTACATTAAATTTCTTGTAGTCAATAATATTGAATAAAATAATCTAAAACTTATAGATATCATGTTTGAAAATTCAATCCTGTTTTTCAAGTTAGTAGTGTTTTTTACTGTAGATCTCGTTTCTTCTAAAAAAAAAAAAAAAGTATAAAACACCAAAAGGCAAAATTTGAAATTAAAAATTTTAGTATTTTAAGTATCCTGCAATACACAATTTAAAAATTTCAAGTTTATGTATTTTAATGCATCTTGTATTGTGGACTCCCTCTCCCCCTTCCTTCTACATTCTCATAAATTTTGCATTTGCAATTCCCTATAATTGTGTTATATCATGGTTATCAGAGTTTCCTCCAGGCAGTTTCAGGAGGGTGCTGTGCCCCGCCTGCCCTTTGGTTTACAAAATAGCACCCCTCATCCAAAGAATTAGCACCCTCTTGCTTCTCCATTTAAAAAAGGGGGTCTTTTTTCTTTTTTGCATTAAAAAATTTGCTTACATAGTAAAATCTGACTCAATGTTGTTTTGAAAAGAGATATCCAAGTTTTAAATATTAAAAGTGACTTTAAAAATCAAAAAAGTGCCCTTAAGAATCCAAAACATGGCCTTAAGAATAAAAAAAGTGCCCTTTTCTCACCGGCAGCAGCCTGCTTTTTTTTTTTTTAACCAAGGGGAAACTCTGTGGTTATAGTATATTTTGGATTCCATTTTACACTGTGATTTTATTAGGATAAGCATCAGTTTGGGCAGGGATTTTATGTTATCTTAATATCAAAAAAGAAATGCTTACTCACCTGCCAGCCAACAAAATATCTGCATCTGATGGAGAAGTTGAATAAAATCTTATGTAAGAAAAGCACTTATACAGGGTGTCAACGATTTAAATCATGATTTTAATCAAGTGATTTTTTAAAAAAAATCATTGATTAAAATAAAAAAAAATTTAAATGTTTAAAATGACATAAAAAAGTATTCAAATCTAAGGTGAACATAATTTGGAAAGTTTCTACAGGTATTGTGACTTATGAATACACAAAACAAAGCTTTAAATAATTGATTCGAAGCGTAATTCCTGAGTATTGTGAAAAATTTAAGTACAGTAAGTTTGTAAAAAGCATGGTTTTTTATCTAACAAACATAAAAAGCATTATAATCAGTAATGGAAATTATCACTAAATCACTTGTAAAAAATGTGATATTTGTTATTGTTAATTATAACAATATTAAACTGTGTAAAAAGAAGTATTACACATTTAAAAAACATCTAACTAAATGTTAAATAACTTCAAAACATTATAATATTTAGTACCTATTCAAATATTTTAATGTTGTGGGGGAAAAAAATCTTATTTAAATTTCAAAAATACACTTTTTGTAATCTATTTATAAATTATGTGCGCGTTTGCTGTATACATTGCTACAGTTTTTGATCAATTTGATATACATACGCTTTAGAACCTGTGTAAAATTACTGGCTGCTTTATGAATTTATCAAACTATTATTTATCACCTTCTTTCAACCACTTTTTCAAAAATGTAGATTGTGTTCTTAATTAAACAGTTTAATAATTTAAAAATTTAATCTGTATCATCAATTTGAAAATAAATGCAATTTATCAATAACTTTAAAATATAAGCAGTATTTAATATATTAGTTTACATAATTATTACAAAATATTAATGCACATAATTTTGTTTGTTACTAAAGAAATTTTTAATTTGCATTTTTTTGTAATTTCTATAATTACATAATTAAAATTTCATTAATTAAAGCAAAAAAACATAGATTAAGTTAGTAATTGGAGGGTTATTCATTTTTAAATGCTTAATTCTTGATAGATGTTTAATATTTTAACACAGGGGGGGGGGAAAAAAAAAAAAAACTGATTTTTTTTATTTTTTTTAAAAAAATCATTTTTTTACACCCTACACTTATAGAAATGTAAACCAAATTTACTGTAATTATATCTAATTTGAAGTGTAACGTTTTTACAATTTGTGTTTGAGAAAAAGTTTTCTTAGTCTTTCTGTAATATTTAAAAGTAAGATCTTATCTAAATATGCCTTAATCCATTTTGGTAGCACAAGCATCCTGAAATCTTCCAAAAATACTGACTATTTATTAAAGGTGATTTGCACTATAAAGTTGTTTTTGTGACAGCCTTTTAATAGTATTCACATTCTATTTAAACCATTATAATGTTAATATCATTCATATTTGACACAAACCTAACTTGTAAACCTGATTACAAAGGATTAGCTAACATTTTATTTCCTTCATCTAGGCTTTCTGCTTAATCTTTTGTAATCAGGATTATTTTAAAGGGTTTTTTTATACGTTATGAAATACAGTTGCTAGGGAACTGACTAAAGAAAAAGATAAAAAAGGAAATATAAAAGGTGGCAAATATGTAAAGTGGTAAAACAAAATCAGGGTTCGATCCTGGCAAAATTTGGGAGTTATTTTTTGGCCCCTTCACAAAATTGCTTTTAATAAAATAGGCCCCTTCACCAAATCCATTTTATAAAAAACATACTCTTCATTAATAATTTTATCTTGTTGGATTAAACAAAACAAGTTCACCAGAAAGCAAAACTTTAGTAGGACTTAAAGAAGTTATTATTTATACTTGGTTCAAATTTGAGTAACTGGATTACATTTTTCTTTATAAAATGTATTTTTCACAAATATAAAAAAATTCACAAAAATAACTTTTACTTTTCCCAAAATGGGCCCTAAGAAAAAAAATTCTGTATCGACCCCTGAAAATGTTTTATATTTGTCAAACAGATTGAAAAAATTCCATAAAAAAAATTATACACCTAATTTTTAAAATCTGACAAAATAGTCAATTTCAAAATAATTGGGAATAATTTTAGATCGCCATTGGGAAATTTTACCATCCATAATTTAACATTTAAATAAATTATTCAAATATACCTTTTTCTTTCCAATGAATAAACCATCCATAATTTAACATTTAAATAAATTATTCAAATATGCCTTATTCTTTCTAATGAATAATAAAATATAAACATAGTCTGAATGTTATGATGTAAAAGAAAATGTTCTATTTTCCTGAACAAATCCATCAAATTTAACCAAAAACTATACAGCTAAATCCAGGTACCTCACCAACACACCTACTGAATTACAAGCTAATGGTATGCTTTTTTGCATCATTTATTGTGGAACAGACAGAAAACTAAATAGACCAGTACTTTATTTGCTCTGGGGCTCAGCACCAGCACTTTTGTTCTTAGTGAATATTCAAATATTGGTCGGAATTCACCGGAGCTCATAAATACTGTGCTCTATAGCCTAGCAGAGCAGCTCTTTTGAAAAACTGAAGCCTCAATTATGTTTTCATTTCTGTCCAATCTTTTGCATTCTTTCCTACTATAGCATATACATTTACATTAGGACTGGGCGATGTAGAAATTTCTTAAATCGATTTATCATCCATCTAACATCACGATTTAACACAGATTTTACATTTTACAATATGGAAGCCTATTTTTTAATTTTTTGTTACAAAATATGGTCTTTATGCCCCTTCCTGTATTATTTAGTATACATAGCTTTTAATTTTTCAAATACCTTTGAAAAAAGGTATATTTTACACATTAAAAAAAAACAACAAAAAAAAAACACTTTTGAATGCCTCAAAACACTAGTTTTTTTTTCCATTTTAAAAATTGTGACCTATTTTAACACATTTATAAACTCATTCTTTAAGAAGTAATATAAAAGAAAATAGTTTTGTGTGTGTGTGTGTCTGACTTGTTATGTCTGCTACTATCTAAATTCCTTAAGGAGGGGTTGGGGGGACTACTTCCTAGCCCACCCAAATATACATTGCTAACAACCTACACACACTTTTTTTTTTTACAGACATAGAATTAAAAAGTTATTGAAGTAAAACAGAGTGCTGATTCAAAAAATTCAATGATGAGTTTAACTGTTCATTTACCATGATGAGAAAAGTAGTTTAAAAAAATCCCTGCCGGCTCGGGCCTACAGGCGGAGGTAGATTTCGAAGTTAAGTAATAAATTCACCACCAAAACTTAAATCAAGATTAGAGATAAACCCAGTTCCTTCACTAAAAATGAGCTCTAGAGAGCTAAACATTTTGTGAAAATTCTAATATACACGAATACACACACGCATGTATATGGAATAGGTTTAAAAAATAGCTAAAGCCAGGGTTGGCAAGTTTCTGCCAGAGTGGTTAAAACCAGCGGTTATACCCGGTTAAAACCGGCATGGCAGAAACTAGTTTCTGCCAGTAAGTGGCAAAAACTGGCAGAAACTCAGAAATAATATTAATAAGAACTTTAATGTGCAATGATTCTTAATTCATACATGTATTTGATGTGTAAACAATTAAGTTAAAAATTAAAATTAAAGATTATGAATGTTATTCAAAGTTGTAAAAAAGTTTCAAAATTATCATATAAATATACTTTGTTTATATAATAATAGGTACTAATTTTTTTTCACTTGAAAATCTGAAATTTTCAATGGTAGTCTGATGCTGTACAAGTTTAACTATTTTATATTATTGTTTAGAGTTGAATTTTTATTTAAAAGTAAAAAAAAGAAATTTACAAAAAAATCTGTGATATTTTAACAAATGTATTTTTCAGAGTATTTTTAAATAAATAATACAATGCAATAACTTAAAGATTATGATTCTTGCGAAAATATATAAGTAAATAATTGAAGCACAATAAATAACAGAAAAAAAAATTTATGAAATATCTTGCACAATTATTTTACAATATTGAAAGAACAAAACTGCCACTCAAATATACTATTATTACTTTTTCCATAGAACATTCCATAGCATAGGACAAAATTTTGCTAATCTTTCTGAACACACTGTTTCTTTGTTTTGAATGAAAGAAAAGTTTGAAAATATTCTTTCAAGACTATCATCACTTGCTGGCAATGTCATTATTGAGGATGCAAATTTGACAAATCCTCATTTTCACCAGTATTCATTTTTAAAGATGACTACCACATAGAAGGTAAGGGCAAGACATTTTCTAGGGCTTCCTTGGAGAAATATGTTTCTGGGGCAGGAGTCGATTTTGCTTCAAAGGATATTATATGTGGCACAAAATTGGGATTAATATCAGAAAGCAATTTCCTTGCCTTTTCTTTATGCTCATATGTCAATTTTGATCCCATATACTTAGGATGAAGTAAATAAGTTAGCATATGGTAGTCGGTTATTACTGTATCAAATCTGCTTTGAACCTTTGTAGTTGCTTGTTTTGTAAGTGCAAAATGTGGTTGGAACATTTTCAACTAAGTCTTAATAAAAAAGCTAAAATCTTTAACAACGATTTTATGCACAAATAACATACAGACACGACAAAAATATCCCATATAATCGTTTTTTGTCGTGTCTGTACGTTATTTGTGCGTAAAATCATTGTTAAAGATTTTAGCTTTTTTACTAAAATTCGCACAAAGTTTGATCTATGCTTATAACAGTCTTAAATTGAAAAAAAAAAAAAGTCAGATTTGTTCCTTTGAATACTGTATTTAAATGAAATGTTTTTTAAATTCATGGAATTACAAGATCCGCATATAACTATAACATTTCTATGAGAGATAATTTATAGTGTTATTAAATTATTACGTTAAATTACAGAAAATTATTTTGAGCAAGTATTGAATATTTTTCTTTTCTTTTCATTGTTTAATTTAAAATAAGTATTGGATATAGTTTTGTATTTGATTTTTAAACTGAAATTTTAAAGTACTCTAATAATTGTTTACATATAAAATTATATAACCATACTATAACAAAAATTTTATCTGTTACATTACTCATTTTTTCTAATACAAATCTATTTATCTTTTAATTAAAACTACCCACAATATTTCATTTGTTATTTATACGGAATAAAATGTACTTAAGGAATTTAATACTAGTAAAAGAGTCTCAGATTATGTCATGAAATGTGTTTATGCCAGTTGTTGCCAGTTTCTGCCGGTTAAAACCGGTTATTACCAGTTTCTGCCACTGGCAAGGCAGAAACCCTTTTTTGCCGGCAAATAGCCAGCCCTGGCTAAAGCAAATTCAGAGAACCTCAAAGTGTTAAAATAAGTTAATATTTCCATTGTCGGGTTTTCATCATGTTTTAATGCATTTCTTCAAACTCGCATGGCATTACATATTCACCTGCTGAGGTCAGTTTTATTTCCAATATGATGCAATATATATTTTTTTTAATTCGTCAAACTATTTATTTCATTTTGAATTTTCATGCGGAAATCTTGCTCTAGAAAACTTATGACATAATATTCAATTTGTTTCAATTATTCAAACTATTTATTTTATTTAATTTTTCATGTGAAACCTTGCTATAGAAAAGCAATTGTTGTGGTGAGAATTTTATTGCTTTTTTTTTTTATTGTTGGCAACTGCTATAACGAAAAATATTTATTTTTTCTTGTCATTGTTGTGTAAGAGCTGGTTTTATCAGAATCATGTTAAGACGGTATTCAAAATTTTGAACCCTCCCTATTTCCATTCCCTTGGGCCGATTTTGCCCATTTTAAATCCCCGCCTGTGGCGGTAATTAATGATCGTTTAAGTGGTTTAGAAGTACACGTTGTGAAGTTCTTTTAATAAATTACTATTGATTGTTAAAGAAATAATAAAACTGGAAACGTCTTACTTGAAATGTAGACAATGAAGAGGCAATTTGATGAAAACAAATAATATTCTTTATTCCATACGTTAGTAGCAGTAGAAGGTTAAGAAAATACTTGCTTCTGGTCACCATTTTAAAATAGAAGAACTAATCTTTTAAGAAGAAAAATAGCAGCCAACACGGAATAAATCCATGGGATTCCTTTTAATGAGAGCAGCACAACTTTAAAGGATTAAACTTTGAAAGAAAGACACATCCACTTAAATAAAATATCAAACTCATTCGGCCAAAAACAAAGCGGCACGACATTCGAACGGCCGGCCAGCGGGCTGGCGCTCCGCTAAAAATACGTTAAAGGACTACATCTTTTGCAGACAACATCAAACCAAATTCTGAATTGAAAATTAACGAGTTTTAGATTTTAAATGATGAATACGGGGTTGACAAAGTAATTAAAAGGCAGAATTTAAATTGATTAGCTAAATTAACATTTACGGGAAATTAACGAAAATCTAATTACAAGCTGCAGAATTAAAAAAAGTTTCACTGATTGGAAAACGAAACAAAACGATTCTCCTGTCAGCGATCGGCGTCAAAAGAGGGCGGAGCATAATTTCAATGACGTCATCATAATGCAAGCTGTCTCCATCGAAACGAGAGCTCCAGAAATGTGCTCCTAAAATACGGAGTGCGCATGCGCAAGCTGCCGATTCGCTCCCAATGCAGATATGAATATCGGCGGTGAAAAATGAACTTGCTTTACGGTGAGGGATAAAAGCGTCAACATCGCGGCGTAAAGATTGAGTTTAAATAGACATCGATGCAAAAAAAAGGCTGAAAGGGAATAAAATTAAACCAAATTTAAATACTGTGAGAAGTATTCTCACATTACCTCCCTTCACCGAGAAAATTTTGTAAGACCAGGAGATGTAAAAGGCAAAATTGATCAAAAACCTTTTACAGAAAATGGGATGACAAAATTTTGAACTGCCAAAGCGAAAAAAATCATTAAAGTCGAACAATAAAATTTAAAGTTAAGATGCTGGGAAAAAAAATTGGTGATTTAACAGTTGAAAAAAAAATTGGTGCTGGAAAAAAAATATTGGTGACCAAAAGTAAGAGAGAGAAAAAGAATATACATTGCATAAAGTACATTCATAATCCAAAAAGTATACAATAAATCAAGTATACAATAAAAATGCCAAAAATACAGTAACATTGGCAAAACCTTCTATTTGATCTCATAAAATTATCATCCTAAAAATGTTAACATATTCTGGGTTAACAAAATTGAGATCATTGACTAGTCATAACAATTTTTGCTATCTTTGTACCAAATAAAAACAGAATTAACTTCTGATAAAAGTTGCAAATACAAAAGCAACAAAAAAAGTCAGGAAACATTTTGTAGTTTGACTTTTACAACATGCCTAGGACTTTTTAATTTTAGAATTATATCTAAAAAAATAAAGAGTTTTCTATTACTCTTAACATGAAAGGAAATGAAATGGCCATATATAAATAAACTTTCATAAAACTTAATGATATCATTTTAGTGTATCAAACTTTATAATTTCATTCAAAATAAAACAGACAACCAATTGTATGTGATACCAATTGTGTAACTGAGTCGTGCACTACTCAATCACCCAAACAAGGTATCCCATAAAAACAAGTTGCTATTTCAATGAAAAGACATGTCATAATTAAGTGTCATAAATCCCATCTTAGACACAATTTCTTTAAACTTTATACTTTACTAAATAAAAATTTCAATGTATTAGTCATAAGAATTCTTAATATATATATATATGAGACTCAAAAGATTAGATAAATATACCATGGTTTTTCTTCAAAATATGATAGACTGGTGATCACCAAAAAAAATTTAAGTACTTCCATATAGAATGAAAGAAAAAAATTGACAAAATCATGAGTTTATAAAACTAAAATACCATGTACCAGGAATATAATTTTTAAATAATCATTTAAAATATAATATAGAAATAAAATTATTACAATTCAATGTTAAGCTCACAATGATGATAATGACAAAGATAAATCATCAGCAACACCGTAAACAAACAAAAAAATTATATATATATATATATATATATATATATATATGTAAATATTGAAGTCCACAACCATGTCGATGACCATCATGCCCTAGCCACCAGCATATCTATGAACAAAAATAAACACATATATGAACTCCTACGTAAAATTTTAGGTGGCTTGGATCTCCTAACAAGGCTCCTAACATCTTAAGTAAAGGAAAATTTTAATTATAAACACTGTGTAACTGCAGGTGTGTAAGGGCAATGTTTTTGGAATCAAAATGATGTTCATTGAGTCCAGAGCCATATGGAACAAGGCTATTTGAGATAAATAGATGTCACTGAATGTTTAGTAACACAACATGAGGTGGTACACTGGTATAGTGCTGTCGAAAAAAAAACTGGAACATTCACATAATAATCATCAAAATAGATGATCTTTGCATGATGACATTAGAACATTTTAACATGACGAGACACTTTGTAGAAAGTGAGAATGCATTGCATTCTCTTTGAAGCACTTAACTGACGACATCGTACTCATTACTGCAGAGCAATCATACTTCTGCGACACATACATGAATCACTTTTGCAGAGATTAACAAGGACGAGAAGTCGGTGGTGCACTTATGATGAAATGTAGTATGATAGGACATAATCAGGATTTGAGGTCAAGAAGCACTTTTTTTAAAAAAAAAATTTCACTAGATGATTTATAGAAAAAAATTCTATATATATATAAATGCGCTGGTAAAAATTTCCATCTAGACTTGTGTTTTTCTGTAATCTTCTCGTATTATTTGTAGGTATGAAGAGAAGACAATAATAAATTTCACTTTCTTCATAAAACATTGAAAACTTCAAAATGAAGATCATTTTTACTATTCAATTCTTCATAAAACAAAAAATCTTCAATGAACGAATCTTTTTTTTTTTTATACTAAAGTAATGAGGCAAATGGCAAAATAAAAACTTAGAGGCTTTGGGTATGAAATAAAATTAAAGTAAAAGGCACTATGCACATAATAAATAAATAAATATGGGAACTTTTCAAAATAACTTGATCTTGCATAAACACTGTAACAAATATTCACAAACTTCTTATATTAATTGAGAATTTACACTTGATTATCAATGAGCAAAAATTTTGCAATGTGAGGATGAATTGCTACACACAAGCAAAAATTAACTCTGAATACTTTTAATTGCACGTGCTAGAATATTTGGAGAAAATGCAGCATAAAATTATGTTACTGAAGGTAAAACACATCAGTAATTTTCAGGTAACTTCCTTGTTTTGAGAAGACTTAGAATAATGATATGGTGTGAGTAACTGAGTTCTAGCAGCAGACAAGTCAACAATTTCACTTGATGAGGATATTTACTCTCACATGAGAAACGTTAACTGACACACTATCATAATCATTAATGAAAGTTATTTACTTATTTATTTTTGAAGAGAACTAAGTAGTAAACACTATTTGTAGCTTCACAAACCGAAGAACACTACTGAAGTGGTTTCATAAATGGATATTTGCCTATAAATGAAAAACATCTCCACCAGGCATCTTATGGCTGAATACGAAGCACACAAAAAATTAAACTATTGTAGATGTAGGAAACTTTTGAAGAAGTAGGTAGGTAATTTTATAATTTTTAGCTTCCATGATAACATGTGCAGCAACAAAGAAGAGACCAGAAGAAATGGATGTCACACAAAACCACTGACCACCTTCATCAGGTAAGCAACAAATGAATGGAAGAAAAGTCTGAAGAATGTCATTACAGGTAATTAAAAAAATTTTCTAGCAGCATCTACAGGAACAGTCATCATCAAATATGGCAAAAAGCACATCACTATTGATAGTTAATATATATAAAAGTAATCTTCACTATTGGCAAGGAAAAAAAAAATTTCTTATGGTGAATGGAATTTTTAAGTAGAACTGTTACAGGATTGAAGAAGCCCCATTTCATTTAAAAAAAAATAATGTTGCTCTTTTTATTTTTTTTATAAAGCAACATGAGAATAAGGTATGATGATGTCAATGTGGATATGTCATGCATAGACTTATAAATTTGTGAAAGAATTGAATTTGCCAAAGAGAATTGAAGCAATGAAAATTTTGAATATTTTCAATTTGTTAGCTGAGAGTTCTATAACAACATCAACAGGTAAATTTAAAAACAGGAACAGTTCTTTAAATATTAGAAATGAAACCAGACTAGTCCACAAGACAACATGCTAACTATACATACAGCATATTTCACAAATCATCTAAGGAGCAAGTCTAAGAACTTTTCAAAGGGGATAACTGTTTATAAATTTTCATATTATATTTTTGTTATTCAGAGAAGCAGGCAATACCTCAAAATAATCATACAGGATAATTGCTACTATAAATTACTTGAAGAATACCAAACTTCAGTTGGAGAAAATAGGCATAATTGATGAGATGACAACAACTTTAAGTGAAGAACAAAATTTCTCAGCAACAAGAATAAAAAATAATACTTCAATAAAATTTCAATCATTTTTTAAAAATATATATATATTGAAATTCAAATTTATAATTCATTTAAAGTGCCATTAATAAGTAGAAAATTAAAAAAAATAACCCAAAAGCCATGCCTCCTAAAATATCACATTATGTTCTTGAGAACAATTTTTGCCAAACTTCAAATTCATTGAAATTATTTGAGAACATAAATTCATTTGTAAAAATATTTCAATTTCAACAATTATTCTTCAAAATTAGTTTCAATTCCACAATTTTCAATCAATTAAAAAAATGTAACTGCCTCAGACTTTTATTCTTAGAATAGAATATTGCTATTATTTGCACCAACATAAAATTCATTTTCAATATTGTAATTATATAAATTCATTTCTTGATTTGAATAATAATATATTCTACAAAATATAGTAAAATTTAAATATGAATTCTTTAGAATATTGTAAGAAAAAAAAAATGCAACTATTTAACATAAAAAAAATGGCATAACTCAAGAATTTTTCAGAATGAGAACATCAAATATTCTACAATATTTTCATAAATTATATCCAATAAATCTTGAATTAAATAAACCATTTTCTTTTGAACTAATGAGAACAATTCCTCAAAAAAATTTTACTTGACTTTCTTGAATAACGATCTTAATTTTCTTCAAAAATTAGAACAAGTTTCATGAAAATGTAGCTTCTATTAAAATATTTCAACCAAAAATCTCATAATTCTTAAAAAAAGAACAAAAAGTTCTAAAAATTTATCTTCAAGAATCATTATTTTTAAAATTGCAATAATCCCAAAGCAACATCGTTGCAATTCGAAAGGTACTACGGCGCCAAATTGTGGCGGTAATTAATGATCGTTTAAGTGGTTTAGAAGTACACGTTGTGAAGTTCTTTTAATAAATTACTATTGATTGTTAAAGAAATAATAAAACTGGAAACGTCTTACTTGAAATGTAGACAATGAAGAGGCAATTTGATGAAAACAAATAATATTCTTTATTCCATACGTTAGTAGCAGTAGAAGGTTAAGAAAATACTTGCTTCTGGTCACCATTTTAAAATAGAAGAACTAATCTTTTAAGAAGAAAAATAGCAGCCAACACGGAATAAATCCATGGGATTCCTTTTAATGAGAGCAGCACAACTTTAAAGGATTAAACTTTGAAAGAAAGACACATCCACTTAAATAAAATATCAAACTCATTCGGCCAAAAACAAAGCGGCACGACATTCGAACGGCCGGCCAGCGGGCTGGCGCTCCGCTAAAAATACGTTAAAGGACTACATCTTTTGCAGACAACATCAAACCAAATTCTGAATTGAAAATTAACGAGTTTTAGATTTTAAATGATGAATACGGGGTTGACAAAGTAATTAAAAGGCAGAATTTAAATTGATTAGCTAAATTAACATTTACGGGAAATTAACGAAAATCGAATTACAAGCTGCAGAATTAAAAAAAGTTTCACTGATTGGAAAACGAAACAAAACGATTCTCCTGTCAGCGATCGGCGTCAAAAGAGGGCGGAGCATAATTTCAATGACGTCATCATAATGGAAGCTGTCTCCATCGAAACGAGAGCTCCAGAAATGTGCTCCTAAAATACGGAGTGCGCATGCGCAAGCTGCCGATTCGCTCCCAACGCAGATATGAATATCGGCGGTGAAAAATGAACTTGCTTTACGGTGAGGGATAAAAGCGTCAACATCGCGGCGTAAAGATTGAGTTTAAATAGACATCGATGCAAAAAAAAGGCTCAAAGGGAATAAAATTAAACCAAATTTAAATACTGTGAGAAGTATTCTCACACCGCCGAGATATTAGCCATCTGAAAGTTATTGGCGAGTTTGAAGACGATCCGTGCATAATTGCGACTTTTATCGTGCGGACAAAATTTAGTACATACATACATATATATATCTATAAACTTTTTAGATGGGGGTGGTTTTGGGTTCCTGGGGTCCTATAATGAAAAGTTATGAAGGGATTTTTTAAAAGTCGCACCATGGTAACGACTTCAATAGGTAGTATTTCTTACAAAATCTACCTAAAAAAAGGAAGGAAGATATGAGAAATAAGGTGCAATTTTATATCTTTTTAACTTTTAGATTATAATAAGATTTGTTTAACATAAATGCTGACATTCATATAGCGGATGGAGAAGGATTGAAAGTGTGACACCCTTGGAGCACATTACTCAAATTGCAGATTTTTTCGCGGCTGTTGCCACCCTGTAAGTTTTGTAATAAAATATAATCTTAAAATATATTTCTTTTTAATGGTAACAAATTGTCAAAAAAGCAAAAAATCACAAATCTGCAGAAAAATCTAATAAAAGCCCTCCACCCCTCCCTCATTCTGCTGTAAAAATCAAGTTACTTGACTCATTACAGAACTTTATTAAAATATTTTTAATTAAAAAATAATAATAAATTAAAACTAAGATATTATATATATAAAAATAACGCATAAAAATATAAACTAAAAATGGATGAATTTGGATATAAATAGTGAATCAATTTCAGCAAGATACTCAATCCACATGGCTGGCGTTGAAATCGAACGTCAAAACCGATGCATGATTATTTAAAAATATTTTAATTACAGAATAATAGAATAAAGAATATACATTAATAATAAAGAATATACAGAATAAAGAATATACATTAAAATATTACCCAAACATGTGAAAAATGAATTTTTCATTAAAATAATGCATAAAAATATGACTTTTTCAAACCATAAATACTCAATCAATTTCAGAAAAAAAAATCTTATTAGCAAAAGAAAAATATTTCATGCGGATCATGGCGAAATCAGGATACTCAAAACAATGCATGACTATGCTTTAAAATAATTTCATTAATTACAAAATAATAGAAAATAAAAAATATGTTAAAATATTACTAAAAGATGTAAAATGAATTTTTCATCATAAGAATGCATAAAAATATAAACTGAAATTTGATGAATTTGGATTTTAAGAATTAAACATTACTTTTTCTTTTCAACTTCCCACCATAAAAGTTCTTAATTTCTGAAAAATACACATTCCAATCTTGTAAACTCTGAATCTCGTTTACAAAATAAATAAATAAATATCAATTGTTACTTAAATCGTCGTTTTCTTAAATCGCCTTTTTCTTAAATCGGGGAGAGTATTGAGGCTCGATGTTTTCTTAAATCGGATCCTGCTAAATCGATTTAACACGAGCTTGCCTTGTTTTTCTTAAATCTGAAAGCATTGAGGTTTGTGATGTTTTCTTAAATCGGATCCTGCTAAATCGATTTAACACGAGCTTGCCTTGTTTATCTTATATCTGAAAGCATTGAGGTTTGTGATGTTTGCTTAATTCGAATCCTCGTAAATCGATTTAACACCAGCTTGCCATGTAAGCGATAGATACATCAAAGTAGATAAATCGGTTTTCCGATGTTAGCTCTGAATCAGTATTTTGTTTTAAATCGATTTAAAGCCAATGGCTAAATCGCGATTTAAGACATTAGCTAAATCACGATTTCTGATGTTAGCTTAAATAGATTTAAGACCAATGGTTAAATCGGATTTCCGATGTAAGCTTTAAATCGATTTAAGGCTCAGGCCTAATTTACATGTTGTGGACATTTTTACTCTTACATACTTTACTTAAATTCCCCTTCTTTTTCTGCATTGCTTACAAATAGCATTAATAAATCTGCTACATGTGAGGAATAGCTGCATTTGTAACACTGCAGTTTACCTTTATTAACATCAGAATGACATGATTATTCATATTCTGTTTTTGGGGACAATTCTGAAATTTCTTTGATTGCACATTTTTAGTACTTTCAATTTTATTTACATTCAGATTTATGTGTTTCATTTCTGAAATTTCAATGTCCTCATTATGTAAAGCTAAAGCTTTTTCAACAGCTTTCTCAAAAGTTAAACCATCAACTTGAGTGATTAATTTATTCTGAATATTTTCATTTTTCAAACTGCTTAAAAATTGCTCCATGTCATTTAAAGTATCACCAGTAAAAGAACAAAAGCTCTTCATTTTTTTTTTTTTTTACGAACACAAAATCTTGAATAGATTAATTTTCATTTTGAAAACATTTTCTAAATTTAATACGCTCGCAAAATTAATTGGGGAGGATCTTAAATGCTTCTGCAGAATATCAACAATTTCCCTATTATATTTAAAGTTTCACAAGCCTTCGGAAAACATAAATCACATAATAAATTATACAGCTTGGGGCCCGTGCAAGAAATTAAGAAATTATTGCAGCCACTTTTTTCTCTTTTTTGACAACGTGTAATATGAAATTCTGTTCCAACCTTTTTATATAGGTTGCGAATTATTCAATTGATTCGTCAAATTCTTTAAAATTGGCAAACATCATTTATTTAATGCTAAAGAAAAAGAATGTTATGTAACTTGTGACTTACCACTTATCAGCCCTTTAAATGACAACTTTTTTATTTGTAGAAATGACTCTTAAAAGCCATTAGTGCAGAGAATATTCTGGAATAGAAACTTGTCATTTTCATTAGCTGAATCATTTTTTGTAAAATAATTCCGGTGAAAACATTTTCTTTTTCATCGCTCGTTGCCACTTTGTAGTATTTTTAACTAATTAATTAATAATTATCACAATACTCAAAGATGAGGTAGCCTGCAGATACATAATTAACATTAAATTATAACATCAACAAACGAGCACAAGTTACACAGGTAATCACATTCTAGAACATATTCTATTTACATCGTAAATTATTTTTATGAATTTGGGAAGAGCATTGTTTAGTGCTGCCCTCTACACATTTTAAATGGAAACACAAATATAACAGCGTGTAATAATTATTTAAAAAATTTCTTTCTCTTTTAGGATTTACGTGTAAATATATAATTCAATTTAAAGTTTTTGGGAATATTATTATTTGAGTTTTTTTAAATATGATTTAATTTTCACCATTAAAAGTTTTTCGCACGTAATAATTTAATTTTTCTTTTAATTTAATATATATATTTAATACAATAAATTTCTCTTAATAATTTAATTTTTAGAATATAGAGATATGAAATACAGTTGCTAGGTAACTGATAAAAGAAAAAGAAAAAAAATGAAATAAATATCATGACAAATAAGTAACTTTATGAAACAAAATGCTTTGTTATTGGAACACATGTGTACAATTTCACCAAAGGTTACACACCTAAATTTAAAAATCTGACTAATGTATTGACAAAATTTCTAACTAATAGGTATAATTTAAAACCCTTATTGAAAATTTTCAATATCCATAATTTACCATTTAAATTCATGCGCCATTTTCTTTCAACAAATGGAAACTTTAAAATGATCTAAATTTTTATACGAAAAGCATTAGGGCGCAAAAGAAAATGTTCTATATTTAACAAACCAAATATAAGCAAAAACTATACAGCTAAATCTGGGTACCTCACTAACATGCCTCTTAATTACAAGCTAATTGGATGCTTTTTGTGGCAGTTATCTTGGAGCAGACAGACAAGTTAACAGAGCTTCTTGAACAACTGATCACTTAAAATATGGGGTTTTGAGGCTGCACGAGTATAAAAATAATATATAGGTCAAACTATTTATCATTTATTTTATTGGTCTCCACATTCTTGCAATTTGTCGCCATGTAATGAGTGGTGACTGGATGTTTTCATTCTTTGTGTATAATCTAATTTATGTAAATTAATAGTTGATTTTGCTTTTTCTTTTCAGAATGGTTGGGATGCAAACGATATGTTTCGTACTAATGAAGAAAAGTATGGTGTCAAGTCTTCTTTTGACAGCAACTTACCTGGTTATACGTAAGCTTATATTAGTAAAGTAGAATAGAATCTGTTTATATTTAGCATTAAATATATGTATAAATAAGGTTCATACAGTCTGAAAGTTCTTAAAACCCCTTTAGTTTTAAAGAGAGCAAGAAAAGACCTTCAAAATGCTTAATTTTTTAAAAATTTTAGTCAAGGTGTTTTGATTTCTTTAATAGGTGTTTTATTTGTTATATTCAGATGTTAAAAAGAAATTTTTGAGAGCTATCAAAATTCCATGTTAAGGAAGTTTGTTTTTATATTATGTTATGTATGCATATCATCCTCAATTTTCTCAACAACCGCTGTATATATTTGAATATAATTCTTGCACACTATAAAAGGTTTTAAGCTAAAAGGATTCATCGTATCATGAATGGCTTTTTACAGGGGTATGTCAAATATTTTAATATATGAATGTTTTGCAATTCAAACATGTTTGATGAACAATAAATAGTGTAAACTATAACCTTTATAAATATAAGAATGGTGGCATACAAGCGATAAAATTTGATTAGTTGAAAGGATTTTAGACAAAAATCTTGAGCGATGAACTACTAGAGTGTCTTTGCCTTTATAAATAAAAAAGCAATATGTGAGCAATAAAATTTTATCTATATCAAGAGCAGTTTAGACAAACTTGATGAATTTTTCATTATTGTCAGTGTTTATTGAATTGTCTAACTCATTTAGTTAAACTTGTGCTGGTGACTATTCCCAAGATTTGAGGTATGGGTTGCAACAGTTTGGACAAAAACCTCCAATCTGTGTGCAATGTATGTGTGGCACCGTTCTATTATTTATAAAGGCACACAAATGGCAACAATGTAGATTAAATTGAATGTGGTTAATACAAAAACATCTATAAGTAAATAAGGTGAAAAGACAATGTTAATAAAATGGCTAGTTAGTGCCCGTCAAGATTTGACGGTAAATAACTTTAATGTTTCATCAGAAAAATTCTTGAATTTTTAATTAGTTGCTTTTAAATTATTGAATGATGAATTATGTGACGAATTTCTATATTGTATAAGTGATTCTTATTTCTTTAAGGCGATAGATGATGCTGCCAGTCTAACCTATTCAATAAAGTGGAAGAATTTTAAGTTTATAATTTACAACTATTTATGCTTGCTTTTTATCAGAAATTTACCTAAAAACACAGGGTAGAGAATTAATTTTTACCTACTACGACTTCACTTTTTTTTAAAAAACAATATCTATTTTCCTTTATTTATTTATTTATTAAAACTACACTGCCATTAAAAACTGACATGAATTTTATTTTTATCTATCTCATTCTCTAAAAACCTAAATTTGAAACTTGATGCAGCTAACAATTTATAATATATGTTTTTTGTTACTTGAATTTTATTTTACATTTTTATACATTTTTTAAAAATATTAAACCTGGATATCAAGGTAATTTCTTTTATACAAATATTTTTTTTTCTTTCCATTTTATTTTTTATGCAAATGAATGACAAACTTTTCTTTCTGACTCACACACATATATATTCTTGACAATGGTCAGAAAATGTAATTATCAATTAAATAAATTGAGCTGATCTAAAATTTCCCTTATATGTAAAATATTTTAGCTTAAATGTTTTAAATATAAATCATTATTTTTTCAAAATATTATTGAACGTTAAATTTTATTTAGTTATAAAGCATTCAAATAATAATAATAATAATAAAATAAAAATCCTATAACTTCTCTTCCTAATAAAATATGTCATTATTGAAATGAATTATCAACAATACACATTTTGCCATGCATGGATTCAAACCTGCGTTCTCTACAAAAATTCAGATCTTTAAAGTGCTGCATTAACCCGCTACGCTAGCAGGAACTCATTTAACTTCCTTCTAAATTGAAGAAGTTGGAAAAACAGTTGACGCATAGCTGTCTCGAGTTTCAGTTCTATATTACAGAAATAGTTTTGTGTTTTAATATTTATGATACCTTATTTTTTCAAAGAAGTAGCTACAACTTAATATGTTACTTTCCCAATCTTCGTGTCTAACTATTGGCAATTCATAAGACAGATCACCAGACATAACTTTTAGCCTCAAATTGCTGTGTTTATCTTCTGTGTAATATGACCAAAACAATATGATATTGATACCCCCGAAATAAACTGTATGTAGCTCTTAATATAGATACAATAATTTTTTAAATTCTTAATAATGCTGAAAGAGCCAAATAATATTGACTTTATGAAAGAAAGAAAAGCTTGTTTACAGTAAGATCGAATAGCAGACGAACTTAAAGCAACTTCGACCTGTGATGTGATAGTTCAACTGAGCGAGCATTTTTGCGTATGTACAGCGCGTCACTACAAAGGCAGATTTGTACTTATATACTGCGCATGTGCAACTGTAGAATTTTAATTTAAAATTATGGCTAATTAATAAATTATTTGAACAAACGAATGGACGATAACAAATCAGTGGCCAAATACCTTTCTTTTAAAAAAAGATTGGTGTAATTTGATGCAGTGGTCTCTTCTCTTTTTTTGCACATCTGCAACAGGATGTCTACAGAATCTGGAAATCAGGGAATTATGGAAAAATCAGGGAGATTTATAAATCTGGAAAAGTCAGGAAATTTTTTTAAAATACTCAAATCGGGGAAATTTGTCTATATGCAAAAATATTTGCATTTTCGCCTTTCCATTGAGACTGATTTGTCTTTTTTATATGCCATATTTTTTCCTATGCTGATTAGTCGCTCCCAATATTTTAAAGATGCATATGGCATGAGTTTTTGATATTTAACAGAACTTAAGTTGATAATATGTCCCCATTTTCTGTGGATAGTTCTTATATTGAAGGCAATTTAACCATTTTCGAAAATTTTAAATGATATATTAGTATATCCTAACCAGGTGGCCAGCTTAACAAGTTTGCACAAGCTGTAAGCTACCTTTTCCTGAACCATTTCGGCATACTTTTTACCCCGTCATAACGTCGTTTTAGGGAGAGATATAGAAATTTTTCTTTTATACACATGTTCATATGGTCAAACTGAACTAAGGTTCCACGATTTCATGTTTCTATATTTAGTAGTTTTCAAAATATTAAATTCCGAAAAAGCGCTTTTTTGTCACTGACTCACTTCGCATCATCAAATAACTAAGGTACAGTCGTGGAAAAAAAAAAGTAAACACCCCCTACTAACTCCTCAACAAACTATCATAGAAGAAAGTTACTGGTACCGAACGATTGGAAATAAAGTCTACTTTTAAATGATGTATATAAAATCTGCTTAGGGGACCATCTACATATTAAAACGAACCATAACTTTGTTTTTTTTTTAATAGCAGTACCCAATTCTGACAGCATAAATGAACTCTACACCCTTCAATTAGCCTAAAAACGAATTTTTATGCAATTCGTACCATAAGTTTCAGAGAAATTATTTTAAGGGCTGTATCCAAATTGAAGTTCCGTACTGGATTGTTCACCGAGAGAGCCCCTTCCTTGATCAAGGCACCTTAAGTGCCACTCAAGGAGTCAATGAAGCGTGTTAGATTACAGTACAGCAGAATAAATTTCAAAATGTCTACTCACTTCCATCATAGACGGCCCTTTGAACCATCATTTTGCCGTTTTTTAAGCATAATTTGAAAACTACTTGGAAAAAAAATGTGAAATTTTTGAATTTCCATAAAGCAGGACTTAATAAATCTAAATCCATCAAAAAAATTGTAGGTTGCAATTCATAATTTTTTCGAATATTAATTTCATAATTCATATCATAAAATTATAAAAATTGCAAATTCAGCTTATTTATGTTTGGGTATATTAGTATTATTACTACAAAAAAAATTAGCACATTAGGAGCATAATTTTGGGAGATATAAATAAAAATATGAAAATGTAATTTAACATTAGAAGCACTAAATTTTGAATGTTTATAATTCAAAAACTTATTCAAATGACTTGAAATTTGGTGTCTAGGCATAGTTTGAACGGAAGATTTGAAATATCTCGTTAAAATTGGGCATTGCCATTGAAAAAAATGAAGTTTGGATTCGTTTTAATATGTAGATGACCCCCTAAGAAAATTTTATATACATCATTTAAAAGTAGACTTTATTTCCAATCGTTCGGTACCAGTAACTTTCTTCTACGATGATTTGCTGAGGAGTTAGTAGGGGGTGTTTACTTTTTTTTTTTCCACGACTGTACTTCTGACAGTCGTAGAATCATAAAATTTCACAAGTAAGTCGGGTTTGTAGCACAATTAACCAGAAAAATCTGAAAACACAGAATTTCCGCCTCTAAACCCTTCAAACAGGGGGTGTTCATTTGGCCGTAAACAGTTACTTAACACATTCAATTGTGCCAATGTTGGTCGTCAAAACTCGATTACAGAGTTTTGAAGGGGGTCACGTGATTTCAAGCAGAATAACATTTTATATATATGCAGGGCTTGAAATTCAATTTTTCCTCGGAGGGGGTTGGGCTATTTGGGAGGGAGAAAAAAGTCTTTAAAACCTTCTGTTATTTTACATGCTATTTAAAGGATAACATTAATACAGACATGACAAAATACCATTGAAACAATTTAAATCAACAACTCAGAATAATTATTCAAAATGTTTTTTATTTAAGAAAGGAGGAAAGTCAATCTTTTATACAGTCTATTTTTCAACTTTCAACCAAATGTCACGGGATAAAGCTGTGAATTTCGTCAGTCCGTCGCAAAAAGTAACCGTGAAATTCGAGGATAATTCTAAGTTTAAAAAAAAAAAAAATTTCTGAAATTCACAGCAAATTTTCTGAAAGGGATGGGAAGGGGTTGGGAAATCCTCTCCCGGTGCTAATTATTTTTGTAGCAGATTGAGTAAACTGTTTTTGCTTCGGGTTGATCTCAGGCTGAGTGTAAATTCTTGCAAGTTTGGTTCGGACTAAGCCCAATTTTTCCAAAAGTTAGTTCAGTATATTATTTCAAATTAAAAACTATACCTATAGTAATAAACATACATACAGTGGAACTCCACTTATCCGTTACCTGAGTTGTCCGTTTCCCTCAGTTATACGTTTCAACTCATCGGTCCCGGTCGTTTGCCATTAAAAATTAGCGGAATTATATGTTTTTGAGTTATATGTTTTCCTCAGTTATACGTTAGGTTTTTGCGTTTCCAGATGAAATATTGTCTCACTTTTACATTTTGAAGTAATTTCGGGAATTTTTGCTACGTCTTGCCTTCCATCTTTGCCGACTGACGACGTGTCTGATTCTGATGATCGCACTTAAAACGATCATTCGATGCGGTACTTTTAACATAGTAAAGTGGTTCGTCAGGAGTATAACTATAAAGCGGGTGCATTATTAACTGAAATGCAAAGTTTATTGTTCAGTGTCGGTTCTGGAGAAAATAAACAAATACCAGATTAGTGATTGATTCAATAAAATTTAGGAAACTGCTGAAATGTCTTTTGATAAAGGATTTACATGCCAAAGCAATTCCAGTGATTTCTTTTGAGTACTCTACATGTGTAAAAAATATTATTAATAAGGATTTTATGATAAAATAACTTCATGTGTACTTTTCTTATGTACCTTTTTTTTTTTTTACTCTGTTACCCGAATATTACCTCTATTACCGTTACCTCTATTTCCGCGAATGTGTTTCATGTATGCAGTAATACTTACAAAATTTCAGTTTTTGATATAAAAGGTAAATTTTCATGATATATTTTTCAAAATGGTTCCTGTAGACCATTAGTTGAGTTGTACGTTTTACTGAGTTCTACGTTTTGTTGTTCGGTTCCGAGCAAAACGTATAACTGGAGTTCCACTGTATTTGTGTGCTGTTTTTTCTAAAAAGATTGTTGCGTTTTTTCCGTGACTCTTTGATGAAATTTCTGTTTTTTTCTGCAGCCCTTTGAAGAAATTTCCATATTTTCTGCAGCCCTTTGACAAAATTCGCGAATTTTTCGCGACCCTTTGACGAAATTTGCTTTTTTCCCGCGATCTTTTGGCAAAATTCATGTTTTTTTGTGATCCTTAAACGAAATTCGTGTCTTTTTCCTGTGATCCTTTGTCAAATTTTGCGTTTCCCCCCCCTCGATCTTTTGCCGAAATATGCGCTTTTTCGCGATCCTTTGATGATTTTCGCATTTCTCCTGCGATCGTTTGCCGAAATTTACTTTTTTTTTCCGCGATCCTTTAACAAACTTGCGTTTTATTCTCGATTCCTTTGTTTTATTCGCGACCCTTTGGTGAAATTCGAGTCTTTCCGCGGTCTTTTGCGACGAAATTGGTTTTTTCAGCGATCATTTGTTGACGTTCGCGATATTTTTCTGTTATATTTTTTTATGTACGAATTTCTGAATTCATGACCGATTTTTCATAATTTTCGGAACCGAATGCCTTAAATTTTTGGAAAATTCGGAACAGAATCACCTCTGAACTCGCAGGGGTGCAGAAAATGTTTCTACTCCCAACATTTCCCCCCAATCCACATGAAAATTTCCCCAAAACTTAATAGTATGTTACAGGTAAATGCTGTATTACCGTATGTATAGAAAAATTATTTATCGAATATTTCTCAACGTATGTTCGAGTATTTATGGCAGGGGTGATTCTGAGTGAAAAATTTTCTTTGAAATTCACAGCAAATTTTCTGAAAGGTTGCAGCAGAGGGGGGGGGGATTCACTCCCAGCACTACTTTTTTTTTTTTCACGGCCCTTTGTCGAAATTCGTGTTTTTTCGCTATCTTTTGACGAAATTTGCAGTTATTTTACGATCTTTTGCCGAGTTTTGCCGTTATTTCGCCTTCTTTTTGAAGAAATTTGCAGTTATTTTGCTCTCTTTGGACGAAATTCGCTGTTATTTCGTCCCTCTTTTGACAAAATTCGCGGTTGTTTTGTCATCTTTTGATAAAATTCGCGGTTGTTTTGCGATCCTTTGATGAAATGTGTGGTTCTTTCGTTGTCTTTTGACGAAATTTGAGGTTATTTCCCGCCTTTTTGACAAAATGTGTGGTTGTTTCACGATCTTTTGACGAAATTTGCTATTTTTCGCATTCCTTTGACGAAATTCGCAGTTATTTCGCTATGTTTCGACGAAAATCGTGGTTATTTCGCCCCTTTTGATGAAGTTCGTGGTTGTTTTGCAATCTTTTGACGAAATTCGCAGTTTTGCGATGTTTTGTCGAAATTCGCAGTAGTTTTGTGATTTTTGACGAAATTTGTGGTTGTTTCGCAATCTTTTGACAAAATTTGCGGTTCTTTCATGACTTCTGACGAAATTTGCATTTTTCTTGCGATCTTTTGACGAAATGTGCGTTTATTTTGCGATCTTTTGACAAAATTTGTGTTCATTTCGAGATCTTTTGATGAAACTTTCGGTTTTTTCGTGATCTTTTGATGAAATTTGCGGGTTTTTTTTTGCGATTTTGTGACGAAATTCACGTTTTTCCCGGAATTCTTGGTAAAAATTCGTGGTATTATTATGTCAGAACTTTCAGATTGACGACCGATTTTTTTTTAATTTTCGGAACCGAATGCCTTAAATTTTTGGAAAATTCGGAACAGAATCACCCCTTATATACGGTACACATTATTCTGAGATCGATTTTGTGACGGTCGCCTCACAAATCTTTTTATTTGTAGATAAATTTTTCCATCTTAGGGAATTATGGAATTCGTTGTTATAATCGAATTCAATTGTATATGTTTCTGCAAAATTTCCCCAAGTGGTTCAAATTTCCCCCGATCCTAGATCGCCGGATCGGACATATTCTGCACCCCTGTGAACCGCCAATCTGTCGCGGCAAATAATGCGAAAATTGCCAACCGATCTCAGGAAAAAAATAACGAAATTTGTCTATCAGTCGCGGAAAAAAATCGGGAATTTCAACGATCTTTCATGGTAAAAAAATTGCAAAATGTGTCAATCTGTCGTGAAAATATAATGAAATTCGCAAGGCATTTGCAGGAGTTGATCCTAGTTTCAAAATGCAAAATTTTCCTGAAAAGGGTGAAATTTTTTGGGCGGGAGCCTCCCGCCCACGGTATACTTTTGGGCGGGATTTCAAAGTTTTGGGCGCGAATCCCGCCATCCCGCCCTGATATCCTTTTCCAAAGATGTTTCTTAAATAGAAAAAATGAATATACCTAAAAATTTTAATCAGTATAGGTTATGATATATTTACGATATTAAAACAATAAAACATTTAACAAAATATAACCGCAATTCGGTACGTTTCCGATATAGTAGCCTTGGCGAAATACAGAAAATAGCCTTGACGAGAAAAGAAATTTGATAATAACGTATTTTCTGGCAACCTATTTACTGTGTCATATACACAAGCAATTTTTTCCATATGTGTACAATTTATTTAATGTAAGGAACCTGTTAATTTATTTTTATATACCAACATTGTTTATATCATTTGGCAACATATCTCAATTTCTGAAGTCTGAATTGTGCCAAGATTTTAAAAAAATGCGAAGGTCCCTATAGTGGAAAAATATCCCAATTCCATATGAAAGTTTAAAAATCTCCTTTTAATTAAATGAAATGTGTAACTATTAAACTGTCTTTAACGATGTGCGACAGATGCAGTGTCCAAAGTCTGCTGCTAATGTTATTATATTGTATTATTAGCCTACTTACTGTTAATTTATTGTTAATTTTAAATATGTAAAAGAAAGATTATAGTTATAGATAAGATATGTTGATCGCCAAAACCCGATTACAGAAAATTAGCCTGAGTTATAAAGGTGTTACATGATTTCAAGCTGAATGAATTTTTATATGCTTTTACAAAAATCTTAATAAGGCAAATCTTTCAGTTTATCTGTCCATCTTTCTATCTTTTACTTCCTTAAAACAAATTTTATTAAAGACCGGGAGACGTCTGCACAGATCATCACCCCATCGAGTTGACGGCTGAAATTTTAGGATTAGTTAAATATCGATTAGCGTATTGAAATGTAACTGGTCTGTCAAGTCATATCTTCGTGGAAACCACCTACAGGCCTGATTTTATAGGTTAATTGGTGGATTTTCCATTGTGTTTTCCTGCACCCATTCCTCCATGTTTCCAAAATTTTGGATGCAGGAAAATACAATAGTAAACCTATCAGTTAACCACTAAAATTAGGTCTTCAGCTGGTTTCTACAAAGATATGACTTAACAGACCAGTTGCATTTAAATATGCTAATCTAGTTTTAACTAATCCTAAAATTTCAGCTGTAAACTCATTGAGGGGATGGTGTGTACAGACGCCTCCCGGTCTATTATAAATGTCTGAATTCTAATCTCAATAGTACTCTGCTCAATCTGGCAATTATCCCTACTATTTATGGAACACTATTCCTTTAAGTGCATTTTAGTGATGTTAATGAACTTTATGCATATACATCATACATATTATCAGACCTGCCAACTTTTGAAAATGAGAAATCGCAGCACCCAAAATTCAAATGAATCTGGAGGTTGGGTGGATGGGTGCTGTTTTTTACGCTGCATTTCGGGTGAACTCTGATTACTTTCGGTTCGGACCGAATTTAGATTCATGCAGGTTGGGTTAACCCAATTTTTCAAAAGTTAGTTCTTTATATTCTTTCAGATTAAAAACTATATGTATCATAACATAAACATAAAGAATAAAGATTTTTGTCTGTGTATGATGTTTCCTATGAAGAGAGCACAGAGCTGGGGTGATTCTGAGTAAAAAAAAAAATTCAGAAATTGTCAGAAAATTTTCTGATAGGTTACAGGCGATTACACACTAATTATGTATTTTTTCAGCGGCCCTTTCACAAAATTCATGTTTTTTTCTGCGATGCTTTGACGAAATTCGCGTTTTTTAGCGATTCTTTGACGAGATTCGCATATTTTTCTGTGATCCTTTGACAAATTTTGCGTGTTTTCGCAATCCTTTGAAGAAATTTGTGTTTTTTTGCAATCCATTGAAGAAATTTGCTTTTTATCGCAATTCCTTCACGAAGGTTTCGTTTTTTCGGTATCCTCTGACAAAATTTGCGTTTTTCTGCGATCCTTTGACGAATTGGCATTTTTTTTTTTTTATGAACGATTGACAAAATTGATTTTTTTCGCCGTGTGTGTTTTTTGAAAAAAATCGTAGTTTTAGACCGATTTTTGTAGCATCGTAGTTTTTAGCTCCAAATCGTAGAAACTACGATTTTTTCATAGCAGTTGGCAGTTGCATATAATACGTAATACATTTGCATCATACATATTATTTGTATGTGTATAATACATAATACATATGCATCATTATGACGTCATAATAAACAAAACATTTTTTGTCGCCAAATTTGAGAATTGACATGATATATTAGCAAATTTGGCGAAACTTTGCTAAATGTCGCCAAGCTTGGCGAATATTTGACGCTAGTGGCTATTTTTCAATGAGTTAATTATTAATGCGAGCCATCTATTTTTATTTTTCCGCATATCATCTGAATAGTTAAATGATATAACATACTAATATTTCCAAAGTGCTAATAGTTTCGTCACTGCCCAAAACCTCTGCTATTATTATATTGTACTGTTATTATACTTACTGTGACTATGTTGTTAATCTTTACACTGCTAAAACTTCTGTATTATATAAAGAGAATTTACAGAAACTATTAAAGCATTGAAACTGACAGTTTTCCTTATGATTATTATAATTCTATACTATGTAACCTGTTAATCGATATGTACGTTAGAATGAATCTTCTATAATCCAGTTCCTCGCATTTTAGTTTTCAGGTTTCGAATAAAATTAGCTAAAATCTTAAAACGATGGCACATTGATTAATTCTTCAACACGATCAGATGAGAAGAATGATAGATTTTCAAATGGATCATGGCAGTGAGCCGGTAGACCTTCTATTCTTCCATAATCGAGTCTATTGAAATGGTTCATGTATAACAAAAAAAATATTAGCATCAATATGGTTTAATGCAAATGCAGATATTGTCAAAGGATTTCATAAGAACCATTTCACTTGTACCCAGTCATATCGGTTAAAATACAACAATTGGCAGTGAGCCCAATTAGAAAAGATTACTTAATAGGATTAAAAATTTCCGCATTAGAGAACGAATCGTAACTGCTAAGGAAACATACATAAGTGAGTTAAGAGATATTTGTCACGAAAGATGAAATTTTTAACAGCACAAAATATATGATGTGCTTCCATGATCATAAAGAGTTCTTGATTTCCCTATCAAAAGCTTCCGACTTGGGAAGGAATGGGCAAGTAAATTAAATTATGAATAACAGTAACATGGAATTAATACGGTAAATACTGCTTGCTAGAGGCGGCTAGTACTTTAATGTGAAAAGAAATAAATTATAAATTTGTAAAGCTCAATAAAATAAATTTAGGTATTTTTATGTTAGCCGAGCGCAAGTGGCAAATCGCCAAGTACTGTTCCCAACTCCATTGTTCATATTGCATTCATTTCATTTAAAGATATATACTTTTCAGTCATCTCATTTAAAATAGATGCATTTCCCTCATTTTATTTAATAGAATATTTAACATAGAAATAAATAAATAAGAAATAATAACATAAACCAAAATATTTTATTTGAAAATCAAAGCATTGTTTCTAATTTACACATGTGAAAAATGAAAACTGCTATTGGCGAAAAAACAAAAGGCTAATGAGGAGATTTGCTCCCGGCTAACATAAAAGTACCGAAATTTAAGTTTTTTCATATTAATATAGTATAACAAACTTGAAAAAACAGACAAAAAGTAGTAATATCCCAACAAAATGTTTTCGGTTAAAAAAAAAAAAAAAAGCGCCAAGTTTGGCCAGAAAAAGTAGTGATATCTAAGTTCGCACAAGTTGAAACATCCAAATCTTTCATTGAAAATGTCTTCCTGTGACTTGTCCGTTAATGCCTTCGAGAGAGATTTTCAAATATGTACAAATGAGCTACATGCCAACTACATTTTTTGATTATTTTAGGCAGTTTGTGGCATAGAGTACAGAAATAAAGTACACATTTGAAAAAATCATTTAAACAACTTCAGTCTATTTAAATGCTTAGAAGTTAAAAATAACAAAATACTTGTATTCAGCAGATAATATCCCTAATTGCTAAAACATAATTAGTATCAGCTTTTAACAGTTTATAAATCGAATACCTCTTAATGAATGCAAACAAACTATAATAAATGGTCAAACGAAAAAAATCTCTTTCGTCAATACATAAGATTTCAATATTATGCAATAAAATATAATGTAACATATTGTGAGATTTGAAGTAAGTAAATTTTGTTTTATTTCTTGGGTTTTACGTTAATGACTTTAGCTTTAGACCGTACAAAATGACAATTAAACCACAAGTGGGCTAAATGATCTGTAATCAAAACTAATGTTTGTTGAAACAGAATGGTAGTTATCAGAAACCTTTTACTTATAATGTCTTTATGTGAATTTGCCTCTTTGCATTCTAATATTACTTTTAATATTTAAATAGTTCATAAATGCGTAATTTCCAATAATTAATTTTGAAATGCTGTAGAAGGCATTAACGGCCAAGTCGCAGGAAGCCATTTCTAATGAAAGATTTGGGATGTTTGGCTTTTAACTTGTGCGAACTTCAGATATCACTTCTTTTTCTGGCCGTAACATAAAGGAGAACTTGCTGCTTTTTTATCGAAAACTTTTGCCAATTAGCCATCACATCAGATGTAGATATGTCTTAGAACTGACCATTCTTCAGAAAATGAGGAAATTTTCTGGTCACCATATATCCAATGACCACTATATGAAGTTGGACTAAATTTCGAGTTTGAATTTATAAAACTGTCAACCAATACTTTATGAATATTAGGCAGTTTTTATATTTTTTCTCCCAAATGAGATATTAGCAAGCTGAACAAGTGTGTTATGCGAGGAAGCAGCATACATTAAAAAATATCGTATATGTGTTGTTAATAATGGAAATCAGGGAAGTCTGATAACGATAGTCAGGGAACTTTTTTTTAAATTTCTGTAGCCACCCTGTGCAAGTAAATTGTTTAAGAAACATTCATTTGAAGTTGCATTGATTTTTTTGTCTTGTTTTGTTTTGTTTCAAAATTAGTTGGTTCCCTTTAGTTGCTTGTAGTGACTTTTTGCAATGAATATTTTACTATTTTCTTTTTATCATAACCATTTTGCACAATTATAAATAAATTTATCTTCAAGATAGTATCTCCAGAGTAGTTAACCTTTTTTTACATAATTACACTAATGAACAAATTTGAACTTTTGCCCTGTCCTAAAACAGAAATTAGTTGTTTTTATGCGGTTTTTTGTGCTGATTCTGAATCTAGTTTTAGATTTACTCCAGCACGTCAAGTTTAAGAGATATTTGCATATTTCAATTTAGGCAAATTTAGTAAATTTTATACAATTATTTGCAAATTTAAGGTATAAAGCAATGTCAGACAGAGTTTTTTGTTTTATGTTATGAATACTACCTAATTTACTTCACAAAAACATTGTTTCTGAGATTATACTGATATGTGACTGTCAAATATTGTACCTAATTTGCATATTTTTCATGTTTTTCTAATAATGTTTCTTGACGTTCAAATATTTCTGCCGAATATTATTCAAATATTTCTCAAAAAAGCCAGAAAAAGCCTTTTATGATACTTTGTATGATAAACTTCAACTAGTTAGGATAGATTCTACTACTTTTTTTTTTTTTTTTTTTTTAGATAAATTTTTGTCTTTGATATGAATCTGATCCTATTCACCTTCTTGTCAATGAATTACACATCCCTAAAAAGCATCTTATATCAAACCTGTGTTAATGCTGTGCAAAAGTGGAAATTCATCTTACTCAAAAACTAGACATGACATTAGAAAACAGACTGCAGATTTGAAATCAGCATAAAAACCTAGTCTAGAAAAACATTGTCAATTCTGTGGCAACTATTTTAAAGTTGATAGTGATGTTAACATTACACCATTGAAAAATATGCAAATTAGGGTTAATAACTGATAAATAAATGTTAAGAATATGCAAATTGTGACATTTATCTGAAGCAAGTAGTCATTATCTAGAAAACGTAATTAGATGTGACATATATTGTATCTAAAATTTGCATAAAATAGCACAAAAAAGCTTAAATTTGCATAAATTTAAATATGCAAATTTCTCAAAAAGTAGACCACCTAGAGATAAACGGAAAGCCTACTCGGAATCAACGCTAAAAACTGATCTAGAATCAACTAATTTTAGTTCTAGGACAAAACCACTGTTGTCCAGTGTTATCAGTATTTGAGTTGATTTTCTTTCTGGAAGCTTTTTGTGATTTTGTTTCTTGAGTGAAAACTCCAAGTCAACATTTTTGGCCATTAGATTCAACAAGTAATTGAAAAGGACTAGTATTATTGAAATGCTATAACTACCATCAAATTTTTAAATGTCCTTTTATTAAACTTCATATCTTGAGTATTCTTTTTAAAACTCTTAAAGGATGATTTCCAAAATCAAAATTTTTTCAGTTACAGCTTAAGCAAAATCTGTAAGTTCATCTTGTTATGTAATTAATTGTTGTAAATAATCTGCTTTTTTAAAATGAAAATACTTTATGCTAAACATGGAATATTTTTAAAATCTTATTTTATCTTGGTTAGTTTCAAATGCTTATATCTGTTGGCCATTTTTGGTGATAACTCTTTAGGTCATCAGAAGTTCATCAGTACATGCTAATTTTCAGCCTACACGCATACAAACATGATCTAAAATCTGTCTCATGTTGATTGCTGGGGGCTGAATCCATATCAAATCAGGCAGGGGGGGTTACCTTCATAGTCTCAGAAGTTTTTGAATTGAACATATGTTAAAATTTAAGAAAAAGTAAGATACTTGTATATTTTCATTTTGCCCAAAAAAATTTCCTGGCCCGAGATACAGGCTGCCAAAGATGACATCCCCGGCATCCTTTCTCATTCGCAATTTTCGATAAAAATTTTAAAGTGCTCTATCTCTAGAACGGTGCAAGATATTTTGTTGCGGTTTATTTTATTTTAAAGATAATATTCTTCTGTTTAAAATGATATACTCAATTTTGAAAAATGTAGTCAACTTTTCTTGTGGCAGCCTTTTGAAAAAAAAAATTTTATTTCAAAAAAAAATTTTTTTTTGGAAATGCCGATCCCAAAAATTTTGATTTTTTTGCTGTTGATCAATACCATTGGGAACTATCTTCACTGTAAAGGAGAACTTCCACTTTTGAGTTTAACAAATTTTAGAAACGTTTAAAAAATTCAGAGAAGTTTACAGGAACTATATATATACAGTTCCAGCAAAAGTCACTGAATTTTTGCTTATTTGTATTATATTTGTAAGGATAAGCCTACTATATATCCTAAACAAGTTAGAAATTGCAATGTCAAATGTGGCAAATGAGGTGCGTGCGTACTATAACTAGTTTTATAAATATTCAGATCTTGGTGCAATAAGTTACACTCTTGGGCAAAAAGGGCATGAATACAAAATTTATTATGATTCTACATATTAAATTCAGTAATACGAAAGTAGTATGAATTCATCTTAAAAGGACTTAATCGCCATGGCAACCTAGAATCATTACCTATCATGGTATATCATTGAATCAATTATATATTATAGAATTTTTAAATAGAATCAAGAAAACTTTTATTAATGTCTTTTATGTTTTAATTTGATTTTCATAGCATTTGAAGTGATACATACTTTATTTTCAATACCGAACATAGTAAAACAATCTCAATAACATATATCAATTACACAGCAATACAAATTATATTAATACAAGTTAGAGTTCAGACAGATGGGCAGACAAATCGAATCCATAAAGACTTTCAACTATGTTGGAAATTGTTAAAAGCACATAAATAGGTCGGAATTTGACTTTTAGAAATTTATGTCAATAGACGGAAGCATACTTGAATATTTTCATACAACCCTGTATTTTACCTACTATCTTTATATACATGCCACTATTTAGCTAATATTTAATTAAGATTAAAACATCCTTAAAACCAGTGAAATCACACTTCCAGAGATTATCATCCATAGACGGCCATGTATCTAATTATTTGCGTGGACCTGTATATCATTTTATCTATATTCTCCGAACATATCTTAGTAAACTAAATGTAGTTCAGTGTAAAAATGCATCACTCATTTAAAAATCACCTTTAAGCTACTTTCATTCATACTCAGTAAACCCTTAAGATTTCTTTTGTGTAGCCCTGTATATGATCTACAGCATTTATGCACACAACGTAATATGGAAAAATTTAGTTAAACTTAAAAACTCAAACACAACTTAAAATGCACTTCCAGAACTTAAAAACTCATATCGCAACTAAAAATGCACCTCTAGCAATCATTGCTAATGTACAGTATTTCCAATAAGGTAAAGTATCCGAAATCTTTTGCGTGTCCCTGTAAACACTATGCACTTTGTATGACACAGGAAGTAATTTTTTGTAAACCTCTGCAATAAAGTATGCATCACTTCAAATGCTATGAAAATCAAATTAAAACATAAGACATCAATAAAAGTTTTCTTGATTCTATTTAAAAATCCTATAATACATAATTGATTCAATGATATACCATGATAGGCAATAATTCTAGGCTGCCATGGCGATTAAGTCCTTTTAAGATGGATTCATATTACTTCTGTATTACTGAATTTAATATATGGAATTACAGTAAATTTTGTATTCATGCCTTTTTGCCCAAGAGTGTAACACTTATTGCACCAAGATCTGAATATTTATAAAACTAGTTAATACTATGCACGCACCTCATTTGCCACATTTGATATTGCAATTTCTAACTTGTTTAGGATATATAGTAGGCTTATCCTTACAAATATGATACAAATAAGCAAAAATTCAGTGACTTTTATTGGAACTGTATATATACAGTTCCTGTTAAACTCAAAAGTGGAAGTTCTCCTTTACAGTGAAGGTAGTTCCCAATGGTATTGATCAACAGCAAAAAAATCAAAATTTTTAGGATTGGCATTTTCGAAAAAAAAAAAATTTTTTTGAAAAAAAATTTTTTTTTTTCAAAAGGTTGCCACAAGAAAAGTTGAATACATTTTTCAAAATTGGGTATATCATTTTAAACAGAAGAATATTATCTTTAAAATAAAAAAAACGCAACAAAATATCTTGCACCGTTCTAGAGATAGAGCACTTTAAAATTTTTATCGAAAATGGCGAATTGGAAATGGTGCCCAGGATGCCATCTTTGGCGGCCTGTATCTCGGGCCAGGAATTTTTTTGGGCAAAACCAAAATATACAAGTATCTTATTTTTTATTGAATTTTAACATATGTTCAATTCAAAAACTTCTGAGACTATGAAGGTAAGATTTTTTCTTTGACTGCCTGAATTGACATTGATCATACCTGGGATTAATAGTATTAAAAGTAGAAATTAGCTATAGCCAATAATTTGAAATACTTAAATTACAGGAATTACTGTATTCTCCTATTCCTTTATAAAAATTTGTTTAAAGAAAGAAATGTGAAAAAAGAAAGAAAAAAAACTGAATGTAAACTGTTTCCTCCACAAAAAGGAATTTTTAAATGAAATTTGCATAGGAAAAAGTATAAATAAAAATAACTTTTAATAATTTTTTAATCTTTTATCATTTGTTAACGCCTAGGAATGAATTGGAAACTTCAGTTTACAAATATGTGAGAACTGTGTATTATTTATTGTATTCCTTAAAGCCTGATGCTTTGTTGTAGGCAATTTTTTTTACATCAAAAACAGAGCAGTTGGTTTTACATTGCTTTCTGGCCAAATATTGACTCTTAATTAATGGCATTTCAGTTTCAACAGAGAATAAATTTATTTTAAGGTATTGTTTTGATGATGAAGCAATCATATAAGAAGTTTTTAGCATATTGAATTTTGTTTAAAGACTTTTACTTTACAATCAGTTCTATAGATTCACTAGGGTGCTATGTTTCTCCTGGAAGTGTATTCATATGTCCAACCATTATTTACAATAAAAAATAACTTTTAAATTTTACATGTATTTTTATAATTTTGCTGCTAAAACAGTATACATAAAAAAAATTCAATTAGGATGGGTTTTTAGGTCATTAACTGTACTGAAGCTTGATATTTGAAATTATTGCAGATTTCTTGTGATAAATTTATGAATTTGCTGAAAAATCATGTAGTTATGCATATTCTATCTCATGCAAAACGATTTCATTATTTGTGTGTTTGATGCAGTCTTTCATTTATTCTTAATTTTAGAATACCACTCAATAAACAAAATACTGAAGAATATAGACAACAAGAAGCAAGAGCTAGTAAACTTGCTAGTGAAATTGAAAGTGGTTCACATCATAAATCAAGAGCTGCTCTTGAAAATGGCGATGAAGAAGATAGGTATAGTGCAGTTATAAGGCCAGCAGATAATTCAAACAACAACAGTAATAACACCAATAATAACAACAATAACAATAATTTCAGGTATGAGCATAGAAATTTTGATAATATTTATGTTTAGTTCAGAGTTGGGCAAAATACACCAAAAAACCTGTTGGCAACACTGTTTCCAACAGGTTAATACCATTTTCCTGTATTATTAATGTACCTGTAATATATTTATATTAATTCAGAAGTATTATTATTTTATGTTTTATTAAATTATGTATTGAAATGTATTAGATGGTTATGCATATATATATATATATATATATATATATATATATGCAAGGTATTAAGTTGTTTACGATTTGATAAGTAAACAGATGGAGACTATCTCTTAGAGGGGATCTTTGAGCTGTAGCCAAATAGTCTGCCATTTAACAATACTTTGACGTTATAGTCAAAAGTATATTTACGACCATATTTATGACGGGTCGTAAATGGACCACACAACTTGTAGTCAGGCACGGATCCTTTTCCCTAGCGCCCCCTTCGAGGGTGCGGTCCCAGAGTCAACGTCAGCCCCAAAGCATCGAATCAGACGCTTTGCGGGGAAGTTATGGAAGGAGGTCTATGATACCATTCGAGGATTGAACGAGGGGCGCTTAAACCCGGCCCCCTATTGTCCAGCTGAGTCTTCTTACGTAGGAGTTTAAGTAAGAGACTCATACACCAGATTAAAACAACAGACTCATACGAGAGATGATTCAAGAAAGTTGGATAAACATGTAGTCGCTTGATATTCCCCAAGTTTCTTAATGACTCCCAGCCTGTCCAATTTGTGTTTATGCACCGGTACACTAGATATATTAGTGGGACCGTTTCACGAAGCCCGATTGAAGGGCTATATTTTTATTTGTGATGACCGCCACAAGAAAGTGTTATTAGTTAAATGTGTTTAAAGAAAGACTGTATTACGGATTATCTTGAAATACCAGAATCCGATGAGCTTGATCCTCTATGATGTGTATGATTAATGATGGTACTGTTATTTTACTATCCTTTTGTTCCCTGTATAAGTATATGTATTTATTTATTTATTGATTAGGGATGATTTTTCTCAAATTGGCTAACCAGGTATTCAAATATTTTTATGATAAAAAAGCTTAAAGTTAATTTAAGAGTAAAAAGAATGTTTTTTGATTTATTACTTAAGCAAGGGTGTCTTGCGTTACTTATTCCTAAATTGTATATTTTGTAAATAAAGTTTTGTTAATTGTTAAAAATTGAATATGTCATTTTTCAACCATGAGTCTTGTAAATTACTTTAATATTAGATTTTATTTCAGGTCAAATTCTAATTCCTAAAAATTTATTAAAGTTTAATTTTGGTATTATTAACTTAGTCTTGAGCAGTCCAAAAGCTACTTCTTTTTCGAAAAAAAAATTCACAATGCAATTTGGGGTACTGTTGAGATCGATGTCTCCCGCCTCCTTTCGGGATAATTTTATAGGTACACTTGAACCCCGTTATAACGAACTTCAAGGGACCGAAGGTTTTGTTCGCTATATCCGAATCGTTAAGAAAAATGTTAGCATTCACAAAATGTATAACTCATTAGTTGCTATGCGTATATTAAATAATGATGTATTTAAAAAAAGATAAAATCTATTAAATATGATCATTAATGAATTAAATTGACTAAGATCGATTATATTAAACTGACACGATACGAATGAAATTTACTAATAATGAAGACAAACAGGAATAAATTCATTTTTCCTTTAATTGTTGCTCACTGTTTTGATACAGTGGTAATCTTCTGCTGACGTGATGACGATTTCAAAAACATGTTATGGATTTCTTTGTCTAGTAGATAAAATGACTCCAACACCCTTTCTTCCACTGTGTGTGTACACAAAAACTTATTAATTAATTACACGCATCGCTGCTGTAGCATCTGAAATTGTAGGGATTTCGTCATTTATGTGCTCCTCTTCATCAGCATGAGATGCAGAATCATCGATTTCAGAATAATTCATTTTAATTTCTTCCTCAATCTCTTCATAAGTCGGATCTTCATATGTAATGACTTCATCATCACATGTTTCGAACAATTGCATGTCACAAAATGAGAATGATGAAATTTTGTGCTTTTTTTATCCACATCGTGATGGGTAAATATTCATCATTCTCTTCTACATTCTTTGCTTCTTCAACATTCGTTGTATCTTCAATATTCTTTGCTAGACCTGCATGTCAAAAACATTTTCTAATTGTAGAATCCGTAACAAACCTCCAAGATTTTTCGTCTCCAGTCTTGCACACAGCTATGATCAGGAATAAGGGGAAATGACTGACGGGTGGGCAGGATCACACCTGCAGAGTGGCTATTGTAACAGAGAAAGAATGCAGTTGTTTCTACCCTTTAATAAAAAGACTTATCGCTGATTTTCAACATGTTTCACTAACCGGCATAGATTTTCTTATGAAATTGGAGAAGTCCTTTTTTCACAACAGCGGAAAAGTAAAAAAAAAAAATCATGGTCGACTGGAAAAAAATGTTCGTTATAGCCGATTCTTAAGGTTTCGGACGTTCGCTATAAGAGGATAAATTAGCATTAAATACAACAGGAAAACGGCGGGACCAAAATTTTCGTTCGTTATATCCGAGAGTTCGTTATATACTGGGTTCGCTATAACGGGGTTCGACTGTATTATGTCAGAAGCTAGCCAGTACCAAATGATCACAATTCATTTTATTATTAATTAGCAATTAACACTATGAGCATTACAAGTTGAGTAATTAGGAGTTGCTAACCCAATTTACTCTGGGGTTTTGGGTTGTTGAGTCTCCCCCTCTCTTACGGCTTCCCTGTACCTAGTTTATTTTATTTATATGCCTCTGTGTTTCCCATTATTAATATCCCCCAGACCCCATGTTTTCTCCATTAATTTGTATATGTGAGTGGTAGCTGGGTTGTACCGTTATAGGAGCCTAGTTCTCCGCAACAAAACCCTTTTTGATACAAAATACATTGGCTTTAGAACTCAAAATACTTTCCAAAATTAAAATATTCCAAATGAAAAATATTTTGTGCATTAAATTGCCCTGTACAACTGCAAAGGGCTTCTTCCAAGAGGGAATTTCGTAGTTTCGGTGGAGGGAGATTTCATGCTCTGGGGGGATGTTCCTCCCGGCCACACCCCCTGAATTCATCACTGATCATGTCATGAATAAATCACTGGCAGAGTTTCTCCCATGTTTTAAAAAGGTCAGGGTACTGCTTGTGGAAAAAAGAGCACTTTTTTATACTTATGGGCACTTTTTTATAGTTAAAGTCACTTTTTTATTCCTAAAGGCACTTTTTAGATTCTAAAGCATGCTTTTTTGGAACTTATCAGGCTTTTTTTTTAAGCCACTTTTAATATTTAAAATTCAGAGGACTATGCAAACAAATTTTTTAAACAAAAAGGAGTAGGGGCTAATTTTTTGGAAAAGGGGCAAGAAGGGTGTTAATATTTGGAATGATGAGCAAGGAAGGTGCTATTTAGGGTTTCGTTCATCTGACAAAACCCTATTTATCTCGCTCCTCTGTCTGTCTGTCCGTCACAGAGCCCGTTCTCAGAAACTATACATGTTGGAGACTTGAAATTTTGCATACTTATAGCTGGACACATCAGATCAAACGACAAATCATAAAATTTTGAAAAAGTCGTACATTTAACTCTTTGGGCTCCCACATGTGTATTTTAAACAATTCTTTCTAAGTGAGTCCCTAATTACGTTGGAGGAGTGAAATTTTGCATACTTATAGCTGAACACCTCACATCAAACAAAAATCATAAAATTTTGAAAAAGTCGTACATTTAACCCTTTGGGGTCTCACATGTGTATTTTAAACTATCCTTTCTAAGTGAGCCCCTAATTAGGTTGAAGGCGTGAAATTTTGCGTACTTATAGCTGAACACCTCACATCAAATGACAAACCATAAAATTTTGAAAAAAGTTGTACATTTAACCATTTGGGGTCTCACATGTGTATTTTAAACAATCCTTTCTAAGTGAACCCCTAATTAGGTTGGAGGCGTGAAATTTTACATACTTATAGCTGAACACCATCATGCGACAAATCATAAAATTTTGAAAAAGTCGTACATTTAACCCATTGGTCTCCCACATGCGTATTTTAAGCAATTGTTTCTAACTGAGCCCCTTATTAAATTGGAGATTCGAAATTTTGCATACTTATAGCAGAAGACCTGAGGCCAGGCGACAAATCATAAAATCTTGAAAAAGCGTTACGTTTAACCCTTTGAGCTACCACATATGTATTTTAAGCAATTCTTTCTAAGAGAGCCCCTAATTAAGTTGGAGACATGAATTTTTGCATACGTATAGCTGAATACCTCAGACCGCACGACAAATCATAAACTTTTCAAAAAGTCTTATATTATTTACTCCTCCGGGCTCTAACTTGTGTATTTTAAGCAATTTTTCTAACCTCCGCCCTTTTCACCCGGGGAGCACTTTTCCAACTTTTGCCGACACCCCTTTGAACATTCTTTCATATTATGCACCATAGCCTTACATATTTTAATTCCACTTTTTGCCGCTAGGGGCGCCCACTTATCTTGGGTGCTATGGGCCCAATCCCCTCGACTAATATATCTATGGATAGTATGTAAAACGGAGTTTCGTTCGGATAGAGGTTTATTTGGAACAGAGTGCACCCCTGGTTGCGAAATGTGGAACTAACAGATTTTTCAAAAGGATAAAGTGTTTTGAAAGGAATATTAAACGAAACCCTCTGTGCGATCTGTGATCACACTTACCCACTAGTTTTGTAAATCAAAGTGGCAGGAAGTTCTCAGCCCCCTTCTGAACCTGTCTTGTGGAAACTGGTTTAAAATTACTTAAATATTTATAACATATTGAATATCTTATTCATTTTTTATATTATAAAACTGTATTTAAATACAGTAATACCTCGACTTATGTCAGCAATTCGTTCCAAGACTAGCAATGTAAGTCGAGGTACATTTAGGTAAGCAAAAAAGGAATAAGTAATAAAAATTCACCAAAATCTAATGAACATATTCTATTGTATTTAGGGATTATGTTACATACATTTAATGTAAGCAAAAAAATGAGTTTGCAATCTGTTGTTAACTTGCAATTTACTGTTCTTCCAGCAGCTCCGTTCGAGTATTTGTGGATGTGAGTTTTCTAAAATTTTTCTAGTGACTTTGTCACTTCCACTTGACTGTCGCGGGAAAGTTTCCTTTTTATAGAGACAAAAAAGTAAGTTCAAAATGCGTCTTAATTAAGAAATTTTTTTTCCCAGGCCAGACGACGTAAATGAGAGGTGACGTAAGTCGGGGTACTATTGTATATACATATACCATGTTTGTAAATTCCTGCTAAAATAATAAATTTTAAGTTAAAAATAGCCTCTCCCCCCCTCCCCTAAGAATGGATACACATTATTATCTCAAAGACTATTTTCTTGATATTTTTTCGATTTATTTAAAAGCCAAATATTATACATTTTAAAACTCTCTGTACAACGAATATTAATCCCAATCTTCAAACTTTTAATACATAAACAACTGCATCAGCTCATAATAAATAAATGTCTTAGGAAACAATGCAAAATGTAAGTTTTTATCTAATTTTAAACAAACACATGCACATACTCATATATGTAATGATAAGTGTCATTGTAACCTGGTAGGTCTTGGTGATATTAACTAAATTAAAAAAAAAAAATGTGTATATATACTATATTAATAAATTAAAATTTCCTTCTGAAAAAAATTCATTTTTGGTTTAGACCTGAAAAACTTGTTTTATCTAGTTTATATACTCACTATGTTAATTATTTCACAAGCAATTTATATTGTAAATCAAAAACATACCTATGAATAATGCTAATGTCATACTGACGGTGGCAACGAATTCAGCAAACAGTTTATTGCAAATTTTTTAACATAAACATTGCACAATTTCAATATTTACAGCATGAAGTAGAGAAAAAATGTATTTTTAAATGCAATTTTTTTAAAAATCTATCTCTATTTACTGAATTTTTATGAATTTTGAAAATTTTGAATCATGAATTTTTTAAACCTATCTAAAAAATAAATGCCACTTAATTATGGAAGGTTAACCCTTTTGCACTTAATACAACTAATAATTTAGCATTTGTTTGTTTATGTATAATATTCTGTCACAATTTAAAATTTTACACCATCAAAAAGAGGAAAAAATGCACTTTCAAGTGAAATTTGTTTGAAAACTGTGTCGCAATTTACTGATTTTTTTATGGCTTTAAAACTTAGATATTTTATCATGGAAGACGGTAGTATTCCGAGTGACGCAGCTTTAAGCCTAAAATCGTATCGTATCATAGAATTCGTAGATGGCGGAACTCATATATACAGCTAACTTGACATCAAAGAAAACGCGAAAAGCCGCCTTTTAATAACTCAGCAGATATAGGTCTTATTGTTCTGAATTTTCTAGAACAGTCTTATATCTGCAGTCTAATCGTATACTGAAATTTTTACATTTCTACGTGTAGTATATTTTGATATCTAAATAGCCATTTTTAAAGTGAAAACGTTGGTATGATATCGAGGAAGTTCCTAATTTGAAAATCTCAAAAACGGTTCTAACGAATATCTTTAAATTGATACATAATATAAATGTGATTAAGGCGAGGTGAATAACACTTTTCTTTTTTCTGGGAAAACTCTCGTTCGTTAAATAATTCGATTTTTTTTTCTCTCGAAAATGACACGGGCGATTTTTTAAAAATCAAATAAATATGTAAGTCTGTTAGTTGACCATTATTCTCAGTTCCTTTGTAATTTTTTAATTGCTATTAAGTTAAATAAAATTACAATTATAATGACGCCAATTTGATGATGATTATTTCTTGGCAATTTTTCAACAATAAAAATATTACCATAAATTTTATAAATATATTTAATTTCAATCACTTTACAAAAAATATACATTAATAATTATTATTTGAATATAAATCACACGATCAGAAACGTAAAAAAATAATTCATTTCAGCTCTTCTTTTTATAATATAATTTTTTATTATTATGACAGTCAATCAATATATAATCACTGACATCGATAATATTATTATTATTATTATTATTTTCCTTGCATAAAAACTATTGTGATGTAATAATTCTTTTATAATAAATAATTTAGTTGAAATGTTTTATTTATAAATAACAATGAAGTTTGATAACCCCGAGACAATTGTTTTTATTTAACTTTGTAATATTTACAGTTTACATAATAAGCATATCAGAATTCTGGTGTCGCCATCTTTTGACGCAATTGCGTACTACATTTTGTCTCTTATTCGGGAAAAAAAAAAACTAACGCTCTTCGCCGCTTTGAAAGAATCTCTTGTGACTAGAGGTCTATTTCGCAAATATTAAGAAAATTACTGCATACAAAAATATTAAAATGGGTAGTATTATAGAGAAATGTTTGATAAAACGTTGAAGTAGACAGTTTTTAAATCGAAGAATTATTTTAAGAGATATTTAATGTTAAATCTGGATAAAATTGTCTCATTAAAAAAGTCTCATAGGAAAAAAAATATATATACATGGGAATTTAATCATTCCATAGAAACTCGAAGTTTGCAGAGTGCATTTATTATTTTTAACTTGCCTAATTTTTTGACGGTTTATTTCAATTTTAAATTAAAATTTTCAGAATTTCCAGAGATATTTTTTACATATTTTAGAAAAGGTTATTTTAAATTGTTGCCAATTGTTAAAACAGCGCAAAGAATAATATATCCTTTAAATTAAAAATTTATTCACACGTGACTATTATAAACAGAAACAAATCCTTCTAAATTAGAATTAAATGATAACGTGTTAAAAGCAGGAAAATATTAAACATTACGTCATAAAAATTGTTTTTGCACATGCTTACTTAAAATGAAAGAAAATTATAATCAATTATTTTCAAATTAGAATTAAATGATTACGCATTAAAAGCAGAAAAACATTGAAAATTACGTCATAAAAATTATATTTACACGTGAATATTAAAAGAAAAAGAAAATTTTTAAATAATAAATTCATTGATATGTGTTAAAAGTCGTAAATGGAGGAAATTACGTCATATTTGCCAAAGTGGCCAAATAATAATATTGCAAAACAGTTTAAATTAAAAAATATATTTATATGAGAGAATTATTTCAAATTTCGAGATGATATTTTTAACTATAGTGGCCAATTTTAAGGTAGCGCAAATAATATCTTTCTAATAATAAAAATATTTTCAGTTACAAAGAGAAAGGAAAGTTTGGTGAAAATTATGTCAGATTTAAAACATTACATTTAAAATCTCTTATTTAAAATCATTTTCTTATAGCGTTGTTAAAAAATACCATAAAGCAAAGACTCTGTTGACTTAGTTCCTTTTATATTTGGTAATTTTCAAATTATTTAATCAAGCACGGAAACAGCAACTAACATCAGCTGATTCGATCTTGAAATCCCTCAGTAAAACGGAAACCCGTTTACAGTAAGATCGCCATTGATTTTTTAATTATACAGAGCAGCCTCGATTATCCGAGCTAATTGGGACTGTTAGTAAATCGGAATCGGAAATCTCGGTTAATAGAAACTGTGTGTAAAAACTCGCCGTGCTTGCGAATTTAACATCTCTTTTTAAAAAATAAATAGAACGTTTTTTAAATAATAAAAATAAATATATGTAAAGTTCTGTTTCACAGCTAAACAAATTTAAAAAGAAAATCAACTACCAGTAGTAAATTTTAAAATGCAAATTGAAAAATTTACGAAAGTTCACACAGCCACTGGAAACAAAGCATTGTTCGCTATTGACTTCTCAGGGTCCAATGTTTCTTTGGAGTTGAGTGCTTTTGGGGGCAGAAGGGCCTGTATAGCACGGACAGTGAGCTAAAGAGTGTGGTTATTTTTAAGGCTCATTCAAAACGGGAAAAAAATCGGACTTTGTTATCGGCTCGGTTAACAGAAACCTCAATTAATCGAAGCTCGGTTAATCCAGGTTCTACTATAATTCAATCTTCCGTAATCTTTTTAAAGCAGATCAAATTAATGGACTTTAGCACAAAGTCACATAGCTGATAACTGCCATGCTTGTTGGCCACCTTCTTTTCAAAAAGTTTGCTTTGCCTTATTCAATTAATGAGATATCTCCGATAAAATAAGTCACATTTTCCCGTTCTAAAATACTGGTATCCAAAAATCGTAGCATGTAACTGACACTACAAGTACTCATGGAACTAGACTATTTTAAGTCTGATTTTTATTATAGACTATATAAAATAATTAAAAATATATATTATGATAGGAACTAGCGGGCTTCGTCCGCTATTTACGTTACGGATATAAAAAATCATGTTTTTTTTAGGGAAAAAGAAATAAAAACCTATTTGACGATAGGTTTATAAAGACACATTTTGTATTTGTTATATTTCCGGGGATGAGGAGGGGGGGGGACTATTTTGATTAAATATCGCAATTAGTCCACATGGCAGATATAATTATGATAGACACTAGTGGGGTTCGCCCCTCTATGGCGTCTTATGGGTCCAACTTCCATAACTCAGAAACTACCTTTCGGACATCAATACAACAGATTCCAAACGTTATAATTAACTTAATAATCACTCTATATAGCATTAAAGTAAATTTATGAGTACTGCATACTATTTTTTTATCGTAATTTCTGAAGAGAAAAAATTATTTCGGTTCCATTCTTGGGTACTGGTCTGAAAATTTTTGAAAAAGGGGGGAAGGAGGGGACATGAGACTGCTGTTTGTCAAACAACACAACAGGGTCTGGCTTATTCAACTTGGTTTTTGATGACTTCAATTGGAAGGTGGTTTGTTTAAAAGAGTGCGTTCCCTGCCCCATGAAAATTGGAACTATTGGTGCACCATCTATGTAAGGATTTAATAATTATAAATTAACATTTTGGATTTATTAATTTAAGGATAAAGTGTTTTTAAAGGAATATCAAATGAAACCCTCTGTGCGATCTGCAATTATACTTACCCACTTGTTTTTATATACAAACTGCTATAAGGAAAATTGTCATAAAATAGTAAAAATTAAATCTGCATTAAATCCCATAAGTATCTTTTTTTTAATCATTTTATCACTAACCTCAAAAAAGTAATGATATCAATGCAAAAACCCTTGACGGGTTAAAAGTTTCTGACGCAGCACTTTATCTTATGCTCTAAGAATTTTAAATATGGAACTTAAAAATACTGATATCAAATTTTGAGTGACGTTATGCTATTTCTTAAAAAATATATTTGTATTTATTTCATCATTTTATTTTTGTTTTATTTATAATCGCATGTGCAAAAGTTATGTTCAACATGAAAAGCTGCATAAAATTTTATTCGCTGTTGCTTTATCATTTACATCTCTCATAAATTCAAAATATGAGTTTTAAAAGATATGATATAAAATTTAAGTGACGCCTTGATGTGACTTTAAAAGGTTTGTTTTAAAATTCAATTTAAATTATTTTTGACTTGGTTAAAATATTTTTTTTACATCTACACAATACTTTTAATTTTCCAATTCACTGTTAAATCATGGTTCGTACGCTTTGGAAAAAATAGAAAAAGTGCTGGAAAAAAAAGTATTCATTTTCAAGGAATGAAAAGTGCTGGAAAAAAAAGTATTCATTTTCAAGGAATGAAAAGTGCTGGAAAATATCGAAACTTCGACAAATTGTTGCCGAAAAATATCAATTTCAATAATCCTTCGCATTAAAAATTCAGCAATTTCGCCAAAGGATCGCTTTATAAATGCGAATTTCGTCTAAAGATCGCGGAAAAAACACGAATTTCGTCGACAGGTCGTGGAAAAAAACGCGTATTTCGTCAAAGACTAAAGAAATAACCCGAATTTCGACAAAAGATCTCGAATAAAGCGCAAATTTCGTCAGAGGATCGCGAAAAACACGCGAATTGCATTAAAAGATCGCGAAAATATGCACGTTTTCATCAAAGAATCGCGCAAAAAACACATTTCGACAAAAGATCGCAAAAAATTGCGAATTTCTCCAAAGGATCGTGTAGGGGTGATTCTGTTCCGAATTTTCTGAAAATTTAAGGCATTCCTTTCCGAAAATTAAAAAAAAAAAATCTGTCACCAATCCGAAAATTCGGTCATAAAAAATCGCGAATTTCGACAAACGGTCGTCAAAATAAATAAATTTTTCCAATCATTTTCAGAAAAACCCAGATTTCGACAAAGGATAGCGGAAACAACGCAAATTTCGTCAAAGGATCACGAAAAAAAAACGCAAATTTCGTCCACGAAACGCGAAAAAAACTGTAAATTTCGTGGAAAGATCGCAAAAAGAAAAAAAAAATGAACATTTCAACAGAAGATCGCGAAAAAACCCGAAAATTTCTTTAAAAGATCACAAAAAAACCCCGAAATTTTCGTTAAAAGATCGCGAAAAACAGAAAATTTCGTCAAAAAACCACGAACAACCGAAAATTTTGTCAAAATACCGCGAGAAAACGGCATATTTCGTCCAAAGATCGCGAGAAAACAGCATATTTCGTCGAAAGATCGCGAAAAAACGGCAAATTTCCTTGAAAGAACGCGAATTTCGTCAGAGGACTGCAGAAAAAATGTATAGTTAGTGTTGGGAGTGGATTTCCCCCTCTCCTCCTCTGCTGTAACTTTTCAGAAAAATTGAGGTAAATTTCAGAACTATTTTTTTTTACTCAGAATCACCCCTAGGATCGCAGAAACAACGCAAATTTCTTCAAAGGATCGCGGAAAAAAACACAAAATTCGTCAAAAGATCACGGGGAAAAGGGAAATTTCATCGAAAGGTTACGAAAAAAGACTAAATTTGTCAAAAGTAGTACTGGGCGATGCATCGATACATCGTGAAATATCGATGTAAATCATAAATCGTCAAACCGATTTCCTGATCTTTGAATTAGCGATGCATCACATACATACGATGCATCGCAGTCATACGATGCATCACACCGGCATCACAAATGAATGGGACAGTACAGGGAAATCTGGTTTCGCATCCGATGTGAATAAACAACTCGTGCATAGCTAGATATCGATTATGTGCAAAACCGATGGCAGAGTAAGGAAAGACTGGTTTTTCCTTCAATCATCGAAGCAGATAAACAATGTAATCCAAAATTGATACCAATTACAAATCGCTGCATGCTTCATATTTTCAATCCTGTTTTTCTAGCTGTATGAATAGTACCATGAAGTTCATTTGAGAAAATACTATGATGCCAAAGATGCATTTTCCCTAGGCCACATTACTCTGACTCTGAACATGTACTATAACATTTAGAGTCAGCTGATTTTTCATCTTGTACTGACAGGAAAAGAGGATTGGTTTATTTGTTTACTTTGATAAGATGAGTCATTTTCTGTGTTTTTTTTTATTTAATATGTATTATAGCAAAACTATTGTAGTCAATCAATTAATATAACAAATAGCAACAATTGATGCAGTAAGTTTTAGTAAGAAATGCTTCTTAGTGTTATAATCCATTTGCATCCATTTGTTTTTTTTTTTTTAATTACTTTATCTTTATTAAGGAACTGTTATTTCAGTTTATTTTTCAATGATGTTGCACTATATTTTGATAACATCTTAATTATTATATTTCTAGTTATTTATTTTAAAAATATTCCTCATTACTTTTAATCAATTGAAATCAAATTTCGTGTTAATTCCCATACGGTGTGACCATATGACAATCCTTTTACATCCTTTTAATTAATTTTTATTTATTAGGTACTTATATATTTTTTCAATCTTAAAAATGTAAATATAGAAATTTTACTCTTATTTTATTGATTTTTATTTTTTAATTAAAATAAAATGGAGGTATTTATAATCCTTTTACATCCTTTAAATTAATGATTATTTCTTATTGCACTTTTAATATTTTATATCTTAAACAGCTAAAGATGTACAATCTATAGCAATTTTATTGGTTTCACCCCCCCCCCCCCCTGTAAATGAAAAAAATTACAAATGTCTACGACATTTCATGTCTTTAATATCCTTTATTTTGCAGAACCAATTCAGGGAAAAACCAGTTTGCTAATTATTTAACATTCAATTTAAGAGGGAGTTTTTTTTTTGGGGGGGGGGGGCTCCCCTTCCTAGAATTTTCAATTTTTTATTAATCTGAAATGAATATTATTGGATTTGTAACTAGTTTCTTAATCTTTTTTAAAATTTAATACTTGATTGCTAAGAATTAATCCCAGTATTTCTTTTCTAAACTGAGTCCTTTTTTAAGATGTGAAAATATTTTTTACATCCTTTAAAAAAATGATTATTTTCTATAAACATGTATATTTTTTCAATCTTAAACATACCAGTATATAAATTTTAATCTAATTTTATTGATTTTCTTTTATTTTTACTTCATAAAAGGGAAATATTTCCTAAAGGCAAGCACATTACATTTCAGTGCCTTAGTATTTGGCAATTTGTAGAAAGAAGGTAATCATGTTATAATCCTTTTACATCCTTTATTTCAATTATTATTTTCTAAATACACTTATATTTTCACAATCTTAAACATACCTGTATATAAATTTTAATCTAATTTTATTGAGTTTCTTTTATTTTTACTTCATAAAAGGGAAATATTTCCTAAAGGCAAGCATATTACATTTCAGTGCCTTAGTATTTGGCAATTTGTAGAAAGAAGGTGACCATGTTATAATCCTTTTACATCCTTTATTTTAATTATTATTTTCTAAATACATTTATGTTTTCACAATCTTAAAAATGTTGATCTATAAATTTTATTATAATTTTATGGATTTTTTAATTTTATGAAATGGAGTACTTGGAATTTTTCACAACATTTCTGTGCCTTAATATTGGTTATTTTGCAGACTCATAAAAAAGGCAGGGGCAATTTACAAATGATTAAAGTCGTCATCGGTGCTTCAGTTTTGCAATGCATCTCGCCGATCTCCAGACATCGGTTCTGACCGATGTGGAGACATAACTGAAACCCATGATTGCCGGTTCACGAAAATCAACTTCCACATTCATGGGAAGTAAATGTGCATGCGCAGAAAATCGGCGATCGTTTGGAATGAAACCGGTTCAGTGATTTAAATTAAGGAGCGAGAGAGTGCCAGGAGGGGAGAAATTTGCCTACCCTCTCCTTAAGTCTTCAATTTTTGTATTAGTTGAGTTTTATTTTTAAACTAAAATAAAATGGAAGTGTTTATAATCCTTTTACATCCTTTAAACTAATGATTATTTCATATTGCACATTTAAAAAATTATATCTTAAACAGCTTAAGATATAAAATGCACTGCAATTTTATTGGTTTCACCCCTCCCCCCCCCCATTTTGGGGGGGGGGTTCCCCTTCCTTGAATTTTCAATTTTTGTATTGATCTGGAATGAATAAGAAACTAGTTATAAATCTAAGAATAATCTTTTATAAAATTTAATACTTGATTGTTAAGAGTTAATCCACATTTCTTTTCCATGAAGTCCTTTTTTAAGATGTGAAAATCTTTTTACATCCTTTAAAAAAATGATTATTATCAGTATAAATTTTTTAACCTAATTTTATTGATTTTTTTTTTTTTTTTAACTTCATAAAGGGGAAATATTTCCTAAAGGCAAGTAGTACATTACATTTTAGTCCTTTGTATCTGGTAATTTGTAGAAAGAAGGTAACCATGTTATAATCCTTTTACAGCCGTACCGATGCATCAAATTATGTCGGTGACGAATTCCTTCCTCAGCATAAAACCGGATTTTTCCTCCCCATCCCTTTCTTTTCCCACCTAAATAAACACACACATCGGTTTGGTGAATGAACACACATCGGTTTCGTGAATAACCACACATCGGTTTCGTTTCTCTTCCCATCCTGAATAAACATGCATTGGTTTCTCTCCCCATTCAAGAAGTGAATGAACAATAGCAGGCAGAGACACGGATACCAGCTGTATGATGAACAGTGAGTAGTATAACGCGAGGTATAACTTAACGATGTTGATGTTTATTTGAAAAGAAAATATGGCCTGTGATGGCCTAGTGACAGCTGATTTTTCTTGTGTTCACATGAAAAGAACAGTTGATTCTTTCTTTTGTTTATTTTGGTATGATGATCCATTTTAATTTTTTTTAAATCAATTTATCTTTAATAAGGAACTTTTATTTTAGTTTATTTTTTAATGATATTTTAACATATTTTAAGAAAATCAGAATTATTGTGTTATTCTTAATTATTTATTCAAAACCACTTCATATTAGTTTTAAATCAATTAAGACTGAATTTAGTTTTATTAATTAACTACAAAGTATTTTATTAATATCATAAAGATTGAGAATGTCTTTCTATTAAATATTTAAAATTACTTCTTTAAAACTTTTTTCTTAAACTGTAGGATCTATTGTATTTTTAATTAATTTGAAATAAATATTCTTAGATTTGTAAATCTGTTTTAGAATGTAACTTAATCCTTGATGTTAATTTTGATGATTAAGATTTAATGTTTTCGTAATTTACAACCCTTCAATATTATTTGAGTATTTGCTTTATAAACACATTACAAAATCTTATTTAGGTGTAATCAGATCATATGACAATCATTTTACATCCTTTACATTAATGATTATTTCTAATGTACATATATATTTTTTCAATCTTTAAAATCAAAATATATAAATTTTATTCTAATTTTATTGAACTTTATATTTTAATTTAAGAAACTGGAAGTATTTATAATCTTTTTACATCCTTTAAATTAGTGAATATTTCTTTTTGTACATTTAATATTTTAAATCTTAAATATCTAAAGATATAAAGTGCACCCTAATTTTATAGTTTCCCTTCCCCTTTACAACCCTTCCCTTCTTTAAGACTCCACTAAATTTCATTACTTTTGTACATGGTATTTTGAAAAAAAATTCTGATGAGGAGGGAGAAGGGGGATCAGTATGCAAAGTATTTGGCATTTGAGTTTAAAGAGGGCTGAGAGTGCTAGGATAAGTGATAAGTAATTTTATGCTTGATTGTTGTGTTTTCTTTTTAAGCAAGATCTTTTTTTCAAGATGTGACTATATGGCAATCTTTTTGCATCCTTTAAAGTATTGATTATTCTTTATGTACAAATATATTTTTTCTATCCTAAACATCTCAGTGTATACATTTTACTTTAATTTTATTTATTTGTAATTTGTAAAAAAGTAACTACGTGATAATCCTTTTACATCCATCAGATTAATTATTATTTTACTTATACATATATGTTTTCTCAAACCAAAACATATAGATCTATAAATTTTACTATAATTTTGTGATTTTTTTAAATATTATGAAATGAATTATTAGCAGACTTACCTCAGTATTGAGTATTCAATATTGAGTACATCAATGCCTCAATATTGAGTATTTTGCAGGAAATTTTCTTGTATAAAAAGGAAGGAGTATCAACTTGCAAATTTTTTAATTCTTAGGTGCTGGTTGGAGTTGAGAACTTCTCTTCTGAATTTTTATTTTGTAATTAATTTGAAGTTTATATTAATTTCTATTATTTTTTAATTATAAAGGAATGCTGCTTTTTTATGGATTTAGTTTGAATGTTTTTGTAAATCAAAGTTTTTGATTTAGTTTGAATGTTTTTGTAAATCAAACACATAATATTCTTATCCACATTTTTGCTTTCTGAACAAAATCCCATTTAAAGTTGTTATATGATAATCCTTTTACATCCTTTACATTTATGATTATTTTTTTTTATATACAATTAAAGCTTTTAAATCTTAAATATGGGTGGGGGTGAGCAATTTTCAGTTTTAATATATTACCAAGCATCAATTCGCAAATCAAAGACAATTTAATGCTCTAAGGAGAAAATTTTCCACCCAGGCCACTCCCGAAATTCACCATCACTTAGAAATCTGGAGTTTTGAAGAATAATTATTTGAAAAAAATAAGGGGGGGGGGGTGGTTTCTTTTCATGTTATCAGTTGAATCATGGACACATACAGTGAGAAGTGCATCCCCCTTCACTACTACTTTTTAAAACTTTCTTGGTTAAAATATATATATGTATTCCCCAGTTGGATTTTGAAGTTTAGGTATTAAAAGAAAACTATTATGACTTGCCATAATTTTTTTTTTGTAATAAAACAATAGTTTAATCACGAGGTCCACACCTAGTCTAACATCGTGATGCATCGCAACATCGTGGTTTAGCCTCAGTGATGCATCGCGATGTAGAAATCCTAATATCGCCCAGTCCTAGTCAAAAGGCCTCGAAAAAAACACATAGCCAGTGCCGAAGGGGATTTACCTCTTCTGCTATCTGCTGTAGTCTTTCAGAAAATTTGCTGTGAATTTTAGAATTTTTTAAACTCAGAATCACCCTTGAAAATTTCGTCATCTATACGTTGAAAAAAAAAAAATCACGAATTTTTTCAATCTGTCATTGAAAAAAAATTACAAATTTTAACAATCCGCCGGGGAAAAATACCATAAAATTCGTCCATTGGTCATTGATAAAAAATGCAAATTTCGTCAATTTGTCGAAGAAATTGCAAAATTCATCAGTTTGATGCCAATTTCATATATTGCTCCCCCCCCCCCCCCCCCAAAAAAAAAAAAAAAAAAAAACTCTCTCTTTCCTAACATAGTCAATCAGTCATTAAAATATTTATATATATATAAATCGCAAATGTTGTCAATCAGTTAAAACTTCACCGAATTATATTAATTCCAAATTTGTCACTGTGTAACTGATAAAAAAAAATTTTCCTTTTTATAAATTCCTTTTTAAAAAAATCTTTTACTTTTTAAATACAAAAGTAAATTATCTAACCTTTATTTCAATTATTTTTGTATGGATAAGCGCAAATGCTGTAAGGCTTGAGAATTCAGAGAATATTTATTAAAAAGTATATTGTTCACAACTTCAGAAATGCTAATATATGACTCCTGATGAGTGTTCAGAATTCCTAAAATTTAACTGATTTACACCTGTTTTCTGCTCTTGTAGTGATACCATACCTTTTATTTATTTATTTATTTTTATTTTATTTTATTTTATTTTTTATTTTTTTTGCACTTAAAAAAAATCAAGCTCTGTTGTCTTAACTTTTTATTATATATGAAATTTCTTCCCATGTTACCTTAATAAGTTGCACATTATTCTTTAAAAATTCTCTAATAATGTCTTGGAAATGCCTGTTATAAAAATTAAAAGATTTGATAAGATTTCTTTGAAATAGGTTATTAATGGGGTGGCTATTTTCCCTATGTGTTGTTCTACGCCATTTTTATGCATGTATCTAAACAGTCCTTGAATAGTGCTGGAATAGTGCTTGAAAAGTGCTTGAATTTTATTTGTTCTCGAGTGTATGAACCATGTAAATATATCACTTTCATTGAATCTATACTATGCATTGAAATGTATTTATTTCAATAAATTGATTTATCTTTTGTGTCACGCTATTCAAAATTGTGAGTAAGATTTATGTAAATGGTTTCTTTGCGTCATTGTGTCCAAACTACATGAAATGTATGAAAAAGGATAGTTTGACGCAAATAAACCATTTACATAAATCTTACTCACAATTTTGAATAGCGTGGCACAAAAGATAAATCAATTTATTGAAATAAATACATTTCAATGCATAGTATAGATTCAATGAAAGTGATATATTTAACAGTGAATTGGAAAATTAAAAGTATTGTGTAGATGTAAAAATATATTTTAACCAAGTCAAAAATAATTTAAATTGAATTTTAAAACAAACCTTTTAAAGTCACATCAAGGCGTCACTTAAATTTTATATCATATCTTTTAAAACTCATATTTTGAATTTATGAGAGACGTAAATGATAAAGCAACAGCGAATAAAATTTTATGCAGCTTTTCATGTTGAACATAACTTTTGCACATGCGATTATAAATAAAACAAAAATAAAATGATGAAATAAATACAAATATATTTTTTAAGAAATAGCATAACGTCACTCAAAATTTGATATAAGTATTTTTAAGTTCCATATTTAAAATTCTTAGAGCATAAGATAAAGTGCTGCGTCAGAAACTTTTAACCCGTCAAGGGTTTTTGCATTGATTGGTTATACAATAATTTTCAAGCATGATTTTTATTAAAAAATCTGCCTCCATTGTGTGCAGCCCGATTACATAAACTTAACCCGTTTGCACTTAAAGCAATATAAATACGTCAGCATTTATTTCCGGATAATATTCGATAACAAAAATTAAACTTCACCAAAAATAAGTAAATTGTTTAATAAATATAAAATCGAACTAACAGTGAAATAATTAGAATAAAAATGTGAAATCTTTACCCTTTTTTTTTTGCCTATTAACCCTTGGCATACAGCTGACAGTAAAGTACCATTTAAAAAATATTTTAAAACTTTATTTGAATACACAATTGATACTTTTCATGTAAAAATGGTCGTTTAGTGTTAGTGGGCATTAAAAAAAAAATATGCTAAACTTAAAAAATCTGTTGAAATTTTTGAATGATTGATTTTCACCTGATTAACCTGGTAAGCCCAGGCTGAACTCCCATATGTAAAATAAATTATGAAATTTCAAAAATGTTTTGCAATGCAAAGTCGCAGTATAAACGTTTACCTCCAATAAGAGCAGGTCCGTAACTAAAAATCCGTTGTTTAACACATTCAATGGTAAATACAGTTAATGAACATTTGCATACTATATCAATGAATTGAAGTACTTTCGTATTAAAGGTCACTCACAATTAAACTATTATCAAATGTATGGCAAATAATACTAGAATCTCGATTGGATAAATACCATGAAACTATGAAAAAGTAATGTTAAAATTGATATATAATATGGTATAAGTCTAAAGTCTTATCTTTTTAACGAGTTTTTGAAGTTTATCTTTCAAAAGTTTCACTTATAACTGAACAACTTGTTTCATAAAACTGGCATGTAGCCTTAAATTTATAATTATCATCAACAAATATTATTTTGAAATATTTCCCGCCTAGCATTGAACGCTGTGTATTATCCACAATTAATCCTCTTAGTAAATTTTCATAGGAAACTTTAGAAATATTATCCATTTTTTCACGATCCTTTGCAGTAACTAACTGTATTACATTTCTAATGTATTTTAAATAAGCAACAAAACTCTGAATATTTTTTGTCTATCACTGAACAATTTTTTGTAATTACCATAGAACATTATGAATTATAAAAATTGGTTTTGTAACTATTCATCAGAAATGCTTCTGTAGAAGCTGAAAATCTGATTCATTAACATCCTTAACCTATCAAATGTTAGCTACTTCCAGACACGAATTTGAAAGAAACTATTCAAAACAGACAGGCTTGTGTTTCCAAGCTACAAATTGCTGATCTGTGGTTCGAACATGGCAGCTTGAAATCCAGATAAATGTATTTTGAAAATACAAAATACTTTGAAAAAACATTACAAAAACACTTTTGTTTTGTTGGTTTAAAGTACAAATATATTTTGGAAATGTATATTAAATACATGTATTTTCAATACTGCCCAACTCTGGTTTAGATCTGAAATATGACATTATGTTTGTAATACTGATTCATTTTTCAAAACTTTTTATAGATATGTTTCACATCGCAATCGAAAGCCAGTAACTCGCTCTGTTCGTAACAGTGCACCACCTCCTCATCATGCCAATCGTAATTCACATCAACATCCTTCACTTTTTCGTGTATCTAGTCCAGCATCAGCAGTCACCAATTCTCAGGGCAATTATAAAATGGTTAGTCCTATGTCAGCCACATCATGTGTATCTGCTCTGTCTACACGACCTACTCCAGATTCTACTCCAACATCCAGACAGTCTCAAGTGCAACAAAATCAGTTGCCATTGCAGCCTCCTGCAGCAACACAATATCCATCGTCAGTACCAGTTACAAATACTAGTTCTTGTGTTACGCCACTGGTTCCTCATTCTAACACTCCACTTACTCCAACAGTGCCTCAAGGAGATGAAAATCCTAAGATTAATGGGGGTGAGTATTATCTGTATAATAACAAGTAAATGTTTTGGTACTTGTTTACTTTCCTGTTGATCATTTACTGTAAGTAAAATCTGTCAACAACAATGTGATTTAATGCTAGTAAAGCATAAACATATCACATTCACTTGATGTTATCAACGTAATATATTTGTGAGGCTACGATTGATAGGTCAACTTTACCACAACAAGGATCATTATGTAGACAAATACAAACGTTTAACGGGACATAAAATATACAAATAAGCGTTTAATATGAACTAACATGAATTTATCACACCCCATGAACTGTTATATTTTATCGAGTTGATATTTCTTTTATGAACATTGCTGTTCATTCCTATTCCCACATTCTCGATCATCCATATACTGGTGCTCATATACAAAACATCAAGACTGAGGTGTTCTAGTGAAATAAGCAGCACTATAATAGTGCCGTTTATTTGACTAGAACCCCTCAGTCTTGATGTTTTGCATATGAGCACCAGTATATGTTTTGCACATTGCATTGTAATTTTTTATCTGTTTATAGATGAAGTTTCATTTAGTGACCATTAATGCATACTTTTTCTTATATTGAATAATCCCATAATTTTGGAAATACTTGTTCAGCCGGTAGAAGGTCAAATCTTTTTTTTAATTTTTCGAAATGCGAGAGAAAAACACAGAAACAGCTGTTAACTTATATACTTCATTACAAAAATGAAACTGGGTTATCCATGACATAATTAAAAATGGAATATGTGCATTTCATGTGACATTTAGTACCATAATTGACAATATTGAACATAATGGAACACAATATCGCGTGTTTGATGTTTACTTTTTATGATGATAAAAAAAATACAAGTATCAGTGGTGTCTATTAAATAAATATCTGCCATGTCTTCTTGATTTTCTTTGATTTTAATGTTTCCCTTTCTTTCTGATTGTTTCAAATGAATTAAAGATGCTCAATTTGCATATTTTTCATTTAAAGGTCGGTAAAAATTACTTTAGATTATTTGTATTCAGAAATTAATATGCCACTTTTAGAAAGGGCTGCGAGTGTGTTGCTATCTACTTTTAATTTTTAATATCTTTTTAGGATTTGCAGAATAAATAATAAAAGTTCATTTTTTTCTAACTCAAAGAATTTTTTTATTCTGTCTTGTATAATCTATTAGCTATGTATGTAGTATAAAAAAAAAAGTTTTTTAATACAGAAAAAATGATTATACGTTGACTATTAGAGAAAATTAGTATATTTTTGTGTGTATTATAAATAAGATGATTTTAAAACTTTTTTTTTATCAAAGATAATTTGTTTGTGTGTGTGTGCACATATCCACATGTTCATTCGTTTGTTCAATCTATTTGCTGTGATATTTTTATTATGAAAAAAGAGAAAATTGTTTTTTAATAACGAAAAGAGACTATATAGAAAATTAATATATTTTTCTATGATCAAAATCATCTCCACCCCCCCCCCCCCTTTTTTTTTTTCCTATTTCCAACTTACTGAAGAAAGAAAAAAAGCAATTGTTTACTAGTTAAAAATTTTGGGATAAAAATTTTGGGATTGAAAGCGATGGATTACTGGGCAGTGAGATTGCTAACGCTTTTCTAAATAGAACTGCCGATAGCGCTGGTTGTAGGAGCTAAGAGGAATGAGGAGCCGGCAGAAGTAAAGGTGTCATAGGAAAAATGCATATATTTGACTGGAAAATTAATTTCTGCTTTAAAATAAACAAGACAGTATTTCCGAAATCGATATTTCTCCACTTGTATATAATCCAACAAAAAATTGTTAAAGAACAGCGGAAAAAATTAAAATTCACATTTATGTTTCGGAAATTACACATGAAGTTGCACTGTTTATTAGAATTTTTTTCATAACACAGAAAATATCAATGGAAGAACTTTATTTTTTTTTAATATTGAATTTTCTATTTTTCACATTTTTTTTTTAATATTGAATTTTCTATTTTTTGCACGTAGGTCACATCATCGCTAACTAATTTTTTCATTAACATTTTTCTTACTTGTCTATGAATTAAATTATGAATAAAGGCAATATTAAGAATATCGGAACTACTTTTGATATTCTTTCAGAAATCCTTAATTTAAATAAATAAAAAAAAAAACAGACTTAGTCTTGGTCCCAAAGATGCCGGATTTTCAAGGTTGTACTGTATTTATTATGAATCTATTTTAAAATACGATTATATTTTGTTTTGGAAGTTTTTTATCGAAGAAGATTAATTTATTATTCTGTACAGTTCTTTTATTAAGGTTAAACCTGTGTATAATGGAAACCTGCATAAAACTAAATGTTATTGTAGAACCATTCTATGAGCATCTCTCCAAAGTTTTTCATATGAAATTAGAAGTGAATGAGAAATTTGAGAATTTCATTTATATGCTACCAAAGGCAGCAAGGTAAACTGGCTGTCTAGATGAGCAAAGCCTGTCTAGTGTATATATATATATATTAGGTAGAAAAAAATTTACATTTTTTTCTTGGAACATTTAGGGGGAAGGAACAACACTCACAAAATCCTGTGAAAAATATCTGATATTGAAATATCTTTTTTATGAGATTGATTAAACCAATTTCAATATGTATTTTTTAAATACATATTGTTGGCAGTTGCTAACTAAAAATTGACTATTTGGCAAGAATAAAAATGTAATAGATACATGGTTTTACAAACAAAAGAATTCCTTTATGCCATTTTCAAGGAATTTATTTTCTAGAAATCAAAATGACCAAAATATAGCTAATTTTAATAAAGAGGATAATAATAATTATTGAAATTACCTTGATAATGTCAGCAACAAAAATAAAAAAAATTAAAAAGATACTATCTGGTTGGACCTCAGATATCCCGTACAAACAATTACTTAAAAATATTGAAATGCAAATAAGAAATTTGTAAAGAAAGCTGCCATTGATTTAACATTAACTTATGAGTAACTTAGTACAACTGGCGTAGGCTCTTGTTTTATGCTAATAATTGTAATTGCTACTGATTTCATAATTTTTATTTAGTTATTTTTGCACTTTTCTGTTATCTTCTGTTAAAAATTCACTTTTTTATTTGATTATTGTATTTTATTTTTTCCAGAAGCTGAAAAAACTGAAATAAAGTTTACTCCGAAACCACCCCGTTCTCTTAATCTTCAATCTGTTGCAAATAAAGAAATGAGAGAAGTAACGAATCAGCAAGGTAATAACAAGACTAGTGATCGAAGGAAAGATGCGGATAAAAAACAACTAGGACAGAAAGGTATGTTAAGGATTTTTTTGTTTTTTAAGGCACAAATAAGTGCACTTTGAACCAGAAATTTTTCTTAAACGAAATCACATATGTACCTCAGAGAAAAAAATTAAAAAACATTGGATTTAAGAAAAAAAAAAAACTTTTTTTATTGATATTTACAATATTGTGAAGAAATTTTCATTAAATATCCAAACTTTTGCATGATACTGTCTTGTAGTAAGGAACCAGTGTATCTGATTTTACTCTCTCTTGTTTGAAACTAAAAAATAAGTTCTTAAAAGGTAGATTATTAGGTATAAATAGCAGGCATGAAAGAGTACCACCGCTTTAAGGTAAAAATCTGCATTTTTGAGAATGATTTTGATCATTCTCTAGATTGATGTAAAAGTGCAAAGAAAATATTGCGAGTAATTTTAGAAAGGGTGGGGGTTCAAGAAGTTTAATTTTCAAACCCACTTGAATCCTTGGTTGTAGCTAGTTTGCCCTTATCATAGGGAAGAACTATCAGATCTAACATCAGCTTATGTATCAGAGGTGCATTTTTTGAGATAAAATCTATTTTTAGACTTTAAAAATTCTTTCTTTCTTTCAGTGACTATTATTTTGATGCTTAAACTATTTGTTTTTCCTATGAAAACAGTGTTCATAAAGATACAGACTCCTAGGAAACTCCTTAGAAGTGAAAAAGTTTCCACTGAGTAGTTAGAACTGGGTCATTCCACATGAATTCAACCAATGGGTGTTGCACCATAGTCACAGATTTTTTTAAAATTTTTATCATAGACAGACATAGTAGTGAAACCCACAAATCTGAAATTTAAAAATAATTTTTGCAATATTGTCTGAGATGTAGCCATTTGAAAAATGGTCATTTTTACCAAATGGCGGCTATAACTTGACAATTAATGGCTCAAATTCTACGTTTCTGGTACCTATTTGAAGCTATTTGTACAAAGAATGCATATTTCACATCAAAACAATAGTAAATTTTCATTTCTTTACTTTTTATTATGTGCAAACTGAAAATATCACCCCAAAAAAGAGCTGACTATAATGGTCCATAAAAAAAATGAATCATTGTGAATTTTTCTAAAACTTGGTAGAAACATTGCTCCATCTGTGTGCTTCAAATTAAAAAAAAATTGGAGAGGTAAAATTTGTTGTTTTAAAATTAATGCTTTTTTATGCATAGGGTGTCATTAACCAAATAATGATCGTTTTAGAATCTGTAAGTATTCCTAATTTAAGAAATAAAGGTTAAAATAAAATTTTTTAACATCTGAATTAATGTAAAAGCATATTGCAAACCTTATTTGTACTAATTTCGTAGGAATCCCCTCCCCCACCCCAACAAAAAATGTATACAATTAAACAAATTTTACACTGAAAAAGATAAGAAAATAATTTAAGGAATATAATGTATAATTAATTATAAAAAACAGATAAATGCAATACATATAAATGCAGATTTACTTTACATATAGGGGAGAGTGGGGTCAAATGGAACAGTAGGTTTTTCTCTTTAGGTATCATTCTAAATATTTCATCAATCACAGATTAGGTGAAGGAATGGTCAGACTTAGATAAAATGTAAAACTGTCACCGAACTCAAATAATTTCTTAAAAATTTTCTACAAAAAAACACTGCGCCCCTCTTTTGTTCTATATTGCCACTAACAGCAAAAATGAAAAGGTTTATGCGATTGGAGTGCCACTAAGCAACACCACTAAAAGAAAAATATTAATTTACAAGCATTATTAAAACTCAGTCAAGAAATGTAGCATTGAATGGTGTGCTTAATACAGACAACTAATGAATGAAAGAAAAACTAATCAAAATAAAAAAAAATATATTTATTAAAATGTGAAATATTTTAATCATTAGATATCAATCATAAAGATATCAATTTATGATTGCTCAACAAAACTTTTATTTTATTAATCTAGAAAATAACTGAAATATGAATAAATGAATGTTAAAATAAAAAGTTATTAGTCCATGAATGGAAGGGATGAACTCTTACTCATCAGTTTTTCTACTGTTTTTGAGACAAACCATTCCTTAATATTGTAACTCTTTCTTAAAATTTTTAAAAACTTCTTTTTCCTCCAATTGAAAAATAGTCTGCAGACCTTCTCAAGAGTCAGCGACGTGCATCACAGCGATTTTCTACCCGGGGCTTGATAAATTTTTTTTTTTTTTTTTTTTTTTTTTTTATAAAGAAATTTGTAAAAAGAAAAACCCATCAAAACTGTCTGCAAACGGCGTTCGCGTGTTCGTCTATATTATCTGACTCTGGGAATGGTAGCCCAATCTTCAGTTGAAAAAAGTAGCTGATCTACGTAAGCTTGCAATTGTATAGAGAAAAAGATTATTTCAAGAATCAAAAGTAAATTTGCTTCACATACTTTTTATGTTCTGTATACTAATGATTTGTTTATACATAGGTGTAATAGTTTCCCTATTTATGAAATGTTATACTGTATATTATCCATAATTTAAACTATGCCTAAAAGCAGTATTTCTGTTTATACAAGAAGTTTAATATAAAGGAAGGTAGAGAGAGGAATGGGGCATGCCAGCAAAGGGGGGAATGGGACTAAGTCTAATTCTTACTTTTTAATAAGATGAGCGTAAATTGCTAATATGCAAATATTTTTAAAGGATAGTATATTAATTAATTATAACATTGAAAATATATTCATTTACTTCAAAATATAAATAAATTGAATAGATGATTTCTTAATATCATTTCTGATTAACAATCCTGAATTATCCTTCCAGTGATGATGATACTGGAATTTGATATTGTTGCACAGACATTATCAACCTACAATCTTTGTTATTTTGTAAAAATACCTGACACTAGACTATTTACTTCTTATAATACATTGTTTTATAGTTGCCCCATACCTCCCTGTTAGTGGGGGAGGGGGGGGGGGGGGTGTATGGGACACATTTTGAAATTTACAATTTCTTTAATTATAAAATTGTTTCTGAAAATTATGTTTTTATATTGTTCAAGGGCATTAGAAAGTGTTCCATTTTGTATTCTAAAAATCGAAATTTTTATTTTTGTGTCAAACAAAAAGGATTTTCTCACTTTTGTCAAAAGTGTCCCATTCCTTCCCATTCTCCCCTATATGTAGAACCTATTTAAGACATTTTCCCACTTAAAAAATTAAATTTATATGGGCAAATTTTTACTCCTCAGTTTACAGATTTTCTACTTATAAAGCTTAATATTAGTGTGTAATCCTTTACAGTAGAAAACTTTACTGTGTATGTATATATATATATATATATATATATATATATATAAATCATGCAGAATGCATTAAATGTTCAGATGTAAATATGTCAGTTTATGTAATTTTTATTTCAATATATTTAGTATAACTGAACTTACTTATAAAACTGATTAAAAACCTTGGCAGTTTAAATCTGAAGAAAAAAACTAGGTATTATATTATAAAGTTATATGCATGTAAGTAAATATTTTGTTCTTATTTTGTCTAGATTTGTTCCATGTGTAAGTTTAAACTTAGGCTTATTTCTCATCCCATTCAATGTTTTGCCCTGGATTTGTATTATATTAATTTTTTTTTTTGTCTCACTGTATCTAGATTTTTGTTATTTGAACTCAGTGTGAACTAAAATCATCAAATGTGAACTCAATTAACTCATTTATATATTTTTTATTTTATTTTATTTAAATTACACAATTGAATAAATTCAACTGTAATTTACAGCTAGTATTTCTCCAACATTTCAGGGAAAAATATTATGTGGCCTTTTTTATGTAGTCCATTATAGTAAGGGATTTAATATTTGTGTAAATATTTTTTGAGAATTATATTCTCATATTTTAAATGAAAATTTACTAGTATTTTAATACAATATATGAATATTTAGTATAAATAGCTGCAAATTGATATTTCTTTATTTAATTATATAATATACACACAGCACATTAATTCAGATGTTAGAAAATTTTATTTTAACCATTATTTCTGAAATTAGGAATACTTACAGATTCTAAAATGATCATTATTTGGTTAAGACACCCTATGTGTAAAAAACCATTTATTTTAAAACAACAAATTTTACCTCTCCATTTTTTTTTTATTTAAAGCACACACATGGAGCAATGTTTCTACCAAGTTTCAGAAAAATTCATGATGATTCATTTTTTTTATGGTCCATTATAGTCAGCCCTTTTTTTGGGTGATATTTTCAGGTTGCACATAATAAAAAGTAAAGAAATGGAAATTTACTATTATTTTGATGTGAAATATGCATTCTTTGTTCAAATAGCTTCAAATTGGTATCAGAAACATAGAATTTGAGCCATTAGTTGTCAAGTTATGGTCATTTACAGACATTGATAAGATTCCAAGATGGCTGCCATTTGGTAAAAATGACCAATTTTCAAATGGCTATACCTCAGTCAATATTGCGAAAATTATTTTTAAATTTCAGGTTTGAGGGTTTCATTACTGTGTCTGTCTATGATAAAAATTAAAAAAAAATCTGACTATGGTGCAACACTTTTTCTTTAAATTGGTTGATTTCACGTGGAATGACCCAACTCCTTAAATAAACAAAATACTGTATTTTTTCATATTCAAGGCTGGAGTAGCACAGTTGAAGTTTATTCCAACAGAGCGAAAAATGTCCAGACCAGGGATCGAACCTGGATACTTGGCGTGCCGTGCCAATGCCTTACCTGTTAGGCTATCCGGACCGATACCTGGCTGACATAATTCACTCTTATTAGTTGGACTTGGCTGCGAACTGCAGCGCTAGTTTTCATTCATCCGAGCTATAACTATAGCATTTACATGATGAAACTACTTTAACACGGAAACTCCTGTATACCATGTAATTAGGTCATAATGAAGGGAAACTACATTCCTAAAATTACAGGCCCTAAATAAAGGCCCTACATTCGCTAAAATAAAAGTGTCTAGGGAAAGAATGTAATTATGGCAATAAAGCCTTATTTTCTACTGGAGGACATGATGTTTCCATTACGTTTTTGGTGGAATGTAAGGGTATTGCTCTTTTTTTATGTAACACACTCTTAGTTAATTATTTATCAGAATTAATTTAAATAGTGTTTTATTTTTTTAAATAACAAATCTTTTATTCTCTATTGAAAACCTTTGAATGGCTATTAGAATTTTTTCATAAATTGTATTGTTTTTATTAAAGTAATTTACATATTAAAGTAAAATTTGGCTAAAATCATTGGAAGGTTATTTATAGCTAAAATCATTAATATTTTACTTTTTCTATTTTATTAAATACCTACTGCACTTTTGAGTTTGCTACACAACGATGTTCTGCATAGACCTAAACGTCCCCGTTGTGTAGGCATCACAAAAATGTATGGAATTTGGTACTGTGTAAGTTCTACCTTTCCATATTCAAAGTAAGCTTCATGAAGGAACTTTTTGAATAATAGCCTTTTGCAAATTTGTATCTGAGAGTAATAAATCGAGACATAGTACATCACTTATCTTTTCAGAATGTAGGAAACTTATTATCATCAGACTGGCATTTCCTCTTTCTATTACATCATGTGACAGAGGTTTCTTAACACTAAAAAGAGGGAAGTAAAAAGGGGAAAAAAAGGGGGGGGGTATTTTTATGTTTAAATTACGCCTTTAAATGTAACTGGAATTTTTTCTTAATTTTGTAAGTCATTAAAAAAAATACACTAAAAATATTTTAATTCTGCCTGAAATAATTTTTTGGCTAATGCTGGCAGTGAGTGTGATCGCATGAAAACCCTGTTTTGTCCTTAAGAAAACAACAAATTTTCTAAATAAGAATGTATTTAAAAACGCATAAAGTTGCTAAATGATACAAGGAAAAGAAGGACCTTTATATGAATTTGTACAAATAAATATGATAAAAACATAATATCTACGTTTCGAACTGCTTCTGCCATTGTCTTCAGGATAAAATATAATGTTAAAGTAATTTAAAAGTTTAGAAACATGCTTCGTATATGAGAGATAATTTGTTGAGTATTGACCAATTAGAGGGTGCCTACAGAATCTGGAAATCAGGGAATTATGGAAAAATTAGGGAGGTTTATCAATCTGGAAAAGTCAGGGAACTTTGTAAAAATACACAAAAATCAAGGCAATTTGTCTATATACCAAAGTATTTGCATTTTCACTTTGCCAACGAGACTGATTAGCCTATCTTATATACTATATTTTATCACATACTGATTAGTCTTTCCCAATATTTTTAAAAAGATTCACGTGGTATGAGTTTTTGTTGTTTAATACAAATTATGATCAGATGTCCTCATTTTCTGTGGATAACACCTATATTGAAGGCAATTTACCCATTTTTGAAAATTTTAATTGATACATTAGCATAACCTGACCAGGTGCCCAGCCTAATGTAATTAGCTATCCTGTTAAGATGTAGATATGTCTCAAAATTGAACATTTTTCTGAAAATGAGGAAATTTTCTGCTCACCATATATCCATTGGCCACTATATGAAGTTGTTGGGCTAAATTTTGAGTTCAGATTTATAAAACTGCCTACCAATATCAGGGGTCTGTCCAGACTTTTCTCACAGGGTCCTGTTTTTGTGAAATTGTGAAGTTTTTCTTATTTTTGTGAAAATTTTAGTCATAATTTTGTGAATTTTAAATTATCAATGCCTTCATGTTCTATCCTTCATGTCTAAAAAGCTAAGTAATATGCTCTTTGATGAGTTCAACTGCTTACTTACAGGACAGATTTTATTTTTAAATGACTAAATTTGTGAAAAGTTCAATTTGAAAGTGAAAAAATTCTGTGAAAGGCCTATTTAAGAGACAAATAATTTTGTGAAGGGTCCTGTTTTGGGATAAATAATTTTGTGAAGGGTCCTGTTTTGGGATAAATAATTTTGTGAAGGGTCCTGTTTGGGGATAAATAATTTTGTGAAGGGTCCTGTTTTATTATAAATTATTTTGTGAAGGGTCCTTTAAAGGACCTAAAATTTTCCTAAACATATCCCTGAATATTTTATGAATATTAGGCAATTTCTATGTTTTCTCTTGTTTTTTCTTTTCTCCCAAATGAGATATTAGCAAGCTGGATAAGTGCATTATGTGTTGTATACAAGAAAACAGCATACATGAAAAAATAATGTATGTGTATTGTTAATAATGGAAATCAGGGAAGTCTGATAAAGATAGTCAGGGAACTTTTTTTTTTACTATTTCTGTAGACACCTTGAATTACATGATTGGAAAACTGCAGCGATGCCATCCAGTGAATACACCAGAAAAATTAAAAACAAAATAAGTTGGAGATGAATCAAAAGTTCGATTGAAGATCATTAAGTGTCACCATCTATGAACGGGGTAACTGGTTGCTTTCAAACAAGCTCATGGTGAAAGAGGGAAACATTGAAATATTGCAAAATGGTAAAAGATTTTTGATCAAATGGGATTTTGTCAATATTACCACTAAGGATATTAATAAGGTATAATTTGTCTTACAATATCCTAAAAATTTGGCATAGTATTTTTAAAAAGGTATGACTTAAATATTATGCCAAATTTTTGGGATATATTATAAAATAAATTATCGTTTTGATTGATTCTGTGATCATGCTTTCAAATGGGTTATTACAAGGAACTATGATTTTTGCCTCATCAAAATTAACACAGCAGCCTTCATTGTCCAAATAGCAGCAAGAGAGAGCTGTATTCTATTTAATATCAGAACGATGGTCCGTATTTCTTTGAGAAAACTTGCATTTAGGCATGCCAATGTAGGCTTTTTTATCTTTATTATTTAATAACATAATAGGAATTTCATATGTTCCAGATTTTTGATTAAATGGGATTTTGTCAATATCACCACTAAGGATATCAATAAGGCATTAATAAGGTATAATTTGTCTTACAATATCCCAAAAATTTGGCATAGTATTTTTAAAAAGGTATGACTTTTCTTAAATATTATGCCAAATTTTTGGGATATTATATGATAAATTATCGTTGCAAGCATTATTCTTACATGCAATAATTTTTGTCAATATCACCACTACGGATATCAGTAAAGCATTAATAAGGTATAACTAAGGTATAATTTGTCTTTCACTATCCCAAAAATTTGGCATAGTATTTTTAAAGGCTTAATTTTTATCTTTTTGCAATATTTCAAATTTTTCCTCTTTCACCATGAACTTGTTTGAACGTAATCTATTTCTCTGTTCATAGATGATCTTAATGATCTTCATTAAGATGATCACTTAATGATCTCAGGGCCGAAACTAGCCTTTTTTGCACCCAGGGCAAGCATGGATTTTGGCGCCCCCCACCCCTCTCCCCATTTTCCGCAAAGTATATTTACAAAGAGAATTTTACTATTTTTCCAATAGACGACTTGTTTTAAAATTTAAAATATCTAATACTGAACTATGTAATCTACAATCTGGCAGATCCAAGGGGGAGGTCACAGGGGTCATGACTCCCCTCTGAACACCAACAAAAATATTCTAAAGAAATTATTCTATTTTTAAAATGAAATATACAGTTAGAGTCCTGATTATCCGAGTCCTCCTTAATCGAGTTTCTGCTTTCACAGAGTTATTTTCTTCTGATCGACTGATGGCTTCTATTATTATGAAATAGCCATTATAAATGAAGCATTGGGTGAAGATGAAAGAGCAGTCGTAAAAAGTGAGAACTCTGATTTTCTGGTCAGAATAGGAAGAAAAAAAATGGCCATAATTTTTTTTTTTTTTTTTTGCCTGCATTTGGCGCTTTTTCGTTCTTGTGCCTGGGTCCCCCCCCCCCCCCGCCATTAGTTTCGGCCATGAATGAACTTCAATCGAACTTTCAATTCATCTCCAACTTATTTCATTTTAATTTTTCTGGTGTCCTCACTGCATGGTGTCCACAGCAGTTTTCCAATCATGTAATTGGTCAAGACTCAGCAAATTACCTTTCATACAGAATGCTTTTGTTTCTTGACTTTTAAATCTCTTCAACATCTTCTATTCAACATCTTCTATTTTATCCTGATGACAACTGCAGAAGCAGTTCGAAATGTAAATATATATATATTTTTTTCATCATGTTTATTTGTACAGGTTCATACAGGGGTGAAAGTTTTCTTCGTCTTTTTTTATATTTAGGAAGACGGAACGAGACTGAAAGAAAATATTCATTTCTGCCTGGAATTCTAGTGACAAAAAAAAATCTTTCTTAGTCATAAATATTTTAATTGGGAAAAGCAGAAAACCAATGCCATAGTTTATTTACTTTGTGTTTACGTCTACTGCGTGTGCTTGCAGCTCCCCGCGATATGTACTCCCGAGTTCCAAGTTCTTGAGTATTGCTTTTCTTTGAGCATGCACCAAAGAGAGATTATCCCGCGCCGCCCTGGATAAATTGGCTGTGAGCCAGAAGAAGAGAACTTCTCTCCTTGCTGCGTGAAACAGAATGTGCAGTAGTCACAAGCACAGGTGTCGAACAGAAGGGAATATTGTGAATTTGTAGATCGGCAACACGCTTTGCTTGTTCGCTTGTTTTTCTGCTTATTGCTCTGTTATTTTTTCGCTGCACGCTTTTGAGACTTCAAAATATTGAACTCATTATCATAGGAAATGCAGGGAATTGAATTTATCGAAGAATCCGATGCTATGAAAGTAGATGATACTGGACTAAAAAACAAATGGAGATTTGCCTGGCTAAAGGAATGTGATGAGCAAGGGAATAGCATTGGCACGTGGTGCCGGAAACTAAAAGAGTCAGGTTGTTGCTATTGTATTGTATGCCATTCAACTCTTAATTACGGAAATAATGGTAAGAAAATGCTATTTAAGCATAGCAGGCATAAGAATCATCAAGAATAGATGCGTGTGTTGTGCCTTACTACAACAACATCAATCCCACAATTCAAACTGAGAAACCAAAATTGTAAGAAAGAGTAATGCTGTGATAAAAGACAACACAAAAATATAAAATTAAATTTATTTACTCTTTTACTGCTGACATGAAACATAATTCCTTAACTTCCTGAAAACATACTAAACATTGTCTTATCCCATTAAAACACAATACCTTATATTACACTTATCCCACTAATTATTAATCCCATTAACTACATAATTACTACCCTCTTCATTATCTTAAATTAAAACTTCCTTTATTGAATAATCAAAACAAATAAATTTAATAATTAACAAAATTTTACTGTTGATTGGCGTTGTGAACAATCAACTTTAAATATGAGAAACCCGCAATAACTAGATCCTAGTCTAGAGATCACTATTAATTAATTACATTTAAATTTAATCTTCCCGAGCCATGCACTTCGCATAACTCCTTAAAAATAATTAAAATTAATCCCAAATCATGTACTACACATGACTTCTTCAAAAGGCAAATTTACTTCAAACTACTCCAAGTACTTAGCAGAAACAATTAAATTCAAGAAAACAATGAAAATTAAAACTTAATTACCTAAACACCTTACAAAAATTAACAACAACAATAATCCAAAATCACATTACTAAAACCTAACTTCTAGACAATCTTAACTAACGTCAAGAATAAAATTATTTCTGCCAAGTTATTCCTAACATGACCCCACCCTATGATCAACATCACGTGCATTACCTGAAAAATAGAGCTTACAAATTAAGGATGTACACTGCAGTAAAAGCAAGCAAAATTAGGGATGACAAAAATTTAAGTTTAATTCATCTCTTATTCTTTTACAAAATAAGTTCAATTACGAACAATATCACACGTTGAAAATTTTAGATTCTGTACAGACTTAATACAATGTCCATTCCATAACATTCAATTTAAAAATTATATTCATTCTTCAATTACTAAAAACTATTGTTATCTTAAAAATTGTTACACATTATAATATACTATTGCTTAATTCAATTATAATTATTAAAGTAAACATCCCCAAAATAATTTATTATGTGAGGAGTTACTGGCAGTAACAATAAAAAAAAAAAACATGGAAGACTTACATTCCACTATTAAATTGGCCAAATTAAATTAAAATAAAAACTCGTGAATGTTATCATGCAAATAGGTTAGAAATTAAACAGAAAGAAAAGGACACTTAGCAATCCGGGGCCCCACGCCATCTTCCACCACTCTAGGCACTTTTCACTTAAACCACCTTCTCAGACCACTCTTGTCTCTCCAACTCCCGAAAAACTTCATGCTCCCCGCCAACACCTTTTACTCCCTTTTCTGCCACATATGCGCACAGGGTAAATAGTGCAATGAAAATGACACTTGAACTGTATAATTATTCCATTTACTTCATTACTTGCATCAAAAATGCGAGAAATCAGCTACAACAGCTTTGAGAATTCTTGAGAAAATTGGTGATTATGAAGATTTGTTGTTATAAAATTTAAACTTGAAGCATATCCCTGTGCGCCATTTGATCACGTGAGGACGCTGATTCCATCATCTGACATCACATCAGGTGGGAAACTTACCCAATGCTGTGTCATTCATGATGTTGCAGTTATAGTTAGAAAATGAAAGAATATGAAAATTAAGATTGATAGAACAGAAAAATAAAATAAAAACATTAATTTGAATTACCTTTAAACTTTCAAAAATATTAAAATAAATACCAGTAGCTCAAAAATAAAATAACCTCGTTTCCAGTAGCTCCATGGTTGATATTTTAAACAATGATTCCAAAATATTGAAAAATTACTAATATTGCAAAATACACATTTGATGGTTGATAAACAATCTAATTAGTTGGAAATACACATTTTAGAGATTAAACACCGATGTGGAGAAGTTGCGCACTCTTCAACTATTGCCAATCAATAAAAATATGACTTCCACCAACCAATCTGCCTTCACAACCAAACAAACATACCAAAATATATAATTTAAAATGAGCTTTGTGGACAGTGTGAATTCATCCCAATATTTTCATAAAATTCTGTGCCAATACTTTAACAATAATACATTATAACACTTAATTATTTACTTTTAACTGACATTAATTTACCCAAAACAAAGATCGTTACTTTGTAAACAAACTGACCGCAATTGACAAAACAATAAAATTTAAGTAAAAACATTGTTGAATTAAGTTAATATATAACAATTAAAATTCATAAATGATTACTATGATAATTTTACAAGCTACGACATAACACGTGCTCAAAATTTAACGCAAACTGTTCCAGGTGCTAAGCCACGCATTGCTGGTTCTTCTATAGCTGATCGGGTTGCAGATCAGAAAGCTGTAGTAACAGCATTTTTAAGTGAAAAAATGCTACCATTTTCTTTAGCTGGTGACTTGGTTGATCTTTCCAAATTTTTAGCCAAGGATAAATCGGCACTTTCAAGATTGCAGTTTTCACGGACAAGTGCAATGTATATCAATACGCATGGCACAGCCAAATGCTTAAAGCAGGACTTAGTAGGTAAATTAGCGGGGAATTTTTTCTCCCTAAATATTGATGAAGGCACAACTAATGCCATGGATAAAATTATAAATGTTTTTGTTCGTTTTTTTGATGATGCAGAAAATATGGTTGTAACTGATCACTTAGGCTCCAGGAAAGAAAATATCAGTTCCTCCAAAAATATTTTCAGTCATGTAAATGATATGTTAAAGGGAGCTGGGCTGAATCACAACCAAGTCATCAGCTGTCTGTTAGACAACTGCAACACAATGAGGTGATGTAAAGCCGGACTCGAAACTTTATTGCGGCAAGCTAATCCAAATCTATTGGATATTCATGGTGACACAGTTCACATTGTACACAATTCTGCAAAAAAATTCTTCAATCATTTTGATGGTTATATAGAAGGCATTTCCAGTGACGTGTATTATGACATCCAAGATTCACCAAAAGCAAAGGAACTTTTTTGTGATATTCAATCTCTTCTAAATTATGATAAAGTACTTCACCTTATAAGATTTATAGACAATAGGTTCTTGCAAATTTTAGCAGTTTGTGATAGACTGTTTGAACTTTCTGATGCTTTAAAAACATTTTATTTTGGTTTCCTGACTCCAGAAAGAAAAGAAATTGAACAACATATTTTGGATAATATATACAATCAAAGGAAAGTATCCCCTGATGAGCAGAATAGGATAAAAATTGTTCAAGATAATCTGTCTAAACAAAACTTAAAGAATGCAAATGCAGAAAGGAAAGAAAGAATTTTGAATATCTTGTTTAGCAATGAGAACAGATATTTATGTATGTTACAATTTTATAGAGGTGTACTGATGCAATTTAATACTTATGTAAAAAAGTTTCAGCACGAAAAACCCATGATCTATTTAATTCATGAAGAAATGTATTCTTTATGCAGGAATTTTGTTTCTTTTTTCATCAAACCTGAATTTCTCCCAAATACTGTGAAAGATATGTTAAAACTGAATTATGAAGATCCCAAATTACAGTATGAAGACAGATTTTTAAATTTTGGAAAATTTGCACTAAGAGAAATGTTTGATTTACAAAATAAGATGTGGTTAAAGCATTTTTACACAAATTTAAGGAATGGGTATGTAAGTACTGCAAAATATTTGATAAGCAAGTTGCCAATAGAGAACAAAGCTCTCACATGGTTTTCTGTATTAAATCCAAATTTGAAGAAAAAAAGTACAACCTTTTGGCATTGCAAAAACTTGCTGAATCTTTACCTAATGTTGTTTCTGATAAAGCATTGCTGTTAGAAGAGATAAGGCAATACACAAGTGATCCAGAATTGGATGAGTTGGAAGCAACTGGAATTTTTTCTAAATCTGATAAAAATTCCAGAATTGATTTAGACTGGTGGTCACACATTTTTAAAATTCAGCATCAAGGCAATTTTAAATACAAGTTTTTATCGATTTTTGTCAAGGCACTACTAACACCTTTTTCTGGTCCTTTAGTTGAAGGAAGTTTCAATATCATGGATGATATAATAACCAAAGATAGAAGTGTTCTAACTGTAGAGAATTATGAAGCAATCTCTACTGTTAAATATCATTTACGCAGGAGAAAAATGAAGGCAATTGAATTAGAGCCATGTGTGAATATGCGAAGAGCGATCCATACAGCCCATGCTTCCTATCAGCAGCATTTATCAGAAAAAAAGCTGAAAAGATTTCCTAAAAGTACATCTGATAAAAAAGAAAATCATCTTGATTGTGTTCCTTCTACTTCTAGTTACTGTCCTCTTCCCCACAAAGATAGTACTGCAATGGTGCCAGTTGTTCAAACATGTTTGCCAAAAACTGGAAAACAAAGTAAAGATACAGATATTCCAGTAACTAGTTCTTCCAAAGAGTCTACAAAATCTGAAAAAATGACACTATGTATTAAAAAACCTTCCAAAAGGCCTGCTGAAAATCAAACACATAAAAAAAGCTTTGAAGCCATCTGTAATAACAAACTTTTTTCAAGTGAAAACTGTTACAAAACCATAAATTTCAGGGTTTTTTTTTTTTTTAGAATTGCTAAAATCTTTTTTAAGGGTTGGGGAGATTTTTATCATTTTGATAACTTTGTTGCATTTTTAGTTTATTTTCATTTGGTATTGGTGGAAACTGATACATCATAAATCTCAATACTTATCTTTCAAAAATATCAGATATTTTGTAAAATGAATCATTTTATGGAATTGCCAGAATCCATTCTACCATCTATATTTTTAGACTTTGACTTTGGAACATAGTGAACTTTGAAAAATCTATTTTAACGTGTTTTGTGCATGGCCTCATTTTTTCACTTAGTATAATCTATAATTGCTAACACCTATAAAATAACAAGTTTCATCTTACTGGTAAGTTTTCAATTTTTTATTTCAAGGAAAAATCTTATTTGTTCATTTAATTTTTTTCACTGTCTGCAGAAAATATCTATACATAGTAATAAAAGTGTTTGTTGTAACTAATATGGTAGTTTTCTTTTAAAGAAATAAGAAAATATCAAGAAGTTTAAGCCTCAATTATTACTATAATCATTGTTTAATTAATGTTCTTTATTTAATGTTGTTTTAGGTTTTTCATACATATATTTATCATTTATAATATTATACCCAATACTTGGAAATTTAGCTATTGAATATTATGTTATGTCGGAGTTATTTACGTTTTGTCATAGTGTTAAGGAAACATGTTAAAATATTTCAGTCCTGTGAAAATTTTTTACTTTCACCCATGGGTTCATATAAACGTTCTTTTTTTGTGTACCATTTAGCAACTTTGTGTTTTTATGAATTCATTCTTATTTATAAAATTTCATGGTGTAATTATGCAACATATGTTAAATTTATTCTGCTTTGGGAATTTAGAATATATGTTTAGTAAATTAACAAATTTTTTTTATAAGTATATGAAGTTCTGTTTTACTTTATAAGTTATGATCAATATTAAATAATCCATATAAGTTTTTACCATTGCCTATCTTTTTCATTCAAATTATTGCAGGAATTCATTTATTGAAATATACTGAACAAACATTTCTGTATACTTATATATAAATTTAACTGACAATGAGAGGTTCAGGCATTTCGGTTCACAGATTAATTTAAAATTTTGCAAGTTGATTAGTGGAAAAGATTTAAAATATCGCCCCCCCCCCCCCCCAAAAAAAAAAAAAAAAATAAATAAATAAATAAATAAAATAAAAATAAAAATACTGTCTTGTTGATCATTAATATTAGTCACCATTAATAGTTTGCATGTGCTCTTCATATGTTGAAGCCAATGCCATATTTATTGCGCCATACTGTAAATTTTATCATTTTCCTGTATGATTTTTACTAGAAAACATAATTAGATATAATAAACGTAAAAAATATTTTATTTCAATAAGAAATGCAATTTAAATTTGTAATCTAATTAAATATTTACAATTCTGCTAATTATTTTTTTCTTTAGTTACATTAGATATAAAATTTCCATCTTATTAATACTCAATATAAAATGCAATTTTATTGGAAAACAAAAAAAAATTAATAAAAAAATTAATATGAGAACAAAAAATCATAATTTAGGAAAAAGGAGGGAAAAAGAAGCTGTAAATTCATTTACTACTGTGTTGGAGAAATGTACTTTAACTCCCACAAGTATGATATTTAGATTCATTAGATAAAATAGTATAAATAAATGGTAACAGTTGTTTAAAAAAAAAAAAAAAAAAAAAAAAAATAGAGCATCACCTTTATTACAAACATTGAAGATATATACTAACTTTAGCTTTCTATCATTTTACAAAATTTTAAGCAAATTGGTTATCCAAATATCTGAGCCTTTCCTTGTGAGATGAAATGTATGATTTGATTTCACTAGCTCTTTAATGTCCATTTAATCTTTCTTTTAGCTCGAGAAGATAAAACTGAAGATTTGAAAAGATTTCATTCCAAATTTAAAGTATGTAATATTCATGAATTTATTATAAGTTTTTCTTTTAATTGCATAATCTCATTTACGAAGACAACAAAAAGTGTGAAATCCTATGGGAGAAAAGCACATATTGATGTTTCTTTTTCCCAGCACAATTAAAACAAATGTTTTGACCAAGAAATTTTATTTAATAAATGAAGTCAAGTATGTACAGCATATATGAGTAAGTTACATTTCATTAAATATGATTTCTAGATTTAAACATATTTGTTTTATCTACAGATTATATGCTGAAATCTACAATATTATAACTAACTATACATATATATATATATATATATATATATATATATATTTTAGAAAATAAGTTTCTTTTTAGTGACATTATTTAAAAAAAAAAAAATAAAATTCTTGCATTATTAATTTTTCTAAACGTTACAGTTTAGTTACTGCTATAGCTACTAGAGATGCGTTCGCAGCCTGAGCCGATACAGAAAGTGTGCAATAGAAAATTGTTAATAACATTTTAAAATTCATTCAAGATTAATTTTCTCATTTAAAAGTACCTTCTAACATAGAAATAAGCATTAATCCTAAATACACCTTAATGAATAAAATTTATGTAAATAGTTTTTTTGCCTCATATTTTCCATTTCAATACCACTTAGTTTAGATACAATGACAAAAAAAAAAAAAAAAAAAAAAAAACTATTTATATAAATTTTATTTTTAATAGCATGGCATAAAGGATAAATCAATTTATTCAAATAAATACATTTCAATGCATTATATAAGTTCAGTGAAAGTGATGTATTTAACAGTGTATTGCAAAATTAAAAGTATTTTTTAGATGTGTAAATATATCTTAGCCAAACCAAAAATAATTGAAATTGAATTTTAAAACATCGTTTAAAGCAGGGTTGGCAGGTTTTTGACAGTTTAAACCGTCATGTCAAAAACCTCAAATACTACAGTGATCAGTAAAATTTCACATTAAATGTCACACATTAGATGTAATATTTAAAATTCACTATTACTGTAATTGTATAGTATTAGTAATAGTTACAGGGTTGGCAGGTTTTTGACATGTGTCAGTTTGTCGGGTTTAAACCGTACTTTAAACCGTCATGTCAAAAACCATCTGTCAAAAACCTCAAATACTAAATTGATCTGTAAAAATTCAAATTAAATGTCACACATGACAACATTACATGTAATATTTTAATTTCACTCTGACTGTATATCAGTAATTGGTACATAGTAAAAAAGTATTATTGTTAAGTACAACTTTTTAACAAGGTAAAATTTTTATTTATTTATTTATTTTTTGTAAAATTGTGTTTTTCTAAAAACTAGACATTAAGCTCACCTGAGCTGTACATTTTTTCTCTTACTTAAAATCGTTTTAATTTCTCTTATTTTTGAGAGCTTAAAGCATTAGCTAGCTTTTTTTATGGGGGAAAAAAACTTAGAAAAGTGCAGATTTTTTTGTATATATAACAAGATAATGTGCATCAATGTTATTCTAGTCTAGGCAAAAACCATTCCATTCAAAATTGAAATTGGATTATTAATTTTAAACATTTACAAAATAAGAGAAGTAATTAAAAAAAAAAAGCTTAAAGTCAATCTTTTTAAAACATGCTTTCTTTCAATATATAAAAATGTTTTTGATTTTAAAACTGAACAAAATTGGCTCGGTCATCTAAAAGAAAATTCCTTTAAGCCCATATTGAAAAAGGGCATAATAGAAGGAATCAAATCATGAAACCATACCATTGTTTGGCTTATACTTTGCATCCCAACCATCAAGGGCAAAGTTTGACTGCTGTATCAGTTGATTCAGCTCGCGCTTGAGCTACAGAGAGAATTTATGGATGCTTACCCATACTGATTGTGTATGAAGCTAAAGAATCCCCTTTCGCATCTTCTTATTTCAGTGCTATAGGGAGGACTCCATTGCTTGGTGGAAAGGTATCATTAAATGCAACAGCTTTTTGAGCCTGCTTCAAAACTTGCTCATCTAGCAATGCTTTTGCTATCAAGTCCTACTAGCAAAGCATCAATTAAGAGACAGACTATTTTCTAACGCTTCATACACTCTAAACTAAAAAATCTTTTGGGTGTAAATAAATGTGCTAAACACGTGGTGTGCTGCAGCATGCTGCGGGGTAAAATTGATCCGGATTATTTAGTTGTACAAAATTATTTTCTTCTGGTTGAAAAATCCAAAAAAAAAATTTTATTGCAAATAACATTTTTAAAATTATTAAATTTCAATAAAAGATCACATAAATCATTGACTTATTTAATGTTTACCTATTGTTAAAATGTTTTAGTGTGTTACATGTATTTGGCAGTTTTCGACGGTTTAAACCAGTTTATGACAGTTTAAACCAGTTTTTGACGCTTGTCATGTCAAAAACCAGTTTTTTATGTCAAAAACCCAACCTTGGTTTAAAGCCACATCAAGGCGCCACTTAAATTTTTATATATATTTTTAAAACGATAAAGTGAATGATAAAGCATCAATAAATAAACTTTTATGTATCTTTTTAAATTTAACATAATTTTTGCACATGCAATTGTAAATAAAGCAAAAATAAAAGGATGAAATAAATAATATACATAGAAAGATATTTTAATTAATAACATAGCGTTACTCAAAATTTGATATCATTATTTTTAAGTTCCATATTTAAAATTCTTAGAGCATGAGATAAAGTGCTGCGTCACAAACTTTTTACCCATAAAGGGTTTTTGTATTGATATGTATACACACATATATCTGGAAAGGAAGAGCTATAGATGCAAGCAAACATTAATTTTAGAATTTACTTTTGTTCTTCCAAAGTACATATAATATTGAAGTACATTAAAAAATATATATAAAAAGTATAATTTTACTATGAATATGAATTCTTCACAATGGTAAAGAGTCAATTTTAATTAATTTAATTAAACTGTTCTAGTTTCAAATTTATATTTATTATAAAATTGTCTACAATAGTTCCACAAGCTTGGGTTTTAATTATAACAAATTGTCTGTTGTAGTTACAATTTATATTGCTGTCGCTTTGTCTGGTATTACAACAAGTATATTTTAATACTTTAAGTTGTCAGAGGATCCTAAAGATGCACATGATACTAAAGATATGCCAAAATCTGATGTGCAGACACCATCCAGCACTCCATCTTCTATGCCTTCTTCTAAACCACATAAAGATAAGTCCAAGGAAGAGGAGAGGAAAATAGAAAGTATTCCTGAAAACCGGGGAAGTCCAGATAATCCTAAGAGCTCCACATTAAATCCTAATGCAAAGGAGTTTGTATTCAATCCAAATGCTAAATCATTCACACCAGTAAGTTTTCAGTTTTCTTTTTAAATGTAGTGTAGTTATTTTTTCCATTTACTTCATAACTTTTTTTTTTTTTTTTCTTTTCCATCTGTGTGTTATGTTCTTGATGTTAAACTTCATTTAATATGCTGACTATAAGAAAAAGAATTAGTATTACTTCTCACTGGGCGTCTTTACTTTTTTGTGTTTATAAGTGTTTCTCCTCTTCATAGTATGGATCTGATTATTTTTTATAATCTGTATTTAAATTCATGTTTAACTAAATTTCTATTGTGCAGTGACTAAATAGCGTCATTGTTCTATATAAGCGTGTTACTACTAGAACTAAAATATTAAGTAGAATGTACTTTTACCATTATGTTTTAGCATTACTTTAAAATACAACAAATCTTCGATAATTCATGTTCTAGTTCAGTTTGCCAGTCATTTCATCAGTCATTCAGTTTGCCAAATATCTGGATTGATGCAAGTAATTTGAAATATTATATTAAAAACTTGCTGAAATGCAAACTGTATTTATTCTTTCATAAGAATTCATTTAAATTCCTATTTAAATAAATGTTAAAATTTGTTTTAGATTTTTGAAATCTGTATTTTAATAATTCTAAGTTTGAATTTTACCAATTTCAAAGAGGCTGCATTTCTTATTTGAAGAAATCACTTGCATTTTAGAAATTATAACTATACTTTAAAGTGGAAAACTGCTATGGCTTAATATTGTTAATATATGTGGTAGAAAAATTTCACTGCTTTTATTGATTCTTAGAGTTCATAAAAAAATAAAAATATAAGAATTTAAAGGACTTAAAAATTTAAATTTGAAAAAGTAAAGGATTAAAATTTATTGAAGTTAAAATTTGGAAATTTTCTCCTTAAATGGGAGAAGAATAAATTATTTACTTTATTTTAATGGCCAAAAGATTGATATAATGTAAAATGTACATTGCTTAAATAAATATTGTAAAAGTAAAAAACATAATAAAAATAACTTCATGGTAAAACATAGTAAATAACAAAGTATTACTTACCTGAACCTATTTCAGGTAAGTAATACTTACCTGAACGACTAAAACTCTGTCGACTCTGACTAAAACTCTGACTAAACTAAAACTAAACCTAAAACTAAAACTAAACTAAACTACGACTAAAACTAAAACTCTGAACGACTAAACGTCTGCAACGACTAAAACAAAGTAATTGAACAGACCTAAATTGTGTTTAATGTTATCTGAAGTGCCAAATCAAATTTATGTATTTCATACATTAGAATTTCGATTAACAAACATAAATATTGCTATCAAAATCATTATTCCACTCACTTCCTATCTAATATATATATTGTAATTCTCAAAATATGTTTATTACTTCAACCTCAATTATTGAAAAAATTGCATGATCATTAAGATTTACATCTTAAGAATTACTAGATGGAACCCATCAAAAAAAAAAAAAAAAAAAAAAGCCCTCCTTCCTAATGTAGGCTAGGGACTGGCAATTGACAGAATTGCACTTGCACTGACAGAATTTCTCTCATCTGACACTTCCATTTACTGGGCATACATCAGTAAATCATATACAATTGTTATTATGCAAACTGTACTCACAAAATGCATCTATTATATACATGCTTTTCAACCAGTTGTTCCGATTATAAAGTATATAAATGCATTTTTGTAAGCAAACAATGTCGGATTATGACAATGATTTATCAGTGTGTGTTGACAAATGGAAAAGCGCTCAAGTTCTTAACTAAGAGTTCATACAGGTATGCACCAGACAAAATGCACTACATGAATAAATACATATAAAAATTATCTTCCTGTATTTAAATCAAGTGCATCCATATATACTCCAATAACAAAATCTGCAGGGGAAAAAGCAGGTAAAAGATCACTGGAGTTGTAACACGTATTATAGAAGTCTCCTGTCTGGGAATGGAGCCAGCTTGTCACAGTTGTCAAACCACTTCTCATCACGTGTGACGATCCTGTTGAGTCACTCGTTGCATTCATCATAGTATCACTGCAGAAAATTGCAGAAAAGATCAGCGATACATGAAATCATCACAAAAAATGCATGTTGTTTCGGAAATTGTGTGACAGGTGGGTGCTGAAGAACCTTACAGCCAAACACAAAACCAAATGTATGGGAGCAGCATTGACTTTTCTGCATCGATACTACGATGAGTGCAATGAGTACCTCAACAGGATCATTATGGGTGATGAGATGTGGGTTGACAACTGTAACAAGCTGGCACTCCCAGGTGCCAGAATTCTACAGCACTGGAGTACAAAAACTTATCCCATGCTATGACAAGTGTTACAATTCTTGAAGTTTTGTTGAGAAGTAGCTGAAACATTTCTGTATCTTTTGCAATAAATCTTTCCAGGTAATTATGTTTTGTTTCTTTTTACGAACCATGGAGAACTTACTTTCTGAATGACCCTTGTATATGGATATCTGTTTTGATGTGTGATGTGTTTGTATAGTGCATGATGTTTGAGATTGAATTATTTGAATTTTTAAAAATTGTTTTGAAAGTTTAAACTTTGTAAACATAATTTGTAATTTAAATTTATTATGTGCAATATTTGTTTAAAGAACAGGGTTCATACTTCTCAGGGGCTATAAAAAGAAACAAAACATTACTTGCAAAGATTTATTGCAAATGATACAGCAATGTCTCAGGTGAATGTGTCAACATAAGAACCACTGGAATTGTAACACATGTCCTAGAAGTCTCCCATCTGGGAGTGGAACCAGCTTGTCGCAGTTGTCAAGGGATCCTGAGAATTGAGGAAAACTTTGGTTGTAAAATCTCACAATAGTCCGAAATGTCCTCCAAAACCTGGGAAAACGATCAGTTACTCTGGGAAAGGCAAGCAATTGCTGCTATTCACATGCATTGTAATCTCGATGGCACAATATCAAACTGAGACCAAAGAAGCGACTATTCAAACACAAAAAAAATTAATGAAGAAATATGTGAACTTGATAAAAATTTAAATTGTTAAGTAACAGAGTTGAAGAATCTAGATTAAGTTTCTTGTAAGATAATTATTGATAAATATTTTGCTTGATGTGAACTCATTGTTCCATTTATTAAGGACTTTAATAATTTTTAAAGGGAAATTTCTTCTGTCAAAGAACTTGTTTGATTTTTTTTTTTTTTTCGTTAATCTATTATAATGCGACAATGAGTTTATACGTTTTATTACTTTTGAGATCTGGGTATGTGTGCTTATGATTCAGCAGATTTTTGGTCAAAAACTTGTGTTTGAAGGCAGTTTCCCATTTTATACAGTTAAAGTAAGCAAAAAATTAAATTCCATTTCATGTATGATGTATAACTTTACTTTTGAGATTACCTTTTCTAGGGTGGGGTGTAATACTGATTTAAAAATTCATTAATTATCTTTAAAATAACCCTGGAATTTCTTCTTCTTCCTGAAAATGAGTATGAGCCCTGAAAAAGTATGGGCTGTATACATGCAATTTTTGCTTTTTAAAGATAATGCATATAAATTATGCTTTAAATATTAAAAACATTTAATTAAATTGAATCTTTTTTTTTTCATATCTATTTTTATGTTTTGCTATTAAAATGTAATTTCATTTAATAATTGTATTTCTAAGCTTAAAGAAAAAATTAAGTTGAGGCAAAGTTTTTTATAAAGCTTTAAAATTTTTAGCTTGCAGAGTTCAGCTGTACCTTGGCATTATTTCAGTTAGTATAATGTTAATATATTTTATTTATGTGTATATTAAAATCTACTATTATAGAGAGCTGGCATGCCAATGCAGAATGTTGTTCCACCACCTGTTCAACCTCCACCTCGACTCCATACTCAAAGTCCTATAATGGCTATGCCTCAACATCATATAATACCAGGGATGCCCCAGACAGTTTTCAATGTGGCACCTCATTATGTAGTATCAGCTACACCAGTGTCTCTTCCTATGGCACCCCCTTTTACCCCGGCTGCTTCTGTAACTCAAGCTCCAAGATTTAGGAAAGGTATTTAGATATGAATTTTCTTTTTTAGCTTTTACTTCCAATTATTTTAACAACCCAAAATCTTATGCCTGCTTTAAACTTGTACAGACTTCATGAAAATATATATTATATAATGAAATACTAAAATATATCCATCACACTTTTTACAGCTCATGCAACTATTGATGGTTGGGGAAAACAAGGTAATTAACATTTGACTCCCTATTGTTCTTTTTTTTTTTTTTCTTCGTTTTTTTTTTTTTTTTTTTTTTTTTTTTTTCGTTTTGACATCTGGGATAAACAATTTTTTATATCTATGTTTTTATCTCAATTTTCATGAAAAGCTTTAAAAAAAAAAAAAAAAAAAAGTACCTTGAAGAGAAAAAAAAAAAAAATAAAGTAGTTATTATCTTGCTTGTGCTTTGAAAGTGTTTTTTCTTTAAATATATTTATTCATTTTCTTTCCCTTTTTTTTTTTTTTTTTTTAAACCAACTTTTTAAGTATTTGTTTCTTTAACCCATCATATTTGACAAGCTTTCACTTAATTTGTTTATAAATTAGTTTTTGTTTTAATCTATATTCAAGTTCTTGCTCAGGTACTATGCTGAGAGCTAGTAAATGTGAGAATGTTTTTTAATCACTTTAAACTATATATTAATAATGAAATGTTCAGTATATGTGTTATTATTCCAAACCTGCATAATTTATTTTGTTCATACAGTCAAAACAAATTTTTAGCTGTTAATGTTTAACTACTAGTCAGTATGTAAGCTTCTCCTTAAAAAATTGTCAATTTTGGGGAAAAATAATTTCTGACAAATAAAAGCTTTTCTTGCAATTATTTTTCTTTGAAAGCATAAAATAAACAAAAATTATGTTCACTTTACACGAATTTGTTACAAAATAAATAAGTAAATGAAATAAATGATTTGTTTTCTCTTTCAGTGTCAATGCTTCTACAGAAGTTTTCCTTTAACACCATTTTTTTTGTAATATATGATTTGATTGTTAAAGTAATCATTCTTAAAGTAATTCAGTTGCGTTTAAACTGGAATTAAAACTAATTTTAAAATTTAAAGGAAGAAAAAGTCTTATAGCTTTCATCTGCTATCCCTACAGTTTGAAATAAAATTTTAACTATATTGTACATCCCATCTATGCATTACTGCAAAATTTTCATAACATTCCTGAATGGCAGACTCCTCTATTCAGCGTGAACTTTTTTCAATCCTCAATACCTACATATCTGTATGTTTTTACCTCTGAATAGCAGACAAATTTTATGGTTCTGAAGTGGTTTGTAGTTAGGAGGTTTTACTATATTTCCTTTTATTTGTATATAAATACTGCTGTACAATTTCTTGGTACTGATTTATTTATATGCATTTATTTTTAAAAAAGGCTATATACTTGAGATAAAGTGGACAAAAAAAGTAAGTAATTCCAACTGCATTTTATTAAGAATAAAGGAACATTTCATTATTTCCCAATTTTTAGACATTTCTGGGTGGGTATTAAAACATTTCAAACATATTAAAACAATAAAATAGGTATTGCTATACACAATCGTGTTTGCGACGACCGGGAGATTTAAGATGTATGAAAAATTGCGCATAGAACTGTAAAAATAAGTGAATTTTTCATATACTAAATTCATATGAATGAAAAGTTATCAACCTTACCTTTTTTACTAATTGGTATTAAAAAGATTTTGCATATAAATTTTAATTTGAGAAATAGTACATATCTTACATTAAATTTTCCAAATGTTTTAATGTGGGAGATGGAACCCCTTTTTTCCCCCCAGCACCAGAATGTAGCTATTATAAAATTTTAAATATAATATTTTTCCAGATGAAAATAAACCTTTTGGTGACAAAACCCGTAAAACAACTTTTTTTTCCCTTCCCAAAATTTCTGTGGTTTTCTGAGCATTCCCGCAGAATTTACCATAAAAATATTTTAAATTTAGAAGCATTTATGCCTACTTGGATGATTGGAAAACTCTTGTATTCTGCCCAATTGAGAAATGAAAAATATAAGACATGATTTAGATATATTTTTAGCTGATCTTTTGTCATTCTATCTTATTAAAAGGGTCTTTTCATAACATTTTTATATAAATTATGTAAAATAAGGTTTTCTAAATTATTTTTAAATTTAATGTTTTTAAAAATTTAATTAAGGTCCATCGTTTTTAAAATGCATATCTGTCTTTAATTTAAACATTCTAGCTGGACTTTAATTTGCATTTAATAAATGAATTGTCTTACAATGTTGTGAAGCCAGTGTAATGGCCTCTATCTCACAAACTCGAGTACAAGTCTATTATAATAGCTTAATTACTGTGAAAATTATCATTGAGACTTTTCGAATAGCGAATCTTTGTAAAATTTCCATCTCATTGATTGATTGTTTTTTGTATTCCTATAAAATAAGCCATTATTTTAATCCTTTGAAAAGTGCTTATATTTTTAGAAAGGGGTATGGGTTACATAAGATTGAATGCAGCTTGATCATTTTATAGTGCAACTGAGCTTATTACTTTTATTTTGTTTCATTTTTTATAGTTTTTCTTTTTCATTTATTCGTTTGGTGCACCCTATTTATTATTTATTTTAATTATTTGTCTCTTTTGTTTTCTTTTGGTTACTAATTTCTTTTCTTTTTCATTCTTCTGCCTTTATTTCTGTTTCTGCCTTTTGTCTTGGTTTATAAAAAAAAGACGATGACTATGGTTTAGATATGGGACTTAAGAATGAGCCCCTCTACTTTTCAGCTATGCCAATTATGCATCGTCAGGATCTATCTCAGCCAGTTCATGTTCAAGCAGCTACTGGACAACCAATCTTGGCGCAGCCTACACTTTCAGCTCCTCAGTTTGCCATTCAATATGCTCCATCTCCTGGTATGTTGCATCCACCAGGGCCACCACAACAACTGGCATATGCTCAGGTATGATAAGATTTTTATATTTAATAAATGAAGATAAGTTCTGTTTATTCTTAGAAACTTGTCTATAAAATGCATTTTGTTTAAATTTTTGCTGATTTTGTTGTTTAAAGTTTTCTCAAAAAAACTCAATTTGTACATTTTTCTTGCTTGTTTTTATTAACTCTTATATTAATCCAGGGTTCCCAGCGACATGGAAATTCAGGGAATTTCAAAGTACTCAGGGAAATTTAAAAATGTATAAGAAAAGTCAGGGAATTTACATATATTATCCAAAAAGTCTCGGGGGGGGGGGAGAGAAATTCGTCAACTGGTCTTAAGGAGAAAATCGCGAAATTCGTCAAATGGGTTTCGGATTGCGAAATTCATCAAGAGACCACAAAAAAATACGTGAAATTCAAAGAACAATCATAGCAAAAAAATTGTTAATTTTGTCAAAGGATTGCAGAAATAAATAGCTAATTTCATTTTATGGCTGTTTGGTTCTGGAATTTTTTGAGATTTAGTCAGGGAAATGGCTAGACATGTTTTGCTATCAATGTCTCATACCTATATGTTCATAAAGCATCATTAAAATAAGTATATGTATTTATACAAAAAATATTTTAGAAAAGAAACCAATGTTTGATATCTGTTTACACTTATATCATTTATTTCAAAGTATTTTCCTTCAAAAATAGTGTTTCCTATTCTTCCTCCCTTAATTACATTGCAAATAACTGAGAAAATTATAAAATAATAATTAAAATAAAATATTCTCAAATTTAGACATTGGCGATCATAATTTAATTAGCACAGGGAAAAAAAGGAAGCTCAGGAAAAACTAAAATTAATTTAATGCTACATGTCATGCTAATATACTTGTTATTAAATAGGTTTCAGTGGATGATAGACACAACAGTGCTTTTCAATCTTTCTCTAAGGAATCAATTCATTCTTAATAGAAAAAAAATCACTGTAGTTAATATCTTCCTACCTATTTACTACAAGAAAACAACATTGAAATCTTTTAAAAAAATGTATAAATACTCAAATCACATTTCAGAATAGTTTTATACTTTTTTTTTTTTTTTTTGATAAATATTCATTTATAGCTGAAAAATATCAAGATGGATATATTAAATTCACTCCATAAAACTTCGCTCTCACAAAAGTACGACAAACCACAAAGACGAAAGAACAAAGTACAATATGAATAAGCATTACTGACTGGGAAGCTCTTCTTAAAAGCAACCAATCATCTCATTGAATGGCTGCTTTGACCTTGAGTTTTTCACAAACAAAAGGTGAACCTTTCCCATTAGCAGACTCTGATTGGTTGGTCGCAAGGCGAGCATTTCAGCTGCTCAGGTAAGGTATAGACTCAATGATAACCAGCTATCTTCTGTATCAAACGCTACAACTAATAACCAGTGCTCATTTGATTATTCATAGGGTATCAATATCTGGAGTTATTGCAATATGTGTTGGCCAATCACAGTTAGGAGAGAAGAACAGACGATAAGTGTTATTCAGTATTTTACGCAGTCAGTCGAATGAAATGTAGGTTTACAGTGAAGGAAAGTATTGCAATAATTGAGATAATTTCTAACATAGATAATAAGCAGAAAGAAAGATTATCGAGTTAGATTTTCTGTTTTGGATGAGGCAGGAAATTGAAAACATTGAAATGGAATTTCCCCTACCCCCGGGCATTTTTCGCCCAGTTGGAAATTTACATCTAATACAAAAATCTATCGCCAAACTATAAGATTAAATGCCAATAATGGTTGATCACTTAAGTAAGTTACACATGTTTATGTCATCAAGTGATTTTTATTTCGATGTTTGATTTGTATTTTTATTAATGTTATACTTATTTATTTGTTCTTTTGTTATTTAAAATAAAAATTATGTCAATTTGTATAGTTTGGCTTTTCTGCATTTTGTGCAAAAAACTTTTGTGCATTTTGTGCATTTCATCAAGGATTCTGCTTTTTCTGATGTCAATATGTTTATATTGACACATTTATTTGGGCTATTCAGTTTTAAATTAATACTGATAGATATTTTAACAAAAGTTTACTGTTGTGTACTTTTAAATGAAAAAGTGGCCACTTATAAAACTGGTATTACTCACTGGCCACCAATGAAATTTCCCAGTTTTGCCCTTTACTACAGACAGTCTGTACCAGATTAAAAGCATGAAACAATGATCTCTCAGTATATATACGATATGAACATGCAGAAAAGAGTTCTGTGCATCCATTGCTAGCTCCCTCTACTACTGGCTCTCAAACTGCACTTCTGATCATGCGTAGTAGTAACGTCAGTTTTGATCAGATGGAGCTGCTAATGCCATATAGCAAGACCACGTGTACTAAAACAGTTGCCGGTAAGATAACGAAAGACTAGCTTACAAGAAATGAAACAGAAGATGCTTTGAGTTCAGATAGCAGCCTATTGCAAATAAAAAATATATTAAACTGAAATACTGTATTATAGAATATAAATAATAGATGGAAAGGAATTACATTACTTTAGGAATAAAGGTAAGTGTTTAAAAAGAAAGTAAATATTAATAAATAGAATTTTCCCAGACTTATAAACATGAGCATGGGCAGTGATGAGACACTATTCTGAGCATATATTTTTCCTAACAATTTTGTCAAAGGATCGCAGTAAAATGTTTGTTACACAATGTTTTATATAAGCATCCTACACGGGTCCCCACTGCCTGCGACACCATAAAGCAGGCATGCTGTTCAGAATCTCTCAGTTCCACTTTCCACCACCAGGGTGCACACTAGAGGTCTGCACGGGCCGGAATTTCGAGGCCCGGGCCCGGCCCGGCCCGAACGAAAGCTATCTTGGCCCTGCCCGGCCCTGTGTAAAAATGGGAAATTCGGCCCGAGCCCGGCCCAGCCCGTTTGCATTTTTACAGTTCTCGGCCCGGCCCGTACAAAAATCAGGGAAAACAGGCCCGGCCCGACAGAATTTCTACAAAAAAAAAAAAAAAACCGTTTTTTCTCAACATACAATTACGATTATTTTAATGAATACTACATACATATTTATGGGAACATTTTACAGTATATTTTACATTACTATGATGTTCGCAAAACAGAAAACACACAATAGTAAACATTACTGATCACTTACAGTGTTTTAGTCATCGTGTCTACAGACATTTCAAAATGGAAATAAGGATTCATTAAAAGATTAATGTAGTTTATCAGAATAAAGGATTAAAAACATGATAACTTTTGAAGCTGTATAATAAAAAGTAGATTTGTGAAAATATTTCTCTCATTTTTAAGGCTTTTCTCAAATCCAAAGGAGCTACATTTCGACACATTTATGAATTCTTTTCTTTTCGGAAACGCGTAAGATTGGCAAGCATTCTTATTCAGAAGCTATGTAAATGTCGTTTTTTTTTTCATAGATAAAAGCAATATATCTTTCTGAAAATACTGTCAAAGTTAGCGTTTTGAATCGAATTTCCGGAAGCGATGGCACAGGAAAGGAGAAAAGCGTACAGTTACGTGACAGGAATCTCTTTTATCTCTGTAAGTAATTTATCAAATATGGAAAAAGCTATTCGTTTCCAAATGCCTTCAATAGGCAGACCTCTCAATTTTATGCCTTTATAGTTAAATATTTTGTCAGAAAATGTGTCTGAAAGCTTCGCATTGTTGAGCAGTGAATATGAGAACCACCTTAAGGTATATTTCCAAAGATACTGTTAAGAGAAGTTCATTATCACTATTAAAACTACAAAACACAATGACTGTTCTACACATCCTGAGATCGATAAGACCAGTTCCGTCCTGGCACGAGTCTGCTGAAAAAAAATTAAACTCGGAATCAGACATCTTGCAACTGTACGATGCCGATCTCTATGATGGACATGTTACATTTCTGTATTGATGTTGTTAAACTCGCATCGGCTTGTGACGCACATTTATACTTCTCGAGAAAATCATATTCATTGAAAATGGCTTGTATTTTATCTGCTTCGCTTAAATTCTTATATCGGGCCGATAGGCCCGATTAATTTTTTTGCCGACCCGGCCCGTTTATTTTGTCTGTCGGCCCGGCCCGTTGAAAAAATTGTCCTAATTTTGCGGGCCGGGTACGGGCCTCGGGCCAAGCCCGGGCCCGTGCAGACCTCTAGTGCACACTCATTTCTAAACAAACCTATATCTGAACGAAACTCAGATTTTCAATCTATCCATAGATATATTACTATGGAATCTTCTCCCTGCACCATGCTTTTTCTCAGCTAGTTTTTACTTTTTCCAGCAGAGGGCAGAAGTATCAAAGTGTGAGGCTTTCATGATTGGTGCATTCTTTTTTATAACTGTTTTTTATATGGAGACAAAAGTCTGGACTTATGATTGCACAACCTAAGAGCTAATTCTAATTTTAATGTTAAATATTATTTATGAGGTAATCATAGTACGAAATGTCAACCAGACAAAAACTAATTATGATTTATCTCTTATCAATTTTCCACTTTGACACTAATTAAACTAACATATTTACTTTGATTTATTGATCTGAAATTAATCCTTTGTTGTTTACAATTTGATTCTTAAACTATCTAGCATAATTTGAAAAAGTCAGTTTGTTTATGCTATAAATATTTCCTTGTTCATGAAAGACTTATTACTTTTATAAGGATTTTAAGATAATTTACTATGTTTTATGATGACTGTCTTATGTCAACAAAGGGTAATTTCTTTTCCAAATCTGTTTCATAAATATCAATTAGTGTCAAAGATTTTTATGATGGAGAAAGTATTTTTATTTATTTGCTTTAAGAGTCTATGAAAAATAAGTTGGGTTTTCTGATTTAACAATTTAATTCCAATTTTGAATTTAAAAAAGGGTTTATTTTTATTTACTTATTTTTATTCTTTCATATATATACATATATATATAGTTAAAAAATTCCAATAGTAATTTCAAACATTACCACAAACTGTAAGCTTTAATTGAAGTACAAAATTAACTGTACCATACCAAATAAGAACTATATTTTAACTTAATAAACAATCTCTGAAAAACAAGACAAATAACTGTCCAGGTTGCGTGGCTTATGACACGCTAATGCAGGGTTAAAACTGTTTTTAAGCATGCAACATTCCCCAGATTTACCTGTCGAGACCATACTGAAAAAAAGAAAGAAACAAGATTAAAGCTAAATGAAACCGACCGAAATCAATCGATATCAAAAGCGATCTGTTTCCACTACATTCCGTAAACCACATGCTTGGAGTAAAGGCATCAATTCCCTTTTGTTCTTGCAAGTTCTTACATAATTATACGTCATATTTTTAACCAGACTCACAGGATAACACTGTTTCACAGCAATGACATACCATTTAAGCATATCCTCTTTCAAAATGTATCTATCTGATGTCAATCGGTTTAATCTGATTAAACCGTTAATATAAATTTTTCTGAATACCGATATATAGACATTTGATTTGAAATTCAATATTGCAGTTGTTTTAAAGTTTTATCATAAACCGGTGTAATTAAATTTCTGTTTTCTAATTTTAGATTTGCATCCAAAAATATTTGTATTATAACTATTTTGACTACCGGAAAGTTTCAATTCTAAATTTTTTAGATAATAGTTAAATTCATGGCTAGTCTTCATTCTATTCAGCTCAACAATCAAAACGTCGTCTATATATCAAACTGATTGTCTTTATGTAATTCACTTTCATTTTCATATATCTAGATACATGTCGGCCAAAATTGAACTGCAACTTCTCCCCATAGGGATACCTTTAATCTGCTTATATACCTTATTGCCCTCATATAAAAAATTCTCTTGAACCACCAATTGAAACAAATTTTGAAATTCACTTAAATCTATGTATGAATCACCATACCTATTATACACCTCCAATATCTTCTCCCTTAAATCCTCAATTTCTATGTTGTTAAACAAATCTGCAAAATCATATGCATACAATCCTGTAATCTTATTTTTATACATTTTTACTTTTTCCAACAGTTCATAACTATTACTTATTATAAAAGTTGAATTCTCACTTTTAATCTTTAAAAACATTCTTTTCAATACTTTTAATAATTTTTTATTCGCACATTCAATATAAGAATTATAACCACAGGTAGCAGTTCTAAATTTCACAGGGCATTTATGGAACTTGGGTATTAAAACCAAATAAGGAAAATTCAAATTATCTTGTTTTGTTTTAATTTTTTTATACATTGTCCTTATTCTGTTCTCCACCTCATTAAGTTTTGTCCCAATTAACTCATAATTATTTGTATTTTCATAACTTTCTCTTAATATTTTTCCATATAATTTTTTACAGATAATTGCATAGTTAGTACTTGCCTTATATACATATGTTATTATAAAATTATCTTGGATGTTTTAATAGCTTTTCTTAAATCAATATATTTCTCTTCGGACAAACCCTCCAAGTTTTTAACGTATGTCTCTTCTAGATCCTTTAAAATATGATATTTCCATTCTTCAAATAATTCTCCAGGAAGTCTGTATTTATAAGTTAACTTTTGTATAAAGATTTCAATATTATATTTAAAACGTTTAACTGCATTACTTTTCGTGAAATTCCATTTTATTCTGTATTTTGCTCCTTAACTCATTTGATTTTTCAGTTCGACATTTTGTACGATATCTAGATTTCCAATTATTATATGTTCATAATGTTGGTCTACATATTTGTTGTACACATCCTCATTACATTTACAAATGTCTGCATTTTCGTTCCTATTATATATATCCTATTCCTATTATATATCAATATATATATATATATATATAATATTGATAAATTAAACTTCATAAAATTAAAAAGACGGGAAAAGCAACTAATAAACCGTAGCCAAAATATTGAGCAACAAAACCATTAATAACTTAGAAAAACAAAATTTGAAGACAGGTGGTAAGGATAATGACTTGCGCTGCAGGGTTAAACCAGTTTGTTTTGTACAATAGCCACCCCTCACCTGCCAAGACCAAACAAATGAAAAACTGAAAACACCAAACAAACCCGAGGCCAACAAATGAAATCTATGAATAACCATACTGCTAAACTTTTTCTGTCAGGTGTCATCTATTGCTATGTCATTTGTATCAAGAATAATTCTAATGTTTTATTTCAATAACTTTTTTCTTGATAAAATTACGAGTTAAATCATTCAGAAAAGTTATTGGGTAATTTTGTTTTCTGGCGTTAATGTAAAAGATAAATTTCACCAACCATTTCATCCACATTTGAACTCAAATTTAAAATACAATTTAAACCGTTTAAATATATATTTCTAAAAATTGAAACATGCACGTTACTATTAAACTTTAAAATTTTTATTGTATCAATATCAAAATAATTTCTTTTATTGTAAATACCAGTGACTAATATATAATTTCTAATTTAACTTCCAAGTAGTTGACTGTGTTTTGATTTTCAGACATGCTTTTTAAAATTATATATATATTTCCTGTCAATTAAATCATAGGGGTGACCAGACTTTTTAACCTGAACATGTTGGATACAAACAATATCTTAACTAGTAAAACCTGCTAAAATAGAACCCCGTGAAACCGGTCGAATTTTCGTTTTAGACAGGTATAATCTTAAAACAGGTATCTTAGAAGGTATAATTGTGTGGTATTTCTTTTAAAAAGGGCTGAAATGCGATTTTTGTTTGCGTGAGTGGGGATGAAAAGGGGTTCAAAATGTCAAAACTAAATCTAATGGTTAAAAAAAAAAAAAAAATAAATAAATCTCCTTGCAGCAGTGACTAAAGATAGTTACTAAGTGTGGTCAGAAGTGTAAAGACTTTTATCACCCTAACTTCTTATAAAGATTAAAAGAAGACCTTTAATCATGCTGGAAACTTCTATAGGCAAAGGGACACTGCATGAGATCTAAAATTATCTCAGTCAAAGTCTTGTAGATGAAATTTTGCCGGATGATAAATCTCAGATAATACATGTGGTACATACGCATAAAAGTTTTTCAGGATGTCACTCCATGACTTCTTAGGGATCACCGGAGGTACACAAGAAATTTTGGAGGAAAGTCTATATAAATAATTATTATATTATAAATAATTTTAATATTCATTAATAATTCATGTTTTTACCTCAGAATGTGTCGAATATATTGGGTAAAACAGGTCATGATTAAACACACAATTTTATCAAGATAATAAAAATTATATTATCATGATGCGACTCTAATAATAAAGATAGGTGCTTGTCCGCCCATGCGCTGAACTCTGAAAAAACAATGCAGCCTTCACAGCCGCAAGATTTGACAGGAAAGTGCCTGTATGCCTGAAGTCACGCATATCGAAGACAATTTCTGGAATTTTTCAATTTTTTATGCGAATTTTTTTGTATTTTGCAGCAATTTTTTCAAGTTAGTCAAAAAGAATCAGGTTTCAATATTTTATCCAGTAAACTTTGTCTTCTTTTCAATAAAGTTTTTACGAGATTCGTACAGTGATTTTTCAATTTGTAACAATTTTTTGTTATTTTTAGAGGCGGTTTCTCGCATTTCGAGGTGATTTGGCATTCCTAAAAGGAATCTGGTTTAAATCTTTTACCCACTTAGTTAATTTCGTTCCGAGTGGTTTTTAAGCTTTTCTGAATTTGTATTGCGTTTTTTAGGGGGGGAAAGGGGAAGGCTCTGCTTTGAGGCGATTTTTTGACTTTTGTGAAAAAGAAAACACTTTCCAGTAATTTTTGCAATTGCCGTGATTAAATTCGAATTGGAAGGATATCAAATCAGTTCTTATAAGAAAGCTAAAAATTTAATTTGGCTCTAAATAAAAAATCACAATAATTCAGGATTCGTTTGTTCTAGACAGAAGTGGTCGTAGCTCGTTCAGGAGTATGTTGTCGAAGGTAGTCCCCCCCCCCCTACCACACAATCCTAGATTCCACTAGTAATGAAGTTTTCTTTGACGGGCAGGGTTTTAAGTAACATGCGGGATTGCGCGATTTGTGCACAGAAAAGAAAAAGTCCCGCATAATAAAAAATGCTGTGCAATATTTCCCCCCCCCCCCCCTCCAAATCACCCAAAGTCAGGGTTGTAAAAAACCCAGCCCAGGCAGGTTTTATTATAAAATTATTATTAAATACAATTTTCCCTGGGTAAATTAAATTAAAATGCCAAAATGTGGATGATGATTCCACCTTCCTCACAAATAATAATCTTCACGGTTGCCACTGTATAGGGAAAACTACAAAATCTGAGGGAATTTAAAAATGAGTATTAAAAACAAGGAATTTTACTAAACTTTGGTACTTTGCAAAATTTATCCGTTGAAATTTTGAAAATACTCAGAGGAATTAGTCTGGGAAAATTTAATTTTTTGCTCAGGAAAGCGCAAGGAATTTGATTTCTGAATCCTGATCTCAGATAAAATCTTTGTGAACACTTCATAGTCTAATAGATGAGAATGACTTCAGAGTCTTAATGATCTCATTATTTTTCTCTTCTTAAAATACATATATAGTACATATATATATGTTTTCCAATTGTTTCCAATCTAAAAGTGCAAGTAAATTAGTACAAATATATTTTCTATGATTCAAAGAAGTGAATAAGTAAAACAAAATAACTATAAATTGTTAACAAGTACATCATCTGTTCTTTTCCAGAAATATATTTTTAAAAACCCGGGTTTTTCATTAAAAAAACCCAGCCCAAGTGGGCAGCTACCCACTATAACCCTGCCCAGAGTACCCCCCCCCCCCCCCCCTGGTTACGCCTCTAATACATCTCTAGAGAAAACGGTCTCTAAATACATTTTTAGAGAAAATGTAAAGGAAAAAATATGCATTATTTCATAATTATGTTTAAAATATATAAATATGAAAAGGTAAATAATAATAGTAATAATAATTAAAAAAAAAAATCTAGACATAAATTAGTTTAGATTTTTATCAGCAGAGATGTTATTTTAAAAATTAGAGAAAAAATATAAATTTTCATCAAAAAAAAAAGTAAATATATATTTTTTTCAAAAAGTTCAAAGCTACACCAATTAATAACTCTAAATTGTAACATGTCAAAAATATATAATTAATTAAAAAAGAAAGAAGTTTGGACGAAACCCTGATCTTTTGATTAGCATGCTACTTTGACGCCACGAAGACCGCATTGAGAAGTGAAAACTCATAGGTATTTGAAAAGTATGCTTTAACCTCCAATTTCTCAAAATCAAAGGCCCATTTGTAGAAAACTCTTCACCAGCATAGTTAGGGGTAAGAACTCTTAACACATTTTAAAATCATCAAAATATGTGTGCATCATGTTTGTCCACTTTTCAGTGTACACAAAACAAAATGATTCGCTGAATCTGAAGTTTGTCATTGACAGCTCTCTGACAGACTGTAGTAATTCCTCTAAATGCTATAACTAAAAAAAAAAAAAAAAAAAAAAAACTCAAATAAATGTTGATAAAATTAAAAAGAACTTAAAACCATGTTATCTGAACAGAGAAATAGTGAGGGCATGTTATTTAAAATAAGACAAAAAAATTTCATGTTTGATAGTGGTGGCATGAGATAATACATGTAAGTAGAGAAATGGGAAAAGATTTGCAATTTTAATGCAAATAACTTGACTATGCTTAATTTCACTTATCGTGAATTATCCTGTTAGTGTTGTGAACTGGTGTTGAATGCGATTAAAAGGTGAGAATGGAGTTTACATGATTAATGTGAATATAAGTGCCAAAAAAAATGCATAAATCAGATACTTGAACCTAAACTGAAACCTTCCATACATATATTTTCCAAGCTAATGAAAATTTCTATTTCAACAAAGGTCAGTCCCATGTCAGGTTACTGCTGTAAGCAAAAAGTAATTTTAATATAATCACATCGCTTAACTGGAATGGCCTGAGAATGTCCCGATTATAACTTAATTGAATTTCTATGGAGACCCTAAATACTGATAAACTTGCTTGTTGGATGCATCTCTGCAATTTAATCTAAACAATGTAAGATACAAATGAATCTTTTCATATTAAAATAGTTTCAGAACTTGATCTACTCCATGAGAAAGCAATTTAGGTTTCTATTAACCCTAAATGTTAAGAATTAAATACTTGTTGAGAATTTTTGTCAAACCAATTTTTTTTTCACATGTTTCAACTTTCTTCCTGGCAACTGCTATTACAATAGAAATATCCTTTTCAACATTTATTGCATCATATTCTGGATTAAATATTTCCCATGATATATAACATTTATGGCAATACTTCAGAATTGTCACTATGAGCAACTCAAAATTTCTACATAGTTTTCAAGGTTTTCATGATTTTGGCCACTAGTGTAACAATTTAACCACTTTTTGCAGGCACATACTTGACTATAATGTGGTCTGCAGTGTCATTTATAGATGTCACAATTTAGAAGTCACAAATATTTCCAAATAATGTATTTTCAATTAAAATGTACAGGCTTCCCATCAAGACTGTCCAATCTCTGCACACTCAGATTCCTCACTTTTAGTAAATAAAAAAGGCCCATCGAACTACATCCTCTACAACCCACAGTTTTTGAGAAAAATGCAAAAGAAAAGTATGAAGTTATATCCGGTATAAGGAAAAAAAAAAACTATTGGAAACAGGAACATCCTGGGATACCATGCCACTGGATTGGGCCCTGAAGGTCCAGTTTTATGTTTGCCAGGATAGCCATACATCTTTGGATTTCTTCCTATGGAGCCATCTGAAGGAATTTGGTCTAACGAGATTTGAGACCCAGTTATTACAGAAAGTGACTTAGTTGCTCGTCTTCCTTCATGCTGCGTGTATTTTTGTGGACACCACACTGCTGCAACGTGTGTAGTCAGCCATTCTGCGGCATGTGCATCCATACCTCTATATGTGCTGTGGACATTTTAAACATCTTACTACGTAAATATATGCAAATACTGATGTTCATGTTTCTAATGAAGTTATTTTTCTTGCACCGGATACGACATCATATTTTTCTTTCGCATAGTTTTAGAGGTATTAGTTTTTTGGCCATTTTTTTTTTATGTACTCCAAGCAAGGAATCTGGCTGTGCAGAGTTTGGGTGGCCTTGATGAGACACCCTGTATACTTGCACATGAATATTGAAAATAAAACTTTTAAATAATCTATTATTGGTGAAAATTACATCATATTTATAGCAAATTGTGTATTTTCATCCTTTGAAGTATTTTTTAAACAGTTTAGGACTAAGGATGGAAAAATCGAATTTTTATTTTTATTTATTTTTTGTTATGGAAAAAACGTTTTAAATGTCAAGCTTAACAAACAGGAGAGCCCTTGAAGTGCCAACCCTATTATAAATAGTTCAAAAAAGAGTAGAAAAATATCATTGGTTGAAAGTGCCACACGAAGTAAAGTGGGGAACTCTGAATGTGCCACACAAAGTGAAATGGAGAGTGCTGAAAGTGTCAGTGATAAGATGCTCAGCGACTGGTGGCCATTACACAACTTGATCATGTTGTTATTGTTTACATCAATGGGATATTTTAAAGCAAGGTTTAAAAAATATTAAATAAATAAAAGATGTTTACAAATGATATCAGGTATTTAAACACTATACGAAAAGAAGCTAAATAACTACATTTTAAAGTGTTAAACTAAGAGCCCAAAAGGAGTGAAGTGGAAAACACTGTAAGGTACTAAGAGTCCAAAAGGAGTGAAATGGAAAACGCTGTAAGTACCAGAAGTATGAGTTTTTCTTTTTCGTTCTCTTGAAAAATTTCCTCCTGGACTTTCGGCGTTTTCCATTCTTACCTCTCAGTTCATAAAGGAAAGTTTTTGCCATCATGTTTAATAATATTAGTTTATTTTTATCTGATTTTGCTTTTTAAGATTATTTGAAATATTTGTTTTACTTTTATATCATAATGCATTTTTTTTCCCCTGTTGCTATATTTGAAACGGCACAAGATTAAAAATGTTATAGCAATACACTTAATTTTTTATATATGGCTTTTATATGTGAATGTCATACCACATTCAGCAAATCATTCAGCATACCACATTCAGCAAATCATAAACTTTAAAGTTTCTGTCGGTGAAAATGTCAAGTATCCGTTTTTATTCAGAAAACTTAAATATTTTATTTTGATTACATTAAGTAGTGTAACTTCCGCAAATTTCTCCATTCATAATTCCCCCACCCCCTTCTCATTTTTTTGGGGTGGGTGAGGGGGAGTCAGGCTGGTTGGTGAATTTAGCTTGTAGGGGGCAGACCCCCGTAGGTATATATTAAAAAGCTTACTCAAAACATTGCAGTCCTTGTTAGAAAGTCATAGATTCTATATTATATACTACCTCATAATTATGAAAATAGCTGTTGTCATGCACATCATTCCACCTTTCCTTCGACAGCAAGTTATAATTTATTTGTTACTGCATGCTGCTAAATGTGGCCTAAAAAATAGTTTTGAAAAGTTGACCTTTATATGGCATGGAAGGGAGAAACTGAGATTTAAAAGGAAATTCAGATGATTATTTAAGTATTGCGTGACAGCGCAATACTTACTTATTTATTTCCAGTGTCACTTCTCAATGTTAATTTAACATGGAAAAGCCTATGGAGATTGTAACTTTTTCATTTTTTCTTCCCACCTTTTTGTCCCTGATGCCACTCATTTTTTATTCTTTGCTAATTCTAATGATATTATAAATTTAAAGTGTAAAAACGTTTGCCTGACGTCAGGTTCAAAACGAATGGTAAAATGCCTTTGTATATATATGGGTGAATTATAACCCAGAGAGAAACATGGGCCAATTTTTTTTTTTTACCTTATTCAAATATTTTACTTAATATTCCAATTTTCACTTTTTTCATTGAAAATCAACTGACATTTTTCATAGAAAATGTAACATTTTTACTTCATTGTTGCAAAAATTTGAAAAGCCGTAATAATAATTTATTTCTTTTTAGTTGAAAGATTTTCACGTGAAATATTAAATTGAGATAGATTTTTTTTTCAAAAATTAAAAAGGTGAATTTGGCGTCATAGTGGAAATATAAAGGATATTTTCAGAATAAGTTTTTGCTTTGGTCAAGTTTATATTTTAGTAGAAAGTTTCTAATGGATAGCTATTTTTACGCAGGTAGCGAACTTAGTGGGAAATTACATAACTTAAATTTTAAAATGTTTTTTTTTTTTTTTTTTCGAGATGATTTTTCCTATTTATACCCCAAGTTAAACTTAAGTAATAATTTTTTGATGTGTTTACATCACCCCTTGGGAGAGAATAAGGTTTAAAAATCTAAGTAAAACTTTTATTTTTTATTTCTTACTGTATCACAGCTATAATATTGTTAAATATTAGCAGTAAGGATTCAACACAATTTACATTTACATTCATAGCGTTCCTGAGTGGGAAATAAGGTATCTAAATTTAAGTGGAGTTAATTTTTTATGTTTTGATTATAGATTTTTTATGTTCAGATTAGAAGTTTTTGTCCAAACTACCGCAACCTGCATTACTACAGTGGTGAAACATTTTGAATTACACATTGGTAAACTGCATCCCACATTGTGATGCAATACCACATACATCAAAGCCTGATGATGATACTCTCTATTAATTACTTACTCATTATACGTAGTATAGGGTAAGTCTTGTAATCGTTTTGAAAATCGGAAAAAAAAATTTGACGGATTTACACGTTTGACACTGGAGATTCCGAAAAACATATTTTTAGAAAAAAAAAAAAAAAAAATGGTCCGTCCGTCTCTATGTGTATGTGTCTGTAATCGCTCTATCTCCCGAACAAATTGAGATAGAGACTTGAAATTCGGTGTGTACTTAGGGAGTAATAATGGGAAGAAAACTATTGAATATCAGTAACCTCGATTAACCGGAACAATTTTTTTCGGACTCTTGATATTTTCGTTCTGATGAAAGGTATACAAAAATTTTTGAAATTATTTATTTGAAGGAGTGAATATAAAAAACAATAAAAAAAAACATAAATTTTGCATCATGAATGAACTCGATCGAATAATTAGTTGCCGAGATATTTGTAATTCTGTTTTTCACATTCTTCAATTTTTCATGACCCTGTATTTCATTCAAATTTTAATTCAAAGATATATTTTAATTAGAAATGAGACGCTTAATCCGACGCAGTAAACTGTTAGTTAATACAATTATAATTTTTCGAATTATAAGTATGTTTCTTTTACGCAGTTCGGTACTACTCGATTATCCCGCCGACCACAAAACTATCGCCAAACTATAAGATTAAATGCCAATAATGGCTTATCGTAAATGTCAAGCATTTAATGCCTCTCCATACCTATAATGGGGTTTATCCTAGGCGGGACTCTGTTCTGTCGCCAATTTGCCATTGGTATATCGCCAAATTTGGCAGCCAAAATGAGTCACCAAAAGTTATGCCAAATTGGCGGTATCTCTAATATTTCGTCAAATTCCCATAGACTTCCATTGTAAACCAATACTTGCTTACAGAGAATCAGCAAATTGAGATATTTTAACACAACAAAAAGAAATATTATCTTAAGGGGTTATATTAATTATGGCACAGATGTCATATATGCTCCATATCGACGCGATTGCCAATTTGGCGAAAACTTAAAAAGCATAAACATCATCTGGGTTACCATATCAAGCAAAATAACGAGACTTTGGGGCCAGTTAAGTACCCGTTGCATATATGACATTGGCGTCATAAAAAAATCATGCCAATATATATGACATCTGTGCTTTAATTATATTTAAGGGAATCCAAATAAATTAAATTATGAATAAAAGTAACATGGTACAATGCTTAGCAAATATCACATGTTTTACTTTCATATTTTATATTATCTATATCCATGATGGGTAAGTATTACGGTGGCCCCTAACGACTAGTTTTGAAATGCGTTCGTCTGAGTGCAGTAGTTATTAAAAAGCTTGACATATTAAACAAAAACATAATTTCAAGAACAAATTAAAAAAACAATTTATTTCCTACGTTTTTTAAGCCCGAGAAGGGACAGATATTAAGTTATTTCATTCAATTAGTTCTACATTTAATGTTAAATTTTTGTAACAAATTAGTTAAGCTAATTGAAGATTAAAAAATAAAAATAAAATTCATACAATATGATACTTAAAACATCCTAAAAAATTAGATTCCGTTCAAATGAAATCGAAATAAATCTTAGACTTTTTTTAAGCTTTATATTTTGCATGCATCTTATCATTTTATGCACAATTGTCATAAACATAATACAAAATCTGCAATACAAATATTTTCAATTAAAAATGGAAGAAGTCTAAGATTTATTTTGATTTCATTTGAACGTAATCTAATTTTTTAGGGTGTTTTAAGTATCATATTGTATGAATTTTATTTTTATTTTTTATTCTTCAATTGGCTTAACTAATTTGTTACAAAAATTTAACATTAAATGTAGAACTAATTGAATGAAATAACTTAATATCTGTCCCTTCTCGGGCTTAAAAAACGTAGGAGATAAATTTTGTTTTTTAATTTGTTCTTCAAATTATGTTTTTGTTTAATTTATTTATTGTTACTGCAAAGTAATAAGTGATGAAATAATAATTAAAAAAAAAAGGATTTAAAGATTTTAAGCATTACGAATTTGGAAAGGTTGTCATAAAGGTTTGCTTTGATATAATTCTTAATTTGCAATCAAGTATTCCCCTCTCCCATTCCTCAGGACAGTAACAACCATTTTTTAATTTTTACTGCTAAAATTAACTGTTTAGATACTTTCTAAATATTTCACATAAAAAAAGTCTAGCAATAATCTGTGCTAATTTTTCGTAAAGGATTACCAACATACCATAATGTATTATAGCAACTAATTGTATATTAAGGATTTCTCTGCTCAGTAAGTATGCTTACCACAAAATTATATGCTTGGAGCCAATGTTTGCAAGTTTGATATCATTATGGTCTGAGAGGTTATGACTGTTCACTACCCCCTACATACTAAATGCCTCTCGCATTCACTGTTTTCCCCATATAAGAACTGGAAGTCAGCTTAGCCCCAAAATGCTCTGCCATCTATCGGCGACAACTGACATGATTTTTAAAAACATATAGATAAATAACGTAAACAAAAGTTGTTTTGAGAATATTTAAATAGAAAATTTTAAAATAAATTAGCTTAAAAAGCAAAATTTGTTAAAAAAATTTTGTTATTTATTCCTAGAATTTCACTTTTTTTTTTTTCTCTCTTTTCGTATTTATTTTAATTGTTCTATTAAATGATATTTTTTCTATAAAATATTTGAAAAGAGAAATTATTTCATAATTTCTCTTCAATTTCAAATGGTGAATGATAAAATAACGCACATAATTTATTTTATTATATGAATTTTAAATTATATGTTCTTTTTTAAAATTAATTATAATATATAAATTAATAGCACTTACATTTACTTGTAAATAGATTTCCATCAAAAATAAAATAAACAAGATTTATGAAGTGAAAATATTTATTAACACTATAAAATTGTGCATGAATTTTAGTCAATGGATCAAAAACTATGAGCAAGTTTAAAAAGGTTATTGCAAAACATAAAAGTATTTGATTAAATTAAATTTTACTAAATAGTAAGACATGTATTTCTTTCAGGCAAAACATTTTTTTTTTTTTTTTTTTTTTTTTTTTTGCAGTGTTTAAAACAGTCAGCTCACAGTTTCATTTTTATTTGCATTATTAATTATTACGAGTAATACATAAAAGTATTTGATTAAATTAAATTTTACTAAATAGTAAGACATGTATTTCTTTCAGGCAAAACGTTTTTTTTTTCTTTTTTTTTTTGCAGTGTTTAAAACAGTCAGCTCACAGTTTCATTTTTATTTGCATTATTAATTATTACGAGTAATACATGAAGTACTTTCAGGAAATTTAATAAATTGGAAATACGATTCTATGCACTGATGTTCCAAGACACTTTTTTCATCTTTTTTACTACACATCTTTTTTTCGGGTCAGGACCTCAAACATCAATTCTGCACTCTCTCTTTCTTTTTTGCAGCGTTTAAAACAGTCAACTCACAGTTTCATCTCTTTCATATTTGCATTATTAATTATTAGAGTAATATATCAAATACTCTCAGGAAATTTAATAAATTGGAACTTTCTCTCTCTCTCTTTTTTTTTTCTTTTTTCCTTGCAGTGTTTAAAACAGTCAACTCAGTTTCATTTCTTTCATATTTGCATTATTAATTATTACGAGTAATAAATCAAGTACTTTCAAGAAATTTAATAAGTTGGAAATACGATTCTGTGCACTGATGTTCCAAGACACTTTTTTCATCTTTTTTACTATCCCCCCCCCCCCCCCCTCGATACACACACACGTTGCCTCAATAAATTGATAATAGTATTTTTTTTAATTCCCTATTTTATGTTTTCTGTATAAAATAATTAATTTATTGATATTGTGATAATAATACTATATATATTAAGTACATTTATTATGATAATGAAACTAGCAAGTCTTCCGGTCAAGGCCTCAAAACGTCAATTCTGCAGTTTTTTTTTTTAAACGTTTAATTTAGTTTCATTTCTTTTATATTTTGTATTATTAATTATTACAAGTAATAATCAAGTACTTTGAGGAATGAAATTATTGATATATTTCAATTACATAATATTTATATTGCTTCAAAACACAATGCTATGAATACATATTTATTTTGATCACATTACTAATTCGTATTCGATTTCATCGTGTATCATTTATTATTATTATCATTATAATTTTGCTGGAAGAAATTTAAATAATTTTGAATGTTACTGTATTTTCATTTTCATACAGAAAAGGCTTAGCATAATTATTTGATAAAAAGAAATACTCTGATCTATCATTTTTATTATTAATAATAACAATATTATTTCAGATTCTTTCAGATGAAGGTACTCTTTTCTTTTTAAGACATTGTAAATTAATAAAAATACATCTTAATAGCAACTGTACATTAATTTAATTTATTATTATTATACAACGGAATGTTATTAGAAACATGCAAATAATAGTAGTAAAAATATCTATTTGTATTTTTAAAAATACAATGAAAAAAAGTTAAAAAGACTCGTTGACTGTCTTCTACTGGAATGGTGAAAAGAAATATTTTCCTTTATTTTGCTGGATGAACAGCAGTAAGGCACACAGCAATATGGCAATTTATAGAGAATATATTAACTTCACTAAAAGTAAACATTCTGTTTAAAAAAATCACAAATTACTGCAAAAAAAAAAAAAAAAAAAAATAATAGCTTTCAAAGGCAGGTCTATGAGGCGGTCCATGTAAATACAGCAATAACATACCCCAAACAGTAGCGCCATCTATCAACCTTGCTGACTTCCATTTTTGAGTCAAATGCGAGAGGCATGTAGTATGTAGGGGGTAGTGGACTGTTCAAGATTTTCTGGGTTGTTCTTGTATGAGAATGATAGTTCAGGTTGTGTTCTTTTCAAAAGTCCTCCATTCTTCTTATAGCAATACAGCCTAATCATCCCTGACAAAATCGGCTTTTAATCTCATGATGCATTAAGTGTTAAATTCTGTCATTTGCTTTTAGATCAATTTTATTATAATGATGAAAAAGAAATATGATTAGTCTTTTTGAGAAACCTTCAGTTCAGCATAACACTTTGCCAAACCACAAGAACTCTCCAAGCCGGTAGTGATAACTTCTTCTGTGTGGTTTGAAGAGATGAGATGTAGTAAAAAACCCGTTGTAAATATCAGCACAAAACAGTTTTGCATTAAGATTTTTGTGAATGCTAGTGTTGCTAGGGAAGAGCAATATTTAAAAAATAAAAAGTGTAAAAAATTTTTTATAATATTTCTTTTATAGTGTTTGCAGTTTCATTGCTTGAAAACTAATATATCTATATAACTATATATTATATAACTAATATATATAATAATAATATCTGGTGAGAATATCATCATTGTAGCAAATTTTCTACAGGATCTTTTGCAAACTTTTTACATAAAAGTCTCGCCATATTTTCCTACATAAAATAGATATTTTATGTAGGAAAATATGGCGAGACTTTTATGTAAAAAGTTTGCAAAAGATCCTGTAGAAAATTTGCTACAATGATGATATTCTCACCAGATATTTTTTGTAGCTGGGTGGCAGGGTAAAATAATTAGCTAGCCATATTTATAAACTGATGTTTTGAGTGAAAGCATGTTAAAATCTGAATCGGACAACTAGCTAAAGTTGCTGGTAGAACACTGCATCAGAATTATGAACTTAAAATAGAATATAAATTAGAAAAGATTTATAGAGAATATATTAGAGAATTTATACTTATTTACACTAATTACGTGGTTTTTTTGTGCCCCCTTTGACAAAATTTGCGATTTTTCGCGATCTTTTGATGCAATTTGTCGTATTTTCGCGAACTTTTGACGCAATTTGCCGTATTTTCGCGAACTTTTGCCGCAATTTGCCATTTTATGCGATTTTTTGACGAAATTTGCCTTTTTTTCGCGAGCTTTTGGTGAACTTAGTTGTTTTTTTTTTTTTTTTTTCGCGATCTTCTGACGAAATTTCGAAATTTTTCGACGAAATTTGCCTTTTTTTCTTGGCCCTATGACAAAAATTGCGGTTTTTTTCGTGATCCTTTATTAAATTTGCGTTTTATCCGCGATTCTTCGACGAAAGTAGTTTTTTTTCGTGATCCCTGGATGAAATTGGCGATTTTTCTTCAAACGATTGACAAAATTGATCTTTTTCGGCGATCATTTGTCAAAATTCGCCATACATTTTATGTCCGAATTTTCGGATTTATGACCAATTTTTTTTTAATTTTCGGAAAATTCGGAATAGAATCTCCTCTGTCCAACTCTTTGATGAAATCCGCTATTTTTTAATGACCGTGTTACGAAAATAGTGTTTTTCCGCGATATTATGATGAAATGTGCCGCTTTTTTTTACGAAATTCGGCTTTTTGCGATTTTTTGACGAAATTCGTTATTTTTCGCGATCTTTTGACGAAATTCGCTTTTTTTTTTTTTATGAAATTCATTATTTTTTCGAGATTTTTTGACGGAATCTGCGTTTTTTCGTGGCCCTGTTACGAAATTTGTGTTTTTTTCGCGATACTTTGCCGAAATTCGACTTTTTTCTGCGAATTTTTGACGAAATTCGCTGTTTTCGCACTTTTTTGACGAAATTCGCTAGTGTTTTTTCCTCGATATTGTGACGAAATGGGTAGCTTTTTTCATGATCCTTTGATGAAATTCGGCTTTTTTCCTCGATATTTTGACGAAATTAGTTATTTTTTGCAATCCTTTGACGAAATCTGCTATTTTTTCGCGATATTATGACAAAATGTGCGCCTTTTTTCGATATCCTTTGGCAAAATTCGGCTTTTTTTTCAGTGATTTTTTAATGAAATTACATGTCTCACGGGCCAAGTAAGAGCTTTTTTTTTTTTTGCATGCCGTCTCTGATTTTTCGCGTAATTTACGCACTATAGCGCGTCCGGGACGTTGTTGTTTACAATTAGTTGACAGTTTGCTGGGATGAAATTTATTTAAAGGTCTTTTTTTTTCGGCCGATTTTTCGAGTGATAGGGCTCACGGGGCGGGGCTTTTAGGGCAGTGGGAGCATCAGGGCGGCCCACCCCTCGAAAAACGCCTAGAATGAACTCTGCTATAAAATTTGTTTTAAATTAACTGTAAAAATTAACCTTATTCAAATAGCGGCAATCTAGAACATGTGCATAGGAAATAGGATTAAAATCTTGTACAATTATATAGGGTAGGCTGAATAATATTACATTATATCATTTATATATAATAATAAAAATTATTTAAATATTTATTTTTTATATATTCCATTTCAAGGCCTTTCATAATATTCAGTCTTCATTTTTCTTCTATTCTGGTTATGCAGTCGTTAGGGTACAGAGAGAATAAATTTTTTAGCTTTATTTTCTACAGAAAACGACTGTCTTGTTAATGTATGTTAATTCTGTATGTTAATTCTGTGCTCTTGATAACGTAATCTATATATATAAAAGCCGTTCTCTGTGTGTATGTCCTTTATACAAATCTTCAATTTTAGACGGATTTGCACGGAACTTCATTTACATAGGCTTTAGAACATGGAAAAGAGCACTGTCTACTTTAAAAAATCATCAGAACACTATTTATCCCTTTTTTCTACCATGTTCTGTAATTTAACATTATAGAAATATATCTTTTTAATTTTCTAATTAAATCGTTTCTTTCCCGTTGCCACACCCTAAAAAATGACACAATAATGTGAAAAAAGTAACGATAACGCGTTGCTATATTTTTGCATGTTTGAAATTGACATCATTCTAAACAGTAAACGCACATTATTTATATATAAAATAAAAACTTCAACTATAAGAGCGGTAAAATGACGTAGCACCTTAATTTAATTGTTTTTTTTTTTTTAATTAAAATATCTACTTTAGTACAAACAGTCAAATTTCATGAAAACAATTTAGGAACAAGAAAAAAAAGCCTAGATATGACCTCACATTCCATCAAATATTTTCAACGTGTAGTCAACTCACCGTAAATAAATGTCTCCTATATTTTGTTTACTTCTTCGATTGTATACTACAGCCATAATATGTTAAGTTCGTGTTTTATTTTGTTATTTTTGGCGTTTTAATTTCGTTTGCCAATTTAGTTATTGAATATTACACGAAAACAAACAAATTCTAAATTAGTTACAATGTTTTTGAGCAATTGAGTTAATATTTTGTAAAAAATATGCATGCTTGAAAATTATTTTAAAATCCATAAAAAAAATCTGTATATTGAGATAAACATTACAAACAAATCTTACTGAAAGTACTTTTGTTTTCTATAAGACGTTGAAACAATCGAATGTACGAGGTTTAGAGGTTAAATTGCAGTAAAAGGGAAATTAATTATTGTGTTAGGTTGTTGCCACAGAAAATATGATACCAGGTTACTAATATACATGTGTTTTCTTTATACTATTGCATTAAGAGTAAACGGATTCATTTTTCGTAATCGGGTTGCACGTACCTTTAAAAATATCCATGCTTGAAAATTACTTTAAAATCCATTAAAATCAGAAAATTGAGATACAATTTTGAAACAAATTTCATTTGAAAGAACTTTTTTCTATTCGACATTGTAAAAAATGAAATTGTGTGATGTTTAGAAGTTAGAAAAATTGCAGTAAAGGTGCAATTTATGGGCACTGACATAGTGTTTGTATTTTATATATATACCATGCAAACGAGAATTTCACTAAATGCTGTGCGATTTGGTGGAAATTTTTTTTTTCGTATTGTGAGAAAAATCACACATTTTTCTCTTACATCCGGCAAAGATAACGCGCATTCTGTTATTAAAGCTCAGGGATTTTACTATGGTTGCGAGACAATGTCATGTTTTCTGATTGCCTTTTTAACATTTTGTGGATGGGAATGAATGCACAAGTTTGTTATTGTGATTGCCGTATTATTTCGTTTTAATTTATTTTACCTGGAAGGCTCCTTATAATTGACACGGGCGAAGCCGGGTAGTTCTGCTAGTTTACTATATAAGCATTTAATTTTTTTTTTCTGTATCCATAATCGTAATTGTTTCTTTTTCTTTTTTCTTCCATTTTAATCATCATAAGGTAGTACATTGGACTATACATTTTAAATAATATTTGTTTTATGTGGTGTTTGTAATTTCATATTATGGGTCATTTTCATTATTTTTCAGTGGTATTATTGTACAGAAAGTTTTTATATATACCACCTTAATATTTAATTACATCACACTGTTCACACTCCTTTTTATATGATGTTACACTTTGTTCAGTTATTTCTGTGACTCCTTTCTGGACAGCAACGTAGTTTTTTATATTAACAAATGCCACGAAAATCCCTGCTCTGCGTTCATGTTTCAGGTTAAATAGTCGGAGGTGGGTGATCTTTTACGCTAATGCAGATATGAGGAAGAACGAATGGGTGTGCAGAAATGTTAAGAAACTCTTTATTGTAAGCTGCATAATATTGAGGAGAAATTACTGATTCCGAATTATGCGGGAAATCGAGTTATGGAATAAAAAAAATGAAAGAAAAGAAATGGAATAAATCAGATAACTTTAATAAGTATCAGCAATTTAAGATTGAAAAATAAAAAGGTCTTGAAGAAAAATTATTCAGAGGAAATGTTTTTTAGAAGAGTTTGAAGGAAATTAAATACACATTAATGGAATGAATGGAATATTATTTAAGATATGGAATAATTTTATTAAGGCATGGAAATTTTTCGTTATATATATATATATATATATATATATATATATCTCATTTGGATGTAATATTGTTTTACATATTAAAAACAATAATTGCTTCGATAATCTATTGGATTCAGTTACTTTTGAATTGAATATTGCAATTTTTCTCTTCAGATGTATTCCTTGATGCCTAGAGTTCTTACTCCCCAGCCTGTTGGTATGGTTCCAACATCTGCTGCATATGGTGAAAATCCCCAAATTCCTACTCATGTCTATAGTAAGTTATTGCTTTGTTTACTGTAGTTTTAGAAGATTTTTAAAATTTGAAGAAATAAATTTTAAACAAACCAAATTAAATCAGGTTAGATGAATAAAATTCTAATCTGTTTTTCACTCAAGTATGGTAATTGAAATCATGCTTTGCATAAAAATGTTGAGTTTTTAAGATTTTTTTTTAAATTATTTTTTTTAATGCTATTCTAAAATTCATTTATCAATCAGATAGCAAATAATGTATAACAGTACTGTAACAATGTAATATACTAATTGCTTATAATAGTATAATATGTTATTATTAGGGTAAAACACGTACAACAATTTGTAGAAGTTTTCTATGTGTAATTTTAATATTTTTAAATTTTCGAGTGATGACATCTTATTTTTAAATATGCATCTTTGTAGATAGTTATGGAGGAGTTATTTTCCCTACTTTTATTTTCTTATTACTCAAATTCACTAACAAAAAGTCTCAAGTTCATATAAATTGATGCCGATTTTCCACTTGCATATTAGTGTTTCAAGAATTGCAAACTTTTATTGGATATTTTATATTCTAATCTTTGATTGCATATTTGTAATATTTTTTACTCTAGTGCATCCTGGAACACCTAGTCTTCAGCATCCCATGGCTTCTAACAGTGGGCAACATTCGGCACCGTCTACGCCTCAATCTCAAACACCTAATCTCCACCCTGCCCCTTCTCCAGTTCATCAACCTCCTCCTTCAGGAACCCATGGTCAGCCACCTACCCCTACAGGTCATCCTAGTAATGCTCCTACCCCACAGCCTGTCATGTATGCACATGGGCATATGACAACTCAACATCCTTTGCATGCCAATCATTCATCCTCCAATCAAGGACATCCTTTTGCAGCTTCTTATGCAGGTACACCTCAGCCAATAGTAATTCTGCCACAGCAGCCTCATGCTCCACATCCAGCTACATTTGCAGCTGCTGCTTCATCACTGCCTAATCATCATTTACATGGTCAAACTCCTGGCAGCCATGTTGGCACTCCAACTCATGTTCTGCCACATGCCCAAATGGCTATGATACCAACCAGTGCTGCTATGGTGCATACTCCAACAGCAGCTATTAGTACTGGACATTATATACCACACTCTCAAGGTAAGTAATTTGATATGTTGTTTTTCTTATCACACTATAAATTCTATAGGCTACATTTTAAGGCTTGAGTTATTCTATAACATTCAGAATAGGGAAAAAAAATATTCTTCCTAATTTCTTACTGACCTCTTTATTCCAAAAACATGAATGTACAAATTTTCACTTTTTGGGTTTATTAGCTAGATGGATCTCTTTTTTTGGCTTATCTAATTTTTGTCAGAAATTTTTGACCGATACTAAATTCTACTTTATATACAGTGGAATCTGGTTAAGACATGTTTCAACAGGGTTCCTACACGACTGGAAAACAGGGAATTGTCAGGGGAAATGACAAGTGCTGGAAAAATCAGGGAAAATCAAAAAAAAATTCTAAAACCTGGAAAAGTCAGGGATTTTTTTTAAATGCACTGTCATACATCAACATTCTCCCGAGTTCATGGTGCGTCTGCAAAAATGTTCTGATTTTTCCCTTAAAAGGAGAATTTTTGCTGTATTCACATTTTTAATATAAAGATGTTTTAGCTATACAAATTTGTCTCCAAATAGTCGGTACTTAAGCAAAAGAAATGTTGAGCATTGTTAAGGTGGCTAGGATGAGATATCATGAATAATTATATAAGAAAAAGAATAAAGATTATAAAGCAAGACCAAAAAAAAAAGATATCTGTAGCTGAAGTTAAAATGTTAAAAGACAAAAAATTGAAACTTTTACGCAACAAACTGCTTCTGAAACAACACAAATAAATGTCATGATAGTAGAAGTCTAAAAAAAAATAATAAATGTTTAATATGTGTAAATTCAGTTATGTAAATAAAAAGTTACTTTGAATCTGGGCTGTATTTTAGTTTTATATATATATATATATTGTAAATGTCAAATGATATAGATTTTTAGTTTCCATTTTATACGTTATTTTAATTTTCAGATGTAAGTTTAGTCATTAAAATCTTGAATTGTAATTCGTATTTCTAAAAATATCGTGAATTTTGGTCAGGGAATTGTAGGAAATATGGCCTGGAAAAGTCAGGTAATTTTGTTATGCAAATAGGGTATGAACCCTATTCAAGGGAGTGAACAAAAGTCTCATATTAAACGTGATTTGTATAATGTTGAAGGAACAGGGTTTATTTACATATCTAATCGTCTAAATCAACTTTAGAACTTTCATTTACATGTTTAGGATCGAAAATTGTATCTTTTACGCATATTTAGATTAAAATTTAACTGTGTTCAACTTCAACTCATTGCTTTTTTATATAAGAACGGCTAGAATAATAACTGAAAATTAATATGAATTCAAACATGGCTTTAATGTCTATTAATATGTTACAAACAAAAATAAAACAACAAACATAATTTTCCTGCTAGACTAATTTTTCAACACGAAAAAAATATATTAAATCTTTGCGGCCAGTTATTAAAATTTTCTTTAGTACTTTGTGATAATGAGTACTCTTATAATCAGTCCTCAATTTTTAATATAATTAGAAAAAAACTATCCTTATTAATATTTGCATAAAATCTATTGTTAGTATAGCAAAACTAAATGAAACTTGGAAAACATAAAGAAAATGTACAACTGCAATCTTTTTTTTTTTTTTTTTTTTTTTTCCCCATGTCTATAACATGCATTTAAAAAAAAAAAAAAAAAAAAATTAGTGTTAAGTACATTTAAAAGCTCACATGTATAATCATCTCTAATTATAATCATTTTTATGATGTATCTGAGAAGTTGTTCAAGGCATTTTTCACAGTGAATGTTTTATCAGGCATAAATTGCTTTCTTTGATGAACAGTCTGCATTTAATCACATTAAACATATCACAGCCAATAAGTACTCTGAAAATTTTCGGAAGCACATTGATTCTCCAACACTTTACATCTTCGATGTTCACTGCTGTCGCTTCCTCAAGAACATGCTTATATACGATTCCATACAGATTTTTAAATCAATCCAATCGTCCACTTGATGGTTCAGTTTTTTTTGTTGAGAGTCTTTGCTGTCCGTGAAAGAAACCTTTCCTTTCGCTACTGACCACATAGATATATGTTCAAAACTTGAGCTTGAGTGTACCAGTCGAACAATATCATTTATATGCTATTGTGGTTCTTGGCTTATACCTTTTTTTTTCTCTTGGACAAATAACCAGTTTAAATTTTCTCATTTATTTCCTAATTTTTTAGCAAGATACATAACACTGATTTTGAAGTTTTGGGAACGGGATTTTGTGAATGCCTTTTTGTTTATCATGTCCTTCACAGAGTCTTATTTTTGCATAAAGACACAAAAATTTGATACAAATAAACAGAGGCACACAGTACTAGGAATGATTTATTACTTACATTTTAAGATAAGAAAAAAAAAAGAATCAACAGCATAAATCGTGCAAAGAGGGAGAATAAATAACAAGGAGCAACAAAAATTTGTCTCTCTCTTTACTACAGTGAAAACATGCGCGAAGCGAGAGACAAAGAATATTAGGACCGAAGATCAAAGAATTGAAATTTTGCTGATTTAGCCAGTTTTTTCATTCAAATATCTACCACTTTATATGGCTACTGGGGCAAAAATTAAATTAAGCCGAAATGCCACAGCTACGCAGAGTTTTGAGGATTGGTGCACACATATATGAAGAAATAAGTCAAAGTTTCACTTAATTTTATTAAAAACAAGTAAAAAACATGATTGAATATATTAAATGTAACAAAGTAAAGCCATAACTTTGGCTAACAAATTGATTCACTCATTTAATGAGTTTTCACTTAAATCAAGCATAAGCCTGAAAATAAAACATGTAAAAAGACCCATACCAACATGAAGTCGCTCAAATGTATACTATCTTATCAAGATCAACTCTGTAACAGTGAAGCATACAGTTATACAAACCAACCAATTAGAAACTAGCATGCGTCATCAGCACGATAACTCAATACTGAAACTGAAATACAGTCATTCATCTCCAGATAAAGAAACCATCGTAAGCGGAAGGCTAAAACAATATCGTACATAGACTAGAAAACAAACATCGATGTCAACCAGTCTCAGAATTAGACAGCAAAGCATAACTTCATTGATATTGGCAAGAAAGCTGCAATATGACATCACTATTTTCTATTAGTAATATTTGTCTTAATTAAACTGTCATTAAATAAAACAAGCATTACTGTCGGAAACAATGGTTTTTATCTGAATAAAAAAAATCTGCTAAATTGGAAACACTGTAGAGGAATTCGAATCTTGATCTATGAATATGCTTCTGAAGCGTGACTTTTTGCTGCAAAGAACTGAAAATCTTTTGCATATTAATCGTGATTGTGTATTAAACTTATATTTTTACATTATCTTTATGGCTGATGTTCAAAGGACTGAAAAAAATCTGCATATTAAGCGAAATTGCATATTAACCGTGAGCGTCTTAACCAGATCCGACTGTACTCAAATAATAGCAATTTTACCATCAAGTACTTTCAGTCACTTTCTTTTATTCATTTCGATTTGGTTATTCCTAATACTCAGAAAAATTTTCTGTCTTGGCTTAGATGGACTTCTTGCTCCCATGGATGTGAACGTATGCCGCTTCTTTAAAGCAATGTTACAAAAGATTTTAGAAAATAAAACATGAATTATAGAAGTACAGTAAACACTCATATCTCTGGTATAAAGGGGACAATACATGTATTTTTTTTTTTTTAGTTAAACTCAATATAGTTATTTTTTTATTGTTAAACTCTAATTATCTTAACTCCAGCCATTCAAATTGCCAAATATCTGGCTGAATATCATAAAATAAAACATTGCATTTAAAGAAAATAAAAAAAAAACCTAATGAAATAAAAAAAAAAATGCTTATAAAAAGATAATTTCTTTCAAATTCTTATTAAAACCAACATTAAAATGTATGTTTAATTGGAATGTTCAAAGTAGGTAAATTACAGTTTATGGCACAACAATTATATTTGTTTGGCATGTTGAACTAACACATCTAAATGTACATAACTACCTATTTTTAATTGTTTGTTGTAAAAGTAATCTTATTAAAGGTAGACCTAATGCAAGCTGAATACATTAGGTCTACGTCTTTATTAAACAAAAAGTGACTTTAAGGAATTCTTTTTTTCCAACATAACTTTTTATTGATGATTGTCTTAGTTATCTCTATGTTCAGGACGTACTATTCTGATAATAATTGGAGTTTTATTGTACTATATTTTTCACAGTTCTAAATTACTTGGGAAGAAGCCACAGTATAAATCATCTCATTTGTACTTTTGATTGAAATCTCCAAGATTCAGCACTAGTATTGCATTTTATATGCTTGTCAAATTCATTTGTAAGATTCTGTTTTTAAACATATTTTTTTAGACATGAATGTTAGTAACTTATACTTTTTTTTTATTTCTTGTCTTATTATTAATTTATTTTAGGCAAATTATTTTAATTTTAGTCATTTAATTTCTTATCTGTTTATTATTTTTTCTATATCTTTTTTTAGTTTTTCTTCTGTCAGAAATGGCCGTTTGAAAAGTAAATGGTTAGACATGAACTTTAATAATTTATGTAATTTTTTATGTAGTGTTCCTGTTAGACGTTTTTCAAAGGGCGCAACGCCCTGTGTTGGAGGAGAATCCACCATATCTCTTCCCAACTGATGAAAAAATAACAACTCTTCATGTGAATCATGGTAGGAAAAACAAAGTTGTCAAAAAGTTCTTAAATAAATGATGTTCTCTAAAAGGTCATAAATGATGACTCAACTTTATGCAAAAACAATTCCTTTTATTTAAAATTCAATTAGTATATCAGGTTAATAAATGAACATCTTTCAGAACATTGGTTAAAAATTGTTAATAAAAACAACTTTTATCATAACTTGACTGCATGGAGCCATCAACATGGCATTTTGAAACTCATAACAAACTCAAATTGATGGCAGTATCACTTCATAAGAAAAACATTGCAATAACTGTCTGGCCAAGCATGTGTACATCCCAACTACAGATGCTTCATCTATATTTAAGCTGGAAAAATATAAGTTACAGTCACAGTTAATTATACCACTTTCACACATGACAGTTTAGTGTTCAAGCTTACTGATTGAAGTTACTTTCTTCACAACTAAAACCTTCAGGAGCTATCTATTACAAGTAATTACACTAGATAAAGTCCTTAATATGAAAACAAAAGGTAATATATACATATACATATATATGCATAATAACCATTTGATTTTTCACTTCTACTAATAGATGATCATTTACATTTTGAAAGTAACATTTGAATTATTTCCAGCTATGTTTAATTAACTTTTAAACTCTAAAATCTTTTTTGGTACTTTTCAGTTAGCCGGGTGCCAGTGTTATACACACACACATATATGTACATACACACGCATATATAGATACATACATATGTATATATATTTGTAAATATAAGTGTATATATATGTATGCATATGTAACACTGGCACCCGGCTAACCAAAAAGTACCTCTTTTTTTCTTAAATACAATTAAACTTTAAGATAAATTATAATTTCACAAAACATTGTGGGGATGGGAGAGAGAGTACTTACTGGGATCAATTAAATTTAAAGCCTATTTTAATGTAAACTCCAACACTCTGTCCTTTTTGTTTAAAATGCCCATGTGTCCTGCCTTTTTTTTTTCCTGTATCTACTTTCCCTCCCTCAGTTTTTCAAAATATTTTGCCTTTTTACTTTTTTTTCCCCTGAGAAACATGCAGACTTTGGAAAACTAAGTTCTGTATGACTCACCTATTTTAAAACCCAATCTGCCTCACACATGTGAACAAGTACACCGGCATTTTCCAAAAATCTCTTGTTTTTTCTAAATTCATCTGGATTTCCCTCTTTAAGGATTATGCCTTTATTACAAACTTAAACTGAGATTAATGGAAGATGTTAGTAAAGAGGAAGGATCATCGTGCAAAAAATTAGTTGATATGTTCAAAGTAAATACTCTTTTTCTTCAGTTTTGCTTCATTAAATATTTTTTGTTGAAATTGTTATTGTGATCACCAATGAAAAATCACAAAACTACCTAATTTTTATTGAATTACATCATAAAATTAAGATTATGATGAATCTATTAATATTATTTATTTATAATAAAACAAAATTCATTTATCATTTATAATATTTAGATTGATTTCAAAATTTGTGTACTGGCTCTAAGCATGAAAAAATATAGAACCTCCAATTTTGGACAAGTTATGTATATAGATCCTTTCTGCACAATGAAACACGTTATCCACTCAGAAGCTGATCTGAATCTGATAATGTTAGATTCCTCTAGCTGAATAAATAAACCACAGATACACTTTATTGTTTTAACGCAATCATACTGATTGGTAAGTTGAAAATTTCCCCAACTGAGTGAAGTGTGTCCAGGCTGGAAATAAAACCCAGAATCTTTGGCTTAAATTGTCGGTGTTCTTTCAATTGAGCTACCTGGAATGACAATATTGAATCTGCATAAATCTGTTTCTGCATAAATTTTTAATTCTCATCAAACACAATAAACCCAGTTTTGGACTTTAATACTTTTGAGGATTTCAGCATGGTGCAAAATAGAACATGGTTATTGTATGTTTCTTTCTAAATGCTGCAGAATAAAATAACTCAAACTACTAATAAAACTGAATTACTGATCCTCCCCCCCCCCCCCCCTGCCCACTCTCCAAAAAGTAGTTTATTTTAGATATGTATATATAATGTATTCCCTATTCGTTTTGTGAATGTGGGACCTGAAATAATAATACAAAAAAAAATACCTTCTTTTGTGCATAAAAATCTGTGAAATCTGAGCATGCTTGCAGAAAATGTCTGCAAAAGTATACAAGATTTTTTTAAAAATGTATTTAAAAATTAATATTTTATATTTTTGTAGAATTAGTCATCATTTTATGTGTGAAATAGGTGTGTATATATATATGGATATATGCACACATTTTTGGTGCCTAAGGATTTATCTTATAAACATTAACCAACCTCCCATCTTGAAAAATTAATGTGCTACTATTTCTCATTCAAAAGGTTGTGACTGGTTTGAATAATCTCTAATAAAAAAAATTATTGTTTTATGTTTTTCCTTCAAAAAGATAACCATGTGTATGTGCACATTAATTGGTGCATATTTTTAGAACTAAAATGCCTCTTCTCACCCTGTATGTGTCTGTGTGTGTGTGTATATATATATATATATATATATATATATGAGAAATACAGGCTCTTTTTTTAGAGCCTAAGCTCGATGATTTAAAATCTGAGCTCGAACAATTTCCTGTCATTAAAGTCCATGCCTGATACCAAAAGCAAGCTGTAAAAAACTGTTGATAACATTTTAAAATTGTTTCAATTTTAGTTTTCTCATTAAAAAAATCTCTTCTCACATAAAAATTAGAATTTATCCTAAATACTCTCTCATGACAACGTTTTGTGATTTTCATGTCCCTGAAAATCTGTTTAAAAGGTCATGTAAACCTAAATCCGGCTTATGCATATTAACACTCATTGCGACCTGTAATTAATATAATAAACTGACTCAATCTGATGATCAGATTGTGTTCCAATGAAGTTGAGTTACCCGACCCAATATAAGGCTCTAGTAACATCTCGTTTGTACCCTTCCCCCAACATTTCAAAATTCAAGAGAATGCTTTATATTTTAGTAAACTGCAACTTTATAACTTCATTGAAAAGTAATATTCAAATAATTGAAAATTGTTTCTCATTTCTTTTTCTGCTGGTGGTCACTGGCAGCAAAAAAGACCGAATGTGACTAATAGCATTCTAGGTTAAAAATTATTAAATAATTTATATAAAATCATACTGAGTGCATTTCAATCTTAGCAGTAATTTAACTTGCTTAAAGTTGGGATTTATTTATTGGTAGTTTATAAATTAAACAGCTATGTCATATTGTCATATAAGTTAAATTAGTTAAATTGAATTATACGGTTTTGTATAATTTGATAAATTCCTTATTTTGTTCTTAAGTATTCAGTAATTATATTAATATGCTTGTAATGTATTGTCATATTATAAAATAAATTGTTTTTACTAATTTTATTTCTTTTTTAATTTCCAGTGTGATGCCAATGTAGCTGCATAGAAAAAATGGGAATGTGCAAAAAATCAACTTGAGTTCTGTAAGTTATTGTACAATTCTAGTGATAGGAAAGCAAGAGTAGAAAATTACTTCTTATAGACTTAGAAAAAATATTACAATAGAATGTTTCTTTTGTTACAAGATTAAACATTTTCTAACAGATTGCTGTCTTAGATTGAACAACACTGTGGAACTAATAATAAAATTAAAATCCAATATTCATATTCTGTTGTTGTTATTTTGAGTTTATTTTACAGACCTGAATTTTGGTCAAAAGTTTACTGTACATTTTTCTAGTAATAAAATTCATTCTTCCCCTTCTTTACCATTATTTGTTATTTTAATTTAAATTTTGTTTTAAATGTTTAACAGTTTGTGTGATAATGTTTATCAGCTTGTGCCTTTTTGTTTTCTTTGATTTGGTTATTCATATTGAGCTTTTTTTTTATATATAATTTTATTTATGTAGCATTTTGTGTTCGTGAATTACAACATGTATTCTCTGTTTATCCTTTAATCAGACAATAGGATTTAAGAGATTTTCCATTGAAAAATGTTATGTCTCCCTACCCCAGTTGTAATTATGCAAATAATTCATTAACATCAGAATGCCATTTCTTTCATCTAACAAAAAACTATTGTATTTTACGAATGTGTGTCCTTAACTGTAATAAAACTAATTTGTTGAGTTTAGAAAAGTTGATCAGTAAACTTGCTAACTGGTGGTTGATTGATAATATTACTACATATCACTTAATTTGCAAAATTATCAAAAGTGAGTGTTCATACATAGCATAATTCATAAAAGGGTTTCACAAATTTGAAAATTCATGTCTGAATTGGTTCTTCCCATATTTAGGTTCTGCAAATTTAACATATGAATTGCATAGAATTTATACAAACGCTATCTTAAGATTAAAAAAAAAAAAACTGGTGATTTTGGTTTTATTTTAAACTATCTAAAGTACCCAGTGTTACCTGGAATTTTAAGAATATCTGTTTTGAAAAATCAACAATTATGTGCTAATTTGCGTAATTTTCACTTTTTTTTTTTTTTTTTTAATTTAATCCAGACGACAGATTACCTACTTACTTAGTAAATATAATCTGTGACATGGATTGAGACCCAGATTAAAATCTTTTGATGAAAAGTTGTTTCCGAGTATTTTGTTATTTAAATAATTTTTTTTCATGATTAACCACTTCACCGTTTGCTCCCCATATCTGTCGCCAGTAAAGTTGTTAACAAAAAATGGCAAGTACAAAAATTCTATTTTATTTTAAAATCTGAAATCTTTATTTCAGTTTTTCACTAAGAATGAGCTCTAAGGACCCAAATCTTTGTAGAAAATACGTGCACACACATATATACATATATGGAATAGATTTTAAAATGGCAAAAACAAATTTAGAGAACCTCAAAATGTTAAAATAGGCCAATCTTTCCATAATCTGGTTTTTATCATGTACAATGCATTTTTTCAAATTTATATAGTCATTATCCATTATCTTTCCAATATGACGTATTTACTTTTTTAAAAATTCATCAAACTATTTAATTCTATTTCATTTTTCACGTGGAAATCTTGCAATAGAAAACTTATGACGAAATATTCACTTTTTTTTAATCATCAAACACTTTCATTTTTCACGTGGAAATCTTGCAATAGAAAAGTAATTGTTGTGGTGAGAATTTTAAATGTTGGCAACTGCTACAACGAAAAATGTTTAAATTTATAGGAGATTACTGTTAAATGGGTGGTTTTTTATTAATTAAAAATTAACTATCAATTATTCGATTCCATATTACTTTAGTTGCCTCAGCCATGTTTTAATACACGTGTACATAACATTTCACAATTCTGGCTTCCAAACTTTGGATTTGTATAGAATTACAGACAGACAAATTTTCATTTTTATAGATTAGATAGTGGTTTTGAATTTCTTTTTAGATGTGATCTTTAACAAAGACTAGAGGTCTGCAAGGGCTAATATTTCCAGGCCAGACCTGAACGAAAGCTATCTTGACCCGCCTAGAGATGTACATTTTCCGAAAAAGTTGAAGTGGCAGAAAAAAAACTGTTCTTTTTTTCCAGTTTTTTTCTGGAAAAATTGATTTCCTATAAATGTTTCTCAAAAATAAGTTATATTCTCTTAAAAAGTATACAATAATAAACTTTTTTAATATTTATGCACATTAAAAAAATTTTATTTTCCCTTTACATGTGAATGTTATTAAAAAGAAAGAGAAAAAAAAGCCAGCTTTTAAAAGTTTATCCTTTCAGTCTCAGAATTCTGACAGTAGCTTTTCTTGCTTAATTTAACATCAGTGTTTGTAATATATCATGTGTCTGTTAAAATGATTTTTCAGTAGCACTTTTTTAATTATATCAGTAGAGCTAATTAAAAAAGAAAAAGAAAGGAAAAAAAAAACTTCAACCAATATTACTCTAGTTTTAGCAGTTTTAAACTGTATTGTACATCTCATCTACATAGTACTGGTTTTCAAATACATAAAGGATGCCAGTGTAAAAGAAACAAATTTTAGTAGTTCTGATATTATAAATACTATTATCATTTTCAAATCTTCTGTTGTTTAAAAATTGGTATTCTTTTAAAATATTACTCCACCCCCCACCTTACAGTTATAATTTTCATTTCCTGTATATGTGGTTTTAGCACAGCTTTCCAGACTAAACTCAAACTGTTTTAGTAAGATTTAGATCCTTAATATTGAAAGCGGTTTTTAATGAAACTTTTAAAACAGGTGGATTTTTCCATATGTTTAAAAATTGTTTTCAACTAGATTTTTCACAGAGATTTGCTTACATTTTCTTTGCAAAGTTTGTATGGATTTATATTTTTTGAAAATACATTTTAGACAAATCTAAGAATCTATATTTCAAAAAAGAAAAAAAATGATATATAATTTCAACTACATGTTATTATCAAAAGAAATTTTTTTAATAATAGTGAAAAATTACAGTCATGCGAATAAAAATAAATGCATGTTTCAAATTTTACATTAAATTTTCCATCTTACCATTTTCATTTATTGGTATAATATTGAAATACTTTTGCACATGAATTTTTATTTTTAACGAGAGAAGTTGCATCTAATTATCTTACCAGGGATTTGCTTGGATTTTTTTTTTTTTTTTTTTTTTTTCACACGATCGTGTTTTTGCGAAATTGTGAACTTTTATAAAAACTTGTGAACTTATAAAAAATGTGAATGAAATGTAAAAAATGTAATTGGAATTTTGTAAATTTGTCATATTTAAGTTCTTATTTAGGCATTGAGATTGTCCTTTGTACATATAAACAGCTAGATAATAGATTCATTGGTTATTGCAATTATTATACAAGTTTTTTTAAATTCTAAAATCATTACGTTTGTAAAGAATTTAATTTGGAGATTATAAAAAAATTCTGAAATGTCTATTTTTAAGAGAAAGAATTTCGTTAAAGGTCATAAGTTTTATAGAGAAAAAACTGTGAAGGATCCTTTAAGGCTCTTCTCAAATCCAAAAGGGCAACTTTGTGACATAAGTTTTAATTTATTTTTGTTCGGAAATGCATGAAACTAGCAGGTGTTATTGTTCAAAAACCATGTAATCAACTGTTTTTTTCCATTTTTTTGCAAACACAATAGATCTTTCAGAAAATAGTGTCAAAGTGGTCGTTTTGAACCAAACTTCAATGCGAAAGAAGAATAGCCGGTCAAGAATGGGTGAAAAAAGTGTTTGACACGTGATCAAAATCACCTATAACTCAATAGGCAATTTATTGATCAAAAAATGGAAAACACAGGTCGATTCCAAATCACTTCCATGGTCAGGTTTTCTAATTTTATATCTTTCCGTTTAAAAATGAATTTGTAAATGTCAAGTTTTTTCTAAAGAGATCCCTGCTTATAGATAAGATTTTCCATGTTAAGGTTTTCATGAGGGACTAAACATGAAAAAAATATAAATAAAAGTATCAGAATGTAGCAATTATAAAATTTTGACTACGTTATTTTATAAATGAAATTTCAGTTTTTCCAATTTGGAAAAATTAAAAAATAGCCCTTTGGAAAAAAACTGAAAAAAAAAAGCCCAACTTTTTTTCCCAATTTTTCCGAGCATTCCCATCTCTAGACCCGCCCCAGTATAAAAATTAAATGTTTGGCCCGACCAGACCCGTTTATATTTTCACGGCCCGGCCCTTGCAGAAATCACTGAAAACAGGCCCGATTCAATTTCTACAAAAAATTTAGATTTTTCTTAACATATAATTGTGATTCTTTTAAAGAATACTGCATAGATATTTATGGGAAATTTTCACAAGATATTTTAAAATTACGATGTCTTCGCAAGGCAGAAAATATACAATAGCAACAATAATGATTAGTACTTAGATTCTTAGACATTTTAACATTCAAAAACGGATTCATTAAAAAATTAATGCCGTTTAGAATAAAAGAAAAATAGGGGGGTTTAAAACATCATAACTTTCGAAGCTGTATAATAAAAAGTAGATTTGTGAAAATATTTCTCTCATTATTTAAGGCTTTTCTCAAATCTAAAAGAGCTACTTTCTAATACTTTTCTGAATTCATTTCTTTTCGGAAATGCATAAGATTAACAGATGTTCTTATTCAGAAACTATATAATCAAATGTCGTAATCCATTTTTTAATAAAGATGACATATCTGTGAGAAAATACTGTCAAACTTAGCATTTTGAATCAAATTCCTGGAAGAGACAGCACGGGAAAGGAGAAAAACCTGCAGCCATGGGACAAGAATCTCTTATCTCGACAAGTAATTTATTTATCAAAAATGGAAAATATTAATAGATTCCAAATCCCTTCAATAGTCAGACTTGTCAATTTTATGCTTTAAGCAGTTAAAAATTAGTCAGAACATGTGTCAAAGTTTTGCATTATCGAGCTGTGAATTTGAGAACCACCTTAAAGGTATATTTTCCAAAGATTACAGAAGTTCATTATCGCTATTAATATTTTTACAAAACATATTGCCTGCTCTACATATCCTGAGAACAATTAAGTCCAGCTCCGGCCCAGCTTGACTACGTAGAAAAGAAATGCAAGCCTGATCTCAGCATGGTCCGAGTCTGCTGAAAAAAAAAAAAAAAAAAAAAAACTAAATCCGGGCCCGTACACACTTCTAACATAGAGGCACACATTTTTGTAGCAATTTTGGAAAAAGAAATATACAAACAGAGATAAGAATTTTAGTTTCTAATGTGTCCAATCTGATAGCCCTTTTGTTGAACTATCATTAAAAGTATACACAATCTATTTATATAAAATCAAAGTCTCTGTGTGTCTCTCACAATTCCGGTAGGACCGCCGCACTGTAAAGAATAATTGTTGAAAATTACTAATGCAGGGTTACCACAGTAGCACCAAATGTTGACCAACTTGGCGAAATATCGCCAAATTTGATGACAAAAATAAGTTGTCATATATGAAGCCAACTTGGTGATGGCCAGCTCATTTGGCGAAATTCTCATTTAAAACCATAATATTCCATAATAGAGGTCACCACAATTTAATTTTAAACTCCGCGCTTTTAAGGGGGTTTTCAAAATGTATGGGTGAGAATTTAAAGTAAATATACGAAAATGTACGTCTTCATCCCGATGCTACTAATAGCATAATAGCCAATAGACGGCGCTGTACTGTCTGAGCTCCTAACTGCTCTATTTTAATGTGCTTTAAGTGCTTTTCCAGTATAGGGGCCTTGGCGAGATAGAGAAAATAAAATTTAGCAACATATTTTCTCGCAACTTATTCACTGTTTCATACATACAAGTAATTTTTCAATATTTATACAATTTATTTAATATAAAGAAGCCATTTAACTATTTTTGTATATAAACTGAAGTAAATTGTATATTTAAAAAAAAAACAATAATATAGATATAAATAAAATGTTTATAGATTATATAAATAAACTTAAAAGTTCATAAATTTTGTTTTCGTAGCTGTTTAAATCATTTGGCAAAAAATCTCACGTCTGAAGCCCAAATTATGACAAACTTTTAAAAAGTACGGCAAGGCATACCGGAAAAGTACCGTGCTTTATATACTCGGATACAAAAGTTAGATTCTCGGTTCTTTTCTACTTTAGGGGCCTCGGCGAAGAAAGAAAATTAGAAACCTGTTCGCTGTTTCATTTCATATACACACGCATTTTTTTTCAATATTTGTACAATTTATTTAGCATAAAGAAGCCATATATATCTAATTTTATAATATAGACATGACTGTAATCCACAAAAAAGCCTCAAATTTGCACAACACTTGGAACCAAGCTCTGCAGATTAGTGGTCTTCTACTGTATTGTAGTTTTTCGTAAATGTTTCGTTTTTAAAGTCTGTTAATTTCATCTATCACTGGCGGAACAAGCGAGAAAAACTCATATTCTTGCATATTTGTTGTATACCTTCACATCTTATATTCCGTCATTTTTGACGTGTTATCTTTCTAGTAATCCATAAAAGAAGGGCAGCAAAAAGGGGCAACATTCCACAACCCTTTAAAAAAGGGGCAACATTCACGCAAAATTTGAAGGTTAAACTATACCGAGACATGTAGATTACAGTTGGGATTCAGTAGTAAGAGCACTAGAGTATAATAGTCTGTTAGTACTAGTCTCCAAAAGTATTTCCAAAAAGACCCAATGATAGATGAAATGGTCTTGAAGACTGCATAAATTTCTTCCCAGTTGCTTGTATCTGGGCATGTGAAATTCAAGCATTGCAATAACACTAAAAAATTTCTATTTAAGAAAAGGGGTTAAAAAAAGCAACATCACTCAAAATTTCAAGGATAAGCATTGAATTGTCCGGAGACATGCAGATTTCAGTAGCAAGAGCAAGTCCGCTGCACAACACAATAGTTCTAGACACACTTGCCCTGCAGTAAGCAGAATCGTTGAGCTGTCCTAATTCTCAGTATCTTTGGAATGCATTGTTTGGCGATATTGAAGCAGAAAAGAAAACAGCAGAGAACCTCTTGTCATACGATACAAAATAAACGCACAATGAACCAACTGCATTGACCATTTGATCATGAATGATAATTTGCAGGTCTTCTGGGATGCCTTTTAACCTGTTCGCGACGGCGCGCGCATTTTGAAGTGTGCATCTGAGGACGGAGCGGGAAAATATGATTTCTTCTGGGCCGAAGGATTTTGCGAAGCTAAGCCTAACTCTTGTAAAGTGTTCTTTAAAAAAATTATAAGATTCATTTTTCCATATAACCTTTTGAGATACACATACATGGAATAAATTGTTATTATATATATTCACGCAAAAAATTGAGCTATTTCCTCAACTATTTTAGTACAAAAATGACTTTTTAGCTCACAGGCTATCAAAACCTGAGAGCTAATGTGCCCGCCCGTTCTGTATGTATGTATGTATGTATGTACGTAACGCGATAACTCTTGATAGAAACATCCGATTTGCTTCAAAATTTTTTCTTAGGTTCATTGTGATAAGGCGCTTCCCTGATTAGTTTTGGGAGTTCATTGATTAAGGATAAAGGGGGAAAAACGGGGTTAGGCACCCCCCTTAATTCAGAAAAATGGGTTTTTCATGCAGAATCATTCGATTTGCTCCGAATTTGGTATACCGGTTTATTATGTTAAGGAACATCCCTGATTAATTTTGGGGGTTCATTGGTTAAGGATAAAGGGGGTTTAGTCCACCCCCTTAATTCAGATAAATGGATTTTTCATGCAGAATCATTCGATTTGCACCGAATTTGGTATACCGGTTTATTATGTTAAGGAACTTCCCTGATTAGTTTTGGGAGATCATTGGTTAAGGATAAAGGTGGAAAAACGGGGTTAGTCCCCCCCCCCCCCTTAATTCAGATAAATGGGTTTTTCATGCAGAATGATTCGATTTGCTCCGAATTTGGTATACCGGTTTATTATGTTAAGGAACTTCCCTGATCAGTTTTGGGAGTTCATTGGTTTAGGATAAAGGGGGAAAAACGGGGTTAGTCCACCCCCCTAAATTCAAATAAATGTGTTTTTCATGCAGAATGATTCGATTTGCTCCGAATTTGGTATACCGGTTTATTATGTTAAGGAACTTCCATGATTAGATTTGGGGGTTCATTGGTTAAGGGTAAAGGGGGAAAAGGGAGGTTAGCAAGCCCCTCAAGCCCCTCTTAATTTTGATAAATAGGTTTTTCATGCAGAATGTTTCGATTTGCTCCGAAGTTGGTATACCTGTTTATTATGTTAAGGAGCTTCCCTGATTCGTTTTGGCGATTCATTGGTTAAGGATAAAGGGGGGCTAGTCCACCCCCTTAATTTAGAAAAATGTTTTTTTTTTGCAAAATTATTCGATTTGCTCCAAATTTGGTATACTGGTTTATTATGATAAGGAGCTTCCCTGATTAGATTTGGGAGTTCATTGGTTAAGGATAAAGGGGTAAAACGGGGTTAATCCACCCCCCTTAATTCAGATAAATGGGTTTTTCATGCAGAATCATTCGATTTGCTCCGAATTTGGTATACCGGTTTATTACGTTAAGGAACTTCCCTGATTAGTTTTGGTGGCTCATTGGTTAAGGATAAAGGGGGAAAAGGGGCATTAGTTCACCCCTTTTAATTCAGATAAATGGGTTTTTCATGCAGAATGGTTAGATTTGCTCCGAATTTGGTATACCGGTTTATTATGTTAAGGAACTTCCCAGATTAGTTTTGGGGGTTCATTGGTTAAGAATAAAGGGGGAAAAGGGGGGCTAGTCCACCCCTTAATTCAGATAAATGGGTTTTTCATGCAGAATGATTCGATTTGCTCCGAATTTGGTATACTGGTTTGTTATGTTAAGGAACTTCCCTGATTAGTTTTGGGGGTTCATTGGTTAAGGATAAAGGGGGAAAAGGGGCATTAGTTCACCCCTTTTAATTCAGATAAATGGGTTTTTCATGCAGAATGGTTCGATTTGCTCCGAATTTGGTATACCGGTTTATTATGTTAAGGAACTTCCCAGATTAGTTTTGGGGGTTCATTGGTTAAGGATAAAGGGGGGTTAGCCCACCCCCTTAATTCAGATAACTGCGTTTTTCATGCAGAATGATTCGATTTGCTCCGAATTTGAAATACCGGTTTATTATGTCAATGAACTTCCCTGATTAGTTTTGGGAGTTCATTGGTTAAGGATAAAGGGGGAAAAACGGGGTTCGTTCACCCCTTTTAATTCAGAGAAATGGGTTTTTCATGCAGAATGGTTCGATTTGCTCCGAATTTGTTATACCGGTTTATTATGTTAAGGAACTTCCCTAATTAGTTTTGGGGGTTCATTAATTAAGAATAAAGGGAGGAAAGGGGGCTAGTCCACCCCTTTTAATTCAGATAAATGGGTATTTCATGCAGAATTATTCGATTTGCTCCGAATTTGGTATACTGGTTTTGATAAATGGGTTTTTCATGCAAAATGATTCGATTTGCTCCGAAGTTGGTATACCGGTTTATTATGTTAAGGAACTTCCCAGATTAGTTTTGGGGGTTCATTGGTTAAGGATAAAGGGGAAAAAGGAGGGTTAGTCCACCCCCTTAATTCAGATAAATGGGGTTTTCACGCAGAAGGAACTTCCCTGATTAGTTTTGGGGGTTCATTGGTTAAGAATAAAGGGGAAAATTGGGGCTAGTCCACCTCCTTAATTCAGATAATTGGGTTTTTCATGCAGAAGGATTCGATTTGCTCCGAATTTGGTATACCGGTTTATTATGTTAAGGAACTTCCCTGATTAGTTTTGGGGGTTCATTAGTTAAGAATAAAGGGGGGGCTAGTCCACCCCTTAATTTAGATAAATGGGTTTTTCATGCAGAATGATTCGATTTGCTCCGAAGTTGGTATACCGGTTTATTATGTTAAGGAACTTCCTTGATTAGTTTTGGGGTTTATTGGTTAAAGATAAAGGGGGAAGGGGGGCTAGGCCACCCCCTTAATTTATATAAACGGGTTTTTCATGCAGAATTATTCGCTTTGCTGCAAATTTGGTATACCGGTTTATTATGTTAAGAAGCTTCCCTGATTCGTTTTGGCGATTCATTGGTTAAAGATAAAGGGGGCTAGTCCACCCCCTTAATTTAGATAAATGCTTTTTTTGCAGGATTATTCGATTTGCTCCAAATGTGGTATACCGGTTTAATATAAGGGGCTTCCCTGATGAGATTTGGAGGTTCACTGGTTAAGTATAAAGGGGGAAACGTGGGCTAATTCCCCTTCACTTTTTTTTTTTGAGGGGCATTATTCTTTAAAATAAGTGTATAATATACAATTAGTGTGAATAGCCTGTGAGCTCAATGCCATCAGTTTAGCTGGGCACTTTTCTTTTTTATTTAGTATATATAATGCATATTTTAAGCACTTTTTTAGGTTAAAAAATGATATAATATGGTCACAAAATACTTACGCGCCTTTCATATAGCAACATATGAAACATTTCGCTCAAATAAAAAATAATTTTGTTAAAAAACATAATAGTTTTATTTCTATTTCTAACACATTCCTTAAGCAAAATAAGTGTTTTAATAAAGCTGATTTATTCACAAATAAAATAGCTAAATAAAACTTGCAAGCAACTTGTGCATGCTACATTTTAATACTTAATATAGACACATATAAAAATAGTTTGAAAATGCTTAATTTTATTTAAAATATTTTTGAAAATTAAAAAATTACATGTAAATATGTAATCAATCATAATATATCTATCAAATAAAAGTATTGAATAATAATAAGTAATAATAAATACACTAGAGCTACACTTTAAAATATGCATTTCTAAACAGTTGTTAAATGTTAAAAATATTTTTAAAAATAAAAGAAAAAATATATAGTTACGTATAATAAAATGAAATATCAAATAAAGAGTATTTGATAATAATGAGTAAACTTGAATGATAACTTAAAATACATTCATCAAACAATTAGTTGCTGTTAAAATATATTTATTTATATCTTCTGTATTAGAATTATTTAAAAATATAAATAAATTTATGAAATTAAAAGTATTGAATAATAATTAAAAATAATAAATGGAACTGAGTAATAATTTAAAATATACTTATCAAAAATGTCATTAATGTTAAAAGTATTTTTAAAATTGGATATATACATATATATATGGGGCTGTGCATATATAACGTTATCATTTTAGGGAGGAGGGGGGCTGGCACATGATATCGCTAAGGGGAGGGGGATTTGTCTTTTGATATCGTTATCATGTTTTAACAAACCAAACTTTTCTTTTTTTTTTTGTAACTTGGTCTTTACATCAAAATAGTTTCTTTTTTTGGTCTGTTATCTATTTTTATGAGAATAGAAAGTTATTATTAAAATCTTTAAATTATTATAAAATTATTTAATACCAAAATATGGAAAAACCCAACGTTTGGCATTCCTATTCTTCTGTCATATGTGTATGCATATATAATCCGCTGTTCGATATAACATATGCGAAATATGTTTGAAATGATACTTCTGTTTGCTAGTAAATGAAAAAGAAATAATGTTGTCCATCTGTTTTGTTAATAAGAAATTATGTTTACATCTCCCCCCCCCCCCCATAGCCCCTATATATATATATATATATATAATTGAATATATCGAATACATGTATTAAATTATAATGGGTAAAACTGACCATTTATTCGAAATATGCACGGTAATGTATGCGCTTATTTATCAAAATACTCAGAGTTCAACAATTGTGTTAGAATCCCTAACTCTCAGAAATTTTACTTTCCGAAGACTGCGTTTTTTGACACTTTAATGAGTTTGGGAAACACGATATTTAAATATAGTTAGTTTAATTTAAAATGAATTAATTTGAAGCGATATATAAAATTATTGAAGGTAAGATTTAAAAAATTAACAAAAGTAACCCACAATCAGTAACTTTTTCTTTCTTTCTCTTTTTTTTTTTTTACTGCTCAACTGAATTTGCCGCAACAAGAAAAAGTATAAAGTGGAGTCACCCTTTTATTCTCAAGGAACAAATCCCAGAGCTCAGTAATCACAACAATAGACAAATAAGCAATTTTCAATCGAGATAAAAGAAAAAAAAAAAGCTAATAGAAAATTTGCACTCGTAGATCTACAAATAAGCCATTTCTAATCCACATAAAAATAAAGAAAAAAAAAGAGTAATAGAAAACATGCATTAATTGTGACTCTTAGTCAGACGCGCAAATCGACCATACTCATACGTCATATGTTTTCAGTTTATCAGCTGACCCACACATTCTCCCTTCCAAGTGCTGCAGAAAAATCTTTGCGATAAATAAAAAATAAAGCTTTATTAGACACGTAAAAGATTTATGATCGAAAAGAGATCATATTTTAGAAACATCAAACATAAATTGATGATGAAATAAACACATTTTTTTTTCATTGAAGTATTTTTTTGAAAAACTAAATTCACATGGATAAAAAAATATTAATGGCATTCCATTTGCTTTCCTAGTTAAAAGGAAATGTGTTCTTCACTAACATAAATTCAAATATGATCAACAAAAAAATTTTGTGCGCTATACTTTTTGAAATACGAGTAACGAAAAACGTTCCAAACTCACGGCACGAATACCAGTCACTCGGGATGTAAATGCCAACAGCGCTGGCACGAATACCGGTCGCGCGGGATGTAAGTGCCAACAACGCCGGCACGTATACCGGTCGCTCGTCCCCAACGGGTTAATGGAATAGCCCCGATTCTCGTTTCATTTCTCATATGAGAAATAGAACTATATTTTGATATCAGTACTATATTTTGATCCTAAAAAATATTGCAGTAGATTTAGAGGTAGCTTTAACCTGATAGAACTTAACACAATGAAAAGGTTAAAATGATAGAATGTCTTTTTTGGAAAACAGATGTGGAAGCATATTTCTGATTGCAATCAGAGTCAATTTTGACATTTTTTTTCCTACTACTTTCCTTATTTTAAGTTTCCGTTGTAAGAGAATCCAGCAATAACTATAAACTCTATAGCAAAACTTCCCTTGTTTTCTGTGAATCGACATTTTAGGTCTTTTCTCCTATTTTTTTTTTTTTTTTGTAGTAAATTTTTTTCCATTTCAGTCAGATAAATATATCCAAGCCTCATGTCTTATGCTGAGAAATATGTTTTTGCATTAGGCAATGAACACAGGTTTTTTTTTTTTTTTTTAATTTGATTTTATCCCCCCCCCCCCCTTCCACATAACTTAAAAATTATTATAAGAATAAACAGGTGCTCATCTAAATTCTTCCTTAAGAATAAATCATTTTGAATCCTCTCCCATTTAAAATTGCCACTTCCTCCTTTTCCAAGCACACAAAACTTACTGTTTGAAATTCTGCTGTATTTGTAAATTTTTAGTAAAGATATATAACTAAGCAAGTATCTAAACGACCTTTCCCCCCCCCCCCTCCCAACTAGTGTTGCCAAGTGTCCCAATTTTCAGGGACTCAAAGACCTGTCCCTTTAACCATTATACAAGACACCAAAAGTCTCGATTTTTCAGAATCCACAAATTCTTTTAGTACCATGCTATTTGTTAGTCTGTATGGAGTAGAACTTAATACAGTAAAACCTATTAAGACAGAATCGATCTATAACAGAAAATTTTTATAGTCGCTTCCAAAGGAATACCTTAAAATCTACCTGCCTTGAACAGAATTTTTTGTGGTTCTTGCAATTCTGTTTCCACAAGTTTTACTGTACTTTTAGTAAACCCTGTGTTAATGAAACCTGTTTATAAAGGAATTCAGTTTAAAAAGTAAAATTCCATTGTCCTTGGAATAGAAATGCTATTCAATTATACCTTCTAAATTGGAATTTTGTTTCACTCCCTAGTGATTCTCCTTTCTCGTGTATTTCTCTATAAGATTGTTTATTTATTATAATAAAACCTCCTAAGACGGAATAACAAAGGACCGGAAAAAATTGTGTTAAACAGGCTTTTGTCTAGTCAGGCATAATTATTTGGCATTCCTACCATACGAACTATGAAATTTTAGCGTTTAAGACAGGATTCTATTATGCACAAGTTCTGCTTTCATAGGATCTACTCTATTTTTATGTCCCGATTTAGAAGCTGCTATTCCACTTTTTGCGACACTGGGCTTAGCAACACTACTCCCTACCATCAAGCAGGATGGTCGTTCTGCCAAGCCAAGCTGAAAAAAAAAATGCTAACCTCGCCAAACAAACAAACGCCAAGAATAAAACGCAAGACACCGTAACTGCTTATTATACTGAAGACAACTTCTCCATGTTATATCAACCAAACATGCCAGCATAAAATTTCCTATATCAAAAGAACCAATCATCGCAGAAAAATAAAACCAAAACCAGAAGGACCTAATGGAAAAGATCTTCAATTTGAGACCAAATGCATCCTCATAAATTAATTATAAACAGAGATATAGATTTTTTAAAATAATGTCGAGATACTGAAAATGACAGATTTATTTTCTTCGTCACACCTTATGCTTCAATCGAGGTAGAGACTTAAATAATGGGCATAAAAAAGTAAGGATTGCATTTTTGGACAGATATTCACTCAATCTACGTGCTTTTATAAAATTCAGTTTTAAAAACACAAATTTTCTATTCTTAATTAGCATAAAACTGTTAATTCTAAAGATTATAAATTATGCCAAACACCGATAAACCTGCCAAACCATTTTAGTAGTCGTATACTATTCTTTTATATTATCCTTTTGCATTGATTTCATCGAAGAAAACTATGGCCGAGATCCATATAGATTTTTCGCTGTTAGCGAAATGAGTTTGACCAATCAGAAGCCAGAATGTTTGAGAATTTTTGCTGTTTCTGGATCCCGGCCTATATCATAAAAGTTTTGAGTCATTTTCTTAGTGCCATGGATGAAGTGCAATGTTTCTAGGCTGGGATCCAGATAGATTTTTCACTGTTAGCGAAACGAGATTCACCAATCAATAGCCTGCATTGCTGCAAACAGCGAAAAGTTCGCAAAAGTGCAAGCTTCTGATTGATGAATCTCCTTTTGCTAACAGCGAAAAATCTATCTAGATTGCGGCCAATTATGTTGAACACAATTTTGCATTTCCACATCCGGGAAGGGTATTGATGTCATAACAACAGTGCATATTCGAAACTATTTAAGGCATTGATTCTGAACTCCTTTGCTATACATTTCAATATTAAAGAAGTTGTTGTTTCAATAGCTTTAGTGCTTTTCTCTATTGCTCACTCTAAAACACAAATATCGAAATTTAAACAACAGCGCTCAGAAACTATAGCGCCTAGAATATATATTGTTGAAATCGGCTAACCTTGTAATACTTAAAAAAGCGCTAAAATATTGTACCCCTTAAATGTGCAATGATACTGCTGCAATATGCAGATCGCAGCGACATCTGCAGGATATTTTCTACAACTGCAAGAAATTGCTAGTCTATACAATGTAATAATAGTAATACGAAAATCCCGCAGATGTTGCTGCGATCGACACTTGAAATTTTAGCAGTATCGTCGCACATTTAAGAGATACAAATTTTTAGAACTGTTTGGATAGCATATTTCCACACTAGGTATTCTAGGTGCTGTATCAGAAACACTATAACAGAGAGCCTTTATACATAAGAGTGGTGATATATGCACAGGAGGCATGCTCATTTCAAGTTTTTGTCAAAAGTATGGCAATCTGCTTTCTTGAATAAAGGATATTCAATCTACGTTATGATCACATGGTCAAGGCAAGAACGTCTAGCGTAAAGAAAGGAAGTCTACGTAATGTAAATCCCCGCTAGCCAATGAAACAGTTCATGGGAGAAAGCAGTAGTACACTGTTAAAAATATCGTGAAAAATTACCTCTGTTTTTAAAGGCTATCTGTATTCTGACCAATGAGAACGCTTCATAGGCATTTATGTAGCGTTCTCATTGGTCAGGAAATAGAGAACCTTTAAGAACAAAGGTAATTTTTCACGATATTTTTAACAGTGTAGTTTCCTGTTTCCCTTCTTATCAGTTAGAAATTCTTTGGGGTACCACGTGACTTTTTCAGCCTCAAACCTATATTTGGAATATCTCCATTAGAAGATACGTGCATGGACGATCTCTATTAGACTAGGGAAATAATTCAACATGCATTAGTTTGACTATAATGGCATGCTCACAAAGAACTTTAACGATTTGTTTTTATCACTTTTACCAATAAACATTTATTGGCCGTATGTCGCTACTTCGTTATAGAGACACACTTGTTCCTAATGGAGAATATTCCAAACATGGGTTCGAGGCTGAAAAAAGTCACGTGATACCGGTAATTTACCCTAGGAACTTCTAACTGATGAGAATTGAAGATACTACTGCTTTGCCTCATGAACTGTTTCATTGGCTAGCGGGGATTTACATTACACGTCTACGGAGCCTTCCCTTCTTTACGCTAGAAGTTTTTACCTTGACCACGTGATCAAAACGGAGATGGAATATCCTATATTAGATCACGGCCTTAATGTATCAAAATACGGAGTTTGCTTTCTGTACTATTCCTGAGCTCAGTTATAGCGTCTAGAAATATAGGCCGGGATCCAGATACATTTTTGCAAACAGTGAAAAGTTAGCAAAAATTCTGGCTTCTGATTGGTCAATCTCGTTACGATAACAGAGAAAAATCTACCTAGATCACGGTCATAGTGTTGAAACCGGCTATTCCAGTGATGCTTTAAAAAATGCTAAAAATTGAATCCCATAAATATTGAAAAATACTGAATGACAAATGTCGATAGGAGCAACATTTTCTAGATCTTCTCTGAGCGAAATGTTTTCTTTTGAAATAGTTACGTTGGAATTACCATATGTCGCTGTAATCGACATTCGTCGTTCAGCCTCGTTCAACATTTTTGGGATACAATTTTTTAGCACCGTTTTAATAAGCCGATTTTTAAACTATAACTTCTAGAAACTATAGCTCCGTTATAGCGTCTATATTATATGTTGTAGAAATCGACTATCCCAGCAATACTTAAAAAAACGTGGAAGTATTGAATCCCTTAAATGTACAACGATGTCGAATTCCAAACAGTCATTAGCATCGACATCGGTAGGATATTTTTTAAAGAAGAAAGAGACATGTGTAATGCACCGCTACAGCATCTAGAATACATAATGTGGAAATTTGCTATCCAAGAACCGCTAAAAAGTGTATCCCTTAAATGTGCACTTACGCTGAAATCCAGGGAGATGATCGCATCGACATCTGCGATATATTTTCAAATTTCAAAGTAAACATCGTATTATTACAGCGGGTTTGACGCCAAGCACACAGGTCAGATGTATGTTTTTAAAAAAAAATGTTACAGCGTCTAGACCAAATTGTCTTGGAGTTTTGGGAAATATCCTGCAGATATCGCTGTGATCGATTGATTGGATTTCCACACTATATATTCTAGATGCTGTAGCACTGCGGTAGCCTGTCTTTTTCGTTTGCCTCGAAGTAGATATAGATGACGTCATTTGAAGCTGTTCCTAAAGTGTGGCCAGCTCATCACGTCACACGGTATATGGACACAAAAAAAAAATCGGTGCACCGCTTTGTACTAATCATCGTGTAAAGATGATCCAACTCCGTGTGACTTTTAAACGTCATGAACTGGCCTATTATGTCATTGGTCACGCTAACACCCTCCCCCTTGCGTCTGCCATATATAGCGGCATCTTGCACTGGAGATTGCTAAATGGGCTGCTATCAGTCAAAATCAAGAGAGAAAAGGGCAGAAGAGGGGAAAGAACTCGTTTTTTTGGTATGCAGTTTTTCACACGGGAAGATTGACATGTCTGCTCCTCTCCTTTCATAGCTTCATGATGGTGAAATAAACCAATGCCCCCTAGATATTTGAGAAAGTCTTGACACGCGTCATGAAAACATCACACAAAGCAAAGGAACAAAATCATTCATTGGCTCGTGGATATGAACGAGCCAATGAATGATTTTTCTTTGTTTTGCCTGCTTTGTGTGATATTTTCCTGACGCGTGTCAAGGCTTTCTCGAATATTTAAAGGGCGTTGAATAGGCCGGGATCAAGATAGATTTTACACTATTAGCGAGATGAGATTGATCAATCAGAAGCCTGCATTTTTGAAAACTTTTTTATGTTTGCAGTAAACACCGAAAAGCCTGCAAGGATGGAGGCTACTAATTGGTCAATCTAATTTTACTAACAGAGAAAAAGTTATCTGGATCCCGGACATTAACTTTGGTTGGTTAAGACGATTTTGAATAAAATCAAATCAGAAAGCCAATGTTTTTTAATTTTTCTGGTTAGTTTAATCGAAATCTTCCACGTCTATAACTGAAAACTGAGTTACTGTACTTTGGACGAAAACTTGAATATGAGTACACGACTTGTGCATATGTCACCACTCTTACATATAAATGTACTCTGTTATGAGCATGATTCTAAGCGCAGCTGGTTAAATTTGAGTATCTAGGTATTAGAGAAAGCAATAGTGACCCACCGTTGCTGAGTGGATAAGACACCACGCCGCTAATCGCTTGAGAGCGTGGGTGGGGGCGGGTTCGAATCCTGCCGTGATCCCCACGTGATCTGATATATATGTGTTCAATAAAACTAACAAACAAGCAATAGTGTGAAAGGTACAGTTGCCATGGAAACAACGACGTCTTTAATTCGTATAGAAAATTAATGAATAGTTGTGAATGACTTAAGTTTAAAAAGTAGGCAAATGCTCTGAAAATATCAATGGCTCCCATCTAGTATTTTACAAAAGTAATTTAATATATTCACATGATGTATAAGTTGATGCAACTCTTAGCTAATTAAAATTCTGCAACAAGACTTATGTAGGTAGATCTTTTCAATGATTAATTCAGAATTCTAAGAACAAAACGAAGTTCTTAAGCGCCCCCCCCCCCCTCAAAAAAAGAAATACGATAGAAAGATATAAGTATTTGGATAACTTCAGTATTTCTGTGATCTTTTGTCAGAGTTTAGAAAAGGTGTCTGGGTATTAAAAAAAACATAAAACAAATTTGACGAACGATAAGACTATAGATTTCAGGCAATTTTTAACTGGAAAAAATTTAATTCTAATGTTTATGCGGCTTTAATAATAGACTATTAAAGATAATCAATTTACGAGAATTTTTATACGAAATTATATTCTCACATTTATGCAAATAGGTATGGATAAACAGACTTGAGTAAAATTACATATTTATTCTTTCTTTATAACACGATCTAAACGAAGATGAAGTTATATGTACAGTTTATATCTTTAAATTTTTAGATTTTCTTTTATCAAAAATGTTTCATCATCATGTCTAGAATTGCTAGATTTACTTCTTTAGACAGATCTTCGATTCTTTAGATGCCTGTGGGGCTTCATTCTCGGATTATCCGTAGGTATTTGTAAAGGTACATTTATTTTGCAAAACTGTCAGCAAAAAAAAAGTTAGAACAAACAATTAACTGACAGACTAACTGTAAATATATATTTTATTTTGACTCTATTTGATTTTTACTAAATTTTCATCCTTCATAGAAAATTTTAAGGAGATATAAATTGAGAAAGACTGATACTTTGAAAGAAGAAATTGACTTTCCTTACTTTTAAATTATTAATTACTCTAAAAAATGAATGATAGGTAAACAAAATATATACTATTGGGTTTGTTCCCTGCTTATAAAGGCTATACAAGGACTAATTTTAGCGAGTAGAATTATTTCAATTATATATATTCTGTTTAAAAAAAGGACTGATATCTACTAAAAAACAACTTTTCAAAAGTAAAAAAAAGAAAAGAAAAAAGGGGAAAGTTGTGGCTAAAAAATAGTGTGATATCAAATTTCCAAGCTTATATTATGGTACTTATTTAACATTTTTTATTAAAAATTTACCATACGTAAGTCGAGTACCTAAGTATGCGTTGATAGAAAGCCTTTTCTCCTTTACTAAATACATCATAACGTGTTTCTGAAAATTAATTTTTTTTAAATTATGCATGATGGGCTTGGCGGCCATCTTTCCATTTACACAAATTTCTATGCAGACAAGCTCGTAATATGTTTGCATTATTAAGAATTTTGAACTTCTAGTTTTGGCTACAGACAGATAAATTAAGAAAGTCTTTTATTTTGAAAAAAAAAAAAAAAAATTGATTTTTACTGCTTTAACTAATTAATTAACCCCCCCCCCCCCCCCGAAAAAAAAGAATCATAAGATGAAACCTGAAGTTACTTCAACTTTATTTTAAGACACAAATTTCTAGGCACTCATTTCCATAAATTAAAAGCATAAAATGTTTACTTTAGCAACGATTTCGAATTTCCGATCTTAACAATGTACTTGTGTGCTTAGAAATTTGTGTAAAATATGGAAAGATGGCCGCAAAGCCCATCATGCATAACTTAAAAAAAATTAATTTTCAGAAACAGGTTATGATGTACACTATGACGCAAAAGTTTAGACAATGACGTCATTCAGCTTTAAAATGTAGAATTATGACGTCAGAATTACAAAAACCTGTAAATATATTCAAAAACTGATTTAAAATACTATGTACAAAAGACAGTCGTTTTATTTGCTATAATAATAATTTTTTTCATAAAAATTCAAATGTGCTTGTCGCAAAAGTTTAGACACTATTCTAAATTTCTTTGAATATTCGCTGGCATATGCAAATTTAGAATCGATGATGTCACAAATTTGGAGCACTTAAGTTCTGCAAACGATTACGCTTCATAGTCGACATGCCGAGAGCTAAAGAAATTCAAGTGAATGAGGTTTCAAGGATTTGGCAGTTGAAAGGTGAAGAGAAGAGCGTTTCTGAAATTTCTGCTATTATTAATAGGTCAAAAAAATCTATTTATCGAGTTTTATCGAGTGGTTCCGAATATAAAGCAAAATGTCGGTCTGGGAGGTCACGTGTGACAAATGTACGAGAGGATCGCCTGATACAAAGACTAACGAGTTCTCAACAAATGAGCGTACGTGGAGTTCAAAGCTCATCGAGACTCTCTGTATCAAAGGATACGATTCGTAGACGAATTTTGGAAAAAGAAACAATCGTTTATAGCAAAATGCAGAAGAAACCAGCTCTGAAACCACATCATAAGTTACAAAGACTTATGTGGGCTCGAAAGCATATGTCATATGGAGAGAAATGGCAGTCAGTCATATTTAGCGATGAAAAAAAGTGGAATCTGGATGGTCCAGATGGTTGTTTATCGTATTGGCATGACTTGCGGAAGGAACCTCGACGTTTTTTTAGTCGCAGACAAGGAGGGGGCTCGGTGATGGTTTGGGCAGCCTTTTGCAATAATGGACAAGTATCTCTGACCTTCACCAGTGGTCGTCAAACTTCACAGCATTATACACAGACATTAGAAGAAAACCTACTGCCATTTGCTGAGCTTCTAGGGGGTCCTCAGTGGGAATTTCAGCAAGACAATGCTTCAATTCACACTGCAAAACATTCAAAATCTTGGTTTAATTCCCATAATATAAGAGTTCTCGACTGGCCAGCATGTAGCCCAGATCTTAACCCTATAGAAAACCTTTGGAGCATCATGTGTCGCAAAGTTTATAGCAACGCTAGACAATACTCTTCTGAAAAGGAACTTAAGACATCTATTGAGAATGCATGGTACGATATCGATCCACAAACTATGCAAGATTTAGTTTCTTCCATGCAATCTCGTGTATATGACGTAATACATAAGCATGGATGCGCAACCAGGTTTTAAAAATTGTTTATTTCGATTTTATTTAATTTGTGTCTAAACTTTTGAGACAGCAGTTTATTTTTGTTACCATTTAATTTATTGCAATATGCACAATTCCACTTTTCTTTGTTATAAATATTGTTTATATGTACAGCACATTAATTTCAAGCAGTGATTTGAAAATTGAATAAATATTTTTCAAAGTATGTAAGAATTTCTTCATTGTCTAAACTTTTGCGTCATAGTGTATTTAGTAAAGGAGAAAAGGCTTTCTATCAACGCATACTTAGGTACTCGACTTACGTATGGTAAATTTTTAATAAAAAATGTTAAATAAGTACCATAATATAAGCTTGGAAATTTGATATCACACTATTTTTTAGCCACAACTTTCCCCTTTTTTTTTTTTTTTTTTTTGCTTGGCTTTTTTTTTTTTTTTTTACTTTTGTTTACTTTACGTTTTTTAGTAGATTTTGCACCTCCAGATGACAAAGTTAAAAATCTTCAAAACTTTTCTATTCTACTTGTTCTTTTATTATAACAATAATCACTCATCTAAATCCTCTCTCCCCCCCCCCCTCCCTCCCCAAATGTTAAGTAATCAATCATGTAATCAGACCTTTCCCCATAAAATTTTAAGTTATCCTTCTTTACCCCCCTTCCATCTCGCAAAGTTTAAAAACTTTATATATATATCTACCCTATAAAATCCTAATGAAACGATTCTATGAAACGACTGATTAAACAACTGATTATGTTTCACGGCGATTTCTCCTAAAATATGGAATACTTTGCGATGAAATTAACGCCAAAAATCCATATTGATCCGCAGATCTCGAAACTGGTATTAGAATTTTTAAATTCGAATTAGTTTTTGAAATATTAATTTTTTTCTAATTTTAAATACTTTTTTCTAATGATGGCAACTCAAATTTTAATCATAACAGATATTTTTTTTTAGAACAGGTTATTATTTTAAACTAATTTGACAACCACTTTGGCCTCCCTTAAATGTATGCTAAAAACAATGTTTTTTTTTTTTGTTTGTTTTTTTTGTATTATCATTTTATTTAATACAAAACTTTCATTTAAAACTGAAACATTTAAAATTAATGGCTATCACTTCTTTCTTTTTTTAAACGAAACGAAAAGATATTAGGCGCAGATGCCTTATACGCACCGGGTTACCTAATTGGTGCCAAAATGGCGTTATTTTGCCTGACATGGTAACCCGGCTGTTGTTGCTTATTTATTAATAAATGTTTATTTACATTTATTTTCTTTTCATTTTAAAAAAAATTGTTTTGTTCTATAGTTATTAATTTTTTTTTATTTATTGTTATTTCATTTTAAAAATAATAAAAAATAACTTAAAAGTACATATGTAACTGGTATTCGAAAACAAGGTTTTTGCCAAATTGTCATAAGAAAAATCACGCCAAACCCAATTAAATAATGCAACAAATCATGACATTTAATTTCAAATTCAAAGCAATGTTTTAATGGTACTACTTAGTTATCCCGTCGACCAATTTTGCCAAATTACATAAATCACCAAACCACTCACCAAATTATACAAAGTGACATAATTTTTATTTTAAATAACGGAAAAACAAATTAGTATAACATTAATAAAAATACAAATAAAACGTCGAAATAAAAATCAGTTGATGGCGTAAACACGTGTAACTTCCTTACAGTCAAGTGAATGTGATATTTACGATCAACCATTATTGGCATTTAATCTTATACTCTGGCGATAGATTTCTGGTTGGCGGGATAACCAAGTAGTACCGTTTTAATTTATCACTCGAAAAAAAAAAAAAAATGCTAACTGGCGAGTTAAAAAAAAGCTATTGGCGAGATTTGCACCCGGCTAACATAAAAGTACCAAGAATTCTTCACCAAGAAATTCTGCGGTGTCTGAACGGGGGTTGGCGAGTGTAGCTTGCAGGGGGTAGAGCCCCCTAGTATATATATAAAACTCTGTTTATGGCGTCAGATGTCACCATCTGAAGAATCTACAACAGTCCTTTTCCATTTTTTTCGGTCAAGGGTCCATTCCTCCTCCAGACCTCTATCCCTCATTGCCTTTGCATTATCATCCATCCAGTTCTTCCCTGTTTCCTTTTCTTTTTATTTGTTTTATAATTGAATGTGATTTTGAGTAGTCTTTCATCATTCATTCTTTTAACATGACCATACCAGATTAATTGCTTTTTTTTTTTAATATCATTTAATATGGTTCTCTTTATTTTCATCATTTCTTTGATTCTTCCTATTCTTGATATCCTGCATGATCCTCTTAGGGCATCCATTTCTACTGCCGCTAATTTCTTTCTTTCTGTCTCCATAATAAATTCTCCATCCTTCTGCTCCATATAACAATATGCTCTTTACAATAGAGTTGTATATATTATACTTTATTTTCCTAGAGATCTTCTTATTCCACCAAATAGAATTTAATGTTTTACAGCCTTTCTCCCCTGGCAAATTCTGTATTTAATTTCCTGTGAGTCTCTTCCTTCTCTATTAATGTCTACACCTAGATAACTATAATGCTTACAACTTTCTATTTTTATGTTATTATTTAGATTTACATCTGTCTCCTATACATACTGTCCTCCTATACATAGGTATTTGGTCTTGCTGACGTTCATGTGAAGTCCCCATCTCTCATATTTTTTAATTTTTACTGTCATTTTCTCTAAATCATTCTTACTTTTTGTACAAATTGTACAAATTGTTTTATACAAATTGTAGAGTAAAAATTGATGTTCCATTCATATTAAGTCCCATTCCTCTGCATTTCGCCTTCTCAATTTTCAATGCTTCTTCAACATAAATTTTAAAGAGTGTTGGGGAGATACATCCCTGTCTGAATACTTTATCTGCTATAAAGCCTTTTGATAATCTTTGGTCTATTTTAATCTTCCCTTTTTTTTTTTTTTTTTTTTTTTTTTTTTACATTTATATTAAATATTTTCTTCTCTCTTTGTTACTTTTTTGTAATAATAAATAATCTGCTAAATCCCTGCTGCCTGAAATTTAAAGAAGTTCTAAAGTTATGAGTGGAAAACTCTTAGTGTTCTAAATTACAATTTATATGGAATTGTTAAAGATAGAAACTTAAAATTTGGCATTAAAAAATTCAAAATTTAAAAGGGTGCCGGAGAAATAAAATCTAAAATTGTGAGATTTCTGTGATACTATCGGGGATAGGAACTTAAAATGTGGCATGGTGGTTACCTATAAAATGTAGATGCTCACTAAAAACTGTTTAAAAAAAATAATTTGAAATTTAAAAAGACCGTAAAACGCACTAAAAATTTTCTAAATTAGGATTTATTTATTTATTTTTATTATTATTATTATTATTTTTATTTATTTTTTTATTTATTTATTTTTTTTTTTTTTTTTGAATTGTTAAGGCTAGAAGCGTGAAATTTCATGTTGCTGTTGCTTTTGAGCAGCAAGATCTCGCACAGATAATTTTCTCTAAAAAATAAGTATGAAAGAATTTTGGATCATCGAAACAATTATGGATATTCCATGGGTTGATGCAGAAAAGCAAAGAAAATATTTGGTGCGTATTGGAGGAGAGGATAGGGTCTGAGAAATTTAAGGCTAAAACATTTTATCTACTCATCATATGAATGAAGTTGTTTAAAATGTTTGACTTTAAAAGAGCATAAGGCTCTTTTTTGGACCTTCTATATGTAAATACTTTTACACAATTTCAGTATAGTGAAAATGTATTGCTGGGACAAAGACAAAATGTATGTGGAAACACCTAGCATAGTTAAAAAACCTTTTATTATTTCTAAACAATAAGAGAAAATCTAAAAATAAACAATCCTGAATAAGATTTGACATGAGGTATCTACTACCCTACTTTACATAAATCCATCAACATAACCTATTCCAACAACATAATCCTATTTGGACATAACCTTTACCAAATTGTCTTCCATTGTTTTTTTTTTTTTTTTTATTATTATTATTCGATGATCTACATACATAGTTAGTTTAAATTTGATTTTTATTCTTAATATTTTCTAAATTAAGGAAAAACTAAAATAATCTTACATTATATTTCAGTTTTTAAAATAAATATTCATTAAAACATGATTAAATTATAGGAATTTATCACTGTATATAGTATGAAAAATGTTCCACCTTTTTTTCTTTGAATCGCTTTCATGCTTTGAAAAGAAAAATAAATATCTAATTTTAAAAGGAACGAAAAATGTCCCCCCCCCCCACACACACACACACCAATGCACCTAAAGTTCACCTAACGCAGTACAATAATGATGTTATAGTGGTAGATCCAGATGCTCTGAATATCACTAAATTCATAAAGATTTTTCCCCCCTTATTAAACGGCTGAAAATTATGAGCTAAGAATATTTCTTTAGTGGTATTTAAAGCCTCTGTACCCCCACCTCCCAAACTGGCTATGCCACCATTTTCTTAATGTGACTTAAGTAAACCTTGCAAAAACTTTAAAGTAAGCCTGTGGTGCTACGATCGATTAAGGATCATGTCCAACTGTGTTTTCTTGAACATGGGCCATGAGGTGCTATACACCACATGTCCCAATCAAGTGGTCAGCCTAACACGGTAGTAAACGTTACAATTACCTGGAAAATAACTTTGGATTTTTTTTTTTTCCCCTGAAACAATAAACAAGATCTATAAACATTCTGTTATTACAAATATTTATTAACCTTTTAAGTATTGAATCAAATTTTATAATAAAAAAAAAAAAAAAAAAAAAAAAAAGTAAATTCAGTATGGCAGTCTGAGGAATCTCTCATTTGAAAAACATGGCCAATCTGCATAGGTGCCTTAGTCAAAACGTAATCAGAAATGTGTTTATTTATATTAGTTAACATAATTTCTTATGGAATGAACCAAAAAAAACATTGAAAAAGTTTTTTAAAATAGCAAATACTTGAAATTAATGTTGATTATTGAACCATTTGTTTGGCTTTTGAACTGTTGTGAAATATGTTTAATATGGACAATTTTAACATTATAGGTTCATTCCATGGTTAAAGTGCTTACTTTGCTGTGAAAAAAAAATTCAAGTAAATTAGTTCAACGGATAAGTTGCTAGAACCTATGCCGATTTGAAAAATATTGTTTTGTCAAAAAGTGTTTATAGTTTTCAAAAACTTTAATCCATAAAATTTCTGCCATTCATTCATTTTTCACAAAGTTTTTTGGAGGGGTGGGGGTGGGGGTGGGGGGGGGGGTTGAACACTAATTTCAGGTCATCTTTTCAAAAATTAAAAGGGGCAAAAAATGTAAATATATATGTATGTTAACTTACACTTAGTTGGCTATTCCTGGACCATACTAGATAGTCCTTCCTCTACCTCATAATTTTGCATATCAGGGACTTGTCTCACAATGAGAGCACTCCTCTCAGCATCGAACATACAATGTTTTGCATTCCAAACATAATTGACAGCAATAACTCCAGACTTCCAGGCCAACAGAAATTCCCCAAAAAATGCGTAATTATTAATAAAGAAACTTCCTTTATTAAATAAATCTGTAGCTATATATGTAGCAACTTGCACAATTTTCTAACCTGGCTGTCACTTTCCGGGATGTTTGACAGGCTGTAGTAATGTAAATAATGAATGGATTCAAAAACACTTTTAGCACCACATTCTACACACTTATACCTTTAAAAAAATAAGTTTGATTTTTTCAAAAAATTATAAGGCCTTAATTAGTAATATTTAAACTAACTGTAGGAGTACTAATATTCCCCTAAGGTAAATAGGCACACAAATACCATTTGGCCTATTTCAACAGTCATTCATAAAAAAGCCATACATTTCACCCAGATTTCTTTGAAGAATATTTTTCTAAATCTAAATCTTCTATTGCAATAATCAGATGTAAATTTAGATTTCTAAAGCATGAATACAGTTTAAAAAGTGATTAATGTAAAGAAATATTATTCTTAATATAAAGAAAATATTGTTTTATATTAAGACATACTAATTCTGTTTTATGTAAATGCCTTTTTCTCATTAAAAATTTAGAAATTGTTCCCTCTTATCCTTGTTTTTTTTTTTTTTTTTTTTTATTGCACGCTAATTTAGAAAAATATTGTAAGAAGTTCTCCCTTATTTTGCCTTTTCAGGGTTGCCATAAATATTGTAATTATAGTAATATAAATTGTTGTGATAAAATGCCGTTATAGGACACAATAGCAAAATTAGAATTCACACTATCTTTGAAGTCATATCAGATGAAAGAAGAATGGAAAACACATTTTCATAGCTGCCAACTTGTACGGATTGGCCGTACAATGTACGGATTTTGTTCTAATTGTACGGTTGTACGGATGAACAGTACGATTGTACGGTTTTGCGCGCGGGAAAAACAATCGCTGAAAAATGCGAATTTTGTCAAAGACCGCGTGAAAAAACGCTACTTTCGTCAAAGATTGCTTGAAAAAACGCTAATTTCATCAAAGATCCGTTCAAAAACACTACTTTTGTCAAAGGATCGCGAAAAAACGCCAATTTTCTCAAAGAATCTTGAAAAAAGCCCTAATTTTCGAAAAAAAAAAACCCGGTAATTTCGTCAAAGATCGCGGAAAAAACACTAATTTCGACAAGGGATTGTGAAAAGTACGCGAATTTCGTCAAAAATCGTGGGGATAAAACGCGAAGTTGTTCAAAGGATCGGGAAATGAACGCGAATTTCATCAAAGTTCGCGAGAAAAAGCGCGAATATCGTCAAAGATCGCGGGGAAAAAAAGAATTTTATCAAAGATATTTGAAAAAAGCAAATTTTGTCAAAGAATCGCGAAAAAAACGCGTATTTCGTTAAAAATCGCGCAGAAAAACACTATTTTTGTCGAAAGATCGTGAAAAGAACGCGAATTTTGTCAAAAATCGCAGGAGAAACACTAATTTCGGCAAAGAATCGTGAAAAGAACGCGAATTTCGTCAAAGATCGCGGGGAAAGAACACTAATTTTGTCAAGGGATCGTGAAAAGAACGCGAATTTTGTCAGAAAACGCGTAAAAATGCTAATTTCGATCAAAAATCTTTGAAACAAAGCTAATTTCGTCAAAGATCGCGGGAAATAACGTGAATTTCGTCAAAGATCTCGTAAAAAAAACGCGAATATTGTCAAGGTTCACGTAAAAAACACGCGAATTTTGTCAAAGATCTCGTAAAAAAAATGCGAATTTCGTCAAAAGATCGCGAGAAAAATGCGAATTTCGTCAAAAGATTGCGAGAAAAATGTTTATGTCGTCAAAGATAGCAGAAAAAACGCTTTTATCAAAAAATTGCGAAAAAAACGCTCATTTTATCAAAAGATCGCGGAGAAAACGCAAATTTCGTCAAAAGATCGCGAAAAAAACGCAAAATTCGGCAAAAGAGCGCGAAAAAACGCAAAATCCGTCAAAAGATCGCGAAAAAACGCAAATTTCGTCAAAAGATCGCGAAAAAACGCAAATTTCGTTAAAAGATCACGAAAATAACACAAATTTCGTCAAAAGATCGCAAAAAAACGGCGAATTTCGTCAAAAGATCACGAAAAAACGCAAATTTCGTCAAAAGATCGCGAAAAAAAACCAGTAATTTCGTCAAAGGATCGTGAAAAAAACGTGAATTTTTCACAGGATCAAGGAAAAAGCGCGAATTTCATCAAAGGGCCTCGAAAAAACTCATAATTAGACCGGAAGGGAATCCCCCCCCCCCTTTCCTCCCCAATCCTTTGGCTGTGTAACCTTTCAGAAAATTTGCTGTGAATTTCAGAATTTTTTTTTTTTAGAATTTCCCATGCAAAAAAATTTTCTTTTGATATATCGCGTTTTTTTTTTTTTTGGAAAAAAAAAAGACTATACATGAATATAGCATAGAAAATGTTATGAAGTATTATTTTTTTCATTGCATGTGCATATGTTATGCATTTTTAAGCACCCAAGAATACGTCATAAAAATTGTAAGGATTTCAAAATTGACATGTTGGCAGGTATGCATTTTACAAAGTATGTTCACCCAGCTTTTTCCGAAAGTTGTAGAAACTGGGCGAACAGATTTTGTAGGGTTATAAGGAGAGGTTCTGCATAAGTATGCATGTCTTTCGTAGCTTTTTCTGATTGGTTCCGTTGGAGAAGAATTGACAGTGTTGGGAGAATGAGCAACATTTTGGATATGACACTAGTCATATTGGGTAAGCAAGTAAGGTCTCCTTCAGCAACTTCTGCTGACCAAAGTGTTGTGTTGGACATTATCAGTGTTCGTAAATATCATATTTTAAAAAATATCCGATATTTTCGATATATGTCTGATGTTTTCAAAATAGTCAACTTAATGATAATTATAAATATTTTCAGGCCTAACATGAATTAGAAACTAAAATACATTGCATTTAGCATGGAAACTTTCTACATGTATTTTTTTTTTTTTTTCACTTTTGTTACAAAATTGAAGATCAACTAATTGAAAACAGACACACTTTGTTTTTTACCCTCATAAAAAAAAAAAAAAAAAAAAAAAAAACTATTGGATTAATTATCAAGTTTGTAGAAAATTGTGTTTTATACAACAAAATTATATACAAAATAATTTGTTTTTATTGACAAATTTGAACGTAAATATAAGCTTGTGTACTTTTTCATTCTCTAACCTGTTGTGTAGTTTAAACTAAAGAAAACCAAAGCTAGAAAAGATTCTGACGTAGCTGCAAATAATTTCTCTAAATTAGTTTATCTTTTAATAGTTGTTTTAAGTAAATATTGTCCCAGATAATTATTAGTTCTACTTGCTACATTTTAAAATTCAGCTTCAAATGTAAAGTTTAGAAAAGATTTTTTTATGGCAGAGAGTGGAGGGAAGTGTCAGGAAGCTGAAAACGGTCTGCAAAGGCAAAAGTTCTTATCTACAGAATGCCACAATCAATAATAGTTAAAAAATTCATTTAGACTTGTTTTGACTGAAAATATCAAAAATTTCATACACAATATTTTGAAAATTAGTGTCAAATATATGAAAATATCAAACTTCATGATATTTTGAAAATAAATATTGGATATATATCAATATGTATCCATTGATATATATCTTAGTATACGAACCCTGGCCCATTATGCTTCTTCATTATAGAAAAAACATTCACTATTTCAAGAATAAGAATCTTCTATGTTTTGGTAGATTCTCCTCTTTGTTTTAAATTCCACATTAATCGCTCGCCTCCCTTTCTGAAATTTTCATTTTCCCGCTTATGCCTCACAAAAAGTTTCAAATTTATGAACTCTTTAAATTTTTATTTTTTTTTTTCTGTCTTATTTGTTATTTTGCAGTAACAATAGCAAAATACTAATCTTTTTATTCCCTTTCTGAAATTCTCCCCCACAAACGTTTCCTTTTCCTCCTGACACAAAAAGTTACAATCTCTAAAGCTTCTTTTTTTTCCCTCCTGTGTTTATTTTAAAACAACTATAAATAAATAATTCAGTCTTCTAAATTGCTGCTGTCACATTCTGAAATCCCCCTCCCCCCTCCACCTCCAATTTAATATTTAAAAGTTTTATATATAAAAATGAAACCATTTATTCAAAAATAATGCATGTTATTATCAGTGTTGTAGTCGTAAAAGAAACAGAGGGTATGCGCTCTAAGCAGAGGGTATACGCTTAAGGCAGAGCGTATACCCTAGAGTGTATTTACTATAGCTTTTCTGAGAAACAGAGGGTATACGGTGTTCCTTAAAAAATCCAGAGGGTATACGGCGTATACCCTCCACTACATCCCTGGTTATTATTCATTAGTTTATTTAATTTGTAGGGGTTTTTTGTTTCTTGAAAGTCCTTGATTTTTATCTAAAGAAATGCATACAAACCTTGTTAATTTTATTTTTTCAGGGTTTTCAGTAATTATTCCTGAATGATATGATTAAACGAACTCATCCTTAAGAATCACACTTGAAAATTTTATTTATAAATTTATCATTCTACAAAAGTTTCAGTGCTTCTATTAGTAGTATTATATTTTAGCAACTGCATTTTCATTTTCAAAGCTTGATGATTGGAGATTTTTTTTACTGCTGCATAACCTATTATTATCTCAAGTACGATAAAAATCATAAAAATAACATCTACCACTCTTTCCCAAGGTAAAACAATGAAATCCTGGCTAAAGGTGCACAAACTATGTAAAGGAAATTGTAAAAATGTTGTCAGCATCCAAAATCCAGCTAGTTCTGGAACCTAGAAGAATCATAAGAAATTTAAAATCAGTAACATGTATGCTAAATTAAAGTACAGTAGAACCCCGCTAATCCGAAACCGATTTTATTTTTGAAAATTATTCTTGAGCAGATTAACTTACAAAATTTTCCAGATTACAGGATGAGTCTCGGGAAAAATGTGTAGAAGTTAGAATTAAACAAAAAATGAAAGTAAAGTATGTTTTTTGATTTTTTAAACTGCTTGAATAGAATAAAAAAAATACTCAATGTAAAAGTACAACATATGTACACGAATATAAAATGAAAACGTGCACTGTACGCCTACTTGTAGAAGCCATCTTTAAAAAAATTTTTGAATATCAGTTTGTTTGCCAGTCACTATAAAATTATTTTCTAAAATGCACAAAGAATTTAATTCAGATATAAAAAATTATTTTTTCTTTCAACAGGTTTCACAAATTATCTACAGAAATGTATTTTCTTCCCCCCCTTGTCGACGTAGTGACTGAGCTATTTATAGATTTGCGATTTTGAACAGTTTGTAATGGGATGTTACATAATTCCTCATTATGAAGTTCCATTGAATTATTATAAACATCAAGAGGGATTAAACAACGAATACTATTTTTTCTGAAAGTCGTGTTGATGCTGGATTAGATGATGTTTACTGTACTGCTGAGTACTTATACCTTACTTTTTTTAGCACACATCTTTTTCTTTTCTATTTTTATCAGAATTTCGGGTAATTCTAATTTTTTGTAATCTGAACAGGCACCGGTCCCAATAAGTTCGGATTAGCGGGGTTCTACTGTTAGCTCAAAAATTGGGAGGGGGTAAAAAAGGTCAGAAAATTTAGAATTTAAAGAAGATATTTATATATAAAAATGAAAATTTGTCAGCTTTTCTGCAATTTTATACAAATCCACCGTTTGGAAGCCAGAATTGTGAAATGTTACGTACATGTGTATTATTAAAGCACAGCTAAGGCAAGGAAAGTAATCCGGAATCGAAATAATTTATAGTTAGTTTTTAATTAATGAAAAAACCCCAATTTAACAGCAATTTCCTATCAAATTTAAATATTTTTCGTTATAGCAGTTGCCAATAATTAAAATCCACATAAAATTCTTACCACGACCATTACTTTTCTATTGCAAGATTTCCACGTGAAAAATGAAAATTATATAAATAGTTTGACGAATTTAAAAAAAAGTGACTTTTACGTCATATTGGAAATGTAATGGATATAAGCAGTTGAATATATAACATCATATGAGTTTTTAAAAAATGTATGGAAACGCGATAAAAATACTATTATAGAAATATTGGCATATTTTTGACATTTTGAGGTTATCTGAATTTGTTTTCGTCATTTTTAAATCTCTTCCATATATATACGTGTGTGTATGCATGTATATTAGAATTTCCATAAAGATTTAGATCCATAAAGCTCATTCTTAGTGAAGAACTGAAATAAAGATTTCAGATTTAAAAAAAAAAAAAAAAAAAAAGTAGAATTTTTGTACTTGCCATTTTTTTTTTAATCATTGGAAAAATTATTTAAATAACAAAATACTCAGAAACAACTTTTCATCAATTGATTTTTTAAAACAAACATTCTTAAAATTCCGAGCAATGCCGGCTAATTTAGCTAGTAACTTTATATAATTAGAATTCATCGATTCTTTGTATGGCTAGTGAAGTGAAAACAGAATTATTGAAAATTCTTTTCTTTTATGTATTAAATAAAGTTCACAATGTGATAAATAAATTTGTGCAATGCAAAATATGCTGAATAAAATGCACATATTGCTTCTTAAAACAGTACATTTATAACAGGGTTGGCATGGTTTAAACCAAAATATTTTTTTTTTTTTTTAGAACAAATCTAATACAATATATTTTTTTTCTGTAATTTAAGTGTTTTAAACCGTTGGATATAAATAATTTTTACTTTTAAAAGTATCTCGGTAGTTGACATGAGACATAGTGAGTCTAGGTCATGTTTGTATGCATGTACAATGAAAACTGCATGTGTTGATGAACATATCTGGGACTTTAAAGAGAAAACTTAAAACATGTGAATTTAGCAAAGATAAAATACATTTAAAATATTCAATATTTAGCATAAAATATTTTCATTTCAAAAAATACAAATTATTTACAGCAATTAATAACATAAAATGGTCTTTAAGATTTCAGTCAAGCTGTAAAAGGAAATTTTCTTGATTGGGGAGATTATCCTTTAAGAATAAAAAAGAAACTAAGGATATGAAATCGAATTAAGAGGGCAGATGAATTTATTTATAATTGTGAAGTAATGATTATCTCAAGAAAAAAAAATTAAATGTTCAGCAAATTAGTTCTCACTTAAATATATATATATATATACTACAGTCATGGTAGAGAAAATCCTTTATTGGTGTTCACACCTATAATCAAAATTGCACAAGAAAATTGGATAGTGTAAAAAAAAAAAAAAAAAAAAAAAAAAAAAAAAAAAAAAAAAAAAAAAGTTTCATTTTAAATTTAAATTCTATTGGATATGCAAATCCGCTATAATATAATCAAACCCACTACTTTGAATCTAACAAGAAAATGGGAGGGGGGGGGGGGATCGAGATAAGGTTTGCTTGAGACCAGGGCTCGAAATTGAAAAATCCATGAATCTGAACGCTATTTCAAAATTATTGTCGACTTTTTTCTTTCTTTTTTTTTGAAGGGGGGGGGGGGGGGAATATAGCCACTTTTTTTCTGTTCTGACCAGAAAATGTACAGAGTTCTAACTTTTTATAGCTGCTCTTTCATCTTCACCTAACACTTCATTTATAATGGCTGTTTCATAATAATGGAAGCCATCAGTCCATCAGAAGAAAATGATTCATTCCAAAGGTTCGATTGAAAAAAACTATTTAATACTTTGAGCAGAAAGAAAAGACTAAACATGCAATTTCATGACACTAATAGAATCATATAGCTGCCAATTTGTACGGTTTTGTTACCTCTAAAATTTAACACAAATTTTTGCCATATTTAATCGTTGACAATTGTTAGATTTCGCCGTTTGAATTGGGCAAAATTTACTGGTAAGTTTTAGAGGTAAGAAAAAAAATCTTAGAAATTGGTAGCTATGCAGTAGCATAATACAGCAAAATTGACATTCAACAAACAAAAAACTATCGAGGGCTTTTTTAAATAAACAATTTCATTCCCCGTTTTTCTTAAAAGTAACGGAAATGTACATCAAAGAAATGTTACTAGTACCATAAAAATGAATGAATTAAGTGAAAATTATATTTCATCTTCTTAGTTGGGGACAATTTGTGTAAATCTGGTTTATATAAATTTTTTGCTTATCCAAGGTGAGTTTGGTCCATATTAACTCGGATAATCAGGACTTTACTGTGTAGCAAATTTATATTTAACCTTAGAGAAACCAATTTTAAAAAATGGATTCAAGATTCTAAATAATGAGAAAAAAATGTTACAGAAAGCATAGTAAGCTATATGTATGAAACTGTAATAATATTTTTTAATCATTCCACGAACCAAAACAATATTTTCCATGCTTTTACGAACCGGAGCAATATTTGTCGCAATTTCACGAACCGGAACATCGTTCCGGTTTGCTCCGGTACATTTATACATAACAAAGAAAATTCTCATAAAAAAGGCCTAAAAAGATATATTATTAATTTTAGTTCTGTCATTTAAAAGTAATGTGCATTATAACATAGCATAGAGAAAAAGCACGACTTCAGTTTCTTAAAAAGTTAGTAAATAGGCGTTTCTGCTTATTTTACTGTTGCCCCCTTTTTTTTAAACCTGACAGTTTCAGAGGAGAAGATGACACAATGACAATACACAATACTTCTTGAAAGATGTAAAGACTCAACTGCTAAATGTCAAATCATTCCAGGAACTCCTTATAAAAATCATTATTTTCAATAAAAGATTATAATGTGCGTAATGTTCTAACAGAAAAATAAAACATTGCAGATAACAAGTATTTAAAAAAAATTTTTTTTTTTTTTAATAACCATGGGAAAGTATATTATACTGATGAAACTACATCATGTATTTATTTATTAGTAATAATAATCAAAAGATTTTTTATTAACGTTTTCAAGGTATCAATGTTTCATTATGTAGAGCATTTTATTCCTGGAACATAAGACATAGCTGTTACTTTACTAATGATGTTTACTTACAATGTTTTACTAATAATTTACTAGTAATTATTTAAATTTTCTACATAACTGACTGTAATTATTTAATTAAAATTATTTTTAAATGAAGTTATATTACTTCTATATCCAAAAATGTTTATTTTTATCAATACATATGCATGTATATGCTATAGGAAAAGATATGTAAAAGAACTTGGTTAAAAAAAAAAAAAAAAAAAAAAAAACTGGTTTAAACCAAATACTCCCTCCCCCCCTTTTTTTAACTCTGTGTTTTGCCAACCCTGCATTATAAAGCTTCTTTTTTTTCTTTTACTATAGAGTGTCAACGATTTTAGTAATATGTTCAAAATCAGTCATTTTAAATCATGAGTTTAGTCGAATAATTTTTTCTTAAATCATAAATTTTCTTAATTTTTAAAATAATAAAAAAAAGTATTGAAATATAAGATGAACATAAATAAAAAGAAAGTTTCTAAAGATATTTTGTCTGCTAATAAAAGAAAGAATTTAAATGTTTACAACCTTAATTGCTTAAGCTTGTAAACAGTGTAAATAAGCTTGTAAATACAGTGGAACTTCCCTTTAACGAAGTCCCTATTGAACAAAGTTTTCTGCTAAACCTTGACTTTGGACACCATTAACATGTAAATTAATTTCCATATTACGAAAAATATATTCTATATAACAAAGTTTATTTGACTTTCGTGCGTGTGCAGCATTCAAACACAGAGGTAGCTTTTGCGATGGATGGGTGAATTTATTTCAACTCGTTGCATGAAAATGAAATTATTTATTTATTTGATCATTTCCATTGTTCTTGGTGCTAAACTAGAGGGAAAAAAAATCCCACTAAGACAAACACTTGCTATGGCCACTCTCACACACAGACACTCTGGCGCTGACAGTGTGGGAAGTCTTCGATATACTAAGAAGCAGATTCTATTTTCACAAAAGTGTTAACAGATGAATTGTTTGGATACGCAAAAATTTTATGAACAGTGTATTTTTGTAAGAAACAAAGTAATATTAGATTTTCTTTTTTTTAAGTTAAAAATCTGCAATGCTGAGAAAAATACGCTACGCTTCAGTTTTTTTTCATCTCTCTTTATTATGTGTTTTTTTAGACATTATTCTAATTAAAATTTTTTCATGTGGCTACACTGCATTAAAAAATATATATATACTGCTTGAATTTCAATACATTTCTCCAATATTTCCATTTTGTGTGTATTTTATTATATAAATTTCATGAATTTAAGTTGATTTCTATTTAATGAATTTTCTTCATAACGAGGTGTTTAAGTGAAACGCTGAGACTTCGTTAAATGGAAATTTCACTGTAGTAAGTTTTCATCAGGTATAAAAAGCATTTAATTTAAAACTGCTATTTAATTAAATATAATTCATATTGTCATTGTAACTTTCAAGTAATCAAATGATTCACTCTATTATCTAAAATAAGCTCAACAACATAATTTCTCTGGATAAAAGAACAATCCTCTTTTTTTCTCATTCTACTTTCATAAATATTTAAGTAACTGGAGCTAAAAGAGAATAGAAGCATGATGTTGTTCCAACAACTATTGTAAAAGAACATATAGGAGAAGAAAAAAAATTAAGCAAGAGCTACTTCAGTATAAATTAAAAGAATAATTTCTACTTTTGAACACAGAAAAGAAATCACTATAAGATGGAAAAGGTAACAAAACTTTTTTTTTTTTTTTTTTTTTTTTAGTTTGAAACATTAAATACTAATAATGCTCACTGAGTGTGTAGTAACATTGAAGTACAAGTGCAAAAAAAGCAGTCATATTCCCTCGATTTATTTGTGCTATTAACTAATAAAATTAGTTATTTGCAGTTTTTATTATCTCTATAATTATTCATTATAATTTTATTAATTAAAGCATAAAAATGTAGATTATGCTCCTTAAGATAATTTAATTAGAGGTTTAATTGTTTTGAAAACCTTTGGCACTCTTGGAAGGCATTCAGTATCTTAATGCAAGAAAAATCATAAAAATCTAATTTATATATATATATATAAAACAATTAACAACAACAACAACAATATATATATTTTTTTTTTTTTTTTCCGTGTAAATGCAATGACCCCACTCTAAAAAAATACATAAACAATGATCATGGACATATAATCACTGGAAATCTTGATATTGTTAATGATTTAAAATTGAAACAACTAATGGGTTATGGTACTAAATATAGACTTCCATCTAAATTTAATGTTAAATCTGTTATCAAACAGTTTACATACGACATTGCTATTTTTATTTATAAAATTTCAATCTCTTATAATAAGCCTATTAAATATTTTAATCAATGGAAAATATTAGTTATTGAAAAATTAACTATGGCTTTAAAAAATAATATTGCTGATGTGGTTTCAATTAATACAAAGCATTTTTTCCAACAAATTACTAAATTACAAAAAAACTACGTTATTACATATGTAGACAAATCTCCTAATAATTATGCTATTATATGTAAATCTTATTATACCAACTTCTTACAAATTGTATTTCTTCTAATCAGTCATTTCAAAAAACTAATGAAAATGTAATTGTAAATAATCGTAAAATTCGCAGTTATTATAAACTATTAAATATTTTATCTACTAACTTTAATTATCCATATTTAGTTCTTATTCCCAAATTTCATAAAACTCCAATTAAATTTAGGACTGTAACTATTGGTTGCAATACATATAATAATAAAGCCAATAAACTTCTCTTAAAAATTCTTAATCAATTATATGTACTTACTACAAACAATGATAATACACATTGTATAAAAAATAGCTATCAACTTGTCAATATTTAAAAAAATCTTCATTGTGTATATAATATAACGACATATGACTTCAAAGATCTTTTTAATAATATAGACCTATTAGATTTACATAAAATTATAAATGCATTATTTAAAAAGTATTATAAACAACTGGAATTACCATCTAATATAGATCTTGCATATTTTAAATCTTTAACAAACTTCATTATCTATAATAATTATATATTGCAAGATAACACTTTATATTTACAGCATGTCGGTATACCACAAGGCGGTTGTACATCCAGTTTACTATCAGACTTATACTTATATCATTATGAACGTACTTTTACTAATAATAATCTACATATATCGTTATATTGATGACATAATTTTAATTGAAACTGATCAATCTGTAATTACTCAATTTCCAGTAGATTATCCCACTAATTTGGAATTAACGGAAAACCTTTTATCTAACAATACAATTAACTTCTTAGATCTTAAAATTACAATAAAAGACAACAAAACAATCACAGATTTATATGACAAACGTAAAGAATTTAAATTCAAAGTTAATACATTTACAAATTTTAAATCTTGTCTACATCATTCTGTATTTCGAAATATAATATTTAATCATTTATATAGAATAAAATGTTTATGTTCTTCTCCTCTAATTAACAATAATATTAAAAAACTAATTTATGATGCATTAAATCATGGTTTTCCAAAAAAATTCATATATTCGTTAATATACAATTAGTACTTTACTTACATGATCTTTTAAAACAAATTAACACATGCATAAACAAAATTACAAAAAAATATATAAAATAAAAAAATATCTATAAAAAATTAAAAATTGTAAAATAATATAAAAAAAATATTATAGGTTGGATGGGTGGGTAGATGTTAGAGTACGGAGGAGGGTGGTGTTGTCTGGATAATATGCAATGGTTAATTTTATATAAAAAAGGGGGCTTTTGTATTATCACTATATTTTTAATACGTATTTTATAAGGATGTTGATTTGATATTTTATTTGTAATTGGTGACTTTCATTAATATTATATTTAGCTTAATTAAAGTTTTATCTTATTTACAATCATTTGTTCTTAAATTTTAATTTACATAGGACAATATCATATTAATTACTAATAGTATGCCATTTTTATAGTGATTAATATACATATAAGTATATTTAATATAAATAAAGTTATACTGTATGTATTAAAATTGGGTAATTATTTTTATTATTATTCGTCTATTCTTTTTAATATTGATCTATTTTCACTTTGTGTTATAAAATTTATTATCGGTTTAATGTGATTGAATGTCCCACATTCATACTTTTTGGATTTTTATGGCTGTATGAAAATAATCCACACACTATATTTGAGATTTTTAGGTAATGGGAATTTAAGTATCTGATAATCTTCTATATACTTCCATATGTTTTTTATTTCCAGTTCATTTTATAATTATCTTATATATAATCGTTATTATTAACGATTTTTATATTATTTTTAGTATATATTTATATTAATTATTATTAAATTTATTTTATTTTATAGCATATAGCTATATGCTATATATTATCAATGTTATAGAATTATTTAAATTCTTAATGTAGTTTAAATGAGTAAGATAATAGAATATTTTGAATGTTTTTTTTTTATTTTATTAACAATAGTTTTTTAAAAAATATATTGTGTGGTTTATATTAGGTTTATAATTATCTATATATAAGGATTTGTTTGGTTTTGCTGTTGATAAATTTTTTAGATTCAAAGGCTTACAATTGTTCATCTTGTGACATTTGAATAATAAAAATACTACTAGATGGCAGCACCAAATTTTGTCTTTTGACGATAAGTTATAAATTTTGTCTTTTGCAGCTCCTTTTCAATTATAATTTCCTACACCAGGTGGTTTTTTTTTAGCTAAATTTTGACGATATTGTTAAATAGTAATTAAGTAATTTAATAGTGCATTTTAGTTATTTTAAATAATGTAATTACTTTCTATTTATTTTATTTTATTTTATATTATATTAATTGTATTTATCATGGTATTTCAAAATGTATTAACTGCATCCTTTGGTATCAATTACTGTGATTTCTTAACTGTTTTATTCACCTTAATCTTTACGATATTATGGTAGCCATGTGCGTGTGGATATATTGAAATATACTGAAATATTAATCGGTATGTTGTGTATTATTTCTATTTTATATCCTATAAATATTTAAAGAGGTTTTATTGATTTTTCCATTTCATATTATTTGTTTCTATTCTGTTTTCATTTTAATCTATTCACTTGATTATAATGGTTGTTCGGGCACAGAGAAAAATAATTTTTAGCTTTAGCCTTTTTTTTCTCACAGAAAACAACCATATTGCTTATATCATTGAATCCTGTGCCCTTGATAACGTAATTCAATATATAAGCTTTTCCATTATTTGTCGGTGTCCACTTTCTTCTTTTTTCTTCCATAATAATTCTTATAATAAATTATTTGGCACTTTTTTTTTATACTTACAGCTTTAATTCATAATATTACGGTTTTTGATGGTGGTAGGTTATGTTTAATTAATGGTTATATATATATATATATATATATATATATATATATACCGGGTGTCCCAAAAAGGACTGACTGATTTTAAAATTCAACAACTTGCAAACGGAGACAGATATTAAAAAAATTCTTGCAGGAGGGTTATGCATAAGGTCAAAAGTTTTATTACAGTGATTTTCAATTTTAGTTCGATTTACAAACAATAGATGGCGCTGTAAGCAATAGTCGCTAAATACAGTTCAGGCTCGATTTTTGGTCCTTTATCTTGTTCCATGCAGAAAAAAGGAGATGGAAATGTATTATCCAGGCCACGAAGTACCAAAGATCGAGCCTGAATTAGAGTCTATTGATCGCAGCGCCATCTATTGTTTGTAATTCGAACTAAAATTGAAAATCACTGTAAAAAAACTTTTGACCTTATGCATAACCCTCCTACAAGAATTTTTTAAATATCTGTCACCGTTTACAAGTTATTGAATTTTAAAATTAGTCAGTCCTTTTTAGGACACCCGGTATATATATATATAATAAAATACATTTTTACACCCTAGTTAGTATTTTTACATGTTACAGTTGTGTGGAATTTTATAATTTTGTAATTTTTGTAACTTCAAAATTTCAAGGCATTATGGAATTTAGCTTATTTTTAGGGTCTGTTTCTTAGTTCAAATACTATGTATAAAGTAGCTTTTGATTCAACTTTTATCAGAAGTGACTGAATTTAAACATGAAGGTAGTGTATTAAAGCCTGGATATATTTGTTTTTTTTTTTTTTTTTCTGATTAAAGTTATCCATTTTTCTATTTAATCCCCCCTCCCCCCCCCCCAAAAAAAAAAAAAAAATAAATAAATAAATAGATAAAAAGCTGCCTCAGCATAGTTATAATTTTTTTTTTACCCTAGAGAAAACTGGTGTTAACAAATTTCAATCTCCTAAAAATAAACTGTTAAACAATATTTTTCTTACCTCGTCATTATTTTCATACTAACAGAGTAGTTTGTGCTAAGAATAATGCTGCATTTTAAGAATTCACATGCACTCAAAATTATTACATAACATATCATTCTTGAATATACATTTTAGAATAATGTGGAAAAGAATAATTTCATAAAAAATTATACTGCTCTTACTAATTTTGTAATTAAGTTAGAATCAACTTTGTGCAGGAAACCAATGCACAGAAAATTGAAATTTTTGCAACAATTGCTGAGCAAGAGGCTGCACTGTAATAAATTTTAGTGAATGATCTTTTTTTTTTTAATGCATTTTATTGCTTAGTTTCATAATATTATACACTGCTCAAAATAATTGAGAAAAAGCAAAAAGGTTTTTATTTGAATGTGAAACAACTATGTATGGACCAGTATGGAAAGTAAATACACAAATTAAAATGTAATACAGAAGAGGGAGGGAGGATTTTAATTTTTAAAATGAAGAGAACTTCCAAGACATCAATTTGGATACCTGTAAATGACACATACAGGGGGGGGGGGGGTGCAAAAGTAGTGGAGGATTTTCAATAAGATGGGTGTGTCACATATTCTTTTGAAATGTTACAAATATTTGAAACTTTAAAAAATTCTTAATGGAAATGAAACTTGATAAAGAAAAATAGTTTTTTACACCTCAGATGGACTGTCTTTAATATTTTTCATGTAAATCTTTTTGTCTAGTTTTTGAGGTTTCTAATTGAGCATGCATATTTTCATTAAAAAAAAAAAATTATAAAGACGTTGGGTTAAATTTTAAGAACACTTTTCAGCCCCTTCTTATTTTATTGGATCTACTGCAGTTTGCTTCAATTAATTAAATTTTATGAATCTAGATTTGGGGTAAGACTATTTGTAAAATTCTACATATGATTTTCTTAGATTTCTTTATTTTATCAATTTTTATTTCTAGGAACTGCTGTAGATTTTACCTTCAGAAAATCTAATCTATGCTCGCAAAGATTCTGCGTCTTTTATTTATTTTTATACAGGGAATTTATGAATTTAATTATTGTCATGCATACTAATTTTTTTTTTTTTAAGTGTTTGTCTGCGATGGCTATGGAAATCTACTGTTTTTTGATTTGCACATAAAGGTCTGAAAATTTGCATGGGGATATTCTAAGGCAGATCCTAATGCATCTGAGACTCGCATTTTGTTTTTGTTTTTTTTTTAATTAGTCTTGATATAAATAAACTATAATGACCACTCATCAAAACGACATTCTTGTCCCAACTTTGATTGTCCCAATTAAGATCTTTTTTCCCCCCTTCTGTCTAAAACATATATCCTTAACTACATTATCTAGAAAAATACATGTTGTATATACACAATTAATATATAAATTTTAAATTAAAAATATCATCTTCTAATGCGTGATGAAGTGCTGCGCGGATGATAAAACTCTAAATTATGCGCATAGAAAACAATTTTTGAACAAAATAGAATCATAACACACCTACTTCTAACTTAAAACCAAAATATACGCAAAAAGTTTAATTTAAAATTTAATTTTCGCACAAAATAAAAAAAAGTTAAAAATTTTTTCAAGTTTTTCAAATGCAAAAAAATAATCAAAATATGTGATTTTTTTTGGTTTTGGCATGTAGACTATAAAGAAACGCATATTTGGTTAATTTTTTTAAAACTGTAGCTTACATAGTTTAAAAGTAACAGTGTGCGCAAACTTCAAATTTATTCATCTGAGACTGAGAAAACGGTTTTTAAATTTCAATATCTACGGACATTCAATTATATTTACCGTCTATAAATGATTACAACTTAAGAAATAATGCAGATTTCTTAATGGGGTTTTTTGTATATTGTTGAGAAATTTTAAAACTTTCAGAATAAACCGAAAACAGATTTTTTGAAAGTTTAAAGGTCCTGTGCCCCCAAGAATATAAAATTGCACAAATTTGCAGGTATTATCACTACCTAGAGGTCTGCATGGGCCTGGTCTTGGTCTGTATCTGACCTGGAAAAATGAAGGCAAACATTCAAACGTGCCAGTTCAAAAGAATTGGACAGTGTTTTTAATGGATTGGGCCGACAAAAAAATTAACTGGGCCGCATGGCCCGATATAAAAATCTAAATGAAGCTGATAAATTATGAACCATTTTCAATGGCTATGACTTTCACGAGAATAAGTATAAATGTGCTCTGCAAGCCAATGCTAGTTTGACAACACCAGTACAGAAATATAACATGTCCAGCGTAGAGATCAGCATTGGACAGTTACATTGTGTCTGAGCTTGGGCTTGATTTTTTTCAGCAGACTCTGGCTGTGACGCAATCAGATCAGGTTTACATTTCTTTTCTACTAAGTCAAACCAGGTCGGAACTGGACTTAATTGTTCCCAGGATGTGTTGGGCAGGCAGTATGTTTCATAAAAATAGCACCGTCATTGGGGTTACTTAAGATAGAGATCTGCACGGGCCGGGCTCGGGCCTATTTTCATTCCGGCACTTGGGCCGGGCCTTACTTTTTCCTGAAGTCTCGGGCCGGGCCGGGCCTAGTCACTATTCTTTACGGGACGGGCTCGGGCTTTACTTTTTTCCTGAAAGTTCTGGCCGGGCCAGGCCTAACTTATTTTTTCTGTACACACCCGGGTACTGGTTTCATTCCTAATCTTCATGGCCCAAAATTTTCATTCCTAGTTTTCACCCACCCGTATGAAAATCATTGCCTCGGAATGGCCTGGTCCATTCAAAGGTCAGTAAAATTAGGCTTGGCACAAATTTTTTGTCAAATACACACTGCAATACTGCATACACTTGCATACTGTATGCAAATACTGCATACATTTTTAAATTGCCATTATTCTACAATTAAACATTCAAATTCATTCTTTTTAAAGAGTAGTAGATTTCTAAACTTATTAAAATATAGTTAAATTAAAATACAGTAAAACGTGTGAAAAAGAACTTGTCTATGATGGAATCTTGTTTTAAACTGAAAAACGTGTTGATCCCTGCAAAATTAATAGACTACTTAATACTACGTAAGAAAATTATAAAAATTAATAACAAACAAAATTAATATACTACGTGAGAAAATAATATATATTACATTTACACTTGCTAAGAAGGGAACTTGTCTATAACGCATTTTTTTTTTTTTTTTCTATGCAATTCAGACTTAGATTTTACTGTACAGCATTTTTCAGATATTTAACACTTCAATACATAGAATATGGATTAACAATATTAATGATAACTGAAACATTTACGTACATGAAATAGAGATTCGTTAAAAAAATAAATATCTCACCCTGCGGCACTTCTATAAAAATGAAGATTATAACCATGAAAAGAAAAGTTAAGATAAATATTTTTGGCTTGATCTCCTCGTACGAGAAAAACTTTTAACCAAATCGACATAAAAATCAATGTTTTGTAGAAATTCACTCGGGCCGAGATTTTAACTTTTTTTCGGGCCGGGCCGAACTTTTAACTTTTTACCCGGGCCGGGCCAATAATTTTTTTTCTACGGACCGGTCCGGGCTCGGGCCGAACTTTCAACTTTTTTACCGGGCCGGGCCAATATTTTTTTGTACGGGCATGGCGACTAATTTTTTTTTCTCTGAGTCGAGCCGGGCCTGGAAATGTCGGCCCGTGCAGACCTCTAACTTAAGCCACCGAGGTAACAAAAGCCATTTTGCTAGGTAAATTTTGGCAACACTGTTTTGAGTTTGGCAACTTTCCTGCCATCAGTTTCAAGTTTTAGTAAAGTTTTGAATCACATATTTTAATACTGTGTCTCATTTAAAGATACGTTTATAAACCTTTATTTATACTTAAGGTAATTTCATCATAAATTTATATGTTAATTACCAAAGTTGTATTTTTAAATTAAATTCACTATAAACACTTTCAAACATAACCTCAAACAGTACTTTTATGGTTGTTCTACTTCATAGATTATATTTCTCTAGGTGTGATGGCTTTTTTCAGACCTTTAAAGATAAAGTGGTGTGAGACGGTCACTGACTGGAAAAAGAAAAATCGTGGCACTGTGCGTATAGGCAGGTTTTCTCGACTCTTAAAAAGTGTATTCATGACTTAGGAGAAGGAAACATCAAAAACAACTTAAAAAGTTACTTCAGAGCAGCAGGTGTTGTGCCATTGGCTCGACAATAAGTAATGAAGAGGCTTCAAGATGGTCATAAAAAGAAAGAACGTGAATTTAGAAACAACTGAGTTCAATCATTTAAAACCTATCTGCAAGAGAGCAATAAAAAGGGGTCAGAACACGTGAGAAACATTAAAAGAAAATTAAATGTTTCATCTGGAAAAGGTATTGAAGGACTTGAAATTTTGAAGCAGAAGCCTGTGACGTCGAGCCTCAAGTAAGCACTTCCAAAGGCACTAAAGACAGCAATTTTGAAAAGCTCGCTTCAACAACCAACAGAGGACGCCATCTTTTTCCATTTGAACTTGTTAACCAAACTTCAATACCTGCATATTAAATGAAATATCTTGATCATTTTTAGTGAAAATTAAATATCCGAAACACTAAAAATGTAAGAAAAAGAAATTACACTTTTAGATTTACTAATAAATATCTTGAGCAGTATATGTTATATGTATGCTTATTTTAGCCTTTTATTTGTTTTTTGTTATCCCATCACCAATTAACATAAGCCAATGTTGAATTATTACTGCTGGCTTTAGTTACCCCATGTGGAGGAGTAACTTAAGCCACCATGTTTTAATTATTTTTTTCCCTTAAGATACATGTTTAAAAAAAATTTCATACATGCATACATAAAGTATAAATTCAGACCCAAGTTTTACAACAATTAGTTAATCTCTAAAGTAAATGCTCTTGAAGTGGCAGAAGTAACCCCGAATGACGGTAATAGTGATAATGAACTTCTGTTAATGAAATCATTGGAAATATACCTTAAGGTGGTTCTCAAATTCCCTGCTTAACAATGCAAAACTTTCTGACTCATTTTTAACTGTAAAGGCCTGACTATTGAAGTGATTTGGAATCGAATAGCATTTTCCATTTTTTGATAAATTACTTATTGAGTTATATGCGATTCTTGTCACTTGACGACAGGTTTTTCTCCTTTCACGTACTATCACATCCAGAAATTCAATTCAAAACTCCAATAGCTTTTCTGTAACATCTTTTGCTTTTATCAAAAAATGGAAATCACCATTATTTGTACGTTAAGAAAAATCTGAATTTTTTGTAGAAATTGAGTCAGGCCTGATTTAATCGATTTTTGCAAGGTCCAGGCCTGTTTTTACTGATTTTTGTAAGGGCCGAGAAGTGAACTCTGAAATTATAAACTATCTATATCTAGGCCTAACTTTTACAGTATAACTCTATAACACCGGCCCAGATCAGCTAGTTATGAATAAAGTATCACTATAATTTAAGACTCTTCTCCAATTTACAATATCTACTTTTTGACACATTCCCAAAGTAATTTTTATTCATAAATGCATCAAATCTGCAGATATTCGTAGTCAGATATAAAGAAATCTAATAAAATTTCCAATTTTTCTATAAAGGCAAAAGATCAGAAAATGGCATCAAAGTGAGCATTTTGAACCATGACATTCAGAAAAAAAGTTATTAGAGAACAAAATTCATTATAATATATAATACATTAAACAAAAAATGCTATTTGTTTCCAAATCATTTCAATAGTCATGCCTGCAAATTTCCATTCACTTATGCAATGTCAATGTATAGTACTGTGTGAATGTGTCAAAAAGTTTTGCATACAAGAATTTTTTTTTTTTTTTTTTTTTTTTTCTAAATCTGAGAACAGCCCAACATGAAAACAATTAAAAAAGAAAATATATCTTGAATTAAAAACCTCTTACGTACTTTTTCTTGTAGATTTCCTGCATATCCTAGATACAGTCTTGATATTTCAATTAAAAACATAACAGTCATAATAGCAATAAGTAGTATTCTATACAGTTGTATGAGATCTGCAAACTAAAAAGAAAAATTCAGGTTTATTTCTTAGTAAATATTTATTTTATTTTTTTTTTCAATAAATAGCTCTAAATATTTTTACATCATAACAGAGTTATGTATTTATGTTTTTCGAGGAGTCATTAAATATTTGCTAAGTACAGTCGTGGAAAAAAAAAGTAAACACCCCCTACTAACTCCTCAACAAATCATCATAGAAGAAAGTGACTGGTACCGAACGATTGGAAATAAAGTCTACTTTGAAATGATGTATATAAAATTTTCTTAGGGGTCATCTACATATTAAAACGAATCCAAACTTCATTTTTTTCAATGGCAATACCCAATTTTAACGAGATATTTCAAATCTTCGGTTCAAACTATGCCTAGACACCAAATTTCAAGTCATTTGAATGATAAGTTTTTGAATTATAAACATTCAAAACTGAGTGCTTCTAATGTTAAATTATATTTTCATATTTTTATTTATATCTCCCGAAATTATGCTCCTAATGTGCTAATTTTTTTTGTGGTAATAATACTAATATACCCAAACATAAAAAAGCTGAATTTGCAATTTTTATAATTTTATGATATGAATTATGAATTATGAAATTAATATTCGAAAAAAATATGAATTGCAACCTACAATTTTTTTGATGGATTTAGATTTATTAAGTCCTGCTTTATGGAAATTCAAAAATTTCACATTTTTCTTCCAAGTAGTTTTCAAATTATGCTTAAAAAACGGCAAAATGATGGTTTAAGGGGCCGTCTATGATGGAAGTGAGTAGACATTTTGAAATTTATTCTGCCGTACTGTAATCTAACACGCTTCATTGACTCCTTGAATGGCGCTTAAGGTGCCTTGATCAAGGAAGCGGCTCTCTCGGTTAACAATCCAGTACGGAACTTCAATTTGGATACAGCCCTTAAAATACGCTCGTTTTAAAATAATTAATTTCTCGGAAACTTATGGTACGAATTGCATAAAAATTCGTTTTTAGGCTAATTGAAGGGTGTAGAGTTCATTTATGCTGTCAGAATTGGGTACTGCTATTGAAAAAAAACAAAGTTATGGTTCGTTTTAATATGTAGGTGGCTCCCTAAGCAAATTTTATATACATCATTTAAAAGTAGACTTTATTTCCAATCGTTCGGTACCAGTAACTTTCTTCTACGATAATTTGTTGAGGAGTTAGTAGGGGGTGTTTACTTTTTTTTTCCCACGACTGTACACAAATACTAACATGAGAAAAATTAAAATATAGTTTCAAAAACAATTTCATTGATGCTACTCCATTTCAGTGCAAGACCAATCCAAATTACTAAAATTAGTATTTAACTTAAGTAGGCAATTTGCACACAATGCATCTAAATATTACTTTGAGTAAGCGTAATTCCATATCAATGCAAAAATCCTTGACGGGTTAAAAGTTTCTGACGCAGCACTTTATCTTATGCTCTAAGAATTTTAAATATGGAACTTAAAAATACTGATATCAAATTTTGAGTGACGTTATGCTATTTCTTAAAAAATATATTTGTATTTATTTTATCATTTTATTTTTGTTTTATTTATAATCGCATGTGCAAAAGTTATGTTCAACATGAAAAGCTGCATAAAATTTTATTCCCTGTTGCTTTATCATTTACATCTCTCATAAATTCAAAATATGAGTTTTAAAAGATATGATATAAAATTTAAGTGACGCCTTGATGTGACTTTAAAAGGTTTGTTTTAAAATTCAATTTAAATTATTTTTGACTTGATTAAAATTTTTTTTACATCTACACAATACTTTTAATTTTCCAATTCACTGTTAAATATATCACTTTCATTGAATCTATACTATGCATTGAAATGTATTTATTTCAATAAATTGATTTATCTTTTGTGTCACGCTATTCAAAATTGTGAGTAAGATTTGTGTAAATGGTTTATTTGCGTCAAACTATCCTTTTTCATACATTTCATGTAGTTTGGACACAATGACGCAAAGAAACCATTTACATAAATCTTACTCACAATTTTGAATAGCGTGACACAAAAGATAAATCAATTTATTGAAATAAATACATTTCAATGCATAGTATAGATTCAATGAAAGTGATATATTTAACAGTGAATTGGAAAATTAAAAGTATTGTGTAGATGTAAAAAAATATTTTAATCAAGTCAAAAATAATTTAAATTGCATTTTAAAACAAACCTTTTAAAGTCACATCAAGGCGTCACTTAAATTTTATATCATATCTTTTAAAACTCATATTTTGAATTTATAAACTCATATTTTGAATTTATGAGAGATGTAAATGATAAAGCAACAGGGAATAAAATTTTATGCAGCTTTTCATGTTGAACATAACTTTTGCACATGCGATTACAAATAAAACAAAAATAAAATGATAAAATAAATACAAATATATTTTTTAAGAAATAGCATAACGTCACTCAAAATTTGATATCATTATTTTTAAGTTCCATATTTAAAATTCTTAGAGCATAAGATAAAGTGCTGCGTCAGAAACTTTTAACCCGTCAAGGGTTTTTGCATTGATATCATTACTTTTTTGAGGTTAGTGATAAAATGATTAAAAAAAAAGATACTTATGGAATTTAATGCAGATTTAATTTTTACTATTTTATTACAATTTTCCTTATAGCAGTTTGTAAATAAAAACAACTGGGTAAGTATTATCGCAGATCGCACAGAGGGTTTCATTTGATATTCCTTTAAAAACACTTTATCCTTAAATTAATAAATCCAAAATGTTAATTTATAATTATTAAATCCTTACATAGATGGTGCACCAATAGTTCCAATTTTCATGGGGCAGGGAACGCACTCTTTTAAACAAACCACCTTCCAATTGAAGTCATCAAAAACCAAGTTGAATAAGCCAGACCCCGTTGTGTTGTTTGACAAACAGCAGTCTCATGTCCCCTCCTTCCCCCCTTTTTCAAAAATTTTCAGACCAGTACCTAAGAATGGAACCGAAATAATTTTTTCTCTTCAGAAATTAAGATAAAAAAATAGTATGCAGTACTCATAAATTTACTTTAATGCTATATAGGGTGATTATTAAGTTAATTATAACGTTTGGAATCTGTTGCATGGAAGCTGGACCCATAAGGCGCCATAGAGGGGCGAAGCCCGCTAGTGTCTATCATAATTATATCTGCCATGTAGGCTAATTGCGATATTTAATCAAAATAGTCCCCCCCCCCTCCTCATCCCCGGAAATATAACAAATACAAAATGTGTCTTTATAAACCTATCGTCAAATAGGTTTTTATTTCTTTTTCCCTAAAAAAAAACATGATTTTTATATCCGTAACGTAAATAGCGGACGAAGCCCGCTAGTTCCCATCATAATATATATTTTTAATAATTTTATATAGTCTATAATAAAAATCAGACTTAAAATAGTCTAGTTCCATGAGTACTTGTAGTGTCAGTTACATGCTACGATTTTTGGATACCAGTGTTTTAGAACGGGAAAATGTGACTTATTTTATCGGAGATATCTCATTAATTGAATAAGGTGAAGCAAACTTTTTGAAAAAAAGGTGGCCAACAAGCATGGCAGTTATCAGCTATGTGACTTTGTGCTAAAGTCCATTAATTTGATCTGCTTTAAAAAGATTACGGAAGATTGAATTATAGTAGAACCTGGATTAACCGAGCTTCGATTAATCGAGGTTTCTGTTAACCGAGCCGATAACAAAGTCTGATTTTTTTCCCCTTTTGAATGAGCCTTAAAAATAACCACACTCTTTAGCTCACTGTCTGTGCTTATACAGGCCCTTCTGCCCCCAAAAGCACTCAACTCCAAAGAAACATTGGACCCTGAGAAGTCAATAGCGAACAATGCTTTGTTTCCAGTGGCTGTGTGAACTTTCGTAAATTTTTCAATTTGCATTTTAAAATTTACTACTGGTAGTTGATTTTCTTTTTAAATTTGTTAAGCTGTGAAACAGAACTTTACATATATTTATTTTTATTATTTAAAAAACGTTCTATATATTTTTTAAAAGAGATGTTAAATTCGCAAGCACGGCGAGTTTTTACACACAGTTTCTATTAACCGAGATTTCCGATTCCGATATACTAACAGTCCCAATTAGCTCGGAAAATCGAGGCTGCTCTGTATAATTAAAAAATCAATGGCGATCTTACTGTAAACGGGTTTCCCTTTTACTGAGGGATTTCAAAACCGAATCAGCTGATGTTAGTTGCTGTTTCCGTGCTTGATTAAATAAGATTAGTTAACATTTGAAAATTACCAAATATAAAAGGAACTAAGTCAACAAAGTCTTTGCTTTATGGTATTTTTTCACAACGCTATAAGAAAATGATTTTAAATAAGAGATTTTAAATGTAACGTTTTAAATCTGACATAATTTTCACCAAACTTTCCTTTCTCTTTGTAACATTCAACTGAAAATATTTTTATTATTAGAAAGATAATATTATTATTTGCGCTACCTTAAAATTGGCAACTATAGTTAAAAATATCATCTCGAAATTTGAAATAAATCTCTCATATAAATATATTTTTTAATTTAAACTGTTTTGCAATATGTTTTGCAAACTGTTTTGGCCACTTTGGCCAATATGACGTAATTTCCTCCATTTACGGCTTTTAACACATATCAATGAATTTATTATTTAAAAATTTTCTTTTTCTTTTAATATTCACGTGTAAATATAATTTTTATGACGTAATTTTCAATGTTTTCCTTCTTTTAATGCGTAATCATTTAATTCTAATTTGAAAATAATTGATTATTTTATAATTTCCTTTCATTTTAAGTAAGCATGTGTAAAAACAATTTTTATGACGTAATGTTTAATATTTTCCTGCTTTTAACATGTTATCATTTAATTCTAATTTAAAAGGATTTTTTTCTGTTTATAATAGTCACGTGTGAATAAATTTTTAATTTAAAGGATATATTATTCTTTGCGCTGTTTTAACAATTGGCAACAATTTAAAATAACCTTTTCTAAAATATGTAAAAAATATCTCTGGAAATTCTGAAAATTTTAATTTAAAATTGAAATAAACCGTCAAAAAATTAGGCAAGTTAAAAATAATAAATGCACTCTGCAAACTTCGAGTTTCTATTGAATGATTAAATTGAATGAAAATGATTAAATTCCCATGTATATATTTTTTTTTCCTATGAGACTTTTTTAATGAGACAATTTTATCCAGATTTAACATTAAATATCTCTTAAAATAATTCTTCGATTTAAAAACTATCTACTTCAGCGTTTTTATCAAATATTTCTCTATAATACTACGCAATTGCGTCAAAAGGTGGCGACACCAGAATTCTGATATGCTTATTATGTAAACTGTAAGTATTGCAAAGTTAAATAAAAACAATTGTCTCGGGGTTATCAAACTTCATTGATATTTATAAATAAAACATTTCAACTAAATTATTTATTATAAAAGAATTATTACATCACAATAGCTTTTATGCAAGGAAAATAATAATTATAATAATAATAATATTATGGATGTCAGTGATTATATATTGATTGACCGTCATAATAATAAAAAATGATATTATAAAAAGAAGAGCTGAAATGAATTATTTTTTTACGTTTCTGATCGTGTAATTTATATTCAAATAATAATTATTAATGTATATTTTTTGTAAAGTGATTGAAATTAAATATATTTATAAAATTTATGGTAATATTTTTATTCAAGAAATAATCATCATCAAATTGGCGTCATTATAATTGTAATTTTATTTAACTTAATAGCAATTAAAAAATTACAAAGGAACTGAGAATAATGGTCAACTAGCAAACTTAAAAAAAAAAAAAAAAAAAAAAAAAAAAAAAAAAAAAAAAAACACATTCACATGTGAACACACGTACCAGGGAGTATCGAACTGCCTACCTTAAGATCAGTAAACGACGGCGCTTAGCCACTGAACCAGTGGGAAGACAAAATTTTTCTCCCCAAAAGTGGTTAAAAAGAAAGCATGTGTATGAATACAGTGTCATGCATTTTCGGTGAAATTTCCATAGAATGGCGAAGAAATATAGTCCGATTTTTCATGCGCATTATAAAACGAACAAGAGTCTTGCTGGAAACAAGTAAATTGTTATTTGGTTCATCTGAAACATATTTATTTGATTTTTAAAAAATCGCCCGTGTCATTTTCGAGAGAAAAAAAAATCGAATTATTTAACGAACCTGAGTTTTCCTAGAAAAAAGAAAAGTGTTATTCACCTCGCCTTAATCACATTTATATTATGTATCAATTTAAAAATAATCGTTAGAACCGTTTTCGAGATTTTCAAATTAGGAACTTCCCCGATATCATACCAACGTTTTCACTTTAAAAATGGCTATTTAGATCTCAAAATATACTGCACGTAGAAATGTAAAAATTTCAGTATACGATTAGACTGCAGATATAAGACTGTTCTAGAAAATTCAGAACAATAAGACATATATCTGCTGAGTTATTAAAAGGCGGCTTTTCGCGTTTTCTTTGATGTCGAGTTAGCTGTATATATGAGTTCCGCCATCTACGAATTCGATGATACGATACGATACGATACGATTTTAGGCTTAAGGCTGCGTCACTCGGAATACTACCGTCTTCCATGATAAGCATGGCTGAGATAGAAATGGCATAAAGATTATTACTTGTCCCGAATGCGGCCGTGAACAAAACTACTATTATCAACCACAGCAATTATTTGTTAGAGAGCAATTTAATGTTCATTTAGACAACATTGATATTTCAATGAATTGACAAAATATATATATATATAAAGTACAGAGCAAACAAAAACTGTAACTACGCATTAAAATACTAAAGTAGTGCAATAAAATTTTATATTTATTACAATGACCATTTTACTTTTAAAAAAGTGTCAGTTTACAGTTTACTACTATAATGTTCAATTTCTGCATAAAATCAGGTTTGACACGGTTTAAACCAATTGGGTTTCAATAATACCAATCAATCTTTTCTGTTACTTGCTGAATCTAATGGTCAAAAATGTTGACTTGGACACTTGGAGTTATCACTCAAAAAACAAATCAGAAGTATTTGGATATTAAAAAAATAATAATAACAATGACATAATAAATTATTATTTTCATAAAACTGTATCAAATATTTATTGATTATTATATTATTAATCAAAAGATTCTTCATATGATTCTCAAGGTGATTCTCAAGATGTTTCACTGTGTAGAGCAGTTTATTCTTTGAACATAAGACATAGCTGTTACTAACAATGTTTAAATTAGAAATGATTTCAATTTTCTACATAATTGGCCGTAATTATTCAATTAGAATATTTTCAAATGAAGTTATATCACTTATATGATATATAACAATGTTTATTTTTATCAACAGATATGCATCTGTAAGCAATAGGAAATTATATTTTTAAAAACCTGGTTTAAACCAAATAAACCAGGTTTTTTTTGGTTTAAAAAAAAAAAGAAAAATAAACAAATTTTTGCCAATCCTGCATAAAAAAAAAAACCACCTTTCAAAAATTAATTTATACAGACATTAAAGAGACAAGTAGATTATATATATTTAATGAACAATTTTCAGGTGACTTGTTAAAATTTTGTTGATTTTGAAAAAGGACATCATTCATATGAATTTTAAATAATACCTCATACAATGATATAATAAATTGCAACTTGAAAAATTGTCATTACCAGTATTGAATTCAGGGGGTGACCCGGGACATTCTCCCCCCCCCCTCCCGGAAGATTTGAGATTTTATGTTTTCAATGGTCAACAACTGCAATCCCCCCCGGAGCCAAAGAAATCTCTCCCGGAGAAATGTGTCTGAATTCAACACTGTTCATTACAACACACTTCAATCAACAAGAATCTATAAATGATAGTACAATAAATTTCTTTTATGTGGTCATATTTAAAGTATATTGCGTTAATGTAACAGTTTTAAATAAAATACACATTTGAATTTTGTATAGCATCTAGCAATCTTATTTTTACTAATTAGTGCATGGGCAGGGGGGGGGGGTGTAGTGGAGGGTATATGGAGGTATACGCCGTATACCTTCTGGATTTTTTTAAGAAGCTCCGTATATCCTCTGTTTCTCAAATAAAAGCTATAGCGGATACTCTAGGTGTGGACAGGACCCGACTTATGCAGGGGCATGCGGGGCAGCTGCCCCGGGCCCCCCACGGAAGCAATTGGGATTTTCATTAAAAGGTGCCAAAAGATTAAAATTAGCCAAAAGTGATTAAAGTTCATATATTTTCTAACATTTAGGAAGGGAGTGCGGTCCCCCTTCCCCTCTCTGCTTCCAGTACCCACTCCACCTATGCAAAAAACAAACTATATTGTTAGAAAACTAATGATTAGAATTTTATTACAACAACTTAGTATTGTATTGTTTTCAAAAGAAATTCTTTATTAACATTTTCCTCGTAACATGGCAAGTTAAAACCATTCATTATAACCAATTTGAAGCATTTTCTTTTAGCCATCTTATAACGTACATAGATAAGCAAAGTAAAAGTTTCCAAAGAAATACTCCTGTCAACCAATCTATCATATTTTCTACAATTATCTTACTAGTATGTATTTTTTAAGTTGTGACCCTCTTTTATGATACCCTGTATACAGATGTAAGCAGTAACGGATACAAAATTCATGCATTCGTACAATATGTATGAAGTTTAGTATTAGCCACTTCCACATTATTCACAAAAAAATTCTATAGATAGAAAGAAGGGATGAATGATGAGTTAAAACTTGATGACTTTCCCCAGAATGATGCTTGCCCCGGGGCTCTCCATAGCCTAAGTCGGGCCCTGGGTGTGACGTTCATGACTTTAGCGTATAGATATAGAGTATGTATTATATACACTCTGTTTTTTTTTTTTACGACTACGACACTGTGCATGGGTTAACCAAACTGTGTAAAAAATTTACTAAATTAAAGTATAAAAGTGATACACAGTATTTCAATATTCTTATATATTGCCTTTAGAATAAGGAGTGTCATTTTTTTTCTAAAATGGCCGGAATGGGTTAAAAAATGGAAGAAACAGGTTTTCTGCAGTAATGTACTACATATGTTACAGTTTATATTTGAGGTGCAATAAAGGTATTTTTCGTATGTGTGATGTTAAGTAAATTTAATCAAGTTTTGGTCAATTTAGTTTTGTATGCTAAATTAATAATTAGTACTAATATTCATACTTAAAATATTTTATTATTATTATTATTATTACTATAGAACCCGTATTTCTTTTTTATAGTATATTCATATTAGTAATTATATTTGGTATTGAATAATTACATATAGTATAATATGCAATATTTATATGAAAAACAAAATGTAAAATTAAAAAAAAAAAAAAATACACCTTGACCTCAAACAATGATTTATTTATCTGTAAAATGTTGGAAACACAGCAATTTACATTTTTTTCTTTTTTCATTAATACCAAACTGAAAGTTATATTATTCGAGCCAGCAATTTCTCTGATTACGGATGATATTGAAAACGGCTGAAATAATTTTCATGAAACTTGCTTTCTAAACCGAGCGCGGGAAAATGATCTAGCTTAGAAGTGCACAACCTTTTTAAGAGAAGGGCCACTTACAAAGATGTCTGGGTTGTCGAGGGCCACATCAGAAACACAGAGAGAATTCTATTTCAGGGAGGTGGGGGGAGGGAAGAATCTGTGGGCTATAATCAAATAAAAAACATTGATTCAGAAGGGGCCAGTTTTACCTTTCTAGGTTCCCCTACCCAGTCAGCATACTCAATTCAGTTGCCAACGATATAGCAACAGCTAATATTTCTATATATAACAGAGATATAGTAAAAATTATTTCCAAGGAGTGAAATATTCCTTGACTTTATTTGGGGAAATCAATTTTGTTTTATTATAAGTGTTTAAAAACATACATATAAGTGTTTAAAAACATATGCATGGGAGCGGCTAGTGCTGAAAAAAAAAAGTTAACTTTATGAACAAAGAAGGAGAGGACGATAAGCATATATTATTTCGTAATTTTTTTAAATATACATTTGATGTAATTGGCGATTTTTCCCACGCGATAAATTGCAGAAAGTCGCTATTTCTTTTCAGTGCACGATTGTCGAAATTTGCAATTTTTTCCTGTGACCAATGGATTTCTATTTCACGATATTTTTTGCTACTGACAGACAAAATTTGTAATTTTTTCCCAAGAGCGATTCGCGAACTTTTGACGAAATTAACGATTTTTTTCCACGAGCAATTGTCGAATTTTGCAAAACATTTTCAACCAATTGACAAAATTTATAATTTTCTTTATCAATTATTGAAATTCGCGACTTTTTACCGCGACAGATTGACGAAATTCTCGATTTTTTTTGCGATAAATTGACGAAACTCGCGATTTTTCCACAGTCGATCAACGGAATTTGAGATTTTTCTGCACCTGATCGACAAAATTCGCGATTTTTTTGCACCCGATGAACGAAATTCGCGATTTTTTCGTATCCGATCAACGAAATTTGAGATTTTTCCGCACCCGATCAACGAAATTCGCGATTTTTCAGAGCCCTATAAACGAAATTCGTGATTTTTCCGTGCCCCATCGACGAAACTCGTGATTTTTCTGCTGACGATCAAAGAAGTTCGCGATTCTTAACTGACTTACGAAATTCGCAGATTTTTTCTCGCGATAAACTGATGAAACTCGCAATTTTTTTGCTGACAATCAACGAAACTTGAGATTTTCTCGCACCTGATCGACAAAATTCGCGATTTTTTCGCGCCCAATCAACGAAATCCACGAATCTTAACTAACTGACGGATTTGCAATTTTTTCCCGAGGCAGATTGACGAAATTAGCGATTTTTTTTTCAAGATAAACTGACAAAACTCAAGATTTTTCCGCAACCTATGAACGAAATTCGCCATTTTTCCGAGCCCGATCAACGAAATTCGCGATACTCAACTAACTGACGAAATTTTCAATTTTTTCCCGCACCAAATTGACGAAATTCGCGATTTTTTTCTCGCGATAAACTGGCGCTTTTTCTGCTGACAATCAAAGAAATTTGAGATTTTTCCCGCACCTGATCGACAAAATTTGCATATTTTTTTCCGCTCAATCAACGAAATTCGCGATTTTTAACTGACTGATGAATTTGCAATTTTTTTCCGCGACAGATTGACGAAATTCGCGATTTTTCTCATGATAAACTGACAAAACTCGCGATTTTTCCGCAGCTGATGAACGAAATTTTGGAATTTTTCCACTCCTCATCGACAAAATTCGCGATTTTTCTGTGCCCAATCAACGAAACTTGCGTTTTCCCGCACCTGATCGACAAAATTCGCAATTTTTCCGTGCCTGATTGACGGAACACGCGATTTTCCCGCGCTTAATCTACGGAACGTGATTTTTATGTGCCCGATCGATGAACGCGTTTTTTTCCAAGCCTTATCAAGAAAATTCAAGACATTTTTTCAATAGCGACTGACAAAATTCGCAACTTGGGAATTGCCTATCTTGGTATCGACCGATCGATTAACGAAATTCGCGATTTTTAACTGACTGACGAAATTTGCAATCTTTTCGCGCAATAAATTGACGAAGTTTACGATTTTTTCCTGCGACTTGTGGGCAAAAGTTGCTATTTTTTCCAGTTATAAATTGGCGAAATTCGCGGGCCAGAAGTCAACCGATTGCGGGCCACTTTTGTACCGCGGGCCACAAGTTTCTAATCTAGCTAGATCCCGAATTCAAAAAAATATTTTTTCATAGGTTGAAGCAAACTCAGAGCTGAAAATGTTGTCTGCTATAAATTGAAAAATGCTCAAACGATTTCCACGAAACCTATCTCCTATACTAATTCGATACCGAGAAAACCAGCTAGCTAGATCTTGAATTCGGGACAGTTTCCTTTGACAGGTTAAAACAAACTCAGCACTGAAAATGCTGCTATATCATATCAAAAGGGGCTCGAACAATTTTGGCTCTTATACTAATTCGAGATAGACAAAATGGTCTAGCGAGGTCTCTAATTTGGGAAAATTTGTTTTATATGGTTAAAAGAAACTCAGTACTAAAAATGATGAAATAAATTTAAAATAGTTCCGATGATTCTTTTTAAAATAAGTCTTAACGAAAGTACAATTTAATAAGGCCACGACTTCGGAAAAATTCGTTTTCATAGTTTTAAATAATTTTTAAAATCAATCTTCTGTAATCTGGCTTCTAACCATCGGTGTTATTGGGCTTTGATCAGCAACACGGTTACGGACGATATCGAAGACTGCGTAACAATTTTCAGGAAATTTGCCTTCTGTACTAAATCGAGCACAAGAAAATGGTCCATCTAGGTCTTGACTTTTGAAAAATTCGTTTTAATAGGTTTAAAAATTTTTCAAAATTAGCTTTCAGTAATCGGAATTCTCACCAATATTATTGGTCATTGGTCATCAACACGATTACGGACGATATTGAAGATGGCATAACAGTATTCAGGAAAATTTCCCTTCTGTACTAAATCTAAATCCAGCACAAGAAAATGATCTAGCTAGGTCCCTAATTCGGGAAAATTTGTTTTAATAGATAAAACAACGACAGTATTAAAAATTCTGATGTAAAATTTTTAATCAGAAACGGTTGGGACAATTTTCATGACACAAGTCTTATATATTAAGTCGAGTATGGGAAAATCATCTAACATGGATTCAAATTCGAAAACATGTACTTTGATAGTTTTTTTTTTTTTTTTTTTTTTTTTTTTTTCGTTAATCTTCTGTAATTGAAGCTCTTGCCATTCATCAACACCATGATTACGGAAAATTTCTACACTATGGGTGATGTAACGCAAGTTGAACTTTGGGTCGGTCTGCCATTATCTTGGGACAGATTGCATACAGGCAGGCCACCTGTTAAATACTTCCATAGACAGCATTGTGTTTCAAATGATGAATGAATTGCGATTATGTTCAAAGACGTAGATTTTTCTGTGTTTGTCTGCCAGTCTAATACCGTTTATTTACATAAAACAAGATTTATGTTCAGATTCGAATACGAGAAAATAATTATATAAGTATCGACTTCAGCAAAGTTAATTTTGATAGGTTAAAAAATAATAATACTAATGTGCTGCTGAGTGCTGATGTCCCTTCATTCACAATTGAGTTAAAAACTGTTAAGCTTAACACATATTTTGCTGATACAGTGTTTATAGATGACAAAGGAAAATGTCATAGAATAATACTCTGTTTAATGCAAAAATAATATATATATTATAACTAAACATGATTCTGAAAACTGTTCTTTCACTATGACAATAACAAATTGCCCATTAGATGCAAAAAATGTGTTAAATTGAACAACCATGTTTATTATGCAATTAAAAAAAAATATTATTGTTACTTTTCTGTAATTGGGGTCCTCGACTACTGGTGTAATACTGCATGTATTGCTTGATGCAAAATTACTAGCAGCGTTTTAATCAAGTACAACTTTTTTGCCAAACCCCTAAGCTCAGAGCCGGATTAAGCATTTCTGGGGCCCGGGGCTACTGAAAATTTTGGGCCCCTTCCCCCAGCTATTGGAAATTATCCCCCCCCCCCCACACACACACACACTCGCAACTTTTTTTTTCTTTTATCCTAAGATACTAATTTTAAAAGTTGAATATGTACATTGTTACACAAAACTTTTTTTTGTTATCTTATAGTGCTCTTAATTATTTTATTTAAACGCATTTATTACGCATACGATTCAAAGATACTTTATAAACATTAAAAGAAAATAGAAATATTCCAACGTATCAAAACTGACTACATTTAGAATAATTTTAATGCAAATTTTTATTCATACAAATACATTTAATTACATATTTCTGAGGGGTCTGCTCCACATGGGGTTGAGCAGCATAGTTTGAAGGAGGCAGAACCCCCTAGTATTGTTAAAAAATGTAACTGCGAGATAAACCTTTATTACGAAAATTTTTTTTTTGATATATTTTGATTAAAAAAAAAAAAAAAAAAAAAAAAAAAAAACGTAGCTCTTCAAACTGTTTAGAAAATTTACTTTTCTAAGTTCAACCAAGACAACGAACTAAAAGTTCTAAATGTGTATGCTAAATGTTTTCAGTTTGGCTGAAATAAGCCAGTTTTTGTACAAAATGTGATAAATTTTATTAAATAAATTCTTCGTAATCAAACTTCTGCAATCGGGTAATTTTTTTCAAATGAGAACAAATTAGCAGACTGTACGATGCTGGCGAGTGTAGCTCGTAGTGGGCAGAACAGTCTAATTTTGGTAGAAAATGTAACTGTCAGATAAAATTTTATTACGAAAAAACAATTTTTCCTGATTTAAAAAAAAATTAACACTTCAAAATTTTTAGAAAATTTACTTTTCTAGTTCAATCCGTATCTCGACAATGAATTAAAAGTTATATGTGTGCTAAAATTTTTCATTTTTCATGAAATAAGTCAATTTTGCGTAAAATATGATAAATCTTAATAAGGCTCTACTCAAATTCAAAGGAACTACTTTCTGACACATTTCTGAATTCATTTTTGTTCGGAAACGCATAAAATTGGCCCGTGTTCTTATTCAGAAACTATGTAATCGAACGCGTTTCCCAATTTTTGATAAAGGTAGAAGGACTTTCAGAAAATACTGTCAAATTAAGTGTTTCGAACCAAATTTCTGGATGAGGCAGCACGAGAAAGGGGTAAAAATAGTCGTCACGGGACAAGAATAGCTTATTACTTAAGTAATTTATTTATAAAAAATGGAAACAGTTATTCGATTCCAAATCACTTCAATAGTCAGACCTGTCAATTTTATACCTATTTAAAATGTGTCTGAAAATGCATCAATAAGTTTTACTTGTTGAGCTGGGAATTTGAGAACTACCTTAAATAAAATAATGTGAGCATTTTAAACAATTTAACCCATACGTATTGAGTTTTAGTAAATGGTGCAAAAGGAAAAATGCATGAATATGGAAATTTTAATAAAATAGTGTTACTTAAATAATGAAATCTGTATTAACCCCTTCCTGCATGATTTTTTTTTTCCTGCAGGCCAAAAATTTTGAAAGCTTGCTAAATAATAATCTTACACGATCAAAAATCACTCAAAATTCGAAATTTTCAAATCCGTCTTAATTTAAGGCTGCTTTAAGTTCGTGCCATATATGTTACACCATGCATTAGCGACCCGGTACAGGGCCTAAATTGTGAATAAAATGCCCCCTCTTAATCCGATCTTCATTTTTGGAACACCTTTTTCCGTTTAGTTATTCTCCTGTTTCTAGATTCCAGTTAAAATCCTGGGGCCCCTTAGGATCCTGTAGGTCCCGATACGGGGCCCTTGAACTTTTTGTGTGGCATGTACTTTTCACCACTAATTTTCTCGCCTTCTCAGTGAATAATTTTAAAGTTGAGTCTTGGACTCCTCTCCCCGGACCAACACCCTCATAAATTTTACTGTGACCCCAGGGCCCTGTTTTAAGCATCCCTCCCATTTTTTTAAAATGTTATTCTAATGATTATTTCATACCCTATGGTTAATTTTGACTACTTGAAAATCTAAAACGTTAAGATTTTAACTTGTTCTCATGTTAGGGCCCTGCTTCCAACTATCAGTTGCCCCTTTTGGGCCCCCTTTTATAGTTCCCTTAAAAATAGTGTGATTCACTAGCTTTATTGTCTAACAACTCCCTAGCTCCTTCAGCTACCACAAGAACGAGACAAAAAAAATTCGCAGACCACTGATTTTGAATATTAATCGCCTTCTTGGGGTCCTCGGTGCAACTTCTTCAAAAATGACCCGAATTGCTGGCAGCTTTCTTTAACATAGTTCTAGCTTCCTCTGATTACTTTAAAAACTGCTAAAAAGTATCTTTATACTTAACTACATGCCAGTTAAGCCCCTGACCTCTTGAAGTTTTTGCACTCTAAATTGTTAATAAATTGCCCTTTCTTAATCCGATCTTCATTTTTGGAACCTTTTTTTCCATTTAATTATTCGCCCGTTTCTAGATTCCAGTTGAAATCCTGGGGCACCCTAGGGTCCGATTCGGGAACCCTTGAACTTTTCGTGCAGCATGCTTTTTTTCACCCCCTAATTTTCTCGCATTCCCAATGCAAAATTTTATAGTTGAATATATTACTCCTCTCCTTGGACCAATACCCTCATATTTTTATTGGGACCCCAGGGCCCTGTTTTAAGCATCCACCCCATCCCCCATTTTCGCGCATTTCTTTAAAATTTCATTCTAATGATTCATTTATACCCTATGCTTAATTTCAATTAATTGCAGATCTAAAGTGCTAAGAACATTTCCTAAAATCTTCTAATAATATTCAAATAAAAGTTTATGAAAAAACACACTCTTTGAAAAAAAAAAAAAAAAAAAAACACCACTTCTTTGTCTATTTTAACAGGGACTTTATGCAGGAGAGGAAAATATATAAAATCAATTCGTTATGGTCACTTACGCAAAGTACTGTCGAATGGTCAGTGTCATTCGGAAGATCGGAAGTGTAGATTTCAGACAGTGGGGGTTGGAGGGATCAGTCCTGTGCTCGTTAGTAATTTCTTGGAAAACCTTAAGCTGAGTACATGTGTTTTTAGGCAGAAGAGGGAAATAGAATAAAGATGTTTTTCTGCTTTTGTCTCGGGGAAAGAGGGTAAAAATACTAAAAGGATGCCTTAGCATCAGTTATTATCCGACTCGCGAAGTTTTACAATTGCAAAAGTAAAAGGTAATGGAGGTTGACACTTGAAACATGACTTTTTCACGCCATTTCAGAATATCATTTCAGAATTTTTTTTCTTTCTTTCTTTCTTTCTTTTTTTTTTTTTTTTTTTTTTTTAGAAATTTAGTAACTTTGATACAATTTAAGCCACTGCTGAGAGCCCCTCTCGAGTTGGGGCCCGGGGCTGCAGCCCCCATAGCGCCCCCCCCCCCCTTAATCCGGCCCTGCCTAAGTTTCCTTCTATATATAAAAAAAAAGTTTTGATTTGGAAATGGACCAATAAAAAATCTGCGTAGATACCGTGAAATGCATCTGATTGGTCACAGCTTTATGATGACGCTATAAGGGAGGTTACCAATGAGGGACCCGTCTCTCTGTCGTCAAAAGTAACGCCAACTTGGCACTATTTCCAGTATTTCGCCAAAATTAAGGGTACTTTTCCGTTATACGGACAGCATGCCAAAATGTATGTTAATGCGCCAATTATTTCAGCCCTAATCGTGAAAAGGATTTTTCTTGTAAACCATGCGAAACATTGTGATTTGTTATTTATGAAACGTGAATGATTATTATTTAACCTTAACCTTGGAAAGCTTTTTAATTTGCTATTATTCGAAATAAAAATGCTTTTTTTTTATATAAAACTAGGGAGGCACCGCCCCTCTGCTCGCTACGCTCACCAACACCTCGCGTAATTGCTTATTAGCTATTCCATTCGGTATAGCGAAGCAATTCTTTTTTTCTAACCAACCCCAGATTATTGTTTGTGCTTAAAAATAATGTAAATAGTTCAATTAAGCTCTATTCATAAGCTAATATTAGTTTTTGTTGCATTGAAATATCTCAATTTGTTGATTTCCTGCATGCAAGTAAACCCTATTGTATTTCAATGGGAGTCTATGGAAATTTGGCGAAATATTGGAAATAGCGCTAAGTTGGCGTCCCTTTTGGTGGCAGAGAGACGGGTCTCCCCTTGGTAACCTCCCTTATAGCGTCATAAAGCTCTGACCAATCAGTTGCATTTCACGGAATCTACGCAGATTTTCATTGTTCCATTTCCAAAGCATTACTTTTTACAAGGCATACTTAGATACTACTACCGGCAGACCGATTTGCGTTTAATGTATGAAGTTGCTCGCCAGAGGACTCTGATACGCTGCCCAAAACAGAAATTTGACTCTGACCGTAACTTCAACGACGAGAACCAATCAAACCGTTCTGGGCAGGGTTCAGAGAATTCCAATGTGTTTACATTCCCCCCCCCCCCCCCCCGTATAGATATGATTCAAAAGAGTTTAATATAAACTCTAATCATCAAATAAATAAAACAAGTTGGAAATTGCTCGTCAAACGTGGCAAATGAGGTGCGTTCGTACTATAACTAGTTTTATAATTATTTTTTGCACCCCATATTGTACTGAATGTATATTTTTTTGCACTTCATAAAGTGCATAGTCTGTAACATCATAAAAATGCACTTCCAATAATTTTTTTCCCATTCCCCGTAATGTAACGGAACACTTTTGACTGTCCTGTAATTAAACTATATATCCGATTTTCCTAAAATTTGAAATGGCTCGACAAAATTTTGCAACAATTATATCTTTAAAATTTCAGACCATTCGGAAGGCTGTAACATCATTAAAATGCACTTGTAATAATTTTTCCCATTGGCCGTAATGTAAAGAAAAACTTTTGACTGTCCCTGTAATTAAACTATACATCCGATTTTCATAAAATTTGAAATGGATCGACAAAATTTTGCAACAATCATATATTAAAAATTTCAGACCATTCGGTTGGGTAGTTTTTGCTCTGTTATATGCGGGCAGACAGACGGACGGACGGACTGAACGACGACTATATAGGTGCTACGTATTTATATAATTACGAACGCACCTAAAAACATTATCATTTTAACAATTATCGGAATAATAAATGGTGCGACCGGAGAATACTTCCAAGGTTGCTACTTAATACCAAGTTAATACTAAATACCAAGGTTGCCACTTTGGCGCATTTATCACCCGGTTGGAGAGAAGTAGAGTATTCTACGGTTCACCCCAATAAATAAAAACATGCATAGTCTAAAAACATCAATGTCACAAATTTATTTGCTATCTTCACTGCTGAAACAATAAAACTAATGGAATTCCTTTTAAATATATTAAAGTACTCATAAAATTCCTTGTAATAATTAATAAATATAATTTATTAAGTAACAAATACACTTACAAGATTAATCATAGCGAACGCGGTAACGTTAAGCTATAATATGATTAAGAAATAGAAAATGCAAACGACTTTCTTAAATTTCTGGCGAACCAGTTGACATACGACAATGATTTTTCTTTTGAAAGATAGAACTCGACGAGACGAATAAACTGATAGCATTTAAAAAATTACTGTAGCTTTCAGTAGTTTTTTATTTAATCTTAAACGAAAAAATGAAGACACAAAATTCAACAAAGTGTAGCTAACGTTCCAGTGGATGAATTAACTTCGTTTTTGTTTTATTTTGATCCTCTTGTTAAAACTTAGAATAGGTTTTTTTTTTCATCTTTGTATGTTTGACGGTCGCTGAGAAAATCGAAATTGTCTTTTATAATGTCTCCATAAAATTATAGAAATCTCTCCTTTTCATTTTCTAATTTAATAATTTCTTTCGTGTTGCCACTCCCTAAAAAGCAGTACAATATTTAAAAAAAAAGGATAACACGTGTACTTTTGTTTTTATAAGTTAATAAAAATTGAAATTCAACTAACAGATTTTTGTATTTTTGAAACCGACGTCAACCTAAGCAGATAATGCATAATTTTCATAAATACATATATAAACTTTCTTGATTAATATTTTGAACTGGGGTAATAGACACAATGGAGCACAAACGAGTTGATAGGGAAAAAAAAAAAAAAAAAAAACTAGGGTAAATCCCAAGCTTCTGCTCAGGAGCTAAATGTAAGTTTTTTTTTTAAATTATCGTCATAACATCCTGACATACACAAGCGATAGTTATGCAGTAATGTAAATACTTCACATACTAAGCATCTCTCTATTCTAAAACTAGTTGGATGTGCCAATCCCAAAACTTTCTTCTATCTTATACATCTTAATATTTCAAAAACTAGTTACGCATGTTAATACTTCAATATTATTAGTTCATTACTATACCAATTTTGATTTTCATCCTAAATTCCTGCTTCAGTCAATTAAATGAACTAAAAACGAGTTAATCTATATCATGATATTTGTTCAAATTAATAGTTTTTCCTTATTCTGTTGTTATCAGATGTTTGCGAATAGCCGCTTAGCAGGAAGTGAGTTCCCGCCTTTGCACGAGCCGCCGATGTACAATAGAACTACGAAAAATCAAGAAAAGTATACAAAAATCGCTATCACAGAGCCCCTTTACCGCGCGATATTTCCAAATTCAAGGAGGACCTGTTGGCCAAAGCCAAAAACATGCACAAAAAATTTGGTTCAATTGTATGCATAATTTTATACACTTTTCGATTGTACAATAAAGAAAATGGTACAGACATCGTAATTATAGCGCCCCCTTCCAGCGGAATTTTTCCAAATTCAGGGAGGACCTTCATGCCATGACCAAAAAGAAACACAAAAAATTTGGCTCAATTCTATACATAACTTCATATACTTTTGGATGGTACAATATTCAAAATCACACAAAAATAGCTATTACAGCGCCCCCTACCGGCGAATTTTTTCCAAATTCAGGGAGGATCTGCTTGCCATAGCCAAAAACTTAAAACAAAAATTTGGTTCAATTCTATGCATAACTTCATACACTTTTTGATGGTACAATGGCGACAGACAGACGGACACACGGACAGACAGACATTTTCTATAAACATGTTTTTTGGGATCTCTGAAACCTAAAACTCAATCCATCGAAAACCGGAAGTCGAAAAAAGTTTCGATTACAATACTTTCTTCTATTGAAGATAGAAGAAAGTAAAAAAGTAACCACCGCCGCCGGTTTTGAATTTTTTGTGACTGGAGGTCTTTCTTCGTTAATATTAAGAAAAATAATGCATACAAAAATATGAAAATCGGTGGTTTTATACAGAAATGTTTGATAAACACGTTGAAGCAGACAGTTTTCAAATCGAAGAATTATTTTAAGAGATATTTAATGCTAAAGTTGGACAAAATCGTTCCACTAAAAAAGTTTTATAGCAGCTAAAACTATACATGGCAGTGTAATCATTTTTAGATCATTTTATGCGTTAGAATTTGCCGGAATGCAGATTGCATTAATTTTTTTAATTTGACTCATTTTTTGAGGTTTTATTTCTATTTTAAATTCAAATTTTCAGCATTTCTAGGGATATTTTTTACAGATTTTAGAAAGTGATATTAATTTAAACTGTTGCCAACTGTATAAACAGCGGAAACAATAATGTTTGCTTCAAAAAAAAAAAAAAAAAAAAAAAAATATTTATACGTGTAATAAATTAAAAATTTATTTACACGTGACTATTATAAACAGAAAAAAACATTGGAATTAGAATTAAATAATGGACCACAAGCATTACTGACGTCATACAACGTCACGATGGATTATAGCTAATAAGCTTCTTGGTTTTTCCCACAAGTGCTCACTTAAAGCCAATCAAATACCCCAATGCTTGTGGGAAACATTGCAAGCTCCGCCTAGTGCGCGTGGTCAATTATATACAAAAAGCAGGAACTTATTAAAAATTACGTCATAAAACTATAATTACACGTGAATTTTAAGAGAGAAAGGAATTTGTAAAATAATAAATTTATTAACATGCATTAGAAGTCTTAAATAGGAGAAATTACGTCATATTTACGTCACATTACAGTTATTACATAAAACGAACACAAAATAATATTGCAAAACGGTTTAAATTTAGAAATTGCGATAGACATTTATTTGATATTTTGAGCGGATACTTTTCAACTATTTTTCTTAGGAAAGCGCAAATAATATTTCATTTCTAACACAAGTATTTTCACGTGAATATTAAAAAGAGAAAGAATAGTTTGGTCAAAATTACGTCAGATTAAAAACGATTAATTTAAAATGTCTCATGTAAAAGAACTTTCTTTTCGCTTTGTTAAAAAATACCGGGAGACAAAGATTCTGTTTACTTAATTCCTTTTATATTAGCTTATTTTGAAATTTTGTTACACGTGTCTACGCCATCAAGTTATTTTTATTTCGATGTTTTATTTGTATTTTTATTAATGTTGTACTAATTTATTTGTTCTTTCGTTATTTAAAATAAAAATTATGTCAATTTTTATAATTTGGCGAGTGGTTTGGCGATTTATATAATTTGGCGAAATTAGTCGACGGGATAATCAAGTAGTACCGCAGCGGATTTGGCGTTAAAATTTCCCCAATCAAAGAGAAATGAATAGAAATCCGTTTATAGGGAGATCGCCACTGTTTTTAAAATTATAATTCAATCTTTCGAAGTCTTTTTAAAGCCGATCACATTAGCGTGCATTTAGAGTCTGCGGTGTCTGGACGGGGTTGGCGAGCGTAGCTCGTAGGGGGCCGAACCCCCTAGTAAACTTAAAAAATACCATTCCATCTATTTTAAATAAGGAAGAGATGTCATATACGCACCAGAGTACATAACTGGCTCGATATTGGCGTTATTTTGCCTGATATGGTAACTGAGCTATTGTTGTTTATTTATCAACTAGAATATAGCCCGTCAGAATGACGTGTTTGCATTTTCAAAAAAATTATATAGCATTGCATTATAAAAAGAATTGTGAAGTAATAAATTTTGTCTTGTCTGATTAATAGGGTCAGGTGGGGTAAAGTAAAAACAGCCCATTTTTCACTGAAATTTAATTGGCAAGAAAATTATTAATTGAATTGGTAAAATACTGATATAAAGTATGCAAATGAACTTCACTCACAAAATTTGAAGAAATATTTCACAAAAACATTCAAATTAGTACTAATAATGCTATTTTAAAACATATTGTCAATTAACTATTTTATCTGATGGTATGTGGTAAAATAAAAGACAATTCCAACAGAAAGTTTATTTGTTTTTATTAATTGCCAAAATAATAATTATATAACTTAAATTTTAAAAAGTTGAACAGAGAAAATCCCGATTTTTTTAAAACATGCATAAAAGAAACCTGTAATAAATTTTGATAATTAAAAATCATCTTTTATCACATAAGTAAATTGCAACTGTTAATTACATTAACAATTTATTTTCCCAAATTCTGTTATTAAATTACAAATTTATTTTCCCTACAAAATACAAAATTTTATTTATTATAATAATGCATTGATATATATACATATATATATATATGTAATACACGGCATTACATATTTCTGATATTCTAATTTCATTTTATAAGAAATATTCATTTTCCCCCCCAATGTCTTCAGAATTCAAAAAACATTTTAAAAAGAAAATTTCTTTTTTTTAACTACCGACAGATGGCGCAACAGAGCATATAAACGTTTGTTTTAATATTTTAAAAGTTCAAGACGAATGAATCAATTGTTTGTTTACTTTCATATAGGGATAGATAAAGCTACCAATCTAATTTTAACTCAAGTTATCGCAGCTGAATATTAGATAATTGAATGTAATCTCTTATAAATATTAAATTATTTTAAATAATCTGTCTAAAAATGTAACTTTTGCGAATAGTGGAAAAGAAAGCACGTTTTACTCAACGTTTTAAGATTGAAAATCAAATCAACATTCACTCGTGTGTCGTGATGCCACATGTACAACACAAATTCCAAATCCAGAAGCAGTTGAATGACTCTTTGAACGAATCATTAAAAAATACGGTCGACATCCGATTTTGCTCTTAAAATATTTGTAAAACCATAATAAAGCTTTTAAATAATTTGAAATACGTTTGTTTTTAGAAAGGAAACGTTAATCCGGTACAAAATAATTCACGGGAATGAATCACCGAATATAGCTATATTCACTGAACACCACAAAGTGTTCTCATTGGTCAGAAAATAGATAGCCTTGAAAAACAGAGGTAATTTTTCGCGATATTTTTAACTGAATTCAAACTGTAAATAAATGTAAACAAAAGTGAAAAACGTATTTCAAAATATTAATATGCTTTTGCAAAATATTTTAAGAGCATTTAATGAATAGCTGAAAGAGTCATTCATTTGTTTTTGGATTTGTAATTTGTGCTTATGAATGGCAACGGTAATCGCTTGTATACATCGGAACCCTGTTGTTGGTATCTGGTTATTTTTAAATTAGATCTTAAAGCGTTATAATTGTAAACTTTTTGAAGGTTTGAGAAAAATTGAAGAAGAATATGTTACACAACAAATAGATAGACAGATTAAATAAGGCAGTCGGCAAATACGGCATCGGAATACTTAAGCCTAACGTGGCCGCGTTTGGATTATCAGGAAACGGATGAGTTCAACCCCGGAAGCGTTATACATTTTGTGTCATTCTATGTATAATTATTTTTTATTTACTTTTATTTTATTTTTTAAATTTATATAAATTGTTTTGTTCTATAGTTATTAATTAAACTTTTCATTATTTATTGTTATTTCCTTTTTTAAATAATAGAAAGTAATTTAAAAATATATATGTAACTGCTATTCGATTTTCGTCAAATTGGCGCAGAAAAAACCGTGCCAAACCCGTTGTGTATATGACATCTGTGCCTTAAATAATTAGGGTTTCGTTTAACTTTAGGTACTTTTGCTTGAGATATTGTCGAAAATGTACAGCAAAAATATACGGTACGACTTGATTATCCCGTCGACCAATTTCGCCAAACTATTCGCCAAATGATACAAACTGACATAATTTTTATTTTAAATAACGGAAGAATAAATAAATTAGTAAAATATTAATAAAAATACTAATAAAAACTTGGGCACAGATGTCATATACGCTCCGTAATGGCGCGATTTTTTCTGACGCCAATTTGGCGAAAACCTCGTTAATATATCACCTACATCCGGGTTACCATATCAAGCAAAATAACGACACTTTGTCTCCAGTTAAGTACCCGGTGCGTATATGACATTGGCGAAAAAAAATCGCGCCAATATGGGGCGCATATGACATCTGTGCCAAAACTTGAATTAAAATCACTTGATGACGTAACAAACACGTGTATCGTGTTTAACGTCAAGTAAATGTAACATTTACTATAATCCATTATTGTCATTTAATCTTATAGTTTGGCGGTAATTTTTTGATCGACAGGATAATCAAGCTGTACCAAGTATGGTACAGATGTCATATTCGCACCACGTTGGCGCGATATTTTTTCTGACGCCAATTTGGCGAAAACCTCGTTTTCGAATACCAGTTACATATGTATTTTTAAAAAGGGTTTAACAATAAATTAAAAAAAGTTTAATTAATAACAATAGAACAAAACAATTTATATAATTTTAAAAAAGAAAATAAAAGTAAATAAACTATTTATTAATAAATCAACAACAACATCTGGGTTACCATATCAAGCAAAATAACAAAACTTTGGCGCCAGTTAAGTACCCCGGTTCGTATATGACACTGGCGTCAGAAAAAAATCGGGTCAACGTGATGCGTATATGACATCTGTGGCGTTTCAAGTACGCTTCTGAACGTTACTTTGAAATCGGTGAGTTTCATCGCCAAAATCGCCATTGAATATATAAATAATGCCATATTTGCAAACTTAAAGGTCAAAATATAAGTGGAACCTCGGTTCACGACCGCCTCTGTTTATGACCAGTTCGGTTTATGTCCAACTTCGGTGATCAAAATTTGACTCGGTTGGCGTGCAATATCTCGGTTCACGACCAAGCCTGCCGAATAGTTCAGTTGGCAACCCTTACATAACTCGTGTTATTAGTCAAGTTTGGAGTAAGGTGTGCATATCAGAGTACTTTGTGTACCTTTATTACTGTAAAAAAAATAACTTTTTGTTTTACTTTTAGTCAGGTTTGCGCTAATTTTAGCTCTCATTATAGCTTCTAAGAATGAAAAAGGGCTTAGTGATAGCAGTAGTAAGAAGCTTAAGTGAATTACTGTTCGATAAAAGGAATTGTAGCAAAACATGAGAACGACATTAGTATAACCGGTCTAGCTAAACAATACGATGTGGCCTAAACCTTCGATTTCCTCGATAATCTATCTATCTATCTATATATATATATATATATTACGCTATCGTCTGTGTCACAGAAATTACGATTAGTTGTTAATTGTTTAATAGCAACGCTCGAATGAAACGCATCTCATTGGTTATAGAACAGCATTTAATGCATCTCCATACCTATAAGGGGGGGGGGGGCGTACCATAGGCAGGACCCTGTTCTGTCGCCAAATACCGCCAAATTTGTCATCAACTTGTAAATATATCGCCAAATTCCTATAGACTTCCATTGTAAACCAATAGGGTTTACTTGTTTAGAGAGAATCAACAAATTGAGATATTTTGATGCAACAAAAACTAATATCAGTTTAAGGAATTAAATTAATTATATTTAAGGGAGCCCAAGTAAATTAAATTATGAATAAAAATAATGTGAATTTGATTTAAAAACCTTGAACCTCTTAAAACAGTGTGCATTACTTGGTTAAATACTGCATTATTGCGCGAAATAAGAAAAAAGTATTGGGAATATTTAAAAGAAACTCAGGTTTATTTATATTCAATATATAATTATCAAAAAATTTAAATGACTAGTATTAAAAAATGCTCTGACGAGCCCCAAAAAAGGCTAATATGTTTTTAAGTATGAAAAAGGGTTTGACAAGTGCTTCTAATTGGGCATGAAAAAGGACAAGGGCGCAGCTCTTCTTGGCTGCAGCTCACTGTCAATGCCAACTTTGAAAATATCATATTTGCGCTTTTTTCATATAAAAAAAAATCAGCCACATTTACAATAAAAATGTGTAATATAACGACGCAGCCTGATTAAACATGAATGTAAGGCGACATAGCACCAAAAACCTTAGTTCCTGCAGCGTATCACACTCATGCAGAGCCACCAAGCACGCCCGCAGTGTAGAACTGTACAAAAAACTGATTTGTAGTGCAGTGCAGACTGTTGCAGCACTCTGCACAGGAACAATTCCACATGTGCACGCATAACAGTATAATGCATTCATTGATTGTTGAAATTATATGCAAGTGGCTGTGGCAGTACAATGTACTATGCAGTACAGCAATGCATGTAAATTATAAACGAACATTAGACGCAGACACCTTTAATACGGAAGTACAAAAGCACAGTGTGAGTGTGCGCTGAGGTTCAAAAATTAAAAGCATAATAGGAATGTACAGTGTAGTATAATTTATAGAGAAATAATGGTACACAGTGCACTGTACAAAGTTGCATTGCAGACGCATGCGCAGTGCAACAGTGCAGTTAATGTGTAAAGCGCGACGGAAAGTTTTACTAAAGTACCGTGAATTTATTTTATATAGAAAAAGCGCAAATATGATTTTTTCAAAGTTGGCATTGACAGTGAGCTGCAGCCAAGAAGGGAACCCTTGTCCTTTTTCATGCCCAATTAGAAGCACTTGTCAAACCCTTTTTCATACTTAAAAACATATTAGCCTTTTTGGTGCTCGTCAGAGCATTTTTTAATACTAGTTCAAAATTGCTTGGATAACATAAAATATAGACCCCTTGCATTGACGTCACGTTGCTATTAGCAACGACTGATACCATAGTTTCTGGAGCACATACGTGGAGCACAGAATTCCCCGTCTGCCGTTAAAAGCGCGTGTTATCTTTCTCTTTAATTTAGATTCCTTATTTTTATTATTGTAGTGCAAATAAGACTAAAAATCAAATGGAGAGTACCATATTCGCCTTATATTTGGGTGCCATACGAAGCGATTTCAGACATGTGACGTCATGTGCAACCAGTCTATTGCAAATTTCAGAACATTTCTTAAAGTAACATTTTTTCCAGAGGTGTTTAACTGATAGTAAATTTTCAGGGGCCTGTCTAGACTTTTCCCCCAGGGTCCTGTTTTTGTGAAATTGTGAAGAGCTTTTTTACATTTGTGAAAAATCTAGTCCTAATTTTGTGAACTTGAAATGATCATTGTGTTCAGGTTCCTTTTTATATATTTTTAAGAAGATATATGTATGTAAAATACATATTTTTTCTTTATATAGGTAAAAGTGACCGGCCAGATTTTACTTTTAAATGATTAAATTTGTGAAAGGTTTAATTTAGAGCTGGAAAAATTTTGTAAAAGGCTTATTTTTGAGACAAAGAATTTTGTGAACTGTCCTCTTTTAAGGTGAAAAATTTTGTGGAAGGGTCCTGTTCTGAAATGAAAAATTTTGTGAAGGGTCCTTTAAAGGACCCAATATCTTCCTAAACAGATCCCTAATTCTACTTTATATATACTTAAATAATAGCGATTTAACTATCTAGAACTTTTAATTACTTTCTCTTATTGTAAAAGAGCAACTTTTAGCCATAATGTAAGACATAAAAGGCACATTAACCCATTTTCATTTGGTTATACACAAATATACCCAGAGAAGTTTTCAGTCGGTTTGGATGGGCTTCTTGAACCCACGTTCAGACTTCAAGATTATTTGTAAAAAATGATACATTAGATAAATTATTTATAAAGAAAACAAGCAAACCTTATAAATAAGACATCCCAGTCGTATTATGAACCACAATGGTGAGTAATTAACATTAAAATATAGGCACATTTGAAGTGGTAGACTTGATATAATTTCATCTAAAAGATCAAGGGGAAAAATTAGTATCAAAACAGCTTATTATTTTCATAAGAAAAATAACTATCAATAAATAACTTTTTACAGGGATCATACAGAATACAGAGTTCGGAAGAAAAAATCCAAGGAGTACCCAAAAAATCCAAGGAGTCCAAAAAGTTTTAAGGATTTGCCATTTTTTTGTTGTTGTTGTTGTCGATGTTTTTATGTGCTGCATCATTATGTGGTATGCACACTCCAATTTTTAATGCCCAATTTGGAGAGAAAAATATTTCAAAAACAAATTTTACTGAATTAGAATCCAATTGTTAGTTCTGAAATTGCACAGTATTCACAATATACTGCTTACTGATTTCGTAAGTTTAAATACAAAATGGACAATCAACGTTTTTATGCAGTGACCAATGGTCATGTCACAGGGGTGGTTCTGAGTAAAAAAAAAAATCTGAAATTCACAGCAAATCGCGGGGGGGGGGGGGGGATCCACTCCCGACACTAGAAATGAGTTTTTTTGCGATATTTTGACGAAATTCGCGTTTTTTCACGATCTTTTGAAGAAATTTGTGTGCTTTTCGCGATCTTATGATGAAATTTGCCGTTTTTTCGCGATCTTTCGACGAAATTTGTGGGTTTTTTCGCGATCTTTTGACGAAATTTGCGTTCTTTCCCGATCCTTTGACGAAATTTGCGTTTTCCCCGCGATCCTTTGACGAAATTGGCAATTTTTCTGCAAACGATTGACAAAAATTATTGTTTTTGGCGACCATATGTCCGAATTTTCGGATTGGTGACCGATTTTTTAAAATTTTCGGAAATGAATGCCCCAGTAAAGAGGAAATTGCTGGCCAGCAGCAAGATAGGTGCTGGCAATGATGGAGAAGTGCTGGCTGATGGTCTAGCACTGCATGACCACTGCTGGACAGCTTCAGTCAACTTTGCTGTTGGAAATCATCAGATAAAATTCTGGTGGGCATCCGTTTTATCTCATGCGCTGGCCCACCACTACATGGAAGTGCACGAACTTTTGCAGTATTATTGCTGGGAACCCTTACGCTAGATGGCGCTGCGAATATCGAAGACACTGAGTATTTGAACACAAATCTGAAATGAATATCTTAACACAATTTAAGCTGCGAAGCTAATTTTTTTTTTTTTTAACTGTAAAAAATATAGTATCACTGCCACCAACAAAATAAATAAGTAACTGAATAAATAAATAAATTCTTTATTTCAACGCACTTTTTTTTTCTCCTTAAATCTGGTTTTACTAGGTTACAAAGGATTTCGGTTTTCAAAATTTACACAGTTCAGAATCAATAATAAAAAAAGCATATAAAATATATAGGATTTCTATACAATAGAATAATTTCTATACCAGTTTAATGATTGGGAATGTAAATCACAAAAGAAACAAACTTGAAATAGTGTAATGAGAGCTTGAAAACTACGAGCAGTCGTAGCGTACGCTGAAAGTACTTGTTCGTGTCCGATCACGAAAACTGAACAGCATCGAGCGCGGTTATTACTTTGGGAGGGTGACCACGTGGAAACCGCTGAAAGTTCAAATATTTCTATTGACACTTCTACAGATATTTTTATAGCTCTTGGTGAAACTAGCTTATAGAAAAAAGAGCCATAATTATATAATACTTTGTTTTTTTATAGAATTCTATAAGAAATTTTTGTAAGGGAAAGTGCTGGGCCAGCAAAGGAATAGCAGTGGGATAGGTGCTAGCACTGCAGGAAAAGTGCCGGATTGAAGTAATGTGATGGCATACCAATGCTGGCCTGCTGTTGGCCGTCACTGATGGGCCAGCTGCATTCCGCTCGGACACTTTTGTACTGGTTTAAGTACTGGCACCATTGCACTTTACCGCTGATGTCAGTGCTGGCTGCCACCTTTTTTCCACCTGATGACCCATTGTTTCTTTCTTTGCTGGGGCCTTACATTTTCGGAAAATTCGGATTAGAATCACCCCTAGGTCATATAGATAGAGATTAATCAAATCCCAAACACTTATTATGTATATATGTATCATATACATGATACATCTTAAAGAAAGTTTTAAAAGGCAAAAAAAAAAAAAGAATGCTAAACGCAACAAACAAGAAAAAATATAACAAGTTTTGAATTTATTCTTTTAGAGCAGCGGTAATCGCTTTCTTTGAAGGTGAAATTTTGCTGAATTTGCATTTTTTTTTTTGCGATCTTCTGGGAGAAATTCGCGGCCTTCTGCGATAAATTCGCATTTTATTTCGATTGTTTAACGAATCTGACGTTGACGACATCTTTTGATGGAAACCGCGTATTTTTCGCGATCCTTTAACGAAATTCGCGTGTTTTTCGCGATCTTCTGGGGGAAATTCGCATTTTTTTCGCGATCTTCTAAAGGAATTCGCGTTTTATTTCGATCGTTTGACGAAACTGACTTTTTTCCCCGGTCTTTTGATGGAAACCGCGTGTTTTTTGCGATCCTTTGAGGAAATTCGCGTGTTTTTCGCGATCCTTTGAAGAAATTCGCGTGTTTTTCGCGATCTTTTGAAGAAATTCGCATTTTTCACGATCTTTTGAGGGAATCTACTTTTTTTCTCGATCTTTAACGAAATTCGTGATCCTATGGGTAAATTCGCGTCTTTTAAAGAAATTCCCAGTTGAAGAAATTCGCGTTTTTTCACGATCCTTTGACAAAATTACGAATTTTTTCCGCGATCTGTTGGAGAAATTCGCGTTTTTTCACGATCCTTTGACAAAATTAAAAAAAAAAAAATTCCGCGATCGATTGACGAAATTTGACGGTATTTTTGGAACATATTTGCGAAAAACGCGATTTTTCAGAGATTCTCGGCTAAATGCCAAACATCGATAAAATTTAACATAAAGGTCGGCTAGCAGTGTCGAAAAACGGACTTTATGGACCTAATAATTGAAAAACGGACCTAGTAGGAGCCCTGCTATTAATATTATCCTACCCAATCAATGCTGTGTTTCAGATGAATGACGTGGATAAAGGATTTACCGTGCGTTTTACAATCACGATTTTTTTTTCCCTCGGCAGCAATATCGCTTGCGTCCGAACCCGCAATACAATTTAAGGAGTTTCTAAGGAGTGGTTTGCTTATCTAAGTAGTTCTAAGTACTACTTGGGAATGTTTTCATTTCTAAGGAGTTTCCAAGGAGTCTGTGCGAACCCTGGCGAATTTTATCGTGGAGTTTTATCTTTTAGAGTCGTGAAAAAAATACAGTGGTCTCTTTAGAAAACAGCACACATACATACACCTATGTTTATTATTATAGGTATAATTTTTAATCAGAAATAATATACTGAACTATCTTTTGAAGAAAACGGGTTAACCCAAACCCAGCTTGCTACACTCAACCTGAAAACGACCCGAATCAAAAACAGCTAACCCGACCTGCAGCAAAAATAATTAGTGCCAGGAGGGAATCTCCCCCCTCTGCTGTAACATTTCAGAAAATTTGTTTCGAATTTCAGAATTTTTTTTAATACTGAGAATCACCCTTGATCAGCAGTTTTTTTACTGCGGTTTTTAATTTTAGTTTAAAATAGAAACGACAAATGGCGCTGCGAGCAATATCCGCTAAATCGGTCCCGATTTAACGACTATTGTTTGCAGCGCCATCTATCTCTGCTATTGTAAAGTAAAATCGAAAATCGCAGTAAAAAATCTCCTGCCATCTTACATAACCCTCCTGCAAGATTTTTTTAAATTGCTGTCACCTTTTGCAAGTTACTGAATTTTAAAATCAGTCAGTCAATTTTAAGACACCCGTTATGTTTTTTAATAAGTTTCAAAGCATCCTTTACTGAATTTCAACTCATCTTAAATATAAAGAGACAAGCAATCTTATACCAAATTAGTATTTTTTACATAATCCTGAAGATTAAAAAGTATTGTTAAATAATTGTTTGGGCGTGCCCGTTATGAAGCTTTTACGGTACATAGTTTTTATCTTCAAAAATATTTAGACTTTTTTTTCAAAATTCGGGTTGGCCCGAAGCCTGAACCCTTCTTGCAAGCCTGAAAACCCAATCCGAAACTGACCCAAACCTGAAATAATGCATGTCAATCTGCCCCAAATCCAATGCACCAGAGCGCAACTAAAAATTAGAACATTAGAAGTCAACCCGACCCGCAGCAGAAAATTAGAAGTCAACCGGACCCAAACCCGACCTGTAGCAAAAAGTAGAAGTCAACCGGACCCAAACCCGACCTGTAGCAAAAAGTAGAAGTCAACCGGACCCAAACGCGACTCACAGCAAAAAGCATAGTCAACCGGACCCAAACCCGACCCGCAGTGAAAATAATTAGCCCCGACCCACGCATCAGATTAGAGTCTCCAAATTTCTAAAATCCCCCCCCCCCCCCCTTGAGGGCTCTCCAGATCCACCCTTTGGGTTAGGAAAAGACAAAAACTCAAATGGGACAAATCTGAATATGATCTGTCACTGAAACACATACATTAACTAGTTGGATGTGCCAATCCCAAAACTTTCTTCTATCTTATACATCTTAATATTTCAAATACTAGTTACACATGTTAATACTTCAATATTATTAGTTCAATACTATACCAACTTTGATTTTCATCTTAAATGCCTGCTCAAGTCAATTAAACGGACTAAAAACGAGTTAATCTATATCATGATATTTGTTCAAATTAATAGTTTTTCCTTATTCTGTCGTTATCAGCTGTTTGCGAATAGCCGGCATAGCAGGAAGCGAGTTCCCGCCGCTGCATGAGCCGCCGATGCACAATAGAACTACGAAAAATCAAGAAAAGTATACAAAAATCGCTAGCACGGAGCCCCTTTACCGCGCAATATTTCCAAATTCAAGGAGAACCTGTTGGCCAAAGCCAAAAACAAGCACAAACATTTTGGTTCAATTGTATGCATAATTTTATACGCTATTCGATGGTACAATAATGAAAATGGCACAGAGATCGGAATTATAGCGCCCCCTTCTTTCGGAATTTTTTCAAGTTCAGGGAGGACTTGTTTGCCATAGCCAGAAACATGCACACAAAATTTGGTTCAATTATATGGATAACTTCATACACTTTTCGATGGTACAATAATGAAAATGGTACAGACATCGCAATTATAGTGTCCCCTTCCGGCAGAATTTTTCCAAATTCAGGGAGGACCTTCGTGACATGACCAAAAATAAACACATAAAATTTGGTTCAATTCTATGCATAACTTCATACACTTTTCGGCGGTACAATATTCAAAATGGCACAAAAATTGTACAAAAATCGCTATTACAGCGCCCTCTACGAGCGATTTTTTTACACATTAAGGGAGGACCTCCTTGCCATAGCCAAGAACTTAACAATTTTTTTGGTTCAATTCTATGCATAACTTCATACACTTTTGGACGGTACAATATTCAAAATCGCACAAAAATCGCTATTACAGCGCCCCCTACCGGCGCATTTTTTCCAAATTCAGGGAGGACCTGCTTGCCATAGCCAAAAACTTAAACTAAAAATTTGGTTCAATTCTATGCATAACTTCATACCCTTTTCGATGGTACAATATTCAAAATCGCACAAAAAACGCATTTACAGCGCCCCCTACCGGCGAATTTTTTCCAAATTCAGGGAGGACCTGCTTGTCATATCCAAAAACTTAAACTAAAAATTTGGTTCAATTCTATGCATAACTCCATACACTTTTGGATGGTACAATATTCAAAATCGCACAAAATTTTTTATATCAGCGCCCCCTACCGGCGAATTTTTTCCAAATTCCGGGAGGACCTGCTTGCCATAGCCAAAAACTTATAATAAAATTTTGGTTCAATTCTATACATAACTTCATACACTTTTTGATGGTACAATGGCGACAGACAGACGGACACACAGACAGACATTTTCTATAAACATGTTTTTTGGAATCTCTGACCCCTAAAACATGCAAATCCGTCGAAAACCGGAAGTCGAAAAAAATTTCGATTACAATACTTTCTTCTATTGAAGATAGAAGAAAGTAAAAATAGAGTTTGAATGTAAGAAAATGCTACAGGAAAACTTAATGAAATTGAACAAATGCTAGTAAACTTGATATAATAAAAAAAATTAAAGGGGCAAACCTGCCATTACTATCTTTATTAATTTGAAAGCTAAAGATGTAATGGGTAATGATATTGGAGCAATAATGTATTCTCCTCCTTAAAAAAAAATCATTACGAAACTTACAGTAGATTCCCTAAAATCCGCACCCCTAAAATCCACACATCATCATGGGTGTAAAAAATGAAACTTTCAGTTCAGATGTAGGGGCAAAATTACAGATTTTTTTAGTTTTATATCATTCTGTATTGTATTTTATTATGTAATTCTCGATAATATGATTGAACTTGTGGTTTTTCATGAAAGAAGTATACATTTATTTCTGAAAAAAAATCAAGGTATTACTGAGTAAAGCGTAAAAAATACAACATTAAAAGCACCAAAAATTTTAAATTTTAAGCATACCGGTTTGGTAGCATATAGCATACCTTCCTCAGTGCTGAGGAAGGTATGCTATATGCTACCGAAACCGGTATGCTTAAAATTTTTGGTGCTTTTAACATTGTATTTTTTACGCTTCTGTTATATTGTACCAAGCTCCTTCTTTATAATTAAGGTATTACTGATATCACTGGTAATCACAAACTTTTTTCCAAATATATTTATGTATTAAACATGCTTTTTTCATTATTAAGACTGGCTAAGCCTGAAATAAAACTTCCTTACTTTATGATTTTTATGCGAATTAATAGAGTAACCTTTATGAGGAAAGTTTCATTCAATTCAAGGAAAATGTATCTCATCTTTATGATGCATATTTAATTATACATTATTAATTATTTACTTGACCTTTACTTTTAATAATTTAATCATTTTAAAAATTATCTTACTACTTATCACTTTACTTAATTATTTGGTACTACTTAGTTATCCCGTCGACCCATTTTGCAAGTTATAGAAATTGCCAAACCACTCGCCAAATTACACAAATTGACATTTTTAAAAAATGAAAGAACAAATAAATTAGTATAACATTAATAAAAATACAAATAAAACGTCGAAATAAAAATCACTTATTGATGACGTAAACACGTGTAATTTGCTTAAAGTCAAGTGAATGTGACATTTATACGTTCAACCATTATTGGCATTTAATCTTATAGTTTGGCGATAGATTTTTGAACGACGGATAACTAAGTAGTACCAATTATTTTAATATTTTAGTAATATATTGCAAGCATTCATTATAATTTTGTTTGCATTGTTACATTCAAATTATCATTTTAAAAATGTAAACAAAGCAATGACCAGAAATCTGAAAAACTCTAAAATGCGCACAACCTCTGGTCCCAAGCTGTGCATGTTTGAGGGAGTCTACTGTATATGTTACAGTTGTATATTATCTGTGCTAGAAAAATATATTACCAAAAATGATTGGCAATCACCAAACGTGTCCATAACAGTAATTTAATATAAATTTATTAAATACGTATCATTAAAAGTGATCCACACACATTGCATCTTTCTAGATATTTTCATTTAAAAATATTTTTATATCTTTTGTTAAAAACAACAATGTAACGAATGCAATTAGTCTCTATATGCAGAAGCTGTTTTGTTTCCTGATTATTTATAAAATAAGGTTTTACAAATAACCATGTATATTGTATACATAAAATAACATTGTATTTCAATAACACATACCTTTAAATTACAACTTCTAGTTTCAGAAAACTAAATCAAGGCTCAGGATGGAAAGGTGGTAATCGTGTGCATGTGGGAGGGATTGCCAATCAGTGTCCTCTCTTATTTTGTTCACCGGCCTCCGATGACCAACAAATCATGAAAATTATTGTAACCATTTAAATAACTTAAGTATATACAAAATTTAAATGTTTTTAGCGATTGATTGAAAATTTTCATTTGCTTGACTAATTACTAATACTTTAAAAATTAGTACTATTATGAAACAGCTAAATCATAGCTACATATTAAGTATTTCCTCAGAGATTATCTAAACACACATGTATCCAGTTCTTTTTAATGTATGGAGATGTTTGATTTCAAAATGTAACTAACAAAACAAAAAAATATTTTAACTTTCTTAAATAGGTAGTTCAATGTTGATACCTGCCTCAAACTTATTGTCTCTTGATGAGAAAAATATTTTTTCTTTCCTGAATAAATAATTTATTTTTCTCTCTTTATTTTTGGTAAATTTGCCTTTATATATATAATATTTTTGATACTTTTCCGTTATACGGACACCATGCCAAAATGTATGCTAATGTGCCAATTATTTCAACCCTGATCGTGAAAAGGATTTGGTACTTTTCGGTTAGCCGGGTGCCAGTGTTATATATCATAGCAAACGCGGTAGCGTTAAGCTATAATATGATTAAGAAATAGAAAATGCAAACGACTTTCTTAAATTTCTGGCGAACCAGTTGACATACGACAATGATTTTTCTTTTGAAAGATAGAACTCGACGAGACGAATAAACTGATAGCATTAAAAAAATTACTGTAGCTTTCAGTAGTGTTTTATTCAACCTTAAACGAAAAAATGAAGACACAAAATTCAACAAAGTGTAGCTAACGTTCCAGTGGGTGGATTAACTTCGTTTTTGTTTTATTTTGATCCTCTTGTTCAAACTTAAAATAGATTTTTTTTAAATCTTTGTATGTTTGACTGTCGCTGAGAAAATTGAATTTGTCTTTTATAATGTCTCCATAAAATTATAGCAATCTCTCCTTTTCATTTTTTAATTTTCTAATTCAATAATTTCTTTCGTATTGCCACCCCCTAAAAAGCAATACAATAATTTTAAAAAAAGGATAACACGTGTACTTTTGTTGTTATAAGTCAATAAAAATTGAAATTCAACTGATAGATTTTTTAAATTTTGAAATCGACGTCAACCTAAGCAGATAATGCATAATTTTCATAAATATATATATGAACTTTCTTGATTAATATTTTGAACTGGGGTAATAGACACAATGGAGCACAAACGAGTTGATAGGGAAAAAAAAAACAGGGTAAATCCCAAGCTTCTGTTCAGGAGCTAAATGTAAGTTTTTTTTAATTATCATCATAACATCCTAACTTACACAAGCGAATGGTATGCAGTAATATAAATACTTCGCATACTAAGCGTACCTTAAAAATAGCATTTCATCTATTTTAAATAAGGAAGAGATGTCATATACGCACCAGAGTACATAACTGGCGCGATAATGGCGTTTTTTTTCCCTGATACGGTAACTGAGCTATTGTTGTTTATTTATTAATTATTTTTTTATTTACCTTTTTAAAATTATATAAATTTCTTTGTTCTATAGTTATTAATTAAACTTTTGATTATTTATTGTTATTTCCTTCTTTAAATAATAGAAAGTAATTTAAAAATATATATGTAACTGCTATTCGAAAAAATATGTAACTGCTATTCGGTTTTCGTCAAATTGGCGTCAGAAAAAACCGCGCCAAATCCGTTTTGTATATGACATCTGTGCCTTAAATAATTAGGGTTTCGTTTAACTTTAGGTAGTTTTGCTTGAGATATTGTCGAAAATGTACAGCAAAAATATACGGTACTACTTGATTATCCCGTCGACCAATTTCGCCAAACTATTCGCCAAATGATACAAACTGACATAATTTTTATTTTAAATAACGGAAGAATAAATAAATTAGCAAAACATTAATAAAAATGCTAATAAAAACTTGGGCACAGATGTCATATACGCTCCGTAATGGCGCGATTTTTCCTGACGCCAATTTGGCGAAAACATCGTTAATGTATCACCTATATCCGGGTTACCATATCAAGCAAAATAACGACACTGTCTCCAGTTAAGTACCAGGTGCGTATATGACATTGACGTAAAAAAAATCGCGCCAGTATGGGGCGTATATGACATCTGTGCCAAAACTTGAATTAAAAATCACTTGATGACGTAAAAAACACGTGTATCGTGTTTAATGTCAAGTGAATGTAACATTTACTATCATCCATTATTGTCATTTAATCTTATAGTTTGGCGGTAATTTTTTGATCGACAGGATAATCAAGTTGTACCAAGTATGGTACAGATGTCATATACGCACCACGTTAGCGCGATATTTTTTCTGACGCCAATTTGGCGAAAACCTCGTTTTCGAATACCAGTTACATATGTATTTTTAAAAAGGGTTTAACAATAAATTAAAAAAAAGTTTATTTAATAACAATAGAACAAAACAATTTATATAATTTTAAAAAAGAAAATAAAAGTAAATAAACAATTTATTAATAAATCAACAACAACATCCGGGTTACCATATCAAGCAAAATTACAAAACTTTGGCGTCAGTTAAGTACCCCGGTTCGTATATGACATTGGCGTCAGAAAAAAATCGGGTCAACGTGATGCGTATATGACATCTGTGGCGTTTCAAGTACACTTCTGAACGTTACTTTGGAATCGGTGAGTTTCATCGCCAAAATCGCCAAGATGCTTAATGATCATCGCCATTGAATGTATAAATAATGCCATATTTGCAAACTTATAGGTCAAAATATAAGTGGAACCCCGGTTCACGACCGCCTCTGTTTATGACCAGTTCGGTTTATGTCCAACTTCGGTGATCAAAATTTGACTCGGTTGGCGTGCAATATCTCGGTTCACGACCAAGGCTGCTGAATAGTTCAGTTGGCAACCCTTACATAACTCGTGTTATTAGTCACGTTTGGAGTAAGGTGTGCATATCAGAGTGCTTTGTGTACCTTTATTAATGTAAAAAAAAAAAAAAAAAAAAAAAAAAAAAAAAACAGTGGCCCTCCGGGAGTGCCAATAGAAGTGAAAACTTCAACAATTACGTGTGTGTTTTTTTAATCGTCAGGAAATGTTTTATACGTTGAATTGTGTAGCAGCACTAATGAAAGCATCTGGGGACACGGCAGTGCCCCTGCCGTCTTGAAAGCACAGCCGTAAGCATCTTTTTCTGGAAGCAACTCAGGGTACTTTTGACCCCCCCCCCCCATATCTTTGTGTTGGTGATTCCCAGAAACTTGAAACTTCGTAAATCTAAAGTAATGTGGAAATGGAACTAAATGCTGAAATTTCACGTTTCTATCTTTTTTATTTCAGAAGATATATGAACTTAAACTTTCGCCTTTTCGACACTGATTCACCGATCATCAAAACTCAGAGGTACGTCCTGTATCCCTAGAATCTTGAAATTTGGTATGAAGGTAGTGTTTGGGATACAATGAAAGGAAAAGTTTAAAAAATCCGGAAAATTTGGATAAAAAGTCGAAAAATCAAAAAACCGAGAATTTGGCAGAGATGTGATATACGAAACAGGTTTGGCGCGATATTTTAACGTCAATTTGGCGAAAGCCCGTTTTCCAATACCAGTTACAATATATATTTTAAAATTATTTTCTATTGTTTTAAAAAGTAAACAACAATAAATAAACGGTAATTTCATTAATAACTATAGAACAAAACAATTGTACAATTTAAAAAAATAAAATAAAAGTAAATGAACAATTTATTAATAAATAAGCAACAGTAGCAGGGTTACCTTGTAAAATAAAGTAACGCCATTTTGCTGTCAATTAGGTACCCAAGTGCGTATCTGACATCTGTGCCCCGTATTTTATCTTCCGTAATCGAAATTCCCGCCAATACTGTTGGTCATTGACCAGACCATCAACACGATAAAATACAGCGTTATCGGTTTTTAGTTACACGAAATAGGTAGGTCACGAATACAGTATAATTCATTTTAACTGACGAAAAACAAAATAATAATTTGTTTTAGCAATACGCCGGGAGAAAAAGTGAGTTTTAGCTTCCTTCTTCTTTTGCGGATTGAGCTGAAGAGGGAAAAGTTCCTGTCATTCACCGCTTGGAGCGCTAGTGTCTATGTGTCAAAATGCTAGCATGTCGGTTACGTCACAGTGTCTCGAAATCAGTGGTTTTTCCCCCATCTCAAAAAAAGCTCAACGCGCCTAAAGAAGTTTTCACTTCAAAAATTAACTTTTTGTTTTACTTTTAGTCAGGTTTGCGCCAATTTTATCTTTTATTAGGGCTTCTAAGAATGAAAAAGTGCTTAGTGATAGCAGTAGTAAGAAGCTTAAGCGAATTACTGTTCAATAAAAGGAATTGTAGCAAATCATGAGAACGATATTAGTGTAACCGGTCTAGCTAGACAATACGATGTGGCCTAAACCTTCGATTTCCTCGATAATCTATATATATATATATATATATATATATATATATATATATATTACGCTATCGTATGTGTCACAGAAATTGCGATTAGTTGTTAATTGTTTAATGGCAACGCTCGAATGAAAAGCATCTCATTGGTTATAGAACAGCATTTAATGCATCTCCATACCTATAAGGGGGGTTACCACAGGCAAGACCCTGTTCTGTCGCCAAATACCGCCAAGTTTGTCATCAACTTGTAAATATATCGCCAAATTCCTATAGACTTCCATTGTAAAGCAATAGGGTTTACTTGTTTAGAGAGAATCAACAAATTGAGATATTTTAATGCAACAAAAACTAATATCAGTTTAAGGAATTATATTAATTATATTTAAGGGAGCCCAAGTAAATTAAATTATGAATAAAAATAAGGTGAATTTGATTTAAAAACCTTGAACCTCTTAAAACAGTGTGCATTACTTGGTTAAATAGTGCATTATTGCGCAAAGTAAGAAAAAAGTATTGGGAATATTTAAAAGCAACTCAGGTTTATTTATATTCAATATATAATTATCAAAAAATTTAAATGACTAGTATTAAAAAATGCTCTGACGAGCACCAAAAAAAGGCTAATATGTTTTTAAGTATGAAAAAGGGTTTGACAAGTGCTTCTAATTGGGCATGAAAAAGGACAAGGGGTCCCTTCTTGGCTGCAGCTCACTGTCAATGCCAACTTTGAAAATATCATATTTGCGCTTTTTTCATATAAAAAAAATCAGCCACAGTTACGATAAAAATGTGTAGTATAACGATGCAGCCTGATTAAACATGAATGTAAGGCGACATAGCATCAAAAACCTTAGTTCCTGCAGCGTATCACACTCATGCAGGGCCACCAAGTATGCCCGCAGTGTAGAACTGTACAAAAAACTGATTTGTAGTGCAGTGCAGACTGTTGCAGCACTCTGCACAGGAACAATTCCACATGTGCACGCATAACAGTATAATGCATTCATTGGTTGTTGAAATTATATGCAAGTGGCTGTGGCTGTACAATGTACTATGCAGTACAGCAAAACATGCAAATTATAAACGAACATTAGACGCAGACATCTTTAATACGGAAGTACAAAAGCACAGTGTGAATGTGCGCTGAAGTTCAAAAATTAAAAGCATAATAGGAATGTACAGTGTAGTATAATTTATAGAGAAATAATGGTACACAGTGCACTGTATGAAGTTGCATTGCAGACGCATGCGCAGTACAACAGTGCAGTTAACATGTAAAGCACGACGGAAAGTTTTACTAAAGTACCGCGAATTTATTTTATATAGAAGAAGCGCAAATATGATTTTTTCAAAGTTGGCATTGACAGTGAGCTGCAGCCAAGAAGGGACCACTTGTCCTTTTTCATGCCCAATTAGAAGCACTTGTCAAACCCTTTTTCATACTTAAAAACATATTAGCCTTTTTTGGTGCTCGTCAGAGCATTTTTTAATACTAGTACATATATATGCATGTATAAATTTATGTATATATACATATATATTTACATATATATATAAGTGTATATATATACAATATGTGTATATGTATATATGTGGTGACAGAGTTTGAACTCTGTACTGCAAAGCCTAGCACATTCTTAAATGAGGCTCGGGATGATCCACCCCAACCTCTGAGTCAACGAAAAAAACTGCTGAACTGACACAAACTATTGTGAAAAGATAGAGATGACTGTTGGTTGCTCGTGAGAGCAGACGTGTTGAAACGTCACTGTTCGACCGAATACCGGGTCACGGCAGAATGTCGCCGGCCAGTTATAGTTATCATGTTTAATCTAAATGTAAATACTCCATCTGTAAATACTTCACCCACATAATCAAGAGCATTAAAGTTTAAGATTCCATCAAGAATCGGCCTGGACTTTACTTCTAGACACCGACGACAGTGTACACTTATTCGTTAAAATAAATGTGCATTAAATTTCTACAGATTGGGGGCTCGGCCGGGATTTACATGCAAAGTGTGGAATTTAACTTGTCTGAAAAATTAGCTGATGTCCTAAAGAAATTCTCTGAAAAAGAAAAGAAAAAAAAGTTGCTCTCATCGAATGTTCCGTGAATTGCTGGAAAGAGAAAAAAAAAGGGAAAATTCTCATGCAGAAGGAGAGATAAAAAGTCGTTTCTGTCTTGTGCATCGATAAAGTCCATTAATGAAGGAAGAAAGTCGGATTTTCAACTGGGTATTTATTTCATCGAAGAATAGAAGTGAGTGTGTTCCTGTGAGATGAATCATTTGTGATCATCGTGAATTCTGAGTGCTGATAAAAAAAAGTGTGACAAAATTTTCGAGTCTGTCTCTGCGAGAAGAAATATACGTTGACCCAATTTCAGCTGCTTCTTTTCTTGTGATACTCTAAAATGCGCACAACCTCTGGTCCCAAGCTGTGCATGTTTGAGGGAGTCTACTGTATATGTTACAGTTGTATATTATCTGTGCTAGAAAAATATATTACCAAAAATGATTGGCAATCACCAAACGTGTCCATAACAGTAATTTAATATAAATTTATTAAATACGTATCATTAAAAGTGATCCACACACATTGCATCTTTCTAGATATTTTCATTTAAAAATATTTTTATATCTTTTGTTAAAAACAACAATGTAACGAATGCAATTAGTCTCTATATGCAGAAGCTGTTTTGTTTCCTGATTATTTATAAAATAAGGTTTTACAAATAACCATGTATATTGTATACATAAAATAACATTGTATTTCAATAACACATACCTTTAAATTACAACTTCTAGTTTCAGAAAACTAAATCAAGGCTCAGGATGGAAAGGTGGTAATCGTGTGCATGTGGGAGGGATTGCCAATCAGTGTCCTCTCTTATTTTGTTCACCGGCCTCCGATGACCAACAAATCATGAAAATTATTGTAACCATTTAAATAACTTAAGTATATACAAAATTTAAATGTTTTTAGCGATTGATTGAAAATTTTCATTTGCTTGACTAATTACTAATACTTTAAAAATTAGTACTATTATGAAACAGCTAAATCATAGCTACATATTAAGTATTTCCTCAGAGATTATCTAAACACACATGTATCCAGTTCTTTTTAATGTATGGAGATGTTTGATTTCAAAATGTAACTAACAAAACAAAAAAATATTTTAACTTTCTTAAATAGGTAGTTCAATGTTGATACCTGCCTCAAACTTATTGTCTCTTGATGAGAAAAATATTTTTTCTTTCCTGAATAAATAATTTATTTTTCTCTCTTTATTTTTGGTAAATTTGCCTTTATATATATAATATTTTTGATACTTTTCCGTTATACGGACACCATGCCAAAATGTATGCTAATGTGCCAATTATTTCAACCCTGATCGTGAAAAGGATTTGGTACTTTTCGGTTAGCCGGGTGCCAGTGTTATATATACATATATATGCATGTATAAATTTATGTATATATACATATATATTTACATATATATATAAGTGTATATATATACAATATGTGTATATGTATATATGTGGTGACAGAGTTTGAACTCTGTACTGCAAAGCCTAGCACATTCTTAAATGAGGCTCGGGATGATCCACCCCAACCTCTGAGTCAACGAAAAAAACTGCTGAACTGACACAAACTATTGTGAAAAGATAGAGATGACTGTTGGTTGCTCGTGAGAGCAGACGTGTTGAAACGTCACTGTTCGACCGAATACCGGGTCACGGCAGAATGTCGCCGGCCAGTTATAGTTATCATGTTTAATCTAAATGTAAATACTCCATCTGTAAATACTTCACCCACATAATCAAGAGCATTAAAGTTTAAGATTCCATCAAGAATCGGCCTGGACTTTACTTCTAGACACCGACAACAGTGTACACTTATTCGTTAAAATAAATGTGCATTAAATTTCTACAGATTGGGGGCTCGGCCGGGATTTACATGCAAAGTGTGGAATTTAACTTGTCTGAAAAATTAGCTGATGTCCTAAAGAAATTCTCTGAAAAAGAAAAGAAAAAAAAGTTGCTTTCATCGAATGTTCCGTGAATTGCTGGAAAGAGAAAAAAAAGGGAAAATTCTCATGCAGAAGGAGAGATAAAAAGTCGTTTCTGTCTTGTGCATCGATAAAGTCCATTAATGAAGGAAGAAAGTCGGATTTTCAACTGGGTATTTATTTCATCGAAGAATAGAAGTGAGTGTGTTCCTGTGAGATGAATCATTTGTGATCATCGTGAATTCTGAGTGCTGATAAAAAAAAGTGTGACAAAATTTTCGAGTCTGTCTCTGCGAGAAGAAATATACGTTGACCCAATTTCAGCTGCTTCTTTTCTTGTGATACTCTAAAATGCGCACAACCTCTGGTCCCAAGCTGTGCATGTTTGAGGGAGTCTACTGTATATGTTACAGTTGTATATTATCTGTGCTAGAAAAATATATTACCAAAAATGATTGGCAATCACCAAACGTGTCCATAACAGTAATTTAATATAAATTTATTAAATACGTATCATTAAAAGTGATCCACACACATTGCATCTTTCTAGATATTTTCATTTAAAAATATTTTTATATCTTTTGTTAAAAACAACAATGTAACGAATGCAATTAGTCTCTATATGCAGAAGCTGTTTTGTTTCCTGATTATTTATAAAATAAGGTTTTACAAATAACCATGTATATTGTATACATAAAATAACATTGTATTTCAATAACACATACCTTTAAATTACAACTTCTAGTTTCAGAAAACTAAATCAAGGCTCAGGATGGAAAGGTGGTAATCGTGTGCATGTGGGAGGGATTGCCAATCAGTGTCCTCTCTTATTTTGTTCACCGGCCTCCGATGACCAACAAATCATGAAAATTATTGTAACCATTTAAATAACTTAAGTATATACAAAATTTAAATGTTTTTAGCGATTGATTGAAAATTTTCATTTGCTTGACTAATTACTAATACTTTAAAAATTAGTACTATTATGAAACAGCTAAATCATAGCTACATATTAAGTATTTCCTCAGAGATTATCTAAACACACATGTATCCAGTTCTTTTTAATGTATGGAGATGTTTGATTTCAAAATGTAACTAACAAAACAAAAAAATATTTTAACTTTCTTAAATAGGTAGTTCAATGTTGATACCTGCCTCAAACTTATTGTCTCTTGATGAGAAAAATATTTTTTCTTTCCTGAATAAATAATTTATTTTTCTCTCTTTATTTTTGGTAAATTTGCCTTTATATATATAATATTTTTGATACTTTTCCGTTATACGGACACCATGCCAAAATGTATGCTAATGTGCCAATTATTTCAACCCTGATCGTGAAAAGGATTTGGTACTTTTCGGTTAGCCGGGTGCCAGTGTTATATATATATACATATATATGCATGTATAAATTTATGTATATATACATATATATTTACATATATATATAAGTGTATATATATACAATATGTGTATATGTATATATGTGGTGACAGAGTTTGAACTCTGTACTGCAAAGCCTAGCACATTCTTAAATGAGGCTCGGGATGATCCACCCCAACCTCTGAGTCAACGAAAAAAACTGCTGAACTGACACAAACTATTGTGAAAAGATAGAGATGACTGTTGGTTGCTCGTGAGAGCAGACGTGTTGAAACGTCACTGTTCGACCGAATACCGGGTCACGGCAGAATGTCGCCGGCCAGTTATAGTTATCATGTTTAATCTAAATGTAAATACTCCATCTGTAAATACTTCACCCAGATAATCAAGAGCATTAAAGTTTAAGATTCCATCAAGAATCGGCCTGGACTTTACTTCTAGACACCGACAACAGTGTACACTTATTCGTTAAAATAAATGTGCATTAAATTTCTACAGATTGGGGGCTCGGCCGGGATTTACATGCAAAGTGTGGAATTTAACTTGTCTGAAAAATTAGCTGATGTCCTAAAGAAATTCTCTGAAAAAGAAAAGAAAAAAAAGTTGCTTTCATCGAATGTTCCGTGAATTGCTGGAAAGAGAAAAAAAAAGGGAAAATTCTCATGCAGAAGGAAAGATAAAAAGTCGTTTCTGTCTTGTGCATCGATAAAGTCCATTAATGAAGGAAGAAAGTCGGATTTTCAACTGGGTATTTATTTCATCGAAGAATAGAAGTGAGTGTGTTCCTGTGAGATGAATCATTTGTGATCATCGTGAATTCTGAGTGCTGATAAAAAAAAGTGTGACAAAATTTTCGAGTCTGTCTCTGCGAGAAGAAATATACGTTGACCCAATTTCAGCTGCTTCTTTTCTTGTGATAAAATGGGGAAGTGTTTTTTTTATTTTTCCCCATAAGTGCTTAAATTGCGTTAATAAAAAGTGTACAGTAAGTGTCTGTTGTGTACGCCAGAAGAAAAAGAATATTTAGTAATTTATGCAGAAGTGGATTTTTTTTTGTTCTGCACTGTTTTTTAATAAAAGAAATAAGGCACTTGCTTAGACGTGTCTGCGAAGAGGAAATATAGGAAGGTGGGTTTTTTTTGCTTTCTAATGAAATACATGATTATTTTTTGCTTCTTTCAGAGAAAAGTATTTTAAAGATATCATTTTTTTATCTTGTTATTTTTTTTATGTGAAAAGAAAGGAATATATATTCTGTGAGAATATTTAGAGGGAAGCAAGTTTTTATAAATTTGGTATTCAATAATTATTATTTTTTGTATTGTTATATTGTGAAGAAAATATATATATTTATTTTTTTTGGTGGAAATATCAGGTACAAAGTAAGTCTGTTTTAGAAAACTGTTAATATTATTATATATATAGATATATTTGATTTATCGGGTGCTTATATATTATTGATTTATATTAAGATATTTTATTTATGTGTTAATTGGTTAGATATAATTATGCACACTTAATAATGTCTAAAAAGATCGATCTGGTTACTGCGGTAATCGAGTTAGGTTTAAGTCCTCCAGATGGTGCTAATAAAAGTCAACTGACTGATTTAATTTTAAAATCCGAAGGGTATAATGAGGATTTAGTAAAAAATTTGCTAGCGGGGATTATAAGCGAGAGGGAAGAGAAAGAGAAATTGTTGCAACAAAAAGAAATCGAAAATCGTGAATTTGAATTGAAAAAATTACAATTGGAAAATACACAAAATACCCAATTGCATAATCCAATATCTACAATCGCCGGAAAGGGTTCCGATGTTCTAAAATTGCTAAATAGATATAATAATGAGGAAGAAATTAGCATTTACTTAACACTTTTCGAACGCCAAGCGAAGCGTCTTGGGATAGGAAAAGATGAATGGGTTACATATCTGTTGGCACTGTTACCGCTCGATATTGTTAGTTTAGTAAATCGTGAAAGTGAAGAACTATCCAGTGATTACGACTGTGTAAAGAAAATACTTTTAAGACGTTTCAAACTTACACCAGAGCAATTTAGGCAAAAATTCTTTTTACATAGGAAACAAAATTCAGCGTCATGGAAAGATTTTTCATTTGAAATCGCAAATTTTCTGAATGAATGGTTATTGGGATTACACATATCAACGTTCGAAGAGTTAAAAAATATTTTAATCATTGACCAGATTAGGCGAAAATTGCCCCTAGAAATGAAGGAACACTTTTGTGACGAATTGCCAAAAATTACGAGTGTAGAAGATTTGACTAATAAATTGGATGATTTTGAAACCGCCAGAATTAACTTACGGAAAACTGAAATTAAGCCCCCAAACACGGAATTTAGAAAACGTCAAGGTAGTGAAAATAATAGAGCGTTCCATCGAAATGACAGTAGTCGCGTGCCATATGAGAAAAACTACACACCTACCCCACAAAAGAATTTAAATACAAAAATCCGTTGTTTCAATTGCAATGACCTTTCCCACCGTTTTAGGGATTGCCCCCCCAAAAAAGAAAGTCCGGTCTGCTGGAGGTGTAAAATTCCTGGCCATAGGTCTGACCAGTGTACAAATAATTCTCCTAAAAATGTAAATGCTGCCGTAAGCAATAACTCAAATCCGGTTGATAAAATAATAAAAAGCGTGGGGATTTTAGGGAAAAATATGGATGCTTTGATTGATACAGGAAGGGACGTAAATATGTGTAGCAGCGATACTTATACAGCCCTAGGATGCCCTAAATTGCATGAAAATGACTTGGTTTTATCAGGTATTGGTGGTAGCCAAATTACACCCATAGGATTTACGATCGTAAAAATTGAAATAGATGGTTACACAGTGAATGCAGATTTATATGTTGTAAAAAATTTGAGCCATTCTATAATTTTAGGAAATAACTTTTTGAAACAGGTAAATTTCAATATGTCAGAAAAAGGATTGCAAATTACAGGGAAACAAAAATTGAAGAAGTTAGGGTGAATTACGTAACTGCTTTCCCACAAGAAACAGTCATGACAAAAACCAGACGCGTCATCTATGTCACACCCAGATTTCATGCAATGTCGCGGCCAGAAAAGCAAAACAATGCCACGATAAGGAAAACGATTGCGACAGCTGAATTGGTGAGAAAGGAGCAAACTAGTCAAAATGAAAGAGCTTGCAACTTTGGTGAAAAAATAAACATGCAATTAAGCTCTGATAAAAATGGTTTGTTGGAAAGTGAACAGTGTTCTGTTCCACAGTTAGACTCAGCGAAAACCACAGATATTTATTTAGCTGAGACAGCTAATTCTATTAATTTTCAGGAAGTTGAGCTAAACCATATTACAAACAACACTATTAAGAAAGAGTTAACGGAATTGATCACTAATCATAAGCCAAACAAGGTTAAGGACACGGAGTTAAAAGTAAATATAGTATTAACTGATGATATTCTGATTGTGCAACAACCGCGTAGATTAGCATATCCAGAACAGGAATTTGTAGACAAACAAATACAAGAATGGTTGGAAATGGGAATTATAACGGAGAGTAATTCTAATTATGCATCGCCTATTGTGTTAACGAAAAAGAAAGATAATTCCTGGAGATTGTGTGTTGACTATAGACCCCTCAATAAAAAAATAATTAGAGATAATTTTCCTTTGCCAAGAATAGAGAACGTTTTAGATAACATTGAGGAAGCGAAGGTTTTCACTACATTGGATTTAAAAAATGGTTTTTTTCATAGAGACGTAGCAGAGGAGAGTAGGAAATATACAGCATTTGTCACGCATAACTCCCAGTACGAATATTTAAAGCTTCCATTTGGATTATCGATTGGACCGCAGAATTTTCAGAGATATATTCAAGCTGTTTTTAAACAGTTAATTAAAGAAAAAGTAATATTAATTTACTTAGACGATGTCATAGTACTTGCGAAGACTGAGGAAGAAGCGCTTTTAAAACTGAAATGCGTCCTAGAAATTGCATCGGATTACGGGCTTGAATTTAATTTTGCAAAATGCCAATTCCTTATACGGAAAATTGAATTTTTAGGCTATATTATTGAAAACGGAACTACTAGGGCCTCAGAAGCCAAAACTTTGGCAGTAAAGAATTTTCCTGAACCCTGCACCCTTAAACAATTACACAGTTTTCTGGGTTTAACTTCTTATTTCAGAAAATATATCCCACATTATGCAACTATAGCAAGACCTTTAACCCCTTGAGGACGAGCGACACGTATACATGCCGGAAATAGGCCTAAGGATCCTCGTTTATCCTCACCAGTAAAATTTTACTGTAAAATTTGCCTTATTTAATTCGAGCATTTTCCCGATTTGAATAGGCACAAACTTCTGTTTTTTAAAACCGGTAGCAAAGTAATAAACATTTCGTAAAAGGCTCCCGTCGCGAAGGGGTTAAGCGATTTATTAAAAGCGGGAAATACATTTAAATTTGGAATCCCCGAAAAACAAGCTTTTGAGACTCTTAAAGAAAAACTAGTTAACCCCCCAGTATTGCATACATTCTGACGAGGCGCTAGACTAGAATTGCACACCGATGCAAGCGCCATAGGTTTTGGTAGTGTCCTACTACAAGAAGATGAAAACAAAAACTTACATCCTATTCACTATATGAGCCGTAAAACTACACCTACTCAAGCAAAATATTCGAGTTACGAATTGGAAACACTCGCGGTAATAGTATTGGTTAAAAAATTCCGAAACTACTTATTAGGCACGAAATTTAAAATTGTGACAGATTGTTCCGCGTTTCAAAAGACAATGGATAAAAAAGACATTACGCCAAAAGTAGCCAGATGGGCTCTATTCTTACAGGAATTTGATTACGAAATTGCCCACCGATCAGGGTCCCAAATGAAACATGTAGACGCATTGAGTAGAAATACAGTTCTAATAGTTACCCGATCGCATGATGAATTAACTTTAAAAATAAAGAATGCACAACAAGAAGACGAACACATACAAGCAATAAAAAAATTAATTGAAAAAAAATGAAAGTTCAGAATATTTTATTAGAAACGACATCGTATACAAATATGAAAATGATAGAGAACTTCTGATGATTCCTACCAATATGCAAAAGGAAATAATACGCGATGTTCATAACAAAGGTCATTACGCAGTGGCTAAAACTGAAATTATTTTAAAAGAAAATTATTTTATACCCCAATTAAGAAAGCAAATTGAAAGTGTTATTGCCAACTGCATAGAGTGTATACTTTGCAATAAAAAGCAAGGAAAAGGAGAAGGTCTGTTAAACCTGATCCCCAAACAAAATATGCCCCTCGAGACCTATCATATCGATCACATTGGTCCCATGCCTTCTACAAATAAAAATTACAATCATATTTTTACTGTTGTGGACGCATTTACTAAATTTGTTTGGCTATACCCCGTTAAAACTACAGCTGCTAAAGAAGTCATCGATAAATTGACCCGACAACATGATATTTTCAGAAATCCATCGCGAATCATTACCGATAAAGGACCAGCATTTACCTCTGCTGATTTTGAGGAATATTGTAAGGAAGAGAACATAGAGCATATTCCCATAACAACAGGGATACCTAGAGGAAACGGTCAAATAGAGAGAATGCACAGAATTCTTATCCCAATTTTAGCAAAACTTAGCGTAGAGGACCCCACTAAATGATACAAATTTGTCGCGTCCGTGCAACATATCATGAATAGTACTGTATCGAGGAGTACAAAATTTACACCTTTTGAATTGCTGACAGGAACGAAACTGCGGCAGAAAACTGATCTACAAATCAAAACGCTGCTAGATGATGAGGAATTAAATTCGTTCATATCGGAAAGAAATTCGAATAGAGAAATAGCTAAGCAAAACATACTAAAAATACAACAGGAAAACATATAACAAAAAGCGAAAAAAGGCCAATACATATAAACTTGGTGATTTGGTGGCCATTCAAAAAACACAATTTGGGACAGGTACCAAACTAAAGCCTAAGTTTCTTGGTCCCCATGAGATTACTGCAGTAAAAAGAAACAATCGCTATAACGTGAGCAAAGTTGGATACCATGAGGGTCCAAATACGACATCAACGGCTGCAGATCACATGAAGCCTTGGACTTCTACTGTCTAAGACGAAATACTTATGCTTTAAGTTTTTTTTGTGTTTTTTTTATATATATTTTTTTAAACTGTGTATTATTGATATCTTTTTTTTATTACCATTATGAACAAACTGTGAAAAGAACTGCTTCCAAGTGACAAGCAGAAAAACTTTATTATTTTTCTAACTCTAAAAATATTGGTCAAGAACTGAAAACTTTTAAAAAGCAGTATTTAGTGGTTGATTTTACTATTATTTTGTTTTATATATTGTTTGTGAATTTTTTTTTGTGTGTATATTATACGTTCTGGAAAAAGTAGTCCAGTACCAGTCAGGTATATAGAGGAGATGGGTGACTGGGAGGACCCAGCCCTGTCAGGTAGGCCGAATTGTGGTGACAGAGTTTGAACTCTGTACTGCAAAGCCTAGCACATTCTTAAATGAGGCTCGGGATGATCCACCCCAACCTCTGAGTCAACGAAAAAAACTGCTGAACTGACACAAACTATTGTGAAAAGATAGAGATGACTGTTGGTTGCTCGTGAGAGCAGACGTGTTGAAACGTCGCTGTTCGACCGAATACCGGGTCACGGCAGAATGTCGCCGGCCAGTTATAGTTATCATGTTTAATCTAAATGTAAATACCCCATCTGTAAATACTTCACCCACATAATCAAGAGCATTAAAGTTTAAGATTCCATCAAGAATTGGCCTGGACTTTACTTCTAGACACCGACCACAGTGTACACTTATTCGTTAAAATAAATGTGCATTAAATTTCTACAGATATATGTATATTTACATATATGTATTATAAATATGTATATATAACACTGGTGGCCGGCTAACCGAAAAGTGCCAAGGATTTTTATTGTAAACCATGTGAAACATTGTGATTTGCTTATATTTTTAAAATGCTCACTTTACTATCGACAATGTTTTTCCTTTTATTTTTCAAATGTTTCAATTCACGTGATTTTCATTTTGCACCAACTATTACGCTTGGCGACAATGGCGTTCATATAAGGGAAAAGTACCATATTTTTTGACAACTTTAAAGTATTTTTTATAACAAAAAGATTTTAAAAAAATAATTCATTCTAAAAAAGGCTCCAAAAAATGATTGATGGTGCTTAACCCTTGTTATTATGGATCTGTGTTAGCTCTTAAATCTCAAGAAATTTCAACTTTGAGAGGGGCACAGAGTTTTGGTATTTTTGTTCAAGAATGGGCCATAATATTTCAGTTGACTTGATAACAGTAAATAAAATGCAGATAGCTTTCAAAATTAATTAATTTGATTTCAGTTTTCTCAATACTGAAGCTGAAGATCATTCTTTTTCTTAAATTTTAGATTAAAGAGTTTTAATATGCCATTTGAAAAAAAATTATGACTAAACATTTTTAAGTGCGATAAATTGTAATTGATATTAATAAATTAGGAACCAAGTTAAGAAGAAACAAGATGATTTCTACAATTAACTACATAAAAATTTTAAATAAATAATAATTAAAGAAACATTAATTACATTTAACATGAATATAAGTGTCTTAAAATCAAACAAAAAATTTATAGAATTACCTCTTCTTCGAATCACTGATTGTTTATAGGCAACTTTGATTCCAGGAAAAACCACTTCTGATACCCTTCCAACAGCTGATTTCATAGTATCCATTTATAATTTAACGAAAATTTCGGCTCAATGATTTTTTCTACCAATATAACAATATCGAAGATAAAATCCAGATTTAGTTCTAAAGGAAGTTTTTTTTTATATATTTACATACATCTCATACGAATTTATAAATAAATAGATTAATGCCAAGCTTGAATTTTTATTAAAAAGTAATTAATTATTCTAAAGTATAATTAAGTTGCAAAGTTTTGTTTGGAAAACCTATAATCATATGAATCTTTATTTCATAGACCTTTTTTAAAATGAAGTTTTCATAAATATCACCAGTTACATATGCAAAACAATCAAAAGAGCCATTTGTTTTGGTAACCATAGCAATTATTAAATTTCAGATTCGATCTGAAAGTCGAATGTTCGATGTTATTTAATATCGATTATGTATACATATATATTCGTTATTAATTCGAAGTACGAGTCCATTTTATTATTACATTATTAATTTTCATGATTATTTTCTTCTTAACTTTGCCAGGATTGATTTTAATTAATGGGAAGCTCCAGAAAATACTGGAAGACACAACGATTCATTTGATTTGGATAATCATCGAATATCGTACATGCAGTGTATGTTCCTCATCTTCTTAAATCAATCAACCAACCAACGAGCTAACACTGTTTTTAGATCACAGATTATATGTTTCAATTTAAATAAACATCTTTGGAATGGAAATAAATTTTAAACAAAATTTATTCCCTAGTTGCCTATGATCTTTTTTTCATTTCACTGAAAATAATGTCAGTTTATAAAAATATTAAATTCGTTTTCATTTATTTAAAATATTGAACGAATTATATCGCGATCTTTTGGTTTATTTATAAAATATATATTTACTATTTACTGAAATCTGTGTTTAATATGTTAATCCGATTTTATGTCAGTTTAATTACAAACCAATTTGCTCCAAGTTATTCAAGAACGTTGTGTAGCACTAGCAGTAGTAATTCACGTAGAATGAGGGTTGTAATTACTGGCTTAGGAATAATATGCCCTCTTGGAGCTGGTGTTAATAATGTTTGGAGAAAGCTACTGTCGTCAGAAGTCGGCACAGTAGCACTTAAATCGCAGGAATATAAAGATATACCTTGCAAAGTTGCTGCTCTTGTGCCTAATGATGATAACAGTGGAGAATTTGACATGAAAGCCTATTTTAAAACATCAGATCTTAATATGATGTCAAAAACTACACGTTATGCACTGATTGCTGCAAAAGAAGCTGTTGAAGATGCAAATTGGTTTCCAAAAAGTGTAGAAGAAAGTGAAAAAACAGGTGTTGCTGTTGGAACTGGAATGGTTGATTTAATGGACATAGTCAATACTGGAAATTTGTTAAGAGATAAAGGTTATAATAAAGTTTCGCCATTTTTTATTCCTCGAATATTAGCAAATATGGCAGCAGGAAATATAGCAATAAAATATGGTTTTAAAGGTCCAAATCATGCTGTTTCAACAGCATGCACCACTGGTCTCCATGCTGTAGGTGATGGATATAATTTCATACGTAATAACCAGGCATCTGTTATGATTTGTGGTAGTGCAGAAGCTGTAATAAGTCCATTGTCTGTTGCTGCATTTTCTCGAATTAGAGCCTTATCAAGAAATTTTAATCAGGAGCCAGAAAAAGCATCTAGGCCATTTGATAAAAACAGAGATGGTTTTGTAATGGGAGAAGGTGCAGGAGTTTTAGTTTTAGAATCGCTTGACCATGCTCAAAAAAGAGGTGCTAAAATTTATGCTGAAGTTTTAGGTTATGGTCTATCTGGAGATGCTCATCATATTACATCTCCCAGTACAAATGGTAGTGGTGCATATAATTGTATGCATCAAGCAATATTGCAGAGTGGTCTAAAAGTAACAGATATTGGTTATATTAATGCTCATGCTACCTCTACTCCAATAGGAGATGATGTAGAACTAAAAGCCATAAAAGATTTATTTGGTGACCATTCTAAGGTACTGACAGTATCATCAACAAAAGGTGCTACTGGGCATTTATTAGGTGCAGCTGGTAGTATAGAAGCAATTTTTACGGTACTTTCTTGTTACACAAAACAGATTCCTCCTAACATAAATTTAGATAATCCAGATAATGCATATTCTGTTAATTTAGCTGGAAAAAAGTCAATACTTTGGCCAGAAAAAAACTTTAAAGAACTAGTAGGTTTGAGCAATTCATTTGGTTTTGGAGGAACAAATGCTTCAGTTATGTTTAAAAATTTCTGTAATGAAACTTGTTAACTTTTCAGATGTCAATTGTAAGTATTTTTATAAAATAATTTTTTTTTTTTTTTTTTTTGCCAAGCGTTGTGATTTATTATTTATTGAATGTGAATCTTTTTTTATTATTATTTAATTGTAACCTCACAAAAATCTTAATTTGTTATTTTTCAAATTGAAAATATTTATTATTGAGTTATAACTTACCTGATGATGAGGAAGCTAAAATAAAATTCTTTCGGAATTATATACATAAAAAAGTTTTGTTCAAATAAACCCATGAGATGAAATTATGGATGAGTTTAGAATTTTAATCGCATTAGAGTTGTATAGCTTATGATCATGCCTAGAAAGCATAAGAATATGAAAGAAAACATGGTATAAGCATCATAGTTGCTTTTTCTACATGCTTTGATATCAGGGTTTGTGATTTTTTTGATTTAAAAAAAAAAATCGGATTTATTTGATTTAAATCAGATTTTTTTTTATTTAAATCAGATTTTTTTTTATTTTTTTAAATTCAAAATATAATTTTAAAGCTACACATTTTAAAGTAAATTACCCTTCACAAAATCACTAAAATTAATAATAATAATTTTAAAAAAAACTTTATTTGTAAAAAAAACATTCACTTGGTTAATTTGAAACAAAAACACTTGTGTTTTATCAGCACTTACACTAACTGTAATTAAAAAAATATTCTACATTATATAAAATATCTTCTACATTACCTTAACTTACCCATTTAATAAAACAAAAAATCACATATGTATACTTCATTACTAAAAGCTAAAACTTTTTTTTAAAATCAAATTTCTTTATTAAAATCTGGAAATATAAAAGATAATGTAAGCATGTTATTCAGAAGAAAAAATATGAATTTTGAAACATTTGATTGTGGAACTAGATACTTATTTGTATACATTTTTTTAAACAAAATATTTATTCTGGATTACATATAATACTCTGGAATCAGGTTTGGCAGGTTTTTGACACATGTCAGTTTTTGACAGTTTAAACTGCGGTTTAAACCATCATGTCAAAAACCTCAAATACTTACAGTGATCTGTAAAATTTCACATTAAATGTCACACATTAGATGTAATATTTAAAATTCACTATTTACTATAATTGTATAATTAGTATATAGTATTAGTAATAATTACAGGGTTGGCAGGTTTTTGACATGTGTCAGTTTATGTCAGGTCAAAAACCTCAAATACTAAATTGATCTGTAAAAATTCAAATTAAATGTCACACATGACAACATTACATGTAATATTTTAAATTCACTCTTACTGTATATCAGTAATTAGTACATAGTAAAGTATTATTGTTAAGTACAACTTTTTAACAGGGTAAAATTTTTAATTTTTTGTAAAATTGTGTTTTTCTAAAAAGTAGACATTAAGCTCACCTGAGCTGTACATTTTTTCTCTTACTTAAAATCGTTTTAATTTCGCTTACTTTTTAGAGCTTGCATTAGCTAGCTTTTTTTATGGGGAAAAAAACTTAGAAGTGTGTAGATTTTTTTGTATAAACAAGATAATGTGCATCTATGTTATTCTAGTCTAGGCAATAACCATTCCATTCAAAATTGAAATTGGATTATTAATTTTAAACATTTACAAAATAAGAGAAGTAATAATAATAAAAAAAAAAAGCTTAAAGTCAAAATCTTTTTAAAACATGCTTTCTTTCAATATATAAAAATGTTTTTGATTTTAAAACTGAACAAAATTGGCTCGGTCATCTAAAAGAAAATTCCTGTAAGCCCATATTGAAAAAGTGCATAACGGATAGAACGGATCAAATCATGAAACCATACCATTGTTTGGCTTATACTTTGCATCCCAACCATCAGGGGCAAGGGTTGATTGCTGTATCAGTTGATTCAGCTCGTGCTTAAGCTACGGAGAAAGTTTATGGATGCTTACCCATACTGATTGTGTATGAAGCTAAAGAATCCCCTTTCCAGTCTTCCTATTTCAGTGCTATAGGGAGGACTCCATTGTTTGGTGGAAAGGTATCACTAAATGCAACAGCTTTTTGAGCCTGTTTCAAAACTTGCTCATCTAGCAATGCTTTTGCTATCAAGTCCTACTAGCTCAGCATCAATTAGGAGACAGACTATTTTCTAACGCTTCATACACTCTAAACTCAAAAATCTTTTGGATGTAAATAAATGTGCTAAACACGTGGTATGCTGCGGGGTAAAATTGATCCGGATTATTTAATTGTACAAAATTATTTTCTTCTGGTTGAAAAATCAAAAAAAATTTTTTTATTGCAAATAATATATTTTTTAAATTATTAAATTTCAATAAAAGATCACATAAATCATTGACTTATTTAATGTTTATCTATTGTTAAAATGTTTTAGCGTGTTACATGTATTTGGCAGTTTTCCACGGTTTAAACCAGTTTTTGATGCTTGTCATGTCAAAAACCAGTTTTTGACGTCAAAAACCCAACCCTGTCTGGAATGCATAAAAAGCATATTTAATGAATTTGCAGAATATACTCAACACATAAAATCATCAGGATTATGTTATAAATTTCAATAAGTTTGAAAAAATTATTGTTTGTTATTAAACTGTTTGAACAGGAACACCAATTTTCCTGCTTTATCAGTTCTTAAACGATTACGGTGTTTAGAGTGAACTAAACCAAAAGTTGAGAAGATTCTCTCAACAGATGCTGAAGAAGCTTGTGCAGTAAATAATTGCGAAATCATTCCTATAATATTTTTTCCAGAACCATCATTCTCAGTAATTTGTGACTTCCACCAATCTATAGGATTTACTTTATTTACAATATCAGAATCAAAAAGAAATTGATGAAAAGGTTCTAATTTTGCTTGAAATTTCATTAAAGTAGGCACTACTGATTGAGAATATTTTTCTTTTGCAAAAATTAAACATTCTGATTTTTCAGCAGCACTCAATTTAATTCCTGCATAGCGTGGATCTAACAGATATGCTAGAAAATGTGGCGGTCCTAGTGCTTGATTGTAACGGGTTGAAAAACTCTTCAAGCATGTTTTATCAAGATTTACTTCTGTAAGTTCTTCTTGCAAGTTTTTCCAGATATCAACAGCTGTTCATATAGTGCAATCCTTCTGTTGCATTTTATCAAGAGCTATAGAAATTGGTTTTAGAAGGTCCTTGGCATTCCGTTTAATTCCAAAATTTGTTACCTTGTTATAAACAATGCTATCAATATTACAGCGATTTTCTTCGCAAACTGAAACAAGAATTGGCCAGTTTTTTAAATATGCAGATACACAGTCAGCCATAGTATTCCAACGGACTTCTTGGGGTATTATTAATTTGGATCCACCAGCTTCTCTATATTTTGCATTTGCAAAATGATTGTTTCTGAAAAACTTAACAATATGTAATATTTGGAATATTTAAATCTTCTGCAAGCAAATTTAACAAATGTGCAGAACATCCATATGTGATCAAATCAAAATCTGGGTTACTTTGAATTTCAGTGCGCATACCCTTTACATTGTTAGCATTGTCTGTTACAACACTTCGCACAATGCATTTAAATTCATTTTCACATTTTATCATACAATTTTTTTCAACTTCTATAAGGTATTCGATTGTATGTGGGCAGCCAGATGTATCAATAGTTTCTAATAAATAATTTTCACCTTTCTTATTGGTTACAACAGCACATAATATTGGTTCATTATGAACGTTTAAGACCATCCATCTATACTCAAGTTTACTATTTGTCCACTTAAATACTCAGAACATTTTTCTTTCTCTTGACTATAGATATTGTCAAGTAATGATCCACCTATTTCAACTTCATTTGGAGCTGTATATCCTGGTCTTAAAGCTGAAATCATCTTTTTAAATTGAGGGTGTTGCACATGATGAAAAGCAGAATTGGTTGCATAAATATACCTAGCAACTTCTTCATCTAACATCTGTTTTTGAGTTTTAGAAGTCTTTATCACATAAGAATTCATATTCTTCTTAGAATCATTTTCTATTTCAAACATCTTCCTCTTTGTGGGTTTTCTCCAATGTCTAACACTTCAGTTTTCACATTAGTTGATGTTGATGCACCAGTTTCACTTGTGATGATTTTTTCATATAATTGATTGTCATCATCATCCTTTTTATTTGGCCCCACCAGTGGCCGAGAGGTTCTGCTCTCGAAGCTGGTAGGCGGTAGGTGCTGGGTTCGATCCCCATCGCGACCGTCGGCCTAATCGTTCGGAGTTTTCGTGGTTTTCTTCGAGCCTTGGATTTCCAAGCGTAAATACGGGTTAGGTTCCCTTAGAAAGACCCCCACGAAGGGCACTCCCTCCCTGGGCCCATATCCCTCGAGCAGATAATTGGACGTCAAAAATCAACCAACCATCCTTTTTATCATAGGATAAACATTTTTCCACATTCACTTTTAATCTTGCCACTATTCCCATTATAACTTTTCCACAATTCTTGCATTTTGCCTTAACACCTTTTCCTGAAAATGTAGGCTCTTCATTAAAATATATCCAAATGTCATCCTTTTTTCTATCTGCCATTTTCTAGCTAACTTGTGCCAAGTAACTAACCCAACTACTAAACACTGAATCTTTCACAAACTAAAAACTTCCTTATCTGTGGTAGAGGTCTGCACGGGCCCGGGCTTGGCCCGAACCCGGCCCGGCCCGCGGGCCGGCAGATTTAGGACAATTTTTTCAACGGGCCGGGCCGGCAAAAAAATTGAACGGGCCTGCAGGGCCGATAAAAAAAATTAATCGGACCTGTCGGCCCGATATAAGAATTTGAGAGGAGCAGATAAAATACGAGGTCATTTCCAATGATTATGACATTTTCGAGAAGTATAAATGTGCGTTACGAGCCGATGCGAGTTTAACAACATCAATACAGAAATGTAACATGTCCATCGTAGAGATCGGCATCGTACAGTTGGGTGATTCTCCAATAAGTGGGTAATTTCACTCATTGATTTAGTGAAAAATAAAAATTAAATTTTAACCAATATTTTTTAATAACTAGATAAAGCATAGGTTACTGAGCAATATGCAACATTCCGGCGCAAACTTTAAGCACTATATGTTTAAAAAAAAAATTATTTTATAAATTAATTTGGTAATCAATGTCACTACTGTCCCCAAGATAATTGTTTACTTTATAAAACAGGATTTTAATAAAATTTATTAAAAAAATATGTTTATTTTATTCAATTGTACCTTTTTATAATAAAAAATGTTATGTTTATAATATCATCTGTGATAAATTGGAATATGTTTTAAGTTTAAAGAATAAGGAGACAGGAGTGACATTTACAGGGACAGAAGTGACATATTTTCAAAAATTTTCTGTTTTGAACATTTTAACAATTATAATATTAACTTTTTTTTTCAAACTATTTCAACAGAAAGATGTAATTTCATCTTGTAAAGACTTATTTTGTGTATAGATAACACCTGTGTGTAGACTGGCTTGTTTTGGGGCATCAAAATGAGCACTCTGTACTTCTGATGCATACTTGCAAAGATAGTTTTCTGAAAAGTCTATTATAACTATAACTTCATTTGGATTAAATAATGTTCTTAATGACTTAATGGATGATAATTGTAAGAGTGTTTTAGAAAAGCATTGTCCAGTTTGGGCTACATTGATCAATTCTTCTACAGTTGAAACTATTTTATTCTTAACAATAAATTTTACTCTTATTATTTTTCCTTTCTTCTGTTTTGAGTAACAATTGGTAAAAAAAGTCTCTTCTTTCTTTTCATCTTGACTAACTGTAATGGCTAAAGTTTTATGTTTGCAACGATTGCATTGATGATACATGCAGGCTTTTGATAAAGTATCACAACAGACTCGCACTCGCATCATGTGAACAATTTTGAAGTAATAACTTCAGAAAGTGAAGCTTATCAATCAAATATCGAAAATTGGCATGTTTTATACATAAACAAGTCATCTCGTTGGTTTACTTTAGGATTTACACCCAGAAAAGCTTTAACTTTCAGAATGTTGGATATATAATATACTAATAAAAGAACAAATCGCTCTGTGTGTGTGTGTCTGCGATGGCTAACAAAATCTACGGCACATACGAGGCTAAAATTTTTTGTGAATATAGTCCAAGCCCTCTCCTAATGTACCTGAGCCTCAGGATTTAAAAATTCGTATAAATATTTGAGTTATTAATTAACAACCATAACTCACTCTCATTAAAAAGCCATTGAACGGCCCAATTAAAAAAAGCATTTATTTCTTCAAAACCACAAGCTAACTAGATTTGGACCTCGATTTGAGGCAGCATAAGGTTCTCCAATCAGGGTAGTTAAGAAGAGTTAGCATTTGATACGATATCTTCATTTAATTGCTTCTTTTTAACTCTACACTTATTTTGTTTGGTTCTCCACTCTTTTCTCCTTTGTCTTTGTTCCTAAGTGTTAGATTAGCAATTAGCTTTATCCTGCTACATTCTTTCTTTTTTATATAAATTTCTTTTTTTTACCTTATAGCTTCAGGGTTTTGTTTTATTTTTTCATGCTGTCTTCTTTTACTCTCTCTCTTTGTCTCTTACGTTTTCCCTCTAAGGATTTTAAAGATGGCTTTTTAACTTTTGTTGTGCTGATATGTTCCAAACATCCCTTAGGGGTCATCCATATATGATGTCACACCTTTTTTCAATATTTTTGACCCCCCTCCTCCCCTTTGTCACAAAGTTTCACACTTCACCATACCCCCTCCTCCCCCCCACCCCTCTTGTCGCATGTCACGCTATATTACATAAACATATATTTGCAGTTCATAATCAAAGTTATCATAATCAAAGTACTATGTTATAGATCATATTTCAAATTTTATTTTGAAACTTTTAACTATGTGTTTTAACGACATTTGTGAGCATAATAATAAAAATGATTCATGTACTTATTTTGTATGAAATAAGATTAAGATTTACAACAAAAACATAATTAATATACAAAGCAATAAAATATTAATATGAAAGAACAATTAAAAACAGTAGTATTTTTGAATTTGAAATGGAATTTAATACATTTGGCTTTAAATATTATCTTTACTGTACGAACACAAAATACTTTAATTTCAAAATAACATTAAAATTTAATCTGCTGATTTTTAATGCTTTTATTTTATCCAAAATGTGTGATGTCACACTTCTTCTTACCCCCTCCCACCCCCTTGTCACAAATTCATGAACGCCCCTCCCCCCCCCCCCTCCAAGCGTGACATCATTTGTTGATGGCCCCTTAGGAAAAAATATTAAATCATTTATTTATACTACACTTGAAAATGAAATATCAAAAACAAAATAAATATAAATTTAAAAAAGCAGGCTTCAAATAATTTTAAAATCTTGAAAAATGTAAACTATTTATTAATAAAAATGTAGTACAAGACATTTAAAAATCAAGATCTTTAAGTTTAGTCAAAAATTGTTAAAGAAATTTAAAAAAGGATTTCAAAGATGTCTTTTAACTTTTGTTTTGCTGATGTATGCTCCAAATATCCCTTAGGATAAAAGATTAAATCATTTATTTACACTTGATAATAAAATATCAAAAACAAAATCAAGATAAAAATATAAATTTAAAAAGCAGGCTGCAAATAACTTAAAATGTTCTAAAAAAGTGTAATCTGTCTGTTAAACTGGAGCACAAGACATTTAAAAATTATGATCTTTTAAGGTTTATACTCAAAAATTGTTAAAGAAATGTAAAACTTAGAACAGTTAAAATGAACAAATTGTCGTTCTTAGAAACAGAGTACAAATATATAATACTAAAATTAAAACTATTTAATAAAGTAAAAACTAACTGAGTCGGACATCACTACTGTCCTTATAGTGTCACTTCTGTCCTTCAAATAAATAATCTGAAAGGGGACAGAAGTGACAGAGACAGTAGTGACAAAATTAAGAAATTTGCTTCTGTGTACATACAGTAGAAGATCTTTATAACGCAATTCCATATAACGCAATTCTCCATATAACGCACAACTTCTTCAGATGTAAACAATGAATTTTTCAATTCAGAAGCACCTATATTCTCATATTATAAAAAATTGTGACTTTCTACAGAACTAAATTTAATTTATTATTTCAACTTTATATCCTTAATTCAGGACTTTTTAATGTAAAATTTGCTATTACTACAATAAATAGTTTTGAAAATGAGTAGTAATATAATGAATGATTTGGTCCAGGTATACTTGGATCTTATAAAGTAAATTTAAGAATGTGTGGAATGATCTATATTATGCTAAAAATTCTTATCTGGATTGGATAACATCTGGTAACAAGGAAAGCAGTATAAAGATACTCTAATGTATTTTGATATATTTCAGACATATTTGCCCATGTTTACAAGGTAAATTTAATGATATGTGAAATGTGATCCATATAACGCAAAATTCTATATAACGCACAACCTTGCGTTTTTAGGTTTGCGTTATAAAGATCTTCTACTGTAGTAAGTTAGGTTTAGTAAGACTGCAATATGATATTTTGTACTAAGCAAAAGTATGTTATATCATGACAAAATAATAAATAAATAAAAACAATAACAAGGACAGTTTAAGTAGGGGACAGTAGTGACAAGTAATAAACATATTCTTACCTTTCTACCTATTTTGTACCTTGTAACTGCTTTTGAAGTTCAGAGAATTACACCATGTGATTTTCTTGGTAATCTATATGGTTGCTTCTACTAAATGCACCTGTTCACCAAATTTTATCTGACCATTTTGGTGATCACATGAGCAGTTTTTACAAGAAGACAGTAGTGACATAAAAACTAGGGGACAACGTTTCTCTGACTCAGAATAAATATAAAACTATTTTTAATTTACAATAAAAATCATTCATTATGTACTTTGGAGTATAAATTTTTACTTTGAGTGGTAAAATTGTTAAAAATAGTTTGTCATTACACTTAAAACTGTTTCAGAAGATCAGTATATGGAGTGGGGGACAAGGGACAGAAGTGACAAATTGAATATTTAAAATAATATTAAAGTAAAATTTATAGTTATTTTCTTGAAAATACTTTTTGAAATTGTAGAAATACATTACAAAATGCATTTTATGCTAAAAAAAACCTATATGAATGACAAAAAATCACATATAACCCAAAGGGACGGAAATTACCCACTTATTGGAAAATCACCCAGTTACATGATGCCTGATCCCGGGTTTAATTTTTTCGGCAGACTTGTGCCGGGACGGAACTGGTCTTAATCGTTCCCAGGATGTGTAGGACAGGCATTATGTTTTGTAAAAGTATTAATAGCGATAATGAACTTCTGTTAACAGTATCTTTGGAAATGTACCTTAAGGTGGTTCTCATATTTACTGCTCAACAATGCGAAACTCTCAGACACATTTTCTGAGTCATTTTTAACTACAAAGGCATAAAATTGACAGGCTTGAGTATTGAAGGCATTTGAGATCGAATAGCATTTCCATTTTTCATAAATTACGTACAGAGATAACAGAGACTCTTGTCACGTGACTGTACGTTTTCTCCTTTGTGTGCTATCGCTTCCGGAAATTCGATTCAAAACGTTAACTTTGGCAGTATTTTCTGAAAGATACATTACTTTTATCTAAGAAAAAAACGGCATTTACATGGTTTCTGAATAAGAATACCTGCCAATCTCATGCGTTTCCGAAAAGAAATGAATTCATAAATGTATCAAAATGTAGCTCCTTTGGATTTGAGAAAAGACTTAAAAATGACAGAAATATTTTCACAAATCTACCTTTTATTATAAGCTTCAAAAGTTATCATGTTTTTTAACCCTTTATTCTAAACTACAATAATCTTTTAATGAACCCTTATTTAAATTTTGAAACGCCTGTAGAGACGTTGACTAAAACACTGTAAGTAATCGTTAACGTTTACTATTGTGTGTTTTCTATTTTGCGAACACATAGTAATTTAAAATATACTGTAAAATGTTCCCATAAATATGCATGTAGTATTCATTAGAAGAATCTTAATTGTATGTCGAAAAAAAGCGGAATTTTTTGTAGAAATTTAGTCGGGCCGGGCCGGGCTCGGGCCGAACTTTCAATTTTTACACCGGGCCGGGCCGGGCCAAAATAGCTTTCCTTCGGGCCGGGCCCGGGCCTGGAAATTCCGGCCCGTGCAGACCTCTAATCTGTGGAATCTTTTCTCAGATTATGAAATCATGCCTTTTGACCAACAATACAGTGCAGTCCAGGTATTCATTCCAGGATTATAAGAAACCTGTTTGACATGTTATCACAATAGCAATGGTATGCTATTTTCCCTATTCTGTTACTTTCATTATTGTAAATTTACTTTGACTAAACCAGGCATTTAGAAATCTTAAAATATGTGAACAAAAACAGGGGAAAAAGGTGTAGAAAGAATTAGGCCAGTTAAAACACTATAAGAAAAAGCACTCTGAAATAACATATCCATGCAGTTTTTTCTCTACTAGGATAATGTCTTTGATTACTACAAAAATTTTAAGATTAAAAGTGTATTGTAATGTAATTTTAAATGTTATTTTATTTTAAAGCATCATTTGTGATTTACTTTTCAGTTAAAAAAAATTAAAAATAAAATAAAAATAAGTTTGAAATACAATAATTTTTACATTTATATTTAAAATATTTTTTAAACAAATTTTTTGTTATTAAAGACTTATTTTAGTTATTTTAAATTTATAAATAATTAAAATTGAAATTATATTAAATATATATGTATTAAACAAAAACATAATTTGAAGAACAAATTAAAAAAACAAAATTTATTTCCTACATTGTTTAAGCCCGAGAAGGGACAGATATTAAGTTATTTCATTCAATTAGTTCTACATTTAATGTTAAATTTTTGTAACAAATTAGTTAAGCCAATTGAAGATTAAAAAATAAACATAAAAATCATACAATATGATACTTAAAACACCCTAAAAAATTAGATTCCGCTCAAACCAAATCGAAATAAATCTTAGACTTCTTCCATTTTTAATTGAAAATATTTGTATTGCAGATTTTGTATTATGTTTATGACAATTGTGCATAAAATGATAAGATGCATGCAAAATACAGAACTTAAAAAAAAAAAAGTCTAAAATTTATTTCGATTTCATTTGAACGGAATCTAATTTTTTAGATTGTTTTAAGTATCATATTGTATGATTTTTATTTTTATTTTTTAATCTTCAATTGGCTTAAATAATTTGTTACAAAAATTTAACATTAAATGTAGAACTAATTGTATGAAATATCTTAATATCTGTCCCTTCTCGGGCTTAAACAATGTAGGAAATAAATTTTGTTTTTTTAATTTGTTCTTCAAATTATGTTTTTGTTTAATATGTCAAGTTTTTTAATAACTGCAGCACTCAGATGAACGCATTTCAAAATTAATAGAAAGTATCATCATCAGGGTTTGATATATGCGGAATTGTACCAGAATGTGAAATGCAGTTTACCAATGTGTAATTCAAAATGTTTCACCACTGTAGTAATATGCAGGTTGCAGTAATTTGAACAAAAACTTCCAATCTGAACATAAACAATCTATAATCAAAACATAATAAATTAACTTCACTTAAATTTAGATACCCTATTTCCCACTCAGGAACGCTATGAATGTAAATGTAAATTGTGTTGAATCCTTACTGCTAATATTTAACAATATTATAGCTGTGATACAGTAAAAAATAAAAAATAAAAGTTCTACTTAAATTTTTAAACCTTATTCTCTCCCAAGGAGTGATGTAAACACATCAGAAAATTATTACCTAAGTTTAACTTGAGCCATAAATAGTTCTCATCTCGGAAAAAAAATACATTTTAAAATTTAAGTTATGTATTACACCACTAAGTTCGCTACCTGCGTAAAAATAGCTATCCATTAGACACTTTTTACTAAAATATAAACTTGATCAAAGCAAAAAATTATTCTGAAAATATCCTCTTTATTTCCACTTTATACCTACTATATTCACCTTTTTAATTTTTGAAAAAAAAAAAAAAAAAAAAAAAAAAGTAGCTCAATTTATTATTTCACGTGAAAATCTTTCAACTAAACAGAGATAAATTATTATTACTACTTTTGAAATTTTTGCAACAATGAAGTAAAAATGCTACATCTTCTATAAAAAATGTCCGTTGATTTTTAATGAAAAAAGCGAAAATTGGAATTATTAAAAAAAATATTTGAATAATGCAGAAAACAATTGGCCCATGTTTCTCTCTGGGTTATAATTCATCCATATGCAAAAGTATTTTACCATTCGTTTTGACCCTGACGTCAGGCAAACGTTTTTACACTTTAAATTTATAATATCATTAGAATTAGTAAAGAAAAAAATGAGTGGCATCAGGGACAAAAAGGTGGGAAGAAAAAATGAAAAAGTTATGATCTCCATAGGCTTTTCCATGTTAAATTAACACTGAGAAGCAGGGACCCGGAGCTGGAGCTGGAGCCCGGAGCCGGAGCGCTCCGGAGCTGTGTTTTTCCTGGAGCTGGAGCTCTAAATTTTCCCCAGCTCCAGGGCTCCTTTAGTTTTTAATATTCTTTTAAATCTTTTTTTTCAGTCTTTTAAATTTCTAGGCTTAAAATATTTTAATTACATCATTAATCAGTATTTTAATTATATCATTTTTTAGGTTTTTATTATTATTATTATTATTAGGGAAGGAAAACTTCTCCAAAAATGGCAACACTACTCTTTACTTCTACTTTCTACTTGAACTAAGTTTTCTACTTGAACTAAGTGACAACACTATTTGAAAACAAATATGGCCGCCTGTTGTTTACATGTGTAGTCGTACAATTTTGGCTGTTCGAAAAGTGTAGAAGAAATTTAAGATTTTTGTGTTTAAAATTCTACCAAACTTTCTATTTTAAAAGCAAAAGCTAAAAGATGTCATATTTTCTGAACAAGCATTTCAAGTTTGATGAGAAGAAAAATGCATTTTGTTAGATCTTTAATGAAGATAGAAAGTATTTGTGAGCAAAAAATTAAACGTGTAAATTAAAATCTGCAACTTAAAAGCGCGAAGTTGGAGCCGGAGCTGGAGCCACGGTATTTTCTCTAGGAGCGGAGCTGGAGCTGGAGCATAAAAAATTGTTCGGCTCCGGGTCACTGCTGAGAAGTGACACTGGAAATAAATAAGTATTGCGCTGCCGCACAATACTTAAATAAACATTCAGACTATTTCTACCATGAAATCATTTTTATTTTTGAAATATTTCCATAAATAAATTACATTGAAAATTGAACAATTTGTTATTTACATATGCTTGAGGACATAATGAGATACCTATATAAATATCAGTAAAAGTAATTTTGAATGACCTATATTTAAATTTCAATGACCTATATTGAATCTGAAGTTTTCATTTCCTCAAACTACACAGTCACCTTAAATACAGAAAGTCTGTTTCTGTATTAAAGAAAAAAAATAAGATTTACTTTCTAATAGGTGAGTATATGACTAATCTTTTAACATTTTTCAGGTAATATTCTCTACTTTTAATTTTAGATTTTTGATTTAAAATTTAAAGTGTAATATTTGATTTAAATAAATTAAAAAAGCATACATTTTGAGTTCTTAGTCATTTCTTAAATTTACAATGTATTTTTTATTAAACAAATGTTTTACAAACATCTTGACCTACGTTTGAAGTATTTTTTAAAAAGTTGATTTAAATCAATGATTTTTTTAAAAAAATCAGTTGATTTAAATCATGATTAAAATCAAGCTGATTTAAATCAATGAACCCTGTTTGATATTTAATTTATATATTTGTGGTGCCAAAAGTTAACTTCGATTGACTTTTGTGAGCTTGAACTCGAAATGAACCATAATATGACAGTAAATTGGAACAGCTATTTGAGAGAAATTTGTGCCAATGCTTTGTATTCATGACTAAATGCTGAGCCGTTTGAAGGGGCAGTCGCCCCGGGCACGGAAACTGAGGGGTGCCAAATTTATACTACAAACCTTGTTTTTAGGGTTTCGTTTATCTGACGAAACCCTATTCCTCTCGCTCCTCTGTCTGTCTGTCCGTCACAGAGCCCGTTCTCAGAAACTATGTATGTTGGAGACTTGAAATTTTAGATTCTTATAGCTGAACAAATGACAGCATCAAACGACAAATTATAAAATTTTGAAAAAGTCTTATATTTATCCCTCTGGGCTTTAACTTGTGTATTTTAAGCAATTTTTCAAACTCAGCCCCTAATTAAGTTGGAGATGTGAAAATTTGCATACTTATAGCAGCACAATTGCAATCGCATGAAAAATCATAAATTTTCAAAAAGTCTTATATTATTTACCACTCTGGGCTCTAACTTCTGTATTATTAGCAATTTTTCTAACCTCCACTCTTTTCATCCGGGGTGCACTTTTCTAACTTTTGCCGACACTCCTTTAACCACTCTTTCATATTATGGACCATAGCCGTACATATTTTAGTTCCAATTTTTACCGCCAGGGAGGGGGGCGCCTACCTATCTCGGGTGCTATTGACCCGATCCCCTCAACTCTATATCTACAGATAGTTTGTAAAACGGAGTTTCGTTCGGATAGAGGTTTCTTTAGAATAGAGTGCACCCCCTGGTTGCAAAATGTGGAACCAGGGATCTAGTGGAGGGTATACGATGGTATACGCCGTATACCTTCTGGATTTTTTTAAAGAACACAGTATACCCTCTGTTTCTCAAAAAAGCTATAGTATATACACTGTAGGATATACTCTTTGCCCTGAGCGTATGCCCTCTGCTTTTTTTACGACTACACCACTGTGTGGAACTAACAGATCTTGCAAAAGTATTAGTGTTTTAAAAGGAATATTAAACAAAAACTCTCTGTGATCACACTTACCCACTTGTTTTCTCTTTTTTGAAAAAAAAAAATTATAGGTATTACATGTTGAGAATTTTTTTTCTTAATGAAAGAAAGTATGTTCATTTTTTGTTTCAAAGTTATTGCATTGTCCCTTACCCTATACCTAAACACAAACTATGTATAAGGACTTCTTTCTTTTCAAAACTTGTTCAATGTCTTTGTCTTATTCACTTCCATTAACATTCTCTTTTTTGAGTCTAATTTTCTTTCTGTGCTTGTGACAATAACATATTGTCGAAACAGCATGAGGTTTCCTTCTGGAATACAAAAGGGTTGCAAACTGTCATACTGTAATGTTAGAAACATTTTTTATACACTCATTTCCCAGGCTCCCTTTGCCAAAATATATGTGCTAATTTTCTCTTATGTTATTCAGTTGTTCGGAGTTTCTGAATTAAAATTAAATATAAAGCTCCAAAATGAACTCGAAATATGTATTCAATTATTCAATAGGATTTATTTCTGTTTCTGCACTTTTCAATTTTGTGACACATATCACAAAGAAAAATTGTGTGTGTGTAGTGGGGGTGGGAGGAAATTCGAATTTTGCCCTGGGTGCTTTTTTCTCTTCGCACAGTGCTGACTAAATCTAAAACTCAGTTAACCTAATGAAACTGTAGGAGTAAGTATATCCTTCGTAGGTATAGTCAGGCATATCCTTTCCCTCAGTGGGTATTCTGTGGTTTATAGGTCCTGAAATACAAGGGTGTTTCCGTACTGCTATTCTTGAGCATACAGCTAAAACTTTAATGGTAACAATTAAGGAAAATATAGTTGATGGGAGTACAGTAAAACCTCCATAACGGACACTTTTTTAAAAATCCTGAACACCTATATATTTATACATTTTTACCTCTCAGTAGCGGACACTTTCAAATTGCAGACAAATTCCGTGCTCTCGAGGTGCTCGTTATTCAGAGGTTTTACTGTATTATCTTTACAGATTGCTGGAAAGGATATAAAACTGATGAGTTGCGAGATGCCAGTTACAAACATTTCACAGTAAATCGCAAATATAATTTTGCTGACTCTAATACTGGATGTCATATCCAATCTGTTGAAAGATTATGGGGCATTTCAAAACGGTGTAATAAAGACATTGTGGCACTGTTCATCATCATTTACAATCCTGTCTCAAAGCATTCAAGCGGCAATGTCTTCATTCAATAAAATGAACTGTTTGCAGCAATGCTAAGAAACATTTATAATTTCATATCTGCAGTTTAAAGTGAGTTTTATTTTATCACTTTTCTGTATATTTATTTGTTCTTTTATTTTAAGTATTATTTGTATTGATTTAATAAGATAGTTCGTGACGATCTATAATTAGGTAGATTTCGTAAGAAATACTACCTATTGCAGTCGTTACCATGGTGCGACTTTTGAAAAATTCCTTCATAACTTTTCATTATAGGACCCCAGGAACCCAAAACCACCCCACCTAAAAGTTTATTTATATATATATATCAGGGTTGCCGGCTTTTAGCCAGGCCAAGAAAGGCCAGCCGGCTTTTTTTGGTTTTAACCGCTTAAAAAATGCCGGTTTTTATTTTTAAAAGTTAGTTTACAGCTAATTCGTTTTAAATTTGGATCAATTGATTTTTAATACACTTAAAAATATTTTCTACTAAAAAAATTATTAATTTTTGTCAGATACATAAGCCTTTATAACTTCTGGAAGGCAACTGTGAAGGCAATTATGTGTGAAAAAAATTTATAAATGTTGAAAAGAATATAAGTTAGACTACAAATTGGTGTTCTGAAATTACATATTATATAGCTACACATATACTACACATTTTAAAGATTATATTTAATTAAACAATGACAAAATGTAGCACACCATGGAAATTCTGGAAACATTCTTATGTGTCCATATGGAGAGATAAAGTTATAAATGTTAAAAGAGAAATTAGAAAGGATATAATATTTGAGCAGAGTTTGGTACATAAGTGTATAAAAAATGGAGCATTTAAACAAGAAAAAAATAAACTCTCTAAATAAAATTTTGAAAAGCTTGTTGCTAAGCATATTCATGCATATGCTATTCATAATGTTTTTAGTAGTGAGAAATGGTGTTTTTATTATATGACTATGTACTTATAATTTTAAATGTTTATTACAAATAAAATAAGACTTGTATATTAATAGGTCTTAAAATTAAGTAATAAAACATGTAACTAAATAACCATTGTCCTCTTTAATTTTATAAAGCAGTAAAAATTGAAGGGAGGGGGGGGGGGGGGGTAAAAGTCAGTGTAAACCAGATAAAGCAGTTGGTATGGCCAGACTTGTATAAAAACAGAAACTTTCCGCGCACATAAATATTAGGTCAAAAATTTTCCGCAAATTAATTCAATGTTTAATAAAATTACGTGTTATATTATTTTGATGATATGAACTAAAAATCATAGTTTAAAATAATTGTTATTTAAATTAAAAAATAATTAATATTAATTAAAGAATAATTATTTTAATTTAAAAATAATAAAGCAAAAATCAATGATAGGAAGGTGAATTCTTTTCAATTATTTTGTCAATGCATTTAGAAACAACCCGATCCTTAATATTGTGATCTCTTCGCACAAAATGCCAGTCACTTTTATAACACTATGATATTATTCGATTTAACAGCCATTGGCAGGCTAAATTGTCACTGCAGCCGCCGAAGGAAAACCGATCGGCCACAAGTTTTAATATGCGGAAAATCGAAATAAAAGGGTCTGATGTCACAACAATGTTTTGAGTCTTTAAACGTTGAATTGTGGACAAACAATATATAAATCGTATATATAAAATTGGTGAATATTTTAAATTTTTGGTATTAAAAAAAGTTAAGAAAACAAAACATACGTTTTTCTTTTCGTAACTTTTTTCTGCAAAGTCCTGAATTTTCAGAAAATTTTCTGCGCACGGCGTTCGCGCGTGCGTCTATATTATATAATTCTGGGTATGGCCCTTTTAAAATTTAGCTGACATATTTGCTATTTGAACTACAAATCACCAGCAAAAACAGTTTTATTCCAGTATTAATGTCTTTATAATTGAGAAATTGGGTTACTTATTAAACTCTAAATCAATTAAATGTCTTTAAAACTAATTAAAAACACTTTTGAAAAATGTAGTTTATAATTACAGTGCTTCGTTGTATAAAAGCCAGTTATGGCCAAAAAAAAGCCGGTTAAAACAAATAAAAGCCACCGGCTTTGTTTTTTTGCAACCCTGATATATATATATATATATATATCAGGGTTGCCGGCTTTTAGCCAGGCCAAAAAAAGCCGGCCGTCTTTTTTTAGGTTTATAACGCTTAAAAAAAGCCAGCTTTAATTGAAAAAAGCCGGCTTTTATTTTTCGAAAAGGTGGTTTATAGATCATTCATATAAAATTTGGATTAATTTATTTTTAATACACTTATAAATATTTTCTGTGATAAAAATATAAACTTCTATTAAATTTTGTCAAATAAATAAGCCCTTATAACTGCTAGAATGCAACTGTGAAAGCATTATGTCTGAAAAAAAATTATGAATATTCAGAAGAATACATTAAATTAGACTCTAAAGTATTGGTTTGGAATTCTTTATCATGGCTCTACACATACCACACATTTTAAAGATTATATGAAAGAATAAGAAAGTGTCACACATTAAAATAGAAACAGTCTTACATATCTAATTAAAACTAAATAGCTTATATGTATTTAATAACTGAAATTATCTTATATAATACTTGAGCAATAATAAGCAATCGATAATAAGTAATATGCAATTGATATATAAAAAATACTTATAAAAATGATCGACTTATAAAAATGATATATGTTAAAAGTTTTTCTGCTACTAAGCTGTTATGTAACTTATTCCAGATATGTTCACATGGACAGATTAAAATCGTAGAATGAACAATGTTGAAAGAGAAATTAGGAACGCTATAACATTTGAGGAAATTTTAGTATGTGCATAAAATAAAGAGAACAAAAACAAAAAAAAAAAATCTTCAAATAAAACTTGTTGAATTAGAATTTTGAAAAGATAGTTGCTATTTAAAATAGTGCATATTCATGCATAAATTAATGCATATGTTATTCATAATACTGTTTTAATAGAGAGAAATGATGGTTTTATTAAATGACTTTATGTGTGATTTCAAATAAATGTTCATGAGAAATAAAACAAGATTTCTATTATTAATATCCCTTAAAATTAGTTAATAAAATATTTAACTAAGCAACCATTGTCCTTTTTAATTATATAAAGCAATAAAAGTTAAAAAAAAAAGATTGTTAAGGTCAGTGTAAACCAGACAAAGCAATTGGTATGACATTTTATTCCAATATTAATGTCTTCATTATTGAAAAATTGGGTTACATTGATTTCTACCTCAACTAAATATCTTTAAAACAAATTAAAAAAACACATAAAAATGTGTCGTTTAAAATTAAAATGCTTCACTGTATAAAAGCCAATTTTGGCCCAAAAAAGCCGGTTAAAACCAATAAAAGCCACCGGCATAGCTTTTTTAAATTTTTGCAACTCTGAGATATATATATATGTATGCATGTACTAAATTCTGTCTGTACGATAAAAGCCACTATTATGCACGTATCGTCTTCAAACTCACCAAACACATTGAGATGGCTAATATCTCGGCAGGGATTGCAAATGAGAAAAATCGGCCCAAAGGAGTAGAAATGGGGGAGGGTTAAAAATTTTGAATACCGCCTTAACATGATTCTGATAAAACCAGCTCTTATAGAAAAATGACAGGGAAATTTTAAAACATTTCGTTATAGCAGTTGCCAACAATTAAATAAACACCACAATAAAATTCTTACCACAACAATTACTTTTCTATTGCAAGATTTCCACGTGAAAAATAAAAATCTATATATATATTACACTATTGTATCTCGATACATATAAAGGCAGTTACCGTAAGGGGGACCCTAATCTAGAGATGTAAATTTTCTGGAAAAATTGAAGTGGCAGAAAAAAATCGTTTTTTTTTTTCAGAAAAAATTGGAAAAGTTGGAAAAATTGATTTTTTACAAATGTTTCTTCCAAATAAATTATATTTTCTTAGAGAATATTAAATAATAAACATTTTTTTCCCATTTATCTGCACTAAAAGAAAATTATTTCACTTTATATGACTACATTAAAAAAAAAAAAAAAGAAAAAGCAAAGCCTGCTTTTAAAAGTTTAGTTTTTCAGTCTCAGAATTTTTATAGTAGCATTCACGCTTTTTTTAACGCTATTGTTTATTATATCATGTCTCTGTTGAAATGATTTTTCAGTTAAATTTGTTTAGTTACCAATTGAAGTAATGTAAAAACCGCAGCCAATATCTCTGCAGTTTGAAATCAAATATATTATAGGGGAGAGGGGGGCACATGTGAACATTCCATATTTCACTCAGTTAATTTGAAATAAAAAAATTCAAAAAATTACCAATTGATGGCAGTACTGGTACCATCTTTTGGCTGAATTTTCAGAACAATAGGCTATTTTGATTTCTGATAGTTGTAATTTATTTGTTTTAGAAGGTGTGAAGTAAAAAAATCTTCTAAGTTATTGAAGTAAAAATTCATTCAAGACATTTTTTAAAGAAGAATATCAGCATTGCATTCTGTAGTGTCATTAATTGGGTAAGTTTACAAACAGTTTTGTTTCCTTATTTCAATTAAAAAAATATTTTTTTTATAAGTTAGGCTGAAGTTGGTAGATGGGGCACTTGTGAACAGAACATATGGGGGCAGATGTGAACAGTTCACAAGTGTATTTTTTAAGTCTGTGAATGCATTTTTTTTTTTTTTTTTTAGTTTAAAATTTAATTACCTTTGTCAAAAATTGAGCTATATGTTAAATGTTTTTAGGATTGCTTCACAGTTTTAATTTACAGGAAGTTAGATAACAATTAAAAGAGACTCAAAAGGAGTAGGGTCAGGTGGGGGAAAGTGGTGGTAGTCTAAAAAAATGTACTTTTTTCACAATAAATGTACATATTTTTACTTTTTTTTTCAATTAATACATAATTGGAGTTTGTGACAAATATTTCTATTAAGATTTGTAAATCTGGCAACAAGTTTACTGTTGTTTATCTTCTTGTTTACATATATGTGCAGTTTGTTCTTAACACATGGTATTGATAAACTTTGTTCTTGATCCTTTCTCACTTGAAAAAATTAGTATATTTTGATACATTTCAGTAGAAGTACTTCTTAAAAACAGATTCATGTATCAAGGTAAGAATTATTTTATTATTTCAATTTTTTATGATTTTTTTTCTGAGGTGGGGGAAAGTGGTGGTATAGTTAGGTTTAGCTCAATGTTGTATGACGATTCAATTTTAGACTGTAGATGTGATTAATTTTTAAAAATGGGCTGTAATTAAATTGTATTAATCCAAAAAAAATCTTTATTTTTTTTTAAAAAAGCTTTATTTATAAATTTTAATCTTAATATGATAATACAATTAAATTAAAAGTTATTTTTTACATAGGGTCAGGTGGGGGAAAGTGGGCCCATGGGGTAAAGTGGGGGTATATTGAAAAAAACCTATTTTCTCTTTTAAATTAAGATATTTTGTTAATTCTTTTTTAGAGACATATATTGAAATTATGGCAACTGTTCTTATTTTAGTTTTAGAAACTGGAAACAAATTTAATGTTTACAAACTATCTTGTTTATGCTCATTGCATACCGTCAAAAAGTCGATCAGCTAAAATAATCGCCCAAGTGATAAAAATTAATACATTATATCACATAAAGCATTTGAATACTAAGTCACCATTGGGGAACTATTAGACTTTTATTGCTATTTGGTGGTGAAGATTATATAGAGTTCAGCAATATATGCTACATACTAAGTGAACCTAATTTTGATAGCCATGGACATTATTTCTTTAATTAAATGATATCTGAAAAATATTTTTTTTGTGCATTTGTACCTTTAAAAATAATTAAGATACATTTATTTCAGTGTATTTTTATTTAAAAAACAATATTTACACATTTTTATTCAAATATACACTAATTTTGGAACTACACCCACTTCCCCCACCATGATTAGTGGTGGTATCAAAACATGCTCTTTTAAATGTATCACTGTCAGAAAACAATCGAATAAAATTGAGTGGTTATGCTTCATGTTTAATCTATATGAATCCAATGTATAGAAAATGCATCAAAAGTTTCATTAAAATAAATTTAATAGTTTGATTTTAGGGCCTTTTCTAAAAAAAGCTTGATTTTACCACCACTTTCTCCCACCTGACCCTAGGCATATTAGTGTACAATTTTACGAATAACTTCTTGTATCTATGGTGAAACATTTATTGATTGATTCACAGAACTAGAAAGAGGGCATATAATTAGTTTATATCACAGTTTTATTCACAAAAAATTATTTTTATCATATTTATGCATGTGTTCACATGTGCCCCAGCTATGTTCACAACTACCCCTCCATCGGGGCACATGTGAACAAATTTAGACAATTTTTGAATGATGATATAAGTTAGAAATTCTTGATAAATGCATTCAAAAGTTTCATCAAAAGAACAAACAAATTGTAAATATTCATATAAATCAATTTTTGTTTAAATAGCTTATAACAATTTTGAGAAATAGTCAAAAATGTAAAAATTGTTCACATGTGCCCCCCTCTCCCCTACATCCTATTTACATAGTATACAAACGATGCTAGTTTAAAGAAAAAAATTGATGCAGTTCTGTCATTATTATAAATAGCAGTATTCAAATCTTCCATTGTTTAAAAAATGTATATTTTTACAATATTACGTTTTTCTTTCTACAGTTATAATTTTCATTTCCTGTAAAAAATATATTCAGTTTTGGTATAGCTTTCCAGTCTAAACTCAAATCATATATAAAAAGTTTTGATTTAGTTTTATAGTCAATCTATTAATTTGGATTACACAGGTCTGCAACCAAAAACCAGCATAGGATTTATTGACTGTTAGATTTTTACTCACTAAAACCGTGAAAAAAAAAAAAAAAAAAAAAAAATCCATCGTATCAAGTTTTCTTGCAAAAATGATGCTTTTAGTTTAATTAAGCATAAAATTTCTCTTTTTAGCCTGAAATCTGTTATCCTATTGTTGAGTAAAAAACCATACCCAATAAATGTTTCCATATGCTAATTTCATATTTCTAAGACTGACATTCAAGAGATATGAACTACAAAACACAGCAGGGTAGATGCACCAGTTTTGGCCACCTGTAGAGAAAATTTGAAATAGGAATTTCAGTTCTTGATCGATTGAAGCATATTAAATCATAATAACATCATTCTTTAGTAAATTTAATTGTCTTTCTGTTAACTATAATGACTTTCTACAGAATATTTTAGATTGTGAGTAATAAATCATCAAGTAATTTATTCCAATTTGTACCAGTTTTGGCCACCCCTACACCAGCTTTGGCCATCTCTGTGCACCAGTTTTGGCCACTCCAATATCATGCAGTTTAACAAACGTTTTAATCGATAATAAGTAAAAATAAAGCATTTTTATGCAACATCTATTTTACCACACATATGTGGAGCAAACATGCAAACCATGCTTTCTCCTTTAGATACAAATTTTCAAAAAACGCAAAAAACTGATAAATACTAAAATAACTTGTATTTAATTCTCATTTTTATTGTGTATTTTTATTACTGTTTATTAGAAAGAATTGCAAGCATACCTAAGATATTAAACATAAAACAAATTAATAAAATGCATTTAATATTTGGAGAAATCACTTTTTGACCGAATTCAGAGGAGGAAACATGTTTTGATTGTTTGACAAGTGGATAAAACGCTTTTTGAATGAAATAAGTTCTAACTCACAAATAATACAATAGCATTATTTTATTTGAATAAATACCGAATTTCAGTTGATTATTGTTAAAATAAAATGACAGATTATGGTACCTAGTAGTATTCATTAAATATTTACTAAATAAATACTTGTTTGCCAGAAATCCACTTCAAATTTTAAAACCAATATCTTCATCTAGACAGTTATATACATCCCCTTCTTCTTTATTGCAGGCTTATCAATCATGGATAAAATGATTGTATCATTTGAATATATCATCAGGTTGATTTTGCCACTGTTCACTATACATTACCTTCAAAAGTTTTTTAACATCTCTGTTCTTTTCAACTGGTATGGCGTGGCTAAGAGGAAGATATTCTAAAACAACCCTTTGAACAAGGCAACAGTAACTCCCTTTTTAAGAAGATTTACATCATATTCTTCATTTAGATTTTGAAATCTATAATTCTGGAAGCCTTTAACTTTAACAGTTCTCTTAATTTTTTCTAAAACAATCCGTTTCAATTGTGATATGTATGGTAGGTTTCGAAAGTACACATTAAGTGACAACTGTGATTGGCAGACTGGAGAAATCACTGCTTGATTGAATGCAGGCTTTGGAGGAAACACTCTTTGATTGAAACGTCAAGTTTTAAAATTGATTTATAATCGGGGAAAAATTTTTTTTAGTAAAAAATACCATTTATTTCTGTGCAATTTAACACAGAGTTCATAAAAATAACAATAACTCATTTTTTATTTTTTTGTGAGAAAACACGGTTTGAATGTTTGCTCCACATATATTTGTTTGCTGTATTAAGAGAATTTTGCAGATTTCTTTATGAATTGATAAAAACATCAAGTAAAATATACTTACGTTGATTTTAACTGAAAATTTCAATTAAAAAAACAAAAAATATATTTAAATTTGATTCATAAAAGGGACAACAGTGCCTGTAGGACATTAAGATTAACTATTTAATCAATTTTATAATTATTCATGGATTGTGGCTTGTTCAGAACACTTGAATCTTTATCAAAGAGTTATATTTCTTGAAAGCATTTTCTGATTTTGGTTTGATTTTCATCAAAAAGTTATACTTCTTGAAATCATCTTTTGATTTATATTAGCTTGTGCCTCATTTATGTACCCTGCTTCTTTGCAAGTTATTTTAGGATGTGATTTCAGAAGCGAATCATACCATTTAATGCCTGGTCTTCCATCTTGAGATGGAGTTTCTATCTTGCCGGCTACAATTTTCTGGACATAATCTTAAAAGTTGTTCTATTTTTATAGGAAACTAGGGGGCTCTGCCCCCTACGAGCTACGCTTGTCAACCCCCGTTCAGACACCGCAGACTCTAAAAGTATGCTAATTTGATCAGCTTTAAAAGATTTCGGAAGATTGAATTATAATTTTAAAAACAGTGGCAATCTCCATATAAATGGATTTCTATTCATTTCTCTTTGATTGGGGAATTTTAAGGCCAAATCCGCTGTGGTACTACTTGATTATCCCATCGACCAATTTCGCCAAATTATATAAATCGCCAAACTACTTGCCAAATTATACAAATTGACATAATTTTTATTTTAAATAATGAAAGAACAAATAAATTAGTGTAACATTAATAAAAATACAAATAAAACGTTGAAATAAAAATAACTTGATTACGTAGACATGTGTAACTTGCTTAAAGTCAAGTTAATGTGACATGTACAATCAACCATTATTGGCATTTAATCTTATAGTTTAGCGAATGATAGATTTAATGTCGACGGAATAACTAAGTAACCAAAGATACAATCGCTGTTTTCGTCTTTATTAAGTAAAATAAGTTAAACATTTCAAAATAAGCTAATATAAAAGGAATTAAGTAAACAGCGTCTTTGTCTCCCGGTATTTTTTAACAAAGCGAAAAGAAAGTTCTTTTAAATAAGACATTTTAAATTAATCGTTTTTAATCTGACGTAATTTTGACCAAACTATTCTTTCTCTTTTTAATATTAACGTGAAAATACTTTTGTTAGAAATGAAATATTATTTGCGCTTTCCTAACAAAAATAGTTGAAAAGTATCCTATCAAAATATCAAATAAATGTCTAGCACAATTTCTAAATTTAAACTGTTTTGCAATATTATTTTGTGTTCATTTTATGTAATAACTGTAATGTGATGTAAATATGACATAATTTCTCCTATTTAAGACTTCTAACGCATGTTAATGAATATATTATTTTGCAATTTCCTTTCTCTCTTAAAATTCACGTGTAAATATAGTTTTTATGACGTAATTTTTAATAAGTTCCTGCTTTTTGTACATAATTATTTAATTCTAACTCCAAATGTTTTTTTCTCTTTATAATAGTCACGTGTAAATAAAGTTTTAATTTATTTACACGTATAAATATTTTTTTTATTTGAAGCAAACATTATTGTTTGCGCTGTTTATACAATTGGCAACAGTTTAAATTAATATCACTTTCTAAAATCTCTCTATTCTAAAAAAAAGTAACTACCGCTGTCACCGCCACCTCCGCCGGGTTTTGAATTTTTTGTGACCTGATGTCTTTCTTCGTTAATATTAAGAAAAATAATGCATACAAAAATATGAAAATCGATGGTTTTATACAGAAATGTTTGATAGATACGCTGATGCAGACAGTTTTCAAATCGAAGAATTATTTAAAGAGATATTTAATGGTAAAGTTGGACAAAATCGTTCCACTAAAAAAGTTTTATAGCAGCAAAAACTATACATGGCAGTGTAATCATTTTTAGATCATTTTATGCGTTAGAATTTGCCGGAGTGCAGGTTGCATTAATTTTTTTATTTTGACTCATTTTTTGAGGTTTTATTTCTATTTTAAATTCAAATTTTCAGCATTTCGAGAGATATTTTTTACATTATTTTAGAAAACTAGGGGGCTGGGCCCCCTACGAGCTACACTCGCCAACACCCGTCTAGACACCGCAGACTCTGAATGCACGCTAATTTGATCGGCTTTAAAAAGATTTCGAAAGATTGAATTATAATTTAAAAAACAGTGGCGATCTCCCTATAAACAAATTTCTATTAATTTCTCTTTGATTGGGGAATTTTAACGCCAAATCCGCTGCGGTACTACTTGATTATCCCGTCGACCAATTTCGCCAAATTATATAAATCGCCAAACCACTCGCCAAATTATACAAATTGACATAATTTTTATTTTAAGTAACGAAAGAACAAATAAATTAGTACAACATTAATAAAAATACAAATAAAACGTCGAAATAAAAATAACTTGATGACGTAGACACGTGTAACAACATTTCAAAATAAGCTAATATAAAAGGAATTAAGTAAACAGTGTCTGTCTCCTGGTATTTTTTAACCAAAAAATGAGTCAAAATAAAAAAATTAATGCAATCTGCACTCCGGCAAATTGTAACGCATAAAATGATCTAAAAATGATTACACTGCCATGTATAGTTTTTGCTCCTATAAAACTTTTTTAGTGGAACAATTTTGTCCAAATTTAGCATTAAATATCTCTTAAAATAATTCTTCGATTTGAAAACTGTCTGCATCAGTGTGTTTATCAAACATTTCTGTATTAAACCACCAATATTCATATTTTTGTATGCATTATTTTTCTTAATATTAATGAAGAAAGACCTCCGGTCACAAAAAATTCAAAACTGGCGGCGATGACAGCGGTAGTTACTTTTTTTTAGAATAGAGAGATGGTATTAATTTATACTGTTGCCAAATGTATAAACAGCGCAAACAATAATATTTGCTTCAAATTAAAAATTTATTTACACGTGACTATTATAAACAGAAAAACTCATTTGGAATTGGAATTAAATAATTATGTACAAAAAGCAAGAACTTATTAAAAAGTACGTCATAAAAAGTATAAACGTGAATTTTAAAAGAGAAAGGATATTGTAAAATAATAAATTCATTAACATGCATTAGAAGTCCTAAATAGGAGAAATTATGTCATATTTCCGTCACATTATAGTTATTACATAAAATGAACACAAAATAATATTGCAAAACAGTTTAAATTTAGAAATTGCGCTAGACATTTATTTGATATTTTGAGAGGATCTTTTCAACTATTTTTGTTAGGAAAGTGCAAATAATATTTCATTTCTAACAAAAGTATTTTCACGTGAATATTTAAAAGAGAAAGAATAGCTTGGTAAAAATTACATCAGATTAAAATGTCTTATTTAAAAGAACTTTCTTTTCGCTTTGTTAAAAAATACCAGGAGACAAACTCTGTTTACTTAATTCCTTTTATATTAGCTTATTTTGAAATGTTGTTACACGTGTCTACGTCATCAAGTTATTTTTATTTCGACGTTTTATTTGTATTTTTATTAATGTTGTACTAATTTATTTGTTCTTTTGTTACTTAAAATAAAAACTATGTCAATTTGTATAATTTGGCGAGTGGTTTGGCGAAATTGGTCGACGGGATAATCAAGTACTACCGCAGCGGATTTGGCATTAAAATTCCCCAATCAAAGAGAAAAGTATAGAAATTTGTTTATAGGGAGATCGCCACTGTTATTTAAAATTATAATTCAATCTTTCGAAATCTTTTTAAAGCCGATCAAATTAGCGTGCATTTAGAGTCTGCGGTGTCTGGACGGGGGTTGGGGAGCGTAGCTTGTAGGGGTCCGAGCCCCCTAGTATGACAAAAATATCTCTAGAAATGCTGAAAATTTGAATTTAAAATAGAAATAAAACCTCAAAAAATGAGTCAAATTAAAAAAAGAAATACAGTCTGTACACCGGGAACTTCAAACGTATAAAATGATTAAAAATGATTAAATTCCCATGAATAGTTTTTGCTCCTATAAAAATTTTTTAGTAGAACGATTTTGTCCAACTTTAGCATTAAATATCTCTTAAAATAATTCTTCGATTTGAAAACTGTCTGCATCAGCATGTTTATCAAACATTTCTGTACAATACTACCGATTTTCATATTTTTGTATGCATTATTTTTCTTAATATTAACAAAGAAAGACTTCTGGTCACAAAAAATTCAAAACCGGCAGCGCCGGTGACAGCGGTAGTTACTTTTTTTTAGAATAGACAGATAGTATTCTGACAATATCTAAAATCCACTTTTCTAACTGATTTTTAACTTCAATTCCTAGTACCTAGATCTACTATTTGAGATTCAACATTATTAGAGAAAAGTGGTGTCTGTCCTGCAAACTTGTGATGTAAGGCAAGAACGGGTTACTCCAAAACTTTGCTAGCTTGTAGTGCTGGTGTTACATTTTTAATGGCCTTAATTTTACTTCCTATCTTAGAGCAGTGTTCCTTCTAGGCCATTTTTTAAGAGCACAGAATCTCTTTTAAACTTGGTAAAATGAATCCTGTTCTTTTTAAATAATGTGAAATACATTCTTACTTGTATTTAGATATCTCTAGTAAAGATTTTCACAATATTTAGTATTTCTAAATCCGTGTGCCTGAAATATTGCAAAAATTATGGAACTTCTTCATTTCTTTAGGAAAAACACTCAATTAAATCTACCCTATATATATAAAATCCTAATGAAACAAATTTATGAGACGGAACTATGAATCGACTGATTAAACAACTGATTATGTTTCACGGCGATTTCTCCTAAAATATGGAATACTTTGTGATTAAATTAACACAAAAAATCAATATTGATCCGCAGATTTCAAAACTGGTATTAGAATTTTTAAATTCGAATTAGTATTCGAAATATTAATTTTTTTCTAATTTTATATACATTTTTCTAATGATGGCAACTCAAATTTTAATCAAACAGGTATTTTTTTTTTTATATTTCAGAAAAGGTTGACATAGTAACCCGACTATTGTTGTTTATTTGATAATAAATGTTTATTTACTTTTATTACTTTTTACAAATTATATAAATTATTTTGTTCTATGATTATTAATTATTTTTTTGATATTTCCTTTAGAAAATAATTAAGAAATACAGTACTACTTAGTTATTCCGTCGACCAATTTCGCTAAATTATATAAATCGCCAAATTATACAAATTGACATAATTTTTATTTTAAATAATGGAAGAACAAATAAATTAGTATAACATTAATAAATATATGAATAAAATGTGGAAATAAAAATTACTTGATGATGTAAACACGTGTAACTTGCTTAAAGTCAAGTGAATGTGACATTTACGATCAACCATTATTGGCATTTAATCTTATAGTTTGGGGATAGATTTTTGGTCGTCGGGATATTTAAGGAATACCAAAAATGCATATGTAACTGATATTTGAAAACGAGGTTTTTTACCAAATTTTCGTAAAAAAAATTTAAATCATGCCAAACCTGTATATCTGTAACCTGTATAACCGTATCTGGCTAACTATTACCACTCGAAAAAAAAATGCTAACTGGCTGACTGAAAAAAATCTATTGGCAAGATTTGCATCCTGCTAGCATAACAGTACCTAGAATTCTTTGCGACCATGTCAACTTTTATGTAGTTTTATTCGAAAAAAAAAATTTTGATTTTTTAATCAAAATGGAAAACTTGCGGTCCCATATTGACGCGATTTTTTTCTGACACCAATGTCATATACAGAACGGGCACATAACTGGTGCCAAAGTATCAGTATTTTGCTTCATATGGTAAGCTGGATGTTGCTGTTTATGCTGTTGATGCATTCCCCAAATTGGTGTTGTTAAAAAATCACGCCAATATGGGACGTATATGACATCTTTGCCAAACTTTCATATGAACGGCGAAGGGATCAGACTGTATTTGTTTTTGGCAGTTGATGACTTGAACTATTATAATATAGATGAAATGATGGTGATAGAATAATAATTGGTGACTTATCACCTGTGCCTGGCTAACATTAAAGTACCAAAATGGCACCTAGAGTATAAAAAGCGAAGTGGTCCGCCTGGAACTGTTGATGATAGTCACATGACTTAGGCTATTGTTATAGAGATTGTTTTAAAATACCGGGAGACAAAGACTCTTATACTTAATTTATTTTATTTTAGCTTCTTTTCAAATGTTTAACTGATCCTCTTTAATCAAAAACGAAAACAACCATTGGATGTCTTAACAGCAACTGATTTGCCCTTAAATTTTTGCAATCAAAGGGAATGGAATGGAAACACGTTTACAGGGAGATCTGCACAGCTTTTTTCAGTATAATTCAATCTTCTCTAATATTTTTAAAATCCATCAGATTAGCATGTTTTTAGATTCTGCGGTGTCTGAACGGGGGTTGGCGATCGTAGCTTGCAGGGGGCAGAGTCACCTAGTCATGCTATAATTTTATTGAACTTTTTAATTTATAAGTTGTAAAATCTTTAAAAATTTATGTTTTAGTTTATTTATCATATCTAAACATTACATATCACCTCCCCTTTTGTTTTATCAATACTAAACACAATACTATATTTTCTTTAGCAATATCATTCTTTAGTGACTAGCACAATGTCCTTCTTTCTAAAGTGAATTATCTGTTGGACGGAGAATAACAAAATCTCTTTTATAGAACTGCCATTAGCCTTGCTTTTATTATTATTGAAGCCATTACTGTATAAAACAAAACTAAATTGATTTTTATTTATCCAGATGTTCTTAAATTTATTAAACGGCTAAAATTCTCTCTATAATGAATCATGTAGCCAAAAGTGGAACATATGTTGTACCCTTTTTGGCCACCCCCATGGCCATAACTAGCACATATAGCAAATTTAATGCACCAGTTTTGGCCACCCCCCATTAAACTGTTAAAATAATTAATTTAAATGTAAAATTGCAGTAGAGAGAAAGCTTACCCCATAAAACCGAATAGCAATTTGTTTCGGAACAAATAGAACCCAATAAGTGCCTAATGTTGAAAGATTTTGAAAACTTGTCAGCTAAGCAAAAACCTGAATACATGTAAGCGCACACTACAGTTTCACACATTTATTTTTTTTGCAAGTCACATTTTATCAAAAAATAAACAAATGATATTGTAATTGATAAAAGAGAGTTTGCTTAAAGTGTAAAAATTGCATATTATTTGTTAGCATCAATTCTCATGCTGAATATTGGACAAATTGATCCAATGTGGCCAAAACTGGAGCATCTATCCTACTACAAATATAAAATGCCAGGAATTTGAGGAATGGACAGAAGCAGTTTACACACAGACATAAGCTGCTACTATGATTCATACAACTACTGAAATGCAAAGTGTAGTCAAGAGGGAAAGTATAATTTGGAACATAGTTGCTTGTAATAAAATATTGATTTTTTTTATTGCAGTTGTGCTTTTCTAATGTTTAACTCCCCATGTTTTGCAGCAATACTGTATGTGATGGAGGGAAATGGAGGTCATTTTTGGATTCAGCACTATAAAAAATCCACAAAAATATCCCATGCAGCTGAAAAAATTTATTTTTCTGCAGACCTGTGTTATAAAACTAAACCAAAACTTTTAGGTAGATTTCGTATGAAATACTACCTATTGGCGTCGTTCCTATGTTGGAATTTCTGAATTTTTTTTTCAGATCTACACCGATCATGACCCCTGGAACCCAAAACTATCATCAGTAAAAAACTTTATATATATATATATATAACCATTAATTAAACATAACCTTCCACCGTCAAATATTATGAATTAAAGCTGTAAGTATTAAAAAATATATATATATATATCTGTATATATATATATATATATATATATATCACTTTCTTCTGGACACGATAACTTCCACAAATCTGCACAAATCTCTTCCAAACTGCTACATAAAATCAAGGGGCATAAAATCTCGGTCAAGTTCGTGAATGGGCAAAATCAGACCAAGGGGATGGAAATAGAGAGGGGTTTTGTGAAAACAGAAAAAAACCCCATAACTCCTTAATTTTTGTACATATCAAATCAGTCTAGAGTTTTCATTACTTCTAAAAATAGGACCAAAAATTTATGTATCACAGATTTTGGATAAAATTAAAAATGGGCTCAAGGGCCGCAAAAAATAGGGTTTTTGGGAGAAAAAAATTCATAACTTCGTCAATTCTCAAGATATCAAATCCAATTAATTTTATTATACATCTCCTTAATATTATCTACAACTTTTGTATTCACAAGTTTTTGATAGGACATATTTGTACCGCAAAAAGAACACAAAAACAAAAAAGGGGGGTGAAGAAGAAAAATTTCTATAACTCCGTCACTTCACAAGATATAAAATCCCCATGAATTTATCATATATCTTCTTAATATTGTCTTCAACATTTATACAGACACGTTTTTGATAGGACCAATTCTTACAGCAAAAATAAATTAAAAATACATAGCGGTTGAAGAAAAAAATCATCTTATTAAGGGTGTATTCAAATCCAAACTGCTTATTTTCTTACTCGTTTTTAAATTAATTTTTGTGCTCAAACGCGTCCAATTGATAGATTCTCTTCTTCAGAAACTATATAATGTACCGTAATGATCGATTTTTTGATAGAGGCAGAATATATTTCAAAAAATGATTTCAAAGTGGGCATTTTGAACAGAATTTCACGAAGCGATTGTGTTAGAAATGAAAAATATTGCCCTACTGAGAAAATAATTGTTTATTAATCAAGTTTCAATGAATTGAAAGAAAAATAAAAACACAGGTCACTTATAAATCTTTTCAAAAATCACGTCAGCAAGTTTCGTATTTTTTCTATTAAAAATTAATCTGAAAATGTGCCAGAAAATTTCGAGTTGTTGAGCATGGAAAAGTATTTTTTTTAATACCGCCTTAACATGATTCTGATAAAACCAGCTATTATATAAAAATGAAATAAAAATTCGTCAAAAGCGGCCGGATAAAATTGTTAAAGTGGATTTATATGTAATCATGATTTAGTCTTTGTTGGTGGAATTAATATACTTAACTTCGAAATCTACCTCCGCCTGTAGGCCAGGCCGGCAGGGATTTTTTTATATACAGTCAAACCCCGTTATAGCGAACCCGGTATATAACAAACTCATGGATATAATGAATGAAAATTTTGATCCCGCTGGTTTCCTATTGTATTTAATGCTAATTTATCATTTTATAGTGAACATCCAAAATCTTAAGAATCTGCTAAAACGAACATTTTTTTCAGTCGACCATTGAATTTTTTAACTTTTCCACAGTTTTGAAAACAACACTTCGACTCTAATCTCTCTATTCTAAAAAAAAGTAACTACCGCTGTCACCGCCGCCGCCGCCGCCGCCGGTTTTGAATTTTTTGTGACCGGAGGTCTTTCTTCGTTAATATTGAGAAAAATAATGCATACAAAAATATGAAAATCAGTGGTTTTATACAGAAATGTTTGATAAACACGCTGATGCAGACAGTTTTCAAATCGAAGAATTATTTAAAGAGATATTTAATGCTAAAGTTGGACAAAATCGTTCCACTAAAAAAGTTTTATAGCAGCAAAAACTATACATGGCAGTGTAATCATTTTTAGATCATTTTATGCGTTAGAATTTGCCGGAGTGCAGATTGCATTATTTTTTTTATTTTGACTCATTTTTTTAGGTTTTATTTCTATTTTAAATTCAAATTTTCAGCATTTCTAGAGATATTTTTTACAGATTTCAGAAAATTGTACTAATTTAAACTGTTGCCAACTGTATAAAAAGCGCATGCAATAATGTTTGCTTCAAATTAAAAATTTATTTACACGTGACTATTATGAACAGGAAAAAAACTTTCAAATTAGAATTAAATAATTATGCATAAAAAGCAGGAACTTATTAAAAATTACGTCATAAAAAGTATACACGTGAATTTTAAAAGAGAAAGGATATTGTAAAATAATAAATTCGTTAAATGCGTTAGAAGTCTTAGGAGAAATTACGTCATATTTACGTCACATTATAGTTATTACATAAAATGAACACAAAATAATATTGCAAAAAAGTTTAAATTTAGAAATTGCGCTAGACATTTAATATTTTGAGAAAATATTTTCAACTATTTTTGTTAGGAAAGCGCAAATAATATTTCATTGCTAACAAAAGTACTTTCATGCGATTATTTAAATGAGAAAGAATAGCTTGGTAAAAATTACGTCAGATTAAAAACGATTAATTTAAAATGTCTCATTTAAAAGAACTTTCTTTTCGCTTTGTTAAAAAATACCAGGAGACAAAGACTCTGTTTACTTAATTCCTTTTATATTAGCTGATTTTGAAATGTTGTTACACCTGTCTACGTCATCAAGTTATTTTTATTTCGACGTTTTATTTGTATTTTTATTAATGTTGTACGAATTTATTTGTTCTTTCGTTATTTAAAATAAAAATTATGTCAATTTGTATAATTTGGCGATTTATATAATTTGGCGAAATTGGTCGACGGGATAATCAAGTAGTACCGCAGCGGATTTGGCGTTAAAATTCCCCAATCAAAGAGAAATGAATAGAAATTCGTTTATAGGGAGATCGCCACTGTTTTTTAAATTATAATTCAATCTTTCGAAATATTTTTAAAGCCGATCAAATTAGCGTGCATTTAGAGCCTGCGGTGTCTGGACGGGGGTTGGCGAGCGTAGCTCGTAGGGCGCCGAGCCCCCTATCTCTCTATTCTAAAAAAAAGTAACTACCGCTGTCACCGCCGCCGCCGCCGCCGCCGCCGGTTTTGAATTTTTTGTGACCGGAGGTCTTTCTTCGTTAATATTGAGAAAAATAATGCATACAAAAATATGAAAATCAGTGGTTTTATACAGAAATGTTTGATAAACACGCTGATGCAGACAGTTTTCAAATCGAAGAATTATTTAAAGAGATATTTAATGCTAAAGTTGGACAAAATCGTTCCACTAAAAAAGTTTTATAGCAGCAAAAACTATACATGGCAGTGTAATCATTTTTAGATCATTTTATGCGTTAGAATTTGCCGGAGTGCAGATTGCATTATTTTTTTTATTTTGACTCATTTTTTCAGGTTTTATTTCTATTTTAAATTCAAATTTTCAGCATTTCTAGAGATATTTTTTACAGATTTCAGAAAATTGTACTAATTTAAACTGTTGCCAACTGTATAAAAAGCGCATGCAATAATGTTTGCTTCAAATTAAAAATTTATTTACACGTGACTATTATGAACAGGAAAAAAACTTTCAAATTAGAATTAAATAATTATGCATAAAAAGCAGGAACTTATTAAAAATTACGTCATAAAAAGTATACACGTGAATTTTAAAAGAGAAAGGATATTGTAAAATAATAAATTCGTTAAATGCGTTAGAAGTCTTAGGAGAAATTACGTCATATTTACGTCACATTATAGTTATTACATAAAATGAACACAAAATAATATTGCAAAAAAGTTTAAATTTAGAAATTGCGCTAGACATTTAATATTTTGAGAAAATATTTTCAACTATTTTTGTTAGGAAAGCGCAAATAATATTTCATTGCTAACAAAAGTACTTTCATGCGATTATTTAAACGAGAAAGAATAGCTTGGTAAAAATTACGTCAGATTAAAAACGATTAATTTAAAATGTCTCATTTAAAAGAACTTTCTTTTCGCTTTGTTAAAAAATACCAGGAGACAAAGACTCTGTTTACTTAATTCCTTTTATATTAGCTGATTTTGAAATGTTGTTACACCTGTCTACGTCATCAAGTTATTTTTATTTCGACGTTTTATTTGTATTTTTATTAATGTTGTACGAATTTATTTGTTCTTTCGTTATTTAAAATAAAAATTATGTCAATTTGTATAATTTGGCGATTTATATAATTTGGCGAAATTGGTCGACGGGATAATCAAGTAGTACCGCAGCGGATTTGGCGTTAAAATTCCCCAATCAAAGAGAAATGAATAGAAATTCGTTTATAGGGAGATCGCCACTGTTTTTTAAATTATAATTCAATCTTTCGAAATATTTTTAAAGCCGATCAAATTAGCGTGCATTTAGAGCCTGCGGTGTCTGGACGGGGGTTGGCGAGCGTAGCTCGTAGGGGGCCGAGACCCCTAGTTTCATAAGAGTAGGGGAGAAGTGAGAGTTTCACGCCAGGAGGAGGGAGGAGGCATGAGGGAGGAGGGAGGAGGCATGAGGAATGAGGGAGGAATGAGGAGGTGGTGGAATGAGGAGGGGGAGGAGGAGGTGTTCTTTCGAGAGCGTCTTGTAAGAGTAGAGGTAAAAGGGGGGTAAAAATTTTTTTTGGTGAGATAAGGATTTTTTTGAGTAAAAGTGGGAATTTTCGAGAGATTGAATTTTTTTTAACATGTTATAGTACGAGGGGGTATTTTTCGATCGGTTAACTAATTAGTAATTAAAAATAGCAATTAAGAATTTAATGAGGAAATATTTAATGAAGCGACTTAGAATTTTTCGAGAGTTATTATTAATATTTAATGAAGCGACTTAGAATTATTCGAACAATTTTATTAGTGTAGTATAGTACGAGGTTTGAATGAATTATTAAAAATGGAAATTAATTTAAAATATCAATTAATTAAAAAGTAATTAAAAATAATTAATAAGAAAAATTAATTTAGAAATTTTAATGAGTGGACTAAGAATTTTTGAGTTTGAAATTTATTTTTAGTCAACTATAGTATGCAGTCGCGAATTTTTAGAATTAAAAATATTCATTCATTAAAAATAGTAATTAATTAAAAATGCTAATTAAAAAATATGAATAAGAAAATAACTTAATGAAGAAACTTCAGAAAATTTTTGAGAGTTTCATTTAATTTTGTTAATGAATTCAGTGGTATGAGATATTTTTATTTGAAATGGAAATTAAAAAAAAAAAAAAGTGGAAATTTTTAAATTTTTGTAGGAATGTGAATGTTTTTTGATTAAAATTTGCGGAAGGATTTTATTCTTTTAAGTGACATGTTTTTTAAAGATATTTGGGTCTTTCTAAGGGAACCTAACACGTATTTATGCATGGAAATCCACGGTTCGAAGAAAACCACGAAAACTCCGAACGATTAGGCCGACGGGCGCGATTCTGTTCGAACCCAGCACCTCCTCTCTACCAGCTTCGAGAGCAGAACCTCTTGGCTACTAGTTGGGCAATAATTTAATGAAGAAACTTTAGAAATTTTTCGAGGGTTTTATTTGATTTTGTCAACGAATTGAGTGTTATGAGATATTTTTATTTAAAATAGAAATTTTTTGAAAAAACAGTGGAAATTTTTAAATATTTATAGGAATGCGAATGTTTTTAGAATAAAATTTGGGGAAGGATTTTATTCTTTTAAGTGACATGTTTTTAAAGATATTTTTTTGAATTGCAGTTATGTTTTCACAAATATTTCTCGGTTTTATATAATTGAATTGAAAGTTTTGTATTAGTCGATTAGTAATTTTAGACTATCATTAGTTAGATAAATGAAGTTATACTTTTGTAATGTGCTTTATGACTAAACTTTACTTATTGAATGGTAAAAAATATATGTAACTAGGAAATTTGGTGAATATTTGAAGAAAAAATTAAATTTTCAGTGATCTTTTAATCTAGTCAATGTATGAATCAAAAATAAAATAAAATTTAAATTATACTTAACAAATATTTCAAAACACACCACAAGTATTCAGAGACTTAATACTATTCCATAATTTTTTAAAAGAGGAATATATATTAGCTGATTTCGTTTCATATAACATCAAATTTTACTGTATGCACGTATTCCCCAAATGGAAAAACCCTTTGGTAGATAAGCACCTCAACAGTTCGTATGATAAGTACATGACTCACTTTTCTGGAGGGTTTATTTCTAACGCAATGATGAATAGGGATTAGATAATTGTTAGTAGTTAAATATTAATTAAAAGGGAATTAGAAATTTGATTAAGGATTTTATTCTTTTAAATGAGATGTTTTCTAAAGGTAATTTTTAGAAATTGTAGTTTTTTTTTACCTATTTTTCAGTTACGTTTTTGAATTGAAAGGAGGACATTTATCGGTTATACGTATTGCTTTAGTGAATGTTATTAATGAATTCACATATATATGGTCATTTTGGAGCCTTTTAGAAATATTTTGCTAAGAATTTAGAACGTATGAAAATATACAGAATATCATTAAAAATATAGGATCTTCACACATGTTAATTAAGTATAATTTAATGTAAAAATAATTGTAATTCCAATTTAATTTTTAACCTAGTAAATATGTGAAGCCACGCAAACTTCAAATTTTTTCTTAATATAAATAAATATTATTTTTAGATCATTTCTTATAAATATTAATACACGAAAGAAATGATTGCGCTTTTAGAGCCTGTAACTTTAATCATCAAAATTTAAATAAATATTTATCACTTTCAAATGAAAATAATAAGCCTTTCGTTTAATATTTTTCATTCTAATTAATGCATAATTAAATTTTTCGAATGATTTTCATAATTAAAACAAATAGAAGAGGAATTCTTTTCAATTTTTTTAAGAAACAGGCAAGTTATTATTAGGCAATACACTGCAAACGTTTAATATGATGAGTCATCACTTAGACTTTAATATTAGTTTCACACATAAGTGTCATTATGTTCTTATATGTAATCAAGCGGGGGGTTTTAATAAATATATTATTAATATCGAGGGATATGAATAGTAATGCTAATATCACTCTTTGAAATATATATACCTTCTTATGTGTGTCTTAAAAACCTGACATAGTCATTCTGCACAGTGTTTGTGAGATATAGATTTAGTTCCCATTTATGTTACGTAATAGAGATCATGTGATTTTCCCCCACCCATCGCAGTTCATTCTTTATCATTATTCTGACATAGTATTGTAAGTATCATTTTTTTAGGAAATGTATAGTGTTATAGAAGTGAATGACCAGAATTTGAAAAATTTCGTCAAAATAATTTTTATATATTAACTAACTTTTCAAGATATATTTATCTCACATATTTAAACTGCTTTTTAAATTCGTGATTAAGTTCCACAAATGCATATGCTTCAACAACACATATTTTCTAAATGTATAAGAGAAATAAGTATTCACATAAAAATCACACTTACCTTTTACGAACACATCTGTTTGATACACTTTCTCGAAAAATGGAGAGGACAAGTTCTTATCTGATTCAAATGACTAACAAGTTATGAGTCATTCAGGGGTTTTTCCCAGGTAGATAACTTCACTGATTAGGAGTTCATTAAATTTTCGAGTATATATTTTTCTAGTTAGAATTGCAATTAACACATATCCTTTAATTGATTTTTATAATAATTAAAACAATAATAATTCAATTAATCTTTTAAAAATAAATTATTTTTAGTTTTTTTCATTCTTAACAAGATATATAAAAATTAACAAAGTCATTTTAAATACAAGTGAACTATTTTCCCTATTGTTATAGTCGACTTGCGCGAAATAAAATAGAACCTTATACTACTCTTACCTGGAGACGACTGACTGATAACATCCCCCGCTTATCTACTTAAGCAAGATCACGTGATATCTTCGAGCATGCGCTGTACTATCTAGTGACGTATTCGATCGTTGATAAGATTTCCTGATAAGAACTTGTATTCATTTCTTCCCAAGCAAGTGTACGAGTTGGTCGTGTCTAGGTAAGTAGCATTTAAAGTTATTTTTATAATGTGTTTTAATATGTAGTGTGGGTAAAAAGGAATACACAGTTTATTACAATTTCAATTCATTTTTATTAATATAAACTCGATCAAGTAGGATTTAGTAGATACGAAACTGAATGTATTTTGTTATTGAAGTGAATGACCGGAATAAAAATAATTGATAAAATGTTTGAATATTATTCTTTTGAAAGTTTTACTGAGGTTTGGTAAATAAAATCACACCATGTTTGTTTTGTGTTATCACGTGATTGAATGTTTACGAAAGAGTATTTAAACAAGAGGTAGGTCGGGTAGGGGTTCAGTCTATGAGATGATGTCATGCGAGAAAGACTAGAATGAAGATGATGCGTTTTCGAGTTAATGTGACAAATAATCAAATTTTATGTTGTAATGAGGGCGATTTATCCGGTTCCAAGTCACGCAGCAAGTTTTGGTGGTGTAAATGCTTTATATCGTGCTGCCAAAGGCAAAGTAGCGAAAAAGACGATACAGAAATGGTTGAGCGGAGTCGATTCCTACACGCTTCACAAACCGGCTCGGAGAAATTTCCCAACAAACCGAGTGGTCGTTTATTCGATCGATCAACAATGGCAGGCCGACCTGGTGGATCTTATCAGTTTACAAAAACACAATCAAGGATTTCGATACCTCCTGACGTGTATAGACATTCTGTCTAAATATGCGTGGGCGATTCCCTTAAAAACGAAACGAGGAGAAGAAATTGTACAAGCCTTTCGTTCTATTTTTTCAACCAGAAAGCCCAAATCCCTTCAATCTGATGCCGGAAAAGAATTTAAGAACCGACTGTTTCAAAGATTTTTAAAACAAGAAGGTGTTCGATTTTTCACGACGAATAATAATACCAAGGCGTCGGTGGTCGAACGATTTAACCGTACTCTCAAAACGAAAATGTGGAAATATTTCACACATAACCATACCTATCGTTATACAGATGTATTGGACCAGTTATTACAAAGTTATAACCATACCTATCATTCGAGTATCAAGAGACCCCCAGTAGAAGTGACGGCGGAAAATGAAAGCGATGTGTGGTTTACTCTTTATGGAGAGATGGAACATGTGAAAAGAAAACCCTGTGTGTTTCAAGCGGGAGATGTGGTGCGTGTGTCGAAACAGAAAATGACCTTTGAAAAAGGATATGAAACCAATTGGACGGAGGAATTGTTTGTGGTGACGGAGTGTGTACCCAGAGACCCTCCTGTGTATCGAATAAAGGACTTGTTAGACGAACCTATTCAAGGAACTTTTTACCCACAAGAACTTCAAAAAGTGCAAATGAAAGAAACTTATAGGGCATTTTGGTATGACGTCAAAAACATGGACACCAAAATCTCCTATCTGCGCAATCTACTGCCCATCTCCTGACGTCTTGTGAGCATCTTTTTAGTGTATTTCTGTTTACCATATTGGCTTCTTTATCTCACTTGATATCATTGCCAAGTGTGCTATAATTTATCCACATTTTACGCAGGCTTAAATTGTCTTGTCATTGTTATATTATCAGCTTTTTTAGTAAATATCGCATTTCTCGACTCCTTTCAAGGCAGATGTGGAAGACTATTCAAGAGTTATGAAATTCGGATAAGTATTCGGTTAAACAATGGTAAGGTATTGTAAAGTTGTTGGGTGTAATAATAATGATAATACTGAAAATAATGTTTTTTTTTGCTTTTCCTGGGATTAGAAAAAGTCACTATGAAATAACGTACAGCAGACATTCAACAAATTAAAATAATACAGTCGTCATTGTATTATAATGTACGCGTACGGTAATGACATTTTGTGAGAACTTATTTCAGGTATTTATTTCATATTATTCTATTTCAATGCATTTGTAGTACTGGCAATTTTTAACTTTATCCTAAAACTATTAACAAATTTTTAGCCATAAAATTAATTTTGAATTAACTGCTCAGCTTTCTTCATTACTGTTACATAATCGATTGATTATAGCAAACTCATATCATATTAAACACTCTGTACATGATTTGCATTGTTGTTCATCAGTTTTAAATTTTAAATGTATTAATTTTTACAATGAATCAATCCTAATATGGTATTTAAAGTGTTGTGAAGACTTTGAATTGTATTTAGCTTCTTATCTCCTCCCCCCCCCCCCCCTAAAAAATTTGATGAGATATAAAATTTAACTTTTGTTAAAATGAACAAACCCGTTTTTTAAATAAACAGTTTTTACTTTTAGTTATTATTAGGTACTATTAATACACCATCACTTATTCTTTTTAAAAATTTGAGATGCTATTTTTCTGAAATTTTCTTTAATAATTGTTCAGTAGTAGTATAATTAAAACTGTAAAATCTAGAATATGAATTTTTTCATCCCTCCCCGCCTTTTTCCAGACCAAAGGTGGCTTAAATTGGAAAAATTCATAATTTTTTTTTTTCAGAATGAGTTTGAAAAACTTTCAAAATCCATAAAAGTTTTAATACAGAGTGTCTGATGAATCTGACTGGTGTCAGGATAGATGCACATTTTACGATGTTTTTTGCTCTCAGGGGAACACAGGTGTGTAGTTCTGTATAATAAGCGACTACCATTTGTGGTCTTCTGCAAGAAAGTGGAATTTCTTCTAATGCCCTTCAACTATGTGCTACTTTTGAAACTCTTCAATCAGGAACAGTTCTAAATGTTTACTTGACCAGTATTAACTTATATGACTGACTGTAAGTATGTAATTTTTTAATACATTTTCTGTTGCATAAGAAAAGGGAATTTTAAAATGCATTCTACATTGTTTATGTTGTTTTAATCAGTTTATTATGATTCTTATAATTTATTTATTTAAATTATAGAATGTTTTCAATGGGACTTTTTCAAGAATTATGCGAATGCTCGTTGACTACTACCTGTTGACCCCACTTTCACTTTTGTAAATATCCTATTAAAGGACTTTTTCATGCTTGTTTTTGATGATATGAGTTTTCAGTAATAGGTACTTGTAAGTATGATGCTTGTAAGTAAGTTACTTTTCTAAACACTACATTGTATATTTATAAACGTTATTTTACATAAAGTCATGTTTTTTATAAAGTCACTTTTCCCATAAAATGGATCTGCATCTTACAGAATCACTTAACTCAATTTGTAACACAATAATTATAATTTATTATAATTAATTTTTTAACCAAGGTTTCTTTCGCATTAGCTTTCAGATTTATAAAATTGTGTTTAATGTTTTTTTTTTAAGCATGTAGTTATGCATAAGCAAGCTATATTTTATAAAAACATTAAGTCGTAAAGGTCAAAATTAGCACTAGCCACCGGCCACCTTATGGCCACTTTCCTACAAGGAGAGAGTAAAATTTTTTTGCATTTCATCATGTTATTCTATTTTTTCTGGTTGCAGTATGTTTATATTAGCATATTTATTTGTGCGATTCAATTTTAGATTAATACTAATAGAAATTTTAACAAAAGTTTCCTGTTTAGTATTTTTAAATAAAAAAGTGGCCGCTAGTTTAAAGAAAGTGGCCACAGTATTCGGTTAAACAATGGTAAGGTATTGTAAAGTTGTTGGGTATAATAATAATGATAATACTGAAAATAATGTTTTTTCTTTTTTGCTTTTCCTGGGATTAGAAAAAGTCACTATGAAATAACGTACAGCAGACATTCAACAAATTAAAATAATACAGTCGTCATTGTATTATAATGTACGCGTACGGTAATGACATTTTGTGAGTAAACTTATTTCAGGTATTTATTTCATATTATTCTATTTCAATGCATTTGTAGTACTGGCAATTTTTAACTTTATCCTAAAACTATTAACAAATTTTTAGCCATAAAATTAATTTTGAATTAACTGCTCAGCTTTCTTCATTACTGTTACATAATCGATTGATTATAGCAAACTCATATCATATTAAACACTCTGTACATGATTTGCATTGTTGTTCATCAGTTTTAAATTTTAAATGTATTAATTTTTACAATGAATCAATCCTAATATGGTATCTAAAGTGTTGTGAAGACTTTGAATTGTATTTAGCTTCTTATCTCCTCCCCTCCCCCCCCCCCCCTAAAAAATTTGATGATATAAAATTTAACTTTTGTTAAAATGAACAAACCCGTTTTTTAAATAAACAGTTTTTACTTTTAGTTATTATTAGGTACTATTAATACACCATCACTTATTCTTTTTAAAAATTTGAGATGCTACTTTTCTGAAATTTTCTTTAATAATTGTTCAGTAGTACAGGGTTCATACGGAGTTGGGAAGAAAAAATCCAAGGAGTAGCGAAAAAAATCCAAGGAGTCCAAAAATTTTCAAAAGGATTTGCAATTTTTTGTTGTTGTTGCTTTTATGTTCTGCATCGTTATGTGGTATGCACACTCTAATTTTTAATGCCCAATTTGGAGGCAAAAACAAATTTTACTCTATTAGAATCTAATTGTTAGTGATGAAATTGCACAGCATTTACAATATATTGCTTACTGATTTCATAAGATTAAATACAAAATAGACAATCAACTTTTTTATGTAGCGACCAATGCTCATATAAACAGAGATTAGTCAACCCCAAACACATATTATGTATATCCCATACATGATACATCTTAAAGAAAATTTTAAAAGATAAAAAAAAAAAAGAATGCTAAATGCAACATACATGAAAAAATATAACAAGTTTTGAATTTATTCTTTTAGAACAGCGGTAATCGATTTCTTTGAAGGTGAAACTTTGACGAAATTTGCATTTTTTTCGTGATCATATGATGAAATTCACGTGTTTTTAGCTATCCTTTACGAAATTCGCATTTTTTTCACGATCTTCTGGGGGGGAAATTCGCGTTTTTTTCGCGATCTTCTGGGAGAAATCCACGTTTTTTTTGTGATCTTTTAATGGAATTCGCGTTTTATTTTGCTTGTTTGACGAAACTGGTGTTTTTCTTGCGATCTTTTGATGGAACCCGCGTGTTTTTCGCGATCCTTTAATGAAATTCGCGTGTTTTTCGCGATCTTCTGGTGGGAAATTCGCGTTTTTTTCCTCGATCTTCTGGGGGGAAATTCTCGTTTTTTTCACGATCTTTTAATGGAATTCGCGTTTTATTTCGATCCTTTGAGGAAATTCGCGAGTTTTCCGCGATCTTTTGATAGAAACCGCGTGTTTTTCCGCGATCCTTTGAGGAAATTCGCGTGTTTTTCGCGATCTTTTGAGGAAATTCGCGTTTTTTCGCGATCTTCTAGGAGAAATTCGCATTTTTTCGCAATCTTTTAATGGAATTCACGTTTTATTTCGATCGCTTGAAAAAACTGACGTTTTTTTCGCCATCTTTTGATGGAAACCTCGTGTTTTTCGCAATCCTTTGACGAAATTCGCATGTGTTTTGCGATTTTTTGAGGAAATTTGTGTGTGTTTCTCGATCTTTTAAGGAAATTCGCGTGTGTTACGCAATTTTGGGGGGGAAATTCGTGTTTTTCGCGATCTTTTGACGAAATTCGCGTGTTTTTCGCGATACTTTGACGAAATTTCACATGTTTTTCGCGATCTTTTTGAGGAAATTTCACATGCTTTTCACGATCTTTTGAGGAAATTACGCATGTTTTTGCGATTTTTTGAGGAGTTTCGCGATCTTTCCATGAAGCACACATTTTTTCGCGATCTTTTGAGGAAATTCACATTTTTGCGATCTTTCGAGGAAATTCGCTTTTTTTCTTGATTTTTTAAGGAAATTCGCGTTTTTTCGTGATCCTTTGAGTAAATTCACGTTTTTTCGCTGACTTTTAAGAAATTCGCATCTTTTGAAGAAAATGGAGTTTTTCCGCGATCTGCTGGAGAAATTCGCGTTTTTTCACGATCCTTTGACAAAATTTACGAATTATTTTCGCAATCGATTAACGAAATTCGCCGGTAATTTTTGGGAGACATTTGCGAAAAACGCGATTTTTCCGAGATTCTTGGCTAAATGCCAAACATCGATAAAATTTTAAATTATGATTGGTTAACAGTGTTGAAAAACGGACTTTATGGACCTAATGATTGAAAAACGGACCTAGTGGGAAATCCTAACCAATCAATGCTGTGCATAAAGAATTTACCGTGCATTTTAAAATCACGATTTTTTTCCTCGGCAGCAATATCGCTTGTGCCCGAAGCCGCAATACAATTTAAGGCGTTTCTAAGGAGTGGTTTGCTTATCTAAGGAGTTTCCAAGGAGTCTGTGGAACCCTGGTAGTAGTATAATTAAAATTGTAAAATCTAGAATATGAATTTTTTCACCCCTCCCTGCCTTTTTCCAGACCAAAGGTGGCTTAAATTGGAAAAATTCATAATTTTTTTTTTTTCAGAATGAGTTTGAAAAACTTTCAAAATCCATAAAAGTTTTAATACAGAGTGTCTGATGAATTTGCTGGTGTCAGGATAGATGCACATTTTACGATGCTTTTTGCTCTCAAGGGAACACAGGTGTGTAGTTCTGTATAATAAGAGACTACCATTTGTGGTCTTCTGCAAGAAAGTGGAATTTCTTCTAATGCCCTTCAACTATGTGCTACTTTTGAAACTCTTCAATCAGGAACAGTTCTAAATGTTTACTCGACCAGTATTAACTTATATGACTGACTGTATGTATGTAATTTTTTAATACATTTTCTGTAGCATAAGAAAAGGGAATTTTAAAATGCATTCTACATTGTTTATGTTGTTTTAATCAGTTTATTATGATTCTTATAATTTATTTAAATTATAGAATGTTTTCAATGGGACTTTTTCAAGAATTATGCGAATGCTCGTTGATTACTACCTGTTGACCCCACTTTCACTTTTGTAAATATCCTATTAAAGGACTTTTTCATGCTTGTTTTTGATTATATGAGTTTTCAGTAATAGGTACTTGTAAGTATGATGCTTGTAAGTAAGTTACTTTTCTAAACATTACATTGTGTATTTATAAACGTTATTTTACATAAAGTCATGTTGTTTTTTATAAAGTCACTTTCCCCATAAAATGGATCTGCATCTTACAGAATCACTTAACTCAATTTGTAACACAATAATTATAATTTATTATAATTAATTTTTTAATCAAGGTTTCTTTCGCATTAGCTTTCAGATTTATAAAATTGTGTTAAATGTTTTTTTTTTTTTTTTTTTTTTTTTTTAAGCATGTAGTTATGTATAAGCAAGCTATATTTTATAAAAACATTAAGTCGTAAAGGTCAAAATTAGCACTAGCCACCGGCCACCTTATGGCCACTTTCCTACAAGGAGAGAGTAAAATTTTTTTGCATTTCATCATGTTATTCTATTTTTTCTGGTTGCAGTATGTTTATATTAGCATATTTATTTGTGCGATTCAATTTTAGATTAATACTAATAGAAATTTTAACAAAAGTTTCCTGTTTAGTATTTTTAAATAAAAAAGTGGCCGCTAGTTTAAAGAAAGTGGCCACTTATAAAACTGGTACTACTGGCCACTGGCCAGTAATGAAATTTCCCAGTTTTGACCTTTAATTAAGTGTATGAGTATTACATTAGAGGGGAGCAGTTAATTTCCTCTCTCCCCCCTCCCTGTGCACACACACACTTTTCAAGGAATTTGATGTTTCAAAAAATGTATGGCTCAAACTATAAAAAAATATTCTGAAATTACGCTAAAGCTAAAATAACTTATATCAGATTTGTTTAAAATAAGATCGTAGCATTAAATAAGAAGTTTAAGCTCAGAAAATTATTTGATAAACCCTTGATATAACAATATTCTGAAAATCGGGTACTTTTATCATCTAATGACTGCTTTGGTTAGTTAAAAAAATATATTTGACTATAATTATGTAGATTGCTTCTTAGTTATATATTACAGTAGATCTTTATAACACAATTCTATATAATGCAATTCTCCATATAATGCACAACTTCTCAGATGTAAACAATGATTTTTGCAGTTAAAAAGCACCTGCACTTTCACATGGTAAAATATTGCTACTCTCTGGAGGACTAAATTTGATACATTAGTTCAACTTTATCTTCTAGTTTAAGACCTTTTTACTGAAAGAAATGCTATTATTACAATGAACATTTTTGAAAATGTCTAATACAGTAGAAGATCTTTATAACGCAATTCTCCATATAACGCCCAAACTTTTCAGACGAAAACAATGAATTTTGCAGCGAAGAAGCACCTAAATTCCCACATTGTAAAAAATTGTTACTCTCTAAAAAATTAAATTTAATACATTAGTTCAACTTTATCTCCTTATTTTAGAACTTTTTATTATTTTAGAAATTGCTATTAAATGTTTTCGGAAATGAACAATATAATGAATGATTTGGGTCCAGGTATATTTGGGCCATGTTTATAAAGTATATTTAACAATATGGGGAATGATCTGTATAATGCAAAAATTTATAATCTGGATAAGGAATGTAGTATAAAGATACTCTAATGTATTTTGATATATTTCAGACATATTTGGCCATATTAATGAGGTAAATTTAATGATTTGTGAAATGTGATCCATATAACGCAAAATTCTATATAACGCACAACCTTGCGTTTTTAGGTTTGCGTTATAAAGATCTTCTACTGTATAAGGGATGGTAGTGTCAGTTATATTTGGATCATGTTTATAGAGTAAATTTAACAATGTCTGACCTATATTATGCAAAAATTTATAATTTGGATAACTTTTGGTAACAAGGAATGCAGTATAAAGATATTCTAATGTATTTTGATGTGTTTCAGACATATTTGGCCATGTTTACAAGGTGAATTTAATGATGTGATCCATATAACGCAAAATTCTATATAACGCACAATTTTGCGTTTTTAGGTTTGCGTTATAAAGATCTTCTACTATAACATTAAATTATAACTCTCCTCATTTCAATGAAACTTTTGAAATGGTGTCCCTGGATAATTATAATTTAATATCAGCTTAGTAATTATTAGATTGCATATATATAATAATCATTTAATATAACTAATATTGAAATGTATTATGATTATATCAAGGTTATAATTTCATTTGCTTAATAATTATTAAGCTGCATATATAAATCTATTTAATATTGAAATAATCTAAAATGTGTTATCTATATTATCAACATTATAACTTCATTTGCTTAATAATTATTAAGCTGCATATACCTAATAATGCATTTGATTTAATATTTACTAATGTTGAAATAAGCTAAAATGTATTGCCAAGGTATTGTATCAAGGTTATAATTTGGGTTGTTTATTTACAATTTTTTAAAGTGAGATTAATTATTTATTTAATTAGCATAAGCTATTGAAATTATCAGAAGCATATGTGTATTTTAGAATTCTGTTAAAATGCATCAATATCAATATTGTAATTAATTTTTAAAGATCTCAGCTCAAAAATAAAATTTAGTGACATTGTTTGTTTTGCTCAGTCAATGTTTGTAATTTACTTTTCAATGTCTCCCCAAATTAGAATTAATATACATATCCAGCAGTGGTGCATCCAGGATTATGCTTTGGAGGGGGCTACCATATTTTAGATGCCTATATGTGCCCAGATCTGGCCTGGCCAGCTGCCGAGCTCTTTTTTCATTTGATTTGATAAGTCGTGCCGGATCAGGTCCTGACTTAATTTTTTTCTGCTGACTCAGATAAAACTCTGGAAAGTTTTGGTGGGGCTAATTCTGAATGCTTTTAACATGTTACATAATAAAATGTTGTACTAAAATATATCTTAGTTTTTGTGATTTTTTGGTGTGTTTCTGCATCTGAATAGTTTTACATTGTGTTTGCAATCAAACAATTTAAAGTTTTATTATTAATTATCAAAATATTATGAAGGTTAAAGATAGCAATAAGTTGCACAGAATATTAAATTTGGTACTTCTTAGTTATCCCGTTGACCAAATTACTGTTGCCAAATTGTAAGATTATGCCAATAATGATTGCCATTAATTGTAAGATTAAATGCCATTAAAACCATTAATTCAATGCTTTATTTGTATTTTTAGTACAATTACCAATGTTCCGAATTGGACATTAATTTTGAATTTGGAAAAAATTTAATAAACTGAAATCTTGTTTTAAACTGTATAATTACGATAATAAAATTTTAATATATACACATATAAAGTTATATGACAAAACTGTAGTAATAAAAATGTATTTATTACGTTAAACTTAATCTAACTATCTTCATATGAAGAGTAGAAAAAGGTTTTACTTAAAAATTATTTATCATAAAAAAAAGTATCATTCAAAATTTTATTGTGCCGCCAACCAGCATTAAATTGCCAAAAAAAAAATAAATTTTCATTATTTTTTTACAAACGCTAAATCGAGGTTCTGCAGATTTTTTTTTTTTTCTATAAACATATTATATGTCACGAGAAGAATATTCTATATATTCCTCATGAGAAGATATATAATTTTTTCAAATATTTCTGAGCATGCACTTATCAAAACTCCCTTGATATCATCCTATCAATTTTTCAGATACATTTTTCTTAACCTGACGCAAAAGATAAAGAGCCAAATCTTATTTCAATTGCAATATTTTAACTGAGTAATTTTTTAAGCATTACTAACATTCCCTTTCATGTTTAAATTAAATATTTTTGTTTTTTAATATTATCACTCATTAAAACAAATTTTTTTCTTCTTTTTTTTTTTTTTTTTAATTAAAATTAGTAAGTTTTTTCTTTTATGTTTCGAGGTGTAATAGCTGTTTCAATTTTTTTATCAACGATAAATTTCGCCAAGAAATAAAATGGTAAACCTTATCACCAAAATAACAGAACTTTCCGTCATAATTCTATAACTAATATAGGTAGAATGATGTGTTAAAACCTTCCCTGAAACGACACCTATCTAACGGTATAAGTTCCGTAAAATTCCATGCAGTAGAACTCGAAATCTAGGCGTTCGGAACGAAATTTCTGTTTGGATTTTATATATATAATAGATTAAATGGATGCAATGCGAATGATGTTAGTTATGCAACAATGCTCGCAAACTAATATTAAACCAATGGCAACTTTCTTTATAAATTTCTTGTTTACATTTGAATATTTTTAAATGATTTTTGTTTTGCATGGGATATTTGAGGTCAATGTCTAATTTGGTATCTTTTTACTCTTTATTTCAGGTACAGTTTTTCAGAGGAAAATTTCAGTTTCAGATCCTGTTACAAAATTAAAAGTGCCCCCAGAGAAAAAAAAACTGCATATAAAAAAAAGTAAAGATATTTGATTAGACATTAGCCTCAGGTAACCTAGGCCTAAAAAAAAAAAGAAAAAAAAATGCAAAGTATCGAAATGCAGATAAGAATTTTGAAAAGAACACTGCCATTGATTTAACATTTAGTTTGTGTTCTCACGTTACTACTATCATAAACTCTTATTGTAGGGCGACTCATAGCTATTTCAACATGAAAACTAGCCTCACTTATGATTTTTCTTATTTGCATTACATTGTTTATTTAGATGTAGCCCTCTTTTTATTCATGACCTCCCCACTGCCTGAAAAAAAGTTAAGTTGTACCAGTTAATACTTTTAAATAATTTTTACTTTTTATTTGTACTTATTTGTAATTTTTACTGTTTATTTGTACTTTATAATAATTTTCTGATTACAATAAATGAGAGTCTGTGTTCTTAATTTTCCTTTAAAAAGTTGCAACATGCATTTAAACAATGTTCTGGGGACAAATGTAAGACATTTACTTCTTTCTTCTTATTTTTTAAAAAAATGTCTTCAGGTTATATTACACTTTCAGATATCTTCAGGTTATATTACATTTTCAGATATCTTCAGGTACACTTTCAGATATATCATACTTTTTTGCTATCTCTTGGCATATGTAACACAATGAGATATCATCATCATCATCAACCGTTTTCAATCCACTGCTGGATGTAGGTCTCCCCCAGATTTTTCCAATGTTTCTTCTTTCCTGTCTAGTGCTTTAGTCATCCAATTTACACCGGCTACTTTTCTGATTTCATCACTCCATCTTACTTGAGGTCATCTTCTTGGCCGTTTTACATCTCTGGGATACCACTGTAGGATGATTGTATATAACATATAACTCTGTGGAATTTATAATTAGTTTGAAGTTAAAAGTTATTTATTCCCCCACTCCACCCTAAATACAGATACTGAATAATTTTAAGCTCTGTTTAGATGTTTCTAATTTTATAAATATTTAGCGCCAATAGTCCAAAAGCTATTTTGTCTTACCTATATTCTGCCCACACAGTAAGTTTTTCTTATTTATGAGTAGTAAATACAGTATTTTAAATGTATTATTGAAATGTTTTTAGAAATTTTGATGTGTAAACCATAGAGGTTTTCTTTTTAATAGAACAGGAGTGTAAATCACTTGCATTTCTGATGTCTTCAAATCTGCTGATATTCTTGGCAGTTTGAATGAGACTTACTTCATTTTGTCTCACTAAATACTATTTACCATTTATTGTTTATTTCAATTAATCAACTGAAATTTTCTTTCATTCCTCTTTTTTTTTTGTTTAAGTATGTCAAGAAACATGCTTTTTAATTTTGATGTACTATTTATTACTTCTTAATTATTATACGAACTGAAAATTATTGATTATCCCACTTCTTTATAAAAAAAAAAACCTGTCTTAATAGTTCACAATTTCGCTAGTTATACAGTCTATTTGGTACTTTTCCGTTATATGGACACCATGCCAAAATGTATGCTAATGCGCCAATTATTTCTATCCTGGTCTTTGATCAATGAATTGTTTACTGCAATGCTAAAAGATATTTTTAATTTTATACCAGTAGTTTAATATGAGTTTTATTTTATTACTTTATTGTATAACAGTTATTTGTTCACTTATTTTAAGTATATATTTGTGATTTAATAAAATAGTTCTTAAAAGTTTGTAATTTTCAAATGTTATATTTTTAAAAAAGCTCACTTTACTATTGACAAGGTTTTTTCTTTTCTTTTTCAAATGTTTCAATTTATGTGATTTTCATTTTGCATCAACTATTACACTTGGCGACAATGGTGTCCGTATAACAGAAAAGTGCCATCTATTTTTACAAATGCTTTATCTTTCTTTCAAATTAAAATATAAATATCTGTTTCTGCAGATCAATAAAGTTTTCTGCAAAGGATTGTGTCAATGTTATTTTATTTATTATATGTAGTAATCATTATATTCAATAATAAATTTTGTTATGTAATAATATTTATAATATAAAGAAATTTTATTTTGTTTCTGTAACTTGTACTGTCAAATAAAAGAAATTTATTAAAAGTTTGTTGTTTTCATTTGACTATATGATTTTATTATAAATGGTATTTCAAGTATTTACTTGCTTTGTTTATCATGTAAGAAATGTTTTTAATTATCTATTTATTTTTAATAACCAAAATGGCTAAGATATAAAACAATGAGAAAATACCCTCATTTTTAACACTTTCAACATGGTTGAAAAGTGTTTATTCAGTAAGTTGAATAGTTTCGATTTGTCTATTTCCCCACTTTCTAACTCTCGTAAATATACTGGGATCGCCATGTAATTATTTAATGTCAATGAGGTCCGCTGTGTGCTATTTAAATGCAAAATTCAATAAATATAATTCATCAAAAAGTGTTACGCGACCAACAAGTGCTGAAAATGGATTTTTACTTATTCAGTTATGTTTTTTTAAATGGCTCATTAATATATTTCATTTCATTGTATGAAAAAAATAAAATTCTTATTAGATTTGTTGGTGAGAATTTCATAATCTATGCCTAATTTTTCATAATTATTATTTGTGTGTATATATTCCTTATACCAGTGGTGCAGCCAATATACTTATTTGGAAGGAGTTTTGGAGAATTGTTACTCCTTGCGTGATACAATATCTGACAAATAAAAACCAATGTCATGAAAAGCAGAAACAAACAAAATAAGTTTAGCATTTATGTGTTTAAAGGTTTCATAGAAAAGCCGCTTTAATCTTCAAAGAGAAAAAAAAGAGCGGGAAAGAACAATAGCAGTAACATATAAAAATAAAAATGATATCATTATGGAGGGGGGGGGGGGGTTGAGGAATGATAACATATGATACTGTAAGTGAGGGGGAAGGGGCTAAAATTACCTAAATATTGCTAACATTATACATGTACAACCCCATACACATTAAGGTACCACTTGATTATCCCGTCCACCAAAAAACTGTCATCAAACTATAAGATTAAATGCCAATAATGGATGATCGTAAATATCACATTCACTGGACATTAAACATGATACACGTGTTTGTTATGTCATCAAGTGATTTTTAATTCTACTTTTTTTTGTTTTTTTATTAATGTTTTACTAATTTATTTTTTCTTTCGTTATTTAAAATAAAATTATGTAAATTTGTATAATTTGGTGAAATTGGTCGATGGGATAATCAAGTAGTACCCACATTAATAACACACTGATAATTACTCCTCACATTAGCCATATATTGCTCTTAACTTTTTCTTTCATTAAATTTGTGTTGAAATAAAGATTCCTTTTATAAAGCCTTGAAACAAATGATAAACGTTTTGTGCTACTTGTGCTTTTCTTTACATTGGTTTTTACATATTTTTATCGTAACATAAGGTATTTTTAATACATCTTATCAGTTTTTTAAATACTCTGGGAGAAATTTTAATTTTGAAATGCAACCCTTTTTTGCTGCTGCAGTGTTTATACAAATCTACATATTTTGGCTGATTTGCATGAAACTTGATATAAGGGCTGTGCATATATAATCATTTTAGGGTGGGGGAGAAGTCTGACACTTGGTTGTCATAAGATATTTCTGGGGAAAAGGGGTATTGTTTTTTGAAATTATTTATTTATCCAAACAATATATTTTTTTGTTATTTATTTTTTTTTCTTTACATCAAAATATTCATACCTTTTAAATAGTAACTATCTCTTTTAGATGTTAATTGATATAAAGTTATTTAAATGCAAAATCATATCTTTATATCGCTGCAAACATACAAAAGTAAAAAGGAAAGTTTAAAGTAATTGTTGAACACTTAAATCAAAAAGAAAAATCGTCTCTGCCCTCCTGGACACCCGTTTAAGGTTATTTTTGCACACAATAAGAAAAAGCAAATTTTATTTTGTGGAAAGGAGGGATCATATCCCTCCCCAGTCAATAAAAAAGTAGTTTGGTTTTTCTCAGTGTTTCACTATTTTAAATATAGTTTTTTTTCACAGTCAGAGAAAAAGAAAATTTAGCTAATAAAATTTTGAAAATTCAGGGGACGGCGATTGCATTTTCTTGTTTTCCTTGTGAACAATCATGCTTGAAAAACGCTTTATTTGTATTAATTTACGTGTAATTAATGTCAATGCAAAAGAAATTACCGTCCAAACAAAACTGGTACATTCATTTCGATACGAATACAAATGTAAACAATCAAACATGACTGTTCCCCTCCCTCCAACCTGCAAATATACGCAGGAGGAAGCCAAGTTCTTATGTGATGCCGTAGTGTAAACGCAATTTTTTCGATCCTTGGACCCGAAAGACCCAAAGGACCTGACAGGCCATATAGTGTAAATGCAGCATAAGTGTACAGCCTCATCCAAAACAGTATGTGTACATGACATATCAAGGTCTCGACTGAGTTCATTAGCCAGCTTCATTCATCATCTTGTTTCAAAATGATGTCCATTTCAATAAAATTTAAAAAAACAAAAGAGCTCAAAAAATTAGAAATTTTAAAAGTCTTTTCTTTTAAGTATACCCTGAATCCCTGATACAAGGATTCTGTCAAATTTTTTCATCTTTATCTTAAAAAATATCTCAGACATAGCAGTTTGAAATTTTAGGGTGGTTGAAATTTTGACTTAACTAGATTTGTGAGGTAGCAGCATTTGTATATATAGTGTTGACTCTAAGCCGCTTTGATATTGAAATAAAATGTCTTGATTTATAGTATTATTTTTCTTTTTTTAGGGTTCTGTACTTAAAAAGTAGAAATGGAACCATTATAAGATCACTCGTGTGTCTGTCTGTCCATCTGTCACAGACATTTTACTCGTAAACTATAGAACATGGAAAGTTCAAATAGGGGTCAAGTAATAAAGACTATTGTTGACCCAGATATTTTCAGATTATTAAACATTTACAAATATTTTTATTAAAAAATGTAGAGGGGCTAACAAAGTTACTTGAAAAAAAAAAATCTTTTCTTTGTATATCATGTGTAAGCTTCCGTAATGCTGAACCCAAAAATACATTTCTTTTAATTTTAGGTATTATATTTTCAGAGATATAGTCGCAAATGTAGTGTAAAAATGTTTCCCCCCCCATTTATTTCCGAATCTACTAAAACTAAAATTATGAAAAAATTTGAGGTGGTACACGGTAATATAAACCTTGCAGGAAAATTATAGCGATTATCCTAGGTCATATAGTTTTTGAGAAAAGCGTATTTTACCGTTACACACAAATTTCAACTTGTGGGCATTCAGCAAAGTTGTTGAGGAGAACTGAAGGTACCTATCGTAGCAGAAGTATAAAAGCATTGTTGATAATAATTTTTTTAAAAAATCATCGGTAATTAGATATTAACCCTTAAAGAGACACTTTGGACACATAATGACAGTCGTGGCGTGCTCTATGTACCATCGGCTTTTAAAGTCTAGATAACTTTTAATGATACATTTGTGTATAATACAATATCCAGTAGCAGTATAAAAGAAATAAACGTTAAATTGTTAAAAACAGACTAATTTAATTAGGTTTAACCACATAAATACTATGAGATTCACGAGTAGTTTGCATTGAGTAGATCTCTCAATACGCTTCCCGTGCCTTTAAAAGTTAATTAAAAACCTATCTGGAAAAACGCGGCATGGACCAAGGCAGCGTTCCTACTTTGCAATCTTCTTTTGAAATTGAACTTTTACAGTATACCCATTCATACTTTTCTAGTATATATACAACTATACCAAACCCTACGTTGTATAGTTTTTTACAAAGCCTTATTTTTCTTTTAGTAACGATTTTTTTAACAATAGAGTTAATAATTCATAGATTTATTGTACAGAATCCTCTGAGCATGAGTAGTACTCGCACTTGACCATTTATTTTTGAATAAAATAAGTGTAATATTTATATTTTAAATGAAATGAATGCAGTACAAACAAATGATTGTGACAAGAACACTATTTGTCAATTTATCAACTGTGCCTGACTAACAAAAAATACAGTTTTTCTCAAAGAACTATTATTATAGTAATAAAATACAGTCAAGGATCTATAATCTGCAATTTTCTATAATTCTCATTGCTTAATGAATGTAAACAAATTTACAAATTCTTGGTCCAAAAATGATTTTTTAAAAGAAATATCTAAAAATTTAAATATAAAGGTAAATATAATCAATTTTTTAATAAAAGAGTTTGAAAAATGCATTTTTTGAGATAGCATATTAAATTAATTATTATATTTAACATTTTTATTTTCATGTTATACTGAATATTAAATTAAAACAGTGTCCAGGAAAAAGAAAATGACATATAATCCATAATACTCCATAATCTGCACAACCCTTGGTCCCACAGATTAAAGAACTTTGCCTGTACATCAGAAGGAAGTGCTAGGGATTTTTAAAAAGTTGTGCTTTAGATATTAATTTAAGCATGTATAATGTTATGGTATTATTTTCGTTGGGGTTTGTGATATTCTTTCATTAGTGCAGGATTTTGGTAAAGACAGTCCTTTCATTACATACAAAAATTTCATTGTTCTGGTGAAAGAAATACCATATAATTATATTTGCTGAGTGAAATGTATCTAAAATGAAAATTTCCCTTCGTCCCTAGCGATTTTGTCTTAACAAATTTAGTACATTAGTTTTCTATTAACTTAACAATTAATAATAAACTTTAAAGTAAAATAAATCTGTGAAAGCACAACAAACATAATCTGTAAAAAGTTTCAAAACATTTTTCAGAGTTTCAAATGTGCCATCAGATTTATTTTAAGAAACATATCTACAGCACACATTCAATTTGTTCATGTTAATTAATATTAAAAGAATGCTTAATTTTAGAGCAGTGATAAGTGCTATAAAGGGAAAGCTAAAAGGCTGACATTTTATGACTTGTGAATATTGTTAATGAATATTAATGTATGCTCAATTTCTTGAATTATATCATTTATTTTAAGCATTGATTTTACATTAGTATTTAATTAGTTTTGTAATTTGATAAATTCTAATACAGAAAAATAAAGAAATAACAAGAAATTTAAATATAATAATGAGAAAAACAATTTTTGTAGAAACGAAGAAATTGCAAAGGAAGCAAAATTTACGAATAAGTTGTGATAATTTCTAAAATAATCCTTTCATGCTTTTATTAATAATAATTAAAAAAAAAATGCATCCTGGTTTGACATTACAGCCTAGTATATTAAAATACGGTTATATATATAGGGTAGATGTGCCAGTAATGGACACCCTTAAGGAATTTCTTTACAAATTATTTTTTTATTAATAGTTATAATTATTATATTCCAGTTTTTTCAATATTATATTAATCTATTAACAATATTTAACCATTCTTATAGCCTCATTTCCCCATATGAATAGAAATTTAATTTTAAATAACAGAAATATATCAAAACACCCAAAAGCCCAGTAATGGACACCCTCTGGCCCAGTAGTGGACACCCTTTGTTCCAGTAATGGACACCCCATAAAAAGTAATAAATATAATTGTTTTTGACTGTATTTAGAACCAGAATTTAATGAATACCTACTAATGAAACAAAATAGTTATTTTTAAATAAATTTAACAATTAGGATACCAGTAATTAATAAAATATTTGTGATAATCATTTACTGTTTGCATCAATTATTGTAATTATCAAAAGATCAAGGTTTTAATTATTTTAGATGGATAGTTTAAAATACTAAATATCAGACAATTACAGCTATCAAATTATTGAAACAGTGGTGGATTTAAAAAGGTAAAAAAAAAAAAAAATGTTTTGGAATATTAATGTTTAGTTTTGTGTCACTATTTTTAACAATCTTCCAGAGATTACTGTGCTGTCCTCTAAAAAAAACCCACTTTTTTAATTTCTCACTATATAAAATTTAATAAAAAATACAAAACAATTTGAAGTAGCTACATTTTCACAGCCTGTCCTGACTAAGATTTTAATGTATAGTATTTTTTTTTCTATCAATATATTACAAAATGACAGCCAATTAAACAAGACTTTGAAAAAAACCCACTTTTTTCTAAAAATAACCCACATGTAAAAACACTTCTAGAAATCAAAATATTAAACAGCAAAGTTTTTCTTTCATTATTAATTAGTTTTAAAACACAATTCTGCAAAAAAAAAAAAAAAAAAAAAGAAAAAAAAAGAATATTTTAATAATTGTAAATTGAAGGATTTACAAATGAAAAATTATAAATGTAATTTGTTGCTTATTTTTTAAAAAACTAAATAAACACTTAAGTAATTTTAAATGCTTTTATTATTGTAAATGACATATAGAAACAAGACAAAAAGAAATTTTGACTTCTGTGATTTTTTTGATTAAGTTCTAGGGTGGGTTTTTTTTAGGATACATTTTCCTGTGGGTTTTTTTTTAGAGGACAGCACATACTTGATCCTATCATTTATAATAATCAATATTACAAATGTGAAAGAAATGATAATATGAGTTGAATATTTTAAATACTAAATAAAATAATTTCAAAATAAAACTGTAGAACTGATGTTGAGGCCACTGATCTGCAGATTTACTAGTTTCATGAATATTACCTATAACTTTCATTAATAGTATTACATTTATTTATTTTATAAGGAAACATTTAAGACAGAAAATGGATTTTTAATAGCTTCTGTAACTTAATTGTTTTTATTTAAACGGAGAGGGATTAAGCCCTATGAATGAACCCCTCTTTGACTGTGCTCTTAAACAGTATTTTCTGCTTCCTGGCTGGTTTGATTGCCAGTTATAAAATATGTGAGGTATATATATGTACTACATAAAAAAAAAAAAAAATAAATAAAATATTGAAATTTTATTAATCACATAAAATAACTTAAAAGCAGCTATTTATAAAAGTTTTGGTGTTATTACATTTTGGTAAGTATAATTTAAAAATTAAATTTGATTATTTAGGTTTGCAGTTAAGCCAAAGTATTTTATCCACTATAAACATTACTAAAATTGCATTTTTAGCAATGTCTACATGGGGTGTCCATTACTGGAAAATGACTAATTAACCATCCCAGTAATGGACACCCCCTCTTAAAACCTTAAAAATTAATGAAATTTTATAAATAGCCATTAGTATATAAAATTCAAAGTTTTCTATTGCTACTCAAACAAAAACATTCAAATTTTGCAAGAAAATAAATAATATATAAATTAATTAAACGAAGCCAGCTCTTAACCTCTTTATTAAGATTTTCACAGAAAACAGCAAAACTTTGAAACATTATTTTCTGCTTCCTGATTGGTTTGATTAAAAGTGTCAACAATAACATAGTTTTATAAAACATACAAGGGGGAATTATAAAAAAAATAATTAAAGCTAAATATTTATTAGTTATTTTTTTTATGAACCAAAAACATCAAGGGGTGTCCATTACTGGAAGGGTGTCCATTACTGGCACATCTACCCTATATATATAAAATACATATATACAATAGGCGTTACGATTGAGATATTTAATAAATATGGAAGTTTCCGTTCGCAATATGTCAATCGATCGTTATATTTTTTGTAACTACAAATTTTCATTTTCTTCATAATAAATAATCTTGAGTGAAAAATCATTTTTTTATTATATGTTTATAGCTGCTAATGGAACCTTTTTATCCACCGTATATTTAATAAATATTTAGGTGATAACTTGTAACACTGATTTTATTAATATTCTTAAATATATTATCTTATATAATGTTTTTTATAAGCTCTTATCCGGTTAATAAATAATAATAGCTTTTTGTTTACAATTTTAGTACGTCAACAAATGTATACGAGGTTGCCAGAAAATCGCCAAGAAAATCACCAAATCTCCCGCTCCATCAGCGGTGATGACGTCAAAAACATGGAAAAATATGGACATCACGTGACTCGTTGCCATCTAACGAATTGGTCTATACGATTGAAAAAATTTTAAAGAAGCGCACGAGAAAAAGTCAAGTGGAATATTTTGTGAAGTATAAGGGATATCCCAGCAAATTCAATCAATGGATTCCCTCCTCAGATTTATCTTCCTTATAAGTCAGTGCAAGAATGATACAAGATCATTTGCTAACATGTCCTTCTACCTGACGTTACCTTCGGACAGTTCCAGGAATTTCTTTCCTGAGAATAAAATTTCTCATTTCATTACACGATTGCCCGCCCCTATTGAATTGAAAGGGGAATGGGAAGTGGGTCTCGTGGAATTTATTTACCCACATACCTGGTATAATGTGAATCAACACACAAACTTAATTGGATTCGACTTTAACGATGGAAGGATCATTGGTAGACGAATCCCTCCTGGATTTTATGAGACGGTACCTGATATTTTGAAAGCTATTGCTATCAAAGACATGGAACAAAAAATTTTGTTTTCCTACAATCCCATCACGAAAAGAGTCACCATCAACGTGCGAGATAATGCTAAAGTGATTTTAGAAGCTGGATTATCTGAAATGTTGGGGTTCGAACCGTGTGAGATTGCTTCCTTAGATAATAACATTGAACAAACTGTCGATAGTTCGTATGTGGCAGATCCGTGTGCTCATTATAGAGTATTAATGATTTATTCGGACATAGTAGAGCCTCAAATTATCGGTGATGTGTTGGCACCCCTGTTACGAATTGTGAATGTCACCGGAAAAGACGGAGAAGTGATTTGTGTGAAATTTGATCGACCCCATTACTTACCCATCAGTCGAAAATCATTCGACTCATTAGAAATCGTTATAAGGAACCACCTGGGTGAATTAACACCATTTGAACGGGGTCGCTCGTACGTGAAACTTCATTTTCGTCAAAAATACCTCTCGTGATGTTTGTTCCCTATCAGTGTTGTGCGAAATCTTTTGAAGATTATTATACTCATCAGTCGGGTAGCGGCTTAAACTATTATCAAGGAACTACTTTACAAAGAGGATATGGATTCGGTGGACTGTTTCGATCGCTGTTTCGTGCAGCGGTCCCCCTTTTCAAGTCTGGAGCGAAAGCCGTGGGAAAACAATTGTTTCATTCCGGTGTGAACGTCCTCAGTGATATATCACGAGGAGAAGATATTAAAATAGCTGCCAAGCGGCGGTTAAAAGAAGCCGGTCAAAACTTGACGGATAAAGCAGCTACTAAAATGAAGACCATGATTGGATCGGGTCATCAGTATAAAAAGAGGAAACGTTCTCACAATGTCATCATTCCTCGCAAAGCCAAGAGAGTGAAAGTACATGATATTTTCTCTTAAAGATGTTTGGACTCATTCATAAAGATTCTGCCGCTTGTGCTAAATCCGAATTGGATCTGTTTTTAATTCCACCTACCCAGACGGCTATTGAAAAAGGATATTTCATCGAATATCATCCCCTTGCCAATATTCGAGATGGAGGACCTGTGGAATTTAACATTTCTGGGAACGGCGAAGATTATATTGATTTGTCGGCTTCCTACCTCTACGTCAAAGTGAAAATCACCAAGTCAGACGGAACGGATTTACCTGCAAGCGAACCTGTGGCTCCTGTCAATTTGTTTTTACAAGCTTTGTTTTCGCAAGTGGATATCAGTTTAAATGAAAGAGCCATCTCTTCTTCGAGTAACACATATCCTTATCGTGCTTATATTGAAACCCTGCTGAACTATGGAGAAGACGCTAAGAAATCTTTATTAAGATGTGAATGTTTTTACAAAGACACGAATTTGACCGAAACAGACCCCACCACCAATGGAAACCCTGGATTGAAGAAACGCTATGAACTGACTAAAACTAGCAAAACATTGGATATGATTGGTCCCCTTCATTGTGATATTTTCCAACAAAATCGACTACTCTTGAATATGGTCGATCTGAAAATTAAAATGACTCGCAGCAAATCAGACTTTTGTTTGATGGCTAAGAAAGAACCGCCTAAAACTTTTCACGACTATAAAGTGATTTTAGAACATGCTTCTGTGTTTGTTCGCAAAGTGAAAGTGAGTCCCGGCGTGTTATTGGGACATGCCAAAGCCCTGGAAAAAAACTCTGCAAAATATTCTATTGATCGAGTGTTATGCAAGACTTATTCAATCTCCACTGGAAGTAAATCTTTTATGCAAGATAATGTGTTTTTAGGGGCGATGCCAAAACGTATCATTGTTGGACTTTTAGACAACAGTGCTTATGCTGGACAATACGATTTGAATCCCTTTTACTTTTATCATCACAAAGTCAACTTTTTAAGTGTCTATGTGGATGGTCAACCTGTACCCAGCAAACCTTTGGAATTGGATTTCGACGAAAACAACTATATAAGAGCCTATCATCGACTGTTCTCTGGTTTTAATCATGATGCTGGCATTTATTTAACACGTGAAGAATTTGCTGATGGACACACCTTATATAATTTCGACTTAAGCCCTGACCTGTGTGACGGACCTCATCTAAATTTACAGCATCAAGGAAATTTACGAATTGAAATCAAATTCGCTGAAGCGTTAGAAAAAACAACGACTGTATTGATTTATGCGGAATTTGAAAACATTATTGAAATAAGTAAATCACGTCACGTGATTTGCGACTTTCCAAACTAAATGGATTCATTACAAATCGAGACCATTTTATCTCATGAAGCAGTGACCCGAAACTATTTTTTGGGTGTTTTTCCAAGTGATCAGCTACCAAGAAGAACCGAGCGGTATCCTGTCTGTTTTATCTGTAACGTGGACAAGTCTACAGAGCCTGGAAGTCACTGGGTGGGTTTCTACCTATCTTCGCCTGATGAAGTGGAATTCTTCGACTCCTATGGAAACGAGCCTTCCTTTTTTAAAGGACCCCTATCGAACTATGTATCCCGTTTTTCACGAGTTATGTTTAATCCACTCGTATTACAAACTCACGTGACTGCCGTCTGCGGGCAGTATTGTGTATTTTATCTATATTCTCGATGTCAAGGTAAAACCCTAAAGGATTTTTTATCACATTTTGTCACTGCAGAATTGTCGAACGATCGACGAGTCTATAATTTTGTAGCCAAACGATTTGGCATTCGTGCACATTTTTATCAATAAATATGAATTTAACTGTGAATCATGTGTCTGTGATTATTTAAAGTGTGTGTTTTACTAGTGTATGTTTATTAACGAAGAAGTTTCCACGCTTTCAACACCCTTGTACGATGCTCCTTGCAGGTCCCACAAGAGTGGGTAAAAGCTGGTTTCTACGTGATTTGTTAAGGGAAAGAAACGTCATGTTTGACCCTCCTCCTGATAAAGTGATTTGGTTTTACGGTATCTACCAAAAACTGTATAACGAAATACCGGATGTTACCTTTGTGGAAGGCCTTCCTTCGAATTACACCGAGTATTTAGGAACAAATTCTTTAATGATCTTAGACGATCTCATGGTGGAATGTGGATCAGACGAGCGTATGACTTTTCTCTTTACAAAGGCAAGTCACCATTTAAACGTGAGCGTGATATTTATTACACAAAATCTCTTTCATAAAGGGAAAGAAATGAGAAACGTTTCCCTAAACAGTCAATATTTGATCCTGTTTAAAAATCGACGTGACATGAGTCAAATCAGTCATTTGGCTCGACAATTATACCCAACGAACACTAAATTTTTCCAAGAAGTGTTTACTGATGCCACTCAAAAACCGTTCTCTTATTTATTAGTCGATTTAAGAAATGAAACCCCAGAAGAACTGCGGCTAAGAACACTGGTGTTACCGGGACAAAGACAATACGTGTACACTTTGAAAAAAGGTTTAAAAAGAAAGACATTTTCTTCTTAATTCAGTTGTGATCATGACGTTGACCGAGAAACAACTGCGTGATTTAGAGCTCATTAAGACATGTCCTAAAACCTTACGCAAGCAACTTTTGAAAAAATTACCTTCTCGCTCGGTGAAAGCCATTTGTGAGTGTACTCACAACGTATTGAAAGGAAACGTACCTCTCTCACCCAATCAAAAGAAGTCTTTGAAGAAGTATAAAAACCCTCTTCGAAAAATTGGTATGAAAAAAGGAACTCTCTTTTCAAAAAAGAAACTGATTGTGCAACACGGAGGATTTTTAAATATTTTAATTCCTGCGGCCCTGAGTGTGTTAACGGGTCTTATCAATGGAGCTCGCTACTAAATATGCTCTAATACCGGAAGAAGAATTGACTAGACATGTGCCCACGAAAAAGCAAATGACTGAGTTTGATGTGGCAATGTCCAATATACTCAATAGTTTACTTCCCGATCATGAGAAAGTTCAAAAGTACTATGAACTGTTACAAAGGAAAATGAATTTGCAAGAATTTAATGTCCCTTGGAGATCAAGGCCTTTTGACGATGACGGCGAGAAAAGAAAGTCCAAACCTCTCAAGACGGAACCTGACAAAACGGAACCTGACAAAACGGAACCTGTTAAAACGGAACCTATGCAAACGGAATCTACCAAGACCGAACCTGCACTGTCACAAAAATCCTCTGAAATGTCTCAAGAAGATGATGATGATTACGACACGTTGGTGATAGCCTCAACGCCATCACATATGAGAAGACAAGCTGGATTTTTACTCAGGTTTCTGAAATCGAAATCAAGCAACATGGCCTGGGATCAAACTGGAAGAATCACTTATAATGGAAACACCTTACAAGATTCGAATTTAGCGGAACTCTTTCATCTCATTTTTAATGTGAATAAAAAACCTGTGAAAACACCGACAGAATTTCTTCATGCGCTTCATGAAATTGGAGTACCTTCAAGTATCATTAAAAATAAATATTTATCTCCTGCATCAATGAAGAAAATAACAAAAGTTGTATCACCCAGAAAAAACTTTGTAAAACCCAAGAAGAGATCTACTAACAATGTATTACTAAATCCTACTTGGTCGAGTTTATATTAATAAAAATGAATTGAAATTGTAATAAACTGTGTATTCCTTTTTACCCACACTACATATTAAAACACATTATAAAAATAACTTTAAATGCTACTTACCTAGACACGACCAACTCGTACACTTGCTTGGGAAGAAATGAATACAAGTTCTTATCAGGAAATCTTATCAACGATCGAATACGTCACTAGATAGTACAGCGCATGCTCGAAGATATCACGTGATCTTGCTTAAGTAGATAAGCGGGGGATGTTATCAGTCAGTCGTCTCCAGGTAAGAGTAGTATAAGGTTCTATTTTATTTCGCGCAAGTCGACTATAACAATAGGGAAAATAGTTCACTTGTATTTAAAATGACTTTGTTAATTTTTATATATCTTGTTAAGAATGAAAAAAACTAAAAATAATTTATTTTTAAAAGATTAATTGAATTATTATTGTTTTAATTATTATAAAAATCAATTAAAGGATATGTGTTAATTGCAATTCTAACTAGAAAAATATATACTCGAAAATTTAATGAACTCCTAATCAGTGAAGTTATCTACCTGGGAAAAACCCCTGAATGACTCATAACTTGTTAGTCATTTGAATCAGATAAGAACTTGTCCTCTCCATTTTTCGAGAAAGTGTATCAAACAGATGTGTTCGTAAAAGGTAAGTGTGATTTTTATGTGAATACTTATTTCTCTTATACATTTAGAAAATATGTGTTGTTGAAGCATATGCATTTGTGGAACTTAATCACGAATTTAAAAAGCAGTTTAAATATGTGAGATAAATATATCTTGAAAAGTTAGTTAATATATAAAAATTATTTTGACGAAATTTTTCAAATTCTGGTCATTCACTTCTATAACACTATACATTTCCTAAAAAAATGATACTTACAATACTATGTCAGAATAATGATAAAGAATGAACTGCGATGGGTGGGGGAAAATCACATGATCTCTATTACGTAACATAAATGGGAACTAAATCTATATCTCACAAACACTGTGCAGAATGACTATGTCAGGTTTTTAAGACACACATAAGAAGGTATATATATTTCAAAGAGTGATATTAGCATTACTATTCATATCCCTCGATATTAATAATATATTTATTAAAACCCCCCGCTTGATTACATATAAGAACATAATGACACTTATGTGTGAAACTAATATTAAAGTCTAAGTGATGACTCATCATATTAAACGTTTGCAGTGTATTGCCTAATAATAACTTGCCTGTTTCTTAAAAAAATTGAAAAGAATTCCTCTTCTATTTGTTTTAATTATGAAAATCATTCGAAAAATTTAATTATGCATTAATTAGAATGAAAAATATTAAACGAAAGGCTTATTATTTTCATTTGAAAGTGATAAATATTTATTTAAATTTTGATGATTAAAGTTACAGGCTCTAAAAGCGCAATCATTTCTTTCGTGTATTAATATTTATAAGAAATGATCTAAAAATAATATTTATTTATATTAAGAAAAAATTTGAAGTTTGCGTGGCTTCACATATTTACTAGGTTAAAAATTAAATTGGAATTACAATTATTTTTACATTAAATTATACTTAATTAACATGTGTGAAGATCCTATATTTTTAATGATATTCTGTATATTTTCATACGTTCTAAATTCTTAGCAAAATATTTCTAAAAGGCTCCAAAATGACCATATATATGTGAATTCATTAATAACATTCACTAAAGCAATACGTATAACCGATAAATGTCCTCCTTTCAATTCAAAAACGTAACTGAAAAATAGGTAAAAAAAAAAAACTACAATTTCTAAAAATTACCTTTAGAAAACATCTCATTTAAAAGAATAAAATCCTTAATCAAATTTCTAATTCCCTTTTAATTAATATTTAACTACTAACAATTATCTAATCCCTATTCATCATTGCGTTAGAAATAAACCCTCCAGAAAAGTGAGTCATGTACTTATCATACGAACTGTTGAGGTGCTTATCTACCAAAGGGTTTTTCCATTTGGGGAATACGTGCATACAGTAAAATTTGATGTTATATGAAACGAAATCAGCTAATATATATTCCTCTTTTAAAAAATTATGGAATAGTATTAAGTCTCTGAATACTTGTGGTGTGTTTTGAAATATTTGTTAAGTATAATTTAAATTTTATTTTATTTTTGATTCATACATTGACTAGATTAAAAGATCACTGAAAATTTAATTTTTTCTTCAAATATTCACCAAATTTCCTAGTTACATATATTTTTTACCATTCAATAAGTAAAGTTTAGTCATAAAGCACATTACAAAAGTATAACTTCATTTATCTAACTAATGATAGTCTAAAATTACTAATCGACTAATACAAAACTTTCAATTCAATTATATAAAACCGAGAAATATTTGTGAAAACATGACTGCAATTCAAAAAAATATCTTTAAAAACATGTCACTTAAAAGAATAAAATCCTTCCCCAAATTTTATTCTAAAAACATTCGCATTCCTATAAATATTTAAAAATTTCCACTGTTTTTTCAAAAAATTTCTATTTTAAATAAAAATATCTCATAACACTCAATTCGTTGACAAAATCAAATAAAACCCTCGAAAAATTTCTAAAGTTTCTTCATTAAATTATTGCCCAACTAGTAGCCAAGAGGTTCTGCTCTCGAAGCTGGTAGAGAGGAGGTGCTGGGTTCGAACAGAATCGCGCCCGTCGGCCTAATCGTTCGGAGTCTTCGTGGTTTTCTTCGAACCGTGGATTTCCATGCATAAATACGTGTTAGGTTCCCTTAGAAAGACCCAAATATCTTTAAAAAACATGTCACTTAAAAGAATAAAATCCTTCCGCAAATTTTAATCAAAAAACATTCACATTCCTACAAAAATTTAAAAATTTCCACTTTTTTTTTTTTTTAATTTCCATTTCAAATAAAAATATCTCATACCACTGAATTCATTAACAAAATTAAATGAAACTCTCAAAAATTTTCTGAAGTTTCTTCATTAAGTTATTTTCTTATTCATATTTTTTAATTAGCATTTTTAATTAATTACTATTTTTAATGAATGAATATTTTTAATTCTAAAAATTCGCGACTGCATACTATAGTTGACTAAAAATAAATTTCAAACTCAAAAATTCTTAGTCCACTCATTAAAATTTCTAAATTAATTTTTCTTATTAATTATTTTTAATTACTTTTTAATTAATTGATATTTTAAATTAATTTCCATTTTTAATAATTCATTCAAACCTCGTACTATACTACACTAATAAAATTGTTCGAATAATTCTAAGTCGCTTCATTAAATATTTCCTCATTAAATTCTTAATTGCTATTTTTAATTACTAATTAGTTAACCGATCGAAAAATACCCCCTCGTACTATAACATGTTAAAAAAAATTCAATCTCTCGAAAATTCCCACTTTTACTCAAAAAAATCCTTATCTCACCAAAAAAAATTTTTACCCCCCTTTTACCCCTACTCTTACAAGACGCTCTCGAAAAAACACCTCCTCCTCCCCCTCCTCATTCCACCACCTCCTCATTCCTCCCTCATTCCTCATTCCTCATGCCTCCTCCCTCCTCCCTCATTCCTCATGCCTCCTCCCTCCTCCCTCCTCCTGGCGTGAAACTCTCACTTCTCCCCTACTCATAAGAAAATGTATGCCGGTCAGTGAAAGCCAATCTGCAGGTGTGACTAACAATTAAAGCAACAGTTAAAGGTAAAATGAATTTATTTCCATTTGTCTTCATTTTTAGTTAATTTAATTAGTATTGTGTCAGTTTTTTGTAATGGATTTAGTCAATTTAATTAATTAATGATCATTTTTAGGGTTCCGTACTTAAAAAGTAAAAATGGAACCATTATAAGATCACTCCTGTGTCTGTCTGTCTGTCACAGCCATTTTACTTGTAAACTATGGAACATGGAAAGTTCAAATTCAGGGAAGTAATAAAGACCATTGACCCACATATTTTCAGATTAATAAACATTCATAAATATCTCTCTATTCTAAAAAAAAAGTAACTACCGCTGTCACCGCCGCCGCCGGTTTTGAAGTTTTTGTGACCGGATGTCTTTCTTCGTTAATATTAAGAAAAATAATGCATACAAAAATATGAAAATCGGTAGTATTATACAGAAATGTTTGATAAACACGCTGATGCAGACAGTTTTCAAATCGAAGAATTATTTTAAGATATATTTAATGCTAAAGTTGGACAAAATCGTTCCACTAAAAAAGTTTTATAGAAGCAAAAACTATACATCGGAATTTAATCATTTTTAGATCATTTTATACGTTTGAAGTTCCCGGTGTGCAGATTATATTTCTTTTTTAAATTTGACTAATTTTTTGAGGTTTTATTTCTATTTTAAATTCAAATTTTCAGCATTTCTAGATATTTTTGACAGATTTTAGAAAGTAATATTAATTTAAACTGTTGCCAACTGTATAAAAAGCGAAAACAATAATGTTTGCAAAAAAAAAATATATATATATTTATACGTGTAAATAAATTAAAAATTTATTTACACGTGACTATTATAAACAGAAAAAAACATTTGGAATTAGAATTAAGTAATTATGTACAAAAAGCAGGAACTTATTAAAAATTACGTCATAAAAACTATAATTACATGTGAATTTTAAGAGAGAAGGGATTTTGTAAAATAATAAATTTATTAACATGCGTTAGAAGTCTAAAATAGGAGAAATTACGTCATATTTACGTCACATTACAGTTATTAAATAAAATGAACACAAAATAATATTGCAAAACGGTTTAAATTTAGAAATTGCGCTAGACATTTATTTGATATTTTGAGAGGATACTTTTCAACTATTTTTGTTAGGAAAGCGCAAATAATATTCATTTCTAACACAAGTATTTTCACGTGAATATTAAAAAGAGAAAGAATAGTTTGGTCAAAATTACATCAGATTAAAAACGATTAATTTAAAATGTCTTATTTAAAAGAACTTTCTTTTCGCTTTCTTAAAAAATATTGGGAGACAAAGATTCTGTTTACTTTATCCCGTCGACCAAAAATCTATCATTCGCCGAACTATAAGATTAAATGCCAATAATGGTTGATCGTAAATGTCACATTAACTTGACTTTAAGCAAGTTACACGTGTCTACGTCATCAAGTTATTTTTATTTCAACGTTTTATTTCTATTTTTATTAATGTTGCACTAATTTATTTGTTCTTTCGTCATTTAAAATAAAAATGATGTCAATTTGTATAATTTGGCGATTTATATAATTTGGCGAAATTGGTCGACGGGTTAATCAAGTAGTACCGCAGCAGATTTGGCCTTAAAATTCCCCAGTCAAAGAGAAATGAATAGAAATCCGTTTATAGGGAGATTGCCACTGTTTTTTAAATTATAATTCAATCTTCCGAAATCTTTTTAAAGCCGATCAAATTAGCGTACTTTTAGAGTCTGCGGTGTCTGAACGGGGGTTGACGAGCGTAGCTCGTAGGGGGCAGAACCCCCTAGTATTTAGTAAAAAAGTAGAGGGGCTAATTATGCTACTTGAAAAAAAAAAATATTTTCTTTGCATATCAGGTGGGGTATTTTGTGAAAGCTTTTGTAACGCTGAACTCAAAAATACATTCCTTTTAATTTTAGGTATTATATTTTCAAAGATATTGTTGAAAATGTAGTGCAAAAATATGTTCCTCCCCATCTAATTCCGAATCTACTGAAACTAAAATTATGAAAAAATTAGAGGTAGTAGACGTTAATGTAAACCTTGCGGAAAATTATAGCGATTACCCTAGGTCACATAGTTTTTGAGTAATTAGCATTTTTCTGTTATACACAAATTTCGATTTACGGCCATTCAGAAAAATTGTTGAGCATCGCTGAATATACCTATAGTTGCAGAAGAATAAAAGCATTGTTGATAATGATTTTCGAAAACAATCATCGGTAATTAGCCGAGATATTAACCCTTAAAGGTACGGTCAGTTTGGACATACACAAGGACAGGGGCGGCGTGCTCTATGCCTAGTTAACAACTTTTAATGATATATATGTGTAATGTAATGTTCAGTAACAGTATAAAAGCAATAAACGTCAAATTGTTAAAAACATACTAATTTAAGGGGTCTCGGGACTCTAAAAAGTGGAAAAAATGAAAAAAAGACCATTTTCAACATTTAATGTCTTAAAATGTATATGATTTTAAAACACAATTTTAATTGGGATAGAAAATTGCAAGATACAGAATTAGTATTTATAGGGGGCTCGAAACTGTTAGACATTTGTAGACAAAAAATTGGCATAACAGTTTACGCGCAGGATTACAAAATTAATATTGCAACTAGAATGAAAATTTTGGTGCTTACTTATACTTCAGATTGTAATAATTTCCCTGAACTTAAATAAATTTGTATTTAAAGCATTTTTATATTTTTAAAGCAATGTTGCATTTAGCTAATACAAAATTTTGAAAATTTCAACAGTAAAATCACCTAAAAAAAATATTTTTTTCCACAAATAAAAAGGAAATTTTAGGTTCAGTTTATACAGACTAACATGAAATATATGCTTTGAAAATATATTCAGAAGTTTTTGAGGTAGCCTGCGCGTTATGCCCAAAAAAATGCCATTTGGAAAATAATGACTTTAAAGTTTCGGAAACGCCGCTTCAGCTAATGAGCGGATATAATTCTAAAAGCCAAAACTTCTGTTCTAATGGGAATTTCAAGGAAACAATTATATCAAAATATTCAGAAAAAAAGGAGTTTAACATCTAAATAAATTAAAATTTCTTAAATTTTGAAGCTTTAAGAGTCCTGCGACCACTTAATCCTTTCCGACACTGAGTAATTCTATTTATAAACTTATGAAATAATGAACTGACACCAGAATTTATAAACGAATTTATTAGAATATGCGAACTTGCTTATTTTCACGTACATGATAAAAGGAAAATTTTAATTAAATATTCTTGGTGCCGTTTGTCTGTTTTGGAATTAAAATTAGGTGTCCGTTTTTTAAGGGCATCGCCCTTGAAAGATTTAATTAGAATGAATCGCATAAATACTGTGGGATTCGCGATACTTTGCATTGATTGTATCTCTCAATACGTCTCGAGTGATTTTAAAAGTTAATTAAACACCTATCTGGAAAACGCGGCACTGACCAAGGCGGCGTTGCAACTTTGAGACCTCAATTCGAAGCGCGCTTAGCACAATGCCAAATTTAAACTTTGAACAAAGGTGTTGTTTAAGCTACACTGTAGAAATAAAAGTTATTACTACGCTGAATTTAGTTTCATGAAATGCCAGATGAAGTTTAACTATGCACTGCTTTTATTGTCAGTACCGAATTAAGTTCATCATAAACAGATTAGGATAATATTAAAAGAAGAGTTATACGAATAGCTATATTTGATATTATTTAGCTTCCATATCTCGTTGAACTTTCATGGTATACCCATTTACACTTTTTGAATATATACAGTTATACCCAACCCTACGTTGTATAGTTTTTTACAAAGTCTTAGTATTCTTTTAGCAACGTTTTTTTTTTTTTTTTTTTAACAATACAATTACAAATTCATATATTTATTCTACGGAACCCTCTGTGTGCGAGTAATGCTCGCACTTGACCGTTTATTAATAGATTTTATGTATCATTTTGTAAAACATTGTTATTGAATATACATAGCAACTAATGAGCTATACATTTTGTGAACTCTAACATTTTTCTTAACGGTTCGGATGTAGCGAACCACCAGATATAGCGAACAAAACCTTTGGTCCCTTGGAGTTCGTTATAACGGGGTTCGACTGTACATACTTTCCACACATTTAGTTCAGACTTCAGACAGGCAATGTTAGCAGGGCAGAATCAGCTAATTCAAATTCTGACTCAGAATGAAGACTTTAATAAAATTAACTATAAATTTTGTTATAGGTTTGAAAAAATGAAAACTAAAAAATTTGTTTTTCTTCTCTTTAATATGAAAGTAATAAAAAAAAAATTTTTTTTTTAGGTAATGTTATAAAAACAGATGGTATTTTTTAATAAGTATAAAAACTACCTTCAACACAATTTTGTACAGGAAGTTGTTTACATTTTTTTCAAAAAGCTTATTTAATCTACATTTATATATATAAAAAATATGTATAGTTAGGTATGTCTGAGAATCTATATTTAAGGAAAAGAGCTTGAAAAGAGTAATTAATGTCAAATGCTTGCTGTTATTATTATTTTTAATTAGTTAAATATTTTTTTAATTACCGATTACATGATTAACTGCAGCTTTGGCATTAAAAATAAATGTATGTTTCAAATTTTATGTTAAATTTTCAATTTTACCATTTCCATCAATTGGCATATTATTGAAATAATTTTGCACATGAATTCATTTTTAACAAGAGAAGTTGCATTTAATTATCTTACCAGGCATATATCTAGATTTTTTTTTTTTTCATGTAATCTTGTTTTTGTGAAATTGTGAACTTTTGTATATACTTGTACAAAATGTAATCAGAATTTATGAATTAGAAATTACCATTATATTTAGGTTCCTATTTAGACATTTTTAAATAAAGTTCTTTCATACATATATATATACAACTTGATAAGATTCAGCTGTTATATGGCATGAGATTTTTTTTTTCTTCTATCATTACACTTGTGAAAGATTCAATTTGGAGATTAAAATCTTTTTTGAAATGCTATTTTTAAGAGAAATTTCATCAAGGGTCTTGTGTTTCAAAGTAGAAAAAAATGTGAAGGATCCTTTAAAGAATCTTTTCAAGTCTTCTTACAGATCAGATTTCTCACATTAATGTTTTCATGCCAGACACTTAACATAAAAACAAATAAAATAAAAAGTATCAGAATGTAGCTATTACAAAATTTTGAATACATTATTTTATAAATGAAATTTCAATTTTTCCAGTTTGGAAAAATTGAAAAATAAGCCTTCGGGAAAAAAACCATTTTTTCTCATCATTTCCGTTTTTTTTTTTCCGAGTATTCCCATCTCTACCCTGTTCTGTCACCAAATACTGCCAAGTTTGTTGCCAACTTGTCGATATATCGCCAAATTTGGTGACCAAAATGAGTCACCAAAAGTGACTTGCCAACTTGTTGATATCTCTAATATTTCACCATATTCCCATAGACTTCCATTGTAAACCAATAGAGTTTACTTGCTTACAGAAAATCAACAAATTGAGATATTTTAATGCAACAAAAACTGATATCGGTACTACTTGGTTATACCATTGACCAAAAATCTATCGCCAAACTATAAGATTAAATGCCAATAATGGTTGATCGTAAATGTCACATTCACTTGACTTTAAGCAAATTACACATGTTTACGTTGAAATTAGTATACTTAACTTCAAAATCTACCTGAGCCTGTAGGCTGAGCCGGCAGGGATTTTTTATAAAATGTTATATTCTTTAAATGCTAGCTTTCAGTGGTGTAGTCGTAAAAAAAAACAGAGGGTATACGTTCTAAGCAGAGGGTATACCCTAGTATATATATACTATAGCTTTCTTGAGAAACAGAGGGTATACGGTGTTCCTTAAAAAAATCCGGAGGATATACGGCGTTTTTTTTTTTTTTTTTCAAATGAAAATCAAATTTCAAAGTAATTGCTTAATAGGCGCAAAGGCCAACATAGTGAAAAAGATTCCAAGCCGGGACTCGAACCCGGGCCATCAGTATAGCGCACTGACGTTCTACCGACTAAACCACTTGGAACGATACCCAGCAAGGAAAATTTCTCACTATTATATGTTGGCAAGGCTACAAACGCAGCACAAGATGGAATATTTACCATGAGCCACCAACCTGGGGCAAATACGGAATATAATTAAATCCAGCATCGATAGAAACTATATTAATACAGGGAAATATGACGTATACCCCCGTATACTCTCCACTACATCCCTGCTAGCTTTACCAACAATATCTTATTTTATTTCATGTCAACTATTACACTTGGTGATAATGGCTTTGTTATAACGGAAAAGTACCTATTATTCTTTTATTTCAAAATAAAAATTCATGAATATTTTAATCTTTTTAGTGATCAAAATTCAAAAAGTTAGAGCTTATTTTAATATTTTTTACTGAATCCCCAGTCTGATCTTTTACACACACACACACACAAAAAAAAATAATAATTATCTAAACTGTAAATTTCTATGTCAGATAGTAAGAGATGACATGTAGTCAAAATTTAGTTCTAAAGGGGACTAAAATAAGATAAGTTCACTGTTTGTAAGATTTCTCTATGTTTAAAACAGTTTCTTTTTTTCCCTCCTTATTTTGTGGATAAGAACAATCTTTAATATCATTAAAACAGGGTATGGCGATTTAAACCAGGGCTGATTAAAATCGCTTTGATTTTTTCATCGTTGATTAATTTTATTCCTTTTAAAGTATATAGTTTTGCCTTAATTTAGAATATAAAAATATTTAAACAACTTACATGTTATTTAGATTAATTAAGCCAAAAAAACCCCAAGTGTCTAAGAATGAGTCATTTACTTTCCCAATTGTAGCTATCTGTATCTTTTTTTTTCTAGAGTACTAATTGAAGAGAACAGTATTCATCGCAGGAGAGATATCCCTGACAGCATTTCCAGAACAAAAGTGGTTCAAAATTCATTTAGCCTTATTACCAAGGCTATTATTAGCATTATATGCATCACTTAAATGCTATTTGGGATGACATTGTTATAATTTGCTTGATAAATTAATATTTTTAAGTTATTTTAAAACATTTTGCAATAATTTTATCCATGATTGTGTCACAGACTACAAAAGTACAGTTAAAGAAAATGACTGTGAACCTATAGATGTTTATACCTGATCATTTTTTGAATGTTTTTCTCTTGAACAAAAACTTGTTAATTCTTTTGATAACAATTAGATACGATTTCTCGTGCAATTAATTTTATGACATATATATTTATTAAAACATCTTAATAAGCTACGAAAGGCAAGACTTAACATTGTATCCTCTATTAAAAAAAAAAAAAAAAGTAAACTACTAAACAAAAATTAAGGTATACAAACACTTAAATTTAGAAAGTTTCTTGACACAAAGTTTAGAAACCAAAATAAAATACAAAGTGGTTGAAAAGGTTCTTGAATGTACAAAATGCTTTGTATTACAGCTAAATACAAGCTCACACAAAAAATAAATTATATTTATGTCATTTTAGTTAAGGAAAGATGCAGAAAAATCTGGAAAAAGATGTTTTGTGTGTATGTGTGTAATACTGGCAAAATTGTTTTTGGAACTTAATTTTTTTTTCTGTTTTTCTAAACTAATTTTTGCAGTAAATATTTATCATCAAAATATTGTCTTAGTTTAACTTCCTGCATTCTTTATTATAAATGAATGTAACATAATATGTTATAGCAAAAAAACCTGTATGGTGTAAAATAGTTATACTGTTAAGCTTAGCAAACAAATAATTTTATATATTTTTTAATGTAACATTTGACATTAAGGTAATATTAATAAAATGCTCTAAAACTATTTTCTTTAAAATAAGTTTATTAAAAATTAATTTAATTTGATAAATTAATATACAGTAAAAACAAAACATGCAACTTTCAGCAATCTGCATACTTTATACTATAAATTTTAAAATGTGGCAAGAAAAAAGGAGAGAAATGAAAACATGAAATAACTAATCATGACTAAAAGTCTTACCAATGAAGTTATTGATGATTTAGATTAGATAGTCATTGGACGGATCTCGTAGAATCATTTATTCTGAATGGTTGGGCCAGATGTACTCCAGACAACTGGTTGGGCATTAAAGCAGCATTCATTTGATCGTATTTGTATAATAATCATATGTGGCTGTGGCATTATTTCTGATTTCAAATTAATTATTAGATTACACAGATTAAGAATCAGATCCAATCAAAATCAAAGATTATTTAGAGACTGAAAAAAGGCAATTTATTTATATGAATCCTTTAGAAACACTTCTGCATGAAAATCAAAACGTTCAATATCTCACTAAATATGCTTTCATTTCAAATCCTAGATGTTGGGTATCAAGTTTTACCATGCACTTGGTAATGTATCAACACATGTCAAATTGACAGTGTATGCCACTTTTTTTTTTTTTTTTTTTGAAATCAGTCAATTAGAAATATCATTCTGGATATCTGGTTAATTAGATTCTGTATAAACGGTTCCATACTGCAACATTATAATAACATCATAATAAACGAATCAATAATCCAGGCATGAAACTGCAAAAATGCTTTTTAAAAAGTGACTAAAACACGAGAAAAAGTGACAAATAATACAAAACATATGGATTTTTTTTATTAAAAATTCTTTTCTTAAGCAAAATAATTTCTAAATATGTGTTTTTAATAAAGGATGCATACTCAATGTGAGCAATAATAATTTTTATAATTATCAATAATGACTATATTTTAAGCCTCCCAAAAAATTCATACGAATGAATATTAGAGATGAATTTGGGCTCTTTTTTTCTAAGTCCAAGTGCAACGATTTGAAATTAGAGCACGGAAAATTTTGTGACATCCGAGCCCAAGCCAAAAGTATACAGTAGAAAATTGTTAACATTTAAAAATTGTTTTGAGATTAATATTCACATTTAAATATTTCTTCTTACATAGAAATAAGTATTAAATCTAAATGCTCCCCCATGACAATGATCCTGAAAATGTGTTTAAAATAGCAGCTTTGTTATTTATATCCAACCACTGGCAGAAATCTCCAAAACTCACAATTCTTATTGTTTTAAAACAGCGTACAACTATATCAAAGACATGAGATCTGTTTTCCATTAATTCTGGAAAAGGACTTCAAACAGAAAGTGAGGACATAGACAAGAGCAGTGTTCTCGCTGGCTTATGATCAACATTAGCTTTTTGGCGAATAAGACATAGAAAACAGTAGCCAAATGAACAGAAATGTTAGCAAAATAGATTTGGCTTGAAACGCTGAAAAATCTATCTTTAACCATTTATTGTATCCCCTTTTAGCACCCGGTATGCTATTTCTTTCTCCCATCTTATTTTGTGTCGTCTCCAATAAATAACGTTACCTTGTATAAGCCAGCCGTAAAACAAAAGCCGATGTTTCATTGTGCGATTAAATACTCTACAGCATTTTTTTAAACTTCTAAACATTGCACGTTTTCAATGTTTATACCGTCGTATTGGAAAAAAAAAGTACTTTTTAATGCAATTTGTTTGAAAACTGCATCTCCATTTATTTTTGAAATATTAATTTTTTTGTAGTTTTTAGCGACATTTGTTTCATTTTGGCAACTCAAGTACACCATTTCTGTAGGAAGTAAAGAAAAAATAGTTGAAAAATAGCAATTATATCTTCTTGTTGCCATTTTCCCATAAAAACTGAAAAAATGTAATGAAAATACGTGCTATTTTGAGAAAAATATAAATGAATGATTTATGACCAAACATGGGGCTATTATAAACTATATTTAATTGTAAGTATCTATATTAATGCAAATGACGTCATTTTACATAAAATGAAAGCGTGTGCTTTAAGTCTTAAAATTGAAATATGTTTTGCACTGCAGTAGAGTCCCGATTATCCGAGTCCCGGTTAGCTGAGTTATTGTCTTCTGCTGGACTGGTGGCTTCTATTATTATGAAACATCCATTATAAATGAAGCGTTAGGTGAAGATGAAAGAGCAGTCATAAAAAGTTAGAACTCTGATTTTCTGGTCAGAATGGAAAAAAAAAGGGGCCATAATTTTTTTTTTTTTTAATTATGGCCATTTTTTCCCCCCATTCTGACCAGAAAATCAGAGTTCTAACTTTTTACGACTGCTCTTTCATCTTCACCTAAACGCTTCATTTATAATAGCTGTTTCATAATAATAGAAGCCACCAGCCATCAGAAGAAAATGAAGTAATGGAAATGTCGGAGGTGACACTAAATTCTGAAAAAGCAGAATTCCTGTTCTCTAGTTTTTCAATATGTTTTAAAATAACCTAATTTTTTGTAATTGCTTATACAACAGAAATTTGACCACTACAGAAACTATTAAAAACAAATACATTCTAAATGTCTCTGATATTCTTTTAGCTGTCTAAATAAAAATTAAAAACAGCAATTTTTGATTTACCGTTGTGAAAATATACACTAAAAATTTCTATGAGATTTCGACTCTCAACTGATTGAAAAAATTTGACTGGCCAATGATACTTTGCATACATTTAATAAATAGTATGGTAAATTGCTAATTTCAACACCGCATTCCAGCAAAAATTTTCTTTATTTGGTGCTTAATGCGAGTACTTTTGTTTGCGTTTTTACTGCTGCGAGGCTGGCGTATAGATAGTGATTAACTGACAATAGAGAAATACCTATCGTATAATCCTTTCTGTGTCTTTTGCTATTGCTAAACTCAATTTGTGATGAATCAGAATCTTTATAAATAGTGCAATGTAAATGGCACGGTGCGATTGAACATGTTAAAGTGACATCAATCATTCAGTAACATGGCTAAGAATCTCGACTGTATTGGCACACCACACACACAAACTGATCACTCGCAATTTGGTGAATTTGACTGTTGGTTTACTCGCCAAATGAAGAATTTTGTTGCGATTTGGTGCAATGGCGAGCAGCAGCGAGAACCCTGGACAAGAGATATTCCATGGCCTCTATATTACTAACACTTCACTGTGGAAAAGCTTCAGAATAAGAATATTTCTTCATCCCATCGATAACAATTCAATTCCCTTTCAAACTGATTTTTAAAGGGACAGTTTAAGAAATAACTATAAAATAACACCAAGAGTATAACAATTAAGAATACAATATAACACTAACAAATAACAACTAACACTGTAAATACATTCTTATAAACATACAACTTAAATACAACTTAAAAATACATTCTTGTTTTTCTCAAATAGTATTTTTTTTCCAATTCGTGAATAAATAAAATTTTCCCTTTGAACATGAAGACTGGTACAAATACTAAGCTCGAGCCCATTTCGGGTCGGGCTTGGCCCTTCTCATTTCTTGTGCATAGTAGAAATGAATGTGGGCTTTTTTTTTCAGAGGTAGTAGAAAATCGTTAATAACATTTTAAAATTGTTTCAAGATTAATTTTCTTATTTAAAAATCTCTTCTTAGATAGAAGTAAGTATTAATGCTAAATACTCTCTCATGAGGATGATTAATAATTTTCATATTTTTATTTATTTATGCCCAACCACAGGCAGAAATTTGCAAAATTCACAATTCTTATTTTGTTAAAATATTGTAAAACTATGCCACACTTTACCTCCAGACGAGTCTGTTTTCTAGTGATTCTGGAAAAAGACTGGAAACAGAAAGTGAACACAGCCAAGAGATATCCCACAGCTTCTTTATTTTAATAACATTGACTTTAAAAAGGCTTCAGAATCAAAATATATCTTTTTATATCACATCAATAGCAACTCAATTCCCTTTCAAACATATTTTTAAAGACTTATAAAACACACCAAGAAACTTTATTAGTGTTTCTCAAATAACAAGTTTTTTTTTTTTTTTTTTTTTCTTTTTTCAAAGAAAATTTGTGAATAAATAAAATTTTCACTTTGAGCCTGTGCCCAAAGACTAGTATAAAAATCTAACCTGAACCTAAAAGGAAATGGGCTGGGGCCCATCTCATCTATATTTTGTGCCACTTTTGATAGCATAATTAGTGCATTTATCAAGCAAAAGGGACAGGCTGCAGTACTTCACCAGTTTCAGCTTTTTTTCAGGCTATCTTGATAGTTCAACAATTGGTGGAAATCAGCCTATTTTGATAATGTGACAGCCAAAAGAGATAGCGGTATTATGGTTTGTCTCTTCTATTGGCTGTGGTTAATTAGGTACAGACATTTGCACAAATGATGATAAAGTTCAAGATTACTTTGTATAAATGTAGAAGCAGCTTTTATGGTGAGAATATCCATAAATCCGAAACAAAAAGCACACTTTTAGTCACAATTTGGACTAAAATTGATTGAGCCAGCTTTCATAGGCTTACAAACTTCTAGTCGTCACTTTACCATCATTAGTCAGAAAAAGCGATTTTTTTTAAAAGTAGTGACAATTTTTAAAAAAGTGAGAAAAGTGATGCTCTTACATCCCTTAAATCACATTGTGTGAAACAGCGATGATTAGTGATGGGAGAATTTCATTGTTGAATGTTTGGTGAAACTTGAAAGTTCAATAATACTTTTATTGGTCAATGTTGGTGAAATATGATCAAACATTCAAAGTATAGCAAATCCATTGTTAAATACAAATGTAATAAATTATTATTTATACATTATCATCAAGGGCATCCCATCATCTATATAAAAATGAAAATTTGTCTGTGTAATTCTATACAAATCCACAATTGGAAGCCAGAATTGTGAAATGTTACATGCATGCATATTAAAACACGGCTGAGACAACTAAAGTAATTCAGAATCAAAATAATTTATAGTTAATTTTTAATGAATAAAAAACTACCAATTTAGCAGCAATTTTCTATCAAATTTAAACATTTTTTGTAATAGCAGTTGCCAACAATTAAAAATCCCACAATAAAATTCTTACCACATCAATTGCAAGATTTCCACGTGCAAAATGAAAATTAAATAAATAGTTAGACGGATTTTTTAAAAAAGTGAATACTATGTCATAGCAGGTGAATATATAACATCATATGAGTTTGAAAAAACACATTTAAACATGATAAAAACCCGATTATGGAAATAGTGGCATATTTTAACCTTTTGAGGTTCTTGGAATTTGTTTTCGCCTTTTTTAAATGTATTCCATATATATATATATATATACGCATGTGTATATTGTAATTTCTACAAAGATTTATGTCCCTAGAGCTCATTCTTAGTGAAGAACTAAAATAAAGATGGCTTTACTGAATTTTTATTGTTTGTTTATACTGTATGCTTAATTTTGAAATTGATTTTTCAAAATATTCTTAAAATTCCAGGCAACGCCAGGTACTTTAGCTAGTATTTATTAAAACACAAAGCTATTGCTGTAAGTATTGATTTTTCGGGCATATGTACATGCACCAAAACTCTTTTTTGGACTTCTTCAATTTAGAAGAAAGTATAATGAGTACCTGGTGCCAGAGTGGTCTCTAGAGGATGCATGTTCGAATCCAATGCCCGGCAAAAGGACTTCTGTGATATTTTTGGCAATAATTTATTTCAATAATGACATATTTTATTAGGAGGAGAAGTTATATGATTTTTGTTTTATTAAATATTAGTATTATCTGAATGCTTTACAATTAATAAAATTTAACACTGAACAATATTAAAAGAAATAATAATAATTTAATATTTAAAATATTTAAGCTAAAATATTTTGCATGTGATTATCAATTAAATAAATGGAGCTTATCTACAATTTTTGTTATATTTTCTGCCCATTATTAAGATTATATAGATGTGTGTGTGTCAGAAAGAAAAGTTTGCCTTTCTTTTACGTAAAAAATAAAAGGGAAAGAAAGAAGAATATTCATATAAGAACTATAAAAGAAATTACCTTGATATCCATATTTAAAAAAATGTAAAATAAAATTCAAGTAACAAAATATATTATTATACATTGTTAGCTGCATTAAGTTTCAAATTTAGGGTTTTAGAGAATGAGACTGATAAAAATAAAATTCATGGCATCTTTTAATGGTCATGTAGTTAAAAATAAATAAATATTGTTTTTTATTCGAAAAAAAAAAATGAGACCTTAGTACGTAAAAATAAATGCTCTACCCAATACTTTTAGTTAAATTTCTGATAAAAAGCAAGCGAAATTGATTGTAAATTATAAACTTAAAATTCTTTGACTTCATTGAATAGGTTTGGCTGACAGTATCATCTATTGTCTTAAAGAAATAGGAATCAATTATGCAATATAGAAATTATTTTCCTGAACAGTATTATTCTTTTCCCAATTCAACAAAAAGTATTTTTCACTTTCTATTCCTATATAAATAAATTTTATGCATTTCTAATAAAATCTAATCCTTTTATTCTAAACAAAGGTTATTAATGCTGCTGCTGTTATTTAAACTATTGTATTCTTTTCACTTTCTCAGCTTATCCTGCAAAAATCATTGCATATTAAACAAATGTAAAAAGGTAATTTTATAGAAAAACATTATGATAAATATGCTGAAGCAGACAGTTCTTAAATAAAAGAATTATTTTAAATACTATTAATATTTAAAACAATGAAAATAGTTCACTTAAATAAGTTTTATAAGATCAAAAACTATGCATAGCAATTTAACCATCTTTTGCAGACATACTTGTGACTAGATTGTGGTAGTATCCAATCATTTTTTTTTTTTTTTTTTTTTTGTCTAATGTTAATTTTTTTTAAAAATATTATTTGAATTTAATTCATATTTTGAAATAGCCATTTTTATCTACTGGTGCCAGATTTTTAAAAGCCTGAATGATAATATTTCCAAACACTGCATTTTCAATTGAAATGTATATTAAAATGTAAATATTGAAAAAAGAAAGAAAATTTTTTATGTGCAAAAGGCATTTGAAGGGAGAAAATTACATCCTATTTAAAATATTATAGCATCTAAAAGAAAACTATCTAATCTAAGTGCTGTGTGAAAATCTATCGCTATTCATAATTGTTGCAAATGCTTTGGAGTATGGTATAGTACGGGGTCGGTGAACCTTTTATACATCCGCATGCCGAATTTTTTTCGAAAAAGATTTTACATGACCATGACGTGCCAAGCACCAAAAAATAATTTAGAGGATCAGAGATTCTGGATTTTTATTCATTGGGATTTTAAAATATGGGACAATATACATCTAATAATTAGACTAACATATATTATCTATAATAATAAAGAAAGAAGTTTGTGTGTGAGTAAGTGTGTCGATGGTGTTCTGAAGAGACCACTGCACGTAGAGCTACAACATTTGGGGAAAAAGGTACATCTATATATGAAGTTTTGCACCTCGAAGCCCGATTTTTGATTTTTTTAATTTAATTTTTTATGCGATTTTTAGCACTTTTTTAAGTTTTGAGGCGATTTTTCCATATAAGTGAGAAGAATATGGTTTCTTTCTTTTAACCCAATATAGTAAATTTTGTTCTCTTTTCAAAAAAGTTTATTTGGAATTCGTGCAGCGATTTTTGAATTTTTAGCGGATTTTTATGCAATTATTGAACAGCATTTAATGCATTTCCATAACTATAAGGAGGTTACCGTAGAGTAGGGATGCACAACCTGTGGCCCGCGGGCCAAAAGTGGCCCGTCATGGGTTAACTTGTGGCCCGCGATCACAATTTATGTAATTTTTTCGTTTTTGTGACACAATGTCGTCAATTTATAACTGGAAAATTTCAATTTTTTGTCCATATGTCGCAGGAAAAAATCGCGAATTTCGTCAATTTGCCCCGGGAAGAAATTGCAAATTTCATCAGAGCCAATTAAGAATCGCAAATTTCGTTGATCGAGTTCGGAAAAATCGCGATATTTATCGATTAGTCGCAGAAAATTCTCAAATTTCGTTGATCAACTGGGGAAAAATCTCGAGTTTGTCAGTTTATCGCAAGAAAAAATCGCGAATTTCGACAATTTGCCGTGGAAAAAATTGCAAATTTCGTCAAAGTCACTTAAAAATCGCGAATTTCGTTGATCGGACGCGTTAAAAATCGCGAATTTTGTCGATTATGTAATCCTTTATCGGTTGCTGAAAAATCGTGAGTTTTGTTAGTTGATGGTGAGAAAAAATAGAAATTTTGTCAATTTGCCGCGGGAAAAATTACAAATTTCGTCAGAGTCAGTTAAGAATCGCAAATTTCGTTTATCGGGCGCGGAAAATTTTCGAATTTTGTTGATCGCGAGAGGAAAAATCGCGAATTTTGTCGACTCGGCGCGGAAAAGTCTCAAACTTCTTTAATCGGGCACAGAAAAATCGCGAATTTTGCCGATGAGGTACGGAAAAATTGCAAATTTTGTTGACCGGCTGAGGAAAAATCGTGAGTTTCGTCAGTTTATCGCGAGAAAAAATGTCGCATTTCATCAATTTGTCGCGTAAAAATTACAGATTTCTTCATAGTCAGTTAAGAATCGCGAATGTCATTGATTGGACGCGGAAAAATCGCGAATTTTGTCAAGGAGCTTCGGAAAAATTGCAAACTTTCTTGATCGGCTACGGAAAAATCACGAGTTTCGTCAGCTTATTGCGGGAAAAAATCGCAAATTTCGTCAATTCGCCGCAGGAAAAATTACAAATTTCATCAGAGTCAGTTAATAATCAGGAATTTTGTTAATCGGGCACCGTAAACTCGCGAATTTTGACGATTAGGTACAAAAATTGCAAATTTCGTTGATCGACTGGGGAAATATTTCGATTTTGTCAATCTGTCGCGGAAAAAAATCACGAATTTTGACAATTGATAGAGAAAATTACAAATTTTGTCAATTGGTCGCAAAAATATTGCGAAATTTGTCAATCGCTCGTGAAAAAAAATCGTGAATTTTCCCCAAAATTCGCGAATTTCGTGAATAGCTCATGGAAAAATTTCAAAATTTGTCCATTAGTCGCAGGAAAAAATCGCAAATTTCATCGATTGTGCGCGTAAAAGAAATCGCGATTTTTGCCAATTTATTGCGCGAAAAAAATTGAAAATTACATCAATGTATATCAGGAAAAATCATGTTTCGTCGATCGGTCATTTGAAAAAAATTGCAAATATTGTCAATTTGTCACGTAAAATATCGCAAAATTCGCCAATCACTCATGAAAAAAAAATTGCGAATTTTGTCAATCGTTCATAGAAAAAACTTGCAAATTTCGAAGATCGATCGCAGAACAAAAAAGTCGCGAAATAATTCGATCGGGGGCGGAAAAAATCTCAATTTTTGTTGATCCGTTGTGGAAAAGAAAATCGCGAAATTTGAAAATTTATCACTGAAAAATTCGCGAATTCCTTTAATTTATCGCAGGTATCGCAAATTGGTTGTTTGAAAAGATTGCAAATTTTGCCAATCGGTCGCACTTGATTAACAAAAGAAAGAAAAAACGAGTTTTGTTAATAGTCTACAGAAAAAATCGCATAATTAGTCCATCATGCCTTGTTATTTCAAAAGTAAATTTCCTTTTATTTTAAATGAAGTTATTCTTCAATATTTTTTCTTATAATTTTCAATAACGTTCAATTATTTAGAAATTTTGTGTATTTTTTTTTTTTTTCCTTCAAGTTACCATTTGTCAAGAAAGAACCGTTAGTCTTCATAAAGTGTTGAACGGTTATTCATACAGATGCGAAGAAGCCCTGCATTCCTTCATACAATTACTAGGTTGAGCAAAGAGTTCTGGGAAATTTGTGAAAGTTGCGTTGTTGTGAACCCATCATAGTCCACGACTTTATGCCATCGTTCTGCCAGATTCCGGGTTCGCTGAAAGTACCATGGCGGCTCCTTCGAATCAAAAAACTCTTGACATGCTTCTTCAACTTCATTAAAGGATTCAAATCAACGGCCCTTGAAAAAGTGTTTGCGTTGATCGAAAGATGCCATAATCAAATTCCTGAACTCCTATTATAGATATACCTCTAGTACACATATATACGATACAAATTCTGGTAAGATTAAAAATTTCCCAGAACTTTTTGCTCAACCTAATATTTATTTCAGTTTCTTTATTTTTATTATAGACAAAAAAAAAAGTATCCATCAAGAATAAAGACTTATTACCCCCCCCCCCCCCCCCCACCACCTCCTCGATATAGAATTTTCTCTGTGTTACTGATGTGGCCCTCGACAACCCAAACATTTTTGTAAGTGGCCCTTCTCTTAAAAAGGTTGTGCACCCCTACCGTAGAGGAACACAGTTCTGTCGCCAAATGCCACCAAGTTTGTTGCCAACGTGACGATATATCGCCAAATTTGGCGACCAAAATGAGTTGCCAAAAGTGTCGCCAACTTGACGATATCTCTAATATTTCGCCAAATTCCCATATACTTCTATTGTAAACCAATATGGATTACTTGCTTACAGAAAATCTACAAATTGAGATATTTTAATGTAACAAAAACTAATATTAACTTAAGTGATTACATTAATTCGATTTTTCCACATTAGGAAAAATAATATGGTTTCTTTCTTTTAACCCAATATAGTGAATTTTGTTCTCTTTTCAAAAAAGTTTATCTGGAATTCGTACAGCGACTTTTGAATTTTCAGCAAATTTTTACGTGATTATTGAACAGCATGTAATGCATCTCCATACCTATAAGGGGGGTTACCGTAGGGGGGATCCAGTTCTGTCGCCAAATGCTGCCAAGTTTGTCGCCAACTTGGCGATATATTGCCAAATTTAGTGACCAAAAAAGTGACGCCAACTTGGCGATATCTCTAATATTTCCTCAAATTCCCATAGACTCCACAATAGGGTTTACTTGCTTACAGAAAATCAACAAAATGAGATATTTTAATGCAACAAAAACTAATATTAACTTAAGGGATTATATTTAAGGGAGTCCAAGTAAATTAATTACGAATAAAAGCAACATGATCTAATGCTTAGCATGATTTCCAAAATATAAATTTTAAGAGAGCCCACAGGTCAAAGGAATTATATTTGAAACTTTTATCCAATTATAGTAAATTTTGACTTTGTGATTTTTTAACTTTTTTTGATTTTTAATGCAATTTTTATGTTTCTTCGCGATCTGCTGCAATTTTTTGACATTCCATTTTTGACCTAAAGTACATTCTGCCCTCATTTCAATAAAGTTTATTCAGATTTCGTATAGCAATTTTCGAATTTTTCGAGAATTTTGTATGTGATTTTTAGAAGTGTTGGGTATGAACGCGTTCATTGAACGAAAGTTCACGAACTTCGTTCACTTTCTGTGAACGTTGAGTTGAACTTACTCACTTTTTGATAAACGAACGTGAACTGAACGAAAGCTCAAAAAATCCGTGAGTTTGAACGAATTTACAACTCAAACTCAATTTTTTTCATAACTTATTTTTTTAATTTTCCAGCCGTTAAGAACACGTTTTTCCCATTCAAATGCCATTTAGAGGCCTAAACGGACTCGGCATGGGTCGAGTCTGATCATCAGTTTTTCTGAGTCGTGCCCGGGCCGGGCCGAACCGGACTTATTTCTGGACCTGTGCTTAACTCTTCCCAGAAGTCTACACCGACAGAAATTTTCTGGCCCGGTCGCCCCTGCTTGTATAAAAATTATTGCCCCGTCCCAGTCTGACTCGTGCAAAATCTGTTTAAGGAACAACCTACTTTAGGTCAACATTTTTTTCCAGAAAATACATATATTTTGAAATTACGATTATTCTATACTGCTGGCCACACAAAATGCAACACCAAGAAGGAACGGTGATATCACAGCGAAATTTATTTGGCAGATAACATGTTGTACAAAGGTCAAACGATTAAAATTACAGCTTCTTGTGACGCGTGGATGATGACAAAATCGGTAGTTAGAGTAGCCGCCATTGTTGGCTATAACCGCGGCCACACGCCACGGTATAGAATTAAAGAGGCTTTGGATGTCTCCTTGGGTACAGCAGTCCATGCGGCTTCCACATATTGTAAAAGTTGATCTGGTGTAGCAGCGGGTGGTGTATCCCGGGCCAGTCGTTGTACAAGCATGGACCACACGTTTTCGATTGGCGATAGATCGGGACAACAAGCAGACCTAGGAAGCAATTCAATCTGATGGGTAGAGAAGAACTCTTGAACATTGCATGCCACATGTGGTCGCACATTATCCTGTTGGAATATGGCTGATGGCAAGCGGTGAATGTATGGGAGGACCACGGGCTCCAACACCTCAGAGATGTAGCGCTGGCTGTTCAGTGTACTGGCAATGCGTACTAGAGGGGTGCGGCAGTGAAATCCAATACCACCCCAAACCATGATACCGGATGCAGGACCAGTGGGGCGATGCATAACACAACAGTTCAGCAGCCTCTCACCACGCTGCCTCCAAACTCTAATCCGACCGTCGTGATGTTGCAGGCAGAAGCAGGATTCGTCAATAAACACAATGTCGTTCCATTCCGTTGTCCATGTCCGCCGTTCCTCGCACCATTCGCGGCGCAATCGCATGTGGTTTCCAGTCAGGGATAAATGGAGCAATGGATGCCTTGCGGACATTCCACTTTGTTGCAAATGGCGTCGAATGGTACTACCGGACACCGAATGATGCGTAGCAGACTGAATCTGTTGTGCTATGGTTCGTGATGTGGCTGCGCGATCCCTCACTGCCATGCACACAATCTGCCTGTCATCACGGGCAGTGTTGCAACGAGATGGGTGCGATTGGCCCCGTCGATCCGTCGTTCCCTCCTGCATCCAGCGATTACAGATCCGCATCACAGTTGCTTGGTTTCATCCAACACATTGACCGATTTCTCTGAAGGATAATCCGCAATCCCTATAGGCTACTATTCTTCCTCGGTCGAATTCCGAAACTTGGTCAAAAGATACTCGATGTCTTCCACGAGGCATAGGTAAACAGCTTACGCAAAAAAACGCACGAAAAAACCATTACCGTACTTCAAATCGCCAATCTGTTCTCCCCTTATATAGCGCTTGTGAGTGGCGCTACGGTCGCCCGTGATGTGTGTCTGCGCTGCAATGCTAATGGTTTGCATATTTCATCGCCGCAAACACATGATGTAAATTTCACATGAGTAGCATGCTTCCTTCAGGGTGTTGCATTTTGTGTGGCCAGCAGTGTATATTTAAAATTCTCTTTAAAGAATAGTAGTGCATGTACATTTCTAGAGGTGAGGATGCAGTACTGTAAAACCTGTTATAAGAATCTGTGTATGACGAGATCCTGTTTTAAACGGAAAATTTTTTTGATCGGTGGATCTGGATCTTCAAAATGGATAAGGATATAATAATCCGTTTGAAAATAAATAATACATTTGCAAGAGACGACAGACCTGGTAAAAAAGGAACTTAACTATAACGGGTTTTTTTTTTCTCTCCCGTGTGATTCCGTCTTAGAAGGTTTTTCGATATAGAATTTTTCAGATTTTTAAGTCTTCAAGCCATGTAAATGGATTAATAATAATTCAGATATTTACATAAAAATATAGGTCCATTAAAATATCAATATAGCTTACAACAGGATATATAGAAAGAAATATAGTAGAAACAGTTTTTTGGAGCGGAGGCCCCTGTGCTATGCAGTCTATGGTAGAGGTCTGCACGGGCCGAAATTTCAAAGCCCGGGCCTGGCTCGATCTATAGAAGAAAAATTCGACCCAGCCCGGTATAAACATTAAAAGTTCTGTCCGAGCCCTGCCCGGGCCGTATAAAAAAATATTGGCCCGACACGTAGAGAAAAATTATTGGCCCCGCCCGGCCAGGTATCACAGCTAAAAGTTCGGTCCAAGACCGGCCCGGCCCGAATGAATTTCTACAAAACATTGATTTTTACGTCGATTTGGTTAAAAATTTGTCTTGTACGAGGAGTTCTGACCAAAAATACTTATATATGCTTTTTATTGTCATGTTTATAGATTTCATTTTTGTAGAATTTATTGCGATATTTATTTTTTAATGAATCGCTATTTGTTGCATGTAAATGTTTCAGTTATAATTAATATAGTTGATCCATATTCCATGTATTGGAGACTTAAAAATCTGAAAAATGCTATACAGTAAAATCTACGGAATTGCATAGGAAAGAAAAAAAAATGCGTTATAGACAAGTTCCCTTCTTAGCAGGTGTAACTCATTTTCTTACGTATTACTACATTCATTTTACATGGATCAACATATTTTTCACATTAAGAGAGGATTTCGTCATAGACAGATTCTTTTTCACACGCTTTACTATATTTTAATTTAGCTACATTTTAACCCATTTATGCCTATATGCGAATTTTAATAAATTTTTATATTTTCTTTTTCTTTACAGCATGGAAATTGTATGAAGTAATTGTCTATTAATGTCTTTATCTATTACCGAGAGATGACAGCATAGATGCCGGCACAGGCCGGAATTTCCAGGCCCTGGCCCTGCCCGGACCGAACAAAAGCAATCTTGGCCCGGCCTGATGAAAAAATTAAAAGTTCGGCCCGAGCCCGACCCGGCCCGTTTATATTTTCGCAGCTCACGGCCCGGCACGGCTCGTACAAAAATCAGTGAAAACAAGCCCGACTCGTGGAAAATCAATTAAATGAGTTCCGACTCAATTTCAACAAAATATTCAGGTTTTTCTAAAGATACAATTACGATTCTTTGAAAGAATAATACTGCATACATATTTATGGGATAGTTTTACAGTATATTTTGAAATTACTATGTGTTCGCAAGACAGAAAATACATAATAGTAACATTAATGATTACTTAGAATATTAGACGTTTCAGCATTCATATAAGGATTCATTAAAAAATTAATGTAGTTTAGAAAAAAAGAAAAAAAAAAGGAGTGTTAAAAACATCACTTTTGAAGCTGTATAATAAAAAGCAGATTTGTAAAAATATTTCTCTACCATTTAATAAGGCTATTCTCAAGTCCAAAGGAGCTACTTTCTGATACATTTCTGAATTCATTTCTTTACGGAAACGCATAAGATTGGCAAGTGTTCTTATTTAGAAACTATGTAATCGAATAACGTTATCCATTTTTTTTTTTTTTTATAAAAGCAATAGATCTTTGAGAAAATACATCGAATTTCCAGAATCGATAGCACGGGAAGGAGAAAAACCGGCAGTCACAAGACAAGAATCTCTTATATCTCGATAAGTAATTTAGTCATAAAAAATGGAAAACACTGTTCGATTCCAAATCACTTCAAAAGTCAGGCCTGTTAATTTTATGCCTTTACAGTTAAAAATGAGTCAGAAGAAAATGCGTCAGAAAATTTCTCATTGTTGAGCAGTGAATTTGAGAACCATCTTAAGATATATTTCCAAAAATTCAGTTAACAGAAGTTCGAGCTATTAATGTTTTTACAAAACATGTTGCCTTCCCTACACATCCTGAGAACAATAAAATCCAGTTCCAGATTTGCACGAATATGTAGGGGAAAAAATGCAATCCTGATCTCGGCACGAGTCTGCTGAAAAGAAAAACCCCGGGCTCAGATACCATTTAACTGTCCGATGCTGATCTCTACGCTGGACATGTTACTTTTCTGTACTGATATTGTCAAACTGGCATCAGCTCGTGATGCACATTTATACTTATTCTCGCGAAAGTCCCCTTCATTGAAAATGACTCATATTTTATCGACTTCGATTAAGTTTTTATAGTGGACGGTAGGCCCGCTTATTTTTTTTTTATCGAACCGACCCGGCCCGGCCCGGTCCGTTGAAAAGGTTGGTCTAATTCTGTTGACCCGGTCCGTTTTAAAATTCGTCTTCACCTTGCCTGCCCGGCCTGCGGGTCGGGCCGGGTAAGGGCTCGGGCCAAGTCCGGGCCCGTGCAGACCTCTATGACAGCATAAGATTGACATTTATTTGCTTAAATGAAGGTTTTTTTTCGGTGTTTATAAATTTTTCATTTTTCAAGATAGCGAAATGTAAAAATTAAATATGTAATAAGTGTATTTTTTGTATCAAAGATCCAAATAAATAAGCCATAATCTTAGCTTGTAAACTTCTTTGAAATATGTATTTTTTTAAATTGCGAAATTATAAGTTCAAGCCTATTTTTATGCATGATTGTAGCGTACTAAATATAGGGCGCCAGGCGCAAATGGGTACATATTTCTAATAACCATTTAGGGGCAGTTATTTATGTAAAGTCCTTTTCAAGATGATTTTGAAATAAATTGTTTTTTATCCTCAAATACGATTATTCTTAATTCATTATTAATAATACTTATAATGTTATTAGTCTCTGTAAAGAAATAAATATATTTTTAATAGTTCATAAAAATACTAATTATAGTATATAATATACAATTTCAAAACTTAATTTATATAAATTTAGACAAAACCTATAATTATGTATTTTTCCATGTACGGATATTCACATATTTAGTATGTTTGCATTTTATCAAATAAATACAAAAATAATTTAACGTAATTTTTTTAGTATTTTTTTTCAGTTCATTTTGCCACATTTTAAAGTGATTTTACAAACATATTTGAGAAAACAAAAATTCAGGCATAAAAGGGTTAATAAGCCTAGAAATGTACTATTCTTTATAAAGAATAATATTAAATGTTTAATTTCAGAATAATGGCGATTCAAAAATTTATGAATTTTTTGCAAAAATTTTTGGACCAGGCCAAATTTTACTGATCTTTCAATGGACTAGGCCACGCCGAGACAATAATTTTCATACGGGCTGTGTCAAAACTGGGACTGAAAATATAGGCCAGTGAAGACTAGGAAGAATGATAACAGTCCCGGTTCGGTACGGAGAAAATAAGTTAGGCCCTGTCCGGTCCTTCAGGAAAAGGTCCGAGCCCGGACTGGAAAGAGTAGTAACTAGATCCCGCTCGGGCCGATTGCTGTGAATGAAAAAAGGCCCTGTTTAAGTGAGGGGGAGGAGGACACAGTCAAAGTCACGTAAGTAATATACAACATAACAACAGACATGCCAGCTATGAGATTGATTCTAGAAACAAGGAGGAAACTGGATCTATTGAGAAACAAGGTGGTCAACAAGGTCTGGATATTTTTATGATGCCTCAAGCTCAAAGAGGGACCTCTATTGTACGTTTTTCTGAGATAAGACATCTACTCTCCTATTGTATAAAATGACCTTGGTCGTAGAACTCCTAAGCTAAATTCTAGGAAGCAATGTATGGATATCAGGTTCTATGTCTCATCTCAAAGATAATAATTTAACTAGCTGCTCTTTGCTTTGGCAAACTAACATTCTCTGTGAATCTTACAGTCGTGGAAAAAAAAATTACCCCAACATAACTCTGCAACAAATTAATGTAGAAGAAAGTGACTGGTACCAAATGATTGGAAATAAAGTCTGCTTTTAAATGATGTATATAAAATTTGCTTTGGGGGCCATCTACATATCAAAACAAAACCAAACTTTATTTTTTTTTTCAATAGCAATACCCAAGTTTGACACCATAAATAAATTTTACTCCCTTCAATTAGCAAAAAAAAAAAAAAAAAAATGAAGTTTGTACGGTTAGTTTCAGAGAAATTATTTTAAAATGGGCACATTTTAGGGGCTGTATCCAAATTAAAGTTCAGTACTCGATTATTGAAATGCTACAGAATGGCTATCTCACTTCCACTAAGGGTGTTTTAAAATCCAAACATCTTATTTTCCGATTCAATCTTAAATTCATTTTTGTTCTGAAACACATCCCATTGGCTGATTCTCCTTTTCAGAAACTATATAATGGGCCGTGCTTGTCGATTTTTACTTTCTTCTATCTTTACAAGAAGAAAGTATTGGTTTCATGAAAATTTTCGAATTCCAGTTTTCGACGGATTTACACGTTTTATGAGTTAGAGATTCCAAAAAACATGTTTTTACAAAATGTCTGTCTGTGAGTCTGTCTGTCCGTCTGTCTGTCTGTATGTGACACAAATTTTGTGGGCGCTCTATCTCAAGAAGTAATGCACGAAATTTCACAAAACTTCATATTTAGTTAGACCTTGATATAAACTGGAACTGATTAGTTTTTGGTGAAAATCGCCCAACAGGTGGCGCTGCTATTCGGCATTTTTAACGATTTCTGCAACAGCTGTATCTCAAGAACTACTGCACGGATTTTCATAAAACTTCAGATTCAGTTAGTCCAGGATATAGTTTGGTGCTGATTACTTTTTTGTGAAAATCGCCCAACAGGTGGCGCTGGTATGCTGCATTGTTGATTATTATCGCAATAGCTCTAACTCAAGAAAAAATGCACGAATTTTCATCAAACTTCAGATTCAGTTAGTCCCTGATATAAATTAGTGCTGCTTAATTTTTGGTGCAAATCGCCCAACAGGTGGCGCTGCTGTGCTGCATTTTTCACGATTTCCACAAGAGCTGTATCTCAAGAACTATTGCACGGATTTTCATCAAACTTCAGATTCAGTTAGTCCTTGACATGAATTGATCTATAATTTAGTGCTGTTTAATTTTTGGTGTAAATCGCTCAACAGGTGGCGCTGCTATGCTGTATTTTTTGCGATTTCCGCAATAGCTTTATCTCAAGAACTAATGCTTGGATTTTCAACAAACTTCAGATTCAGGTATACCTTGATATCGTTTAGTGCTGTTTACTTTTGGTGTAAATCGCTCAATAGGTGGCGCTGCTATGCTACATTTTTTTCAGAATTTCCGCTATAGCTCTATCTCAAGAACTAATGCACGAATTTTCATCCAACTTCAAATTCAGATACACTTTGATATGAATTGGTGCTAAATCGTTGTTATTTCTTGTACTATTTAAATGATTTAATTGACGTGATTTATATAGAAGAAAGTTTTGTGATGGCCACAACATACTAGTTTGATAAAGGCAGACTATATTGCAAAAAAATGCCGTCAAAGTGGGTGTTTTGAACCGAATTTACCGGAGCGAGAGAGCTGGGAACGAAAATGATGGTCGTACTGAGAAAATAACTCTTTATAAATCAAGTTCTAATGAATTGATCGAAAAATGAAAAAACGCGGCCACTTATACATCTCTTCCAAAATCGTGTCAGCAAGTTTCATGTTTTCATCTTTAAAAATGAGTCTGAAAAGGCGACCGAAAATTTTGAGTTGTTGAGCTTGGGAAAATATTTTTTTGAATATACCCTTAATATATTATTTCTTGCCAATATGACTATTTCACTCGCTTAATATCTTTCGATTATTGCGAGCCTGAAATTTTAATAAAATGAGTAAAATATATTTTTTCAAATTATGCTTTTCTAGATGCTCCCTTAAACCATTTTGACAGTTTTTAGTAATAATTAGAAAACTACTTGGGAGAAAATTTTTATACAGAATTCGCATAAAGCAGGATATAATAAATATAAATCTAGAAAAAAAAAAACTGTCGGTTATATATTATATTCTTTTTTAATATTAATTTCATAATTCATATTATGAAATTTTTAAAATTACAAATTCAATGTATTTATGTTTGAATTTTTTAGTATTATAAGCACACATAAAATTATCACATTAGGATTATAATTTCAGGAGATATTAATAAATATATAAAAATGTAATTTAACAGCTTTAAATTTTGAATGTTTATAATTCAAAATCTTATCACCCAAATGAATTAAAATTTCGTTTCTAGGCATAGTTTGAACCGAAAATTTAAAATATAGTGTCAAAATTGGATGTTGCTGTTGAAAAGAACAAAGTCTGGTCTGGTTTTGATTTGTAGATAACCTCCTAAGCAAATTTTCTATACATCATTTAAAAGTAGACTTTATTTTCAATTGTTTGGTACCAGTAATTTTCTTCTTTTATAATTAGTTGCTGAGTTAGTAGGTGTTGTTTACTTTTTTTTCTGCCACTGACCCATACTGTGTATGAAAGAGCAGACAGATAATATTCAAAGGTATGTTTGTTTTAATTAATACCAGTTTTAGATTTTATTTTATAAGAGGGAAAATAACTTTATTGTTACTTTTACTTTAATTTTCTAAAAAATCTAATTTATCTTATCTAAATATGTGTTCGAAGGGAAGGGAGTGGGGTATAAGTAGTTATGACTATCATGACTTCAGATTTACACACGATAGTACAGTTTGTGGACGGTTAAGAGATGCGATTATTCTATATATGCTTTTTAGAAATGTTTTATAATCATATTGATTTTAGAAGGGACTCTTTCAAACATAAAAAAAAAAATTAAACGGCATTACTTTAGCTGTATTTTTTTTTAACTGAAATATTTTCTTATTAAATTTTGCAAAAGCTCCGCATATTAATTTATAAATTTATTATTTCTTGTAAAATTTTGTAATTGTTCCCTGAAATTATTTGCCTTTGTTATTATTCTTGTATAGTAATGTTTACATGTTGTATTTGAAATGTGTATTTGATCTTACTTAATTACGAAAATGGCCTGTCAGCTATCGCTACTGCGGTGGATGCGGCCTTGGGAGCCGATGAATTTCCAAATCAATGGCTGAATTTATGGCAACCCAGTTACAGAAGATCTCGATTAGCCGTGATACTACCATTGAATGTTTTGTAATCATGTAATATTTTTAAAATATAGCAAATAAGCTTGGGTTTTGAGCATGAGGAGACTGGGCGTGTATTGGCGAGCGTATCTCGTAGGTAGTCTTTAATAACAAATCTATTCAAATAATTATTCTAGGGGTTAATTCAATCGCACTCCAAATTTTGGATACAGGTGATGCATATCTATAAAGACACAGCAATATATTTTTTTAAGTAATATTGTTAATTTTTCATAAAATTTTTATGTAAAAATCTTATGTAAATTTTCGTATCAAGATAAATTATGTTTAATAACACAAGCATTTTTTTAAATGAACCATACCATTTGAGTTTTTAATTCGACATCATATTAATTTCTCTATTACTCGTAAGTTGAAATCATAAAAAAAGGGAAGATAATACATATGCAACGGTGAAAAATAAATTAAAGTGAAAGGCTATATTTATTTACTATTTTTCATTTTCCATTAAATTTATTGCATCATGTTTTTTTTTTTTTTAATGCACCATGATGACGAACTTTCTGTGGTTGTTTTGATTCTCTGAAATTCGCTCAAAACATCTATTTTGACACCATTTTCTTAAATATATTTTTCTTTTACAGGAAAAAGAGAGTGAGATTATTCAATTTCTTTTAATTTGAATAAGAATAACCGTAAAATGTACCCATTTAAGAATGAAAATTATTTCATAAATGTGTCACAAAGTAGTAAGTTTTGTTGTGAGAACAGACTTGTTAAAAATTACGGAGGAAAAAAATGTAGAAGTAAAAGTGCTATTAAATGAATAGTATAAAAGAATCTTTGGCTATATCCTTCCAACAGATAGATCTAAATGTCTTAAAAATCGTTTTATATGTAATGTATTTTTTGGTTCTTGTAAGAAATAGCGGTGAGCTTTTTTCTTTGATTGTTAATACTAGGGATACACCGAATATTCGGTATCTATTCGGTATTCGACCTATTCGGCCATGTTGCCGAATATTCGGTATGGCCGAATAGCAAATTATTCGGCATGCCGAATATCGAAATATTCGGGCGAACCAAATACTTTAAAAAAACTTTTACAAATTATTTTTTAAAACCTTATACAACTTCTACGTTTAACAGTCAACTTATAAAGATATTCAGAATAATTACAAACATAATCATATTTAAATAAGAGAGAATGTTTTTACATTATTTATTTACTGTTTGTTAAGTATTATTTAAGAAAATTAACCAATCATGAGGATTTTCATAGGAATTAATTAATGTACAAATGAAAGTTCCTCAACATTGTCCAGTAAATAATCTGTTTCTTGCTAAGCTTTTAAGAACAACGTTTACAACCTCTGAAAATGATTGCCCACTCCAGACACTGATCTAGGATGCATTTAAAAACCTACTTGCTTGATCAAAGGGAGTAGAACAGTTATTCTTGCTAAGTTGTCACCATATAAAATTTGAATTGATTGTATTATTTATTAACTTTTACTTTAGTCTCTTCCTGACAAGCAAATATATGTACCTGTACAATTTTTCTTCCAATTTTTTCACAATCTCTTTGATTTTAAAATGTTTGCTTTAGAATTTAAGAAAATTTTATTCATTTGCTTTAATTCTCAGAAGAAGCCATGAAATTTAAAATTTTATTAATTAAAAAATTTTTTATAACTATCCTGTTCTTAAATAACTCAAAGCAGATTTATTTCAGCATAAAGTTTGCTTGAAAAAAGCTCTTGTTTATTAGAATAGAAGTTTCTGTTTTAAATATTATGTAAAATTGTTTTAAAATTTAACATTTTAATGCCTTTAAACTTTGAAATATAAAAGTATTCGACAAGCCGAATATTCGGTATTCGGCCTAGCAGTTACTATTCGGCTAGCCGAATATTCGATATTTGGTTCACCTGTTGGCCGAATATTCGGTATTCGGCCAAAATCACTATTCGGTACATCCCTAGTTAATACAGAATATGTTAATATATTCTGTAACAAATTAAAAAATATGACAGTTTATGAATTACCATTTTTCTTAAAGTTGTAAATATTCAGATTTTTCATTTAAAAATTTTAAGAGATGAAGAGAAAATTTTCTATGGTTTTCAATTCACAAATCATGCTTCAAGCAAAAACCTAGACATGTTATTATTTTTCCCACACGATGACAAAGCGTATTCGAACTGTTTAACTTTGTAAGGAGAAATTTGCTCGGGGCGTTTGTTTGTTTACACTTTCTCCCTTCTTGTCAGGGATACTTTTTTAAGTCAGTCGATATGACCCCACGCAGCGCGCATAGTAAAAGAAGCGGTATAATGATTTATAACAGCTTTTCTCGAATACAGTACTCTTGCATAATTCGTTAACAAAAAATTTTCCGGAAGCAGTATCGTTTAATCTGTTAATTTTCTGTGAAAGTCAAATATATATTTCAAAAGTCTGAATATTTGTGTTGTGTCAACCTGTCGTAAACAAGCGGATCAAAACCCCTAATCCCAAATTTCTTTCAAAAAATTAAATCAGAAATATGTTTTTTTTTTTTTTTTTTTTTTTTTGTTAGGGACTGTGCATATATAAAACATTATCATTTTAGAGGGGAGGGGTGGGGTCTGGCACATGATATCGTAATTTATCTCTAGGGGGAGGAGGGGGTTGTCTTATGATATTGCTATCATTTTTGATCCAACCAAAATTTCCTCTTCTTATTTGTAACTTTATTTTTACATCAAAATAGTCTGTTTTTTTAGTCTTATATATTCTTATGAAAATGCAAAGATATTATTAAAATCATTAAATGATTATAAATTATTTAATTCCAAAATTATAGACTACTCCAACGTTTGTCATTCCTATTCTTCTGTCATGAGTACGCATATATAATACGCTTTTCGAGAAAGCATATGCAAAGTACGTTTGAAATAATACTTGTGTTTACTAGTAAATAAAAGAGAAAGAATGTTGTCGATCTGTTTTGTTGATAAGAAGCTCTATCTGCCGCACCCCTCCCCCCGTGCAGATGCAAGTGCAAAAAGACATTATGACTGTTCAATGCATTATGTAACAAAAATATATTATTAAATTCTTTTAAATAGTAACTATTTCTTTTAAGGCTATTCTCATATCCAAACGGGCAACTTTATGAAGTGTTTTAATTTATTTTTGTTCGGAAATGCAGGAAACTAGAAGATGCTGTTGTTCAGAAACTATGCAATCGAACTGCTTTTTCTGTTTTTTTGGAAACACAATAGATCTTTCAGAAAATAGTGTCAAAGTTGACGTTTTGAGCCGAAGTTCCCGAAGAAAGCAGAAAAAAACAGTAAGCGAAGGGAGAAAAACATCTTGTCAAGGTAATCAAAATCGCTTATAACTCAATAGGTAATTTATTTATCAAAAAATGAAAAACACAGTTCGATTCCAAATCGCTTCCATAGTCGGGTCTTCCATTTTTATATCTTTCCGTTAAAAAATAAATTTGTAAATGTGTCAAAACGTTTTGCGCTTGTTGAGCAGAGAGGGGAGAACAGCCTTAAGTGTTATTTGATATAAAGTTATTTCATATATAAAGGGATATTTTATTGACTTCACTTGAATCAATAAAGTATGCGAAAAATAAATATAACTATATCACTCGAAACGAAAGGAAAAAAATCCGAAAAAAAAAAATTTAGACATTGATAATGATATCATTAGGGGGGGGGGGGGGGGTCGAGGAACGGTAACGTGTGATATCGAAAGGGGGGGAGGGGGTACAAAACTAACAAAAAGTCGATAACTTTATATATGTATAGTCCCTTATATGGATGTGTAACGTTGGTAGTTAAAATTGATATGCGTTCAAAAAAATTATGGACTAAGTCCGGTATAAATAAAAACTAAAACTTCGGCCCAGACTGCACAAGAAATTAACTCCGCTAGGGCCGACCAAGCTCAATCCTGCTGAATATAGATTTTTACACCTATAATGTTAAAATTGTCTTGTACGAGAATTTCTAACTAAAAATACTTATTTTATCTTTTTATTCTTCATTTTAAAAAAAAGTGAGCTGCGATACTTATTTTTTAAATGCATCTGATTATATGTAAATGCCACAATTATCATTAATATCGTTAATCCACATTCTATGGCTTAGCGATTTAAAAAAAATTAAAATTCTATACTATAAAATCTTCTGAGACATAACTGCATAGGAAAGAAGAAAAATCCGTTATGGACAGGTTTCTCTATGAGCAGGTTCATCGTCTGTTGTAAATGCATTACATTCTTTTCACAAGTATTGTTATCCTCATTTTAAATAGATCAACATTTTTGTTTTATTTTGTTAAACACTGGATTCCGCCATAGGCAGGTTCTTTTTCTGAGGTTTTACCGTATTTTAATTTTTTGCCTAGAAATGTATCTACCCATCTTAAAAAATAATAAAAATAAATATACCAATTTTAATTGTGGAATAATAGAGATTTAAAATTACGTGCATTTAAAAAAAAAAAAAAAAAAAAAAAAAATTGGGGCTGGGTCAAATTTTACTGATATTAATTACCCGGTAATAAATTAGCCGGTCCAATGATTTTCATATCAGCTGGGTTGGAACTGGGACTGAAAATTTCTGCCTGTTCATACCTCAAGAAGAATGCAGTCCAGCTCCGACTTGGGTCGGAAAATAAATCCAGTCCCCGAGTTTTTAGTGAACTTCGCTCACTTTCATAGATGAGTTTGAGTTGAACGAGTTCATTTGAAAATTTTTGAATTTGAACGTGAACTTGACTCATTTTTGAGAAACTGAGTTTGAGTTTGAATTAGTTCGTTTTTTTTGTGAGCGTGCCCAACACTGATTTTTAGTGTATTTTAGCGATTTGCTACTATTTTTCCACATTAGTGAAAGGAATCAACTTGCAATCTTCGAACACAATATATATATATATATTTTCTCTTTTCAAAATTTGAGAATCGATTTAAAATTTTTTCACGATATCTTATTGTGATTTTCAGAACTTTTTCGTAATTCCTGCTGTCTTTTGACGTACCCGGGCAATGCCGGGCAAGTTCGCTAGTAAAGTAATAAAATGGTGAATGCGATGTCGGTTATGCCAAATATTAATATGGTGTTCAACCTACTTACTTTTAATAGGATGCAAACTGAATTTGAGTTAACCCAACAACTGGTTTGGGTTTCTAATATTTAAGATTTTCGTATCATTTCCAAAAATAATGACCTGTAGGAATAGACCGAACAATTGTGAAAAGTACATATTTTATACCAAGTCGCTTAGTTTCATGACTAGGAGTTTTACTTATAATGCCCGATATTTTTCTTTTTGCTATTTCCTCAACCTTCTCTTAATTTTATAACTTATTCAGCCCACATTGAAATAATTTAGAAATTCAATTAATTGATTTCCAATAAAAAAATAAATAAATAAATAAAAGAAAGAAAAGCCCAGCTTGTATAAGTTTGCGTGTTTTGTTTAACTTAATTTTATTTTGTTTTAGAATTTCAATCAACGTATAGTGCTGAAAATATTCTATCACTTGCCAAGTGGTTCGCTGTCCCTAGTATAGTATATGAAAACTGCTTGGCAACCTGCAGGCATGTATAAGGTGTGAAGGTTTTAGGTAATGATTTAGAAATATTGGCAAGATCAAGTGCTTAAACGTAGCAAAATTTCTTTTTTGAAACCATTCACTTATGGTGGTCTATTAATAGCAGAGGTTTTTACATTAATTACTATTTTGCCTTAAGAACTATTTTTTGTTATTATCTGCATGTAATAATGATAGTATATTTCTATACTATTCTTACAACCATTTATATTTCAGTATGTAGTAATAAAACTACAAAAGAAAAAAGGGGGATTCGCTTAAATCTATGTAACTCTTGTTAATTCTTTTATTTCAAATGTATGTACCACTCCTTAAATTTAAAATAGGGTCTACTTTTACAAATGAATAATTTATGATAAAAATGCAAAAAGTTATGTTCATTTAATCCTGTAGTAATAAGATATTTCCTAAACACAAAAAAAAAAAATCTTTAACCTTATTATCATCTTAATAGTATGCAAAATAACTATATTTATTAGATTTCAGTGAATGAATGGAATATAAAAAGGGGGGGGGGGGTCAGACCTGAAAGAGTAAAATTAATTGTACGAGAATAATACATTTATCTATATTATCAAAGAATAATATAGACGTAGTCACTACAATGACGAAAAAATTCGACACAGTATCAGCCAGTTTTGATTATGTTGCAAAAGGTACGACACCTTCAAAGAAGACTTTTGAAAGATGAAGTTATGTAAATTTTAATTTTAGTTCAACCTTTCTTAGTCACTCTACTTGGATGATTCAACTTACAAAAATGTTAATTTTAAGATTTTTGAGCTTGTAACCAAGCCAACACATTAACCACCAGACTGAATTGACCCCAATTATACCCAGTATACATGTTTACACTTTTATTGGTATAACTCGTGTTTTGCTATGCTATAGTTGTGCAAACCTATTATACAAATATTACCTAATGATGATAGAAGCATGTAGCAGATATAATTCTTGCAGCACAGTTTCAATAGATTGTGTTTATTACTGTTTTACCACTTCATTCAAAAACAGACAGTTTCAAATTAAGGACTTTAATGACGCATGTTAATGTTAAATGATAAATACAAAACATAATACTTATTAATTTATATTTTAACATATAACATAAATTTAAGATACTGAAAAAAAAAAAAGGAAACAAACAATATATATTTTTCTTTTCAGTATTTTTTTTTTTTTTTTTTTGTACATACATAAAAAACTAATAAATTAAATAACTAATAAATATAACAGCCATAAAATGCTTATTTCATCATTATTATTTCTTAAATGAGGTATAAATTTTGATTTAGCAGACACACGGTTGACATAATTTACTTTGTATATTGTGTGTGTGTGTGTTATAAATTATTTATTGCATAATATATGGATGCACTTGATATGAATACTCAAATTAAAGAATAATTTAATAAAGATAAAAAGGAAAATATGAAATAAATAAATAAAAAATACATTAACATTTGTTAGATCAATTAATTTTTATAGAAGCAATACAACAGTTCACACAAATCCATCAAAGGAAATACCTCACAATATATAAATGATGAAACTGATTAAAAATGAAGAGTTTTATTATTTCTACAAATATTTAAGTTACTCATTTGAATGTTTCAAACAACATAACTCATTGTTAATCATAATAATGGTATACAACTAGTGGCACAAAAAAATTATATATATATATAAAAAAAAAAAAATAGAAATTAACACGTTAATTACATTTTGTGCATAAAAAAAAAATCAAAACTGGTGTTAAAAATATCATCTTTCAATCAAATATGGTTTCTTAAAGCATCTACATGATAATAATAATAAAAAAACATAGAAAATATTCAAAACATTTGAAACTAATCACTTTTAATGTATTCATATTTGCTTAATGCATCCATACTCAGAAGAAAAAAAAATAATTACAGTTAAACATAATAAATTGATTTTAAAATATGTAGACAACACAATTAAAAACAAAGAAATATGATGAGCTGATTATACCAAATATTAAAAGAAAAGTTAAAAACATATAATTTGTATGTAATAGGTCAAAAATGAAATAATAAACATTTTTTGGATGTTTGATAGAAAAATATCAGGAACAATAACAAAAAAAAAAAAAAAAAAAAAAAAAAATCAATATGAAAACAAAGAAAAGAAATACAAAGTCTTCAATATAAAATAATTTACAACTTAACAAAGACAGTAAGTAACGTCTATACTTATCATAAAATCATATATACAAAACATACACATAAATAAATATAAATTTATTCAATATCTTGATAAAATACGCATTCAAATAAAAGTATTATAAATGCAGCACAGCAAAACTTTCAGATATTTACATTTCCCCCTATTTTTAATTATTTTGAATATGGAATTTCATGTAATAATTTAAATAAGAGATGTACTTGTCCTTATTTCATTTAATTGATTTTTAGAATTATCTTTGAATAAAAGTCGAGGAAATTATAATCATTACTATTTTTACATGGATAAGGATTGTGGATTTTTGATGGTTACATTTTGTAAAGAAATCTAATTGATCTAATAAGATGAAGAATGGAAATCAGCAACAAATTTAATTCAAAAATGAATACAAATGGGATAAAAGATTCTAAACTTTCAGAAAGAATATATTCATTAACTGTAAAATATTTTATCATTAATTAGTATTATTGTAATAATAAAAAAAACTGTATATTAATCATGAAATAAGCCTAACTGTTTGAACAGCTTTACAAAAACACATTTATACATTATTAAACACTGTGAAATAAACACCAACATTCATTAAATTCTTGTGAATAAAGGCAATAGAGTGATTAAAAATAATAACAGGTCTTAGTTTTTACAGTTTTGAATGTATAATATAAGTTTTTTTCTTTAAACTTTAAAAAATTAAAGAATATTTTATATGTATAAAGATCATAGCCAATGAATTAGTTGCAGGAAAATTTGATTATCAGAAAATAACATAAAATAAATAAATTTTTGTAGTAGAAAAAACTTTATTCTTATTTGCTTTTACATTTTGAAAAGTTCATTCCCTACAAATTGTACCAATTCACAATCCCCTTAAGTTACAATAAATAGATGAAGTAAAATCCAGCATAAAGAAAAGCAAAATTAATCAGAAAACAGGCAGCATACAGCATTTTGGTTTTCAAAAAAGTAGACAACCCATGTTAATTTCAGACACAAGTGTCAAAATAGCTACCACCCCCCCCCCCTCTTTTTTTTCACTTAGCACTAAAGAAGGTTATTTATTTTATGGCTCTGACACTATTGTTTCTTTTCTGCTTATTAGTGCTTTCCTTTACATTGAGTTTAACCATACATATTTAAACGCATTTTATCTTTAACTTGATTACTATTTTGTGCGGCTGCATCAAAAATTAATATAAGGACCTACATACTTATCACAGATGAATTTAATCCTGTTTTTACTTCAGCATAGTTATTTAAACTCATATTTTTGATGAAGAATACCTTAATCATAAGTAAGAATCAACTTGCTGGCCAGTAGAAGTATTTATTAAAAAAAAAAAAAAAAAAGTTATTTTCTTAAACAAAAAAAGAAAAAAAAAGTTTTGGCACATGCAAAATACAAATTTCAGAGATGAATTTAAACTGTAAAAACATTATATCCAGATTCAAAATATACTTTAAAAACAGACATTTTTGATAGACTTAAAAAAAGGCATGAAAAGTTATCACAGCACATATATTTTAATCAAAACTGTAAGAGTTTTCAGATTCAGGGGAAAGAAAAAAGATTTTTTTTTTTTTTCTAAATATGAAAAATTTTATGTTGCAATTATTTGTAAGGTTACAAAACGAAAAATTACTAGATAATTTTGAAAGATAACTGGCATGAAATTTGGGTGAAATTTAGAAGAATCTGGTTTTCATTTTATAAATAAATATTTAATGAATTGACAATGCTACAAACTGTCCCCATATATACTTTCCAGTATTATAGCTTGCATTGATAAATAAAAGTATACTTTTTAGATTTTCAATTAAGTTCATATTTATATATAAAAAAGAGGGTGAGAAAAGAAGCAGCAATGGGAAACAAAGGTGATTAATAATTTTCATTTCCCTTTTAATGTCAATGGCTAGGTAGACTTTCAGAATGTTTTTATTCAATAAATTAATATTTTTTGAAAAGTAGCTGTACCACTCAATGACAAGTTCCCAATAGCTGTTCTTTTAGCTCTAACTGTTATAAAAAAGAAACCATCTTACTTTTTTATGAAGCAAGACTTATTTAAAAATGACTTAGCCCATCTGATTTACAGTCAGCATTTATAACCTACTCTTTTTTAAGATGATTAATGATAAAATAATAAATCTTGGTCTAATGTCTGAAGCATGCATTGGACGCTATATATCCACAGTATAAGTAGGGCCAATTATATCGCATTTAAATATTGTACTCATATCAAATCAAGGTAGAAAGATTAATATTGAGAGTTTTAGATTTAGTATTTTATTTAAATTTTAAAAACAGCAAAAGAAATGTTTAAAGAATTAAAAAATATATATTTTTAATAATAAAATATGATGCCAATGAACAAATATATAATTTTAGTTTACAAAAACTTCATAGTTCTTTTGTATAAGTATTCATGTTATTGGTATAGGATTACATCTCAGAAATCTTTTGCATGCATTCTTGCTTTTAATTGCAATATTCTTATTTGAATTTTACACAATACAATTTAAAATTTCATTGCATTTTTAGACATTTTGCATAAACAAATAGATGTATGAATTTACGAAATTTGTATACAAAAATTTTCTCATGAGATAAAATAGTTACATTTAGAAACTTGTAGCAATTGGAAGATGGAAGACATATTTAAAAAATGTCTTTTTAGTGGCCTTTAATACTTTAATAACTTATCAAAAATATACATACAATAATTCTATATCTCCTGTAAGCAAGTTAACTTAAAAAATTATTATGGAAAAGTTCATAGTTATAAAGGAATGTAGAGAAAAAAAAACCCAGTTTTATTTAAACAGAATAAGATTTAGTATCTTATCTAAAAATTTTAAGTTAATTGTAACAATATAATTAAAGTTATGAAATTTACTTATGAGCACACTAAAGATAAATAAATAAATGAACCTGAAATTTGCGATAAATTCCAAAATAAAAAATGCTCTATAATATGCATATCATCATCATCATATGTTATAATTTTATGGAATATAAATAACTGATTTGAACACTGTAAGTTGCAAATGTAGACTGCTATTATTTAACAAAATTAAATAATTATAAAATTCTGTAAAATGGAATTTTTAAAAATGAATCATAATAATTTAAATATGAAGTAGGTGAGGAATATCCCTTTTGCTAAGCAATTATTACAAATAATTTAGCAAGTACAGAATTCATATATAATTTCCATTACAGAATTATATTTTGAAAGTAAAGTCAATTTCAACAAATATTATTTATAATAAAAAAGCTAAAATCTTTAACAATGATTTTACGCACAAATAACGTACAGACACGACAAAAAATCCCATACAATCGTTTCGAGGATTCCCTTCCTCAGTGAGAAAAAAAAAAAAAAAAAAGAAGAAGAAAATTAAAATGGGTTCAAAGAACACCTCGGTTATAGCCCTGGCTAGAGTACTGGCTTGACTGATTGAAAAGGCGAAAACCAGAGTTTATATATCTGAAAGGAATAATGTAATGGACCAGAACCAACTGAAAAAAAGGAGTCACTGCGCAGGATCCCTCCGCACTGGCGAAAGAAAAGGGGTACTGGTCATATCATTTACTAAGGAGGAAGTATGTTTATGAATATAGTGAGCTTCGTAAAAGTCTAGATCAAAAACTGAGTTACATTTTTGAATAATTTTAGCCTCTGGATAATTAAACTGGTGGCTGGAATTCCAACAATGTTTCGCTATTGTAGATTTCTCAAATTCCTGCTTTCTAATGTAATTCTGGTGTTCTTTCTCACTATATTCATAAACATACTTCCTCCTTAGTAAATGATATGACCAGCACCCCTTTTCTTTCGCCAGTGTGGAGGGATCCTGCACAGTGACTCCTTTTTTTTCAGTTGGTTCTGGTCCATTACCTCATTCCTTTAAGATATATAAACTCTGGTTTTCGCCTTTTCAATCAGTCCATAAGCCAGTACTCAGGGCTATAACCGAGGGGTTCTTTGAACCCATTTTAATTCTCCTTTTTATTTTTCCTTTATGAGGAAGGGGATCCGGGAATCCTCGAAAAGATCTTATGGGATTTTTTTGTCGTCTCTGTACGTTATTTGTGCGTAAAATCGTTGTTAAAGATTTTAGATTTTTTATTAAAATTTGCACAAAGTTTGATCTATGCTTATAAATATTATTTTTGTTAATTTATTTTCAACTTTGAAAGAATAAAATATTATAAATGACCAACATGGTGGCTCTTTATTACTTTTAACACAATCATGCTGATTGGTAAAGAAATCATATGAGTTGTAAATTTTCCAGCTGAGTGAACAAATGTCCAGGCTAGGAGTCAAACCCAGAACGTCTAACTTAACCTACCAATTGAGCTACCTGAACAATTTACCCAGACAACCATTTGACAGTAACATCCAGTCTGTTATCTGAAAACAGGGTGGTAAAATAACTGTTTTTATATATATTAAAAAAAGAAGAAAAATGTAGCCCGGGTGGATTTTATTAAAAACTCTGGGTTAAATTAAATTACTTATTTCTACAAATTAATTAATATGTATCACATATATATATTACTAGGGGGCTCTCCCCCTGCTCCCTAACGCTTGGCAACCCCCGTGAATTGCGACACAATTCACATTGGGGCCGCTACGCGTCCCCAGCTCGCTTCACTTGCTCGCCATTTTTTGCATCAACTCTAGCCATAATGAGTATTATCATAAATCCTTTTAACTTATGAAAATTTCAAAAAAAGTTTAAGGTAAATAAACAGTAATTGAAAACTTCCTTGAAATCACAATTAAAAATGAATTTAGTTAGTGCTACCAATAGGCATAAATAATTTTAACAGTATGAAATTTACCAATTTTTGAAATGTAAAATAATTAACTGAAAAAAAATTAACTTAGAACACAATTAATTTAAAACTCATTGTGCATATTGTACAGCAAGGTTTAAATTTATTTTGAAAAACACTACCTGATACCAAGATAGTTCAATATGTTTGCATCAAGCATCAGCAAACACTATCTAAAGTTCATTCGACGTGAAAAATACAATATCTCTCAGACATTTGGAAAGTTAAGAAAACATAAACAACACATTTTCTGATGTGTCTAAAAGAAACTTTTGACCAAAAAGTTGATTTTCTGAATACATCACGTGACCGTAAAACAAACCAATGGCCATTCCTATTCTTACATCTGCCGAAAGATCGTACTGTGTTTAAAACAGATCCTGCTCTGAATTTTAATTTGCTGAATTAAGTGTAAAGGCCAATGAATATGAAGTCATATTGACAAAATTGCACTAAAATATTTCAGTTTTATATAAACTCTAAAGCTTATGACGTCATTGGGATTTCCTAAAAAAAAACGTTCATGTGCATTTCCTGGCTTTTGCTGCGATTTTTTTCCGGGGGTAACTCCTTCACACTATGGAAAACATTCCCAGAAATTGGCTGTTTGTTTGAAACAATTCTACCATGTGCCATGATACTTTTGGAGTCCATATGAGAATGAATCCTTTTTTTCAAATATGACATCATTTTCACCATCAGAACCCTTCATCCTTTCCGAGATCAGAGCATCATTTAAGCAATTCTTTTAAAATTCCTGAGTTTCATTAAACATTCATGTTAATTAATTGGAAATTACATAATTTTCAGAAATATTTTATTTTGTGTATACCAAGAATCTTTAAATAAATAGCAAGAGTCCAGTCTATTTATGTGTAGGAATAAGGATCAGGAATGTGACATCATCACTCACACAGATATAGTAAAATATTTTAATTCATGGATGAAAATGCATCTTGTGTTTTCCGAATGACGTCATTATCTTCATCGGAAGCATTTCGTTTTACATATTGCTTACTATGAAAGGTTATTTATTCATTGTCATTTTATTTACACAGATTACTTAATATTATTTCTTGGTAAATAATCTGTGTTCTGCTCTTACGCAATTAGTGCATGAATAAAAGGAATCGTTGTAATATGTTTACATTTTATGAAAACTATTGAAATGTTTCTTTTACATATGACGTGAATTTCAGTGATGAAATCACGCTTCTGATTGCTGGAATGCAATAAGGCAAATTAATTGTGTTACTGCGGTTGTTGCCAAATGTCAAGCAATAAATTTAGGCTTATTTTAGCGCTATGTAAGAGAAATATATATATAGATAGTATTAGCATTTTGTTCATCTGACAAAACCCTATTCGTCTCACTCCTGTTTCTATCTGTCACAGAGCTCGTTCTCAGAAACTGTATAAGTTAGAGGTTTGAAATTTCGAATACTTATAGCTGAATACCTCTGATCGCACGGTAAATCATAAAATTTTGTAAAAGTCATATTATTTTAATTAAATAAATAAATTTAATGACATCCAACCATTTTTGCAATTTAGATTTTAAAAGAGAACCTTAATTTCAATCTTTTTATGCAGGCTAGATGGACCTGTGGTAGAGTATTTACCTGCTAATCAAAAGGTACCCTGTTCGATGCTCAGTGTCAGAGTTTGAAAAATTTTCCCCAGAATAGATTTCATTATCTAATAGATTCAATTTTACAGAAAGTTTGTAATTTTTTTTTTGCCATTTTAAGGCAAATAAATGCTGTAAAATATTTTATAAATTATTTTTTGGAGAAATTGCGAAGTTTTAAATTGACTACATTGGATTTAATTAAAAGAACTGTAATATTTTTTTGCCATTTTATAGGGGGTCTTTTAAGCTAAAATTAAATCATGTAATTAAATAAGCTTTTCAGATATACAAACATATGCTGTTACAATTGTCTGAAAAGCAATTCTTGTATATTTTTAATTTGATTAAAAAAATATCTTTTATTGTAATAATTTAAAAATTAAATTTAATGGTGCTGCCATCTATGTTCTTATTGAAAGTGAAGGATTTAATAATTATAAATAAACAATTTGGATTTATTAATTAAAGGATAAAGTGTTTTGAAAGGAATATTAAACAAGATTCTCTGTGTGATCTACGATCACACTTACTCACTTATTATGCCTGAATATATATAGTTTATCAAGAACACATCTCCACAAGAAAGGAATGGTATCTGAATTTTCAGTCAGTTTGTCTAGCACAGCTCAGATACAAATTTCCCTGACTATTCCATACCAATAAAAAAAATTTCCAACCTTGCAGATACACTTTTAGCACCAGGTTCCATCCATTTTGTCCATTCAGAATGAAATTCTTTATACCAGTGACAGAATATTTTGACATATTTTAATCGAAAAACATTTTTCTTTGTAAGTAATATAGCTGCTCTGTAACTAACCAAATTTAAAAATTATAAATATTCAATTAATTAAACTAACAAATGTTCCCAAACAAAGATTAATAAGCAAACTGAGTCACCTAAATAGTCTGGCACTGTAATTTCAAATCTTTTGTTTCATAATCAGAAATATTTTCCTGAATTTTTTTCTGACATTTAAAATTTCTCTGACTTTTTCTGAGAAATTTCAAACTTCCTTGATTTTTTTTATCAGAAATAGTAAATTTCCATGACTTTCCCCTGACTTTTCCAGGTGGCCAGACACCCTGTTTCAGTGCATAAAAATAGAAATAAAAATAGAAAAGCAGGCGAATTTTAAGATATAATAATACTTTTGGTTAAAGTTTTGCTCGAATAAAAACACATAAACAAAAGTGATGTAATGTGCTGAAAAAAAAAAGTTTGATGAATGTTATCTGTGTTAAATAAGTTCTTACTTTTTTAAAATTTTGCTTTCATTCAATGAAAATATTTTTTTAAATTCTACTTTAGATATCTTATTCCAAATATTTGTATAAAATTACTCATTCATTTAGTTATAAAACAGGCTTAAAAATACTATAAAAGTAAAGCATATTTAATACATTTTTCTTATATATGTTGAAATCAATAATTCATTGGTCTTTCCAATCCCAAAGCATTTTTATGTACAATAAATGATGAAATGTTTCTTTATTACAGCAGACTTAGAAGTACCTTTCTTTTATACATTGTTGTGAAAATGCCTGGAGTGGCTGAGAAAAGTCCACCCTCGTTTCACTACTAAAAAATTTGATTTTTATCTTTGTTTTAATAACAATCACGATAATATTAAAACTCTAAAAGGTTATAGCGAAACAGCACCGAAAACTGGCGATATGAAGCAATTAAAATAATAAAACTTTGTAAAAAATCACCATAAAATTAAAACAAAACACAGGACGCGTGTCCGTTTTCGGACACGTGTATGCTTAGCTGATGACGAGCTGTTATGTTTTTAGCTCGTAACGCGTCCTGTGTTTTGTTTTAATTTTATGGTGATTTTTTACAAAGTTTTATTATTTTAATTTCTAAAAGGTTATGTTTTGCAAGGTATTTGAATCTAACTCCAGCTGCATGGTATAGGGGCAAATAACAAAAAAAGAAACAAAAATTGTCAGTTAGCTTTTTGAAACTGACTTTTTAATCTCAAATATCGCTTCTTAGAAACTGGAATAGTTAATGTCACTGTACAAGAAGATTTGTTTGCAATTTTACTTGTGGTGTATATGTGAATTTCTTATGCAAATTTGCCTATGCCAAAAGGGGATTCCCAATATCAGCAGTTTCTAACCTGTAATCCAAAAGTTCTAATACCTTGTTCAGATTACATGATTTAAGTTAATTCAAACTCACTAAATGAGTTCCAGAAACTTACTGAATTCAAGCAATCTATGGCTAGATATAGTCCATAGATTGTTTATAGAGTCCTGCATTGGACCAGATAACCTGAACGCGACAAACTGCAGATCGGGCCAGGTTGATGTTAATCATTTTCATAGCAAATCGGGTTGACTGGTTTTGGTTTCAGGTTGTGTTTTGATTCTTTAGTGTGAGGTTTGGGTTGGCTTGATTTTTCAAAAGAAAGTCCTGAATATTTTTCCACTGAAAAAACTATATAATTGATTTAAATAACAAAACTGTGTATTGAAAAAACTATATAATTGAATTAAATAACAAAACTGTGTGTATGAATCCTTCCTGACCTTGTCCCCTTACGGACACGTATTTACATTGCTAATGGCAGTAAAATCTGTTGTGATGACTGTTAAAATTTCCAGCCTGAAACGCGTCCTGTGTGTTCTTTTGTTTTATGGCGATTTATACAAAGTTTTATTATTTAATTGTGATTTATTGCCAGTTTTTCGATGCTGTTTCATCTATATATTTGAATATTAATGAGTATGCACAGGTTCATATTTATTTAAAAAAGATAAAATTGATATTAGAAATATAATTGTAGACTACTTGTCCACTACCATTAACTCAAATTGACTGTTGAGATTCACTGTTTCTTCGAATCCAGTAGCCTTTTTTTTTTTTTTTTTTAAATCAGATATTTGATTGTAGTTAAATTTGTGCATCTTTTTTATTTGCTAAATAATTTACTTTTATTTATTAAATAAAGGTAAAAGGTTAGTTACAAATTTATTAACTTGCATGCATTTGCACATTTTCATTTTGTTCAAATGAGTTAACTTAAAAATTTTTGCAATGTGAACAAGCAAGTCTGATTCCATGCCTACTACTTCTAAAATCCAGGATAAGTTAACATAAATTTTGTAGGCTGTAGAAAAAGGGCTCGTCATGCACTTTTCAGGGGGCTCTGTGGTCTCTCAAGGGAAAAAAACTAGAAATATATGAAACAAAAATTTGCCATAATGAATTTTACATTATCTTCTAGCAGATGACTCTAGATCATTCTGCTGCTACTAATTGCCAACCTTCGGTAATGGATGATTAGAGTAGGCCTGTCCAACCTTCAGTAAACAGGGGCGCCCCTCACTGGATTACAAAGAATGAAGGGTGCCATTATTCACATGACTTAAAACATGCAAGAATTTTATCTCTCCATTGTATTGGCAGAATCTGATTACTACATGGGCTAGCTTCCACCAGTATTTTTGTATATTAATCACTGCCTTATTTAAATGCAGAATTTCTGTCATAAATATGTTGAAAATTTACTATTCAGTAATACTGGTGGAAGTTTGCCCCTGCAGTAATAAAGGCGTGAGTAGTGGTAGTATTATATGTCACACTCGTTTTATATGATACACATAGTGGTAGCCAAAAGGTTTCTACCATTTAGGAATTCTATGAAAAATTAATTTGAAGTGATAACATAAATTGCAGTAAATTTAGAATGAAATTTTTTCAGAGCAAGAAAGAAGGGGGACCATGTAATAGATTTTGTAGCGAAAGCAGCCATAAAATATTATTAGAGCAATATATTTAAATAATATATTGCTCTAAATTTTGAAAATATGCAAATATGATTTAATTAAAAAAACATTTTTTTAAATGATTTTTTTCCTTTATAAAAACTTAGTGATATACGAAGCATGCCAAAAAACCCTTCAAAGATCGCCACATGGCACCCGTGGGTGCCATGTTGGATAGCCCTGGGTTAAAGGACCAGTCTCAGTTTTTTGATTTAAAAAATTTATTGAGTTTTAAAACATTGAAACATTTCTAAAGTTTAAATAGACAAAGCCTAAAAATGTATAAATTTTAAAATTTTGAAAGCCTTGAAGATGAAACAGTTTTGAAATTTGGTCAGCTTACAACTTACCTAACACTGTAGGTGAGTTACTTAATAGCTTACAACTATTATAGTCTTCAATAAAATTTAAAAATATTATTATTTCAGATGGTCGTTTAGACTTTATGAAAGCGACTATCACAGTTAGTTTTTAAGCATAAATGCCATCTTTTTTGTGAAAATTTGATGCTATTGAATAGCCTTGACTATTGACTATAGATCTGGCTAAAAAAATTTATAATATTAGAATTTTTCTCAGTACAGTCATGTCAATTTTATTCTTAGTGTTGACTCTAAGCCGCTTTAGCAGGGCGCAGCGCCCGACGGCTCTTTTAAACCCTTCTGATGCGCCCGGCTACCCTTTTTAACACTTCCTATAAACCCCATGGGAATTCAATTGATCTTGAGAAAATATCGCAAATTCTAGGGGCTCAAACAAACCAGTTCAAAATATTTTTTGTGAACAAGGTACGAGTGTGCTCTTTTTGAAAAAAAATGTGCTCTTTTTTTAGAATACTGTTTGTTCTCTTTTTGAAAAATTCCCGCCCGGCGGCCCTTTTTTTCTAGAGTCAATACTAATTCTACACCAGTTTCTTGGCCTTCAATAGTTTTACCAATGTTCATGAGAGGCATTTTCCTAACACTTGCTTTAGCAAACACATAGCTGGTACTAAATGGAAAAGTCTTTATTTAAGTAGCTGTATCAAAAATAGTGCATTTTTTTATCAATCAATGGAAGCACAAAACTCAATAAAGTGGGTTTGTGAATATAAAGAAAAGTTTTTGAAGAAAATCCTCATTACTACAGGATTTTGTTATGAAAGTAAATTAAAGCTCAAGAAAGTTTTAAGTACTCACAATATATAGTATATTCACTCTATTATCAGTAAAATATTTTAGAATGAACCAATTTTCTAAGGAGAAATTCCAGTTTTATACAGAAAAAAGATATAAAAAAAAGTCTCCAGTCACACTCCCAAATCAACGTCTGCATATTTAGAGAAAAAAAATAATCACAAACGGTAATAGAATGTGCTCCATTTGCAGAAATAATTGTAAATTCACTTGAAATTTCTCCCATAGGCTTTTCCGCATTTGGATTATACAGGCAAAAGTTGGAAGATGCCATTTATGAACATTGGAAAACCATCAAATTGGTATGGGATAAAATTCGCATGGTTACAACTAAGAAAAATTCGACAGTCATGAAATTTTAAGGCAGCACTATTGCCAAGAGTCAACGCTATCCAATAGAGTAAAATTGTCTTAAAAAAAAAATGACATTTATGCATACAAATCCCCTGTGAAAATTGTTTCCATAAAGTGGGAATGCATTATTTGAAAAAGGAATTACAAAAACTACCTTTTACTTTTTATACAAGTTGTTTTCTATACAAGTTCATTGTTTTTCATTTTCATTTAGTTCAAACTTTTCATATCTCCTCTTTTAGATTATTGCAAAAAATAGTATTTTATTTAGCCAACAGCTGAAAGTAATATTTTAATAAAAGAAAATACTAGCAGTGATTATTTAAATGAGGGAATGTGATATAGAGGAAAGGGAGTTTTGGAATAAAAATTTTACTTCCAAGTTTATTTTACTTTAAAAAAATAAAAATTAATGCAGAATTATTTTCATCAAGGATATGTGAAGTCTTGTATAAAAATTTTTAATGCATTCAGAATGAGTCCATTATAATTGTAATGAAGAAATATTTTACTGTTGCATTTTGCTTTCAAAAAGTACTTAAAAAAATTGCAAAATGCTATTTTATAAGATAAAAATCTGTCTCCGTAAAAAGAAAAAAACAAAACAAAAGCAAAACATACTTGGTTTATCAATCTAAAGACCCAGCCCAGTGGAGAAGTGGCTCAAGAAGCAAATCTGACAACACTGATGGAAACTGCTCAACAGTTTGACACCTGATTTTACTGTGAAATTGTTATCTAAGTGAACTGTGTTGGCCAGGTGCTAGAGCACTGACAATTTAAAAGTATCTTACTCCTGCCAAGACTTTTTTCACTCAGTTGGAAAAATTACAACTCGCATGGTAGTTTTTCTTTGAAAAATTTCTTGGGCAACTATTTTACAAACACTTATTTTCAGTATGGAGGTTGATGATATGGGTGGTGTTGCTGTTGAGGATGAGGAGGTCCTTGATTGCCTGAGTTCATATGTCTTAAGTGTGCTACAAGAGCAGCTGTCTGCTGATGTTGTTGCTGCTGCTGCTGCTGTTGCTGTTGATGCTGCTGCTGTTGTTGTTTTTGCATGGCCATCAGCTGCTGTTGCTGCTGCTGATGACAGAGCTGCTGCATGTGCATTTGATTAGAAGGTCCACTAGGCATAGCTGACATTGACTGAGGGTTAGACTGGCTGCCGTAATTTGTTCCACTATTTTGCACCATTTGAGAGCCAGATAAATGGGTACCTCCAGCCATCTGATTAACAGTGACATTGGGAGCTTGCATGTTACCTTGGCTCATACCATACTGGGGCCTAAAAGCACAAAGGAAACAAAAAAAAAAACATATTGTAAATAATTCTGGAAGATTGAAACATATTGGCATAAAATCGAAATTTATTTGTAATACCATCAAAAATAATATTAAAATAGAGTACAGATATCCCTCGACTTACGTAATATGCGACTTACGTAAATTCACACTTACATAATAAATCTCGAAAATTAATGTATGAACATATGAACGTATTTGCATACTTTTAATAATTGTTTTATAAATAAAATATGCAGATAAAAACTACAACAATAATATAGTTTTACATATTAGATAGAGTGATATTTTTATCTACCCTATATATATAAAATCCTAATGAAACGAATTTATGAAACGGCTGAAATGTATCGATTCTTTGAATCGACTGATTAAACAACTGATTTTGTTTCACGGCGATTTCTCCTAAATTATGGAATACTTTGCGATGAAATTAACACCAAAAATTTGTGTTGATCCACAGATCTCAAAACTGGTATTAGAATTTTTAAATTCAAATTAGTTTTCGAAATATTAATTTTTTTCTAATTTTAAATACATTTTTTCTAATGATGGCAACTCAAATTTTAATCATAACAGAATTTTTTTTTTCATAATTCAGAAAAGGTTACTATTTTAAACTAGCCGCCTCTGGCGACCAGTTTGGTCTCCCTTAAATGTGTGCTAAGCATGCAATGCTTACTTTCATTCTTAAACTAATTGACTTGCTCAATCCTTCCCCGAGTACAAAGATTCTGATAGAGAAATCAAGAATTCTTTGTGAACTTGATAACATTTCGTACATTTTTGTTGTTATGCATATTTCGTCTTTTTTGACAAATACTATTTAATTTCCGTAGCTGTAAAAATGAGTGAAATTTCAAGTGTTTAAACTTAGATTTGTTCATAAATTATTTAAATTAAACTTATTTTATTTAAACATGCTGTTACTTCAATGCTATTTTTTAGTATTAATAAATTATGTAAATTTTGCAAATCATGCATTTATAATTTTTTTTTTCACTATTTAATAACTAAATAATGAATATATATACTTTTGCTTTTATAGATTTGATTTCAGAGTTCATAAATATGACAATATGATAACGTAACTAAGAGAAATAGCAAAATAAAACCCTAGTGAATGCAAGCCGTTAACAAACGTTAGCGCCATCAATTTACCTACTATGACGTCATAAGAATTGTCTATTTTTGTTGGAGAATCTGCTTTGTGAATGATTACCACCATGATCTACTATTTATGATGAATGAATCTCTTGTGTTTGTTTACTTTATGAAGTGAAATAGAAAGATGTCAACTTAATTTCAAATGAAATTATCTTGGAATATATATTTATTTGAATGTAAATTAGAAACAATACTTTGATGTTGGAATGAAACATTTTAGTTTATGTTATTATTATTACGATTAATTGTTTATTTAGGTACTTTTCCATTACAGGGGCCTTGACATTATTTTTTTTTAAAGCTTGGTGCAATTCGGGCTTCATAACGTGAAATACGTTGATAAAATATACAAATAGCTATGGAAACAAATCTGGTGAACTTTTATTTATATTTATATGTATTTATTTGCATATAAACATTTTATTTACACATATTATACAACATTTGTTTACATAGAAATTACTTCTGTTTCTATATAATAGATATTGGCTTCTTTAGATTAAATAAATTGTATACATATGGAAAAAATTGCTTATGTATATGCAATAGGATATAGATTGTCAGAAAATACGATGCCAATTTTTTTTCGCCAAGAACCTATGCTGGAAAAATATCTATTTATTTATTTATTTATTTATTGTATTTTAAATGAGGTAAATGAAATATGAGTATTTTAAATGAAAGATTTATTTTAAATGAAATGATGGAGATGGAAGAATATTTGGCGATTTATCACCTGCACCCGACTAACTTCTATGTATAACAGTACCGAAATGTCCTTTGGCATATAAAAAGTGAAGTGGTCAGCCCAGAACTATTGATGACAGTCACATGACTTTGGCTTTTATTATATAGATTAATTTGGCGACCAGTTTGGCCTCCTTTAAATCTATGCTAAGAACAATGCTTTTTTTGTATTTTGTTATCATTTTATTAAATACAAAACTTTCATTTAAAAATGAAACATTTAAATTGATGGCTTTCACCTCTTTAAAAAAAAAAAAAGAAAGAAAAAGGCACAGATGTCATATACGCACCGGGGTACCTAATTGGCGCACAAATGGCATTATTTTGATAGACATGGTAACCCGGCTATTGTTGTTTATTTAATAAAAAATGTTTATTTACTTTTATTTCTTTTTTAAATTTATATAAATTATTTTGTTCTATAGTTATTTATTATTTTTTTGCTATTTCCTTTTGAAAATAACAGAAAATAATTAAAAAATACGGTACAATGTAGTAGTTATTCCGTCAACCAATTTCGCAAATTATATAAATCGCCAAATTGTACAGATTGACAAAATTTTTATTTTAAATAACAAAAGAACAAATAAATTAGTATAACATTAATAAATATAAAAATAAAACGTCGAAATAAAAATCATTTGATGATGTAAACACGTGTAACTTGCTAAAAGTCAAGTGAATGTGACATTTACGATCAAGCATTATTGGCATTTAATCTTATAGTTCGCGATAGATTTTTTGTCGACGGGATAACTAAGTAGTACCAAAAATACATATGTACCTGGTATTCAAAAACAAGGTTTTCGCCAAATTTTAGTAAAAAAAAAAAAAAAAAAAAATCATGCCAAACATGTATATGATATCTGTCGAAATATTAAATTATGTAACAAACCATGACATTTAATTTCAACTTCAAATCAATGTTTTAATTTACCACTCGAACAATTAAAAAAAAAATGCTAACTTGGCGAGTTGAAAAAAAGATATTGGCGAGATTTGCACCTGGCTTTTTTGTCTTTCGTCAGAGATGTCATATACGGCCCCATATTGCCGCGATTTTTTTCTGACGCCAATGTCATCTACCCAACGGGTACGTAACTGGCGCCAAAGTATCATTATTTTGCTTGATATGGTAAGTCGGATGTTGTTGTTTATGCTGTTGATGCATCCCCCAAATTGATGTTGGAAAAAAATCGTGCCAATATGGGGCATATATGACATTTGTTCCAAACCTTCATATGAAAGGAGAAGGGATCAGATCGTATTTGTTTATGGCATTTGATGACTTGAACTATTATAATATAGATGAAATGATGGGGATAGAATAATATTTGGGGCCTTATCACCTGTGCCTGGATAACATTAAAGTATCAAAATGGCACCTAGTGTATAAAAAGCAAAGTGTTCCGCCCGGAACTGTTGAAGATAGTCACATGATTTAGGCTATTGTTATAGAGATTGTTTTAAAATATCGGTTGACAAAGACTCTGAATACTTAATTCATTTTATTTTAGCTTCTTTTCAAATGTTTAACTGATCCTCTTTAATCAAAAACGAAAACAACCATTGGATGTCTTAACAGCAACTGATTTTCCGTTAAATTTTTGCAATCAAAGGGAATTGAATGGAAACCCATTTACAGGGAGATCTGCACAGCTTTTTCAGTATAATTTAATCTTCTCTAATATTTTTAAAACCCATTAGATTAGCATGTTTTTAGATTTTTAGATTCTGCAGTGTCTGAATGGCGGTTGGCGAGCATAGCTTGCAGGGGGCAGAGCCCCCTAGTTAGGATATACAATCAAATCTTTAACAAAGCAAACATAAATCTAATTAAAATGAGGCAAAAAAAAAAAAAAAAAAAAAAAAAGAAACTTGGTTTAACTGTTACAATTTTGTTAGTTGAATTCAAACTTTAACGGAACCTAATTTTAAAGTTTTGAGGAAGAGGAGTGAGTGTGCTTTTTCTTCTAGCTTCAGCTGTTCGTTTGATGTAAATTCTTCATCCAGTTGTTTAAAAATTGATATAAATTAATTCATCAATGTTAAATTTATAAATCCCGTATTCCATAAGATATTTTTTATTTCAAAAGTGTTCTTTCAGTTTGCTTTTATATTTTTTTATATTTTATAATTTATATCCAAGTAAATACCATTGCATGCTGCTTTGTTTATAAAATAATACTGTGTAAATAATGTATATAAATATTGCAGTTTTTTACAAAATTTTATCTAAGCTATTTACAAATTTGACTTACGTAAAATTCAAGTTATGCAAAAGTTTATGGAATGCATTACTTACGTAAGTCGGGACATGCCTGTACATTTCTACTGATATTCAAATTACTCATATGCTATTGGAATTATTACATAAAATCAGTGTCGGACTGGGTCAGGGAAAAGAGCGCAGACCTTGGAGATTTTCATAGGACGCAAAAATATGTAATGAACTCACGTCATTTTTACTTGTTGTGCTGTATGTGGCTTCAAAAATTTAACACATTCTCATAGCTCCAAGTATGAAAATGGCTTAATATTAAATATCTGAGTCCAGATAGAAGAGTTCGCTTATATTCCCCGCGCATGTTTAAAGTTCCATCAAATCTACACAATGGGATGCAATTTTCTAAAAAGAATCTTGTAATATCTAAAAGTTCCAGCAAGTTGAACACAGATTAGCTTGTAGTAGATCAATGTTTCCCAATCTTTTATTGCCCACGCCCCACCGAAGCATCTAAAAAATCAAGATCCCCCCCCCCCCTCACACACATATTCTGTAACCTATATCTCTTATTATTCGAAAATCGAATTGTATTCACCTGAAGGAAGTCTAACAGTGCTTTAATGATAACTATTTATTTCACATTTCTTAACATATCATAGAGCTGAATTTTCTTACACAAATGTGTTTTTAGTATAATTTTATGAATGGAATTAAGACTATAAATCTTCACTTTTATGCCAAAATAGATTTGTTGTGCCTTCCCAACTTACCTGAATGCTTAACAAAAGTGTCATATGCCTATATTTTCATTGTCCCAAAATGACAAAAGAGACTCTCATATTTAGTATTAAAATTGAAAACGATGACACATTTTAGATTGAATTTTAGTAACTTATTGAAAGTTGTTGGAAAATCTTTGGACGCCAAATTTCCTTTCTATGGATAACAAAGTACACAAGAAGCATTTCAAGGTTCTGACCTTTATCAAGTTTAAGTAGACATTATTCCCTATCAAAACATATTTATCTTTTTCCCTCCCCAATTATCGTTAATTAACTGCCATGTATTATGACATTTTCAAATTTAAATTGTACATGTTATACATTCAGTTACCGTGTAGGAGGCCTGCACTACAACCATATTTATTTACAATTTATCCATTTTCTTATTTAATGCTATTAAAAATTTTATAAAGTTGTTAGTACCACATTTAGTTATTTCAAATATTTTTATGTTAAATATGTTAAAGACAACAAGATTTAAGTATAGTCTTAAGTAATTTCAAGTGTAGAATTTTCTTTATGTTACATACAGAAGAATGAATAGATAAAAATAGATCATTCGATAAATAATTTTGAAAAATTGTAAAATACATTAGTAACCAGAAAAGTTATAGAAATTTTTAAATATAATAAAAGGGAAAAGGTGATACTAACATAGTTTAAAAAAAAAAAAAAAATTGCCCATATAATTATTCTTGTATTGATTCCATTTTAACATTTTTATTTTAAGCTTTTTTAACGTTCAACAAAAATACCTATTTATTTTTTAATTTTGCATGTTTTACTTTTATTTTTAGTCTAAAACCTAACTTTTCAAAAAAAAAAAAAAAAAAAAAAGGTGAGCGAAGGCTGAGTTACAAATTTGAAAATGCCCCCCTAAAGAATCAAATGTCCCCCCCGGTGGGGCGTGCGCCCCACGTTGGGAATCATTGTAGTAGATGATTGTTATCCAGAGCAGGGCTTTTTTATTTTATTCTTTTATCAATACAGGTAGATAGCTTATAAGAATCATGGAAAAGTTTAATCCCCCATACTAATTTTCCTGCAAATGACCGTATACAAAAGACGAAGGTATCAATTGACTGGGAATAATATCTATTATTAAACGCCGTTCGTAAATTTTGCTTTGAAGATGCTCTACATATCAAAAAATGCACGAATTCTAATTTTTCCAAGTGGTAAAACATCCACTTTTGACATCCTATTTGAATTCCTTACCAGCCAGGAAAGAGGTATAGTTTATATAATTTTCTTAAATCTTAATACAGTTATAAAACAAAAATTGTTAGGAATTTATCGATAAAGTTTGGAAAATAAAATTAAGATCTTACAAGGAAAAATACCGAAAACACTCAATTGGTCACCAGTAAAATTATACAGGAATTTTAAATTTAAATTAAACTTACTTTACATAGAAAAAAATCCCTGAAAATGTTTTTAGTAAGTTTCTATGATTTCTTTTTTCTGTGACTCTTTTACTGAAAGAAGACTGTAACTGACACATTGATGTTTTTAACGATTGTGGTTTGTTGTATACAAAAACTAATGTATGATAGGTCATAATTCCAGAGGTGCCAAGTTTCAATGAAAGTTATCAGTAACCAGAGTTCGGGGTGCTTCTGCATACAAAAATGGGGGCGAAATTAGCGTTTTTTCTGCGACCCATTGACGAAATTTGCGCTTTTTCCGTGATCTTTTGACATAAATCGCGCTTTGTCTGCGATCTTTTGACGAAATTCGCATTTTTTACATGACCCTTTTACGAAATTCGCGCTTTGTCCGTAATCTTTTGACGATATTCGCGCTTTTTTCGCGATCTTTTGACTAAAGTTGCGCTTTTCCTGCGATATTTTGACTACAGTCGCGCTTTCCCCGTGATCGTTTGACTAAAATCGCGCTTTTTCTGCGACCTTTTCTATATAAATCACGCTTTGTCCGCGATCTTTTGACTAAAGTTGCGCTTTTCCTGCGATATTTTGACTACAGTCGCGCTTTCCCCGTGATCGTTTGACTAAAATCGCGCTTTTTCTGCGACCTTTTCTATATAAATCACGCTTTGTCCGCGATCTTTTGACGAAATTCGTGCTTTTCCCGCGATCTTTTGACTACAGTCGCGCTTTTCCTGTGATCTTTTGACTACAGTCGCGCTTTTCCCGCGATCTTTTGACTACAGCCGCGCTTTTCCCGCGATCTTTTGACTAAAGTCGCGCTTTTCCTGCGATATTTTGACTAAAGTTGCGCCTTTTCGCGATCTCTTGACTAAAGTCGCGCTTTTTTCTGCCCCCCTTTGACTAAATTCGCGCTTTTACTGCCACCCTTCGACAAAATTTGCGCTTTTTCCGCAACCCCTTGACGAAATTAGCTTTTTTTATGCGATCCTTTGAGGAAATTAACTTTTTTGCACGACCCTTTGACTAAAATCGCACTTTGTCCACGATCGTTTGGCGAAAATTGCACTTTTTATGCAACCTTTGATGAAATTAGTGTTTTTTCCGCGATACTCTGTTCGAAATTTGTGTTTTTTCAAGCGATCCTATGACGAAATTCGCGGTTTTTTTCGCCATAATTTTTGTTGCGTATCCATAATAATTACAGACAAACCATAATTTTTTAATATGAATTTATTAATAGTTTTCATAATTAAAAAAGTGTTTTTGAATAGAGAATAGTCTGTGATATGTTTGGATCTATTCGGTGTAACTGTTTAATAAATAAATAAAAAATCAATCCGATAACATTTATAAATTAATGTTTCTAAAATGGGTTTAACTTTAGCATCCTCTAACTTAAACTCTTCTAACTCTATCAAGATGTAAGATAATGTGGATAAAAAAATACCTTTTTCCTGGCTGTCTCGATCCAAGAAACTCAAATAAGGTGTCAAAAATCGATGTTATTGTTTGAAAATTCAAATTTTGTGTAATTTTTAGAATGCAGTCGACTTTGGAAAATAATTTATACACAACAATAATTAGTAGACATTATTTTCAGTCGATTGGTTCCAACAGACTTTTTTATGATTATTTTTAGTGGAATTAGTAAGGGTTAACCAGTTTTATTACACTTATCACCATTGACGCACTGAAAATTGGTAGAAAAAATAACAAGGTTTTTTTGCACCAGGCACAAAATAAGGATTGATCAATTCATTTTCTGTTACAATCTGCAAATACTTTTGCGAATCAGGTATTTTGTAGGACGAGGCATTTTGTATCCTAAAAAAAGAACTTTGCGTATCCATAAAATTCTGAATTGATATTTCACTTAAAAAGATTTGACAAAAAAAGTACACCAAAATAGTCACTTTATTAGTCTAAAATCATTAAAATAATTTAGTAAATTTATTCTTTTCAGCACATTCTTCCCATGATTTGCAAAATTCTTATCATAATTATAGAGATCAAAGGAAATATTTAAGTTTCATAATTGAAAGAAATGCCCCAGGGATTGTATTCATGAAAGTTGCAGGATCCAGTGGCCAGCGTTTTTTTTTTTATTAAAAAAACTATCATAATTTCTGAGTAGTAATCATCGCTTTATATTTAATGATAGGGTTTTCCATGATTAAATTAAACATTTTTTAAAAATTTAAAATACATGCTAGAATTTCCTAATAATTATTTAAGCACAGAAAGTCTGTCATTAAATAAAGCAAAGATTACTAACCGGAAATTATGGTGTAGATTTTGAGAATGAAAAACCACTGGCTGCAGGATTCCACAGTTTGCAGGATTGTAATCCAAAAGCGTCATCATGTATTCCTTGAAAAGAAAGACCATGTTTTCCAATCAACAAAAAAATCCCCACAAAAAGTTTTTTTGCCTTCTGATATTTGTCTCTTTCTTTTCTCTTTAGTTGTTTTCAAAAAGTATGGTTTCAATTATAGGTGCATACAGGGACGGCTTTAAAAGGGGAGCGAGGGGCAAGGTTCGAAAAACTAAATGACTGAAAATATGTGAAATACAGTTGAACCTTGTTACCATTTTAAATTCATAACTATTTTTGCAGTTTTAAGCAATAAAACATTATTATTAAACAAAATAAACACAAAATTGAAAAGAATAAAAATCAGATTTATGATGACTTGTTTTTTTATTGTTACATGAAATATTGATAAATTAAGGTTCGCCCTAGATGTGCTTCCTACAATTATTTTTTCAATATTATACAATGAATTGTAATGAATATTCGTTGTTTTAGAAATGGATGTTAGATAATTTCAATGCAATGCAATGCAATGAGTTTTAGTCAGATTGAAAATGCCATGTAACTACAAGAAAGATCCGCCTGACCTAAACAAAAAGACCGCGAGTAAACTGATACGTCTATCTGAAGCTTAAGTGAGTCATTCATAGTGTATGGCTTTATTTATTCAGATAAAGGATTGAAGGAAAATTTCTCATTTATCTCAATGGGTATTTTAGACACTTTTGTGAAAAGTTTGGCTAAGATATTTCTTACCGCTTAATTTCCGTGCTTATAAGATGGATTATGAAAAATGGACAATTTTCCCAAACCGTCGGGATATCCGGAGTGGTAAATTATTTAACGACGCAAAATTCGGAGTTTACTTACATTAAAATCATATACAGGACATTGGGACTTTGAAAAACTGACGTGAAAACCGGGTGTCGGGATAACAAGGTCCGACTGTATTTGGATAAAACATAAAAGATATCATTCAAAGACGTGATGAAAAAAAATCTAGCCTAGGGCGCCGGGGCTACTAAAGCTTTCCCTGGGTGCATGCTTTCTTTCTCAATCGCATCCAAAGATTCCCACTTTGTTTTCAGATCCTAAAATTGCTTTGATGTATCTTTAATTTCTTTGTTATAATAAATAATAGCTCTCTTGTGCTGTCTGTCTAATGATTGATGATTAATCCCTAAACAAATCCTCGAAATTTAGTACACTAGTCAGGATGTAAGTGTACAACAAGTGGGGAAAATATTGGAGAAGCTTAGGCACATAGGAGTGCAAAATTTTCCCTGGATGAGCAGCACCGGCCCTAGGGCCGATGGCCTGGCGGCCCAGTCCGAGCCTGTATAAAATTATGTTTTATAAACCTGTGTAATCTCAGAATTTGAATAATAATTTTTAAAAAATGGTGAGATTAAAGATGAATCTAATTGTACATTATGCCATTTGTTTCTCCATTATATTATGCCATTCAAAATAAATTTGCTTGCCTATGTTATTATTAATCCCTATTAGATGATGCCATTATTAAAATAATTCCTTGTGTTTTTTTCTCACCTTCAGAATCTCAAATAAACTTATAAACATAAATGGTGGTGTTTTCATAATCAAAGTTTTACATGTAGTTCTGTAAAGACCTGCTATAAATAAATGCCTAATATGAAATCCATGGAACTCTCATATTAAGACAGTCATACCTCTTCATCAAGTTAAAATTTTCAAGAACAATTAGGAAAGTAAAAATAAAATATTAACTATTTAAATTTGGTTCCTATTTTTTCTGCAAATAAAGCAGAAAACTGTTCTGTACTAGGGGGCTTCACCCTCTGCTCGCTAATGCTCGAATGCACTGTGAATTGCGACACTATTCATATTGCAGTCAATACACGGTCCTAGCAAGCTTCGCTCACTCTCAACTTTTTGCAGCAACTCTAGCCAAAATTAGTACTGCTTATAAATCATTTTAACACATGAAATTTACATTTTTTTAATATAAAAATCAGTAATAGAAAATTTTGTCAAAAATATAATTAAAATGCGTTTAGTTGGTGCTACTAATGAAAATAAATCATTTTAACATTTTGCAAGTTATAAGTTTTTGAAATGTAAAATAATTAACTAAAAAAATTACCTTGGAAATAAAATTAATTTAAAACCCATGCATCTATAATATTGTATAGCACAATACTGAACAGTTAAATTCATTTCGAAAAACTTTTAGACATGACGTCATGTTGACAAATTGTCTAAAATATTTCAGCTTTATACAAAAGGATATGACGTCATTGAGAATTCCTAATAAACCGTTGTTATGTGTTTTCTGGCTGTTACTACGTCTTCACACAGTGGAAAACCTATCTAGAAATTGGTTGTGTTTTTGAACAAATTCTACCGTGCGCCATCACACTTTTGGGATCTATATAAGAATGTATCCTTTCTATCAAATATGACATCATTTTCATCACCAGAACCATTCATCCCTCATAGAATAGATGTTTTAAAATTCCTAAGTTTCATTAAATATTTATTATAATTAACCGCAAATTATGTAATTTTCAGAAATACTTCATTTTCTGCATACCAAGGATCTTTAAAAAAATAGCAAGAGTTCAGGCTATTTAGGTGCAGGAATAAGAATCAGATCGGTGAATATGATATCATCACTGACACAGTTATAGTAAAGTATTTTGCATTCATGAATGAAAATGCATATTTTGTTTTCTGAATGACGCCATTTTCTTCAACGGAAACATTTTGCTTTACATGCTAATTACTTAAATAGATTATTTATAGTTATTTTATTTGCACAGATTATTTAATATTATTTCTCAATAAATTATCTGCGTTCTGCTCTTCTGCATAATTAAACACAGTCATTTTTAATATGTTTACATTTTATCAAAATCCTTGAAATTTTTCTTTTAAATAGGACGCAAGTTTCAGTAGTGAAATCACGCTTCAGATTGGTGGAATGTATTAAGACCAATTAATTTTAACGATAGATGCTAAACAGCAAGTTACAAATTCAGCCTCATTTTAACACTACGTAAGAGAAATATATATATTGATATTTTCAGGTGGAAAAATGAAAATGTATTTAATATATTCTACAATGCATGGAGCACGATTGTGAAATAAGTTTGACACTTTGCTGGATGAGCCATGTGGAGAATTGTAAAAGCATGCAGAAAATTTTTATTGTAAGCTATTTCATGAACTGTAGAATATTTTTTTTAATGGGGATAAAAGAGTTTTAGAATTTTCAAACATTAACTTCTAATAGCAAGCCATTCAAAGTTTAAACAACATTTCCCATCTTGGATTCTTCCTTTGTTAGCTCCCTTTAAACGGGCATTGTTACGCCTTTTCAAGACTGACTTAATGAAGCAGTATACAAATGCTCTTGACAAGAATAGTAATACCAGTATTTACTAACTGTCAGTTGCATGAAAATAAAAGAACATATTGGTAGACCTCAAGTAAGAATAATTTTGTTTAAATGCAATGAACACTGCAGAAAAAAAATAACATCTGGACAGTTTTAAGAAGTATTTTAATTAATTTTTAGGAAATCTTAAAGATGAAAACTATAATAGTGACAACAATGTTAAAAAATTCTACATTTTAAGATTTAATAGAAGCTTAAAAATGCATCCCTTACTTTCACATTAAATTCCCCCCCCCCCCCCCCCAAAAAAAAATCTAGGTGTTATTAGCAAATAGAAGATACACATTTTTTTTATTTAAATATATGATTCACACAAAAACCTTGTATGATACATACAAATGTTTGTCATTAAAAATAAAACAACTTTTAAAAATTTAAACTCTGTAGCTTTACGAGTTAAATCAATATTAAAACATCTAAATATCCTGTGAAATAAAATATTTAAAAAACAGATTTACTTTCTTACCTATTAGGTTGAGGTATATATTGTCCCTGCTGGTTGCGAATAGAACTTGGTCCCATCATTCCTGGACCTGTTTGAGGATTTGGATAAGACTGGTTGAAACTGTTAGGAAGCATAGCTGAATTTCTAGACTCCATAATGCCAGTATTTGCTTGCATATTAGAGCCACTATAATTACCATAACCTTGATTTATGCCTGCATGGAAGAAAGAATATTTTTTTTCTCATATAAGTACAAATAACAATACCAGAATTATGAGATTTTACAATAATAAGCAAGAAAAAAAATCTATGATATTTTATGTTTAAGTATAGTAAATAACAATACCCTGAGGTGGTAAATGATGCAATGGAGCAGTTTGAGCTGTATTTCCTTGCATACCATGGGGATACATAGGTCCACCAGGTGCACCCTGAAATCACAAAAAAAAAGTTTTTATAAAGGAATTTGAAGTTATGCAAGAAATGATATAGACTTTGAGAATTTTGATTTTACCCTTTGCACAAAAGAATATTATCAGATGAAAATTAACTCAACTAATTTGAAATTTAAATAGAAAATTCTAAATTATGTTTTTTTTTTCTTTTCTTTTTTTATTCCAAAGAAAATGACAATACCATCATTCTGCCAAATATTTCCAAATGGTATTTAATAATTTTCATTGAAACAATAATGTGGAAAATAATTTTAAAAAATGGTATATCCATAATAATAAAAAAAAAAGTTTGTGTGTGGACAGTGTTCTGAAAAGATGGCTGCATGTAGAGCTACAAAATTTGGGGAAAAGGTAACTGTATATATGAAGTTTTGCACCTCAAAGCCCGATTTCTGATTATATTTTTTTTATTTAACTTTTTACACAATTTTAGCGCTTTTTCACGTTTTGAGGCAATTTTTCCACATTAGTAAAAGGAATACAGTTTCAGTCTTTTAGTCCAATATAGTAAATTTTGTCTTATTTTCAATAAAGTTTATATTGAGTTTGTATGGTGATTTTTTAATTTTTTACGAATTTTTTTATGCGATTTTCAGTGTTCTTTTGACATTGGAAGAATGAATTCGGTTTCAAACTATTAATCGAATATAGTAAATTTTGTTTCCATGATTTTTGAATTTTAGAGATTTTTAGTATTTTGCGCCGATTTTTTGTCATTCATGAAAGAATTCAGATTACAATGTTTAAGCCTGTTTACTAAATTTTGTCCATCATGATTTTTTATTTTTAGCGATTTTTAATGCAGTTTACACGGCAGTTTTTTGATATTCAGAAAAGGAATTTTGTTTCAAACTTTTAGTCTAATGTAGTAAATTTTGACCTCTGCAATTTTTTTCATTTTAGCAGTTGTTAATACGATTTTCAAAGCAATCTTTAGAGATTTTTTGGCAGTGGTAAATGGAATTTTGTTTCAAACTTTTAGCATAATATAGCGAATTTAGTTCTGTTTTATATTCAAATTTTAGTGATTTTCAATGAGAAATCCAATGCAATTTTTAGGGATTTTTGCTTTCCATGATGATTTTTTGTTATTTATGAAAGAATTCCGAATACAATGTTTTACCCCATTTTAGAAAATTTTTACCCCAGCAATTTTTAATATGATTTTTAATGTAATTTTCAATTCAATTTTTAGCATTTTTCAACTCTCGTGACGATTTTATGACTTTTATTAAAGGAATTCAGTTTTAAACTTTTAGCCTATGGTAATTTTTTACAGCCGCAGTTTTTGAATTTTTAGCGATTTTCCATATTTCACGGCTATTTTTTGACATTGTAAACAGAATTCAGTTTCAAAGTTTTAGCCTAATACATTAAATTTTGTCCTTTACAACTTTTTATTATTCATGGAAGATTTCCGATTACAATACCCCACACTGTAAAAAATTTGTTATAACATTACTCCATGAAATTGGTGGCAGCATGCTGCCACCAATATTATGGAGTATATAACCGATATAATTGATGTAATTTTAATTGATATAACATTACACCATAATAATGTGAATTCTGATACTTTCACATTATTATGATGTAATATTACACCAGTTATATCAGTTAAATACTCCATAAAATTGGTGGCAGCATGCTGCCACGAATTTTATGGAGTAACATCATGACAAATTTTTTACAGTGCATTATGGTAAATTTTGACACAAACGATTTTTTATAAGATTTTTAATGTGACTTTCAATGAGATTTTTAGTGATTTTTCCAGTGCCGTGGCAATTTTTTTACATTCATAAAAGGAATTTGGTCTCAAACTTTTAGCTAATATAGTAAATTTTGCCCTCAACGATTTTGAAATTTTAGTGATTTATGTGACTTTCAATCAGATTATTAAGAATTTTTTTATGTTTATAAAAGAATAAGGTTTCAAACTTTTAGCCTAATATAGTAAATTTTATCCTCTGTGATTTTTGAATTTTAGAGATTTTTTAATTCTATATTCAATGTGGTTCTTAGCTATTTTTAGAAATTTTTGCCGTTTTGTGTCGATTTTTTGTCTTTCATGAAAGATTTCCGATTACAATGTTTTATCCCATTATAGTAAATTTTCACTCCAGTGATTTTTGAATATTTAGTGAGATTTAATATGATTTTCGAATTTTGTGACTATTTTTGGCATTCGGAAACGAAACTGCTTTAAACTTTTATATTATATTTTCTCCTTCTTGATTTTTATATTTTTAGCAATTTTAATGCAATTTTTTGGATTTCACATCAATTTTTTTTTGACATTTGTAAAAGAAATTCTGTTTAAAATTTTTTAGCCTATTATAGTAAATTTTCTCCTCCTGGATTTTTGAATTTTACCGCTTTTTAATGAGATTTTAACCTCTTTTTTTTTTAGCCAAATGCAGTACTTTTTGTCCTCTACGATTTTTGATATTTTAGTGTTTTTTCGCGACTCACTGCAATTTTCTCACATTAGTAAAAGGAAGCTGGTTTCAATCTTCTTGTCCACTAGTAAATTTCTCCTTTTACTAAATATTATTCGAAATTTGTGCAGAGATTTTAAAATTTTTTGCAATTTTTTATAGTGATTTTTAGAGTTTTTTCACATTTCATGTAACTTTTTGTTGGTCTGGGCAACACCAAGTGCATCAGCTAGTTTTAAATATTTATTCAATAAGTTTAAACTAACTTAGAAATATGAAATGTAATCCAAACTTCCAGTTTAATTTAAATTTGCCAATTAAAAGCATAATTGCTGCATTTAAATAAGTTAATTGGGTATAGTATATTATTCATAAACATATTAATTTGGCTATAACTTGTGAATAACAGTAAGTGCATGATTTTTGATGTGCAAAATAGAAAATTAATTATTCTTTAAATTCAAGCATTTAAAAATGCTTTGAATACAGAATCGTTTTCAAAGATTTAAGAATATAAGTTGGACAAAACATAAAGGAATACTTTACTATTTTAGTGCTAAAAAAGGTCATTATTATTTTTTAGGTAGATTTCGTAAGAAATACTACCTATTGCAGTCGTTACAATGGTGCGACTTTTGAAAAATTCCTTCATAACTTTTCATTATATGACCCCAGGACCCCAAAACCACCCCCACCTAAAAAGTGTATATATACACTATAATGCCATTAATGACCGACAATTTTCAATTTTAGACATTTTGTCAAATATTTAGAAATATACTTGTCAGATTCTTCTGGAATTTCAGGATTAAAAAGAATAGGTATGACCTCATATTCAGAATGTCGATTTGATAAGGGGGACAATTGAGGGGCCAACAAAAAATCAAAGAAAAAAAAAATAATACTTGGGATCACCCTGTAAAATAAAAAGCACGAAATTATCTATCGCTACCGAATATGAATAAACAGACATTGTGCAATGTGTGTAATCTTTTGTGTAAGAATAGCACGTATATTAATAGAGATTAGCAATTTATTTAAAAAAATTAAAAAATTCTTGCATGTTTTTTGCTTATAACATACAGGGTTTTCAACCAAATTTAACGCAGATTTCAGAAAAATTGGCAAAATATAGTAGAAACAATATAATGCAATTGGAATATAAATATATTAAAGATTTCAGGAAATATGAGCAGTTGTATGAAATAATTTTTATCTGCGCATGCGCGAACGATAACAAGGATCATTTTACATAATTTAATAGTCAACTCTATGGAGCAACTTAGTCAAATATAGTAAAAATTCAGAAAGATATCGGCATTAGAGTGCGCAAATTTTTAGTTGTTCTCTAAAAGCAGCTGAATGATAAGGGATTTTACACAAATTGTCATTTTTTATTAACTGACTTTCAGAAAAAAGTTAGTATTTAGTGACTATCAATGAGTAGATTTGGAAAAAAAGGCTTCGATTTTGATACTTCTTTTGATTATGGTATAGGCTCGTTCTGGTGGTTATCAGAGAAGAACTAAAGCATCAATAAAAAATGAAAACAAAAAATAAATAAATAAATAAAAATGAAAATTTGTGTAAAATCCCTTATTATTCAGGTGCTTTTAGAGAACTACTAAAAATTTGCTCACTCTAATGCCGATATCTTTCTGAATTTTTACGAAATTTGACTAGATTTTTTTTTAATAAGTTGCTCCATAGAGTTGACTATTAAATTATGTAAAATGATCCTTGTTATCATTCGTGCATGCACAGATAAATATTATTTCATACAACTGCTCATATTTTCTAAAATATTTAATATATTTATATTCTAATTGCACTACATTGTTTCTACTATATTTTGTCAATTTGTCTGAAATCGGCGTTAAATTTGGTTGAAAACCCTGTATGTTATAAGCAAAAAACATACAAGAATTTTTTAATTTTTTTAAATAAATCGCTATATCTCTATTAATATGCGTGCTATTCTTACACAAAAGAATACACATATTGCACAATGTCTGTTTATTTATATTCAGTAGCGATAGATCATTTCGTGCATTTTATTTTACAGGGTGATCCTAAGTATTATTTTTTTTCTTTGATTTTTTGTTGGCCCCCTAATTGTCCCCCTTATCAAATTGACATTGCTAAATATGAAGTCATACCTGTCCTTTTGAATCTTGAAATTCCAGAAGAATCTGACAAGTATATTTCTAAATATTCAACAAAATGTCTAAAATTGAAAATTGCCGGTCATTAATGGCAATATAGTGTATATATATACATATATATGTATGTACTAAATTTTGTCCACACAATAAAAGTCACAATTATGCATGGATCGTCTTCAAACTCGCCAAACCCATTGAGGTGGTTAATATCTCGGCGGGGATTGCAAATGAGAAAAATCGGCCCAAGGCAGTAAAAATGGGAGAGGCTTAAAAATTTCGAATACCACCTTAACGTGATTCTGATAAAACCAGGTCTTACAGAAAAATGAAAAGAAATTTAAACATTTTTCGTTTATATTGTTGCCAACAATTAAAAAACCACAATAAAATTCTTACCACAACAATTACTTTTCTATTTCAAGATTTCTACGTGAAAAATAAAAATCTATATACATATTTTGCTATCATATCTCCATACATATAAGGAGAGTTACTATAAGGGGACGCTGTTCCGACGCCAAATGCTGCCAAGTTTGTTGCCAACGTGGCGATATATTGCCAAATTTGGCTACCAAAATGAGTCACCAAAAGTGACGCCAACATGTCAATATCTCTAATATTTTGCCAAATTCCCATAGACTTCCATTGTAAACCAATAGGGTTTACTTGCTTACAGAAAATCAACAAATTGAGATATTTTAATGCAACAAAAACTAATATGGGTAATACTTGGTTATCCCGTGGACTATCCCATATCTATCGCCAAACTATAAGATTAAATACCAATAATGAGTGATTGATTGTAAATATCACATTCACTTGACTTTAAGCAAATTACATGTGTTTATGTCATCAAGTTATTTTTATTTTGACGGTTTATTTGTATTTTTATTAATGTTATACTAATTTATTTGTTCTTTTGTTATTTAAAATAAAAATTTAACTTTTAACTTCGAAATCTACCTGCGCCTGTGGGCCGAGCCAGCAGGGATTTTTTAAAATTATTAAACAATAACAAAATTCTACTTTAACATACTTCTTTCAATAAATGTTATGCAAATATACATATAAAAATTGGTATCTTTATTTTTTTAACCAAAATTCCAAATCAATTAAATAAAAACTCCCTATGCCTGAGAATTAGAATTTAGGAGAGAAGGCGGGTAAAATACATAAAGTACAAAACTTCAGAAAATACAGTAAAAACATAGAACGTGCAACATATTTTAAAGATGAAAATCCTTCTTCATCTGGCTAAAATACATTCAACCAATATTAAAGCAAAAACAGAATTCAGTTCTTTTTATGCACTTGTAATAATTGCTTAAGCTTCAGAATGAAGAAGGACTCGTTATTTCAAAAATATCATATACCCAATGCTCTTATAATGTTTTCATTTTAAGAAGCATCATAAGTGTAATCCCCCCCCCCCCCATGAAAATTACATAAATCATGATATGTCTTCCTCCCACAACCAATCATGTCTGCAAAGCGTGTTCAAAAGGATTCTTTATAAAATTTTAGGTATGGACATTTTTTTAGTTCATACGTTATTTTCATTCAGTGGTTATTCAAAGAAACCACTTTTTTAAAACAAATTTTTAGTTCATTTTTCCATATGTAGTGAAAACTTACTACCATCTTTTTTTTTTTTTTTTTTTTTTTTTTTTTTTTTTTTTTTTTTAAATTAATTTTTTTTTTTGTTTATGCTCCATTACTATGATATTATTTGAACAGGGATTTATAAATATTCAATATCCAGAAAGAATATATAGCTCTACTTCAACTTCATTGTGGTCGCTAATCATATACAGGGTGCTGCAGGTTGATGAGGACACCATCCGATGTGTGATTCATGAGGACCTTCATTAGAGGTTGTACATGATGTGGTAAGGAAAATTCTTGCCGAGAGAACCAGGGATAAGTGACTGACCAGAGCCAAGTGCATCCTTAACAAGCTGAAACATCAAGGGGAGCTAGGAGTACTGTTGTTTCACTCCAATGAGAAAAACTTTGTCCAGGTCCAAAAAGTGAACTGCAAAAAGATCGGTGGTTGTCTAACACACTACAGAGGTTCTGACCAACATGTACAGAAAATTTTGAGACTCACTGATGATTCTGGAGGACGTGAGCAGCGAGACAATCTGATGCCTCAAACTTTCTTTCTTCAAGATGCCAGAGCTAACACTGTTGCTTATACCGAGATGTTAAAGTTACTTCTATAGCACATGAGATGCAGTATGTTTTTCAACAATACTCTGCACCATTCCACACAGCCTATACAACCCAATAATGAATGGCCAAAAACTTTCATGACCATGTCATCCTCAACTTGTTTCCATCCAAGTGTCCCAGATATTAACATGATGGGCTATTACGTATGGGGTGTGTTTGAGAGGGACTCCAATAGTCATTCACACAACAGTGTTGCGGTTCTCAGGACAGTTGTTGTGTATGCAATGGCAAACATTCCCAACACCCATCTGATTATTGCCTGCAGTCAGTTTTGACAGTGTGTAGAGGCAGTTATTGGAGATGGTGGTGGCTTCAATGAATAATGTCATCCATTGTGTATGTAGTGTCATTCCATGTCAAATCAACCACAAATGGAATTAAAGATATAAAATCATACAAATTTGAGGCTCATTTAAGGGTGATTCATCACTGGCCTGGGCAATGCCAGGCGAAGCAGTTAGCTTTCAAATAAAAAAAAAAGCTTACATATTGAAATTTAATTTTAATTCAACTTTTATTTTAATGTCTTTTATAATTTAGTTTTTATAAATATTATTAATAGTTCAGTTTTTAAATATGAGTAAGATCTTGCCTCATGATAGTCATTTTTGCGAAAATAGGGGCAGGGGTGAATCCCTAAAAGTGCCATAATTTTTTTCATTCATTTTCTTCATTGTGTAAGTTAAAGCACATGTTTAACGATAATTTTCAACAAAGAAATCATGAGTTTAATTTAGGCTCTCATGTTGAAAATTTAAAATTCTAAAAATGACTTTTTTTATATATATTTTTTTTAATTCAACTTTATTAATTTTGTTAAATTATTTAATGTAAATTTAGGCTGTTGTCATATTTTTTTTCTGAAGTTCTTAGTATCTTAATGCATAATGTCAAAATTTTCAAAACGATTTTAGCATTAGCAATTGAGAAATAAATTTTTTTGTAAACAGAAGCAGCTGAATCAGAGTCGCACAAATGACAAATGATGCAGATCACAAAATTTTGAAGGGCGGTAAAATTTAAATTAACTAAAAGAAAAAAAGAATATAAGGGGTTACTTATAATCATAAACAATAGAAGTACACAAAGTTTCATGAAAATTTGAGATGGTGGGTGTTGGGGTCTGGTTGAATTGACATGGAATGACCCTGTAGTCTCCTGTACAGAATGTTAAAAGGCAAAAACTATCTCTAGTGTCTGTTCAAGTTTGAAAGCAGGTGTTACTGTCAGTGTTGAATTCAGGCACTTTCCAGGAGGGATTTCTGTGTCTCCTGGGGATGGGGTGAGGGCTTCACTTTTAGACCATTAAAAACACAAAATCTCCAAATCTTCCAGATGGGGTTAAATGTCTCCCCTGGGCCACACCTTGAATTCAACACTGATTAATGTGTTCTCAAATACCTGTTGCACCCTGTATATTATTGCTGCTGTTTTTCTAAGCACATACAAAATGCACAACAATGAATGAGACATCATTTGAAATGTTTTTTGAGCATGCTTCTGTCATAGTACACTCATATCTTGTTAAAACATGTTACTTACTAAAGATTGCAGTTAACAAAAAATTCTTATAAATAAAACTGTAAAGGAAAAAACTGAATGAGTTCAGCTACAGTCAACAGCATCAATTTGATCAAATGACATCACTGATTCTGTGATCAATCAGTAATTAAAATGGCTGAATAATTTTAAAACTTTCTATATAAGTAGATTATAACTGAAAAAAATTACACAGCCTGCTTTTTATCCGATTTAAGAGTGTAGATTGTATTAATTTCAAAATTTCGTTTTTTAAATGCAAAATAACTAATATCTTTCATTTAAAGCTTTTATTTAATATGCTATTGCCACATCTTAGAAAGAAAGTGAGCAAGGAATAAAGAATGTTTTGGTATATTTTGAGTTATCAATATATGGTTTTAAAATGTAAAAGTGATGTCATATTTATATCTCTTATATGCATCAATTTAAAACAAAATGTGAATCTAAACTAATAAAACTTAAAATTAATATGATGGTGTTAAATTGACGTAATTTCCACTCATTTCCTTTTTCACAAGCAACAAATTATTCTACTACATATTAAACATAATATTTGACTGATTATCCTGATCTTCATTAAAATAAAATAACAGGAACTTTAGTCTTAGAATGTACAAAATGAAAACTGGAGAAATACAAATTCATTTATAATGTGATTATAATATATATTATTTCTGATGTCATCATTCCTTTTTCTATGCACATACAAAAGACATAATGATGAATCAGGTATCACTCCAAATGTTTTTGACCTAATACACAAGCACATTGTTTGATAAGAAAAATTGCAGTTCATTAAAAATTAATAAAAAAAAAAACATATTAGCAAACAATTATGAACATTGCAATACAAAGACCTTGTATAGCTTTACCAGTGATAGCTAAATAATAACTTTTAAACTTTTGATTTTTCATTGCTTTATTTTATTATTCTGTTGTATTGAACAAGTTTTCAAAACAAACTGGAAAATAACATGTTTCATATTAAATTATATTTTACTAATCTTAAGAAGTAATAAATCCACCCCTACAACTCAGCAAAACAACTGTGTAATGATCTGTTCTTAAAACAGTAAAATACAAGCAACCAACCATCTTTAAACAACTGGCACTCACTGTCCCTCCCCCCTTTAATTACTTCTTTTTTCTTTAATTTCCAGTAAATCATTTTATAGTATTTCAGCACATAATTTGATTTTTAAAAAACAATTCTGAAAGGTTCAAATAAATTTAAATTTATTAATTTTAAAACTTATTTTTTTTTCTTTTTACATTTTTATATTTCTCCCATTTTAATGTTTAGTAGTTGACAATATTACTTTTTCACGAAATAGAATTAGGAGCTCCCATTATAGGTTATTTTAAATAAAATTATAACAAAATGTAACTAGTATGTTGCGGCCATCACAAAACTTTCTTCTATATAAATCCCGTCAATTAAATCATTTAAATAGTACAAGAAATTACATGAATTTGGCACCAATTCATATCAAAGTATATCTGAATTTGAAGTCTGATGAAAATTCATGCATTAGTTCTTGAGCGGAAATTCTGAAAAATGTAGCATAGCAGCACCACCTGTTGAGCAATTTACACTAAAAATAAACAGCACTAAATGATATTAAGGTATACCTGAATCTGAAGTTTGTTGAAAATCTAAGTGTTAGTTCTTGAGATAAAGCTATTGCGGAAATCGCAAAAAATACAGCATAGCAGCACCACCTGTTGAGCGATTTACACCAAAAATTAAACAGCACTAATTTATACGTCAATTCATGTCAAGAACTAAATCTGAAGTTTGATGAAAATCCGTGCAATAGTTCTTGAGATACAGCTCTTGCGAAAATCGTAAAAATTCAGCACAGCAGCGCCACATGTTGGGCGATTTACACCAAACATTAAACAGCTCTAATTTATATCAGGGACTAACTAAATCTGAAGTTTGATGAAAATTCGTGCATTTTTTCTTGAGTTAGAGCTATTGCGATAATCATGAATAATGCAGCATAGCAGCGCCACCTGTTGGGCTATTTTTACAAAAAAGTAATCAGCACCAAACTATCTCCTGGACTAACTGAATCTGGAGTTTTATGAAAATCCGTGCAGTAGTTCTTGAGATATAGCTATTGCAGAAATCGTGAAAAATGCCACATAGCAGCGCCACCTGTTGGGCGATTTTCACCAAAAACTAATCAGGTCCAGTTTATATCAAGGTCTAACTAAATATAAAGTTTTGTGAAATTTCGTTCATTAGTTCTTGAGATAGAGCGCCCACAAAATTTTTGTCACATACAGACTCACAGACAGACATTTTCTAAAAACCATCAAATCGTGTTCTGGGCATTCTAAAATGTACAAATCCGTCGAAAACCGGAATTCGAAATTTTTCACGAATCCAATACTTTCTTCTTGTAAAGATAGAAGAAAGTAACAAAAGATAAAATTGTTTCACATAATGAAGAATACATAAAGTAGATAAACACTAAGAAACTGTTGTGAAAAATATTCACAATACTACATCATACGAACACAGAATAAAAGCTACCGACTCAAATATAAAATTCTATTATGTCTAGAGAATTAAAAATCATAATTAGTAATATTTATGATGGAGGGAGGGAATTTCACAAGAGGTCACAACATGATTAGAAAGGTAGGATTAAAAATTTGCAGAGGGAAGTATCTAAATATACAACAAAATAAAAAAAACTTTGAATGAATCTAAATAAATTTATTTGCCTGTTGTATGTAACACCTAAATGTAACGCAGGGCTTGAAATTCAATTTTTCATAGGAGGGGAGTCTCCCTACCAACATTTATACATGGAGGGGAGTTGAGCTATTTGGGAGGGAGAAAAAAAAATCTAAAACCCACTGTTATTTTACGTGCTTTTTAAAGTTTTACATTAATTACTTTGTCATGTCTGTATTAATACAGGCATGGCAAAATACCATTGAAGCAATTTAAATCAACAACTCAGAATAAGGATGCATAATGTTTTCTTATTTAAAAAAGTAAGAAAGCAGGGGTGATTTTGAGTAAAATAATAAATTTCTGAAACTTACAGCAAATTTTTTGAAAGGTTACAACAGAGGGTATGAAGGGAAGGAGGGGGGGGGGGGGGTCACTCCCAGCACTAGCTATGTATTTTTTGTGCCTCTTTGACGAAATTTGCGATCTTTTGACGAAATTTGTCGTTATTTCGCGATCTTTTGACAAAATTTGCCGGTTTTTTCGCGATCTTTTGACGAAATTTGACATTTTACCACGATCTTTTGACGAAATTTGCCGTTTTTCCGCGACGTTTTGACGAAATTCGCATTTTCCCGCAATCTTTTGACAAACGTGAGTTTTTTTCGCGATCCTTTGACAAAATTCGCATTTTTTCGCGATTCTTTGATGAGATTCGCATTTTTATGACGATTCTTTGATGAAATTCACGGTTTTTTTTTTCAGCGGCCATTTGACTAAACACTAAATTCGTGTTTATTCCGCGATCCTTTGACGAAATTAGCTTTTTCCGCGATCCTATGACGAAATTCTCTTTTTCTGCATTCCTTTGCCGAAATGTATGATTTTTTTTGCTATCCTTTGATGTAATTTGCGTTTTTTTGCAATCCTTTGAGGAATTTCGAGGGTTTTTTTCCTGCGATCTGACGAAATCCATGTTTTTCCGCGATTCTTTGACAAAATTTGTGTTTTATTTGCAATCCTTTGCGACGAAATTGGTGATTTTTTCCTCGAACGATTGGCAAAATTGATTTTTTTGGCGATCATTTGTCGAAATTCGCGATATTTTTCTGTTGAACTGATGACTGATTTTTCACAATTTTCGGAACCTAATGCCTTTAATTTTCGGAAGATTCGTGACAGAATCACCCCTGAATTCGCCAATCGATCGCGGACACTTGTCAACCGATCTCGAGAAAAAAATAATGAAATTTGTCTATCGGTCGCATGGAAAATGTGAATTTCATGAAATCATGAATTTCAACAATCTTTCGCGGTAAAAAACACAAATGTGTCAATTAGTAGCGTGAAAATATCGGGAAATTTGCAAGGCGTTCGCGGGAGTTGATCGTAATTTCAAAATGAAAGATTTTCAGGAAAATGGTGAGATTTTTTGGACGGGAGTCTCCCGCCCACGATATTATTTTGGGCGGGATTTCAAAATTTTGGACGCGAATCCCACCATCCCGCCCTGAAATTCAAGCCCTGTAACGGATAATTTTTGCTTACTAATATGCCAAATGCAGTATGACTAAAAATCAGTTACACCTGAAATAAGCAACTAAAATTTATTTATCTATTTAATTTTTAAAGAAAAGAAGTTGGATCTTTCCAGATTCACATAGTTTTGTTTATATGTAGATATACCTTATGAAGCACTTGATGTTTTTAGAGTTCCAACCATATCTCAAAGCTATTTCTGATATTTGATCCCTTAGAGCAGGGGTTCATAAATTTTTAGACTGGTGCATCATTTAAGTTGGAAATTTAATTTTGACATACCAGCTACCAGCAGATAATGCTAGTGGGGGCTGATTTGATGTTCTGAACCCCTATTCTCAAAGGGGTCTAAAAAACTCAAAATGTACTTAATAAAAGAATGAATAGGTAGATAAGAGTTTTTTTGGAGGCACCCCAAAAAGTTGAAATGCCCAAATCACTTAATTTAATAAATCTGTCTCTGAATGCTAATATTTAAATCTTCCTGATTATATAGCTAAAATCGTACTTAAATTATCGCCTTTTATTGACATTAAAAAATAGAGTAGCATCATGATTTTATACTGATAATATGTAAAATATAAAGCATTTAGTAGATGGGAACTACAAATACTTATAACTTATTGTCATCATGAAAGACGATAGTATTCCAGAGTGACACAGCCTTAAGCCTAAAATCGTATCGTAGATGGCGGAATTCATATATACACATAATTTGAGATTAAAGAAAATGCGAAAAGCTGCCCTTTCATAACTCAGCAAATAGAGCTCATATTGTTCAGATTGTGCAGTCTTATATCTGCAGTCTAATCCTATTCTGAAATTTTTACATTTCTACGTGCAGTATATTTTGAGATCTCGATACCTATTTTTAAAGTAAATCTGATGGTACAAATTTCTAATTTCTATTTCTCGAAAATGGCCTGGGCAATTTTCTTTAAATTGATATATAATATGAATCTGTTTCAGATGAAGGGATTAAGATATCACTTGTTTCCACGAAAACTCTTGTTTCTTATATAATCCATTTTTTCCCCTTGAAAATGACTTCGGCGATTTCATTAAAATTAATATATAATATGAATCTGTTTTAGATGAAGCAAATAAGACTTAACTTATCTCCAGAAAAACTGTTTGTTATATAATCCGCATGAAAAATCGGACTATATTTTTCTGCCATTCTATCAGAACATCACCGCAAAAGTGCTACTGTATTTGTGTGCCTGATTTCTTCTTCTCCACTTTTAGTAAAAAGTTTCCGTATATTCTGTAGCTCAGTCGGTACGTCATTGCATTCACAATCAAGAGGTTGTGAGTTCTGTCCTCTTTGAAGCATTAACTTTTTATTTTCAGACTTTTCTTTTAATCTTTTTTAAGTCAGTTAAAGGGTCTCAGGACTCTTAAAGCTTTAAAATTTTTGAAATTTAAATTTTTTTAGAGGTTAAACTTTATTTTTTCCAAACATGTTGATATAATTGTATTAAAAATATAGAAATGCTTTAAATACAAATTTATTTAGATTCAGTGTAATTATTACAATCTGAAGCATAAATAGGCACCAAAATTTTCATCCTAGTTTCAAAATTTATTTTGTAATCAGCACATAAGCTGTTATTCTGATTTTCTGCTCGTCAAATGTCTGACAGCTTAGAGCTCCCTGTAAATGCTAATTCTGCATCTTGCAATTTTTTAAATATTTGAAATGAAAGAAAATCTTTCGTTCCCAATTAAAATTGTGTCTTAAAATCAAATACATTTTAAGATATTAAATGTTGAAAATAGTCTTTTTTTTTTTTCTTTTTTTCCCGAGACCCCTTAATAAAGTAAATTTGATTTTATATTTGTATAGAAATGTATTAGTTTATTTTGATTTTTTCTTTAAGTTTTAACAAATCATGATTTCATGACAATTTTTCAGCAATAGAAATATTACAATGCAAAATTTTATTACTTAATATTAATTTCAATCACTTCTACATTTAATTAACTACACCTTCTGGAAAACATTTACTTCACATAGCATTTTTTTTTTAGGTAGATTTCGTATGAAATACTACCTATTGGGATCGTTCCTATGTTGGAATTTCTGAAAAATTTTTGCAGATCTACACCGATCATGACCCCTAGAACCCAAAACCACCCTCAGTAAAAAACTTTATATATCTATCTATCTATCTATCTATCTATCTATCTATCTATCTATATATATCACTTTCTTCTGGACACGATAACTTTCGTAATTCTGCACCAATCTCTTCCAAACTGATACATAAAATCAATGGGCATAAAATCTCGGTCAAGTTCGTTAATGGGCAAAATCGGACCAAGGGGAGGGAAATAGGGAGGGGTTTTGTGAAAATAGAAAACCCCCCATAACTTCTTAATTTTTGTACATATCAAATCAGTTTAAAGTTTTTATTACTTCTAAAAATAGGGCCAAAAATTTATGTATCACAGATTTTTGATAAAGTTAAAAATGGGCTCAAGGGGCGCAAAAAATAGGGTTTTTGGGACAAAAAAATTCATAACTTCGTCAATTCTCAAGATATCAAATTCAATTAATTTTATTATAAATCTCCTTAACATTATCTAAAACTTTTATATTCACAAGTTTTTGATAGGAACAATTCATACCGCAAAAAAAAATTAAAAACGAAAACAAAAAGGTCGTTTGAAGAAGAAAAAAATCCATAACTTCGTCAATTCTCAAGATATCAAATCCAATTAATTTTATCATGAATCTCCTTAACATTATCTACAACTTTTATATTCACAAGTTTTTGATAGGACCAATTCGTACCGCAAAAAAAATTAAAAACGAAAACAAAAAGGTGGTTTGAAGAAGAAAAAAATCCATAACTCCGTCAATTCAAAAGATATAAAATCCCCATGAATTTATCATATATCTTCTTAATATTGTCTACAACATCTATATAGACGAGTTTTGGATAGGACCAATTCTTAGAGCAAAAACAAATTAAAAATACATACCGATTGAAGTAAAAAATGATCTTAGTAAGGGTGTTTTCAAATCCAAACTGCTTATTTTCTGACTCATTTTACAATTCATTTTTGCTCTCAAAGGCTTCCAATTGGTACGTTTTCTTACTCAGAAACTATATAATGTACCGTAATGGTCGATTTTCTGATAGGGGCAGAATATATTTTTTTAAATGCTGTTAAAAAGGGCATTTTGAACCGAATTTACCGAAGCGGATTGTGTTGGAAAAATCATTGTATTAAGGATGCGCTTAAATCCAAACTGCTTATTTTCTGACTGGTTTTTAAATTCATTTTTGCTCTCAAACGCATTTAATTGGTAGATTCGCTTATTCAGAAACTATATAATGTACCGTAATAATCGATTTTTATATAGAGGCAGAATATATTTCAAAAAATGATGTCAAAGTGGGCATTTTGAACGGAATTTCCCGAAGCGATTGTGTTAGAAATGAAAAATATTGTCCTTCTGAGAAAATAATTGTTTATATATCAAGTTTTAATTAATTGAACAAAAAATAAAAACACAGGTCGCTTATAAATCTCTTCAAAAATCACGTCAGCAAGTTTCATATTTTTTTTAAATTAAAAATGAATCTGGAATTATGCCAGAAAATTTCGAGTTGTTGAGCATGGAAAAGTATTTTTTTGAATACCGCCCTAAAATGATTCTGATAAACCAGCTATTATATGAAAATGAAATAAAAACTCGTCAAGAGCGGCCAGATAAAATTGTTAAAGTGGATTTATCTATAATCATGATTTAGTTTTTGTTTGTGAAATTAGTATATTTGACTTCGAAATCTACCTCTGCCTGTAGGCCGGGCCGGCAGGGATTTTTTTACTTGAAAACTTCATATATTGTATTTGTATTCATATAGAAATGATCAGAAGAGAGAAGGGTTAAAAATATTGCTTTTTTTCTATATATTTTTAGGAAGTGTATTCGTAGATGTTTTCTGAAATAAATTCAGGTGGAGACATCTCTTAGATATGTTGTCAAAACAGGGGTCGATCCAGGCAAAATTTCGGGCCTTTCACAAAAATCTATTTAATACAATAGTTTAAAACAATGTTAATAAATTTAATAAAATGGGCCCCTTCACAAAAATAAATTTAATAAAATGGGCCCCTTCACAAAAATGAACAATAAAACAAGCCCATTCATAAAATTCCTTTTAATAAAATAGGCCCCTTTCATAAAATTCTTTTTCTTAAAAACTGTTTTAAAATGTTTAATCTGTAAATAAAATCAGGTCACGAAAAACAAAAACTTTAGCAAGGGGGTTTTTAAAGATGTTTTTGTTAATAAATTCTTGGTTGGAATGAGTAACTGCATTTTAACTTTCGTTACAAAATGTTACTTTTCACAAAATTATTATAAAATTCACAAAAATAACTTTTACTTTTCACAAAATGGGCTCCAAGAATAAAAACCTGCATCGACCTCTGCAAAAAGTCAATAGATGGCATCACCAAACAATTCATTTCTAATATTTACGTATTATGTATTTTAACATTCTTCTTACAAATGTGTGTCAATAAAAAGTATTGCATATTTTAATTGGCTTTTTTTTTCAAAGATGTTTTTGTAAGGTTGTGTGTTTTAATTCATGAAAAAAGTATTCTATTTTAAATCTGCAGTTTTTGTTAAATTTTGGAGTTTCATAAAGTTTATTTTGTTTCTAAGAAAATTTAATGTGACCTATGAAAGTATACTTTTTGGACAGTACTATGAACTGATTGCAGTGTAGAGGTTTGCACGGGCCGAAATTTCCAGGCCCCGAGCCCGGCCCATGCAAAAAAAATATTGGTCCGGTAAAAAGTTAAAAGTTCGGCCTGAGACCGGCCGGTCCGTCGAAATAAATTATTGACCCGGCCCAGAATAACAGCTAAAAGTTTGGGCCGAGACCGGACCAGTCCAGACAAAAGTTAAAATCTCAGCCCGAGTGAATTTGTACAAAACACTGATTTTTACGTCGATTTGGTTAAAAATTTGTCTCGTACGAGGCGCTCTGGACAAAAATATTTATCGTAACTTTTTTTTCATGTTTATAATCTTCATTTTTATAGAAGTGCTGCAGGCTGCGATATTTATTTTTTTTAATGAATCTCTATTTCTTCCATGTAAATGTTTCAGTTATCATTAATATTGTTAATCCATATTCCATGTATTGAAGTGTTAAAAATCTGAAAAATGCTATATAGTAAAATTTTCTAAGATTTCTATGGAATTGAATACAAAGAAAAAAAAATGTGTTATAGACAGGTTCCCTTCTTAGCAAATGCAAATGTATTATATATTCTTTTCTAACATATTAGTATATTAATTTTACATGAAACAAGATGTTTTACAATTTAAAACAGGATGCCGTCATAGGCAGGTTCTTTATCACAAGTTTTACTATATTTTAATAAGCATAGAAATCTACTATTCTTTAAAAAGAACAAATTTGTAGAAAATGGTGATTTAAAAACGTATGCATTTTTTGCAAAAATTTTTGGGTCAGGCCTAATTTTACTGACCTTTGAACGGACCAGGTCATGCCACAACTATGATTTTTATACGGGCTGAGTCAAAACTAGGACTGCAAATTTTGGGTCGTGAAGACTATGAATGAATGCAATCCCGGCCCAGCCCGATCCTTGAGGAAAAAATAAGGCCTGAACCCGGCACGTAAAGAGTAGTCACTAGGCCCGGCCTAAGTGCCGTGAATGAAAATAGGACCGGGCTGGACTCTGGGGCGGCCAATGCTGTTCTCTATTGCAGTGATCATTTATTCTTTTAATCCTTTGATCCTTAAACCCCCAAAATGTAATGATATCAATACAAAACCCTTAACGGGTTAAAAGTTTGATGCAGCACTTTACTTTATGACTATACGAATCTTAAATATGGGTCTTAGAAATTCTGATATCAAATTTTGAGTGACACTATGCTATTGAAATGAATATATATATATTTTATTTTTATGTTTTGTTTTGTTTATATTTACTAAACATTATTTTAAATATGAATATATATATGAATTTTAATCAGTGATGCTTTATAATTCATATCTCTCATAAATTCAATATATGAGTTTTAAAAGATATGATATCAAAATTCAAGTGACTCAGTGATCTGTGATCTGACTTTAAAAGATTTGTTTCAAAATTATTTTACACATATTTTTGTTTTGTCTTCTGAAATATATTTAACATTCAATCACTTTTTTTTACAATACACTATCAAATATGTCACACATTTCTGACCTGATGTTATGTATTAAATGTATTTAATTCAATACATTTATTTATCTTTTGCGTCACGCTATCAAGAACCATCGGTAAAATTTGCATAAACATATCTATTGCTTACAATTTACTTAGTTTGGATACTATGACGCAAAATAAATGTTTACACAAATTTTACGGATAGTTCTTGATAGCATGATGCAAAAGATAAATAAATGTATTCAATTAAATACATTTAAAACATAACATCAGGCCAGAAAAAGTGTGACACATTTGATAGTGTATTGTGAAAACAAATGTTTGAATGTCTAAATATATTTCAGAAGACAAAACAAAAATATGTGTAAAGTAATTTTTAAATAAATCTTTTAAAGTCAGATCACAGCGTCACTTGAATTTTGATATACTATCTTTTAAAACCCATATATTGAATTTATGAGAGATATGAATGATAAAGCATCAATGAGTAAAATTTATATATCTATTCATGTTTAAAATAATGTTTAGTAAATATAAACAGAAAAAAAAAGAAAAATAATATATATATCTTCATTTTAATAGCATAGTGTCACTCAAAATTTGATATCAGAATTTTTAAGACCCATATTTAAGATTCGTATAGTTATAAAGTAAAGTGTTGCGTCAAACTTTTAACCCATTAAGGGTTTTGTCTCGATATGCATATATATATATGAGGACATAAGTTTCAAAACTCGCTTTATCCAGAAAATTAAATTTTGGAAAATTGCAAAATACCCCTGACTACGTCCATTGGTTTTCATTGTGAACCAAGATTTTACAATGCCAAAAATACACTATAAAACTAGTTATTTTGCAGATTGTAGTATTCTATCGATGCAGGTTCACCAATAGAATAGATTGATAGAGAAAACTTGATTTTTTAAGTTTTGGATAACACAAGTTTTGAAACTCACATCCTCATATGTTATTGGCTGAATTTGCTATTGACTAACTTAACTTGCATCACTGATGGGAAAAGAGGCCCTGCAACAAACATAAGTTCCTCATATCCAGCTAAATATTTATTATTACTTTTTTTTTTTTAGCCAGGTATGATTCAATACTTAATTTATTCCTAAATTTGATTTTATCTAAAGTAAGAAGAAAGTAGCATTGTGTTAAATACAAGCAGAATTTTTACAGCTTTTTCATCCTTTTTAAAATTTTCTTAAGAATTCCAACATAAAATAGCAAAATAAATCCCCCTTTTTTTTTCTCTTGCCAGAGATGGTTAGAGAAATGAAAAAGAGATTTTTGATTAAAAAAAGTATTTTGTTAAATTTACTCCAAAGTAGTATTGAAATCTGCTGTGTAGCCATTCAACTATTGATTTACACCACTCATCAATTCAGGATGTAATTTTACTATTTCACTTTCTCCAAGAAATTGTACAAGAGGATAATTGGTGATATTGTTCTGCCATTTAGAAGTCCACAGATAAGGAAATATTTTAGGTTCTGAAAGCTTTCATTTGATCCCATTCCATTCAGAATAGAATGTTTGCATACTAGAACTGGTATGTGTACCATAGCTTAAAAAGCCCTGGCTTAGAGTTTGGAATCTTTCAGATTATGGTAAAGACAGCCTTATATTATCCTAAAAAAGAGTATGCTAATCTAGAAGTTAAATAATAATTCTAGACAGACAGTACAGAACTAAGCTAAATTGTTGTAAGCAAATGATAACTATTTAAGGTAAACAGTAAATAAATTTATCTTGAATCAGGGCTTAAATTCACACAGACAAAAAATTGTCACCCAAACATTTTTCTCCCCACAGCAAACACATTAAATGAAATTTAGTTAGAGTCTGAGGAAGTCTTTAGGTAGTTAAATTTTTGATAGAATGATGTTGATTCTAAAAAATAATTTGTTAACCATTTGGAAAAATGGTTATTGTCCTCATCAGGGTAGGAAATAAAAAGCATATATGAAGCTTTTTATTGGTTTAATCCACATTTTATTCGTTTTCTGAATGGTCTATACAGTAATCTGTATCTCCCTTTACTTTCAACAAAGATGGATACTTCTGTTGCCACTATGACAAAAAAGTAATATAAAAACTACAAAAAAAAAAAATTAATAACTCAGAAACAAATTGAGATACAGCTTTCAAACAAATTGCATTTAAAAGTACATTTTTTTTCTCCATACAACGGTGTAAAAAGTAATATTGTGGGATGTTTAGAAGTTTAGGAATGAAATTTCATTTAAAATTGGTCATCAGATTTCTTGGAAATCTGACGATGGAAAAGCCTTTTCCCGAACAGCCAATAAAATGCTTGGATAATACGTAAGTTTCGGGAAATCTGACGATTCGCAGGTGATTTTTGTCGCTTGTAATTTGTACATGTAATAACACTATTAATGTTTAATTCATGGCGTACGTAATGTATGATAAACTCCGTGCGATTTTTTATGTCTTAAATTTTAGTCTTTGAAAAAATCATTTTCCAAATGGTCGTTGTAATTTGTTAAATCACTTTTTTTTTTTAACCATTTGGAAAAATGGTTAGTGTCCTCGTCAGGGTAGGAAATCAAAAGCATCTCTGAAGCTTTTTATTGGTTAAACCGCATCTTATTTAAATCTCTAATATTTAAACAGGAAAAGTCCATAATTAAGGTCTTAAAATGTACATTTAATGGTAAATCAAACTCATAATTAGGTATCTCATAGGTGCAAATTGTCCACTTAATGGGGTATGATTAAATTCATGCAAATCCAGCAATTATCAAAACCATTTATTTCCTTATTATAGGATGATTTAAATCACTGGAGAAAAATAAGAAAACAAAAGATGAAAAACCTTTCCACTTTTCGTACTTGATACTTGGACAGGAAAAATGTAATTGTATTTATTTTTTTCTGTCTTGAGTTTAGTGTCAAGAATTTTTTCAAGATTTAAGGTTTTACCCATGAGGTATCTCAAAGATTACTTTTTTTATAATTGAAAATTTTGTTATGTGCTATTTTCATTTTAAAAACTTCATTAATCTTACAATTTCACAGTTCTTTTAAAGCAATTATATTGTCATTTTATAATATTTACAGTTTAATTATTATTAAATAAAAATACAACAAGCTATTCAATAATTAAGAGATGACATAAATAGTGAAATGCATTTTTAATTATGGTTGAAAATGTTACAATAACATTAATTGATTGGCATTTTTGCTCTTTTCATATTCAATTAATAGGGTCACCTGGGGTAAAATGGGTATAAAAAACAGCTTTTATAATTTTAGTGTTTCACAGCAGAAACATTATGAAATATAATCATGTTTTTGTTCAATATTTTTTACTTTATGTATCTTAGGTCTAAATTAAACATAATTTTTGTTTCCTTTTTGTGTAAAAGACTATACCTATTTTACCCCGGGGTTTTAGTAAAATGGGTATATGCTGGTTAAAGTTGAATTACATTATAATTAATGTGTAAACCATTTAAAAGTTTCGTACCTGCATCCTCTAAATCATATATGTAAACTGGGGCGAGGAGGGAGGGTAAAAATGCACCACTTTCAGTTTGTTTACATTTTTTTCTTGACAAATAAAAACACTGTTATGAAACTAGTAGAAATAAATTGCAAGTACCAACAAATCCTATCCTACACCCCAACCCCCAAACTGATCCCAGTTTTCACCATATCAATTTACGTCCATGCTCTGAATCATGTTTCTAACAGTGTTTCATTAATTTTTTTTTTTTTTTTTTTTTTTAATTTGATGCAGTTCAAAAGCAGATAGATATCAGGTATCTGTAGGACAAAAATGAGAAGTTAAGTTAACTGAAAAATATTTTTAATCAAAAGCAATTTATAAAATTAACTAGCTATAACTGAATGAAAATTTATGTACAAAATGTATACTGGCAACGACTGGTGCAGCTTGGTTGAGATAGACTTCCTGACAATTCAGGATGCCTGCACATCAACAATGTCATCTTTCTCAGGGAAGACATAAAATAATCCGGCAGATGATTTTGTTGCAAACTTCACAGTGTATTCATCTTCATCAGGTATATCAATAATAAGACCTGTAAATTCTTGAACAGACTTCTTTACACTAAATTTCACAAGGGCCCATTCACAGTGTATTCATCTTCATCAGGTATATCAATAATAAGACCTGTGAATTCTTGAACATACTTCTTTACACTGAATTTCACAAGGACCCAGTCACCAATCATTGGATTCACTGCAGCAAGAACCTCTGGTTTAACTTCCATGGATTGCTTCGACTCTTTACTGTTTGTCCTCTTTTAATCCACCCAATTTAATAATTTAGTATAGTTAGCACATGTGTTTTAATTTAATTTATGGCCGAAAATACAGTACTTTGATTTAATGTGATTTTTGAGAGATTGTTAAAAATGATTTTTAATGTTTACATTCCAATGTATAGCGCGGATAATAGATGTTCATGAATAATTTATAGCCTAATTTCATATAACAAAGCAAATTTCAGTTTTAAATATAGGATCAATAACAATTTGCTCTCAAAGCTCTTTCAATTTTGATCAATCTTCATACATTCATACCTTGACTTCAACTCACATAAAAAAGATGGCCTATACCCATTTTACCCCATGTGACAAAAAATGCTATAAAATTTTTGTGAGTAAATAAATTTATTCATTTTTTGAGTTTTCTATTAGAAAAATCCTTCTTCTTTAAAATCCAAACAGTTTATTTTTTAAATTCTTCCTATATATTTTTCTGGAAAGAAGTTTTTCATTTACTAAAAACACTTTGTTCTATCTTCTGAAAGACAAAATGGCTGCTAAGCCCAGTATATATGTTGCTAGTTTGTTTTTATAAAGTTTAAATATTGCCAGATATGTGAGCATTTCATTCATACTTTTAATTTAAAAAAAAAAAAAAAATTGTCTGGTAAAATAATAAAAAAAAAATATATAAAATATACCCATTTTACCCTGGGTCCCCTTAGAACATTAAATTAATCATACAAAAGGAAAAGCTCATTAATTTGCAGTCAGAATTATTTCACATTAAAAAAATAATGAAAATAATTAGTGAAAAGTTGACAATATAATATATTTATCCAGATAATCTTTCTTAAGAGGTATCTTAAAATAGTATACATACATATATCTAAATGAATAATATAAATACAGTTATAAAACACAATTATAAGAACAAAGTTACATTCTCAATGAAAGGATGTGAAAAATACAATGCTAAAAGTGCTACCTTAACACAAGAGATATTTGATTTTTTTCTTTTAATTACCGGCATTCCTTGAGGTCTCAACTGCTGCCGTATCATCATTTGCCGCTTTTGCATCATTTCCATGGAAAACCCTGAAGGTGCTGTACTTCCAGAGTGAGTGCCAGGATGTCCAGGCATAGGACCACCAGCTCCAGGCCCTCCCAGATGACTTCCACCCATATTTGCAGGCATAGCTCCTCCAGGGCCTGCTCCACCACTAACTCCACCCGCTTGATGCTGGGTGCTGCTTCCAGGACCCTGGAGAAACTGGGCAGAAGGATGCCGGGCCCGTAGCATAGTGCTGAGAGCTTGCTTGGACTGCGAAAGCGGACGTTCATACCTTGGACCACCTGCTTTAGACGGAAATCATAAAGTTATAACTTAATTAGCTCAAAATTGTAAAACAAAGAACATAAACCTGAGTATAACTGGATTGTTTTAATAATCATCTGTTTCTATACATTTAATTCTGTAATGAAAAAACTTAATTCAAAATTGCAAGAAAACTACTGCACCAATCTGCACATTTCATAGCTTAATAGAACGGGCTTGACATCGAAGGGTCAGGAAAAATATAAATTTTCTTCTCTGACCCTTCCGATTATAAAATTGATAGATGTTTCTTCCATTATTCATGTGGAAAAGTTTAATAATCTCTAATATTAACTTAAGTAATTAGCCCAAAGTTGCAAAACAAAGAACATAAACCTGGGTATAAATGGATTGTTTTAATAATCATCTATACATTTAATTCTGTAATGAAAACACTTATTTCAAAATTGCAAGAAAACTACTGGACCAATCTGCAAGTTTCATAGTTTAATAGAACTGGCTTGACATCCCAGGGTCAGGAAAAATATAAATTTTCTTCTCTGACCTGTCAATTTTTGTGGGCTTAATTTTCAATGCAAACAAAAATTCTGATTATAGAATTGATAGATGTTTCTTCCATTATTCATGTGGAAAAGTTTAATAATTTTTAGGGTTCCGACTTAAAAAGTAAAAACAGAACCATTATAAGATCTCTCCTGTGTCTGTCTGTCAGTCATTTTACTTGTAAAATATGGAACATGGAAAGTTCACATTCGCTAAAGTAATAAAGGCTATTGGCCCACATGCTTATAGATTATTAACCATTCACAAATATATTTAGGAAAAATATAGAGGGCTAATGAAATTACTTGAAAAAAAAAAAAACTTTTCTTTGTATATCGTGTGGGGTATCATATGAAAGCTTTCGTAACGAAGAAATAAAAAATACATTTCTTTTAATTTTAGGTATTATATTTTCAGAGATATCGTCGAAAATGTAGTGCAAAAATATGTTCCAACCCCCTCTGTTTCCAAATCTACTGAAACTAAAATTATGAAAAAATTAGGGGTAGTAGAAGTTAATTTAAACCTTGCAGGAAAACTATAGCAATTACCCAAGGTCACATAGTTTTTGAGAAAACTGCCTTTTCCCCGTTACACACAAATTTCGATTTGCAGGGGTTAAGAAAAGGAGCTGAGAAGCACTGGAGGTACTTATTGTCACAGAAGTATAAAAGGATTGTTGACAATAATTTTTGAAAAAAAAAAAAAAAAAAACTGTCGGTAATCAGCTCTTAAAGACACAGTTTGGGCATACATAAAGACACGGACAGCGAACTCGATACGCCATCGGCTTTTAAAGCCTAGATAACAGCTTTTAATGATATAATTGTGTAATACAATATCCAGTAGTAGTATAAAAGCAATAAACGGCAAACTGTTAAAACAGACTAACTTAATTAGAATTAATCACATAATTACTATGGGATTCGCGACTAGTCTGCATTGAGTGGCTCTCTCAATACGTCACCTGTGTCTTTAAAGGTGTTGCGTCATAAAATATAACATAACATTTCCCCTTATAAAACAATTTAAATATTTAATTTAATAATAATTACCCCCCTTAAATTTTAATATTTCAAAATCAGGCATGAAAGCAGGAAATAGAAAAAAAAAAGGTGGAAATTTTTTTCATCTATACAATGGCAGCAATTTTTTGTAATTTAGATATATTTTAACAGGAATTTAAGATTAAAATGAAATATAATTGTATGTATGATTGTAATTTTCTTTTTTTAACTTAGAAAATACTTAAAAATAAACTAACAAAAAATGTATAGGTTCATTGAATCAAAAAAGAGAATGGAAGGCAGATTGCTAAAAGTGTGAATCCAAATATATATCTGATGAATATATATGAAGTGAAGAGATTAATTTTTGAAACATACATTCTAGGTGGTTTTCTAAGCGAAAAAAAAAAAAAAAATATCCATGCTAAATATATGCACATCAAAGTAATCGTTGCTCCAGAAATACATCACTGAAACTACCCATAAAAGCTGTATAAATGGGATAAAAAATTCTATTTAAAAAAGAACCTTATGTAAACTTCCTTTCCCTTTTAAAGTCTAAGAAAACTTCACTTGGGATCGACACCTCAATCAACTTCTTTACATAATTTTCAGCTGGTCATAGCATAAGCTGACCTTTGATTTAATAGCTCTGCTACACAACAGTCCAGAACTTCTAAAGGTTTAAATAGACAAAATGTCTGAAGAGTAAAGTTACCCCCCCCCCTCCCCCCCCCCACACACACACACACACACCTCATATACTTTCAAATTTTTCTTTGCATTTTTGCATCAATCCAGAAAATGCCCAAATTGTATAGGAACTCTTTCATCCCTGCAAAATATGGAGACGGCTATGACATTATTTATCTTTTTAATGATCTTTATTTATTTTTTAAATTAAAAGTTTCATTTTCATGTTGCCATTCTTTAAAAAGATATTTCGAATATAATTTTTAACTTTTATATTTTTCCGAAATTTTTCAGCTATTAAAAATTAAGAAATAATATCTAATTTATTTTACATTAAAAATAAACAATATTCTTATAAAATTAAAAAAAAAAAGATTTATTTTCATTCTCGAGATTGTTGGAAAATAAAAATAAACAATTATACAAATTAAATTATTGTCAAAATTCATTTTAAAAATAAATATACATTTTAAATTAATTTTTCCCATTTATAATAAATTCTATCACTTTGGTTTTAGTTCAAATGCAATTTACAGGCTTAGAAGTGACTTTCTTCGAAAATATTGGAATTGTTTCGAAAATATAGGAATTGTAAAGGAATTTTTATTTATATGTCTACATATTTATAACGTCATATACACACCTACATATATTTTAATACACTTACATATGCAATATCATAGATGTAAACATTGTAAAGACATATCAGGAGTAAAACTATTTAAAGTTCACTCCTGACTATTCAGAAATTTTTAACATTCTTCAGGAGTAATATATTGGCGTTTCAGTAGTTGCACACAATTTTTTTTTTCAAGCTATATTTTAACATATTTTTTACAATTATGTTCTGAATCATAGCTCCTTATAGCATTTGCATTTATCAATATAGACATAACTGAAATAAAAGTTACTTGATTTACGTTTATTTTTTAAGTATAAAAGATTTTTTTTGTAATAAATTTATATAAAATTAATTACATTTGTTTTATCCCTATAGTGCAAAAATTTGTGATCAATACAATTGTGTGAAATTATGCGACCGGCTGACTAATTGTGTGATTTTTCTCATGCAACCGATTGACTAAATTCGAGATTTTTATTAATGACCAATCAAGAAATTTCACAACTTTTTGCTGTGATTGAGTAAAGAAATTTACAAATATTAGCCACAAATGATTGATTTTTTTTTTTTTTTTTTTTTTTTAAACAATCAACGGGCAAAATCTGTTTTTTTTATTCCAACGACCTATTGATGTTCTGAGGTACATTGAGGAAATTAAAGATTTTTTTTCTGCGCCTTTTTCACAACTGAATGATGTCAAATTTTTTAAAGTGACAAACTGACAAATTCGAGATTTTTTTTCTGTGACTGATTGATGAAATCCATGATTTTTTTTTTACTGCAAGTACTGACAAAAATCACCGATTTTTTGCCGCACACGATTGAAGAAATTTGCAAGTTTTTGCCACAACTGAATTATGAAATCTACGATTGTTTGCTGCAAGTGAATTCCAAAATTTACGATTTTTATAATCAACCAATCAACAAATTTCACAATATATTAAAGCAAGAGATTGACGAAATCAGCGAATTTTTAATGTGACTTAGTTATTTTTTCAATGATCAATTGACAAAATCCAATATATATATATTTTTTAAATGCCAGATTAACGAAATTCACAATTTTTCTACTGAGATCCAGTGATGAAGATCACGATTTTTTTTTTTCAACTGATTGACGAAATTCGCGAATATTTTCGTAATCGAATTATGAAACTTCTAATACTGTGACAAACCTAAGAAATTATGACTTTTTTTGTATAGGATTGTCGAAAATGGCGATTTTTTTTTTAAAGAAAAAAAAATGCGGAACTTCTCGGCCTAAATAAAAAATAATCAAGAGGGTGGAGGACTGGAAAATATAGGAAATATAAAAAAAATAGGAAATTTTTCAAATTTATAGGAATTATAGGAAATATAGGAGCGTTGCTAGGCCTGAATTTATATCGATTCTCTTTTCAAATAACCTTCCTTCTGACTTCGTTTGAGAATGTTGTCAAAACAGCCAATCACAACGCTTCCTGCTAAAGTTAGTTTTTTCCAAACCCATGCTAACTAGTTTTCTCTCAGTGATGCTTTAGCCTTGAGAGAGGAAGGGTGTCGGGGCGGCCAGCTGGTTATGCCATGATAAAATAACAGCACATCAGTTGGTTGGCTTTCCTACAGATATGGCTTTATTTTCAAATGTTTTCTTCAAAACTGAGAATATAAAAATTAATTAATGACGTGGCACAAGTTGATAATACAGCACATTCAAGTGAACAAATTATGTGTCTGGAGAATTCTGAGGATGTATCAGCGATTTACTTATTCTTCAACAGTTGGATGCCTGGCATCATGGGAGCCTATGGCCTCTCAAATTATTCCAAAGTGAAAGTGCCGAACTTCAATGTAAGCAGTCCCATGCTTGGAGGTATTTTAGCGTAACGTACATCGAATGAAAATCTTCGTACTTTAGATGTGAGAAAATTCCTTTAAATTTGTAACTGAAGATATACATATGCCGTTACATCCACTTTGAAAGAAGGATGAACGTTCAGTTTTGTAAGTATAAGTTCACAACAAATTGAACTGATACAGAATTTCGAGATTTAGCTCCCAAAATAGAAATGAAAGAAACATTTTTTTTTTTGTTTTAATCTATTAATTCCTCATAACAGAATTTTAAACTCGGAACTTTATTCCATTTGAGTGCTGTGCGTCAACATTGTTAAAACAACATCATTATTTGAATAGTTTTAGAAAATGTATTTAAATTAAGTCATCTCAGTCGGAGATTGAAGAAATTCACATATGATGTATCTTGTAATGTGTTATTCATAAATATTTATTGAATATAACTTTAATGCTGTAACTTTTTGTTTTTATCTGCACAGATAACCTCCATATATATATTTAATCTTAAATATACTAAATAAATATTCATTTAAATTGATCTCTTTGATGTATTTATTGTATTTATTGTGTTTGTGCATATTTGTTTTAAGATTATTATTTTAGGTATATCTTGAAGATCAATTGAAGGGTGAGATTAATTAGGTGAACGCTTTTTATTTCAGCTCAATTCTTAAAATAAAAGATACATAGAATAAAAGTAAATATTTATTAAAGTAGCAGTGGGATTTATAAAGTATTTCTCACGATCTTAAATAATTTAATGCAAAGAGGATTAATCTTAATTTTTATGGCTTTTATAATACTTTTCATAGTGCGATGTACTGCTACTGTCGCTCCGGCGATAGTGTGATGCTGGATGTGTGGGTTTTGAGATTTCACATGTGAATTTGGGGTAATTATCTATGAATTAATTATCTTAAATTCATTATCATATTCTCGGAATCCACATGCCCAATGTCTCACATAACAAAAGGTTAATTAAAAACCTATCTGTAAAAATGCGGCACGGACCAAGGTGGCATTGCAACTTTGCGACTTCCTTCCGAAGCGCACTTAGCACAATGCCAAATTTAAACTTTGAACAAGGATTCTGTTTTAGGTACACTATAAAAAGAAAAGATTATTACTATGGTGAATTTTGGTTTATGAAATGCCAAATGAAGTTTAAATATGCACTACTTTTATTGTCAGCACTTAAATGTTATTATTAAGTTTATCATAACCAGTTTAGGATATGATTAAAAAAAGATTTATACAGAACAGCAATATTTGATACTATTTAGGCATCATATCGCTCTGAGCTTTCACAGTATATACATGTAAACGTTTCTAGTATATACAGCTATGCCCAATCCTATGTTGTACAGTTTTTTACAACGTATTATTATTCTAGTTTTAGCAATGATTTTTTGTCATATTGCAGTTACTAATTAATATATTTATTATACGGAACCCTCTGTGCATGAGTAATATTTGCTCTTGACCGTTTATTAATACTAATCATAAAATGTTATGAATAAAAATGCAAAGGTGTTTTCATTTTCTATTTTTGAGTAGCTTTTCATTTTTTATTAAAAAAGTATGTTTTACTTTAATGATGGCAGCAGGAATTAGAAATCATAAAGCTCTCCATAGTTGCTTCTTAATTTTCACTTGTTCTTTATGTACAAATAATTGCTGCTACTTCATGTTTTCTGTTGACTTCAGTCTAATTTACTTCTATTACATTTTTGACTGCATTTACTCAGTTGGAATCTAAAGATGGAAAATCATGGTAGACCTGCTAAAATATAATGGAATGCAGAGTGAGACTGCATTTAAACTACCAGAACCAAACATGGCACCAAGGTGAGAGGCCCACAGATCAAGAAAATTAACAAACGAGAATTAATCACTTGAACACTATTTAGATGGAATGGATAATCTCTGCAATTATTGTATCATCTCTTCTTCATTTCAGTAATGAGGTGACTAGAGAAGATTTTAATTCCTGTTGTCATAATGGTCTCACTCACTACTAAATTCTACTGTAAAAGAGTTGTTTCTTAATAGCCGAAATTTTCCCCAATGCATTAGAAAATATAATAGCACAATAGCATTCACATCATTTTCAGAAATGTCCATACTGCTTTAAAATACAGGGTTAAACTGGTGGACATTATGTAGATTTGCATGGGAAATTGCATTTCTAGATCACATTTAAACACAAAAGACTTTTAATCATAAAACTGCAAAAAATAATGGATAAATAATATTTTTGCTTTTATTGAAAAACACGTGCATGCACATTAACACATATGCAAAAGTAAAAGTATAAGTGTGTTTGTAAATAATTAAATAAATAATATTTTAATATATATGCATAAAATTAATAGCTTAAAATTTGATGAGAGAGAGAGAGAGTTTCTTTTTCATTTTCAGCTGAAACTCGAGAAAGGACTGAAATTTAGTTGAAAACAAGAGTAGTTACATCGTGAATATTAATTTAAAAAGCATGCAGATGGATGTCAGGTAAGGAAGCAATTCATTTAATGTTGAAAAAAAAAAAGTGATTTAGTTTTGGTTTGAAAATAATTATAATAATTTGTAAACTAAGAACATTGATGATCTGTGTAAACTTAAAAAGGAATGATTTACAGCACTTTTACTTTTTACAAAATAAATAAATAAACTAGAAACTGAAGATTTAGAAAGTTGTGCAAAGAGCACTTTAGTAATTATTTAGATCAGACAAATAAAGGACTAAAATTTTTTTAAATAAAAAAACTCACATGACATTTGAATTATGAACTGTTATAAACGATGCTTGGTCAACGAAGAGGTACCCAAACCATTTTAAAGTTACTATCAGCCAACATTCTACTGTAAAACCTAATTTGTGATATATATATTTAAGTATTGCGCAACAGCGCAATACTTATTTATTTCCAGTGTCACTTCTCAATGTTAATTTAACATGGAAAAGCCTATGGAGATCATAACTTTTTCATTTTTTCTTCCCACCTTTTTGTTCCTGATGCCACTCATTTTTTATTATTTACTAATTCTAATGATATTATAAATTTAAAGTGTAAAAATGTTTGCCTGACGTCAGGTTCAAAACGAATGGTGAAATGCCTTTGCATATGGGTGAATTATAACCCAGAGAGAAACATGGGCCAATTTGTTTTTACATTATTCAAATATTTTTCTTAATAATTCCAATTTTCGCCTTTTTCATTGAAAATCAACGGACATTTTTCATAGAAAATGTAACATTTTTACTTCATTGTTGCAAAAATATCAAAAGCCGTAATAATAATTTATTTCTTTTTAGATGAAAGATTTTCACGTGAAATATTAAATTGAGCTGGGTTTTTTTTTTCAAAAATTAAAAAGGTGAATATGGCGTCATAGTGGAAATAAAAAGGATATTTTCAGAATAAGTTTTTGCTTTGGTCAAGTTTATATTTTAGTAAAAAGTTTCTAATGGATAGCTATTTTTACGCAGGTAGCAAACTTAGTGGGGAATTACATAACTTAAATTTTAAAATGTATTTTTTTTTTTCCGAGATGAGAACTATTTATACCCGAAGTTAAACTTAGGTAATAATTTTCTGATGTGTTTACATCATCCCTTGGGAGAGAATAAGGTCTAAAAATTGAAGCAAAACTTTTATTTTTTACTGTATCACAACTATAATATTGTTAAATATTAGCAGTAAGAATTCAACACAATTTATATTTACATTCATAGCGTTTCTGAGTGGGAAATAGGGTATCTAAATTTAGTGAAGTTAATTTTTTATGTTTTGATTATAGATTTTTTACGTTCAGATTAGAAGTTTTTGTCCAAACTACCGCAGCCTGCATTACTATACAGTGGTGAAGCATTTTGAATTACACATTAGTAAGCTGCATCCCACATAGAAATGCAATACCGCATACATCAAAGCCTGATGATAATACTCTCCATTAATTTTGAAATGCGTTCGTCTGAGTGCAGTAGTTATTAAAAAACTTGACATATTAAACAAAAACATAATTTGAAGAACAAATTAAAAAAACAAAATTTATTTCCTACATTGTTTAAGCCCGAGAAAGGACAGATATTAAGATATTTCATTCAATTAGTTTTACATTCAATGTTAAATTTTTGTAAACAAATTAGTTAAGCCAATTGAAGATTAAAAAATAAAAATAAAATTCATACAATACAGCGGTAGAATTGATAAAAAAATGTCACTGGTCCCAAGGACCAGTAAATGTCAGAGTTTACTGGTCTGCACATATTGTCACTGGCCCACTACATAAAATTCTATTAAGTTATTAAGTACCTTTAAACCTTTGAGTGAAACCCACCATCCTCCTCCTAGAATATAAACCAAACTTCCTTTCAGTTATCAAAAATTTTCGGCATAATAAAATGTAAAATTACAATTTGCTAAAAATTAAATAAACAGTACATAAACAAAAACAATAAAATTATTAATTATATATTTTATTTCCAATTATTTATCTCAACTGACTAAGTTTTAATGCACTTTTTTACTTATTAATTTTTTTAAATAAAATAAAATTCTGTGGTTTGTGTTTGGTTGCGATTTTCTCAGGGGTGGGAAAATTTAAATTTACCTGTCAGAGAGGGAAAAAAGTTACTGGTCCTGCGGACCACTAAATTTTTTAAATTAGTGGTCCAATTGAATTTTTAGTGGTCTCGGACAAGCGGACCACCAAGGATTTCGAACGCTGCAATACGATACTTAAAACACCCTAAAAAATTAGATTCCGTTCAAATGAAATCGAAATAAATCTTAGACTTTTTTTAAGTTTTGTATTTTGCATGCGTCTTATCATTTTATGCACAATTGTCATAAACATAATACAAAATCTGCAATACAAATATTTTCAATTAAAAATGGAAGAAGTCTAAGATTTACTTCGATTTCATTTGAACGGAATCTAATTTTTTAGGGTGTTATAAGTATCATATTGTATGAATTTTATTTTTAATTTTCAATTGGCTTAACTAATTTGTTACAAAAATTTAACATTAAATGTAGAACTAATTGAATGAAATAACTTAATATCTGTCCCTTCTCGGGCTTAAACAATGTAGGAAATAAATTTTGTTTTTTTAATTTGTTCTTCAAATTATGTTTTTGTTTAATATATATATATATATATATATATATATATATATATATGTAATGATTTTGGGAGCATTCCGGAATCTATAGAGGGAGTCGCGGGCCATTCACTTTCCGGCATGGTGTCCGTACAGCCGTATTTAATATGTAAGGACATCTAGGAGTTGACAGAACTAGTAGAATAAATAACTGGGACTCGGGAACCGCTTGATGGACCGAACTCATTTATTTAGCCACTCATCTTACAGTCTAATTCGCGTGTTCGGCCAGGGGTCCCTCGAGCCACTTATGTCGCTGACCATGCAACTCGCTATGTGTGGGGATTTCCTTCAAAAAGTGTAACTACCGAAACTTATACAAACATTTTGAAGCAATTATTTCAGATACAAGTACCAGAAAGATTGTTAACCGGCAGAAATGGAGCATTTACAGCTTCCAGGTTTAAAAGATTTCTTCGTACTTACAATGTAAAACACAGATTGACAAGCAGCCATCACCCAGAAACGAATGGGAAAATTGAACGCCTAAATCAGACTATTGTCACTAGATTAAAATGTAAAGTCAATTCCACAACCAAGAAAATACCCTGGACTAAGCTTTTAGATGAAGTCTTATATGAATATAATAATACTCCCCATTCTGTAACCCAATTCACCCCTAGTTATTTATTGTTAGGAAAATTACCATATGATCCTCCTTTACCAAATAATAGTTATTATCCCCCTGTAGAGGAAGCTAGAAAATTGGCCAAAGAGAGAACAATTGCTTACCATAAAAAGAACAAAGTCTGTTATGATGCTCGGTTCCTTCCTGTAAAGTTTAAAGTTGGTGACATTGTAATGTATGAAGAATTTCATTATCCTAATACCCGTAAACTGACTTCGCCATATTCTGGCCCCTACACCATTTTAAAAGAACTTTCTGATGTATCCTTTGAAATTGATAAACCCAGTCCACATTTTAAGAGAAATTCAGAAATTGTCCATTCATCCAAGTTAAGATACTACCACCATCCTCAAAACCTTAAAGTCAACCATGAATAAACCCAATCTATCTCTTTCATCTTTCAATTTTTTATTTTTGCTTTCCTGTCGTCCCCCTTGCTCATAGCATTTGGATGAGGACCCAGCTGGGCGTGTAACCCAACCCCCCAGCGACGTAGAATGATGGTGACAGTTTAAAAGCACTGTTAGAAATTTTTTTTTTTTTATAACTATATTGTTATGATAATTGTGTGACATATGAAGGGGTCCTCCGCTCCGTGGCCACCCATCTTTAGCCGGACTGTTTTCCCAGATTCTCTTTCCAGGTTGAACGGAGAATCTGGCAAAACTGCTTCGCTTCCCCTCTGTAGGTGAATGTCGATTGCCCACCTTCCTTTTTCGGTTGTGCAAGAGGCACATTTTTTGGGATGATATTCACCTGAGAGTATTAAAATCCATGTCACACTGACCCTGGGCATGGTGAAAATTATAGCAAACGCATATTTATAATTTTTTAGCTACAGTTTTCCTTTTTTTTTAAGACAACTTAGTTTGTTTTTCATAAAGATAATCCTTGGCTGCATCAAAGAAGTAGTAAAGTCCCTACGGAAACAGAAAGGTAGAATAAGAAGGAATGTGTTTATTGTTATTAGTATTATAGTGTATTTTACTTTTATTTTATCTCAGTGTGAAAATTCAGTATCTTTAGAAATGCAAATTTTCCAAAGTACATTTTGGTAGACATTTATTTGTGTTGATAGTATTAGTGCATATTTTATATTTTTGAACATTTTATATTATTGAATATTTTATACTTTTGAACATTTTGTAGTATTGAATATTTTATATTTTTGAATATTGTGTATTATTGAATATTTTTATATTTTTGAATATTTTCTATTTGTAAATATTTTTTACATTTGAATATGTTATATAGTTTTCAGTATGTTTATCTTTGAGTATTTTAGTATATGTTATATATTCTGTATATGTTAATGTTACAATTTTACACCAAAAAAGGATATTTCTCAATGGACAATACCCAGAGACATTTACAAAAAACATCCAAAAGACTTGCTTTAGAGACAGTTTGGTGTAATTAAAGGTCCCATTTCTCGAGACTGTCCCCTTATTATTTTGCTGCAGCCCCATTTAAAGAATTCCAATGTTTCAGTGTAACCAATATTTTTATGTGAACAATATTTTTATGTAACTTGATATATGAATGTAAAAATAGGTCCAATTGACTTGAGAGCAGGAGCAAATAAAAATTGGGACAAAAAAAAAAAAAAAAACCTGGGTAAAATTTATGAGATAAGACCCACAGGTCTTGCAGGCGAGCCCTATGGCTCTTGTTTTAGTGGAGGGGGATATGAAATGATAAAAGCTAAGCCCCTTTTTAAAATCCCCTTTTTTGTCCCTTTTTAAAATTTAAATTTAGAAATTAAAATAAAAATTTTTAAATTGCTTTTGTAATTGTGTCTCAGTTGATTGAACGCCTTTGCCCCTGGTAAGTTGGTTTTTCAGCATCGCAGCTTATAACTTTCAGAGATCGTTTTGGCACATCTCATAAGAATACTTTTGCTGAATAAGTGCAATTTGTAAGTCTTGCTGCATTCGATCGGCCAACTCAAACCACAGCCTTTATCCCGGGCAGTCAATCATTCAGCTAACGACCAATTATAGTTTAAAAACGCCTCCTTTGACTTCAACGGCCCCTAGCAAGAATAATGCGAAATACAGCATATTTATACCGATGCACGGGTCCCCGGACAGAGCTTTTTACCATCAAAAGAATGCACTAACTCCACGACACTCGGCTCTCATAAGTATCGCTTTGCGGTACACATAATTCCCAAGCCAGATGTCCATAAAGTAAATTAGCAGCTCTTAAGCCAAAGGGGCCTGATTTCTCCAAAGGATGTAACAAAGGAACAATAAATCAGGTCCCTGGAAAAACTGTGTCTTTATTGGAACAACTACTCTCTTAATCTGACTTTGATTTCCCGGATACCACTCACGTCCTGCGACTACCTAAGTATGCTAGAAGTTCCGAGGGTTCGCCCAGAAATCGGCATGCACACGTCCGCGGTTCGCGCCCCTGCCCCCATCGCCACGACAGAAGATCCATAACTGGAGTAGCGGCTAATTCGTTACATATATAAATATAAATGGTTTAATTGTACAAAAAGTTTATACATGTATACATATATGTAACGAATTAGCTGCTACTCCCGTTATGGATCTTCTGTCGTGGCGTCGGTCAGTGCCCGACCGCTTGGGGCAGGGGCGCGAACCGCGGACGCGTGCGTGCCGATTTCTGAGCGAACCCTCGGAACTTCTAGCATAGTCAGGTAGTCGCAGGCCGTAAGTGGTGTCCGGGAAATCAAAGTCAGGTTAAGATAGTAGTTGTTCCAATAAAGACACAGGTTTTCCGGGGACCTGATTTATTGTTCTTTGGTTACATCCTTTTGAGAAATCAGGCCCCTTTTGGCTTGAGAGCTGTTCAGTTACTTCTTTATGGACAGGGGAACTTAGGTGGATCGCCAAGCGATCCCTAGAGAGCCGAGTGACGTGGAGTTAGTGCATTCTTTGGATGGTAAAAAACTCTGTCCGGTGACCCGTGCAGTGGTATAAATATGCTGTATTTCACATTATTCCTGCTAGGGGTCGTTGAAGTCAAAGGAGGCGTCTTTAAACTATAATTGGTCGTTAGCTGAATGATTGATTGCCCGGGATAAAGGCTGTGGCTCATGTTCGGCTGATAGAATGCAGCAAGACTTACAAATTGCACTTATTCAGCAAAAGTATTCTTATGAGATGTGCCAAAACGATCTTTGAAAGTTACAAAATGCAATGCGGGAAAACTGACTTAACAGGGGCAATCTCATTCAATCAATTGAGACAATTACAAAAGCATTTTAAAAGTTTTAATTTTAATTTCTAAATTTAAATTTTAAAAAGGGACAAAAAGGGGATTTTAAAAAGGGGCTTATCTTTTATCGTTTCATATCCTCCCCCTCCCCCCACTAAAACAAGAGCCACAGGGCTCGCCTGCAAGACCCGCGGGTCTTATCTCGTGAATTTAACCCAGGGTGTTTTTTTTTTTTTTCCCATCGGTTTCAGATTCTTATTTTCTCCAGCTAGCTCTCAAGTCAATTGGACCTATTTTTACATTTATATATCAAGTTTACATAAAAATATTGTTCACATAAAAATATTGGTTACACTAAAACATTGGAATTCTTTCAATGGTGCTGCAGCAAAATAATAAGGGGACAGTCTCGAGACATGGGACCTTTAATTACATCAAACTGTCTCTAAAGCAAGTCTTTTGGATGTTTTTTATAAATGTCTCTGGGTATTGTCCATTGAGAAACATCCTTTTTTGGTGTAAAATTGTAACATTAACATATACAGTATACTAAAATACTCAAAGATAAACATGCTGAAAACTATATAACATATTCAAATGTAAAAAATATTTACAAATACAAAATATTCAAAATTATAAAATATTCATTAATACAAAATGTTCAAAAATATAAAATATTCAATAACACACAATATGCAATAATATTATTAACAAAAATATATTGCAAATCAAATGCAATTTGAAAAGTTTGCATTCCTAAAAATACTGACTTTTGACACTGAGATAAAATAAAAATAAAATACACTATACTACTAATAACAACAAACACATTTCTTCTTATTCTACCTTTCTGTTTCGGTAGGGACTTTACTACTTTTTGATGCAGCCAAGGGTTACCTTTATGAAAAACAAATTAAGTTGTCTAAAAAGGAAAGCTATAGCTGAAAAATTATAAATATGCGTTTGCTACAATTTTCACCATGCCCAGGGTCAGTGTGACATGGATTTTAATACTCTGAGGTGAATATCATCCCAAAAAATGTGCCTTTTGCACGACCGAAAAAGGAAGGTGGGTAAACCAATATTCACCTGTAGAGGGGAAGCGAAGCAGTTTTGCCAGATTCTCCGTTCAACCTGGAAAGAGAATCTGGGAAAACAGTCCGGCTAAAGATGGGTGGCCACGGAGCGGAGGACCCCTTCATATGTCACAAAATTATCATAATAATATAGTTATAAAAAAAAAGCAAAAATTCTAACAGTACTTTTAAACTGTCACCATCATTCTACATCGCTGGGGGGTTGGGTTACACGCCCAGCTGGGTCCTCGTCCAAATGCTACGAGCAAGGGGGACGACAGGAAAGCAAAAATAAAAAATTGAAAGATAAAAGAGATAGATGGGGTTTATTCATGGTTGAGTTTAAGGTTTTGAGGTGGGTGGTAGTATCTTAACTTGGAGGAATGGACAATTTCAGAATTTCTCTTAAAATGTGGACTGGGTTTATCAATTTCAAAGGATAATACATCAGAAAGTTGTTTTAAAATGGTGTATGGGCCAGAGTATGGCGAAGTCAGTTTATGGGTATTAGGGTAATGAAATTCTTCATACATTACAATGTCACCAACTTTAAACTTTACAGGAAGGAACTGAGCATCATAACAGACTTTATTCTTTTTATGGTAAGCAATTGTTCTCTCTTTAGCCAATTTTCTAGCTTCCTCCACAGGGGGATAATAACTATTATTTGGTAAAGGAGGATCATATGGTAATTTTCCTAACAATAAATAACTAGGGGTGAATTGGGTTACAGAATGAGGAGTATTATTATACTCATATAAGACTTCATCTAAAAGCTTAGTCCAAGGTATTTTCTTGGTTGTGGAATTGACTTTACATTTTAATCTAGTGACAATAGTCTGATTTAGGCGTTCAATTTTCCCATTCGTTTCTGGGTGATGGCTGCTCGTCAATCTGTGTTTTACATTGTAAGTACGAAGAAATCTTTTAAACCTGGAAGCTGTAAATGCTCCATTTCTGTCAGTTAACAATCTATCTGGTACTTGTATTTGAAATAATTGTTTCAAAATGTTTGTATAAGTTTCGGTAGTTACACTTTTTGAAGGAAAACCCCACACATAGCGAGTTGCATGGTCAACGTCTAAATGCAAATATTTTTTTGTAGAATTGTAATAATTAAATCCGCCCACAGAGTCTACTGCTAAACATTCAAAAGGTATATCTGTTGGAGGCATTAATTGCAATAAGCCAAATCTTTTTTGCCTACATTTTTTGTTTATCTGACAAGTGTAACAGTGTTTTACAAAATTTTCAATGTCCTGATTAATGTTAGGTCAATAATACTGTGGAGAGATTAAATTTATCCTCTTATAAATTCTAGGATGGCCATATTGTGTGTGTGTTTTTTCTAACAGGGGTACATAAAGACATGGGGACCACAATCTTATACAAACTTTTCTTTTTAATTACAACAACATCATTTATCTCAGTGTACTTTTTACCATCAACTGTTACATTTTCTTTTTTCTGATTGTCTCTTACTTCATTCAAGTCAAGGAGATGTATAATATGGGGTAAATTTTCTGAAACAGGCTGTCTAGATAGCATATCAGCTTGAACATTAGTGGAGCCTTTTTGGTATTTAATTTCATAGTCAAACATACTAAGTTTTAGGGACCAGCGGAAAAGACGTCCTCTTATATTTTTAACACTTTTGAGCCAGGTAAGTGCCGCATGGTTTGTATGTATGACAAATTTTTGACCGTGTAAATAATGATAAAATTTATCTAAAGCATCCACAATCGCCAAACATTCTAATTCAGTAATCGCATAATTTTTTTCATAATTGCGAAGATTTCTAGAGTGATATGCTATAGGATGTAATGTTCCTTTTTCATCAACTTGTTTCACAACACATTCCACTCCATGACTTGAGGCATCTACAAACAAATGACAAGGTGTTTTGGGATCAAACAACTTTAATATAGGTTTTTCAATTAAAGCATTTTTTAACTTTTCGAAAGAATTTTGACAATTTTGGTCCCACACATAAGAGACATTTTTCTTCAATAAATTGTTGAGAGGGTATCGAATGTTAGCATATTTTGGAATAAATTTGTGATAAACATTTATAGATCCCAAAAAACGTTGTAATTCCTTTACATTCGTAGGTGGTGTTAATTTCCTAATTGTCTCTATATTAGGGTTGTCAGGTGTGATACAACCATTCGAGACTTCATATCCTAGAAAATTAATTTTGGATTTAACAAAATTACACTTTGACAATTTGAGTTTAAGGTTTTCTTGGACACAGATATTAAATAAAGTCTCTAAATGACACAAATGTTCCTCTTCATTTTGGGAGAATACAATAACATCATCAAAGTAACTATAGGCAAAGTCAATTTTGTATTTATTAAGGATTCTTCTGAGGATACGGTTAAACCAAGCAGGTGTGTTTTTCCATCCGAATGGTAAACGATTCCACTCATATAATCCAAAGGTAGTGGCAAACGCCAGCTTCTTCGTATCTCGAGGGTGGATAGGGATGTGCCAATATCCACTGGCCAAATCAAGAGTGGAAAAAACTTTAGCATGCGTCAATTTATCTAACAGGGTGTCTATCCTAGGTAAGTGTTCTGCATCTGTTTTGGTAATGGCATTTAATTTCCGAAAGTCAATACATAACCGGGTTTTCTTCCCTTCTTCATGTTTATACACCAAAGTTACGGGTGACGAATAAGGGGAATAGCTTTCTTTAATGATACCGGCTCGCAATAAATTTTGAATTTGTTCTTTAATTTCCTCTTCTTCCTTAGGGGAAGTGCGATATGCTCTTAAAGAAACGGGGAGGTCTGATGTTAACTGTATTCTCTGGGGTTCAATGTTTACACAGCCTACATCATATTTATCTTTAGCGAAAATACAGACATATTTGGCTAGAAGAGCAGGTAATTGTTCCTTGACAGTCTGAACATCTGGCACATGTTCAGTGGTCTCGAACAAATCCGGCTCAAAATTTTCTTTGAATATCTCTGCATTTTCAACTGTATTTTCCCTTTCTGGCTGGTTATTATATGCTTCTGATAAATGTAAAGTATGGTGAGATGAATTTGTTGAAATATTGTCCATGAGAGCTACTTTCTTATGCTCTTGAGTTATTTGCATTTTAACACAGTCAATATTTAATTTAAACAGTTTACAGTGGTGTAGCCCAATCAAAGCATAAGGTAACTGATTATTAATTATAAAAAGTTCAACATTCTTAGAGATACGTCCTAATTTCAAACTAACAAGGCATTTTTCTTTCAAAGCAAGAACACCTTGTGTTTGTGTGACCGATATACTCTGCTGAACCTCACATATTTTTAGGTTAAGTTTGTGGGCTAAATGATAAGGAATAACACTGATAGAACTCCCTGTATCGATCAAACAAGGTAGTGAGTCTTCACTTTTTACATCAGTAATTTTTTGACAATTTCTATTTGATTTTTTATAGCTAGCTTTTTCTTTTTGTATATGTCCGGACATAAGAAACCGTCATTGATTACTAGATATATTTTCGGATGACTCATTAGCTCTATGATCTGGGTTGGAGTTTGCACCAGTCATATTGGGACTAGGGGTTGGAACTGCTAAGACTTGTTGTCGAAAAGGGCAGTCTCCCACCCAATGATACACATTTGGTATTCCTATATTAAGGCAAACTTTGCATGGATAGGGTGGCAAAGTGGTCTGGTGATGTACATTTGGTCTCGGTTGAACATTTGACGTCGGTCTAAATGTATTTTGAGGATTTCGTGTTTGGTTAGATGCAAAAGGTCAAATGTTGGGTGTTTGATAGGGAACTCTGTAGTTCCACTGCCTGTTAAAATTCTGTCCTGTCTCATATGGGGGTCGAAAGGGTCGCCATTGTCGGTATTGATTGGGGTTTTGCGGGCTTGCGTCAACTTTGCACTCATTTCCTTTTCTGTCCAGTTGCAGTTTGCAAATTCTGAATACTAATTCACGCCATGAATGTGTAGTTGAGGGGTTGCTTGCAATAACTAGCTTTTGCATTTCTAACGGCAAGCCCTCCGTTAGTCCTTCCAAGATAAGCTTCTGGTCTAACCCTAAGGTTCTCCCTATTTTAGTCTTTTTCTGATAGTATTCGTTCAGGTCCTCTCCAATTTTGTATCTAATACGGGAAAAATCAGTTAAAGAAAGAGTGTCAGGAAGTTCGTAATGTTAATTGAACAAAGTGACAAATTCGGACCAATGTAGCACATTCAGACAATTATTAATGTACAACGTAAGTGCACTGTCTTTTAAGTATTTCTGTATGTGCCTAATTTTCCAGAAGTCGTCTTTTTCCTGGTCTATACGAACAATCTCAAAATAGGCTAGCCAAGCTGTCCAATCCATATTCGCTGTTGGCGAAAACGCAATGATATCAGGTTCTATTGACATTTTCGGGCTAGCGGTCATTGAATTGTGACCAGACCCAGCTAGAGCTGACAGGATCTGTTCACCTAATGTTGTTACATTATGTGTCTGTGTGGCAACCCCGGACTTCTGACTATCTTTCTCTTCAGGTTTAAGACCTGAACTCCCATCGTTACCCAAATGCTGATTTTTCTCGTTGCCAGAGCCATCTGACTTATTTTCTAAGTCGTTCGTTTCTTTAGGAGGGTCTGGGGTACTCATGTTAGAATGCAAAATATCACAAAATTACACAAAAATATAAGGCACAATTAAAATACATAACAATAAAAATGGACTATTTTTCAAAAATTGCAACACAAGATTTGTAAAAAATGGGCTTAAATCTAAAGGAAATTCAAATTTGATACATTTTTTTTTTTTTTTTTTTTTTTTCAAATTGAGATTAAAAAACGAACTTTAAAATAAAATTTTAAAATTCCAAAGATTTAACTACTGTATAAATTTCAACAAATTATTTTCTTTTATAACAAAAAAGAAATAAAATAAACCTTTTCTTATTTCATTTTTTTTTCTATTAAAATAACAACCAATAAAAAAAAGATTACTTTTTAAACTGTAACACTTTTTCTTTTTTTTCCTTTCTTTAATTAATAAAAGAAAGCGCTTACCTGTTATCCCTTTACACATTAAAAAAACTAATCGTGCAGAACAAACATCATATACGCAACACCTGTTTTTAAAAGCCGATGGAGTCCCAGAACGTGAAACAGTCTCACTATGTCTTTTCTTTTCTATCTTTTTAATCCTTTAGAAACCGAAACTAATTTGTTCTGATTACAGCAGTTCACTTTGAAGATAACAGAAAGACACTTTCCTGAATGAATCATCAATGATCGCGAACTTGACCTAATTTCTCAGCTGATAACGCCCGTGGCTGGGATGGGAGAAAAGAGTTTTCTTTTTCTTTCTTTCTTGAAAAGATAGTAAAGTTTTAATAGACGTTCGTGGTTGGAAAAAGGACTTGTTTTCAGGAAGATTTTTTTTTTCCTTATTAATTACTAGGGCAAATGCAAGTTTTTTAAGAGATTTCTTTTCGTCACTTGTTACACACCTCCTGAGTTTTGCTGGAATTAATTGCTGGTTAAATAAACAGTAGATACGTCATTTTTTAGGACTTTGTGACACACCTCCTGATATTTGTGCTGGAACTCTAGGATTTGACCCGCATAAATGCACCGTCCTGCCGACTTTTCAATGTAACGAATTAGCCGCTACTTCCATTATGGATCTTCTGTCGTGGCGTCAGTCAGTGCCCGACCGCTGGGGGCAGGGGTGCAAACCACGGATGCGTGCGTGCCGATTTCTGAGCGAACCCTTGGAACATCTAGCATAATCAGGTAGTCGCAGGCCGTAAGTGGTGTCCGAGAAATCAAAGTCAGGTTAAGATAGTAGTTGTTCCAATAAAGACACAGTTTTTCCGGGACCTGATTTATTGTTCTTTGGTTACATCCTTTTGAGAAATCAGGCCCCTTTTGGCTTGAGAGCTGTTCAGTTACTTCTTTATGGACAGGAGAACTTAGGTGGATTGCCAAGCGATCCCTAAAGAGCCGAGTGACGTGGAGTTAGTGCATTCTTTGGATGGTAAAAAACTCTGTCCGGTGACCCGTGCAGCGGTATAAATATGCTGTATTTCGCATTATTCCTGCTAGGGGCCGTTGAAGTCAAAGGAGGCGTCTTTAAACTATAATTGGTCGTTAGCTGAATGATTGATTGCCCGGGATAAAGGCTGTGGCTCGAGTTCGGCTGATAGAATGCAGCAAGACTTACAAATTGCACTTATTCAGCAAAAGTATTCTTATGAGATGTGCCAAAACGATCTTTGAAAGTTATAAAATGCAATGCGGGAAAACTGACTTAACAGGGGCAACCTCATTCAATCAATTGAGACACAATTACAAAAGCATTTTAAAAGTTTTAATTTTAATTTCTAAATTTAAATTTTAAAAAGGGACAAAAAGGGGATTTTAAAAAGGGGCTTAGCTTTTATCGTTTCATATATATATCATATATGAAACAGGAGTAAGGCGATAAATGATGAATAAAAGTAGTTTAATGTTTCTGGATTATCAATTATACAAATACAGTGCATGTCAAAAGTTTAAGCACAACATAAAACTTTGTTATTGACAAAGTTACTTTCCTTTACACATGACCTACAAATTGTAGTTTTAAAAAGATATTTAACAGATTTATGCTTTAAAATTTATCTCAAACAATAGAATTTATCAAATAAACAAAAATGAGTGTGTCAAAAGTTTAAGCACTGTTAGTTTTTCACTCCTGTATGGTTACTGTATTAATTGTGTTCAAGGCTGACTCAATATATATGTACCCTTAATAATTAAAAAATATGATATTTAAAATACCCTAAAACTTGGATTCTGTTTAAACAATAATCAAAATAAATCTTAAGACTTTTTCCAAATTTAAGTTGCAAATACTTGTTTTGCAGATTTTGTATTATGTTTACAATGGGTGTAAACAAAATGATAAGGCACATCTAAAATACAAAATTTTAAAAATGTCTAAGATTTATTTAGATTTCGTTTGAATGGAATCTAAGATTTTAGGGTGTTTTAAATATCATATTATTTGAATTTTATTTTTAAATGTTCAATCGGTTTAACTTATTTGTTACAAAAATTTAACATTAAGTGTAGAGCTAACTGAATGAAATATCTTACTATTTGTCCCTTCTCAGGCTTAAATAATGTAGGAAACAAATTGTTTTGTTCTTTTAATTTGTTCTGCAAATAATATTTTTGTTTAATCCTTGGTTTTTAATTTAAGTGTCTTTATAAGAGTTTGTACTGCGTGAAGATTGCTCAGTATAAAGAATTGTCCAAGAAAAGATGACTTCAAATAATTTTCATGTTCTTTTTTAAAAGAAGTTACTCTGAAATTTGCTGACTAAATTCTAATTCAAATCAAGTAAAAAAAAAAAATGAATAAAAATAGGAAGCTGTAAATCTTTATTGCAAAAAGAAAAAAATCTTCCTTACTGCAATAATAATAATTTTTTCTCCTTAAGGGGCATCCCACACTAAGGCGACAAGCGACATGTAGCAGAAACATGTAGCGCAAAAACCGGTCGAAACAAAGAACTAAGTTGTTTCAAACCTGTTTTAAACCAGTTTTTCCAGCGAATTCAAGCGACATGTCTTATGTGACGCCTTAGTGTGGGATGCCCCTTAGAGGCTACTTCAGTCAAACGAAAAGACATGCTCGCTAATGCTAATCTTTTGGAAGAAATTTATAAAGATATCTCAGTTGTATTTCAATATTTTTAAATGATTTTTCTTTCATTGGATAACTGATATCAATCTCTATGCAGGCCATTTTTTACTTTTTTGATTTTGATTGCAGATTTTTTTTATGAGGATGCTTTTACTTTCAAAACCGGTTCTGAAAATGAAAGTGACCTCCTTAAAAATACCTGTAAACAAAATCGAAAAAGTAAACAACGGCCTTTGTACAGATCGATCTCAACTTTCAATGCAAAAAAATCATTTAAAAATATTTAAATTCAAACGAGATATCTTTGTAAATGTCTTCCATAGGGTTAGCATTAGCGAACGGGTCTTTTCGTTTGACTGAGGTAGCCTCTTAACACAAAAGTCATTGGTATAGATGTCTCAGACGCACTGGGGCACCTATATGGTGCCAAAATGGCAATTTTATACCTGGACAACCTGAAGATTTTAGCTTTGCTTTGTATGGAATATCTGGTAGAACAAATTGCATGTGTAGTTTATGGTAAATTTTGCTAGCTAAGCCTAATGAGAACGTGGAAACAGAGTTTTCTCGCCAAAATGGCTAAGAAAAAAAATTTACACCAACCCTGGTGCGTCTGAGACATTTGTTCCAAGTCATTAATCCCTTTAAAGAAAAAAGTATTATAAATCTAAATATCCAGTTTTACTTTAAAAACAAAGAAAAAGCCTAAAAATGTTCAAATTTAGAATAAATCATAAAAATAGACAAATAATCACCAGGTGGTAAAGGCTGTTGTGGTGAATAATAGGATGGTTGTTGTATTGGAGGTTGCTGGTTATACCACGGTTGTGGTGGACCTTGTTGATACATCATTTGGTCTGGGAAGCCCATACCAGGACGAATACCATGTGCCTGCTGCAAAGAAGAAAAGAAAGATTAGAAATAGTTACTATAATAATAGTAAAAAAAAAAAAAAAAAAAAAAAAAAAAATGCAGGAGTTACATACTTGACCATTAACCATCTTAGCAGCTCTACGTCTTCGCTGTTGTTGTTTGGGTTTCTTGGCATTGGCTCGGGGAGATTGTTCAAGGGGAGTGTCTCGACCTCTTTTAATGTCTTCAATCTTTGGAAAATAAATAAATAAAAACGAATAACTTTTACATATTTGAAAACATTAAAAACTCTACATGAAGAAAACTTCTGCAAAGGAAAATAACTGAATATTGCATGCACACAATTCTTAGTTGCTAATATTTTGAAAAATCGTTAGTACAGTAGACTCCTTCAAATTCACAACCCTAAAATCCGTACATCATCAAAGATGTAAACAATGAAACTTTCAGTTCAGATATAAGGAGAAAATTACAGAATTTTTTAGTTATATTTCATTCTGTATGTATTTTAATATATAATTCTTGATAATATGACTTAACTCATGGTTTTTCATGAAGGAAGTATAAATTTATTTCTGAGAAAATCAAGATATTGCTGATATCACTGGTAATCACAATCTTTTTACCAAATATTTACCTTATATATATAAATCCTAATGAAACATATTTATGAAATGACTAATTATGTTTTACAGCAATTCTTCCTAAAATATGGAACCTTTGGCGGTGAAATTAGCACTGATTATCTGTATTGATCCGTGTATATCAAAAATGTTATTAGAATTTTTTAATTTGAATTAGTTTGAGACATTAATTTTTCCTAGCATTTATATATTAATCAAGCTTTTTGGTTATTAAGACTAATTAACCTGAAATAAAACTTCCTTACTTTATGATTTTTATGTGAATTAATAAAGTACCTCTATGAGAAAAGTTTCATTGAATAATTAAAAAAAAATGTATCTCATTTTTATTATGTATATTAAATTATACATTATTAATTATTTACTTGACCTTTAATTTTAATAATTTAATCATTTTTAAAATGACCTTACTTTTTATTATTTTAGTTTATTACTTTACTTAATTATTTTAATATTTTACTATATTGCAAGCATTCATTATAATTTCGATTGCATTATGACATTCAAAGTACTGTTTATAAAATGTAAACAAAGCAATGACCAAAAATCTGCACAACCTCTGGTCCCAAGCTGTGTGGATTTGAGGGAGTCTACTGTAATTGCTGAGCAATTTATACCATTAACACAATGAATTAAATAAAATATTTAAAAATAATTCTGAGGTACAAAATAAACAAATATGCACATACGTTAAACAATAATAAAAGAAAAATTTTTTAAAAGTCAAAATTTAAATGAAATTCCAAAACCTTTTTCTAACTTTAAAATCTAAAGCTCAAAGTTAAATTTGCTCCTGATAATTATTTTTCTCAGCCCAGCAATTACTTCCAAATTGCAAATTCTAACAAACGTTAAGATGAAAAGTGATGAAGTGAAATTCTTCTTTTTCTATGGTTAGATGTGCAAGAGCTATTCCTGTACAATCTCTGCAGGGATCGGCACAGATATCAATACAAAAAATCCTAATCTAATCATTAATAATGTAATACCTACTCTTCACCTTAGCCTCCCTATTCGAAAAAATTAGAAGTACATTAATAAAAATGAACAGCACGGGCAGAAGAGGTCCTTTTCGGTAAAAATAGCTTGGTAAATAGTTGGTGTGACACTGGATACTGGGTATGATTAAAAAGGGAAGGACTACCATGTAACTGAAGAAATAATGATAGTCAGGTCCCCAAATGGATTTTGTGTTATTATTTGTTTACAACAACTATTTCCATGTAAATAAAAGAATGACATAAGAAAAGAACACAACGCTAATTTATTACAGAGAGCTGGTACAGGATTGTACTGCACTGTTTGGAAATCCCAATTGAGTTGTAAAAGAGAATTTTTTTTCTACTTTAAGCTCTTCAGTTCCGAAGCTAAAATAATAATACAAATGATTAATCTTTGGTTTCTTCCAAACAAAATAATATAGTAAATGACAGAAAAAATATCTTTTTTGAAATTGATCCTTTAGGCACTTAGTAATTTAAGTTAAAAAATGTGGATCTAAAACTACAAACCCCCTTATAAACATCAATTTAATAACCATTAACCTAAATTAATGCAATCACAAATTGAAGAGCTTTAAACAAGTAAATAATCTACAAATATTCAAAATTTTTTATTGACAAAGATTCAAGTTAAATATGAAAATTTCTCACTTTCTTGGCCATACTGTCTTTTGGACATTTTTAGACATTTTGCACACTCAGATGAAAATAACATTCATTTTATGTGGGAATCAGGTTAGAGGCTGCCATTTATTCGTTTGTTTTGAAAGCAAAAAAACATTCAGCTATTAAGAAGTGATGTGAAAATGTAAAAAAATTGGACATTTAAATTTTTATAAGCAAAAGAACAGAGGTCCCCATTTGGAGACTCAGGGACCAAAGAGGTTAAACTGATAAACAAAGAAACTTTCCTCTTTCATTCTGGACCTACCTTGTGATAGATAATGTGCATGTGACATCATACATCGAAAAATAGACATACTTCTTAACTGGCTGTAGGCAGAAAGTAACAATTCTTGCAGAGCTAGTAATTTGTAATGTATTATAACTACGTGAAAATTAAGAGCATTTTAGCAAAACTTCAAGCAATTTAACTCAAAGTTTTGCCTACGTAAAGTTGAGTAGACAAATAACAATCCAGTTTGTTGACAAACATGCACATGATGTACAGAAAGAGTAAAAATAATAATTAAACTCTCATAATTTTCAAAAAAAAAAATATATATATATATATATATTTACACACCTGTTTTTTTCAAAAATAAAGCTTCAAACCTGAAAATCACTGTACCCTATGAAGAAAAAGTTTCAACTAGTAGTCAACTACGCTTCAGAATTTTTTTTTTCTTTCTCCATTTACAGCCTTTTGTTCGCACTTTGAACAGAAAATGTTGCACAATGATACAATGTGAGAAAAGACAGAATTTATTACTAGAGAACAGGAATTCTGCTTTTTCAGAATTTAGTGTCACCTCCGATGAAAAAAGAAATATCTATATAAACTAGCTGTTACTCGTGACTTCAATCACGTAACACATAAAGAAGAATAAATGCATCAATTAAGCAAAACATTCAGATAATTAAAAGCTTATACAATTAACCATTCATCACATTTTATAGTAGAAAAACTTCTAATGGTCCCAATTTGCATATTTTTGTTTATTTATATAGGATCATTTAGATTTCTTTCAAGAGCCTGAAATTTCATACTTTTTCCCTAAGATTAAATGAAGAATAAATTTACATCTGTGTTATTCTATTTTATCATTTATATTTATTATATTTTACGAGACGTAACCCGTCGAATTTGAAGAATAAAGATATTTAAAAGAACTGTTAGATTGAAGTTATATAAAAAAAAAACTACAAAAATATTTACAATAAATGATCAATATTATGAGTTAGCTGGCCTAACGCATAAAACAAATATTATTTTTAACTAAAATTTAACTTTAAATATTCAAAATATTGAAAAATGAACTTTTATTACTATATGTAATCAGTAACCTGATATTCAGATAATAAATTATGAAGTTATCAATTGAGGCTTTGATCTTTGGTATCACGAAATTAAAAATCGACGAAAATTGCACCACTATGACACAATCATATTTTTATTGTACAGTGAAATCTACAAATAACGTCATTTTCACCGTTGCAAAATTTACATGCGTACTTTCCATATTCATATTTACCATTTTAAAAACATTTTAACATGCAATAGATTTTTAATAAATATATTTTCAAAAATTACGACACTTTTGCATGTTACAATTTTGCATGTGGGCATTCACACTCTTGACTTGATGTTCTAATCTTAGTCCTAGTGAAATCCAGAAATTTATTCTTTTCGACACCTTCGCATTACAATATTTACTTTTATCAAAGAAAATATTCATTTCTTTTTTACTATGCGGTCATTACCTCATTGAAGCCTTTGAGATTAACGTCTCAATCTTAGTATCATCGTATTGTAAAAAATATCAAAATGTAATAGCTTTATGAGTAAAAAGAGTTTTTTTTTTTTTTTTTTTTAACGTGAAGCCTTTTTCTATTTAAAAAAAAAAAAAAAAAAAAAAAACAGTTATTTTTAATTGCAATGACATAATGACATCCGTAATGATATAGTAATTCCGATTGTTTCCTTTTACTCTGTAACGATGGAAGTAACCCAGTTGCCAACACTGTGAAGGCATTTCCTAAATGACAACTAAAATTAAAATATAAAAAATGAATTATTTTTTAAAATATCAAGTGCGGGCACATATATAAATAAACTGCTTTCATTTAACAAAATAAAAAAATTCAAAATCTGTTCAATAGAAAGCTCAGGCCAGATGACTGAAAAAACAGCCTTGTCTTTTACAGATATTTATTTCGTTCATGAATATTGATTTAATTTATGTTTTCGTGACAAAGAATGTTATTTAAAGAGGTATGTTAGTAAATATTTTTAAAGGAAAATGGTTATTATCAGGTCACTTCAGACATCAATTTGATTTGATTATAATAATAAAAAAATCAACATACAACATTATGTTTCTATTCCAAAAAATCACATCTTGGAAAAAAAAAAAGATAAATGGTATTAAAAAATAGAAAACGTGGTGAACCATAAAAATTCAAAAATAGATAATAAAATAATGAAAAAAAACTTTAACTTTCAAATATTTATTACATTTTTATTTCACAGTGCCACACTTTTAACAGCTGTAAATCTATCAATAATAGCAAAATGTTTATCATGCTCCGAAGACTCTCGAAGCCGAAATGATAATTATTGAAGGAATAGAGCTGCTTTTTGCTTTCAATTGCAGAAAATATCTATTTATGGAAAAAGCACCTGAATTATGGATAACCAATAACCATTTTCATATTGACTGTTGTACTGTAATTTAGGATTATGGAAGCTTCAAAATTTGCAGGACTATGCTCTAATGAGGGACAACGATTATCTTTCAGAGATAATTAAAACTGTAGATTAAGATATTTTAAAATCGAAAGAAAATTTCAGAAAATAATAACTGATTATTATCAAGATTTTTTATTACCATTTCTTTTGTGCTATCGATAATCATGGTGCCTTTAAAAATTAAAGGTTGATATGAGGTGAAAGGAGAATTTATTGCTTCTTTCTTCTATTTCTTTACGCAAAACTATGTCACAATGCCTAACCTCCAATTAAAATTGCTTGATAAATTTTTTTACATTGACTTTCATACACTATTTATGAAATTTTATTGAAATCAGCATTATAGATGATTGTACGGTAAAAGAGAGTTAAACTTATGCATTTGCGAATGATAAAGTCTGTGGAAATCATGCCATTTTGTATAATTGCTATTAAAAAGCTAATATTTTCTGAAAGAAAACAGGTTAATGATTTAAAATATGATGATGCTTTCATTAGGTTAGTTTTTCTTACGGAATAATACTTGTCGAGATGAAAAAAAAAAATATTTCACTTCAGGAACCATGTGAAGATATGTATTTTAATTTATTTGAAACATGAAATCACTGAATGAAAATTATTTTACATTTAGATAAACATTGAAACATTAATTTTATTAAATACTAAATTTCAAGTAAGAAATTGTATTTAAAATATAAGCTAAAATTGCATTTTGAAATTATGCACTTTTTGATGCAAAACGTTATTTCTGAAAAGTATATGGTTATTTTAAAATTTCAAAGCTAGGGAAATGAAAATGACATCACTTTGACGAAATTAAAATAAATATATATTAATATTTTCTGATTAAAAGGAATGCTTTACATGAAAAAATATTAGATTATTTTTACCCGATTAAACTTTTTACTAAAAACGCAACGCCTTTGTAAAACGTTTAATCTGCCAACATTTAAATTTATTAATTAAATTAGTATATACTTTTCTTAAATTCAATTCGTATAAATAGGGGACAATAACTATCCACTTCTATGCACGTAAGTTATATTTACATCCTTGGTTGTAAATGTTAATATGTTGACAGACGATTTTCGTTTTTTATTTGTCTCTGTGGAATAAATTCATTCATGAAGCTTCAATGGGTGAAAATATGTTTTTAGTTTTTGGAAAATTTACTTTATTTTTCAATTCTAAAGAGAAAATAGCCTCAAAATATACATTAATCCGTTCTATTCCCCCTTTTTCCAACAAAAAATGCCTTCTTCTGATAATTATAAAGTGAATTTTGAATAAAAACTCTCATTTGTGTGTAACTTATTATATTTACACTTCTTAATCAGTATTAATAAAAAGTATTTCTGTTATTCATTTTAAATATGACGTCATTATTTATCCATTTCATTAGTTATTAATATTCATGCCCTTGTATTTTTAACATATACTTGAAAATGCCTGTTTTATTTCAAATATGACATCATATTTTTCCAAGTGAAATATTTTCTAAATAATATAAATCTTTTTCATTATTATTTCTTCTAATTATTATGCCATTTTTGACAGAAAACCTCTTACTAACGTAACAAATATTCATGTTTCAAGTATAATAAAAAATATTCCTTTTTTTGTTTCAGATATGACGTGATATTTATTTTCTTTTGAATACTTTGTATTTAAATTTTTCGCGTGGAAATTGTTCAGAAAAATAATTGTCGAGGAGAAAGTATTATTCCAGGTTTTTATTTTCTTCGCAACATTAAAGAAATATGGTTAAATGTTACAGGAAAATTGTCAATTCATTGTGTATGAAAAATAATGAAATTTTGGATTATTAAGCAAAATATATGAATAAAATAAATTAAACATAGCCTATGTTCATTTCCGGGTTGTAATCCATCTATATCCAGAAATACAAAAGCATTAATTCTTCCGTTTAGACGCTGACTTCATTCAAACTTTCGGACACACATTGACATTTATAATATTATAAGGATATAGATGCAGTAGAGTCCCGATTATCCCGATTATATAGAGTTCAATTATTATGAAATAGACATTATAAATGAAGTGTTAGGTGAAGATGAAAGAGCAGCCGTAAAAAGTTAGAACTCTGATTTTCTGGTCAGAATGGGGGGAAAAAAAGGCTATAATTTTTTTTGAAAAAAAAAAAAAAAAAATACTGCGTTTTACTGTAAAACATAAACACAGTGTGGAGGATAAGGTAAAGTACAATTTTTATTTTAACGCATTCTCTAAAATTGGACTATTCCTGAAATATGAACAATTTACAGTATTACACGAGTCCAATATTTGCATTTAGTTCTTTTAAATGCAAATTTTCTTTATGGTTTGTCATTATATTTTCTACTTGATTTATAACGTCCACATGCTTTATTAAAATTTTTTCTCTCCCACTAATTCTCTTATACGATGATATCTAATATTATATGTTTAGTGCACCTGCGGTTAGTTGGATTACTAGCTAACCAAATCACACCTTGGTTATCAAAGAGTTTACGTCCCTATTTTCCAGATTGAAATTTGCTTATTAAATTGGTCAACTGGACCAACTCTTTGAATGCTGTTGATGCAGCCTTTTTGAATGCTGTTGCTGCTGCACTCTGATTCTGTCGATGAAAGTGCCACACATCCTTGTTATGCTGATAGCATCTTGTTATCTCTGATAGTAGCCATGACTACTATAAGAAGGAAAAAAGTTCCCTTGGATTAGACAATAGATTTATTTTAGAATGGTTAATAGAAGGATTTAACTTGTAAATGATATAACTGGTAGTAACCAATGCCCCAAAAACAATAACTGAAGAAGATAATTAGTGTAACTCAACAAGCTCTGACCCATAGGGAAGAACATTAAAAATAAAAATTGAGAGGAACCATTTCATCAAAATCCATATCACACAATCCAGAAGGTGGACAAAACTCTCAGTCAAAAACCTGGAATTATAGGGTTCACTACCAGCCTCCAGAAAGTAGACCTATGTCCCTAACAATGAAATAAACCCCCAAAGACATTATGCCTCCCTAGATCCAACAAAATATACAAAATGTTCATTATCAAGAAACTTTGTTGCCCTCTCTGTGGAAAGTTTGTTTAAACATTAGCAGAACTGGCCACCTTTGAAAATGAGAAATAGTAGTAACCAAAATTCAAATTAATTCAGATGTTTGTTGGTTGGTTGCTGCTTTTTACGCTGCAAATCGAGTTAACTCTGATTGCTTTTGTTTCGGGCCGATTTTAGATTCCTGCAGGTTGGATTATGTTTTCTGAAGAGAGGAAGGACAGAGCTGAGGTTATTCTGAATATATATTTTTTTTAAAATTGGAAATTCTCATAAAATTTTCTGAAAATGTTACAGCAGGGAGGGGAGAGGGAATTCTTCATGGGCTAATTATGCGTTTTTTCTGCGGCCCTTTCACAAAATTCACATTTTTTTCAGCAATGCTTTGGCGAAATTCCCTTTTTTCTGCGATTCCATTAATTCTGCAACGAAATTAATGTTTTTTTGCTATCCTTAGACCAAATTCGCGATCCTTTGAGGAAACTTGGATTTTTTTCCCCTCGATCCTTTGACGAAATTCACATTTTTCCACGATCCTTTGACAAATTCGCGTTCTTTCCGCAATCCTTTGATGAAACTCGCGTTTTGTTCACGATACCTTGACAAAATTTGTGTTTTTTTTAATGATCGTTTGCAACAATGTATTTTTTTTTTTCGCGATCCTTTGACTAAATTCACGTTTTTTTCAGATATACTTTGACAAGATTAGCATTTTTTCTCTGCCTTCCTTTGATGAAATTTGCTTTTTTTTCGTGATTATTTGAAGAAATTTGCGTTTTTTGTGATCCTTTGACGAAATTTGCGTTTTTTCTGCAATCCCTTGACCAAATTTGTGTTTTTTTCTTTTTTTTCCAAAAATGTCAAAAAGTTGCTCAGTACACATTAAATTCAGAATCATTGCCCTGTTTGATAGATCCAGAAAGTTCTGTAAGTAATTTCTTTCAATTATCGAAAAAACTTGCAAGATTCAAAAGGGATTATCATCAGCCACTCTGATACCAGACATTCTCACCTTAACAGAAAAATAGTATGTGGATTTGAAAATTGGTAATATCATCAAAAATATTAAACTTTTTCTAATTACAGGGTTCATATTCCTCCTGGAATGTTGAAGACCAGAAAATTCTTCAGCACCAGTATTTTTTTATAGAAAATATTTCCTTGAAAGAAGGCGAAATTTTGTGCGTTTGTTCTATATTTCTTTTACTATGAAAACAATACTGGTAGTTCTTCTGGAAAAATTCCCTGACCCATACGAATCCTGTAATTAACAATAATTTACTATATGTTTTATTGGAGTTGCCACGTTGTACTTTATTTAAATTAAATCTTCAAAGTGTGAAATGTAAAGTGAGTGAAAATAAAAAATAAATATTTAATTGAATATCCTCATAACATATGATCATTAAGTACTTTACATTTATCCAATTATTGTTAACAATATCTCAAAGGAAAAAAATGAAAATGTAATTTGTGAATGCTATGAACAGGATTTTATTGGTGCCATTGGAGAAGTCAAAACACGTCAGACTGCAAACAATAAATTACTTGTTCTCTTGTCAAAATATTTCAGTATTTCCACGATAATAAGTATGACGATAATAAGTATGACATAGAATATATAAATATGGAGCCACAGAGAACTCATTTAGCATGGGATTTATCAATTTTTCTTAGATCTTATTATACTTACCAAAAAGAGGAAATCAGAGAACAAGTTTAAAATTTCTTGCAGGCTAGTATTATTAAAGAAAGTTATTTTCTTTATTCATTACCTGTACTTTTGGTATATAGATATGAAGTAGGGGAGAAAACTCGGTTGTGTGTAGATTTTCAAAAATTATGGTTGAGTCCTTGCAGGCAAGTTTGCTGGACCTTAGCTTGGAGAGGCAAGAGAGGGGGGGGGGGGAGGGGGATATGAAAGAATAATAAAATATATCCTTTTTAAAATTCAAAATTAAATTAAATTCCCAAATAATTTTTCTAACCAATAAAGCTAAATTTGCTCCTGATACGTTTTTTTTTCTCGGCACAGGAATTATTACTTCCAGACTTTCAATTCAAACCAACTTCAAGATGAAAAGTATGAAGAAAGAAATATTCTCTTTTTTTCTGCGGTGATATGTCCAAGAGCTATTCCCGGGAAGTCTCTGTATGAACTGGCCCAGATATCAATCAAAATAACTTAATCCAATCGTTAATAATGTAACACCTACTCTCCATCCTAGCTTCTACTGAGAAAAATTAGAAGTGCATTATTAAAAACGAACAGCACATGTGGAAGAGAGCCTTTTTTGGTGAAAAGACTCTCCGGATACTGGGATTGACTGAAAAGGATTATCATATAACTGAAGAAATAATAAAAGTCAGGCCTTCAAGCAAAATTGGCGTTATTGTTCATTCCCTACTACAACTTCCACATAAATTAGAAGGATGATGCAAGAAAAGAAAAACACCTTAATTTATTACATACATATTTAGTAACTCATTTTTATAAAAATACAAACACGCTATATAGGGTGTTCAGTATATTAAAATTTATTGGTTATTTATTTATTTAATTATTTTTTTACAGCATGACACAAAGTAGTAACAACATGGACTGATTCACAAGAGATAAATAAATATAAAATTATGCCTTCTTTCTAAATAAAATGTATGCAAGTCTATCTGGAAAATCTGTCCTTTAGAAAAATAAAATTGTAACCAAAATTCACTTAAACATCTTGCAATTATGCATAGCAATCTAATTGAATAATGCTTTTTAAAAAAATTAATTAAGTATTGCAGAAGGATTTTTCAAAATTCATTTTAAGTGCATTTTACAAAAGAGTTTCCTCAAAGCTTTTGTTCTATGGTACCTTCTATTTTTGTTTGTTAATACTAGGGGGCTCGGCCCCCTACGAGCTACGCTCGCCAACCCCCGTCCAGACACCGTAGACTCTAAATGCACGCTAATTTGATCGGCTTTAAAAATATTTCGAAAGATTGAATTATAATTTAAAAAACAGTGGCGATCTCTCTATAAACGGATTTCTATTCATTTCTCTTTGAGTGGGGAATTTTAACGCCAAATCCGTTGCGGTACTACTTGATTATCCCGTCGACCCATTTCGCCAAATTATATAAATCACCAAACCACTCGTCAAATAATACAAATTGACATAATTTTTATTTTAAATAACGAAAAAACAAATAAATCAGTACAACATTAATAAAAATACAAATAAAACATCGAAATAAAAATAACTTGATGACGTAGACACGTGTAACAACATTTCAAAATAAGCTAATATAAAAGGAATTAAGTAAACAGAGTCTTTGTCTCCTGGTATTTTTTATCAAAGTGAAAAGAAAGTCCTTTTAAATGAGACATTTTAAATTAATCGGTTTTAATCTGATGTAATTTTGACCAAACTATTCTTTCTGTTTTTAATATTCACGTGAAAATTCTTGTGTTAGAAATGAAATATTATTTGCGCTTTCCTAACAAAAATAGTTGAAAAGTATCCTCTTAAAATATCAAATAAATGTCTAGTGCAATTTCTAAATTTAAACTGTTTTGCAATATTATTTTGTGTTCATTTTATGTAATAACTGTAATGTGACGTAAATATGACGTAATTTCTCCTATTTAAGATTTCTAACGCATGTTAATAAATTTATTGTTTTACAAATTCCTTTCTCTCTTAAAATTCACGTATAATTATAGTTTTTATGACGTAATTTTTAATAAGTTCCTGCTTTTTGTACATAATTATTTAATTCTAATTCCAAATGTTTTTTTCTGTTTATAATAGTCACGTGTAAATAAATTTATATTTAAGCAAACATTATTGTTTTCGCTGTTTATACAGTTGGCAACAGTTTAAATTAATATCACTTTTTAAAATCTGTTAAAAATATCTCTAGAAATGCTGAAAATCTGAATTTAAAATAGAAATAAAACCTCAAAAAATGAGTCAAAATAAAAAAATTAATGCAATCTGCACTCCGGCAAATTCTAACGCATAAAATGATCTAAAAATGATTAATTCCTATGAACAGTTTTTGCTCCTATAAAACTTTTTTAGTGGAACGATTTTGTCCAACTTTAGCATTAAATATCTCTTAAAATAATTCTCCGATCTGAAAACTGTCTGCATCAGCGTGTTTATCAAACATTTCTGTACAATACTACCGATTTTCATATTTTTGTATGCATTATTTTTCTTAATTTTAACGAAGAAAGACCTCTGGTCACAAAAAATTCAAAACCGGCGGCGGCAGCGGCGGTGACAGCGGTAGTTACTTTTTTTTAGAATAGAGAGATTTTTTTCATTACAGTAAAATTTCGAATAATATCAAAGAATTTTCTCATATGCCTACAAAATAATAATCTTTCAAGTCTGAAAATGCAACCTAAAGTCTTTTTAAAATCTTACTGCAGTTAGAAAATTATTAGTTTATACAAATACTTGAGATGGGGTCAAAGAAGACGACTGCCACAAATAGAGATAATAGAGTATACTGTGGTGATAATAAAGTGATCGTTAAGTGTGTTAAAGTAAATTTTGTGATATAGATGTGAGACATGTGAGAATACTTCTCACAGTATTTAAATTTAGTTTAATTTTATTCCTTTCAAATATTTTTTGCATCAATGTGTATTTAAATCCAGACGTTGCGATCGACCACAATATTTATTTTTTATCGGCCACACTGTAATCCGAGTCTGTTTTCGCCCAGCAATCTCGTCCTTTCGACTTTTGAGAGAATCAACTATGTTATGCACGCACCTTTCCTCTGCCTCTTTGCATTTTGAGAGCTCTGGTCTCACCGGAGTCTGCATCCATTATGATGACGTATTCATTGCACGATAGCTAACAGGTGGGTATTAGTTTCACTTTCCCACAGTGATAACATTTTTAAATCCACGGCTTTTAATTTGAGTTTCATTAATTTATCATAACTTTCAATTTAACTAATCAATTTAAATTCTGCCTTTTAATTACTTTGCCAGCCCCCGTACTCATCGTTTAAAAGCTAAAACTCGTTAATTTTAAAATTAGAATTGGGTTTGATGTTGTGTTATAAAGATGTAGTTTTTCAACGCAGTATTATCGGAACGTGGGCATTCGCCTGTCGTTCAAAAGCCACTAAGTTTGCCGAAAGAGTACGTCCGTACTATGGATCATGATGTGGATATGATCTTGCTCAAAATTTAATTTAACTAAAGATGTGCTGGTCTCATCAAAGGAATCCCATGGAATATTTCTACATCTTTGTTATTTTTCTCTTCTATAAGAGAATCTTTTTTATTTTAACTTGGTGACCAAAGCAAGAATCCTTTGTAACTTTCTTCAACTAACGTATGAAAAATAGAGAGATTATTATTTCTACAAAGTTCTGCTTCTTCCCTGTCTACCTGTAAAGTAAGAAAATTCCATTTTTTATTATTTTCTTAACGATTTCACAATATTCAAAATTTTTATTAAAAGAACTTCACAAAATGTACTTTAACCACCTAACGATAATTTTATTATCGTCACATATGCACGTGCATGTAATTGTTTTTTCAATGTACGTTGCCACATGTCATCCATCATGAGGTCATAATTGTGTCCATGATTTGCTTAAAAATTGTATAATGTTTTCAGATCAAATCATGGATATAACTTGGATAATTTTTATTAATAGATAATGGTTTTTACATACCATACAAATTTATAAGTGTTTCTGGGAAGTGAACTGCAATAAATAAATAGAAAATGAAAAAATACATCCAAATTATTTTTCAAACGATAAATAAAGGATTTTAAACAGCTTTAAAATTGTGATGACCAGTATTTTTAATTTGGCAGCTACTTTCACACTTGAAATTTCATGTGCTGCTAGAGATGATAAAAGTTATAATTGAATAGATATTACTTACAAGGATTTGAGGCTGTTTCTCAGGGGGAGGTTCTAGATCTTCAGCTGGCAAAGGTGGGGGCTCCAGATAATAACTACTAGGTTTTTTTAAAGAATGAGTATGCCAAAGTAAAAGACGATGACTTTCTTCATGACGTAGAGGTTTTCGCTCCATTCGCACAGCCCAGAACCATGACCATGATAAAGGAGCTGGATTCTTGTGACCTTCTAGAAGATCCCAAGGACTAACTTTCTGTTTTTCTGATACTTGCAAACCCTAATAATGGAAGAATCATTATAATAATTTTTTTATTAGGGAAAAAAATATTCTTATATAATTTTACAATAATAATCAATAAAAGTAAAGGAAAAAAAAAAAAAAAAAGAAGCACTTTTGAATGCTTTTAATACTGTGGATACATATGTGTGTCTGACAACTTATCTCTAATAGACATTTGTCATAAGAAAACATCACAATTATGCTTGTGATGTTTGCACACGCCCTCTATCCAATAGAAGCGCCCTCTGTGGCCAAAAGAGGAGAATCAGGGAGAACCTGAGATAGCTTCACCTAGGAAGGTGAGCTAAGAAAAGGCTGTGAACGGCCGTGAATATTCCCGGTCGTCAAGAAACAAAACAAATTCCATATAAGGAATGGGATAATTATAAGTGTTATTTTATGTGCCAGTGTATGTCTGTCGTGATGTCTTCCATGTCAAATAAACATATGTGATGTTTTGATAATTGGCCAATCTTTTGAGAAAAGCCCACACGTGACCATCTGGTCGTTCTTACATTGGTGTCAGAAGTGGGATTTGGCCAAAGTGAATTTAACGTGCACTACGGATACCCTATCGGATTATCTTTTTACAGAGGTAAGACTTTATTAGATTATTTTAAAGATGGCAGATAAGTTATCAAAATTAAAAAAAGCTCGAGGTGTAACTAAAAGTTCTATAACGTCAATAATTAAAAAAATCGAAGATAATTAAAGATGATCCGAACAAACTCAAACATGCTCCAGATCCAGAGAAAGTAGCAGCGATACAGAATTTAGAAGTTTCGAAATGCCAAGAACGTTATGCCACCATCAAGAAGGAAGCATAAGGAGTAATCTTCGCTCTAAAGAAATTCAAACATTATATATATGGCTCGCAAGTGACTGTTGTGAGTGACCACAACCCTTTGAAATTCTTGACAGACTGTGCATCCCAAAGTGCGCGCCTTCAAAGGTGGGCTCTGGCATTGCAGCGATTTCAAGCCCACATATCCTATCAACGTGGAAAACTCTACACTAATGCAGACTCTTTAAGTAGACTATATGCCTCACACTGGACTTAAATGAAAGAAACTTTGCCTTTTAAAAAAAAACTCACCATAAAATTTTTATTTATTTTGTTTGTGATCATATGTACCTTCAAGACATTTTTTCTGAATATGACTTTGTTGGACATTAGTTGATTGAACATTATTATTTGAACTTTAAAATATTTATTCTAGAACTTTAACGTATTAATACTAGTATCATAATCTCATATTGCATAGTATCTTAGTTTTTTAGTTATCTTTATGTTAAGTAAGTATTGTAATTTTGATTTTTATTAATAATGTGTTTACTATAATGTTTATAGAGATCCACTAGATTTTGATTAGTCTTTAAAGACTACATCAAAACTTCGAATGGGGGAGGTGTGATGTTTGTGCACGGCCTCTATCCTATAGAAGCGCCCTCTGTGGCCAAAAGAGGAGAATCAGGGAGAACCTGAGATAGCTTCACCTAGGAAGGTGAGCTAAGAGAAGGCTGGGAAAGGTCGTGAATACTCCCGGTCGTCAAGAAACAAAACGAATTCCATATAAGGAATGGGATAATTATAAGTGTTATTTTATGTGCCAATGTATGTTCGTCGTGATGTCTTCCATGTCAAATAAACGTATGTGATGTTTCGATAATTGGCCAATCTTTTGAGAAAAGCCCACACATGACCATCTGGCGTTCTTACAATGCTACTGTTTTAGATACAAATACACATACACACAAAAGGAAAGGGAAGGGTGGGAATTGTACTACTGATAATTATAACCACATATTTTAATGCAATTTTGACAATTTTACTTCTATATTACAGAGTTTGACAGCTTCTTAGTGCTCAACAAAACAGCTTTTGCTTGATAGATTCACAACTGAAAAGCAAAGGTTTCTTTTTAATAGTTTTGCACAAAGTGAAAAGCAAACACAAATCAGGGTTCACACAAACTTGAGACGAAAAAAATCCAAGGAGTTCAAGAATTTTAAAGGACTTGCCATATTTTTTCATGTATGCTGCGCCCTCGTGTAACACCAACACACATCGTAATTTTTAATGCATCATTTGGAGACAAAGCAGATTTTATAGTATCGAAATCTAATAGTTAATGCTCAAATTGAACAGTATTCACAATGCATTGCTTAATGGTTTGATAAATTTGAACACAAAATTGCCACCTAACTATTTTATGCAGTGACCAATAATCATATTTATGGAGGGCAATCAAATGTCAAATATTCATCAGGTAACGTGTGCACTTAGATTTTAAAAATAAATTTTGAAGGGATAAAACCTGTGGCATATTAAAAAAAAAAAAAATACAGTAACTTAACTTCATTCCCCCAAATAGCAGTAATCACTTGAACCTTTTGTAGTAAAGATGAGAAGATTTTTATTTTACTCCTTTTAAAGGTGAATATCTTTCATACTTAGGAAAGATGATTATACAAGCAGTATTATTATTCATCGTGTTAGATACAAGTCTTCATTTTCTAACCTTGTATACTTCATTTAAATCATTGATTAATTCTTAATTTTGCTTTGAGATAATTTAAAGAGTATTTTGTTTATGGAAGAAGTTCTAAGTAATCCTTGGGAACTTTTTCATTTCTGAAAAATCTGTATGCACCTTGCACGGGCGCATGCATACACCAGTCTGGTATGTTACATACAGCAGTGTAATTCCTTTATATTGGTATACAACAAGATTTTTTTTTTTTTTGGTTCAAAAAATAATTTTAAAACCAAAACTGATGTATTATAAATTATAATAAGCCTTATATTATAAGCGCTCTTCCACTTTTTCATTAAAATGAATGCTGCATTTGAAAAGAAGATGACATTTTAATTGTTATTTTTTGTAACTTGTATTAAAAAATAGTATGTTCTAAACACATAATGGTTTACTGCTTGTTTAAAAAGAAGAATTAACAAGAATCAGTTTGTGTAATTTCTAATACAATTCATATGAAGAGAAATAAACGGGAAACAATATTTCTCCTCAACTACTTAATGAAGACTGCTAAAACTCGCTCAATATCTGATGCATCTGCTTATTGACTTTTAATGGTATAATCTTCAGTTGATGTGAATAAAAAGTGTAGAAGTTTTGGAGTTAATATTACAGTTTTCCCAGTTCTTGTGGTTAAGCATGCCTTACATAAGATATTGAAGGGGACGGTGGAACCACAGCTGAGAAAAAATAAATAAAAGCTACAGGAAAAAATGAACACATTTCTAAAATCTATTTTTTAAAGTTAGCTAAGAATATAAATATCAATGATGAGGCAAGCAGTGTTTGAGAGCAACAGAAAGCTAAAATTTGATAAAGCCACTACCATTAAACATAAAAATGTAGACTATTTAAAAAACAGTATTAAAAAAAATTCAGTGGCACTTTACAGTGTGTCTCAAAAGTATATGGACAGGTGATTTTTGAAATAACAGTTCAAAAATTGAAGCAATAATCATGAAAAAAATAATAAGCATATGGTATCATAACATAAGTTTATCACAGCAAAGAAATAAAAGTTTTACAGAACTTTTGTAAAAAAAATAAAAATAAAAATAGGTTGTCCTAAAAATATATGGACTTTTCGAGTATTTTGCATTTAAATTCCAATTTTGGATCCATTCCTTTTAGTAATTATCTTAAAAATCCTACTGGGCATGCTTCGAACTAGTGTTTGGATAGTGTGTGGCTGTGAAGGGAACCAACTCTGCTATACTTGTTGCTGTAATTTCAGAATAGTAAAAAACTGATGGCCATGGGCATACACATCTCGTGCAAGTACTCCCCAAAGGTTTTCAATTGGATTCAGGTCTGGGTTGATGGCTGGCCAGCCTACAACAGTCACTTGATTCTATGTAAACCAAAGCTGTTGTTGAGTGGGAGGTGTGAATTGACGCACTGTCCTGTTGGAATTTCCAGTTTCCCCCTCCTAAGATGTTTCCAATTGGAAGCAGATTGCTTTTGAGGATACTTTGATAATCCTCAGAGCACTGTAGACCATTATGAAAAGCAATATCTGTTTTCCTGTAGAAAAAGAACGTGCTCCACACCACGAGAGAATCCCCTCATTTTCGTCAACTAAAGAACTTGCAAGGTTCTCGTCGCAGGTCATGCCAATAGTATGCCCAGCCATCAGGGCCATCCAAATTGAATTTTTTTTCGTCACTGAAGAAAACACTCAACCATTCATCCATCCAATGCATGTGTATTTTAGCCCAAAGAACGTGTGCCTTTCTATGGTGCACTTTCAGCATAGGTGTCCGACACATCCTGCAATATTTATGATTTTTGCTTACCTGTATGCGACGGTGAACAGCAGATCTCAAAATAGGAAACACTAAAGTCCTCGCAATTTCCCGAACAGACTTCTTTTGGGTTGAAACTGCTCACAAAATCTCTCTATCTTGTCTTAGAGATGTTTTTCTTGGTCAACCTGAACGCTTTTTTGTAATTGCATTGTCACTTTTCAATAAAATTGCATAAATTCCTGATCTGCTACGTTTAATTTGAATAGCAATATCAGAAACTTCAGCAGCAGAGAACTGAACCTTGTGAGGCATTTTCCAACTATTTGACAATTGAAGAATGAGCAGTGATTTTATACTTCAAAGTGGTTACGTCACATGTACAGAACGCAGAAAATGCAATTTTTAGGGTTACGTTCATCTGACGAAACACTATTCGTCTCACTCCTTTGTCTGTCTGTCTGTCCGTCACAGAGCCCGTTCTCAGAAACTATACATGTTAGAGATTTGAAATTTTGGGTACTTATAGCTGAACACCTCACATCAAACAACAAATCATAAAACTTTGAAAAAGTTGGTAAGTAACTGAATTACGGGCTAATTAACTTCTAAAATTAACCAATCCACCTTTTTAACGCAGATTCAAATGAACTTTCACCAAATCATCCGTGTTTCTACTAAGGGTTGCCAGTAAAATCAGCCGATGCATGGTTACCACGGAGGAAATTAAGCCGAAAAATGAAGTGGGCATTTTAAATCGAAATCGCATATCAGAACATATTGGTCCGAGAAATTTGTAAATGGAATAGACAGACGCAGAAAAAAATCTACTTTCATTTGGTATAAAGTTCACATTTCTGTGATGTATATAAGTTAAAATATCCACTAAAAATCGATCGATAAAAATTTATTTTCTTTAATTGGAAAGACAAGGAAAAAAGATTTCAATTCAAAAGATTTCAAAGAAGGTAGACATGACGATGCTGCGGATTTTCTTAATAGCATATTTTAATACGGAATTTTAACTTTTTAAATATTAAATTTTTTGATTAAATTTTATGGCATCCCGATGTCAAATTTCTCGCTGATTTTATTGATACCTATTTCTAAGTCCTATCTTAATTACAAGCTGAAATATTAATTATTATTTAATTAATCGGTTTAACTCGCAGAAGAATAAATGTCGGTAACTCCCACATGTGTATTTTAAACAATTCTTTCTAAGTGAGCCCCTAATTATGTTGGAGACATGAAATTTCGGGTACTTATAGCTGGACACCTCACATCAAACAACAAGTGATAAAATTTTGGAAAAAGTCGTACATTTAACCCTTTGGGTTCCCACATGTGTATTTTAAACAATTCTTCCTAAGTGAGCTCCTAATTAGTTTGGAGGCGTGAAATTTTGCATACTTATAGCTGAACCCCTCACATCAAACGACAAATCATAAAATTTTGAAAATGTCGTACGTTTAACCCTTTGGGGTCCCGCATGTGTATTTTAAACAACTCTTTCTAAGGTGAGCTCCTAATTAGTTTGGAGGCGTGAAATTCTGCATACTTATAGCTGAACACCACACATCATACGACAAATGATAAAATTTTGAAAAAGTCGTACATTTAACCCTTTGGGCTCCTGCATGTGTATTTTAAACAATTATTTCTAAGTGAGCCTCTAATTAAGTTGGAAGCGTGAAATTTTGCATTCTTATAGCTGAACACCTCACATCAAACGACAAATCATAAAATTTTGAAAATATCGTACATTTAACCCTTTGGGCTCCCACATGTGTATTTTAAACAATTCTTTCTAAGTGAGCCCCTATTTAGGTTGGAGGCGTGAAATTTTGCATACTTATAGCTCAACATCCCAGATTACACGTCAAATAATAAATTTTGAAAAAGTTTTATGTTTAACCCTTTCAACTCCAGCTCGTGTATTTTAAGCAATTCTTTCTAACTGAGCCCCTAATTAAATTGGAGATTTTAAATTTTGCATACTTATAGCAGAACACCTGAGGCCAAGCGACAAAACATAAAATCTTGAAAATGTCTTACGTTTAACCCTTTGAGCTACCACATATGTATTTGAAGCAATTCTTTCTAAGAGAGCCCTTAATTAAGTTGGAGACATTAAATTTTGCATACGTATAGCTGAATACCTCAGACCACACGACAAATCATAAAATCTTCAAAAAGTCTTATATTATTTACCTCTCCGGGCTCTAGCTTGTGTATTTTAAGTAATTTTTCTAACATCCGCCCTTTTAACCAGGGGAGAAATTTTCCAACTTTTGCCGACACCCCTTTGACCCTTCTTTCATATTGTGCACCATAGCCTTACATATTTTAGTTCCATTTTTTACCGCCAGGTGCGCCTACTGATCTCAGGTGCTATGGGCCCAATCCCCTCGACTAATATATCTGCGGATAGTATGTAAAACGGGATTTCGTTCGGATAGATGTTTGTTTAGAATTGAGTGCGCCCCCTGGTTGCGAAATGTGGAAGTAATAGATTTTTCAAAAAGATAAAGTGTTTTGAAAGGAATATTAAATGAAACCCTCTGTGCGATCTGTGATTACACTTACCCACTTGTTTTTTTGATACGGTGGTAATAAAAGCAATTTGTTTTTCATTGTCCATATATTTTTGGGACAGCTTATTTTGAATTTTATTTTTTTACAAACGATCTGTGATATAAGCATAATATTTCTATATTGAAATGAACTTATGTTATGATTCCATATGCTAATTACTTTTTTCCATGATTATTGCTTTATTTTTTTAGCTGTTATTTTGAAAAATTGCCTGACCATATACTTTTGAGACACACTGTGACTATTCTCACTCAGATATTGTAAAAAAAGAGAACGAAGTACTATGCCAAATGGCTGATTGGTTAAATTAATATTTTATCATTTACTAAATATTCAGGTGTTACACAAGCCCTGTGATTGTACTTATACTACTTCACCTTATAAAATTAAGATATTATAAAATTCATTTAATGTCCCCTGCCTTCACTAAAACTATAAAGTTTTGTTTGCTACTTTAAAAATTACATACTAACTATGCTAGTACATTATCAAAAATACATGCAATTGAACATATTTAATACAATAGGAATGAATGTGGTTACATTTAAATCATTCTGAAAATTTCGCAAAAACAGAAAGTGACATTATAAAATGTAGCTTTTGTACAAACTTTTTTAGTATATTTTAAAATCCAAAAACAAGCAGAAAATAAAAATTTCTATCAATATGGAAAAATTCTAACATATAAAAATCAATGACATATCATCACAGTAGTCAAGATTATGGTGGATATCATAATACTTAACTAGGTAAAAATAAACAATTCTTTTGGGAGATTTTTATGAAAAGCTAATGGTTTACACATATGAACGCATTTTCTCATATAATGGTGTATTTTTTAATATTATAGTCAATCACTAATTACCACCTAGTTTTGTCTCAAAAATTAGTTAAAGATAGATATTTTTACAAACACATTAAGAAGGTTATTCAGTTTTACAGAAAAATGATGATCCGTTGCTAAGAACCAGAAAGAACATGCCTAAACCTTTATAAATGTGCATAACAATTATTCTGTGATTATGCTGGAAAGTAGCTAGCTCATGATTGGAAAATAACTTTAAGTATAAGTCACATATTCAAATCATATTTTAAAGGCTGACACCTCCGAAGAGAATTTTCTAAGGGAATGTAACTTAAAACATAGGCACTTCCTATACGTTCCAAGAACTTTAAATTTAAGCGCTTCAACGATTTTTTTGAAAAGCATTCAAAACAAAATTCTTTAATCTGCTTTATAGTTCTTAATCAAATTTTATCAAAGCAAGCATATTACCCTAAAGGACTGCAAAAATTTCAAAAAAGTTCACAATGTAATCGATATAGTAAAATCGTTATGTTGAATAACTTCATATAAATATATAATGAAATAGGCCCATAGTGTAATCAATATAGTAAAATATTTATGTTGAATAATCTCAAACAAATATATAATGAAACAGGAAAACATCTTTTTGTGCCTATTAAATTTTTGAAAAAAAAAAAAAAAAAAAAAAACCAATTATGAAATTGAACAAACCTGTTTTTTGTCAATGGAATCAAATCCAGCAATTTTGTTGCCTTTAGTATCAATTAAGCTGCCCATGGCTTCACATGTGATTACCTCACAACCTTGTTTCGGAAATGGTAAAAGCTGCCAAACCATGAGAACAGCTTTGCTATTTTTATCAGCTAATTCTTTCTGCAATGAAAGAAAAAAATACAGAAAAAATGTTTAAATGACATTTATTGTGTTATTTATGATAATAAATATTATCATATTAAAAAGTTATTATAGTAAAACCTCTGAATAACAGGAACCCCGAGAGCATGGGATTTGTCTGCTATTATGAAGTAGAAATGAAAAAATAAAATAAAAATGTTGGTTATTGAAAAAATGTTCACTAAATAGAGGTGTCAATTATTTGGAAATATTTGTTACAGGGTTGGAAAAAAACCGGGTTTTTTTGTAAAAAACCAAAAAAACCGGTTTATTTGGTTTAAACCAGGCTTTTTTGATTTAAACCGGGTTTTTTTAAATATAATTTCCTATTGCATACAGATGCATATCTGGTGATAAAATAAACATTTTTGGATATTATATAAGTAATATAACTTTTGAAAATATTTAAATTAAATAATTACAGTCAATTATATAGAAAATTGAAATCATTTCTAATTTAAACATTATTAGTAACAGCTATGTCTTATGTTCAAAGTACACTAGTAAACTGCTCTACACAGTGAAACATTGATACCTTGAAAATCGTATAAAGAATCCTTTGGTTAATAATATAATAATCAATCAATAAACATTTGATGCAGTTTCATGAATATAATATATTATTCTGTGGTTGTTGTTATTATTATTTTTTTAATATCCAAATACTTCTGGTTATTTTGTTTTCTGAGTGATAACTCCAAGTGTCCAAGGCAACATTTTTGGCCATTAGATTCAGCAACTAACAGAAAAGATTGATTGGTATTATTGAAATACTATAACTAGCACTCAATTTTTGCAAGCTGTGTTATTCAATTTAATATCTTAAGTTACTCTTTTAAATTCTTTAAGGATAATCTTCTCCAATCCCAATCCAGAAAATTTTCTTTTACAACTTAACCAAAATCTTAAAGATCATTGTATTTTGTTATTAACTACTGTAAATAATCTGCATTTTTTAAATGAAAATATTTTATGCTAAATATTGAATATTATTTATCTATTTTATCTTTTCTAATTTCACATGTTTTAAGAAAAATCTTTAGGGTACCAGATATGTTCATCAGCACATGCTAATTTTCATTCTACATGCATAGAAACATGACCTAGGCTCATTATGTCTCATGTTGACTGCTGAGATGAAGTGTTAAAAGTAGAAATTACTTCTATCTATAATTTAAAACAATTAAATTACAAAAAAAAGAAAATATTATATTAGATTTTTTCTAAAAAAACCGAATGGTTTTTTTGACAAAAAAACCAATTGGTTTAAACCGTGGTTTAAACCATGGTTAAAACCACTTGGTTTAAACCGTGCCAACCCTGATTTGTTATGGAGGTTTTACTGTACTACCATCATAAAAAGCGATTGAAAACTCTCTAGCAAACTATTTCAATTAAAAACAATCATTTTGTCAATTTCTTCAGTAAAGTCATTTCACTGAACAAAAAATTGAAATTATATTTGAAAATTCAATAAAAATAGCAGAAATTTTAATAATATATAAAGCATGCATTAAGGGAAAAGCTGGAATCACATCAAGGACTAACAAAAGGTGAGATCAGACAGCCAGTGAGCCATACTTGATAATGATTTAGATATTAGTAAGGTATTTGTGCTTTCTTCATCTTGAACAGATTTGGAAGTTAGGTGATTTTTTTTTTTCCCTATTCCTTTTGTTGGATCAGCATTTTTCAATTTTAAATCTCTGACTGGACAGCTCAGATTATAATTCTGTAATTGCTGTGCAATTTTCTTCTTTCTTCAGTAGTAGGGTTATAATTATCTTTTCGATCGAAACACTGAATGAGTACATATTACCCGCATGTTCCCATTAGAGGAATTTTTCACTTTCCATGTAAAACTCTTTACTGCACTTACTCAGATAACATTAAAAAAAAAAAAAAATCATTTCAAATATTATTAGAGACATGATATTGAATACATCTTTACTAAGAATGGATGAAAAATAATGTAATTTTGGCTGTTATTAGCAGAAAAGAAAATGAGATTACCGCCTTTTTTCTCTAATAGCTATCACATACAGGCAGCAGTTAAATTTTCTAGAAACCACTAGAGTAGAAATCAATAAGTTTATGAAGAAGTTGAAACCTGATTAACTTATCTTAGGACTAATTCTCATGGAAGGAAAGCTATCTATAGCAAGACTCTCCAACCAACGACCTGCATGCAGCCTAGTGCACCTAATAAATGCAGCCTAACAAAAAATGATCACAAAAATATCTAACATTAAGTTTGTTTCACAATTATTTACTTTCTTCGTTAGAACAGCATTCTAAAATATTTGTTAAAAAGGTTACAAAAAGGTGACAATTGTGTTATAGTATGTATAGAACAATGAATACTGAATAAACACAGAATGGTGAGAGCTCCATTGTGTTTTGGAGAGAAGCATAGCAGTGTTGAATTTAGACATATTTCTCTGCGAAAATATTTCTGCAGCTCTCTATATGTGTGTGTGTGGACACTGTGAAGTTCAGGGGAGGAAAGGAAATTGCACTTCTAGATCATTAATAAGCATAAAATCTCAAATCTTCCAGGGAGGGGTGGGGATTTTAATAGCCTGGTGTACAATTCCCTCTAGTATTATTTAATCAGTATGCTGTATTATTCAATCAGTTCCTCCATTTTGAATGCAGTTTGAATTCTATTTATAATTTGATATTTATAAATGTTCCTTCCTAAACAGCATTACTTATGTTTGCATCCAATAAAACACCTTATATTGGGAATGATTTAATACATATCAAATATTTTGCTTTGAAACAGACTGTATTAATACATAACTTTTTTTTGTTTTTAAAGTCAAGTAATTTGTAATATTAATTCATTTTTAATAAGTTAAATTTATCCTAAAATGATTTAAAAGAAGAGCAAAAATGGCATAATATGTTTTGGCATTTATTGTCCCAAACTTAACAAACAACAAAATTATTATTATTTTTAAAAAAATTAATCATAATAAATTATTAGAAAGTGTATTTTTCATTCTATTCTGTGCTGTAAAGACTGAAATTATGTGACATTTAGAAACCGACATGCGAATGGTAAAAGAAAATACCTAGTACAAATATTTAGTAAAATTTCCCTTAAAACTTAATTTTTAAAAAAATGTCCTCAAGAACATGAAAAATATATTTGGGGGACTGGAAAATAATGTTTTTTCTGTGCCTGTCAATATTTGTTTATCATTTATCAGCTCATTGTGTACTTCAAAGTTGTGCCAAATACATTTTAAGATTAAAGTGACTTGTTTACTTGTAAATAATTAACTACTCTTTTTTTTTCAATTTTGGGCGAAATGGCCAGTTAAATTACCAGAAGAGGTATATATCCGGCATTGTAAACTGTTTGAATTTCACAAGGGTAGTAACACAACAGCTACTATTAAAAACATTTGCAATGTTTATCTAAGAGCATTAGACATACGTAAATGCCAAAGATGTTTTTCTAAGTTCAGATGTGGTAATTTTGATCTTTCTGACTCGTATTGATCAGGAAGACGAACAACTTTAGACAATGATGTGTTAAGAGCAGAAGTAGAAGCAACTCCGTGTCGGATGATTGAGTAACTGTCAAACTTCCTTAACCAACCTTGGTCGACTATCCAAGAACATTTGCAGTAGATTGGTAAAAGCGAAGCAGGTGTTTGGGTCCTGCATAATTTGTCCAAAGAAAACAGAGCTAAAAGATCTATCACATGCAACTTATTGCTTCAACAGCACAATACAGAAGTGTTTTTTGATCGCTTGATCACTGGAGATGAAAAATGGGTCTTCTATGATAATCCAAAATGCAAAGGGCAGCGGCTCTCTCTAAATGAATCATCACTAAGCCAGGTTTACATCCCAAAAAGGTGCTTTTGTGTGTTTGGTGGAGTATTCATAGAATCATTCATTTTAAAGAGCTGAAGTCTGAAAACTGTTAATGCAGAACTTTACTGTAAACAATTGGATTGAGTAAATCAAACTTTAACTGAAAAGTGTCCAGCGATTGTCCACAGAAAAAGAGTTATTCTTCAACAAGATAATGCAAGACGAACTCTGGAAAAAATTAATGAATTAGGGTGGGAGGTACTGCCTCACAAACCATACCCACCTGACATTGCACCACAAGATTTCCATTTATTCTGATCGCTATGACACTTTCTATGTGCAAAAATTTGAAAATTTGGACGATATACAAAATGACATCTCCAGATATTTTGCTTAAAAACCAATTGATTTTTATCGGTTCGGCATTGAAAATTTGCACACTAGATGGCAAAAGGTTGTTGATGACGAGGATGATTACATCCTTGATTAAAAATAAAAACTTGTTAAAAATTTGTTTGAGTTTAATGTAAAAAAGACATTACTTTCCGTTCCCCCTAATACATACATACATTAACTAATATTATTTATACAATACAGATATCAAGGTTACAAATTTCTTATATAATATTTATTTAATAAACCTCTATAAGTATAGAAAGGATATCAGTTCACTAGAAGCTTTTAAATCTAAAGTTATGTCTAACATCACTGGCCACTGCACTGAAAAAAGTTAAATGCAAGTGTGATTTACTTATTTTTGTTTTTATAAAAATAAGAGAAAAAGTTCTTACTTTTAACTTTTTAACTAAGTTTAAATACTGTTTGCGGTTTTCTTCTCCTCTGTCACTGCTAGAAGTATCTGATACTTGAGTAGTGTGAATCAGAGCAGCTAGCATGTCAAGCACTGTAGTAAATAATTCACTGGAAAAAAGTAGAAATAATAGTCTTAATACATACTTGCCAACTTTCAAAAACTGACATCAATAAAACTTTTCGCGAAACATTTAATGAAACTATGATTCGAATTAATTGCAATATAACAAAATATGGTATGTATGCATTATTACATAAATATGTATCATAAAATGTATTATCTAATTTCAACATAAAATAATAATGAATGACCAATTAATGAAATTTCTTCAAACTGGTTAAATTTGAGATCTTAAATAAACAAAATAGTTTAAATTTCAAAATGTTTATTGTTCAGCAAAATCAATTACATAATATCTATATGACAGAGACTATGACTTAACTATCTTTACTTTCTTAACAGAAATTAATACTATGGAGATCTGAAAAGGGATTTGAAATGAGAGAACTTATATTCTCTCTTGTAAAATTTCCATCTAAATTTAAAATTGCCAATAAAGTATTTTCAATATGCCCAATATCTACGTTAAAATAATTCACTACAAATGGATAGAGTTTATAGTCACTTTCATGACTTCCATTAGATGCTGCAGTAAATGTGTGATCTTGTAGACATTTCATAATCACTGAAGTGCGATCCATAGCCATTTCATGGTCAAGAAATGCTGTTTTGGTCTTTCCACAACCATACAGTTTTGCAATATTGTTTTTCGGAAACAACTTCTGAAAAAGAGGACCAACATGGCTAGCGGCACTGAAAGGAACGTCATGATCAATTAAAAACGATGGGAAGAGCAATTCTGCATGCATTACATCATCTTGAGTATTATTTGGCTTAAATAATTTTGTCCAGTTTCATTTTGTTATTTTCTGCAATTTCCACATTTTCCAAAAGCTGGATAAAACTACGGATGTAAAGGGTGAAGCATGTCATGGAGGCAAGAGAAGTAAAGAGTGTGTCACTTTGTTGCTCTGTGAAAATATGAATGGCACAGAAAAATTAAAACCGTTGATGATTGGGAATTTGAAAATTCCAAGATGTTTCACAGACATAAAATAATTTCCTTTGGCTTATGAAGCTAACCGTAAAGCTTAGATGACATCTAACATTTTTGAAAGCTGGCTTAAAAATTTAAATAAAAATATGAAAACAGAAAAGTGGAAAGTTGTGCTTTTCATCGATAACTGTGCGGCTCACAACACCATACCTGAAATGCAAAACGTAAAAATTGAATTTCTCCTCCAAAACACTACCTCAAAACTTCAACCACTTGATCAGGGCATCATCCACAGTTTTAAAGTAAGATATTGTCATCATGTGGTTAAAAAAAATGCTGTCTGAAATGGAAGTTGGCGTTTCACCATCTGGTTGGTGTTTATTGTTCTACAAGCTATGCGAATGGCTGACAAAGCATGGAACAATGTGTCTTCCTTTCGCTTTGAGATATCGAGGTTTGACTATATATCATTCATTAGATCATCTTTTTTTCTGAAAAAGGACTTTGTGAAGAGTAAACAGAAGTCTTTTATTTTTAATTAAAAGCAATGCTTAATTTATAATCACTAACAAGTATTAAATTTAAATAAAAATAAGAATAATCTTACTTTTAGGGAAAAAAAACACACTTTAATTTGTATACTATAATACAAAAGTTTAGAACATCCGCGACTTAATAAAAAACTTATGTGTAAAAATAATTATATTAGAAGATCTGAAGAGTTAATTTTTCAAAAACCAACCACAGTCTTAAATATATCACTAATTGGTTAGATATTTTCAGAGCTTCCAATTAAGTTATTTCACATGTAAGATGTCATTTTATACTAAATCAAGGATGCTCTACACTTTTGTAATTGAAATTTTTGCACTATCTTTCATATTGTTTAAGATAGAGTCAACAATTTTCACATTTAGCTACTGAGGGCAGGGGTGCTGAAACTACTCTCATATGATAATGCATAGTCATTTTACTATAGATATACACTTCCTCCACTATTCTATCTTTATCCATTCAAGAGATATTCAAATGTACTGGGATATAACCAAAGGTGGGATTCAGCCGGTTCGGTAGAACCGGTTGTTAATTTGTGTTGAGTTCGGCGAACCGGTTGTTAAAATTATTCAGCAAATGGGAAAATCTCATTTACATCAATTTGCTTTCTTTAAATGTTTATCTGCACAACATTGTTTTCTAGGCATAACTCTGTGATAAGTCTGGATTAATTTCATCTAACGAAATATTTCATTTGCAACAATAATATATTTTTTCTTCATTAGTCCTATAAGAAAAAATTCACCTTGAAAAAGCGAAATTTTGAAGAATTTTGTTAACTAAATTGACAGCCTTAGCCTAATCCAAGTTATATGCCAAGGTTATTAAAAATTAAAATAACTACTTATCTATACTAATAAAATAAAGTTTTGCTCTGTCTCTGTGTGTGCGATGGTTAACAAAATCTACTGCTCGTATGAGGCTGAAAATTTTTGTTAGGCTAACTCAAAATGTTTCCTGATGCACCTGAAACACAGAATTTTTAAATTCTAATAATTGGTTGAATTATTAATTAAAAATCGCAACTCACTCTCGTTAAAAACTCAACTCGTTTCTTGCGAGAAAGAAAAAAACGCTGACGCACGCACAGAAGCCTTATTTACGCATCAGTTGATAATGAAGAACGAAAAGAAGAAATTTCGGCGGTATTTTGTCATTATTTATTAACTTACATTGGCCAAACCGCTCAGTAAAGTTAAAAACGAAAGACATATTCTAAAAAAAATGTACTCTTACGTCTCAAATTCCACAATTACTTAAAAAATATATTGCAGTTAAAGCCTTGAAAAACAATTTTCAAAAGGGGTCGTTTTTCCAAAAACCTTTTTCTCCGTTATTGCAACGCCCCTCTAGGGTGCAATTTTAGAGGTATCGACAAACCAAAAGTATGGTCTTAAAGCTGAAACCTTCTTCTCGTTGATGGTGTAATCAATTTTTAAAAACATGAATTTTAACTCATTTTAATACACCGGCAACCTGAGGTCATTTCGCCACCTACAAAAATTTTGAAATGTACTGATGCGTAGAAATATTTTTAGCAAAATAAAATGTGTGAAAATTTCAACGAAATCTGTAAAAAAATTGAATGTTTTGTCACGGTTTTGCCATTCCAGAGTGGTAATTTAAAGATTCTTGCAAGCCAAAAACATGTTCTTAAAGCAGAAACCTTCTTGTAATCAATGGTGCAATTGGTTTTGAAAAATAGGAATTTTAACCCTTACAAATACACTGGCAAATACAAGTCAATTTGTGCCTCACGGAGACGATATTTTTTTACGCTAAAAGTAATTAAACGACCGCATTTGAACACAATCTTATCTCAATTCAGATGGTATTGAGATTCTCAATAGATCAGATTTACATCATCTACAAAAATTTTGAAACATTCGGACGGGTAAAAATATTTAAAAAAAAATAAAATGTGTGAAATTTCGAGGAAATCAGGGACAACCTAAGAGTTTCATCACAGTTTCGCTCCCTTTCGGTGGGCATAGACTCCAGAAATCAAATTGCGCAGAAAGTAAAATTCCAAATAGCATATACTTTCAATTCAACATTTTTTCATTTAAAAATATAAATTCAGATAAAATACATTTAAAGATATAAAATCTTACAAATTTCAGGTTAATTTAAGGGTCATTCATCACGGACTTGGCAACGCTATTATTTGAATAAATGGTACTTTGCTTTTAGACGGAGTGTTCACTGTTATCGCTGATCTATTGCTAATACTTAAATCATCAGATTTAGAGATTTACTTCCAACTACACCTTTTTTTTAAATTGTTATTCAAATTTTAGAAGTAATTTAAATGAAAGTAGTTATTTTTGTAAATGTAACAAATCCAAAATTTTGATAAGATCCTCGAGTCCTATAACTTATATTTAGAAAAATATTTTTCCATCTCTAACAAATGAAATGACATTGTATAATCTAAACTTTCCGAATTATGATACTTCGTATTATAAATTTCCAGCGTTGTCTGGCCCATTTTTTTGTACTAAGAAATGGTAAAAATTCCTAAAATTTCTAAATGTCATAACTCGAGAAGTTTCGGTCGTGCAAAAATTGTCTCACTTGCTGAAGCATGGATAATATACAGTGAAACCCCGATTTAACGTAACCCGTATTTAACGATTTCCCGCATATAACGTCATTTTTCACTAGTCCCAATTAATTTCCTATACTTGTAATGTTAAAAAATCCCAGATTTAACATTATCATTTTGAAATATTTCCCGCATTTAACGTTTTTCTAGTGAAAAAAACTCAAGGAAATTGTCCTAAAATAGAAATTTTGATGAAAAAAAAAAAAAAAAAAAAAGACTTTCTTCCGTGTAAAACTCGGAATCTCTCTGAATTTTTGTCCTTTTTTATAAACTGGAAGTACAATTTTGAAACCCCTCTTCTCTTCCATTCACGTATATTCCTAAAATCCTGCTGTTCCCATTGTATCTGACTAGAATTTTCTTTCTGTTGTAGAACGGAGCTGATAGTATCCCTTAGAGAATTTTCATTAGCTGTAACTCGTAAAAATATGACATCAAAAAGAAAGCTATTTTTTTTCCTGTTTCAACCTATTTCTTCTCCTAACACATGCTTCATGTTGCTTGAATCGTCTCAGTGTGCAGCCTGCCTCAAAATCAGATAGCTCAGATAATGATAAAAATGATGATGAGGAACATGGAATTCCTTCTGCGACAGAATCCATTCAAACTTTAAAAACAACAAAAGCGTTCATTTTAAATTGTGAAGGCCAAGAGAAAATCTTTAAAACAAATGATATACGCTTAGAATAAATTTGTAATGTTAAAAATAAGGCGTAAAGCAAAACAACGGTTTTCTTTAAAGTGTAATTTAGAAAACTTATAACTAAACCCTTCTAAAAAAAAAATAAAATGTAAGTTACCAAAATTGATCTTTATTTCATGTTCAGTGCATTGTTTTGTCTTACCCCGGTTTAACGTTTTCCCGCATATAGCGTCATTTTGGTATGGTCCCTTGAATAATGTTAAATCGGGGTTTCACTGTATTTCTAAACATGTTAAATGCAACTTTATAGGTCATGAACATGGGTTAATTCTTAAGCCTACATTTCTGCTATTTTTTATTATATTGTTTTCATGATTGCCGAATATTTATCAATGTCCTTTTATAGGGTAACATGTTTCAGGATTTTTTTTCACAGTACCAAAAGTTTTTTTTTTTTAAACGATGCTTTTATAATATTAGAAAGTGTTTCATAATATATGTGTGATGCTTCATTTTTCTTTCATTTTTGTACATCAAAAATCATTCGAGCAGCGAGCCGGTTGTTAAATTATTTGAATTCCACCACTGGATATAACTCTGTACCTGGCTAGGACCTCCTAGGCTAATTGCTAATTGATATGGAAGGACCTCCTAGGCTAATTGTTAATTGATATGGAAGGACCCACTTATTTCATATACTTTTGTGTTATTCTTTCTATATTAGAGTGTTCACAGTCTTTCAGAGTCTTACAGAGACATTTTTAGAATAAATTTCTACAGAGGATATAGTTGTGAATCTCATGCAAAGTAGATGTTTTGAACCTTGCTTTATTTACCTTATATTGAAGATGCTCGAAACTAAACAAAAGTTTTCTTGTCAATTAAGGTGTGTTTTATCCAGTAGTACACATGGTAATTGAAGCAGAAGTGTCTAGAGATACAGGCTTCTGAAAATGAGGTTGAATTTCTTAAATTTTTTTTGAGGGATTTGAAAGATGAATAAATTAATGGATATTTAAGGTGGAGAGAAACAACTTCTGCAGCTCTATGATATTTTCATAAATAATTAATTGGTAAAGTGACAAACTTTTAAAGTAATTTTTTTTAGTAGTTACAGCTTGTTCATATAAGCGGGAAATTCATTGCGACAGGCCGTATAGCCTATTTTGGGGCCAAGTAATGATGAAAATATTAATTTATGATCTTTAATACTGCAATCACATTTATTAGAGCAAAAAGTTGTACTAGTACTAGATTAGATATTTTCAATAAGTAAGGTTTCTTGTATCATGAGCAATAAGATGGCAAACTTGGTGATTTGATCGTTTTTCTGTGACTGTGAAATGTTGAATTTTCAGAAGGACCGCTGTCGACCCAACTATACTACTTCTGACTTTGTCAGTTTGCAGATGTCTATGTTAGACCTATACTTTATCCCCTGTATCAATTACATCAAAATTAAAGATGGTTGAGCAGGAGACTCTAGACCAGTTGACATGGAACAACCCATCTTTGTCATATTTCGTAAGACAAACTGTATTGTGTATCCTCTGGGTGAGTAAAATTTTATTTCCCTTTAATAAAATTTATATACTTAAAGAAGATTTTGATATAATAACTAATTATTTTATGAATTTCTCATCCTTTTATAATATTGAAATATTGATTAATTATTTTGATCTTCATCTCAGATAAATTTAAAATTATCAAATACATCCATAGTGCAATAATAATGCATGTACAATGAAACTTACGTGTGCAACCACCTCCATTAAGCGAGCACCTCTCTGAATGACCATTTTTTCATGGAACGAAATTTATTCCCATTGGCTCAATACTAATTTTACCTCTATTCAGAGACCACCCCAGTTGAGCTCCCTCCATGAGCGACCATTTTTTTTGAAGAAAATGAAACAAATTCCGTTTTTTCCTGGTTGCTTGAAGAAGGTTTTATTAGAATAATAATTCCGGAGAGCGCATTATTCATCAAACTTCTAAACTAAGTTTAGAATTTTTATTTATTCTGGTAACTTTTAAGTGTTTAAACCCCTTTGTGCCTTTTTAGGCAATGAATTTAACTCTGATGACAAAGTAAGGATGACGGTCATGCACTCCCCTGCCCTATTCTGTCAGGAAACTCTCAAAGAAATAGATCATAATTTGTTCCAGTCAAAAAAAAAAAAAAAAACATTTATTTACTGAACTTTGAAAGGACTTAGAAATAAAAGTTATAGAAGATAAAACCGTAAAATCAAAGCATACGTCAATGTACTTATTTTTTAAACTCTGCACTAATTAACTTATGTAATTAACTTTGGTTTTGATAGTTAAATTTTCATATTTTCTCCTAATGTGAAAAATAAATTTTAGTAACATTAATTGTTACCTTTTTTCAACAATTAAAATCCAGATTTAAACATGACCTCCATTAAGAGACCACCTCTCGGAGTGACCGATTTTTATTGGAACAGAACAAACGTTGTTTTAGGGAGGTTTTACGGTATATTTTTTGGCCACTATACTGTGCTTTTGTGGGGTGTTGGAGTATGGTGCATGCATATAAAATAATCGAGTAAATTTAAAGTTACTTCATTTAAGATAATAGTATATTTAATTTTTATGTTGAATATTATAGTTCATAAATTCTTATTTTATATACTTTCCAACATATTATAATTAAAATAGATGCAACTCAATGATATGAATTTGAAATCCCCCCCCCCCCCCCCCCCCTCCCCTTCAAATTTTCCACAAATTTCGTTTTTCGAGAAAATTCTGTTTGTAAGCATCATACCAAAAATATTTTTTCTTTAACTCAAAGGAAAAAAAAAATATCTATGCAAGGTTTCTTTCTGCATAACAAAGCATACTATCCATCCAAAGCTGATTATCTCATTCTGATAACGTTGACTTTCCACTTCACAGAGTTAAATAAACAAACCGCAGATAGATATCTCGTTTTTCTTTGCAGTTACTTTATAGTGGCTTAGCTTTTTTTAGAGTACCTTATATTTTAATAAAATTTTGTTACACAGGCTTATTTACTATTCTTGCAACTTGCTGAAAATTTGAAAAAAAATCGTCATTTAGCAACAGAGATAATTATTTTTTTAATAAAGGAAAAAAACTGGTTTTGCTCTTTTTTCCTGTTTGCTTGCAACTCAATAATTTCTTTCTCGCAGAATCAAACAGTCCTTTTTATACGAAAAGAATAGAATTTGAATAGATTTTCTCTTGTTTTTGTTTATTTTTAAACTTTCTTAGAACATTTTATTTTAAAAATTTAAATATTTCTCTCTTTATTTTCACTGAGTCTAATACTGCAATTCGCTATATAGATTTTTAGGCCTTACTCGGCTCTCCCGAACAACGACGCATTTTCTAAAAGATGTTTAAATATTCCTAAGAATACACAGTATTAAAAAATAAATTCTTATCCTTATTTTCAATTATTTTTTGTAATTTGTATTTTTGACTGTTTATTTACTTTAAGCTTAACATGGCAATTCGCGATATAGACTTCTTCGCAGCATGTAAAGTTTTGTCACGGGCATGTACTGTATCTGTTTATTTATTGTTTTTGGTTAAGGACCTGAAATCCGGAACGATCGCAGCACCGGCCAGTCCGGATTTGAGGTCCCATACTGTACTATTATAGTACCCTGCATAACAAAAGTTTAAAGATATTACTTAAAACTTAGTCACACTATAAATAAAAAATATCACAATAAATGAAACTGAACAATCTTACGAAAATATTCAATATGAATAGTAACATGAAAATCCTGGGTAATTGTAGATTTATTTAGCTATAAATCAAACATTAGAGAGTATTAGAGTATGAGCCTTAATTAATGCTAAAAATTCACTAAAGCCTAGTAGAGATCATCATTTTTATTTTTTTTTAATTTTACAATCTTTTAAAAACTTTTAAGAAACCTTAATTTGTAAGATTATATATTATATAATTAATATTATTTTTCATTAATTATAATTAATATAATTATAATATATAATTATATTAATTAATTATATAATTATAATTAATATAATTATAATATATAATTATATTAATTAATTATATAATTATAATATATAATTATAATATAATTATAATATATAATTATAATATAATTATAATATTAATTATAATTATAATTAATATAATTATAATTAATATTATTTTTCATTATTATAATGGTACTAATAATTCTGATTCTATACAGACAAATGAATTGCATGGTATGAGTTACAAACAAAATCTTAATAAAATTTACAATCATGAAAAATCAAGATTTTTGGCATACCAAACAGTGGTTTTGCAGGATAAGGCTTAGAGACCCTAAAATTGGGACCCTGGCAACACTAATTCATATAGACATTTGTCTGTTGAAAGTAATCACAAATGCTGAAAACGTTGGGATTTTCTAATAAATACTAATTCAATAAATAATTTTCAAAAGATTATTTGATGACTAATTTATTGAGTTAATAATAAAAAGATACAATAAGTGTACATAATAATAATAATCTAAAAATTACAGTTCTTAAATGCAAAGAAACATGGAATTAAAAATATAAGAATCTTTTAAAATTTGAAAAGTCTTATTAGAATGCTTTTAGTCAAATATGATTTAGTTCCTAATGGAAATATTTTCTCACACCAAAGCCCAGAAAAATTTTCCTAGTCTAAAAAGATATAATAGTGTAATATGACAGATTTTTAACATTTTCCCCTTCAATACTACAACATTATTCCCAACAACCTTTAAACAATCATTACCAAATCACTTACAAATGAATAGAAAACAAAAAGAAAATTCAACTGAAAATATAACAGTTGATTCATTTTGTTAAAACATAAAAAAACATTCTTACTAATTAATTTGAGGATCAACAACACCATAGCTAATAAGCTGTACAAGCAATATGGCCCAATCAGTGGTAAAAGTCGTACTACGTTGAATCATATCAAACATCCCACCTACTAAACTGAGCCTTAGTTGAAGAGCTTCTTGCATCGCTTGCTTTGCTTTGATTTCTTCTAAACCATGTTTGTCCTAGAAAAATGAAAATAAAAAAATAAATAGACCTATTTTAAGGGGCAAAGAAGATATATATATATATATAACTTACTAAACCAAATAAATAGCAAAGATCAAAACTATAGTTTGATAACAGCATTGAATACAATTACATTAAAAAAATTATAATCTCATTAATTGTGATGATTTATAAAAGTTGAAAACAAACAAGCCAAAAATTATATAAATTTTTTTTTTATATATATAAATGAATATTTAAAATTTTCAAGAGAAATTAAAAACTTTTAACAACCAAGTTTTAAATTTAAGGGGAAAATCTTTCAAATAAAATAACAGAAAATAAAAGGATAATAGAATACTAAAATTAAAAAACAACAACAACATACTACTTTAAAAAAAAAAAAAAAAAAAAAAAAAAAATCTATGTTGGGTTCATATTTCAAAAAATGCCTGTCTTACAGCAGAAATCTGCAATTATTCAATTTAGAGCATCACGACAAAAAATAATTTAGTGATAATATAATGACAGGGCATTAGAAAGGTTGGTTGTTTTGATGGCATGATGACCATTTTTTTGTTTATGACACACAGACAAAACAAAAACAGACATGACCTCATAATCGAGCGTAGGCTCTGATAATAAATAAATAAATAAATAAACAGACATCCAAATAAGAAGCAGGAATTGAACCAAGTGTTTTTCAACTATTGGTTATCCATATATCATAATTTCAAATATACTTTAAGCTATAAATTCAATTTCTTGCCAGAAAAACTTGTCATAGCTCTAACAAACAATAATATAAGAGGAACAGATCAACATTAAATTTGCAGTAATCAAACCTTTTTGCTCTCATAGAGAATGAACAAAAGCTCTTCACTATACCCATGGATAGCTATCGTAGATCTGTACACTGTAGCCAGGCATTTTTTGCTATTTATCTAATTTTAAATGCAGTGATGATATAGGTGTGCACCCTTGTACCAATTGAATAGTATTTTTCGCCTTATTAAATCCCAGAAATCATGCCATTATATAAGGTAAAGAATACTATTTACATTTAGTTGTGACATTGGCTTGCTGATGCACTGCTATTCCATGACAGTAAATGAAAATACATATGAAATCAACCATTCATATAAATGCTGCGCGGTTTATATATAGATATATTATTTTAATTTATCACTTTCAATATAAATAGCATTAGAAAACTTTAAATTAATTTTATTTCTTTAATGAATTATAAGATAAGCTCAGATAACTAGCATTGATAAAAAAAAATATAAAAAACAAAACATATACTACTTATATTTGAAAAACTCTTTTACAATTCAAAACAATTTTAATTTATTCCACAGAAAAGATCGTTAAAAATAATCAATCTATTTATATAAAATCCAAGTCTCCGTGTGTCCCTCACAATTCCAGTTGGACCGCCCCATTGATCGCAGCCGGGTTGAATTCTTCAACAATGAGTAATTGTTGAAAAATACTAATGACTGGGTTGCCACAATAGAGCCAAATTTTGACCAGCTTGGTGAAATATCGCCAAATTTGACAAAATCTTGCCAAATTTAGCGACAAAAATAAGTTATCATATATGAAGCCAACTTGGCAAAATTCCTATTTAAACTTATTAATCTTCCATAATTGAGCTCACCGCAATTTAATTTAAAACTCTTCACATTTAAGGGTTTTTTTTTCAAAATCTATGGGCCAGAATTTAAAGTGCAATATACGAAAATGTACGTCTTTACATTTTCATCCTGATGCCACTAATAACATAACCGCCACTAGACAGCGCTGTACTATCTGAGCTCCTAACTGCCCGATTTTAATGTGCTTTAGGTACTTTTCCAGTATATGGGCCTTGGCAAGATGGAGAAAATGGCTAGCAACTTATTCACTCTTTCGTATACACAAGTAATATTTCACTTTTTATACAATTTATTTAGTGTAAAGAAGTCATTTAACTATTTTTGTGTACAAACAGAAGTCAATTGTATAAAATAAATCAGCAATAATATAGATATAAATAAAATGTTTATAGATTATTTAAATTCATATATAAATAAACTTAAAAGTTCATTAATTTTGTTTTCACAGCTGTTTATATCATTTGGCAACAAATCTCACTTTCTGAAGCCCAAATTATGCCAAAGTTTAAAAATAATACGCCCCTATACTGGAAAAGTCATGTGCTTTATATAACCGGATACAGAACTTAAATTCTTGATACTTTTCCAGTATAGGGGCCTTGGCGAAATAGAGAACAACTTTGGCGAAGAAGGAAATAAAGGTTTTGATGAAGATTTGGTATTAGGCCAAAAATATTTAAATTTTTTAGAGCAACAAAGTTTTGTAATTTAGCAAGAACTTATGACTATTTGTAGACTGCAAGATAATATTCAACAACAAAAACCAAGTGTCTTAAAAGAGACCATTGATGTCATGTTTAAAAAGTAAAAAAGTATTATTTTTAAAATAGTTTTTACTTTACTTATATGTTTAAGCGTGTAATTTATTTATTTTTAAGAATTAACAATCTAAATTGTCCAAAATATGATTTAAAAAAAAATGTAAACAAATATTGAAAAGACATGACCTGTAATCCGCAAAAAGCCTCAAATCCGCACAACACTTAGAACCAAGCTGTGCGGATTAGTAGTTTTCTACTGTACATAGTTTTTTATAAATGTGTTTTGTTATTAAAATGTGTTATTTTCATCTATCACTGCGGAACAAGCGAGAAGAACTCATATTCTTGCACACGTGTTGTATATATATTTGTATCTCATTTCCTGTCACTTTTGATGGACTATCTTTCTAGTAATAAAATAAAAATGTTAATATTAATACTTTCAGCCAAAATAGAATATTTTTTATACTAATTTTTAAAAATAAAAATCAAATTATCTTCTAACAATCTTTTATTTAAACTTTAATCACTCCTTGTGGCATCGGTCAGAATTGGCCAATGGGAGCATTTACCGCCTTTTTTGGAACCGACGTAGTAGAACGCTTGGTGTCTCTCTGTCTCTTAACCTCCTGGATTCAAGCGAGAGCAGACATGCTCAGCGATAGCTTTTTTTTTTTTAAAGGCATATCAGCATTGGGCTAAACGGGCCCTTCGCTTGATATGGCCGTTATAACTATCTCACTTTGAAATAAATGAGAGTGAAATATTTCTTCAAAGCAAATCTTTTTAAATAATATTAAATGTATTCCTTCAACTACATCGTCTACATTTAATATTTTTGCTGCCACCAGCACTGCAGGATCACATCCCGAAAGTGAAATGACGCGAAACAAGCATCGAGTTGTGATTCAAAAGTTCTTAAAGAAATTCTTTTGTGTAGTTTCCTACATGATCCATCGTTGTTGTGCATGTACCTTGTTACGGATTAATAATAGGATCTGCCAAAAGGAAAACTAAACAGCTCCAATCGATACATGTATTCCCCACAGGTATGAATTTGGTATTTTTTTGGGCATGGTCCAACAAGATGACTGTGATGACTTGATTGTGAATTCACAGAATTTGCATTAGTCGTATTGTGTATTTTCGGCATGAAAATATAGGGATTTTATTATTTCTCCAAACTATATGTCGATTTATGTGGTGGAATTCTTAGAGCAGTAATAGATTGACTTGGCGAGTTCACTTATAAAGCGTTAATAGACCGTAACAAATATCAATGTTGGATAATTTAATATCCATCAATTTACAAATCAAAATATTTAAATATATGTAATCAAATATTAAAAAATATTATCTAATGAATACCCTTTAGAATTAGATTCGATGTAATAAAAAGGAATGTTGATTAATATGATTAAATCTCATATAACAATTTTGATATCCATGTTAAACAATATTTGAATGTGTATTCACAAATCAATAATTTTGATATCCATGTTACAGAAATATAACGTTTTATTATTTAAATGTGTACCTGAAATAATAATTTTGAAATCCTTGTTAAAGACATATTACCTGTCATTATTTGAATGTGTACTTATAGAAATCTGTGCAGATCGGGGGGTGGGTAGTAAAATAGTAAATAAATATATAATAAATAAAAGATTTCCTTTGTATATATAGTGTTATTATTTTGTGTTTTACTTTATTCATTTCTATTATTCAAATTGAATGAAATCAAAATATCACTTTGAAGATTAAGATTTATATGGGATAATGATACGGTCTCATGAAGGAAGTTAAATAAGATCAATAAGTAAAAATGGTGTAAGAAATATGTCTGCTTCTTATTTAGTTACTCTGTTTTTTATCGTCGCAGTACTTGAGTTCAGGTAAGTGACTTTTATTGTTAAATTAATTTTACCTTGAAGAGATTATTTTTTTTATATTTTAACTTTCACAACATTAATTTATGCAATGTATTTCTCCCGCTATACAAATTTTTGGGCCATTAAAAATAAAGTAAATAATTTATTCTTTTCTCATTTATGAGAATTTTCAAAATTTTAATTCCACTTTTCCAAATCTTAAATTTTAATAAAATTTAAACCCTTTATTTTCTTTTTTTTTGTAACAGTCATAAAAATTGTTTTATATGTATAGTAGGAGCTGTTTAACTCATTGTTTACATATATTTTTCTACAATTTGACAGATCAACTCTGTTTGAAAATTGAGCAGACACTTTTTCTACCTTTACTATTTTCATACAGAATTTTACCATTAAGTATTATCAATTCAAAAAACCCTTAACGAGTTAAAAGTTTGTGACACAGCAGTTTACCTTATTGCTATAAGAATTTTAAATATGGAACTTAAAAATAATGATATAAAATTTTAAGTGACGCTATATTATTTATTTGATCTTTTTATTTTTGTTTTATTTATAATTGCATGAGTAAAAATTATGTTAAATTTAAAAGGATGTATAAAAATTTATTCCTTGATGCTTTATCATTCACATTTTTCATAAATTCAAAATATGAGTTTTAAAAGATATGATATCAGAATTTAAGTGATGCCTTGGTGTAGCTTTAAACAATTTGTTTTAAAATTCAATTTTAATTGTTTTCGGTTTGACTAAATATATTTACACATCTAACCAAAACTTTTAATTTTCCAATACACAGTTAAAAATATCGCTTTCACTGAACCTATACAATGCACTGTAATGTATTTATATGAATAAATTGATTTATCTTTTGTGCCACGCTATCCAAAATCAAAAGTAAAATTTATGTAAACGATTTCTTTGCGTCATAATATCCATTTGCATACATTTCGCTTAGTTTGGATACAATTTAAATATATAGTACAACTTGAATATAGTAGTACATGAAATATTTTGTACGCTATCTTGGCACTAATCAACAGATATTTGATACAACCCCTCATCTTTCTTCCTCTTTGTGGGAACAATGGATTTCGAGCTTATTCTATCGACGATAATTTTCAGAATTTTCAAGCTATGCTTTTGAAACTTTCACAAAAGTTGCTCTACATACTTAGCTAATCAACTTTTATTAATGGAAAAGCAAGAGATGGAAAAAGAACGTTAATCAACAAAATTAGTAAAACAATTGTAGAGCAATTAGGATCAGAAGAAATCATTCTTTTCGCACGAAGAATAAACATTCTTTTCGCACTGACAGGTACTGCTGCATTTAATGTCGAAGGCAAGGCAATTCACTCTGCTTCAAGAATAAACGTGTTTTAAATGGTTCACTGATTTAAAAAGTCATCCATCAAGAAATCTACAGCTGAGCATGGATCCAGTATTATTTCTCATTATTGACGAATTTTCAATGATCTGATGTCTTATGACTGACTTTGAATAAAGATGTTGCGAAGGTAAAATAGATAGCAGTGAGCATTTAAGAGGCTTATTTGTTTAAATCCTTGGAGGTATTGGGTAGTTACATCCCGTAAAAGACATCCCTCAATATAAGAGACATTCTATAAAAGACAAGTTGACTCTTCTCGGACAAAAAATGCTTAGGGCTTTTGAAAAATGTTTCACATTAACAAACTCATTGAGACAAACGACCATCAACAAAAACAGTTTCGAAAGACTCTTAATTCACTTTGCGTGGGTCATGTTTTACACTACCTTTCGTCCTTTTTGTAACGACGGACGCAAAGATATACCGCTTCCGGCTAACTTAAATGAATTGAAGAAGCCATATACCTTTTTCTCAAAAATAAGCAAGCTAAAGAACATAATCAAGAAGTACTTCTTAAATGAAAGTGGTCAATGACAAGAATTTTAGAAGACCACAATAATTAAATATCAAGATGAATTGGAGATAATCACGTGTCTGGACTCTAGGCTGGACTTACCTCAGCAGCTGGATGCAGAGTTATGTTACATACCAATATCTGGAAGGAGTGAGGATTGGTAGACGGTGCACTGAAAACAGTAGATATTGTCTATGACCCACATGATATAATGGTTCATTTTGATGATTATCATGGGCCATGTCTAACTGGAAGATTTTTCCTTATCAAACCTATTTGTAAATATTGGAAAGAAGAAAAGGCCTTATGCTCATAAAGCCAGTCACCTTTAACTGTTACATACCTTGCCACCATACATAAATCCCAGAGTTTAACTTTATCAAAAACTGCTGTAGACATTGGTCTAAAGGATTTGTCACATAAAACAACTTATGTCCCTTTTAGTATAGTTTGTTGTTTAGAGGAAGTTCTCATTCAAACGCTTTTCGCTAAGGTCAGGCTTGATCAAATTAATAGCATGGGATCACTTGCTGACAGATTAGCATTTGAGCATTACCTGATGCAACTGACGACTGAATTAAACATTTTAAAATGAAGATTCGACGATTGTTACTTCAAACTTACTTTTATACTATTAAACAGTAATCATGAAAATAATTTTTTAAATATATCTTTTAAGTTAATGCACATTTAATTAAGTTAATCCCACATTTCGACCTGACGGATGCTAGTAGTACTTACCTGATCATGTCAAACAGACTCTCCGTACTCTCAGACTGACCTTATACTTTGATATGTGACATACATATCTCAGTTTTTAAAATTTTTTAATTATTCCCCTTTGAAGTTTTGTTTCCGTTCAAAATTATTGCCCTAAGGGTCCAAACTTCATTGTGCAGAGAGACAACACCTTGAATTCATGTTCCAATTCAACAAACATAACTTTTTTTTTACGATTCGTCGATGCGTGCTCCTTTGAAGATCAATGTGGTCTTTGGGGAGCAGGGACCTATGTATCGCTTGATGTATGGGTCTCGAAACTCCCTCCTCCTCTAGGGCTGATGTCTTAAACAAATGCCATCATACTTGTTAACCCTCTGAGCGGTTTGGGCGTATTTTTCCGTCTCCCAAAAATAACTTAAATCTGTTGTAGAAAAAAATATTTCAAACATAATTGTATTTTAAAATGTATTTCAATTAAAGGAGCATGAAGTGTACTTTAGAAACAAACAGGGAAAGAAAATTTTAATTAAGATTATTTTTATGAAAATGCAGGAAAGCCCTCAAGATGCTCCGAGGGTTAATTAACAAGATTAAGGGCTACACCCGTTTATGGGCATGCTATATGCATCCCGTTGTTTTGTAGTCCTCTGCTGTGTGCACAAAACTATTTTTTCTACCTATTTTTACTTCCTTTTTAATTGTCCTTCATTTAATTTTTATTTACAGACATATATGTCTTTTATCTTCAGTTCAATTTTAAATTTGTGTCTGTGTCTCTTGTAGCTTGCATTTATATTATGTCTATTTTTATTTTGAGAAGAAATATAATAATACACTTAAAACTACTACTCTTATTTGGTCATGAAAAATGCTGGTACCAGCATCTAAAACAACCAAAATAAAGAAATACATAAAGGATCCTATTACTTTCAAAAACTACTATTTTGTCTTTCTTGGAGACTGTTTAAGACTATTGTTGAACAAGAAAGCATATTAATAATAATAAAAAAAAAAAGGCGCCATTGAAAAGTTTTGCATTATGCAAACATTTAACAAATTGCAAGCAAACAGGAATTTTTTATATATACAGAGGCTTATCTTTATTATTACGTTAAATGTGTTTTATGTACTTATGTGTATGGGATAGACAAAGTATACAATAGATGTAAAAACTGTACTGCAAGTATTACAGTTTTTCTAGGCGTGATGGGTGATATATATATAACAGTTTTCCTTGTTATATATATCTTTAACCCCCCCCCCCCTTCAGGAAATCAACATTAAACTTTAATTCGTCATTTTTTGTAATTTTCATCATTCTCCCCTCTTCCCCAATAAAATATTTAATTTAATTGCACATTTTACACTTAATATCATACCTCTGTACTTATTCACTTCTCTCCCTCCCTCACTCTTCTATAACTTAAATTAATACTCTTAAAGTTTTCATCAATTAAACTGTGTGCACCTTTGCTTTCTTACTTTCCTTTTTTTCGCTTCACTTTCACAGTAATAAGTGCAGAAACAAAATCTTAACCGCCAGTTGTTTTCCGTTAATAAAAAAAGAAAATAGAAATGAATTCCCTTACAATGCAGCCGATAACATGTAATGCATAGTTAGTGGTTAGACAGTGCTCCATCCTCTAATTTTTCTCATAGCTTTAAGCTTGTATTTATATCATATCTCATCCATTTCTCATGATAGAATTTCCAGATGTACTTCTGACTAATGCAGGCCTTTGTCGTAAAATTTGCAACGTACATGTAAAACCACGTGAATAGCTATTTCTAAGTTATCCCGCAAAACCCTCAGGAATTTATTATCGTACAACCCTATACACCTGCCATGGCATATAACTTAACACAATGCAAAGCTTCCTCTTTTTACTGGTACTTTGTCTGCTCGATTTGTATTTATCGCCAATATCTGACATGTGGTTATCTTATGCTCGCCAATGTGTAAGTGATGGTAACAAACTCTTAACTACTATCGCTCCTGACTTTTGAGCACTGCAGACATCAACTGAGCCCCCCTGCGGGCCCTGCCTCCGCGCAGCTTGCAAACTTCTCTCCGATCACTGTATGATTCCTCAACCCCTTTAAAAGTTTTAAAATAAAAAGTTAAGTCCTTTATATTCTTTGTTGGAGTTTTTTAATATGCTTGTGAACCATGGGTAGACACAAATCGCTTGTACACATAACACAGTAAAATTGGTAAAATAGCTAGATAGTTTTGCGAGAGATTGGCAATTGCTTAGCTAAATGACTATTTTTAATTTTAGCAGAAAAGGTGCATAGTACTGTTACAAGATGACAGAAAAAGCTGTACTTTTTGGCTGAACATCAAAGACGGTTGACACTAAGCTACACAGAAGACATAAAAATTTTAAATGGCTGTGGGAAACTTTAAAAATAGTAAACAGGTTGTTATAATTTATATTGGAAATTATATCATATTTTGAATGAAAGATAACAAATTAATCAGAAAATAAAGACAATCTCAGTAAAATCATTAAAACTAAAATAAAAACAATTTAAATCATTATTATTAATGATTTTGATTTCAAATTACTTATTTAACAGAGGAAATTATTTACTTATTTAAAATAAGAATAATGTTTAAAAGATTATTTGAAATAAATTTTGATTTAAATATTTAACTAAGATCGTTAGAATTAAAATGATTTAAGTTAGTTGAGAAAGTTTATGATGAATTTAAATCTGTAGAAATAAAAAAAGGTTCATTAAGCACCTTCATAATAAAGTGGACCATGTTACTAGCATGCTTGGGAAACATTTAACTGATATATGCAGCCATTTGAGAAAACAGATCGAATAAAAAAGCAAACAAATAAGAACTAAACATTCTTTGATTTATTGCAGATTTATTTATTATATTGATAAAGTTAAAACCTTTATTTTTTTATATATAAAACCATAAAGGAATAAAGAAACATTTAAAGTGTGATCAAATGGATAATTTAAATTCATAAAAAAGAAATCTTAACATGAACTTCAATGGAACATGCAAAATAAAAAGTTTTTGATGGAAACTTTAGAAAATAAAAAAATATATATGTATGAATATCTTTTGATTTTACTATACAATATTTATTCCCAAAACTAATTAACCTACTTTATGAAAAAATCCTCTACATTTTCAGCACAAGATATAATAAAATTTACACAATAAATGAATAACAAAATTTAAAACTTACGTCTTTAGCTACATATATGCTCTGAGATAATTGAGAATGCAAGGAATTTAGAAGCCCTTCTCTTTGATCATCTTGGCCTTTTAAACACATCAATACCAGTGACAAGAAAGGTTGATGACTCAATAAAGAGGAACTAAAAATAAATCATATATATATTCTTCTAAATGTTGAGATACTTTTAATAGAAAAAATCTAAAACAAAATATTTAAATAACGTAACAATGTATATAATAAACAAAATTTGTTCAGAAATCTTTTTAGAACTAACTAGGGAGCTCTGCCCCCTACGAGCTACGCTCGCCAACCTCCGTTTAGGCACACCAAAATCCAAAAAGCACGCTAATTTGATCGGCTTTAAAAATACTGAATTAAAATTAAACAGTAGCGATCTCTCTGTAGACAGGTTTCCATTCGTTTTCCTTGGATTGGGGATTTTTAAGACCAAACCTGCTGCTATTAAGAGATACAATGGCTGTTTTCGTATTTAATTAAAAAAATTAGTTAAACATTTGAAAATAAGCTAATGTAAAATGAGTTAACTAAACAGTGTCATTGTTTCCCGGTATTTTTTAACAGCGCTATAAGATAGTTCTTTTAAATAATTCATTTTAAATGTATCATTTCAAATCTGACGCAATTTACACCAAAGTTTTATTTCTCTTATTAATATTCACGTGAAAATACTTTTGTTGTTAGAAGGAAATATTATTTGCGCTGTCTTCGAATTCACGATAATAGTTGAAAAGATTATCTCAAAATATCTCGCGCAAATATATTTTTCAATTCAAATTGTTTTGCCATATTTTTTGGCCATTTTAAATATGACGTAATTGTTGAAATTACAAAAGTAAAGTCTAACACTAGTAGCAGAGCTGCTTTAGCAACTGGAAACGCGAAAGCTGAAAGAATCCCTAAACCTCATTAAAACAAAATATAATATAGATTCATTTAATATTTAACTTTAAATGAAATCTAAATAGCTGAAATAGAAAAGCATTTGTGGTGGTTAAAGAAATAAACTAAATTTAAAAGACAACTAACGTTTATTATTCGATTAAAACATACTTTAAAAACAGAATGATAAAACAAGACAATTATATATACGTCATTATCTCAATCTTATAAATAAAGCCAACATTACCATTATTGAAACACAACCTGATGACACCATAGAAACATTGAACAAGTGAACCAGAGTCCTTCATATTTAATGATCATATTTCCTTGATTACGATGTACTGCATAAATTACATTTACATGAAAAACGAAACTTAACTTTCACGAACCACCTCCACCAGACATTCGAAGGCCAACTGATGCAAGAAGAATGAAGTCCCAATAACTGTAAACAACATCTTCAGGAAACGTCATTACTAACACGGATTCCTCTCACACTTGTAAAGCTGAATTACTTCTAAAACCACGTTGAAAAATAGACTAGCTTCTTTCTGGAGCGAAGAATCACACACGACACCATCGATGAAAAAGTCCGTAAAAACATTCTCTTGCTTAAAAGTTGAACATTAAGTTAAGAATAAAAACAATCTTATCCAGCATTAAAACTGTAAGGAAACCTGTGACCAATACACACGACCAGCATCATTTTTAGACTAGACAAAACTAAACTGAAGGAGAAACTTTACCATATAATAGCACGGACTGAAAGCATATCTATCACGTTGAATGAAAGCATATTTATATCATCCAACCACACAGGAAAAACAACTGCTACGCAGCCCGGAAGTTACATCCTCGATCTCTGAAACGTTAATGGAAGAAAGGACGAAACGTCATATGCAAAACGAACGACCGGATGACTAACGCCATCTCGTGTTCATTTGTAAAAACTCCTCAGTTGGTTCAGAAGATTTTGGATGTATTGCGTCACAGAGGAAAACATGTGCTAATGACCGGCTCTTACGATAGTAAAGTGAAATGTAAATAAAGTATATAGAATACAGAAAGAAACTTAAAGCCTGGAACTAAAGCTTGGAAATAACATTAGAATAAAGGTAAGTAAAACTGAATAAAGTGTATTTAAATAAAGATAATGAATTAATTATACTTCTAAATAAAAGAGGTAAAAGTGAACTGTTATGATAGGGATATGTACAGGGATGAGAAAAGGGTCTGTTCACCTAACAAGCCCACCCCCCCCTCTCAGAACCTGTACATCTAACAAGGGCATCAGCCCACAGAGACACTAATAGCAACCCAAATTGGATAATCTAACACATCAAGTATCTTCTGAGCAAAAATTAAAGAAATACCCACATCTACAATTCACTTAATAAAAACTAAGTTCCACAATCATAGTAAAAACTCAAATAAGACAAAAGAATCCTATTAGAAATGACTAGACAGCTGGCGATGCTAAAAACCGAAGAAACTCCGGAACACTAAAAATTACATCAATATCACAATAAAATAACAATTACATATATCACAGTAATGGCTAAGTATAAACACAATTACATTATAACATTAAAAACTTTTCTAAAAATCATTTCAGTCCATATAAGTAATCTCCCTCCTTTCACAAATTCATATTGCACATGCCAAGTCCTAAAAATAAAAAAAAAAACAAGATTTTTCACATGAAAGATCTAACATTCAACATAACTGGAAAATGTACCCTAAAAAAAAAACTTTATATCTTAAACATTTACAGTCAGATTTATAATCAATTTTAAAACTTATATCTATAAGAACAATTTTATTGCATTATATATATTGTAACATTTATTACACCTCCAGTTCCTCAACTTACTAATCAACAATTGATTCAACCTGATTAACTACTAATCAATTAAATATCTGAATACAATTTCTCAGACAAACTCCAGCCAGGCAAATCCAAACAATTAACATGTTAATTTCTATTCTGACACATTAATATATACTACTTCTTACAATATATTTTAAATCCATCAAGTATGACTCAGCAAGCCTCAAAAACGGTCCAATGCAAGATATACAGCAATAACTGATTACCAAAACATAACTCCTAACACTATATATGGGTTACTTAATCATGGCAAGTATACTGTGGCAAGTATACATACTAACCTAAATTATTCCACCTATAACAGCTTCTTTAACCCTCTAAGTGTTTGGGGCGTAATATTCCGTTCACTAAGCTCCAGGTTTCACAGCAATACAAGGAATATTTAAGTTAATATAATTCTGTAGATTTAATGAATTTTAAATACATTGAAGAATGATTAATACTCTCAAGGATTGCATTCATATTTGTAAATGAGTTTTTTTTATAATGTTGAAAGAATCGTATTTTCTTAGCATTTAAAACAAAATGCAAAGAAAACAACATTACAATTTTACCCTTTTGCAAGACGCTCGGAGGGTTAAACATAAGTAGATTTAAACCACAACTTATCTAAGAATCCAGATGGAAACATTTATCAAAAATGGTACTTCACATTCATGCAATCTTTCGAGATCAGGTACTAGGAATCATACATACATAAAAAAAAAAAAAAAAAAAAAAAAAAAAAACAATCGCCTACATTCTCTCCTAAAAAAACAGATGTAGATAAATGTGGTACCAGATATGAAAGATTTTCAATTCAAAAATTAGATTCTTAATAACCAGAAACCTAGGGGACTGGCCATATCCCCATAAATCAGCCTCAATAGTAAAAGACAGGGTTCGTACACATTTCTTTAAATAAAAATCAAGTACTTTTAAGGACTTTCAAGGACAAAAACCAAATAAATTTAAGGACCTTCAAATTAAATAAACTAATAAATTATAACATGCATTTAAATAAAGGGTTTCTTTCATTTTTGTAAAAGTTTTAAATATTCAAATGGACGGGAAGGGGGGAGGGGGGGGAATTTCACCATGCGGCAGTAGAAATTTTGAAAATTTTAAAATAACATATAGCAGAAGAAAAACTTAGTCAGATGTGCCAATCCCAAAACTTTCTTCTATCTCATACATGTTAATACTACAAAATTCATTATCAGAATGCCAAAATTAAATGGTCTATGCCTCTCATGAGGATTCTACAGATATGAAATTCCGTGTATTAGTTCTTGAGATACAACTATTGTTAAAACCATGCAAACCTGCAAAATATAGCATAGCAGCACCACCTGTAGGGTGATTTATACCAAAACCTAATCAGCAACAACTTATGTAAACATCTAACTGAATCTGAAGTTTGATGAAAGTCCGTGCATTAGTTCTTGCAATATAGCTATTGCAGAAATCGTGAAAAATGCAGCATAGCAGCGCCATCTGTTGGGAGATTAACACCAAACCATAATCAGCACCTATAATTATCAAGGTATACCTGAATCTGAAGTTTGATGAAAATTCGTGCTTTAGTTCTTGAGATATAGCTATGGCGTAAATCATGAAAAATGTAGCATAGCAGCACCACCTGTTGGGCGATTTACATCAAAAACTAATCAACACTAATTTATATCGAGGATTAACTGAATATAAATTTTTATTAAATTTTGTGCATTAGTTCTTGAGAACCACAAAATTTGTGTCACATACAGACAAACAGAGTCAGAGACTCATTTTCTAAAAACATGTTTTTCAGGATATCTGACCCCTAAAACGTGTAAATCGGTCGAAAAATTTCCCGAATCCAATACTTTCATATTGTAAAGATAAACAAAGAGGAGAAACATAATTTTTTCTTATTATTGAGGGGGGGGGGGGGTAGTTTAACAGACTTATAATTAACTTACAGTTTAAAAGACTTTAAATTTTGTATGCTTGGTAAGGAGGGGGGAGGGCAGGGAAACGTCAATTTCGGTGGAGGGGGGAGCAAAACTGTATGATCGATTATTTATTGTTACAATAAATTAACTAATGGAGCAGAAAAAGTTTTAAAAAAAGCAATGATTTTTATGATTTTAAACTTTATAAGTTGAGGGGGCAAAGGGACAAGCACATTTTTAAAAATTTTTTAGGGAGGGAGGTAGTTTATTAGATGACTTACTAAAAATTTACAAGAAAAAAAACTAAGAGGAGTTTTAAAGACTTTAAATTCCATGTGTTCTTTAAGTGTGTGGGGGGAAGGGGGGGTGCAAAAGGAAAATTCCAATTTCGGGTGGGAAGAGAAATCTTGATTGATTATTTATTGTGGCAATTAAATTACAAAGCAAAAAAAAAAAAATAATTAAACAGTTTCAAAGAGTTTTTAAACGTTGAGTACTGCGGGGGAGCAAAGAAAAATGCAGGAAGAAAAATTTTGAGGGTGAAATTCAGATGAAATTTTAATGAAATGTGATGGAATGAATTGTTACTGAAATTTTAGGACAGATTATTTATTCAGTATAAAGTAAGAAATAGAGTACAGGGATGAAAGTGCACTAAAACCATTTTGTAGCAGTTTTGTAGCAGCAAAAATCGAATTTTGGAGCAGTAAAATCCATTTTTGTAGCAGCAAAAATTAATTTTGCAACAATAAAAACTATTTTTGGAGCAAATTGAAATTCTAATGCTAATAAAAAAGAAATTTGCGTATTTGGGCGATCTTTTGATAAAATTTGCATATTTCCTGCGATCTTTTGGCGAAATTTGCGTATTTCTCGCGATGTTTTGGCGAAATTCGCGTATTTTTCGCGATCTTTTGACAAAATTCGTGTATTTTTTGCTATCCTTTGCTGAAATCAGTGTGCTGTTCGCTATTTTTTGACGAAATTAGCGGTTTTTTTTTTTTAATCTTTTGACAAAATTTGCGGTTTTTTGTGACCTTTTGATGAAATTTGTGGGTTTTTTCGAGATAATTTAACGAAATTTGCGTTTTTTCACAATCTTTTGACCTCATTTTGTTCGTTTTTAGAAGTAATTGGTGATCCTTTGACAAAATTAACGGGGTGTTTTTTTCGCTATGACAAGATTTGCATGTTTTTCGCGATCTTTTGACGAAATTCACGTAATTTTGGCAATCTTTTGACGAAATTTGTGTATTTTTGGCAATATTTTGACGAAATTTGCGTATTTTTGGCAATCTTTTGACAAAATTGGCGTATTTTTGGCAATCTTTTGACAAAATTGGCATATTTTTTGCAATCTTTGGACAAAATTGGCGTATTTTTGGCAATCTTTTGGCAAAATTCGCGTATTTTTCGCGATCTTTTAACGCAATTCGCGTTTTTTCACAATCTTCTGACCCCGTTTTGTTCGTTTTTTGACGAAGTCAGCTATCTTTTGACAAAATGCACGTTTTTTTTCGCGATATTTTGACGAAATTCGTGTGTTTTTTGCGACCTTTTGATGAAATTTGCGGGGTTTTTTCGCCATCTTTTAATAAAATTAGCGTTTTTACGATCTTTCGATCGTGTTTTGTTCGTTTTTTGACGAAATTAGCGATCCTTTGGCAAAATTCGCGAACTTTCGACAAAATTTGCGCGTTTTTCGCGATCTTTTGGCGAAATTTGCGCGTTTTTTGCGATCTTTTGACGAAATTTGCGCGTTTTTCGCGATCTTTTGACGAAATTTGCGCGTTTTTCGCGATATTTTGACGAAATTTATGGTTTTTTGCGACCTTTTGATGAAATTTACGGGGTTTTTTCGCCAACTTTTAACAAAATTATCGTTTTTACAATCTTTTGACCGCGTTTTGTTCGTTTTTGACGAAATTAGCGGCCTAGAAAAAGGTTAAAAATAGATTTTTTTTTTGTTTCTCGAATCGACGAAATCATGCTAAATTTCATCTTGGCATTAAGTACGTTTTGGCGCAAAATGGAAAAAAATAGCTGTTTTGTGGAAGTTTGGTGCAGTAAAATGATTTTGGCTTCGTCTGGCGCAATTGGCTCAGGTCTTACATCCCTGTGAGTAGAAAAAGGTTAAAAAAAATGAAGTTTTTAACTTTGATATTACGAAGGGGGAAGTGAAATTTCAGAAGAAGGGGAGGCAAGGCGGGATCAAGATTTTTTTTAAATCAGAAATTAAAAGAAATGCAGAAGAGTTTCACCTTTGATTAAGAATTAATATGAGAGTAAAATTAAGCACTTTTAAGGACTTTTTTTCAGATTTTGCATGAAAATAAGTACTTTTAAGCACCAAAAATTTCCTTTGAAAAATGTAAGCACTTTTAAGGACTTTCAAGGACCGTACGAACCCTGAAAAGAGCGCATACCATACTACTGCCAACAATCCAAAGTTAAATCCAGTCACCTCTGCAATCATCAGCATTACTACAGCATGTAGACAATCAATTAAAAATTTACCTTAAAAGTCAACTAACGAACCATACTCAAAATATTTAAACAATTTATCACAATTTCTGCCCTATCTAGAATCAGGCAACAATTTAAACCAGAATTCCCCTTAAAAATTCCAAAAATTATAATTAACACAGATTGCCTGCCAGAACTGTCTAATCAACTTCCATTTTCTGAACTCACTCGATGACCCCCGGAAAAACTACAGACTTATTATAAACAGAGCAAATTCAATTAAAAATTTTGCCTAAAAATTAGAGATCCTACAATATCACTATTCTTATGATGACACTCATGCAGAGAAAGTAACCCGGGATAAAACAAATAATTTTACACTTTCCTACAATTCATGCCATCAAAAATTTATATTATCTAACACATCTAAAAGACTTCAACATTCACTTAAAAATTATCAAGCTAGGCAACGTCGACACTACTGCTTAAACACCGGAACTAAATGTACCATAATATTTTATATGATATTCTGTCATGCAGCCAAAAACTGGTCTCAAAAACACTCAAACTCCAACCATTTTAGTTAGATTCACAAGTGTACTGGATATCAACAACGCTCTTTCTCTTAACTCATTCACCATTATCTCTATCTCTAATCTTTAACAACTAATGTATAAATAAAACAAAATGAACTTAAAACTGTATATATTTATCACTATCAAAAATGAGAATCCACTAAAATCATGAAAAGAAAACTATATAACCATAGAAAAATATAAGAGCACTGATCCAGATACCATTTCAACAGCCATGACTGCAATCTATAAACATCATTCCCATTTCTTCAAAAAGTAATTCAGTCACAAGAATCTATAAAAATTTGAAATAACCCCCAAAGGCAAAAACAGTATATATCCAGCTTATTATTCAGTAGTATGCAACATCAACGTCACCTTCCCAAACTCAGCAAGAAGTCTATTCTAACACTTTCTATCTCTCAACTATTCATCTCACAGGTTTCTCCATGGTCCTGAATTCAAATTTCCAAAAATCTATTTCAATGCAGGCCTATATCAGAAGCAACAAAAACAGCTATTTACTTTAATAACCTTTCAAATATTCTATCTTTCCAAACGATCTGGCTCCTATCCCCAAAAACTGACCTCTCCATTACAAGACCTCTTTAAAAGTACACCAATTAACCCATAATTATCCTGTAAACTCTTTACTGCAAATTAAACAGACAAATAAGTAAAAATAAATTAAAAATAACTTCTCCATTTCTATTTTATTGAAAAACTACACATTCAGCACGCTTCCCCTTTAAACAGCAAACATAGAGCTTCTCCAACTTGCTCATTAAAAAATTACTGTAACAGGTGTCAACTAACATAATCAAAAACTTATTCTAATCAAAAGTTGACACCAAAGCAAGCCTAACTGAAATATGCCGTTTAAAAGTCGATTAATAAACTCAAAAATTCTTTAATAGGAGAAAAATTAAATCTTTATATCTGAAAACATTTAAATACTTAAACAGAATATATATATAAAAGAAACAAATTTATTATCATGACATAATTCATGAAATAAAAAAAATATACCATTTAATTCATACAATTAATACATGTAAGTTAATGGTCACTATTCATAAAATAGAGATCCCAGGAATTCAGCATTCATCCAAAACAATATGCATTTCATTCAAATATTCAATGAACTTACTGCGACCTTTTGTCAGGCAAAAATTGAATCAATAAGGCTTAAGGCATGGAGAGGTTTTACTTAAATATACTTTATAAGATAATCAAACATTTTATAGTCAAACAACATATTTAATTACTGAACCAGTTCAGAACTAAAAAAAATAACCTGGATATAAATATCCTCAGATTTCAAAAACATCCTGAACTTCATTTACACTAAACTCCTTAATCCATTAAAGTTAACATTTAAAAGCCTAGTTAAATAATTTAAATTCAATGATTAGCTAAAGTTAATTCCACCCCACGATAATGGATTATAAGCATGATTTCTTAAAAGAAAAACTTAAAGCTGCTAAAATAAAAAATAAACTTTAAACCATACAAATAACCATTCAAACTAAAAAAAAATCTTAAATAAAAATTTACAGTAGTCAAGACATTTAAATAACTGCTCAGCACTCCAGGATGGGCTCTTTAACAACCTTAAAAGAAAAGAAATACCCCCCCCCCCCCATGCCAAGCATGACAAATAACATCCCAACCACCATAAATATAATGTTACACTATTGCAAAATAAATTAAACCTTTAAAGTTAAAAAAAAAAAAAAAATCAAACTGTTAAACTCAATTTACTTAATCACAATTACTATAGAACTGTTATAAAATACTACTCATGATGGTTGGATACATGTGGGAGAAATTACCAAATATCACGAACCTCCAACCAATCAATTGCAGCGAGAAACTCAACATTTATTAACTTTTATTAAAAAAAAAATCAACGTAAGGGTTAAATCTTTTCAATTACCTTTTAAACGCCCGAAAATTTAAACTAAATTTACATAATTAAACATATTTAAACCAATACACCAGATGAACTATGACTCTTTAACTAGTTTAACTCAATTACCTTAATTAGTTCCCAAATACTATTTCAAAATTGAAGAATTTATTCAGAAATACATCTTATTTACCTTCTTCAGCCCCACTAATCAACTTAACCCATTATGTCAGTAAACCTTACAAAAGATGGAAAGGAGCCCGATACATTTAAACACAAACTAATTTCTTTATAACCTTAAAAATATTTCTCAAAATTCAACTCCAAAAACCATGAAACCATGGTATTTTAATAAAAATATTCATTTGTTTAATATAATTTTCTTAAAACTACAATAAACTATTATCATTGCAATTACTTCATTATCTAAAAGCTGTAACTATTATAAAAAAATTCCATTCAACAATACTTTAATCTCTCTATTAAAACTTTAAACAAGAAAACTGACTCTATATATGCATATCTAAAACAATATTTAATCTAAAACTTCTATGCATATCTTAAAAATTGTAACATGCATATCTAAAACATTTTTATCTAAAAAATATGTACATCTTAAAATAGCAATCAAAATATCACAGATTTAAAACGTATTTAACAGACGAGGGAAACGAGCACACTCCCAGTTACAGACATCTTCTTGACAACTTGGCTTCTAATTACACATCATCTGATGCAATAAAAAAAAACATATAACGATGCCGATCAATGTTCACTGAACCTCCATAAATGTTCAAGCAAGCACAGGAAATTGCAGGAATGTCACATATCAAACAGTTCCGAAAGTTCAAAAATAAACCCTCAAGAACCAAAAGATCAAGACTTTGCAAACAGTTCTTGAAAAGAAACTATAATGAACCCTAATTGGGCCCACACGAGATCCACTGCACACAAAAATCTAAGTCACTTTAAACCTTACTATCAGATGGCTTGCAAAAAAAAAAACTTTCACTGAAGACTCCAGATCTCATTATAAAGCACATTCCCGGAACATCATTTTTCACTTGAACACTTAAAAATTTGAAGAAAAATCTCTTGATCATTTTCAACTTTAAATTCCAAACTTTAAACTTGTCAGTGAGCATGTTATCCTTCAATGGTTGAAATATCTCTGGTTCCAGTGTCATGAAGTCCAAAAAAAATTTTTACTTCTTAAAAAAATATCAAATTAAAAAAAAAAAAAATTTTTTTATAAAAGTTAAAATCTTAAAAATTTAAGTAAAAGCTCATATTTGTATTAATATTAAACAAAATTTAAAGTAGCATCACAAATTACTATTGTAAATCATAACCTTTTGACTTTTAACCTATAGCCCCCCCCCCCCCCCCCCCCGTCAAAGACGGTGAATCATTCGAAATCAAAAGGGGGAGTAACCACCACATCAGTTTAAAGCCAAACCAATTAAGGTTAAAGATGGCAAAAAAATTATCAAACTCTTTACTTTTAACTGTTATTTAAATCTTTAAATTATATATTTCATTAATCAATAAAGGAATTAAAGTATATTAATTTAGATATCAATTTATATATTCTTTAATTTTTGAACTATGAAAAACAACTGCCGGAGGTCACGGAAACGTAACCCCATAACCCTTGTTGAAATTACAAAAGTAAAGTCTAAGGGGCATCCAACACTAAGGCGACACATAAGACATGTCGCTTGAATTCGCTGGAAAAACTGGTTTAAAACAGGTTTGAAACAACTTAGTTCTTGTTTCGACCGGTTTGTGCGCTACATGTTTCTGCTACATATCGCTTGTTGCCTTAGTGTGGGATGCCCCTAACACTAGTAGCAGAGCTGCTTTAGCAACTGGAAACGCGAAAGCTGAAAGAATCCCTAAACCTCGTTAAAACAAAATATAATATAGATTTATTTAATATTTAACTTTAAATGAAATCTAAATAGCTGAAATAGAAAAGCATTTGTGGTGGTTAAAGAAATAAACTAAATTTAAAAGACAACTAACGTTTATTATTCGATTAAAACATACTTTAAAAACAGAATGATAAAACAAGACAATTATATATACATCATTATCTCAATCTTATAAATAAAGCCAACATTACCATTATTGAAACACAACCTCGTGACACTATAGAAACATTGAACAAGTGAACCAGAGTCCTTCATATTTAATGATCATATTTCCTTGATTACGATGTACTGCATAAATTACATTTACATGAAAAACGAAACTTAACTTTCACGAACCACCTCCACCAGACAGTCGAAGGCCAACTGATGCAAGAAGAATGAAGTCCCAATAACTGTAAACAACATCTTCAGGAAACGTCATTACTAACACGGATCCCTCTCACACTTGTAAAGTTGAATTACCTCTAAAACCACGTTGAAAAATAGACTAGCTTCTTTCTGGAGCGAAGAATCACACCCGACACCATCGATGAAAAAGTCCGTAAAAACATTCTCTTGCTTAAAAGTTGAACATTAAGTTAACAATAAAAACAATCTTATCCAGCATTAAAACTGTAAGGAAACCCGTGACCAATACACACGACCAGCATCATTTTTAGACTAGACAAAACTAAACTGAAGGAGAAACTTTACCATATAATAGCACGGACTGAAAGCATATCTATCACGTTGAATGAAAGCATATTTATATCATCCAACCACACAGGAAAAACAACTGCTACGCAGCCCGGAAGTTACATCCTCGATCTCTGAAACGTTAATGGAAGAAAGGACGAAACGTCATATGCAAAACGAACGACCGGATGACTAACGCCATCTCGTGTTCATTTGTAAAAACTCCTCAGTTGGTTCAGAAGATTTTGGATGTATTGCGTCACAGAGGAAAACATGTGCTAATGACCGGCTCTTACGATAGTAAAGTGAAATGTAAATAAAGTATATAGAATACAGAAAGAAACTTAAAGCCTGGAACTAAAGCTTGGAAATAACATTAGAATAAAGGTAAGTAAAACTGAATAAAGTGTATTTAAATAAAGATAATGAATTAATTATACTTCTAAATAAAAGAGGTAAAAGTGAACTGTTATGATAGGGATATGTACAGGGATGAGAAAAGGGTCTGTTCACCTAACAGTAATTTCTTCCAATTACAAGTTTTAACGCATAATAATGATTTTTTTATTTTAAGATTTTGTTTCTCTTTTAAAATTCAAGCGTAAATATGGTTCTTATGATGTAATTTTCCTGCTTTTAACATGTAATCATTTAATTCTAATTTTAAAGTTTTTTTTTTCTGTTTGTAAATAGTCACGTGTAAATAAATTTTTAATTTGCAGTAAACATTATTGTTTGCTACAATTGGCAACAATTTAAATTAATAACATTTTCTAAAATTTGTAAAAAATATCTCTCGAAATGCTGAAAATTTGAATTTAAAATAGAAATAAAACTTCAAAAAAATGAGTCAAATAAGAAAAATAAATACAATCTGCACACTGGGAACTTATAACGTATAAAATGGTCTAAAAATGATTAAATTCTGATGTATAGTTTTGCTCCAATAAAACTTTTTTAATGGAACGATTTTGTCCAACTTTAGCATTAAATATCCTTCTATATATAAAAAAAAGTTTTGATTTGGAAATGGACCTATGAAAATCTACGTAGATATTCCGGGTAGATCGGCATGCAGTTTGAATGCTTAAGCACGGCCTTTCATCGTTAATATTAAAAAAACTGTTGCATACAAAAACATGAAAATAGGTTGTATTGTAGACAAATGTTTGATAAACACGCTGATGCAGACAGTTTTCAAATCGAAGAATTATTTTAAGAGATATTTAATGCTAAAGTTGGACAAAATCGTTCCACTAAAAAAGTTTTATTGGAGCAAAAACTATACATGAGAATTTAATCATTTTTAGATCATTTTATACGTTATAAGTTCCTGGTGTGCTGATTGTATTTATTTTTCTTATTTGACTCATTTTTTGAGGTTTTATTTCAATTTTAAATTCAAATTTTCAGCATTTCAAGAGATATTTTTTACAAATTTTAGAAAATGTTATTAATTTAAACTATTGCCAGTTGTATAAACAGCACAAACAATAATGTTTACTTCAAATTAAAAATTTATTCACACGTGACTATTACAAACAGAAAAAAAACTTTAAAATTAGAATTAAATGATTACATGTTAAAAGCAGGAAAATTACGTCATAAGAACCATAGGCACAGATGTCATATACGTCATATACATATTGGCGCAATTTTTTTCCGACGCCAATTTGGCGAAAACATCAATAGCATAAATAACAACATCCGAGTTACCATATCAAGCAAAATAACGACACTTTAGCACCAGTTAAGTGCCCGTTGCGTATATGAATTTGGCGTCAGAAAAAAATTGCGCCAATGACATCTGTGCCGAACCATATTTACACAAAATCTTAAAATAAGAGAAACAAAATCTGAAACTAAAAAAATCATTATTATGCGTTAAAACTTGTAATTTGAGGAAATTACGTCATGTTTAAAATGGCAAAAATTATAACAAAACTATTTAAATTGAAAAATATATTTGCACAAGATATTTTGATATAATCTTTTCAACTATTATCGTGAATTCGAAGACAGCGCAAATAATATTTCCTTCTAACAACAAAAGTATTTTCACATGAATATTAATAAGAGAAATAAAACTTTGGTGTAAATTGCGTCAGATTTGAAATGATACATTTAAAATGAATTATTTAAAAGAACTATCTTATAGTGCTGTTAAAAAATACCGGGAAACAATGACACTGTTTAGTTAACTCATTTTACATTAGCTTATTTTCAAATGTTTAACTAATTTTTTTAATTAAATACGAAAACTGCCATTGTATCTCTTAACAGCAGCAGATTTAGCCTTAAAAATCCCCAATCCAAGGAAAACGAATGGAAACCCATTTACAGAGAGATCGCTACTGTTTTTTTTCTTTTTTTTTTAAATTTTAATTCAATATTTTAAAAGCCGATCAAATTAGCATGCTTTTTGGATTTTGGTGTGCCTGAACGGGGGTTGGCGAGCGTAGCTCGTAGGGGGCAGAGCCCCCTAGTCTCTTAAAATAATTCTTCGATTTAAAAACTGTCTGCATCAGCGTGTTTATCAAACATTTCTCTATAATACCACCGATTTTCATATTTTTGTATGCAACAGTTTTTTTTAATATTAACGATGAAAGGCCATGATTAAGCATTCAAAGTGGATGCTGATCTACCCGGAACATCTACGCAGATTTTCATTGGTCCATTTCCAAATCAAAACTTTTTTTTATATATAGAAGGATTAAAGTACATGCATTCTTTATAGTATTATAAATGCAAATTTTAGATGGATTCTATTAATTAAAAAAAAAGTATTTTTAAAATGCATCATTTAAAAAGACAGAAATACAGTAATACAGAAATACAGTAGAACTTGTTAAAATTAAAATAATAAAACTTTGTAAAAAATCACCATAAAATAAAAACAATGCATAGGACGCATTTCAAGCTAAAAATATTAACAGATCGTCACCAGCTAAAGTACGTACGTGTCTGTAAGGAGACAAGGTCAAAAATCTGACGACGAGCAGTTAATATTTTTAGCTCAAAAACACGTCCTATGTATTGTTTTTATTTTATGGTGATTTTTTACAAAGTTTTATTATTTTAATTGTTTCATATCGCCAGTTTTCAGTGCTGTTTCACAGTAGAACTTGGATCAATGCAGTTAAATTAAAGTATTAAAAAAAAAATGGAATTTTTAAAAAATTCATTGCCAATTGCAACATAGCCCTATTTTTTTTTTTTTTTTTTTTTCCCCAACTTACCCATAAGGAACTGCAAAATCCAATTATCACATACACATTATCACATGTGCATGAAGTTTTGCATTAAAAGTGTACTATAAGAAAGAAGTCTGTACAGAAATCTATTAGAAGATTGATAAATACTTCACTCACTCAAAAACGGCAATTCGCTAATGTTAATCCTATGGGAGAATTTTTTTTTTTTTTTTTTTTTTTTTTTTTTTTTTTTTTTTTTTTTTTTAATCGCGTTTGCATTTCAATATTTTTAAATGATTTTTTTGGAATTGGATAGCTGAGTCAATTTCTAGAAAGGACATTTTTTACTTTGTCTGCAAGTTTTTTTATGAGGATACTTTCATTTTTGAAGATTCCAAAAATCAAAGTATCTTAATAAAAAAAAAAAAAAACAGTAAATAAAATCAAAAAAGAAAAAAAAACGAACTTTGTCAAGATCGACCTCAGCTATCCAATACAAAAAACATGTGAAAATTTTGAAATTCAAATGAGATATTTAAAAAAATTTCTTCCATAGAATTAACATTAGCGAGCAGGTGTTTTTGCATGAGTGAAGAAGCTTCTTAAGTGAAGTAACAGTATAGAATTCGGCAATCAAGTTAAATCAAAATGCAGTTCAATTAACTGATGCTGAAGAAATTAATGTAGAACAGAAAACTTCAAATGTTATCATGATTTAAGAATAAAACTTTTTTAAATGTATCTCACATCAAAGAATCTTTCATCAACAGTTTTAGTTATTAAATTTAATTTTACATAAGATAAAGTTATTCAATTTTTTATGTTAATTAAATAATCTATACAAAACATGATGAACAAAACTGTTGACTCATATTAAACAAAATATCAGTTTTCTTTTGTTAACAGGAAACTAGTCATACATTCAATGTGTAGGGTAAATTAATGTAACTTGTATAACCTAAAATATAATTAAGGAAATCTAATTATTTTTTTAATCATTATGAAAATGAAATAGTTGTTTTTGTCGCTATACTTTATTCAAAACACCGTATGTATGACTAGTGACCCATTAACTAAGATGTACTTAATTTTTTTATTAAACTTGTTAATATTATAAGTATACCAGATATAATAAAGTTCACATATTTCAACACTCTCTTTAGTTTTGGCATAAGCAGTTTACAGTGTATTAAGTTTATTAAGACATACGTTTTGTGTGACTGTTTATCCTTGTCTTTATTTTTTGATGATGATGAAGATGATGTGCCAGAAGACGATGATGAGGACCAAAAAGAACCACTCTCTAAAACTTGACCGGCAGCACGCAGCATTTTACCTTGCACAGCAGCTGGCAATTTTGCAATGAGAGGAGCAACCAACCATATTCGACTGGGTTTGTCAATTTCAAATCTAAAATAACAAATAAGACTTGTTTATTGAACATGATAAAATTTTACTGAAAGATTATTTCCACAAAATATATCTTTACTGAGAATAATTTAATAAAATTCAAAAAGAAAGAAAAGTTTGTTGCTTTGTGATGTAATGCTAAACTTATTTGTTGCAAACAATTGTATATATATTTTTTTATCTTTAAATTATTATTATTTAATGTAATGATTTATCAAAATTGGCTTTAGAAAATTTTGAATCAGGCATATTATGTATCGTTTAAATAAAATTACAAAACCACAAATGTGTCTTGTCCATGTAATTGAAGTCAATCCAGAAGGTTTCAGTTAATTCTGCTTACCAGTCAAGGTTACATTACTTCAACCCTTTATGTGATTTGCCAGTATTTTTCAGTTTTCCCTAAAAAAACTTAAATTGACTGCTGACAAAAATATTTTTAACATAATTGTATTTTAAGATATATGTAAAATAAAGAGATGTGTACTTTAGAAAGGGAAAGAAAATTTAAATTAATATTAATTTTACGAACATTTGTATGAAGATGAAGGAAAGCCCTTAGACACTCAAAAAGTTATAATTAAAAAAATAATCAATTTTTAAAGTAACTTATTTTTTTAATATCCAATAAAACTTCAGGCAAGCTATGCAGATGAATTAACCCTTTCAAGGGTGGTGGTCACACGGCATGACCACCTAACTTTAATTCCAAACCACACCAAGTATATTTAAATTTTTTACATTTTATTCAACATTAAAAAAAAGTAGTTTTTATTGTCTAAGAAATTTGTTTGCAAATTTTGGTGTCGACTGGTCATTTCCCCATTTTATGAACAGAATTACTCTGCTAGTTCTTGAAAGGGTTAAGACTTGTCAAGCAATGTTTGGAACAAGAGTGTATAATGAGTATAGCTCATTAAATGTATTAAAGTGTGTAATGTGTTATCGGATTAAGTAAATTTGACAGTTAATTAAGAATCACTAATTATTGATTATCAAAATTAAATAATAAGAAATGATCAAATTTAAAAATTGAAATTAAATATCTCAAAATACTCATCCAATAACACATTATGCCAATCACGTACAGAGTGTACATTACGTTATGATTAAAATTTAGTAGAATTAAAATCTCTCAAATAAGTTATGGCTGAAATAAATAGGTTTAAACATCGTTAGAAATTGGAAAAAAAATATTGTGGTCATTGTTGTGTGTTTGTAATACCTTCCTCTCAATAGATGGCGCCTCTACTGAGCGTTTGTTGCGATCGGTGATCGCAGTTGTGCGCTAGTCGCTATGTAGTGAGGTTGTTCTTATTCCAATAAAGCTATGTTAGTTTATCCTAGAATCACGGCGTGTGTTCCACAACTTTAGTAAGCCCTAAAGTTATATCATTGGCGACGAGGATGCAATTCGATGTTAAAAGAAGAGAAATTTTTTTTTCTCTCTTCCTTGATTGGAATAACGCCGCCGATCTTGCCGCGCCGTGTTAACCCTAACACGCGGTCCCCGGTAGCAGCGCACGCCGCCGTACGAAGCCTAACGCATTGGTGCGTATTTTTTGCATAAGATGGGCTCTTTTGGGCAGATTAAAGAGTACGATTCATCAGCAGAATCGTGGACTTTGTACACGGAAAGACTGGAACAGTTTTTTATAGCTAATGGGATCGATCAAGCAGATCGAAAAAGGGCTATTTTTCTAACTGTCGTCGGCCCAACTACCTATGCCTTAATACGTAATCTCCTTTCGCCTGTGGCACCAAATACGAAGACTCTGGAGGAAATAATTCGAGTTCTGAATTCGCACTTTGATCCAGCGCCGTCCGAGATCGTTGAGAGATATAAATTCAATAGCAGAGTGCGACGCACCGGCGAATCAGTCGCCAATTTCATCGTGCAGTTACGCCGCTTGGCTAAGCATTGTAATTACGGTGCATCTTTCGATGAAATGCTGCGAGATCGGATCGTTTGCGGGATCCAAGATGAAAGTATCCAGAGAAAACTCCTATCTGAAAGCCAGTTAACCCTAACGAGGGCTACAGAAATCGCGGTAACTATGGAGACTGCGGCCAGGGACGCTAGCAACCTACGGATGGCATCCGGATCCGGCTCGGAAGTAAATAAAATTCATTTAGAGAAGAATATTGTACCCAAAAGTCAGAATTCTCGTGTTTCAACGCAAAATACCGAAAAATGCAATCGATGTGGAGGTAATCACATGTCCAGCGAATGCCGTTTCAAAAATTCAACTTGCCATGCGTGTAAGAAAATTGGCCATATCGCTAAAGTTTGCCGATCTAAGAAGAAAGATTCTGGAGTTTGGGTGCATAATGTGCAAGTGGAGGAGGCTGAAAATAAAGTACCTGTAACTTACACACTATTCAACATCTCAGGGATGGAAGAAACCTTGCCACCTGCTAGAGTTGAGTGTCTAGTCCAAGGTAAGCCATTCGTTTTTGAAGTGGATTCAGGTGCCCCCTTTTCTCTAATGCCTTTAAATGAATTTAATAAAGTAAAAGAGTATTTTCCTCCTTTGGAGCAAACCTCAATTAAGCTAAATTCTTATACTAAGCATCCTATCGAAGTGATTGGTATGACTCAAGTTGAAGTGACCTATGAAGCAAAGTCTCACTCATTACCTTTGATGGTTGTTGGACAAGGAAGTATTAATTTAGCAGGCCGTAACTGGATTTATCCATTGCAATTAATGAATGTTTTTAAAAATGCAAACCATCCTTATGCCATAAACAATCTGCCAACTTCTGAATTGTTGTTCCAGAACCTTTTAGAAAGATTTAAAGATCTATTTTCACCAGAATTAGGTCTTGTGAAAGATGTCAAGGTGCATTTAATTAAGAAAGTTTCTGCAACTCCAAAATTTTTTAAGGCACGTCCAATACCGTATGCTCTGGTAGACAAAGTTGACCAAGAGATAGTTCGGCTGGTTCAAGCAGGCATTCTTGAACCAGTGAAGACCGCTGAGTCTGCAGCACCAATTGTACCTGTGTTGAAGCGTGACGGTCGCATCAGGATATGCGGAGATTTCAAATTAACGACGAACAAGATGACTGAATTAGAGCAGTATCCACTTCCTAACATCGAAGACTTATTTGCCCAGCTGTCAGGCGGAGTCGTTTTCTCTAAATTGGACCTCCGTGATGCCTACTGCCAGTTACAACTGGATGAAGAGTCAAAAGATCTAGTCATCATTAACACACATAAAGGACTGTTCCGGTATACCAGAATACCTTTCGGAGTAGCCTCTGCTCCAGCTGTGTTCCAGAGAGAAATTGATAAAATTCTGTATGGTCTGAAGGCTGCTTGCTATCTTGATGATGTTTTAGTGTTCGGAAAAGATGAAGCTGAACATTTACAGAACTTGACGGCTGTTCTAACGCGGTTACAGGAAGCTGGTATGAAACTCAACCCTGACAAATGCGAATTTTTGAAGACTTCAGTTGAATATCTTGGTCATCGGATTGATAGTAAAGGACTTCATCCACTAGAGTCTAAAGTCGAAGCAGTTGTCAATACACCAGATCCGAAGAATAAGGATGAACTACGTTCCTTCATCGGATTGATTACTTACTATGCTAAGTTCCTGCCAAACATGGCCACTTTGTTAGCGCCATTATATGAGCTCTTAAAAGATAAAACCAAATGGAAATGGGATAAATTACAGAAAGAAGCTTTCTCTAAAGTGAAAGAAACCTTACGAAATTCATCACTGCTGATACATTTTGATAATAAGAAGGAAGTTGTGTTGGCTTGTGACGCCAGTCCCTATGGTCTTGGAGCTGTATTATCTCATGTAACCGAAGATGGTGATCGCCCAATAGCTTTTGCGTCACGTTCCTTAACTGACGCTGAAAAGAATTACAGCCATATAGAAAAGGAAGCTCTATCCCTGGTCTTTGGCGTAACAAAATTTCGTAAATACCTGTTAGGACGAACATTCACATTACTTACTGATCATCGTCCCTTAGTTAATCTCCTTTCTGCAGACAAGCCTGTTCCAGTTGTGGCTGCTGCGCGAATTCAACGTTGGGCTCTGACCCTTGCAGCATATTCATACACTATCAAATACAGAAAAGGTAGTTTGCATGCTAATGCAGATGCTTGCAGTCGGCTGCCCTTAAATACGAAGCATCCTGATCTGCCAGCTCCGACAGAGTCAGTGTTGTTGTTGACACAGTTAGACGACACTCCAGTGACGAGGCATCTGATTGCAACAGAAATTAACAAATGTCCTGATCTACGCAAGCTAAAATCTTACATCTTAAACGGCTTTCCGAAGAAAATTGAGCAAAATCTGCACCCTTTTCTAAGAGTAAAAGATGAATTATCTTTTGTTGGAGACATCATTTTCAGGGGCTCACGTGTATTTATTCCACCAAAATTTAGGAAATTCATACTAGATGAGTTTCATTCATCTCACCAAGGCATAACGGCTATAAAGGCCCATGCTCGTTCCAGTGTTTGGTGGCCAGGATTAGATAATGATCTTGAAGCAAGAGTGAAGGGTTGTGTTGTTTGCCAGCAAAATGCTTCAGCACCTCCAGCAAAGTACTCTTCTTGGCCTGTGCCAGAACAAGCATGGGAGCGGATCCACATTGACCATGTGGGTCCAGTGGAAGGCCACATGTTGCTAGTAATCGTGGATGCCAAAACAAAGTGGCACAAGTCTCGAGTACAGCATCTTGTGTAACCATAATGGTGTTACGTAGCCTGTTTTCTCGTTTCGGCATTCCCAAAAGTCTGGTCAGCGACAATGGCCCTGGTTTCAGCAGTGCAGAATTTGGTGAATTTTTAGCTAACAATGGCATTTCCGAGGTTAAAACACCACCATACCATCCACGTTCGAATGGTTTAGCTGAACGAGCGGTCCGTACAGTCAAATCAGCCCTGAAGAAAATGACTGGAGGGACTTTCGCAGAGAGGCTGTGTCGATTCCTTTTCAACTACCGCAATACACCATCGGCAGCGACGGGAATATCTCCAGCCATGGCAATGTTCGGTCGGCCTCTTCGAACACGGCTGGACCTAATTCGAGATCCTGTGACCCAGACATGTGAGATGAAAGAGACAGGGTCAAAGAAAATTTCAGAGGGCACTCCAGTTTGGGTGCGTGCATTTGGTCGTGGCCCACCATGGGTTGCTGGCAATGTTTTACGTCCATTGGGAAAAGTTATGTGTGAGGTTTCAACCCCCATGGGAAACTGGACTCGGCACATCGACCAGTTAAGGCTTAGGCAGGAAGAGCTGACTAGTGGAATTCCTACTTCACTTAAGTTACCAGCTCCTGCTGCACCACAATCAGAATCTGCTGACTTGCAGACTGATGTACCCACTTGTGCTCCCAAACCTCCTGTGCTCTCCTCAGAGGTAAGTTCTACAGGCAGAGTGAGCAAGTCGCCTGCAGAACCCCCAGTGCTATCACCACAAGTGCTCACTCGTGATGAAAATAGTACTCCATTGATTAGACGTTCAAAACGTGTAAGAGTAAAACCAGTACGTCTCCAGTTATAAACTGACAAACTGTTCGTTAGTTTTTGAACTGTTCTCTGTGAAATACTGTTACATCTAAAATTATAGACTGACAGACTGTTCGTTGGTTTTTGAACTGTTTTCCTTAAAAGACTTTTGTTTTGAACTGTCTATATATAATGACATTTACATCTTGTACTTTCTTTAAGGAGGGAGGGAATGTTGTGTGTTTGTAATACCTTCCTCTCAATAGATGGCGCCTCTACTGAGCGTTTGTTGCGATCGGTGATCGCAGTTGTGCGCTAGTCGCTATGTAGTGAGGTTGTTCTTATTCCAATAAAGCTATGTTAGTTTATCCTAGAATCACGGCGTCTGTTCCACAACTTTAGTAAGCCCTAAAGTTATATCAGTCATGTTAGGCTTAGGCATTCCGATCCCGTGAATAAGGCAATTGTTCGACTTATAGTAATCCATATTGTATCCCATCTATTCTTCTTCATTTTCTCTAAAAGCTTCAAAAACTATACAATTATAATGATTTAAGTTCTAATTTAAAAATACCCAGCTACCAACAACAGATTATCGATATAAACCAATGAATACTGTTGCCAAATCATAAGCATAAATTCCAAATCTAGAGATAAATGAACAACTCTTTGATCGTTTCATTAAAAATTAGTATGTTGTGGCCATCACAAAACTTTCTTCTATATAAATCATGTCAATTAAATCCTTTAAATACCACAAGAAATAACAACGATTTAGCACCAATTCATATCAAAGTATATCTGAATTTGAAGTTGGATGAAAATTTGTGCATTAGTTCTTGAGATAGAGCTATAGCGGAAATTCTGAAAAAATGTAGCATAGCAGCGCCACCTGTTGAGTGATTTACACCAAAAGTTAACAGCACTAAACGATATCAAGGTATACCTGAATCTGAAGTTTGTTGAAAATCCAAGCATTAGTTCTTGAGATAAAGCTATTGCGGAAATCACAAAAAATACAGCATAGCAGCGCCACCTGTTGAGCGATTTACACCAAAAATTAAACAGCACTAATTTATACGTCAATTCATGTCAAGGACTAACTAAATCTGAAGTTTGATGAAAATCCATGCAATAGTTCTTGAGATACAGCTCTTGTAGAAATCGTGAAGAATGCAGCACAGCAGCGCCACCTGTGGGGCGATTTACACCAAAAATTAAACAGCACTAATTTATATCAGGGACTAACTGAATCTGAAGTTTGAATGAAAATTCGTGCATTTTTTCTTGAACTAGAGCTATTGCGATAATCATGAACAATGCAGCATACCAGCGCCATCTGTTAGGCGATTTTCACAACAAAGTAATCAGCACCAAACTATATCTTGGACTAACTGAATCTGAAGTTTTATGAAAATCCGTGCAGTAGTTCTTGAGATATAGCTGTTGCAGAAATCATGAAAAATGCCGCATAGCAGTGCCACCTGTTGGGCGATTTTCACCAAAAACTAATCAGGTCCAGTTTATATCAAGGTCTAACTAAAGATGAAGTTTTGTAAAATTCCGTGCATTAGTTCTTGAGATAGAGCGCCCACAAAATTTTTGTCACATACAGACTCACAGAGTGACAAACAGACATTTACTAAAAACCATCAAATCGTGTTCTGGGCATTCTAAAACGTATAAATCCGTCGAAAACCAGAAGTCGAAATTTTTCACGAATCCAATACTTTCTTCTTGTAAAGATAGAAGAAAGTAAAAATACCGTTTAACGCCCGATTCTGCTCTTAAAATATTTTTTAAAGCATATAATATTTAAATATTTAGCCCTTAAATATTTTGAAATGCGTTTTCCACTTTTACATACCGATTTATGTTTTGTGAAAAAACGGAGTTAATTATTTCATATAAACAAGACAGCAGTTCCATGCATGAACTACGCTTATTTCAGCGGGATTTTTTTTGGCACCATCTTTCTGCAATCAATATAAATGATGGAATGTTTGAATGAAATTATAGTATTTTATTTAAAAAAAAAAATACAGGACATTATGATGTAATTTAAGATCATTTTTTAAATGTTTTCATTATGTAATTTTAAATTTTCGTTCAATATTAAAAAAAAAAAGATTTTTTTTTTTGTTATGATACCTTTGATAGAATTTATTATTTTTTTTTTAAGAGGTTAACATTTATCTGCCTTTTTAAGAATTTTGTTTGTATTATAAAGGAGGTTTTTTTTTCCTTAGGTGTTATGAAATATAAGATGTTATCATGATTGCATTAGTATGACAAAATTATTTTTTCACATTCTCTTATTAAATTACAATTTTGTTTTCACTTCAAGGTTATGTTCAAATTTTACAATGTTAAAAATCAAAATTTTATCTGCATTGATGTAATTAATATATGTAGTACATGGTATTGTATATTCCTTACATATTAATTACATTTGATAAAAAATATAAATTTTATTTTCAATGCAAGCAAATTTCAAGTGGATATAAGCTAAGCTCTTAAAAATTGATAAAATTAAATTAAAATTTTACGAAAGAAATAATAATAATAATTTTGATTTTGTCATTTTCCACAATACAAACCCTTTAATAAAAAACCTTCATTCTGTTTGTTTGTATGAATTCTTATGAAAATGAAACGCAGATCAACATTCCGTCATTTTTTATGGGCGTTATATACCAGTTAATGAATAATAAGATTACTTAACTGATAGATAATATCGCAAATACAGCTCATATTCAAAATATTAGAATAATTGAGAAAAAGTATTAAGAAAAAAATATTTTTCATTTATTTATTTTTGATACTAAGTAAATGCAATTAAATTTCTTATAAATTAAACATGGAATGTTTAATTTATAAGAAATTTAATTGCATTTACTTAGTATCAAAAATAAATAAATGAAAAATATTTTTATAAGATAAGATTTTAACATTTACAAAATATAAAATACAGTACAATAAATTAGGTATACAGCTTTCTGAAACACATCAAAATATTAGAATAAAATTTAGATTGGTTCAAAATATTAGAATATTTTATTTTACGCAACAATATTACCTTATGAATATGAAGTAAATGGTAATTAATATTTTGCAGCATCACCTTTAGCTTTCACAGCATACAATCGATCTTGCATACTACATACAAGGTGTTTACAAACAATTCTATCAATATTACCCCAAATAGACTTTATATGTGTCACTAACTCAGTTTTACTTGAAGGAGGATTTTCTTGGAGTTTTTTCTTCATTATACACCATAAATTTTTGATGGGATTAAGGTCTGGTGAGTTTGGTGGCCAAGGAAGAACTTTAATGTTGCGTTGGCGGAACCAATTCTTAGTTGCCACCGAGGTATGTGGTGACGCTAAATCTTGTTGAAAGATGAAATCATATTCAAATAAATCTTCTGATGATGGAATCATGTAATATTCCAAAATTTCTTAATATTTCTGAGAGTTAACCTTTTCGTAGACAATGCATAACTTTCCAGGTCCTTCTGCACTCATGCAACCCCAAACCATGACACTAGAGCAAATTTTACACAACGTTTAAGGCATTCGTTATCAAATGCTTCTTGCTTCATTATCCAAACTCGAATACCTTGATTTCCATATGAAACACAAAACATACTTTCATCGTAAAATAACATATTTTTCGCTCCATAAACATCTTGATTTTCACCAATTCAATCTTATACACTTTTGTTTTGCAGTCATGAGAGGTTTTGTTTTCAGTACACGAGATTCAAACTTAAATTTATGGAGACGTCTTAATGTCGATGTAGAAACTTCAACTCTTTCTTCTTTCCATTTTTGGTGCAAGAATTGCACACTTTTAAAACGGTTTTCTTAACTATATGCTTCACTTTCCTGTTATCTATAGCAGATGTTTTTGGTTTTCAGCTGCCATTTCGGTGATTATTTTGAAAATTTCCATTTTTTAAATTTTTCGTTAGTATTTTACTAACGCTTGATTGTGAACAACGTAAATAATTCGCTGTATAACACTGATTTTTACCGTGCCGATACAAATCAAACATACGAAGTTTAATAGATTCAGGAATATCACTCACACGACCCATTTTAAGACGTAAAAGCAAACAAACTGCAAAAAGAATACTGATTTTAAATAAATTCATTTGAATTTAATCAATGATGCCACCGGCTATGAATATGTGATAATTAAAGGAGAATTTATGTGAAATATTCTAATATTTTGACTTTTCAAAATAATTTTTTTTTTCAATTAATCTTTTCAAAAATGATATTAATTTTAAAATAATAAATAAGTTTAATCAACAATAAGTTCTTAATAAAAATATCATTTGCATATTTGCATTAAAAAGACATTATATTAACAAACGATATTTTCAATTTGTAAAAAAGTAATTATTCTAATATTTTGAATGTGAGCTGTATAAATAAAGAAATTGTTACTCACCCAATATGTAGGACATTAAGTTGACACATATAAATAATCAGGCAAAAATTAAATACTAAAATTATTTATAAATTATGGCACAAAAAGCTATTCTGGATCCAGAGCCTTTACTTGTTGCAATAATTTATATCATCATTTGTATTATTTAATTCCCTTTTATATTGATTAGAATTTTTCATATATCGTTATTTAAAAAGAATGTTCTTTAATATTTACAAGTTTCTCCGAAAAAAGTTATTTCTGTAAAAAGTTCTTTTAAAGTAAAGCTTCACATACGTTAAGATTACTGATAGAAACAAATAATCATAATTCAAGGATATTAGGCAAATGTTGTTAAAATTCGCAAAACTGAAAAATAAATCATTGAATTTGCTGAATAGAATTTAAAACTTGAAGGTGGGGTGAACAGAGATCCATATTGATTAGGCACTAATACTGAACAATCTGTGAGTGAAAGACATTGTAAAGAAACACAGAGAAGAATTTATTATCATAACCATGGCAATACAGGAAATATCTTCACTATAACATATCTCACTTTAACTGCCATCTGTACAGAACTTATAATTTTATGGAATCCTTGAAAGACGATAATTAAATAAGACATAAGACTTCTTGCTAGGAGAAAGTTGTTTTCCTGAGGTGCATGGGAGTAATGGCGAGATACGAGCTTTGAAACCATAATAGCATGCCATTTAAAATTGGAAAATGCGAAAAATACATTTTTTCGTTAATCAGGCAAAGTTGAAGAGCAATTCTGTTGAAATTTTGTCAGAGGAACAAGAATAAATATTTTAATCCATTAAATATATATTGAAACATGAACATTAATAAATAAAGGTTTTAGATTTTTAATATTTGACACTTAATATTGCTGAAAGTACGGCATCACGATGTTTTGAAAAGTAAATAGTTTGTTGATTGCTAAAAGTAAATGACATTATTGTTTAAATTAATAAATACTGATAAATAATGGAAATTTAATTTAAATAGGAGATATTATTGGAAATATTTATTATTGTCCTCAGTCAAGGTAGGAAATCAAAATCATATCTGAAGCTTTTTATTAGCTGAATCCGCATTTTATTCCTTTTCTGATTGGTATATACAGTAATCTGTATTTTCCCTTCACTTTCAACAGAGATGGATACTTCTGTTTCCGCTATGACAAAAAAGTAATAAAAACTAAAAAAAAAAAAGAAATTAATAACTCAGAAACAAATTGAGATACAGTTTTCAAACAAATTGCAATTAAAAAGTGCATTTTTTTCTCTATACGACGGTATAAAAAGTAATATTGTGGGATGTTTAGAAGTTTAAAAATGAAATTTTATTTAAAATTGGTCCAGGAATATTAATGTTTAATCCATGGCATACGTAATGTATGACCAGTGCCGTAGAAGTTTAAAAATTTACAGTACCGAAAAATGTAATCCATGGCATACGTAATGTATGATCAACTCCGTGCGATTTTTTATGTCTTAAATTTTAGTCTTTGAAAAAATCATTTGCCAAATGGTCGTTGTAATTTGTTAAATTGCATTTTTTTTTTTTTCTGAGAAATAAAGTTATTGAATTGAGACGGAATTAAAGGGGTATGTTTATTTAAAATTTAATTGGATAAATATTATTAAATGTAAATATTTTAATTATTTAAGAAAGGAAATGCTGTGTTATATTTTTATTTCACAACAAAGTGGTTAAATGGAAAGTAATTTAAAAAGTTATTTAGAATGAAAAATTATAGAAACAATAACAAAAAATGAATAAATGTATTTGACATATTAATATTTTACAAAAATAAATGTAATATTAAAGACAAATTACCCGTGCAAACATTCTTATTTTTAAGTCGAAATATAATAATTGAAATATGCAGGCATTTGTTTGCATTTATCCAAATAACAAAGGGTTTTGTAATGATAAATACATATAGTAACTAAGTGTCACATATTCAAAATTTTACACAATAATAATAATAAAAAAAAAAAAACTAAATAAATAAACAAATAAAGTTTAAATATCAATAATCACACTATTCTAAAAATAAAAAATATATTAAAAAATAAATCTATAAAAAGATAATAGAAAAAAAAAAAAAAAAAAAAAAAAAAAAAAAAAAAACCAGCAATCTTAGAGTATGTATTAAAATTTCTTTAGGCAAATATTATGTTTCACAATTGCTATGATATTACCAATGATTCTATTAACTAATAAGGAAAAGTCAGTGAATACTTACTTAGAAGGTGAACAATTTTTCAATGCTTCTCCTTTGATAGGATTTTGGTTTTCTTCGCTCATCATCTGAAAGACATCAATTGTAGCCTTTGCAACACTGTCCAGCCATGTGTTGATCTGTGGAGGGGACTGATTTTCACATTGCTTGTACATAAATTCTAATTCTAGCCAAGAAACTCTAAGGGTCCATAAATCTAAATTCTTGGATGAAAAATTACAATTGCAATCAGATAGAATCATTTATTATTATTATTATTTAACAAAAAATATGCTTTAAAAAATAATAAAAATAAATAAATAAAATAAAATAATAAAAAAAAACATTTTAATTAACCTATGGACACGATAAAAAATAAGACATAAAATTTAACAAAATAAATTCTTTTACTCTTTGAGAATTTATAAATGACGACAATGTTTATTTTATTAACAACAATAATTTCATAAAAAAATTATTTTAAATTTCTCTATCTCATAGGGACAAAAGAGCATTTGCGAAAAAGCACAATAAAAAAGTTCTAAATTGAAATTTAAGGAAAAATATAAAGGAGATTTAATACTAAAATATCATGTTAAATAATTTTTTGTTAAAGTCAAAATAAAATTATGCTGAATCGCAAAACAATCTATCAAGTAATTTTTGCTTTAAGATTATATTAATTATTATTTTCTGACAGGAATGAACAAAATGTGCTTATTTTTATTTTATTATTTTTTAATACTATTATTAAATACTTTTATTTTATTATTTTATTTATTTTTCTTGTAAATTGAGGCGGTATGGGGAGAAAGATAAAGAAATACATAATTAATTTTCTTTTACTAAAATATATAGTTGATTAAAAAAAAAAAAAAGACTTACTGCAGATCATTTTTAAAAGTGACATTTGTATGTTGTTTAGAAACAATTGAAAATATACACGTCCTGATCAACACAGTTAAAAAATAAACAAAAAATACTGTGTCAACAGGTTATATTCTCATAAAATATTAAATATAAAAATATTTAATCTGCGATAAAAAAAATAAAAAAAAAATAAAATAAAATACTATTCATATTTAATAATTTTTCAGTTAAAAAGTTTGGAATAACATGTGTCAACGTTGTGTTGACAGGTAAAATGCAGTATCTGCCACAAAGTACTTTCCAAAAATAATATTTTTTCAATATACAATAGTAATACCCTTTTATGAAAGAAAATTTTTTAATTAACTATATGACATGAAGACCTAATTTTATTGTTTTACAAATATCTTTTTATTTAAAACTAGCTGTACCCGGCCACGCATTGCTGTGGCTCAGACTGGCTAAATGGAAAAGAAACAAAAGAGAAAATGCACGTTTCTAATATGTTTAATTTCAAAAAACTTGTGGGTACACAATATTTTTTGTTCTTACATTGTCTGTGCAGCAGATACAGGGATTGTCTGATTTGCGGATTCTAGAACACGAAACATATAATTGCCGTGTGAGAAGCAATTCATGTCTAGATCTAAACCACAGAATTTTAAAACTTGGCCCTAAGCTTTGTTGATGGAGATTGCAAACACCAATCAAATAGGTAATTGCAATCTCTTAAAATGAAATTGCGCATCCATTGGAATCAAAGGAATGCGAGGAATGAGGACATCTTCACCTTTGAAAGGTCCTGTCGAGATTGTTGCTTCTACAAAGTTGCTCAATATTTTTTTACTGTAAGCCACGTGCCGTTGCAATGATTTGTCTTATGAATATTTTGCAACATCATAATTGGCAAGCCGATTGTCAATTGCAGTATGTGCGGTGGCATCCCAGGCATATCGAGTAAATTAAAAAGATGTATGCCGAGTTAAAGTTATGGCAATGAACTCACAGGCTATTCACACTAATTGTATATTATACTCTTATTTCAAAGAATAATGCCCCTTGAAAAATAAATTAAGGGGGTTTACGTTTCCCCCCTTCTTACTTAGCCAATGAACCTCCAAATCTAATCAGGAAATGCCTTATCAGAATAAACCGGTATACCAAATTTGAAGCAAATAGGAAAATTCTGCATAAAAAACCCATTTATCTAAATTAAGGGGGGATTAGCCCCTTTTATACTTAATCAATGAACCCCCCAAAACAAATCAGGGAAGCACCTTAACAGATAGGACCTATTCACAAAATTTGAAGCAAATCGAATTATTCTACATGAAAAACAAGTTATCTAAATTAAGGGGGGGGGGGAGGGTATTAGCTCCCCGTTCACCTTTGCACAACAAATAAAACACCAAAACTAATCATAGAAGCACTTTATCAGAATGAACCTATTTACAAAATTTGAAGCAAGTCAGATAATTCTGCATGAAAACCCCATTTATCTAAATTAAGGGGAGATTAGCCCACCGTTGCCTTTTTTATACTTAACCAATGAACTCCCAAAACTAATCAGGGAAGTGCATTATTAGAATGAACATTTTTACAAAATTTGAAGCAAATTGGAAAATTCTGCATGAAAAACCCATTTATCTAAATTAGGGGTGCATAACCTTTTTAAGAGAAGGGCCACTTACAAAAATGTCTGGGTTGTCGAGGGCCACATCAATAACACAAAAAGAAATCTATTTTGGGGAGGTTATCTGTGATCTATAATCAGATAAAAAATATGGTTTCAGAGGGTGGGGGGGGGGGGAGTTTTACCCCTCTAGGTTCCACTAACCAGTCAACATATCCAATTCAGTTGGAAAGGCTATATCAACAGTTTACGTTTGTATATATAACCGAGATATTGCAAGGATTATTTTCAAGGTGCCACAATATTCCTTGACTTTATTTGGGGGGGGGGGGGGGGATTTTGTTTATTGAAAGTTCTAAAAAACAAACATAGGCACTAAAGTGGCTAGTGCCGAAAAAAAAAAAAAAATTTCATGAACGAAGGGGGGGAGGAGGAGCCCATAATCGAATTGAGATTTTCCCTCGCCCGATAAACAAAATTTGTGATTTTTCCGTGCCTGATCAACAAAATTCACAATTTTTTCGCGCCTGATCGACGAAATTAGATATTTTTCCGTGCCTAAACGACGAAATTTTCCATTTTTCCACACCCGATAGACAAAATTTGCGAGTTTTTCAAGCCTGACCAATGAAATTTGCGATTTTTCGGAGCCCGATTGACAAAACTCGCGATTTTTCAGAACATGATTGACGAAATTTACGATTTTTCCGCCTCTGATCAACAAAATTCGCGATTTTCCCATGTCTGATCGACGAAATTTACGATTTTTCTGCGTCTGATCAATGAAATTTGCAAATTTTCCGTGCCTGATCAACGAAATTCGCGATTCTTAACTCGACTCTGACGAAATTCGCAATTTTTTTCCGTGGCAAATTGACGAAATTCGCTATTTTCTCTCGCGATAAACAGATGAAACACGCAATTTTCCCGCACTCGATCAACGAAATTTGCCATTCTTAACTGACAGACGAAATTTACATCTTTTTCCCGTGGCAAATTGACAATATTCACGATTTGTTTCTCGCGACGATGAAATTCACATTTTTTTTTCCGCAGCCGATCAACAAAATTTGCAATTTTTCCGCGCATCATCAACAAAATTGACGATTTTACCGTGCCCGATCAAAAAATGCGATTTTTCTGCGCTTGAATGAAAAAATTCACGATTTTTTCATGCCCGATCAACGAAATTCGCAATTTTTCTTCGCCTGATCAATGAAATTTCCTATTTTTCCGCACTCGATGAACGAAATTCGCGATTCTTAACTGATTGATCAAATTTCAAATTTTTCCTGCGGCAAATTGATAAAATTCACGATTTTATTTTGCGACCTTTCGCGGGCCACACGTTACCCCATCGCGGGCCACAGGTTGTGCATCCCTAATCTAAATTAAGGGAGGATCAGCCCCCGTTCCCCTTTTATACCTAACCAATGAACCCTCAAAACTAATCAGGGAAGCGCCTTATCAGAATGAAACTATTTACAAAATTTGAAGCAAATCGGATATTTCTATCAAGAGTTATCGCATTACATACATGCGTACATGCAGAACCTGCGGGCACATTAGGTCTCAGGCTTTAATAGCCTGTGATCTAAAAAGAAAAAACACAAACTAAAAAAACAAAGAAAAAACAAATATCATAAAAAATACTGACGAAATATTTCAGTAATGTGTCTTTCCGGAGGGCATAGTGAGGGGAGATGCATAATATGAAAGAGTGGTCAAAGGGCTTTCTAATAATATACCACATAATGGGTGTCGAAAAATATTAAATAAGTGCCCCGGGGGATGAAATTGGGGCGAGGGGTGCGATGTTCATAATAGTAATATAAAAAAAACGAGCGCATTCAAATGCAACGCAATCGGCGAATTTCAAAGAAATCGGTGAAGAACTTTCGGAGGTTTAAGATTTCAGAAAAACGAACATTTACATTTTTTTTATATAGAAATGTGCCTTCACAGGTGAAAAGTGGGATGAGGGGGATGGTAGAAGCATAATATGAAAGAGTAGTCAAAGGGCTTTCTAATGATATGTCACATGACGTGTGTCTGAAAAAATTTAAAAAGCACCCCCTGTTGGTGGCAAGGAAATTGGAGGAGGGAGGTTCGTGATTGGTATATAAAAACCAGACCTGCCAACCTTTGAAAATGAGACATCGTAGTACACAAAATTAAAATTAACCTGGGGGTTGGTTGGTTGGTTTTTCGTGTTTCGCAGCTATCTTTTGACACTCGTAAAAGGAATACGGTTTCAGTCTTTCAACTCAATACAGTAAATATTTTTCTCTGAAAATTTTTATACGATTCTTAGTTTCTTCTCGTTTCGAAGCGTTTTTTTTTTGACATGTGTAAAAGGAGCCTGGTTCCAGTTTTTTAGCCTAGTGCAGTAAATTTTGATGAAATTTGCGATTTCTTTCCCGCAATCATTTCAGGATATTCACAATTTTTTTTCCCACAATCGTAATTCAGATTTTTCTATCACGATTCTTTGTTGAAATTCGCACTTTTTACCACGAACTTTTGACGAAATTCGCATTTTTTTACCGTGATCTTTTGACGAATTTTCCGTTTCTTACCACGATTTTTTGACGAAATTAATGTTTTATTTCTGCGATCTTTCGGCGAAATTTGCTTTTTCTTACTGATCTTTAGTGCATTTTCTTACTGATCTTTGACGAAATTTGTGTTTTCTTTCTGCGATATTTTAACAAAATTCACGTTTTTACCACGATCCTTTGACGAAATTTATTTTCGTCTGTGACCAATTGACGAAATAGATTTTTTTACACGGTCATTTCTCGAAATTCGCGATAGTTTATCGCAACCGATCGGCACAATTTTCGATATCTCTTTGCGACCAATTAACAAAATTCCCTACACGTTTCCGCGACCTTTTGACGAAATTTGTAATATTTTTTCCTCAATAATTTACCGAAATTCGTGATTTTTTGCACAATCTTTTGATGAAATTCGCAATTTCTTTCTGAACTCTTAACGAAATTAGCGATTTTATTCAGCGACCAATTGAAGATAATCACCATTTGTTTCTGAGATTTTTGACGAAATACCCGATAGTTTTACACAATCATTTGAAGAAATTCTGAATTTTTTTCCGCGATCGATTCACGAATTAATTTGGGGAAATTCTTTAAAAGAAAAAAAATTCTCCGGACTCCCAAGAAATTTCAAAATATACTCACAAAAGAATCATAGGTCTGTGGACGAATTTGCAGGGGGAAATACTCCACAGCATTTTTCATTATGCAGGACTTTCCTTTTCCGTGTACAAATCGTGTGATTTTGCACACTATTTCAAACCTTGCCCCTCAAAGAACCACCTCCCCCAGTCCAGAAATTCTTAAAATGGCAACCTTTTTTCTAAGGAAGGGAATTCCTGTATAGATATTTACAGAAACATGATTCACTCGTGCTTAATATACATGAAGAGGATTTTATGTATAGAAGTTTGTTTTGCAGCCCAGATTTTTTTTTTCCCCATGAGCATTTTTTAATGTCCGAATTTTCGGACTAATGACCAACTTTAAACTTTCGGAAATGAATACTTTGAAATTTTTTTAATTTTGGAACAGAATCACCCCTGAAAAATATGCTGCGCGGGATAAAAATCGCAACTAGAAACAAAATATGCGTTTCTGTCTTTGCAAAAAATCGTAGTTTAAGGCCGATTTTCGTAGCATCGTAGTTTATAGATCCAAATCGTAGCAACTACGATTTTTTTCGTAGCAGTTGGCAGGTCTGAAAAACACACGCGTATTCGAATGCAACGCAATCCGTGAATTTCAAAGCAATCGGTGAAGAACTTTCTGAGGTTTAAGATTTTGTACAAATAAACATTTACATTTTTATTTATATAGAAATGTGCCCCCCACATGGGGAAAGTGAGGGGAGCGAGATGCAAGGTGCATAATATGAAACAGTAGACCAAGGGCTTTCCAATGGTATATCACATGATGGGTTTTGGAAAAAATTTAAAAAGTGCTCCCTAGTGGGGATGGTGGCAAATAGGGGGAGCGAGGTTCATAATAAGTATATAACAAGACTTCCGTATTCGAATGCAACTCAACCTGTGAATTTCAAAGCAATCGGTGAAGAACTTTCAGAGATTAGCGATTTTGAACAAACGAACATTTACATTTTTATTCATATAGACTAGGGGGCTCTGCCCCCTACGAACTATGCTCGCCAGCCCCCGTTCAGAAACCCCGATCCTAAATGCACACTAATTTCATCGGCTTTAAAAAGATTGAATTATAATTTTTAAAAAAGTGGCGATCTCCCTGTAAACGGGTTTTCATTCATTTTCCTTTGATTGGAGATTTTTAAGGTGAAATCAGTCGCTGTTAAGAGATACAATGGCTGTTTTCGTCTTTGATTAAAAAACATTAGTTAAAAATTTGAAAATAAGCTAATGTAAAATGAATTAAGTAAACAGAGTCTTTGTCTCTCGATATTTTTAAAAAACGCAATAAAGTTCTTTTAAATAAGACATTTGAAATGTATCGTTTTAAATCTGACGTAATTTTCACCATACTTTTGTTTTTCTTTTTAATATTCACATGAAAATACTTTTGGTGCTAGAAAGGAAATATTGTTTGCGCTGTCTTAGAAGTCATGATAATAGTTGAAAAGATTATCTCAAAATACGAAATAAATGTCTCTTGCAAATATATTTTTAAATTTAAACTGTTTTGCCAACTGTTAATTATCTGACCTTTTTAAATATGACGTAATTTCTTCCATTTATGACTTTTAACGCATAAGAATGAATTTATTATTTAAAAATTTTCTTTCTCTTTTGAAATTCACATGTATCAATAGTTTTTATGGCGTAATTTTCAATATTTTCCTGATTTTTAACACGTAATTACTTAATTCTAATTTGAAAGTTTTTTTTTTCTGTTTATAATAGCCACGTGTAAATAAATTTTTAATTTGAAGGAAATATCATTCTTTACGCTGTTTTTAAAATTGGCAACAGTTTAAAATAATGCTCTTTTCGAAAATATGTAAAAAATATCTCTGGAAATGCTGAAAAATTCAATTTAAAATGTATATAAATCCTCAAAAAATGAGTCAATTAAAAAAATAAATGCAGTCTGCACACCAGGAACTTTTGACGTATAAAATGATCTAAAAATGTTTAAATTCCTATGTATAGTTTTTGCTCCTATAAAACTTTATTAACCCATTAAGGACTAACGTTACCACAGCATAGCTGTCAAGCCTTTTGCTGTTTGAATACCAGTAATTTAGAACAAAAATCTTCACTTTCTTTAATGACAGAAACTCTGCTATAAAATAAGATAAATATTGCTTTTCTTAAAAAGCGATACGAAAGACAATTTTTGTATTTTAAAAAGAAAAAATAATTCCGTCTTTAATGGGTTAATGGAATGATTTTGAGCAACTTTAACATTAAATATATCTTTTTAAAAATATTTGATTTAAAAACTGTCTGCATCAGCATGTTTATCAAACATTTTTCTCTAATACCACCAATTTTCATATTTTTGTATGAAACAGTTTTCTTAATATTAACGAAGAAAAACCCCCGGTCACAAAAAACATGGATGCCGATTTAGGATCGGGATACCGCGAAGATATACACAGATTTTCATTGGTCCTTTTCCAAATCCATACTTTTTTTTTTATAGATATAGAAGGATATACAGTCTTGCGATCTCCCACTTTTTCATTTTAGCACACAAAAGAAAATATTAATACACAAATGTTTTAAAGCATATTAAATGAGATATCATAAATAACATATATATACAAAATGCATGTAAAATAAGAAATACCTGAAGAATACTAGTAATTAAAGTTTTTTGATCAGCTGGATCGAAAATGTTTGGAGGAATGTCAACTTCTCTGGGACGACAAATCATTCTAAGAAGTTGCTGAGACTGTAAAATAAAAGATAAAATTTAAGGACTTGAGTAACATTACACATGAACAGCTAATTAGTGAAAGTTATATCCCCCTTTTTTTTAATCTGAAAAATTAATTTTGTAGGAAAAGGTACATTTCAAGCTTTGTAGCTAAAAACAAAAAAAACAGCAAATTTGTCATATCAGTGATGGAACAGCATGGACTTAATTTTGGAGTAGCAAAAAGTCATTTTGGAGCAGAAAATAAACTACTTTGGAGCAGAAAATAACTATTTTGGAGGAGCAAAAATGCTCATTTTGGTAATTCTTGAAGAAATTGGCGTTTTTTTCTGCAATTCTTTGACGAAATTGGCGTTTTTTCGGCGATTCTTTGACGAAATTCGCGTTTTTTCCGCGACTCTTTCACAAAATTCACAATCCTTTGACGAAATTTGCGTGTTTTTCGCGATATTTTGACCAAATTCGCGTATTGTTTGCAATCTTTTGACAAATTCGCCTATTTTTCATGTGTTATTCAGACCCTTTGTTGAAATCAGTGTGATTTTTGCTATCTTTTGACGAAACTAGCGTGTTTTTCGAAATCTTTTGACTAAATTTGAGGTTTTTTTGCAATCTTTTGACAAAATTTGCAGTTTTTTGCGACTTTTTGATGAAATTTGTAGTTTTTTTTCCGCGATCTTTTAACGAAATTCGCGTTTTTTCACAATCTTTTGACCCTGTATTGTTCGTTTTTTGGCAAAATTAGCGATCCTTTGACGAAATTCACGCATATTTCTCGCGATTTATGAGGAAATTTGCGTATTTCTCGCGATCTTTCGACAAAATTCGCCTATTTTTCGCGATTTGACAAAATTCGGGTATTTTTCTTGATCCTTTGTTGAAATGAGCGTGTTTTCTTGCTATCTTTCGACGAAATTAGCGTGTTTTTCGAAATCTTTTGATGTAATTTGCGGTTTTTTGCGACCTTTTGATGAAATTTGTGGTTTTTCGCGATCTTTTGATGAAATTTGCAGTTTTTTCACGATCTTTTGATGAAATTTGCAGTTTTTTTGCGATCTCTTAAAGAAATTCGCGTTTTTACACAATTTTTTGATCCCGTTTTGTTCGTTTTTTGAAGAAATTAGCGATCCTTTGACAAAATTCATGTTTTTTTCGCGATCCTTTGACAAATTTCGCGCGTTCTTCACGATCTTTTGACGAAATTCACGTGTTTTTCGAGATCTTTTGACGAAATTCGCGTGTTTTTTCCGCCCTCTTGATGAAATTTGCGGTTTTTTTCGCAATATTTTAACGAAAGTAGCGTTTTTTTCACGATCTTTTGACTGTGTTTTGTTCGCTTTTTGACGAAGTTAGCCATCCTTTGGCAAAATTCACGTTTTTTTGTGATACTTTGACGAAATTCGCGTGTTTCTTCGCGATCTTTAGACGAAAATCGTGTGTTTTTGCGATCTTTTGACTAAAATTTCGTACTTTTCGCGATCTTTTGCAGAAATTTGAGACTGTTTGATAAAATTTGCGGGTTTTTTTTCAATCTTTTAAATAAATTAGTGTTTTTTCACGCTCTTTTGACCGTGTTTTGTCCGTTTTTTGACGAAATTAGCGATCCTTTGGCAAATTCACGTTTTTCTCGAGATCCTTTGACGAAATTCGCGTGTTTTTCGCGATCTTTCGACAAAATTTGCGTGTTTTTTCGCGATCTTTCGACAAAATTTGCGTGTTTTTCGCGATCTTCTAACGAAATTTGCGTTTTATTCGCGATGTTTTAACGAAATCACTTCTTTTGCGATCTTTTGACCGCGTTTTGTTCGTTTTTTTTAACGAAATTAGCGATCCTTTGTTAAAATTCAGTTTTTTTTTTTGTGATCATTTGAAAAACATCGCGTGTTTTTCGCGATCTTTTGAACAAATTCGTATGTTTTTCGCGATCTTTTGGCGAAATTTTGGTGGAAAATGATCGATTTGGCTCAAGAATTATTATCGAATTGGCGCAGTTGGGCGCAATTTTGTTGAAAAATTATTGTTTGGTGCAGAAATGCGCAGCATTTTCGATTAGGCGCAATTGGAGCAATTGGTGCAGCTGTTCCATCTCTGTCATATCTTTCTTTGCAGGAAATATTAATAAAAATAAAATATAACATTTACAAAAAATATTTTTGTTGTAACTTCTTCTATAGTTTTAATTTACAACATGAAACAAGAAGGGGGCAAAATGATATTTTGTCCAGGATAGTTTTTTTCCAAGATTTTTTCTTCTGTGAAAAAAATAAAATACAAATTTACACTTTAAACACAAAATTTGTTGAATAAACTGAGAAAAATAATTAAAATCAGATTACAGGTTCCACTCTATTAGATTCATTACACACTTTTTTATACCAAAAAAATAGCATATCTCAGACAGAAAAAAAGACCTCAACATCAAAATAGATTGATAAAATATGCCTCCCAGCAGCATTAGAATTGATTAAAAAAAGTCACTGGTCCACAGTCATCATCACTGGCCCGCTATATAAAATTCTATTAAGCCCCTTTAACCCTTTGAGTGACACCCAACCCCACCTCCTAGAATATCAGTGTTGAATTCAGACATTTTTCTCCAGGAGGGATTTCTGAGGCTCCGGGGGGGGGGGGGGGGGCACTTTTTGACCATTGAAAACACAAAATCTCAAATCTTCCAGGGGAGGACATCTCATTGCTCCTGGGGGAATGCCCCACCCCCCAGGTCACCCCCTGAATTCAACACTGTAGAATATAAACCAAACTTCCTTTGTAGCTATCCAAAATTTTCAGCATAATAAAATCTAAAATTATAATTTGCTAAAAATTAAATAAACAGTACATAAACAAAAACTGTAAAATTATTAATTAGATATTTTATTTCTGATTATTTATTTCAACTGACTGTAAGGTTTTTTAATGCAATTTATTATTATTACTATTTTAATAAAATAAAATTGTGTGATTTGTATTTGGTTGTGGTTTTCTCAGGGACGGGAAAATTTACATTTACCTGTCAGAGAAGGAAGAAAGGTCATCTACTGGTCCTGCGGACCACTAAATTTTTCAAATTAGTGGTCCGATTGAATTTTTGGTGGTCTCGGACCAGCGGATCACCAAGGATTTTCAACGCTGCTCCCAGTGATATAATTTTATAACAGTTAAAATATATTTAATTTATAAATTTTTATACTCAGTTCCTTCAATTTTACACTATAAGTGTTTTTACTCATATTTGATGACAGAATAAATAAATAAATAAAATAAAGATAAGATATACTTTCTTTTTGTTGAAAATTTCACTTCCTTATATATGAATTTTTTTAATTAAAATCAGTAGTCCAGAAGTATAGAAATAAATAACATTCATTTGAAATGAAATTTTCAATAATAGATGACAGAGTTTAATAAATTTAATTGTTAAATAGTAAAAGAACCCTCCATAAATGCAGACTATAATGTAAATTTTGAGATTTTTATGTTATCAAAATATTTATACAATGAAAGTTTCTTAATTTTTTATAACAAACTTACTTGTTGGTGGGATAATACTGCATCTCTTATAACTTCTTCAGAACACAGCACTTCAGGATACCGCAGACATCTTTCATGAACCCATTCTTGGCAACAAATTTGTTTCAGTACATGCTTAGCTAATTCATTAAGACCTATCATTTCACTTTTGTTTCCAGGGGCACTGTTGCCAGCATTTTGATTCTGTGGTCGTCCTAGAGAGGGACTGTAGGTAATAAATTAATTAAAATGTCAATTGAATCTCATTTAAAATAGCTGATTTTTAAAAAATTGTTCACAAGAAAGTTTTTTCATAACGCACACATTATTTTAACCCTAAATTGCTAAATTTAAATACCGATCACAAGTAACTTTGATTACAAAAAACTTTTTTTTTTTTTTTTTTTTTTTAAATTTATTCATAGCAAAATAATTCAGAAATACTCACCAGTGACTACTACTATAATAATTATACTCTTGATAATTTAGTTGATGAATATATATATACATATATATAAATAAAATGCACTATGAAATTTAAGAACAGAACCTGGTTCACCATATAATAATTGTTTAATTATCTAGACATATGTAAAAAATGTCATTATCAAAGGACGTGAACTTCCTTTTCTTGAAGTTTTAAAATTGCAATCAATAAGGAACATTTGAATTTCTTACAATAACGTAATTATAGTTCGATTTTCTGGCAAATGAAATTGATACAAATATTGCTAAATATTAAAAAAAAAAAGAGACAGAAAAAGTAAAACAGTAAAACATGCCAAGTTAAAATGTCTTATTTCATATTCATCCACCAATGAATTTGAGATCCCCATCCCCACTCAAAAAAAAACTTCAATGTTTAATAAGAGAATAATAGATTCTTTGTAGGAGGTCAAAGTTGAACAAATTTTCTCAATAGTGCAAAAAACATACAGGCCAGAATTCGAACCTGATACCTTGCTATATGTGCCAATGCTGTAACATACAGCTACCTAAAGGACATTTAGCTTGACACAATTCACTCACTTGTTGGTATCATCAGATCTACAAAGCCAGAAACTACACCCTATAAAGAATCTAGTATGTTGCATTGAAATCTGATATGTATAAGATATAAATAATAATAATAATAAAAATAGTTAAAAGTCAAAAATGACTTAACCTCTATGCTACTGAATAAAAAATAATTAAAAAAAAATGTTGGACTAGGTTTTCTTACCTATTTTGGCTTCTAAAATGATAATAATAAAATAATTTTTAAAATTGATGTATCAAGGCATCAGTAAATAGACGTCCACATGGAGGTCTTGGGACTCAATTGCATGAAAAGTTCAAAATTTTGGAAAATCATTATATAAATCATTGTTTCTTTTTAAAATTGCAAAAATTAAACGTTTTTTTTTTTTTTTTAATATTACATAATTAAATATTTTTTGTTATTGCTTTTAAAAATATTAAATTAATTAAATCGTAACTCTCAAAATTTGAAAATAATTGTTGTTGTGAACTGTTTTTTAGAAATGACTGGAAACGTAAAATTTATTACATCATTTTTCACTTAGAGTGAAAAATTTCAAAACAATTCTATCTCATGTTGAGCTAAATGACCTGAAAAAATAATTTTATCTATTTATACATTATTCAGGGAAAAATTAGATTTAGATAAACAATAATGACGATTAATAAATTATACTGTTCATTAAATTTTTCACTGTATTTGTAATACGAACCTTTGGCTTCAAGGGAATAGATGAGTATATCATCAATTAAAAAAAAAATTACTAAAAGTATTATTATTCTAAGAAATATTTTAAGACTGTTCACAAATCCAAAAAAGCTACTTTCTGACACATTTCTGAATTCATTTTTGTTCAGAAATGCATGAAATTAGCAGTTGCTCTTGTTTAGAAACTAATCGAAATAAGTTATCTAATTTGTTTGTAAAGGTAGAATTTTGACCAAATTTCTGATGCAGCAGTCCGAGAAAGAGGAAAACTTTTCTCCATGTGACACGAATCGATTATAACTCATTTAGTTAATTCATCGAAAAATGCAAAACTTTTTTAAATTCCTAATCACTTCAATAGTCAGGTCAGCCAATTTAATGCCCTTACATTTAAAAATGTGCAATTTGTTGAGCAGGGAACTTGAAAACCCACTTAAATTAGTTATTTGTGTATGATAATTTTCTTTTACTGGAGACACAAATTGCATCTATTTAATCTGAATTAAAACATGCATTACTGAACCGGCTAAAATCATAACTGGTGGCTAAATTTTATTTGAATAAAATTCTTCTTTTTAACAGCATTAGACAATATTTTTGTACATTTAAAACTAAATAGCATTAAGTCCCATAATGAAGTTTTAAATAAATATATAATAAGAAAAAGTACATATGTATTAATAAAATTGGAATTTAAAAAAAAATTAAATTCAAAAGTTGGCCTGAATACAATTAAAGGAAATCTTTTAATATTTTACTATTATTGTGTATTGCATACGAGAAAGGATAATTTAAAAATATAACTATGTAAAAATAATTATCTTTTTTCATTTTGAATAACAAATACATTATTATATACCTAGCTATGGTCTCCAATGGATCCATATATTTTCAATAAAATTGCATAATTTAATCATAATTAAATAACATTTAACCAAATAAATATACAGAATCCACTTATAGCTTAAATTGTATATAAAAACACATATTTTGAGTTAGTTAATTACAGGGAAATTTTGTTATTTCTAAACTCAATATTAACCAATTCACCGGCGACAGGTATGGGGAAACAGTACTTTTACCCCTGACTTATCTCGGGGCAAACGGTGAAGTGGTTAATAAACCCTGAGTTTAAGCATATTTATAGTCTTTGAGTACTGAGGTCCACACACATGACTTCAATTAAATGATGCTTTTAAAATCAAAAACTTCACCGAATAAACAAAAGAAAGTTACCTAGTGAATATTTATTTTGTTTTTAATGATACAAAAATTATGACATCTTAATTAAATTTTTAATATAGATAAATGTTACTTGCTTTTCCACAACTGCTGAGTTGGCAACATTTTTCAAAATCTCACTTGCAACCAACGGTTTAGGCATGAAAATAAGTCAAGCGCTAATATCTAATGGATTCATTTTGAAGCTTAAACTGTCACAAATGTGAATTGATAATCAAAATTTAGATATTTTGCATGGTTTTATTAAAAAAGGCTAAGGCCCAAAGTCCACATATGTGGACCTCACCAGCAAAGAGGTTAAAAAAGAAAATGCATGCAACATTTAACCTTAGAAGAAAATATATGCTATAATAAAATATAAACAACATTTTAATTATTGAACTAATAAAATAAAAATACTTTCATGAAAAGTCTCTGAAATGCACTTGCTTGAACAAATATAAACTAAATTAAGAACATAGTTTCAAAAAGAATAACAAACATTTTACATAAAAAGCACATTTTTTTTTTCTTTTTTATTGGACACAGTTGACATTAAAACTAGTAACATTTCAATTTTGCAATTTTTAGCAAATGTTTAAATTAATATTTCATTAAAAATAAATGTACATGTAATTAAATTATTTTTTTTAGACGACTATAGTTAATGAACATATAATAATAAAAGCTTACGGTAATCCAAGATCAAATTCATTATCGTCCATTGATCCTAACAGATCTGACAAATTTAATTCACCACCTTGATTTTCTTTGGGCTTAAAATCACTTATAGGTAATGAGTCACCTAAAGAAAATAAATATTAAAAGTAAAAGCACTAAGAAAAAAAGATCAGATCAATTTAGGTTTACAATTTTTCTTTTAAATTTTAAAGATGTTATATTGCAGGCTTATAATAAATGTAAATAAACTTAATTAATGATGTTATCCAGAAGCATTTTTTAGAGGAGGGAGGGGGAGAAAACTTAACAAGTGGATAAGTGTAATCGCAGATTGCACAGAATGTTTCGTTTAATATCTCTTTTAAAACACTTTATCCTAGGGTGTCAACGATTTTAATCAGTTGATTTAAATAGGCGATTAAAATCATGATTTTAATCAACTGATTTTTTAAAAAAAATCATTGATTTAAATCAAAAATTTTCTAAATGTTTAAAATGTCAAAAAATATATTAAAATCTAACATAAACATAATTTGAAAGTTTCTACAGATATTTTGACTTATGAATAAACAAAAAAAGAGCTTTAAATAATTGTTTCTAAGCTTAATTCATGAGTATTGTAAAAAATTAAAAACAGTTGAGTTTATAAAAAGCATTGTTTTTAAGTTTTTATCCAAATTAAAACATTTTAATTTAAAAATCTAATATAATTTGCTATGTCATAAATTCTTTTAGGTAATCAATTTATGCATTATTTTATATAAAATTACACATAGCAAGTGTAATACATTTCTACAATAAAAGAATAAATAGTAATTAATAGCAATCTCAAGTTAAAGAAGAATGAAAGAATGACATCTTTTCAAAGCTAAATTGTAAATTAATGCATAAGAGAAAAAGAAATAATTGGTATAAAAATGCTAAGCCCAGCAAGAAGTTCTTCGGTATAGGTTGAATAAATGTTTTTAACTTTGTAACTCACATAATACTAAATAAAAAATAATGATTAGGGATTGAAAAGTCACCAAAATTTTTCTTAAAAAGAAAAAAAAAAAATTGAATCATTGATAGCTAATAATCCACATTGAGAGGTAATAATGCTGTTACTTAAATATTTTGAGGATTTCAGATATAAGTGGCTAACTTAGATTTATCCTATATGAATGGGTTTAACTCATTTTCATAATTCTTTTGGTTATCATACACATACATATGTGTAAGTTTAGATTTTGGTGGTTTACAGTAATTTTCCTAAATACAAATGCAAAACGAGCTGCATACAATATTTGTTAGTTTTGTTATTTGTGTTACTAACATATAAATTACTTATTTGCAGTTTTTATTAATCCCGTAATTACTTATACTATTTCTTCTAGGACTTTTTAAAATGGTGCCGTACCATGCCCCTTTTGAAATTGGCAAAATGCACAGTGCCTTAAAAAAAAATAGTTGAAATTCACCTGTAGTTGTAGCCAGAGATTTCTTGTAAAAAAAATCCCTATTCAACAGTATTTCTAAATTCATGTGGGCAAGATCTCGCAAAAACATAGAACTTTATTTCTTTAGAAAATACAGGATATTAATAAAATATGTTATTTAATTGTACTTTTCAATTTGTTATTCATAAAATTATTAAAAATTAAGGACACTTTATTCATCATACTAAAAATTATTCTTTTTTTTCCCCTTGTATCATTACTAAACACATTACTAATATATTTCCTCATGAAATAGTACCCTTTTTTGGAACTAGCATCCTGTCCCTTTTCCTTTCTAAAATGAATACTACATTATTATCATTTTAATAATTAAGTCTTAAAAATGTATAATATGTTCCTAATTAGAGAGTTAATTGTTTAATAATTATTAATAAATGTTAAATATCATTAGTATTTATAAAGTTTTACATAATTATTACAATATTAATGTATATAACATTATTGTATGATACTACCTAATGAAACTACTAATTTGCAATTTTTATAATTTATGTAATTACTAACTAATAATTATAATTTTATTAATTAAAGTGTAAAACAATAGATTATGTTAGCAATTAGTGGTTTAATTGTTTGGGAAACCTAAAACTCTTGGTAGCTATTCCATATTTGAACGCTGGGAAAAAAATCATAAAAATCAGATTTAAATAAAAAAAAAAAAAAATCTGATTTAAATCAAAAAAATCTGATTTTTTTAAAAAAAATCATGATTTTCCTACACTCTACTTTATCCTTAAATTAATAAATCAAAATTGTTAATTTATAATTATCAAATCCTTATATAAATGGCAGCACCATTACATTTAATTTTAAAATAATTAGAAAAATACTTCTAAATCATATTAAAAATATTCAAGAAAAATTAATCCAAATATTTTTAAATTTAGCAATTTCAAAAATTTAGCACAGGTATAAATAAAATATAAAAACTTTAAAAGCAAAAAATTGTTTAAAACATATTTAAAATGCTCAAATAATAATAATAATTAAAAAATATTAATTCTTTGACTTTTCACACATTCACTAGATGGCGCCGAATAAAGTATGTTAACATTTATTAAAATTTGAAATAAAAAAGAAGAAAAAACCTTTCAATTCCTGAATAATTCTTCTAATGATAAGATGAAAAAAGTTGCCCCATTATTTCAATAAATGGCCAGTAGATGGCAGCAGCAAACAAAAATACTGATTCCAGATTGAAATTCCAGATTTTCTCTGTCTCAAAAAAAGATATTTTAAAAACTACTGCTGTGCAAAAAATAAAATACGCCTTTAAAATGGCCCCCAAAAAAGAGAATTTTCTTTTAATTAAATCCATCTGAAAAAAAGTGTAATAATAAAAAAAAATAAAAAAGTTAAAGTTCCACCTGACAGATTCGAACGCACAATCTTGACACTCAGCGAAATATGCTGACATTAAGATTACGTTTTGAAATCAAACAGAACAAATTCATTTAATTAAAATAATATAAGACTTTTTCATAATTTTATGATTTTGGGTAATGTATGATTTTAGGTATGATTTTGGTCTGATTTCAGCTTTATGTAAAAAAAAATTCAAGTTGTAACTTAAATAGTTTCCGAGTGTGAGGCTGTGATGAACAGATGGACAAACAGAGAAGCGAAACTATAAGGGTTTCGTGAGATGAATGAAACTCTAAAAATCATATTTTCAGATTCAAAATTTTTTTTAGCTTACTTGAACTGCATGAACTATTAAATATTTAGATCAAAATATGTCATAGATGAAATAAGTGTGTTTTTAATTACTATAAATAAGGTTAATATATATATATATTATATTTAAAGTTTGGTATAAAAAATTAATAACAATAACTTGTAACTGCTTTTGTGGCATTATTAGTTTTAAACCCTACCATCTCTTTAAAGTAATGTTTTGGCAATTTTAAGTCAGCAACTGAATTCATTGTTTTAAAAATGTTACATTAAGACGATATAAACTTAAAAAAAAGTAATCATCAACAGGTTAATAAAGTAGATTGCTTTTACTAATAAAATAATTGAATGTGATATAGCAGCTATGTTATTATTTTTGTTATTTAATGGAATTAGTCTCTTTAAAAAAATTAAAAAATTGTGATATGCAAATGTGATTTAATTAAATGGCATATTGATCAAGTCCAAACTTACCTATAACCAAGAATCCTTTAAGAACTGCTAAGATGGCTTCCACCCTCATTCCTGAGTGAATGGCAGAAAGCAAATGACGGTCACAGGGATATTTAATGTAATACATATTTCTCCTAGTAGTACTATTGGCAGGAACAGCAGGTGGGTTTCCAATATGATAGACACCAGGAGGTGAGTAAGCCTTTTTAAACAAACGTCGAATTAAATGACAAGTAAGACGAGCTCCTGGCTCAGCATCAGGATCCCCTCCAGCTGAAACAAAAAACAATTGTTACAGTGTGGCAAATGATAATATTCCTTCAGTTTTTGTATAACAAACATTTTAAATTTAATATTGATACCCAAAAGATCTTAAAAATATATTTCAAGGAAATTCAACACCACTCACACACAATTAAGAAGAGTCTTATTTTCTAGTGTGATGGGGCTGAGTGTCAAACCCATCCAACTGCATTTGGTAGAAAGAGAATAAAATATATATATACATATTCCAATAGTAACATGCTTCAAATAAATAATATCATATACAATTAAATTCATGACTTTTGTCCTAAAGAAAAAAAAAATTAAATGTACATCTGCCTAGAGGTCTACATGAGCCACAATCTGGGATTAGCCAATTTCCTATGATAAAACTAAAAGCTCACTGAGGCTCAGATTTTTACTGCAGGTTAGATTTAGGTGCAACCCCCCCCCCCCCCTCCTACAGATTGGGTCAGGGCCAGCCCTGGACTTCATTCTTTCTGGAGCATGTCAGATTGGCATTTCTTTTAGTAATAACTGTAATGAGACTCTGGGTCAAGTAAACTGGACTGTAAAATCCAATAGAAAAACTCAAATTGAACTAGAATGATTCCAATTCACAAACCCAGAACCACACTATGGCCAATTACGTATAGTGGCCGAAACATTTATGTTACAGTAAAGTGAAAAATTAAATTATTAACTTTCAATTAATGTCAAAATATTATTTTACTATTAATTAGAAATTACTCAGAAGTAGTGGCCAAATAACAAATGTGATAAAAAATTATTTCTATTTAAAATTGGCCAAACATAGTTTAAAAATGTGAATCTGCAAATATAAACAAGGAAATTTTTACTCACCCCATTTTATGACATGTATGATTTGACACAAATAACTCAAGATGATCAAATTATAAATGAAGTTTTATTTAACACATTATCTATAAATTTTATTACTAGATCCAGTCATTATAATTTTATATGCAGAAATTATTATTCTATGGTAGAGCATCATAATTTTTATCACTTGATTATTGTTATTACATTCAGTTCCTGAAATAAAATCTCATCGCTTTATCACTCATGAATATATCAGATTGATGAATCAAACTCAAGGATTGTACACTTTGTAGAAGAACCATATTTCATGAAGAATTCTATCCAATAAAATTTTATCTAAACTGTTTAGTTCTGCTGAATCTAGGAATGTTCATGGCTATTTTTCATTTATTTTTGCTCTAGAAAGTTTGCATATAATTCTCATTTATTATCTTTACTCAAGGAAAGCATCACATATACTCAGGATTAGTTGCACGGTTAGAAGAGATGATGATGTCTGAAGGCAAAACGATGATAGGAGATACTCACTCCAAAATTTATCTCGTTTTCGTTGACATCTGTACTTTTCTCACCAATATGACTTTAAGACAGGAGTTGATTTGAATCATGGCGACCCAAATTACTGCAATTGAAAAACTGCAGCGGTTGTGAAAAAATACCGTTATTTACTGGAGGTACTCTTGTATCATATTAATTAATATCCATTCTTAACATGGCATATTCCTTTTGTATCGGGATTTGGAGGTTAAATACTTTCTTAATGAAGCTCAGCGTTATCTGACCAAAATCTTCATTTGCCACTGAGCCCATTTGCCCAACGGCGAAAATCTGACAGCAAAATTACATGCCCATGCGTCTCAGGAAATTCTAAGCCCACTCTCGAAAAAATTATTTTCCAAGACGATTTCGGCAGTTGAGAAACAAAACTCCCCAATCCTCGTTCTCCATGAAGCAAGACCCCCCACAAAATTCCTAGAATCGGGAGTTCAATAACCTTCTTGCGTCCCCAAGCTAGCCGTTAGAAAAAAATGGCTGTCAAAACACAAGAGTGCTAGGAAACAGTTACCATTTCAATCTGTGTGGGTGTAATGTTGATATCAGAATTTCAAAAACAACAGTGCGTGTCATTTTAATGACAGAAAAAGCTAGAATATATTTTCTTATTTATCTGGCAAAGTTGATGAGCAATTATGCCGAAATTTTACCAGAGTAATGAGAAAAAATATTAGAATTCAATAAATATGATTTGAGATCAAAATGTTTAAGAATAAAGGTTTTAGATTTTTAATATTCAAAACTTAGCAAATATTGCTATCAATTTGATAGATTGAATTTGAAGTTGTTTATTTTAATAAACAACGTATAAAAATTTTAATTTATGTAAAATTATATTAATTTTAAATGGGAAATATTATGCAATGCTTTTATAACATAACATTTTATAAAAGCATTACACAACTAGTTGGATGTGCCAATCCCAAAACTTTCTTCTATCTTATACATCTTAATATTTCAAAACCTAGTTACACATGTTAATACTTCAATATTATTAGTTCAATACTATACCAACTTTGATTTTCATCTTAAATTTCTGCTCAAGTCAATTAAACGGACTAAAAACGAGTTAATCTATATCATGATATTTGTTAAAATTATTAATTTTTCCTTATTCTGTCGTTATCAGCTGTTTGCGAATAGCCGGCATAGCAGGAAGCGAGTTCCCGCCGCTGCATGAGCCGCCGATGCACAATAGAACAACGAAAAATCAAGAAAAATATACAAAAATCGCTAGCATGGAGCCCCTTTACCGCGCAATATCCAAATTCAAGGAGAACCTGTTGGCCAAAGCCAAAAACAAGCACAAACATTTTGGTTCAATTGTATGCATAATTTTATACGTTGTTCGATGGTACAATAATGAAAATGGCACAGAGATCGGAATTATAGGGCCCCCTTCTTTCGGAATTTTTTCAAGTTCAGGGAGGACTTGTTTGCCATAGCCAGAAACATGCACAAAAAATTTGGTTCAATTATATGGATAACTTCATACACTTTTCGATGGTACAATAATGAAAATGGTACAGACATCGCAATTATAGTGCCCCTTCCGGCAGAATTTTTCCAAATTCAGGGAGGACCTTCGTGACATGACCAAAAATAAACACATAAAATTTGGTTCAATTCTATGCATAACTTCATACACTTTTCGGCGGTACAATATTCAAAAAGGCACAAAAATTGTACAAAAATCGCTATTACAACGCCCTCTACGAGCGATTTGTTTACAAATTAAGGGAGGACCTCCTTGCCATAGCCAAGAACTTAAAATTTGTTTTTGGTTCATTTCTATGCATAACTTCATACACTTTTCGATGGTGCAATATTCAAAATCGCACAAAAATCGCTATTACAGCGCCCCCTAACGGCGAAGTTTTTACAAATTCATGGAGGACCTGCTTGCCATATCCAAAAACTTAAAATAAAAATTTGGTTTAATTCTATGTATAACTTCATACACTTTTCGACGGTACAATATTCAAAATCGCGCAAAAATCGCTATTACAGCGCCCCCTACCGGCGAATTTTTTCCAAATTCAAGGAGGATCTGCTTGCCATAGCCAAAAACTTAAAATAAAAATTTGGTTTAATTTTGTGCATAACTTCATACACTTTTGGACGGTACAATATTCAAAATCGCACAAAAATCGCTATTACAGCGCCCCCTACCGGCGAATTTTTTCCAAATTCAGGGAGGACCTGCTTGCCATAGCCAAAAACTTAAAATAAAAATTTGGTTCAATTCTATGCATAACTTCATACACTTTTCGATGGTACAATATTCAAAATCGCACAAAAATTGTTATATCAGCGCCCCCTACCGGCGAATTTTTTCCAAATTCCGGAAGGACCTGCTTGCCATAGCCAAAAACTTATAATAAAATTTTGGTTTAATTCTATACATAACTTCATACACTTTTTGATGGTACAATGGCGACAGAGAGACGGACGGACAGACGGACAGACGGACACACAGACAGACAGACATTTTCTATAAACATGTTTTTTGGAATCTCTGACCCCTAAAACATGCAAATCCGTCGAAAACCGGAAGTCGAAAAAAATTTCGATTACAATACTTTCTTCTATTGAAGATAGAAGAAAGTAACAAAGCAATTATATTGTACAGTCATGAGGGGAAAAAAAATGTTTCTACCTACTAACTCTGCCTCAAATCACCGTATAAAAATGTGTTTGGTACCAATCAATTACTAATAACATTCACTAATTAATGCTGTACTTAAATTTTGTTTAGGAGTTTGTCTTCATATTTGGATTCTCTAGAAAACTTTACCTGAAGATATCAAGCAGGAAGTCATTCGGTCCAGTAGTTTATGAATTATGAAGATTTAAAGTTTAGAACTCCTAATGTTAAAATCATCTTTAATCATAACAAAACAGATTGCAATGCAGGTAGCTTTTTAAGTATAACTCAAAAACTACTTGGCAGAATGTGTGGTAATTTTAGATTCACGCCTTTGAAGCTTTTAGAAATCAATTTCTGTTAAAATATTCATTTAATATAATTCATATTTTTTTAATTAATTCATATATTTTAAAAATTAATTTCAAAATAAGTATTTTTGAAATTAATTTTCGAAAACAATATGAATTGTAACTTGTGAATTTTTTAATTGGAACTGATTTCTAGAAGCTTGAAATATGCAAATTCAAAATTACATCTCATTTCACCACATAGTTTTTCAGTAACACTTAAAAAAATATATCTACATTGCAATCTGTTTTGCAATGATTAACAATGATTTTTTCATTAGGAGTTCCAAACTTTAAACCTTTATAATTTCTGAACTACTGGACCAAATGAGTTCTTCCTTGGTATTCTAAAGCAAAATTTACCTGAAAATTTAAATATGAAGTCAAAATTAGGTGTTCATATTGAAAATTTCAGTATGAAAATGAAACCCTAAGCAAAATTTAGGTATAGCATTAATTAGTAGACATTATTGATTGTTTGGCACCAGTCACATTTTTATATAACGATTTGCCACAGAGTTAGTAGGGAGAAGGGTAACTTTCCTTTTTCAAGGGCGTACATTTGTTTAATATAATCAAAATTTACTTTGCTTTACTAAAATATACAGAAATATTTTTTGTTAATCTAATTTTCTTTCCCAATAAAGCCTTAAGTTACAATATTCTTTAATAACCTTTTGCTTCTATTCTAAATTACATTATTATCATTTTTAATGAACCTCCATTTGAATTACATTCAAAGGAAGACCAAGTGATCAATAATATTGTTACTCTGTGTTCTATGACCTGTGGACATATAATCTGAAAATGCTATAGAGTTGAAAATAGTTAAGACACGTTTCAAAGAAATGGACAAAAGTCACATATTAAGTGGGATCACGTATTAAATGTTGCAGAAACTGGGCTTAATTACATATCTAATCGTCTAAATGAACTTTAGAGCTTTCTTTTATATTTTTATGGCCAGAAATTGTGCCTTTCACATGTACATAGGGCCGGCCCAAGGCATGTGCGAAGTGTGCCACCGCACGGGGCGCGAGCCGAAGGGACGCCAAACAGATGAAAGGGCGCCAAGCCTACAAGAGCACCAATAAAAATTATTTTACATTCTGCATTTTTTTTCCTTTTACATTTTCTGTAGCTAGGCTGGGACCGGCTCGAGAAAGGATTCTCCTTTGTGTTTAAAAAAGAATTCAAGGGCGCTGAATTTTTGCATGTAGACAGCGGTTTCTGTTCTTTATATGAATAGAAGTGGCTGTTAAGGCTCAAACTGCTTCGTCATACTGAGAAAAGAAACAGAATCACAAACCCCAGGAAGCACTCGATTCAATACTGCTTCCCTTGAGGGACGCTAATTAATTTCGACTTTGGAAGGTTTATGGTGAACTCTATCACTTCCGGCTATTTAAACGTTATTCAAGAGTCTGCTGATCCCACAAGGAATCTAAGACTGGCCCTTAGATAACTATAAATAAGAAATCATTAGGAGCTTGAAGGCGCAGAAATTTTAAAATAAAAAACAGACATCTTTGAAAAGATTTTCCTTTTAGCATCTAGCAGTGTCTTCTGGGTGTGAGCTCATCTTCTGCTAATGCTAGTCAATCGTGTTAGTGTCAGAAATTTTGCCAAAAATGAAGAAAGCGCATGTAACCAAAAATATGTATGTAAATAATTCTTATTAAAATGACCTCAGTATCGAAACAATACAATTCGGTCGTTCACTAAAATTATTTTATTAAACTGCTGTAAATTGAATATTTAATAGGCAGAAATGAATCAAACTAAACATTTTCCAAGTAGCTTGATTAATTAATTTATTTCGTTTAAATGAGTAATTTTCATGAGAATGCGAAACATAGTAGAATATTTAAAGTTACAAAGCATACTTGTAGTATTTGAAAGTTGTCAGTTCTTGAAATTACGAAGGAAGTTGCGCCCTAAACTGAAAACGGCGAACAAGGTCCCGACTAAACCAATATGGCAGCCTGGTGCATGGGGCAAAGATTCAGATAGGGCCCCGTGTAATGTTTTTAGCCACAATTCATTATTAAAAAAACAATTTTTCTTTTTTTTTTTTTTTGGGGGGGGGGGGGGGGGTCGGTATTTTACAGTTCAGAGCCTGGGCAGCTGCCTCTTTTGCTCTTGCGATAATCAGGCTCTGATCGGAACCAGTGTTTCTTTCAGGCACATATCGTGGAAGGTAGTGCATCTCCGGCGCAAAACCGCCACCCCCCCTACTTGGGAAAATTTTCAAGCAACGGTACAATTCTTTTAGTGTTTAATTATTCCAATGTTTATCATTTTAAATGGAGGGGGGGGGGGGGGTCGGAGCTTCCCTGGCACAAAAAGATTAAACTATTTCTATTTTTACTACAGGCAAACATTTGTTCCAAAATCTTCCATCTTCAGGGATTTTGTTCAGCCGGCGCCCATGCAATAATCTTTGAATTTATGTATTGCCCCGGTTTTCCGAAACATGATCTGAAAGGGATCACTGAGCGGAAAGCCAGTAAAAAATAAAGTTAGAAAAATATATAATTGCGTTATAATGACACACTATGTTTCATTCATGATTAGGGATTATTTATTAGTGGAATATAGTCTTTGGCTCATTGCACAATAAATATTTCGCAATACTGGAATTAAAATAACTGAAATTTAAAGCAAATATTGTTAATTTAACAATAAAAATTGCTTGAAATTTAACTAAAATTTTTAAAAAATGCAATTTAACAAATTACAACGACCGTTTGGAAAATTATTTTTTCAAAGACTAAAATTTAAGACATAAAAAATCGCACAGAGTTGATCATACATTACGTACGCCATGGATTACATTTTTTGGTACTGTAAATTTTTAAACTTCTACGGAGCTGGTCATGCATTACGTATGCCATGGATTACATTTTTTGGTACTGTAAATTTTTAAACTTCTACGGAGCTGGTCATACATTACGTACGCCATGGATTAAACATTAATATTCCTGGACCAATTTTAAATGAAATTTCATTCTTAAACTTCTAAACATCCCACAATATTACTTTTTACACCGTCATATAGAGAAAAAAATGTACTTTCAAATGCAATTTGTTTGAAAGCTGTATCTCAATTTGTTTCTGAGTTATTAGTTTTTTTTTTTTTTTTTGTAGCTTTTATTACTTTTTTGTCATACTGGCAACAGAAGTATCCATCTCTGTTGAAAGTAAAGCGAAAATACAGATTACTGTATAGACCAATCAGAAAACGAATAAAATGCGGATTCAACTAATAAAAAGCTTCAGAAATGTTTTTGATTTCCTACCTTGACCGAGGACAATAACCATTTTTCCAAATGGTTAAAAAAGATTTTTTGGAATCATATTATGTATTTGATACTGAGTTAAACTTTGTCTAAACCGAAAGGAAATTCTGTTCAATATTACAGAGATTTTTCCTTATTTTGTGAAATAATTTGCACCTTAAGTACTGGAAGAACGAAATCTACTTAAGGATAAGGTTTCTTTGGGATAATATTGTGCCTACTTTCTTCTTCCTTTACGAGAAAGCATTGGATTCGTGAAATTTTTCGACTTCCAGTTTTCGACGGATTTACACGTTTTATGAGTCAGAATTTCCGAAAAAAATGCTTTTTTTTTTTTTTTTACAAAATGTCTGTCTGTGAGTCTCTGACTCTGTATGTATGTGACACAAATTTTGTGGACGCTCTATCTCAAGAACTAATGCACAGAATTTAATAAAAAGTTATATTCAATTAGTCCCTGACATAAATTGATACTGATTAGTTTTTGGTGTAAATCGGCCGACAGCTGGGGCTGCTGTATTGCATTTTTCACGATTTCTGCAATAGCTCTATCTCAAAAACTACTGCAGGAATTTTCATCAAACTTCAGACGTTGACTGACACAAGCTGTTGCTGATTAGGTTTCAGTGTAAATCACCCAACAGATGGCGCTGCTATGCTGCAGTTTGCAGGATTTACATGATTTTAGCGATAGCCATACCTCAAGAACTAATACACGGAATTTTCATCAAACTTCAGACGTTGACTGACACAAGCTGTTGCTGATTAGGTTTCAGTGTAAATCACCCAACAGATGGTGCTGCTATGCTGCAGTTTGCAGGATTTACATGATTTTAGCGATAGCCATACCTCAAGAACTAATACACGGAATTCCATATCTTTAGAATCCTCATGATGGCCATTTATTTTTGGCACTGTGATAGCGAATTTTAAAGTATTAACATGTATGAGATAGAAGAAAGTTTTGGGATTGGCACATCTGGCTAGTCATTATATATACAGAATTATGCCCAAGCGCAACTTTTCTCTTACTGATTTATTATTTAAAATTAAGCGAAAAAGTAAATTTTACTCTCCCCTTTATTTCAAATTATCTACGATGACGATTTTTTTCAAAAGGGTGGAGCAAAGGTCTTCCCCCCCCCCCCCCCCCCCCACACACACACACACACGCACATCCACAGTACGACTGGTTCCCATAGTTATGCCCATAGACACTTTATTATTTGTAAATCTACTAAACAGAAGTTGATAGTCGAATTAACTTTAAATTGATTTCTCATTAACAGGAGTCAAGAACTCAGTGAATAAGTCAACATAAGCTTGGCAATGCAGAATTGTGAAACTGGAGCCTATTTAAAAATAATAATAATAATTTATCTGTGTATAAATTTTATTTTGTAATCGTTCTGAGAAAATCTGTCATTTAGTACATTTATCATTAAATATATATATATTTTTTACCGTTAGTGTCCTCTATGTTGATTTTTTTATGATATTTTGATGAACTTTATTTTGAGGGGGGGGGGGGACATTTTTGGTTATTCTTATTCCTTCTTATTATAAATATACCTCTTATTTTTAATAATTAGTTTTTCTTTGTGTTTAATTAACTTAGGTTACTTAAAAATTTTAATTTTATTAGTTTTTTTTTTTTTTTTTTTTTGGTAAATATCACAGAAAAAGAGAAAACCCTTCAAAAAATGAAAAGAAAGGATAAGAATATTTATGTTTTCAGAATTAGCTGAGGAGAAAACTGGATTTTCCATTTCTTCGAATTTTTCACCATAAAAAGAGAGTCACCTTCATAAATTCCTTCACAAAAATCGATATTTAAATACGAAATTTATTCATACTTTTTATGTACTAAATAACGAGACAAGATTACAGTTTCATCTTTCAGAATTGTTATTTACTAGTAGTTCTGCTTCTTTAATTGTAGTATTCTATTCCAAACAGTATTCTTCTAAAAAAGTTTTTTATTTTAATTAATCAACTTATTATTGTTATTTTTGTCCAGTACCATGTGTTGTGCCTTTTGTTTTACTTTTGTATCATAATGTTACACATTAAGATTGATAATTACTATAAAATTGAAATTTCCCTTATAAGACTTGATTTTACAATTTACCAAATACAAACTCAAACTCAAAGGTGGGATTAAATTTAGAAACTTTTATCTGTTTTTGAAACACTTTAAATTAATATCTTAAATAATTAGCAATAGTATATGTAAAAATTAGGAGTATTTAAAAAAATTAAGATCATAAGTCAAACAAATTTTCTTGTATGTTGGGGGGGAGGGAGGGGCGCCCCGGAGGGTGCGAGCACGGGCACCAAAATGTCCTTGGGCCGGCCCTGCATGTACTTAGAATAAAATTTAACTGTATTCAACTTTTATCTCATTGATTCTTTTTATAGGACCGAGTGAAATAATAATTAAAAAAAAATATGGATTAAACATGGCTTTATTGTCAATGCTACAACAAAAAATATTACATCTATGACGCACAACTCAGTTTTTAAAATCACGAGTTGGAACCCGCCGAAATTCGACAAATTAAAATGTTTAGAATGGAACTGTTAGATTGAATTTATAATAAACCTACAAAAATAATTACAATAAAAAATTCATCTTGCATTGGTTGTCTAACTCTTAAAGCAAATAATGTTTTTAACCTAAAATTACTAAAATATTATATACTAGCAGACTCCGTGGCTTTGCTCGTGTAATAGTTGAAATATGCCAAGTGACATTTGCATGACTATTTTTTATTAGAAGAATACTTTTTGGAATAATTCAAAAATTACAAATTAAGCCACAGTTTGACTAAACTTCATTATATAAGTGCAATAGACAGAAATGATATTTTAATTAATAAGAAGAACTAAAATTAATTCCAAATAAATGATAATTTAGAAAGTATTTTGAGACTTTTATACTCATTTCAGTATTCATTTGAAGTTTTCAATTTTTTAGAAACCATCTTAACACATTTACATCTTAAAATTAACCATCATGTTGAATTCCAAACTTCTTGTCTAACACTCTACCACCTCTCTGGTGTCAGTGGCACCAACCTAAAATGCCGAAACAGAGTTGAAATAGAATGTTTCGAAAAAAATTGAAAGAGAGACTGTTACCATTAATTTGCCAACATTAACTTTGAAATCGGTTGGCATTTCGTAATATTCTATAGAAAACGGAATTTAGATATTTTTAAAGGCTTTCTTATCGTTCCTGCCAACCAGGTGGTAGTGACATCGGCATAAAATATAGCCCATATAGGATCAGGGACTATCACTCTCGATTCGCAACCAATAACTTCTGTAATTTGTTTATTATTTCCTGAGATTCCATAGAAATCATAATTTAGGACTCTTTTAGAATGCTTTTTGCTCCTTCCCTTCGCTTCCCCCCTTTTTAATTTCGAATTTATTTTCGACTGTTCTTAGAGAACATTTATATTTTAAAAGTAACTACCCTGCTATATTTAAAGTTTCTAGCCTCTTCAGTACAGCAGAAATCACAATTTAGAAAGTTTTTTGCTCCTACAACCCCCTAGGGCAGGGACGGCAAACCTATGGCACGCGTGCCATAGGTTTCACCCCTGCCGCTTTTGGCACGCGTGCCAAAAGCGGCACGTGAAAGAATAATTTTGGCACTGTGTTGCTTGTGGCTCTAAATAAATATGCAGTGATATTGCACAAAATGCAGACCTGCCAACCTTTGAAAATGAGAAATCGTAGCACACAAAATTAAAATTATCCTGGAGGTTGGTTGGTTGGTTTTTTGTGTTTCGCAGCCATCTTTTGACATTCGTAAAAGGAATAAATAAGGTTTCAGTCTTTGAACTCAATACAGTAAATTTTTTCCCCTGAAAATTTTTAAACGATTTTTAAAGTTTCTTCTCATTTCGAAGCGTTTTTTTTTTTTTTTTTTTTTTTTTGACATTTGTAAAAGCAGCCTGGTTCCAGTTTTTTAGCCTAATGCAGTAAATTTTGACGAAATGAGCAATTTTTTTCCCATGATCATTTCAGGATATTCACAATTTTTTTTCCCACAATCGTAATTCACATTTTTCTATCACTATTCTTTGTTGAAATCGCAGTTTTTATCACGAACTTTTGACGAAATTCGCATTTTTTACTGCGATCCTTTGACGAATTTTGCGTTTGTTACCACGATCCTTTGACGAAATTTATTTTCTTCTGCGACCAATTGACGAAATTGATTTTTTCTGCGATCTTTCGGTAAAATTTGGGTTTTCTTAATGATCTTTTGATGAAATTTGCAACTTCTTACTGATCTTTTAACAAAATTCGCATTTTCTTTCTGCGATATTTTGACAAAACTCACGTTTTTTACTCACGATCATTTCACGAAATTGATTTTCTTCTGCGACCAATTGACGATACTGATTTTCTTACACGCTCGTTTGTCGAAATTCGTGATAGTTTATCGCAAACGATCGGCAAAATTTTTTATATTTTTTCGCGACCAATTAACAAAATTCACTACTCGTTTCCGCGACCTTTTGACAAAATTTGCAATATTTTTTCCTCAATAGTTCATCGGAATTCGTGATTTTTTTGCGCAATCTTTTGACGAAATTCGCAATTTCTTTCTGAACTCTTAATGAAATAAGCGATTTTATCCAGCGACTAATTGAAGATAATCACTATTTGTTTCTGAGATCTTTGACGAAATACCCGATATTTTTACACGATTATTTGAAGAAATTCTCATTTTTTTCCGCGATCGATTCACGAATTAATTTGGGGAAATTCCATAAAAGAAAAAAAAATTCGTGGGCTTCCAAGAAATTTCAAAATATACTCGCAAAAGAATCATAGGTCTGTAGAAAAATTTACAGGGGGAAATATTGCACAGCATTTTTTATTATGCAGGACTTTCCTTTTCTGTGTGCAAATCGTGCAATTTTGCACAATATTTCAAACCTTGCCTCTCAAAGAAACCCCCCCCCCCTCTCCAAATATTCTTAAAATGGCACCCTTGTTTCTAAGAAAGGGAATTCCTGTATAAATAATTACAGAAACACGATTCACTCGTGGTTAATATGCATAAAGAGGGTTTTATGTTAAGAAACTTGTTTTGCAGCTCAGTTTTTTTTCCCCTGTGAACATTTTTTAATGTAAGAATTTTTGGACTAATGACCAATTTTTTAAAACTTTCAGAAATGAATACTTTGAAATTTAGGAAATTTCAGAATAGAACCATTCCTGAAAAATATGCTGCGCGGTATAAAAATCGAACCAGAAACAAACAATTCGTTTGGGTTTTTGCAAAAAATATCGTAGTTTAAGGCCGATTTTCGTAGAATCGTAGTTTATATGTCCAAATCGTAGCAACTACGATTTTTTTGTAGCAGTTGGCAGGTCTGAAAATGCATGAGCTTTGATGATCTGATCTGTTCTAAATTTGATTAATTGGAAATTGGCGAATTTCAATTGCACATATTTGAAAGACTGTAAATTAGAGCGTTAGTAAAAATACCCGTGGTAAAATTATGGTAACTTGGAAATTAATTTCAGAGCTATTTAAAGGATGTGGCTCTTTTAATAATTTTTCCATCTATCTGTGCCAGTATTCAAAATGAATAATACAAAAAATAAAAATAAAAAACAGTTGTCAGTTAAATCCATTTTAGGTTGTATTCTGTTGAAATTAACTGTGCATGAACCGAATATTATTTTTCATCCAAGATGTAACAACGCAATTAATCACATTTTTTTTTTTTTTAATTTCTGAAATATAAATGTTTTTATGGTTATTACATTGTAATACCCATTTTTTAAAACCATAAAAAGCTGTAATTTTGCTCATGATTTTTCTACCCACTAAATTCGTTTATTAGTTGGCATGTTAAGGTCATGTACAATATTTTGGGGAAAAAATTGGCACATTGCCATAAAAAGGTTTGCCAACGCTGCTCTAGGGGTTGTGACACCGACACAAAATATAGCTTATGTTTGAGCCTGATCTATCACCATCAATTTGCAACCATTATGTTTGAAATCGATTTTGTATTTAATACGATTGCATAAAAATCGTAATTTAGAATGCTTATAAAACGCTTTTTGCTCACTTCATCCTTTTAAATTTGGAATTTTCTTTCGACAATTCTTAGAAAGCATTTGTATCTTTGAAGTAATTACCATTCAAAATTTAAAATGTTAGACCCCCTCTTTAACACAAAAAAGTAATTTAGAACATTTTTTGCTCCTGTAACCACCAGGTGGTAGTGACAACAACACAAAATATTGGTTACGTTGGAAGGGTGACTGTCACCATCAATTTGAAACCATTACTTCTGAAATCGGTTTATATTTCCTGAGATTGCATAGAAATCGCTATTTAGAAAGTTTTTAGAATGCTTTTCGTTTATTTTCATCCCATTTAAATTTCAAAATTTTAAGGAACTCTTCTCGGAGAGCATTTACATCTCATAAGTAATTATCATGCCAAATTCCAAGTTGCTAGCCTCTTCAGCATCACAAAAATCACAATTTAGAACTTTTTTTTTTTAAATGCAACCGCATGGTGATAGTGACGTCGATATGAAGTAGATCCTATATTGGAGCGAGGGCTGTCCCCATTAATTTCCAACCATTACTTTTGAAATTGGTTGGGTACTTTCTGAGATTGCATAGAAATCGCCATTCAGAATGTTTTTTAGACCTCTTTTCGCGCATTTTCATCCCTTTTAAATTTCGATTTTTTTAAGAAATGTTCTTAGAGATCATTTATATCTTATAAGTAACTACCATTCCAAATTTCATGTTTCTAGGCCCTTCAGTAACACAAAAATCGCATTTTCGATCGTTTTTTTGCTCCTGCACCCCCTTTGGGGGTAATGGCACCGACATAAAATGTAGCCTATGTTGGAACAAGGGTTGTCACCATCATTTTGACACCATTATTTTTGAAATCAGTGTGGTACTTCCTGAAATTGCGTAAAAATCACCATTTAGAACATTTTTTAGAACGCTTTTCGTGCATTTTCACCCCTTTTTAATTTCGATTTTTTAAAGAAATGTCCTTAGAGATTATTAGTATCTTATAAGCAACTACCATTCCAAATTTCATGTTTCTAGGCTCTTCAGTAACACAAAAATCGCATTTTTAGAACGTTTTTTGCTCCTGCACCCCATTTTGGCCAGTGGGATGGACATAAGATATAAGCCTATGTTCTAAGTTGGACTAACACCCTCATTTTGTTATTTGACTTTTGGAATCGTTTCGGTAGTTCCAGAGCTTATCTCCTACAAATAAACAATTTTTACCTCTTTATAATATTAGTATAGATAGATCACTGTATAATAACTAAATATAATACTAAATATAACTGTAGTAGAATACTTAATCAAGATCAGTAATTATGTTGAAACTATCGATGGAGGCTCTTATGTTTATTTTTACGGGATGAAAAATCAGTAAAAAGGATTTCACTTTGTCGCATCATAAAATTTCACCCCATAAAATCTGAACTGTATGTCATTTTCACATTCTCAAAATTTACATATGCACCACTCAAATCACAATTTAAAAGTATTTTAACGCACAATACATTATTAATGAATGTATTTCCAAACTTAAAGTCATGTTTGTCCGATACAACTTTTCATGTGAACATTCGCATAAACTTTAAGTTCTAATCTCATTACCCGCAAAAACTTACCATTCAGAAATTTGCCTTTAGCTGCCATAGTATTGATCATTTAGTATTGGTCAAATATTTAGTTTTATGAAAGAAAATGATCGTTTTGTTTTAAATATGACATCATTTTTACTCACTGAACCATTTTGCCTAGCGTCTCAAACTCAGTATCAGCGTATGTAAAAATATTGAAAAATTTTCTTCAATCTTTTGATTTATGAAGAAGAATGCGTGTTTTTTTTTAATAACTGACGTCATTTTCTGTTAAAAAATTAGAAAAAAGTTACTTTTATTTGTAATATGAAAAGGGCATCAATAAAGGTTATAATCAATAAAAATAAGTAAACCATGACTAATTTCCCTTTACTTTTAATAGAAATAGAGTACTTCAGTTGCCACAATTACAAAATTGGTACTAAAAACTATAAAAAAATTAATATCTCAAAAATAAAGTGAGATAGAGCTTTCAAACAAATTGCGTTTAAAAGTAAATTTTTTCCCTATATGACGGTGTAAAAATTGAAATTGCGCGATGTTTAGAAGTTTAAAAATTTGCCGTAGTGAAAATTGCAAAACTGAAATTTCATTTTAAATTTCAAAGTGTTGCCATTCGCAGAATGACGTATGCATTACGCACAGATATGATGGTCCTTTATAATATAGATATTTAGTACTTGAGATAATGAGTACCATTATAATCTGTCATTCAATCTTAACATAATAAGAAAAAACTATCCTTATTAATCTTTGTGTAAAAAATATTGATAGCATAGCAAAAGTAACAAAATATAGAAAACTAGGGGACTCTGCCCCCTGCAAGCTACGCTCGCCAACCCCCGTTCAGACACCGCAGAATCTAAAAACATGCTAATCTGATGGGTTTTAAAAATATTAGAGAAGATAGAATTATACTGAAAAAAGCTGTGCAGATCTCCCTGTAAACAGGTTTCCATTCAATTCCCTTTGATCGCAAAAATTTCAGAGCGAATCAGTTGATGTTAAGACATCCAATGGTTGTTTTCGCTTTTGATTAAAGAGGATCAGTTAAACATTTGAAAAGAAGCTAAAATAAAATAAATTAAGTATACAGAGTCTTTGTCTCCCGGTATTTTAAAACAATCTCTATATACCCTATTTAAAATAATCTCTATATAGCCTAAGTCATGTGACTATCATCAATAGTTCCAGGCAGACCACTTCGCTTTTTATATTCTAGGTGCCATTTTGGTACTTTAATGTTAGCCATGCACAGGTGATAAGTCACCAAATATTATTCTATCGCCATCATTTCATCTATATTATAATAGTTCAAGTCACCAACTGCCATAAACGAATACGGTCTGATCCCTTTGCCGTTCATATGAAAGTTTGGCAAAGATGTCATATACGATATAATTACGATATATATTAGCGTGTTACGATATATATTATCAGATTAGCGTGTTTTTAGATTCTGCGGTGTCTGAACGGGGGTTGGCGAGCATAGCTTGCAGGGGGCAGAGCCCACTAGTATTATATAATATTTAATTGCAGATTAATTAGCTTATTTTTTAAGTGCTCTTAAAAAAATAATGAATATGATAATATTGGCGCGATTTTTTAACGATGCCAATTTGAGGAACGCATCAACAGCATAAACAACAACATCCAGCTTACCATATCAAGCAAAATAACAATACTTTGGCGCCAGTTATGTGCCCGTTCCGTATATGAGATTAGCGTCAGAAAAAAATCGTGCCGATATGGGACCGTTAGTTTTCCATTTTGATTAAAAAATCAAAATTTTTTTTTTTTGAAAACTACATTAAAAGTAAAAGATAAGTATTACATTTTTTTTTAACTCAACAGTTAGCATTTTTTTTTTTCAAGTGGTAATATTTGGGCAGATACGCACTGCAGGTTTGGTGTAATTTTTATTTTTTTTTACGAAAATTTGGCGAAAACCTCGTTTTCAAATACCAGTTACATATGCATTTTCGGTAATCTTTAGATATCCGGTCGACCAAAAAGCTATCGCCAAATTATAAGATTAAATGCCAATAATGGTTGATCGTATATTAATTTATTTGTTCTTTCGTTATTTAAAATAAAAATTATGTCAATTTGTATAATTTGGCGAGTGTTTTGGTGATTTATATAATTTGACGAAATTGGTCGATGGAATAACTAAGTAGTATCATATTTTTAAATTATTTTGTATTATTTTCTAAAGGAAATATCAAAAAAATAATTAATAATCATAGAACAAAATAATTTATATAATTTATAAAAAGAAATAAAAGTAAATAGACCATTATTATTAAATAAACAACAATAGCCGGGTTACCATGTCAACGTTTTCTGAAATATGAAAAAAAAAATATCTGTTTGATTAAAATTTGAGTTGCCATCATTAGAAAAATGTATATAAAATTAGAAAAAAAATTAATATTTCGAAAACTAATTCGAATTTAAAAATTCTAATACCAGTTTTGAGATCTGCGGATCAATGCTGATTTTTGGTGTTAATTTCATCGCAAAGTATTCCATACTTTAGGAGAAATCGCTTGAAACATAATCAGTTGTTTAATCAGTCGATTCATACTTCCGTTTCATAAATTCGTTTTATTAGGATTTTATATATATAGTGTAGATATAAAAGAATTATTATACTGCAGTCATATTTGTTTAATCTTTACAATTTTCATTATTTTGCATACAACATACATTATAAAACATAATAGTTATACAACATACATTTAAACCCTCATAACACAACAAGTATAATCATCTCTAATCATAATAATTTGTATGATGCATCTGAGCATTCAGAATTCATCTATCTCACACTAATACAGTGAAAACATTCACAAAGCAAGAGACAAAGAATGTTAGGATGAAGAAGAATTGCAGTTGTTGTTAAAGTTGCAAAACGTTGCTAATTTAGGCTTTTCTTTTTAATTCAGATATCTACCACTATTTCAGATTAATAATGTTCGCCTTAATTAATTTGTTATTAAATATAGCCCATATTACTATTCAGAAACAGTGGTTTAAAAAAAATCTGATGCTTCAAAGGACTGAAAATCTGTTGTGTATTAAGTGGGATAGCGTAATAGCCGTTAGCGTATTAAACATGCTGTTTTTCCATTAGTGTTATAGACAATGTTCAAGGGACCAGAAAAAATCTGCGTATTAAGTGGGACAGCGTCTTAAGTAGGTCCAGCTGTATTTTAAACTTTTGCATAAACATGTATGGAGTATTTTATTTAAAATAATTTTAATTCAAGGATAATGTTGGTTAAGAAATATCAGAAAGAAAAAAAAATTAGTTGGGCAAGGTCTGAAAATTTCAGCAGCTCATGCATATACCATACCCGGTTCTTAAGACTCAAAAATTGATTTAACCCTCTTGCTGTGTAATTTTTAAAAATTTTTTATATATACTAGCAAATGATGATAATGAATTCTTTACAGGTCCTAACAATTCACCGACAATGGAAGATGACTTGACTGTCCATCAACCAAGTAGCTCTACAACTCCGACAGAAGTTGAGAAAGTAATGCAGCAAGATGAATCTGGATCCGAAGAGAAAATGGAAGATGATGTATCAACATCTGAAGATGAATTAGAAAAGAATATTCTGAAGGAACAGGAAGAAGTGGAAGCAACATTTTACCGATTTATGAAGAAAAGAAAGAAAGGAAGAACTAAAGGTAAAATTGATATTTATATCTTATCTCCTACTGGTTCCAGATTAAGATCGCAACAAGATCTACGTGAATATTGTAAAATGCATAAAATCATATTGAATGATACTGTGGCAAATTTTTCGTTAGGGAATACATATGAAGGCCCAATTACGCTAGATAAGGAACTTGAAAGTGAATTAGCTGAAGAAGCGCTCCTAACTGAAATAATTGTACCACAAAATGCGACACAAGCAAAACAACTTCCAGAGGCACAAAAATGGAAGGAGGCAATGGATCAAGAGATCCAAACCATGTTAGATAGACACGTTTGGACACCTGTCCCAAAAGTTGATCAAAAAGTTATAGGAACCAAATGGGTTTATACCGTAAAAGAAAATAGTGAAGGGAAGAATTGCATATCTAAAGTACGTTTAGTTGTACTAGGTAATAATCAGAGAGAAGGTTTAGATTACAACGACACATTTAGTCCAGTAATAAATTTTGCACTCATTCGTCTTTTCATAGCTTTTTTCATTAGAATATTGAATTGGGTGCATTGTCTTCTTGATGTTAAATGTGCATACTTATATGGGGATATTGATAAAGAAATTTGCATCAAACAACCCTAAGATTATACAATTCCAGGGAAAGAACACTATGTTTTAAAGTTAAAGAAAGCAATCTATGGGCTTCACCAAGCTGGAAGATGTTGGTACCATGATTTGCATAATAAGTTAATTGCAAATGGATTCAGTGAAGTACAAGGGTTAACTTGTGTATACTCTTATAAAAGTGAAGCAATAGTTATAGTGTATGTGGATGATTTGCCTATTTTTGCGAAGAATGATGAAGTTTTAAAAGAGGTAGTACAGTTAATTGAATCCATTTATGAAGTTAAAAATTTAGGTCCTATTTCAATGTTACTAGGTATCAATTTTAAAAGAGAAGAGGATGCAATAATTAATATTAACTGTGAACATTATATTGAAAAGTGTTTAAAGAAGTTTGATGTCCCTGATTTTACTAATATATCTCTTCCTTCTCCTCCTGGATATAATCCTGTCCCAGTTGATGAAGATGACGAATTTCCCAAGAACCTGCCATACCGAAACTTGCTGGGGTGTCTACAGTACATTGCTCATCGATGCCGTCCAGACATTGCTTGGCCTGTTGCTGCACTCTCACAATTTACAGAAAGCCACAACCTGTTGCACTACAAAGCACTCCTGCGAATCCTGATGTATCTCTCTTCGACAAAATCTTTAGGATTGAAATTGGCACAATCTGACCCTCCAATCCAGCTAGCTGTCTACGTCGACGCTTCTTGGGCAAGTGACACTACTGATCGAAAATCCAGGAGCGGCTACATTGCTTTCTTAAATCATATTCCAGTAACCTGGAGAGTAACTAAACAAAATTGCATAGCCTTGAGTCCAATGGAAGCAGAAATAATAGCAGCGACAGAAGCTGTAAAAGATCTGAAGTTCTTAAACATGTCTCTGATTGAAATTCAGAAAAGTCTTAACTTGGACATTATTGCTATTCAACGTCCAATGCTCTTTTGCGATAATACTGCTGCCATTTCCTTCACCAAACATAAAGCTGATACCATAAAGAATCGTTATATTGATTTAAAATACAAGTTTATAAGAGACTGGTATAACAATGGCCTCTTCGACATTAAGCATGTTATGTCAAAAGAGAACTATGCAGATATTTTGACTAAATCCCTTGTAAAGGACTCTTTTCTTAGATTCAGAGAAGTTTTTTTATGGTGATGAACTTTCCATGAAAAAAAAAAAAACCTTTCTTTTGATCCTGCCATTATTACAAGAACTTTTGTAATGAACTTTATTGCAGAAAATCAAAATGAATGGGAAAGAGGGGCATTCTGTGGAAAAGTATTCCCAAGCATTTTTTATTTCTATTTTTTCCATTAAACAATTTGTAAAGTCTACCTGAACTCGACAACACGATATTTTCTTTTCATTGCCGCCTTTCGGTGTTTGTTTATGTTTTTACCGCCACGGTTGGATGGTTGCGTATCGCGTTTCGGTCATGGAACGTATACGGCAATTTTACTTGCGATCGCATTCACTCGTATTCATTTTTTTTTATAAGTATTTGTTGTATTTTCTGACTCAAATTCCAAACTCTTTGGTGCGAAGTAAAAAAGACAAGCTGTGTGAACTAAAGTGACCCATTTTTGTTTACGATTTAATTTTTATGTCATTTGTTGTTCCATGAATTTACTGCAGACGAGATGTACGAATTTAAAAATTGAAGATGTTTAAAGATAGTATAGGTACCGTTTTTAGTGTTAGTTTTCGTCTATTAAATGTTTTGTTTCGTACGGCAGTGTTTATATTCTTCGAAGTAAATACCTTAACGAGATCAGCCACAATAAAGGCGTAGAATTCACGACTCAGGTGAGAAAGTTTCTAGATTTATAAGATACTTTTATATTTTTACTTTCTTCTATCTTTACAAGAAGAAAGTATTGGATTCATGAAAATTTTCGAATTCCGGTTTTCGACGGATTTAGACATTTTAGGGATCAGAGATTCCAAAAAACATGTTTTTACAAAATGTCTGTCTGTGACTCTGTGAGTCTGTCTGTCTGTCTGTGTGTATGTGACACAAATTTTGTGGGCGCTCTATCTCAAGAACTAATGCATGGAATTTAATAAAAATTGATATTCAGTTAGTGCCTAATACAAATTGATGCTGATTAGTTTTTGGTGTAAATCGCTCAACAGGTGGCGCTGCAATGCTGCATTTTTCACGATTTTCGCAATACGATTTTCGAATCTCAAGAACTAATGCACGGATTTTGATCAAACTTCAGATTTAGTTAGTCCTTGATATGAATTGATGATGATTATGTTTTGGTGTAAATCGCCCAAACGGTGGCGCTGTTATGATGAATTTTGCAGGATTTACACGATTTCCCCAATAACTCTATCTTAAGAACTAACGCACGGATTTTCATCAAACTTCAGATTAAGTTATTCCTTGATATTACTTGCTACTGATTAGGTGTTGGTGTAAATCGCCCAACAGGTGGCGCTTCTGTGCTGCCTTTTTCACGATTGCCTCAATAGCTGTATCTATAGAACTAATGAACGAATTTTCATCTAACTTCAGATTTAGTTGTATGTTGACACAAGTTGTTGTTAGTTAGGTTTTGGTGTTAATCACCCAATAGGTGGCGCTGCTATGCAGGAATTTTCACGATTTTTGCTGTAGCTCTATCTCAAAAACTAATGGACGGATTTTCTCCAAACTTCAGATTCAATTAGTTCTTGATATGACTTGCTACTGATTATGTGTTGGTGTAAATCGCCCAACAGGTGGCGCTTATGTGCTGCTTTTTTAACGATTGCCTCAATAGCTGTATCTATAGAACTAATGGACGAATTTTCATCTAACTTCAGATTTAGTTGTATGTTGACACAAGTTGTTGTTAATTAGGTTTTGGTGTTAATCACCCAATATGTGGCGCTGCTATGCAGGAATTTTCGCGAATTTTGCTGTGGCTCTATCTCAAAAACTAATGCACGGATGTTTTCCAAACTTCAGATTCAGTCAGACGTTGACATAAATTGTTGCTGATTAGGATTTGGTATAAATCACCCAATAGGTGGCGCTGCTAGACAGCATTTTGCTGGATTTACACGATTTCAGTGATAGTCATATCTCAAAAACTAATGCACGGATTTTCTCCAAACTTCAGATTCAGTTAGACGTTGACATAAATTCTTGCTGATTAGGATTTGGTATAAATCACCCAATAGGTGGTGCTGCTAGACAGCATTTTGCTGGATTTACACGATTTCAGTGATAGTCATATCTCAAAAACTAATGCACGGATTTTCTCCAAACTTCAGATTCAGTCAGACGTTGACATAAATTCTTGCTGATTAGGATTTGGTATAAATCACCCAATAGGTGGCGCTGCTAGGCAGCATTTTGCTGGATTTACACGATTTCAGCGATAGTCATATCTCAAGAACTAATGCACGGAATTTCATATCTTTAGAATCCTCATGAGATGCATAGATTGCCATTTAATTCTGGCAGTAAGCGAATTTTGATATGTTAACATGTATGAGATAGAAGAAAGTTTTGGGATTGGTACATCCGACTAGTTTAGTAATAATTTGGCGCCCATACGTCGCGCTTTTATTTGGTTGAAATATTATTTGATAAGTATTTATTTCCTTTGAGAATATTAAAATGGAAAATTTAGATGCATTGAAGTCGAAACGTAAAGTTATTAAATCTAGCGCAACGAAGCTCATGAATAATATCAATGATATGTTTGAAAAATCCGATAGTACAATTGATATGTTTTGGTTAGAAGAATCGTTTGCACAAATTAATGATAAAGAAAATCAATTTCTTGAATTATGTAAGAATATTGAGGGAGAAATAAAAGATTTAAAAAGCTTGGAGTCAGATTTTGAATCCAACCAAGAATATAGGGAAAAGTTTATTTCCGTTAAAACGAAATTAAATCGTAAAATGAAGGATTTGCAGAAAGAAGAAAGTAATGTCGCTTCAAATTCGGCGGTTGCCCCTAGTGATATGAACGCCTATTTGCCTTTTATGGCCAAACATGAAATTCGCGTTAACCTGCCTAAGTTGAATATTGAGAAATTTGATGGTAATTTAGAGAACTGGCAAGAATTTTACAGTCAGTTTAAATCAGCTATTCATGACAATGATGAAATAAACAAAATAGATAAATTTACATATTTGAAAAGTCTCCTAAAATCAGAGGCGCAAACTGCCATTGAAGGATTATTAGTTTCTGAAGAAAATTATGATATGGCTGTAAATATTTTAGAGAGTCGCTACGGAAAAAAAGAAATGTTAATCAGGTCTCACATTAATAAGTTATTAAATTTGCTGCCTGTCCGTAATTCTTCTAATTTGAAAGAATTGCGCAATTTGTACGATACTTGCGAAATACATATACGCAGTTTGAAATCATTAGGAATCGAGTTAGAAAGTTATGGAAGTTTATTATTTCCTATAATAACAAAGTTAATACCGAATAGTTTAATGTTGAATTATAACAGAGAAAATAAAGATGAAGCAGAATCGTGGAATGTTTCGAAGCTATTAGATTATTTGAGAGGGGAAATCGAAACAAGAGATCGCACATTTTCGTTTGGTAAGAAAGAATCAGATGACGAAACGAGATTTGGGAACAAGGTAGTTGTAAAAAAAGAATTTTCAGATAGGGATTTTGTTAATAGTAAATCATTTAAGCACAAAATGCCTACGTCGGCTACTTTGAATGCGAATGTTGAAAATAAATGCCTATTCTGTTCAGAAAGTCATGATATAAAAACTTGTTCTAAAACAATAGAAGAGAAGAAAAATGCTATAAAGAGTCAAGCAAGATGTTTTCTATGTTTGAAGCGATTTCACCTAGTTAAAAATTGTAAGTCTAAAAATAGATGTAAATTTTGTTTTCGGAGGCATAATTCAGTGATTTGTGAAGAAAGCGAGAATAAAGGGGAAATAACAGATACATTAGTTTCATCAATTCAAAATGGGAACGTAACACGAGATATTTATTTGCAAACCGCAACTGCATTAGCTATCGGAAAAGAACATAAATCGAAATTACGTCTATTATATGACTTAGGGTCGCAGAGATCATTTATATTGAGTAACGTTGCAGAAAAATTAGGTTTACAAGTAGTAGGAGAAGAAGATGTTACAATTCACGCTTTTGGCTCTAAAGCCGCGATAAATCAGAAACGTAAGCGATACAGAATTCTTTTGAAAAATCTCGAAATGCTGAATAAAGGTATTACGATTGAAGTGTTAGAGACACCTGAAATTAGTGAAGCTTTACTTGCCGTACCCGAGAAGAGAATACGAGATTTTGTATATAGAAATAAATTGCAATTAGCTGATAGAACCTATGGAGATTCAAAATATTTTCGATTATCTATTTTGATAGGAAGTGATTATTATTGGAAAATGGTTACAGGGAAGCTTCGTAGACTTTCAGATGATCTCGTACTTTCTGAAACAATTTTAGGATGGACTGTTAATGGTTCTATTGCGTCTAAAGATGCTAATATTTTACAAACTTCAATTAGTGTCATGAAAGCTGTTTCAGAGCATGTTGAGTTGGATAGGAATACCGATGTAAATAATACTTTAAAGGCTTTCTGGGAGTTAGAAACTATGGGTATAAAACCAGAAAAGGAACAATCTGATATAGAGAATGCAGTTTTTGAAAATTATAATAAAACTGTTACATTTAAGAATAATGTGTATCAAGTGCAGTTGCCCTGGAATGAAAGAGTTGTTGAATTAACGGATAATTATGAGTTAGCGAGAAAAAGGCTATATAGTTTAAATAAGAAATTTGAAAAATGTCCAGAATTTTATGAAAAATATGCCAATGTTATAGATAATTATTTAGAGAAAGGAATGGCAGAAGTTGTTAATTTGGAGCCAAACTCAGTATCTTACTATATGCCTCACCAAGCAGTTATACGTGAAGACAAAGCAACTACCAAACTTAGAGTCGTTTTCGATGCGTCCTCTCATTCTTCCGAATCTATTTCGTTGAATCACAGTTTACATGCGGGTCCAAATTTAAATCCAGATATACTACTCGATGTTTTACTTCGATTTCGATTACATAAAATTGCAATCACTGGGGATATTGAACAGGCATATTTGCAAATTAGTTTAGATCCTGCAGATAGAGATGCTGTTAGATTTTTATGGATTGAAAATTCTCCTAATCCAGGGTCAAATTTGAAGTTGAAAACATTACGAATGACCAGAGTTTTATTCGGAGCGAAGCCTAGTTCATTTCTGTTATCTGCAACTATAAAACATCATATCAAGAAATACAAATCCACATTTCCAGATACGGTTGATCTGCTCAATGATTGTCTGTACGTTGATGATTTACTCGCTGGTGTAAATGAAGAATCACAAGGTTTGAGGGTATATGCTGAGGTTAAGATCATTTTGAAAGAGGCTAATTTCAATATGCGCAAGTGGACTACAAATTCCGAAAGTCTTCAATCGCAATTTGACTTAAAAGAAGAAACTAGCCATGAAAAATCTACTCATACAAAGGTTCTAGGTTATAAATGGAATACCCAAGAAGATTATTTCAAAGTCGAATTACAGAATCTTTTGAAATTTGATGATAAGAATAACGGTGTAACCAAAAGAGAAGTTTTAAAGATGATAGGAAGAGTATATGATCCCATAGGAATTTTGAACCCTTTTACGGTAACTGCAAGAATTCTTATGCAAGAAATTTGGAAAGAAGGTCTGAATTGGGAAGATAAATTGAATGAAGATATGCACAATAAATGGATTAAGTGGTGCAAGCAACTAAGTTTTGTTGAAGCTGCAAAGATTGCAAGATATTATTTTGGTGACTATTCAAAAGATGCGATTCAAGATCTACAATTGCACTGTTTTAACGACGCAAGTTCCAAAGCTTATGGATCTGTTGTTTATCTAAGATATCGTGTTAACGAACAAATATTTACTAGTTTTGTCATTTCCAAAGTCAGAGTTGCTCCAGTCAAGAAATTATCTCTGCCAAGATTGGAACTAATGAGCGCACTAGTAGGGACTAGACTAACAGCCTATGTTAATCAACGTCTTTTCAAAGAAATGAAAATCAGTCTACATTTCTGAACAGATTCAATGATTGTTCTGCATTGGATCAGAGGCAATGTTGAAGAATGGAAGCCATTTGTTCAGAATAGGATTCGAGAAATACAGCAAAAAACAAATCCAAACTTGTGGTCACATTGCCCTGGCTCAGAAAATCCAGCCGACCTGTTAACCAGAGGTGAAAAAGCAGAATCATTTTTGAAAAATGAAGCATGGTTTAACGGTCCCAAGTGGCTGAAAGAAAATGAAACATTTTGGCCTCAAGAAACGAAAGAAATTGATATTAAAGGTGTCGAAGTAGAGAAAAGATCATCAATGAAAACAAAAATTCTCCAAGCTAGCTGTGTGACTCAAGAAGAAAATACAATTTTTAAAATTGAAAATTACAGTACATTGACTAGAGTACTTCGCATCACCTGTTGGATATTCAGATTTGCGAACAATACAAAGATACGTGTAAGTAAACTTTCAGGACCTTTGAGTGCTGAAGAAATGTTGAAAGCCGAGAAATATTGGATAAAACAGACACAAGAGAAATGCTTTCCAGAAGAAAGAGAAGCATTGTTTAAGAAGAAATTAATCCCAAGAAAATCAAAATTCTAAATTTAAATCCGTTCTTAGATGAAGATGGAATCATGCGATTAAAAGGAAGACTCCAGAATTCAAATTTAAGTTATTCAGAAGCACACCCAATTATCCTTCCTAGCAAAAGTCATTTTACAGATCTTCAAATCAGAAGAGCTCATGAAGAAGTAGCTCATGCTGGAGTTGCCGAAACACTCGCCCAATTAAGAGAAAGTTTATGGATTATAAAGGGTAGGCAACAAGTAAAACGTATACTAAGGCGATGTATCATCTGTAAAAAATTCAGCACTAAACCTTACTGCCAAGACATTGCACCCCTTCCTCCAGATAGAATTAAAGAAGCATCATCGTTCGAAGTGACAGGAGCAGATTTCCTAGGTCCTTTATACCTCAAAAATAGTACCAAGATTTACGTTGTTTTATTTACATGCGCAGTAGTAAGAGCAGTGCATCTAGAAATTGTTATGAATTTAACAACGACCGAATTTTTAATGGCCTTTCGAAGATTCATCTCACGTCGTGGTATTTGCAAGATTATTTACACCGATAATGCTAAAACCTTCAAGAAAGCGGACAGGGATTTACAGCAGATATGGAATTTGATAAAGAATCCTGAGGTGCAAAATTATTTTAGTGAAAAAAGAATTGAATGGAAATTCATCGTAGAGAGAGCAGCGTGGTGGGGAGGATTCTACGAAAGATTGGTACGTTCAACGAAGATATGCCTTAAGAAAATCCTTGGAAGATCTTCATTAGACTACAAAGAATTTGAAACCACTTTACAGGAAGTGGAAGCTGTTTTGAATTCCCGACCATTAACCTTTGTATCGAGTGATGTAAATGAGCCAACCCCCTTATGTCCAGCACATTTCCTGGTAGGGAAAAGACTGACAGCTTTGCCACCGGAAAAGATAAGGATCATTCCTTCTACCAAAAGTGAAGTAACTCGCAGATATAGATACAGATTAAACTTAGTAGAAAAATTTTGGTTGAAGTGGAAACAATTTTACCTAATGGATTAAAAATCTGTCCATTATACAGATCACTCCAAAGGCATACAAGTAAAAAAAAGGAGCCGTTGTTCAAATTAAAGAAGACAATCAGTCAAGGCTTTTATGGAAATTAGGCATTGTCACAGATATTCATCCTGGTAGGGACGGAAAGGTTCGTGCATGCACTTTAAGACTGGCAACGGGCAATTTCATTCGGCGAGCAGTCCAACACCTATATCCATTGGAACTTGACTATGATAAAGAATAACTTATCTTTCTGGGCCGGAGGATGTTGTATTTTCTGACTCAAATTCCAAACTCTTTGGTGCGAAGTAAAAAAGACAAGCTGTGTGAACTAAAGTGACCCATTTTTGTTTACGATTTAATTTTTATGTCATTTGTTGTTCCATGAATTTACTGCAGACGAGATGTACAAATTTAAAAATTGAAGATGTTTAAAGATAGTATATGTAACCGTTTTTAGTGTTAGTTTTCGTCTAATAAATGTTTTGTTTCGTACGGCAGTGTTTATATTCTTCGAAGTAAGTACCTTAACGAGATCAGCCACAATAAAGGCGTAGAATTCACGACTCAGGTGAGAAAGTTTCTAGATTTATAAGATACTTTTATATTTTTTAGTAATAGTATTTAAATTTAATTAACATGTAAAATCATCTTTTTAAGTCATTTTTATATTAAAGTAATTTTTCTAAAGTCATCGTGATATTTATTAAATGTTATTCAAATTAAAAGTAAATGTTAAGTATCTTCTGACTTATGCAAATTGCATAGTCGATTCTGATTGGCTGATATGTTTTCGTCCTGATTTAAAGGGACAGCGATTTCATGTTTTCGGTGTGCGATGTCTGATAGCTGACTTATGGTACTGTCCGGTATATTTTTATGAAGTTTCAGCGAATATCTAAAGTATATGGCTAAGTACCGATGTAATTGTAATAATTCAAAGTTAATAAGCATAATTGTTTTAATATGAAGACGTTTCAGTGAAAAATTGTTAATTTAAATCGGCGATAGAGTTGTGTATAATATACTTCAAGTTGCTAATCGCTTAAAGATTACTTATGTTTGTTGAATAATGAGGTGCCCTCGAGTTCAGGTAGACTATCGTCGCAAGTGTCCATTAGTTTAATCCTGGAACGAAGTAACGTTCATGTATCTTAAGTGTGGGAAAATTATTCCCAAGCATTTTTCATTTCTATTTTTTCATTAAACAATTTGTAAAGTCTACCTGAACTCGACAGCACGATATTTTCTTTTCTTTTGCCGCCTTTCGGCATTTGTTTACGTTTTTACCACCATGGTTGGATGGTTGCGTATCGCGTTTCGGTCGTGGACCGTATACGGCAATTTTACTTGCGATCGCATTCACTCGTATTCATTTTTTTTAAGATAAGTATTTAAATTTAATTAACATGTAAAATCATCTTTTTAAGTCATTTTTATATTAAAGTAATTTTTCTAAAGTCATCGTCATATTTATTAAATGTTATTCAAATTATAAGTAAATGTTAAATATCTTCTGACTTATGCAAATTGCATAGTCGATTCTGATTGGTCGATAGGTTTTCGTCCTGCTTTAAAGGGACAGCGATTTCATTTTTTGCAATGTGTGAGGTGTGCGAGGTCTGAAGGCTGACTTATGGTATTATTTGGTTTGTTTTATGAAGTGTCAGCGAATATGTATGGTATATGGCTGAATACCGATATAATTGTGAGAATTTATTAAGCATAGTGGTTTATTTTGAAGACGTTTCATCGAAAAATTGTTAATTAAATCGGCGATAGAGTTGTGGATAATATATTTCAAGTTACTTATGTCGTCGAATGATGCAGTGTTCTCGAGTTCGGGTAGACTATCGTCGCAAGTGTCCATTAATTTAATCCAAGAACGAAGTCAAGTTCATGTACTACAAGCCCCAATAAATGAATCCTTCTTCTGTTCATCATTTTGGCTCATTACTGTAAGTACATTTTACACTTACCTTATCCATGAAACATCATATAATATATATAGGATTCATGAAGTTGCATATACTTCAACATATTCTTATTCAAAGTTATTACTTTAACTATATTTTCAAAGTTTCATATATAACTTAAACTAATTTGTCAAGTCACTCTGCTGAATTTTTTCCGTGGGAGGGGCAAGCAACAAACACACGAAACCCCCCCCCCCCCCCCACATTAAGCTCCAATAAAGGAAATCTTCTGTTCATCATTTTGGCACATTACTGTAAGTACATTTTACACTTACCTTATCACTGAAACATAATATTATTATATATATAGGATTCATGAAGTTGCATATATTTCAACATATTTTTGTTCAAAGTTATTATTTCAACAATATTTTCAAAGTTTCATATATAACTTAATCTAATTTGTCAAGTCACTCTGCTGAATTTTTACGTGGGTTTAACCCTTCTTGTGACAAAGATAGAGGGGCAAACAACCAAACCACCCCCACAGAAATCCCTTCTCTAAAGTAACCTTTAAAGCAGGCATGTCAAACATGCGGCCCACGGGCCACAACTGGCCCGTCGACAAGTTCTCTGTGGCCCGCCAATCGTTTGACATTTTATCTTTGTTTAATTCAGTTACGAGTTGCATTTTTCAACTGAGTGAAAAAGTCGGCGATGAGGCAAAGTGAGCAATTAGGCATATGTTAACTATGTTCGGTAGCAAAATTTTTCTGGTAAAAGCAACATAATTTGAACGAGAAAATGTGTTTCATAAATGAAATGAAATACGTTGCGCATAGATACAAGACACAATTTATTAAATTTTTTTTTTTTTCAAAATAATTTTTTTTTTTTTTTTTTTTTTACTTGAAAAGTTTTTATTTGAAAAAAAAATTCGGAAGATTAAAGTTATAGATTTGCTAGATTAACAGAGCTTGTGTAAAATAATTTTTTTTAAGGTAATACATTTTATAAAATCCAATTAAACTTTGTAGATTTGGTTGACAAAAAGTAATGTCAAGTATTTTTTCGAAAAATAAAATAAAATAAACTATGAATTATAATAATAACTTTGGAACTTTACTTGAATATTTTTTTAATATGGCTATGTTTTGTACGTACAAATATTGCTGCGTGCAATTCTAATAATATTATCTACTTTGTTTGATATGGCCCGTGTCTTTGTATGCAATGCTTAATTTGGCCCGCAGCGGTAGACGAGTTTGACATGCCTGCTTTAAAGTAACGAGATTTTTAATTTACTGCTGTAGCGAGTAGACGTAAGTTAATGCTGAAAAAGGAGATTAATGTTCGAAAAAGGTGGTAGCTGAGGTATAAAGAAAGACCGGGCCCTGGGGACCAGGGTCTTAACTGGAATGTAGTTGGATATAAGAAATTTTTTTAGGAGTTTTAAAGTAGCTGGAAGACGCTAAAACTATGTTAAAGAAAATTGCAATAGAATAGGATAGTTTTTAAAGAAGCTGCAACAAGGGCCCCATTAAGACGATTAATATTCAAAATTGGTGGTAGCTAAAGTCTGCAAATTTTCTTCGTCGTTCATGTAGTAGCTGGAGAACCTAAGAAGTTGTTAGGAAAAAAAAAAATTTGTGAATCGGACAATTTTTAAGGGAGCTATAACAGTGATCCCAAAAGGGCCCAACTGTTGGGGGCAAGGTCTGAAAATTTCAGCAGCTCATGCATATACCGTACCCGGTTCTTATGACTCAAAAATTGATTTAACCCTCTTGCTGCGTAATTTTAAAAATTTTATACATATATATATATATTTTTTTTTTTTTTTTTGCCAAAATAGTTAAAAAATTGCTTATTTATTTTATAACAAATTTCAAATCTACATATATATTAAAATTAAAATATGTAAAAATTTTTTGTAAAAAAGTTCTTTTTTTAATTAAATCATTAAAAAAAAAAAGGATCACAGAAATCGTGGATTGTAGAAATTTTGCTACTTTTATGTTGCCCATGGAAATCGCGGGATGTACAGCAAGAGGGTTAAAGACTGTTGATCCTTTACAAAATTATATTTGTATGGCTTTTATGACTAATATGGTTGAGCTGATGCCATTAAGAATTAAATGATGGGTTTTTAAAACCCTTCATGAAAAAAATATATATATCTTAAATCTGTGGTATTTAAAGAGAACTCTAAATAACGTTTGATTTTTAAAATTTGATAACTAGATAACCTAAATTTGAATTACATTCATATATGAAACGATATAACTAAGCCCCTGTTTGCTCCTTTTAAAATTTGAAATCCCCGTTTTAAAAAAGAGAAATTTAAATTTAGAAATTAAAATTCAAACTTTGTAAATGCTTTAGTAATTGTGTCTCAATGATTAAAACTTCATTTGCCCCTAATAACTTCGTTTTCGCACATAACATCTTACTACTTTAAAAGATCATTTTGTCACATTTCATAAGAATACTTTTTGCTGTCGTTAGCGCAACATTAAATTCTATCAGCATCCCGTGGGCTGAATTTGAGATAGCACCTTGCCCCAGGCAATCAATCATTCAGCTCACGGCCAATTACAGTTAAAATATGCCCAGTTTGATAGCAAGGACCTCCGGCAGAAATAATGCAAAATACCTCATATTTATACCGTTGCACGAGTCTCAGGAGAGAAGATTTTAACATCTAAATAACGCCCTGATGTCATGCCACTTTGCTTTCCAGGGGTCGCTTTGCGATAGCCGAAGTCCCGAAGTTATCTCGGAAATGAGTGAGACTCCGCTCTCAGCCCATTTGGGCCTGGTTTAAAAGGACTCATGTAATCAAAAAGAAATAAACCAGGTCCCTGTAAAAGGCTGTGTCTTCCTTTATCAGACTCGCACTTTCTCTCAGACTTTCATTGGATCCTGTACAGCACTCACGGCCCGTGACAATATAAAAATGCTAAAGAACTCGGAGGGAGCGATCCTAAGTCCTGTCTCTGTTCTCAGCCCCTGCCTCTACCAGACCAGCGTCGACCGAACCCGCGACAGAGAACCACCCCTAACGCCGAAATTTCTTTCATATATACAGAGATCAGCTTAGAGAGGAAAGACATAAGAAAAAATTATGAATCTGCCGTTTGAATGGATGTTATCAATCATTTAAATGCACTACACAGCAACTGAAAAATAAGGCTGATACAGTGATTATATGGATTAATAATTTTTTTTGCTATGATTTTTCATGAAAATCAAGATATGGTTTACATAACACTACACAGAAAAAATTTATAAAAAGTTATTTAGACTTATAGCATTAGTCTATTTTATAAAACTAGTTCATTACATAAATCCTACTACAATTATATGCAACACTATATAGAAAACATTAAACACCCCAAAGTGAAAGAAGGAAAATATAATCCCATAACTCATATTATTGTAATGATTTTTTTTTCTATAGTTTACAACAATTTTTAAAAACATAGAATAATCTCGCATTCTAATCATGAATTTTTTTAGCACATGTATTATTGGGGGAAAAAACAATACATTTTCTTTCATTACATCAATACATATATGTGCTTTTAATATAAATATACATACACATAATATATAAATAAATAAATAAATGCATTAATAAATATTTGTATATGTAAAGCTCATTCCTACAACTATGATTTTCAGTACTGATTGCTACTTTCTCATTGATAAGATTTATATTAATTTTAAAACTTAATTACGAGAAATAACAGATCAAATTATATTTAGTAACAGTTAAAACTGTTATTATGTTACTTAAAGAAATAGAAATGAAACTTACGACAAGCAGCAAGAATAGATGGAAGAGCAACTTGGGCTGCAAAATCCTGAAGTAGAAAGCAACGACGGGCAACAAGGATGGATGTTAAAACTGCCAAATTATCATGAATGGATACATCTCGAACCTATAACAAAATGTTATTCATAAAGAAATAATACTTCACATGCACTTAAAAAAACCTCCACTTAAATATGATGTTTAAAAAAAATTGACAGTAATTTAATTTTAGTAAGTTGTTACAGAAACCTACAGTATATATATATTTTAAAGATATATTTTAAGATTGAGATATATATATATATATATATATTATATAAAATTTACAGTTATCATACAGAACCACACAAAAGAATTCAATAACACTATCGTCTATAGCCAGTAATTACTTAAAATGCATTTTAATGCCATTATGTTCTGTTAGAAGAACTATTTTCTACAACCTTTATTTAACTTATGATGCTTTATGTATTTCTAAGTGTAAAATTATGTCTTCAACTAACTTTTCAAATGCATTTTAAGCTCACTTCACACAAATGAATTTCATTCAAAGCTTCTGAAAAACCCTCTGCTATTCTCAAATTTATATACTAATATTTTTTTTTTTTTTTATTTTTTTTGTCCTTTGTTTCTTTTTCTTTTTTTTTTTTTTTTTTTTTAAAGTTTTCTCATAGAGCAACAACACTTCAAGATAAAATTAGGTAGGATAATTTAAACTCAATTTTCTTTTGCTCTGATAATGTTCCCAAGCAAAAAATATGTTAACCAAATTTAAATGTTTTTTTATGTTTCACTGTATGATGGCTGAACTCAGAATAAAAATAATTAGTAGTTCTAGAAGATTCTCATAATGCTTTTTATTTGTATATTTCAATTTTGATCATCACTTTGCTTTTGATTATGCACATTGCTTAAATCTCAGCATTTTAAATTCTAAGTTAATCTATGGCTGCCATTTAAGGATTTTCATGGGTGATGTGTGATTGTGCCTAGCATCACCAACTCTTTTTCTTTTCATTGGATAACCCATTTCCCTCTTGAGAAAAGGGATTTGCAGCAGCATTTGTATCGTTTGCATATTAAAAGTTTGTTTCATTTTCAAATGCCTGTCATTTGATATTCGATAGTTCCTCATCATTCTTAATTAACAAATAATTTTAGAGTTCCCATTTGGACACTTTTATCATCACTGTTTCATGGTATTTAATACTATATTAGACAAAATTTATTTAAAATTCAGTTTGTTGGATTGGAATTACGTGTCAATTTGCCATGCTTGATTAAATATGCCAATCAAAAAATTTTTATGTATTTTGTGGATTGAGTGTGATGCCGTGAATTGATTGCTGTGATTTGAAGTTCTTTGCTGCACATCTTCTAAAGTTACAATTCTGGACTATGCACCTTTGCTGATAAGATTACCTTTCGGAATTTTAAGAAGATTTCAAGCATTTTAATTTTGAAGATGAAATGACCAGGGTTGTAAATTATTTCTCTTCCGATTCTTTTCCTTGGATTCAGAATAAACAAGATTTTCCTGTCTAACTTCTGAATCTTTCATTCAAGCCTACTGAACTATTGACTTCATCATTTTTCAGTCAGATGCATTTATATATTTATTTTATCATCATAATGACCACAAAGAACTGCAAATAATTGCAGAGGTTATTGCTTCTATTTTTTCTTTAATTTACCAAAGTTAAAAATAGGTGGCACAGAATCAACACAATTTCCTTTTATGTTTATGCTGTTCGCTGGTTCACCGTATGACAGCTATGCTAAAATTAAAAATACGTAGCACAGATTCATCAAAATTGTCTTTTGCATTTATAGCAACTGGTACAGTAACTAATTTTTTTTTAATTGATTTTTTACGTTTTTGCATTAAATCTTGATAATAAGCTTTTGTTGTGTCAATTTTACATTTTCATAAAAAAATTTCCACATAAGTTCTTTTACGCTGAAAGCACCTAAAGTTTTTTTAAATTCTAATGTGGCAACCATGCTACAAGTTAAATTTAGATAGAACAGATTCAATCCAACTTTCTTTTATGCTGATAATGCCCCCTAGCAACAAAATTAAATAAAAATGCTTTTTATAATGTATCAGTGAAGAGCATTATGATAAAAATAGGTAGCACACATTCAACGTATATTTATTTTGTGTTTATAGAATCCCCTAGGGGAAAATAGTATAACTAAAAATAAATAAAACTGATTTTTTTTTTAATGTATTTTTAATAAATCTTCAGAATAAGTTTCTGCATTGGTCAAATTTATGCACTGATAAAAATTTCCACATGATAGGATTTTTTACTGTGGTGGCATTACCTGATATAAAATTGAATAACTGAAATTTTAAAATCAATTTTTTTAATGTCTCCTCTCTTCATCTGAGAACCATACTCCAAGTTAAAATAATTAATATTTTACAACAAGGAGCTTGTTTTTCTGAATGCTAGTTCTGAAACTAGTTGAGGAAATTCAGAAACTGGTAAATAATTTTCTGGTGGAATAATTTTATTAGGCAATTCATCTGTTTCATGGAAATGTCATAAACAAAAAAGTGTTGCTCTGTCTACTTGTTTTCTATTTCTGAGATTTGTAAAGACATTATTTGGACTGTAAATTTGTGTTATCTGCATTAAAATGCACACAACTTATAAATCATGCAGTAATTTTAAATTCAGATAGTCAAGTAGCAGTGGATTAAATGTACCAGGTCATCAAATAAATCAAGGAACATGAACCTATGTTTTCATCTTGTTAAAGATTTATTATTAAATAATGTTATTACAACTGAATATGTTCAAAATGAAAATATTATTTCAGATTTTCTTACAAATGTTGTTAATAAAGATAAATTGGAATTGATGGGGAGAAATTTGCATTTCAAAATAAACTTTATAAATATCTGATTAGCTCTCATTAACCCCTTCGTCTAACACCTCACCAATATCCTTTTAAGCATCATCTTTTAGTTAGCTAAATGAAATTATTATAATCTTAGTGATCGCTTTTTGCTTCTGGGAATCTTGCATTCTTAAATGAACTATGCCTCCTATAAATATATATCAAAATTAATCCTTTATTTATATAAAATTCCTTTTACTCTCTTAAACATTTCAATTAATAGTTTTCTTTAATACAAAATCTTAGTTATCTTGCTCTGTAATTTAGAAACACCAAGTTCCTTTTGAAGCCTCTAACTAAGATGCTCAAATTCACTAGTATTAAAATTAAGCAGGCACATGAATCAATTAATTTGACACTTATTCTGTTTTACACACAAATATAACATTTATTTATAAAGAAAACACAAATAGACAATACAAATATACATAGTAATATTTTGGACAACTTTCATTAGAAACTTGTAAATTGGATTATATATTAATTGTAATCTTTAGACTATTGATTGCTGATTGATTCTAAGTTATGTAATTTATTGACCTGGGTAGACAAGGGCATGATTTGACTAAAATTGTATAGCTCATTAATTTAGCAGGCAGAAAGGGAAATAATAAAAATGTACCTCTTATATCAAGGATCATCAGTTTGCAGAGACACTAGAGGTGAATGCAGTTAAATCCATTCGTTATATATACCCATGTTGAAAGCCTTCAGGCACAGACCTCTATTCAGGTCTCGTTCCACATAGAACTAAAACAAATTGACCGGAAACTGGCAGGGTCTTTTTTATGTGACGCTCTTAGAAAAACATCTTTTAGACTGCCATGCATTCGTGATCTCGTTGTATATATCTTTTAATTTTTAATTTTTGTAATTTATTCTGTCCCTTTTGATTTCTCATCTCCGTATCCAATAGGGTCTAACTTATTCTTTCACTTTTCTGCCCCTCTTGTATTTTAGTGGAGCTTTGGAAAGTTATGTGCTATCCACTATCTGTGAGTTGTACTATTGGCTCCTGCCTCAATTTCATGCCCTACCTCATTATCATTCAGCCATGTGTTCTAGGGAGAAAGCATCTTTTCTCCTTATAGCATCATAAATTTGAAATTGTCCGAATGTTGTTATTAAAGTGTCCATTTGTAAGATTTATTTGTAGGAATTCTGCTTAGTTGTAAAAAATCCTGATCGCCGGTCGTAAAATGTGTCCGGTTATAAACTTTATTTCTGGGAGGTCCAGTGAAAGTTGGGATTATCTTTTTTTTTTTTCTTTTAATTCAAATAGTTCAGTCTCATGTTTTTGATGATATGTATTTTAATCACATCAGGAATAGTCTATGAAAAATATTTCACTAATTTCTTAATTTGATATGTATAATTTCATTGATAATTTTTCATGTACATGTGCTTCTTTTTTAGTGCTTAAAGAAAAAAATAAATGTATATCTTGCAGGAAGGGTGTGTTGAGTTTGAAGCAAGTGAGTCATTTTTATACACATGCGAACCCAGTTTTGAATCTGCACATTGCCTGCTTCTTCTACACTCTCATCCCTTTGTTAGTCACTCCTCGTCCCTTATCTCAGGTTAGTAACTATGGTAATGAAAGGAAAATGAAAAGAGGACGTTTGCCCTTGAAAAGCCGATTTTTCCTGCAGGGAGTATAGCGCAGTCAGCTTATGAGTGTAAATTAGAACAGAATCGCTGTGCGCAGCGCTAAGTGATAAACTTACTTGTGTGAAAATTAAGTATCATTAGATATATGTTAAGTGTTTTTCTGCTCATCTAATAAAAATGTTTGTTACAAGATCTACAAATCAGAGGGACTATAAAAACAACAGTAACTATCTTTTAATTTTCATTTTTTAAAAGATTATGTTATGATGTCAATTTTAATAGCTTTGTACTTGTGTGATATTTTCAAAAAAAGATTGTTTTCACAGTGTTTTGCAAAAGTCTAATTCAAGTATGTGACTGTGAAGATATTTAAACTGATTGCTATACTTAATGACTTACTTTATGTTTTGTATTTACCTGCCTGGTCTACTTAGTTTAGTTATTTTGATGAATTTTAATTGCATAATTTATTTAAATTTAAATAAATTTAAGATTGCTTTTAAAGCTATCTATTTTTTACTGTGACTATATCTGGAATAGTACATAATAATACATATAATCTCTGAGTATGATCAATTATGGTTATGTAAGTGCAATTTATAATTAAAAAAAATTTAAAATAAAGGCTGTGCAATGCTTAACCTGAACTTGATTAAGGACATCTGAAAATCCATAGGCATGATTTGAAGAACAACACAATGCTTTCAAAACTCCAAGCCAATCTGCAGTTAGTGGTGCACAGCGAGCAGTCAGTTCTGCACAAAGAACAGCAATTTCATTTAACCTAGATAATAATAATTTTAAAAAAGGTTGAAGAGGATTTGTTTAAAAACAGTTGCAAACTGATAAATAAGTAAGAAAACTACTTTGAATGTTTCAAAAATATTTAACAAACATCACTAAGGCTAAGAAAAATTAATTTATTTTAGTTAAATTTCAAAGAATTAATGAAATAGCAATTAATTATGAAATGATATTTTGGTTAAAGTTTGATGACAAAATCTACTCAAATTTCTTCTAATGTGGGCAGGTGACATAAATAGAACAAACTTATAACCAGAACGATTTCCTTTTTTAGCATGAACAGATAGATTGTTGAGGTTTAATATATCATAATTTAAACATCAACCTTAATGAGATTAATCTATGAGTTTTTGGAAGGTTGCTCATGGAACTCGAGATCTGTTTTAGAGGGTGTATAGCTGAAGAATTATTCTTTGTAAATGTTTATTGGGGTGAATTGTAACCTTCTTTATGAGATTCAAGGGAAATTTAAACACCAAAAACATACCGTAGAATTTCAGTTGTCAAACAATTCGGCTCTCGAATAAAAAAATTTTAAGAGAAATTTGATTTAGTTCTTGACCTGTGAAGTGAAGGTGGCATAATAAAATTGTACGAATGAAAAAAGCTTAGCAAAAGCAATCACTGTTTTGTTTTTTATCATTTCATCTTTTTGTTTTCATGGGCATATATATGAGTATACTATACTGATCATTACATTAATGAAATTCGTGTAATTTGAGACTCCTATAAAGCAAGAATGCTGAATCTACTGATTTTTCTTCTTTTTATTTCTGTTTTTGGTTTTTATGAAAGCAAAGTGCACATACATATGGTATAGTGATCTAAGTATTAATTTTTAATAAATTTTTATATTCGTACACAGCAAGTTACCTTACAGATCTAAAAAATAATAAGAAGGATAAAATCAACCCCCATCTCCTTTTCCCCAATCTCAGACCACCCAAATCCCACCAATAAAAGTATGTGGTAAGTGTATGGTTTCTGTAAAATTTTCATTAAAATGCTACAAAATTGTCTCATATAATGTATAGTATTGTAATGTGTTTTTATATTTTCTTGTACTGCATTTTACAATATATTGTTTAAAGCAGGCAAATACAGGGTGTCCCTTGAAAAGTGAGAACCAATTAAATGTGTTTCTATTATTTCTTATGAGGAAAATTGATCTGGTTCTTAAATTTTTTACTTTCTGGGAAAAAAAAAAAAAAGGTTATGTTTGAGAATGGGTACCACTACTGTACTTAAAACTTTTTATAATTTTTGCAATACTTTAATGACTTGGCAGTATGGAAAGATACATTGTTAGAATGTTTATCACAAAGAAAGATAATAAACAAGCATGAATGTACAACACTGCAAGTTTAAGTAGATACCCAAATTGGTGAAGATAATTTCTTACAACATCATCAGGACAAGTTCTATGAGAACATACTCCAACAATGATGCAGCAACCAACAGTCTAAGATCTAATAATCCATGCTTTAGGAAATAAACTTTTGAACTTTCATTTCTGATATGCTATTAATATGCTAGTGCATTATTTATTCACTCAGTAGAACAAAAAAATCTGGATTGATCTGAAAAGGCAATAGTTCTCCAGTCTAAGGTATTTTGAAATGCAACTTCAGTACTGTTGTATAGATTTCAAGTGCTTTTATTTATGAACCTAAGTAAGCATGGGTGCTTTTACTATAGATGTCAGCAATAGAGTCTCAAATGCAATAACATCCTCAAAACTGTTATATGAGAAACATATATGGCAACTCTCTAATTCATTTAGAACAGTGAAATGAGTCACAGTTACATAGCGATTGCTTTTCTCCTATTTTTAAAGAAGAACTTGCATCTATTGCTCTTCCACTCACATCTATTGTATTTTCAATCATATCTACTAAAAAAATATATATATTTCGCAATCAGAGTATAAAAAAAACCCATTTGTTCGTCACAATAAACTCTCATTACAAATGTATGGATATATTTTGTAAAATTTCAAAAATTCATTTCAATAACCTTTTTATGTGTTTGTTTAAAAAACAACAGTAACCAAATTTGGAACAATTACGATTCAAGTAAATAATAGGGATATTTGAAATTATAAGAATGAATAAAATAAATTTCGCACAAAGCAAGTAAAACTATACCTGTCAGGATCTCTGGTCACACAAATACTATGTATAGCATTACAAACAAAACTATAGCGAAACGGAGGTTGTTCATTCAGTTGTTTTATAAGTTCTTTATCGACTTTCATTCTATAAAAAGACAAAAGAAAAAAAGATTGCTTTTAATAGTCACTTTGTGGTAATTAAAGTTGCAATCAATAAAAATATAAAGATTATGAATTATTTAAAAAATGCTTCCGGAGTACTATATAGCTGAACATACTTATAGATTTATTTTGAATTGTGACCTTTTTAGATTGAAGAAATTTACCTCTATATCTCCATGCTTCATAAAAAATTATATAAATTTAATTGAAGATTAAAATTTAATTCAAAGAGTCTGGATAAAGATCCGGATCCTTCATAAAATTTATATTTGTACAGTTTTAATATTAAAACTATTTACAATATATTACCATCATTCAGAAGTAAATGCTTAATTTTCAATAGTTTTTAATATCTATGGTAATAAAAGGAAGATGTTTATGTGTCTGTCTGTGCGATGGCTAGGAAAATCTACTGTGCATAGAAGTCTGGAAATTTGCCCCCCTCCCCCCCAAAAAAAGTGGGGTTTTTTAAGCTTACATCTGGCTTAATTTTAGAAATACAAAAACACTCAATTCATATACTTTCTTCTCTACAACGGTGCAGTTCATTTTCAAAAATACAAATATTAACCCTTTCAAAAAAAGTTCATGTCTGTAAGTTAGTATAACACATAAAATTTTCAAAGAGTTTGGATTATAAGAACTATTTTATTTTTAATATTAAATGACCCGATGTGGGGGGGGGGGGAGACTGAAGAAAATGCAGCCTTTATACAATTAAATAGCAATATTTTTCACATTTTTTTTTACAGAGGCTTCAAAATTACTTGATTTATAGCTGATAATAATTTCAAAGAGTTTAAATAATAAGAACTAATTCTTTAAACTATTAAATAACCCAATGTGAAAAAAAAAAGTTTTCTTCCAAGCATCTTTACCAATCAATATTTGTTCACTAATTTTTTATGTAAGCTTCGAAATCATTATATTTATGACTCATAAAAATTTCAAAGAATTTGGACAGTAAGAACTATTTCTGTTTTTAAACATTAAATGACCTCATATGAAAAACAACAACAACAAAAAAAGATCTGCACACTTTAAAATTCTGAATTTGCTATTTTTTTTTTTTAATTCGGAAGAGCACATAACAGTTACTTAAAGAACATAAATTTTACTTTAAAACAATGCATTTGGTTTTAAAATAATAAATATTGTGGGGTCTCCCGATACGAGGTTCATTTAAAAATATAAATTCTTACAAAAATCAGGTTAAAGATATAAAGTCATACAAATTTCAGGTTTATTTAAGATTATTATCATGGTTCCATACAACGCTGGCAGGTCATTTAGTTTATTAAATAAAGTAAAAAAAAAAAAAATCATAAAAATAGATTCTCACACTGGTTAGGATCAGGGTTAGAAAAAACCCGGGTTTTTTCGAAAAAACCCAGCCCACTGGGCCCACTAGTCTAAAACCCGGGTTTTTTCAGGTTTTTCTGATAAAACCCGGGTTTTTTCGGGCTTTATTGAGTTTTTTTGGAGAGCACTTTAAGCTTCTAATTTTCATATACATAATACCTGAATTCTCCATTTATCAGTGAAATTTGGGCATAATTTGCATTAATTAAGTATGAATTAACAAAAAGTATATAAAAAAAAATCAAATTAATTTAAAAGGTACATCTGTATCTCATGGGACTAGTTTGCTGAACTAAGCATATATTAAGTGAACCACAAATGGATTTCTTTATATAATTCTTACCTTAAGTTAAACATGTTAAATTTATATAGTTTCTTTCATTCACTTCAAATCAGAAATCAGTTGAAGACTTTTTTTTTCTTTTGAAAGAAATGGGATTCGCAATAATATATTTGAAAATTTTAGCAAAATTTGCTACATATATACTGCAACAGTATTAAATGTTAAATTAGATTGTCATAGAAGTCAGTAACATTTGTAAATTTATATCACAAATGGGGATACACTTATTACTAGCTTTGCTGCTTTATCAACTCCAAAATGATTACGTAACTTGCTCCAAACCAGACCAAATGTGGAAAAGTATTATTCGATTGAAGCAGAGGTAGCTGGTACTGAATGTAAAGAAAAGAAAAACTCACAAAATCCAGGAGGAAACTTATCTGTTTCACTCTTTTTTGCCATAATCTGAACCATTTTTGTGTGGAAAACTCCTATATAACACTTTCATTGAACATTGAAGCAGGATAATAAATGGGATGATTAATCTTAAAAGCTATAACAATGCAAACAATCAGGATGGGGTTCAAGTGCAATCTTTTTGTGTGCATTAAGATTTAAAGCATTTCAATACATTTTAGATTACAGGCATGAAAATCTTCCTTCTTTTTTCTTTTTTGGTCATTTTATCTCTGCTTAGAAATTCCTTTAAATCTGGTTCTTTTGAAATATATTTAAATTGGCCTTTATCTTTGCATTCTCAAACCTTAGATTAAATAATGATACAGTTGTGAAAGCACAAGAAAATTTGAAAAAACCCACAATGGGTTTTTTCAATGCCCGGAAAAACCTGGGCGTGTTTTTCGGGCTGGGCCCACTTGGGCAAACCCTGTCTAACAGCCACTGACTATTAACCCAATTTTCCAGTTTTCACCCATTCTCATTCCTTAGATTAAATAATGTTACAGTTGTGAAAACATGAGAAAATTTGAAAAAACCCACAATGGGTTTTTTCAAGTGGTCCTGCTCGAAAAAACCCTCAGATTAAATAATGTTACAGTTGTGAAAACATGAGAAAATTTGAAAAAACCCACAATGGGTTTTTTCAAGTGGTCCTGCTCGAAAAAACCCTCAGATTAAATAATGTTACAGTTGTGAAAACATGAGAAAATTTGAAAAAACCCACAATGGGTTTTTTCAAGTACGCATGCCCGAAAAAACCCACAGATTAAATAATGTTAGTTGTGAAAACATGAGAAAATTTGAAAAAACCCACAATGGGTTTTTTCAAGTGGGCCCACCCGAAAAAACCCGCCCGGGTTTTTTCGGGCGGGCCCACTTGGGCAAACCCTGGTTAGGATGCACATCAAAAGCATTCACACAGCCTTTTTAAAGAATGTAATTGTTGCTGTGATTTACGATTCTAATAAAAGGTTTATAATGAATATGTAATAAGCTTAATATCTTACAGATATCCCAAAAGGGATAAACATATGTAAAATTTCATAACGGGATCAAACTTTTGGTATACATTGGCACACATTTTTTATAAACTATTACTAATAGAAAGGACACTTTCAAATTTGGTGAAAAAATAGATATTTGTGCAAATTCTACACCATTTTCATTTTCCTTTCATGCAGCATTTCACATTTATTGTTATTTAACATTTGCAGTAAAAAATTAAATATAAAATATTCAAAAAGGGGTTAATGCTACTATTTCACATACCTGGGATCATTAATGTGTTCAATCATAACTTTAACAGCCCACGGCGAATTTGCTTGTGTAGCAGTTACAGCATTATATATAGCGCCTTTTAATTTGGGATATATACTGCCAAAGTGCTCAGAATGTCGGAGCTACAGCATAAAAAAACACATATATATATAATATATTAGATAAGGAATGTAATTTTAAAAATATTAGTATAATAAATTTATAGAGATCATATACATATATAAAACAGATGTTCTATGTCTATTTAATATGAACTAAATTAAACCATTTTGTTAAAATTAACTTATTGAAAGCTGGTGAATTATTTATATGTATTAACAAATGAAAGAGCATATAACTTAGCTAATAAATTATTTGAAAATATAGACCACAGATAGAAAACCTTTTTACATCTGTGGGCCAATTTGTTTAAAAAAATACTTTGTGTGCCCATGACATGCCAACTTAAAATGCTACTTAAAAATTATGGTATTTTCCCACTATCCCATGGACCCCCACTTTCTATTAAAAAATAAATAAATAAACTACTGCAGAACTATCGGTTTTAACGCCAAAAATGCATTATCGTGACGCCACATTCACTTGAAGTCAGATTGTGTTACACGTGTTAGTTACACCATCAAGTGATTTTTAATTTGATGTATCTGTATTTTTAATAATATTCTACTGACTTATAAGTTCTTTCATTAATTAAAATTACATAATTAAACAGTGATGTCATGACAATAAAAGAGAAAAAGAATTGAAAAGAAAAAAAAAAAAATGTTGCGATGCATAGTAATGATGCATAGTAATAGTCCCGGTAACAGAAAGTTCGAGACGGGAGACAGGCGTCGCAGATTTTCTTTTCTCTTTGCAGATTCTTTTTCCATGGAACCTATATTTTGCTTTATATTATGTTTAGCTCTTTATTACTTAATACAAAAACTTAAGATTATTAATAGTAAAAATGAATAAAATGCATAAACATGTTACAGGTAAGTGATTAATTAATTAATGCTTCAATTGTAAAATGTTTTACTTGCAGATTATTTTCTGTCCCTGGAGTATGTGTCGCAGACACTTGGGGAATTTTATGCTACTGGGGTAATAGTTACGTAGAATAAATCAATTTCAACTGATGTCACAAATATTTATCAATCAGCTGAGAGTGATTATTAAGAAAAAATATGTAAATAAATATCCAAGAATTTTTTTTTCTGCTTTCAGTATATTACTGAAAGCAGAAAATTAAATCTTGGATATTTATTTATTTATGTTTATTTATTTAGGTATTTTAATAAAATTTATGAGTAATATACTGTAAATTTTATTGTTAAAAGTTACTGATAATTGATGCTTTAGTGATTGTTGCTTTTATGAATTTCTTACATGTTTTTGGAACTCCAATACATCAAGGTCGCTGTATCCAGTGATGATTTTTTAGGTTTTCATGTGCACTAAGCACTCATACATGCAGTATATTGAATGCAATATTAACCCTTTATGTACTGAATTATGAATTCATGAAAATTTTATCTTCTAAAGCATTTTTCGTGAATTGTTTAAACTACATTAGAAGATTTACATAGTCACTTAATAAATTTTAGAAGGATTTTAGAAGGGTTGAAGGATTTAGAAGGATTAATTAAATTTGAATTTATAGGGATTTTGTGCAATTTTTATAACCCCATTCAAATCTTTTATTTTAAATATTTTTCTTAGTATTTTGTAGATAGGAAATGTACAAATATAATGTTCTTACAAAGAAATATTTCTGAATTGAAAAATCTTCTTTCCGCCAAGAAAGCTGAAAAGATGCAAAGGCAAAAGAAATCATCCTTTTGAAAATATATTTGTTTTGTGTAACCAATAATGCTTTTAGAATAAGATAAAGTAATGTATCTATAACTCATTCTAAACTGTATTACAACTAATCGATGTATTAAATGAATTCTATAACAAGTTATTTTAATGGTACTTTAAAGTACCATCAGTAAATAAAGGGTTAAAGAATTTCACATAATTTTTTAGGATTCCAATACAACGAGATTGCTGTATCCAGTGATTTTTGATAGGAATTATCAATGTTTCATTAAATCTCATTTTTTAAAATCCTACTCATACACTCTAATAGACTTAATGCACTTACACTTATTCATATTCACTCATTTCCTGTTGTTACGTTTTCACTATATCTTTAGTTACAGTTTATTATATTAGACATACTCATTGCATACAATAGTAAATATAACTTCACTTTTATTAAAAGCATTTCTTTTATTGAATACAATAGTTAACTTACCTTTAAACGTTTTTTTATTCCTTTTATATAAGTTTTGTTTTACAATAGTTTTATTTAAAGTATTTGTTAAATTAAACTTTATTTACATTTTAAGTCTTAAGTTCGTGGTCATAACATTCGAACATGTATTGATTACTTCATAATCGAATAACATGATTTGCCGTATTGGTACCAGATGTCGACAGACATCAAAACAGTTGATTCTCTGATCACTATTAATTATTCATAAATCTGTTGTTCACGTTACTCCCGGGAACATTCTAGCGAATAGGCGTATCCCGGCACATGTCTTAGTTCACAGGGTATATATACAGTGGTCTTTTACTATTCGGTACTTTACTGTAATTGCACACTAGAAAGCTTGTAATCTAATGTCTCAAGTTACGGCAGTTGTCTTTCATTGCCGTGGATATATTTTTACATCTTTAAATATGATTTTAGTTTTTTTCTGTGTTACAAAGTTTATTTTTACCAACTGTGCAGTGATGACCCCTTATTGTAACGTATGAATTTAAAACAGCTTTTCAGAAGTTTCTCTGGTAATAGTCAATCTAGTCATTTTACATTGTTACTTTTAAATTGTTTTTAAATCATTGTGTTTTTAAAAGAAGATTGTGTCTTTTATGCAAAGCACCTGTTTATGTTTCTTCAATAAGTCAAGACTGTGATTCTTTCTTTAAATAAATGCTCAAGTGAACCATCAATATATCTAAGTCATTTTTTAACACTTTTTAATCCCTTTTATTGCTCAAACTCACAATATCAATTACAGATTCTTTTTACTTCAAGTTATGATATTTCTACAGCCTGCTTCTACTATGCATAGTGTAAATCTTATATGTTAGGACTCTGCTTGTTTAATATAAAGTGTCGGGCGACTTAGAGATCTGCACAGGCCGGGCTTAGGCCTATTTTCATTCATGGCACTCGGGCCAAGCCGGGCTTGGACCTTACTTTTTTCCTGAAGGATCGGGCAGGGCCTAACTTATTTTTTCTGTACAGAGCTGGGACTGGTTTCATTCCTAGTCTTCACGGCCCAAACTTTCAGCCGTAGTTTTAATCCAGCCCTTACAAAAATCATTGTCTCGGCATGGCCTGGTCCATTCAAAAATCAGTAAAATTAGGCTTGTCCCAAAAATTTTTACAAAAAATGCATACATTTTTAAATGGCCACTATTCTACAATTAAACATTAAAATTCATTCTTTTTAAAGAATAGCAGATTTCTACGTTTATTAAGATATAGTTAAATTAAAATATAGTAAAATGTGTGAAAAAGAACCTGCCTATGACGGAATCTTGTTTTAAGCTGAAAAACGTGTTGATCCATGCAAAATGAATATACTAATGTGTAAGAAAAGAACATATAATGCACTTACACTTGCTAAGAAGGGAACTTGTCTATAACACATTTTTTTTTTCTTTTCTATGCAATTCCGTTTTAGATTTTACTGTGTAGCATTTTTCAGATTTTTAACACTTCAATACATAGAATATGGATTAACAATATTAATGATAACTGAAACATTTACATACAAGAAATAGAGATTCATTAAAAAAATAAATATCGCACCCTGCGGCACTTCTATAAAAATGAAGATTATAAACATGAAAAAAAAGTTAAGATAAATATTTTTTGCCTGAACTCCTCGTACGAGACAAATTTTTAACTATATCGACGTAAAAATCAATGTTTTGTAGAAATTCACTTGGGCCGAGATTTTAACTTTTTTTCGGGTTGGGCCGAACTTTTAGCTGTTATAACGGGCTGGGCCAATAAATTTTTTTCTTCGGGCCGGTCCCGGGCCGAACTTTTAACTTTTTTACCGGGCTGGGCTGAATTTTTTTTTTCAATGAGTCGGGCCGGGCTCGGGCCTGAAAATGTCGGCCCATGCAGACCTCTAGGGCAACTATCATTAGTCATCAATTTTTTGTGTTTGTTGTTTCATTGTGCGCAAAGCACTCTGATACGCGATATTTTGGAAAAAGGGATTTAAAGTTAATGAAATAAACTTTTTAAGTTGGTAATATTTAAGAAATTAAAATCATTGAATTAATAAAGTTAAATTAACATCCTAAAGGCATAAAATCCCTCTATCCAAAGACGCATACCGACCGGAAAGAAAGTGGTTAGACATTGCGTTGAAATGTAAATAGAATTAAAGCCATCCAAAAATTATTAATTATATATAACATTTAATTGTTGAAAAATGAAAAATAAAGAAAAGATAAGTTACTCACCCAACTCTTGTGTATGTTGTAATTATACAAAATGAACTACCAATATAAATGTAACTAATATATTTATTGATGCAACATAATTTATTTAAATTCAAAATAAAGGGGGGGGGGGGGAGAAGGGTCAAAATAATATATTACTATTCAAATCACACAAAAAAAATATTAATTCAACACAATGAGCGTGTGTTCACTTCAACAGGAATTAATAAACGATTGGAGGATTATCTTACGAAGCATTGAAATTTCGATATTGTAAAATATTGTTGTAGAAATGTTCTATGGGTTTTAAAGGGAAAATGTCCATAGGTATTACCTATTTTCTAAAGTTATTAAAGTTCTGTAAAAAAAGATTATACTTCAAACTGTTCTTTAAACTAATTGTTCATAGGAGCTTTATACTTAAATGAAGGAATAATGATAATTACACAGGTAGAAGGGAGTAGCAGAAGTTAAAAGTATGCAGGATACGCGAATATACCACTTTTGATTCACAAACATTTGCTGAGGAAATTCAATAAGGTGAAGTAGAGATGAATTATCAAAAGAATAGATGGAGGTTATACTTCTCTTTATCTTGGCAGTACAGGCAATAGATTATTTGAGATCGAAACGGTAGTCATCATTGATTCTAGGAAGGCATGATGTTCTCACACTGTAGAATGTCGACAGATCTTAAATTTTAATTATTGAAGGGACTATTTTATTAGCCATACACTGTATTTTCATTTCTTGATGTAGACAAAATATTATCCTTGTTTCACGACGAAGATTTTTCAACTCACTGCCCTCCGCTACGGCGATAAACCCCGCAGCCTCTTAAAACTGCACGTTCACCCTCTGACTTAATCCCTCTTGACTCACGAAAAACAGCTCTCTGCCTGCAAGAATGTGTAAGATTTTGAAAATAGCCAATCCGATGCATTCAAGTACCGTGCGTCCATCCGGGAACGCATGAGTTCAATGAACTATCCGCGTGGGTGTCTCGCGATGTCACCGAATTGTACGAAAAAAATGGCGCAGAAAAGCATCCTTTTATCAATGGCGGACAGAAAGCATCGCGCCAATATTTAAAAATAGAGAAATGCAGAAAACGTTAAATTAAATATCTCCAATATTTGTTGACGGATTTTGCTGCAACTTATATCAAATTAATCAGAAAAATATTTTCTATCTGTTGATTATAGATTGAGCACGCAATATTAAAAAATAAATTATTTTTATTTTCATTGTATTAAACTTATAAAGAATGTAGAATCGCGATCTTTTCGGAAAAGTAAACACGAACGTAAAACTTTGTTTACACATATTATTGTAATTGTTTAGTTTAATATATTTTAATGAATGATTGAAAGATAGAATTTAAGTTTGATAGAGGAAAATAAATAAAATTTTGAATAACTTTATTAAGAGGAAACTTAAATATTTTGAAGAGAATTTTCTAGATTTGAAATTGAGTTTAAAATGAATAAATATTAATTTAAGATTGAGGAAGATAAATAAATAATAAAATTGAGATTATTTACTACTAGAGATGTTGCATTTTATAACACACTCATACATGCAATATAGTGATTATAACATCAACAAATTTCATGTATTTTTGGAGGATTATAATACAACTGTTGGATTCTCTTACTAATAGCAGATAATGCACAGTGAAATCTGGATATTATGGAAATGCATGTAAGTGGAAGACTTCAGTAAATAACACAGTTGAAGTAAACTAACTATTTAATGATGAGCGAACATTATTTACACATGAAAAAAAATGTTGTCAGCATAGCTTTGCTGAACTAAACTTAAAGTAACTTAAAAAAATAAATAACATCTGTTTATAATAATAAGAACTGCCAGCAGACTTCATACATACGTAGCGAAAGCTACAACGCATTAATTACATGGCGAAAATCTAAACAGACGCTGCTCACAAGCAAGACAACAGAAAAGAAAGAAAGATGCAACGCTACATCTCATTAAATACATCAGCTTGTTGTGGAAATCTGCATAAAGCTGTTGCCATTACATGAAAAGAAATACGTACCCAGAATGCCAGTGACTCACGAACGATGACGTCAAACATGGACCAATTAGAATGCAGGAAACATCGCCAGGCCGAGAACAGTGAGTAACGGTGATTCAAGATTACAGCAGTTACGACGTGACTGAATCGCGTATTTACCGGCAGAAAACATGTGAAGCAGTGGCGTTCGGTCGTATTTTAACATAGACTTGGGGATGATAAAAATAAAAGGTATGTCATGTCAAACGGAATTTAATAAAGTTAATTTTAATTTACATTTTAACAAACATGACATAACAACAACAAGGTTGCTGCATCCAGTGAACTTATTTTTGCTATTGTTGTTTTCATGTGCGAGAAGTGCTTATATATGAAATATAGTGATCGCGACTTTATGAATTTTATTAATTTTTTGTTTTTCAACTTCGCAATGATCATTAAATTTTTTGAAATATTGATAAAATGTGCATTAAAACGTTGTTTTTACTGCTCATATTAACATTTTTACACTAAAAATATTTATATTTCATTAATAAATGCAATATCTTAAAAAGCCATCCGTTTGTTTATGGTTTAATTTAGTAATTCTGCATTTAAATTCATAAATTATTTCTTATTATTATATTAAACAATTCTTATAAAATCATTGTGCCTAAATGTGATGACCCCTAAATGCGACAATGTTCTTTTACTTAAAATCTTAATGCAAGGATCGTAAATAAATGCTGTATAATGGGACATAGGATCTTAAGGAACAACCCAAAACAATTTTCTGTATTTAAAATATTTTCTTTAAAAAAAATGCCATTAAAATACACATTGTGCATTATAAAGCGCCTCCATATTCCCTAAATGTGGCAAAAAATCCCGAAAGTAGCTCACAGTTTTTCTTTTTTAACTTTGAAGATCAAATAATTCTATGGACGTGAATGTGTATGACTTATGTTTCACTTACCTGTATTGTAATCTTAAGAATAGGTGATCAGTTTTCAAATTAGAATTATAAAATATTGTATTTGGTGGCTTGGGGACTTCAGTTACTTATTAGCATTAAAGCAAATGCCCTAAATGAGGAGAGACTTTTAGGAGATTTATGAAGTAAGATTATATGGTATTTTTCATATATTGTATTAAAATGATATTTAGAGCAGATAATGTCTTTAATTAAGTTGTGTTGAGTTAATAAATTATGAATTCCGGCATAATCCTCAAATAATGCTTTTCTTTAACTGGTTACTTAAATATGTGTTTAAAATCATCAAAATATAAAAATATGTGTCTTTAAAACTTTTAATTTAAGAAAAATGGAGTAAGAATAGCTGTGTGACAGGGAATACAGACACATGATTACGGGATTTGCATTCGCAATACTTTTATATGGTGAAAATTCTGAAAAACCTTGTATAGATTGAAAGTACTTAAATTATGTTTATTTTAATGCAATTAAGTAATTTAATTTTACAAATATTCAGTAGCTTAAATATCGAATCCAATTAAGGTAGATGCAGCTTGTATCCTCAGTTTTTCTTTGCACGCTTCTTAAATCTAATAGTTTAAATCTATTTTCACCTTTTACTCATTAAAATAAACATTTTCTACTTTCTGATTAGAATAAGATCAAAAACGAAAACTGTGTTTATCTAAATGCGTATTTATGTTTCCATATATGTTATTCTAAGGTAGGGGTGCACAACCTTTTAAGGAGAAGAGTCACTTACAAAAACGTTTAGGTTGTCAAGGGCCACATCAGTAACACGGTCAAAATTCTCTTTCGGGGAAGCGATCTGTGGCCTTTAATGAGATAAAAAATGGGGGGGGGGGGGGAGTTTTACCCCTCTAGGTTCCCCTACCCAGTTAACATATCTAATTCAGATGGTAAGGATATATTAACAGTTTATGTTTATATATATAACAGATATACAGAAAGGTTCATTTTAAAGGAGTGATAATAATACTTCTTGACTTTATTCGGGGGGAATAAATCTTTTGTTTTCATTTACAGGTTCCCAAATTTTATTACAGAAATTGGCTAGTTATTTAAATTCAATTCATTTATTATTAGGCCAGTATATTTGAGAGATTTCTAATTATTAATAGCATTTTATTACCATTTTAAAATTAATCAATTTTAAATTAAATTATTTACGACGCATTTGTCGGCCACTATACATCAACTGAATTTTCATTCCAATTTACATAACCCAGGGTCACATTACAATATAGATACTGATGTTTAAGTTTATTCTTTAAGAGGGATAAGGGGAGGAGAAGTCTCTGAGACCATAATGTACCAACTAAGTTTAATGAGATTGTTTGGTGAAGTGAACACAATGTTTTAAAAAAAGGTCTTATGTGCGAAATCAAATATATATACAGTCGAGTCTCTCTATAACGAAACTCCATACATCAAATTTCTCTATATAATGAATTTTTAGTAGGAACGGTACCTTTTTCCCATGATCTCATTAAAAACAGTCTCCATATAGCGAAATATCTATCTCCATACAACGAAGTTTTTCATAAAATGTTCTTTATGTATTGTTTTAAAAAAGCTTCCAAATCACATGGGATCAATTTTCCATCACTGATTAGTGATTTATCGTTCAGTGCTGAATTTTTTATCTTACTTTTCTACCTTGAATCTCCTTGTTTTTTATGGCCAACTAATTCATCTCCCCCCCCCCCCCCTCCCATACACCTCCCAACATACTTCTTAAAACAGTGTCAATTGGATTGTTACACATATAAGAGCGGGATCAGAAAGGCAATTGAAGTTTAAGGTGAATGAGAATTCAAATGGAGGAAAATGTTCCCGATACAATTTTACATTCCTTGCTAAAGTGTGAACATTTTTTCGAGAGTGTAACAATTTTGAAACGAAGACAGGGAAAAACTGCAGATTTCTTCGTCTAAAATTAATGTAAGATTTCCTTATGTGATTTTTATTATGCTTTCAAATAAATGTCTGTTCTCTTTTTGAAACTGTTTAAATAATTCAGAAATACAATATTAGGTTAATATTTATAGTTAAACATTTCAAATTCTTAATTAAACACCTGGAAAGTAATTTTTGTTCAAAACTTGCACATTAAATAGGAATTTTTACTCATTCTCTATATAACAAATTTTTTACTGGAACAATGGATTTCGATATATAGAGACTCGACTGTATATATATTAATGAATTTATTTTTAGTTTTTCTAGTTAAATGTTTAAAGAACACATCTGTACAAATTTATACTAATATTTTAAATAAAGAAGCTTAATTCGTCCCATAAATAAATATAGTCTTTTACACAGCACATCCCCTGTTACAGGCTAATATAAAATTAGCTCTGTATAGATATATTTTTTCAAGAATAAAGTAATACTTAAATTTCATGGGGAAAAAATGCACCTTATTTCTGAATAAATATGAATAACACATTTTATTATACTAGTAAATCTTCAGGAGCCTCAACATCAGCTCTGCAAGTCAACGTTTAATAATCTCACTCTGCATAATATTTAATAGTGTAGAATACACAATTTAATTTTAATTAAACTGTTGTATCTATATTTATAAACATGTAAGATTTCTCTAAACTTATGGAAATTTTAGAAGTAACACATTAAATATGGTTTTATGCAATGACAGTCTAATGAACTGCTTGTTCTTGTATTTTTTTCAGAATGAAAAGTACATTTCTTCAGAGACAGGGGGAGTGCCTGAGCTCCTCGTTGTCATTTTAATTTTATGTTTTCAATTTCCAGTAATTGTGCTATTTTCAGGATTCAAGTATATGTATGGATGCATATTCTACTGTAATTTCGTTAGAATAACTATTTCCTTGTACAGGAGATTTTATCCTATCCTTAAAATAATACATAATTTTCAACTACGAAGAATCAGCATCAGTCACAAAACACAGTGTAACAAATCTAGACACACGGCAGTGTGTCAGCCAAGTTTGCCTGACATAGCCGTGTGTTATTTACACGAGCCATTTCGAGCTGTTTTCGTCAAATTTCGATGCTCTACTACTGAAAATCTATGAGACCTACATACTTGTTATACGAAATGTGTAGTAAGGCCACCCTAATTACCTAAAATCCAAAATTTTATAAATAATGCATAATTAGTTTCCGAGATAATGACATTTGAAAATGTCTGATAATCGATAATTTTACCACTGATTGACTCACTCACTCACTCACTCATCAAAAAGATCTCGTATATCTACTGCAGATACAGACTTCAAATTTCGTGCGAAGTTCGATTACACTATAAAACTAAAGAAAAAAATAAAAAAATTGAGAAAATCGATGAATTACCCACCTGAGGGTGCCCATTTTTACTTTAAAATTACGTCTATTAGGCGAAATTTTAATTTGCCTTAGGAGGGGACGCTGTTCTGTCGCCAAATACCGCCAAGTTTCTCGCCAAATTTGGCGACCAAAATTAGTCGCCAAAAGTGACGCCACCTTGGCGATATCTCTAATATTTCGCCAAATTCCCATAGACTTCCATTGTAAACCTATCTACTTACTGGGGGTTTATCTGGATTTACTTGCTTACAGAAAATCAACAAATTGATATATTTTAAACAATTCTTTCTAAGTGAGCCCCTAATTAGGTAGGAGGCATGAAATTTTGCATACTTATAACTGAACACCTCACATCAAACGACAAATCATAAAATTTTGAAAAAGTCGTACATTTAACCCTTTGCCCTCCCACATGTGCATTTTAAACAATTCTTTCTAAGTGAGCCCTAATTATGTTGGAGGCGTGAAATTTTGCATACTTATAGCTGAACACCTCACATGAAACGAGAAATCTTAAAATTTCGAAAAAGTTGTACATTTAACCCTTTGCGCTCCGCTATGTGTATTTTAAACAATTCTTTCAAAGTGAGCCTCTAATTAGGTTGGAGGCGTGAAATTTTGCATATTTATAGCTGAACACCTCACACCAAACGACAAATCATAAAAATTTCAAAAAGTCGTACATTTAACCCTTTGGTCTCCCACATGTGTATTTAAAAAAATTCTTTCTAAGTGAGCCCCTATTTAGGTTGGAGGTGGGAAATTTTGCATACTTATAGCTGAACACCTCACATCAAATGACAAACCATAAAATTTTGAAAAAGTCGTACATTTAACCCTTTGGGCTCTCGCATGTGTATCTTAAAAAATATTTTCTAAGTGAGCCCCTAATTAGGTTGGAGGCGTGAAAATTTGCATACTTATAGCTGAACACACATCAAATGAAAAATCATAAAATTTTGAAAAAGTCGTACATTTAACCCTTTGGGCTTCCACATGCATATTTTAAGCAATTCTTTCTAAGTGACCCCCTATTTAGGTTGGAGGTGTGAAATTTTGCATACTTATAGCTGAACACCTCACATCAAATGACAAATCATAAAATTTTGAAAAAGTTGTACATTTAACCCTTTGGGCTTCCACATGCGTATTTTAAGCAATTCTTTCTAACTAAGCCCCTTATTAAAAGGCAGATTTGAAATTTTGCATACTTATAGAAGAACACTAGTGGCCAGGCGACAAATCATAAAATCTTGAAAAAGTCTTACGATTAACTCTTTGAGGTACCACATATGTACTTTAAGCAATTCTTTCTAAGGACGCCCCTAATTAAGTTGGAGACATGACTTTTTGCATACGTATAGCTGAATACCTCAGACCACACGGCAAATCATAAAAATTTCAAAAAGTCTTATATTATTTACTTCCCTGGGCTCTAACTTGTGTATTTTAAGCAATTTTTCTAACCTCCGCCCTTTTCACCCGGGGAGCACTTTTCCAACTTTTGCCGACACCCCTTTGACCATTCTTTCATATTATGCACCATAGCCTTACATATTTTAGTTCCACTTTTTACCGCCAGGGGGCGCCTACTTATCTCGGGTGCTATGGGCTCAATCCCCTCGACTAATATATCTACGGATAGTATGTAAAACGGAGTTTCATTCGGAGAGAGGTTTGTTTAGAATAGAGCGCGCCTCTGGTTACGAAATGTGGAACTAACAGATTTTTCAAAAGGATAAAGTGTTTTTAAAGGAATATTAAACGAAACCCTCGATGCAATCTGTGATCACACTTACCCATTTGTTATTTTCAAAATCATCAGAGAAAAGGACATTTAGTTAATTAAATTTGAAAATCCAGGGAGGAGCAATGTCCTTCCTCTGCACTGCCTCTTTGCCGGCAACCATGGATGAATGATACATAGTGTGTGGCATAAGCACATAACTTTATTTTTCACTTTTAGTACAAAAAAGCAGTCCCAGCTATAGGATATTTAATAGGAAAATTTAATATAGAAATTTAATAGGAATTGTTGTTTCAGAAACAATAAAAATTTCCAATCAATACATTTCGTTTCAAAACAAGCATTCAATGTAGCAGTATTAAAATATAGATTTCTGCTGCAAATTGACAGCCAAATAGTTTGTTGTAGGAAATTAAAATTAAAATTGAATGTTGCTTGGTGAATAAAATAGTCACATGTAAACACATTAAAAAGCATTAAGTAAAGTGTCTAAATATATTGTAACTTTACAAAAAGTAATGATATCTAACAAAAACATAGCTGTGAAAAAAGGGAGCCAAGTTCTGTAAAGACAATGGCAAGAAAAGAAGTGATATCTAAGTGGGTGCCAAGTTCAAATAAAATTCACTCAAACTTACCTACTGAAGTATTATAGCATTTTTTAAATTGTTTAGAAATAAAAATTATTGATAGCATATTAATAATAAATCTAGAACTTGGCAAGTTTTTGATAAATGTTATGCTTATCAATTTCATGTCTTAATAAAATGGTGATGTTAATATTAATTTCAATGACATTACAAAAAAAAAAAAAAAAAAATTAATGTAGTTTTATAAACAAATGACTCATGTTAAAGATTTGATAAACCAATAAATACACAGATACACTCCCGCTCGTCTTTGGTTATCACTCTAGCACCCACCCTCCAGAAACCTCAATGCAAACAGACTAAGATACCTGACAAAGAGACAGATATACTTACGCTTGTTCTTGGTCATCACTCTAGAGACTGTACCCCTTTAACCCTTTCAGGGGCAAATATCTTTTATTTGTGAAATGCTGAAATGATTGAATCACACCAGAATTTAAAAACAAATTTATTTCAAAATGGGTAAAAGCTTCTTTTCACGTATTTAATAAAATTAAACTTTTTAGTCCTGAATTCTGGTGTCAATGTGGCATTTTGCAGTTAAATTAGGTGGGCTATATTTTATCCCACCACCCTTCAACGGGAAGGAGCTCACTCAAATTAAGGCTTCCAATCATGAAATAACAAGATTTGATATAATAATGTCATTATTAAAAATAAATGACTCGTAGGTAAAAACTTGCCAAGTTCTAGATTTATTATTAATATGCTATCAATAATTTTTATTTCTAAACAATTTAAAAAATGCTATAATACTTCAGTAGGTAAGTTTGAGTGAATTTTATTTGAACTTGGCACCCACTTAGATATCACTTCTTTTCTTGCCATTGTCTTTTCAGAACTTGGCTCCCTTTTTTCACAGCTATGTTTTTGTTAGATATACTTATACAAATGTAAACTCCACTTATGTCTCATATGTCTACATCCAATTTACATGTCCAATGTTTTAATAATTTTTGTTTGGAAAAACTGTTTTGGTGATCATACTATAATAGTTGAGAGACTTTATCCAAATAAATCCTCACTTATTTCAATAGAAATAGCATACTTAAATCATTCGAAACAAGATATTTTGTTATTAAAGTATTGTGTCAAAATAGTTAGTGAATTTTCTTTTTTATATGATTTGAAATACAGTTTCTAGGCAATGGTTAAATGAAAGAGGAAAATAAGAAAAAATGTATTTTAGAATTCGTAAAATATGAGAAAATAAAATCTTTTATATTTTTCGAACAGATGCACAAAAAGTTATACAATTAGTTTCCTATTTCTGAAGAATTGGCAAATTTTGAAAGCAATTAAGATGGAAAATTTAGCATCACATATTTAAATCAAGTATAAAAATGAGCCATTTTTCCTTGGTAAATAATGAAATTTTAAAATTATCTGAATTCCCATAAGCATTATGGAATGAAAAGAAATATTCTATATTTTTCGAACAAACCAACCGAATTTAACCAAAAACTATACAGCTGATTCTGGGTACCCCACCAACATATTTACTTAATTACAAGCTCTGGTGTTTTTTTGTGTCAGTTATCATGGAACAGACAGACAAACAAACAAACAAACATAAACCAAAACTTTACAGATCTTCACAGTGACAGTAAGCCTCAATTCGAATTTCGGCAATAAATCAGAATTTTTAATTCATCTCCTTTTCACATTTTCTTTAACTAGATTTTTAATATTGAAAAAGATTTCATGTCAAGATTGTTTGAACTGATTTTACTTCAATTATTGTATAGACACTCAATCTTAATACAATGACATTTTATCAATGTTTGCCCCCTACACATACATACACAAAGTTTTATTATACTTATAATGTAACCTGTTTACTTCGCTTGGCTTTTTCTCCTTTTGTAAAAATGTTGAAAGAAAAATTTTAATATGTTATATAGGAGGATTCGGGTATGAATTTTTGTATGGATGCAACAAATGTTTGGCCACTTTTTGGTATTTTCCCAATTCAGGTCTTCTATTGCCAAATGCGTTTGCCAAATATTTGTGGCTGAACACTGTTGGACATTTAGCTGAATTCAGCATAAAAATAATTTGTTTCTTCTTTTTTCGCAATGGTATGTATTCTCAAATCAAACTTGCTACATTCTGACACACTTAGGCAGATCACAAACTGAACAAACAAGCAGACAAAAATGTACGATATGCAACAAATTATAGCGCTGAAACCAGTTTCTTCTTTGTTATCAGGGTGAAATGTCTCTTGACTCAAGCTTTTTCGTCGCTTGTCTGTTCAGTGTGTGATATGCCTTACACATTAATTTTCATATACAGTACGGAACCATTTATCCGGAAACCAGTTATCCAGAATGCTATTTCTAATAGACTGATTTCAGAATCTTTGCAGAAAAAAGTGTCATACACTGGCAGTTTGACATATGCATATCTTGAAACAATTGTATAATTTGATGACAACATCTAGTATTTGAAATGGAAACATATTTAGTTGTATTTTAGATGTTTTAATTTTTATGCAGAGGAAACAGAAGAATTTTTGTTCCCAAGGGATTCCTATAAATTACCTTCTTTCAAACTCTGATTAACTTTTGATCTTTCTTGCATCTGACTTTTAATCCAAGTAATCTAATAATTTTAAATCAGAAACACACATTCACAACCACATATATTCCACAAAACTTATCGAATGGATGCTGCGTTTATGCCTAACCACAACCAGTTAACCGGAAAAACCAGTTATCCAGAATACATCTGACCCCAACCATTCCGGATAAATGGTTCTGTACTGTATTTAATTACATAAAACTTGAAAGTATTCATATACTAACAAGACAAAAAATATTTTCCCATGCTATGTAGAAGACTAAGAATCTTTTAGAAAACATGTCAAATTTGAACACTTAGGTCGATTATAGAGACAACTATTAAGAAGCAATCAATTATCAAAACAAGTATTATTAAGTGTTCTTTAATTTTTAATGTAAGAAAGGATAAAAATATCACTGGATAGTAGAAGTAAAGAATATTCTTTATATTTTAGAAGAAATAACTAACTAACCTAAAATCAAATTTATATGTATGTCTATGTATAAAAAGATAAAATACAAATTCTTAATTTTCTGTATTAAAATAAGTTTTCTAGAGTTCCTATTTTATCTGAAATGTATGTTTATTACAAGTATTTACAGATAAACAACCTGTATTACAACTAATTGATGCATCAAATGAATTTTATAACAAGTTATTTTAATGATACTTATAAGTACTGTCAGTAGATTAAGGGTTAAGCTATCAGTAATTTATATTTAATTACTTTTAGTAAAATGTTAATTTGCACCGCGAGTATGCAAATTGCATGATCGTCTTTCATTGGAAGTCGCCATGCCACTGCCCTTTAAAAGGCTAGAGATTCCTGTTGAATGTTACGCTTTTGGATGCTAGCATGCGTTCACTAAGTTTATCGTGAAAAAGTATGAAAGAGCATACTTATATAGAGAAAAATTAGTAGGATCTATGATGGTTTAAATGAAGAAAGGCTCTCTGTTCGTTTTGTATAAGGAAGGAAAGTAAGTTATCTCTAAGTTATGTTACGGATTCAATGCTCTTGCACTTATGTTATAATATTTTGGTGGCATTATTGGTCATCTTGACATATTACAAAATAACGTGATAAAATGTCATCTGTTGGAATCCAGGGTAAGAAAGAACCAGCAATTTCCTGTACTTATTAAGCTAACACTGAATTTGAAACAAAGCTTACTTTCATCTACGTGTAAATATCGTAATAGCTCCATTAAAAGCTTTTGGATTAAACAACATGTCTTCATTCAATTCTCGTCTCAACATGACTTATTGTAATTATAGTACTCTCTCTTCTTATTCTTAACATGCATCAATGAAATGTCATATACAGGTTAGCTACATAATATTTAATATATACCATAATGCATGTCGTATTTCCATACATTTAGTTTTAATCAATAAGTACCAACCAAAGTTTTACTCTGCTAGAATTGGAAGAAAGGGTTCTGATGATTTTTAAACTTTGGTGTGAATTCACCCTCTTTTATTCAACCTCTCATAGAACTGACACACATCCAGACGAACAAATTTCTGCAATCCTTTGACGAAATTCGTGATTTTTTCCATGACTTCTTGATGAAATTCACAATTTTATTCCACGATCATTTGACGAAATTCTCGATTAATTTCTGGAAGTGTTTGACGAAATTAAAATTTTTTTTCCGTGATCATTGATGAAATTTATGATTTTTTTTTTTTCCACAACAATTGAAGGAATTTGAAATTTTTTCTCAAGCGAATGATAAAATTAGTGATTTTATTCAAGGATCGATCGACGAAATTTACTATTTTTTCATGGATGATTAATGAAATCAGCATTTTTGTCTTGAGCAATTGACGAAATTTTCAATTTTATTCGTTGAGCGATTGATGAAATTTAAGATTTTTTTTCCACAACAATTGACAGAATTTGCAATTTTTTCTCAAGCGAATGATGAAATTAGTGATTTTATTCAAGGATCGATTGACAAAATTTATGATTTTTTCATGACCGATTGATGAAATTAGCATTTTTTTCTTAAGCAATTGACGAAATTTTCAATTCTATTCATCGAGCAATTAACGAAATTTAAGGGGTTTTTTCCCCCCAGAGGTGGGGTGTTTGCTCCCCCCCCCCCCCCAACAGTTCACTGAACCTTTCATCCCTTCAGGATCGATAAAATGAGTACCAAGCTTGCTTGGGACTAAACCCCAAGGGTCTCATGTTAGGTTGACCACCTGACCGGGACATATGCTGTATAGCACCTCGTGGCTCAGGGTCAAGTAAACAAGGTTGAGCCCTGTAGGCTCTGATCCGTCATAGATCATACAGCCACATGTTTAGTTTTACACTTAAGCTAGGTAAGTGAAAAAATGCATATATTTTTAAATAATAATAATAATAAAAACTTTTTTATACATACTTTGACATAACTGCAGGAAGAATTCAAGTCATATAAATATCCCAGAGTACATCTCTCAGCTGAAGAGCAATCATTTAAACTAGTAATGTGCTTCACGATTTTACATAATCTGAAATAAAACATGGTTACTAAAACATTAACTCATTAAAGTAACAAAAATAGACAGGTTAGTTTCCACATAACAATTTAAACACAGGAGATAATTCTAAAAAATAAGCATTTATTAGAATTTAACCCTCCGACTGTCTTGGAAATGGGCAAAATTGTAATGTAGTTTTCTCTGCATTATGTTTTAAATGCTTAAAAAAATGATTCTTTGAACATTTTATAAAAAAACTTAGTAACGAATATGAATGCAATCCTTGGAAGTACTAATCATTGTTCAATGTATTAAAAATACATTAAATGAATAGAATTATACTACTTTAAATATTGCTTGTATTGCAGTGAAACCTGGAACTTAGTGAAAGTATTAACACGGGCTTGTCAGTGAGGGGGTTAAACAATCTTATTAAGAGTGTCATTAAAAAAGTAGCTTAAGGTGGTTCTCAAATCCCCTCAATAATGCAAAACTTTTTGACTCATTTTTAAACATAAAGGTATAAAATTGGAAAGTCTGACTATTGAAGCGGTTTGGAATCTAAATAAGTTTCACATTTTTTTAATAAACAAATTACTTATCAAGTTACAAGAAATTTTGGTCATGTGAAGACTGGTTTTTCTTCTCACTCATGATATCACATCCAGGAATTCAGTTCAAAATGCCAACTTTAACAGTATTTTATGAAAGATCGTCTGCCTTTATGAAAAAAACAGGAAACTGTCTTTCGATTACATAGCTTTTGATCCGATTACACCAGCTAATTTCATGCATTTCTCAACGAAAATGAATTTAAAAATAAGTCAGTAAGTAGTCCCTTTGAGAACAGCCTTAAAGAAAAAGAAAAAAGTACTATGTATCATGAAATGTACAAAAAGATAAGCAATGAAAAATAATTTATTTTGAAACTGCACAAATACCATATATAGTTTGCATTAAAATCTTGATGTAGATAATACTATTTTTTTCCCCCTAATACACTCTTAAATATCTCATTTTAAGTGACCTTTTTTGCAAATTGACAACACTGATTTCTACTTCCTAGATTAAAAAAAGAAGTTGTTGTCTAAATTTCTTTTCTTATTATTAAAATGAAGGCAACACACTTTATTTATCTCATACCTGCAAAGTTCTTGTATTTGTAAAGAAGGCTCTTTTATTTTTATCTCACTTTCTCTGTTTTTCTTGAATATTTAAAAAATACTAGCGATGTACTGAGCAGTACTTTGGCTGAGTAGCTGAGTACTCTGCCATTCACTACTCGGCTGAGTACCGAGTACTGATACCAATTAGAAATGTGTAAAGAAGCATCACTACCACACACATGAAGTGAGGTCAGGGGTAACACCCTTATGTGTGGGTGTATATGTATGACAGGATAAAATATAAACCTTTTTTTTTAAAATTCACAAAATAAATTTCAATTAAAATAAATATTATATGATTCTACCAAAATAATGGAAATAATCATTAATTTATTACTAAGTTTACTTACTAGGGCAGTGATGTAGGTAGAAATTGCTTTATAATGAACAAAATTTTATATCTAATCAGAATTTCAGGTACTTTTTTTTTTATTCAGGGTAAAATTATGTTGTGTCGTTATTCACTGAAACTAACATGCGGTAGAAAATATTCTGCCAGAGAAAAATAAAACATTGCCGGAATTTCAAAAATACATCGTATAGTTTTCTTTACTTAATTTCTAATTTTTAACTTGCAGAAGGTGGGCAAAATAAAAGTATTTGCTGCTTTAGGATAAGAAGATATTTAGTACAGAAACTTGTTTAAAATTAAATAACAGATTTATTTAATTAACATGCGTTTAATGTTGACATTAGGAAGTTTAATAACTTTAAATATAAGAGAAACATAAAACAAATTAAGACATTAAATAATAGTACTTTTAGTTCTGGAGTAATAGAAATTAAAAAGGTATACCTAAATACAGTTGTGGTGTAGTGACATTACAAGTCATTCTTGATCATGTTATGTCTCATTTATTTTCTTATCATTATTTTAACATCTTTGCTCCAGGGATTCAGCTCCTTTCAGTCTAAATCATAGCTCATGCTTTCTGCTCGTCAGATACGCCGATTTCTGTATTCCCGTTTCATCAAATTCCTTCTTTCACATGCCGACGTCATTCTTCTCTTCCGATATCACACTCTCATAGTCATTAAAAAAAAACCACGATCTTGGCAAACCCTGCTTCTTTTATGCTCACTTCATCATATTTTCTCCTGGTGCATCGGAAAATAGTCTGATCACGTGGCGAAAATAATAATGTTACAACGCATTATTCATTTACAATCTTTTTAAAATTTGATTAAGTTGATGCTCGATTTACACTTAGTATACTTTCTTTTTCAGTAACTTTTTGATTTAAAATGGAGTACTAATCACTTGTAAAACATGGTCCGATTGCTGGGGATGAATATTATAACATCGGCACTCGGGACCACGTGTTTTGTAAAATATAAAATAGTAAATTAAACATATATATTTTCTAACAGAACATTTCTAAAAACTTTCAAAATAATAATATTTTTACATTTAAATACATATTTTCAAAAGTAAATTACGAATTAGCTATAACTTTAAATATTTTTTAAAGACATTTTGAAACATTATAAACTTGAATTTTACACACATAATATTCATAAATATCCGAGGAAAAAGTCTTTACATCAGTGGGCACCGAGCCAATATAAAAAAAAACTTCCTCAAAATGTTATTGAACACTACAATCATGTTTTAGATATAATATGGAGTAATTTGTAACTGTTGCCTGACAAAGAAATAGAGATATCTTAAAGTTTAAAAAATAACTATTTAAATAAAAAAACCTAAAGGATAACATAATTTTTTTTTCACTTATTTAAATACTTATTTAGAAAAACCCAAATTATCAACATAACAATTATTATAAATCGACAAATATTGTTTCATTTGATATTTCTATTGCAATTTTTTTCCTGTACATTACAAGTATTGGTGATAAAAATAACTGGAGGTTAAAAATATATAGTAGTAAACCTTCTTTTGTTTGTTTGCTTCATAATGTAAAAATAAATTTCAAGTAAATTGGAAAGTGACAAAAGGGCTAGTAAGATAAAATCAATATAGAATAGATAAATCAATAAAATAACAAACCCATCAAAAACAGCCACAGTCTGTTCTTGTGACACAAGCAAACAGCAGTGATATGTGTATAAAACTCCAACAATATTCAGAGCAACAGAAGTAGCATAAGTTCCAGCAATTGTTGAATTCTTCTGTGCTAACTGAGTCTCAACATCAACAAGCTCTTTCAGTAACTGGATAAGAAGAAAAAGAAACAACATTTTAGAAAATGTGTGATGGTAATGTACTTTTGTTTGGAAAATTTCCACAACATAAAAAAATATATATATTGTGCTTCGTTTTTTTTCCCCCACAGCAATTGCAGCTTTAAAAGGTTTAACTTTCAGTTTGAACAACTTTTTTTCTGTTAAAAAATAAAATAATATAAAATAAAAAGACATGGGAGTGGGAAGTGAGCAAAGACTGCACACAATATCAAAAACCTGTATGTTTACTCAACCCAAAAATTGTACATATTTATTCATCCCATGAAAAAAATTGCACTCTTTAAGTATATTTACATATGGATGGGTAATTTCCTGAAAATCTTACCAGCCAAGGATTTGTTTTACCAACCAGCAAGATGCAACATACAACTGAAAATTGCTATAAAAAATGTACATGACTGAAGCAATAGTTAATTACTATTATTTATTCTTTATTATATTTATGTTTTCTCTTATTATTTTCATATTTTTTATAAACAACAAAGAAAAGGTGAGTATAGGATAGAACTTAGTATTATGTTTACATCACAGTAACTTTGAAAAATGCAAAAATGAAGCTAACTAATAAAAAAAAAAATTTTAGGCCTATCTCTATATCCTGCAGTTTTTCAAAGACTACCAAAAAATTCATTCAGCCTGTCAGAAAATTCACTCACCAGTGGCGAGTAAAATGATGTATTTCCCCACCCCTGTATGTTTCAATTATAATATATGCAATTTTTTTTTTATTGCTAATTTTATTAAGAAATTGCAATGTGCATGTAAGCTAATGTTTTGGAGGCAAATATAAATGTGTACTTAATATAAGTTATCATCCTTCTTAAATTTTTAATACTCTTGATTACTTCATGATTTTGGATATATGTACTATTTTTTCTTATTTCCTGCACATCTGATATAGCAAGGAGCTACTGCATATATATTATTCCCTTTTTTAATCATAATTATTTTCTTAATATTAATCAAGGTATTTTTGAGATTTAACATTAAAAGAACTTTTTACTAACCCTAATGTTTGTTTGGCAAATCATTAGCTGAATATTAGAAAATGAACCAAAAATTATAAATTTTCATACCTGAATACAAAATTCTATCAATCCATGAATATTCAAGGCAATTTCCATGAGTTCAAAAAGAAAAGCAATATGTTCTACAAGAGGAAGATAATTTGAATTTCCTGTAGCAAAAGCCATCAGCATTTCCATTACAGATGAAACACCCTGTTGAGTCACCACATGCTGATCAAAATATGACAAACTCTGAAAACGACTAACAGCAGCTTCAAAGTTAAAACCTTCTTTAACATTTTTCTTAACTTTAGCTCCATCAGCTATATCCATGGAAGTCTTTTTACTGAAGAGCTTTGTAATTTCTTTTCCAACTTTTTTCACAGTGTGTCGAGCTTCATCTCGTACTTTTCCGACACCATATAATAGAATGTAACGTTGATTACAGTCATGTGATACTCCTTCTTCTTGAGGCAAAGGAAAATGAGAAGTATATAATAAATGCCGAGCAGTGTTGCTCAGAGTAGGTGCAGATGTTGAAGCATTAGTAGAAGATGCATTTTCACCACTTGGTGTGCAAAGTGAAGGATGAGCTAAAGGTGTTGAAGCACTGAGGGGGATGGATTCATCTTTGTCTGAGCCAACTGAATCTATAATTTAAAAACAAGAAACTAATATAAATAACAAGAAACAAAAATGATATAGTAGTATATTATATATTAGTGGTATTATATACACTATACAGCCAAAAACAATTTAACACTTTCAATTTTAGATATTTTATCGAATATTTAGAGAAATACGTGACAAATCCTTTTGGACCTTTCGGAATATAAAGAAAATGTTCAGACTTCACATTTTTCAGTGAATGTTTGATTCCATGGGAAATTAGAGGGCAACGACAAATTGAAGAAAAAAAAAATATTTGGGATCACCCTGTAAAATAAAATGCACAAAATGATCTGTCTACAACATTTGTATTCATTTGCATAAGAATAGCATGTATATTTATGGAAATATAACAATTTCTTTAAAAAATTCAAGAAATTTTTGCATATTTTTGTTTACAGCATGCAGGATTTTCAGCCAAAAGTAACGTCTTGACAAAATAATAGTAAAGACAACATGGTACAATTAGAATATAAATATATTAAATATTTAATGAAATATGAGCAGTTGTATGAAATAAGTTAACTACACATGCACAAACAATAAAAAAGATTTTTTTTTCCTTTTCATGATTTGGAAGTCAACTCTATAGAGCAACTAATATAAAAAAAGACCAGTCGATTATCTTAAAGCGCATAAAGATATCAGTGATATAGTGAGCTGTATTTTGGTTGTCTTTGAAAAGTATCCAAATAAGGGATTTACCAGAAATTGCCATTTTTTATTAACTTCTAACAAAGGAGTTATTATTTAATGATTGTCAATGAGTAGCTTTGGATGGATGCTTCAATGTTGATAATTCTTTTTTTACTGGAATAGGCTTATTCTAGTGGCTTTCCAAAAAGAACTAAAGCATCAATAAAAAATTATAAATGACCCAAGCAGCAAATAATCCATGGCCGAACCTTCACCGAATGTCCTAATCTGACTATTTTTCACTTGGTTGACCTCATTTCCTGAGATCGGCAGTAAAGGCTTTTTGGCCGTTCGGCAAACGGTCTGAGGATCGTAGGATCCTAATATGTTGTGCATAGGTTTTGGGACATATTGCTGACCTCTTTTTAACTACTGAGTTTAGGCTGTTTTCTTGTTATTTTGTACCCCTCCCTCCCAGGTTTGTTTCCCTCTTGTTTTTGTGGTTTACTAGATGTGAATACTCTACCCTTTAAAAGTGCACTTTGAGTTAAAAGTAATTTATAAAGAAATGCATAATTTATTTTCATGTGAATTATTAATCTATGACTTCGAGATTAATTTTACGTAATACATGTAAAAGTTATTTTTGGTGAATATACATTGCTTAGCAAATTTTCTACACAAATTAGTAAACTCTCAAAAAATAAATAACAGCCCGACTAATGTTGCAAAATAAACCTTAATATTAGAAGATTTTTGTTCTGATTTTTATGAATTATGAATGTTCATTCATACTTTAAAAAATATTTTGCTGTGAAATACACCTGTTGTACTCTTACTTTAAATACTCGGGTATAAAAACTAGGTTATTTTGTGCGATTTAAATAAATAAATTGAAAATAAAGTATGTAGATAATAGCTAAAATTTTGAATATTAAAACAATTATTTGCACCAAATTATTTTTTAAATAAGGTTAGATAAATGATGAGTTGTGTTAGGTAGAAAAAAAGGAATAAATAGAAAATAAAGGGAAAGAAGGATTTTAAATTTAATAAAATTAGAAATAGGATGTTTATAATATATTATGTGATTTAATATGAATTAGAAAGGAGAAAGTTTACTATTAAATATGGCCAAATGATCGTTAGTGGTTAATGATAAACATTGCATGTGAGAGAGGTAAACAAATATAACTTGGTAACTTCATGGTAAAATATGAATAATAAACTTTAGACTCACCTGAACTAAGAAAATATTTCATCTTGCCTGAAATCGTGATAGTGTATAGATATACAAAATAAATTTAACTTCGTGCCAATTATTAATTTTTATATTTCGTTAAATACTTTATATTTTTATTCTTCTATGTATTTCAAATAAATCATCAAGATTATTCCCATGTTGTGAATAAAAATTATTTCATTTAATTATATATTATTTAAAATCTATAATATTGAAGATAAGTATGTATTTAAAGAATTTATTACTAATAATAAATTTGGCACAATAATAATCAAATTATAAGATAGACATAAAACAAAACGAGAAATAAGTACGAACAAACAACTTTATCATATTTCAAAACACATTAAAGGAGGGGAAGGGGAGTAAATAAGTGCACTTACCCATACTATATGTAAAAACATTTCCACATTCATTATTATTAAAATAATCAAACATTATTATTATACAGCACATATCTTCACACAGAGACATTCTTCAGTAATGTAAGTTAATCTCTTTTTACACTACACAATATCATAGTATTAGTTTCACCGTAACTCCCTGAATTGACGCTACATCGTCCAGATACTCAAAATTAATGTTCAGAGAAAGTTTCCATTTAAAATCCATGTTTTTGGATCGTAGGACGTCATCTTTCATACACTTCTGAAGTTTAATAACGGAATATACAATGTAGATCAATAGAGGGAACACATCATTGCATGTGTGTTATTTACTTCTATCCAAACTCTGCTAAAAATAACAGAAATTCTCATCAGTGGAGCACTACTCATAAAGCAGTATAAACCTATCGATGTTTGATGACTAATAATACATTACTAATAAACTAAAATATTTCACATTTTCTGCAATGCATTTAATTTACAAAAGAAAGTATTATTATATTTCTTGCAATGCACAAAAATTTATTGATAGTAACTTTTCAATAAGTCACGAAAAAAAAAAAAAAAAAAAGAAAAGAAAGAAAAAAGAAATTAAATCCACACATTTTAGGTTTTTCTTACCCCCCCCCCCCTTATTACAGTCTTTGCAAGGTAAAAAGTATTTAGTATTTATATTATAACATCTCATTCACGTAGGCTATTCCTTACAGCAACATTTCCAGTTTTTCATACTTCCCCTAATTCTAAGTTAAAGAAGGGGGGGGGGGGACAAAACAATGCAAATAGTTGTTTAATGTTTTAATTTTAATTTCAAATATTCTTTGTTTTAAATTTATTCATATAAATCACAAAAACAATCTAGTCTTTGCATCAAGTATGTAATTCATTCTTTTCTGTTTTTGAAGCAACTTTTTAAGTACCATTCATAATTCCATAAAAAGGGGTGTACAAATTCCTTCTAATTTCTAGATATGTTTGCAGTATATATCGAACGATCGTTTATTGAAAGGTGCAAAATTACTAACTTTTGAAGAAAATGCTAAAAAATTTATACTCACTCTCACACTTTACTTCTTTCCATCCCCGTATCCTTTCTCTGTCTGGTTAAAAACGACCTTCCTTGCAACATAAAAAGAAAGAACTTTGAGGGGTGGGTAAGGTGGGAGATAAAGATCTTGAAAGGGAGTGGACAGTCACATGGTTCAGAAATACGTTGAAACTGCAGGGGGTATTGATGAGGGGACACACATTGCCGGGCATTAGTCGCCCCAGGAATGTCGGCTGATGTTATTTTTGGAGTAAATATTAACATTTCAAATCTATCAGTTAGTGCGATTTCCTGCCGATACCAGCATTGAACTCAGGGTTCATACTCTATTTGAATAACAAAATTCCCTGACTTTTCCAGGCCATATTTCCTACAATTCCCTGACCAAAATTCACGACATTTTTAGAAATATGAATTACAATTCAAGATCTTAATGATTAAACTTACATCTGAAAATTAAAATAACGTATAAAATTGAAACTAAAAATCTATATCATTTGACATTTACAATATATATATATACACTATATGGGCAAAGCTGACTGGTCACTTGCGATTTTAGACATTTTGTTAAATAGCTAGAAAAATGCATGAGGAATTAACTTGAAACTGCAGATGTGTAAACAGTATAGTATTGGTCATGTATTTCCGCAAAGATTTTTTCCCGAAATCCCATAGAGGACCGTCAAATTGAAAAAGAATGAATATCTTTTGGATAACCCTGTAAAAACTAATGTAGCAAAAGCGTTAAAACTCGAGATTATTAATAAGTGGCTTATTGTAATATACTGTATTTATTTTTATGAGGATAGCATGTATACTAGTAGAGAAATTAAGGTTTTTATAAAACAGTCCCAAATTTCGCCAAGTTTTTTACTTATAATTTGCTAAGTTCTCAATATAAAAAAAAGTTCTTTTCAGAAAATATGACAAACAACATTGTACACAATAATCTGCAATCAGAATTAAAAAATAATAAAAATTGGATGAAAAATGAGCAGATTTACTAAAAAATGTTTCACTGTGCATGCGCGAATGTAATCAAAATATAATATGCATAATGTATTAGCTAAGTATATAGAGAAACTTTTGTGAAAGTCTCAAAATCATAGCTTGAAAATTCTGAAAATTATCATTGATAGAATAAGCTCGAAATCCATTGTTCAAAAAAGAAGCAAAAAGATGAGGGGTTGTATCAAATACATGCTGATTAGTACCAAGATAGCGTACACAATATTGCACATACTACTACATTTGGATATAACCGGTCTAATTGATTTTGATATATTTTGCTGTCTGGGGAGTTTGTGGATAAACCCTTATTATCCAGCTACTTTTAGAAAGTAACTGAAATCCAGCTCACTATACTGCAGATATCTTTCTGAATTTTCACAATATTCCACTTTTTTTTTTTTTTTTATATATGAGTAGCTCTATAGAGTTGACAACCGAATCATGAAAAAAATCTTTGGTATCGTTCATGTATGCGGTGAAAAATTATTTTACACAATATCTACCTACTGAGATCATATTTCATCAAATATTTAATCTATAATAATAAAGAAAGAAGTTTGTGTGTGAGTGTGTCGACGGTGTTCTGAAGAGACCGCTGCACGTAGAGCTACAAAATTTGGGGAAAACGTACGTCTATATATGAAGTTTTGCATCTCGAAGCCCGATTTTCGATTTTTTGATTAGATTTTTTTTATTGAATTTTTTATGCAATTTTTAGTGCTTTTTTAAGTTTTGAGGCGATTTTTCTACATTAGTGAAAAGAATACGATTTCTTTCTTTTAACCCAATATAGTAAATTTTGTTCTCTTTCAAAAAAGTTTATTTGGAACTCGTACAGCGATTTTTTAATTTTTTAGCGAATTTTTATGTGATTATTGAACAGCAGTAATGCATCTTCATATCTATATGCCGCCAAGTTTGTTGCCAACTTGGCGATATATCACCAAATTTGGGGACCAAAATTAGTCACCAAAAGTAATGCCAACTTGGCGATATCTCTAATATTTCGCCAAATTCCCACAGACTTCCATTGTAAACCAATAAGGATTACTTACTTACAGAAAATCAACAAATTGAGATATTTTAATGCAACAAAAACTAATATTATCTTAAGGGATTATATTAATTATATTTAAGAGAATCCAAGTAAATTAAATTATGAATAAAAGTAACATGATACAATGCTTAGCATGCTTTCCCAAACATAAATTTTAAGAGAGCCCGCAGGTCAAAGGAATTAGATTTGAAACTTTTATTCAATTATAGTAAATTTTGACTTTTGTGATTTTTTAACTTTTTGTGATTTAAATTCGATTTTTACGTTTCTTCACGATCTGCTGCAATTTTTTGACATTCCATTTTTGAACTATAATACTAAAGTAATTTCTGCCCTAATTTCAATAAAGTTTATTTGGATTTCGTATAGCAATTTTCAAATTTTTCGGGAATTTTGTATGTGATTTTTAGTGTATTTTAGCGATCTCCTACCACTTTCCCACATAAGGAACCAACGTTCAATCTTCGAACACAATGTATAATTTTTTTTTCTCTTTTTGAAATTTGTGCAGCGATTTAAAAATTTTTCACGATATCTTATTGTGATTTTCAGAGCTTTTTCGCAAATCGTGTTGTTTTTTCTACGTACCCGGGCAACGCCGGGAAATTTAGCTAGTATATTAATATTCTAATTGTGTTATGCTGTTTCTATTGTACTTTATCAAATTTTCTGAAAGTGGTGTTAAATTTGGTTGAAAACAATGCATGCTATAAACAAAAGATCTCAGAAAAAATCTTGAATCTTTTAAAGTAACCTTTACATCTCCATCCAAATATGTGCTATTCTTACACAAATGTAGTACAATGTCCACATAGTCATGTGATGCATCTGCAAATCATTTTGAGCATATTATTTTACAAGGAGTTTTATTTTTATTTTTTTTCCTAGCTGTTGTTGTCTCACTAACTGCCCTCATGATCAAACTATCACTGAAAAATGTGAAGTCCGACCATTTTCTTCATATTCCTAAATTTCCAGAAGAATTTTTTCAAGTATTTCTCTAGATATTAAAAAAAAATGTGTAAAATCGAAAATGTACGGTGATTTTTGGCTATATAGTGTAGTTATATTATTAGTAAGTAAATCTTCATTTATCATTAATTTTTTATTTAACACTAATTGACCTAGCCTGGTTTTTTTATAATAACCTTAAATACACTTAAAATCAGTCATGAATGATTTTATATTTTTAGCAGAAAATCTTTCCAAATGAACCTAATGTTGGGAGTGATACTCCCTTTGTGAATGTATACTATTGATTTTGTATGATTTTATATTTTTAAATGAAAATCTATCCAAATGAAAATAAAGTTGGAGGCCCCATTGTCTTTGGAAGCATACACTGGGCGAGTACTTGTACAATTTTACATCTATTAAAGGAAAATCTTTCTACACGAACTAAGACAGAGCAACAACAATTATAATGACTGCCTGTTTAATTTCTGACATTTAGATAAACTTTCCAAGAAAACCTAAACTAGTCAGATGTGGCAATCCCAAAACTTTCTTCTATTTCATACATGATAATACTTCAAAATTCGCTATCGCAGCGCCACAACTAAATGGCAATTTATGCCCCTCATGAGGATTCTAAAGATATGAAATTCCGTGCATTAGTTCTTGAGATATGATTATAGGTAAAATTGTGTAAACCCTACAAAATGCAGCTTAGCAGCGCCACCTACTGGGCGATTAACACCAAAACCTAATCAGCAACAACTTGTGTCAACGTCTAACTGAATACTAAGTTTGATTAAATTCCGTGCATTAATTCTTGAGATACAGCTATTGTGGAAATCGTGAAAAATGCAGCATAGCAGCGCCACCTGTTGGGCAATTTACATCAAAATGTAAACAACACCAATTTATATCAAGATAACCGAATCTGAAGTTTGATAAAAATCGTGCATTAGTTCTGAGATAGAGCAATTTCGGAAATCGTGAAAAATGCAGCATACAGGCATGCAAGTGCAACAATGCTTCCAAAAAAGTGAGAAAAGTGACAAAAAGACCAAAATAAGTGACAAAAAAGTGACTAAAGCATGTTAAAAAAGTGACTAAAGCGTGTCGAAAAAGTGACTAAAGCGTGACAAAAAAAGGGGCTAAAGCACAAAAAAAAAGTGATATGAATAGTACGTGACAATGATTTTTTTTTTCAATTTATTTGTAAGTTAAATTATGTAAATAAAACACCTTTTTGCTTTTAAGATGACAATCCTCTATCAAAATGACGGATAAGGTAAAACCCCAGTTTTATTTAATCATATAAAACAAAAAGTACAATGTTAGCATAATAAACTTTTAAATTATAAATAGTAAGGTTTTTTGTCATAAAAAAAAATGGCAGGTGTCCTACCTATCACCTTTTAATTACCACTATTTCTTAAGAACAATCTTCATTTTATTTCTACAACATTTGCATTAAAAATCTATTGTTTGCAAATAGTGATATGATAATAGGTCACTGGTAAGGTCCTTGCAATATTTTCTGCGACAAGTTCCAATTTTAACTGCAACTAACTATACAAAAAGAAACTAGATGTTTAAGAAAAAATGATGGAAATAAAGAAAAATTAAAATTCTATTACTAAATTCACCCTGAGTAAATAATTAAAATTCTTAGCAAAAGCGCAAATAAAACGTACCAAATTGTTTACAGTGCACACATCTATATCTATAAAAGAGTTTGTCCTGACTGACTCATAATCAACGCACAGCCCTAACTACTGAACCTAGAAGCATGAAAATTGGGGACAAAATACTTCTTATAACATAAGCACACACCCCGGTACCAGAAAGTTTGAGACGGGAGACGGACGTCACAGATTTTCTTTTCTCATTGGCAGATTATTTTTCTATCGAACCTTTATTCCGCTTTATATTATGTTTAGTTCCTTATTACTTAATACAAAAACTTAAGATTATTATTAGTAAAATTAATAAAATGCATAACAACAAAGGTAAGCGATAATTTGATTAATTAATGCTTCATTTCCAAAATATTTTGCCTGCAGATTATTTTCTGCCCCTGAAGTATCTGTTGCAGACACTTGGCAAATTTTTTGCTACTGGGGCACACACTAAGAAAGGATTTTTGAAAATTCCCTCCTAAGGGGGTCAAAAGTTTTATAACTTCTGGCCATATCTCAGCAGCCATTTTATGTAGGAGTGTGAAAAGCCATAAAATAAATCTATTAAAAAAATAATTAAACACATATTTCAGCGATTTTATAAATTCCCCTCCTAAGGGGATTAAAAGGAGGAGCAGAAAATTTTAGAACATTTGGCATATCTCAGCAGCAGTTTTAGATAGGAGTGAAAAGCCAGAAAATAAATCTACTAAAAAATAATTAAACAAGTATTTCAGCAATTTTAGAAATTCAACCCCTAAAGGGGTTAAAGAGGGGGGTCAAAAATTTTAGTACATCTGGCCATATCTCGGTATCCGTTTTAGGTAAGGGCCGTGAAATTCCAGAAAATAAATCTACTAAAAAATAATTAAACACATATTTCAGAAATTAATAGAAATTCCTCCCTAAGAGGGTTAAAGAAGGGTCGAAAATTTTAAAACATTTGGCCATATCACAGCAGCCATATTAGGTAGAAGCATGAAAGCCAAGAAAATAAATCTACTGAAAAAGTAATTAAAGACGTATTTCAGCAATTTTAGAAATCCTCCACCGCCCCCCCACCCACCCCCTCTATGCGGGTTAAGGGGATAATCGAAATTTTTAGGTCATTTTGCCATATCTTAGCAACCGCTTTAGGTAGGGGCATGAAACTGCAGAAAATAACTGTATTCAAAATTAATTAAACATGTACTTCAGTTATTTTTAGAAATTCCCCCCTAAGGTGGTTAAAGGAGAGGGGGGCGGGGTCAAAACTTTAAGAACATTTGGCCATATCTCAGCAGCCGTTTTAGGTAGCAGTATGAATGCCCAGAAAATAACTGTACTAAAAAATATTTAGACAAGTATTTCAGCGATTTTTGAAATGCCCCCAATGGGGGTTAAAGAAGGGTAAAAAATTTGAGAACATTTGGCCATATCTTAGCAGCCGTTTTAGGTAGGAGCGTAAAATTCCAGAAAATAAATCTACTAAAAAAATTATTAAACACGTATTACAGAGATTTTAGAAAATTCTCCACCTAAGGGGTTAAAGGTGGGGGCAAGAATTTTAGAACATTTGGCATAAATCATAATAAATAAAGATGGAATTGTGACTGGAACTGAAATTCAGTGAAGAGTGTGCACGCTATGAATCTTACAGTCATGTGACGAGATTCCTTTTTAATTCTACCCTACTTTTCGATGAAATTCAAATGCAACTGAATGATGTTTTGTACCTATTAGCCGTGATCCTACTTTTGTAATTCATAATAAGCGAGAAAATCATAGTACAGTTTAAATGACAACTTTTTTTAATGTCCAAATTGCTTCTTTTAACCGTGCACTCAAATTAGCCGGTCTCATATTAACTGAGTTCGAATGTATTTACACATGGCTTTTTGTGCAAAAATATAAATTATTGATGCTGAGGATATCGACAAATCTGAAAGATAAAAATGTTGATTTTAGTTACCCCCCTTTTTTTTAAGTGTGAGCGAACCAGTTTCCGCACCTTGCTCACTTTTAGAGACTTCATCTCTTTTAGTCAAAAAAAGTGACTAAGAGTGACTTTTTAAAAAAATAGTGACTAAAAGTGACAAGTTTTAAAAAAAGTGACTAAAAGTGAGAAAAGTGACTAACTTGCATCCCTGAGCATAGCAGCACCACCTGTTGAGCGATTTACACCAAAAAGTAATCAGCACCAATTTATATAATGGACTAACTGAATATAAATATCTATTAAATTCTGTGGTTTAGTTCTTGAGATAAAGCGCCCACAAAATTTGTATTACATACAGACAGACAACATTTTGTAAAAACATGTTTTTCGGGATCTCTGACCCCTAAAACATGTAAATCTGTCAAAAAACAGAATTCGAAAATTTTTACGAATCCAATACTTTCTTCTTGTAAAGATAGAAGGAAGAAAAAATTAATAATAGAAAAAAGCAATTGTGAAAAAAAGGTTTTTTATGTATCGCTTATACAAAAAGTAATACAGGATAAAATTTAATATTGCAAAAATGTACATACAGTAGCCTCCCCCTTAACCGGAACTCTGCTTTAACCGGACGACTTTTTTTCCCAACATCAGGCAAAATTCAAGGGTGATGGCCTCGGCAGGACTCGAAAGCCCTGCATGAAGATGCTAAATCATGTTGGAAAATAAAATTGTCACCACACAGGTCTTCCGATAATGGTATCATAAAATGCTCAAGGATTTCCTTATATGTATCAGAATTAATCCTTTCATTAATGATACATAGCCTTCCAGAACCATCTGCAGTCACCCAAGCCCATACCATTACACTGGCTGTAAATTTCACTGATTGTTTCATGCAGTCCTTGTCATATGCTTCTTGCTTCATTCGCCATACACAAGCACCTTTATCACCATATGTTATGCAAAACACACTCTCACCACTAAACAATATATTTTTCCACTCTTCTGAGATGCACATCCCATATATGCATAATGCAGACTCTATAAGTCTTTTTTTACACGACTTCACTCTCTCTCTTTTCTGTTTAATAGTCATGAGGGGTTTTATCTTTGGTACATGGGATTGAAATCCAAGATTATGGAGAAGTCTTAGAGTTATAGATTTACTCACATCAACACTGTGTTCTTACCACTTTCGAAGCAAATATCTTACACTTCTAAGACTTTTTTTTAGCAATACACTTTAGCTTTCTATCATCTCTCTGAGTAATTTTTGGCTTTTGGCCGCTATTCAGATACTCGTTTTCAAAATGTGTGTCATTAAAATACTGCTTTATTGCTCTACTAACACTTGGGTGAGAACATTTTAAGTAACTGGTGATATATTGCTGATTACAACCTTCTTTATGCAAATCAATAATACGACGCTTTGTAAACTCCGTTTTGTCGGACAAACGACCTATGTTTCACGCAAAATGTAAACAATGATGATGCAAAGCATTTTTATAATTTAAGAAGAAGTCCCACAGAAGCTAATTTTATGCTTAATTTATGCAACCTTCTGAACCAATCAGGAAATTCATAAGTATTCTAATTTTTTGAACCACCTACTTTATTATTCTAATATTTTGAATAATGAAAATAATTTTACAAAAATACAATATTCACTCAAAAATCTTTTAGTTTTAATTTTTGTTAATACCATGCAAATTTATTAAAACATCAACCGTTGTTCTTCTTCAATTGTACTACACTGAAAGGAAGCTAAATACAATTCCAAATACAAATGAAATGAATTATTCTAATTTTTTGATTTGGAGCTGTATATATATATATATATATATATATATACACATATAGTTTGTTGAGTTAGTGTTTCAAAGCTTGTTAATGGATTGTTAATCTACGCATATCTCGTAAAGAGAAAGCTGATCTTTGTCTTCGATAATTTTGTATAGTGTATATATTTTTATAGTGTTCCTTCCAAAAGGGATGATCAGTAAATATTCATTTTAATTTTAGTAAGGTTAGTTTTACTAAATACATTATAATAAAAGTTAGATCCAAACAAATGGAATCAGTAATGAGTGAAAATAGTCTTAAACAGTACATTTACTTAATAATAATTTGCTCAAATATATATTTAATTTTACATTGTTAAAGAACTTATTATTATTATTCTATCAAAGGAACTGTACTTATCCTATTTTCTTTTACAAGAAAATTATCCTGTTCAATTTTCATTTTTAAAAATTTCAAATAAACAACTGAATTTTATAAATGCTTTTCTCATCTCTAATAGTTTTAAGAAGCATTATTTTTTATTACAGCATAAACTTTTTTAACATCATTACAATTTTATATAGTGGATATGCTTTTAAATGATAGAAGATATAACTTCATTCCTTTTTCATTATGTCATGGACTTCCAGCAAAAGTTTTCAATTGTGCAATTCAGCCATCATCAAATGTTTTGGAGTTTAATGATCATTTTAGAGTTTGAATAGATTTACTATAAGCAATCCCCTATTCTACATATCTCAGCTAAATATAAAAAAAAGAAAAATCTGAACCAGTGCATATGGACCAGTCTTTCTCTATCCTCATCCAAATTTTCAGACATCTATGTACACTAGATTTCCCTAGCAATTGCCGACAGACGGATAAACACATTTCTTTTATTAATGTAGACAACAATTTATCATATTTAGTAAATTATTTCTAAAATTGGAATTGTTGTGATAGAAAGGATTCTAATTAGGGATGCACTGGATATGGATTTTTGATGGACATCGGATACCCAGTGCAAAATTTTACCAAATATTCGGCATCCGCAGACCTGCCAACTTTTGAAAATGAGAAATCGTAGCACAGAATATTGAAATGAATCTGGAGGTTGGTTGGTTGGTTTTTCGTGTTTCGGAGCTATCTTTTGGCATTCAGGCGATTCTCAAAAGGTGGGCACAGGACACAAGTCATAACTTTAAGCCTTTCAAACATAACTTTAATTATCATTGACTTTATATATATTTTTTTACACTGAGTTTTTACTTCTATTCAGAGACAGAAAATGACATAATTTATTGTAAAAGCTTTGTATAAATATCTTAAAATTTTATTATTTTATGCTAAAGAGGCCAATTTCGGACATTCATAATGTTAACTGCTCCAATGTACCACCCAGAAAAAGAGTTTTAACGTTTTTCCAGGTGGTTCTAATGGTAAACAACGAATGCATAAAGGAAACGGAGGATTTTTTGATAATTTCGATGGCAGGCTGATTTATTGCTTTTTTGGAGATAGGACTTCTCTATAAAGAATTTTTCTGTATTTTGTTATGTCCGAAAGTAACGTACGTAACAAAGTATTTGATTTTATTATTATTATTATTACTGGATAACAAAAAGTTAATTATGCATATATATAGTGGTTGTATGTATATGTATGTATACAGACACATTTACTACATTCTTAGTCTTAAGAATTTTTTAAATACTAAGAGCAACGTCCAAAATCTGTAACTTACGTGCGAAAGAGTGTCCAAAATTTGTAACGTACGTAACTGCTAATTAAGTGCTTTAATCATTAATTTTCCAGAATAGTTGCTGTTTGTGTATAATTTTGTAGACATACTATTATAAAATATTTATATATTATATTTATAGACAAAATACTACACTATTTAAAAAAATTGGCCTTAAATTTGAAAATTTTAAAAATTACATATAGTTAATGTTTAATGATCCCACCTTTTGAGAATCTCCCATTCGTAAAATGAATAAGGTTTCAGTCTTTCAACTAAATTTTTTCCTCTGAAATTTTTTATAAGATATTTAAAGTTTCTTCTCATTTTGCAGCATTTTTTTTACATTTGTAAAAAAAGCCTGCTTCCAATTTTTTTAGCCCAGTGCAGTAAATTTTGACGAAATTCTCGAATTTTTTTTCCCGCAACCATTTCAGGATATTCACAGTTTTTCCCCCACAATCGTAATTCACCTTTTTCTATCACGATTCTTTGTTGAAATCTGCACTTTTTACCATGAACTTTTGACGAATTTTGTGTTTTTTACCACACAAAATTGAAATGTTTAATAATAATAATTTGTAAATTGAAATGTTTAATAATAAATAGTACAAATCGTGCGATTTTGCACACTATTTCAAATATCATAGTTAAATCTTGCCCCTCAAAGATTCCTCCCCTTCCAGAAATTTTTAAAATGGCATCCCTGTTTCTAAGGAAGGGAATTCCTGTATAAATATTTACAGAAACACGATTCACTTGTGGTTGATATATATAAAGAGGGTTTTATATTAAGAAGTTTGTTTTGCAGCCCAGATTTTTTTTCCTCCATGAGCATTTTCTAATGTCTGAATTTTCGCATTAATGACAAATTTTTTAAAACTTTCGGAAATGAATACTTTGAAATTTTGGAACAGAATCATTCCTGAAAAATATGCTGCGCGGGATAAAAATCGCAATTAGAAACAAAAAATGCATTCTTTTGTTTTTTGCAAAAAATCATAGTTTAAGACCGATTTTCGTAGCATCGTAGTTTATAGGTCCAAATCGTAGCAACTATGATTTTTTCGTAGCAGTTGGCAGGTCTGCATCCCGCCAATACTTTCTCATTTTTAATTTCAATAGTAATATTTCTATTTTATACTTGCTTAAAGAAGAAAAACTTTAAATTATTATCTTATGTCATTCAAATATTAATAATAAATTTAAATTCATTTATTAAGTTTCTTAAAATCAGTAGTAACTAAATATTGCAATTTAATCATGTTTTGTCTTTTGCCTATTCTAATATATAGTAGTTTTTTTCTTTCATTTAATGACATTGTATGTAAAAAGATAAGCATTTATTTCTTTGCTTTTTTACTGATAAATCTGGTTTATTTATAATTACTAAACATCCTATTGAAGTAGCTTTTAATTTCCCTAATACAAATTATTACTTTTTCTATGACAAATATCTTCTAGCAGAATTTAAATAGAGAAGCTCATCATTGCAAGTATCTTGTTTCGTAGAACAAAGGGGACAGTTTTTATATTTTAACTAATGAAAAAATATTCAATAAAATCCTTTTTACTTTACAAATGTTGAAAATACAAGACACAGGAGTGACCTTATAGTGGTTCCATTTTTACTTTTTAAGTACAGAACCCTAAAAATGAGTCACTACCAAGCAACCAGATATTAAAGTATTTGGCCGAACCAAATATTCGGTTTCAGTGCCGAATAAGCACGATATCCAGCAGGGATATTCGGTACATCCCTAGTTCCAATCACAAAACTAGCACAGAAACTTTTAATATTAACTAAAAAATAAATAAATAAATAAATAAAATTGTTATTTTGAAAGTTATATTAATATACACTTATACACACTTTTTCAAATTAGGCTTAAAATTTTTCATATTAACAAAATCTGTAATTATAATGAATAAGTTTGATAAGAACTTTCACAAAATTCCAATACCAATCAATATTCATTTCAGAAAAAAATAACCATTTTATTACAGTAGACTCTCTCAAATCCGCACAGCTTGGGACCAGAGGTTGTGTGGATTTTAGAATTTTGCAGATTTCTGGTCATTGATTTGTTTGCATCTTTTAAACAGTAATTTGAATGTAATAATGCAATCAAAATTATAATGAATGCTTGCAATGCAGTAAAATGTTAAAATAATTAAGTAAAGTAATAAAATAAAATCATAAAAATTAAGATAATTTTAAAAATGATTAAATTATTAAAAGTAAGGGTCAAGTAAATAATAATAATGTACAATTAAATATGTATAATAAAGATAAGATACATTTTTCTTGAATTATTCAATGACACTTTCTCCAATTCACATCAAAATCTAAAAAATAATCAAGTTTTATTTCAGGTTTAGCCAGTCTTAATAACCAAAAACGCTTGATTAATACATAAACATATTTGATAAAAAGCTTGCAACTACCAGTGATATCAATATCTCAATTTTTTTTAGAAATAAATTTATACTTGCTTCAAGAAAAACAACAAGTTCAGTCATATTATTGAGAATTACACATTAAAATACATACTGAATGATATAAAACTAAAAAATTCTGTAATTTTGCCCCTACATCTGAACTGAAAGTTTCATTGTTTACATCTGCAATGATGTGTGGATTTTAGACGTTTGTGGATTTTAGGGTTACGGATTTGAGAGAGTCTACTGTATTCATATCAGGGTTGGTAAAAAACCGGGTTTTTTTTCAGAAAAAACAAAAAACCCGTTTTTTTTTTGGTTTAAACCGTTTTTTTTTTAAATATATTTTTCTATTACATATACATGCATATTTATTGATAAAAATAAACATTGTTGGATATATAAGTAATATAACTTCATTTAAAAATAATATTTAAATTAAATAATTACAATCAATTATGTAGAAAATTGAAATCATTTATAATTGAAACATTTTTAGTAAAAGCTATGTTTTATTTCCCATGAATGAAATACTCTACATAGTGAAACATTGATACCTTGAAAATCTTAATAAACAATCTTTTGATTACTAGTACTATAAATAAATGTATGGTTTAGTTTCATAAATATAATATACTTTCCCATGGCTATTCAAAATAATTTCTTTGAAATTATTTGCAATCTGAAATGTCTGATTTTTCTGTTAGAACACTACCTGAACAATTATTATCTTTTATTGAAAGTAAAGCTTTATATAAAGAATTCCTCGAATGATTAGAATTAACAGTAGAGTCTTTACCCGTTTCAAGAAGTATTGTGTATTGTTATTTGACACTTCTCCTCAGAAACTGCCACGTTAAAAACATAATAAAAAAAGGCAACAATTAAATAAACAGAAATACCTATTTACCAGCTTTTTAGACTACTGAAAACATTGATCTTAAAATGGAAAGTAGATTTATAAAAGTTGTCATCCACTAAAACATTTAAACAGCTATCAGACTTAATACACAGGATTTTTTTCTAAGCTATTTTATAATACGTATTACTTTTAAATGTCTAAACTAAAAATTAATAATATATATTTTTAGGCATTTTTATGAGACTTTTTTTCTGACATTTCTCACGCAAACCTTATCTCGATTTTTACCCATTTTTTTGTTAGATCAAAATAGTGGATTCGATTATGCAATAGACGATTTAAATATATCTTATTGCATATTTTAGTTAAAAGTAAACAGGCGCTTTGCTAGTACCCAATTTTTCAATGCCCTCTTATTCGACTTCATAACTTGAGTTTCTTTTTTATTCTTAAGGCTGTTCTCAAATCTGAAAGGGCAACTTTATGACAAAAGTTTTAATTTATTTTTGTTCGGAAATGCATGAAACTAGCAGATGCTGTTGTTCAGAAACTATGTAATGAAACTGTGTTTTCTGTTTTTTTTTTTTTTTTTTTTTTTTTTTTTTTTTTTTTCAAAACGCAATAGATCTTTTAGATAATAGTGTCAAAGTTGGCGTTTTTGCACTGAATTTCCATGCAAAAGAAAAATAACTACTCAAAGAAGGTTAAAAACATCTTTGTCACGTGATCAAAATTGCTTATAACTCAATAGGTAATTTATCAAAAATGGAAAACACTGTTCGATTCCAAATCACTTCCAGTCAGGCCTTCCAATTTTATACCTTTCCGTTAAAAAATAAATTTGTAAATGTGTCAAAGCATTTTACGCTTTTGAGTAGAGCAGTTGAGAACAGCCTTAAAAGATAATCTCCCCAAACAAGAAAATTTTCTTTTGAAGCTTGACTTAAATCTTAAAGGTCATTTTATGTTATTAATTGTAAATAAGATGCATTTTCTCAAAGGAAAATATTTTATTCAAAATATTGAATATTTTTAATCTATTTTATCTTTGCTACATTCACATGTTTTAAATTTTATCTTTAGAGCTTCAGATATGTTCATCAACACATGCATACAAATATAACCTAGACTCACTATGTCTCACAGTGACAGATGGGATAAGACTGTTAAAAGTAGAAATTATTTATATACAATAATTTGAAACACTTAAATTACAAAAATGAGAAAATATTATATTAGATCTTTTCTAAAAAAGCAGTTGGTTAACCAATTGATTTAAACATTGAATAAAATCGTAATGCAAAACCCCAATCCCAATGTAGGAATGCAAAAAACAAAGGCTTACTAAACCCAATAGCCATGATACAGCAAAGAAAACTCACAGCCAATCATTCATTAGCATACAGAACAAAAAGTAACCAATGGAGAGAATTACTTATGATTATGTCATCATTGAGGCATATGTAATTCTTAGTAAATCTTAACTAATTAAGCAATCTAAGTAGTAAAAGTGCCTTTTTAGCTCAAATCTGCTATTTTGGCTATTTTTAAAAATAAAAGGCTTAAAAGAAGAAGACGACTTAATACACAGGATTTTTTTCTAAGCTATTTTATAATACGTATTACTTTTAAATGTCTAAACTAAAAATTAATAATATATATTTTTAGGCATTTTTATGAGACTTTTTTCTGACATTTCTCACGCAAACCTTATCTCGATTTTTACCCATTTTTTTGTTAGATCAAAATAGTGGATTCGATTATGCAATAGACGATTTAAATATATCTTATTGCATATTTTAGTTAAAAGTAAACAGGCGCTTTGCTAGTACCCAATTTTTCAATGCCCTCTTATTCGACTTCATAACTTGAGTTTCTTTTTTATTCTTAAGGCTGTTCTCAAATCTGAAAGGGCAACTTTATGACAAAAGTTTTAATTTATTTTTGTTCGGAAATGCATGAAACTAGCAGATGCTGTTGTTCAGAAACTATGTAATGAAACTGTGTTTTCTGTTTTTTTTTTTGTTTTTTTTTTTTTTTTTTCAAAACGCAATAGATCTTTTAGATAATAGTGTCAAAGTTGGCGTTTTTGCACTGAATTTCCGTGCAAAAGAAAAATAACTACTCAAAGAAGGTTAAAAACATCTTTGTCACGTGATCAAAATTGCTTATAACTCAATAGGTAATTTATCAAAAATGGAAAACACTGTTCGATTCCAAATCACTTCCAGTCAGGCCTTCCAATTTTATACCTTTCCGTTAAAAAATAAATTTGTAAATGTGTCAAAGCATTTTACGCTTTTGAGTAGAGCAGTTGAGAACAGCCTTAAAAGATAATCTCCCCAAACAAGAAAATTTTCTTTTGAAGCTTGACTTAAATCTTAAAGGTCATTTTATGTTATTAATTGTAAATAAGATGCATTTTCTCAAAGGAAAATATTTTATTCAAAATATTGAATATTTTTAATCTATTTTATCTTTGCTACATTCACATGTTTTAAATTTTATCTTTAGAGCTTCAGATATGTTCATCAACACATGCATACAAATATAACCTAGACTCACTATGTCTCACAGTGACAGATGGGATAAGACTGTTAAAAGTAGAAATTATTTATATACAATAATTTGAAACACTTAAATTACAAAAATGAGAAAATATTATATTAGATCTTTTCTAAAAAAGCAGTTGGTTAACCAATTGATTTAAACATTGAATAAAATCGTAATGCAAAACCCCAATCCCAATGTAGGAATGCAAAAAACAAAGGCTTACTAAACCCAATAGCCATGATACAGCAAAGAAAACTCACAGCCAATCATTCATTAGCATACAGAACAAAAAGTAACCAATGGAGAGAATTACTTATGATTATGTCATCATTGAGGCATATGTAATTCTTAGTAAATCTTAACTAATTAAGCAATCTAAGTAGTAAAAGTGCCTTTTTAGCTCAAATCTGCTATTTTGGCTATTTTTAAAAATAAAAGGCTTAAAAGAAGAAGAAGAAAAATAACTAAATACTTGTTTTTTTCTTCCCAGCTAATTTTAGAAAAATTAGTTAGTCTGCCATAAGAAAAATTTGATTGATTAAAATGTTTGTCACCTTTACAAATTTATTAATTCATCATTTTTCTAAAGCTTTGCTTGTAGCTTCTGCATAACTTAGATTTTGCGTTTTTCAATAATGTGTAAAATAAAGGAAAACATTATTGAAAAAGAGAAAAAAAAAACCAGCATGGTTTTTAAAAAAAAACCATTGGGTTTAAACCAAACAACCCTGATTCATATACACTAGATTTTGTTCAAATTCACTAAAAAGTATTCCTCAATCAATAAGCAAAACACAAACCTGGCTGATCACTCATATTTTGCTGTCCTTCTTTGATGTGTTGTAAAAGCTTTCCAAGATCAGCATCAATTCTAGCTTCATCCATATCCATTTCAGCATCCCATGAAGCCTAAATACAATTTTTTAATAGATGGATTCAAATATTATTCTGGACAAAGAACAAAATAAAAGAGAGAGAGAGAGAGAAACAAGTTATCATGCAAACCATAGTACTTATGCAACTTTTAACAATAACAATTAAACAACCAATGTTGTTTGAAAGATCTACATGAAAAGACATTCAAAATACACAGTGCCCAGTTAAGGGAGTTGCAACCTTAAGTACACTGTAGAAAGAAGGGAGGGAAGATAAAAAGCAACCAAGAAAACTTGGAAAATAATTTTTTTTTTCAAATGAACTTAGAAATGAAGCAACAATCTTCTGAATGGAAGACGCAAATAAAAAATGGCAAGTTTCAGGTAGGAAGAAGAAAGGTCTTAAACAGAGTTCATACACATTTTTTAGATAAAAATAAAAGACACTAAATAAAACAGATGTTGTTATCCAACATATACTGATTCATAAATTTAAAGATGATGTAAAATAAAAAGCATGAATAAAATAAAACTCAACATTTCAGTTTAATCTTTAAAACCATCATCAGGTGTAAAATTTTCTAAAATACAAAGCAGCAGGAAACAATCTATATGCCACATCTTTAAATATTAAATTCACACTAAACGAAGCAATGGAAACATGGAAAAGCCTTGAAAAACAACTCAGTGGCACCAACTGTTATTCAAAGAGAATAAAAGAATCAAAGACTGGAAAAACATGGAAACTTCACAGTCATTTAAAAATGCTGAGGCAGATTTCCGTAATAAGAAATGAAACACCATCGTTACATATTTCTTGGTTCCTTAAACAAATTTTCATAGGTTCACTAATAACTGTTTTAAACGGAGTTTACGAGATTCCCTTTTAGTTTACCGATGGGACAATGTCCTCATATATTGTATGACTAAGCGTCAATTTTTTGAAAGTTTAAAGGAACACAAAAATGATTTGAAGTTTAATAGGTTTTCAACAGCTCAAGAAATTTCTTTAAGTGACGTATTTCATTTATCACCTTCGACAAAGCTAAGATTATTTTGTAACAGGATGTTTTGTTTAAAGGCGTTATTCATGAATCTATGAAAATTCGTTTAAAAACCCAAGAAATATATAACGATAGTGTTCCATTTCATATTCTGGAAATCTGGCTCAGCATTTTGAAAGAACTGTGAAGTTTCCATGTTTTACCAGACCTCCATTCTTTTATTCACCTTGAATAACAGATGGCGTGCCACTGAGATGTTTTTAAAGGATTTTTTATGTTTCTGTTGCTTCTTTGAGTATGAATTTGATTTTTGAAAATATAGCATATAGATTGTTCCCTGTCTATTTGTATTTTAGAAAAATTTACTCCTGAGGATGGTTTTAAAGATTAATCCAAAACATTGAGTTTTATTTAACATAATTTTTAAATTTATGAATAAAGTATACATTGGATTGAAACATCTATTTTGTTTAGTATTCAATATTACAACCTAAAGTCCTTAATTTCGTTAAAGACTCTCAAGCATCAAACTTAAAAAAAATTAAGGACCTATAAATTGAATAAATTAATGAATAATAACATGCATTTTTAAGTACAGGGTTTCATTTTTGTAAAAACAACTTTTAAATATTCAAATGGAGACGGGAGGGGAAATTTCAGTATGTGGCCATTGAAATTTAGAAGACTAATTATCTACTTCAAAATAACAAATACAGCATAAGAATGAAGCAAAACAAAAAAAAGAACTTTAACAGATTAAAAATTTAAGAGTGCTGGAGAAAAAAAAGAGGAGGGAGGGATAAAAAATTTAGGGATCATTATTTAACTATTGTTGATACAATGTAATAAATAAGGCAGAAAATTTAAAGACATTTAAACAGGTCTTAGATTTGAAATTTTCTGTGATGGATGGAGGAAAAAAGCGGGAAAACAAAAATTGGGGAGGTGATGGGTTTAAGAAAAAAAGGAGGGGGAAATCCACTGAAACACAAAATATTCATACTCTTGAAATAGTGGATATTGGTTCTACTAATAAACAATTGGGATACATAGGCGTAACCAGCCTTTTGAAGGGGGGGGGGGGTGCCCAGACTTCATAACCTGAACATGTTGGATACAAACAATAACTTATATGGTAAAATCTGCAAAAACGGAACCTCAAAAAATGGCTGAATTTCCGTTTTAGACAGGTTTTCATCTTAGAAGATATAGTTGTGTTTTATTTCTGTTAAAGAGAGCTCAAACGCGATTTTTGTTTGCGTGAGGAGGGATGAGAAGGGGTTCAAAACATCAAAACTAAATCTAATGATTAAAAAAAAAAAAAAAAAAAAAAAGATATGTAAATCTCTTTGCAGCAGTGACATAAGACAGTGACTAAGAGTGGTTACAAGTGTAAAATTTTTTGGCACCCTAACTTCTTATAAAGATTAAAAAGAGCCTTTAATCATGCTGGAAACTTCTATAGGCACAGGGGAACACTGCATGAGATCTAAAATTATCTCAGTCAAGTCTTGTAGATGAAATTTTGCGGGAGGATAAATCTCAGATAATACACACGGTACACCAATACATACGCACGAAAGTTTTTGAGAATGTGACTCCATGACTTCTTAGGGATCGCCGGAGGGACCAAAGAAATTTTGGAGGAAAGTCTACATAAATAATTATCTTATTATTACAAATAATTATAATATTCATTAATACCGCAATTTCCTGCCTATAATCCGCGGATCAAACAATTCCATCCATAAATTTTATTTCATTATTGAAGTTAAATATTTATCACAATTTAACAAGTTACATTTTATGAAACAAGATTTCTGGGTCCGAACACAATTGTTTGATCCGCGGATTATAGGCCGGAAATTACGGTAATTCATGTTTTTACCTCAGAATGTGTCGAATATATTAAGTAAAGCAGGTAATGATAATATACAATAAATTTTATCAAGATGATAAAAATTATACTATCATGATGCGACTGTAATAATAAAGATAGGTGCTTGTCTGTCTCTGTGTGTGTGTACGTGCGAGTGCTGAACTGTGTAAAAACAATGCAGTCCGCACAGCCGTATGATTTTACAGGACCACCTGTATGCCTGAAGTTATGCATATTGAAGACAATTTCTGGAAATTTTCAATTAATGTTTTATGCAAATTTTTTTAAATTAGAATTAATTAGTAAAAAAGAATCCGATTTCAATATTTTATCCAGTATAAACTTTGTCTTCTTTTCAATAAAGTGTTTTCGAGATTCTTACGGTGATTTTTCAATTTTTAACAATTTTTTAATGTTATTTTTAGAGTGTTTTTTTCGCATTTCGAGGCGATTTTTTTTTTTTTGACATTCCTAAAAGGAATCCAGTTTAAATCTTTTACATAATTAGTTAATTTCGTTCCCTGTGGTTTTATAAACTTTTCCGAATTTTTAATGCGATTTTTAGCGGTGGTTTTCGCGCTTTGAGGCGATTTCTTGACCTTTTTTGAAACAGAAAAACTCTCCGGTAATTTTTGTAATTGCCGTGATTAAATTCGAATTGGGAGAATGTCAAATCAGTTCTTATAAGGAAGCTGAAAATTTAATTTGGCTCGAAATAAAAAACACAATAATTCAAGATTCGCTTCTTTCGAGAAAGAAGAGGTCGTAGCTTGCTCAGGAGTATGTTGCCTAAGGCAGTCCCCACCTCAATCCTAGAATTGTTTAATTCTATGTTCATTAAAAAAAAAACGAAACTCCACTAGCAATGAAGTTTTCTTTGGGGGACAGGGTTTGAAATAGCGTGCGGATGATCACGCGATTTGTGCACAGAAAAGGAATGTCCCGCATAATAAAAAATGCTGTGCAGTATTTTCCCCCTCCAAATTCTTTCACAGACCTGTGATTCTTCAGTGAGTATTTAAAAAATATTTTGAAGTCCTCGATTTTTATTTCTTTTATGAAATTTTTCAAAGTCAATTCGTGAATCGGTCCCGGAAAAATTTGAAGATTTCTTCAAACGATCATGGAAAATATCGAGAATTTCGATAAAAGAGTGCAGAAGATAATCGCAAATTTCGTCAAAAGATTGCACAAAAAATCACGAATTTCGATAAACGATTGACGAAAAAAACGAGAATTTCGCCAAAGGATCGCAGAAAGAAAAAGCGAATTTCGTCAAAAGATCGTAGAAAGAAAACGCGAATTTCATCGAAGGATCGTGCTAACGAAATGCCACTTTCGTCAAAATATCGTAATAAAAAAATGCGAATTTGTCAAAGGATATTAAAAAAAACATGAATTTTGTCAAAGGTTAGTGGTGAAAAGTGCGTATTTTGACAAAAAGTCACGTAGAAAGACGTGAATTTCGTCAAACGATTTTGGGAAAAAACTGTAAATATCATGAAATGATTGCAAATCGCGAATTTGCTTAAAATTTACTGCACTGGGCTAAAAGATTGAAACCGGGTTCCTTTTCTTACTTTCAAAAGAATGCCGCAAAACAAGAAGAAACTTTAAAAATCGTATAAAAATTTTCAGTGGATAAAAATTACTATATTGACTTGAAAGACTAAAACCATATTCCTTTTACGAATGTCAAAAAAATGGGCGCGAAACACCAAATTCAATAAACCAACCAATCTCCAGATTAATTTGCATTTTCTGTGCTATTATTTTTCATTTTCAAAGGAGGCAGGGTCTGTGTCACTCGGTCTTCTTTCCCACGGCTAATCGTATTTAAAATTATCGTTTCACATCTGCATCCCCTTTCAAATTTTTTTGCTTCTTTCTACATTTTAAACCACGAAAGCAAAGAGACAAATAGTTTCTATCCTCCTCTTGAATGTGCGTTAATTTCACATGAAATTGCAGAAACATGCAATAGAAAGAACAGCGTTAAAAAAAATCTCCCCCAAACAAAAGACGTCAAAGTGGGATTATAAAGCCACTTTTTTGACTTACTATGACTAATACAGATTTTTGTAAATATTCTAGTTTAAAAAAAAAAAACAAAACAATTTTCTTAAAAAAAGAAAGAAAGAAAAAAAAGAACGTGTGTTTCTTTTTTTATCACATTTCAAAACTTAGGCTGTTAGTTTTCTGAACTAAATTAATTGAACTCTGCTTTCACTTCTTTTTTTCTTTTGTAGATTTCGATTTTTGTAAATAATTGTGCTTGACTCTGCCCATGCAGGGGGGGGGGGGGCACCCAGGGCACCCCCCTGGTTATGCCTATGGCATAGTGTGAAATACAATTTTGCTATGCTGCACAGAAGTACACTATCACAACATATGTGATGGAAAGGAGAAAACAGATTTATTCTACATTTTATATATATATATATATATATATATATATAAACAATTTTTATATATTAGAATTAGCATCTTAATGTAAAGCAATATTTTCTTTCACATTAATCACTTAAAATCTAAACGTGAAAATAACTACCACACTCATTTTGGCTAGGGCAAAAAGTAAGATTTTGTAATATTTTAGAGAGAAGTTTCACGAATTTTTATCACAAAAATTTCGGAGATAATTATGATGAATTATAAAGCATCATGTTTTTGATATGCCTTACACATTTGAAAAAGATATACTTGTAATTAAATTTACAAGCAAAGTAACAAATAGGGAAAAGATTAAAAATAAAATAAGTTCAACATTGTTTGCAGGGAGGAAGCAAAAATTTCAGCAATGGGGATTTTTGGATTATGCAAATCATGCCAAGTCCTTTTATAGCAAGTTATTTATTGTTACTGCAAAAAAAGGATTATAGAAAAAAAAATTGATTTTTAAAATTTTAAATATTGTGTATTGGTTAGGTCAATCAAGTTGGAAATTGCACGTCAAACGTGGCAAATAAGGTGCGTTTGTACTATAAATAGTTTTATAAATATTTTTTGCACTGCATATTGTACTGAATGTATGTTTTAGAGCACTTCATAAGTGCATATCCATTTCATTCTGTTCGAAAGGCTGTAACATCATTAAAATGCACTTGAAATAATTTTTTCCCATTGGCCGTAATGTAACGAAAAACTTTTGACTGTCACTATAATTAAACTATACATCCCATTTTCATAAAATTTGAAATGACTTGACAAAATTTTGCAAAAATTATATATTTAAAATTTCAGACAATTCAGTTGGGTAGTTTTTGCTCTGTTATATGCGGGCGGACAGACAGCAGACTGAACGAGGATTACAGATGCTACGTATTTATATAATTATGAACGCACCTAAAATGAGGGACTTGGGAGGAGATGAGTAAATATTTAGAGGAATTTATAGTTTATTCAAAATTAGAGCAAAAACAACTAAATAAAAGCATGTGCAAATTGGCAGCTTTTATAATACTTTGGCTACAATTAATGTCACCTAAGCTTTGATTGTTGCCAAAACAAAGATCATTGCTTAGCTTTAAAGATATATATATATATAATTTATCGAAATATTTAATTAATGTATAAATGAAATGAATTTATTTTAATGTGTTAAATTTTAAAAGCAAAATATTTATAGACAAACTTTTCTACTAAAAAAAAAAAAAAAAAAGAAATTTTTATTTTTTTAATTACACACAATCGCCAAATAAGCAAAAACAGCATAAAACAAACTATGGAATAAATTGGCAACTCTTATGTTTATTTATATTCTATCCTAATTTTGAATGAACTACAGATTATTTTTATTGGCTAACTAAAAGATATATATATATATATATATATATATATATATATTTTATTAAAGAGTTTTTTTTTTTTAATTAAAGTCTTAATGATGCGTGTGTGTGGGAGGAAACCTGTGTTTGTGTGGGGTGGAAACATAAAAAAAAAAAAAAAAAAAAACAGTTAAATAAATAAAATAATATGCTAGTATTAATGACAGCACAAAGGATAAATTTATATGAACAAAAATTGTAGTTCCCTTTCACAGTAAATTAAATAAGCAAGGAAAACCAAGCATTAGTGAATGTTTGTGAGTAATGATTGCCACATGGCATCTAAAATCAGAAGTTAGATCACACTGATTCACAAAAAATCCATTATTGCATAAACTAGCAGATAAAGTTTATTTAAAAAAATAATAAATAAAACATTCTTAAGCATTTTTCTGAAAAAAAAAAAAAAAAAAAAAAAAATTCTTTTTTTCTATGTGAAAAACAAAAATTCTCTCTATACTTATATATCCCTGCATTATATTATTTACAAATATTAATAACGAGTTCTTCAATAATTTATTTGTTTAATGTATGAATAGTATCAACTACAATCAATGTAATAAGTTTAATAAGTGTTAATAAGATTTCATTATTACTTGTACGAGAAGAAAATAATCGCAAAAAATTTAGACATTGCACACCTTTATAATCAAATAATCTTATACACTGGAAAAAAAAAAAAAAGAGTATAAACTGTAGGCAAAAACTGCTCTTTTCTTTAAGCTAAATTTTTCAATATAAAAGCAAATATTTACCTCATGTTTCACAGATCCAGGTCGATTATCAGGAGGTTCAAACATTGGAAGTGATTCCTGACGACCATCACCAATTGATGGTATGCCCAATCCTGACATTCCACCAATCCCCATACAGCCAGCACTACCAGGTCCAGGAGACAGACCATGTGAAGGATCAGGCATAAAGCCTGTTAGTGATGGTTCTGGGGTCGACATTGATTTATTTGATTGTGGTATTCCGGCAGCTGATCCAACCTGTGAGCCAACAGCATTAACAAAGCTCCCTCGGGATATAAGGGTACACATATAAGCATCATGAGAGAAGACATCATACCGAATGAGTTCAGCAAACAGCAAAACAAGATTTGCAAATGCAGCTTTGCTATCAGGGGAAGGTTTCTCATCTAAACAGAAAGAATATGGTAAAAGCTATATTATATTACTTAAATACAAAATTTACAATTAATTTAAAATTGTAAATTTTGAATTTGAATTTTTAGAAATACAGTATGACTTCAAAAATCCAGCATCAAAACCATCTTTTTCCTTCCTTTTTCTTTTACACTTTCAAGCTACAGGAGAAGAAAAATAGCAATTCTTTATGAATTAAAAACTTCAAGATCGAAAGTAAGAATGTAATAAAAGAATATTTGACTTTTTTTTTCATTTGTCAGAGGCGATTATTTTCTGAACAAATTTCCTGGGAGATGCACTGTTGCTTAGCAACAGGAACAACTTTGGTGAATGCATGGCACAATATATGGCCGGAATGAATTTCCGGCAATGGCAACATCAATGGTGAGGAAGAATGTTCAGACTCTGCAGTTTATGAGCTGATTAAACACACAAAATCTGAAAATGCATTAAGTGTCGAAAATATGGATATAGATAATTGGCTAAAAGCATTGACGAAAATGCATCAACAATGAACAATTTAATGAACAGTGAGATCACCGACACTGTGCTAAATAGAACCGCCAATAACACTAGAAGCAGTTCAGAAGACGAGGATGAACAACCGGCAGAAGAAAAGATGTCACCAGAAAAATGCATAAATTTGATTGGAGAATTAATATATGCTTTAGAGCATGGGTCAAGAAGTAATTTTAAGTGGGGTCCGAATACTTTTGAAAAATTTTATTGAGGTCCAAAGAAAAAAAATCATACAAGTAATATAGGTACTAATTACTTTTAAATCATTATTTTTTCAAACACATACACATAATATAAAATTGAAAAGTCAGATATTCGTTCTGATAAATTACCACATACACAAGCATATGTTTTGAAAATTTTTACATACACATAATAAAATAGAAAAGGCAAGTATTCGTTGAAAAATTGCACTTGTGATCTTGAGTCAGTTTTTACAGTTTGGTTCACGTGGTGAAACAGCTATTGCACAGAGTGTCTTCAAAGTGGGTGTCCGTCAATCTCGAACGATATTTGTTCTTCAAAAGATTCATTTTGGAAAAAGTTCTTTCACATACATATGTGGAGCCAAACAAAGTAGCCAGGTTAATGTTATTATTATTATTATTATTATTTTTTTTTTTTGTAATTTTTCTACTTTTCTGAGGCATGTTTAGCACAGAATTCTTCAGATGATACAGTTTTATACATTAGCAAGGAAATATCTTCTTGCAAGTCAAATATCTCCATTTGAAGTAAAGGTTTTTCAAGACTGAACAGCTTCACAGTCACATCAATCCATTCTGCAGCTGGAGCAACTTCATGAGGCGATTTTTTGAGACAACTTATCTATCTCTGCAAAGTCTTGGAATCTTGCTTTAAATTCCTTCACAAAATATGACATAAAACTTAAGAATAGAGATGTAAATTTTCCGGAAAAAATGAAGTGGCGGAAAAAACCATTTTTTTTCAGTTTTTTTCTGGAAAAAATGGAAATATTGGAATAATTGATTTATCATAAATCTTTCTCAAAAAAAAAGTTATATTTTCTAAAAAATTATAAAATAATAAGCTTTTTTAATATTTAAATATTTATACACACTAAAAAAATATTTCCCCTTTACATGTATATATTATAAAAGAAGAGAGAGAGAAAAAAAAAAAAAAAAAAAACCCAAAAAAAAACAAGCCAGCTTTAAAAAGTTTATCCTTTCAGTCTCAGAATTCTGACAGTAGCTTTTCTTGCTTAATTTAACACCAGTGTTTGTAATATATCACGTGTCTGTTAAAATGATTTTTCAGTAGCATTTGTTTAATTATATTAGTAGAGCTAATTTTAAAAATAACAACTAAAAAATCTTAAGTTTCAACCAATATCACTGCAGTTTGAAAGCAATTTTAAACTGCACCATACATAAAAACTACATAGTACTATTTTTCAAATATATAAAAGATACCAGTTTAAAAGAAACAAACTACAGTGTTCTGTTATTATTATAAATACTATTATCATTTTCAAATCTTTCATTTTTTAAAAATTAGTAATTTTACTATATTATACATTTTTTCCCCCTTACAGTTATAATTTTCATTTCCTGTATATTTAGTTTTGGTAGATCTTTCCAGTCTAAATCCAAACTATGTTTTAGTAAGTTTTAGACTCTTAATATTGAAAGTAGTATTTTCTTTCTTTCTTTCTTTTTTTTTTTTTTTTTTTTTTTTTTTATGAAACCTTTATAACAGATGGACTTTTCCATATGTTTAAAAATTGTTTTCAACTAGAATTTTCACAGAGATTTGCTTACATTTTCTCTGCAAAGTTTGTTTGTATGGATTTATATATATATTTTTAAATATATTTAGACGACTCTAAGAATCTATATTTCATGAAAAGAAAAAAAATAATAAATAATTTCAACTGCATGTTATTATCAAAAGAAATTTTTCTATTAGTGAAAAATTACAGCTATGCAAATAAAAATAAATGTATGTTCCAAATTTTACATTAAATTTTCCATCTTACCATTTTCATTAATTGGTATAATACTGGTCTAATTTTGCACATGAATTTTCATTTTTGACAAGAGAAGTAGCATTTAATTATCTTACCAGGGATTTGCTTGGATTTTTGTTCACACAATCATGTTCTTGCAATATTGTGAACTTTTGTAAAAACTTGTGAATTTGTAAAAAATGTAATCGGAATTTTTTAAACTAGGAATTATCATACTTAAGTTCTTATTTAGACATTATTAAGATGGTCCTTTGTACATATATATACAGCTAGATAATACATTCATTAGGGATTGCAGCTATTATACAACAGGTTTTTTTTTTTTAATTCTAAAATCATTTAATTTGGAGGTTGGAAAAAATTTCTGAAATGTCTATTTTTAAGAAAAAAAATTTTGTTAAAAGTCATATGTTTCAAGGGGAAAAAACTGTGAAGGATCCTTTAAGGGACTCAAGTTCTTTTTAAACAGATCCCTGCTTAGATAAGATTTTCCATGTTAAGGTTATGAGGGACACTAAACATGAAAAAAATATACGTAAAAGTATCATAATGTAGCAATTATAAAATTTTGACTACATTATTTTATAAATGAAATTTCAATTCTTCCAATTTGGAAAAATTGAAAAATAGCCCTTCGGAAAAAAACTGAAAAAATCTGTTTTTTTCCCAAAGTTTCCGTTTTTTTTTCCGAGCATTCCCATCTCTACTTAGGAACACTACATTCTTTTTATATTCAAGAATTACGGGAAAAAGAATAAATTCTTCATTTTCAATATCTTTTTCGGTGGCCCAGGCTTCAACTTTCTGCGGTCCGGATGTGGACCGCGGTCAGCCAGTTGCCGACTGTGGCTTTAGAGAAACAAGACTGTATTTCAGAAATAGACATTCTTCATTTGTATAAAATACAAAAAAACTTGTTAAAGAACGGCAAAAAATATTGAAGCAAACAACGTTGACATTGATGTTTTCAAAATTACAAGAAGAAATAATTTCACTCTTTATTAGATTTTGGTTTTCTGTAACATAGAAAATATCAATTAAAGTAAAATTTTTTTTTATATTTAATTTTCTCTTTTTCTTACATAATTATCACTTAATAATGAATTAAATTATGGCTTAAGGCACCATTAAGAATATAGAACTACTTTTGATATTCCTTTAAAAATCCGGCATAGTCTCCCAATGATGCCAAATTTTTGAAGTTATACTGTACTTCATAACTTTTATAATTGTTTTTAAGAGGAAAAATTATTTATTATGTACAGCAGAACTCTCTATATCCAACTTTTCTACATCTAAGATAAAAGAAAAATAAACTAGCTTTAAATAGACTGCAGCACTCTAAATGTTTTGTGGCATGTTCTTAAAAATTCCTCTACTTGTTTTCATGCAAGTTACATGCATTTATCTGTATACAAATATACATTCCTGATTCGTTGCCATTGCTTGAATATGTTGTGCCAAAGAGAGGATTGTGCATGCATCACCAACCAGCAATCCTCTAGACAGAGCAAAAATGTTAAAAAGTAGCTAACAATAATAAAGAATCAAAACCATCACCATTGTGTCTATAGATTAAATCAGTAAGGCTAACAAAAGAGGAGGGAAAAAAACTAAATTAAAAATTTGCAAGCTTGATAAATAAAACAACACTGTGTGGAAATAAGGCATGCATGTCAGCATAAAGTGAGCAATTTAACATTTTTATTATAAGGTTACCATCCCCTAACCTCATTGATATCGTTAGTGATAAGACGACAAAATCTCTATGGATCGAAAATCTGGTATATATGAAATACTTATTATTTTATCAAATAATATTAAAAGAGTCTATATCGGCTTGACAAAATATAAGTTTTCAGTAAGAATTAAGGAGCATCGCAGGGACATTAAACAGCATAAACAGAATACAACTCTTTCTCGGATCTATTTGGCTAACGAAGACTGCTATATTAACTTTGAAGAAGCAAAAATCATAGTATCTTGTAATAACCCTTTTGAAAGTACAATTAGAGAATCAGTTGAAATCATTGCATGTGAGAATAAAGCCTGTAACAATAATTTATCCTATAATATACCAAAAATCTGGCATAATACCATAAAGTCTTAATTCTGCATCTGTTTGCAATATTTCAAACTTGAATTGTGTTTGCCAATTTTTTTTTTTTTTTTTTTTTTTTTACATATATGACTTTAGTTGAAAAACTTCACTATTCCCCCTTCTGGTTCTGCTCATTAGAGGAATTTAGGATGAGGCAAATGTGCTTTTTCTTTACTTCCAAGAAAATGCATCTCTTTTTTATCATTTATGCTTAAAAACATAGTATTGGTCAAATAGACCCGCTTCGCTGTTCTAGGTATTAACGGTTATAACTCAAAATTTGTTTATGTTATTGAGTTTTTAAATTCATGAAGTTGTTGTTTAGTAAAAAATATTAAAAGTCAGGAAAGGAAATGTTTTTTCAATTAATATTTTTCATGCAGTGACAAACTAAACATTGATTTGGGTCAAATGGACCTGCCCCGCGGTTCCAGCATTAAAACGATACATTTAAAATGTCCTATTCTTATAGCGTTGTTACAAAAATACCAGGAAGCAAAAACTCTGTTTACATAATTTATTTTATATTAGCTTTCTTTTCAAATGTTTAACTGATCTTATTTAATCAAACATGAAAACAGGCAGTAGGTGTTTAACAGCAGCTGATCTGGCCTTAAAATTCTCCAATCAAAGGGAAAGAATGGAAACCAATTTACAGGGAGATCGCCACTGGTTTTTTAGGTGCGTTCATAATTATATAAATATGTAGCACCTATAGTTGCTGCCTGGTCCATTGGCATATAACAGCGCAAAAACTACCCAATACCCAATCGAATGGTTTGAAATTTAATATATATAGTTGTTGCAGAATTTTGTCAAGTCATTTCAAATTTTATGAAAAACGAATCAAAACTTAAATTTTTTTTATAAAAGTTTTCATCATTCTATTAAATCCTATCATACATAATTAATTCAATGATATCTCATGATAGCTAATGATTCTAGGTTGCCATGGTGATTACATCCTATTTAAGATGGAGTCATATTATTCCCGTATTAATGAATTTAATATATATAATTGTAATAAATTTTGTATTCATGCATTTTTGCATAAGAGTGCAACAGTATTGCACCAAGATCTGAATATTTATAAAACTAGTTATAGTACGAATGCACCTCATTTGCCATGTTTGATGTACAATTTCCAACTTGTCTAATTATAGTTCAATCGTCCGCAATCATTTTAAAGCCGATCAAATTAGTGTGTCGCTAAGAGTTTGCGGTGCCTCAATGGGGGTTGGCAAGCATAGCTCATAGGGGGCAGAGCTCTTAGTTTAATAATTTTTTTTTAAAAAGAAGAGGGTTTAAGCTGATAATTTATAAAATAAATGTATTTACATTAGTTTTATGAAAAAATTGGCCAATTGCCAATGAAAGAGCTTTATGTAAAAGCTTTTTGAACATAACTTTATGTAAATAATAAACAGAAATTATCTCAAAACATTGTTAAACAAAAAGAGCTAAAACTTTTATAATTCAAAATAACCTATACAAATAACCTGTACTATAACCAAAACAAATGCAAAACTCTGTTCTCCATACTCTCCTCCCATCTCAAAACACTTATATTTCGAAGTTTAAATGTAGGCAAGGGATAAACAGACAGCAAATCAGCATAAAAATAATTATGAGTGAAAGAGAAATAAAAGGATAAATTAATGAAGACACAATAACTTAATTTTGGAGTCAGAAAAAACCTCAATGAAATCAAATGACATTATTAAGTAAGCTAACACATAACTTGATACCTGTTTTCTTTTAGTACAAGATCATCATCTAAAAAGCAATGCACACCTATGATGTTTATAAATGGTTTAGATGTTAAAATGTCAGCAAGGGATAAACAGACAGCAATTCAGCATAAAAACAATTGTGAGTGAAAGAGAAATAAAAGGATAAATTAATGAAGACTTAATTCTGGAGTCTGAAACAGAGAGCCTAGATGAAATCAAATAAAATTATTAAGTAAGCTCTAATGTAAGTTGATACCTGCCTACTTTTAGCAAAAGAACACTATCTAAAAAGCAATGCACACCTATGATTTCATTATTCTGTACGAATTTCAGTACACACATTTTTCAAAATTTCAGGACACATTTACTTGGCACACTAACCAAAATAAAAGACCATTAAAGAATAAAGATTTTAGCTTGTGAAAGTCAAATACTAATAAACTTGTACACACATAAATTCAAAAGAAATAACCTGTTGAGATTTTTTGAAAAATTCAGTGTAAACTGAATAAATAAACATTAATTACAATCTAACAACTACATTCTTCATTTTATAACTACACTGTTCAATGTTTTGTTGACTATTATATGATCTATATGTGTTATAAGGTATGAGAAAAGAAAAATAAGCAATGAACATGTGATAATCAAATCTTTACTTAGCGGTAACAAAAATATGTGCAATTGGTGCATATCATATGAACAAACAGAAAATGCAATTTATCGGATACTAATGAGTTTCAAAAAGGGGTATGGTTTCTCTTGACCAAAAACAATGTCAAATAACTATGAGGCATGGAATCAATGAGGTTATCAAAGCGGCATTAGTGTAATCTATCCCACTCCTGTAGAAAAAAGTTTTCCAACTGCTGAATTGTTTATGGAGATAATAGGCAATCAGCAACCCTTCTCCCTAGAAGGTCTCTAACATGTTCTATGGGGTTCATGTCTGAGGAATATGCTAGGCAATCCATTCAAAGGATTCCTTCGTCAAAAAGGAAATTATCCACTAGTCGAGCTTAGTGTGGCCTGGAGTTATCATCCATGAGAATGAATTTATCCCTGATTGCTGCAGCATAAAGGACCACAATAGGTCTGAGGATCATTGTTATATCCCTGAGCCATCAGTGCTCCATTCCTTATAATGTACAGGTTGGTGCGACTATTGATAGACATACCGGCCCAGACCATTACTCTGCCCCCGTCAAATTGCACACTTTTGTGCACAAATGCAGGATATTTCAGAATGCCATGTTCTCTCCATATCGTAATCAGCCTATTGTCAGGTTCTACACTAAAGCAGGACTCATTCGTGAAGAGCATGTTTTCTGCTCATCACGTCCATCTGTGATATTCTTGTGCCTACTTCTGCAGGCAGCAATGTGGCCCGTTGTTAAAGAAACACAAACCATAACTCTGCAAGCATACAAACCAACATGATGAAGTCGGTTTTGAACAGTTTGGGTCAAAACTGTGGTACCAGTAGCCTTCTGAAGGTGGTATTGCAATAAACTGGCATTCATACTGCAGTTTTTTCTCGCAGTTAGTGTTAAATACCGATCCTTATTTTGTGTTGTTGCACACTTATGATCTTGCCCCGTTCTTCAGCTAACATTTCCAACTTTCCAAAAATCGATTTCATAGTCCTGAAAATACATTTTGCAAAGCGCCAAACGCTTCTGCTACAACATATTGCATTTGACCCGCCTCTAAATAACCGATGCCCCCCCCCCCCCCCCCCCCAGGTTACCAATTCAGCTCAGTCATGTTGTTGGGATCTCGTATTCACTGTTACAAAGCATTCAACACCAGTCAATTGTTTTTAATCTTCTCCTTATAAGGAATGCTGCAAGGTCGCTTTTCACTCCTTATCTAGAATGCATCATTTTCTACGTCACAGACAATATTTGCCTATTATCAACTTTGTAAATGTTATACTTTTTCTTTTTAACGTTTTTTCTTTCATTTTTGTTAAAAGAGTTGTTGATTATATGGTTGTTTCCTATCAAACTCACAGTACCCCTAAATTGTTTTGAGCTGTGTATTTAATAATGAATTTTTCTTTTACTTTACATTGTCCTCATTTTATTATCATTTTACTTTTATCTAGACTTTTAATAATGTAGTTTTATTTGCTGACATCTTATCCAAGTGACTCCCCTATTAGCTTACATTTAGGAATGTAGTTATTCATATAATTTCTAGATGGCAGCACATACTCTTTTTCACTCTTTCTCCAACATCGTGAATGTCACTTTGCTTGTCCATGGCATGATCTGACCATGGAGTTGATCTGAATCTGATTGGATCTTCGACATTTTGTGTTTTATGAGTATTTTTTTTTTCTTAATTTTCATTTATTTCTTGGTTATCTTAATCAGACTGGATTTTTCATGCATTATAAGGAGCTTAAAACTGTCATTTTTAGGCCTCATGTCGACATTACTTGATGCAATAACATAACTTTACTATGAATTGTGCTATGAAGGTCCTCTGAAGAATCCATAATAGATTCATAGCTTCTTGTTTTTGAATTTTCATTCTCCTCTGTTTAAATTGTTTTAATTTTCTTTCATGTTTATTTTTATGCATGATAAATTTTTATGCATGGTCCAAATTCATTTAAGAAATGAAATTTATTAAAAATATCAATAAAAAAAGCTGCAAAGAAAAAAATGGGTAGAACTTGTATATAAAATAATATTAGTTACCAATTTTACTTTTTTTTATTTATTCATTGTTACCACTGAAAAGTGCATGAATTTTTGTTTAACTAATTTTAAAAATACATAAGATAGGTTTTATTCATATTCTACAAGGGATTGTTTAAATTTCATTATTGAAAAATTCCGAATTTCAGAGGGGGGGGGGGGGGGGATCGTTAAGATTCTGAATTTTGGGAAGACCCAAAATCTGGAAAGTCTTCTGTCATGAGGATTCCGGATAATAGGTTCTGTACTACAGTATAACTTCGAAAATCCGGCATCGTCGGGACCGAGGCTATGCCAGATTTTTGAAAATTCCGGATTTCTGAAGGAATATCAAAAATATTTCCAATATTTCTAATGGTGTCCTTTAGTCATAATTCAATTCATAAGCAAATGATTATTATGCGAGTAAAAGAAAAAAGTTTTTTTCTTCTATTTTCTATGTTATTAAAAAATCTTATAAATAGTGCAGTTATTTATTCTCGTATAATTTCTGAAACATCAATATCAACTTTATTTGTTTCAATTTTTTAGCCTTTCTTTTACTATTTTTTCGTGCATTTAATACAATCGAAGAATATCTATCTTGGAAGTTATTAATTGTCCAATCAAATTTATATTTTTTTCCAGTGACATTTTTTCTTCTGTCTGTTCCCTGTCCTCATCTTCTGAACTGTTAGTGTTATTAGCTGTTCCATTGCGGCTAGATATTCGCAGTTCCAAATTTTCTCGGTTGTTCTGTTGGGTAAGTAACTAATCGGATATGACAAATGAAGAAAATCTGCATTCAGTTTTACAAATTATTTGTTTTTCACACTTTCACTTTGGGATTCGGAAATTTTTAATTCGTAAGCAAATAATATTTTTCTTTTTCCTGTAAATTGCAAGTTTAAAAAAATGGGGAAAGGAATAAGGATTTTTATGCCGGATTTTTGAAGTTGTACTGTATATTACAATTGGGAATGAAAATCCAGTTTCAGCTTTGAGTAAGACATCATGTATTTATGATTGAATAAATAGATTGCGACCCAGTTGTTCTATGCAAAAAATGTTTGTTGCAATGTGCTATATTACTTCTTACATTTTGTCACGATGGTAGTGAATCACCCTGTAAGAAATATAAATATTTTATTTCCTTTTATATTTTTGATTTTAATACAATAAATGTAATATAACTTCTGACATTCATGTTGTAGATGGAGAAAGATCGAATTCATTCATGATTTTTGTGATAGATCATTAATAATAAAAACTTTTTTTATCCATACGGATTGAAACACACATTTTTTCTTGTGTTATCACTGCAAACATAGATGAGTTTAAATGCAAGAGAGTCTACTGCACACATAAATTTTAAATAGTTACAAAAAAAAAAAAAGAACACCTATAAATTAATATTTTAAGCTTGATAAAACTATGAATCATCACTGAAATAAATACTACTGTGAACCAATTTTTCATAAATTATAAAATACTAAGGAATTAAAATTATTGTGATAAAATTGCACATTGTCATAGCAGAATAAAATATTGGATGACATACCTATAACAGGAGCAAGGGTATCAAGAAAGTTAACTAAAAGGTTTTGATATAACGGAAGACCAAGAGGAAGGATGCTTGCTGAATCCTGAGAATCTTTTTCATCTGGTGCATCATTGTCACCAAATTTCTGAAAAATAAGAAAAAACATTTTTTTTCTTAAATATTGAAAAAAAAAAAATTATAAAACATACGAAACAATACATCAGATTTTATTTAAATAAAAGATTAATCTCTATTTTCCTTTTCTTTCAAATTACATTTAGATGCTTTATTCTAATTTCTTGTACAGTCCTCCCCCCCCCCCCCCCCCCTCCAACACTCTTGTTTTTCACAAGTGCTTGCCAGAAAATACATATATTTTGGTAATTCATGTTATACATTTATCTATCATATTTAAAAAAAGACATTGAGAGGCTTAAAATAATAATAAAAAAGATGCTTATTTATTTAATGTTAGTAAAGAAACAAACTCAGTTTTGTTTAAACCTTCCTAAATCTAAATTACTTATAGAAACGTTTGTCATATGGTAGGATGCATTTCATTCTCATCAACATTGACTTCTTTTCAGATGTTTGGTTAAGAACACCAATAAAATATTTTTTTTCTTCACTTTCCAAAATATTTTTACAATGAAACAGAATTAAAAGTTTTATTTGTGTTGTGTGTGTGCATGTGTGTAAAACTACAAATTTGTTTTGTATTTTGGACATATATATCTCTTTTGAACAATTTGCATATTTTTGTAAAAAAGAAAAGAAATAGAAAAAAAAATCTGTAAAAATTCTGGCTAATTAAATCTGAGTAAAAATCAGAGTAATTTTGCAAAAGTTTTAGTATAAATATAATTTTATAGGTAGAGGACATTTTAGCAAAATCGACCCAAAGGATTGAGATATCTAACGGCGTCGCAACGGCGAAAAATTCCTTGCTGTGAAGGAAGGAACACACCTTTTCGGTTCAAAGAAAGAAGAGAGAGATCATTGTTAATTTCACTCGGGAGTTGGAACTTTGGTGGGAAATCAATCAGAGATCCGCAAAGTAATGCTACCAATTTTGAAGTTCTAATGCCAAAGAAAAATACACAAAAGAGTTGACTTAAGATATGCAAATATGAGATAATGACTCACAAAGCAGACTGAAAAATGGGTGAATGAATTTGAGAAATGAAAAGTTTTTAGGAATGGCAACTGGATAAAAAGGTTTGAAAAAGGTGTTAAGAGAAAGTAAAAAGAAAATTTAAAAGAAAGTAAAAAGTTGGCGAAGTAGGCTGAAATATTGTTATGAGACAATGTGCGAATCCCACAACAACACAACAGTCCAATAACCATAAAAATACAATAAAATTTAATAAAATTAATGAAAATATTGCAAAAATTAAGATCGTTTTGAGGGATAAATAAAATTAAAGTTATTTAATGGTAATAATATTTATATAAATAATTAACCAAAGATTGCCAACTCAAAAAAAAAATTAATAATTTAGAATAAGAGACTTAACTAGGACGGGGGCAGTGAAAATTGGAAAATTTTAAATTGTGAATAAACATGCTAATTTATTATTATTTAAATTAGATTTAAAAAGCATTTAAATTAAAGATAATGTTATGTCGTAAGAACCAGCTAGCACTTTTAATTAAGATTTCTCCCCCTCCCCCTGCTGAACAATGGGAATTTTCTGACACAATCACAAACTCATTTTAGTATATAAATGCATGAAATTTGAAAACATCATCATTTAAGTGCAACAAATAGATTTTTCTTTATTTTACCATAAATGGGACATATCTTGATTCATAAATGATTGCTTTTTCATGTCATATTGCCACTACCCAAAAACTGATTTTAGTGGCAACATCGACAGCATTTTCTGAAAGATCTTTTGAAAAAATTTTCTCCTCTGATCGTTAGTCTTTAGCACTTGGCAGATTTTAAGATTATTACCGTCTTTTAAGTAGGGATGCTTTCTGGCCAATATTTAAACAGCACATGCTGGCAGGTGTGAGTAATTTTTGTCAGTGTGAAGAAGAGAAAAAAAAGAAAGAAAATAAAGCAGTTACATAAAAAAACCTTCAAAAATAACAAGCATTAAAATTTTCAAATAATAAATAAAAGTTACCTCAGTTGTCAGATCGGTCTGTCTTTTTTCAAGAAGTTTAGCTACAACAAGAGCTCTATGTTCCCCACAACGTTTCGTAGTCACAGCCCATTCACACAGTAGTCGAACAATAGCTTCATCTTGTACCAGTATTTCACTCAAGCTATTGTAACTAGAACATTTCTCTTTGTTGGCAAGAGAAGGGAATACTTTAGTATATAAGCTGTCAAGTGAATTGTTACTATCCACTCTGTCAAAGTTGTGTCGGTCAAGAGCATCTAATGCATTTAACACTTGTTGAATAGTTGAACCTAAAAAATACATGAAAATATTTAAAAGTGGTTTTCTATAACTTAAAATACATTTAAAATCTCTTTGACAAAAAAGAAAAAAGGTTTTAACAACAAACTGATTGTAAATACACTTATTTTATATTTAACAAACGATTAGAGTAAAAATGAACTTTTACTGCCTCTCTAATTAATGTTTGTTTAAACAAAAATCAATCATACAAGCAGTAAATATAAATTCTAAATTATATAAAAAAAATCAAATCATCTTATAAAAAATTTGTTTACCCTATTAACCCACATAAAAATAGTGTTTCAAAATCTAAAATAAGCAGACTAACATTTTTACTACATCATATTAACAATGCTGTAGTATACAACATCCTTAAAACTTGTCATATTATCTCAAATATAAATGTTTATTTATTTATCTATTTTATTACAAACTAACAGGCTTTATCCCTTCTTTCTAGGGAGAAACAATTCTCCATGCTATATATATATATGTTACTATAAAAGCCTGAAATCTGGTAAGTCCTAGCATTTATCAAAGTCATTTGGTATAAGTCCAAAATCTGATATTACTTTTATTTAATAAAAATGATAGATTCTAGTTTGCCTACTGTTGGTCGTAGTTTTTGACAACCAAGAATTTTATCAGGGCTAGTTCAGGGCTATTATTGTTGTTGTCAATATGTTAATGTATATAACAACATGTATAATAATCACTTATAAACAGATCAAGTTAAATAATGCTATAAAAAGCTATGTTAATGTATATTACCAAATTAGAAATAATGAATGTCTGTTTCACAATATGAAATAAATGTTTTTTCCCTCAGCTCAATTTATGTAGGTCATTAATACACTTTCCAAGTAATATTTTGAAGAAGAGAATGTTAGTGTTTCTATTATTTTTTTTTTAAATATGATATTTATATTTTTTTCATTTGTTCAAGCATGAAAAAGTCCCCCCCCCCCACCCCCCAAAAAAAGTGGGGGTTTACCTTTTTTAAGCAGTTTTGGACATTCCTTAAATTAGAGGTGCACAATCTTTGTAAGAGAAAGGCCACTCAGAAAAATGACTGGGTTGTCAAGGGTCAAAGTTAATTCGAAGCATAGACAAAATTTGGTTTCAGGGAGAGGAGGGGATCCGTGGCTTATGATCTAATATAAACTCTGATTTCAAAATAGGGGAAGAGTTTCAGCCCCCTACATTCAACCTCCTTCTCCAGTCAACATACCCAATTCTGTTAGCAAGACAATATCAACACAGTTTTGCTTGTATACATAATAGAGATGTAGCTAGGGTTTTTTAAAAGAGTGAAAATATTCTTTAGACTTTATTTGGAGGAGTGAATTTAGCTTCATTAAAAGTACAAAAACCAAGATAAACATGAAAGTGTCAAGTGCCAAGAAAAAATTTCATGAATGAAGTTGAGGGAGGGGCATATACTATTCTAAATTGTACTTATTCAATCATAAAATGTAGGTATCAAGTTAAACAACATAAAACAACTGATTTTAATAATCAACAGAAATATAATTTTTCATAGTATAAATCTGAACCTCATACTACCATGCACTAAAATATCACTCACCTAACAATCTTTTATAAGATGGAAGAATCCCCTTTAACAGAATTCTTTATGTACAAAATTAAAACAAGTTTCTAGTAAACAATGAAGTTGACAAGGAGTAAATGTTCATATTTTCCTGACATCTGAAATTGCTATTGGTGATGAAAATGCACATAGTTCTTTTAAACATCTGAATATATTATGTATGTATTAATTACACAAAATTTTGTAAAAAGTAACTCTTCATTCTTTGATGAATGATGATTTTCATAAAAAAAACAAAAAACAAATACAAATAAATAATTATTCTAGAGGTCTGCACGGGCTCGAGGCCCGTACCCGGCCCGGTCCGCGGAATGAAGGCGAATTTTCCAATGGGCCGGGCCGGCAGAATTAGGACAATTTTTTCAACGGACCGGGCCGACAGACGAAATAAACGGGCCGGGCTGGCAAAAAAATTGAACGGGCCTGCAAGGCCGATAAAAAAAATTAATCGGGCCTATCGGCCCGATATAAAAATTCAAGCAAAACAGATAAAATACAAGCCATTTTCAATGAATATGATTTTCTCGAGAAGTATAAATGTGCGTCACGAGCCGATGCGAGTTTAACAACATCAATACAGATATGTAACATGTCCATCGTAGAGATCGGCATCGTACAGTTACAAGATGTCTGATTATGGGTTTAATTTTTTTTCAGCAGACTCGTGTCGGGACGGAACTGCATATAATAGAATAGTACATATAATAGAAGAACAAGTTTATTTTTATATGTATAAACACAATTGCACCAGTTAAGTTTAATAAAATTCAATTTTAAAAGTACATCATCTATTTCGAAAAACCATTGTCTACCACTCTGGTGGAGACCATATAAAGATTTATTTAATTTACAAACTTTACCTTCTTCAGTTATGAAACCCTCCGGCTGCCACATATAGATTACCTTGTCTAAATCTGCATACAAGTAGGCATTATTTACATCCACTTGTACATTTAACCACTTAAAAAAACACGCAAAAATAGTAAAGAACAATCTTATAATTGAAAAACTAACACCGGACTAAAAATTTCATCATAGCTTAAACCTTTAACTTGACTAAATCCCTGCGCCACAAGGCGTGCTTTAAATCTTACAATTTCATTTTTTTCATTTTTCTTAACTGTGTACACCCATCTATTACCCAAAATTTGTGCATCCTCAGGCGGCTCAACTAGATCCCAATCCTTGCGGTCATACATGACCTGCATTTCCTGGTTCATGGCCTCTACACATTCAGATGCTTCGGGTGTTTTGGTAGCTTCCTTGTAACTTTTAGGGATTTTTACTTCAATTAAATTAACTTCTGTATTTGAAAAATCTGAAACTTTACCTGACTGACTATTTTTACCGCTGAAATAAAAAAAATCATAATCATATTTTATGTTATTCTCTGCACAATATTTAATAGTATCATTTAAAGATCTTAATTTAACTTTAGTTCCTTCTATGCCATAGTAGATATCTGTCCTGGGTTCATTTTTCCTGCGTACAGCAGTTCGTATCAAATTAATGGATTTGCAAGGAATTACGTCTGAACTATTATTTAAATCATAAGTTAAATATTTAGTTTTTACAGGACTGATGCTACTTTCTTCCATTTTGGATGTGTTACCACTTCTACTTTCTGACTCGATTAAGTCATCTATCATAGGGAAGATATCACCATCCTCTGGGAAGTCTAAGCAAGAAAAAGAACGAAAATTTTGTTTTGAGCTATTTATGATGTCAACTCCCCTTTTACTCTCATCAAATCTAACATTTATTGTTTCTATAATTCTCTGCTCACTTATAACCCAGATACGGTACCCTTTAGTCCTTTGTGCATAACCACACATAATTCCAAGCTTAGCTCTCATATTGAGCTTCTTTCTTTTTTGTTTAGGTACACCTACATAAGCTAGGCAGCCAAATTTTTTCAGATGAGAGACGGATGGCTTTCTACCAGAATATAACTCAAAAGGCGTTTCTTAAAATTTTTATGGCAAACTCTGTTCCATACATACGTGAAACACAAAAGAGCTTCTGCCCAAAATTTCTGAGATAAGCCACTTGAATTTAAAAGGGTTTTGACTCTGTCAAGAGCAGTTAAATTGTAGTGTTCTGCACAGCTGTTCATCTCTGGAGAATACGGATTTGTTCTTTCGTGGGAAATACCCTGATTATCTAGAAATTTTTCAAATTCATCGTTACAAAATTCCAGCCTCCCATCTGTTCTAACTGAAACTACATTTCTATCCAAAAACCTTTCGGCTCTCTTTTGATACCTAAGAAAAGTTTCGAAAACATCAGATTTATTTTTAAGGGCATAAACAGTAACTTTTCTAGAAAAATCATCAATTATAGATAAAAAATATCTGCTTCCCCCATGAGATGAAACAGGCAAGGGTCCACACAAATCCATATGCAGCAGCTGGAGAGGGGATTTGGATCTTATGTAACCTATTGGTTTAAATGACACTCTTCTCGATTTAGCTAATTTACAGGAAATACAATCTTCAGTCAATTTAGATAGCATTGGTAAACCATTAACAGTTTTCTGTTTACTTGTATTAACGACATATTCACTGTTAATATGGCAGAATCTTTCATGCCATAACTCATTAATATCTACTTTTTCTACTTGGTTTGCTGAAAAATTGACTGAATTGTTACTTCCTTCACACTGGGTTACATATTTTGATGGCTTCAAAAAGTATAGGTCATTTTTCCTCAAAGCATAAAAAAGCTGATTTCCATTTTTATCATAAACAAAAACTTTACCATTTTTACCCACAAAACTAATCCCCAGTTTTTCAAGCTTAACCCCAGATAGTAGATTTCTTCTTAAGTTAGGATTATACAAAACATCTTTCAAAATGATGCGATTAAATTTACCATTTTTACATTTTATCAAAAATTGAATTGTCCCCTTTCCCTCAACTGGACATTCTCTCTCCCCAACTGCGAGAGACATGTGCAAATCAGATACTGGCTCAAAAGTGAAAAATAAATTTTGATTGCTACAAAAACGTGCTGTAGCAGCTGTATCAAAAACCCATTGGGTATTTCCATAGCCCAGATATGATGAATTTGCCTCGGACAGTTCAGGAGAAAGTTCTATTAAACTACATTCCAATTCAGAGAAGGTACAATTAAAAACATGTTTACATTCTACATTACTAGTCTCCAAAGGTCTTGAAAATTTATCTTTAAAATTACTTTTACTTTTAACATTAGATTTCAAATTTCTAGAGCCAAACTTATTAAAATTACTTCTACAATTACCATCAGAATTACTTTTATCATTAGACATTTCATTATTAGATTTACTTAACTTAAGTTTACAATTTGAAATTAAGTGGCCATACATTTTACAATAAAAACAAGGACAAATTTTACTTTTACTAAGACCTTTGGTTTTAGATTTACCTGTAAAATGCTTTACAGACGATTCACTAGAAAATGCCACATTTACAAAATATTTCTGGGACAACTTCAGGTGATTCTCCTCTAATAACAGCTCTGAGTCAATCCTATCAGGAACAAACTCGATGTCGCTCCATCTATAAATGGCTTGAACTGTGGCTTGGAACTCATCGGGTAGACTCTGAATCATCTGATATCCCAGATAGAGTGGCTGTAATTGGTGTCCAACTTCACATAGTCGCTCTGCTGCTTGCTTGACTCTACACAGGAAAAGTCCAAGGTTTTCTCCCGGAACATATCTGGTATTAAAGAAGACGTCAAGAAGCTGGATGACTCTTGCTCTGGTTGTAGGCGCAAAATGGTCGTGTAAGATTTTCCAGGCTTTTGCTCCATCAGTAGTACTTGATATTAGAACTCAGAACTCAGGGACTGGTATATAATGGTATAGGCATGGTTCTTTCTCAACTTCAAATCCTGCTTTTCTCTCCATGTTAGCACATAAGTTACCTCAAAAGCTGTGTCTTTACTGCCAGAACTTTTAACAGGTGAACTCTCCTTTACTCCATCAGACTTTATGAACAAACACTCCATAATGAAGCAATAGAACTTTTACTTCATGCTTCCATGATTCCCAGTTAGTGCCAGTCAACAGGGTGGTGTTTTGATTTAAATCCATCAGCCTCCATCCATTAAAAACGGCAACTCTTCAAATTCACAGGAAACCAACAGCAGAAAAGTTCGTTAAAATTCACTCTGGAAAACTAGTAAAAAGTTCCATTTCAAAAAAAACGATAGAGTCCACGAAAAACAGGAGCCACCTTTTCTTCACTTCCACATTTCCAAAAATACTTAAGTATTCGGGTTATGAGCCGCTGGGCCCATAACCCTCCTGTTGCATTCTTTTACTAATAGCAGATAATGTGCAGTGAAATCTGGATATTATGGAAATGCATGTAAGTGGAAGACTTCAGTAAATAACACAGCTGAAGTAATCTAACTATTTAATGATGAGCGAACATTATTTACACATGAAAAAATGTTGTCAGCATAGCTTTGCTGAACTAAACTTAAAGTAACTTAAAATATAAATAACATCTGCAGTGGTGTAGTCGTAAAAAAAACAGAGGGTATACTCTCTAAGCAGAGGGTATACGCTCAAGGCAGAGCGTATACCCTGGAGTGTATATACTATAGCTTTCTTGAGAAACAGAGGGTATACGGTGTTCCTTAAAAAAATCCAGAGGGTATACGGCGTATACCCCCATATACCCTCCACTACATCCCTGAACATCTGTTCGTAATAAGAAGAACCGCCAGCAGACTTCATACATACATAGCGAAAGCTACGACGCCTTAATTACATGGCGAAAAATCTAAACAGACGTTGCTCACAAGCAAGACAACAGAAGAGAGAGAAAGATGCAATGCTACATCTTATTAAATACACCAGCTTGTTGTGGAAATCTGCATAAAGCAGTTGCCATTACATGAAAAAAAATACATACCCAGAACGCCAGTGATTCACGAACGATGATGTCAAACATCGACCAATTAGAATGCAGGAAACATCGCGCAGACCGAGAACAGTGAGTAACGGTGATTCAAGATCACAGCAGTTACGGCGTGACTGAATCGCGTATTTACCGGCAGAAAACATGTGAAGCAGTGGCGTTCGGTCGTATTTTAACATAGACTTGGGGATGGTAAAAATAAAAGGTATGTCATGTCAAACAGAATTTAATAAAGTCAATTTTAATTTACATTTTAAAAAAACATGACATAACAAATGATAATGAACTTCTGTTAACAGTATCTTTGGAAATATACCCTAAGGGGTTCTCATATTCACTGCTCAACAATGCGAAACTTTCAAGGGCGATTCCGTGCGGAGAGTCACACACGTAACACAGGCTTTAATTTTCATTTATTCAATTATTTATTAAATTTTAATTTTAATTGTGATTTTAGGTGGTATGGTAAATAGGTTATTACTATATTTTTTTGTTTAAATGTGTGGAAATAAAACTCACAGAAAGATATCATTTAATTTCATACTCAAAATGTGCTTTTTTTCTGAAGTAGAAAAAAGCACATTTTGAGTAATGAAATTAAATGATTTTCTTCTGTGAGTTTTATTGCCACACATTTAAATTTAAAAATATGGTAATAACTTATTTACCATACCACTTAAAATCAGAATTAACATTAAAATTTAATAAATAATTGAATAAATGAAAATTAAAGCCTGCGTTACGTGTGTGACACTATCCATGGAATCGCCCTCAAACACATTTTCTGACTCATTTTTAACTATAAAGGCATAAAATTCACAGGCCTGACTATTGAAGGCATTTGGAAACGAATAGCTTTCTCCATATTTGATAAATTACTTACAGAGATAACAGAGATTCTTGTCATGTGACTGTATGTTTTTCTCCTTACCTGTGCTATCGCTTCTGGAAATTCGATTCATAAAGCTAACTTTGGCAGTATTTTCAGAGAAAGATATATTGCTTTTATCTATGAAAAAGACGGCATTTACATAGTTTCTGAATAAGAATACCTGCCAATCTTACGCGTTTCCGAAAAGAAATGATTTCTCAAATGTGTCGAAATGTAACTTCTTTCGATTTGAGAAAAGCCTTAAAAATGAGAGAAATATTTTCGCAAATCTACTTTTTATCATACAGCTTCAAAAGGTATCATGTTTTTAATCCTTTATTCTGAACTACATTAACTTTTTAATGAATCCTTATTGGAATTTCGAAATGTCTGTAGAGACGATGACTAAAACACTGTATAATCGTTAATGTTTACTATTGTGTATTTTCTGCTTTGCGAACACATATCTAAAATATACTGTAAAATTTTCCCATAAATATGTACGTAGTATTCATTAAAAGAATCTTAATTGTATGTCGAGAAAAAACGGATTTTTTTTTTTGTAGAAATTGAATCAGGCCAGGCCGAGAACTGTAAAAATGCAAACGGGCCGGGCTGAACTTTCAATTTTTACACCGGGACGGGACGGGCCCGGGCCCGGAAATTCCGGCCCGTGCAGACCTCTAAATTATACGCAGGGCTTCTGCATATCTATATGAATAACCATACAGCACTTTATTAAGACTAACTAACTGTTCCTTCTAGACAAATGAAAACTCGTTAAAATTCATGCAAAATTTCTAAAAAATTGAATGCTTGTTGATAATTGTTCAAATTTTTAATGAAGAATAACTTTCTTTTCAAAAAATGTAAACTTATTTTGAAATAACAAAGCATGGACTAATTATTAATAAGCTTCATTAAAAGATTGACAAATTATGCTATTTTTTCGCACAGCCAATCAACGAAATTTGTTTATATTTTTTCTTTGCCGTGACTGATTATTGATATTCGCGATTTTTATTTACAACTGATTGACAGATTTCACAATATTTTTCTGCAACAAAATTTGCAATTTTTTCAAACCGGTTGATGAAAAAGGAGATTTTTTTCTGTGAAAAATTTGTGTGATTGGTGATTTTTCAGAACCCAATTGATGAAATTCTTTTTTTTTTCTGCAACTTATGGACTTATTTCTCGATTTTTTTAATGCAACAAATGGATGAAATTTGCAATTTTTTTTTTTTTTTTTTTAATTTTTTTTTTTTATATGAGCTGTTGGCAAAATTCACATTTTTTTTTCATGAACACCAATCGAATTTTGCGATCTATTTACAAAATTTGTAATTTTTTCCAATGACTGATTGACAAAATTTGTGTGATAAATTTTCGAAATATAAGATAAATTTTCGAAATTCGTGATTTTTTTCCGGCCGATGAAATTATTTCATGATTTTTTTTCCTGCAATCAAAATTGTAATTTTGTAACATGAGCCACTCATGAAATTCGTGATTTTCTTTCGCGACTGATTGATAAAATTTACAATTTTTCCAAAGACCAACTGGAAAAAATTGCATTTTTTTCCAAAGATGAATTGACGAAATTCACCATTTTTCCACTGCGATAAATTGACGAAATTCGTGATTACATTTCTGCACCCGATCGACAATTGCCGATCAGAATTTGCGATTTATTTCTGCAATTGATGGATGAAATTTGGAATTTTCTTCCGTGAGCAATTCCCAAAATTCACAATTTCCTTCAACAAAATTTGAATGAAATTCACGATTTTTTTCTATGAGCAATTTGTTAGGCCATGGGATCAATCTTGTGAAAAAGTAGGATGGAGGAAAATGGCAAAGTTCATAAAAAAAACACTGAATTCAGATAACTTGTTCATTGAAATTTCATGTTAATAATCAATAAAACTGTATATAGAACTAATTAGTAAAAATTTGTTAAAGGCAAATGAACACAGCCCATGTCTGCCATTACAGCACACGAAAACAACAAGACAATTTTTTTAAACCATCTAGCCATACTAGCTTTGGCCAAGGAACACTATTCATCACTAAGCCTCCATCATGCTTAAGCTTGTGCTAATGCCAATGCTACACACATCAGCAACAGCTGCTCAATAAATACAGGTGTCAAAGTCAAAATGAATAATTATAGTTACAGTTAAACATCAAGTTAATTATGCAGAAATTATACAAACACTTTCCTAGTGGTGCAGAAACCCAATCCAGTTTAACTGGCATACACCTACTTACAGTTAAAGTTGCAGTTAATTATTTTTAAGTTCAGCATTGCACAGTTTCCTTCCACCAGTGGCAACCAACTTTGTTTATATTTGTCTTCTGTATGCCACATCACTACATGTTGCAGGTAATGCTTAGTTACATTAAATTTACTTTAATAAGTATACTGCTTAATTTATTTTATGAAAACTTTAACTATTAAGACTTTAAAACAATTTATGAAACCTCATTAATGTATGAAACAACTTTGAAACAAAATAGCATGTTTTAAATAAACAACAGAGCTATGTTAAATACATGCATGCTAATTGATTGTGGAGAGAGCTGGGAAAACTAACTGGGATGAACATAAGCATTTATTATACCTTATAATAATGAAGATGAACTGAAAAAATTAATAAAACACAATTCACTAAATTTGTGATTTTTTTCCTATGAGTGATTGCTGAATTTTGCGATATTTTATCGACCGATTGACAAAATTTGTAATTTTTTTCCAACGACCAATTGATGAAATTCACAATTTTTTCCGCAATAAATTCACGAAATCAGCAATTTTTTTTTTTTTTTTTACAACAAATTTATGAAATTCGTAATTTTTTTGCATTTGAGCGACAAAATTTGTTGAGAATTACAAAGGTAATTCAATCTTAAAATGGTATAGCAGAGTTAGCATACGCTAATGGAGCGTTATGGCTGAAAATAGTCCGACCCGGTTTAAGAAATGAAAGGTTAACTTAAATACAATATCAATAAAAGATTTGTGTCTGTAAAAAGAACTACAACAGAAGTAAAAACCAACAAAGTTTATTAACAGAAATAAAAATAGAAATAATATATAAAAAGTAAAACATTTCATTTAAACAATTTAAATGTGACAAAAGCTATCATAGCCAAACACTACTCTCAGTTTTCTGATGTCTCAAGTGTTTAATAAAAAGAGCTAGCATAACTCTTATCTTAATATCAACATACAGATCATTTAGCTTTGGAGCATCGAAAGGAGTTTAAAAATGAAAATGAATAATAAAGCTTAACTTATGTCTTAATCAAATCAAAATGAATTTCATATTTAATTAATTATCTTTTAACTTTAAATTATATTAAACTTTCATATTATATTTAGATTCTATTACTTAAATTCAATTTAGAGACTGTAACATAAAAATGGGATCATTACTATTAAAATACTTAATAGATATAATATATAACAAGCAGTAGTGAAAGTGAAAGATCTTGTATACCTCTACTTAAAAGCACATCTATCATTCCATAAAAACACCTTAGCCTCTCCCCTGCAATATAACATGCTCGGAAATAGTTACCGGCACTTTCCGTAACAAACCTGAAAAACTACACAGTACACAGCAACCACCAGAGCATACATATCACTCCAGGGTTCCAACAGCAGACATGAGCTAATTGGCCCAATGATACGGATATATGGAAAGACTTATTGTATCCAGAACCCATGGATTCCAATAGTAACAAACATCCACAATCCTTTATAAAAATGGAAGATTGGCCGAGATATCCAACTTCAGATGACACAGCAGAAAGGAGGAAAAATCTAACCACTAACACTTTACATTAAACGGAAATAAACTATAAGCATTTAAATGAAAAAAATACTTTAAAGCAATTTGAACGTGTCGAAATATAGCTGCATTAAAAGACATTCATATTCAAAGGGAGCACTTCGTCAATATAGATTCAACTTTAATGGCAATTCAGAAACCAAACAATCTTCCGATGGCGACATTACTAAAACACCTTTCACATCAGAGTTGGTGATTCAAATCCACTTCGCATTATTCAGGAAAAAGAACTTGAAAATAAACACAGCTTCTTTCTAACACACTGCAGGCATCTTAAAGCTTTATAACAACCACACACAATCAAAAGAAAATAAAGTGAATGAAACTTAAATGTTAAAATCCACGAAGCTACTAAACAGCTGTCTGGCTCGACTATAAATAGTACTCCAAAGAAAACTCCCCCTCTTACGTAACTCCTTTATCCTGCACTGAATACACGTCATCATACATTACCAGAAAGATCTGAGGATATGGCCTAGAACGCAGACGACAACGGACAGCTTACGCCACCTGTCGTTGGTCGCCGAAACTCTTCAGATGAAAAACGTGATCCAAGTCTTGCTGTGCGTGCATGAGGATCGCCGAGAGTAAACATTATAATGCTTCCCATGAGCTGCTGTAAGCCACGATATATGGCGAGTCAGAATAGGAAAAAGGAAGTGTTTTAATACTTTATTATAAAGGATAAGAGTAGAGAAAGGTAAGTGACAAAAATAAAGATATTTATTTTACTGAATAAACTTATTTAAATAAAACTTGATGTAGGACTTAAACTATGTAGAATGTTGACAGCAGGAAATATATGAATTAAGCCAGTATAGATGTTAAAGATTGATAGGTTGAATGTGTGATAAGAAATGTGGAAACATGTTAAGGAAATATAAATTTCCTAACAAAATTCGTGACTTTTCTGTGTCAGGTGTGATGAAATTCGTGATACTTTTCTACTTGCATTTAACAAAATTAGAGACTTTTTTTCCCTGCGGTTGACAAAATTAGTGTTTTTCCCTGTGATAAATTGACAAAATTCAAGATTTTTTTTCAACAAGTGGTAGACGACATTTACAATTTTTTCCCATGAGTGATTGATGAAATTCCCATTTATTACCTGTGATAAATTGACAAAATTTTAAGCAATTAACAAAAGCCGAGATTTTTCCCTGCGGCCAATTGAAGAAACTCGCAATCTTAAAATTTCCAATGTTGGCATCTATAGTATCCAACGGCTGATTAATGAAATTCCAGATTTTTACTCTGACAAAATTCGAGAGTTTTCTGCGCCTGATCGACGAAATTCATGTTTCTTATATGTCTTATCGATGAAATTCGGGATTTTTTCCAGCGACTTATTGACAAAAATAAAGACTTCCCCTGTTACATATTGACAAAAAATTCGTGGGCCACAAGTTTACCACAGCGGGCTACTTTTGACCCATGGGCCACAGGTTGTGCATCCCTAATCTAAATTTTAAAAATGCAAAGAAAATATTTGAAACATATAAGGCAGTGTTTTTCTCAACCTTTTTTGGTTGACGGCACAGTGAAAATATCTGGAATTATTTGTGGCATACCAGAACATAAAAAATGTAAAAGTTGTATTATACAAATATATATATTTATTTACAAAATTTATTTATTAATCTGAGTATGTTTTCTTGAACAAATTAAATCCCAAAGTCACCAGACAACTTCACATTTCATCGTCAACTTAAAGTCTTTCTCGATTTTTGGACTTGATTTCTGTCAATGCTGAAAATCCAAATTCACAGAACCATGAAGTTGGAAAAGGCACATAAATTTTAATAACATTCAAGCTGATTCCAGGGTACAAACTTTTGTCAGAAAGACAAAACGCATCCAAAATTTTTGTGAAGGATTTTGAACAGTAAAACTTATCATTTCTCAACTCAAATAAATATCGGTTCTTTTTTTGTTTTTGTCAAATTTGCAATTTTAATTATTTGTCAAAAACTCTAGTGGCACATTTGACAATCTTTCGCGGCACACAGGTTGAGAAACACTGATTTAAGGTCTGACAAGTTTAATTCTTGTCAGACCTTATATTCAAATTTCCATTTTTCAACTTGAACTCTTGAGTTTGTTTCTGAACTGTTATGAAGAAGAGCAATCAAATAAAAGATCAGCTTATGTAATGAGTATCTGAAAATCATCTAAATGAAGTTATTTAAAGTGTCTTTCCACAGTGAATTTTTTTTTTTTTTTTCAAATGGAAAAAAAGTTTGCAAATTTTCTTTTTGGAAGAGAATATTTTGTTCCAATTTATACAACACTTTTGTGTAATTTCAGCAATATATTTTTAAAAATGTAATTCTGGAGCAAAGATCTCAGTCATATGCATATGTAAGTAAAAGCTCGAAATGTAAAAAATTCCTTGTTTTACTTGTCTCTACTAGTTCCTAATTTTGTAATGAATATTAAAATATTGACAGCAACAATATACCTGCAAAAGTTCTGGTAAAGCTCATGGCTGTAAAAAACTATGACCAATAGTAGGCAAATTGGAATCCTTCATTGTTATTCAGATTTGTACTGTTTGTTTAAATGTATTACTGTAATCTGTTTTATAATTCCTTTATCAATCTAGTTTTTTTTTTTGTGTGTGTGTTTAAAAATGAGTGATTTTCAAAACAAACTGTGTTAACATTGGGGGGCCCTTCTTGGTAAAAAAAAAAAAAAGGAAAATATATTCTAAAAATACAGTGATTACAATAACGGAGCTGTTCCGTACCTGTAACTAACACTGTAATTTTGCCTTTGGCGACGGAACACTACCACTGCATCTATGCCAATTGGCAATCCTTTAATGTAACCCTTTCATTCAACCGAGATCACGGGTTTAGTATGCAGTTGAGGAAGAAGAGTAACAAACTCTGCGGCAACAAGCCGCTATTATCTTTCATTAAACTTTTTTGATTACAGCCTGCTAATTTCTCTACTAATTTAGAACACCTCCGTTCAGGAGCTCTGTGCATTCACACTCATAAATTGTTATAACAATAATCAGAAATAATGACATTACTTTGATGTAATCATAGTAAAATCTCCAGCTTTATAAATACGAATTAACAGTTTCTTTGACACATGTAACAGAAAAATTATGATTTCTTAGACAATACTGAAAAATAAATGCAAAAAATTCAAGCAAATTTCATAACATTTAATGAAATACTATTTCGTATAGAACTATTTAAAAATGGAAACTTAGTGTTTCACTGATAAAAACTCAATCTACAATAATTACATGATAATGATGTCACTTTCTAAATGCTTACAGTCATGAAGTTTTGTTTTTAAAGAGAGACATTGTTAAAGATTTCACTATTTAAAGATACATTCTTGATTTTAAATATTTTAGTATTTAAGCACTTACTTTGAGTACACATCTATTAAATTTCTGTTTTATTTATATTATTCTTTTATTTATTTATTGGTGAAATTTTAATTTCATATTGGATTATTAGCCGGAAACAAATTCTGGAACTATTTAGTACTTATATTGCTTTAAGTGCAAATGTGTCAATCTTCTATACACATCTACATGTGATAAAGATAAAAACAATTTCATACTTAAAAGTTCTTTCATAAACAATAAAATATCAGTACATAGAGAAACAGTTTTCAAACAAATTGCATATAAAAGTACATTTTCCCCCCATTCAACAGTGTAAAAATTGAAATTGTGCATTGTTTAGAAATTTATAAATTTGTAAAAAAGCAAAATTTATTATTCAGGTTGTTGCATCATCAAAGTGATGTCAGCATTATGCACAGACACATTTTTGCTTTAAAATATGAATCAATACAAAAACCCTTAACGGGTTAAAAGTTTGACGCAGCACTTTACTTTATGGCTATATGAATCTGAAATATGGGTCTTAAAAATTCTGATATCAAATTTTAAGTGACGCTGTGCTATTAAAATGAATTTATATATATTTAATTTTTCTTTTTTGTTGTATTTATTTTTAATCAGTGATACTTTTTCATTCAAAATATGAATTTTAAAAGATATGATATCAAAATCAAAGTGACGCTGTGATCTGACTTAGATTAGTTAAAAAATTACTTTACACATACTTATGTTTTGTCTTCTGAAATATATTTAGAAATTGAAAAAAATTTTTTTTTTCAATACACTATCAAATATGTCATACATTTTCTCAGCTGATGTTATGTATTAAATATATTTAATTCAATAAATTCATTTATCTTTTGCGTCAAGATATCCAGAACCATCCGTAAAACTTGTGTAAACGTTTATTTTGCGTCATAGTATCTAAACTAAGTAAATAGTATGCAAATAGATAGTGTGATGCAAAGAAAACTTTTACACAAATTTTACCGATGGTTCTGGATATCGTGACGCAAAAGATAAATGAATTTATTGAATTAAATACATTTAATACATAACATCAGCTGAGAAAATGTATGACATATTTGATAGTGTATTGAAAAAAAAAAAATGTTTCAATTTCTAAATATATTTCAGAAGAGAAAACATAAGTATGTGTAAAGTAATTTTTTAACTAATCTAAGTCAGATCACAGCGTCACTTTAATTTTGATATCATATCTTTTAAAACTCATATTTTGAATGAAAAAGTATCACTGATTAAAAATAAATACAACAAAAAAGAAAAATTAAATATATATAAATTCATTTTAATAGCACAGCGTCACTTAAAATTTGATATCAGAATTTTTAAGACCCATATTTCAGATTCATATAGCCATAAAGTAAAGTGCTGCGTCAAACTTTTAACCCGTTAAGGGTTTTTGTATTGATATCATTACTTTTTTGAGGTTTAGGATCAAAAGATTAAAAAAGTACACCTTCATAGATAAAATTGGATTAAATTTTCCTAAAAACAAAATAAACTTAATGAAATACCAAAATTTTAGAAAAAGTGCATGAAAAATAGAATACTTTTAATTCATATCTTGGTACTACTTGCGGATTTGCCCGGAGTCCGCCTTGTTTCTTTGTTGATCATCGCCGATGTTAAATTTATTTATTTGGATTTATTTATTTTGTTATTTATATTTGTTGTTTATGTTATGTTTGTTGTTGTTTATATTATGTTTGTTGTTATGTTATTAAATTAAGCATAAAGTGATTATAAATGACCAACTAAGAAACAAGATGGCAGACTCCGGGTGAATTCGCAAATAGTTCCCATATCTTTTTAAACTCATACTTTGAATTTATGAGAGATATGAATGATAAAGCATCAATGATTAAACTTTTATACATCTTTTTAAATTGAACATAATTTTTGCACATGCGATTATAAAAAAATAAAATGATGAAATATATATAGAGATTATAATTAATAGCATAGCATCACTCAAAATTTGATATCATTATTTTTAAGTTCCATATTTAAAATTCTTAGAGCATAAGATAAAGTGCTGCATCACTAACTTTTAACCCATTAAGGGTTTTTGTATTCATACTACTACTTACAGGGATGGGGAATTTTCAGAAAATCTTACCAAACAAAGATTTATTTTATGAGCCAGCAAGATACAACGTACAGTTCAAAAACAATGAGAAAACACACAGCAAAAATAGTTTACACTGTTACTAAGAAATTGTTACTATAGTAGTCACTGTTACTAAGAAATTATTAATTGTTATTAAAAAATATATACAACAGAGGAAAGTTATGTATAAGATAGAACTTAGCACTATCGAAGTAAATTTGAAAAATATAACCAACTATTAAAAAAATGTTTTTGCCAGACCTTATATAGCCTGCAGTATTTTCAAAGATTGCCTAAAAATCCACTCGCCCTGCGATGAAAGGTACTCACCAGTGGCAAGCAAAATGATGTATTTCCCATTCCTGACTATTTAAAGTGTTTTCAACTGGTTTTAATTGCAAAAGAAGATCTTTAACATTATAAAGATTATAGTCTCTGATAATTTCAAAGAAATGTTAATAGTGTTATCATTAATAATTTTAGTATAATGGCTGTGGTTATTGATAAAAGTTTCAAAACAAGTTATCTGACTGTTCTAGTAAAAGTTGCAAGGTGAGAGTAGTGTAAAATGATCATTGCATTCTTTTAACCAAGCATATACAGCATGGTAATTGTGAAAGTACTTTTTTATTTCAATGACATGTTTTGTAATTGTTTGTGGAGTTATATTGTCACCTAGAAGATTTAACCAATGAGTAGAGCAACCATATGCTTTAAGTTTATCAGTATCTCTTCATTCTTGCCTCATGTAGTTAAAATAAAATCCTTAAAACCCTGTTTTAAAATACTAGTATAATTTTTGCCAGCAACAAAAATTGTGACAAAAGGTATTTTTGATGTGATGGTCTTTTCCACTTCAGCACAAATTGGCCATCAATGGTTGAAGTTCACAATAATTTTCAGAAACAGATAGGTGAAATTTGTGATATTTACTTTTGCTAAGCAACGTAGATTATAGAAAATTGCAGACAATGGATGCACATATTATTAGTGACATTTTAGATACCGTGTCCTTGCACCATTTAAAAAAAAAAAAAGCTAAGCGTAACTAGAGATGAAAAAAACTGTATTTTATTTGGCGATAGATGATAGATTTTTTAATTGCCACTTTAAAAACTTTAATTGCCATGCGGCAGGGTTGGCCTTTTATGACTCATTCGAGACAAATTATTAATAATCTAAAATATTTCTATAGCAACAGTAAAAAAGCCTTAAAGATTCACTAGATGGAACCCGTCAAAACTTGATGGTACCAAACAAAAAAGTCTAACTCTTTAAAATGTTATTTACTGACATAACAACATCAATAAATCTCTCATTATTTGCTACTAATTTCATATAAAATACATTCATATCTACTACGATCATAAAATCCTTACTAGAATCGGTAGATAATAAACTATGTAGTGCATACAAATGCATTTTGTGTGCACTAATGTTAGATAATGACGAAAATGTATTGTACAATATATATCGGTATCATGCTGATCGATGGCAAAGCACTTTTAAGTAGGGATGGGCAATGTCTAGAATTAAATATCATGATAAATCAGCATCTTTATATCATATTCCGATATCTTGATTTAGGAAAATGCCCCCCGGGGAGGGGGGAGCAAAGTGGTGGGCGCAGCACCGGAAGTGCATAAAATGATTAAGCAGTCACAGGCCTTTTCAACGATATGTCACATAACGGGTGTCGGCAAAATTTAGGAAAGTGCCTCCCACGGGGGAAAAGTGGTGAGCGGTGCACCGGAGGGCCATAAAATGATTAAGCGGTCACAGGCCTTTGCAACAATATGTCTTATGAGGGGTGATGGCAAAATATACAAAAAGGCCCTCCCTCCGGGGAGTGGGCAAGTGGGGAGAGGGACCCTCATGGTGCATAACATGAATAAGCGGTCACAGGCTTTTCCAATGATATGTCACATGATGGGTGTCAGCAAAATTTAGAAAAGTGCCCCCAGGGGGTGTCAAAGTGGTGGGCGGGGCACCGGAAGGCCATAAAATGATTAAGCGGTCACTGGCCTTTGCAACGATATGTCACATGAGGGGTGACGGTAAAACTTAGAAAAAGGCCCTCCCGCAAGGGGGGGACAAGTGGGGAGAGGAATGCTGAAGGTGCATAACATGAATAAATGGTCGCATGATGAGTGTCGGCAAAATTTAGGAAAGTGCCACCTTGGGGGGCAAAGTGGTGGGCGGAGCACCGGAAATGCATAAAATGATGAAGCGGTCACAGGTCTTTGCAAGATACGTCACTTAACGGGGGGGGTGGGGGGGGGGGATAGGGACACTGGAGGGACATAACATGAATAAGCAGCAACAGGCCATTCCAACAATATGTCACATGAGGGGTCTCGGTAAAATTTAGAAAAGTGGCCCTGAGGACCCAGCTATATAATTATTATTTCATTTGTCTAATTAAATCCACTGTTGCAAATAAAATGTTATATTTCATTTCTTTATCGTCCTGATCCACACATTGTTCAATAACAAAGAGCAAATATTCATCAACATCGCTGAAATCTAAATACCATAATGAAATGAAAGACGTGGTGTCTGAAGCATAAAACGCATATGCTCAGAGATTCAGCTTACACCATCAATACCATAAATATATATATAGATATATGTATCATCTGATGTCAGTGATCACACAGAAAACTGCATGTACGATATTTATCACCCACCAAAACGAAATCACATACCATTAGTATCATGAACACGGAACCCGAGGAGTCGGTATTTAATATCACAATTTAGGCTGACAGAAGTCGCACCATTAATATCAAGAATACTGAACCCGAGGAATTGGTATTTTTAATACCACGGTTTAGACTTGAAAGGAGATACTCCGTTAGTATCATAATAATTGGAACAGACGATTCAGTATTTAATACCACGGTTTAGACTGGGTCGAAGCTGAAGAAGCGCTGCTTAATGTTGCGGTTTAATGAAGAACCACGATAATCACGGTTTACATCACGATTATGATATTCATGATATACCGTTTTGTAAGGTTTTTTAATATCGTTATCACAATTACCATTTTATATCAATTTTATCAATATATCGCCCAGCTCTACTTTTAAGTTATTTGCATTGAAGTACATACAGATTTTTACCACAGAAAACAGCGAATGCTTACATGCATAAATATATAAATACACTAATTTTTTTTATTACACAACGTAAATCAAACATCTTTATATGATTGGAATATATATATATATATATATATATATATTTTAAACCCTCCGAGCATCTTGAAGGCGTTCCGGCATTTTCATAAAAATGCTTATAAAAATAATTTTAATTAAAATTTTCTTTTTCTGTTTGTTTCTAAAATACACTTCATGCTCCTTTATTTGATAGACATCTTGAAATACAATTCTGCTGAAAATATTTTTGTCTACAACAGATTAAAGTTGTTTTTGGGAAACTGAAAAATATGCTCAAACCGCTCAGAGAGTTAAAATATTTCTTAATTTATTTCTGAGTAATATTGTACTGAGTACTGTTTCGGCCAGGTGTCATGAACTGTGCAAATACCAAATTAAAAAAAAAAAAAAAAAAAACTTGTGCGCACATAAGTGCACTCGCATATTAAAGTATAAATTTTTAAAATATAAATCAGTGTTGATTTCAGGGGGTGACCCGGGGGGGGGGGCAGAAGATTTGAGATTTTGTGTTTTCAATAGTCAAAAAGTGCAATCCCTCCTGGAGAAAAGTGTCTGAATAAAACACTGATATAAACAATGATTAACCACTTCACCGGCGACAGGTATGGGGAAACAGTGCTTTTACCCCCGACTTATCTCGGGGCAGCCGGTGAAGTGGTTAAAGAGATGACCTGTAATATGCAAAATGCTTAAAAACAAACAGTGCCGATTAATTTTCTTGTTTATACAGTACATACAGTGGGCTTAGATGTGCTTTTGGTCTGCAAAATTTTCCTGAAAAAAAAAAGTCGCCAAACCTGGCGATAAACCTGCATTTCTGGTAACCATGCTAAAAATCGCACCAAATCCCATTTCTGGTAACCCTTGGAGCAGCTTCCGCGGAGCGATGCTAGGGAGAAATATTTTTTCCTCCTCTGATCTCATCTTATTACGAACCTGCGCTGTTTGCGCTTTTTTACTTTTGCGCAACTATTTCAAACTTGAATTTTCTAACAGAACTCTTCCCACGTCTTCATTTCTCCGAGCACCGACTGCAGTTCCTAACTTCCATCCAGACTTGTGAGTTTGTAGAATTTTTTAAGTTAGCTGTTTTTTACGATTGTATCTTTTGATCATGGCATCTAATGCACCCAAAGCAAGAAAGGAGGGAAAAAAGCCTCCTATGGCCTATGTTTTCCAAGAATATAAGAAGGAGTTGATTCTTCGAGCGAAAGACAACGATCCTTTTAAGGAAAGGCTCGAACGCTCCCCTTTGCCTAATAGGCCCTTTTTTTACATGCTTTTCAGGTGCATGAACCTTTTTATTGATTTTCTTAGTGATTCAGCCTTGCTTTGTAACGAAATGACTTGTCATGCCTGCGGTTCCGATATGCACATTATTAGTCGGAAACGACTTGTGGACCGCAGGCAGTGGTATTGCGGCGTTGATCGGGGAGCTGGGCGCTGCAATGTCGCTAAGTCAGTGAGATTTAATTCTTTTTTTACCGGCAGCAAACTTCCAATCCCTGTTATTCTGCAGATGGTCTTCGAATTTTTCATGGGTTCTAGTGTTGAAACCATCAATCGAGACCTCTGTGTTTATGAACATGCCATGGCCGATTGGCGAAGGTATTGCACCGACGTATTAATCGAGTATATTGAGCTTAATACGGAAAAGATTGGGGGACCTGGTAAAATTGTTGAAGTTGACGAGTCCAAAATTGGGAAACGGAAATTTAACCGTGGTCATTGGGTTGAGGGGCAATGGGTTTTCGGCGGTATAGAGCGCGGATCGGGCCGCTGTTTCATTGTTGCTGTGCACGACAGGACAGCGGATACTCTTTTAGGTCTGATTAAAGAATGGTCAAGCCTGGAACCCAAGTCATTTCTGATTGCTGGAAGGGTTACGACCGGTTGTCAGAGGTTGATTATGATCATTTGAGGGTTAATCACTCTCTGTATTTCAAGGATCCAAAGACCGGAGCACATACCAATGCTATTGAGTCAACCTGGCGTCACTTCAAGGCCTCTTTGCCGGAATACAATCGTCAAGGAGATTTTGGAGGGTATATCGCATGGTTTATGTTTAGGTGTATTTGTGATGCACAGAAAGTGGATCCTTTCACACATTTTCTCGAAATTATACGAGATATTGATTGGAAAGATATGCACGTTGTTTCGGGAGGGGCGGTCGATGGATCCTCGGAATCGGAGTCAGATTAGGGGAGGAATCGCCGTATTTTTTTTTTTTTTTTTTTTTTTTTTTTGCTGCCAGTTTTTTTTATTATTATTATTGCTGATCATATATTTTGTTCATTTTTTTGTTTGAAATTTTTATTTAGCTTTTTGTAATTATTGACATACACCCTGTATATAGATATTTTTAAATTTTTTTTCTTTTGAATCGAAATTTTTTTGCTCGTTTTATTTTATTTTATTTTTTTCATTTTTTTTTAAGTTTCACTCCTCTTATCACTCCTTTTCATTATTCCACGTTTCCTCAAATTTGTCCAGAAATCTACAACATGTAAGTACTATTTTTGTTTTTAAATTTGTATTTATTCGTGCTAAAATAGCGTTTTCGAAATGATCGCAATTCTGATTTTCAAATACAGCGATCACTTTCAAATCTCCAGGAAAAACGTGTTTTCCAGAATCTTTTAAAAGAAAAATGTTGAACGGGGGGTTCAGGGGGGCAGAGCCCCCCTGACAAAACTAAAAATATTTATCTTTTAAAAGATTCTAGAAAACACGTTTTTCCTGGAGATTTGAAAGTGATCGCTGTATTTGAAAACGGGTTTTCCACGCAGTTTCAGTTTGGCGATCAATTTCAGAAACGGTATTTTGGCGCGAAAAAAAATCGCAAAATTTACTATGCAGACCACAGGCACATCTGTTCCATACAGTGTTTAGTTTTGCTACTTTTTCAGTCAGATGTCATGCACTCTGCAAATACACAATTAAAAAAAAAAAAAATCACTGGTGCACACATATGTGCACTCGCATATTAATGTATACATTTTAAAAATATAAACAATCAGTCAAGAAACAGTACAAAGTCTCTTAATTTTTAATCTGCATTACAACAATTCTTTAATTATGTTACCTTACTTATCATAGAGTACTTTTTTAAATACACGACTTGATTAAAATATTTTGCATTACAGTTTAATTGCTTTAAACCTACAAACTGGTTAATTTATTTATAGAAAACTTACCAATTGCTGAATAGTGATCACCATCTTGCTGGGAAAAAAATAGTGTAACCAGTTTTGTGCTTCACACACTAATTGAGGAAGCATGTAAAACAATTTACTACACTAACTGAAAGATATCTGCATTAGAGTCCTGCATCAGGTCGGGTTACTTGCTTTTACCCGAACCGACTCTTGGTTCGGATCGGATCAATAGTAGATTTTTTGTTGCAGGCCGGGTTCACATTCATTGTTTCGGTTTGGGTTTTGACTCTAATCGGCCGACCTGAATTTCAAATGATATCCAAAGTATTTTTTCAGGTTGAAGATCTATGTACAGGGGGTGGGGAATTTCTAGAAAATCTTACCAGCCAAGGATTTATTTCACCAGCCAGTAAAATGCAATCTACAGTTGAAAATTTTTATGACAAAATTACGCAACTCAAAAATAGTTGGTTACTATTACTATAATGCATTTTCATATTTTTCTTCCCTATAAATTTTAAAAAAATAAACAAGAGATGAAAGTTTAATATAAAATAGAACTTAGTACCATGTTTACATCACAATAATTAGGAAAGTTGAAAAATATAGCTAACTAATAAAAAAAAAAGTTTTCGGCATATCTCTATAGTTTGCAGTTTTCAAAAACTACCTAAAAATTCACTCGCCCTGTTAGAAAATTCACTCGCCAATGGCAAGTAAAATGATGCATTTCCCTATCCCTGTCTATGTATAATAAGAGCTCCATAATGGCTTTTCTTACAAAAGGCAGACATTTCTATTTAGCAAACACTTTTTAATTCCTAAACTTTATATATTTGAACTTTTATATAAGTTTGAATAACAGGCACCTCTCAATTTAAACACATGTAACATGTGTACATAAACTATCAAAAATATGATACATGTGGTTTTTGTGTGTATCAAAAACAAAATATTGATAATATTTTTCATATTTTGAAAATTATTTTTGCATGTTCGGGTCGTGTTGACTTAAAATCAGACATGGTACAGGCTCAGCAAAAAAAAAAAGCTGAACTTTCACAGCCTCACAGACTTTTTATGAAATTCGAAATTTTCCGTAACATTTTGAGGAAATTTTCATTTATTCTGCGATCCCTTGACAAAATTAAGTCTTTTTCTGTGGCCATTTGACGAATCTTACCACAGGAATCTTATTAATGCATGAATTTTGTCTATAATCACTGTAGATTATAAATGTATGTAGGGAAATTTCTAAATCACTCTTGTGAAGGAAAAGAAAATCAAAAAATTCACAAGTTGGTTACAAGAAATTCTTCATGAAGGGAAAAAAAAAAATCGATTAATTTGCCCATCTACTGCTTAAAAAATCACAAAATTCATCAATCAGTCGCAGATGAAAAAGAAAAATCGACAGTCGGTTGTTAGGGGAAAAATCACAAAATTTGTCAATTGGTCACATAAAAAATACACAAAAATTGCCAATCGGTAGGAGAAAACATACGATTCATTCATAATTAATATCCATTATGAGGTTTTTAGGTTAAGAAGGAATGATTTTTTTTTTCTTTTTCAGAACTGAATGGCTGAAATTTCAGAACAGAATCACCCCTTGCTCTTGAAAATAAAAGTGATGTTCTCAGAAAATCATTGGCAAAAAAGTAATCCCCCCCCCCCCGAAATCATGCCATGTTGGACAGCGCTGATAAAATACATTAAATGTTTTTCCACCAACCAAAACACTGATAATTTTATTGTCAGTGTATGTGAATGAATTCTTACTTTGGAAAAAAGTTTTTTAAAATAGGATTACACATATTATGTATTTTAAAATTTATTCATTCTGACTTTTTGGGAATTAATCGTGAACTTTTCTTTTGATTTAGTAATCTTAATGGTCTTCAGATTTTCAAGTGGAAGCTGTTTAGAAATCTATTGGTATGTATCATATGATAGGGCATAGAGAATGCCACTTTGGTGGTTTTTAACACAAATCGCAACCGTCTGTCAACAAACATTGAAAAAACAATGATAACTTAGTTTCAAATATTTTTTGAGTTATGGAGATCCCACAATAAACAATTTAATTAATTAATTTGTAATTCTGACATTGAATTTTAAATTTACTTTAGTGAAAGCATTGAAAAATCCAAATTTATTTGTTCCCATCAGAAACATTGTAATCTTTTCTAGCTAAATAGTTTTAAGTTTTTTTAGTACCTTTTTTCGCGAAAAATCAATCGGCAAAATTAAGAACTTCATTTTGTTTAAATTTGTTAATATTTAAAGATATTTTAGTTAAAACATTGTGATTAAACATTCATTGTAAGATATCTGCTTTAATAATTTATATTTGTCTCAGCCTTTCTAAGTATTAAAATTTTCAGGCTTAATTTAACATATAATTTTTTATTAATGATTCAATTGTTAAAATTATCATTTTAGTTGCATTTTCTAAAGAGTCAAGAACATATTTTTTGTTACTCGATATGTAATCAAAACAAAAGTTTAAGTTACTGCTGGATATTAAAACATTCCTATCGTAATCGATATGTAAACAAAAGTTTTCAGAAATTTCTGTTGCCCTTTTCAGAAGAAGGTATTTAACTATGAAGCCATAAGGTATTGTAAAATTAATTATTGATGCTGGATATTTTGAAAAAGAATGATAAATAACAATTATATTGAATACATATAATTAAAAAAAAATTTCCCCTTTTTTAAAAATGAATCTAAATATTTTTTCGACAAAAAGCAGTAAAGTGGAATAATAATTTCTTCATAACAAAAGAGAAAGATAATATCAATCGAAATTTCATTTAATATATTTAATATTTTAAAACACATAATAATTAACATTTTAAATTTTAATATTAAAAAAAAAAAAAGATTTACTGCCTACATTCAGATTGTTAACTCAACTTAGAATACCTAAAATGACTTTGCAAATTTTGCCCACAGATGGATTAAGACTCCTCCTACATACGAAGTGACGTCAAACCTATTCACCAATCACAGACGAGAAAAGTAAAAAAAGCGATTTTTTAAAATAACGATTTTTAAAATAAAACGAGTTTTCCCAGAAAAAAGAAAAGTGTTATTCACCTCGTCTTAATCAGATTTATATAATATATCAATTTAAAGATAATCGTTAGAACCGTTTTCGAGATTTTCAAATTAGGAACTTCCTCTTATACCATACCAACGTTTTCACTTTAAAAATGGCTATTTAGATCTCAAAATATACTGCACATAGAAATGTAAAAATTTCAGTATACGATTAGACTGCAGATATAAGACTGTTCTAGAAAAATCAGAACAATAGGACCTATATCTGCTGAGTTATTAAAAGGCGGCTTTTCGCGTTTTCTTTGATGTCGAGTTAGCTGTATATATGAGTTCCGCCATCTACGAATTCTACGATATGATACGATACGATACGATACAATACGATTTTAGGCTTAAGGCTGCGTCACTCGGAATACTACCGTCTTCCATGATAATGCCCATATGCAGTTTCTTTTGCTGACAACAGAAAAAAAAAAAAAAATAGATTTCAAAATTAAAAAAAAAGATAGCAACTTTTAACATTAAGTCTATAGGCACTTATGACCTAAAATTATTCCTCCAAAAGCACTATTTTTGTCTTTTTTAAACAAAAACCACAATGGCCACAGACCTATCATCACTATGCTGAATTAGATGGTCATCTTCCGAATAATTTATGAAGAGTAGAGTCACAAAGAAATCATTGGAGTCGTTGCAAAAGAACTTCGTTAACTTCTGAAATTTCGAACTTTATTTATTTAAAAAAAAAAAAAATACTTTAACATGAAGATTAATGTTACATTATCTGTTCTACTCTACAAAAAAGAGATCAAGGAACGACAGTCTTACAATGTACCGTTAACGGGGGTTACTTGGACAAAAATGAAAAAGTTTTAAAACTAGTCCTAGATCTACTGTGTTGGGAATATTGATGTCATTCACCAATATTCCATAACAGCAGTAACTAGTAACATAATACATCCAAAATGATTAAAAGCTTTTTTATTATATTCCAAGTAGCCCTTTCCTGAATCCAAGTACTTGTTACGTTATACCTTAAATTTACAAAGTTTTGAAATTTCAGCATTATATAATAACAAGGTGAGTTTTTTTTTCTGGTTTACTCTTTAAAAAAGTTACCTAATGCTGTCTGTTGCCATTTATCACAAGACCATCTAACTTCAGCAGCACGTCCTCTCTGTCGAATTTGTTCCTCTGCTTGCCTTAATTCTGCACGAATCTAGTTATTGCACAAAATAGAAATAAAAATACATTATAGTATCAAAGTAATAAAAATAGATTAATAGCTTTAAATGAACATTAACATAGTACAAAAATATAATAGCAAAAGCAAATCAGTTAATTAACATGGGAGAAAGATTAGTATAAAAGTAAAATCTATAATCCTTCCAAAAACATTTTCATGCTATTAACTAATATAATACAAAGTTTCAACAACAGATGAAAAAAATAAGATACAGTCGAGCTTGTTTGCTGCGAGATTGAATCTAGTGAATTATCAGTTAAAACTATTTTTATCTTACCCCTTAGTATCTCCAATACTTTAATAATATTAAAGAAATCGCTTACAATGAACAACTAAAAACGTCATTATCGGATATTGCAAAGTTTTCCTATTTGAGTACAAAACTAAATTTACACTATTATACTGTCTGTCTTAAACAAAAATGTGACATTGGAAGAACAAAGGCTTGAGAAATGAAAAGACGGATCCCTGTTTTTTCTTGGAATGTGTAATGAGGCATTTTTACTGTAAATTTCATCCCTGAGAGTGAAATTATAGTTAAGGGGTCGTTTCGACTTTGAAATTTTATGTGTTAGGATGGCAGTCACGGGGGATTTTTAGTTGCAAGGACTGAGAAGCTAGCTTTTTTAACTATAGCAGTGAAAAACAAAGTGTTTGCTGTTAGAAACTAAAATTGAAATGATGAGACTGGTTGATGAAACTCGATTGAAAAAGTGTGAAATTTCAGAGAAATTCGGAATTCAGGATAATTCTTTATTGACAATTTTAAAGAATTACAGAAAATCACAAAAATTCTATTGCCTCTGATAGAAAACAGTTTTGTATTTTAAAGCGGTTTATTTTGGTAAAAGCAAACAAATGTGCCCTTAATGGACATATTTTAAAGGAAAAGCTGATGCAACTTGCTACAAATTTAAGAAAAACTTTTTTTCTTAAAAGTAATGGATGGCTACAATGCTTTAAGGATGCAATTGTTGCAAAATTTTTATGCAATTGTTTTTAAAACCAGAAATAAAGAAAGTGCACAAATAGAAAACTTAGTAATCGAAGAATAGTTGAAAAATAAAGAAAATTTAATTAAACAATTAAACAGTTTGAAATTTCAGATGTTTACAATGGATTTTTTATAGGATTAATAGGATTTAATAGGATTTTTTATCAACTTTTTTCAGAACATGCATTTGCAATAAAAGGAGAAACCTGTACTGGCAGAAAACGTTCCAAAGTCAGACTAACTGCATTACTTTGTAGCACTAGGGATGGATCAGATAAAAGGATAATTTTGATAATCAGAAAATCAAAGAATCCTCGATGTCTCAAAAATGTTGAATTACCTGTAGAATACCAGAATAATCAAATGCACGGATGACTTCAGATACTTTCGATAAGTGGTTGAAAGAATTTGATAACGACTTGTTAAAGCAGGATAGGCACATTTTTTTTTATTGATAACTGCATTGCCCATAAAACAAACATCCAGCTTAAAAACATTAGACTATACCGTTTTCTACCAAATGCCACATCCAAAGTTTAACCTCTAGATATAAGCATAATAAAATGCATCAAAAGGAAATACAGAATAAAGATAATCCAATGTATTTTGCTGAACCTTCAATTGAATTGAAGTTTTGTTGCTGATGTAAAGATTGCATCTGAATTTTTAGAAGATACTCTGTAGAGCCAAAAAACATTCAAAACTTTTGGAAACATGCAGAATTTCTCAATGAATAAAAAAAAACCTTAGATTTCTCTCCATACATACATCATGAAGACAATTTTTTTTTGTGATAGATTGAATGAAAACAGAAATGTAACTACCAATATTGCACTGACCGATTACATTAGCAGTGATAACAACCTGAAACAGATCAAAACATCACTGCTGAAGTTCTACATCCATCTGAATCTGATGAATCGGAAGATGACAACATGGAACTGGAACACAAAGAATCTGTGTCATCAAAATGTGCTGTGGAGAGTCCATAAAACTTACTTTACTTATTCCAAGGACATAATATTGACTGTAAAATCCAGGGCTCAAAAAATCTATTGCCTGACATGGGCGGAGCATGTAAAATTTCCAATCAGGCATGCATCATTCTCATCTTTTTGATGGCATTTTAAAAGCAATAGTGATGGATGGCAATAGTGAGGATTTGAGATGCTATCTGTGATCAGTGAAAATTGGAAAAGACATTTAATATAGCTATTTGCAGCTATAATTCAGCAAGATATCACCAATACTGTACTTTTATTGGTTGAAATAATGTTTTGTTTTTTGGCTTGTACATCTGCATGTAAAAGGGGCTTTAGCTGTATGAATCGAGTTAAAACCTCCCTTCGCTCTAGCCTCTTGACGGAAACTCTGAATGACTTATGGCGAATAAGCATTGACGGTGCTGACCTGACACTTGTACGTCTATGACCCCTCACTGGCTATCGAACACTGGCAATCAATTGCCAAAGGTACACGACACATTAGTGGACATTCTCTATTCCCTTGAATAAAAAATATTTTGTGCTTCCTTCATTATTTTATGGATTATGTTACATTTACTAGCTTTAAAATTACAGCCACGAAATTTAGAAGTGCAAAAAGTTGGGCATGTAAATTTTTTATTCGGCATCTATTTTTTTTTACCACATGCCCGACCGAGCATGTAAATTTTTTCATATTTTTCTAGCCCTGAAAATCATTTACATGTGATTGAAAAAGAACTGTGTAAATCAACTTTAAATTTAGTCGCTCAAAGAAAAGTTACATTTCCCCCTCCAAATATAATACGAGTTTAGAAGAAAATTGATTATATTCTTTGGAAAAAAAGGTATTGGATATAGCAAATGTTTTTCAAACCCCCGACGACTTCATAGTATGCAGGCTCAACTGTATCTACAATAACAATCAGTACATATTTGCAAAGAACTTAAGACCTTATTTGAAAATTCTATGATTCTTGCATGAAGACTAAAGATTAATTTCAGTTTGCAACTTTTCAGTTAAACTGGGTATTCTAACTACCTTAATTTAAAAAAATATATATCCAATAAAACAACATTATTATTATTATTATTATTAGAAACATTTGCTTTTCTATATCTATTTAAAAACAAACAAACAGGAAAATAACTCTTATAAACTACTCCGGCTTCACCCATTTAGACAGTCGTTTTGAGGGCCCTACCGCCTTCACAAGAGTATAGACCAGGCTTTACCTGGCTCTCAAATTGTCTTTTCAAAACAAATGTAGTGGTGCTTTTTAGTGCATCAAGAACAAACATTTATATAAAAAAACATTTATATCCTGGAAATTACAATCACAACATTTGAATTTATGTGAACACACAGGTCTATCCTTTTCAGACAAATATTCTTAATAAATGACTGCATAGCAAAATAAATAAAATAAAATTTATATATATATATATTTAAATAGAAGCAATGTTCTTAGGTGCCAGACAGTCTCAAAATTCTTGCAGCAAGAGAATGCTGCAATTGGGGTTTTAAATATTTGGATACAACTTGAGAAAAAACAGTGTAACTTTTTCTTTGCAAAGACAAAAAAATTTCATTAATAATTAAAAAAAAGGTTTAAAAAAGGTGAATGTTTTATAAACATTTTGTAAAATAATTTTAATAATCTTCAAATCTAATGCTATTAGGTTCACCTGGATGAGGGAACAGGACAGAAACTAGCCTTTTTTGCGCCCAGGGCAAACATGGATTTTGGCATTTCCCCTCTTCCGCAAAGAAAATTTACAAATTTACTAAGTTTCTAATAGATGACCTATTTTAAAAATAAAAATATGTAATCATAAAATACGTAATACTGAACTACGTCATCAGCTTTATCAAATATTGATTTATTAAAACCTTGAAAATGTAATCGAAAGGAACCAAAAAATATTTCACTTTATACAGATTTCCATCTTAGCAGGAATAATTGTTGATATTCTTTCTGTTGAAAATATATAATTTTTTCATTTAAGACCAGATTTCGTTATGAATAGATTTCATTTTCATAGATTTTACAGTAATTGCTAGCATTGCAATTGAGACGTTTAAAGTCACAGTGATATGAGTGAGACTATATTAGTCCCGCAAAGACATCTGCAAGCTAATATTAAACCTATGGGTTCATTCTTGACAAATATCTTGTTTGCATTTTATTACTTTTAAATATTTTTTTTTCATAAAATACCTGCGGTCGATATCTAGGGTTGTGCTTTTGTACTTTTTCGAGTTTGGTGATTTTAAGGGTTCCGTACTTAAAAAGTAAAAACGGAACCATTATAAGATCACTGTTGTGTCTGTCTGTCACAGCCATATTACTCGTAAACTATGGAACATGGAAAAAGTGATAAAGACCATTGACCCACACATTTACAGATGAATAAACATTTACAAATATTTTTAGGAAAAATGTACAGGGACTAATTACGTTATTTGAAAAAAAAAATATTTTCTTTGTATATCGTGTGGGGGTATCGTGTAAAAGCTTTCGTAGCGATGAACTCACAAATACATTTCTTTTAATTTTAGGTATTATATTTTCAGAGATATCATCGAAAATGTAGTACAAAAATATGCCCCCCCCCCCCCCCCATCTATTTCCGAATCTACTGATACTAAAATTATGAAAAAATTAGAGGTAGTAGATGTTAATTTAAACCTTGCAGGAAAATTATAGCGATTACCGTAGGTCACATAGTTTTTGAGAAAAATGGATTTTTCTATTACACATAAATTTTGATTTGAGGGCATTCAGCAAAGGTGTTGAGGAGCGCTGGAGGTACCTATCATAACAGAAGTATAACAGTACTGTTGATAACAATTTTTGAAAAAAATCGTCTGTAATTAGCCGAGATATTAACCCTTAAAGACACGGACTGTTTGGACATACATAATGACAGGGGCACCATACTCTACGTACCATCGGCTTTTTAAACCCAGATAACAACTTTTAATGATACATTTGTGTAATGAAATGCCCAGTAGCAGTATAAAAGCAATAAACGTCAAATTGTTAAAAACAGACTAATTTAATTAGAATTAATCACATAACTACTATGGGATTAGCCACTAATTTGCATTGAGTAGATCTTTCAATACGCCTCCTGTGTCTTTAAAAGTTAATTAAAAACCTATCTGGAAAACGCAGCCGGACAAAAGCGGCGTTGCTACTTTGCAACCTCCTTTTGAAGTGCTTTTAGCATAATGTCAAGTTTAAACTTTGGACAAGGGTTTTGTTTTAGCGACACTGTAAAAAGAAAAGGTACCGAAACGGTACGATGCTGAATTTAGTTTTATGAAATTCCAAATGAAGTTTAAATATGCATTACTTTTATTGTGAGTGCTGAATTAATTTCATCATAAACAGATTAGGATAACATTTAAATAAAAGTTATACGGAATAGCAATATTTGATATTATTTAGGCTTCATATCTCTTTGAACTTTTACGGTATAAACGTTCATACTTTTGTAGTATATATACAACTATACCAAACCCTACGTTGAATAGGATTTTACAATGTCTTATTTTTCTTTTAGTAAAGATTTTTTTTTTTTAATAATGCAGTTAATAATTCATATATTCATTGTACTTAATCCTCTGAGCATGAGTAATACTTGCACTTGACCATTTATTTTTATATTCGGACACTTTCATTTTTGAAAAAATGTTTGGAACTGGTTCTGAAATTTAAAGGATTCTCATATTAAAAAAATGCAACCCAAATCGAAAAAGTATTAATGCACAGCGTTAGATTATTAAGTATCAAATGAAAAAAAAAAAAAAAAAAATATATATATATTAAAATTCAAGTGAGAATTCTGAAAAAAATGCTCCCATAGGTTTAACATTAGTATGTGAGTGTTTTCATGTGAGACAACACCAGCCACGCAAAGAAACTGGAATGCCAACATTAAACCTATAGAAGTGTTCTTTTAAAAATTTCTTGCTTTCATTTTAATAGTTTTAAATAATTATTATTATCTTTTTTTTCTTTGCTTAGAATAGCTCAGGTTGAATTCTAACTGGGTTAGTATTTACTCTTTCGATATTGGTTGCAGATTTATTTTTTAAAGTTAATTTTACTTTCGGTTAGTTTTCCGTTTGGATTTTTCAGATGCGAGGCATTTTTATCCAAATTTCATATAGATATACACTTTTATATCAAACAACAAACAAAATCTTCATTTGGCACCCCCTTCGCCTTATGTTCAGGCGCTTGGTGAACAGAGGGGGCACTGCACATGCCCCCTCTGTTCCCCCCTAGTTTCGGCCCTGTTAGGGAATGTTGGCTTGTCAGCTTGTGGATTAGTCTGAGCCTCTTGCCAATAAGAAAACTGATTTCCTTGGTGAATTAGCACTTGATTTTACCAGCAAGTGTTAATGGAAAAACCTATTATGTCATACAATGCTTTGGTAAACACTGCAGCTGAGATTTGTAATTGCAATTCACAAATTGTTGCACAAAACATATTTTTCACAAAAGAAGCTAGTTATGGCCACATGATTCTTAGAATGATTTGTAGAATTAATGTTCACTAGAAACTTCTGATTTTTTTGTATCATTCTACTTGCTTTACATCCTAAACAGATAGAAAAAAGCAATGGCTATTGTAATTTCACTACTTGTAGTGTGCTACTTTCAAAAATTGCAAAAAAGAATGACGATATATTAGAATACCTGTGCATTAAAGGGTCGCTGTGGCATGGGAAGACTAGAAGGAGCGCAAGGTAGCATATCTAAAGGAGAGCCATTGAGAACAGAAAGATTTTTTCCTTCTCCAATGTTATTCCACACAAGGGCACTGGGGCATTCTAAAGTGATAACCTAAAATACAAGCAGTATTATTTTATACAATACATATAAAACATTAAACTTTTTAAATTTTAATTCTTCCAGGACAATAGGTTATTACACTTTCTATATAATAAATATGTATGATATTAATCTATTGATTTCATCTCCTTTTTCTTCTTTTTTGTACAACAGAAAGAGGTACAAGGATATCCAACACTTTTTTCATATATAAACACTAGGGGGGCTCCGCCCCCCTGCTCGATATGCTCACCAACCCCCCGCATAATCGCTTCGTGATTCCATTCGGGTGAAGCAATCTCTATTTTCTAGCCAACCCCAGACGTAATTGTTCCGCATTTCCATTCTGGATCGCTTCGCGATCCCTTATTTTCTATGCATTCAATTTTTAGATTCCACTTGGTAAAAAACGCGCTCCTTCTCAAACTCCTGACAATTTTATTTCCTTATCTCCAAGCACATAATCATTAGAGCTTACAGAGTTTCATAATTATAAGAATTATTAAATATAAAATTATAAATATAATGCAACAATTATTGTAAATAGTTCGTGTTTGTGCTTAAAAATAATGTAAATAGTTCAATTAAGCTTTATTCATAAGCTAATATTAGTTTTTGTTGCATTGAAATATCTCAATTTGTTGATTTTCTGCAAGCAAGTAAACATTATTGAATTTTAATGGGATCGTCTATGGAAATTTGACGAAATACTGGAAATAGCACCAAGTTGGCATCACCTTTTGCATCTAATTTTGGTCACCAAATTTGGCGCTACATTGCCAAGCTGGCGACAGAGCCGCCATCCCTTGGTAAGCCCCCCTTGTAGCGTCAGAAAGCTCTCACCAATCAGATGGATTTCGCCGTATCTATGCAGATTTTCATTGGTCCATTTCCGAATCATTACTTTTTTTTATATATAGAAGGATAAATTTGTTGTACTAAAATATTATAGACTGGTCAGGGTGACTAAGAACTAAAAACAGTTGTGCAGCATCTATGCACGCTTATTTAAAAAAGTGAATTATTACATCAACAGCAAATTGGAATTCATAGCTAAAATAAATTTAAATTAAATTTCTTTAAAAAGGTGACTTTTGAATGGATTGTTAGAAAAACTAATCTCTTTCAGAATCGGATAAACATTATCAATCATGTTAGACAAACTAATCTTTTTCAAAATTATATAAACTCATCATTAATCAAGATAAACTGTTTTTTCCTGTCATTCAAAAACGCTTTAGCTATCATAAATAAAGACTTGTTTATTACTTTACAAGATTACTTCCTGTTTGTGAGATATGTGGATAAGAAACAAATATACATTCAAATTAAATGACTGCTATTAGGACTTATATAAGAACTATTTACATAATTTATGACTTTAAGTATTTTATTCATATTAATAATCAAGATTTTTTTTATTTGTTATTTTAATCATTTATCAATAATTTTTTTTTAAGTTATATTTTTCATTAGTGTGTTTCTGCAATGTAATAAGAAAGGAGCAAAAATGTATGCTCCAATTTTGTATTTTTAAGAAATATAAAAGTTATAGTAGTTTAATCTAGAACTGTCACAATGTTCCTGAAGTATTTATCACATCAAAAGCATACACAATCTTTTAATAAAATAAATTCACAAGTTCTTATAGGTGAAACATCGCAGAATATTTCAGTTTTATCTTGGATTTAACCAACCTTTTTCTCATTGGATATGTTGAAGAAACTTACCTGCTTCGAAGTGGACGATCTACAATTAAAAGGTAAGGAGCTTTACCTTATCTTTATTTTGTGATTGAATGTGAATATTGTTATTTACCTTCAGTCTCATTTTTTATCTAACAATGATTATGAGACTGACGCGCGCTGCCTTCCTTAAATATTAAATATTAGTATATGATAATTTAAAGGGTCTATTTGAAAATTAAAAGGTGGTAATAGAAGTCAAAAATGATGACATCAAAAGATGCACAGATAATAGAGAAACTTAACTCTAATAATTACAATGTTTGGAAATTTAAAATCGAGATGCTTCTCATCAAAGAAGATCTCTTTGAGATCATTACTGATGAACCACCAAACCCAATTACGACCGATTGGTCCAAAAAGGACCGGAAGCCAAGGGCTATAATTAACCTCAGCATTCAGGATAGCCAGATTGTCCACGTACAAAATATTCAAAATGCAAAAGATACATGGAACACATTAAAGGCAATTCATGAACGCAGCAATTTATCAAGTAAGCTATACCTTTTGCGCAAGTTGTATAGCACGAAATTATCTGAAGGTGGTGATATGGTAAAGCATATCACAAACATACTTGAGTTGATAGATAAATTATCGGCAATAGGTGAATCCATAAAAGAAAATCATATTTCAGCGTTGTTACTGTGTAGCTTACCAACTTCATATGATACATTAATAATGGCATTAGAGTCCCGTAATGAAGAAGAATTGACACCTAGTTTTATTAAAAGTAAATTGATAGATGAATATAATCGCAGAAGCGATAGTTCAGAACCCTCTGAAAACACTGCAAGAGCATTTAAAACAACAAAGAAATTTAACAATGCGGGTTACAAATTCAATAATGCGGGATACAAGAAGGAACAAAAATACTGTTCAAATTGTAAATTAAAAAACCATAACACTAAAGATTGCTGGCATAATAACAACTATAAAAATAAACAAAACAATACTTTACATAATACGAACTATAAACAAAACTACAAAAGAAATTTTAATTCTTCGCTTGTTTTCCAAAAGGATGATAAAACTGTAAGAAATGATTGTGTATCAAATTCAGATAAAAATACCGATTGCAATGAACATGAAAGTCAACAAGGTAATAAACATTATGCATTTATTATAAAACCGCGCAATAACAAAGTGTGGATAGTTGACAGTGGCAGTTCCAGCCACATAACAAATGATCAACATTTATTTACTGAAATTAAATCAAATGAAAAAACTAATGTTGTAATTGCAAACGGAAACAAATTAGTTTCTTATGGATCAGGAAATACATTAATAAAAACTTTAATTTCAAACGGTGAAATACACAACATAACATTAAAAGATGTTCTATTTGTTCCAGATATTGAATCGAACCTATTTTCCGTTAGTAAAGCTACAGAAAATGGATGCGAGATTTTATTCAAAAATGATAAATGTAAGTTAACGTATAACGGAATAACCCGCCTAGAAGCGGTAAAGAAAAATAACTTATATGAAATTATATTAGCAAATGAAAGCGCAAAAGTAAACTATGTAAATAAAACTTACAACTGCAACAATATTAATTGCATAGAATTATGGCACAGAAGATTCGGCCATAAAAATTTTGCATCTATAAAACAAATCGAAGAAAAACACCTAGCGAAAGGAATACAAATTAATAATTGTAAACATAACACAACTTGTGAAACTTGTATCAAAACAAAGCTAACAGATGCACCTTATCCAAAATTTGCAGATTATAGAGCCACTATACGATTAGCGTTGATACACTCTGATGTATGTGGGCCTTTCCAGACACCGACCATAGGCGGAAAAACATACTTCTTAACATTTGTAGATGATTATTCCAGATTCACAATTCTGTATTTATTATCAAAGAATTCAGAAGTTTATGAAAAACTTAAGGAATTTGTTGCCTTAGTTAGTAATAAATTTGGCGAAAAGCCGGAAAATATAAGAACAGACAATGGAGGGGAATTTAACAATGATTTAGTGGATAATTATCTCATAAAAAACAGCATAAAGCACCAACACACTGTTCCGTACTCTCCAAGCCAAAATGGCGTAGCTGAACGTAAAAATAGAACTTTAATTGAAATGAAGAGAGCTTTGCTTAGCGAAGCAAACTTGCCACAAAAATTCTGGGGTGAAGCTATCTGTACGGCGAACCACCTGCAAAACCGCTTGCCAACAAAAGCTAATGAAAAGTCCCTGTATGAGCTTTGGAATGAACGTTCACCAAACTTGCATTACATTAGAGTATTCGGCTGTAAAGCCTTTGCATATATTAACAAAAATAAACGACAAAAATTAGATGATAAGGCAGTTGAAGGCATTTTTGTCGGTTACGACAATTACTCCAAAGGTTACCGCATCTACACAAGTGGTAAAGAAATAATAATCGCAAGAACTGTGAAATTTCTAGAAAACAAAAATACACACGAAAAGGTAGAAACACAGTTAAATTTGAGAGAAAAACAATCCGATGAAAATGACAAATCACAGAACAAAAACTTAGTAGAAATTGAAGTGACAAACACTGAAGACACACCAGGTGAGCCAAAACAATTAACACCAGAACCACGGCGGTCAGATAGATCAAATAAAGGAATCCCTCCAGACAGATTCGTTTACATGACAACACACGAACATATAAAAGAACCAGAAAATTTTCATGACATAATGAATATTGAAAACCCAGAAGAAAAAAAGGAATGGTTAAATGCGACACAAGAAGAGATAAATTCTCTTAATAAAAACAAAACATGGACACTTGTAGATCCCCCACAAGGTAAAAAAATAATTGGATCCAGATAGATCTTTAAAACCAAATATGATGATCAAGGAAGAATACAGAAATACAAAGCGAGATTAGTGGCAAAGGGATATTATCAAAAATATGGCGTAGATTACGAAGAAACTTTTGCCCCTGTTGTTTCATATACAACACTCAGATCTTTTATAGCAGCAGCAGCTTACCACAAATTAAAAATTAATCACGTTGATATCAAGACTGCTTTTCTATACGGTAATATAGATGAGGAAATTTACATATCTCAGCCAGAAGGCTATATTATTCCAAATCAGGAAAACAAAGTATGCCGCTTAAATAAATCCATTTACGGGTTGAAACAAACAGCCAGGGCATGGCACACTAAGATAACAAAATCATTGAATGATTTAAATTTTAAACAGTCTAATTCAGACACATGTTTATATATTGGAAATGAAAGAGAAAGCAAAACGTATATTATTGTTTATGTGGATGACATTTTGATAGTGGGAAAAGATGACGAAATTAACGAGATAATAGAAAAACTTAAGCAAGAATATGAATTAAAAAATCTAGGAGAACTAAGTTATTATTTAGGAATCAAAATAGAGAAAACAGCAGAAGGTTACGAATTAAATCAAAGGGGTAAAATAGAAGAACTAGTAAAAAAGTTTAATTTAGAGGAAGCTAAACCAGCCGGTACTCCGATGGAACCTAATTTTAATAGATTAGAAGATGATGACAATTTACTGCCGAATAATATTAAATACAGACAGGCGATAGGTTCATTGCTTTATATCGCATCTGTCAGTAGACCTGACATTTCTGCTGCAGTTAATATATTAAGTAGAAGAAATGAATCCCCGCGTCAAAAGGACTGGATGGCAGCTAAAAGAATAATAAGATATTTAAACGGTACTAAACAATTAAACTTGCGCATTGACACAAAATCTGAACCGATTTTAAAGGCTTTTGCAGATGCCGACTGGGCAGGTGATACTTGTACAAGAAAATCAACCAGTGGCAACCTTTTTTTTTTACCTTAGGAAATAATCCAATTCAATGGACTACAAAAAAAACAGTCATGCATCGCCCTTTCATCAGCAGAGGCTGAATATGTCTCAGCCGCAAGTGCAGGGCAAGAAATTATTTATTTATTGAAACTCCTGGAAGATTTAGACTTAGCACAAACAAAACCTATCTGTTTATATGAAGACAACCAGAGTTGTATTAAAATGATTGAAAGTGAGAAGTTTTCAAAAAGAAGTAAACATATAGATATTCGTTTTCATGCTATAAAACAACTTAAAGAAGATGGAATAATTGAATTAAAGTACTGTCCATCGAAATATATGATTGCTGCTGCACTAACTAAACCAGTCCCCAAACCTGAATTAGTGAATCACAGAAGTTCAATGAACTTGTTTGCCTCATCAATCTGAAGAGATTAAGGGGGCATGTTAGAAAAACTAATCTCTTTCAGAATTGGATAAACATTATCAATCATGTTAGACAAACTAATCTTTTTCAAAATTATATAAACTCATCGTTAATCAAGATAAACTGTTTTTTCCTGTCATTCAAAAACACTTTAGCTATCATAAATAAAGACTTGTTTATTACTTTACAAGATTACTTCCTGTTTGTGAGATATGTGGATAAGAAACAAATAAACATTCAAATTAAATGACTGCTATTATGACTTATATAAGAACTATTTACATAATTTATGACTTTAAGTATTTTATTCATATTAATAATCAAGATTTTTTTTATTTGTTATTTTAATCATTTATCAATAATTTTTTTTTGTAAGTTATATTTTTCATCAGTGTGTTTCTGCAATGTAATAAGAAAGGAGCAAAAATGTATGCTCCAATTTTGTATTTTTAAGAAATATAAAAGTTATAGTAGTTTAAACCAGAACTGTCACAATGTTCCTGAATTATTTATCACATCAAAAGGATACACAATCTTTTAATAAAATAAATTCACAAGTTCTTATAGGTGAAACATCGCAGAATATTTCAGTTTTATCTTGGATTTAACCAACCTATTTCTCATTGGATATGTTGAAGAAACTTACCTGCTTCGAAGTGGACGATCTACAATTATAAGGAGCTTAAGGAGCTTTACCTTATCTTTATTTTGTGATTGAATGTGAATATTGTTATTTACCTTCAGTCTCATTTTTTATCTAACATGGATTAAGCATTGTTACAAGCTACATGTGTTTAAATAAAAGCTTAAATTAAACTGAAACATTTTAAATTTATATATATATAAAATACAGTGAAGTGGTCTAAGAGCGTACGAAGTACTAAAGGCAAGTTCACAGTACACATGGAAAATCATTGGAGTGTGGTATCCATAGCTGTTATGTGTGGGACAATTTCATTACAAAGTAACTGATGGTCAGAGCACCATCTATTGACTGCATTGGAAAATATTTTTAATTTGCTTGAATATTAGTTGTAATATAGTTGTAAGTTTTAAAAAGGGCAAGATTAGGAATGGGCACATGGAAAACAGTCCCAGGGTGTACAAATTTAGGCCCTGGTATTTCGTTTAAAGTTAATAAACTACAAAGGAGGGCTGGCATGGTTTAAACAAAGCGGTTTTAATCATGGTTTCACCAACTGGTATTTTTCTTAAAAAAAACAATTTCTTTTTAGAACAAATCCGATATAATACTTTCTCATTTATGTAATTTAAGTGTTTCAAATTATTGGATATAAATAGTTTCTATTTTGAATACTTTCTCTCAACAACCAACATGAGACATACTGAATCTACGTCATGTTTGCATACATGTATAATGATTATTAGTATGCAATGATGAACATCTAGTAATAATCGAATTACTTACTGCTATGAAAAACTGTCTCTGCATTTAGTGGAATAGTGGGGAATTTTTATAAACACATCTGAGATACAGATAACTTTGTGTTTCAGAAGTTGTTCTACTAGATGCAAACACAGTTATTTATAGCAGTAAGCCAGACATCTCACTTTTTATTATTACTAGATGTCCTACTGTTGCTCTGAGGTGCCGATATATGGGGCTCTAAAGAGAAAACTTAAAACATGTGAAATTAGCACAGATAAAATAAATTAAAAATATTTAATATTTAGCATAAAATATTTTAATTTTAAAAATGTACATTATGTAGAGCAATTAATAATGCAGCAAAATGATCTTTAAGAATTTGGTCAATCTATAAAATAAAAATTTCTTGATTGGGAAGATTATCCTTTAAGAATTAAAAAAAGAAACATAAGATATGAAGTGGAAAAAGAAGACATTCAAAAATTGGATGCTAGTTATAGCATTTCAATAATATCAATCAATATTTTCTGTTACTTACTGAATCTAATGGCCAAAAATGTTAATTAAAAAACAAAATTGCAAGAAATATTTTAATATAAAAAAATTCTTAATAACCTCAGATACTGATATTTCTATAAAAAAGTTAACCATTCTCGAGATACCATCTTCAAAATGAATGTCTTTATAATTGTGAAGTAATAATTAGGACGGGAAGAAAATATTAAAATGTTCAGTGACCTGGTTTTCACTGCAAAAAATACTACAGTCAAGGTAGAGAAACTGTTTTACTGGTGTGGGCTTCTATAATCAAAATCATACAAGAAACTGAATATTTAAAAAAATCTAGAAAAAAGTTTGTTTCTCCTTCTGAATTTTTAAATCAAACTTCTGTTGAATAAGTACTTGGTTACTTTTAACAAAAATGTGTAACAACATATATTTAAATGCTCTATAAGATAATCAAACCCACTATGTTGCCTCTAACAAGACAATTGGGAGAAAATAAAGATAAGGTTCACTTGCGACATCGTTTCATAAAAAATACCATAAAATTCCAAAAATAAGCGCCCACTCAAATGTAAGCCTCCTCCCTAATTTTCAACAAATTTCATTTTTTGAAACAATTCTGTTTATGAGCCCCTTTACTAAAAATTTTAGTTAGGAATATGTTTTCATCCATGTCTTGACGACAAAATTTTTTACTGTGTCTATAAATGTGCCAAGGTTAGTTCCTTTGTTTTTATGCTTGCTAGTGTTCCTGCTTGACATTTTTTGAAAGGGCGTCGTGCACTGTCTGTTTTGGTTTGAGTGCCAATGCGCTCTGCCCTTTTCAGATGTAAAAAATATACTTTGCTCCTTGTCTATGCTCCTCTTTTGTGCCCACCTTGCTTTTTTTTTTCTCCAAAACATTTTGCCCTTTTTTTTTAGAAAAACATGTCACATTATTTTCTTTAATAAAAAAAAATCTATGCACAGTTTCTTTCTGCATAACGAAACATGTTATCAATTCAAAGCTGATGATCTGTTTCTGATAACGTTCGACTTTGACTTCACAGAGTTTAATAACCAAAACAAACCACAGATAGTCCTCTACCTTTTCTTTGCAGTCGCTCCATAATGCGCTTTTTTGTGGTATTCTAAAAACTTATAATATTTTAATAAAAAACTGTTACACAGACTAATTTACAATTATTGCAACTTGTTGAAAATTGAACGAAATTGAATGAAATTAATAACGGGGATATCTTTATCATTATTTTTTTTCAAAGTAAGGGAAAAACTGGTTTTGCTTTTCAATCTTTTTCTTTAATTATTTTTTCTGTTTGTTCTCAGCTCGTCAATTTCTTTTTCCTTCACTAGGGGGCTCGGCCCCCTACGAGCTACGCTCACCAACCCCCGTTCCAGACACCGCAGACTCTAAATGCACGCTAATTTGATTGGCTTTAAAAAGATTTCGAAAGATTGGATTATAATTTAAAAAACAGTGGCGATCTCCTTATAAACGGATTTCTATTCATTTCTCTTTGATTGGGGAATTTTAACACCAAATCCGCTGCGGTACTACTTGATTATCCCGTCGACCAATTTCGCCAAATTATATAAATCGCCAAACCACTCGTAAATTATACAAATTGACATAATTTTTATTTTAAATAACGAAAGAACAAATAAATTAGTACAACATTAATAAAAATACAAATAAAACGTCGAAATAAAAATAACTTGATGACATAGACACGTGTAACAACATTTCAAAATAAGCTAATATAAAAGAAATTAAGTAAACAGCCTTTGTCGCCTGGTATTTTTTATCAAAGCGAAAAGAAAGTTCTTTTAAATGAGACATTTTAAATTAATCGTTTTTAATCTGACATAATTTTGACCAAGCTATTCTTTCTCTTTTAAATATTCACATGAAAATACTTTTGTTAGAAATGAAATATTATTTGCACTTTCCTAACAAAAATAGTTGTAAAGATCCTCTCAAAATATCGAATAAATGTCTAGCGCAATTTCTAAATTTAAACTGTTTGCAATGTTTTGTGTTCATTTTATGCAATAACTGTAATGTGACATAAATATGACATAATTTCTCCTATTTAAGACTTCTAATGCATGCTAATGTATTTATTATTTTACAATATCCTTCATCTTTTAAAATTCACGTGTATACTTTTTATGAAGTAATTTTCAACAAGTTCCTGCTTTTTATACGCAATTATTTAATTTTAATTTGAAAGTATCTTTTCTGTTTATAATAGTCACGTGTAAATGAATTTTTAATTTGAAGCAAACATTATTGTTTCTGTTGTTTATAGAGTTGGCAACAGGTTAAATTAATACAATTTTCCAAAATAAGTAAAAAAATATCTCTCGAAATGATGAAAATTTGAATTTAAAATAGAAATGAAACCTCGAAAAATGAGTCAAATTAAAAAAATTAATGAATTCTGCACACCGGGAAATTATAACGTATAAAGTGATCTAAAAATTATTGAATTCCGATGTATAGTTTTTGCTCCTATGAAACTTTTTTAGTGGAACGATTTTGTCCAACTTTAGCATTAAATATCTCTTAAAATATTTCTTCGATTTGAAAACTGTCTTCATCAGCGTGTTTATCAAACATCTCTGTATAATACTACCGATTTTCATATTTTTATATGCATTATTTTTCTTAATATTAACAAAGAAAGACCTCCGGTCACAAAAAATTCAAAACCGGCGGCGGCGGTGACAGCGGTAGTTACTTTTTTTTCAGAATAGAGAGATTCAAGCAATACGAATTTGCTCACACATTCACGGAGTCCTTTTTATATGCAAAAAAGTAGAATTTGAAAAGTTTCACTGTCTTTAAAGAGGAAATGTTATTATTTAGATAAATATTTTATTGTTATTTTTTGTTTAACATTTTATTTTAAATATTTACAGAATATACCTTATCATGTATGAATTAACTTCTGTTAATAGACATCAATGTTAAGAGTTAGTATTCAGGAAAATTTCAAGAAAATTCCATTTATAAGGCCCCTCCCCACTTTTGTCCATGTTTCATGTTGTCAAAGGGAGGCTTGTTTTCAGAATTTTATGGTACCTAAAAATATATATTATTATTAATTTTTAGTTTAGCCATTTAAAGGTAATGTGTATGCCTGTTCATATGTTGTCAATTAAAGCTCATAAACTCTAAAGCAGTGGCTCTAAAACTCTTTGTTACGTATTAGTTTGGGAAGCGCTGCTCTAAAGGATGATAGAAGTTTATGCCCTAGCAGAAAACATAAAATATTTTATGCAATGTCCCTGTGTATTAATGTTACTCAGCATAATATAAGTGTGTGTAACTAAATAACAAAACATTCAATTTAGCTGGGGTTTTTTAGTGACAATTGGTTATAATTTAGTGTATATATATACACTTATATGTTATATATACAAGGTGGTCCATAAGTTTCCATACATAGAAAAAAAAAAATAAGATTTTAATTTATATAATAAATTAAATTCCTGATTATCATGAATAGCAATATGAATTAACTCCTTAATCATTGCGGTTTTCATTTCACATGCAATTTGCCGTGAATCTATCGGGCATGATGATTAAGGGGTTAAGCAGTCAGATGATTTCAATTTGTTGTTCTTTGTTCCTATACATTTTTTTAAATATCTGAAATATAAAATATAACAAGTTGGAAATTGCTCGTCAAACGTGACAAATGAGGTGCGTTCGTACTATAACTAGTTTTATAATTATTTTTTGCACCCCATATTGTACTGAATGTATATTTTTTTGCACTTCATAAAGCGCATAGTCTGATACATCATTAAAATGCACTTCCAATATTTTTTTCCCATTCCCCGTTATGTAACGGAACACTTTTGACTGCCCCTGTAATTAAACTATACATCCGATTTTCCTAAAATTTGAAATAGCTCAACAAAATTTTGCAACAATTATATCTTTAAAATTTCAGACCATTCGGAAGGCTGTAATATCATTAAAATGCACTTGCAATAATTTTTCCCATTGGTCGTAATGTAAAGAAAAACTTTTGACTGTCCCTGTAATTAAACTATACATCCGATTTTCCTAAAATTTGAAAGGGCTCGACAAAATTTTGCAACAGTTATATCTTTAAAATTTCAGATCATTCGGAAGGCTCTAATATCATTAAAATGCACTTGCAATAATTTTTCCCATTGGCCGTAATGTAAGGAAAAACTTTTGACTGTCCCTGTAATTAAACTATACATCCGATTTTCCTAAAATTTGAAAGGGCTCGACAAAATTTTGCAACAGTTATATCTTTAAAATTTCAGATCATTCGGAAGGCTGTAATATCATTAAAATGCACTTGCAATAATTTTTCCCATTGGCCGTAATGTAAAGAAAATCTTTTGACTGTCCCTGTAATTAAACTATACATCCGATTTTCATAAAATTTGAAATGGCTCGACAAAATTTTGCAACAATCATATATTTGAAATTTCAGACCATTCGGTTGGGTAGTTTTTGCTCTGTTACATGCGGACAGACGGACGGACGGACTGAACGACGACTATAGGTGCTACGTATTTATATAATTACGAACGCACCTAAAAAAAGAGACATACAGAAACTTATGGCCCACATGTACAGTGATAAGTAATGTTACTCTTTATTAATAGTTTTGATAAATTTATTATAAGAAGTTTACAGTATAATTTTATTTTTGAATGTTAAATGGTCTATGGTTTTTGTTTTTAGGTAAATGTTTTTCAGAAAAAAAGCAGTGGATATATGAACTTTAGTTGATACAACATGTAGTGCTGAAATATTATGGTGCTGTGATTTTAAGATCCTCTACAAAAGTTTAAGTGTCCAGGAATGTTTTAAGCTGGCAATTTTACAACTAAATAATAATGAAAAAGCTCCATTACAGGTTCGAAAAGAATAACAACATACCTGAAGAATTCCAGACAGCCAAAAAATAACACTACGATGATGAGGACAATTTAAATATTCAACTATACTTGCTGTTATAGGGTTAAAAGAAGGCTGAGCTGGAGGAGCAGCCATGGGTAAACTATAAAACAAATTTAAAAAGTTAACATAATTAAGAGCTCTTTTTTCATAATATATTCAAAAAATAAGCATTAATGTATCATACTGAAACAAAAATATCACATGCAAATATAAATGAACTTACTTTGATGTATTGTTTAAAACAGGACTTTGGCACCTAGGAGTTTCAGAATTAGGCTCACATAGTAAATAACTTAATTTCTTTGCGCAATGATGAGCGAGTCGTCTTGAAAGTAGCTGCGAATTTACAAATTCATCCACATACTAAAAAAGATAAAAGTAAATTGCAATGAAGTAATTTGATGTCTATATATTTTTTTCTCAATAACAATACAAGATTTTATTTTAACAAATTAATTTCAGCATAAATTTTATGCCAAAAGGCAGCAAATTTCTATATTCTCTATTATATCCTACTTAATGATGTCATTGTTTCAGCATAATGACACTTAATTAAATATCTTTATTAAAAACAATTAGTAAAAATTTCTTAATTACATAAGATAACTATAACCTTTATGTACCTATCTATATTATAAAAGAAAAATGTGTTCATAATGCTGACATCATTTTGAAATTCAAATTGGCAATGCCAGATGATTAATTTCGCTTTTACTGTAAATTTTTTTTTTAATTTTTAGCCATTACACATTTTCAATTTTACACCATCAAATAGAAGAAAAATGTACTTTCAATTGCAATTTGTTTGAAAACTATATCATACTTTGTTTGAAAACTGCAAATCAATTTACTCATTTTTTATGGGTTTTAAACTAATTTCCAAGCATCTTTTTTTAAATCTAATTTCTATCGTTTGCAGACAATTACGAAAAATAAATCTGTTTACATTTAAATTAATGTAATTAGTTTAAATGTATAATGCCTTTAAATGTATAAGGCATTTGTTCCTGGCTTATATTCCATAACAAATTAAAACTTCATCAATAAATAAATAAAATAACAAAATATAAATAAAACACAAATCTAAGATATGAAGACCCCAGAAACCAAGGGATACAAGTGACAAAATTTTAATTAGGAGTAAACTGAGTTCAAAGTTGGAACATCAATAGTAATTGACTGAATTAAAATATGAAACTGTTGCTTATTTCACAGCAGTCTTTGAACTCTTATTTTAATAACTGTTAAAGAAAAGTTGAGTACAATATTTTTTTAAATTTAAGTAGAGATTAAAGAGTTGAGTAGTTTAAAGAGCTTATGTAGTTGACCTCTAGAACGCAGCACATAATTAGAAAATCACTTAAATTTCTTTCCCTCCAAACAAATAGCCTTATTTCCAGATAGCCTATGCACTTAGCTCAGTTTTTTTCAATTTTGTCACTTATACCCCTGGGCTTCTGGCGTCCTCATCTTTAATCCAATTAGGCATTAAAACAACTGAAATAGTCAGAATCAAAAAGGGCGCTGTGAATAATGATCTTTGACAATTTCTTCGGCTGTTAACTCCCGGCACCGTTAACTCCTCTCTTGCTTTTAATAAATTGAAAACTTTATTTGAATACAAAATGCTATTTTTCATATAAAAATGATTTTTTGCTATTGTAAGTAGGCAACCTAAAAAAATACATTAAATGTAAAAAATCCAAATAAATGAAAACCAAAGGTTTTGGTTAATGTATAAAGTAAAATATCCATTTGAGTTTTCAATTAACAAAAATGTTTTTCATCCATATTTTGTAACCTAGGAAGTCTGGGTTGAAACCACCTAGTCTATTATAAAGAACCAAAGTGCCCATGCATAACACTGATGCAATTTTCATGTTGGCAATACCTAGTGGTTATATTTCAGCTTTGTAATTTTCACTACAGCATTTTTTTTAACTTCTAAACATTGCACATAATAAATTTTTACACCATCATGTACGGAAAAAAAAAAATGTACTTTTAAATGCAATATGTTTGAAAACATATCGCAATTTTCTCATTTATTGCAGTTTTTAAAATAATTTTCAAGCATGAATTTTTTTATCTACCTCCATCACATGCAAGCTCCATTACAGAAGAATAATTACCAATTTGCACTTAAAACAATATAAATGGTTAGTATAAATCATTTGTTTCTGGCTAATTTTCCATACTGAAATTAAAACTGCACCAATAAATAATTAATTAATAAAATAAAATAAAATAAAACACAAATTTAACATATATATGTAATTGAACAATCTCAAATTTTACACTGCCAAATAGGAGAGAAAAATCTACTTTCAAATATAATTTGTTATTTTAAGCATGAATTTTTTTTAATCTATGTCTATCGTGCGCAGGCTACATTAGGCAAGAAGAATAAACCAACTGCAATTAAAACAATATAAATAGTTCATCTTACTTTAAGCAATCACCAGATAAGGCTTCAGCTGCTGTGACAGTGGTGGAGCAGCCTTGGGAACTGAAAAATTCCCTGAGTCAAAGGGAATGAATGCAAACCATATTACAGGAGATCACCACAGGCCATGATAACATCATTCAATCTTCCATAATCAGTGAATCATATATATTAAATGAGCAAGCGATTTTCCCCATTATAAATGATATCGTAAACGGCTGGGAAGATTTTCATGAAACTTGCCTACTACACTAAATCAAGCACAAGAAAACCATGTAGCTAGGCCACAAATTCAAGAAAATTTGTTTTGACAGGGCAAAACAAACTCAGTGCTGAAAACTCTGCTTGCTATAATTTGAAAAATGTTCATGCGATTTACACGAAACATGTTTTTTATACTAATTCGAGCATGAGAAAGCCATCTAGCTAAATTTCTAATTGGAGAAAGTTTGTTTCGACAAATTAAATCAAACTCAGCATTGAAAATGCTGCTATATATCGAAAACAACTCAAACAATTTTCTCAAAACCTGATTCCTATATTAATTCAAGCACAAGAAATCTGTCTAGCAAAGCCCCTAATTCAGAAAAACTAGTTTTGTATTGTTAAAACAAACTAATGTCTGAAAATGATGATATAAATTGAACGTATCCGACAAGTATCTTGAAATAAGCTTTATTCAAATATGGGAAAACGAACTAATTATGTCTCAATTTCATAAAAATTCTTTTTTCATAGATTTAAGGAATTTTCAAAATTAATCATCAGTAATCGGAATTGTTGCCAATACTATCAATTATTGAAAGCAACAGCAATTATGGACGATATCGAAGATGGCATAGCGATTTTCAGGAAACTTGCCATCTATACTGGGCCGAACACAAGAAAATGGTCTCGACTTTCGGAAAATTAGTTTCCATAGGTTCAAACAATTTCCAAAATTAATCTTCAGTAATTTGAATTCATGCCAATACCAGCAACAAGATTACGGTCAATCTCACAGATGGTGTAACTATTTTCAGGAAATTTGCCTTCTATACTAAATAAAGAACAAGAAAATGGTCTAGCTAGGTCTTTCGGAAAGATTAGTTTTTAAATATTAAAACAAACACAACATTAAAAATACTGCTAAGTTTTAAATTGAAAATGGTTGGAAACATTTTCATGATAAAAAAAAACTTATATTAATTCGAGTACAGGAAAACCATCTAACAAGGACTCAACTTCAAAAACATACGCTATTATTGGTTTAAACATTTTTTTCTATTGATAATCTTCTATAATCAAAATTCTCACCAACTAGCTGACCCGCCCGGCGTTGCCCGGGCCTTAATAATATTCTTAAATGAATCTGAAATTTTTATCGCAGGTGCGTACAGAGGGGAGTGGGGGTGGAGACAGTGCAAATTACCAGGGCCCGGCTCTTGTTCAGTTCCAAAGTTGTGTAAATTCACAGGTTAAGTTTTTTCATTTTTATATGTCTCATGCTTTTTTTATTCCAAATTAATTGATGAATTCAATTAAAATTTAATTATATTTTCAATAATTTTTATCTTTTTATATTTAAAATCTTTGGATGAAAAAGCAATTACAAATACAACATAAACTGTAATAATTGAAAAAGAAATAATAAAATTGTAAGCAAATATTACTATGTAGAATATTTTAAAAAGTACCATCTAGCAAATTTATTTTCTAATAGAGTAAAGCCTGTTTCTAATGGAATCCTGCAATAAACAAAAAAAATAAAGTTCTAGCTTCCCTCTCTCCCTAAAAATATTATTATGCTTTGCTCAATTTAAATAACCTGCATAAAACGGAATTTATCACTGGTCGTTTCCGTCTAAGCAGGTTTTATTATATCTTACTTCTGGTGCACCCGTAATAATATTCTTAAATGAACCTGAAATTCGTATCGCAGATTCGTACAGAGGGGGGTAAACAAAATTACTTAACATCATGACATTTTTAAATTTTTTGCTGCTGATTAATTCGCATTTCCAATATAATGCTTTGCAGAAATTGCACGTTTTACTCAAAGTTCCACAGTTATCCCCCCCCCCCCGGAACGTTTAAATCAATAATTTGGATTTCAGAAGCAACGCGTGCACTCTGCGGTTATTAAACCTATTTTAGCGATCGCTTATGCTCTGTGTTTAACTTTATTTCCGATTCAATCTATTTCGATTTTCTGTTCTTAATTCGGCTACTTCTTCCCTTTCAAGCATTCGCCGAGATCTTTTACGGGCATTTCAAATGATATTTTGAAGCTCTATAATTGCAGCGAAAGAGGGAAACATCATGGAACTCTTTCCTCTACGGCGAAATGTAAATAAACCCGATCGCCCTAAATCCTGCCAAAGGACTTTTCACAATAACCAATGAGATGCGTTTCTCGGGCATTGCCATTAGACAATAACAAATAATCATGATTTCTGTGCCACGTACGTTAGCGTAATATATATATATAGATACTATTTGCCACTGACCAGCAGCACGATTACAGAAGATTTCTACTCTATAGATCTAATGTAAGCTGAACTTTGGTAGCTCTGTCATAATCTTAGGACAGATTGCATCCAGACAGGCCACCTATTTAATTTTTCCCTTGGCAGCATTATCTTCTGAATGACATATGAATTGTGATAATTCTCAAAAACATAGATTTTGGCCTTCCAGTCTAATGCAAGAATTATGTACTGATTCGAATATGAGAAAATTAGATAAATTACATAAGCGATCATAAGGTATATATTGACTTCAGCAAAGTTCATTTTGATAGGTTAAAAATCTTAGTACTAATAATACTAATATGCTACTGGCGTAATATCATTCTCAATTGGGTTAAAAACAGTTGAGCCTTAATTTTGCAGATAAAGTGTTTGTAGATGACAAAGAAAAACCAAGGAAAGATATTCTGTCTAACACAAAAAAATTATCACTAAACATTTTCCAAAAAATGAATTTTCACAATGCCAATAAAAAAATTGTCCATTGAATGCAAAAAATGTTTTAATTAAACAACATGGTTTTTTACATATTTAAAAAGAAAAAAAAAGAAAGAAAAAGACGTAAGCATATGTTTCTTGGCACAAAAGTACTAACAGCTTTCTAACCGAGAAAATTTTTCAACCAAACCCCTAAGCTTATTTTTTTTAAAACGTAAATTGAAAGAAGATATAATTTTCAGACAAATGGCTATTTCCATTCTTTATGAGGGGGAAAGTAGCGATTAAAATGTATGTGGTGTTCTCTCTTTATTTTGGCCGTCTGTACCTTTTTGGTAAAACAGTGCGTATGTGGAAGGTTCATCTACACGTTTATCAGTAAACGATTTGACGATGTGTGATTCTTTTCTACTCAGGTTCACCACTATTCATTTACTAGGATCTCTTAAATTAGAGTTGAGTATAACAACATTGAATATTTCGCAAATCACCAGAACAATAAATTTTCTGTAATTAGCATTTTATTGCATTGTAAATGGCAGTTTGACAAAGTTTTATTCCATTATTCTTTTATTTCATAACACACTTTTTCATTTTTTTTTATTTATCACATCATTATAAGTAGTTGTGCAAAATTATTTTGCAATCTTATTATATGCTCGAGCAATTTTATTAAATTACGGCTAATTCCATGGTTGATAGTAAAATCGCGTCTTTCGATAATAGCATCTGCAGACTTATAAAAAATACATCTGATTACAGTGCAGTTGTATGAATCCATTTTCAATATTTTCTATATCTTATTACATAGGAAATGTCTTCGTCGCCATTTTCAGATCTAAGAAGAGAAACTATTGGCATTTCTACAAACCCTTGTCACACCCATAATGTGGCATGGAAAAAGTGTTAAATACCTGGACAATAAACCAAATTTATATTTACAACTGCAGAAATGTATAACAAAAACTCTTAACTGTTATCTCTGTAACATGGAGAAATTGGATAGAGTATAACATAGCTACAAAAAACTCATAAAAAGAATTGACAGCATTTGTTATTATAACTTTTAGAAACAAGAAATTATATTTTTATGTAAAAACGAATAACTTTTTTTCTTTTTTTAAATACAGTATGAATGTTAAAAGAACTAACAAGTGAGGCTCAGTCTACCTGGTACTTAAAAAAGAACAAATTAGCAATTTTTTTTTTTTGTTTTTTTGTTTGCCTGCAGGATCTGGATAAGGGTACGCAAGTTTAGTTTATAAGAGAGAGGCAGAGCCTCTAATTAATTTTCTAATTCTGAAGATCCGCCAAAGAGAATATTAATTCTTTTAAACATAAAATTTAAGTTTTTCACAAAAACAGCTTTTTTTTTAAAGCAAAAAAAGCATACAAATTGTTATTCTTCAAATAAGCTTCATCATTTAGTCTGCTCCATTCACAAGTAAGAACATTCCTTATTTTATTATTATATTTTAATGTCATCAATACCCCATACAAATATAATCCCGTTACAGCATGCATCAAGCCACAAATGAAATGGGCTAATAAATGTTAGACTTTTTAAGACGAAGCTTAAATTACATAAATTTAATTAAATAAAAAAATATAAATACCTGTAAAACTAATGGTAAAACAATTTTTATAATAGGGTCATCAGGTGATTTTGTCTTTTCTAATAAATCTAATATCCAAGTAAGAAAATCTTGTCGGTCCAGTAAACCTTCCTGAAATATATTAAAAATTTTCACATTAACTTGAACTAGATAAAATCTAATGAATAAACATATAACAAAAATTTATATGAATATGCAATAAAAAACAAAGTTTTCCATCTATAATATAATGTATATTTATAAAAGATTTTCTTAATGTAAAGTCATAATTTTCATACAGGAATTAGTCAGTATAAATTTAAAATGTGCATTTCCAACCTATCTTAAGTATAGTAAAATTGTGAATATATTGTAGATATTACCATGAATAAAGTGATGATGGAAAACATGATACAAAATTTTTAAAAATGCTCTATTTCTTCAGCAAATTATTTGTTTAATCATTATCGATTGTGAATGTTTGGCACCAACTTCAAAAAGTAATTTATTACTTTTTATATGTATATATTTGTAAATTAAATCATAAATATGTAAATTAATCTTTTGTAAAAAATATTCTCTAGAAAATCCATGTTTAGTAGATATTAAATTCTATATATTGAATTTAACGTTTTTATGCCGATACATGATGTCCGATGTGCAGTTAATGGATAACGTTTCGTCATTAGAGAAGTTTAAAGAATTATTTAATTCTTTTCAGTGCTTTTTTTGAAGTCGGTTAATATTTTTTTTGAAAAGATTATTTTATTTCCTACTTTTTAGTTATTCACACCGTAACACATAATTGTGGAGCAAACATGCAAACCATGCTTTCTCCTTTAGATACAAATTTTCAAAAAACACAAAAAACTGATAAATAAGAAAATAACTTGTATTTAATTCTCCTTTTTATTGTGTATTTTTATTACTGTTTATTAGAAAGAATTGCAAGCATACCTAAGATATTAAACATAAAACAAATTAATAAAATGCATTTAATATTTGGAGAAATCACGTTTTGACCGAATTCAGAGGAGGAAACATGTTTTGATTGTTTGACAAGTGGATAAAACGCTTTTTGAGTGAAATAAGTCTAACTCACAAATAATACAAAAGCATTATTTTATTTGAATAAATACGGAATTTCAGTTGATTATTGTTAAAATAAAATGACAGATTATGGTACCTAGTAGTATTCATTAAATATTTATTAAATAAAAACTCGTTTGCCAGAAATCCACTTCAAATTTTAAAACCAATATCTTCATCTAGACAGTTACACACATCCCCCTCTTCTTTATTGCAGGCTTATCAATCATGGATAATGTGGTTGTATCATTTGAAGATATCATCAGGTTGATTTTGCCACTGTTCACTATACATTACCTTCAAAAGTTTTTTAACATCTTTGTTCTTTTCAACTGATATGGTGTGGCTAAGAAGAAGATAATCTAAAACAACCCTTTGACAAGGCAACAGTAACTCCCTTTTTAAGAACATTTACATCATATTCTTCATTTAGATCTTGAAATCTATAATTCTGGAAGTCTTTAACTTTAACAGTTCTCTTATTTCTCTCTAAAACAATCCGTTTCAATTGTGATATGTATGGTAGGTTTCGAAAGTACACATTAAGTGACAACTGTGATTGGCAGACTGGAGAAATCACTGCTTGATTGAATGCAGGCTTTGGAGGAAACACTCTTTGATTGAAACGTCAAGTTTTAAAATTGATTTATAATCGGAAAAAAAATTTTTTTAGTAAAAAATACCATTTATTTCTGTACAATTTAACACAGAGTTCATAAAAATAACAATAACTCATTTTTTATTTTTTTGTGAGAAAACACGGTTTGAATGTTTGCTCCACAATTATCCGGATTTCAACATGTGCTGAATAAGTAAATTATTTGTCAAATAAATTATAACTTACAAAAATTATTTATTAAACAAATAGTTTTTAATAAATTCTTTATAATTTCATTAGAAGTATTGATTTTATAAGCATTTAATACTTAGGTTTTTTTTTAAAACAAGTACATTATATTCACAACATTATATTTACACTCATTTATTTATTGATCACATATACCTGGCTTGTGTGCTTGACATAAGGGGCCCCGCTTATAAGTCATCATTAATATACAAGGGCGAAATAGCACAAGGACTTTGAGCTTTGAACGGGAGGAGGGGGGTGGTCTAGATAGCGCAAGGAGCTTTACAACACCAGAGAATTACATCTGGGAGCTCCACAAAGAGTGTGCAACGGAGCCAGCGGGAGTTGAAATCGCAGCCCAACTACGCTCTCAAGCGATTAGTGGTGTGGTGCCTTAACCATTCAGCCACGGTCTACCTTCAACAATTATTTTTTGTAGGACTCCATTGCCAAGAAGCAAAACGCAGACTATGTAGCAATATTCGTATTTACTCTTCAAGTGTATTGACCAGGATCCAGATATATTTTTCGCTGTTACCGAAATGAGATTGACCAATCAGAATCTTTCCTTTTTGCGAACTTGTAATTTTTATAGAGTGTGTCCTTTTAAATTTCAAAAATTCCTCTATCAAATAAAACAAAATTTTCTGTACTAAAATACTGGCATTCAAAAAGCTGTAGACTTGTCAGGTTTAAAAATGTGGTCCAGAACCCACCATGGCTGAGTGGTCAAGGCATCACGCCGCTAATCGTTTGAGAGCGTAGGTGGCTGCGGGTTCGAATCTCGCTGGCTCCGTTGCACACTCTTTGTGGAGCTCCCGGATGTAATTCTGTGGTGCTGTAAATTTCCTTGTGTTATCTCGTTCCTGTATATTGACGGTGACTTATAAGCGGGCGCTTGACGCCAAGCACACAGGTCAGATATATGTATTCAATAAACCAATCATGTGGTCCATAATTCTTTTCCGATAATCTCCATCAATGGAGGATATTCCAAATATGGGTTCGAGGCTGAAAAAGTCATGTGATACCGGTAATGGGGGATATTCCAAATATGGGTTCGAAGCTGAAAAAAGTCATGTGATACCGGTAAATCACCCAAGGAACTTCTAACTGATAAGAAGGGAAGATACTACTACTTTGCCTCATGAACCGTTTCATTGGTTAGCAGGGATTTACATTACATGTCTATGGAGCCTTACCTTCTTTACGATAGAAGTTTTTACCTTGACCACGTGATCAAAATGTAGATGGAATATCCTCCATTTACCAAAGGAACTTCTAACTGATAAGAAGGGAAGCTGCTACTGCTTTGCCTCATGAACTTTTTCATTGGCTAGCGGGGATTTGCATTACATGTCTACAGAGCCTTCCCTTCTTTACGCTAGAAGTTTTTACCTTGACCACGTGATCATAACGTAAATGGAATATCCTTCATTGTTTCCACATGTAAGGTGCCTCTATTTGAGAGTGGTGACATACAATGCTCAGACTCTGTTTATACATATGTGTTTGCCTACACTATGGCAAAACTAGGCATTTTCTATTCCAGAACTTAGCGATACTCGCTTGGACAAGTTTGATTATATGAGTGGCGGACAATTTAATAAGAATTAGTTTGGCAATAATGGCAAGCTCTTCAAGATTCCTGGCGATAGCTTTTGTGCAGAATCTATCAATCAATAATTTTTTTCCGTATGTCACCATTCTCATACCAATACTCCCGATTCTTAGGCAGTAAAGACATCAGAAATGAGCATCAATGAGTAGGTGTTTAGTCTGAATTTGATAACCGAAGACACACTGTTAAAAATATCGTGAAAAATTACCTCTATTTTTAAAGGCTATCTATTTTTTGACCAATGAGAATGCTACATAAACACCTACGAAGCGTTCTCATTGGTCAGAAAATAGATAGCCTTTAAAAACAGAGGTAATTTTTCACGATATTTTTAACAGTGCAGTGCTGCTACACATAAGCAGGCACTTTTATGTGTACTGTATATGGATGCATTTTGCAGTGCACCAACTAATGGAGACACTTTGATTAACTCTGATGTAAAAGGCCACTTTGCTATTGAATTGTAAGCTTTTTGATACCCACTTCCGATGTTGGTCAGCATCGTTTTAGACATTTGGGTTTTTCTGAATGCAGCATCTTTTCTAGACAAGATCTCACACTTCGGAAAGTTACCGCATCCAGCAAACGATAAGGTCCACATCGATACCTAAGGACATCGAAATTGGGTATGGAAAAGCTGACAATCCATCAATAAAGTTTACACATCAGAGTGCAGCAAAGTGCTTTAAGAGAAACTTATGTCCAAACTATAGCAAACCTAGGCATTTTGTATTACATAACTACAGCGTCTAGAATACACTGTTAAAAATCTGGGGCATTGCCACTCCACCGCTTTTATAGGAAACTGTAACTTGACTATAGTATGGGGTGTTCTCATTGGTCAGAACAGAAACATTCTGTAAAATTGGTGGAGTGAGTATGCAGCAATTGCTGCATATTTTTAACTGTGTATATAATCGGCTATCCCAGTAATACTTAAAAAAGTGCTAAAATATTGGATCCCTTAAATGTGAAACGATGCTGAAATCCAATGAGTCGATCACAGCGACATCTGCAGGATATTTTTTAAAACTCCAAGACGATTTGGTTACAGCGTCTAGAATATATAGTGTGGAAATCGGCTATCTCCGTAATACTTTAAAAAGTGCTGAAATATTGGATCCCTTAAATGTCAAACGATGCTGAAATCCAATGAGTCAATGTCAGCGACATCTGCAGGTTATTTTCTAAAACTCCAAGACGATTTGGTCTGGACACTGTAGTAATACGATGCTTACTTTGAAATCTGAAAATATATCGCAGATGGCGCTGCGATCGGAACCCTTGATTTAGGCGTCATTGCACATTTAAGGAATGCAACTTTTTAGCGCTGTTTGGATAGCAGATTTCTACGCTATGTATTCTAGACGCTGTAATTTGGTTATAGCGCCTAGAATATATAGTGTGGAAATCGGCTATCCCTGTAATGCTTAAAAAAGCGCTAAAATATTGTATCCCTTAAATGTGCAATGATACTGCTGCAATATGCAGATCGCAGCGACATCTGCAGGATATTTTCTACAACTGCAAGAAATTGTTAGTCTATATAATGTAATACTAGTAATACGATTATCCCGCAGATGTCGCTGCGATCGACACTTGAAATTTTAGCAGTATCGTCGCACATTTAAGGGATACAAATTTTTAGCACTGTTTGGATAGCATATTTCCACAGTAGGTATTCTAGGCGCTGTAATTTGGTCCAGCTCTAGATGCTGTAAACATGTTCACAATACCTACTGAGTTCCGATCCAGAACTGTTCTCATTGGTTCCCCAGATTCAGATATCCAAAACATATTGACTGACTATCGCAGTAGTACAGCATCCAGAATACATAGTGTGGAAATCTGCTATTCAAACAGCGCTAAAAGTTGTATACCTTAAATGTGCAATGATGCTGAAATCCATGGAGCCGATCGCAGCGATGTATTTTCAAATTTCAAAGTAAACATCATCGTATTATTACAACGTCTAGACCAAATCGTCTTGGAGTTATAGAAAATATCCTGAAGATGTCGCTGTGATCGGCTCATTGAATTTCAGCATCGTTTGACATTTAAGGGATCCAATATTTTAGCACTTTTTTAAGTATTACTAGGATAGCCGATTTCCGCACTATATATTCTAGACTCTGTACTTAGACAGTACTAAAATATTGTATACCTTAAATGTAAAACAATGCTGAAATCCAAAGAGTCGATTGGAGCGACATCTGAGGATATTTTCTAAAACTCCAAGACCATTTGGTCTAGACACTGTTATAATACAATGTTTACACTGAAATTTGAAAATATAATGCAAATTTCGCTGCGATTGGCTCATTGAATTACAGCATCATTGCACATTTAAGGGATACATTTGTTTTGTGCTGTTTGGATAGCAGATTTCAACACTATTTATTCTAGGCATTGTACTTGTGTTCTGATACATGAGAAACTTTAAAGCTTGATTTTCAACTTTTCGACACCGACTTCTGATATCGTTTTTTGTCTTTGTGGGCCTTCCGTTTTGGTGGATGAGAGAATGGCCGGGATCCAGATAGATTTTTCGCTCTTAGCAAAACGAGATCGACCAATCAGAAGGCTGCATTTTTGCAAACAGCGTAAAGCTCACAAAACTGCAGGCTTCTGATTGGTCAATCTCGTTTCACTACCAGCGAAAAATCTGTCTGGATCTCAGCCCTTATCTGGCTAAGTTTTTGCACTTTGAAAGATCTCGTATCTCTGTAAGAGTAACAGTATGAAAGATAAGTGCTTATATATGGGCGACTGCTTCAAAAAGGATTTGAATTTTAAAGTTTTTATTTTTAAAAAAATGTTCTAATCATCAGATTTTGATGAAATTGGAATGGGACCATATGGGTGACTTACACTTTCAAACAAAAAAAAATTATCAAAATTGGTTCATATTTAAGAAAGTTATGCGTGAACATGGCCAAAACATACATACAGGTCGAATTGATAACCTCCTTCTTTTTGAAGTCGGTTAAAAAGTTAACCAATCTAGAGATACTGTCTTAAAACAGAATTTGTTTATAGCTGAGAAGTAATGATTATGTCAAAAAGATTTTTACGGTCAAGATAGAGAAAAATCTTTCAATGGTGTGAGCTCCTATAATAAAAATCGCACAAGAGATTGGGTATTTAAAAAAAAAACTAGAAAAAAGTTAATTTCTCCTTTTAAGTTTTTAAAGGAAAATTGGATAAAAATCTGGACGGTTTTGTTGAATAAGTGACCTGTTTACTTTTAACTAAAATATTTAAATACTCTATAACACAATCAAATGCACTATCTTGAATGTAATAAGAAAACGGGAGAGAAATTGAGATACAATTCGTTTAAGACATTGTTTCATAAAAAACACCTAAAAATATATAATTTTATTAATTTTTAATTTAGTCATTTAAGAAATATGTATTATTATAACATATGTTAGGAAAAAAAGCCTGTTTATTAAGTTTCATGTCTGTTTAACTCTTAATGCAAGACAACTTTTTTATAAAGCTACTGTGCACTGTAAGACCAATATTTTCAGTAGTCTAAAAAACTGATAAATAATTTTTCTGCTTATTTTACTGTTGTGTCTTTTTTGGAAACCTGATAGTTTCAGAACGCAAGTGGCAATATACAATATAAAGAAGGTGTAAAAACTCAACTGCTAAATGTCAAATAATTCCAAGAATTCTTTATTTTAGCTTTTCCTTAAAAGATTTCTTTTGCATAAAATACCATAATCTATGTTATTACTTTTTCATTAATGTTCTGACAGAAAAATTGGACATCTCAGATAACAAGTATTTTAAAGAAAATCTTTTGAATAAGCATAGAAAAATACATTATATTCATGAAATTACATCAAATATTCATTTATCAATCAATTTCTTTTGGTTATTTATTAATCCAAAACTTTAATCTTTTATATTTAATCTGTCATTATTTATTAATCAAAAGATTCTTGATAAGATTTTCAAGGTGTCTATGTTTTACTGTAGAACAGTTTATTCTTTTAATATAAGACATAGCTGTTATCAATTATGTTTAAATTGTAAATTATTTCAATTTTCTACATCACTGATTGTAATTATTTAAATTGAATATCTTCAAATTAAGTTATAATACTTATATAATATCCAACAATATTTATTTTGTATCAATAAATATAAAATAGGAAAAGATATTTAAAAAACAAAAAAACCTGGTAAAAAAAACACGGTTTATTTTTATTATTTTTTAACCCCAGTTTTTGGCCAACCCTGCTAATGAGTTAAATAAAATAACTGAATTATGCCTTATAAAAGCAATTTCATATTCAGCAGCAAATACATACTATGCTTTTAAATCACTTTTTTTTTTTTTTTTTTAATATAGGTAAACCCTTTTTAAAAAAATTAATTTTTATAATGAATCTTTTTGGGATGAAACGTCCCTTTAAGTGAGATTTTCACAGGAGAAAAAAAATTTTCAGCTTTTAGCTTTTTCTCACAGAAAACAACCAATTTGCTTATATCATTGAATTCTGTACTCTTGAAAACGTAATTCAATATATAAGTTTTTCAATTTTTTTGGTATGCATCTTCTTCTTTTTTTCTTCCATATTAATTCTTGTAATTAAGTATAAGGTACTTTATTTTATACATACACTTCTATATATAGGTTTGTGGTATCCATTTTTATTGTCATTTCATTCACAATATTGCGGTTTTTGATGATGGTCTTTAAATATGTATAATTTTTTTTTTTACTAGGACAATACGACTAGTTAAACAATGGACTGTTGAAGTTTCTTTCCCTAATTAAATGAAATGAACTATAATATAATTTAAGAAATAATTTTTACCTCATACAAGTGGCGTGCTAGCTGTGTGCAATATTGCCACTGTTTATAAGCCACTTCAACAGTTACACCATTTAAAGAATTTGTTCCTAAGCCTGAATTTGTGCCAGAGGAGCCACTTGAAGAAAGAGGACCAATTGAGCTACTTGTATTTCCACTTAATGATGATGATGATGATGATGAAGAGGAACCACCTGTTGAACCTCCTGAATTTAATGATATGGAACTATGATGATGTTCAGCCAATTTTTGCAGTTGTTCTCTTAAGAACTTGCAAAGAGCTTGAGTCCATTCTATTAAAAAAATACATATACATATGTATAATTCAGAAAATTGTTTTTATGATCAATTAAAAATCTGACTTTAGATAAAACTTGCCGGTGTAAAAGACAATCACAAAAGTGTAATTTATATTTTAAGAATAACAGTTCAATTGTAAATTTAAATTAAACAGTAACGAAGCTGAAGTACAGCACATTTTAACATACAAAGACTTATATGCATATACACATAAATACCTTGTGAAGGATCGGGAAGTTGACGTTTCTTAATTTTGGCCTCTGATATAGCAGCAATATAAGCTGAAGACATTTTAATAAACCAAGCAGCTCTTAACATTGGAACAGAAAATTCATAGAGTGTCATAAATATTTCTTCCTTTTTGTTGAAGATCGGCACCTGCAAAAGTAACAAATGATAAACATGTACATATACAGTAAAACCTCCCTAAAGCGACCATGTTCCGTTCAATAAAGATTGGTCGCTCCGAGAGGTGGTCTCTTAATGGAGGCCATGTTTAAATCTATATTTTAACTGTTGAAAAAGGTAACAATTAATGTTACTAAAATTTATTTTTAACATTAGGGAAAAATATGAAAATTTAAGTATCAAAACAAAAGTTAATTACATAAGTTAATTACTGCAGAGTTTAAAAAATGAATACATTGACGTTTGCTTTGATTTTACGGTTTTATCATTCATAACTTTTATTTAAAAGTCCTTTCGAAATTCAGTAAATAAATGCAATTTTTTTTTTTTTTTGGACGGGAACAAATAATGACGATTTCATTAATTTATCTATTTCTTTGACAGTTTCCTGACAGAATAGAGCAGGGGAGTTTATTGACCATCATTCTTGTCATCAAATTCATTGCCTAAAAAGACATAAAGGGTTTTAAACACTTAAAAGTTACCGAAATAAAATAAAATTCTAAACTTAGTTTAGAAGTTTGATGAATAATGCGCTCTCCGGAATTATTTTTCTAATGAAACCTGCTTCCAGCGACCAGGAAAAAACGGAATTTGTTTCATTTTCTTTAAAGAAATGGATCGCTCATGGAGGGAGTTCAACTGGGATGGTCTCTGAATGGAAGTAAAATTATTATTGAGCCTATGGGAATAAATTTCGTTCCATGAAAAAATGGTCGTTTAAGGAGGTGTTCACTTAATGGAGGTGGTCACACAGGGAGGTTTCACTGTATATTATTATTTGTAATGCAATATCCAATAGAACATATATACAGTTAGCACAAATAGAATGATACAGAAAACTAAGCATATTCACATGCTATATTGTAACTAAAAAAAAAAAAACCTGCCATATTGGTAGATTGATGTACCAGAATAGCTAAGATTAAAAGGCATTTTTTTTTTTTTTGGAAAGACATATTTTGCACTTAGGTACAGAAATAAAATTTTATGTATCAAATTTCTAATGTTTTTAATCTTCATAACTTAAAAGCGTGATAGAACAAGAAATTTTCAACCTTTTTTGGAAACCATGCTTTAACCATAATGAAGTTAGAACAAGTTGGAAATTGCTCGTCAAACGTGGCAAATGAGGTGCGTTCGTACTATAACTAGTTTTATAATTATTTTTTGCACCCCATATTGTACTGAATGTATACTTTTTTGCACTTCATAAAGCGCATAGTCTGATACATCATTAAAATGCACTTCCAATATTTTTTTCCCATTCCCCGTAATGTAACGGAACACTTTTGACTGTCCCTGTAATTAAACTATACATCCGATTTTCCTAAAATTTGAAATAGCTCAACAAAACTTTGCAACAATTATATCTTTAAAATTTCAGACCATTCGGAAGGCTGTAATATCATTAAAATGCACTTGCAATAATTTTTCCCATTCCCCGTAATGTAACGGAACACTTTTGACTGTCCCTGTAATTAAACTATACATCCGATTTTCCTAAAATTTGAAATAGCTCAACAAAACTTTGCAACAATTATATCTTTAAAATTTCAGACCATTCGGAAGGCTGTAATATCATTAAAATGCACTTGCAATAATTTTTCCCATTGGCCGTAATGTAAAGAAAAATTTTGACTGTCCCTGTAATTAAACTATACATCCGATTTTCCTAAAATTTGAAATGGCTCGACAAAATTTTGCAACAGTTATATCTTTAAAATTTCAGATCATTCGGAAGGCTCTAATATCATTAAAATGCACTTGCAATAATTTTTCCCATTGGCCGTAATGTAAAGAAAAACTTTTGACTGTCCCTGTAATTAAACTATACATCCGATTTTCCTAAAATTTGAAATGGCTCGACAAAATTTTGCAACAGTTATATCTTTAAAATTTCAGATCATTCAGAAGGCTCTAATATCATTAAAATGCACTTGCAATAATTTTTCCCATTGGCCGTAATGTAAAGAAAAACTTTTGACTGTCCCTGTAATTAAACTATACATCCGATTTTCATAAAATTTGAAATGGCTCGACAAAATTTTGAAACAATCATATATTTGAAATTTCAGACCATTCGGTTGGATAGTTTTTGCTCTATTACATGCAGACAGACGGACGCACAGACGGACGGACGGACAGACGGACGGACTGAACGACGACTATAGGTGCTACGTATTTATATAATTACGAACGCACCTAAAAACGAGGGAATGAGCGTTACTAAAACATGTTATCAACAGTATTGAGTTAACATCTAAATATATACATAGCTTATCTCATGCAGAAGATGGGCACACTTATAAGTAAATTATATGTCGATTACAAAATACTATTTAAAGCAGAATACATCTATATCTAATTTTGAACATTTTTTTGAGCAGATGCACTGCAACATTCTTTCCATAACAATTATTTAAGAAATATTTTCCTTTGTATTTATTATCTTACAGAATAATTTAATATCTTACAATAAACACAAAATGAACATATCACTCACCCACAAGAGAAGTGACACATCTCAAAAGAAGTAAATTTCACAGGAGAGGCAAAAAAAAAATGTGCATGATTTTACTGTAACATGAAATTATAGCACTTAGGAGTGAAAAAGCCCATAAAGGCATAAAACCTTTAAGAATGAAGACGTAGGATGAGGTTTAGAGGGTTGGATAATTTTACCTCCCCACACAATCCACCCCTCTTCTGTGGTCACGAATGGGCACATAGCGTAAAAAAGTGATTTTCCGTATAACTACACTTATGAAACTGCTTGTGTAGCAAGACACAACTATGACAGACATATAAGTGGAATAAAACGTAAAATGAATTTTTGCAAGATGTGTCACTTTTCTGGTGGATGAATGATATCATGTATTTTATTTCAACTTAACAGACACACTTTCTTTTTTTTTTTTCCATATGTATTTATTTTATATTATTAAATCTGTCTATAACATTGGAAATTGAATGTAAAAAATAAACTTACAATCACAGTAAAGGATTTTATAATGCACACTTTGAGAGGAGACGTACAGTCGTGGAAAAAAAAAAAACACCCCCTACTAACTCCTCATCAAATTATCGTAGACGAAAGTTACTGGTGCCGAACGATTGGAAATAAAGACTACTTTTAAATGATGTATATAAAATTTTCTTAGGGGCCATCCACATATTAAAACGAATCCAAACTTCATTTTTTTCAATGGCAATACTCAATTTTAACGAGATATTTCAAATCTTCGGTTCAAACTATACCTAGACTCCAAATTTCAAGTCATTTGAATGATATGTGTTTGAATTATAAGCATTCAAAATTGAGTGTTTCTAATGTTAAATTACATTTTCATATTTTTATTTATATCTCCTGAAATTATGTTCCTAATGTGCTAATTTTTTTTGTAGCAATAATATTAATATACCCAAACATAAATACGCTGAATTTGCAATTTTTATAATTTTATTGTATAAATTATGAAATTAATATTTGAAAAAATTATGAATAGCAAACTACAATTTTTTGGACGGATTTAGATTTATTAAGTCCTGCATTATGGAAATCCAAAATTTCACATTTTTCCAATTATGCTTAAAAAATGACAAAATGATGGTTTAAGGGGCTGTCTATGATAGAAATGAGTAGATATTTTGAAATTTATTCTGCTATCCTGTAATCTAACAGGCTTCATTGACTCCTTGAGTGGCGTTTAAGATGCCTTGATCAAGAAAGGGGCTCTCTCGGTTAATAAACGAGTATGGAACTTCAATTTGGATACAGCCCTTAAAATACGCTCATTTTAAAATAATTAATTTCTCGGAAACTTATGGTACAAAACGAATTGCCTAAAAATTTATTTTTAGGCTAATTGAAGGGTGTAGAGTTTCTTTATGCTGTCAGAATTGTGTACTGCTATTGTAAAAAACAAAGTTATGGTTCGTTTTAATATGTAGATGGCCTCCTAAGCAAATTTTATATACTTCATTTAAAAGTAGACTTTATTTACAATCGTTCGGTACCAGTAACTTTCTTCTACGATAATTTGTTGAGGAGTTAGTAGGGGGTGTTTACTTTTTTTCCACGACTGTACATATTATAGAATTTTGTGCTTTAAAGATCACATTTCACACATGATTAAACTTACCTTGTAAACATGACCAAATATGTGAGTGTTATTATTCTATCCTTATTATTATAGATTTTTAAAAAGCACACTAGGCTATCTTCCAATAAAGCAGCCATTGTTGTTGCTAAAATGAACTTAAATTTCGTAAAATTAAAAAGGCTGGAGACATCCAAAAATAGATTTCCTTTTAAAGGTAAGTTTGTATACTTTACAATTTTGTAACAGAAAATTGAAAATATTTATGAGAAATACATAATTTTCTGTTTGTTGCAGATATAAAAAAGCATCTTTTAGTCAATAAATTTTTTCTAGGTTCTCATTTTTTAAAATTATTTTTACATGCTTAAAATGATGTTTTCTAACATCTGAATAAATAATTTTCAAATCAGCGTTGTCGAGTTATAAAGGGTTACCTCTATAAACAAGAAAAAATTTCTTTTTTGAATTGTACAAACTAATTTCCCACTATGAGTAAATATTTTATGTTATATATTTTTTAAATCATAAAAGTTGATATTTATGACATTTAAATACAAATTTACTGAATTTTAAGCAAATTAAATTTTTAATTTAACAATTATAAAATCGTTCGAAATTTAAATTCATATACTCGTTAACTTAAAAAAAAAATTTAAAAAAAAAAGAAATGTGTAGCTCAGCTGTACAAACTTGAAATAATAAAACAAAATTTCAAAGCTGGAATATCAGCGATAATCCTTCTAAGTGCAAGATGTTACAGAGAAAAGTGTCAAAATTACAACCTAATTTTTGCTGTTTTACCATAGCATAACAATAAACTAGTTTAGAAAGAGTCTTTGTTTGACAGTTAATTTCAAACTTTAGTTTGCACAAATAAAAAATTTGAAAAAAATATTTCGATAGCAGCACTACTTACTGGACACATTTGAAAATGTGCGACTAATAAACAGAAGTCTTTTGAAATCTCACAAACTTTTGAGATACTTCTCTACCAATTATAAGCACTGACACTACTAATCATTTCTTCGACAAAATATGAATTAGGGAAGGGTTTTTCTTTTAGCTCAAAATTAATAACACAGGATATAACATCTAGATTAATTTTATACAGCCATGCTTTACACTCATTACATAAAATAAAAGTAGCAAAGTTATATAAAACCTCTTGATAATTAAAAACATATTAATGGCTGACAAAATACTTTATTTAAGAAAAAAAAATAGATATCCGATTTTTAATTTGGCCCTTAAGTTCCTAAGTATGACACTGAATCCCACCTATTTTATAAATATTTAAAATACAGGGTGTCTGAAAGTTCCTAGACACATTTTAAAATTCAATATAAAATCAAATAATTGTCGTATAGGAGAGCAGTTTGAACTAAAATGTTTCCCAGTTTGAAAAGTTTCCTTCAAGCGAAGGAAAATAATTAGTTCCCAATTTCGATATAGATAGTGCCACCATATGGCATTTGTATGTTTGCTTTTAAACATGCGTTTTTTCTGATTAATTTTGTCGCTGTGACACAGAAATGACAGCTATTTCCTTTAGATATATTCCTATAGATGAGACGTCCTTTCTGTATCACAGTGCCAAAATTAATTTGAAAATCAGAAAAAATGCATGTTTGAAAGCAAACATACGAACGACATATAGTGGCACCATCTATGATCAAAATTTTGAACTAATTATTTTCTTTCGCTTGAAGAAAACCTTCTAAAATTGAGCAACATTTTAGTTCAAAGCACATACCTGAATGTCAATGGGCCTTATGCAGGTAACGTCAGACGCCAGAGCTGGCGGTGGCGGTATGTTGATCTGTTATTCTAGTCACTGCACTGCCAGTACACGTAGGTGCAAACACCACTAGCAGATGACTTTAGCCTTGATTCAGGTTGAGTGCATACATTTTAACTGAAAATTTGCAAACTTAGGGAATTTTCTTGCATACAGAACAAAATTTTGAATTTATATTACAATATATTAAGTATATGCTGCTACCACAAAGCCTTTTTTTGCGGTATTTTTAACAAACAAGCATTAATAACTTACACTCCATAGACTGCTATGCTAAATACCACCAGCAGACGAATTTTAGCCTCAACCTCAGGTTGTGTGCATAAGATTCATTATTTCATTTTATATTGGATATGCGTCCAGGAGTTTTCAGACATTCTGTATATAACACTATTTTAATTATATTTATTAATTAGCAAATTAAATTAAAAATATTAAATGATATACGTTGAATTTTTTGTTTATACCATTATGATCCTTATTAATTTATAGATTTTATTACACATTAAAGACCAATAAGAATTTGCAGTTTTTTTGCCTTTTTGTCCTGGATTTTTCCAGTTTTCTACAGCAAAAATACCAACTCTTGACTTTTTTTCTCCATAACAGAGAATGTTGTAGTCCACCTCCCTGATGTGTATCAATTTCATTATGTTTGAAATATTGTAACATTATTAAAATGCAATGTAAACAATTTCCCCCCATAGACTATAACATAACAAAATCCTTTTGTTTGTTCCTGTAAATGAACTATAAATGCTTCACTCTTCATTTTTAACAACGAACAATTTATAGTGAACCACAATAACATATAAAAACTAGATGGCAATCTGAACATATTTATAAGAGTTAGAAGAGCGACCAGGTGGCAGACAAACTAAAATCATAAGTACTTTTCAACTACGTTGAAAAATGTAAAAAAAAAAAAATAATAATAATAAACACTTTTATAAGAACGGACTTAGACTTTTGGAAGTGCCCAAGTCCCTGCAAACTGGGATTCCAAAAAGTCTAGCATCATACCTGGCTTGAAATAAATTAAAAACTAGATACATTTAATAAATTTACCTTCTTTGCAAGAACAGTGAGTGATTTTGATCCAGCCAAATCTTTAAACCAATTTTCAATTGCATTTTTTGAGCGAGCAGTTACCTATATTAAAAAAAAGAAGAGAATATGTTAGTGTAAGAATTATGTATTTTGAGATGGACTTGTCACATTTAAATTTTGTCAAGGATAAGTTCCTTTGTAATGACTCAATAAAAAGTTGTTCTGGTGGTGATGTTGCCAAGAAAAATATACTACCCTTTTAAAGATAGATGAATAAATAAATTTAAAATGATCATTTTTCAAGAAAATGCGTATGTTATGCTCAAACATAAAAACTAAAATAAAAATAAACAATTTAAAACTATCAAAATTTAAACATATTAAGAAAAATAATTAAATGCCAGAACTCTGATAAGAAACACTGAATTTATACTACGCGTGTAAAACAAAGACTTGTTATATTTAATATTTAATCATCTTCAACCATAGGAACTTATGCTACATCCAACAACAAAAAAAAAGTTATTTTTTCTATGATTAATGTAAAGATAAAAATAAGAACAGCTAAACTCATAACAGCTAAATTCATAAAATAATGACATAAGTGTATAAAAAATCAAAATGCTAAAAATTCAAGTAATTAAGAAAGAATAAATTCTTACAGGCCAAAAATTATCTTTAGGGTTGATTTGTTGCCTTTTCCGGCCACTGTCTTGAAATCTATTCAATTCTTGTTTTAATCCAAGTACAGCACTAAAGAATGACCCAAACTGAAGAGAGGAGAAAAAAGAATCATATTAACAGAAAGTAGAAGTAACATTTAAAAATAATAATAACAAAGGATATTCAAGATATATATACTTACTTTAGTAGCAGTAATATTTGAATTTCTAGCTGAGCCATACTAAAAAAAAGAAAAAAGAAGTAAAGTAATTATATATATATATATATATATATATATATATATTAAAATTTCTTATTTTTATGGCAATTATTGCATTTTCCATACATAATTTTTATATGGCAGTTCTTAGTAAACATCTCGATACTGGCAAGATACACTTAGCATCTATGCAGTGTAGTGCCCGGTACAGGAATAATAATTGGGTTGTTCCTGGATCGTCATCCAGCGACCATTTATACTCTCCCCCTCGTCCTTTATTTTTTCGTAAGTGCTATGATTCTCGGTGCAAGACATGTCCATACGCTGCTCAGACACAAATTGTCTCAGATCCTAATTATTCAAGTTTTTGTAAAGCATTTAATGTTATTTATAGTATAAAGTGCAACTTATGTAATATGCAATATATTGGTGAAACATCAGGTCCAATTCATAAACGAATCAATCATCATCGATCAGACTCTAATAATAACAAAGCAAAAAATATACAATCTACAGCTGAAATTCAACATTTTCATAAACATCTATTTAAAAATACGACAATTGAAATCCTTCAAATTCTAAAAAATAAATCAGAACGTCTTTATATGGAATCATCATATATGAAATATTATAATACAATTTATCCTTATGGACTTAACAGTGAAGTATTTAACAGACCTGTCAAAGTCTTCACATCTATAAATAACAATATTGATTATTCTCCAATTTATCCTACTCTTAATCATAATTTAAATGCTAAAACAACACGTAATAAACGCGGAAAGGGTTCATCATCAGTTGTAGTTTCCAAAAAATCTATCACAAAACAAATTAATGATCTTCAACGAAATTACTTAGAGAATTATAACTGGTTGTTAATTCGTAAAAACATCTTTGCTATTAAAAAGAAACAGCTGGTACAACATTTAAATGTCTTTCTAAGTAAATCTTTCTCTAAACATTTCTCTGATATTTACTTTGACCTTATTATGAGTAGGGTTAATCTTTTAAATATTAATATACAAAAAAAAACACAAAATTCAGAACATGAATACTCAAATGTTAATTACTTTTTCAAATCACATTTTTAATAAAATTAATATCAATTCTATAATTAATGATAAAAATTGTTTTTTTCCTATCAATAATCTTCATATATCAAAAACCTTTAAATATCCGAATACAATTGGGAGAAAAATTTTTAACTACAATACATTTTCAAAAAATACATCTGCTGCAAGTATTTTTCCGTGTAACTGCAAAGACCCCACTCTAAAAAAATACATAAACAATGATCATGGACATATAATCACTGGAAATCTTGATATTGTTCATGATTTTAAATTGAAACAACTAATGGGTTATGGTACTAAATATAGACTTCCATCTAAATTTAATGTTAAATCTATTATCAAACAGTTTACATATGATATTGATATTTTTATTTATAAAATTTCTATCTCTTATAATAAGCCTATTGAATATTTTAATCAATGGAAGATATTAGTAATTGAAAAATTAACTATGGCTTTAAAAAATAATATTGCTGATTTGGTTTCTATTAATACACAGCATTATTTCCAACAAATTACTAAATTACAAAAAAACTTCGTTATTACATATGTAGACAAATCTCCTAACAATTATGCTATTATATGTAAATCATATTATCACCAACTTCTTACAAATTCTATTTCTTCTAATAAGTCTTTTCAAAAAACTAATGAAAATGTAATTGTAAATAATCGTAAAATTCGAAGTTATTATAAACTTTTAAATATTTTATCTACTAATTTTAATTATCCATATTTAGTTCTTATTCCCAAATTTCATAAAACTCCTATTAAATTTAGGACTGTTACTATTGGTTGTAATACATATAATAATAAAGCCAATACACTTCTCTTAAAAATTCTTAATCAAATATATGTACTTACTACAAACAATGATAATACACATTGTATAAAAAATAGCTATCAACTTGTTGATATTTTAAAAAATCTTCTTTCTGTTTGTAATATAACGACATATGACTTCAAAGATCTTTTTAATAATATAGACCTATTAGATTTACATAAAATTATAAATGCATTATTTAAAAAGTATTATAAAAAACTGAAATTACCATCTAATATAGATATTGCATATTTTAAATCTTTAACTAACTTCATTATCTATAATAATTATATATTGCAAGATAATACTTTATATTTACAGCATGTCGGTATACCACAAGGCGGTTGTACTTCCAGTTTACTCTCAGACTTATACTTATCTCATTATGAACGTAATTTTACTAATAATAATCTACATTTATATTGTTATATTGATGACATCATTTTAATTGAAACTGATCAATCTGCAATTACTCGATTTCCAGTTGATTATCCCACTAATTTGGAATTAACGGAAAACCTTTTATCTAACAATACAATTAACTTCTTAGATCTTAAAATTACAATAAAAGACAATAAAACAATCACAGATTTATATGACAAACGTAAAGAATTTAAATTCACAGTTAATACATTTACAAACTTTAAATCTTGTCTACATCATTCTGTATTTCGTAATATAATACTTAATCATTTATATAGAATAAAATGTTTATGTTCTTCTCCTCTAATTAACAATAATATTAAAAAACTAATTTATGATGCATTAAATCATGGTTTTCCAAAAAAATTCATATATTCATTAATATACAATTAGTACTTTTCTTACATGATCTATAAACACAAATTAACACATGCGTAAACAAAATTACAAAAAAATTATAAAATATAAAAAAAAAAAAATATCTATAAAAAATTAAAAATTGTAAAATAATATAAAAAAAATATTATAGGTTGGTTGGGTGGGTAGATGTTAGAGTACGGAGGAGGGTGGTGTTGTCTGGATAATACGCAATGGTTAATTATTTATATATATATAAAAAAAAAAAAACGGGGCTCTTGTATTATTACTATATTTTTGTTATGTATTTTATGTGGATGTTGATTTGATATTTTATATGTAAATTGGAGATTTTCATTAATATTATAATTAGCTTAATTATTCATTAATCTAATTTACAATTATTTGATATTAAATTTTAATTTACTAAGGACAATATCATATTAATTACTAATAGTATGCCACTCTTAGTTTAATGTTTTTGAATGTCCCACATTCATACTTTATGGATTTTTATGGATGTCTGAAAATAATCCTCATTCTATATTTGTACTTTTTAAGTAATGGGATTTTAAGTATTATTTAACCTTCTATATACTTCCACATGTTTTTTATTTCCTGTTCATTTTATAAATATCTTATATATAATTCATTAAAAAATAATTTTTAAATAATTTTTAATAATTATTTATATTAATTATTACTGAATTTATTTTGTTTTATAGCATATAGCTATATGCTATATATTATCATTGTTCTAGCATTATTTAAACTCTTAGTTTAGTTTAAATCAGTTAGCTAATAGAATATATTGTATGCTTTTAAATTTTATTAACAATAGTTTTAAATACATTGTGTGATTTATATTAGGTTTATAATTCTCTATATATAAGGATTTGTTCGGTTTTGCTGTTTAAACAGTTATTTACATTCAAAAGCTTACAAATTTTTATCTTGCGATAAATGTTTAATATAATTAATAACAGATGGCAGCACCAACTCTCTTGTATCTTTCAGATTGCTCTAATTTTTATTTTTTCTAGCTCCATTTCAGTTATAATTTATACACCAGGGTGTATTTTTAGCTAAATTCTGACGATATTGTTAAACTGTTATCTATTAATTTAATAGTGCATTTTAAATAATGTAATTAATATCTATTTATTTTATATTAGATTAAATTTGTTTTACAAGGTATTTCAAATTTTATTTCAAAATGTATTAACTGCATCGTTTGGTATTATTTACTGTGATTTCTTAACTGTTTTATTCACCTTAATCTTTTTGATATACTGGTTGACATGTGCACATGGATTTTTGTAAAATACTGAAATATTAATCGGTATAGTGTTTATTATTTATATTTTATATCCTATAAATATTTAAATACGTTTTATTGATTCTTCCATTTCATATTATTTGTTTCTATTCTGCTTTCATTTTTAATCAATTCACTTGATTTTTGTGGTTGTTTGGGCACAGGGGAAAATTAATTTTAGCTTTAGCTTATTTTTCCCACAGAAAACAACCATTTTGCTTATATCATTGAATTCTGTGCCCTTGATAACGTAATTCAATGTATAAGCTTTTCAATTTTTGTCGGTGTCCACTTTTTTCTTCCATAATAATTCTTATAATATATTTTTTTTTTCTTTTTTTAATACAGCTTTAATTCATAATAATTGACGGTGGTAGGTTATGTTTAATTAATGTAATATATATATATATATATTAACATTTAATAATGATTTAAAGGATATACTATAAAAAATATTTAAAAAGTTTTTTTTTTTCTTCAATGAATATGAATAACCCTATATCAAAATTTATATTGTCTATAAAAAGTATAGAAGCGTAAAAAATACAATGTTAAAAGCACCAAAAATTTAAAATTTTAAGCATACCGGTTTCGGTAGCATATAACATACCTTCCTCAGTGCTAAGGATGGCAGAAATTTGCTCACATATATAGGAGAGATGGGGATTCAAGTTAAAGGTTTATTGACCAATAGGAAAACAGACGATTACAGGTAACAGCTAATAGGAAAATGGATGAGAAATAGAACCGAAGTAGTGAGGGGGAAAAAAAATTAAGAGATAGAAGTTTTTATGTAATATTTCCAACAATCTGATAATGGGGGAGTAGCGAATTCACAATTAACAATACTTTTTAAATTTTTATAAATATGAAATGCTTCAAGGAAGTTAAGTTCGTGTATAGAAGTAGGTTTAGAGATTATTTTAACCGAACTGAAGTCAAAAGTATGATTCATCTCCCAACAATGTTTTCAACAGAGGATTTATTGATTTCTTGTTTTTTAATATATTGTTGATGTTCTTTGATACGAAATTTTAAGCAGTGTTTGGTTTGTCCAATATAAGAGAGGCCACACTGGCAATTAATAGGTAGATACCCCATGAATTGGATAATTCAATAGGTTCTTTGAGTTTGGAGAGGATGAGTTTATAGGTAGGGGCAAAAATTATTTTGAAGTCATATTGTTTAAGAATTTTAGCAATGGGGAAGCTTGATTTAGGAAAGAAGGGTAACACAATACTAATATTGGAAAGAGTAGAAGATTGAGGAGAGTTTGAGGAACGAGGATGCTGAAGTTTAAATAGAGCAGTATCAATTATAGAAGGGTTGTAACCTCGGACAATCACAATGGATTTAATGTATTGAATTTCACTATTAAATGACTGAGAATCAGAGCAAACATGTATGGCACGATTTATAAAGGCATAAAAGGTGGCCATTTTTTGGCTTGGGGGATGACAAGAACGAGCATGGGGTGGCAAAGAAACAGCGAAGCTGTTGTGATAGACGGATGTAGTGAAACCGGTTACAGTGCGAGTGACAATGGTATCCAAAAATGGAAGAGAACTATTATTTTCAGTTTCATAAGTGAATTGAATATTGCTATCAATAGAGTTCATAATGTTAAGAGTATTATCAATATTGTGAAGAGAGGTGTCAATTAAGGTGAATGTGTCATCAACATAGCGAATCCAGAAAGGGAAAGATAATTTATTGAAAAGGGAGCATTCAAAATAATGCATATAGATGTCAGTGAGGATGGGTGACAGGGGGGGCCCATGGCTAAACCATTAGATTGTTTGTAAAAATTTCCTTGCAATGAAAATGTAGTTTGAGATAGACATATGCGAGTAAGGGATATAAGTTCTTGGATTACAAAATATGAATAATGAAATTCACGAAGTCTCTGTTCAAGACAAGAGAGGGCACCACTTATCAGGACATTCGTGAAAAGTGATTTGATGTCAAAAGAGACCATAGTAAAATTAGTCGGGGATAAATTCTGAATCATTTTAGCAAAGGTGATAGAATTCTTTACAGTGTATAAATTTTCAGACATATTTTCTCCCCTCCTGGCCTCTCTTATATTGGACAAACCAAACGCTGCTTAAAATTTCGTATCAAAGAACATCAACAATGTATTAAAAAACAAGAAATCAATAAATCCTCTATTGCAAAACATCGCTGGGAGATGAATCATACTTTTGACTTCAATTCGGTTAAAATAATCTCTAAACCTACTTCTATGCACAAACTTAACTTCCTTGAAGCATTTCATATTTATAAAAATTTAAAAAGTATTGTTAATTGTGAATTCGCTATTCCCCCATTAACAGATTATTGGAAATATTACATAAAAACTTCTATCTCTTAATTTCCCCCCCCCCCCCCTCACTACTTTGGTTCTATTTCCCATCTATTTTCCTATTGGCTGTTACCTGCAATCCTCTGTTTTCCTATTGGTCAATAAACCTTTAACTTGAATCCCCATCTGTCCTATATATGTGAGCAAATTTCCGCCATCCTTAGCACTGAGGAAGGTATGCTATATGCTACCAAAACCGGTATGCTTAAAATTTTAAGTTTTTGGTGCTTTTAACATAGTATTTTTTACGCTTCTATTATATTGCACCAAGCTCCTTCTTTATAATTATAAAAAGTACATATTCTTTAATAAAACACACATAAATAACGTCTGCATACAACTGTTAATAGTATATATAAATATTAAACAGACATACAACAATAAATACAATAAACCCAACTAGAGTGAAAAATAGACCACAGCCAGGAATCGAACCCGGATGGTCCGGGTTCGATTTAGCTACTGGTTAAAAGAATAGTATATGTAATGAACGACCTGATGGTCGAGTGTGGGCTTTTCTCTAAATGAATGGCCAATTCCTTAGACATGATACGTTTATTACAACACGGAGGACATCACGATGAACAACACTAGCACATAAAAATAACACTTATAATTATTTCAATCCTCATATGGGGTTTCGTTTGTTCTTTATGACCGGGAGTGTCCACGGCCGTTCACAGGTTTTTTTTAGCTCAACTTCCTAGGTGGAGCTATCTCAGGTTCTGCCTGATTCTCCTCTTTTCACCACAGAGGGTGCTTCTATAGGTGAGAGGGCGTGCACACACATCACACCTCCCCCATTCGAAGTTTTGATTTAGTCTTTAAAGACTAATCAAAATCTAATGGAATCTCTATAAACATTTTAGTAAACACACTATTAATAAAAATCAAAATTACAATACTTGATCGATTCCATGGATAGTGTCACACACGTAACGCAGGCTTTAATTTTCATTTATTCAATTATTTATTAAATTTTAATGTTAATTCTGATTTTAAGTGGTATGGTAAATAAGTTATTACCATATTTTTAAATTTAAATGTGTGGCAATAAAACTCACAGAAGTATATCATTTAATTTCATTACTCAAAATGTGCTTTTTTTCTATGTCAGAAAAAAAGCACATTTTGAGTATGAAATTAAATGATATCTTTCTGTGAGTTTTATTTCCACACATTTAAACTAAAAAATATGGTAATAACTTATTTACCATACCACCTAAAATCACAATTAAAATTAAAATTTAATAAATAATTGAATAAATGAAAATTAAAGCCTGTGCTACGTGTGTGACTCTCCGCACGGAATCGCCCACTTACTTAACATAAAGATAAATTAAAAAAACTAAGATACTAGTATTAATACGTTAGAGATCTAGAATAAACATTTTAAAGTTCAAATAATAATGTTCAATCAATTAATGTCCACAAAAGTCATATTCAGAAAGGTCTTGAAGGAAACATACGTATATTCACAAACAAAATAAATCAAAAGTTTATCGTGGGGGTTTTTTTTTTTTTTTTGAAAGGCAAAGTCTTTTTCGTTTAAGTCCAGTGTGAGGCATATAGTCTACTTAAAGAATCTGCATTAGTGTGGAGTTTTCCACATCGATAGGCTATGTGGGCTTGAAATTGCTGCAATGCCAGAGCCCACCTTTGAAGGCGTGCACTTTAGGATGCACAGTCTGTCAAGAATTTCAAAGGGTTATGGTCACTCACAACAGTCACTTGCGAGCCATATATATAATGTTCAAATTTTTTTAGAGCGAAAATAACCGCGTAGGCTTCCTTCTCTATAGTGGCATAATGTTCTTGGCATTTCGATAGTTTTTTGCTGATGAAAGCAATGGGATGTTCTTGGTCATTTTCATCTTTTTGAGATAGGCAAGCACCTATCGCGTAAGACGAAGCATCTGCATGTATGATGAAAGGTTTTGTAAAGTTCGGTGAATAACAAATTGGCATTTGGCTGATTGCCTGCTTCAGATCACGGAAAGCTGTTTCACACTGCTCAGCCCAGGTAATTTCATTAGGAGCACGTTTTTTTGTAAGTTCAATCAATGGTCGGGCTATTTCAGAGAATGTCAGGATATAGGACCTATAATAGGACAGAAGACCTAATAAACTTCTGACATCTTTCTTGGATTTTGGCACTTCTAAATTTTGGATGGCTGCTACTTTCTCTGGATCAGGAGCATGTCTGCCTGATCCTACCACATGTCCTAGGAACTTTATCTGGGGTCGTGCAAACACACATTTCTGAAAATTTACTGTCAGGTTTGCTTCTTCGAGGGTTGTCAGAACAGCGTCCAGATGCTTAAGGTGATCAGTCCAATTATCGGAAAAAACTACCACGTCATCTATGTACGTTTCGGCGTATTCTCTATGTTGGACTAAAGTGCGATTCATGGACCTTTGAAACGTGGCTGCTGCATTACGTAGCACGAACGGCATGACTACGAAGGAATACTGTCCTCGGTGGGTGACGAAAGACGTTAAATGTTTGGAGTCTTCACTTAATCTTATCTGCCAGTACCCTTTCAGTAAGTCCAACAGGCTGATGAATTTCGCTGGAGCGACCTTGTAGAGCAAATCCGTAGCGTTAGGCATAGGGAATGAGTCGACTTGTCTGGGAGTTAAGGTATCGATAATCCACGCATAATCTGACTGAGGAGTCTTTTTTGGCTACACATACGATCAGGTGAGCATATTCACTCTCCGAGTGCTTGATTAGTCCTAAACTTAATAATTCTTCGATTTGTCTGTCGACTTCACTTTTGAGTGCCTCTGGGATTCTGTAGGGCTTCTGACATTTTGGTTGGTTATCAGGTTTTAATTTAATTTTATGTTCTCCTACATTTGCAATTTTAGGGATTCCCGATTGAAGGTTGGAGTGTCTACGTAATATGTTGATCAGTTGCTCCCTCTCATCTTCTGTTAAATGGTCCAAGTGTAATTTTTGGTGGAGGATATTTGGATCGTCCTTAGTAATCTGCGAGATATTTTCAATCTCCCCAAAATCGATATCATCATCATAGATGACACCTATGTGTGTTGTCTGAGCTTTTAATTCTTTGATTTTATTCGCGTGTAAATGCTTTATACTATTATCTGTCAATTGTACTAAATAACTATAGGGAGATTTCTTTTCGAGTATCGTAGCTGGTGCTGTCCACCTAGCGTATATTTTGTGATTACTGGCCAGAATTAATGCAATAACTTGATCATTCGGTTTAAATTCTTTATGTCTAGCTTTCCTGTTGTGATAATAGGCGTAAGCCTGCTGCTGATCCTTGCAAGAAATTCCAGCATGCTCGGCTGCTTTTTCTAACTTTATTTTCAGGTCATTTAAGTAATTGGTAACTGAGCCCAACTGACCAATTGGTAGAGGTGTTTCATTGGTTCATGATGACTTTAATATGGAAAGAGGACCAGTTGGATGCCTACCGTATAACATTTGGAATGGACTAACGTTCGTTGTAACATTTGGTACCTCCCTGTATGCCCACAACAAAAAGGGTATGTGTTTATACCAACTTCCGGCATTTTCTCTTATAACATGGTGTATCATCCCTTTAAGTACCCCATTCCATCGTTCCACTTATCCGTTTGACTGTGCGTACCCCGGAACGGAAAAATGCGGGAACGTCCCTAAACGTTTCATAAATTCTTTCGTGAGGGCCGAAGTGAAGTTTTTACCCTGATCGCTAGCTATTAATTTGGGAATTCCGGTCCGTGAAAATATCTGTAAAAGGGCATCGCATATAGATTTAGCAAAAAGATTTCATAAACAGACCGCTTCCGGCCAACGCGTGCACTGGTCTACCATGGTTAGTACGTACTTGTATCCTCCACTAGCCAGTTCTATTGGGCCTATTATGTCTATATTTACAATCTGCATTGCCTCGTCAAGACGAGTAACTGGGGTTATCAGTACATTAAGGTACATCGGTTATCGGTACATCGGAGTGGTTCAATTAACTTTCTCTTTTCTCGCCTCTGCCCTAAATCAAATACATTTTTCGACATTATTCTAACTGACAGCGCATTTTCATGTTTCTCTTTTTCTAATTTATTACCCTTCCCAACTAAAGAATTACAAATTGACACGTGGTGTAATTTGAAACACAGCCTACAATTAGTTTTTTCGGTACACTGTTTAATTATGTGTTTTCGCTTCAAGCACGCAAAACATCTACCCTCAGCTTTCAATTTATTAATTCTTTCCTGAATTGAATATCTGTCACATTTTTCAGTTAAATGATTATCTGACTTGCAAAACAAACAAACATTCTCTAAGGCAGACACTTCAGCTATACTGACGCCAGATGTTTTGTTAATCTGTTTAAATTTGGGTAATAATTCTGGTAAGTGCTTTGGCCTTGAATAATCAGAAGATTAATTTATAATTTGCGTCTGTTTTTCCCTAGCCTCCAAATTATTTTGGATAAATGATAATAATTTATCCACGCCGTAATTCTCTTCAGAATTTTTTACACTTTCTCTACTGAACTCGAGCGATAAATTATACAGTAATGCTTTTAAAATTATGGGAGTCAAAAGTGCATCGAAACTGTCTGATTATATTTCTAATGACTTGAGGCTACAAATCTGGGTTTGAATGATATCATACAATTTACATAATGACGTGATGTCATGCGATTTCCCAACCGGTTTTAAAGTCAACAATATATTAATATGACTGGTAATAATTACATCTTTTCTACCAAATTGTTTTTTAAGTATGTCGATGGCCTCTATGTAATTTTTATCAGATAACACAAAACCCGATATAGAATTATACGCACTCCCACCTAAGTAACTGAATAAATAATTCATTTTCTCAATATTTGACAGGTGTTCATTGTCATGTACCGCTGTTTTAAAAAGCTGTTTTTTTCTGTTCCAGAAATTCTGGAAAAGTTTAATATCTCCATAATATTTCTCAATTTTAAGTGTCGGTAGTCTTACTGTGTTCGGAAAGTCAACGCATCTATTATTTGCGGGACATACAGGGGGGGGGGGCATTCTTTTCCGTCCTTTTGCTTTAGTTTCTTATTCACTCTGAACTTCCAGAGCGTAATTTTTTCCCGGTACTCTAACGATGCCTTAGCATCCTTTTATACCTCAGATAAATCATCAATTAATGATAGAATTTCGTTATCCTCTTGCTTCAAATCACTCGCTTTCTGTTCTAACATAGCCAAGTTATCTTCAAGATCGTCTAAGTTTGGCATGTCAGACACATAATTGTCTTCAATTTTTTTAATTATTGACGTTATAGAACTTTTAGTTATGCCGCAAGCTTTTTTTAATTTTGAGAGCTGGTCTGTCATACTTAAAGTAATCTAATAAAATCTTAACTCCGTAAAAAGATAATCCGCGCATCCAGGGAAAAGATAATCCAGGGATAGGGAAAAGATAATCCGCAAGTTAATATTTCTTATTGGCCAAATCCCACTTCTGACACCAGTGTAATGAACGACCTGATGGTCGCGTGTGGGCTTTTCTCTGAATGAATGGCCAATTCTTTAGACATGATATGTTTATTACAAACAGAGGACATCACGATGAACAACACTAGCACATAAAAATAACACTTATAATTATTTCAATCCTCATATGGGGTTTCGCTTGTTCTTTACGACCGGGAGTGTCCATGGCATTTCACAGGTTTTTTTAGCTCACCTTCCTAGGTGGAGCTATCTCAGGTTCTGCCTGATTCTCCTCTTTTCACCACAGAGGGCGCTTCTATAGGCGAGAGGGCGTGCACACACATCACAGTATACTTGTTTTATTATTTTAACTAGTTAACCTGCCTGGTGTTGAACGGCCCGTTGATTTTTCCAAATGAATCACGAATATTTAAAACCTCGATTCATATTAAAATTTAAAAAAAAAAAAACTTTCTCAAAATGAACCTTCGAAATGGAATGCTACACAGTATGTTCCAAACAAACATCTCTGAATGAACATCTGAAAAACTGGAGAATTGTAAGCTTAGTTGAAAGAAACAAATTCTGTTGAAATCAGGCCCATAAAACGCACCGTTGCACAGGCCCGTCGATTTTTCCAAATGAACCACAAATGCTTAAAACCTCGATTCATATATATATATAAAAAAATCTCTCAAAATAAATATTTCAGATGGGTCCCCGTTGCCTTAGGAAACTTAGACTGGGCATGTAACACAGTGTGTTCCTAACAAACCGCTTTCTGAAGGAGTCCTACAGCATGGTTCCATGCTGCCTACGGCACCGTATAGCAGGAGGTAATAAAACACGAGATAAGAATGGCCCCTTTCGGTGGAAGGTAAAACTAAAAAGTGTAAGGAAAATGAAAACGAAGTTAAATGAGCATATTCCCATTGAAATCAGGACAATAGAGCCCGAGATAAGAATGTGCTGCCCGGCAGTGAAACTAAAAACTGTAAGAGCAGGGTTGGGCTTCTTCCAGAAGAAACTGGAAGAAATGGAAGAAACCAGCAGAAAACAAAACAGACGCTCAAAATTAAAGTATATTAACTATGTAAAAGAATTAAACTCAATGTATAATTATATGAAATCTAAATTGAAAAATTTAATTAATATTAAAAATATTCTTTTTTGAAAAATAAGTTATTTTTTAATAACAAACTTCAGATTCAGCAGACATTTATTGGTAATGGATTTTACACTTTATAGGTAAAGAGACTTTTTTTTATTAATTATGCCATTTATATAAAAAGAGGAAAAAAACTACCTACAAGATTTTTATTTTTCATATAAAAGTAACATTATTGTCATACAAAAATGCATCATTTTAAACTGTGCAACACAGTAAAAAAACAAATTTGCAATTATTTATTAGCATCTAGCATGCATATCTCAATGCTGATTTTAAAAGTCTAAGGTTCTAAAAATATCTACGGGTATCTCGAAATGCTTTTAAACTCTCCTGAAGTTCCGTAGGATTTGAAAGAATTTTTTTCATATTTTGCATTCATCCATTCTAAGTTGAGAAACTGATTGCAGCATCCTACTGCTAAAAAAAATTTTTTTTATACCATGTTGCATTGTAGTAAGGAAAGTGAGGATTTTAATGAATTTTTTTAATACAGTAATTATTGTATATTACTTATCTTAATAAAATTGATGTAAATTAAAAGCACTGTCTTTTATTTAAATGACTTTCCATTCTACTGTTGGGCGATTCCATGCAGAGAGTCACACACGTAACGCAGGCTTTAATTTGCATTTATTTATTCAATTATTTATTATATTTTAATGTTAATTCTGATTTTAGGTGGTATGGTAAATAAGTTATTAACATATTTTTTAGTTTAAATGTGTGTAAGTAAAACTCACAGAAATATATCATTTAATTTCATACTCAAAATGTGCTTTTTTTCTGAAGTAGAAAAAAAGCACATTTTGAGTAATGAAATTAAATGATATACTTCTGTGAGTTTTATTGCCACACATTTAAATTTAAAAATATGCTAATAACTTATTTACCATACCACTTAAAATCAGAATTAACATTAAAATTTAATAAATAATTGAATAAATGCAAATTAAAGCCTGCGTTACGTGTGTGACACCCTCCACGGAATCGCCCTGTTGGCAAAAGATCCGTACAGTTTCAACTAGTTTCAAAAATTTAAATAACTTAAAAAATATGCTGGTTAAATTGTAATGGATAATATTTAACTGATTTTGCGTATTTTGGATAAAATTTCTTTTATTCATATAACCAGAGGTTGAAGATCTTTAGACAGATGTTGAGTGTGGTCTTGCCTAAAAAACTGATGTAATTATTAATTTAGTATATATAAATAATTAAATTTGAATAGGTCTACTGGAATTAATTTACCCAAGGTTATAGGAAGAATGCATTTATTGTATCTCACAAAATGGAAAGTTATATGGTAAATTCTTAAACAATAACAGTTTCTTTCATTTGGAAGAAACCTATTCTTCCGGCTGGTTTTTTCCACTGTGGAAGAAACTTGCCAACCCTGCTTAATGAATGAATCAATTCCCTTTGAAGTCAGGCCCATAGCCCCTAAGAAAAAATATGCCATTAATGTTTGAAAATGGTGGCAACTATAGTCTAAAAGCTAAGTAGTTGAATAAACCAATTTCCGTTGAAATCGTGCACATAGAACCCAAGAAAATAATGTGCCATTTACATTAAAAATGGTGGTAAGTGAAGTCTATATTTAGGAAGGCATACTTTTAAATATAAATAAAGTGAGAGAAACCCTTCTCGGCAAACTCATACCAAGGAACTTGTGATGTTAAAATTGCATTTCCTTAATTTCTTATCTTTACGTGCCTATACTGTTGTTTACTGTTCAACGCACCATTTTCGAAGTGTTATTTTTCTTTTTATCGAAAAATAACAGTTTTTATTCCAGCTTTTCCCCTCCACTCTTTCATCCTGCAATCTATTTTTAGACTTGCTCATATTGTAGTGATGTCCGGCCGCATAATGAAAAAGGTGTGTCTTCGTTACGCAAATCAAATGTACTTTCACTTTTCATCGGATTTTAATTTTGTCTCTCCTTTTTGTATATGTACTGCACATATAGCGACATTTTAATTTAACTAATAGATTTAAAGCTATTTTGGCGGCACTATTGTAAACTCCGTTTGCATGGTATATATGCTGATGCAGCTAAGTTTTCAACGACTTTTACGGAAATTTCATAGTGTATTTTTGAGAAATGTTATTGTCCTTTTTAGAATTTGGGCCGAGTGCCTGATTCAAAAAGTAAGAACCTCCATTCTATGATTACGATGTTCTACAGTGAAGTCACAATCCATTAAAAGTTTTTCTTCAATCGCCGGTATTTAATTTTACTCCCCTCAATTTGGACTTCCATTATATCAACCCATTCTTTAAAGAATAAATTCAGCCAGAATCAGTCATAAAAAGGTGCATCATTATCGTCACTGAATTCCTTTTTAAGTTGTATTCTCTATGTGTACGATGACCAGCAAAAACACTTCCTGTTTCCACCTCTCCTTTCTCAAGAATGCTTAATAAAGTTGGATTTATTATATCTACTTGTCTTCCTTCAACAAGCTTCTGTGTCATCAGTTCATTAAGTAAGATCAACTTCAATCATTTATATTTATTTCTATTTTTACTGCCAAAAAGTTATTTGACTGCAAAGAATATTCAAGGGTTATGTGGTATCTTCATAACGCTAATGTATTTCTTTAACTTTTACAATATCAATGCACCTTAAGTTCATATGTAGTTCTATATGTCCCTTAAAAAACACTTTTTTTTCCTTTGGGTAATATGGTCATGGACAGGTTTATACCCCTGATTTAAAGTACAGAAATGCTGAAGTAAAAAGCTTTAAAACGCTAAGACAATAAAAAATTCTTTGCTATTTTTTGTATCTTGAACCGAGAAAAATATATATATATATATTTTTTTTTTTTCACATACAGATATTATTGATGCTGCAGGTGCATTATAGCTCGCCATTTAACCCCCCGAGCATCTTGAGGGCTTTCCTGCATTTTCATAAAGATGCCTATAAAAATAATCTTAATTAAAATTTTCTTTCCCTGTTTGTTTCTAAAATACAATTTATGCCCCTTTATTTGACAGACATCTTGAAATACAATTCTGTTGAAAACATTTTTGTCTACAACAGATTAAAGTTGTTTTGGGGAAATAGAAAAATATGTCCAAACCACTCAGAGGGTTAAGCAAAATATTGAAGAAGGGTGTACAAAAAATTTATTTTGATGAATCCTTCAGGATACATAATTTTTCTCTTTGAAGGAATAAAATAGTATTAAATACATTATATATATCTTATTTCTATGAGGACCTACTTTTTAGAAGTGTCTGGTTGTTGTGGACCCAGGATTTCAAAAGCCTACACCTCACTGGATTTTTAATAAATATTGCAACAATAGAACAGATTCCTTACCCCAAAAATTATTCTGGTGATTTTCATTATTAAGATATGATTCTGTTTCATGGATGTGTGGTAGCAACTTTCTTTTAATATAACTTTTCAGGTTTATACAAAATTACTTATCTCAAAAAAAGAAGACAGATTTATTATTATTAGTAGTAGTAAGGATACGTAGCAAACTATAAATTTAAAAAAAAGGGCATTTTTCACTCTGGCAATCAAATAAAAAAGTTCTACAATATTTATATTTTGATAAATGACTTATTTGAATAGGGTCAGGTGGTGTAAAATGGGTATAAAATTCACTATTTTTAGATGTTCAGTTAAAATTTTCTGGCAAATGTTAAATAATTAAAACTTTTTTTGGTATTTTCTTTACATTGCACATTCTTGGAATGAAAATACATAATTTTTATCTGTTAGGCTGCAAAAGTACGTCTACTACAAAACATTTAATAGGTATATGTTTGCTATACCCATTTTACCCCATGCAGGTGAAAATGGGTATAGTGTGGGGTAAAATGGGTATATAAAAGTTTAACAATAAATACTGTTTAAATTTGATTTGCCAGAGATTATATAATGAAGTAATATGAATAACAATGTTATATAAGTCTTAAAAAAATGTCAACTTTTTTTTAAATATTAAATTTAAGTTAATTGATAAATTAGAAACTTTACTATGAATCAAGCTTAGGTGAAAATGAAAACCTTTTCTGGCTACATTTTTTTCAACTTATTCTCACCCTGTTACATTATAAGTGTTAAAAGTCTATCAAAAGCATAATGACCCAGATTATTAAATGTTGGTTCATTTAATCTTTCTATTATCTGTTTTTTTTTTTTTTACAATGTAATCTGCGAAAATGTCCATTGTTACTCTTGTGAACGTTAGAGCAAAGTTTTGGAAAAACTTCCAATTATTTATTATGAAATATAATTAGGATAAAATTGATATAACCAGTTAAATACCATCCTATTCCACTCACATAAAATATATCTAATTTCATTTGTAACAAAATCTTGATATATAATATAGGCAAGTAAAATGCTTTTGGTTTGAAATTAGATATATTTTATGTGAGTAAAACACAATAATATTTAACTAGTCATGTCAATTTTTATCTTAATAATAAAATAATTGGAAGTAATTCTGAAAATTTGCTCTAATGGTCACAAGGGTAATGAATGGACGTATACCCCTGTACCTTCAGCATCAAGGAAAACATAAAATGCAACCAATGTTGGACTTTTCCAAGAATTTTACTTCATATTCATGTTTCATCTTCTTCAATATTAGGTACTACTTTTGCCAATGAATTCTTTGTTTGTATTTTTTCCCAAATACTGGACCTTCAATCATGCACCTACAGATACATTTATTTTTACTTTGGGGATATCTTCCCAAATTATAGTCTAATTTGAGCCTCATTTAACAAGTTCTCTTCTTGTCCGTTTTAACTATTTTGGTGTTCCGTTTATCAGAATCATTTTTTAACTGTTTCATAATGTTTTCATTTGTTAGAATTTCATCTGCTTTTGCTTGGACATGCTTATGTTTCAGCTTTGAAGTTTTTACTAAGATTATTTGGAGATGTGGCAGATTGATATTTGTCAAGAAAGCAAGAATGTGTCAAAGCCACACTGCTCTTTTGTCAACAATTATGGTTTTTAATTTTCTAACTCTTTCGATTACCTCTTCTTAAATTTTCAAATCTAATCATCACCTGATATACCATCTAGAAATAGAATACTTCTAGAAATGAGCAATGATTTGACTAAATTATGTACAGAGAATTTCAAGTCTTTCCGATCTTGAGAATAACGCACTGTGAATTATATAAACATTTTAAAGTATTTTTTAAACTTATTCTATTCTAATTCCAGAAAAAAAAAAAAAAAAAAGAATTCAGAAAAAATTCTAATTCCAGTAAAATAAAGAATTTTATTTAGAAAAGTTCTATAAAACACTTTAAAAATACTACAAATGTTAAGCCTAATACTATACCCATTTATAAGATTTAAGATAAAACAACAAAAACGAAAGACAATTTATTGTTTGTAATTTGGAAAAGTATTAGAAGTGCTTAACGAACAAAATGAGATCAAACAAATGGGTTTATATCAAATATTACGAGCTGCAGGAAGAAGTTTAATCAGACCAAATGTGGCATGAAATTGTCTTCAAACGGTTTTACTGTTGCCACTCAAATAGAACAAACTATAAAAACAAAAATAAAGTAGGAGAAAAAAGCTTAAACATCAAGTAATCATATGTAATTTTCAAAACTATAAATATGTTAAGAAAATTAAAAAAATTAAATAATATTTTCTAACTACCCATTTTACCCCACCTGACCCTAAATATGTAATTTAATATAGTAAGTATGTTTGTAGAGATTTATATATTTTTTGCTATAATATTTAGCTGACAGAAGATTTTTATAAATTATTTAAGAACTTTATAATGACATTTAAATGTCAAATAAGTAAAATTGTTAATTACATGAAACAGGCGATCTTGACTTAATGAAGTACAAATTTCTTAAATACATAAAAAATGTATAGAAAGAGCAAGGTTTTTTTAAAGAAATTAGTCATTTTTAGAGGTCTGCACGGGCCCGGGCTTGGCCCGAGGCCCGTACCCGGCCCGGCGGAATGGAGGAGAATTTTCAGACGGGCCGGGCCGGGCCGATAAAAAAAATTAATCAGGCCTATCGGCCTGATATAACAATTTGAGAGTAGCAGATAAAGTACGAGGCCATTTCCAATGAATATGACTTTTTCGAGAAGTATAAATGTGTGTTACGAGCCGATGCGAGTTTAACAACATCAATACAGAAATGTAACATGTCCATCGTAGATATCGGCATCGTACAGTTACATGATGCCTGATCCCGGGCTTAATTTTTTCGGCAGACTTGTGCCGGGACGGAACTGGTCTTAATCGTTCTCAGGATGTGTAGGACAGGCATTATCTCTTGTAAGTATTAATAGCGATAATGAACTTCTGTTAACAGTATCTTTGGAAATGTACCTTAAGTTGGTTCTCATATTTACTGCTCAACAATGCGAAACTCTCAGACACATTTTCTGACTCATTTTTAACTATAAAGGCATAAAATTGACAGGCCTGAATATTGAAGGCATTTGGGATCGAATAGCGTTTCCATTTTTCATAAATTACGTACAGAGATAACAGAGACTCTTGTCACGTAACTGTACGTTTTTCTCTTTTCCTGTGCTATCGCTTCCGGAAATTCGATTCAAAACGCTAACTTTGGCAGCATTTTCTGAAAGATATATTACTTTTTTTCTAAGAAAAAAACGACATTTACATGGTTTCTGAATAAGAATACCTGCCAATCTCATGCGTTTCCGAAAAGAAATGAATTCATAAATGCATCAAAATGTAGCTCCTTTGGATTTGAGAAAAGCCTTAAAAATGACAGAAATATTTTCACAAATCTACCTTTTATTATAAGCTTCAAAAGTTATCATGTTTTTTAACCCTTTATTCTAAACTACAATAATCTTTTAATGAACCCTTATTTATATTTTGAAACGTCTGTAGAGACGTTGACTAAAACACTGTAAGTAATCGTTAATGTTTACTATTGTGTGTTTTCTATTTTGCGAACACATAGTAATTTAAAATATACTGTAAAATGTTCCTATAAATATGCATGTAGTATTCATTAAAAGAATCTTAATTGCATGTCGAGAAAAAACGGAATTTTTTGTAGAAATTTAGTCAGGCCGGGCCGGGCCTGTTTTCACTGACTTTTGTACGGGCCAGGCCAAAATAGCTTTCCTTCGGGCCGGGCCGGGCCCGGAAATTCCGGCCCGTGCAGACCTCTAGTCATTTTTCAGACAAAAAACATGTATAACCATTACAACAGTAGAAGTAGGAAAGAAAATAGGAGAAATAGAATTGCATTTTGATGGAGGATCATTCCATGGTAACTTACATTACATTTAGATCAATTTACTTTAGTAATACATACCTGCCAACATGTCAATTTTGAAATCCTTACAATTTTTATGACGTATTCTTGAGTGCTTAAAAATGCATAACATATGCACATGCAATGAAAAAAGTAATACTTCATAACATTTTCTATGCTATATTCATGTATAGTCTTTTTTTTTTCCAAAATAAAAACGTGAGATATCAAAAGAAAATTTTTTTGCATGGGATATTCTAAAAAAAAAAATTCTGAAATTCACAGCAAATTTTCTGAAAGGTTACACAGTCAAAGGATTGGGGAGGAAAGGGGGAGGGGGATTCCCTTCTGGTCTAAATGAGTTTTTTCGAGGCCTTTTGATGAAATTCGCGCTTTTTTCCTTGATCCTGTGAAAAATTCACGTTTTTTTCACGATCCTTTGACTAAATTACTGTTTTTTTTCGCGATCTTTTGATGAAATTTGCGTTTTTTTTCGTGATCTTTTGACGAAATTCGCCGTTTTTTCGCGATCTTTTGACGAAATTTGTGTTATTTTCATGATCTTTAAAGGAAATTTGCGTTTTTTCGCGATCTTTTGACGAAATTTGTGTTTTTTTCGCGATCTTTTAACGAAATTTGCGTTTTTTTCGCGATCTTTTGACGAAATTTGCGTTTTTTCGCGATCTTTTGACAAAATTTGCGTTTTTTTCGCGCTCTTTTGACAAAATTTGCGTTTTTTTTCGCGATCTTTTGACAAAATTTGCATTTTGCGCGATCTTTTGAGGAAATTTGCGTTTTTTCCGCAATTTTTTGATAAAAGCATTTTTTTCTGCTATCTTTGACGAAATAAACATTTTTCTCGCAATCTTTTGACGAAATTCGCATTTTCTCGCGATCTTTTGACGAAATTCGCATTTTTTTACGAGATCTTTGACAAAATTGTGTTTTTTACGAGAACCTTGACAATATTCGCGTTTTTTTACGAGATCTTTGACGAAATTCACGTTATTTCCCGCGATCTTTGACGAAATTAGCTTTGTTTCAAAGATTTTTGATCGAAATTAGCATTTTTACGCGTTTTCTGACAAAATTCGCGTTCATTTCACGATTCCTTGACGAAATTAGTGTTCTTTCCCCGCGATCTTTGACGAAATTCGCATTCTTTTCACGATTCTTTGCCGAAATTAGTGTTTCTCCTGCGATTTTTGACAAAATTCGCGTTCTCTTCACGATCTTTCGACAAAAATAGCGTTTTTCTGCGCGATTTTTAACGAAATACACGTTTTTTTCGCGATTCATTGACAAAATTTGCTTTTTTCAAATATCTTTGATAAAATTCTTTTTTTCCCGCGATCTTTGACGATATTCGCGCTTTTTCTCGCGAACTTTGATGAAATTCGCATTCATTTCCCGACCCTTTGAACAAATTCGCGTTTTATCCCCACGATTTTTGACGAAATTCGCATACTTTTCACAATCCCTTGTCGAAATTAGTGTTTTTTCCCGCGATCTTTGACGAAATTAGCGGGGTTTTTTTTTTCCGAAAATTAGGGCTTTTTCCAAGATTCTTTGAGAAAATTGCCGTTTTTTCGCGATCCTTTGAGAAAAGTAGTGTTTTTGAACGGATCTTTGATGAAATTAGCGTTTTTTCAAGCAATCTTTGACGAAAGTAGTGTTTTTTCACGCGGTCTTTTGACAAAATTCGCATTTTTCAGCGATTGTTTTTCCCGCGCGCAAAACCGTACAATCGTACTGTTCGTCCGTACAACCGTACAATTAGAACAAAATCCGTACATTGTACGGCCAATCCGTACAAGTTGGCAGCTATGGTAATATGATGCAAAAAATAAATAAATACAAATGTAAATTTTACATGAACCGATTCAAAGCTCAATTTAGATGAAAATTACCTAATTTTAGTGTTCTTTCTTGCACTCTCACAGATTTAATAATTATATGCAAGAAATAGGAAAAAAAGTAAAAAGAATATTATTAAATAAAAAATAGGATGAGTTAAAGAAAATAAATAATGCAGTAAGAGAAATTTTTTTAAACACATCACAGATACAATACATTAAATATACAAAGGAAGGTTAAAAAAAATAATAATGTGTGTTAACATGTGAATAAAAATCATTCTTTCAAATCAAGAAAATGGATTAGTATTTGAGCCATCAGCAATATCCTAAGCTTATTATTATTTTTTTTTTTTCAAATGATTTTTAAAAGCATACCTCATCGGGAATTTGAGGAGAACTGTTGAATCCTTGTTTCACATTAATTGCTGTAAGTTCATCCTAAGGGAGGGGAAAAAGAAAGCTTTTTAATATAAGCATTTCTACATGTTTAAAATAGCATTTTTTTTTATCTTACACTATTAAAAAAAAAAATCTACATTACAGTCGCCAACCTTTCGAGTCTCAAGGACCACTAAATTCATAATCTAAAATCTTGAAAACCACTAATAGAATTCTTTTTTTTAAACATAAATACATTTGTTCAATAATGATTAGTAAACTTTCCTTTTATTAATACAAAATGCAAATATACAATATAACAAAAGCATTAATGACTCGAAATTAAAATTTTAAAAACACAAGATTTTCATAGAATCATGACTAGCGATAGACGAATGACAAGGATTTCTCTCACAGGAAAATTGAAGCATAGAATAATCCTTTGTTTTATAATGTTTTAATCTCCTGGTGGCAATCTGAAAAATATTTTACGTTTGGGTGTAACACATATAGAAAGTTAAGGCATGTTGTCCTTTGAATAATAATATAAAAAAATGCCTGATTTTCAAATAAATAAATAGTTAAGTAACATTTATTAAAACCCAATCATCCGAATAAACCAGTTAAATTGCATGATCATACCACAGTAGGCGTATCCAAAAACACGGTACAAAATACAAGAATTAGTGATTTATCTCACTTATGGATCCAGCCAAAAGTATTAAATTGCCATTTTTTTTTCTAAGAAAATATTACTATTAAACATAAACTTAATCCCCAGTAGCAGAAAATTCTCCAAGTGTCCGCGACAGATACTTCGGGAACAAAAAATAATCTGCAGGTAAAATATTTTTACAATTGAAGCGTTAATTAAATTAATCAAACAATCGCTTACCTGTAGTGTTTTTAGGCATTTTATAAATTTTTATTAATAATAATCTGAACTTTTTGTGTTAAGTAATAAAGAGCTAAACATAATATGAAGCAAAATAAAGGTTTGATGAAAAAGAATCTGCAAAAGAGAAAAGAAAATCTGCGACGCCCGTCTCCCGTCTCGAACTTTCTGCTACCAGGACTTAATCTAATTGAAACTATATTTTAACCTAGTTGTCAACTTAAAAAAATGTTCGATTTAGTTGGGACTTTGAAAAAATTCCTAACATTAAACCTCTTATTGTAAACCTGGCCCTTTACTACTTTTTTTTATTTTTTCTGATGATAGTAATAATAAAATAAAAATGCTAGTACTGTCAAGTTCAAACCCAATACTTTTTTTCAATCTTGTTCCAAGAATTGGCCTAGGTGAATGACTGCCATTTGTTTATACAGTAAGTAAATAGGATAGATGTGCCAGTAACGGACAAGCCTTAAGGAATTCCTTTAAAAACTATTTTTTTAATTAATAGTTATAATTATTATATTCCAGTTTTTTCAATATCACATTAATCTATCAGCAATACTTAACTGTTCTCATAGTCTCATTTCTAAATATTAGTCAAACTTTTATTGTAAATAACAGATATATATCAAAACACACAAAATTCCAGTAATGGACACCCCCCCCCCCCCCAAAAAAAAGATATAATCGTTTTTATGACTATTTAGAACCAAAATTTCATGAAAGCATGCTAAACAGGGTCGCAAAAAAGGCGGCTAAATTAAAAAAAGCCAGGCCAGTGGCTTTTATTGGCCACAATTGGCTAATGAAGCATTGTAATTATAAACTACACATTTTAAAGTGTTTTTAATTAGTTTTAATGACATTTAATTGATTTAGAATTTAATAAGTAACCCAATTTCTCAATAATGAGGACATTAATACTGGAATAAAACTTAGGGCTGAATCTATATCAACTCAGGCAGGGGGGTTACTTTCATAGTCTCAGAAGTTTTTGAATTGAACATATGTTAAAATTTAAGAAAAAGTAAGATAATTGTATATTTTCATTTTGCCCAAAAAAATTCCTGGCCCGAGATCAGGGTTGTCTGCTTTTAGCCAGGCCAAAAAAAGCCGGTCGACTTTTTTTTGGTTTTAACCGCTTAAAAAAAGCCGGCTTTTACTTTTAAAAGTTGGTTTACAGCTAATTCGTTTTAAATTTGGATCAATTGATTTTTAATACACTTAAAAATATTTTCTACTTACAAAATTATTAATTTTTGTCAAATAAAAAAGTCTTTATAACTTCTGGAAGGCAATTATGTGTGAAAAAAATGATAAATATTGAAAAGAATATAAGTTAGACTCCAAATTGGTGTTTTGCAATTACCTATTATATAGTTACACATATACTACACATTTTAGAGATTATATTTAATTAAACAATGACAAAATGTAGCACACCATGGAAATTCTGGAAACATTCTTATGTGTCCATATGGAGAGATGAAGTTATCAGAGGCCTCGCTAAGGGGGGGATGGGGGAAGCCTCCCCCCCCCCAAACATTTGCGAATGTTATTACACTTGGCAAATTTGTTTAACATTTTAATAAAAAACTATAATATATTTTCTATTTCTGATAGACTTGGCAAAAATTACAAAACTAATAGTGTTATTACACGTACAATTCGAAGCGACAAAAATCGCTTGCGACTTGTCAGGTTTCCCATAGCAACTGTACCATTTTTTTCGTTTTCTAAGCATTTCATTGGCTGTTCGAGAAAAGGCTTTTCTATCGACAGATTTCCAAGCATTTGATAGGTTGTTACTGGCGACTCACCTCGTTTCAGGCATCAAAAACGCTCCGACACAAAAGAATCGCTTGCTTCCCGAGCGTCTCTCCTGGATTCATAGAATAACATTGAGACGCCTGGAATTTGAAGCGACTTTGACTCCTCGTGTAATAACACCATAATTGGGAATATTATTAAACTTTTAACAAATAAGAACTATATTACATTTTCTAACTGTGATAAGTTGGCAAAATTATAAAACAAGTTGGCAAATACTGAAATTTGACTTGGCAATTTAAGGTTCTCTCCCCCACCAATAAAAAGTCTTAGTGATGGCACTGGAAGTTATAAATGTTAAAAGAGAAATTAGAAAGGATGTAATATTTGAGGAGAGTTTGGTACATAAGTGTATAAAAAAAATGGAGCATTTAAATAAGAAAAAAATAAATTCTCTAAATAAAATTTTGAAAAGCTTGTTGCTAAGCATATTCATGCATATGCTATTCACAATGTTTTTAGTAGTGAGAAAGGATGTTTTTATTATATGACTATGTACTTATAATTTTAAATGTTTACTACAAATAAAATAAGATTTGTATATTAATAGGTCTTAAAATTAAGTAATAAAACATGTAACTAAATAACCATTGTCGTCTTTAATTTTATAAAGCAGTAAAAATTGGGGAGGAGGGGGGGGTGGTAAAGGTCAGTGTAAACCAGATAAAGCAGTTGGTATGGCCCTTTTAAAATTTAACTGACATATTTGCTATTTGGACTACAAATCACCAGCAAAAACAGTTTTATTCCAGTCTTAATGTCTTTATAATTGAGAAATTGGGTCACTTATTAAACTCTAAATCAATTAAATGTCTTTAAAACTAATTAAAAACACTTTTTTAAAATGTAGTTTATAATTATAGTGCTTCATTGTATAAAAGCCAGTTATGGCCAAAAAAGGCCAATTTTGGCCAAAAAAGCCGGTTAAAACCAATAAAAGTCACCGGCGTGGCTTTTTTTAATTTTAGCCGGCTTTTTTGCAATCCTGCCCGAGATACTGGCCGCCAAAGATGACATCCCGGCATCCTTTCTCATTCGTGATTTTCGATAAAAATTTTAAAGTGCTCTATCTCTAGAACGGTGCAAGATATTTTGTTGCGGTTTATTTTATTTTAAAGATAATATTCTTCTGTTTAAAATGATATACCCAATTTTGAAAAAAGTATTCAACTTTTCTTGTGGCAGCCTTTTGAAAAAAAAATTTTTTTTTCAAAAAAAATTTTTTTTTTGGAAATGCCAATCCCAAAAATTTTGATTTTTTTGCTGTTGATCAACACCATTGGGAACTACCTTCACTGCAAAGGAGAACTTCCACTTTTAAGTTTAACAAATTTTAGAAACGTTTAAAAAATTCAGAGAAATTTACAGGAACTGTATATATATACAGTTCCTGTAAACTGTATATATACAGTTCCTGTAAAATTCTCTGAATTTTTTAAATGTTTCTAAAATTTGTTAAACTCAAAAGGGTAAGTTCTCCTTTACAGTGAAGATAGTTCCCAATGGTATTGATCAACAGCAAAAAAATCAAAATTTTTAGGATTGGCATTTTCGAAAAAAAAATTTTTTTTGAAAAAAAATTTTTTTTTTCAAAAAGGTTGCCACAAGAAAAGTTGAATACATTTTTCAAAATTGGGTATATCATTTTAAACAGAAGAATATTATCTTTATAATAAAAAAACCCGCAACAAAATATCTTGCACCGTTCTAGAGATAGAGCACTTTAAAATTTTTATGGAAAATGGCGAATTGGAAATGGTGCCCGGGATGCCATCTTTGGCGGCCTGTATCTCAGGCCAGGAATTTTTTTGGGCAAAACCAAAATATACAAGTATCTTATTTTTTATTGAATTTTAACATATGTTCAATTCAAAAACTTCTGAGACTATGAAGGTAAGATTTTTTCTTTGGCTGCCTGAATTGACATGGATCTCCTTAGATGGTTTTGCTAGTGATTTGTAGTCAGAATTGCAAATATGTCAGCTAAATTTAAAAAGGGCCATACCAACGGCCAATTTTTTCATTTTTATTGCTTTATAAAATTAAAGAGGACAATAGTTACGTGTTTTATTACTTAATTTTAAGAACCATTAATATACAAGTCTTATTTTATTTCTAGTAAACATTTAAAGTTATATACAGTCATATTAATAAAAAAACCATTTCTCACTATTAAAAACATTATGAATAGCATATGCATAAATATGCTTAGCAACAAACTTTTCAAAATTTTATTTAAAGATTTCTTTTTCCTTACTTAAATGCTCTATTTTTTATACACTTATGTACCACTCACCTCAAATATTACATCCTTTCAAATTTCTCTTTTAACATATTATAACTTAATCTCTCTATATGGACACATAAAGAATATTTCCATTTTGATGTGCTTCCTTTTGTCATAATTAAATATAATCTTTAAAATGTGTAGTATATGTGAAGCTACAGTGAGCAAAAAAAGTATTTGCACGCAGACGATTTTTTGCATAAGTAACCATAGAAAGTAAATTTGATACTATTCTCTTAATTATTCATTTATTTAAATAAGAAGAAAATAAAAAAAACTACCCATTTTCCTTAAACAGTAATATTACACATTTTTAAAAATAAATTAATATTTTCTCATACCTAAAAAGTATTTGCGCAAGAAGCTTTGACTGTTAAAAAAGGCATTAAATGTGAACATTATGCAAATGTTTAGCATATCAGTCCCGCAGTACATTACCCGCGCACTAAAGTCGCATAATATATTAACTGAAGCAGGGATTCTGGGGAGTTTTTGTTCTAATGGTGCCGAAAACGTGTGAGTGTGAACTGCCTGTTGCTACCCGTGAGAAGATTATATTTCTTAACAATTCTGGATTAAGTTACTGAGGAATAAGTAAAAAATTAAATCTAAACTTTTCTAGTGTTCGTTATGTAATTAAGAAGAAAAAAGAAACTGGTTCGACACAACAAATAAGCCGTGAACTGGGCGTCCAAGAAAGCTAAATACCAGGCAAAGGAGAGCCATCATAAAAGAATCTTCAAAAAACCCTTTTCTAAGTGCTCAAGAATTGGCTGTTGATGTTGCTTCAATGTCAGGAACAATAGTTACACCACAATCAATTAGAAATATTCTTCATGATGCAAATATTCGAGGAAGAGCCCCTCAAAAAAAAAACATTTATTAATGTAACAAATAGGGTGAAAAGACTTGAATTTGCAAAAGCTTATGTCAGCAAACCACTAGAGTTTTGGAAAACTGTTATTTTTTCTGATGAAAGCAAGTTCAATATTTTTGGCTCAGATGGTAAGAAAACTGTATGGCAAAAGCCAAATACTTCTCTTCAAATTAAAAACTTGGAATCAACTGTAAAACATGGCGGTGGTCATGTAATGATTTGGGGATGCATGTCTTTTAACAGAGTTGGCGAAATGACCTTTATTGAAGGCAATATGAATGCTAAACAATATATTAATATATTGCGAGATCATTTATCTAATAGTGCTCTGAAATTAGGAATTCCTATCCTAATTCATATTATTTCCAACAGGATAACGATCCGAAACACACTGCATATATTACGAGGTTATGGTTGCTTTTTATAATGTAAAAAATCAATTGAAAACGCCACCACAATCACCAGACCTCAATCCGATTGAAAATTTATGGCATATTTTGGATGTGAAAATAAGGAAAAAGAAAATTTCTAACAAATCAGAACTTATGCAAGCTCTTAGGGAAGAATGGCTACAAATCAGCAGTGAAACATGTCACAAATTAATAGAATCAATGCCCAGACGATTACAATCTGCAATTGAAGCAAAGGGCATGCATACTAAATATTAGCACTGTTTTTAACTTATAAATAATTCCTCTAGTTCTATTTTTATTGCTAGTGTGCAAATATTTTTTTGGCAGTGCAAATGCTACTTTTTAATGTTTTCATATTTTAAATATAATTATTAAGTTAGATATTAAATATGTTTACTTGTTTTGTAAAAGTGTTGGTATTTTTAATTCTTAGTTGCTTTTTATTTATTTATACATATGCTACAACAAATTTACCTGGTGTGCAAATACTTATTTTGCTCACTGTATGTAATATAGAATTTCAAAAGACCAGTTTGGAGCCTAACTTACATTCTTTTCAATGTTTATCATTTTTTTTTTTTTTTTCAGACAATGCCTTTACAGTTGCCTTCTAGAAGTTATAAAGACTTATTTATTTGAGAAAATTTAATAGAAATCCATAACTTCTTTTAGTAGAAAATATTTACAAGTGTATTAAAAATTAACTGATCCAAATTTAAAACGAATTAACTGAAAACCAACTTTAAAAAATAAAAACCGGCTTTTTTTAAGTGGTTAAAACCAAAAAAAGGCGGTTGGCTTTTTTTGGCCTGGCTAAAAGCCGGCAACCCTGATACTAATGAAACAAAATTGGTACTTTTCAGTTAGCCGGACGCCAGTGTTAAATATGCATACATATACATACACATACATTTACATATATATATGTACATGCACACACATATATAGATACATACAAATGTATATATATATATATATGTAAATATATGTGTATATATATGTATGCATATATAACACTGGCTCCTGGCTAACCGAAAAGTACCCAAAATAGTTATTTTCAAATAAATTTAACAATTAGAATATCAATAATTAGTAAAATATTTGTGAAAATTATTCACTGTTTAAATCAATTATTGTTATTATCACAACATCAATATTTTAATTACTTTCGGTGGTTTAAAATACTAAATGTCAGGGAATTACAGCTATTAAATTATTGAAAAAGTAAGGGGTTTAGAGGGGTAATAAAAAAAATAAAAAAAGTTTTGGAATATTAATGCATACTCAAAAGTAACCATATCAAATGATTGTTTAATAATGATAAAGGTGATGATCATGATCATAGATTCCCTTGGATTCTGTAGCACAACAAAATATATTTAATCACGATCATTACAACAGAATGTCTTATGCATGCTTGATATGTCAAAAATAAGTTCATGATAATTAATTCAAAATAAAGATTAGTATGATTGAAATTTATAACTGACGAATTGTGTTAATATATTGATGGAAAAGGTTGGGATCAATGAAAAACTTGCTGGAATTCACTTGCGCTAAATCTTTTTCAATAAATGTATTTAGAAGACATTTTAAATGTACTGATATTTCCTAGGTTTCTCAATGATAAACGTAGCAGAATGTGTGTTGTAAACAAGTATCTGTGACACTTTCAATTTTTTTATAAAACTTAAATACCTCTTTTTGTTTAGGATCTTGGGGATAGACGTCCGGCGGTCCCAACTTGGCTCTTTTCAAAGGTCGTTTTTCAAAAAGCCAAGAAGACACAGCCATTCTGTCAGAATTTTAATTTGGGGAAAATCTATTATTTACGTTTACAACCGATCATCGGAGGCCATTTTCATTCATACAGTTAAGAAAACAGTCAATCATATTAGTGCTTTTGCAATCAAAACAACACTCAAGGAGTGTGTTCAAGCTGCACGCGCGTTAAGGTGCGTTTTCACTGGTCTACCCAAGGTCTAAGTTACCTAACTTTTTACCTAAACACAAGACTTTAGGTCGTTAGAACGCGATTTTGTAGGTTTGATTCGTGATCAATCCTAAGCACGGCTTACCTAAGCGCAGCCAATTAAAATAGAGCTTTTGATAATAATGGCGGTGTTGTCAATTTACTATCAGTTACATGCAAACGAAACGCTTGCAAATGAACTGACTTGCAATGGGATGACGACATACTTGCAATGGGTCTGCAAATAGTCATGCATTTGTAACGCTTGCAAGAAGTTACTCCTGTCTGCAAAATTGCTAAAAAGAGCATCGATTACAAACGATTTCGATGAATGATAAGCCAATAGGAAGCAAGAAAGCTTATATCAAATACTAAGGCGTGGATACAAATGAAACGGTTTCACGCTGTAACAGTTACGCGTCACAAATCTGAAATTTGCAACAGGCACGAAAAAAGCGATACAAAAGTAACACTTGTGACCGTCACAAATGAAGATAGTGCTGTAACAAAGTTGTTACAGAGTATCGATTATTTTCAACGATACGCTCATTTCATTGGCTAGTAACCAGATGTCATACGTAAACAAACTCGAAGAACCGTCGTGAGCACAGACAATTAGAAACTCATTAGATAATTGACAATTTGAGACAATAATGACATAATGAGACAATTAGATAATAATCTGTGGTCGTGAGCTTCTCAGAGCAAAACATTGGGTAATCCTATTGCTCGTTACGTTAATTTTTATTTAATGTAAGATGTTTACTTTAGAATTAATTTTTTTTTGCCGTCTATGTACTCAAGAAACATTATTTTTCATTTTATCTGCTAAAATTAGTGTGGTAAGCCCTGAATAATTATTATTATTGCGATTAAAATAATGTATCTAGTATTTCGTAGGCTCGTGTCTGCAGTTGTTTAACGTAGTATTGCATGGTAATGTTAAGAATTATTTGTTTGCATGTCTATTTCTGAATATTGCAATAAAATAATATATTGAAAAAATAGTTTTTTTGTTTAGAAATATAGCGTAACGGTTGCTTAAAAAGATTTCATTTGTGTAAATGTGATTAAAATCTGAAAATGTCGAAGAGTTTGTTTGCTTAAAAATATATTAAGATTATAGTTATAACTATCTTGTCTGCAGTGATAACTAGAAATTTCTGATTGCAGAGTTGTATCTAACATTTAAAAGATTTTAATATTGTATGAATGCTTTCACCAATTGGGAAAGTAACTGCCTTTTTAAATATTTTCAGTAGGCTTAATTATGAATTTTTTTAAATACAGATTTAATAAACTAAATAAATTTATTTATTACACTGATGCTATTTTCCATCCTGAATATACCTTTACTTCACATTATATGTGTCTGTGATCACATTTAAAAATATTGTTTTGACATTTAAAATGCTGCAGTTTATAGTACAAATTATATATTATTGTTTCAATATAAGAGTAATTTATGTTCATATATTCCTAATGAAATTTTTTATTGCTATACATAGTATGTGCTTTTTACATATATTGTTTGTATCAGAACTTTTTTTTTCTAAAACAAACATGACTCGAAAAAAAATTGACATTTTGACAGTCTGTGTTTGAATGTATTTATTAATCTATTTTTAACAAGATCCTTTATGTATAAAAAAGCTTGGCAAAAGCCACTTACAGAACTACCTAAACGTTTAAAAAATGTACCTAGTAGTTTTTAGGAATATAACGGTTAGGAAATTTTATATTTTTATGATTACATTGGACAATAATAATCGTGCAGTTTAGTCTGAAAGTTACGAATTTTAATTTGAAGCTGTTAAGCATGTCAGTTCTAAAAGATATAAAACTGAGTAAATGTGCTAAATTATTTTGATTTGTTAATCATTATCAGATTATCAAATGTAAAGTTAAAACAGTAAATTTATTCATAACTTTTTGTAATCAGTAAATATATCACTCTCTTATGAACCACTTCATTTTAATTTAGTTGTTAAAGATAATTCTTACTAATTTTGGAATATTTCTAATATAGAATGCCTTGCAGACAGCAGTATAAAGTAAAAATATTTACTGAAAATAGAACTTTTTAAAGCTGTTATCTAAAAATGTACCATCAAAATATCTTTTTTTAATTCTAAATGAACTCAGTATCAAGATATTAACTTATAATGAAGTGTAATGAAACTACATGAAGATATCTGTGGTCTGCAAATTATGAAGCCTACTTTTAGAAGTCGAGGAACTGAAGTCATCTATTGGGGTTTTTATAACAGCTGGATGCATTATCAGGCAGAAGTTTCTTTTGATATTCTGTCTGTAAATGTATCCTGCTAGTTCTGCGATGTCTTCCATGCCAAGAAATCTCTTGCTGCAACTCTCGTTTTGTTTACAGGTTTCTGTCAGTAGACGTTTCATTCACAATAAGTTAATATGTTGATATTAAGTTAATTTGGGATTTTGAAAGTTATTTTATTCTTACTTTTTTTAGATAACAGTAATAAAATGTTCGTTGTTTTCTTGTAAATAGTTTTATTTTATACCTTTGTCTCAAAGTGTTATATATTAGAAATGCACATGCTGTCAGACTATAGGGACCTTGGCGAGAAAAGGAAATTTCTCATGCATATTTTCTGGCGACCTATTCCTTATTTTCTTATACACATTATTTTTTTTTTTTTTATATTTATGCAACTAATCTAATACAAAGAAGCTATTTACCTCTTTTTATTTACAAACAGAAGTACTTTGTATATAAAAACAGTAATATATATTAGAGATGCAACGAATATTCGGCCGAATATCAAGTCCATTATTCGGCCTTGGCCGAATAATACACTGTAATAAATGTTTTTATATTTACACAGTATAACTTTTTAATTTGACAATTTATATTCATCATATATAATGAAAATTTTATTAGAAATTAACTAACACTTTTTTTTCCATTAACTTTCATACTCCGAATGGGTTTTATCTACCCATTTTTATATAAAAGGCTAATTTAGGAATCATGTTAAAAAAAAAAAAAATTATGCTGTATCAGTAAGTACAAAAAGTATCTGTAATAAGCTAACATAATCTGTTAAATTTAAAATTAATCTATTCAAAATTGTTTTAATACAGCTGTAACAAGCTAATTCAATATATATATATTTTTTTATCATAATGGGAAGTTTAACATTTAGCTCTTGTTACATAAAAAAATATTTCTTTCAATAATATTTTGAATTATACCTATAAAGAACATAAATATATGATTGATTAGATATAGATGTATTATATAATAAGACATTTAAGTCGTATATGTTGCAATAGTTAAGTTTTTTTTTAGTAAAATACGCTTAAAAGTTAAATACAGTAGAAGATCTTTATAATGCAATTCTATGTAACACAATTCTCCGTATAACGCACAACTTCTCAGATGTAAACAATGAATTTTGCTGCTAAAAAGCACCTGCATTTTCACATTGTAAAATATTGCTACTCTCTAGATGACTAAATTTGATACATTAGTTCATACTTTATCTTCTAATTTAAGACCTTTTTACTGAAAAAAAAAAAAATGCTATTATTACGATAAACATTTTTGAAAATGTCTAATATAAGAAATGGTTGTGTCAGTTATATTTGGATCCTGTTTATAAAGTAAATTTAAAATTGCCTGACCTATATTATGCAAAAATTTATAATTTGGATAACTCTTGGTAACAAGGAATGCAGTAGAAAGATATTCTAATGTATTTTGATATATTTCAAACATATTTGGCCATGTTTACAAGGTGAATTTAATGATGTGATCCATATAACACAAAATTCTATATAACGCACAACTTTGCGTTTTTAGGTTTGTGTTATAAAGATCTTCTACTGTATAATTTAAGTGATTTTTTTAAGCCTGTTACTATTTCTTATTAAATAATGAAAGAAATGTAAATACTAAATTCTTTTAATTAGTATACATTTACGTTTTAGATATTTTTTTCAAGAGTAGCATTGTAATGCCTTAAAAAACAGTTAAAATGTTTTCAATAAACGTAGATTGTGATGCAGAAATAATAATAATCAGCATTCTCAGGTGCTAGTCTATTTCTTTTTTCTGATAAATGTTACCTGCTTCTGAAAATAACCTCTCACTATATATGGTACTTCCTGGTGCAGAAAGGTACTTTTTGGCTAATTGTGAAAACGTTTGGAAAGTCTTCCGCATTTTTCGCCCACCACCCCAAAGGACACTATTGTCTTTCTAGTGGTGGCTGGGAAAGAAAATTACTAATTTCTTTTACTCTTCATGTTGAGGCGCACTTTCTATAGAGGCTTCACTGCTGACAGCAAATAAAAAATAGAAAAAATAAAGATAAATAAAAATTTTGTTAATTGTGAGCTTTATAAAGTCTACAATGATTTCTTTCCACCATTTTACAGGATATTCCTTTCACCCTTTCTATTAGTGGTTTTTCTTAAGATATTAAGATTTCTTATTTTTTATTTTATTTCATCTGAAAGCTGAAACTTATGTTTCCTAGTACTTTTAAAATTTTGTCATTATTTTAAAATGTAACAACGACACACATAATATCTATTAAAATGTAACTAGACAGTACCTGATGAGGAACTTTTGCTAAGATTTTTTTTTCTTTTTTTGGGGGGGGGGGGGGGGATCTGAATTATATTATTGAGGCAATTTTTAGGCCGAACATAGCCGAATATTTTTTCAGAGTAAAATAATGCTTTAAAAAATTAAAAATTTGTATATAAATAATTTTTTAAAAGAAAACAATACATTTTAATTGTGAAATATACAAGAATTGTGCATATAGTGCATACCATATTTTGTTCTTAGGCAAAAATAAGTTCATTATTTGGCGGCCGAATATTCGGTATTCGGCCAAACCACTATTCGCTGCATCACTAATATATATGTATATAAACAAGAATAAAAGTTCATTTGGTTTGTTTTCATAGGTGTTTATATTATTTGGCCAATAAATTTCACTTTCTGAAGTCCAAACTGCACTAAGCTTTTTAAAACAATGGTAGAAAAATATTGAAATACATTATTAATTTATCTGTAACAAGTAAATTAAAGTGAATTTACAATTCAAGAATTTAATATTTTCATTGGTTAATAAATAAAGTACCTACATAGTGTGAATTAGCGATGCATTGAATAGTGATTTTGGCCAAATACCAAATATTCGGCCGCCCACAGGTAAACCGAATACCAGATATTCGACTAGCCAAATAGTGACTAATAGGCCGAATACTAGGGATGTAACGAATAGTGATTTGGCCAAATACTGAATATTCGGCGGCCAAATACTGACTTTAAAAAAAAATTATTTTAATTGTTTTATTTTTTTTTCAATTTTAAAATCAAAAATTAAATTAAGGACTAATTGAAATTAATTTTTTGTTTGAGTGTTCAAAAATCATAACAGCTGAATGTATTTTTTGTAATATTTTAAATACTTTGATGCCAATAAGATAACATATGACTTTCAAAAATGTAAATAATAATTTAATTCATAATTTTTTATTTAATCCATAGATAGTTCTAGTAATTTATATATATTTTTATCAAAAATAGAAACTCATTACCTCTGTAAAAATGAAACTTTTTTTATTTTAGTAAAATCATTTCACCCCCCCCCCCCCCAAAAAAAAAAAAAGAACTTGCATGTGTCCTCTGTCTTTTTATATCCTTTCTCATGCAACTCAAACTTAGTAAATTTACATTCTGTATGTAAAGAAAAAGGTTGTTTTCTTAAAATATAATTATTCATTCCATTTAAATATAATTACTCTTTTCTACTACTAAGATATACTTTTCTCTTTTCTTTCTCTCAAAATTAACAAGCCCCTCATAATACTTCCTCCACCCCATATTTCACAGCGAGATGCCTCCTGAAATTTATGTAATATAGTTATTTATAAGTTGTCATGAAGCTTTAAATTCTATTGCAAGAATTGCATTGAGGGGTGAAAAAAAGGTGTTTAACGGTAATTAAAGTTCTTTTAACAAAGCTGTTTAAGTATGATAATTAAATTGAGAGATTGCTATGGCAGTGATGACTTAGATTCTAATATGTAAAAATAAATCGAGTTGGCTGTCCATAACTTTGATGGTAGATTTCTTAGTATGTAATGTAAATACCAACCAGCTCTCCTTGAAAAGGCTTCCACCGAGAGATATCTCATGTGTAGGTCTATATTCTTGATGGATAGATCTTAAGTTAAATTCAACACCAGCAATACAGTAGATTTTGAAGTTATGTATGCATATATTTATTCTTGTTCCATGGAATATATATTTTTAAAATATGGATAAGACAAACTACTTTTAACACAAGCAAAAAAAAAAAAAAAATTACCCGTGAGTGTTCACGTTAACAAGATTCGACTGTATTACTATCTGTGCTGTCTTAGAATTCGCAAAAATAGTTAAAATGATCATCTCGAATGTGACATAATTTCTGCCATTTACTGCTTTTAACGCATATTAATGAATTTAATATTTTAATGTTTTTTGCTGTTTATAAGTCACATGTAAATAATTTTTTAATTGAAAGGAAATACTATTCTTTGTGATGTTTTTACAATTCCCAGCAATTTAAAATAATTATTTTTTTTCTTCTGTACACTGCAAGTTTGTAATGTATATCCTTAAAAAATATAGTTAAATTCATGTATAGTTTTTGCTTCTATAAACTTTTGGTAATTTTCTGTTAGCCAGTTCATGTATATGTATGTATATAACACTGGTGCTCAGCTAACAGAATTTTATTATGCTTTAAACTTTTATCATTTATTTTTTATTTTATTATGATTATATACATTAAATTCAGTAATACATAAATAAGATGACTTCATCTTAAATAGGACGTAATCACCTTGGCAACCTAGAATCATTACCTATCATAGGATATCATTGAATTAATATGTATGATAGAATTTAATAGGAGACTTTCATTAATATCTTTTTATAGTTTTGATTCGAATTTTATAAAATTTGAAAGGACTCAACAAAATTCTGCAATGATTATAGGTATTTATTAAATTTCAAACCATTCAGTGGGGTAGTTTTTGCAATGTTATATGCAGACAGAGACGGGAGGGATCAGACGACAACTATAAGTGCTACATATTTATATAACTATGAACACTCCTAAAAGGGAAAATGGTTACTATTACAACACTATTGCAGGTACTTTGGCTTCCAAAAATAACAGAAATTTACAATTTTTGTTTATATCTGGTTAGAGATTTGCATCGGCCGAAATTTCCAAGGCGCGAACCCTTAAAAGTTCGAGCCTGTCCATATATATTTTTGCAGTTCACGCACCGGCCAGTCTTATATTAAAAATTTTATTTATTCATGTACAGAAAAAAAAAGTTCCTCCTTCAAAATTACGTATTATATTCTATTTCAAATCATTTTAATACTATTTTGATCAGAATGAAGTGAAAACAGAAATCGTGTTTTTCTGTTGTAGTGATATTTGCAAATTTATGTCGGCGTGGCATTGATATGGCACCACTCAAGAGACTGAACAATGAATTTGCTTTCAGTTCGATTTTCTTTGCATAGCTGCAAACTATCCCTTTTTTGTGTTAAGTCAATTTTCGAATCCTAATCTTTATCATATTTAAACGTAGAATTAGCAAAAAAACACAATTAACATTATAATTAGGCAAAGATTACTATTCGGAATGAGTGATAACTAAAAAGTGGAATAGTTGAAAGCTAGGTATATGCTGATAGATATATTTAAAATTTTTATTTTGCTAGAGAAAAAAAAAACTGCTTTAAATTTTGCAAATAATGTACAAAACATAAATATGCAGATTGGAGTGACAGGGGAGGAGGCGTGAATGGTACAGTTGTCAGCACTGGTATCACAGAATATTAGGGCTCTGGTACTTTTTTAAATAGAAGTTAAGCCCTGCAATCCGGTTATATCCGCTGAAAATTGTTCCTATTTTATCGGCGTAGTTTGATTTTTTCAAATTTGTTATATTGGGTCGGTCAGCTTGCTTAACTCTTTTATCAGTCCAGTCTCACCCATTAACAAAAATTGCCTTTATTCTGCTGACCCGGCCCGTTTGAAAAATTGCCTTCATTTTCCAGGCCTTGGGTCCTTGCAGACCTCTCTACCTTGGTTTTCGCAAACCCAAAAAATCAGAGGAAAAGTACTTGTATTCTAAATGTAAAATATCTACTAGATTATTCAATTAAAAACGGTTTTCATCTACTCTGTAAAACTGCACATCTTTAACACAGGTAGACTGGTATAGTCCAAAAATAACAATAATAATTCATTTTATAGATGTAAAATTACTTGTAATAGGTTTAATTTCACTTCAAACTGTCTAACAAAAAAAAGTTGGAGTTGCTTGTTTTTTAGTGACTCTGCCTCTTTTGCTCAAAAATAGATTTGACCGACTCCGCAGCTCTGCTAAAAAGGCAAAATTTTATATTGTAATATTTGCTCATGAAAATGTTTGATAATAAATAGTCTTCATTCTGAAGCACCAAAATGTCAGCCAAAATAATCATAGCGTACATATTTAAGGATCATGGACAATAAGATCTCAAATTCCTTCCCTAATGTTAAACCTATACTTGCATAATGCATTCATATTTTTAAAATATCTCAACAGGAAATTATTATTTTTAGTAACTTCTTTTTCCTTAAAGTATGCCTCTGTTTTTTATTGTTGCTTTTTGCTATCAAAATATTTCTCGGGCAGTATCTGAATTTCTAATATATTTAACATTTCGAGACAAAGGTATGAAATAAAAATATTTACAGGAAAACAAAGAACATTTTATTACTGTTGTTATCCAAAAAAGTAAGAATAAAATAACTTTCAAAATCCCAAATGAACTTAATATCAACATATTAACTTATTGTGAATGAAACGTCTACTGACACAAACCTGTAAACAAAACGAGAGTTGCAGCAAGAGATTTCTTGGCATGGAAGACATCGCAGAACTAGCAGGTTACATTTACAGACAGAATATCAAAAGAAACTTCTGCCTGATAATGCATCCAGCTGTTATAAAAATCCCAATAGAAGACTTCAGTTCCTCGACTTTTAAAAGTAGGCTTCACGGTTCACAGACCAGAGATAACTTCATGAGGTTTCATTACACTTCATTATAAGTTAACATCTTGATACCAAGTTCATTTAGAATTAACAAGATATTTAATTGTACAGTTTTAAACAGTTTGTTGTTTTCCATAAATAAAAAAATGAAAATTTCACTTTTATTAAATATGCGAGAATATACTTTTACTTATTTACAAAAAATTTTTCTTGTGGTGTCGTTCAATTATTTCAACATTTTATGAATACAAGTACCTTGCCCCTAAAAGTTTGTTTATAAAATTTTGTGGAGAAACACCAGCATAGAGATTTTAAAGTTATTGGTGGGACTCAGCCAGCTGTGTAGCTGTTATACCTACTAAAATAGAAACTGAATAACCTTTGCTTCAAAAAGTTGTATATTTCTTTGAACTTTCTTTTCCAAAAGATCTGTGGTCATCAACAAAAGGAAGGGGAGTCTCAATAAAAAAAAAGGGCAGTGATAAACATATCAGGGATCTCCTCCGCTGACCTTTCGCTGAGCAACAGAAGGCTGCCACATCAAAGGCACTGCTGTTGTAGCAGGGAGTAGTCTGTTCGCAGCTACTATTCTAATACTTTATCTTTCTAGGAAAGAAATTCAACTGAAAATTGTAAGTAGATGTTTTAATACTTCTTGTGGATATGTGAAATATTTGTGTATTTCGAGTTGTGTTATTGAACAATAATTTTCTTAACCCTCCTGTTCACATTGTGATCAAAACAAATATTGATCATAAAACTGCATTGTGTTAAAATTCATGACACAAAAGAATTTCAAATTTAATTGTTACTATATCAGGGTTAAATCTATAATTATTTAAACTTTGGTTTTTAGTATTTCAGTTTTTAAGCATACATAAAATATGGAATACAAATAAATATATTAATTTAAAAAGGCGAAAAATAATAGTTTTAGCATTTCAGTTTTTATAAGTACATAAAATATGGAGTACAAATATATTAATATAATAAGGAGGAAAAAATCAAATTTCTGGTACCTTTTTTAGTCATGTGGATTTAAAAACAACAGGAAAGTTTTGTAACATGACAAATAATAATATTAATAATAAAAAAAACTGATATTCTTCATTCAATAAATAGGACAACATTAATATTAATAAAGCATGAATGATTTCATATCTGCTTTAAAACTTGTGTTTATAAGCCTTATTTTATTAATATAAGTGTATGTATACAATAAAATTCCTAAACCACATTAGCCATATCTATGTAACCAGGAGTGTAAAATTCTAGATGCCAATGGTTGCCACTTGTAAATTTTTAGTATTGTTTGCCTAATAACTAATAAGATAACTGATAAAATTTGGTGGAAGAATACTTGGTAAAATAAAATTTGGTAAGAATCTGTCCATTGGTGTTAAGTTTTTACACCAATTCTTTATTTATGAAATTGTTTCCGCAAATTATATTTCTATATTATTCAAGGACATTAGAAAATGTTTCACTTTGTATATTCTATGTATCGAAATTTTTGTTTATGTGTCAAACAAAGTTGATTTTCTTATTTTTGTAAAAAGTGTCCCATTCCTCCCCACTCTACCCTACATATATTTTGCATTTTTAAAATCTACATTAACTGACAACAAAAATTTTGAATACTTATGAACATACTAATTAAAGCCCGATATGTTATCCATTCCATTATTATGTAGTAAACAATATTCTCCCAATCATAATACAGATAACGTGCATCCCACATAAATAAGGGCATTAATTATATATATATACAAACTCTATGCATATAATAGTACTATTAAACTATTTCTATTTAATCTAGTGCTCGCGATTATACGTATAAAACGTATACAGAGAAAACCGTTTTATGTAATATATATATCCTTGAACTTACATAAATCTCTAAAGGATAACTTTTATTTTCATCTAACAAAACGAAAGGTTGATTTCCTCGATCAGATCTCTCGGAGCATTTTTCGTTACTTCCTATGTTGTGATGAAATTTCTTTCATTTATTGAAAAGGGATCTTCCCGATCCTTTATTCTTTGCCTTTGTATTTGATTTCTTCGCCGGTGTCCAACAACCAAAACCTCCGCCATCTTGAATAATGAGTACTTGTTACGGTCTTGTGACAGCTTGCTGCGGATTTCACGCTGTTGCAAATTTTTATGACAACAATCACAACTTTGTGACGCCAGAAGCTGGAAGGCGTTTCATTTGTATCCCGTTTAGTAGGATTTGTTACTGTGACTCGAGTTGTTACGGGAAGCGTTTCATTTGTATCCACGCCTAAAGGCATTTAAATCGCAGCCAACGTGTTTTTTATTTACGATCTTGCTTCACTCAGCGGCTCAACAATTTGATATTTTTACGTTTGCTTAGTTATTCCTTTAGACACAACTTCATACAATTTTTTTTTTTTTTTTTTTTTTTTTTTTTTTTTTTTAATATGATGTTAGTACGCGCTTTTATTAAACGATTGATGCAACTTGGTATTTTTTTTTTTCTGTGTAAAATTCATTTTACTTCTGATTCTCATTTAGCTGCTTACGTACACTTACATTGTTTGTTTTTTGTGTCTAGAAAAGTTTTGTTCTAATATAAATTTTATGTAAAATAAATAATTTTTTTTTTCAGTTTATCATTATGGCTTATAAAGCTTTCATTTTTTAAATTATGGTGTTGATAATAAAAATATTAGAAAATATTTAACTAATTTAATTATATGTACAGAATAAATTTTTTCTTACTATTCTAAATGCATATATATTTTTTTAGGTGGGGGGGGGGGAGAGAACTGTACAATAAACCACAATAGTTAAAACATAGTCATTCAACTAATATCCTGTAGTGACAGAATGTTGTTTCTTTCAGTCAATAGTAAAAATATTGCTAACAAGAATAATTTCTTTAAAAAAGAAATTTTAATTATTAACATTATTTTAAATTTGTGATCGCATATGCAGATTTTGAATATTTTTATTAATTAAATACAATAAAAAAATCTAGATTTTATTTTCACAGAAAAAAAAAAAATACAGGTATGATTTATTTACATATGAATTAAAAATAAGAAGCTGAATTTTATTAGCCATCAGTCAATTTTGTTCATATTGCTGTAGGAGTGCTTTCAGGACAGATGGGGGGGGGGGGGGGGGATCCTGATCAAGCATAAACAAATTTGTGTTATTTTACAGTACTATACACCTACAGATAAAATGAATGAAACTTTGTAATGGATATAAAAATAAACTAAATGTATGCTAAACTGAGGACTGTTTAGTTAATGAATTGAAACAACTTATAAAATTATAGTACATTTTAATTTTTTTTAGATGAATATATTAATTGAAAGCTGTATTTCAGTTACTATGTTTAAAGTGTATATGTAGAAGGAGAAAAATAGCAACATTTAAATGAATTTGCCATGCTTTATACTACATTTACATAAAATTTACTGTGATTTAAAAAATATTTATTAGATTAAAATAACTGGGTAATTTTTAATAAAAAAATAATTCATTAAGATATTGTGTTGTAGAGTAAAATGTGCCAATGAAGTATTTTTTTTTTCTAAAACATATTTAGCTTTGCAGCAACAATGAGAGATGGATATGTTGGAGAGGGGGGGGGGGGGGGGATAGCTTTTCTCAGAGCATCTAAAAAGTTGATAAGATATATAAAAACTAATTCTATTGAGAGGAACTGGCTCTAAAAACTAACGTAAAGAAAAGCATAAGCAGAAAAAAAATTAGCATACAGCTATTTCGTCTTCTTAACAGCAAAGTATATGTAATGTTACTACTGCTGTTTCTCACTCTTATTTTGCCTGAGGATTGAAGATTGGTCTCCTTTTATGAAACAGCTGAATGCTAAATTTATTTGGGCTGCATGTGCTTTTCATTATGTTGGTTTGTACAAGTCATGTATTTAATAAAATATACTTTATAAACATATAAAGCAATGAAATTCTTCTTTTATGAGTAATAACAGGAGCACAGACAGGATCTTTACCCAAGTGTCATTTTGATTTGAAACATTATTACTTATAAAATAATAAAATTTGTTGTTTTACATACTCATAATATAATTCATTGTAAATACATTTGATGTAAAAAGTGATAATGAAAAGCACAAGCAGCCAAAATTAATTTAGCATTTAAATATTTCAATGCTTCATTAAAGGAATCTATTTAATCTTCAGAGTAAAATAAAGCAGAATTAGAAGCGGCATTAACAGTAACATAATACTTTGCTACTGTTTTTCTCACAGGCTATCAAAGCCTGAGAGCTTATGTGATCGCCGGTTCTGTATGTACGTACATAACGCGATAACTCGATAGAAATATCCAATTTGCTTTAAAAAAATTTCTAGGTTCATTCTGATAAGGCGCTTCCCTGATTAGTTTTGGGGGTTCATTGTTTAAGGATAAAGGAGGGCTACCACCCCCCCCCCCTTAATTTAAATAAATCTGTTTTTCATGTAGAATTGTTTGATTTGCTCCAAATTTGGTATACTGGTTTATTACGTTAAGGAGCTTCCCTGATTAGATTTAGAGGATCATTAATTAAGTATAAAGGAGGGACGGGAGATAGTCCCCCCCCCCCTTAATCTAAATAAATGGTTTTTTTACGAAGAATTATTCGATTTGCTTCAAATTTGATATACTAGTTTATTCCAATATGGTGCTTCCTTCATTTGATTTGGAGGTTCATTGGTTAAGTGTAAAAGGGGGAATGGGGGAAAAGTCCCCTCCCCTTAATTTAGATAAATCGGTTTTTATGCAGAATTGTCCAGTTTACTTTTTTTTTTCTAGGTTCATTCTGATAAGGAGCTTTTCTGATTAGATTTGAAGGTTCATTGGTTCAGCATAAAGGGAGAAATTGGGAGCTAATGCCCCCTTAATTTAGCTAAATGGTTTTTTCATGCAGAGTTATCTGATTTGCTTCAAATTTGGTATACCAGTTTATTATGTTAAAAAGATTCCCAGATTAGATTTGGAGGTTCATTGGTTAAGTATAAAGGGGGAAACGGGATTAATCCCCCTTCATTTATTTTTTGAGGGGCATTATTCTTTGAAATAAGGAGTATAATATACAATTAGTATGAATAGCCTGTGAACTCAATGCCATCAATTTAACTGGGAACTTTCCTTTTTATTCATTTATTTTGCATGGAAGAAAAGACTTCTATCATGAAAGATTGAAGTAGTCGTATGTTAATTTTCTTATCTATCAATGCTTTTCTTTTCATTGTTTTTCTATTAATTTTATCAGATTTAACTCTCTGTTTCACAGCTTAAGTAAATTTTAATAGATTAATTTTAATTAAACTTTCATTTTTAATTGAAAAACAATTATGATTTCTTAATATAACTAATTTTCAGGCATGATTTTAAAAAAAAAAATCTATTTCCACATGACTCAACCGTAAACATTTATTTGTTACAACAATGTAAAGTAACAATTGCAGTAATATAAATAAAAATGCAAAATTAAGAAGAAAGTGACAGCTTTATCACAATTGCCAGCTCATTGTCCAAACTTGGTGAGAGCTCCTTTTTCATCCTCCTGAGTATTTTTGATTTGAATATTAATCAAATACTAAAGGGTAGAAAACAAAATAACATGTTTATTTGACAAACATATTTAAAAGTACAAAATAACTTTTTTGTGAACAATCCAATCCAGAGATTAAAAGAAAACTGCCAGAGCATGAAGATCTGAAAATAAAAATCATAAAAATCTTAAACATGCATTATAAATTAAATTATATTATGAATGTGATAAAAATTCCAATTTACTTGAAATATTCTTAGTAGCACCTCAAGCTCTTTATTTTGACCTCCAGATTTTTGATAAAAAGTTGTTTTCTACTTTTAAGTACAATAAGTGCTTTTTTCCTTACCTTTTAGTCTAATATTTCTTTCAAGTAATTTGATTTCCGAAGACAGTTTAACCACTTTCATTTTCTTTTAAACTGTGTGTTTGTTTAAAAGTCTATTTTTTGGATTTTATTATTGAGTTTCATATAAAAACATAATGTATTCTTACTTCTTTGTTTATCCTTTCATTATTGCAAATGATTCAATCCTTCCAGGCATACTGAAACTTAATTTGAATAGATTGTTTATGAAACTAAATTTCTTTATAAGGGAAAATAAATTTAAATAACAATAGTATCTTACTTATAAATGCTCGAAAAATAGAGAATAGCAAAGGAAATTCTTTCTGCTATTCATTAATTATGTAAATAGAAGCATAAAATTATAGTAATAAAAAAAAAAAAAAAGAAAATTTAAAAATATCTGTGCTATAAGATGATATTGCAAGAATATCAGCATTATTATTGTGTAAACATATTTATTAAAAAAGAATGCTTGAACTGTGGGATTAACAACAACAATAATTTAAATGGAAATGATACCTTCACTATAAATTCTATTACTTTGGTACTTTGAAGAACACCCTCAAATTTATCAAACAACTTTATTTTTTGTATCAGAATTTATTTTTGAAAAGTATATATTTTAATTGCATTCAATTTATGTTAAAATAATGAAAGACTGAATAAATACAACTGTACTTTAAATATGTGTATACATAACTAGGCAATATGTATTTATGTCAGACATAATTAAAAATAGAAGCAAAAAATTACTGAAAACACCTTACTTCAAAGAAAAAAGAAAAGTAGTAAAAATTGAAGTATTTACTTGCTTTAATACAAAAATCAAAGTCTCTAGAATTAAACGCAAAGAAAATCTTTAAGGTTTTAACATAGGAAGACTAGCTTTATACACAAAATTTGTTATTTAGTGATACAGCAAATTAGAAAAGATAAAATTTGAAAAATAGTTTCTTGTAATATTGACGCCATGTACTTTATTTATTAAACAACAAAAATATTAAACACACATGAATTACTTCCTTTTAATTTAGGTGCTGCAAATAACTAATTTTAGAATTCCTAATGCAATTCTAAAGTGTAACACTTTTCAGATAAAGATATAAAATAAAAATACACTAAAAAAAATTACTAATTTTTAACATAGCTTTTCAAAAAATGTGCACATAAAATAACTTTCCAAATCCCAAATGAACTTAATTATCAAAATATTAACTTAATGTAAGCATGTTCATTGGCAACACAAACTGAAACTAGGGCCACAGCAAGCATAATTTTTTTTTCCAAGGGAGTTCGTCGATCGGAACTGTAGCTCGTAACCTCATTGGTTCTTGCCTTTGGCAGTGTCATAGTCTATATTGGCGATAATAACATTTGGCGAAGAGTACTTCTGGGGGTTTTGTACGAATTCTATTTTAAGCTGAATCGGTTTGAATGCATACTAGCGTTGAGGTATGACGTTTGTCTGTAAATCTGAGTACTTGAGTTCGAATCCAAGCATGCGGGAAGTTGTTTAAATTTTTCAATGGTTAATTAAGTTATAAAAAATATTTTTTAATATTTAATAACATAATATTATTAATTAATCCATTATTATTTAATATAATTTTGTGATAATATTAATATAATAATATTATTTATATTTTAAAAAATTATCATTTGTGATTAAAACTATATGCATTTTGTTTTTAAAGCTGCAGTTAGGAGAATATTAATATTTTAAAATTATAATAATTTTTAAAATATAATTAATATTATTAAAATAATTATTATTAATTAATTATTATATAATATAATTATGTAATAATATTAATATAACTATTATTATTATTATTAATTACTATATAACATAATTATATAATAATATTAATATTATTGTATTACTTATATTCTTTAAAAATTGTCGTTTGTGATTAAAACTATATGCATTTTGTTTTTCAAGCTGCAGTCCTAGGGAGAATATTACTATTTATATTAAAAATATTGTAATAATTTTTTAAATATAACTAACAATGCTATATTATTATATAATTATTAATATAGTATATTATAATATAGTATTAATTAATATTAATTAATTAGTTAATTATTATATAATATAATTATACAATAACATTAATATAATTCTTCTTGGGACTGCAGCTTGAAAAACAAAATGTATATAGTTTTTTTTAATCACAAATAGCATTTTAAAAATATATAAATAATATAATTATATTAATTAATTATTATATAATATAATTATGCAATAATATTAATATAACTATTATTAGTATTAATTATTATATAATATAATATAATTATATAATAATATTAATACAATTGTATTATTTATGTTCTTTAAAAATTGTCATTTGTGATTAACACTATATATACATTTGGTTTTTCAAGCTGCAGTTCCAGGGAGTATATTACTATTTATATAAAAAATATTGTAATATTTTTTTTAATATAAATAATATAATATTATTATATAATTATTAATATGATATATTATATAAAATTAATTATTATTATTGATTAATTAATTATATTATATAATTATACAATAACATTAATATAATTATATTATATTATTTATATTAAAATATAAATATAATTTTTAAAAATATAAATAACATTTTTATATTACTATATAATTTATTAATTATTATATAATAATATTAATATAAGTATATTATTTATATCTTTTTTTAAATGCTATTTGTGATAAACAAAAAAGAAACTATATATATTTTATTTTTCAAGCTGCAGTTCCAGGAAGAATTTGCAGTTTTAATCCATAAAAAACCTTAAAATCCAAAATCCGGGAGGGGGGGGGGGGGGGTTGAAGAAAAGGTTGGATTCCCTAACAATCCCATGAATTTGTAACTGTATGCTCTTATACCTTTATGGAATATAGTTCAAAATTATACATTACATGGAACCAAAAAAGAAAAAAATTACTTGTCTTTATTTTTTATTTATTTTTGTCTTTGCTACTTAAATGTCATTTTAGTTGAAATTTTACACTTTAGTGTGTAATGTTAGTTTCTGGTGCAAATAAATTACTGTTTCGCAGTAGCATTAATTTGGTATGTATGTGTGTATGAATGTGTGTGCGGGGTGGGGTGGGGGGTGAGTTCTGTCTTTCATTTGACAAACAATCATTATAAAATATAGCGGCACAGTTAATATATATTTTTTTTTCTGGAAGAAGTTATATACTTTGAACAATCATTATTAATACAAAGTGGAAAAACGAAAAAAAAAAAAAGTTGTTGATTATGTGTAAAAATATTTTGTAATGAATACGTCAAATTTAAAAACCAACGTAAAGAAAACCCAAATATTTAGGATTAACAGCATTCAGTCTAAAGATTTATTATTTATTTAAAATAAGCTAACTGTATAATATAAATTTAGTTATAATTAGCATATAGTCTAAATATGTATTATTATTTATTTAAAATAGTCCAATCTAATTGTATAATATAAATGAAAAAAAAAAATACATGAACATTTTATAATTATTAATATTTAATAATAATATTTATTAAATCAATGTAATAAATACATAGTAATAATTTTTATTAATAAATTAATATTGATTAAGATATATTAAACAATATAATAATAATAATATAAAAGCAGAAACAAATATTCTGTGCATTTAGTTATAAATAATCTGCATTTACAAATATAATATCAAATTCGTATAATATACATTTGTATTAGAAGAAAATATTTAATAAATAATAACAAAATTTAAGTATACTTAGTTACAAAATATATAACGTTTAAGAAAATTAATAATAATAATAATAATAAACTGAAGGCAAATATTACTAAATTTGTATTTATAAATATACAAAATACATTAAATAGCATCCTTCTAAAACCAAATTAACCCAATATTGCCTAAGTAAGTACATTCATTAAAAAGAAATTAAATAATTTTATTACAAAAAGCGATTTTAAGAAAAAGAAAAAAAATCTTTCATTCGTCTTTATTTAATAAACAAAAATTAATATTAAGTATATACTTGGATATAAAAATGTAGCGTTCAAAAAATTCATTAAAAATGTATTGAAGAGACATATTTCTAAATCATTATTTATAATTATACAAAATGCATTAAATAACATTCAACAGATTACCATTATGTTATAAAAAACGCATTTTTGCTTTATTTTGTTTGTAATGTAGTTTCTCAAAACAAGTGCAAAATCGCCAAAACTGGTTGAACAACATGCTGGACACTGGCAACCAACAACCAATAAGGTTGCGAGCTTCGGCTTGGAACGACGAACTCCCTTGGAAAAAAAAATTATGCCCACAGCAAGTGTGGTGTAGACGACATCTAGGTTTACAGCAACAGCAAGCCCAATGTATATTATTGGTTGTGAAGATCATAGTATCTGAAGATCTAGCAAGTTACACTCGAAGACAGAAAATCGAAATAAACTCCTGCCTGCAAGTGTAGCCAGCTGTCATAAAAATTCAACACTATATCTTTCTTCCATCCTTCATAACTCAGTCCTTTGAGTTACAGAAGTCGACTCCTATCTTCAGCGATAACAGCAGTACATTTTAAATTAATATTTTGATATTAAGTTCGTTTGGGATTAGAAAAGTTATATTAATTGTACATTTATAGATAACAACCATATTAAAATGTTTTTTGTTTTTCAGTAAATAATTTCATTTTATACCACTATCTGAAGAGTTTCATATATTAAAAACTCATTAGGTATTCCAAAGCTAATAAGAGTTATCAATAACAACTAATTTAAAATGAAATGATTAAAATGAGTATAATATTTTCATTGATTAAAAAAAGTTATGAATAACATTATGAATGTATTTAATTTTGCTTTTAAAATAAATAAATACTCTTTTAGTTTCATATACACATACAGTGAGAGCTCCCAGAAAGACATCTTCATTCAATGCTACTGATTTAAATCTGAGATACACATTGAAGTAACTTTTAATTCAATTTGAGTAAACTGTTTATTCAAAACAATTTATGATATTTCAGAAAAGATTTATTACAAGTGATGATAGATTTTATTTTGCAAATTGCTGCATTTTCAAATGTGCAAAATAAAATGAATACAAAGGAATTTTTTTTTCTACTAACATAAACAAAGATAATAGGATTTTATATTATACTATATTTAATAGATTTTATTCAGAATGCACACATAAAATTACTTCCTTTATATAAAAACTTAAATTATTATAGTAATTTCAAAATAATAATAATAATAAAATACCTGTACTAGAATACAATATATTGCTGAAACAATATTATATAAATATATACATTTCAAAAGGTAAAATTTTTTTTCTATGCCAGAAGTGCCTAATAATAATGAAGGCGATAGCTTAGCTAGAGATTTCATTACATATAAAAAAAAAAACCCTAAATTTAAGAAACGGTTTTTATTCAAAGCTCAAAAAGAAAAATTTGAAATAGTATATTGATCCAAATACATAAATGAAAACAATAACATAGTGAGCTTCATTTTCAAATATTCAGTAAATTAGAAATAGAAATCAAATGTAACAATGCAGCTGAAATATATATATAGATTAAATTTCACATTTGTGTCGAATCTTATAAAATAAAATAATTTTTTTAACTTACTTGCATATCAACTGAGAGGGCATTCGGTGCCGTCTATAAATGAGGCGTTAATTCGTCAATATGAAGCTGGGTAGCTTTTTTTAATAGTCTGTAATTTCCCACAAATTGTAATACTCTTTCATCAAATAAATTTGACTTGTCTTTGGGAGTTCTTGTTATCTGTTGAAGATTTTCCGTCGTAGTTTCTCTTACAAATAATAATACATCCGCCATCTTTTCACCAACTTACCATTGCAATTGTGTTTTGCGGAAGGTCTGAAGCTTCTGCAAATTTTGCCAGAGTTACCAGACGAGTTGCAGACGATGCGTTACGTTTGCATGCATTTTTCGGTTGCAGACAGCTTTGCAACCGGAAGTGTTTCGTTTGCATGTAACTGTAAGTGATATTTATGTTTTATATCGTTTTATTTATTTTGTTTTACGTCAAAGAGGAATCTATTTTTTGTGATTGAAGCAAAACGGTAAGTTTTATTGACATGTTGGATAGATATCATCCTTTATTATTGTCTTTTAATTTAATAAATTGTGGGTAATCCATATGGATTCTTTAAATTGTTGTTATTTTTGGTAATCAGATAGATTATTATTAATATTAGAATACTAATTATATAGTTTGTTTAAGGATTTTGTTGCGGATATAAGGATGAAGATATGTCCAGTTCTCAAAATTATTTTATTTTTATTGAACGTTAATAGTATACAAAGATTAAAAGTATTTTTTAAGAATGTTTGTTTCTTAAGATGAATTACTTGCTTCATTGATTATACTTGGTTACTTGATAGGGTATTTCCGATCAATTTAGATTTAAATTTCCATTTACTCACTTAAAATAATCGTAATTGTTAAGAAGGATATTGTTTACTGTAGCCCATTGATTTTTAAATGGAAAATTAGTTACAGGCAAACTTTAATCCAGTTTTGCTAATAGTAGGTATTTGATTATGCATGTTTAAGCGAGCATGTAAACAAAGTTTCTATAAAATAAACAAGCCGTTGTATTTTGTATTTTCCTGTTCTCTTTTAAGCAAGAAACATCTGATTGCAAAACAGTTTGCTCTTTACTCCTTTTCAGATATTTACTTGTGAACTTTGTCATGTAAGGAAAACACTGCTAATCTATTTTTTATTTTAATTTTAATGCTTTTCACCTACAGATGTGCTATTTTTCTTTTTGTTGTTAAGATTAATCCTGAAACTTTTATGAAGATTTATAACTTTGTATGAAATTTAAATCAATTGAGAGATATTCAGACCATGTGTAGCTTTTCTATGTGCCCATTTTGAAGAATTTGTACACATTACCATTCCAATTGGATAAGCAGTTATAAATGCATATTCAATGTATTTTAAGTTAAATCTGCATGTCTTGTTAGCAATTATTTTCATTTATTAAAAAAGTATTGCTATCAAAATAATAGGAGATTCTCCATTTGAAATGCATATTTATAAAATTTTGTTTAAATTGTTATTTAGGTGCATTTCTTTTACAAGTATGGCTACAGATTTATCTTACAGCATAGGTCATCGGTTTTAAATGTACCTATTTATCTATTAAAGTAAAGAACTATTTATTCATTTATTTATTTTTTTCAAAAATCATTACTTATTATTCTTACTATTTTTGAAAATGGAATTCATTATCAAAAAATAAAATGCTCTCTGTGGGAGATTCTTTCAGTCTATATGTTTGAGTGTATATTAAAGTTTTAGACGAATCATGAATTCATGATGTATATAAATTCAGTGGTCAAAATAGTATATTAGAAGTAATGAAACTATAGTAGGTCCTAGTTTTGTCATTGTTTGTTGTGTAATATGCTGTTTTTTGGAAAATATAATTTTGCGAGTAATGTAATAAAAATAAACTTGTTTGTAAGAAGCATCAATATTTTTGATGTTACATCCAGAAATTGTATATATCAATCAATACAAAGTATACCAGTGGAGGTAAGCGTCTGGCAGATCAGCTGGTGCCGGGATACATCTTCAAATTTGAATGCTTTCAGAAAATCACAAGTGTGTAGTTTTATTGTATAATAAGTGACTACCATTAGTGATCGTCTGCAAGCAACTGGACTTCAGACCAAGCCCTTGGACTTCAGAAAAGATTTTAAAAAATCTGAGTACCACTTCTATGTCAAAAGAGGAGACAGTAAAGTAAGTTTATTTAAGTAACATCAAAAATAATATTTGTGCTCCCTACAAACTAGTCTTTTTTTAATTACATTTTCCAAAAATAGCATGCTGCACTACAAACTATGAGAACACAATATATTACTCAATGAGTAAGTAAAAAAATTATTTAGCTGAAAATATTTTTAAATGCCCATATTGCAAATATAATGTGAAATAAGCATTTATATGTTTCAGTCTGGGGCATAAATAAAGTCTGCTGCTAAGTAAAAAAAAAGTGTGGGCCAGCCTTACGTATATCTTCATTTTGTTTGTTACCAGGGCAATTGCACTATTTGGTTTTATTTTAAAAGATGAAAAAAAAAAGGCGAGGGAAAGGGGAGATATGTTTTTAGATAATAAAAGTTTCTAGTGTTTTCTTTTTTAAAGTAAAAAAGTGTTCTTAAAAGATGCAAAAATAGTTTGTTGTTTATATTCATATGAGACTAAGTGTTTTTGAAAGTAAAATAATAATAATAAAAAAGATAGAGTTTGTTGTTTTAAGACGACAAAGTGTCTTCTTTTTTCCTTATGTTAATTATATTTATTGTCATCAGAGCAGTTACATGATACGGTTGGTATGATTTAAAATTAAGTATCGACCGAAACTGAAACTTGTTAAATTTTGATTCTTCGATTGCCTTTTTAGTCTTATTGTTTTGTTAATAATTATGAATGCAGAAAAAAAAAGAAAAATTTAAATGAGAAATCTTTATTTTTCGTTAGGAAAATTAAAAAAATTAGATTGAAAACAGTGATTTATAAAGCATGCAACGTGCAAAAGAAAAAAAAAAACCTAAATAAACAAACTGTCAACAACATTGCATACTTAAATAAATTGTCACATTGTATTAACCTAAATAAACAAACTATCCATTGCAAACAATGTTTAAAAAATTAATGGTAAGGTAATCTTTCAAAAATTAAAGTTATGACAGAAACATTTTTATAATTAGAGGTTGCCACCTTTATGTGTATAATAAACTTAATGTTTTGTAGAAAGATTTTAAAGTCCACCAGAACAACTTTAAGTATATGCAGGTAAGACAAATTTCTGCAACTTTTAAAATTAATATAACTGTTTTTGTATTTAAACGTAGCTTTATTAAAGTCTTCTGACAATTGATAGAATTTAGGCCCTAATCTAAGTGGAAGCATGTGTAATTTTATAAATCATTGCTTAGGGCTAAAATTGTTTTATGAAGTTTTTCTTAATGTTAAAAGTGATATACTATTTTAATAAATATATATATAGTCAGCTATTTTCAGTTTCCCATACTTGATTTTGAGTAGTACTTTAATAAAAAATCAACATTTACCATTTGAATCAAATATTTATTTATATTTGTATTATATTTTGCCTTTCATTTTTTAAATATTAATATGTTTAAAGTGCTTTTATTTATTTTTTTTATATAATTATGTGTAAGATATTTTGATTTAAAATTTCTAAGGTGTTGAGATTTGCCTTTTGGGAATCTATATTATAACTTCATCCTAAAATTTGATGAAAATGTAATGTAAACAAAAAAACTGTTTTGCAGTATCATATCTTTTTTAAAATACCATGCAATAAATTTATTCCATAATTTATATAGTTATAATAAATTTATATTTATAAATATTTAAAGCATTTTAAAAGTATTTTTTCATAATTAGCATTCTGTAATAAATATTTAGATAATACAGTAGCATAACTATTTCTGTTTTTGTCTATAAGCGTACTTAAATTTCTTAGCTAATTAATAGTTAGTTAGGCTTAGATGCCTTATATTCCTAGGTGGCCGCTATCTTGGATATTTTGAGATTTCTTGGTGATTTTATGTTGGCAATCTTTATCGATATGTGGAACCCCGTGTGAGTTCTGGCATGTCGTGTTCTGGGAACCCCTGAGAAGCTCATTTTCGCTTAGGATTTTGTGGATGTGTTTTGATATTGTGTTGTATTATTCTGTCTTTTTTTATTTTTGTTAAATTTATTGGATGTATTTGATTGACTATGGTTTCTGTAGTCTGTTTAAACACTCTTGCTGAAGTAATTAATAAATTTGAGGAAATTTTGACGAAAAAAGGAGGTTTGTTTGTAGTGTGTCAATGCGTATTCATAAGCCTATTTTTGAAAATGATGGTGATGCTATGACAGTATTTCATGCTTGAGCTTTCAAGAAAGCAGACGTCTGTTAAGGTATGTTAATAATTTTATGTATATTTTGTTGCCTTTCGAGTTTTTTACATTTTGAGATTGCTACACAGCGAGAACTGCTGAATTTTGAGAATGCTACACAGCGAGAACTGCTGAATTTTGAGAATGCTACACAGCAAGAACTGCTGAATCCAGTGATGTTTTTTTTCAGTTAATGAGCGCGATTACTGATTGGCACTTAATGAGTTTCGTGCATTTTTGTGGTCACGGCAGGAGTTTGCGGAATCCAGTGATTTTTTTTTTTTTTTCGGTTAATGAGCGCATAGCGCTCATAAATTGCGCGCATCAAAAATGAGCGCATAGCGCTCAAACGTTGTATGAGCGCATAGCGCTCATACAACGTTTAGTGAATGCCACTTTAATGAGTTTTGTTTATTATTTACATTTTATTTTCGTTAAGTCTAACATGCGTATAAACCGGTGTTTGGCGACATTTACTACTTGGCGGAAAAGGGGTTTTCACTCCAAGAAAAATTCCAAGATGGCGGCTCCGGGAATTTATGACATCTGTTTCTATAGTTATGATGTCTTCATTATTGTTAAAGTAACAAACAAAAATTCAAGATTGAGTGAGATGAGATATAATGTATTTATGATGACTCAAAAAGTGGATTATGGTTTTCTGAACAAAAATTGTCTGTCTTTGTACCCATCATCAACCGCAAAAGTTTTTCCATTTTGTTAGAAACTCTTTTTTGTAAAAAAGCAAGAAACATATTATTTACTAAACAAAATTTAGAAACTTGTATTTGTACATCATTAATTCCTATGAAAATCCAAATTAATCATCATTTTAATCCTCATCATGGTTATTTTTTTTAAGTTACAGCAAACAATCTAAAAACATCTTATTTTATTTAAATATGAACTTGTTTCTAATTATTTTAAATATATTTATAAGTTGACAGTTAAAGGTAGAAATTGTGAAAAGTTTTTTAAAATGTGTTTCAAAAGGTTTTTTTAAGTATTCGGTTCGGCTGAATACTTTGATATTCAGCTTAACCAGATAGTTTGATATTCGGTGCATTCCTAACCAAGAGTAGACTCGTGTTACCTAATACTCCAGAATTGTAAAAATGATGTACACCTGAGTGCTTCTTTTGGCAATAAATTTTAGTATCTTTAGGAACTTAATTATAAAGTGATAAATGAATTTTAATGCATTTTTCTGTTAGAGTCACAGGTGATAAATCTCCAAATATTCTCTATGGTTAAAATAACAGGATTTGCATCAAATCATGTCATTAAAACATGCCAACTGGCTGTGAAACTGTAGCAGCGAAATATTAGGTAACAAATGAAATATGAATAAAAAATAAAGAATTTTTAATTACAATAATAAAGAAATAATTTTTTTAATCTGCTTTTATCAAATGATAATTTAATATTAAGTAAATTATAATTAAACTTCGAAAAAATAATTTAAAAATTCTCAATACATAGTTTCAAAAATGATTTTTCGCCTTTTCTGTTGTCATACTTGTAAAACGGGAGAAAAAATAATCATTTTAATAAATTCAGTAGTTCATGCTTTCTACCAAGTCGAAGTGGTGAATTTTCCATAATTAGTCATGCCAAATTAATGTATTGTAACAGACGTTTTTTGAACCAACATGAATTATAGTCCTGAAATTAGGGATGATTTTTATAAACATTCAATGTTTATAAAAAAGTGGTTAAAAAAAAACTATTTTTACTTTTATACTTATTTAGTAGTAACTCTATCATTTTTATCATAATTTAACATTTAAACTTACAGAGAGGCAACATGATGCGTTTCATTGGCAGAGTTGGAGGGATGCGTTTCATTGGTTGGAGATATATTTATTAGTGAAATCATTGCTATGCCATTTGATCCAGTGAAATTTATCAAATTCACAACATTTTTGGGTAGGTACTTTATGTCAGCCAGGCACATGAAATAAACCAGGGCTGAAACTAGCCTTTTTTGCACCCAGCACCAACATAGATTTTGCCCCCCCCCCCCCCCCCCCCCCCCGGCCTCCGCAAAGTAAATTTACGAAGAGAATTTTAATTCTAATCGCTGACTTATTTCAAATTTAAAATATGTAATAAAAAAATACGTAATCAACTTTGTCAAATATTGATTCATTAAAACTTTGAAAACGAAATCCAAAGGAAGTCACATGAAGAAACTATGCAGATTCGCAAGCTAATGTTAAACTTATAGGAGCATTCTTTTCAAATTTCTCGCTTGCACTTTAATATTTTTAAATGATTTTTTCCGTTTGGGACAGCTGGGGTTGTTTCTAACAGGATAAATGTTTACTTTTTAAATTTTGTTTGCAGTTTTTTTAAATATGTATATAAAATTATTTTCACTTTTTGAACCGGTTCTGAAAGTTTAAGTAGCCTCCTAAAAGAACTTGAACCAAAATCGAAAACGTACAACCTAACAATGTTAAAGATCAAACTCAGCTATCTTAAGAAAAAAAATATATTAAAATGCAAGCGAGAAATTTGAAAAGAATGCTCCCATATTTAACATTAGCTTGCGAGTTTCTTCGTGTGACTAGTGTAGCTTCTTAAGAAATCAAAAACCAAAATTCATTTGACACCCCCTTCGTTTTCCTTATGGCGACCAGGGAACATGCCTCCTCTGCCCCCCCCCCCCCTTCTAGTTTCGATCCTGAGATAAACCATTAAATAATGTCATCATTTGTATTCATTTTTTTTAAATATAAACCCCTCATTCATTTTATTTGAAATACAAAATTTTCATTTAAAATACATATATTACATACATTTAAAATAAGTGCCTTTCACTTATTTCATTAAAAAAAGGGAATAAAACAATAAGGAGAAATAATACGATGAACCAAAATTGTTATTTCAACCTCAGTACATCGTTTCTAATTTATACAAGTGAACACTAACAGGAATTATTGCTGGAAGAAAAAAAAATATCCAAGATAAAAGTACCTTTTTTGTGATCTATTCACAAAAACAGGGATTGCCCGGAAAACATTTATACCCCTTTATTCTTCTTAATAAAAGAAGCCCCTTCACAAAATTATTCTCCATAAAAGCGACTTCACACAATAAGAAAAAATTGTTGGGATTTAAAATGTGTAATTTACAAACAAAATAAGCTCAGAAGAAAAGTATAGCAGGAAGACATTTAAAAAAAGGATGATTAAATGTTTACTTTGAATTTAAACAACTGAATTTGATTTTTCTTTACAGAAATTTATTTTTCTCAATTCTGTAACAAAAACGGGCCCCCCCCCCCCCCAAAAAAAAAAAAAAAACTTTCACCCCTGATGTGAAATCATAAGGTAAAACTTACAATTTTAAGTACATTTATTTTGCATTTTACTGTTAATTTTTTTTTTTTTTTTGGGGGGGGGGGTTGTCACAAAAAGTAGATTTAACTAAATTGGATAATTTTATACTGACTGTAGTGATGATATGTATAAGAGAATCTGCCAGTGTCACAGGCGTACGGTTCAGGGATGTATGTAGGGTATATGGTGGTATACGCCGTATAACTTCGGGATTTTTTTAGGAAACACCGTATACCGTCTGTTTCTCAAAAAAGCTATAGTATATACACTGTAGGGTATACTCTCTGCCTTGAGCGTATGCCTTCTGCTTTTTTTACGATTACACCATTGGTACAGTTGTATGTGCTCATGGGTCCCAAGTTCCACCATTAATTTCTAAAATATTCTTTTTCACTCTAATATAAAAAAGGTTTTATTTTAGATTTTATTTAAGTTTTAAAGATTTTTTTCACACATATTTTTTTTCCCTTAAATTTTGTTCTTTTTCTTTTGTTACAGAGATAAACATTATTAGGAATTTCTATTTCTCTAAATGTGCCATTTTTTAAAAAATATAATAAAATGTTAAACGTTTAAAGTTTTATAAAAAAAACTAAAATATAAAAAAAATTCCATATTTAAAAAAATAATAAAATAAAAATAAACATTCTTAAATGTTAACTTTTCTTGTGAAATATGAAAAACGATTCACAAAAAACAGTGAGTATATCACTTTATAAGCGGGTCGGAACATTGAAATTTTTACATTGCCTTAATGTTTTATTTAATTCGTTGATTTATTTAACAAATCTAATTCTACTCAATTTCTTTAAAAGGAAATTCAAAAAGCAACATTAAATTTATAGTCGATCTCTATTACACAAGTGCCACTAACGTACGTAACGTTTTTCACACGTACTTGTGTGAAAAATAATTTATTCAGTATGTTTTTAAATATACATAAATCATGGTGACCTAGTGTTTTTATTTAATTTAGGAGTATAAATCCATAGCCACAATTTAAAGTTTGAATAAACAATGATTTGTGGGGCATTTTTTAAGACCCTTTAGTGGGGAAAACAGTCGAAACTTTCGATTAATTTCTATACAAAATATTTGCTACTACTAATTAAACTGACAACAACAAACAATTATTTGTTTACATTTTTTGACATCTGTTCGATCTGCAGACAGTAAAGCCGTAAAGTAGACGCTTGCGCAGTAAAAACTTGCCTTTGATTGGTTGGCGTAAAGATTTTATATGTAACCAGTGAAAACGCTCTTAGGTTAAGGTTTTGGGTCACTAGGATTTTTTAGGTCGTTAGAACGACCAGTGAAAACGCACCTTTACGCGCGCGAGCTCAGGAGACAGGAACATGGAGTGGGTAAATATCATGGATGGAATAACACGTAGGGTGTTCAGGAACAGATCATGGATTTGATTAATTATGGTGCTAATTATAAAGATATTTTGTTGCAAAACGAACGTGTGCTAGATGGCTGAATGGATAAGGCAGTGAACTCGAGACTAGGGCTTCTGGGTTCGAATCCTTCCAGTCCCACATTGTAATCATAATTTTTTTTTATTTTGTTTATTGGTTGTTTTATATTTTTCATAATGAATAAGATATTTTTGATGAAGATATATTTTTTATTTTTATTATACAGAGGCACGTGTATTTTTATTATAATAATAAAATATTTATTTAAATGTGAGAAAATTAGGTATTTCGAGATGAAAGTTTTACATCTGAACGCCTTTTAAATATTTAAAGTTTCGTTTCTAAGTGATTATATATGTATATGTATAATGATATAAACATTAAGCAAATCCAAATGAAAAAATAATATATATTGGGCAAAAATATCCTTTTGCACGTAGGATAATTCCTTGATTTTCTTTTCTTTTCTTTTTTTTTTTTTTTTTTTTTTTTTGAATACTTTACGAGTGAATTTTTATCGAGACTAGGCTGGAAATCATATTTTACTTTGAACATTATAAAAATAAAATGTAATAGTTGTAGATTATTTTAACTAAAAATATCTGTAGATATATTTTTTAAAGAGATAAAATATATAGGTCTGCTGTCTAGTTTTGTAGTGAATAAAGTATGATTAGAATGTTTATAAATTTTCTACTGAAAGTATAAGTAAGTATTTTGCTTATACTAACAGAATTTTGAATGCCAATTATTTCTCATGTTTTATGATGTATTTTGGTCTGTTATCCACACGGTATTAAAATATGCAATCATAAAATAAGAAATATATATATTAAAACCTTCTCTGAAAAACTGTCTAACTAACAGTGCAAATTCCATTGAAATCCATCCAGTATAGTAGATTACAAACAAATCTCATATGTTGATATCACAATCTTGGTTTACTTGGTTAACAGCCTTCTATTTATCACAGAAGTTATAAATCAACTGATAAATCATTTTTAAATAAATAAAAAGAAAATTGTTAAAAAGTTAAAATTTTTAGATCACCAGTTGAATTCTTAAATTGTATCAATCAACCTACCAAACAATGCACAACCAATAACACATAAGCAGAAAACGCACAATCACGTGATCAAATCGCCCACACAATTTTTTTGAGCAGCTTGAGCGGAGTTTGTGTGCGGTTGGTTAACTAATTTTAAATGCTAAATGGGCTAAAGTAGATAAAGAAGGTCACGTGATGTTTTTCCCGACTATTTTAGATTTTATCTGAGTGAACATAGGCATGTAGTCCTGTTACGAAAACCATGTTTTGGAAGGATAAAGAAATATAGTCGTTGGTTTTACCTTTTTTGAACCATTAAAGATAATGAAATAATTGAATTATATTAAAATTCCTTTCTTCGATAAGACCTACTCCATGACATAAACTTCTGAGCGCGCGCGCGGCGCGAAATGCACTTCTGAACACACTCAAGGAGTTTATTTTGGGTCTGTTCAAGTTGGACGCGTGTAACGTGCGCGCGCTCAGGAGACAGGAACATGGAGTGGATGTTTATCGTGGATCGTTCAGTTCCCCAACCACGATTTGACATCTAAACTGTATCTCGCAATCTGATTGGTCAGTGGATTGGACGTTTGATGTTTCTTGACGAGAGTCGCGTTTGGCGAAAAATAATTTTTGTTTTAATTTGCTGTTTCTTGTCGTGTCAGATTTTTTTCGTTCACAAATTCTTTTTAATTAATGATTTATTCATTATGTCACATGAAATTAACGAAAAATGCCCCTTTTCAAGGCCAATTTCTGAAAATAACCTCTCCGAAAGAATCTGGATAAATTATGCTTTTCTTTTAAAATGAAATAATAGGGCTGTTCTCAAATACCTTTCTGAATTCATTTTTATTCGGAAACACATGGAACTGGCAGGTATTCTTATTAAGAAACTGTGTAATCGAATGCGGTTTTTAATTTTTTGGTAAAAGAAGATCTTTTAGAAAATACTGTCAAAATTGGCGTTTTGAACCGCATTTTTGGACGCGACAACGCGGACAAGGAGAAAAACCTGTCGTCACGTGACAACGAAAACTGACATTCCAAAAATGCTAAGTAAATTCTAAATAGTGCATATTAAATTATTTAATGTAATATTAAATTACTCTAAAATAATTTATATGTTGACACTACAGAAATATCATTTATTCATTGATATTATAAAAATTTTATTAATTTTTGATACTACAGAAACAGAATTTTATATTTATAAATATATTAAAATATAATGTACTTTAATTTTATTTCATTTGTAAAAGTTGAGTTATGAGTGAAGTCACAAGCTCGTTTTAATATTTTATAAATCTTTTTACTCAGGATAGTCAAAATAATGGTACCTTCATTCAATCTGAGTTAAACAAACAGAAAAAAAATTAAATAAAATAACAAAATTTATCCATGAAAGATCTCTTTAACAATCGCATCGCAATGATCGTAAATATTATGTAATATTGAATATAATATACTATACATATTAAAAATTATTGTAGTAAAAGCAACAATTTGTCAAGTGCGAGTTTTACTCGCACAGAAAAGATTCCATACTACAAAATACAACTTTGTACAAAGTTGAAACAAGGCATCGTACCCAGCGCGCTTCGAAAGTACTAGGCAAAGCCGCCTGCGAAATTCTAAAATGGAGGGCGAAAATCACAGGCAGGTGAAATCCAGCCACCTCATTAGTCCTGTGGTCGCGTGGTTAGTTCTTTAGCGGTAGGGTGAGCGTCGCCAAATTGCTTCTCCATTTGAAACGGAGTGTGTGTGTGGGGGGGGGGGGGGATTTTGAAGCGATTGTTATCTTCTGCTCTTATTTTCAACAAGCCATCCAAATTAAGTCAAGATATTTTAATGAACGAGAGTGAAAAGTTTAGATCATAAGTTATAACGATTTTTAAATGATGCGAGAGTATTCTCTAATAAAAATTTATTTTTCATTGAAAAATTCTTGTCATGTCATTCAAAAATCGTCTATAAATTTCGTATATTAAAAAATCGTAATAAATTTTATTCCCCCCTGGAGTTATGTGATTCCCCACTAAGTTCGCTACCTGCGTAAAAATAGCTATCCATTAGAAACTTTTTACTAAAATATAAACTTGACCAAAGCAAAAACGTATTCTGAAAATATCCTTTTTATTTCCACTATGACGCCATATTCACCTTTTTAATTTTTGAAAAAAAAAAAAAAAACTATTTCAATTAAAATTTTTCACGTGGGAATCTTTCTACTAAAACCAAATAAATTATTATTACGGCTTTTGAAATTTTTGTAACAATGAAGAAAAAATGTTACATTTTCTATTAAAAATGTCCGTTGATTCTCAATGAAAAAAGTGAAATTTGGAATTATTAAGAAAAATATTTGAATAATATACAAAAAAATTGGCCCTTGTTTCTCTCTGGGTTATAATTCATTCATATGCAAAGGTATTTTGCCATTCGTTTTGACCCCGACGCCAGCCAAACGTTTTTAAACTTTAAATTTATAATATTATTAGAATTAGTAAAGAATAAAAAATGAGTGGCATCAGGGACAAAAAGGTGGGAAGAAAAAATGAAAAAGTTATCATCTCCATAGGCTTTTCTATGTTAAATTAACATTGAGAAGTGATACTGGAAATAAATAAGTATTTGCGCTGCGCTGCCGCGCAATACTTAAATATATATGTGGTGACAGAGTTTGAACTCTGCACTGCAAAGACCAGCACATTCTTTAAATGAGGCTCTGGACGAGAGGTTGCTATTGCGATGAAGGTATGAATTTATTTCAGCGTATTGTATGAAAATGAAAATTTTTATTTATTTAATCATTTCCATTCAAAAGAAAAAATGATAAAAGTCTTCGATACAATAAGAAGGGGATTCCAGTTTTACAAGAATTGTACTGATGAATTGTTCGGGTATATTAATACATGGAAATTATTCTAGAGAGAAACATTCGCCTTGAATACAATATTTCAAATGAAAATCAAATTTCAAAGAAATTGCTTAAGAGGCGCAACATATAACAGCCAACATATAATAGTGAGAAATTTTCCAGGTTGGGTATCGTTCCATGTTGTTTAGTCGGTTGAACGTCAGTGCGCTATACTGATGGCCCGGGTTCGAGTCCCGGCATGGAAACTTTTTCACTAAGTTGGCCTTTGCACCTCTTAAGCAATTACTTTGAAATTTGATTTTCATTTGAAATATTGTAAAAATTTAACTTGTAATTTCTTTAAATGCACTCTTTTGTTTCTCTATTTTAGGATTCAAAGACATGAAACAATTATAGAGAAGAATGTTGCATAATGTTAATTTGGTAAATACTATACTTTGTTATTATTGTTATTATGTTGTATACTGTGTTGACTGTGAACTGTGTGAACTATTATCTGTAACTGTGTGAACTATTATCTGTAACTGTGTGAAAATAAACTTTGTAATTATGTTATAGCCTGTACTGTTTTATTCTAACTTTGTTCTTTTTAAATTCTTCAAACTTTTCAAATATTTTGTTGTTGTGGTTTTATATTTATTCAGATTTGAGAATAGGGCAATTTTAATTTTAAAATGAGTTTTTTCTTTTCCGAGAAGTTTCAGTGTTTTAGCAATATATTCCACTTTGGCCATAAAGAAATTAAAATAAATTATATTTTCTTTAATAAAATTATATATGAAGTTGAGATTGGGGGTTGTGTTTATATTCATATAGTTTTGTTCAAAGTGGAATGTTAGCCGGGCGCAAATCTCGCCTATAACATCTTTTTTTAACACTGCCTGCAGCATTTTTTATTGTTCGCTTAGTAAACTAAAAACAGTGCTTCGATGTTGAAATTTAATGGCTTGGTTTATGGTATTATTTATTGTTTTACTGTTTTATAAAAATTAAGTGAAAATTAAGTATTTTAGATTAAAGTTGTGTATTTTAAATAAAATAAGTGAAAGGATTATATTTTTAATGAAATAGGAAAAAAATACGATGCGATTTTGGATATTTGGCGATTTATCATCTGCACCCGGTTAACATAAAAATACAGATTTCTTTATTTCTCTATCAGAATCTTCCGATTTGGCGAATGCTTAAGCAAGTAAAATAAATTATAGCATGCAATAATTACCATATATTTTAGGGAGAACCAAACGACTCGCCAGGGATGGCTAGTTTTGCAAGAAATTAGAATTTCTTGATGGCAGCTATGTCTTGATATGATATGATATGATACTATCATATCACATCATGATATGATAGTTATGTCTAAACTAAATTTATTTCCTAATTGCGTGAAATTTATTAGGAAAAATAGAAATTTAAGAGCTAATATACTCTGATATAATAAATTATTAATCAAATTAGACATATAATACAGTTTGCTTTGAATTGGTTATGTAAATGGACTACTTGTTTTTAGATAATGTTTTCAATTACTTTCTAAGAACTAGAAGTATATGCAGTTAATTGAGAATTGGTGTGCCTAATAAATCTCCTAAGCAAATTAAAGTACATTATTGGAAGTTATTGGGGATTACCTACCAGGTAATTGAATGGTTAACACCGTGGCCTTCCATTCAACTATGTTGGATTTAATTCCTAGGTGTGGTAGAGTATTTGTGGTGATTTGGAATCTACTTTAAACTATAAGTCCTTGTCTACTCAGTCTATATAGCATAAAAATGTCGAGCATTTGACAAACCTCCGATTATATAGAATCCTGCACAAAACACGCACAACAATGAAAAGTACTACTATTAGCGTACAGGTAAAATATACGAGGTGCATTCAAGTTCTAAGGCCTCCGATTTTTTTTCTAAGTAACTACTCACCCGAAAACTATGAAACTGGTGTTACTTCTCGACGTAATCTCCCTGCAGACGTACACATTTTTCACAACTTTGACGCCATGATTCCATGGCCGCGGCGAAGGCTTCTTTAGGAGTCTGTTTTGACCACTGGAAAATCGCTGAAGCAAATCGTGCTGTTTCACCCGCACATCGGGTTAACGTTACGTAACAGTTTCTTCGCGAAAACAACTTTGAAGTGATTTCTCATGCTCCCTACTCACCTGACCTGGCTCCTAGTGACTTTTGGCTGTTTCCAATAATGAAAGACACTCTCCGTGGCCGCACATTCACCAGGCGTGCTGCTATTGCTTCAGCGATTTTCCAGTGGTCAAAACAGACTCCTAAAGAAGCCTTCGCCGTGGCCATGGAATCATGGCGTCGACGTTGTGAAAAATGCGTACGTCTGCAGGGATATTACATCTAGAAGTAACACCAGTTTCATAGTTTTCTGGTGAGTAGTTAGTTAGAAAAAAAAATCGGAGGCCTTAGAACTTGAATGCACCTCATATATACCAAAAATTGACTAATATACGACAACTGATGGCCATTCGCGAAAATTTGGGAAGAACTTCGTTTTAACACTAAAAATGAAGATCCGATGAGTCATGAAAAAATAAGGTTCTTTTACCATGTTTTGGGAGCATTTCTAACTCAGGGAGCGAGAGGGGAAAGCTGAAAAAATTTTAAGTAGGTCAAGAGACGGGTATCGTTTATTATGTTTTTTTAATCGAATGATGCCATTTGCAAATAAATACGATCATTTGTTACATAGTTTCGTTAAGTTTTATGAATGTAAAGTCGAAAATTATACTTTAGTGCAGGTAAAGTAAGTTTTTGCAGCAGCAACTGATAGCCAATCACAAAAATTTGTTAAGAACTTTGGCATTAGAAATAAAGATCCGATGAGTCCCTTAAAAAATGAAGTTCTTTCATCAAGTTTTTTTGTGAGGAGGCGGGGGGGGGGGGGGTGCAGACTTGAACTTATTTTTAAAAGGTCAAAGGCGGTATCGTTTGTTATGAATTTTTTCATTTTGAATCAAATGACACCGCACGCAAGCCAATACGATCATTATTTACAAAGTTACGGCAGGTTATAAGTAGTGGATTTTTGGTAAATTTAATGACTTTGAAGTGAACTCAAAACTATCCTGATTTTATTTATTGCTATTTTGAGGACATTTAATAATTTTGAGATGACTTAATATGATATAAAGAACTTGTTTTGAACGTAAAATAAATGTGACAAAAGTATGCTCAAAAATAAAGTATAATTTTCCACTTTGTATTGATAAAAACTGCAGTAACTGTCTTACAAATGATCGTTTCGACTTGCGGATAATGTTATTCAAATCGGAATTAAAAGATACATACGAAACGATATCCTACTTGCCCTATTTAAAAAAAAAAGTTGAATTTTGCCCCTCTCGAGCTAAAATGCCCATATCCTCCCCCCCCAAAAAACAACTTTACATTTGGGGACACACCGGATCTTAATTTCTAGTGCCAAAACGAAGTTTGTTTCAAGCTTTCGTGAATAGTTGTTACTGTACACATCCTATTTTACCTGCAAAAGTATAATTTTTGACTTTGTGTTCATAAAACATGTCGTAACTTTGTAAGAAATTATCGTATTGACTTGCTGATGATTTCACCTGATTCGGAATTAGAAAATACATAATAAATAATATCCCTTTCACCTACTTAAAATTCTTTTGAGTTACCCCCTTCCCCGAGCTAAAAATGACCCTTTTTGCCTACAGAACATGGTAAAACAACTTTATTCCTTTAGTACTCATCGGATTTTCATTTTTAGCATCAAAACGAAGTTCTTCCCAAATTTTGGTGAATACACATCTGCTGTCTCAAAAAATTCTATTTTACCTGTAAACGCAAAATTCAGAGAATTAACAATATTTCAATGAAATTACTGCATATTTGCAGCTATGCTTGTCGTGAACTTGTCATGACAAGATTCCGAGTTTGCAGATGTTCTGACATGGCAAGATTGCAAGTTTACGATCCGTTTGCAAATAGTGTGACATCGCAATATTACTAGTTTGCTATGAGTTTGCAGTAAGCTTGATGCAAGAAAACTGCAACTTGCACGACAAGTTAGCTGCAAGTTCAAAGTATGGTGACTTCGGAGTTTGCATAATCTTGTTGCAGTCTTGTTATGAACTTTCAGACTTGTCATGCTGAGCTTGCTGCAACTTTGAAAGTCTGCAAAGTAAGATTGCTGAAAATTTTCTGCAAATTAAAATTGCTATCTGGGTAGCTACGCCACTGTCGCCGAACTATAAGATTAAATGCTAATAATGGTTGATCGTAAATGTCACATTCAGTTGACTTTAAGCAAGTTACACGTGTTTACGTTAGCAAGTGATTTTTATTTCGACGTTTTATTTGTATATTTATTAATGTTATACTAATTTATTTGTCCTTTCGTTATTTAAAATAAAAATTATGTCAATTTGTATAATTTGGCGAAATTGGTTGACGGAATAACTAAGTAGTACCGTATTTTTTAATTATTTTCTAAAGGCAATATTGAAAAAAAAATTAATAACTATAGAACAAAATCTATATATATAAAAGAAAGTCTGGATTTTGTATTAATCAACGCGCAGCCAAAACTACTGAACCTAAAATCTTGAAAATTGGGGTAAAAATACTTCTTACGACATGGAGTGCCGCTAGAAAGGATTTTCCAAAATTCCACCCCTAAGGGGGATAAAAAAGAGAACGAACTTTTAAAAAATTCCTTAAAAATCTGATTTTATAGTTATTTTTCAACTGATAACATATTTCGTGTATTTTTGTATGCTGAATCTAATGGTGCTAACTAAATTCTTTTAAGCCCAATAGTTCGTGAGATATTCCATATTTTTCTAATTTGGCGCCAAAACCTGAATTTTTCAAGTGATAATTGGGGCATTCCACGTCAAATCAGGCAGTAAAATATCAATATGTAATCCACCATCACAGATTTTAATGAAACTGCGTGTGTTTGTTCTCACTATTAAGATATGATCACCAGTAATTTTTTTTGCTCCTTGGTGAAATAGTTTCTGAGAAAAAAATTGTCAAAATTTTGAAAAACTGCCGTCAGTTGGCATTCTTGATAGCTCGGTTTTCAAATGTAGCATGTCATATATATAATCATATTTCAATATCTACTCTACAAATCATCTTCAAATAATTTATGCACAATATTTAGGGTACGCAGCTTATGAAAAAAATATATTGTTACGCATATAACATTTTAAGTGTGTCTAAAAAAATATTTAAACTTTGAAGTCGTGAATTTTTTATGAAAAATAATGCATTAACAAAAAAAGCATTATCAACAAAAGGCGGTATTTTTATTAAATTTATTTTTTATGGGAGATATACTTAAAGGTGTCCTTTACCTGATTCTGAAATAAAAATAGTGGGATTTTGGGTGTTTTTGGTAGTATTTCCTATTTAAAAATATTTTGAGGTGCATTTCATATCAAATCAAGCAGAGTCATTCCATGTCAGTTCCCCCAAGCCATTTAATCACTGTCACAAAAATTTCAATGAAATTGGGTTTGTTTATAGCTTATTTTAAGACGTAATCACCTTTAATTTTCTTGATCCTAAGTAAAATATTTTTTAAGATAAAAAATATCAAAATTTTGAAAAATGGTTTTAATTTTTTTAATGACAGTTCGATATTCAAAGACTGCATTAAAAAAAAAAAAGTCATTTCAATATAAAATCACTAAATAGATTTCAAATAATGTATATGTGACAAATAATGTAGGCTGATTATTATTTCTTGTTTTTTTATCATGTTTAAACACTAAGCGTATCTTTTATCTTATGAATTTCAGAAATCAAGAATTTTGTCAAAAATAATGTGTTAATCAAAAATTTATTATTAACCGAAGGCAGGGTGTTATTGCTTTTTTTTAATTGTACGTAAAAATATCTTTTAAATGGTTATAAAATAAAAATAGTGAACATATGAGAAAAAATTATCACAATTTTGGAAAAATGCCACGAGTTGCCATTAATGATTGTTCAATTTTTAAAGGCCTCATTTTATATATAAAATCATATTTCAATAACTAATAAACAAATCTTCTTCGAATAATTTAAGCAAGGTAAATAAAGTATGTAGATTATGAAAAAAATATTGCTGTAATGTTAAAAAATATTTAAATGTGTCTAAAAAATTGTATAATCTTTGAAATCAAAAATATTTTACAAAAAATAATGAAATTATTAAAAAATCTTTATCAATCAGAGGCGGAGTTTCTATGACTAATTTTTTAATTTTAAATTGTACATAATACTACATTATAACTGGATCTGAAATAAAAATAGTGGGATTTTGGTTGGTTTTAGTAGTATTTAAATCATATTTTAAATTATCAATATTTTCAAATGTAAAACCTATCCAATGTATCATCCCTGGAAATATTTTTATTTATACATTTATTTTATTTTTCAAATTATCTTTTATGTTCGTTTCTTAAACAAAAAAATAAACAATATTGTTTTTTAGTAAAACTTCTAGGGCGAAGAGCAATTATCCCTTTCCAAAAAAGAGAAAAATCACTAGCTCCTCACCGCCCAATAGAAATTTTCAAAATGACAGTCCTAATCTTTAAACTCATATTTGGCTGTTAATATTGAAAATTTAGCATTGAGCTGCTAATATTGAAAAAAAAAACCAAATTTCACTCTGTTGAAGAAAATTTTGACGTATTGTGCTTTAAATATATGCAAAAAATGCATAATCCATTATATTTATATCTTTCAAATAACTATATCTAAAAAAAATAATTTAAAACTTAATGAGTTGCACTTTTGTAACTTTATTCAGTTTCTAATGATATGTACCGTAATTTCGGGTGTATAGCCCGCAGATCAAACAATTCAGTTTGGACCCAGAAATTTTATTCAGTATTTGAAGACCAATATTTACTGTGATCTAAAAAGTTACATTTTATTTTTAAAAATTTCTGGGTCGAAACACGATTGTATGATCCGCGGGCTATACACCGGAAATTACGGTAATTTGATTTATTTCATCACAATATTGCTGGAAGATGGATTTTCAACATATATATGTGTGTATATATATCCCTGTTCTCAAACAAATTATTTAAAAATTATTCATTTATGTTTAATAAACCATATATATATTGTTTATACACTTACAGAAAATACATATAGCAAATTTTATGATATTATATCAATAATGTCTAAAAGTAAAGAACTTATCTAATAGTATGTAACGAAAAATTTAACATTTATTGTAATGACAACAAAATTTTATAATTGTTTTACTTATTTTGGATGAATGAAAAAAGCTTGCATGTTTATATTTTATTGAAGTACAGGTGAAAATGTCACAAAGACATACCTCAACAACCACTGAGTATGTCACATTCACACTACAGATGATTTTTTTTCTTTTGATCTTTCGGGTTTGATTTCAGATGGTAATGAATTAATTAGTTTTGTTAGAAGTGTCATTGCAGTCAGCATATTAGGCTCACTATTTTTTTTTTATATAATTTGTTTTGATTGACTCGATGAACAACAATATTTAAAGGGACCATTTCATGACTTTTCAATTAAAAGCTGATTTATAAATTCATCACGTTGTTTAGTTATTATTATCGTCTTAAGATAATAAGTTGATATTAAAATTTTTAAATGCAGTTTATTTATTATTTGAACAGTTGAAAGTATTTTTCAATAAGAGTGCGGGCTGTTGATTTTAAGTCGGCTGTTGAGCAATGTAGTGTTGGTAAAGGAACTGGTACTATTTAATTTAATTTTTATTCCTGTAAATAATATTTGTTATTTTATTATTGTATGTATTATATTTAAGCAAGAGTAGAAATACACGATATCGTAGTCATTTTAGTACATCTTAGCATGAAAAGCTTCAATATTTATCATTAAACATTCACATTTTATGAAAATTTTGTTAAAATTGCTCATATTTTCACTATTTTTATTTTATAACTATTGAAAAGATATTTTTACGTACAATTAAAAAAAGTAATAACAGCCTGCCTTCGGTTAATAATAAATTTTTGATTAACACATTATTTTTCACAAAATTCTTGATTTTAAGAATTCACAAGATTAAACACACTCTTAGCATTTAAACATGACAAACAACAATAAATAATAATCTGCCTACATTATTTGTCACGTATACATTATTTGAAACTTATTTAGTGATTTTATATTGAAATGACTTTTTTTTTTTATGCAGTCTTTGAATATAGATCTGCCATTAAAAACGTTTTTAAAAAAATTTCAAAATTTAGATATTTGTTTTATCTTAAAAAATATTTTACTTGTAATCACCTTTAATTTCCTTGATCCTGTCTTAAAATGAGCTATAAACATACCCAGTTTCATTGAAATTTGTGACAGTGAATTAAATATCTTAGACGAACTGACATGGAATGACTCTGCTTGATTTGATTTGAAATACGCCTCAAAATATTTTTAAATATGAAATACTACTAAAAACACCCAAAATCCCACTACTTTTATTTCAGAATCAGGTAAAGGATACCTTTAAGTATATCCCCCACAAAAAATAAATTTAATAAAAATACCGCCTTTTGTTAATAATGCTATTTTAGGTAATGCATTATTTTTCATAAAAAAATCACGACTTCAAAGATTAAACATTTTTTTAGACACACTTAAAATGTTATATAAGCGTAATAGTATTTTTTTCATAAAATACGTACCCTATATATTATGCATAAATTATTTGAAGATGATTTGTGGAATAGATATTGAAATATGATCATATTTATATCATGCTACATTTGAAAATCGAGCAGTCAAGAATGCCAACTGATGGCAGTTTTCAAAATTTTGACAATTTTTTTCTCAGAAACTATTTGACCAAGGAGTAAAAAAAAATACTGGGAATCATATCTTAATAAAAGGAACAAATACACGCAGTTTCATCAAAATCTGTGATGGTGGGTTACATGCCTGCCTGAACTGACATGGAATGACCCAATTTCTAAAAACACATTCTTTTCTTTCTGTTACTATAGCAAGGGAAAAAATTGAAATTGAATAATTTTTTAGCGAATCCTATTGGTTAAATAATTAAAACAACTTTGTCAATTAGAAAACAAAAATTCAAATGCCTCAAAAACTAAAACTAAAAAAAAAAAAAAAAAAAAAAAAAAAAACTGAGGTACTTTTTCGTTCTGCCAACACCATGCCAAAATATATGGTATCGCGCCATTTATTTCAACCCTAATCCTGCAAACGATTTTTATTGCAAACCGTGCCAAACATTAACATTTGCTAATTATTGAACGCGAATATTTTTATGCAGGAATTTTTAATGATGGAATTTATTTTATTCCATCATAATCTCGCAAAACTTTTTAATTTGTTGTTTTTTGAATAGAAAATATTTATTACTGATACTGATATAGATTTTACCATTTCGCAGTTATCCGTTGATGAGGAAGCTACAATAAAATTATTTCAGAATTATTTCAGTCAGTCCCAAAAAGGACTGACTGATTTTAAAATTCAATAACTTCCAAACGGTGACAGATATTTAAAAAATTCTTGCAGGAGGGTTATGCATAAAGTCAAAAGTTTTATTACAGTGATTTTCGATTTTAGTTCGAATTACAAACAATAGATGGCGCTGTAAGCAATAGTCGCTAAATACAGGCTCGATTTTTGGTCCTTTCTGTTGTTCCATGCAGAAAAAGGAGATGGAAATGTATTATCCGGGCCACGAAGTACCAAAAATCGAGCCTGAATTTAGCCTCTATTGATCGCAGCGCCATCTATTGTTTGTAATTCGAACTAAAATCGAAAATCACTGTAAAAAAACTTTTGACTTTATGCATAACCCTCCTGCAAGAATTTTTTTAATATCTGTCACCGTTTGGAAGTTATTGAATTTTAAAATCAGTCAGTCCTTTTTGGGACACCCGGTAGGAATCCTTCTATATATAAAAAAAAGTTTTGATTTGGAAATGGACCAATGAACATCTGCGTAGATATTCCGGGTAGATCCACATCTAATTTGAATGCTTAAGCATGGCCTTTCATCGTTAATATTAAAAAAACTGTTGCATACAAAAATATGAAAATCTGTGGTATTATAGAGAAATGTTTGATAAACACGCTGATGCAGACAGTTTTCAAATCGAAGAATTATTTTAAGAGATATTTAATGCTAAAGTTGGACAAAATCGTTCCCTTAAAACAGTTTTATTGGAGCAAAAACTATACATGAGAATTTAATCATTTTTAGATCATTTTATACGTTATAAGTTCCCGGTGTGCAGATTGTATTTATGTTTCTTATTTGACTCATTTTTTGAGGATTTATTTCAATTTTAAATTCAAATTTTCAGCATTTCGAGAGATATTTTTTACAAATTTTAGAAAATGTTATTAATTTAAACTGTTGCCAGTTGTATGAACAGCGCAAGTATCATGTTTACTTCAAATAAAAAATTTATTTACACGTGGCTATTACAAACAGAAAAAAAAACTTTAAAATTAGAATTAAATGGTTACATGTTAAAAACAGGAAAATTACGTCATAAGAACCATAGGCACAGGTGTCATATACCAATTTGACGCAATTTTTTTCCGACGCCAATTTGGCGAAAACATCAATAGCATAAACAACAACATCCGGGTTACCATATCAAGCAAAATAACGACACTTTAGCACCAGTTAAGTAACCGTTGCGTATATGAAATTGAAGTCAGAAAAAAATTGCGCCAATGACATCTGTGCCGAACCATATTTACACTTGAATTTAAAAAGAGAAACGAAATCTTAAAATTAAAAAAAAATATCAGTATTATGCGTTAAAACTTGTAATTTGAGGAAATTACGTCATATTTAAAATGGCAAAAAAAAAAAAAAAAAAAAAAAAAAAAATAGCAAAACAATTTAAATTGAAAAATATATTTTCGCGAGATATTTTGAGATTATCTTTTCAACTATAATCGTGAATTCGAAGACAGCGTAAATAATGTTTCTTTCTAACAACAAAAGTATTTTCACGTGAGTATTAATAAGAGAAATAAAACTTTTGTGTAAATTACGTCAGATTTGAAACGATACATTTAAAATGAATTATTTAAAAGAACTATCTTATAGCACTGTTAAATAATACCGGGAGACAATGACACTGTTTACTTAATTCATTTTACATTAGCTTATTTCAAATGTTTAACGGTACTTCTTAGTTATCCCGTCGACCAAATTACTGTCGCCAAATTGTAAGATTAAATGCCAACAATGGTTGCCATTAATTAATTAATTGCAAGATTAAATGCCAATAATGGTCAATAAAACCATTAATTCGACGTTTTATTTGTATTTTTATTAATGTTTAACTAATTTATTTGTTCTTTCGTTATTTAAAATAAAAATTATGTCAATGTGTATAATTTGGCGAGTGGTTTGGCGATTTATATAAATTGGCGAAATTGGTCGACGGGATAACTAAGAAGTACCAGTTTAACTAATTGTTTTAATTAAATACGAAAAAAGCCATTGTATCTCTTAACAGCAGCAGATTTGGCCTTAAAAATCCCCAATCTAAGGAAAACGAATGGAAACCCGTTTACAGAGAGATCGCGACTGTTTTTTTTTTTTTTTAAATTTTAATTCAATATTTTTAAAGCCGATCAAATTAGCGTGCTTTTTGGATTTTGGTGTGCCTGAACGGGGGTTGGCGAGCGTAGCTCGTAGGGGGCAGAGCCCCCTAGTTATACAAATAAAAATGTTTTGTTCAAAAAAACCATGAATGTGTTCATTGAAAGAATGAAATGTTTACTGCAATGTGAGACATACGTATTACGTAAGCCATGCTTCAGTAGTAAAAGACATTTACAATTTCAAGACTGCAGTTTAAATTGGCTACATTTTATTACTTGCAAAATATTTATTTATTCTTATATTTTAAGTATTTATTTTGGTATCCGTCGACCAATTTTGCCAAATTATATAAATCGCCAAACCACCGCCAAATTAAACAAATTGACATACTTTTATTTTAAATAACGAAAGAACAAATAAATTAGTATAACATTAATAAAAATACAAATAAAACGTCAAAGTAAAAATCACTTGATGACGTAAATACGTGTAACTTGCTTAAAGTCAAGTGAATGTGGCATTTACGATCAATCATTATTGGCATTTAATCTTATAGTTTGGCAATAGATTTTTGGTCGACGGGATAACCAAGTAGTACCATTATTTTTATTGATTTAAAAAATGCTAGGTCAAAGTCTGTAATTTTCAAAAGTTATATTTGGTACTTCTTAGTTATCCCGTCGACCAATTTCGCCAAATTATATAAATCGCCAAACCACTCGCCAAATTATATAAATCGCCAAATTATACACATTGACATAATTTTTATTTTAAATAACGAAAGAACAAATAAATTAGTAAAACATTAATAAAAATACAAATAAAACTTCGAATTAATGGTTTTATTGGCCATTATTGGCATTTAATCTTACAATTAATTAATTTGTGGCAACCATTATTGGCATTTAATCTTAAAATTTGGCGACAGTAATTTGGTCGACGGGATAACTAAGAAGTACCTTATATTTTTTAAATGCTCATTATTTTTTATCAACCAAAAAATTTTTTTTTTCAAATGTATCATTTGATTTTTGCGCCAACTATTACGCTTGGCGGCAATGGTGTTGGCATAACAGGTAGTGATGGGCGATTCTCGAGAATTCGACAATCGAGAAAAATCGTCATCGTAAAAAATCACAATCGATACAGCCATCGATTAATTCCTAGAATCTACAATCGAGATGTTTTACAATCGATTATAACGAGAAAAGCTAAAAACAGTTATTGGAAAACTTAGCTATTATTCTGGCCGACAATTTCATAGTAGTGATAGGGCTTAGTGATGGGCGATTCTCGAAAATTTACCAATCGAAAAAAATCGTTATCGTAAAATACACAATCGATACAGTCATCGATTACTTTCGAGAATCTACAAAGGAGATGTTCTAGAATCGATTATTGAAATCATTCTTTTTACATATATATAAGGCAGATTTTATTAAATATAGGGTAACTGAAAACAGATGGAATAAAAAACAACAAACCAAAGGGAGGCTATAAAGGAGCCATAAGACTGGAAAAGTCTAGTAAGGGTGCCCCCTGGTTGAAAAAAGCTGAAAAAACGCGAGTAGCTATGAAGCGGTAAGGGGAGTTTAAGTATCAAAAATTAGAATTTTTCGGCAATTAGCACAAAAATGGCCAAAGAAATAAGAATCAAAAGCACCCCTAGTGGCAAAAACATGAACTAAAGGATGATAAAAGGGATCAAAATTTTTTATTGATTTTTCTACGTCATTTGAGATTGGATCTTTAATTTCCCCATTTTTAGAAAGTCTTCGACTGGAATACATTAAACGAACCCCCGCGGGGAGCAAAGTAGGGGGAGGGACAAGGAAAGTGCATAATATGAATAAGTGGTCACAGGACTTTCCAACGATATGTCACATGAGGGGTGTCGGCTAATTTTAGAAAAGTGCCCTCGCGCGGGGGCAAAGTAAGGGGAGGGGCGCGGGCGATATATAAAATGAAATAGTAGTCACAGAGCTTTCCAATGATATATCACATGAGGGGTGTCAGCAAAAGATAGAAAAGAGTCCCAACTCCCAGGATTCCAATTATCGTGTCCCCCGAAATATACCCTGCCCATCCTTCTCTTTGAAATTTTCATATATTAAAAATTATTTATCGGAGGGCTCCGTAAAAAAATCCGATCTAAAATGTTTAAAAACGCCACGATTTCAAAAAAGTTCGAAAAGTGCCTCTCTCGGGGAGCCAAACTAGGGAGGGAAGAAGAAAGGTTCATAATATGAAAGAGTAACTTTCCGATGATAACCGAAAACTTTCCGATGATATATCAAATGACTGGTCCAGAAAAAGTTTGAAATCTACCCCTCCCACGGGGGTTCCCTCTTTTATCCCAGAATATACTCGGAAATCACGCAGCCCCACTTTTAAAATTTTATATTTAATAAATAATATTTATCGGAGAGCTCCATTAAAAAACCTCATTTAATGATATTTATTGTAGAAATCTCTACAATTAAAAAAAAAAAAAAATCACCCCGCACCGCTCACCCCCGCCCGGAATTCAACTCTGGGAGGAGAAAGGTTCATAATATGAAAGAGTGGTGAAAGGACTTTCCGATGATATGTCAAGGAGAGGTTTGGTAAAAGTTTGAAAATTACCCACCCCCCCTTTGTCCACTCTCGCGCCCCCCAGAATTCACTCACTTTCCTCTTTGAACTTTTTATATTTAATAAATAGTATTTATCTGAGTTTCCAGGTATGGAACGGCTTGGCAGAGCTAAAATAAGAGAAACATTGAAAATTCGGGGCAAAATGACACCAAATTTAACAGTAAAGTTTGAAACTAGGACTATACAGAACTGAATACATAAACCACTATGCTTCATAACCCACATCGGTTAATAGCAATAAAAAGATAAGTGCCAGTTAAACTGATGGCATTGAGCTCACAGGTTATTCACACTAATTGTATATTATACTCTTATTTCAAAGAATAATGTCCCTCAAAAAATAAATGAAGGGAAATATCCCCCGTTTGCCCCTTTTATACTTAACCAATGAACCTCCAAATCTAATCAGGGAAACTCCTTAACTATAATAAATCAGTATATCAAATTTGAAGCAAATCAGATAATTCTGCATGAAAAAAAGAAACTTATCGCTAAATTAAGGGTGGTATAACCCCTTTAACCCTTTTATACTTAACTAATGAACCTCCAAATCTAATCAGGAAAGCTCCTTATCAGAACGAACATAGAAAAAAAAATTAAAGTAAATTTAATAATTCTCCATGAAAATCCATTTATCTAAATTAAGGGGAGGGGACTTGCACCCTTTTCGCCCTTGTATATTTAACCAATGAACCTCCAAATCTAATGAAGGAAGCGCCATATCGGAATAAATCGGTATATTAAATTTGAAGCAAATCGAATAATTCTGCATGAAAAACCCTTTTATCTAAATTAAGGGGGAGACTAGCCCCTCCCCTTTATACTTAACCCATAAACCTCCAAATCTAATCAAGGCAGCTTCTTAACATAATAAACCGGTATCCCAAATTTGGAGCAAATCGAATAAATCTGCATGAAAAACCCATTTATCTAAATTAAGGTGTGCTCTACCCCCTTTCCCCCCTTTATACTTAACTAATGAACCTCCAAGTTTAATCAGGGAAGCTCCTTAACATAACAAACCGGTATACCAAATTTGGAACAAATCGAGTAATTCTGCATGAAAAACCCATTTATCTAAATTAAGTGGGGGACCAGACCCCCTTCTCCCCCTTTATCCTTAACCAATGAACTTCCAAGTTTAATCAGGGAAGCTCCTTAACATAATAAACCGGTATACCAAATTTGGAGCAAATCGAATAATTCTGCATGAAAGGCCCATTTATCTAAATTAAGGGGGGACCAGCCCCCTTCTCCCCCTTTATACTTAACCCGTAAACCTCCAAATCTAATCAAGGCAACTTCTTAACATAATGAACCTGTATACCAAATTTGGAGCAAATCGAATAATTCTGTATGAAAAACCCATTTATCTAAATTAAGGTGGGGGTCTACCCCCCTTTCCCCCCTTCATACTTAACTAATGAACCTCCAAGTTTAATCAGGGAAGCTCCTTAACATAATAAACCGGTATACGAAATTTGGAGCAAATCGAATAATTCTGCATGAAAAACCTATTTATCTAAATTAAGGAGGGGGGTGGGAGGACCAGCCCACCTTCTCTCCCTTTATCCTTAACCAATGAACCGTCAAAACTAATCAGCGGAACGCCTTATCAGAATGAACATAAAAAAATTGAAGCACATCGTACATTTTAATCAAGAGTTACCGCGTTACGCACATGCATACACACAGAACCGACGGGTACATTAGCTCTCAGGCTTAGATACCCTGTGAGCTAAAAAGAGATTGGATAAGCAGATGGACTCCTTTGAGAAATTATGACTTAAACCAGAAATGCGGTAAGTTTGACTCTGAAAGCTTCATTTCCATCTCGCATTTCATCAAATCTCATCTCGATGATTTTTCCAGCATTTCGATGCTTCCAGATGGGAAGCTGCTCGATGGTTGGTTCTCTCGCGGTTTTAAACCTTTCGGGATGGGAAGTCTCTCGAGAGTTTCTCTCGCCCTTTTCAACCTTTCCCGATGGGAAGCCTCTCGCTGGTTTCTCTCGTCCTTTTCGAAATCTCCCAATGAAAAGCCTTTCGAGGATTTCTCTCGCGCTTTTCAACATTTCCCTATGAGAAGCTTTTCGAGGATTTCTCTCGTCCTCGGCAGAGAAGAAAATTTATCGAGAGTACCAAGGGACGAGATAGAGAAAGAGGCATGACAATGAGCTGTGAAATGAAGCCCTAATTTTCAAAGTTTCTCTTATTTTAGCCCTACCAAGATGTCACATACCTGGAGCCCTCCGATAAAAATTATTTATTAAATATAAAAATTTCAAAGAGGAAGGTGGGTCGGGTGATTTCGAGGGAGGAGGACGTGAGAGTGGACTCATACGGGGTGCAATTTAAAAATTTTACCGAACCCTTCCTGTGGCATATAATCGAAAAGCCCTTTGACCACTCTTTCATACTCGGAGACTACTGACCAGGCCCCTACCTACCGGGGTTAACCCAGCTGAACGGGTTTGTAATTGCCTGGAAAGCAGGGCGTTGCATTGTGAGTGCATACGCCAGATCGCCGCAGGCGGCGGACCACACCGCGGTGACCACACCAGCAAGCACCCGGGCCGACTATACTAAGCCAAGTTGATGAGTCTAGGTTGTTTATTGCACTTTGCAAAACTATGATTGTTGCCGCACACCACGTACTTGCCATGCCAGTTGGAAAAGGGCTGAATTATTTTTGATGCCTAAAAGGTAGTAAACTTCTTAGCTGTAGAAGAGGTCAATTTTGAGGGAAAATTAAAATTAAAATGGCCGAAAAGCTAAGATTTACCGCTGTAGGGATAATTTTGGGCCGAATTGCAAGGTAGACGAATCGCTGCAGAGGGAGACGGGAATAAACCCGACATCATTGCCTCGATCGTCATCCTATCTGCAGTGCCGACTGCTCGTTTGTGTTTACTTTGTTTTGCCGGTTCCTTAACGTTATATCCTGTTGATTGGTATCTGCACATTGCTACTCAAGTTGATCTCGTAATTTAGAACCTTGATCAGATGACGAGACCTTCACCTGGCAAGGCACCTCCAGAGGTATAATTCACAGGTAACTTGGAGGACTTTGCATCCACGACGGATTTTACATGCACCAGGCGCCATTAGCGTACATGACGGAATTTTAGCCGGCAGTTAGCCTGGGTCCTGTGACCAACGGCTACGAGTATAATGTTCAACCAGCTTGGCCACCGCTGCCCGAACTAATTGGGATTGCATGGAATTTTTGAAGCCTAAATGTTGATGCATACATGTCAAATTAAAATGATTATTTCTTTAAAATGGGGGGGGGGGGGATAGAGAAAACAAAGGATGGGGCTCCGCCGATAGACAAATTGCACCACGTATTAAATTTTGGGGCCGAATTGTTAGGCAAACTTAACGTTGCAAGGGGCATGAGACTACGCCTTCCTACCATACCCCACCGGGGAAAAACTGGCTCCGTGGGCTGTCCCATTGGAGCGGGTCCGGTAGCTCGTGCGGACACAGTCCTATTGCACCTAATAAAGAGGCGAGCTAAGGAAAAAAAAAAGAAAAAAAGGGGGGGGGGAGAATGCTCCCTCAAGTGGTCGGCCTGGCCGGCCGCCCGGGAGGGCCTGGGGGAGGCTGGAAGAGAATGGTTTGTTAGCCATGATATATTTATTAATACAATTACTACATTAAATGAAATAAACTGTAATACTTATTAATCTTACTACTTAATAATTATCTTACTTAATCTGAATACTTAATCAATTAGAAATATTAATACTATAACGCCATTCTAACTACTCTTACCCACTTAACTTGGTGTTTATAATGAGACTTAATATTTGACCTTGATACTTTTATTATGCGTTGGCTTTTTTGCTTTAAACTGCTAGTTGATTCTACCCATTGAGGAGAACTACGCTTTACTGTGATGTGCATCGTGGCACCTAGGGGAAAAAAAACAAACAAAAACAAAAAACAGTGGCACTCCGGGAGTGCCAATAGAAGTGAAAACTTCAACAATTACGTGTGTGTTTTTTTAATCGTCAAGAAATGTTTTATGCGTTGAATTGTGTAGCAGCACTAATGAAAGCATCTGGGGACACGGCAGTGCCCCTGCCAAGTCTTGAAAGCACAGCCGTAAGCATCTTTTTCTGGAAGCAACTCAGGGTACTTTTGACCCCCTAATATCTTTGTGTTGGGGATTCCCAGAAACTTGAAACTTCGTAAATCTAAAGTAATGTGGAAATGGAACTAAATGCTGAAATTTCACGTTTCTATCTTTTTTATTTCAGAAGATATATTAACTTAAACTTTCGCCTTTTCGACACTGATTCACCGATCATCAAAACTCAGAGGTACGTCCTGTATCCCTAGAATCTTGAAATTTGGTATGAAGGTAGTGTTTGGGATACAATGAAAGGGAAAATTTAAAAAATCCGGAAAATTTGGATAAAAAGTCGAAAAATCAAAAAACCGAGAATTTGGCAGAGATGTGATATACGAACCAGGTTTGGCGCGATTTTTTAACGTCAATTTGGCGAAAGCCCGCTTTCCAATACCAGTTACAATATATATTTTTTAATTATTTTCTATTGTTTTAAAAAGTAAACAACAATAAATAAACGGTAATTTCATTAATAACTATTGAACAAAATAATTGTACAATTAAAAAAAATAAAATAAAAGTAAATGAACAATTTATTAATAAATAAGCAACAGTAGCCGGGTTACCTTGTAAAATAAAATAACGCCATTTTGCTGTCAATTAGGTACCCAAGTGCGTATCTGACATCTGTGCCCCGTATTTTATCTTCCGTAATCGAAATTCCCGCCAATACTGTTGGTCATTGACCAGACCATCAACACGATAAAATACAGCGTTATCGGTTTTTAGTTACACGAAATAGGTAGGTCACGAATACGGTATAATTCATTTTAACTGACGAAAAACAAAATAATAATTTGTTTTAGCAATACGCCGGGAGAAAAAGTGAGTTTTAGCTTCCTTCTTCTTTTGCGGATTGAGTTGAAGAGGGAAAAGTTCCTGTCATTCACCGCTTGGCGCGCTAGTGTGTATGTGTCAAAATGCTAGCATGTCGGTTACGTTACAGTGTTAGTGGTCTCGAAATCAGTTTTCCCCATCTCAAAAAAAGCTGAACGCGCCTAAAGTAGTTTTCACTTCAAAAACTCTGCTTGACAAAATATGAGCAAACACGTCAACGTGAACTGTTTGCACAGACCGTATTAGCTGTGGCGGGAAACTTTCGTTACTACCTGATATATAGGGTAGATATCTATTTAACCTGTATTTTTATATTCTTTTTTAATGTATGGCACCTTTAAATAGCTTTTTTTTTTTTTTTTTTTTTAGTTTAATTGGGATTCCCCTTTCCGCGTTTCTGAAGTTAATTTGTCAGACTTCGGCTATGACTTGAACTGCTCTAAGTTACATTTCTCTACTAGAGGTGAGGAGTATACTCTCCAGGTACTCTGAATAATTCTTATTCCAAGTTCCAAGTTGAGCAATCATATTTTGCACTGATGACGGTACGCTATGGCTACTGAAACTAGTTTGCAAGAAGAAATAAAGCGTTTTTGGTGCTTTAAACGTTGTTTTTATTTATATTGTACTGCGCCAAGTAATTTCTTATGGTAAGTTCAAAACTGATTTCTCACTCCGTTTAGCGACAGAGAAGCACCATAAAATGATCACTGCATATACTCAAATCAGCCGTAATCGGTCTTAAAATTCAGCTTGGCGTTCTAATGTATAGATATACAGGGTGACAATTATTGAACTATATGAAATAAAACGCAAATTATTTAAAAACTACCGAGTCCGCAAACTTTATTCAACATGTAAACGTCACTACAGATATTCGGATTTAGGTTATGACATGTTCGATATGGCTGCCATCATTGGTTATGATGTGGTGCACCGAATAGCAAAATTCTGCATGACCCGCTGAAGTGTCGGAATATCGATGCTGTCCGATGACCTCCTGAACGGCAGTTTTCAGCTCAGCAATGGTTTTTGGGTTATTTCTGTACACATTGTCTTTAATGTATCCCCACAAAAATGAAAAATGAGTCACATGTGTTCAGAATATGGTGGCCAAGCGAGTCCCATTCCAGTGGCCCCCAGAACCAGAATGCGGTCCCTAAAGTGCTCCTTCAGGTCATCAAACACTTTCTTGGTCCGATGGGGTCCAGCCGGGGCCGTCGCGAAACAACTTTTTTCTATTACGGGCCTGCTTCAAGAGCGTTCAGGCGAGGATGACGTCATGCAAGAGATCTGAGTAGCAAACGAAATTTATCAAATAGTTGTATGTGTGCATCAAAAACACTGCTAGAAATTTCCGTTTTAAGATTTTGTTGAGCAATTTGTGGCTTATTTTAGATCTGTTTGAATTATAAATTCAGTAATTAAACACCCAAGATTCAATAAACAAGTTTTTTTTTTTTTTTTACTTGATTTCAAATCCATACTTGCCCCTTGATTTCAAATGCAATAAAATACATTTGATTCGTGGTTTTTATCAAAGATTTTAACCTGAAATATACATTTATGGCACAGAAACTTACATTAAAATTACGCAACTTTAGTAGCAGAAAATGTTTAAAAAAATTGGGATTTGTGGTAGTTTTCGAAGAGTTCAACTTGAAATATAAATTTATGGCAGGAGAAATATCGCACATTAAAATTACACAATTTTAATAGTAAATAATTAAAGTTCCCTTTAAAAATAAATATGCCTTAATTTTAAATTATAAATATCAGGATTGTTATTACATAAACTCGTAAATAAAAGTATTAATTTTTTTCAAACAATTAAAACAAAAATTCTATTTATCAATTAAAATTTCAAGTTTCATAATGTATGATTAACTTAAAATACACATTCTGTTGATAAGTATTCAAACTAAAAAATAATTTTTCACTAGTAGTATGTACTTTCATATAATTTACAACAAATATGGCATTTAATATTGCCTCATATGAAATAATCTCACTTAAACAGACAATATTAAAAAAGCTAAAATATCATGAAACTTTATCAATGACACTTACATGCTTATTAATTCAGATAATTTTTTTAAAATAGAAATGAATTTTGTAATGTCATTTTTAGGTGCGTTCGTAATTATATAAATACGTAGCACCTATAGTCGTCGTTCAGTCCGTCTGTCCGTCCGTCCGCATGTAACAGAGCAAAAACTACCCAACCGAATGGGCTGAAATTTTAAATATATGATTGTTGCAAAATTTTGTCGAGCCATTTCAAATTTTATGAAAATCGGATGTATAGTTTAATTACAGGGACAGTCAAAAGTTTTTCTTTACATTACGGCCAATGGGAAAAATTATTGCAAGTGCATTTTAATGATGTTAAAGCTTTCCAAATGGTCTGAAATTTTAAACATATAATTATTGCGACATTTTGTCGAGCCATTTCAAGTTTTATGAAAATCAGATGTATAGTTTAATTACAGGGACAGTCAAAAGTTTTTCTTTACATTACGGCCAATGGGAAAAATTATTGCAAGTGCATTTTAATAATGTTACAGTCTTCCGAATGGGCTGAAATTTTAAATATATAATTGCTGCAAAATTTTGTCGAGCCATTTCAAATTTTATGAAAATCGGATGTGTAATTTAATTACAGGGACAGTCAAAAGTTTCCCGTTACATTAAGGGGAATGGGAAAAAAAATATTGCAAGTGCATTTTAATGATGTTACAGACTATGCACTTATGAAGAGCAAACAAATACACATTCAGTACAATATCGGGGGCAAAAAATAATTATAAAACTAGTTATAGTACGAACGCACCTCATTTGCCACGTTTGACGAGCAATTTCCAACTTGTTAACTTTTGTATAGTTATTTAGCAAGATATTTTCAATTCCTGACAAACCCAATTATTCAATAAACACAATAAATTTCAATTAAAGTATCTCTGGTAAATTTTAATGCAAAAAATGTTTCTTTTGACAGAAGTCCTCCTTTAGTTGTAATACCCATTTGTTTTTCCTCATCTGCTTTCAATGTATACATTTTATTCCATTCACTGAATTTAATAAAATTGTCATCTTTTTTTATTTTATTGGATTATATTAATATTAAATGCCATATTTGTTGAAAAGTATATGAAAGTACATACTACTAGTGGAAAAAATGCTTTTTTAGTTGTGATACTTATCAACAGAATGTGTATTTTAAGTTAGTCATACATTATGAAATTTGAAATTTTAATTGATAAATAGAATTTTTGTTTTAATTGATTGAAAAAATTAATATTTTTACTTACGAGTTTATGTAATAACAATCCTGATACACTGGTGAAAACAATTAAAGGGACAAATGGTGTTTTTGCAATTAAAAAAAAAACTAACAAAGCAAATAAAACCAAACTTGGCCAAAATATCATTCTATATAAGGCTAATGTATGGGAAAACAAAAATGGTCACAACCTGCACCCTAAATAAGGTAACTGGTCACGTGTCCAGTACAGCAGCTGACCGACACCCTGTCAGTCAGAGAAAAACATGTCTAATAGAGTGTATAATCATCTGTAACAACTACACAACTCTCGCATCGGCGTTTCATACTGCTTACCAGGGTCCTTATCAATTTCTATGGCAACTGCACCCACTTTTGCACCAAGGCACCCTTGAGCTCATCGATGGTCCTTGGAGCTCGTCTTCGAGTTGCAATTGATCGTCCAAGGGCGTCCCATATGTGTTCGATGAGATTAAGGTCAGGGGACATCGCAGATCACTCCATTCGTTGAACATCCTACGATTCAAGGTATTCGTCCACCAACTGATCCCGATGTGGACGGGCGTTATCGTTCATAAAAACGAAATTTGGTCCATATGCTCCGCGGAAAAGTCTCAAAGAGGGTGCAAGAATCTCGTCCCTGTACCGCTGACCTGTCAGAGTACCTCTATCAACCACATTATGGTCGGTACGCCAGTCTATCTTGATGCCTGCCAGACCATCAGACCACCTCTAGCACAGGGATCATTTTCGACAATGTTAGAGGGCTGATATCGACTCTCGGGTTCTCTCTAGACGAGAACACGTCTCGAGTCGCTGTCCAGACTGAATCGTGACTCATCACTGTACAGAACCGCCCCAAACTATCCTCTGTCCAAGACAGGTGTTCTCGGTACCATACTAGACGGGACTTTTTGTGGTTCACAGCCAAAGTGATGCAGACTACAGGGCACCTAGCATACAGGCCACCTGCATTAAGTCTCTGGGTGACTGTTTTCCGTGAAATGGATGTTCCTGTAGCATTATACAGGAGACGAGACAGTTGTTTCGCTGTCACGGACCTATCCCTTTTGGTTAAAAGTCTCAAATAATGGTCTTCAGCGGGTGTTGTTGCCCTTTTTAGGCCTTGACCAGGTCCGGGGAATTACTTTTTTGGTCTCTGTGAACTGTTTCCACAGAGTAGACACCACATTTCACGGAACACCGACGTCCTTAGAACAGGTTGCCTGTAATTGGCCGGCATCGAGCCTTCCAACAATCTGCCATCTTGTGGCATCATCTAGACGATGTCGACTAGCCATACCAACGATGGGTAAACAAAGAAATTTAAAAAAACAAGGATTGGGTTATGCTACGATGCTTCAAAACGCCCTTCCGCTACAAGCTTCGGCGGTCAAATGAGGCACCTCTGCACAAATGCGATCACAGTGCCACTTTCTTATGACCACACATGCCACTTGCGTGGCAGGTGTGTCCGCGACGAGCTTAACTATCATCTGATACCTTATTTGTGTAAAGGGATAACTTATTTTGTTTCGTTTTTTTTTTAAACCGTTTGTCCCTTTAATTGTTTTCACCAGTGTATAATTTAAAATTAAGGCATATTTATTTTTAAAGGGAACTTTAATCATTTACTGCTAAATTTGTGTAATTTTAATGCATGATTTCTCCTGCCATAAATTTATATTTCAAATTAAACTCTCCGAAAAATACCATAAATCCCAATTCTTTGACTAATTTTGTATTTTTTTTTTTTTTTTGCTAGTAAAGTTACGTAATTTTAACGTATGATTTTCTCTGCCGTAAATGTATATTTCAAGTTAAAATCTTTGATAAAAACCATGAATAAAATGTATTTGATTGTATTTGAAATCAAGGGGTAAGCATTGATATGAAATCAAGTAATTTAAAAAAAAATCTTGTTTACCGAACCTTGGGTGTTTAATTATTGAATGTATAATTCAAACAGATCTAAAATAAGTCACAAATTGCTCAACAAAATATCGTAAAACGGAAATTTCTAGCACTGTTTTTGATGCACTATTCGATAAGTTTCGTTTGCCACCCAGATCTCTTGCGTGAGGTCAACCTCTCCTGAAGCAGGCCCGTAAGAGAAGAAAATTGTTTCGGGACGGCCCCGGTCCAGCTCCGCAATGCATGAACCACATCTTGTCGAAATCAGGGTAACTTTGGATAATGGGGATGAAACCATTTTCCAAAACCTTCACGTATCGTTCAGGAGTCACAGTGCCGTCAACGAATATCGGACCGATTACTCCGTGACAGGACATTGCACACCACACAGCCATCAGTGGAGGGTGGAGAGACTTCTCGATCGCGAAATTTGGATTCTCAGTCCCCCAAATGTGCGAATTTCGCTTATTGACGAACCAATCCAAATGAAAGTGCATTTGCAAATGGTCAACAACAACAAGTTGCGTGCGCATGCGCATACTAATTCCCATCATGCCCTGCAGCCAACCGCGAAGTTTAAACTTCATCACTCAAACCGTTTAGAAGTTATGACGGTTTGATTTCATATAGTTCAATAATTGTCACCCTGTATGTGAATAGTGTTCCAATCTAATAAAGTCAGTCATTATTTATTCATATTTTCTCTAAAAATATTAGTAGGGGAGGGGATCGCCAATCTATTACCTTGCCCCCGGTGAAATTTAATCGAGTTTCGTCACTAGCAAAGGAATTTAAGATAGCAAAAATAAGTGTAGCTGTCTGGGTTAAAGTTCTTTTTTATGTTCTATCTTTCTAACGAATCCCTTAAGAATATTTCAAGGCAAAAATTCACTCATACAAACATTACAGAATTTCGCTTTCAAAAAAGTTTTTTTTTTTTTTTTTTTTTTTTTTAAAGTAGAGTTACGAAGATAGAAAAAAAAATAAAACATGGGAATAAACCAAGTTTTTCGGATGGAAATTTTGAAAAATACACACACACACAAAGGGACATTTAGAAATAGATTCAATTTTCTAAAATGTAAAAAATATTACTTTTACTTTAATTAAAAATGCATGATTTCATTATATCACACCATTACTTTAATTACTATATAGAAAAATAATTATTTCTTAAACAAATTTCTAATTAGTGAGTGATAAGATTTTTTTAAGGCTACTTTTTTTTCTCTTTTCCTCTTCCTTTATTAAACGTTGTTAGTTTTATAGGTAACTAGCAGGCTATGCCCGCTGCGCTGGTCCATTTTCCCAAGCGAACCTTGAATCAAACGAAATGGTGAATTTAACATTTCATTTTGAAGCAATATGGACCTTCACGTGAAATATCCTTCCATATTGCTAAAAACGATCGGAACACCATTACGATAGTATGTTGTTATTTTGCGATCTTATGCGTTGGATAAAATTTGGGAAACTTAGCAGATGCAACTTGGCAACTTGTTTTAGTTGATCATTTATAGTAGAGTTTGGTAGGGAAATGAGGCAGTTATGACAATAGGAATTAAAATATTCTTTATTCAAAACACTACTAAATTAATGAATATTACAATGATTGCAGAGATTGACCATTAAATTTAAATAATTTTTGGTTGATTCATAATCGTTTGTTAGTTCTTGGACTCCGGACCTCTCAGCTTAACGATAAGGTTTGTTCTAAAGGCTTGAATACAACTTCACTCTACATTATGGTATATTTCGCAATATACATCTTCTCCTGGCAGGTCTATTACACTTTTCCATCTTTAGATTCCAGAGGAGAAAACAGAGCCAAAAGTGTAACAAATTATCTACACACAAAGTGCGGTGTTTAACCACCATATTTAAACGAAAAATCGAGCATAAAAAACATGGATTTTTAAAGCTGAATTGTATGAATGGTAGAAAAATAAACATTTAGTTTACATTCAATAAAATCTTCCTAATCTTCCGTAATCGTATTAAGCCGAGGTTGACGTCAAGTATTAGAAGTGTTTGCAACGATGTAGTTACAAAAATAACAGATTAAGTAAAATAATGCTATAATGCTAAAAGTGATAAAATATCTTTATTAAGATTGACGATCGTTTCGTCGCACCAACGGCGACATTTTCAAAATCATTTATGATAGAAAATATTTTCACATAATTTTAAAAACAATAAACATGTTGGGGCGCTGCTTTTACATCAATGTTTAAACTATATTCGTATTTTCAGATATTATAAATCTTACGATTAAATATATTTAAAATGATTCACAAATCCCACTTATTTATTCGTCGAACATCTTTTATTTTTACAAAACAAAAACTGAAACATTTGAGCTCTTGCCAACTCAACAAAACTAAATAAATTTAAGCCACAACAGTACTCTCCTCCCAGTAACAAAGTTACGTTACAATATATACAAAAAAATGTTAATTACAAAAATAACAATACACTAAAATTTAAAAAAAATACTTAAAAAAATATGTATGTGCTAATCTCGAAATCTCACAGGAAGTTTAATCGTTCGTCCCGAACGTGACTGTTTTTCAGAAAGTTTTTGGTCTTGAATATGAGTCATGTGGTGCTTTTGCAGGTTGTATTTTCTGTGTTGGTTGCTTTGTAGCAAAGTCTGGTGTTTGCAAGAAGTACGCAGGCTTTAACCTATCAATAGAGACAGTTACAGTTTTGTCTTTGATTTTGAGTGTGAAATATTTTTCGTTTCTATCAACGACTGGAAATGGACCTTCGTATGGGGGTTCCAGTTGCTTTTTAACTCTGTCTTTGCGAACAAACACATGTGACGTGGTTTTTAAATCTTTAGGAACAAATATTTTTTGTACATACTTTTTTGACACAGTTCTTGGTCCGACTTCTTCCATCACTTTTTGAAGTTGTTTTGCAAAATTATCAGGTGGTGTAGGAATTGTACTTTCATGGAAAAATTCTCCAGGTAAACGTATGTTTTGTCCATAGACCATTTGAGCTATAGTATGTGCAGAATCTTTCTGCATGGCAGTGCGTAGACCAAGAAGAACAGTTGGCAGTGTTTCACTCCAGGCCAGGTTATTGTGTGCCATTAGTGCGGTCTTTAGAGTTCTGTGCAATCGTTCGATATTTCCATTGGCTTGGGGATGGTAGGCAGTCGTGTGCTGCAATTTTATACCACACATTTTTGTCAGGATGTTTAAAAGCTCTGATCCAAACTGTGAACCACGATCTGTGACCAGTCGACATGGAGTTCCAAATCTAGAAACCCAATTACCGTAAAATGCTTTGGCAACTGTGTCGGCTGAAATGTTGTTCAGCGGAATCACTTCCATCCAGTTAGTATACCGATCTATGCAGGTCAGGCAGTAGATATTACCGTTTGATGGTGGTAAAGGTCCTATCAGGTCAATATGAACATCAATGAACCTTTCCGATGGAGGTTGAAATTCACCGAAGTTTGGTTTGGTATGTCGATTGATTTTGCTCTTTTGGCAGGCCATATATGACCGGGCCCATAGCTGTACATCTTTTCGGATATTTGGCCATATAAATTTTGATGTCAGTTTACAGATGATTTAACCCCAGGATGAGACATTCCATGCATTTGATGAAATATTTTCATGCGATAGGATTTAGGAATATATGGTCTTATATTACTTGTTGAAGTTTCACACCACAAAGACTTTCCAGAAGGTAGCGGATACTGCTTGAATTTCAGGGAAGTTTTGGATGTCTTTAAGTTTCGGAATTATTTATCTTGACCTTGCTCATCAGCTATTTTATCATAATCGATCAAAGAAATTTCTTCAACTCTAGATAGTGTATCAGCAATGATATTTTCTTGACCTTTAATATGTTTGATATCAGTTGAAAATTGTGAAATGTAGTGTAAGTGACGAAGTTGGCGAGGAGATGCTTTGTCAGGCTTTTGTAGGAATGCAAAGGTTATGGGTTTGTGGTCTGTGTATATCGTGAATTTTCTTCCTTCTAATAAATGCTTGAAATATTTGATAGAGAGATATATACCAAGTAATTCTCTATCGTAAGTACTGTAGTTCTTTTGTGCATCATTTAGTTTCTTAGAATAAAATGCGTTGGTTTCCATCCTTTATCTTCATATTGTTGAAGTACTGCTCCGATCGCTGAATCTGAAGCGTCTGTACAAAGTGACAGAGGTAGTTCAGAATTCGGAAATGATAAGAGTGCAGTATTGGCTAAATCATCTTTGCATTATTGGAACTGTTTTTTCGCTTCATCTGCCCAAGGAATTTTTCTTCTATCTTTTTTTTTTTGCTCCTTTGAGGTAATCATGTAAAAGAGATTGGTTTTTAGATGCATCTTTTAGATATAGACGATAAAAATTAATCATGCCTAGGAATGTTCTAAGTTTATGAATAGTTGTTGGAAGTTGATAGTTAAGAATGGCTTGAACCTTGTCAGGTAAAGGACGTGAGCCTTGAGGAGTAATTAAATATCCTAAAAATTCTATTTCTTGTGTTCCCATGATTGATTTGGAAACGTTTATACGAAGACCGTAATCATTTAATCTTTCAAACACTAACTTGAGGTGATTTTTGTGTTCTTCTTCGCTAGTAGATGCAATAAGAATATCATCTAAATAGGTGAAAACAAAATCTAGACCTGAAAAAACTTCATTTACAAATCTTTGGAACGTTGCTGGTGCTTTCTTCAAGCCGAAACTCATCACATTAAATTCATACAAGCTGAATGGCGTAATAATTGCAGTTTTGCAGCTATCCTCTTCGGCAATGGGAACTTGATAGCAGGCTTTAAATAAATCAATTTTAGAATAGATAGTTGTATCTTTCAAAATGTGATGAAAATCTTCGATTCGCGGAATAAGATATCTATCAGGAATAGTTTTTGCATTTAGTTGTCTGTAATCTCCACATGGGCGAAAGTGCCATCTTTTTTCGGAACCATATGAAGAGGGCTCGACCATTGAGAACTAGAAGGCCTGATTATATTATTATTGAGCATAAATTGGAATTCTTGTTTCGCTATTGCAAGTCGTTGATGATCTAACTGTCTTGCTTTAGAATGGACAGGTTGACCTTTTGTAATAATATGGTGTTGAACATTATGTTTTACACTTGATAAGAATAAATTTGGTTTGGTTATTTCAGGATATTGCCTTAACAGAGTATAAAATTTAGTGGAATTACTTACTGTGTCGATATTACTATCTTTACTGATGGAAGCAACTTCGCCATTAACACTTAGTTGGGTTACTCCATCAATTAGTTTCTTGTTATGTAAATCAATTAACAAGTTAAATTTGTTTAGAAAATCAGCGCCCAAATACCTTTGTTTATCTTTGCAACAATAAAAGGAAATTAGAATTCTCGCCTAAGTCCTAATTCAAGTGTTAGCATCTTTATACCATATGTTTCAATTTCTGTGCCATTTGCAGCATATAGTTTGTAATCAACGGATTGTTTATCTTGAGGAGAAGCTGGTAAAATACTAACATCTGCACCGCTGTCCACCAAGAAACGCACTTTCAATTTTTATCTCTAACAAATAAGCGAAATTTGCGACAATCCGAAAATCTATCTGCAGTAGAATCTGTCGCTACATCTACTGCAGATCTTAGTTTTCCTGTTTAGAATCGGTCTTTTTATTCCAGGCACAAGGCTGGGTGCAGTTATCAGGAAAACAACGATTGCCGAAACGGAAATGAAAATAACACAGTTTGCCATTAGGATTGTAGCGCTTACGAGATCTGCTTCGCGAGCCAGAACGGTATTCATTATTTCGAGAATTAGCTTTGGATTTTCGTGAAACGCACAGTTGCGAAATATGCTGTTCCAGAGAAGCAATTCTAGTTACAAGTTCATTATTAACGTGAGATCCCGCATTATTATTAATATCAGATTTATTATTTGTAGAAAAAATTTCAGGTTTTGAATTCATATCACATATTTTATCTGCCATTACAGCTAATTTTTCTTCGCTAACAAGCAATATATTTTTTATGCCGCCCGGCAATTTTTCAAGCCAAAGTGTTTTAATTAGGTTTTCAGAAACGTCAGAAGTAGCTATAGTTCTTAGCTTTTGAAGGAGCTGACTAGGTTTCATACTTCCTAGTTCAATTCCGGTTATCAATCGCTTAATTCGCACGTTTTCGCTTTCTCTAAATAAATGTAGCAACAGCAACCTAGCTTTAGAATCGGAATATTTGGTTAAACTGTCACTATTTATTATATCCCATACATTCTCTACGTATTTAGATTCAAGTTGAGCAACTAAATAATTAAATTTTGTCTCTTCCTTAGTAATATCATTAATTTTAAATTGTGCTTCAACTTGAAAAAACCATATTTCTGGTCTATCAGTCCAAAATGGAGGAATTTTTATGTTCACCTTGTTTAGTTCCGGCGTTTCTTTCACAGAAGGATCATCATTGTTGTTCGTCAATTCACTTTTAGAGATTTTTGAACTTGACGGGTCACCAGTTTGTTGGGGCGCTGCTTTTACATCAATGTTTAAACTATATTCGTATTTTCAGATATTATAAATCTTACGATTAAATGTATTTAAAATGATTCACAAATCTCACTTATTTATTCGTCGAACATCTTTTATTTTTACAAAACGAAAACTGAAACTTTTGAGCTGTTGCCAACTCAACAAAACTAAATAAATTTAAGCCACAACAAGCATAGTAAACAATGTTACGAGACATGATGCATAATCGTGTATACGTAATACTTAATCTGTTTATAAGTGATTTTTATACATGCTTTTAAAAAATAACAGAGTTAGTTACAAAACAAAGTTAATTTCATGCCAAACTACATTGCATTAAATGATGTCAAATTGCTATCGACCCAGTTACAGATCTTTTACCAAAAATCCGTGCGATTAATAGAACTGTCAATTATAAATAGTAATAGTTAGGGGAAATTTTTAGTAAAAATGTTTTTGGTGAATACTTGAACCGATTTTTTTCTGACGCCAATATCATATACGCAACGGGTACTTAACTTGCGCCAAAGTGTCGTTATTTTGCTTGATATGGTAACCCGCATGTTATTATTTATGCTGTTGATGTTTTCGCCAAATTGGCGTCGGAAATAAATCGCGCCAATATGGGGCGAATATGAATATGACATCTGTGCCATATTTTTTTTTCCATTTGTCTAATGAATATAAAAACACAGAGAGATAAATAGGCTTACTATTTCCGGTACAACTTAATTATTCCGTCGACGAAAAAACTATCGCCAAACTGTAAGATTAAATGCCAATGATGCATGATTGTAAATGTCACATTCACTTGACACTAAACATGCTACACGTGTTTGTTACGTCATCAAGTCTTCTTAAATCGATGTGTTATTTGTATTTTTATTAATGTTTTACTAATTTATTTGTTCTTTCGTTATTTAAAATGACTGCAAATTTTTATTTTTTTTAAAAGCCTATATCTAATGTTTACATGCATTTCATAGTTGTATCTGTCTACGCTGTTTGACTAAATAAAGAGCATTACGTCCTTTACAATTTTCCGTTGTCATTGATATTTATTGTGTCCCTTAATAAATTCGGGTACTACTTGATTATTTCGTCGACCAACCAGGGGCGGATCCAGAGAATCGTTTTGGGGGGGGCGATACCGAGTGACATATAATCAACGTAGGCATAACTTCTGTTGCTCAAATCCTTCCTTGAAGTTAATTATTAAATGAGTATGAAATAATTAATGCTATTTGAAAATATTGCAGGCTCTCGATTATCCGACATCCGATTAACCGAAAAACTTGGTTATCCAACACTCTTATTATATAATCCCGCCCTCTCCTCAAAATATCGTTTATTGTTACTTAGGTCGTAAAATTAAAAACGTTATAACAGAATTGATTTATTAAATGTCATTTTTTTTTTTTTTTTTTTTTTTTTTTTTGCTTTTGTACTATAGTAATTATTTATCTTATTTTTTGTTCTTTTAGTTATAGTGAACAACGTTAATAACACAAGCCTGCGATGATAATGTTTTTTAACTTTTGATAATTGATTTTGATGTATTTTTTAGCACTGAATCCGAAATAAAACCTTCATTTTTAACCACCACGTCACGATTTTCGCGAATCGTAAATTTGAAAGTTAAAACGTAAAAAATAGCGAAAATCTCTCAAAGCAATTTGCAAAAACAATGTGTCTTAAAACCTCTATTATATTATTAATCAGAAATTAAAATTATTTTTTAAGCAATAATACTGAAATAAAACTGAGCATACCTTTATTCACTGTTTATTACATACATTCTTACGAAAAAAATCTTTTGTATAAGAATATCAGAAAAATTGAGCTTGGGTATAATGAAACAAAAATACTAGTCAGCGTATTATCTATCCTGAAGTTTCATGTAAACGTAGCTATCTTACGCGCATTTAAAACGAAAGAGAAAATTGTGTATGTATTATGGAATTCTGCGGATCAAGAAATCTGGGGGCACGGTAGTGCCCCTGCCAAGTCGAGAAAGCACAGCCATAAGCATCCTTTTCTGGAAGCAACTCAGGGTACTTTTGACTTACCCATATCTTTGTGCTGGAATTTCCCAGGAACTTGAAACTTTGTTTTTCTAAAAGTACTCTTTAAGCGGATGCAAATGTTTAAATTTCCGCGTTTCTGTCTTTTCTAGTTCAGAAAACATATGAAATCAAAGTTTCGCTTTTTCGACACTGACTGACTCACCGATCATCAAAAATCTGAGGTACATCCTGTAGCCCTAGAAATTTGAAATTTGGTAAGAAGGTAGTATTTGGGATACAAAGAAAGGAAAAATTAAGAAATTCGGAAAATTCGAAAAAAAAAAATCGAAAATCTTTTATCTTCCGTAATCGGAATTCTTGCCAATACTGTTGCTCACGGATTATCAACACGATAAAACGCAGTTTGTCAACTAAACCATCGGTTTGTCAACTATACTAAATCGAGCACGAAATAGCTGGGTCCTGAATACAGTAAAATTCGTTTTAATTGACTAGAACAAATAAAGGTACTACTTGATTATCCCGTCGACCGAAAAACTATCGCCAAACTATAAGATTAAATGCCAATAATGGATGATCGTAAATGTCGCATTCATTTGACATTAAACACCATACACGTGTTTGTTACGTCATCAAATGATTTTTAATTCGACTTTTTACTTGTAATTCCATTAAGATTTTATTAATTTATTTGTTTTTTCGTTATTTAAAATAAAAATACAGCAATCTGTATAATTTTGGGAATTGTTCGGCGACATTGATCGACGGGATAATAAAATAGTACCCAAATAAAATAAATTTATTTTACCAAATGTTAATTTGGTGAATTTAAATATTTTATAAACATTCTGCAAATATGCCAACATTTCTTGATAGATAGCTGCTCTTATACTTTTGCTATATTTACCATCACTACCATATATGGTAGTGATATATTACTTTAAACATTTCTATAGTTTGATGCAATGGCAATAGACCATAGCGCAAAATTAGCAGCAGTTTTAAAAGCAAGAGAATTTTGCTGTCAAACTTACCTCATATTTACAAAATAGCTCACATTTGCTGCCAAACTATTGACGTAGACAACAATTGTTGAAGAATAATAAATTCAATTTTTATAAAACATGGAGAGTGACACTCAGGATATGACTAACATAATCGCATACGTAAAAAAAAGTTTATTTTTTTTAATGGCAATACAAACTCCCCTGCGATGTAGAATTTTTTTAAATATGTTTTTTAGGTACTCAAATTATCGTTTTGGAATTCAAAATCAAAATTCTACATTCCCCTCTCCCAAGAAAAAATGACATATTAAAAAGAAATCAATTATTTTTATATTTAAAACTTAAACATCATCACTTTTGCACCACTGTGACGTCATTTTCTCTGACTTTTCACTTTCAACCGTGCTAAGACTACGAGCGGTAGATATGAATATTGAGTGAACAACCGTTAGTGGACTTCCAAGGGAGGCCATTTTTCATCTGTACTAACCGAAATCCGCAATAAACGATGCTTTTAAAATTAATTAAAATATGATGGGGAAATGAAACTGTCCGCATAAACCGGAGATACGTCTTAAGAGGAGATGCATTAACGAAAATTCCGCTATATCCTGCGGCAGTTATTGATGTTTTGCGGATAGTATCTATCGCATTTCAACATTTACTAAAACAAAATAAATATAAAAAAAAAAAAAATACCGAGCTATACTCGGTCTACTGTGTACTAAAATCATTTAAATAAAAAAATTATTACGATTTAATTTAAATTCGAAAGTATGAAGGTTTGAATGTTTAGTGTAAAATTCTTTCACCTACTTGTTTCTAAAAATAACTTGATTGTAAGTATTACATATCAAAAAGAGGAATAACTGAATTTCAAATTTTGGCGACACAGTTTTTTATTGTGTAAAATTTGAATTCTAGATGTCAATGTGCATCTGCAAAATTGCTGAAAAGACGCGGTTGACGGAGGGAAACATGAAATTGTATGATATTCCAATGAAAGACAATGTTGATCGAAGAAATTTTGAAAGGAAGAAATTGAAATGTTATATTTTGATTACAGAGAAGACAGTCCTCATCGAGTAGTTCCTACATCTGGAGATCGTTCGTATCTGTTTCACCTATATTTTCTTTTCTGTGCTAGGTAACATAGCCTAGTCGTATGATATCAGATGTGCTATAGTTGATGGTGTATGTGGTTATGGGTATGTGGTTGAGCAGTAGTATGTGGGTAGTATGTTGGTAGTATGTGGTTGCGCACTGGGATTAGCTGGGATTAGTTTCTTAGGAGGCCACTTTGACGTTCTACTTCCTCTTCTTAACAGCTAGCAATAATCCATTATTTTTCCAATGAATACCTATCACAGAGAGAAATCAGCTAGAGAAAAAAAATTAGAAGACCTATTTAGGTCAAAAGGGGAAGGCCTAATCGTTCCGAGAAATCACGTTCTCTACAGCTCCACGAAGCTAGAGCCCTCTATTGTCAAAACCATCTTCGAAAACAAAAACACACATTAAAACGTTACAGCGATTCACACCCTGAAATGGAAAGACGTAGCTCGCTAAGAAGTCGCGCGCTGTTCTGTTGTCCAACCGGGTATGAAAATTGGAGCTTACTGACGAAAAAGGTCTAGAGGTAAGGCTGCAATTTAAAATAAACATTTTAGAAAACATTACGAGAGCTATAACTAAAAAAATGGGAAATAGACTGGAAGCAGACAAAGTTATAAAATGGACTCTGCACAGTAGAATTAACTTTGGATGACTTCGATTGAACAGCTGATAGATTGAAACAAAAACTAATATAGTTACTAAAAAAATTGAATGAATGGATTTCAAACGGTAGCACACATGACAAATTCGCTTTTCTAGAAAAAGCGGAACATCGAAGCAATCAGAAGCCATAAAGTCTATGAAGTTAAAGGTAGTGTAATTGAAATCGACACTACTGGAAAAGCTTTCTTTGGCTTTCTCCTTACAAAAAGAAGTGAAATCCCATCAAAAACATCTCATGTAAAACAAAGCCAAGCCTCCTGACTCTTTGACCGTAAAAAGTTCTGAGATCATGTGTAGAGCCAAACTTAGCTCTCTTATTAACTCTGATATTTTAATTCACAAATTACTCCTAGTCTCTACACCTTTAGTAAATGATTATTTTGTGACTTGGCAATGACGCAGCACGAGAATGTAAAGGCTGTTGTTTACATTTTAATATTAACGTTTATTTATAAAGTATTGCATAAAATAGTTTCTATAAGAGCACTGAACGTATATGTATTTGTAGCATGGAAATAATTTTACATTACATTGCAAGCCCGGATGCGAAAATTCTCTACTGGTCAAACTTGATGTCCGGAATTTTGGTGATTTTCTTCCTATGTAACGTGAATACGAGCCAGACCCCTCTTTTAGTAAGACCCTTAATCGGTGCATCCCTCCTTCAGGCTTCTATCCCTCGCGTTCATATTCAGCCTTAACCAAATAATCTAATCCCAATTCAAAACAAAATTAAAGTGTTTACGTAATAACTTTTCTGTGCTGCGTAATTGCCAAGTCACAAAATAATCCTTTACTAAAGGTGTAGAGACTAGGAGTAATTTGTGAATTAAAATATCAGAGTTAATAAGAGAACTAAGCTTGGCTCTACACATGATCTCAGAACTTTTTACGGTCAAAGAGTCAGGAGACTTGGCTTTGTTTTACATGAGATGTTTTAGGTAGCTTTCTTTACAAAAAAGCTACCTATTGCAGCTGTTCGGAGGAAAGCGATTTCACAAAATTTTGGTATATTTTCATCGATCATGACCCCCAGACCCCGAAACCACCCTCCGTTCAAAATTGATATATATATATATATATATATATCTGACCTATGTCACACTGTAACTCCCGTAATTATGAACCGATTTCGATGTAATTCAGCGTGTACATAGTACATAACAATGTCTCGACCGAGTTCGTTGGCCAGCTTCATCCGCCGTTTTGTTTCAAAATGGCGGCCATTTAAAATTTAAAAAAAAATTTGAAATTTGAAATGTGGTACCAAAAAATTGAAAATGGAAAAATATTTTTTTCTTATGTATTTGACCTTTATACAAAGATTTCGGAGCAGTTTTTGTTTCGTCTATATCTTAAAAAAGTCCTTCCGGCCAGTGCCGGGAGGAAGAGGTAGCTTTCATATTCCTTATTTTAAAAGAGCCAACTTATATTATTCAACACACGAAGCTCAATTTAGTGGAAACCGAATATAGGAGATTCAATACTAATTTTTATCAATACTAAATCATTATGAATGAGAATTTCGCGAAATTAGTCAGCTTTATCCAAGATGCTTTTATTGCCGAAACGTCAGTGAAGGCTTACTGTGGAGACACGAAAAGTTTTGGTTTCTGTTAGTCTGTCTGTCTGTTCCGCGATAACTGCCGCAAAAAGCATCCGATCGGCTTGAAATTCACTGGACATGTTAATGAGGTACCCGGACTTAGCTGTATAGTTTTTGGTTAAATTTGGTTCATTAGTTCGGGAAATATGGAACATTTTATTTTGCTCTATAATGCTTTTCTATGGCAAGTCAGACGATTTTCAGATTTTCATTTGTTGAGAGAATTGGCTCATATGAAAAATGGATTTAAATGGTAAATTTTTGATGCTGAAATTTTTAAATAAGATTATTAAATTATTCCAATTAGTTTGAAATTTTGTCAATATATTTGCGAGATTTTTTTTAATTAGGTTTATAATATTGGGGGGTATTTTATGCATGTTTTCCAATAATATAAAGGATTTTGTTTTATCAATTTTTACATATTGCATATTTCATATTTTTTCCTTTTCTTTCATCTGTTGTCTAGCAACGTATTTGGTCCTAATAATATTAGTATAATTGCGTGTATAATGTTTGAGTAAAGCCAACGTCAAAACGGATGAATTAATGCATTTGTATCTTTGCATATAGATGGATTATAGCGCAGAAATAAAAATAGGCAATATTTCATTTATTTTATTCAAATATTTTGCTTAAAAATACAAAAGTTCATTATTTTCATAGAGAATAACGTAACATTTTTCCATAACATTTACCAATACTTGTTTAATTGTTGCCAAGAAAATCAAAACCCGGAATAATATTTTCTTTTAAACAATTTTCAATTGAAATGTTTGGTCGTGAAACAGGAAAATGAAAAAGAAAATTAAGAATAGAAAAATTACTATGGCGACATATTGGAAATAAAAAGAAAACTCTCGAGTATTTCTTAATATAACAAGATGAAAAGTTTTGAGTAAGTACGCATAGCATGTGAATTAGACGCCATTTATCGAAAACAAAGATGCTGGAATAAAAAGATCTTGGGTATAATAAAATTAACTATTATTCACGGAGGAAAGAGATAGATGGAGATGCAGTATGCCGTAAAAACAGTTTGCAATACGAAGTGCGTTATCGCTCAGATTTAAATGCCCTCATTCGGCCCAAACAAAACAAGCACGTGGAACAGGGACCGAATTCTTTGACTTCATCCGTGCATTTTTTCTGTAAAATGAAAATGATCTGCTTATATTTAAGCAATAAGCATTCTAAGGTAGCATTTCATTGTATTATGAATTAAAAACTGTATTACTAAAAATATTATTCTGTTTTTTTTTTTTTTTTTTTTTTTAAGCACGTCGTTGTGTTGTGCCGAATGTAGCGGATTTTAGGGTTACATTTTTGTCGTCACTTCAAGATTTATTGTCCGTGTACGGTTAACATAAATATTTTATTTTAAATTTAAATTTTATTAATTTATAAAAAAAAACTTCTGCTTATCCTTGTAAATCACAGCGTAAAAAAATCTAAGATATACTATAACCATCCGCACAATCAATAAAAAATTATGAATGTAAAGCCCCCCTGAAGAAATGCAATTTTTGATTTAAAAAGTTACCAGAATAAGTAGCTCATCAGAATTTCAGAACATCAATGTATAACCACTTGTTTAACACTTTTAATTTCTGAAACTTTACGAAGTATCTTGTATGCTTATATATATTTATGTAATTTGAAAACTTTAAAAAGCGATTTTTAGCAAGTTGAATATTACGCAATGAGTGTTAAAAACAATGACTTGCAAAGATGACGTTGAGGCTCCTGATCTGCAGATTTACTAGTTTAAAGTAACTTATATTTGGCTGAGATGTTGATGTATACTATCCACATGCCTTCTTACATGGAAATAGGCGAATACGTGTGTTATCGCGTGACTAATACAAGATCGTTTCAAAATGTTAGCCATACTAGAAATTCAAAGTTCTATAATTCAACCATTTTTTAAGATATAAACAAAAGAACAAATTTTCAGAAACAAAATCTGCTCCGGAATCTTTGTATCAAGGCCAAACACATAAAAAATCTTTTTCATTTTCCAATTTTTTAATACCTCATTTTAAATTTTAAATTTAATTTTTTTTAAATGGCAACCCTTTTGAAACAAGATGACGAATGAAGCTGGCCAACGAACTCGGTCGAGACATTGGTATGTACTACGTACAGACCAAGTAACATCCAAATAGGTTCATAAATACGCTTGTTATCGTGTGACAAAAATCAGGTCGTTTTAAAATGTCAGCCACAATAGAAATTCAAAATGCTATAACTCAGCCATTTTTTTAGATATAGACGAAACAAAAACTGTTCCGGAATCAATGTATTAAGGTCAAACACATACGAAAAAAAATATTTTTCATTTTCCAATTTTTTGATATCTCATTTTAAATTTTAAATTAAATTTTTTTTTTAAATGGCCGCCATTTTGAAACAAGATGGCGGATGAAGCTGGGCAACGAACTCGGTCGACATATTTGTATGTACTATGTACACACCAAGGTACATCCAAATCGGTTCATAAATACGCCTATTATCACGTGACAAATATCAGGACGTTTCAAAATGTCAGCCACGCTAGAAATTCAAAATGCTATAACTCAGCCATTTTTTAAGATATAGACGAAACAAAAACTGCTCCCGAATCTTTGTATCAAGATCAAATACATAAGAAAGAAATATTTTTTCAATTTTCAATTTTTTGGTACCACATTTCAAATTTAAATTTTTCTTAAAAATTTAAATGGCTGCCATTTTTAAACAAGATGGCGGATGAAGCTGGCCAACGAACTCGGTCGAGACATTGGTATGTACTATGTACAAACGAAGTTACATCCAAATCGGTTTATAAATACGCCTTTTATCGCGTGACAAATTTCAGGACGTTTCAAAATGTCAGCCACGCTAGAAATTCAAAATGCTATAACTCAGCCATTTTTTAAGATATAGACGAAACAAAAACTGCACCGGAATCTTTGTATAAAGGTCAAATACATAAGAAAAAATTATTTTTCCATTTTCAATTCTTTGGTACCACATTTCAAGTTTAAAATTTTTAAAATTTTTTTAAATGGCCGCCATTTTGAAACAAAATGGCGGATGAAGCTGGCCAACGAACTCGGGCGAGACATTGGTATGTACTACGTACATACCGAATCACATCGAAATCGGTTCATAAATTCGAGAGTTACAGTATGACAAAGGTCATATATATATATATATATATATGGATATATATATATATATATATATATATATATACATATATATATCAACTTTTGAACGGAGGGTGGTTTCGGTGTCTGGGGGTCATGATCGATGAAAATATACCAAAATTTTTTGAAATCGCTTTCCTCCGAACGGCTGCAATAGGTAGCTTTTTGTAATGAAAGCTACCTAAAATGGCTGAGTTATAGCATTTTGAATTTCTAGCGTGGCTGACATTTTGAAACGTCCTGAATTTTGTCACGCGATAAAAGGCGTATTTATGAACCAATTTGGATGTAACTTCGTTTATACATAGTACATACCAATGTCTCGACCGGGTTCGTTGGCCAGCTTCACCCGCCATCTTGTTTAAAAATGGCGGCCATTTAAATTTTTAAGAAAAATTTAAATTTGAAATGTGGTACCAAAAATTGAAAATTGAAAAAATATTTTCTTCTTATGTGTTTGACCTTGATAAAAAGATTCGGGAGCAGTTTTTGTTTCGTCTATATCTTAAGAAATGGCTGAGTTATAGCATTTTGAATTTCTAGCGTGGCTGACATTTTGAAACGTCCCGATTTTTCTCACGTAATAACAGGCGTATTTATGAACCGACTTGGATGTACCTTGGTGTGTACATAGTACATACAAATATCTCGACCGAGTTCGTTGGCCAGCTTCATCCGCCATCTTGTTTCAAAATGGCGGCCATTTAAAAAAATTAAAAAATAAAAAAATTTAAATGAGATACCAAAAAATTGGAAAATGAAAAAGATTTTCTTTGTATGTGTTTGACCTTAATACAAAGATTCCGGAACAGTTTTTCTTTCGTCTATATCTAAAAAAAAATGGCTGAGTAATAGCATTTTGAATTTCTCTTGTGGCTGACATTTTAAAACGACCTGATTTTTGTCACGCGATAACAGGCGTATTTATGAACCTATTTGGATGTAACTTGGTCTGTACATAGTACATACCAATGTCTCGACCGAGTTCGTTGGCCAGCTTCATTCGCCATCTTGTTTCAAAAGGGTTGCCATTTAAAAAAAATTAAATTTAAAATTCAAAATGAGGTATTAAAAAATTGGAAAATGAAAAATATTTTTTTTATGTGTTTGACCTTGATACAAAGATTCCGGAGCAGTTTTTGTTTCTGAAAATTTGTTCTTTTGTTGATATCTTAAAAAATGGTTGATTTATAGCACTTTGAATTTCTAGCATGGCTAACATTTTGAAACGATCTTGTATTTGTCACGCGATAACACACGTATTCGCCTATTTCGATGTAAGAAGGCATGTGGATAGTATACATCAACATCTCGACTAAATTCGCTGGCCAGATTCATCAGCCATCTTGTTTCAAAATGGCGGCCATTAAATTAAAAAAAAAAATATATATTTAAAGTGAGGTGCAAAAAAATTAGAAATTGAAAAAGGTTTCTTTCTTAAGTATTTGATCTTGATATAAGGATTCAGGAGCATTTTTTGTTTGTCTTTACCTTAAAAAATGGCTCAGATATAGCAGTTTCAATTTCTATTGTGAGTGACATTTTGAAAAATCTGATTTTTTGCATGCGACAGCACTTCTATATATTAACCGATTCCGATGTGAGTGAGCATGTGCACAGCAATTACTAAGGTCTCGACCAAGTTCACTGCTTAGCCTCATCCACCATGTTGTCTTAAAATGACAGGTACTTTAAGAAATTGCCGAATTTGGCAGCCAAATATAAGTTACTTTAAATAAAAGCATCTTGGATAAAGCTGACTAATTTCGCGAAATTCTCATTCATTATATTGATAAAAATTAGTATTGAATCTCCTATATTCGGTTTCCACTAAATTGAGCTTCGTGTGTTTGCATGATATAAGTTGGCTTTTTTTAAATAAGGATTATGAAAGCTACCTCTTCCTCCCGACACTGGCCGGAAGGACTTTTTGATGGGATTTGTATTTCTAGACATTAATCAGCAGAAAATCCTAAATCTTTCTAAGAGGGACGTTTTTATTTTGGACGTGGGCACTGTTGAATTCAGAGATTTTTCTCCGGGAAGGATTTTCGGGGGGAGTGGGGATTGCACTTTTTGACCATTAAAGGCATAAAATCTCAAATCTTCTGGCGGACATTTCAATGCCCCGGGGGATATCCCTCCCGGGCCACCCCTTAATTTGACACTAGACGAGGGAGGGGGATTTTCCCCAGCCCACCCCTTACATTTATCTGTGTTCACAAAATTTGTGACACATTTCCCTGATAAATAAAGATGCTTTTTACTTTTTTTTACCATTTTTTTTCTCGTTAATAAGGAATTTTTCATCCTTTATCACCAAAATTACTCTCCGCTATTCGGAATGTCCGTTATTCAGAGGTTAAACATACAAAAATATAGTTTTTGGGAGTGGGAATTGGAAAATTGTCCTTTAAATAGAGGTGTCCGCTATTCGGGCGTGTCCGTTATGGAGGTTTTACTGTATAATAATTGTTGCAGAGTGTTAAGCAGATAAAATTTATTAATTTAAGCTCATTTAGTTGCAAAATATAGCAATACAATATTTTAAAAGCCTAAATGTGTACATATGGCAGACACCATAAAATATCAAATTTTAGCTGAAATTTTGAAATTTATTTATTTTTTACAATTTTTCCTATTATTAGACCGATATATCGATTTCAAATAAAAAATTTCGTAAAAATAGAAAAATTCGTGCAGTGAAGGGTTAAATACATCTGCGACAAATTTCCCAGCCTTATCAACCGCCGAAATAAAAGAGGATACCGAGATGAACCCCATAGAGAAGATTAAAAGAAAAGCACAAAGCAGAGCATGAGCGGTTCAAATAAACTTCCACGCATGGAATAAAATTATAAGGATTTTAAATACACAATATTTTACTTGTTTAACTGTAAAAGTCCATAGTGTAATTAAAAAAAATGAATAAATTATTATGAAAAAAAGTTACGTCTATTTTATAGTAGCAGATTTTCGCAATATTTCGACTTTTTAAAAATTTAAAAATTTGCGATTTGTGAAAAATCCTGACGTGATGGTATGGTAAAAAATAAAGGTAATTTTTGCATTCAGCACTAAAAAATACATAAGAACCAATTATCGAAAGCTGAAAAACATAACCATCACATCCATTTTTAATATCAGATTTCTGAAAGAGGATAATCTCTGAAAAAGGATCCCCTTCAGAAATCTGAAGGGCCCTTAACATCCTTGAAAGTCAAAATGTGTCATCTAAGTGGTGTGTATACCTCTTCACAGGCGCGGATAAAAGGAAGGGGGGAGATCACCCCGATCGCCGCCCTCCCTGGATCAAAAAATGTAAATCCACCTATTATCGCGAATTTCGACAAAAAAAATCGTCGCCGAAAAAAATCGATTTCGTGAATCGTTCGCCGGTCAAAAAATCGCGCAAAAAACGCGAATTTCGTCAAAGGATCGTGCAAAAACGCGAATTTCGTCAAAAGATCGCGCAAAAACGTGAATTTCGTCAAGCGCGGAAAAAAGTGAATTTCGCCAAAAAATCGGGCATTTCGTCAAAGAACGACGGAGAAAAAACGCGAATCTCGTCAAAGGACCACGAAAAAAACGCGAATTTTGTCAAAGGATCGTAGAAAAAACACAAATTTCGTCAAAGGATCGCAGAAAAAAACGGGAATTTCCTCAAAGGATCGCAGAAAAACACTAATTTCGCGAAAGAATCGCACAAAAAATGCGAATTTCGTCAACAGATCTCAGAAAAAATGCGAATTTCGTCAACAGATCTCAGAAAAAATGCGAATTTCGTCAAAGAATCGCGAAAAAATACGCGAATTTCGCTAAAGGGCCGCGGAAAAAATGCACAATTAGCACAAGGAGGAGATTCCTCTAGGCGCGCATTCACGGGGGGGGATCGATTGGGGCGGTCGCCCCCCCCGCAACATATAAATACAATGCTTTTAACGGCAGTTTTTGCGAAACAGACAGACAAGCAAACGAAAACCAAACACTTTTCGGGTGTCAATGAACCTCACTGACTTTCGGCAATCAGTGAACAAAATAGGATTATGTCCTGTCAAAAGTCATATGGCGCCATAATTTTTCACACTAATAGGTTGAGATGGGGGACGATGCCACTTCATGTACCTTTTGTTGAATCTTTACAACAGAAATTGAGAACGTTATGCGGATCCCTTTAAAGTGTTGAAACTTTTTCGTTCTTTCAAAGAAGCTGCAATTCTAATTTCTGTATAACAATATTTTTCAGGAGTGCTTTATTGTTTGAGAAAAGAATGGGATTCATAGCAATTTCCAAAGAAAGAAAGAAACAAGAAAAAGAAAGGTTCTTTGAAAAATTCAAGCATCTTAATGTTTTCTGAAGAAAACCAATAATGTGTAAAAAATGTACTGTTATTGTCACCCACATTGGTAAATTTCAACGAGTATTTGATGAATGAAAAAAAAAGGATTATGTCCTAATCCTAGTCAGTTAAAAGCTAAAATGCGTATGGTGTGTTGATTTCTTAAAAACTAACTTGGTAAATTTGTTCTTCCCTTCTTTGCCCCGATCGACCCCCCCCGCGGATGCGCGCCTAGGGGAATCTCCTAGAGGTCTGCACGGGCCCGGGCTTGGCCCGAGGCCCGTGCCGGCGGAATGAAGGCGAATTTTCAAACGGGCCGGGCCGGGCCGGCAGAATTAGGACATTTTTTTGAACGGGCCGGGCCGACAGACAAAATTAACGGGCCGGGCCGATAAAAAAATTAATCGGGCCTATCGGCCCGATATAAGAATTCAAGCGAAGCAGATAAAATACGAGCTATTTTCAATGACTATGATTTTCTCGAGAAGTATAAATGTGTGTCACAAGCCGATGCGAGTTTATCAACATCAATACAGAAATGTAACATGTCCATCATGGAGATCGGCATCGGACAGTTACTAGATTGCTGAAAAAAATTAAACCCTGAGTCAGACGACTCATACCGGGACGGAACTGGTCTTAATCGATCGCAGGATGTGTAGGACAGGCATTACGTTTTGTAAAACAAAGTATTAATAGTGATAATGAACTTATGTTAACAGTATCTTTGGAAATATACCTTAAAGTGGTTCTCATATTCACTGCTCAACAACAATGTGAAACTTTCAGACACATTTTCTGACTCATTTTTAACTATAAAAGCATAAAAGCAGGCCTGACTATTGAAGGCATTTCGAAACGAACAGCTTTCTCCATATTTTGAGAAATTACTTACAGAGATAACAGAGATTCTTGTCACGTGACTGTACGTTTTTTTTCCTTTCCTGTGCTATCGCTTCTGGAAATTCGATTCAAAACGCTAACTTTGGCAGTATTTTCAGAAAGAATTATTGCTTTTATCTATGAAAAAACGGCATTTACATAGTTTCTGAATAAGAGTACCTGCCAATCTTACGCGTTTCCGAAAAGAAATGAATTCATAAATGTGTCGAAATGTAGCTCCTTTAGACTTGAGAAAAGCCTGAAAAAGTAGAGAAATATTTTCACAAATCTACTTTTTATTATACAGCTTCAAAAGTTATCATGTTTTTAATCCTTTATTCTGTACTGCATTTATCTTGTAATGAATCCTTATTTGAATTTTGAAATATCTGTAGAGACGATGACTAAAACACTGTAAGTAATCGTTAATGTTTACTATTGTGTGTTTTCTGTTTTGCGAACACATAGTAATCTAAAATATACTGTAAAGTGTTCCCATAAATATGTATGTAGTATTCATTAAAAGAATCTTAATTGTATGTAAAAAAAAACGGATATTTTTTGTAGAAATTGAGTCGGGCCTGTTTTCACTGATTTTTGTACGGGCCGGGCCGAGAACTGTAAAAATGCAAACGGGCCAGGCCGGGCTCGGGCCGAACTTTCAATTTTTACACCGGGCCGGGCCGGGCCCGGGCCTGGAAATTCCGGCCCGTGCAGATCTCTAGAATCTCCTCCCGGTGCTAATTGTGCGTTTTTTCAGCTGCCCTTTGACGAAATTCGCATTTTTCAGCTATTCTTTGGCGAAATTTGCGTATTTTTTTCGCGATTCTTTGAAGAAATTTGCATTTTTTCAAAGATCTGCTGACGAAATTGGCGTTCTTTCGCGATCCTTTAGCGGAATTCGCGTTTTTTCGCGATCCCTTGACGAAATTGGCGTTTTTTGCGTGATCCTTTGACCTACGAACGATAGACGAAATTAATTTTTTTCGACGACCATTTGTCGAAATTCGCGACAGTCGGTGGATTTATATTTTTGGGCGGGATCCGCGCCTGCGACCAACTTGCCAAATTATACAAATCGCCAAACTATTCGTTAAATTATACAAATGGAAGAATGTTGCTATTCAAAAATTTTAAGATAGGAAAATTAATGAATTTGAATAAAAAATAATCCCTAAAGAATAGGGTTACTTTAATGATGACGTTCACACTTATGGCGTCGCGATATAGCAAATATAAAAATTGATGTATTTAGATGATTTCTGACAAAAGAATACTAATAGTTTACGTATTTAAATGCAGAATTATTAAATTAAACCATAAATAAAGATATATCTTTAAGATATTGAATTTGTGAATAAAATGTAAGTATTTTAAATATAAAAATCGAATTTTGGTACTACTTGGTTATCCCGTCGACCAAAAATTTATCGCCAAATTATAAGATTAAATACCTATAATGGTTGACCATAAATGTCACATTCACTTGACTTAAAGCAAGTTAAACGTGTTTATGTCATCAAGTGATTTTTATTGCGACATTTTATTTGTATTTTTATTAATGTTATACTAATTTATTTGTTCTTTAGTTATTTAAAATAAAAATTATTCCAGTTTGTGTAATTTGGCGAAATTGGTCGACGCGATAACTAAATAGTACCCAATTTATATAATTAAAAAAATAAGAAAATAAAAGTAAATAAATTTTTTATTAAAATAAACAACAATATCCGGGCTACCATGTCAGGCAAAATAACGCATTTTAGAGCCCATTAGTTACCTCGGTGCGTATATGACATCTGTGCCAACAAAATTTCCAATGATGCAGTAAATATTCCATTTGGCGGTACTCGATTATCGAAGATTAGTTCAATATCTTTTAAAATATTGTCTAACACGGGATAATATGAAAAAAATCGAAGAAGAAATGGCCAATTAAAAACTTGTACATTTTTTTCTGCAAGCAATTTTTATTTCAGACTGTTGAATTTTCCGATAGTAAGAATGCATAATTGCATAAATGTCCTTTGAATGATCTTCAGCTTCTAAATTTTGAAACTGTGAATTTTCCTATGAGTGAAATTGGCGAAATGTAGAAGGAAAAAAATAAATAAACAATAAACAGTATTTGCTAAAAAAAAAAAAAAAAAAGGATAATGTTCGTTGATCACACTCTTCGAAATTACGGGGAAAACTTTTTTAATAAAAAGTAAAGGAGAAGAATAAAAAGGGAAAAAAGTATCATTCAAAATTCATTTAATCAAATTTTCAGATTCATTTATTTAATCTAACGCAGGGGATAAATCGCCAAATGTTGTATAAATTGTAACATTTCACGTTAAGTTATCTTTTAAGCATTACAAACATTTCTTTCATTTTTAAGTTAAAATATTATCGTTTTATAATATTAAGCCTCATTAAATATTCTTTTTAATTAAATATCAGTAATTATTTTCTTTTTTTATTTGCGATATGTTTGTATTATTTTTTAACGGATATAACCATTTCAATTCATTTATCAATGATAATTTTCGCCAAAATGACCACTGGCAACCCTTTCGTCAAAAATATCAATAAAATACGAAATTTATTACCAAAAATCATAGTTATCCCTATATATTTGACTCACAAAGCACCGCATGAATATTCTTTGTCGAATGATACAATCTGGAAAAAAATCCACCGTGTAGTTTTTGAAAACACTCGAGCGGAACTTTTAGAGCTTACTGCTTTATAATATACTATTTATAATCTACTAGCAGGCTACGGCCGCTGCGCTGGTCAGTATTTCCAAATAAACCTTGAATTAAGCGAAAAGGTGAATTCGAACTTCTATTTTTTTTTTTTTAATGGACCTTTAGCTTGAATGTCCTTCCGCGTTGCTGAAAAGATACGAACGCTATTGCGATATTATATTACCTTATGCGTTGGACAAAATTTAGCTATTAAGAAGCAGTTCTTTTAGTTGATTATTCACTGTGCACTTTTGGTAGGGAAATGAGGCCGTTATGACAATAGGAATTGAAATGTTCTCATATCTGACAATATTAAATTAGAGATGCATTACAATGATTGCAGAGATTTACCATTGAACTTGTATAATGTTCGGGTGGTTTATTTTCGTTTGTTTGTCCTTGATCTCCTGTCCTCTCAGCTCGCGCAATATGTGATTCTGGTAGCTTAAATACAATCTCAGTGGATGTTAGTTATAGTTGCTTATACAATAGAAATTCGACTATCCGCTGCAGAAACTATTAAAAATAAGTATATTCTTAATGTCTCCAAAATGTGTAAATGTTTCAGACACTCTTTTAGCTGTCTAAATAAAAATAAAAAACAGCAATTTTTGATTTACCGTTGTGAAAATATACACTAAAAATTTCTATGAGATTTCGACTCTTAACCGATTGAAAAAATTTGACCGGCCAATGATACTTTGCATACATTTAATAAATAGTATGGTAAATGACTAATTTCAATACCGCATTACAGTAGAAATTTTCTCTATTTGGCGCATATGCGAGTAATTTTGTTTGCGTTTTTACTGCCGTGACGCTGGCGTATAGATACTGATTAATTGACAATAGAGAAATACCTATCGCATAATCCTTTCTGTGTCTGTGGCTGTTGCTAAATTCAATTGGTGTTGAGTCAGTATCTCTATAAATACAGCATTGTTAATGGCATTGAACATGTAAAGCGGCTAAGAATCTCGACTGTATTGGCACACCACATACACAAACTGAGCACTCGCAATTTGGCGAATTTGACCGCTGGTTTACCCGCCAAATGAAGAATTTTGTCGCGATTTGGCGCTATGGCAAGCGACAGCGAGAACCCTGATAATCATCCGTAATCGACGTCATTGTGAGGGTTCACGTCAAACATTAAAACTGATGCAACAATATTGTTGTACGTGTACCAGGGTTAAGATTTGACAAGGATAAATAAAGTTAGTTATACAAAAATTTTAGCAATATGCATTTTGGTGAATACCTGAACCGAAGATTTATTTTGCATTTTTCTAAAGAGCATAATAACACGGACAAACAAAAAAGCCTGCTATTTTCTTTATATTTAAGAGTAAATTAATCTTCCGTCTGTTGTGTAAATAACACAGATTATGAAAATAACTCTTAATTTGTTGCTGTGTTTAGCTGCTAGAGTGTGCTTCAGCACAATTCGCTTTATACTGATCGAAATTCCAGGTAATTTAATCCTATCTAGGCTAAAATGATAAGTCCACGGGCATTATTCCATTTGCCACCATTTAGTAATCGCTAATTTCAAAATCTGTCTAATCTTTTGAATTTTGATACGCCTTCCAATATGCTAATTGGCGGGTGACACGATTCCGTAAGATTAGTCCAATATGTTCAATAAAACATTTTTTAAACAATGGTTAAGCAAAAGAAAGTTATGCAGAAAAAACTAAAAAGAAATGACAAATTAGCAAGCAATATTTATTGCAAAATGTTTATTTTATTTATTTATTTTTTTATAGTAATAACGTATAATTGCAGATATCTTCTTAATAATATTCTTATATCCTAACTTTGAAAGCAGTGAATATTCCTATAAGTGAAACCGACAATATGTTCGGCATGTTAAAAAAATAACATAATATACAATATTCAATGGGCTTTATTGGTAATCTGGGTTCGAGATTGCAGGAAGTCACGTGTTGGTGGTATTTTACCATCGGGATTTCCTATCGAATATATGCATGCGATTTTTATTTTTTATGAGAATAGAAATATAAATAAAGATGCCGAAATTTTGTGCAGCGTACGGATCTACAAACAAGTCGAGTGATAAATTCTGCAAAGAAAATAATATTTCTTTTCATTGCTTTCCATTAAAAAAATGAGGTACTTCTTAGTTATCCCGTCGACCAATTTCGCCAAATTATATAAATCGCCAAACCGCACGCTAAATTATACAAATTGACATAATTTCTATTCTTAATTTGTTAATGTCATTTTATTCATAAGTTCACGGTTTTTGTTGGTGATTGGTAATGTTAATTTAATGGTTATATATATATATATATATATATACTTATTATTATATGGCACATATGTCATGCATAGATCGCCCCATATTGGCGCGATTTTTTTTCTGACGCCAATTCGGCGAAAATATCAACAGCATAAACAACAACATCCGGATTACCATATCAAGCAAAATAACGACACTTTGGCGCCGCTTAAGTATACATTGCGTATATGACATTGGCGTCAAAAAAAGTCGCGCCAATATGGAGCGAATATGACATCTGTGCCATAAACTCTTGCTAATGCAGGTACATTTTAAAGTAATTATTCATCAAAATATATTACAAAATATTTTATGTCTTAGGAAGGTATTGTCCCTGTTCATATGGAATGATCCATTGAACAACCTGAAACATTTTTATTAGAACACAATTTATATTATTAAATGAACTTTCAATAATGTCATATTGAAATGTAAATACTAAGGATTAATCTCAGTTTTTTTTTTTTTATTATGTCTTAATATTTTTTTTGAAAATATGCTAAGATTAAAAATTTTCTCTTAGAAGTAAGTAGTACGTAGAAATACGTGTAATAAGCGATGCTAGTTAAGTTTCAAAACAAAATTCTTATCTTATTAATTTAATTTGCAAAGCACCACGACGACAAGCCCAGCCATTTGTAAATATAAATAATGTCATGTGATCAAAACGTATAACCCTAAAGACAGCGCCAACAACTGGCGAGAAATTTGGCGTGATATACAGTCTACCATATACTATTTAGCAAGAAATTGCGAAAAACGAAGCAGATGCAAAATAAACAAATATAAACACAGCATGGAGGTCACATGATGGTGGTTTATGACGTAACGCCAATAAAGCCCATTAATAAGTAATGATCTGAGTTCGAGGATATAAAAATCACATGCTTGAGGAAAACAAAACGTATGTTTCCATAGTAATGGTATTCCATAGTATGGTAAAAAATATTTTAAATCTTTGAAAGTAAATTATTTTAGAATATGTGTGTATATGGAAGACATTTACACTAAAATTTAAATGATTGACTACATAGTTATAATTTTAACTGCTTTTTATATAATTTACGCTTGAATATAAAAATGTACTCAGAAATGCTGTTCTCTCGGCTTATTTCACACTTTTGTCTTATTTGGCTTAAAATTGCATTCTTTGGTGGCGAAGGTAATAAATAAATAGCATGTAACTCACTAATACAGCCATTTTTACAAATGCTTCTAGTTTTTCCTGTAAATCATATGATGGGAGAATTATATAAAAATAACAATTAAATTGACAAAAAAAAAAAAAAAAAAAAAGAAAAAGAAAAAGACTAAAGAATGTAACATAGATTTTATTTCATCAAGTTTTCAGACACGTTTTTATTAACCTGGCGCAAGCGATAAAAGAGCTAAAAAGAAAAAAAAAATTGCCATTCAAAATTGTCAAATCAAATTTTCAGATTCATTTTTTTAACCTATCGCAAGCGATAATTCGCTAAATATTGTAGTACCAATTGTAAAATTTCACAATAATTTATACTTTAAGCATTACAAATATTTATTTCATGTTTAAATTAAATATTTTCGTTTTATAATATTATGTCTTATTAAAGCTTTTGTTGTTTTTTTTAAAATAAATATCAGTATTTTGTTCATTTATTCGCGAGGTGTTCGTATTATTTTCTAACAGATATAGCCATCTTTATTCTTTAATCAACAAACCTTTCGCCAAAAGATAATCACTGGCAACCTTTTCGTTCAAAATAGCAGTAAAATACGAAATTTATTATCAAAAATCATAGCTATCCCTGTATATTTTCTCATAAACCACCCCGGGAATATTTCCTATCGAATGATACAATTTGGGAAAAAATCCACCGGGTAGTTTTTGAAAACACTCGAGCAGAACTTTTAGAGCTTACGGCTTTATAATATACTAGCTGGCTATGCCCGCTGCGCTGGTCAGTATTTCCAAATAAACCTTGAATTAAGCGAAATGGTGAATTCGAACTTGTATATTTTTTTAATGTACCTTTAGCTTGAATGTCCTTCCGCGTTGCTGAAAAGATGCGAACGTCATTGCGATATTATATTACCTTATGCGTTGGACAAAATTTAGCTATTAAGAAGCAGTTCTTTTAGTTGATTATTCACAGTGCACTTTTGGTACAGAAATGAGGCCGTTATGACAATAGGAATTAAAATGTTCTCATATCTGACAATATTAAATTAGAGATGCATTACAATGATTGCAAAGATTTACCATTGAACTTGAATTATGCTCGGGTGGTGTATTTTCGTTTGTTTGTCCTTGATCTCCTGGCCTCTCAGCTCGCTCAATATGCGATTCTGGTAGCTGAAATACAATCTCACTGGATGTTAGTTATATTTCTTAATAAATACCCTCTTGTGCTACTACTCTTTTCCCTCTTTGGATTCTAGCAGGGTAAATGCTGTCAAAAAAGTAATAAATTATTTGCAGACAAAGAAGATTGTTTAACTTTCATATTTAAAAGAAAAGTGAAACATAAAATTGTGTGTTTTTAAAGCTGAATTGCCTGAATAAATCTAAAATGACGTCATTTTCACTGTCTTTTCATTTTGTAGACCAGTTGAAATCATGTAACCGTTAACCCGGGAAAAAACTCGATGACTTAATCTTGTAGAAAAATAAACCTCATGCATCCAATAAAATCTTTATAATCATCCGTAATCGACGTTATTGTGAGGGTTCACGTCAAACATTAAAACTGATGCAACAATATTGTTGCACATATACCAGGGTTAAGAACTGACAATGATAAATAAAGTTAGTTATACAAAAATTTTAGCAATATGCATTTTGGTGAATACCTGAACCGAAGATTTATTTTGCATTTTTCTAAAGAGCATAATAACACGGAGAAACAAATAGGCCTGCTATTTTCTTTATATTTAAGAGTAAATTAATCTTCCGTCTGTTGTGAAAATAACCCAGATTATGAAAATAACTCTTAATTTGTTGCTGTGTTTAGCTGCTAGAGTGTGCGTCAGGACAATTCGCTTTATATTGATCGAAATTCCAGGTAATTTAATCCTATCGAGGCTGAAATGATAAGTCCATGGGCATTATTCCATTTGCCACCATTGGAACCATAAAGTTTTTTCCCCTACATTGAAAGTATTGTTTTTTTTTATGAGAGTAAAATAATTTGAGGTGATAAATAAATAATAATAAATCTTCTTTTGTTTGTTTGCTTCATTATGAAAAACCATAATTTAGTAATCGCTAATTTCAAAATCTGTCTAATCTTTTGAATTTTGATACGCCATGCAACATGCTCGTTGGCAGGTGACACGATTCCGTAAAATTAGTCCAATATGTTGAATAAAACATTTTTTAAACAATGGTTAAGCAAAAGAAAGTTATGTAGAAAAAGCTAAAAAGAAATGACATATTAGCAAGCAATATTTATTGCAAAATGTTTATTTTATTTATTTATTTATTAACCATTTGGAAAAATGGTTATTGTCCTCGGTCAGGGTAGGAAATCAAAAGCATATCTAAAGCGTTTTATTAGTTGAATCCCGCATCTTATTGGTTTTCTGATTGGTCTATACAGTAATGTGTATTTTCCCTTTACTTTCAACAGAGATGGATACTTCAACAAAAACAAATTAATAACCCAGAAACAAATTGAGATACAGCTTTAAAAAAATTGCATTTAAAAGTACATTTTTTTCTCTATATGACTGTGTAAAAAGTAATATTGTGGGATGTTTAGAAGTTTAAGAATGAAATTTCATTTAAAATTGGTCTATAAATATTAATCTTTAATCCATGGCGTACGTAATTATGACCAGCTCCGTAGAAGTTTAAAAATTTAGAGTACCGAAAAATGTAATCCATGGCGTACGTAATGTATGATCAACATCGCGCGACTGTTTATGTCTTAAATTTTAGTCTTTGAAAAAATCATTTTCCAAATGGTCGTCGTAATTTGTTAAATTGCATTTTTTTTATAGCAATAACGTATAATTGCAGAAATCTTCTTAACAATATTCTTATATCCTAACTTTTAAAGCAGTGAATATTCCTATAAGTGAAATCGACAATATGTTCGGCATGTTAAAAAAATAACATAATACACAATATTCAATTAATAAGTAATGATCTGAGTTCGAGGATATAAAAATCACATGCTTGAGGAAAACAAAACGCATGTTTCCATAGTAATGATATTCCATTGTATGGTAAAAAATATTTTAAATCTTTGAAAGTAAATTATTTTAGAATATGTGTGTATATGGAAGACATTTACACTAAAATTTAAATGATTGACTACATAGTTATAATTTTAACTGCTTTTTATATAATTTACGCTTGAATATAAAAATGTACTCAGAAATGCTGTTCTCTCGGCTTATTTCACACTTTTGTCTTATTTGGCTTAAAATTGCATTCTTTGGTGGCGAAGGTAATAAATAAATAGCATGTAACTCACTAATACAGCCATTTTTACAAATGCTTCTAGTTTTTCCTGTAAATCATATGATGGGAGAATTATATAAAAATAACAATTAAATTGACAAAAAAAAAAAAAAAAAAAAAAAAAAAAAAAGAAAAAGAAAAAGACTAAAGAATGTAACATAGATTTTATTTCATCAAGTTTTCAGACACGTTTTTATTAACCTGGCGCATGCGATAAAAGAGCTAAAAAAAAAACAATTTCCATTCAAAATTTTCAGATTCATTTTTTTAACCTATCGCAAGCGATAATTCGCCAAATATTGCATTAATTGTAAAATTTCACAATAATTTATACTTTAAGCATTACAAATATTTATTCCATGTTAAAATTAAATATTTTCGTTTTATAATATTATGTCTTATTAAAACTTTTTTGTTGTTGTTTTTTAAATTAAATATCACTATTTTTTTCATTTATTCGCGAGGTGTTTGTATTATTTTCTAACAGATATAGCCATCTTAATTCTTTAATCAACAAACCTTTCGCCAAAAGATAATCACTGGCAGCCTTTTCGTTCAAAATAGCAGTAAAATATGAAATTTATTATCAAAAATCATAGCTATACCTGTATGTTTTCTCATAAACCACCCCGGGAATATTTCCTATCAAATGATACAATTTGGAAAAAAATACACCGGGTAGTTTTGAAAACACATCGGAACTTTCCAGAGCTTACTGCTTTATAATATACGAGGTGGAACCCGCCGAATTTCGACGAAAGAAAATGTTTACAAAGGAATTATTGCATGAAATTCATAATAATACATCAACAACAATAATTAGAATAAAAAATCCATCTTACACTTGTTAATTTAACTCTCCAAAGACATATTTTAACCTAAGATTAACAAAATACTTTTTTCATAAACTTTGACTGTTAAAATTATTGAAAAATTAAACTTAATTCATATACGTCATCAGTAAAACATAATCAAGATAAGTAATTTTGATTAAGTTATTAATTAATGCTTGGTATTACGGAATGAAAAATCCGCAAAAATGATTTCACCTTGACATAATCATAGAATATTTCTACCTTTACATCTCAGCCAAATCAAGTCATTTTCCACGTTTCACATCCATATTAACCATTTAAAAACATTTTTGCGCAATAGGTTATTAATAAATATATTCGAAGTCACGTTTGTCAACTATTACAACTTTTCATGTTAAAATTCCCACCCGTGATTTAAGGTCTTAGTATAATCTCTGTACCTGCGCGTAAAAATTCCAGAAATTTATAACTTTTAGACGTATTCAAGGGTAAATATCTCGTTTTATCAAATAAAATTATCGTTTACTTTTAAATATGACGTCATTTTCAGTCGCTGAAATATTTTGCCTATTGACTCAAACTCAATATCAGCGAAATGAAAAAATAGTGAAATATAACAGCCTCATCAGGGAAATTGTATCTTTTTTAAAGCGTAACGTCATTTTCTGTTCAAATTTTTAAAAATATATTTTCAATTGTAATGAGAAAATGGCATCAGTAAGAATATAATCAATAAAGATAACTAATCCACTTTTAATAGAAATGAAGTACTTCAGTTGCCACTATTAGAAAATTGGTATTAAAAACTATAAAAAAATTAATAACTCAAAAATAAATTGAGATACAGCTTTCAAACAAATTGCATTTAAAAGTACATTTTTTTCTGCATACGACGGTGTAAACATTTAAAATGTGGGATGTTTAGAAGTTTAAAAATTTGCAGTAGGGAAAATTGCAAAAGCGAAATTTCATTTCAAATTTCAAAGTATTGCCATTCGCAGAATGACGTATGCGTTACGCACAGATATGTTTGTCCTTTATAATATAGATAGATACTAGCAGACTATGCCTGCTGCGCTGGTTCATTTTCCAAACGAATCTTAAATCAAACGAAATTGTGATTTTTAACCTTCTATTTTAAAGCAGTAAAGACCGTCACCTGGAATGTCCTTCTGCATTGCTGAAAACGATGCTAACTTCATTGGGATATTATACTATATTATGCCTTAGACAAAATTTGGGCAATTAAGGAACAACTCTTTTAGTTGACCATTTAAAGTAGAGTTTGGTACGGAAAGGAGACAGTTATGACAACAGGAATTAAAGTATTCTCTAGTCACCACACTGTTAAATTAGAGAGCATTACAATGATTGAAGAGATTGTTTTTTGAACTTTAAGAACATTCTGATTGTTCATTTTCATTTGTTTGTTGTTGAACTCCCAGCATCTCAACTTGCGCTATATGTGATTCTGGTAGCTTAAATTCAACCTCATTACATGCTACATTACATTTTTTAATAAACGTCCTCTTCTGGCGGATCTACTACTGTTTTCCATCTGTCTATTCCAGCAGAATAAATAGAATAAAAAAAAATCCCTGACGGCTCGGGCCTACAGGCGGAGGTAGATTTCGAAGTACTAAATTCACCAACAAAACTTAAATCAAGATTAGAGATAGACCCAGTTCCTTCAATAAGAATGAGCTCCAGAGAGCTAAACATTTTGGGAAAATTCTAATATACACGAATACACACACGAATGTATATGGAATAGGTTTAAAAAATAGCTAAAGCAAATTCAGAGAACCTCAAAGTGTTAAAATAAGTTAATATTTCCATTGTCGGATTTTCGTCATGTTTTAATACGTTTCTTCAAACTCACATGACGTTACATATTCACCTGCTGAGGTCCGTTTTATTTCCAATATGATGCAATATATATATTTTTTTATTCGTCAAACTATTTATTTCATTTTGTGTTTTCATGCGGAAATCTTGCTCTAGGAAACTTATGACGTAATATTCAATTTGTTTCAATTATTCAAGCTATTTATTTAATTTAATTTTTCACGTGAAACCTTGCAATAGAAAAGCATTTGTTGTGGTGAGAATTTTATTTCTTTTTTTTTTTAATTGTTGGCAACTGCTATAACGAAAAATATTTATTTTTTCCTGCCATTGTTGTGTAAGAGCTATTTTATCAGAATCATGTTAAGAGGGTATTCAAAATTTTGAACCCTCCCATTTCCATTCCCTTGGGCCGATTTTTTCCATTTGCAATCCCCGCCGAGATATTAGTCATCTCAAAGTTGTTGGCGAGTTTGAAGAAGATCCGTGCATAATTACGACTTTTATCGTGCGGACAAAATTTAGTACATACATACATACATATATATATATATATATATATATATATATATATATATAAACTTTTTAGGTGGGGGTGGTTTTGGATTCCTGGGTTCCTATAATGAAAAGTTATGAAGGAATTTTTCAAAAGTCGCACCATGGTAACGACTGTAATAGGTAGTATTTCTTACGAAATCTACCTAAAATTAAAGAATTATTTGCAGACAATGATTAGCATTTAACTTATATATTTATTCGAACAGTGAAGAAGAAAAAAAGTGGATTTTTAAAGATAAAATTTTTTGAATAAAATTAAAAGGTACTACTTGATTATCCCATCGACCTAAAAACTATCGCCAAAATATAAGATTAAATGCCAATAATGGATGATCGTAAATGTCATATTCACTTGACATTAAACATCTTACACGTATTTGTTACGTCATCAAATTAATTTTAATTCGACTTTTTACTTGCATTTTTATTAAGGTTTTACTAATTTATTTGTTCTTTCCTTATTTGAAATAAAAATTTATGTTAATTTGTACAATTTGGCGTTGGCGAATAGTTTGGCAAAATTGATCGACGCGATAATCAAGTAGTACCCCACGAAAAATATATTTGCATAAAGAATTTTTTACGTTAAAGAACATTTACATTCACAGAAAAATATTGCTTAAACAAAAAAAATCCAGAAAATTATAAATTTCAAAAAATAATTATAAAAAAATATGCATGCAAAACTATTACTTATCCACCAGTAGCATCCAAAGAAAAATGCAACCCAAAATGCTGAAGATCGCAACAATCACATTGAAACATTTATCACCAAAAAAAAAAAAAAAACTCGCCAAAAAACCAGAACAGGAAATGGAACTCTTGCCTAACTATTAGACACAGATGTCATATACGTATCGGGTTTGGAGCGTTTTTTTTTTTTTTTTTAACAACAGTTTGGGGAAAACATAGTTTTCAAATACCAGTTACATATATGTATACTTATTTTTTAAAAAATTCTATTATTTTTAAAGGAAATAACAATAAATAAAAAAATAATTAATAACTATAGACAGAAAATAATTTATTTAATTGTAAAAAAAAAAAAAGGAAATAAGAGTAAATAAACGATTTATTAAATAAACAACAATAGCCATGTTAGTTACCATGTCAGGCAAAATAACGCCATTTTGGAGCCCATTAGGTACCCTGGAGCGTATATGAATTCCGTGCCAATAATAATAATAATAATTATAATATGGAATTCAGACGTTACTTTATGTACTTTTAAATATCGAAGATTAGTCTAATATCTTTTAAAATATTACCTAACAGAGGGGGGAATATGAAGAAAAACAAAGAAATAACGAATTAAAAAAGACTTGCAATTTTTTTTCAGCAAGCAATTTTTGGTACTTTTCAGTTAACCGGGCGCCAGTGTTATATATACATATATATACATATATTGTATATATACACATATATACATGTGTATCCACATATTTGTATATGTATATAGATGTATATACATACATTTGTGTATACATACACATGTATATATATAACAGTGGCGCCCGGCTAACCGAAATGTACCCAATTTTTATTTCAAAATGTTGAATTTTTTTTATAGTAATAAGACATTGCATAAATTTCCTTAAGAATAGTTTTAAGTTCCTAAATTTTGAAACTGTGAATTTCCCTGTACGGGAAATTGGCGTTATGGCCAAAGAAATATTAAATAAACAATAACATTTTCAAAAAAGAAAAAAAGGGATAATATTCATTGATCTGAATTGTAGTCTATAAAAATCACATGCTTCCGTAATTACGACGAATTTTTTTTTAAAAGTTTGAAATTGCGAACAGATGTCATATATTCCCTCGGCAGCCATCTGGGATTTTTTTCTTGGCGTGAAAACCCCTTTCCGCCAAGTAGTAAATGTCTCCCAGCAACAATTTATGCGCATGAAAGGAACGAAAATAAAATGTAAAACATCGTCAACAAAAAATCGCCAAGAAATCTCAAAACATCCAAGATGGCGTCCGCTTGAATATACAGCATCTAAGCTTGAAAGGATTTTACAATATGTATGTGTGGCAGAAATTCAAACAAAATTTTAAATATTTGATTCCATTTTAAAACTATCAACTGATATCTATATCATTTATAATCGAATATAAAAATGTTGATCTCGTCCACTTTAACAACCACAAATCCTCAAGCTAATGTCACACTCATGCATTTTTGGCTTAAAATCACATTATTCGGCGACAAACGAAAAATAGAAATCTTAAAGAAACACATAATATGTAACTCGCAATAATTACAGTATTATTTACAGTTGCATCTGCTTGTTTCTCCTATAAATCACATTATGTGAATTAAATAAAAAGAAAAAGAAAAGAAATAAAAAGGAAAAAAAGTAGTAATTCAAAATTAGTCTTATCAAATTTTCAGATTTCTTTTTTTAACGTAAGGCAGGCGATAATTCGCCAAATATTGTATCAACCGTAAAATTTCACAATAAATTATATTTTAAGTATTACAAATATTTATTTTATGTTTAAATTAAATATTTTCGTTTTATAATATTATGTCTTATTAAAACACTTTTTGTTGTCTTTTTAAATTAAATATCAGTATTTTTTTTTCATTTATTTGCGAAATGTTTGTCTAACGGATATAGTCATTTCAATTCTCTAATCAACAAACTTTTCGCCAAAAAATGACCACTGGCAACCCTTTCGTCGAAAATATCAATAAATTACGAAATTTATTACCAAAAATCATAGTTACCCCTGTATATTTGACTCATAAACCATCTGGGGAATATTCTCCATCGAATGATACAATTTGCAACGAAATCCACCGAATAGTTTTTGAAAACACTCGAGCGGAACTTTTAGAGCTTACTGCTTTATAATATATATGATGATGATATATATGATATGATAATGAATATTAAAAATACTATATAAAGCAAAATTTATTAAGTCTTTTAAAGTTTTATAATGTCTTTTCTTAATATTAATATTACTCTTATATTATCGCCGAATTACGAACGTATTAAATTTATTTAAGTTTTGAGAAAAAATCAAATTTGATTCTATATTTATATTTTGTGAAATCTTACAAGCATTTGAAAAACTGTTAAGTACAAGTTGAACAACTTCTTCCAATCAAAGATTCCGAAATTTCTGGTTTATTGTTGAAAATTCTTTTTACTTCCCTTGCATATAAATAAAGCAAAATTTATTTTATAGGTAAGGCCCATAAAATATTTTCTAACATAGTTGTTGGCAAAGGGAAAAGGGCAAGGGAAGCCATTGTCCCAGATGTTAAGAATTCTCGGGATTTCAGGGCTGCCACAGGCAGGCAACTATTTTTTAATTCTATTTCTCAACACTTTTTCAAAACGAAAATCTCTTACATAGGCTTTGACAACATTTGCAAGAGAAATATGCTATAAAATGTATTTTTTTAAAATAGTGGGGCGAACAGAATATAAAAATAGTCGCTGTGGCAAACGTGGGAGTTTCGCAACTCCATTTTCAAGCATTCAAAAACATGGTAGTCGGCAGAACGAAATAGTCAAAACGGTAATATTTGGAACAGTTGTGCCTGTGTTCAGTTTGACGATTTTTTCGAAAACACAGTTCCTGAATTTGGTCGCCAAGTTGAAATTCTAGGGGAAAATCCGATTTTCAAAACAGCGGCGACTTTCAAAACTATCTTAAACCTGCATTTTTTAGGATAACACATTACTTATTTCATGAAAGTAACTTATTTCATGTTTGTACTCTTTATAAAAATAAATAAAATACTACTTAGGTTGCGGATCTCTGGGACTTATATTCGAACTTTTATCTCTCCTTGGATTTCGTTCTGACGGCGCAAATGGCTTTTTATTAAGAATTTTAAAGTCAACAACAATTCATGCTTAGTCTTTAATATGTAAATATTTTCATCATTTAAACACAGTAAGAACAGGAATAGTTTTAGAAAAGAGTATCCCCTCTCAACCTTCTCCTCGTCATGTAACCACGCCAGTGTGCTTGTAAAAGCGTGGCAGCCGCATCTTGCTTCCCGAGGCGTTCTTCATGATCTTCCTGTCTTTTGATATCCAAATATATCGCGTGCTTTTCGGCATATGTTTTCCCTAAATTCTTGCTGCTTTCCACCTCATTCGAAAATGCATTCCATTCTTCTTTTACCTTCACCTGAAACGAAATTGTTTTATTCAAACCAAGAATTTCCAATCGATGATTAGCAGCACACTGGTGTGCCATGGTATTTTATCTATGTCACGAAAATATTCTTTCACTTTATTTCTAACTTTTACGAAATAATTATACATATATACCCTATATCTATCCTCTCTCTATATATAAAATTTTAATGTAACGATTTTATGAAACGAATTTATGTACCGATTTTATGAAATTCTTAAATGCGGAGTTTGTAGAACACTGTAATGTAATTTTAGTATGTTGTTACATTCACCTATAAAATGCTTCTTCTCGAAGAGGGTGTATATAGCATTAATAATTATTGTACAGGGTCACACGAAAGAATTCGATCACACTACTGGCTGTGAGCGGTAATTCTTTAAAATTCATTTTAGTGCCATTATGTTATTTGGAACTCCACGAAATTTGTACATGCTAATCAGGCTTAATCATGTCCTCCATTGAAAATATGGAGAGTAACTTTTATAATTTTTTTACAGGACAGCAACAAAAATCAGATTTGCTACACTTTTCGCCAATTACTGGTGAAGAACTAATTCCTATGACTCATATTTAACTTATGATGCTTCATATATCTCTATATGTATAACTGTGTCTTCAACTAACTTTTTAAACGCATTTTAAACTCACTTCTCAAGAACGAATTTCGCTCAAATCTTCAGAAGAAGTTTCCACCATTATTAATTTATGTATTGATAAAATTTTTCTCATTAGTCTTTTTAGGGCTTCGTTCACCTCACAAAACCTTTATGGTCTCGCTTCGTTGTCTGTTCGTCACAGCGCTCGTACTCGGAAACTATTTAAGTTACAGATTTGATTTTTTTTTTTTAACATCGAGCTGAACACCTCCTGTCATACCAAAAATCGTAAAATTTTGAAAAGTCTTATATTATTTTAATTAAATGAATTCGTTCTTTTTCTATTTCAAAACATAATCTTAATTAGAGGATCCATAGCGCAGTGGTAAAGCGTTCGTCTCCCACGCGAAAGATTGTGGGTTCGAATCTGTCAGGCGGAACTTTAATATTTTGATTTTTATTACTACTACACATCATTTTCAGATGGATTTAATTAAAAGATTTTTTTTTTTGTCATTTTAAAAGTTTATATTATTTTTTTGCGCAGAGGTAATTTTTAAAATCTATTTTCTTTTCAGGCAAAAAAATCCGTAATTTCAATTTTTCACTTATACTTTAAAAAATGCACATTTATCTTATGTTATAATACGAGCAAAAATTGTGTGTGTAAATGTTATCTTAAAAACGCCTCTAACGATTTTGACTAAATTTTGTATTTTACCATTTTTGGGCACGAGAAGACTATTGGGTTATGTCATGTGTTCGAGAAAATTCGATTAGTGGGTCATTTTGGGTCATTATGGGTCAGGGTCAAGTTAATTATATCTAAAAAACGGTTCAATCGATTTGACTAAATTTTATATCCAACCGTTTTTGGGCACGAGAAAACTATTGGGCTAGGTTACATGTACGAGAAATTTCGATTAGGGGGTCATTTTTGGGTCACTTCGGGTCAAGCTAATTTTATCTAAAAAACGGCTTTAACGACTTTGACTAAATTTTGTAATCTACTCTTTTGGATTACGAGAAGACCAATGGGCTAAGTCACATGTTAGACAAAATTCGATTTGTGGGTCATTTTTGAGTCACTGTGGGTCAAGCTAAGTTTATCTAGAAAACGGCTTTAACGATTTTGACGAAATTTTGTATTGTATCGTTTTCGGACACGAGAATACCATTGGCTAGGTCGCATGCTCAAGAAAATTCGATTAGTGTGTCATTTTGGGTCACACAGGGTCAGGGTCAATCTAATTGAATCTACAAAAAAGCTCAACCGATTTTGACAATATTTTGTATTATACCGTTTTTGGGCATGAGGAAACCATTGGACTAAGTTACATGTTCGCGAAAATTCGATTAGTAGGTGATTTTGGATCACTGTGGGTCAAGCTAATTGTATCTAAAAAAAAGGCTCAAAACATTTTGACAAAATTTTGTATTACATTGTTTCTGAGCACCAGAAGACCATTGGGTTAGGTCGCATGTTTGTCAAATTTCAATTAGGGGTTCATTTTTTGGGTCACTATGGGTACAGCCAATTTTATCTAGAAAACGGCTCTAACGATTTTGACTAAATTTTCTATTCTATCTTTTTGGATTATGAGAAGGCCATTGGGCTAAGTCACATGTTAGAGAAAATTCAATTAGTGTGTCATTTTGGGTCACTTTGGATCAAGCTAATTTTATCTGGAAAACGGCTCTAAGGATTTGGACTGAATTTTGTATTCTATCGTTTTCAGGCTCGAGAAGACGATTGGGCTAGGTCGCATATTGAAGCACATTTGATGAGTGGATCATTTTGGGTCACAATGGGCCAGGGTCAAGCTAATTGTATCTAAGAAACGGCTTAAACGACTTTGACAAAATTTTGTATTATACCATTTCCGGACATGAGAAGATCATTGGACTAGATCACATGTTCGAGAAATTTCCATTAGTGGGTCATCTTTGGGTCCCTACGGGTCAAGCTAATTTTATCTAGAAAACGGCTCCAACGATTTTGAATAAATTTTGTTTTCTACCGTTTTCGGGATCGAGAAGACCATTGGATTGGTCGCATGTTCGAGAAAATTCGATTATTGAATGATTTTGGGTCACTATGTCTCAGATCATGCCAGTTGTATTTAAACAGCAAGAATGATACAGTGAGAATAAAATATCGAATTAAATAAAATGCTACTTTTGACCGAGCTAAGCTCGGTCATCCCCGCTAATAACAATTAATGTTTAACAGTTTAACATTCAGATACTATAATCAAATCCACACTTAATATAAAAAAATCCTGATTTTTAATGATTAATTGAATACAGATATTGTCATCTGGAATATTTTTGTTTGCTGCTGCCATCTACTGGATTTTTTGAAATAATATGCTTCTATTTATAATTTTTTTCAATTTATCTTTATAAGCATTTTTCAGGAATTGAAAGGTTTTTTTCTTTTTTATTTCGAATTTTAATAAATGTTAACATCCTTTTTTTTGGCGCGATCTAGTGAGTGTTTAGAAAGTGAAAGTATTAATATGGATTTTTTTCTGAATTATTTCAGCATTTTAAATGCGTTTTAAACAATTTTTTGCTTTAAAAAAAATTTAAATTATATTTATGTCACCACTAAATTTTTGTAATTGCAAAATTGAAAAGTATTCGGATTTTTAAATTTTATTTAAATAGTTTTACGTGAAGATTTTTAATTTGATTTTAAAATATTTTAAAATTAAATATAATGGTGCTTTCATTTATGTAATTATTTAATAATTATAAATTAACAGTTTTGATTTATTAATTTAAGGATAAAGTGCTTTAAAAGAGATATTAAACGAATCCGTCTCTGCGATCCGTGGACTTGTTTACCCACTTGTTTAACGGTGGTAGCACACCTGGCGAGAAATTACATTAAAAGTCATTTCTTGTCAACTGGCCTTGGGGCTCCTGCTCGGACGCCATCAATTTTGATGTAATTGCTACAGGTCATACATATAAGTCTGAAATGGACAGATTTAATGTTACAGAGAGTTATTAATATCGCTATATGCCTATGTACTTAAAGACTGCGAATTGGACTCTTTTGCTATATCCGTTCTGTTATTGTATATGGCGCTTTTGTGGAATGAATTGTAAGCAGTGGGTCGTGATTCTAGAATATTTGAGATAAATTGTTGTATTTCTTCTTTTAAAAATGATTTTCTACCAATAAAACTAGAACTTACTTTTTCGTATCTCTAACTCCCCCCCCCCCCCCTTTTCCACATTAATATTGAATTATATGATACGAAAGACAATTATTTACCTCCAGCTCCTTCAAAGTTTTATAGTTCTTCTCTTCGATCCATTCAATGAAAGATTTTGTTTCTATGGTTTCCTTCAATTCAAAAACAATAAAGAACAAAAGAAATAAATCAGCAAATAATAAGTAGAATTATAACAATATGATGCAATCAATTAAAAGCATTAAGAGGAGGTTTATTATCTTTGGCCATAAAAAAAGCCATACTTTGGAAATTTGTTTTCTTGAACTACGATAAAGGTATCAATTCAGAGATTTTTGCACTATAGTATTTACTGAAGTTTAAACAAGCTTAACGAATTTTTTCAATCGGAAATACTTGAAAGTTTCCTTCATACGACGGAAAGTATGTCTGAGTGTTTTCAAACTGGGCGGTCAATTTTCTATGAAACTACACATCTGATCGTTGCAATAGGTCGGCCTTTTAAAAAGGCAACTATTTTTTATTGTGTGCTAAAGAATATATCCTAAAAAATAGCCCTTTTTTCATCAAGAGCTTTTAAAACTAAATGTCTGTATAAGGTCCAGAGAATGCTACAATCTTTCAGAACCTGGTGAAAAATTGGTTTGATTGATGAATCTGAGTCGTGAGTAAAATGATCGTCTAATTTGAGCATACACTCAGTCATGAAGAAAATTTCAAATACTTTCGACCTAAAAATCCATGGACCTTGTCTAAATTTCGATAAAAACGATGGAAAAAAATCCTTGAGTTGATAATCTTTATCCTAGTGTAAGTTTAAGAAAACTATTCCCAAAAAAACATGCCCCCCCCCCCCCCTTCCCTTCCACAGAGACCTTTCCATTAATAATGTAAATTACACTGTTTATTTAATCTTAAATGCTAACTGTCTTACAAAATGCTATGTTACAGTTTTGTTTACTATCTTGTTAATTTAATTAATCCAAACTCCAAATTTATTTACACAAAATAAAAAGTTTCATATCCTGATTCTATAGAACATTTAAAAGTTGCAAAAAGCGTTATTCTAAGTTTTAATAAACAATTTCAAATGCTTTAAATTTAAGTCTAAAACTTTATTTCAGCGTTACTGTCATCGCTGAACTATGGATTAAAAAACGATCGGTATGCTGAATGCTAATGAAACTAATCTGCAATAGCTGATAAATTTTTGGCGCTTAAATTAAAGACATTGTTTTATTTACTTACTATGATGACCCGCTCGACGTTGCCCGGGCCTGGGATAACAACCTTAAATACCTGAAAAAAAGTGTTGAATTCAAATATTTTTTTCCGGGAGGGATTTAGAGTTAGGGGCCCCCACCGCCTTTGAGCGTGCTACGGAGACTCCGGTCTGTTTTTGCTAATACCTCACGAATTTGTATGATTTTATATTTTTAAAGGGAGATATTTCCAAACGAACCTAAGGTTTGGGACCCCAGTACCTTAGGAAGCGTCTCCCTCGTATTTGTATGACTTTATATTTTTAAAGGAAACTCTATCCAAACGAGCCTAATGTTTGGGACCCCAATACTTTAGGAAGCGTCTCCCCCGTATTTGTATGACTTTATATTTTTTAAAGGAAACTCTATCCAAAAGAAGCTATAGTTGGGGCTCCACTGCCTTCGGCAGCGTACGCTCCGGTCTGTTTTTTTTGGCAAACAGGACCTTGAATTTCCACCCTTTTATATTTATCAAACGGAAATTTTTCTCAACGAACTAAGGATCCCCATTTATAGTGATAAATTACTATATTGGTTAAAATGTTTCACAAAAGGAATTCGCAGATTCCTTTTACCAATGACCGTTAATCGCCGTGGAATACTAAAAATCTGTAAAAATTGCATTAAGAAATTGCAAATAATTAAAAATCGGTGTACGAATTCCAAATAAACTTTATTGAAACATTAGCTATACCGGTTGAAAGATTGAAACCGGATTCCATTTTCTATAATGCGAAACAATCGCAACGAATCGGAAAAAACAAACAACAACAACAAAAACCCACAAAAATCGTTGAAAGTAAAATTATTAATAAAGTACATAAAATTAATAATATAGTAAATAATATGATAAATAAAGTAAATTAAAACAAAACTATTAATCTTAGAACAATTCTTCGATTTAAAAACTGTCAAACCGAGAAAGTCAAACGGTCACAATAAATTCAATTACCACAGCGGCGGCAGCAGCATTAATTATTTTTTTAGAATAGAAAGAAAATACGTTGGTAGAACAGCAAGAGTACCATGCATAAGAGGAGACTTATTATTATTATTATTTGTTTTTCGTATTTCTCACTACGGAACTGCAAGAAGTGTGAGTCACCGATTTTGACGAAAGTAGTATCGTTGGAAAGATCTCATCGTGAGGAGTAAAAAACTCAATGGAATTACCCGTTGGAAATGAGCCGTATTCGAGATATCCGACAATTTATCTCACGTAGCTAGTGCACATACTTACTGGGAATCCGAAAAAAATTAGCTTCGATTTTGACGAAAGTAGCATCTTTGGAAAGATCTTATGTCGTGAGGAACAAAAAACTCAATAGGACTAGCCGCCATAAATGAGCCGCTTTTGAGCTGTCCGACAATTTATGCTACAGAGTTTATTTATTTTTTCTGTCATTTATAAGAAATAATGAAAGAGAAGTCAAAAGTCATTGTAGTCATAATGAATAATGAATAGAATGTCTCTAATGTCAGGTACTAACTCCTCGCCCGGTCCTATTGGATGAAACGTGGGCATTGTAATGACGCCAATAGATGCTTTCACTGTGGCGTCAGTCATGACGTTTTGGTTGGAAACTGACTCCAAACAAATAGTTGCTATGTTTAATTTCTTAAAAAATATAAATCGTAGAAAATGTTACCACTGCATATAAAGTTTTAAAACCCTTAGCGGTGAGAAATAGCTATAATATATAAACAAAATAGAAAATACAGCACAGCAACCGTTTGTTTGAAGTCAGTTTCAAACAAACCGTCATGATTGACGTCATTTCAACCGACTCGTAAGAAGCGAACGCTGGTTTTATCTCTCTGGATTGGGAATCATTTCTTTTTTTTTCTAAATAGGCGGCGCTCAGGTATCGAAAAGAACGTCGTAACCATAAGCAATGTAAAAGAAAGATGAGAGAGACTGTCGTTCTCAGCGGAGATGTTGCGCGCGAACCTGCGAACTGATGGTGTTTGTCAACTATTGGTTAACTTGAGAAAGTTTTTAGATATGTGTTTTGATGTTTAAAAGTGTTGTATTGTGAATAAAACGTTGGATGTTAAAAATAGATATTTTGTACTGCTTATCAAGTTACACACGGACTGGATCGCGACACGGTATTACATCATGTGCATGACCTAATAAGGAAGGTTCCTTGGTGCTGTACTATGGATGATTTTACCAGTACCTGTGCAACGTGTTCTAGGCACGGTGGTTCAGGTGAAGCGGCGGGTGCCCCTGTGAAATACGAAATCGGGGCCAGTTCTGAAGATGTCGTCGGTGAGTTTTCAAGCTGTAATGCTATCGCCGACAAATCCGTTATTTCTACACTTCTTCCTCGTCACTTATTGTCTCATTTTGGGAAGTTCCTGGTGAATAGAGAAGCTATCAACGTAGAAAAACAAATTAGTCGCCGAAACTTCGACACCGTGAAACTCTTGATTGAGAATGAATTTTATAATTCTATGGATATAATAATAACTGCAGACGTAGACGATAATGAATTAGAATATGATCCTGTATACGAACCCTCTATAAAAAAAGAACGAACAGAAGTTCCGGAGGTTTCTTGAAAGTAATAAAAAAGCAGTTGAGGCATATGATAAGGCAAAAGGAAACAAGTTAAAAGCAGGCAAGAATCAGTACTAAAAAGCACCAAGCCACATGTTAATTATGCGGTGGCGACAGTATTTGGAGAAAGGTGGCAATACATTGCCAAAACAGAATTAAATTCGTCGTTATATGTGAGCTGAATTTGTAAAACACCGTCGAGAATACAAGGTCACAATTCATGATCGAGACCTCAGGATGTGGGCTATGGACAAGGCTACTGAAGTAGGTTTAGTAAACTTTAAAGCATCTGACAGATTCATAGCCTATTTTAAGCAAGAATATAAAATAAAAAGCCGAAAAGGGACCTACACCGTAACAAGGAGGGATGCTTTTCCAAAATTTTCTCTTCAGCCCATCATAGATTCCTTTCGTAGTAATGTGCAAGAAAAAGTAATAGAAAAAAATTACTATCTCAGCTCAATCCTGAATACAGATCAGAGCGGTTATACACATGAATACGTATCCAAAAGAACTCTTGATTTTCAAGGGTCAAAAGACGTGGGGGCTGCAGTTAAAAGTAAGCAGAAAACCACCCATTCTTATACTATCCAGATTACTATTTCTGCTGCTGGAAAGTTGGTTGGCCCAGTGTTCCTTATAACCCAAGAACCAAAAGGTAACTTCGGGCCCCAAGTGCGAAAAAAGCTAGAAAAATTGCGCTATGATGATGTTGTCATCGTATGCTCCAAGTCAGGGAAGATCTCCAAACAATTGACAGGGGAGTACTTCATGAAATTGAAAGAGTCCATAGGCAACTAACAGACTCTTCTGCTTTTGAATCAGTGGTCAGGACAAAGAGATATAAAGCTCATGAAAGAGAAATCGGGAGGAAATGTAGAGCCTATGTTCTTCTCTATCAGTACGACAAAGTACCTGCAGCCACTCGATATGCAGACCTTCCACAACTACAAGCATGTAAACAAACGCATGCTTGAATATTCTTCAACTCACCGAAGCTTTTGTGGGGATGAGGACTTAACAACAGGGAAGCTTTATTTAAAATGCATCAGCTCTTCTACAATCAACTATCAGCCCCTGTATTTGACGCTATGAGACGGTATGCTTTTCAAAAGGCGCTAATAAGGAGAGACATCCCATCCTTCAAGTCAGTGAAGCAGGCATGCTTCAACATACCAGAGAAGGTCTGCAACAAGTGCAACCGTCAGCAATTTTTAAAATGTTCCTGGCGTCAGTTTAAATTATGTTTTACACACTTCTATATACAAGACTACAACCATCAGTGAATACTATAAATGTACAGCATCAACAAACACACACATTCCACACAAACTAGTACATTTACAGCCATTAACTTCTCTTCATTTTTTTCACACTTTTTTTGTTTTCATACTTAATTTTCAAAAATAAATATCATAATTAAGTTAACAGGAGCCACTTAACAGCAAAAATTACAAATTTAACGAAATGGCAAGTGTAACAGCATAAATACATCGTAATAAATTAAAATAATAAACATTGTCGGATATCTCGAAAACCGCTCTTTTTCGAAGGGTAGCTTCATTGAGTTTTTTATTCCCCACGACAAGATTTTTTCCAATGATACCACTCTTGTCAAAATAGATGACTAATACTTATTGCAGTTTCCTAGTAAGTGTGCACTAATTGTGTGACATAAATTGTCAGATATCTCGAAAATGGATCATTTACGACGGGTAGTTCTATTGAGTTTTTTACTCCTGACGATATCTTTCCAACGATACCATTTTCGCCAAAATCGAGACTAATTTTTTTTGCGGTTTCCAGTAAGTATGTGCACTAGCTACGTGACTCACACTTCTTGCAGCTCCCTAGTCAAAGGAAAGCGGATGCGGAAGTGTAAATATGCAGAGAAAAGCTATGAAATCGACATTAGGAAAATATCTTTTTTTTTTAAACTGCGAATATTAATATATTTTTTTAAGAAATAACACCATTGGGACCGGAAAAGTAGCCGTAATAAATGGGTATCTTTTGTTTTTTCGTCTTTAGATCTGAAAAGTGGAAGACGGCAGTTTCAAAATGAAAAATGGGAAAAAAAGGAACTTTTTTGCTGATAGCTTCCTAGCAGAGAACTGCGACAGCGCGCGATTTAGCGATGTTCATTGTGGTTTTTAATTAATATCTCGGAAAAATCTAAGCCATAGGTGAGTTTGGACTTGCCATTGTCTATCCCAATCCACATTTTCAGACCTCTAATTGCAGCAGATTTTTCTAGTCATCACCAACAGACACATAGACAAACATTTTTTAAAAATTATTATTACTATACATAGTGTATATTATGTACAGTTCCAAATATCATCTCAATTTTCAAAGATATTTTTATTCTAATTATCTGCTCGAGAGAAGCATAATATATTTAAATATTAGAACGTATTAGAACCTAAATAAATTTATTATTTAATTATCATAATAATAATAATAATAACAGCTTTCTAAAACACGACTCTTAAATTCGGCCTGTACCTCGATAATGGTTTGTATTTCTTTTTTATTTGCTGTAACAGTCTGCTGTAAATCTTGTTCCGCTATCCTTAGCCTGTCTTTAAAATCTTCTAACTTTATTTCTCTAATAGCTGAAATTCTATCCATATGTTCTTCGGAATTAGCTCTGAAATTCCAAGAAATAGCTATGAAACATTGTAGTTACATATATTTATATATATTACATTTACTTATTTTATGAAAATAAGAGTTATAAGTGGTTCAAAGCATTTATTTATTTATTTCAAAGCATTTACTAATTTGTTTACTTTGTTAAAATGATGCATATAGAAAAAATGTTTTGGGGCACTGGATTTATTGGCTTTCTTTTAAGTTTGCGATATTTTCATACAAAAATGTTAGTTTAATCCATCTAAACTCCCATAAAGTTCCCTACGAACGGCGTGAATAGTACATCGGTGTAACTAATTGCGCTCTTAACCATTTGCGATCTAACGTTGAGTCTGAGTCGACATCATCTTTCTTTGCAAAATTTTGTTTTTGGCACCAGTAATAAAGAAAATTTTTATCTCATACAATTAGAACATTTTCGAAATTATGTAATTGAAGGTAACTTTAAAACTAGTCGGATGTGCCAATCCCAAAACTTTCTTCTATATTATACATGTTAATTCTTCAAAATTCGCTAGCACAGTGCCCAAATTAAATGGCAATCTATGCCCATCATGAAGATTTTAAAGATATGAAAATCCGTGCATTAGTTCTTGACATATCACTATCACTAAAATCGTGTAAATAATGCAAAATGTAGCATAGCACCACCACCTGTGGGTGGTTTACACAAAAAAAACCTAATCAGCAACAACTTATGTTAACGTCTAACGGAAACTGAAGTTTGGTAAAAATCCGTGCATTACTTTTTGAGATACAGCTATTGCAAAACTCGTGTAAAATCCAGCATAGCAACGTCACCTATTGGGTGATTAACACAAAAACCTAATCAGCAACAACTTGTGACAACGTCTAACTGAATCTGAAGTTAGATGAAAATTCGTGCATTAGTTCCTGAGGTAGTTATATTTTCACGATATTGCGGAAATCGTGAAAAATGCTGCATAGCTGCGCTACCTGTTGAGCGAGTTACACCGACACATAATCAGCATCAGTATTTATCAAGGTATACCTGAATCTGAAGTTTGAGGAAAATTCGTGCATTAGTTCTTGAGATAGAGGTATTGCAAAAATCGTAAAAAATGCAGCATAGCAGCGCCAGTTGTTGAGCGATTTACGCCAAAACGTAATCAGCATCGATTCATATCAAGGACTAACTGAATCTGAAGTTTTATGAAAATCCGTGTATTTGTTCTTGAGATAGAGCTATTGCGGAAATCGTAAAAAATGCAGCACAGCTGCGCAATCTGTTGCCCGTTGGGTGGGTGATATACTTTAACACGAACTTCAATGCATTCGTCTATTTAAAATCGCGTTTCTGCCACTTGCGCGCATTGTAAAGAAAAATCGTATGGACGAAAGAGAATTTTATTTTGAACGAATATCTGTGAAGTACCATAGCTACAATCTAGACCTACTCTTTTGTAAAGCTAATGATGCAAATTGTTGCGATTTAAATGCACTTTTAAAAATGTATTAGATTAAGGTATGTGCTTACCTTTGTGGCACCTTTTTCGAAAAATATGAAATTTTTATTAAACACATGTGTTTTTAGTTAAAACAGGGAATAAAACTATGAATTCAAATAGATTTTTAATGGAATTTTAATTAGCTTTTCAAATTTATGTAATATTTAGTCAAATTTCAGTAAAGAATTGCGTTTATGCCAAACCTTCTATAACGAAATCTATTCAATATGTTTCACTTTTTTCTTTCAACAATACAGATCCAAGTAAAACTAGTATGTTGTGGCCATTACAAAACTTTCTTCTATATAAATCACGTCAATTAAATCCTTTAAATACTACAAGAAATAACAACGATTTAGCACCAATTCATATCAAAGTATAGCTGAATTTGAAGTTGGATGAAAATTCGTGCATTAGTTCTTGAGATAGAGCTATAGCGGAAATTCTGAAAAAATGTAACAAAGCCGCGCCACCTGTTGAGTGATTTACACCAAAAGTAAACAGCACTGAACGATATGAAAGTATACCTGAATCTGAAGTTTGTTGAAAATCCAAGCATTAGTTCTTGAGATAAAGCTATTGCGGAAATCGCAAAAAATACAGCATAGCAGCGCCAGCTGTTGAGCGATTTACACCAAAAATTAAACAGCACTAATTTATACGTCAATTCATGTCAAGGACTAACTAAATCTGAAGTTTGATGAAAATCCGTGCAATAGTTCTTGAGATACAGCTCTTGTGGAAATCGTGAAAAATGCAGCACAGCAGCGCCACTTGTTGGGCGATTTACACCAAAAATTAAACAGCACTAATTTATATCAGGGACTAACTGAATCTGAAATTTGATGAAAATTCGTGCATTTTTTCTTGAGTTAGACCTATTGCGATAATCATGTACAATGCAGCATACCAGCGCCACCTGTTGGGCGATTTTCACAAAAAAATAATCAGCACCAAACTATATCTTGGACTAACTGAATCTGAAGTTTTATGAAAATTCGCGCAGTAGTTCTTGAGATATAGCTATTGCAGAAATCGGGAAAAATGCCGCCTAGCAGCGCCACCTGTTGGGCGATTTTCACCAAAAACTAATCAAGTCCAGTTTATATCAAGGTCTAACTAAATATAAAGTTTTGTGAAATTCCGTGTATTAGTTCTTGAGATAGAGCGCCCACAAAATTTTTGTCACATACAGACCCACAGACAGAGTGACAGAGTGACAGAGTGACAGAATGACAGACAGACTCACAGACAGACATTTTCAAAAAACCATCAAATCGTGTTCTGGGGTTTTTAAAACGTATAAATCCGTCGAAAACCGGAAGTCGAAATTTTTCACGAATCCAATACTTTCTTCTTGTAAAGATAGAAGAAAGTAAAAAAAATTAGAATCTCTCTATCTCTCTATTCTAAAAAAAAGTAACTACCGCTGTCACCGCCGCCGCCGCCGCCGCCGCCGGTTTTGATTTTTTTGTGACCGGAGGCCTTTCTTCGTTAATATTAACAAAAATAATGCATACAAAAATGTGAAAATCGGTGGTTTCATACAGAAATGTTTGATAAACACGCTGATGCAGACAGTTTTCAAATCGAAGAATTATTTTAAGAGTTATTTAATGCTAAAGTTGGACAAAATCGTTCCACTAAAAAAGTTTTATAGCAGCAAAAACTATACATGGCAGTGTAATCATTTTTAGATCATTTTATGCGTTAGAATTTGCCGGAGTGCAGATTGCATTATTTGTTTTATTTTGACTCATTTTTTCAGGTTTTATTTCTATTTTAAATTCAAATTTTCAGCATTTCTAGAGATATTTTTTACAGATTTCAGAAAATTGTACTAATTTAAACTGTTGCCAACTGTATAAAAAGCGCAAGCAATAATGTTTGCTTCAAATAAAAAATTTATTTACACGTGACTATTATAAACAGGAAAAAAACTTTCAAATTAGAATTAAATAATTACGTATAAAAAGCAGGAACTTATTAAAAATTACGTCATAAAAAGTATACACGTGAATTTTAAAAGAGAAAGGATATTGTAAAATAATAAATTCATTAACATGCGTTAGAAGTCTTAGGAGAAATTACGTCATATTTACGTCACATTATAGCTATTACATAAAATGAACACAAAATAATATTGCAAAAAAGTTTAAATTTAGAAATTGCACTAGACATTTATTTGATATTTTGAGAATTAATTTAAAATGTCTCATTTAAAAGAACTTTCTTTTCGCTTTGTTAAAAAATACCAGGAGACAAAGACTCTCTTTACTTAATTCCTTTTATATTAGCTTATTTTGAAATGTTGTTACACGTGTATACGTCATCAAGTTATTTTTATTTCGATGTTTTATTTGTGTTTTTATTAATGTTGTACGAATTTATTTGTTCTTTCGTTATTTAAAATAAAAATTATATCAATTTGTATAATTTGGCGAGTGGTTTGGCGATTTATATAATTTGGCGAAATTGGTCGACATGATAATCAAGTAGTACCGCAGCGGATTTAGCGTTAAAATTCCCCAATCAAAGAGAAATGAATAGAAATTCGTTTATAGGGAGATCGCCACTGTTTTTTAAATTATAATTCAATCTTTCGAAATCTTTTTAAAGCCGATCAAATTAGCGTGCATTTAGAGTCTGCGGTGTCTGGACGGGGGTTGGCGAGCGTAGCTCGTAGGGGGCCGAGCCCCCTAGTTCTACAAAAAAAGTAACTAACACTCTCGCCGCCGCCGGTTTTGAATTTTTTGTGACGGGATGCCTTTCTTCGTTAATATTAAGAAAACTATTGCATAAAAAAATATGAAAATCGGTGGTATTATAGAGAAATGTTTGATAAACACGCTGATGCAGACAGTTTTCAAATCGAAGAATTATTTTAAGAGATATTTAATGCTAAAGTTGAACAAAATCATTCCATTAAAAAAGTTTCATAGGAGCAAAAACTAGACATTGGAATTTAATAATTTTTAGATCATTCTATTCGTTAGAAGGTCTCGGTGTGCAGACTGCATTTATTTTTTTAATGTGACTCATTTTTTAAGGTCTTATTTCTATTTTAAATTTTCAGCATTTCGAGAGATATTTTTTACATATTTTAGAAAATGGTATTAATTTAAACTGTTGCCAACTGTATAAACAGCCCAAACAATAATGTTTGCTTCAAATAAAAAAATTATTTACACGTGACTATTATCGACAGAAAAAAATCTTCAAATTAGAATTAAATAATTAGATATAAAAAGCAGGAACTTATTGAAAATTACGTCATAAAAACTATATGTACAAGTGAATTTTAAAAGAGAAAGGATATTGTAAAATAATAAATTCCTTAACATGCGTTAGAAGTCTTCAATAGGAGAAATTACGTTACATTTCCGTCACATTACACTTATTGCGTAAAATGAACAAAAAATAATATTGCAAAACAGTTTAAATTTAAAAATTGCGCGAGACATTTGTTTGATATTTTGAGATGATCTTTTCAGCTATTTCTGTTAGGACACGCAAATAATATTTCATTTCTAACAAAAGTATTTTCATGTGAATATTAAAAAGAGAAAGAAAAGTTTGGTGAAAATTACGTCAGATTAAAAACTATGCATTTAAAATGTCTTATTTAAAGGAACTTTCTTTTCGCTTTGTTAAAAAATACCGGGAGACAAAGACTCTGTTTATTTAATTCATTCTATATTAGCTTATTTTGAATGTTTAACTGATTTTATTTAATCAAAGACGAAAACAGCCATTATATCCTTAAAATTCCACCATCAAAGAAAAATGAATAGAAACCCGTTTACAGGTAGATCGCCATTGTTTTTTAAATTATAAATCAATCTTCCGAAATCTTTTTAAAGCCGATCAAATTAGTGTGCTTTTAGAGTCTGCAGTGTCTGGCGAGCGTAGCTCGTAGGGGGCGGAGCCCCCTAGTAACAGAAAAAAAGGGAATTGTGAAAAAAGTTTTTTTTATGTATAGCTTATACAAAAAGTAATAGAGGATAAAACATAATATTATAAGGATCTACATAGTTTGTAGAATCTTTTAGCATAAAAATTAAAATAATTATTAATAATAAAAAAATTAAAAATTAAAATAATTATTCAAACTTGAAAAAAATCAAAATATTAGACTAACCATTTACCTGGTTCAAAATATTTGAATAATAAATTGTAAATAATGCGTGTTCAAATAAAAATAAAAATATTTATTCTTTAATATTTTGCAGCATCACCTTTACATTTCATAACAGCACAAGCTCGCTTTGCCAAAGCCAGCTATACAAGCTAGCTTCACAATGTTTTCTGCCCAGGCATGACCCTGTCGACTTTATGCTGGAAAGAAGCTCAACTTTGCTTTTTAGCTCGATATCTTGCTGTCTTTTCTTCATTATTCCGCACAAATTCTCTATTGGATTAAAATCCGGCGAATTAGGTGTCCAGGGAAGTACGTTAATTTAGTTTTGGCTAAGGCGGTTTTTGGAGGACACTGACCTGTGTGAAGACACCTAAATCATATTGGAAAATAAAATCGTCACCACACAGATCTTCCGACGATGGTATCATGAAATGCTCAAGGATTTCTTGATATATCTCATAATTAATCCTTTCGTTAACGATATATAGCCTTTCAGGACGATATGCAATCATGCAAGCCCATACCATTACACTGGCTGCAAATTTCACTGACCGTTTTATGCTGCCCTTGTCATATATTTCTTCCTTCATTCGCCATACACAAACACCTTGAGCACCAGGGGCGAAGCTACTGGGGGGGCGTAGGGGGGCGTCTCGCCCCCCCCAATGTCGGCAACTTGAATCACAGTCGGCAAATTCTAGGTAGTCAATATCGATCGATACAACCCTAAAACAATCGATTTTTTTCCCAATTTTCTACGTTTTTTCTTAAAACATACACTAAAAAACACCAGTCCTTACTATTTGTCTTAAATTCTTTCAAAAATCCGAAGTTTGCCTCTCCTTTCTTCGACTTCGCGTGACTGATGAAAATAAACTGAGAGAGAGCCAGGATAGACTAGTTTCCCAATATTTAAAGGAGAATTTCTGAGAGTCCACAGCGGATTAGTAGTGTTCCGAACATCTAGATGATGACTAGCACTGAAGATGATGGCGACTTTGGTGAAGGCATTCATATTATTCGTGGTGTACTGAAATGTGCTCGGCAATTGAATCATTTAGTTGATTGTTTAAATGATTGTAAGCCGATTATTGAAAAATTAGCCCCATCCGATGAATTAAGTGTTTTCTTGTTACTTAAGGAAACCATAGGTATTGACAGGGAAAATTAAAATTGTTCGTCTGTGTAAAATATTTTTAATAAGATCGTGAAAGAAATCGAGAAAAACCGTCGAGAGGTTAGCATTACGGAAAGTGGGAACGATTCCATCATTGAACATGACCCAGGAAAAAGGTCTAAAATGAAATCAGACAATAAAAGACATATTTAATCAGTTTAGGTCCATATGAGCCAAAACGCAGCGTATATCCGATAAATGGTTCCATCCCGCAAGATAGACTACGACATTTCAACGGCGCTTGGTACATAAGAGCATCCGTTTTTGGAATATAGCACAGAACTTAATGCTAATTCTTTTGCGTGTTTCATGAAGGACCTGGGAGAGAAAAAATACAAAATTCTTCAGTTGAAAGTGGTGTAAACAAAGGACACAAAATGAAGAGCTTAAGGAAAAGAAAATAACAGAAAGTCCGCACATTTCTCTTTCAACTTCCACAAAATTTTCTGTTTCCTGTTTTGCCAGTTCACGATGACACATAATCACACTTACTCGACGAGAGCAAGCGCAAACAGATTATTCTGGAAGAGCGACAGCAACATCTTGCATTCAACAAAGAAATTGTAGCAATCTTAATGAACATTACTCGAATTCTGAGTAGACAAGGTCTGGTCTGTAGAAGTGACAAAGACGAAAATGGAAACTTTTGAAAAATTGTGAAATTAATTTCCAGACATAACCCACAACTGAGGACATGTTTAAGGACACACGTTTCAGCCCATACCATATAACTTACCTTTCCGCTTCATCCCAAAACGAGATGATTGAATGTTTTGCTACAGCAGTGCGTAAAACGATAGTCAGGGATATTCAAGAAGCATAATTTTATGGAGTTATGGCAGATACGACACCAAAAGCTTCGCACCATGATCGATCAGCTGTTGGGCTGAGATATGTCGACAAAGATGGAAAACCGCCGATCGGCTTTTGGAAGTTTTAAAAGAAGTCGTCAAAACCAACATCGACCTTGCATGCTAGATATCGCACATCCTTACAAAGAATGAGCTCGAAATAGAACAGGTCATACGATTCATTTCAGGTCATATGATTTTACGAGCAGTATGTCTGGAGAATTCAGCCGCACTTAGGAGAGGTTTTCAGAAATCGTGGGTTGAATTGTACCCTATATTCCTTGTCAATGTCACGGACTCAACATCCCTTTCGTTTCGCATATCTGCAATGCGAGCAATGCTATAGGCGATGTGTTCTTCGAGCTGGAAGATGTTTGTGTTTTTCACAGCAAGTACTAAACGAAAGAAGCTATTAGTAGACAAGCTCGAAGAAATAGAAAATGCTCTTCTGCTGCGGAATCTTTCTAATGCGAGATGGACTGCTCGAACGGAATCATTGAAAGCGGTTTGGATCTCATATGAATGTATCCTACAAATTTTGAAAAAGTTGATTTTTCTACTTCTGTTAGCAAAACAATGTTCAAGCCACGACGTTTAAGAAAGAAAATGTTATCTATCGACTTCATTGCTTCACTATGATGTTTCTCAAGAACGTTTAGTACAAGTGCAAGTTAGTTACTGAAAAAATAAAGTCGAAGACTTTTAAAATAGATGCTACGAAAATACTGAAGACTTGTATCAAATCATTGGAAACAATCAACAATGACAATGAAAATGTGAATAGGGAAATATAGAGTACAGTTCTCTTTTAAATCAAGTAAGTTAAATGAATTTGCTATGCAGTATCGAAGAAGATTGGCACCAAAGAAGTTAAACGGTAATTGAAACAATTTGTTTGCTCCCGAACATCTAATGTTCTCGCATGGAGTTTCAGAAGGTACTGGATACTCTTACAATGGTGATAGCTGAAAGTCTTAATTCTTACATCAGACCACTGGATAAAATAATGTATCCTCTCATTACAAGTAAGAAATAAACACTAAATCTGGTTAAGAAAGCGGTACCGAAATGTTTCACGAAAGCGATCTTTCGTGAAATATTGGCAATTCCTGATATGAAAGCATTAGACACACATTGAAAGTTTTGTCAGACTTCTGCGCAGAGGTTGAAAGAATGGACGATATTTACATGAAAACAGAACCTTTGAGATACATTCTGCCACTTGCGAACCATGTCAGTCGTCTGGCTCTAACTTCTCCAATCACAGTTGTCTCGAATGCAAGAACATTGTAAATTAAAAATTGTGAAAAAGTATCTTAAAGTACTATTACACGAGAGGTAAAAATCACTTCAAATTCCAAGCGTCTCCATGTTATCTTATGGCCCCAGGGGAGTCGCTTCGAAGGCAAGCAACTTTCTTCTGTCGACGCGTCTTTGATGCCTGAAACGAAGCGAGTCGCCAGTAACAGGCAATCAAATGCTTGAAAATCTGACGATGGAAAAGCCTTTTCTCGAACAGCCAATGAAATGTTTTAAAAACGAAAAAAATTGGCTTTCAAAAGCGGGAAATAGGATGAGTGCCAGGTTTTTTTTGTCGCTTGGAATTTTTACGCGTAATAACACTATAAAAACAACAATGAACTATCCACGTTTGAATACACTCATGATGCTTACATTTGAGAAGAATATTTTGAAATACCTAGATTTGGGCGCTGTCGTGAACAGATGGGTTCGTCTAAAAAAATTGTGGGTTAAAATGCATGTTATGCAAAGAATGAACAAAGATGTAATTAAAATAGGTCTTGATTTAATCCTTTTTAATGTAAATATAAATAAGCTGATTCTGTATAAGTTCCAAGTAGCATCTTACCAAAAACTTCAACTAGTTTAATTAATCCGAATTGCAGATTTCTATCTGCACATTCAGCAAAAAATATCAAAATACTTTAATGGAACATTTACAACGACGTAACGTAAGTGAAGGTGTGGTGTATTCAGGGTTCTCGCTGCCGTTCGCCATTGCGCCAAATCGCGACAAAATGCTTCATTTGGCGAGTAAGCGAACAATCAGACTCGCCAAATTGCGAGTGCTCAGTTTATGCTCTTTGTTTTTGTGTGTGTGTGCGTTTTCCAATACCGTCGAGATTCTTATCCACGTTGCTGAACGATTCTTGTCGCTTTAAATGTTCAATCATACTGTGCCATTTACATCGCTCTATTTATAGAGAGGCTCACTCAGCGCCAACTCAATTTAGCAACAGCCAAAGACACAGAAAAGAATATACAATAGGTATTTCTCTGTTCTCAGTTAATCGCTATCTATATGCCTTCGTCGCATAAAAACATAATTACTCGCATCAAAGGTCAAGTAAAGAAAAGTTTTGCTGGAATGCAGTGTTGAAATTAGTCATTTACCATTATATTTGTTAGTTGCATGTTGTATTCAAAGTATCATTTGCCGGTCATTTTTTTCTATCGGATAGAGTCGAAATATCATAGCAATTTTAAATGCATATTTTAACAGTGATAAATCAAAGATAGCTGTTTTGAATTTTTATTTAGACTGCTAAAAGAATCTCTCAAATATTTACACATTTAGAAAACATTTAGAATACACTTATAGGTTCTGCAGTAAATAGTCGAATATCTATTTTATAAGCACTTACAAAAATATAGGTTATTGTAGAACATATTGAAAAAAAGGGGATTCAATAAGGGGTTAAAGATATATTTTTCAGTATTTCACGCCAAATCTATTTTGCTAACATTTTTTTTTTCATTTGGCTACTGTTTTTTATTTCTTATACCGGGTGTCCTAAAATGAATTAACTGATTTTAAAATTCAATAACTTGCAAATGGTGGCAACTATTTAAAAAAATTCTTGCAGGAGGGTTATATAAGACGTCAGGAGTTTTTTTTTTTTTTTTTTTTTTTTTTTTTTTTTTTTTTTTGCAGCTATTCTCGATTTTAGTTTAAAATAGCAGCGATACACTGCTAGTGCTAAATTGGGGCCTGATTTTTTGTTTCTCTTCTCTATCAGTATTGATGTGAAAGAAGGAGATTAAATATATGGAATGGTTCTCAGTCGCCAATGCAGTTTTGTTCTTAGGGGCCCACAGCATATATTTAATCTTCTTCTTTCGCATCAATATTGAGAAAAGAGAGAAGCCGAAAATCGGACCCCGATTTAGCGCCTATTGCATGCAGCGCCATCTACCACCAATACTTTAAACTAAAATCGAGAATCACAGTAAAAAAAAATCCTGATATCTTGCATAACACTCCTGCAAGAATTTAATTTTATAACAGTCACCATTTGCAAGTTATTGAATTTTAAAATTAGTCAGTCTATTTTGGACTCCGGGTATGCATATACACAGACAAAGAAATGCACTTTTAATGACATATATATATATTTTTAAGTTAGTCGGCAAAATCGTCATATACGCCCCCCTAATGAGTTCTGCTTAAATACGCCCCTGTTGAGCACCATACGTTAACCAAAACACACTCTCATAATAATATCTTTTTCCAATCATCCAGAGCCCATAAAAGCCTTTTTTTTGCACCACTTCACTCTCTCCATTTTCTGTTTAATAGTGATGAGGGGCTTTATCTTTGGTACACGAGATTGAAATCTAAGCTTATGGAGACGTCTTAGTGTTGTAGATTTACTCACATCAACACCGTGTTATTTCCACTTTCGATGCAAATATCTTACACTGCTAAAACGGTATTTTTAGCAATACTCTTTAGCTTTCTATCATCTCTCTGAGTAGTTTTTGGCTTTCGGTCGCTATTCAGATGCTTGTTTTCAAAATGTCCGTCGTTAAAAATAAAATACTCCTTTATTGCTCTACTAACACTTGGTTGAGAACATTTTAAATAAATGGCGATATATTGCTGATTACGACCGCCATGGCGTTATGCAAATAAGTAATACGATGCTTTGTAAACTCATTTGTGTCGGACGAACGACCCATGTTTCACACAAAATGACAACAATGATGATGCAAAGCGTTTTCATAGCTTAAGAAGAACTCCCGCAGAAGCTAATTTTACACCTAATTTATTCAACCTTTTGAACCAATCAGGAATAAATATTCTAATATTTATTATAATATAATAACAGATATATTATATAGTTATTATAACTAATATAATAACAGAAATATTCTATTTTTTTGAACCACCTATTTTAATATTCTAATGTTTTCAATAATGAAAATAATTTTACAAAAACACAATATTCACTCAAAATTTAATCTTTTACAGTTTTAATTTTCTTTAATAATATGCAAATTTATTAAAACATCAACCATTGTTCTTTTTCAATTGTATTACACTGAAATAGAGCTAAATGCAATTCCAAATACAAATGAAATGAATTATTCTATTTTTTTGACTTGGAGCTATATATTAGCAAACCACTTACCTGCGTTATGAAGCAAAATATTTGCAATACCTCTTAAATTTGCTAACATATAATCAAAATTTGTACACAAAACATCATAAAAAAAGTGCATTTTTCAATTAAAATAGCTCTTAAATTAATACATACATACTTACAAACTATCTTTTGCTTCATAACATATCAATATATGAGCAAAACATTATGACAAAATTTTATTTGAATATCTTAAAAACTTTTTAAGAAATGAGGTTTCTTGTAAGCGTAAACAATAAAAAACGCAGTCTCCCAGAAAACACAAATTAAGATTTTAATATAGTACAAAAAATTTTGTATAAAGTTTATAACTTTAAATTCAAACTTAATTCTATATTAAAAATGAAAGAAAAATCATGCGTCAAGCATAGATTATGAAACACTTCCCAACACATTCACAATAATGCAACAAAACTTCACAGTTTAATAAGTTAAAATATTATGTCTAATTCAACCCTATGGAAACGCATAACACATTTCAAAATCCAATTTCAGCTGTTCCCATCTAACACTCGGAAAATTATCCGAATTCTTTGAGCAGCACTGTATAGGATTAAAACAGTTAAATTTAAAAGCGCAAGCCGAAATTGAAAACGCACTTCAGCAAGTATTACTCAAAGATAGTATTGTAAACGTTTTCTTTTGTGTGTCCCTGTAAATGAACGACAAATGATTAATACCCTATTCTGTCGTAATCATCTTGTAGTGAAATTCAGTGATTTATATGAGTATCAATGCATTTGAAACAGGGTAATGTCATTAAAATACTCTGCAAATGATTTTTCCCCCTATACCATAATGTAATGGAATTCTACTGGGTAGGCCTGTAAATGAAATATTAATCCCACATACTTCATATGCAATACCAAACATGGTTAGGTGACCTTAAATATGGATTATCAATTGCACAATAATCCGAGTCTATTTACGGGAGTTAGAGCGTGGACAGACGGCCAGACGGACAGACAAACCGAATGCATAAACATTTTTCAACTTTGTTGGAAAATGTTAAAAATGAAAAATATCAGCATTAACCTGTTAAAAAGTAAAGAAACAACTATTATTTTAACACAATCAAACTGATTGGTAAAGTTATACAAATTGAGCGAAAAAGCCAACTGAGCGAAAAAAAGTAATAATAAGCTCGCCGGTTATCAGCTAAGGATCTGGGTTCAATTCCCGGCTTGGGCATTTTTTCGCTCAGTTAGAAATATTAGATTCGTATAAAGAAACAACTGTTAAAATGTATTGTTTACCTTTCTTTAAACTTCTACTTCCGGTTTCCAAAAGTTCATTTCCGAATTATATTTTGGGCTATAACTTTACTTCTAATTATCGCTGAACCAAATGTAAGGCATTTTTGGAATCCTAAATGTTTGAACTTTAATTTAAAATAATAATTTACAAAAATCGATTTTTTTTGCAAAAACAGCGATTTGAGGGTAGGCACATACCTTAAACACATTCTAATACATACAACTTACTACAGAGTTTTTGGAAAAAAAAGGCCACCCAAAATAATTTATAACCTTGTCATAGTATTTGGTTTATCCGCAGCCTTAATGTTGTATAAATAGCCTTAATGTTGTAGCCTTGTAATAATGTATAGCCTTAATGTTGTAGCCTTAATATTTACATCGCGATGCAGTGCAAAAACTTTCACGATTTGTTTATCTGTTCAGTCTTCTGTCACACGACAAGAGAATGCGACGATAGCGGAAAAGGGTCACCGACGTGTTTATCTATCACCTGCCCTCAAGCGAATTTCTTTTATTAATTTTGTGCGCTATGTATCGAAAACTCTGAAGGGCAAAAAAAAAAAAGAGAATTAAAAATCATGCATAAAACCATAGATTATGAAACACTTTCCAACACACCCAGAATACTGTTACAAAACTTCACGGTTTAATAATGTGAAAGATGATGTCTAAGTGAATAATTTGAAAAAAAAAAAAAAAATGAAAATCCAATTTAGCAATTACCATCAATGGTCGAGAAAATATCATATTTTGTGCCGCCCTGTATGTATTTTATAGATTTGTATATATATATACTTTGTAATATGCTAAAATTTAGTTCAGTTATGAAACGCATAGCACAGTTGAAAATCCCCTTCGACAATTTCCGTCAATAAACGGAAACGTATTTGAGATCTTTTGTGCAGCCCTGTATGTATTTTATAGATTTGTATATATATATACTTTGTAATATGCTAAAATTTAGTTCAGTTATGAAACGCATAGCACAGTTGAAAATCCCCTTCGACAATTTCCGTCAATAAACGGAAACGTATTTGAGATCTTTTGTGCAGTCCAGTATACGATCGATAGAAATTAAACACAAAAAGTAATATGCAAAAAAAAAAAAAAAAAAAAAAAAAATAGAAATATTAAAAAACTCTTACCACAACTAAAAACGCACTTCCAGCAATTAATGTTCATTGACAATACTATAAACGAATTATTTTGTGTGTCCCTGTAAATGAACGATAAGTGCTATGCGCACCCTATTCTGTAATTAGCACCTTTTAGTGCACCTCGGTGATATATATCAATTACAATTTCAATCTGATTGAAAAATTGTAACATCATTAAAATAAACCGCAAGTGGTATTTCCCCATAGGTGAATGTAACGAAATTCTTTTGAGTATACCTGTAAATGAACTATAAATGCTACATACTTCATTTCAATACCGGAGATGCCATGGTGAACCCCAATCTATTTATATAAAATCCAAGTGTCTGTGTGTCCCTCACAATTCCGGTTGGACCGCCTCATTCATCGCGGTCATGATAGGATTCCTATGGAGAAATCGATATGAGCTTCAACAATGAGTAATTGTTGAAAAGTACTAATAGCAGCCACAATAGATTACCACAATACAGCCAAGTCGAGACTAATTTGGCAAGATATCACCAAATATATTGTTATAGATATTTAGGAGATATATCGCCAAATTTGGAGACAAAAAAATGTTGTCATATATGAAGCCAACTTGGCGATAGCTGGCTAATTTGGCGAAATTCCCATTGAAACCCACTAATTTTCCATAATCAAGCTCGTCGAAATTTAATTAAAACCCTGTGAATTTAAGGTTTTTTTCAAAATATATGGGTCAAAATTTAAAGTGTAATGTGCGAAAATCTAAGTCTTTAAATGTTTAATCCGATGCTACTAATACAATTACCACCACTAGACAGCGCTGTACTATATGAGCTCCTGACTGCCCGATTTTAATGTGCTTTACATAGCCGAATACAGAAATTAAACTCGCGGCACTTTTCCAGAATAGGGGCCTTGGCGAAATAGGGAAAACTGTGTATACCTTTCCGTCATTCTTGACGGTCTATCTTTGTAGTAACATATATAAATTATATGGAAATCCGAGTATATTTACGCGAGTTAGAGCACGGAAGACGACAGACAGACCGACAGACGGGCACACAAACAAACCGAATTCTTAAACACTTGTTAGGAACTATCTTGAAAAGAGTTAAAAATATTCAACTGACCACGGAGCCTCTGGAAAAGAAAGTACAAAGAAATAATTTATGGCTATTGTCGCAATACTTAACCTATTCGCAACCTTAAATGAATTCTAAAAATTATGTACAGTTTTGAGCTTCCGGGGGAATGACAATACATTATTTTCACATTTTCATATTATACTTATCTATCAATCAATATATTCATTTTAGTTATATTTTGACATAGGGTTCCTACACAATTCTGGCAAAAAAAAATTCCCTGACTTTTCCCTGACCTTTTAAAAAATTTTCCCTAACCTGTCTTAGTAAAAATTCGGTTTGTATATTGTTGTAAAACCCTCCACAATGTACGACTTTAATCAAGATAAATGCTAGAAAAAAGTACGAGCTGTATGAATTTCCGATTTTTATTTATTTTTCATATTGTTATGTTTGCATAAATTTTATATAAAAATTTTAGATTGGATGAATAATTAATTCAAAATTTCTTCATTTACGACGATAGAGATTCTGATGGAAGTAGTAACATAAAAAATTTCCTGACTTTTCTCTGACCTTTTCAAATATTTAAAGAATTCCCTGACTCCCTGACCTTTTCAAATATTTAAAAAATTCCCTGACATTTCCGTGACTTTTTGCCTAAATTTTCAAATTCCCTGACTTTTCCCTGTTTTTCCGGATTTTCCCTGACGCGTAGGAACCCTGCTTGATTATCATTGAGAAAACTATTTAAAAAATCGTAGATAGTTTTAGCAATTTCCAGGTATGATTAAAAGGTATGAGGTATGATATCTACCCTATATATATAAAATCCTAATGAAACGAATTTATGAAACGGATATTATGAAACGACTGAATTAAAACGAATTTATGAAACGATTCTATGAAACGGTTGATTAAACAACTGATTATGTTTCACGGCGATTTCTCCTAAAGTATGGAATACTTTGCGATGAAATTAACACCAAAAATCCGTATGATACACAGATCTCAAAACTGGTATCAGAATTTTAAAATTCGGATTAGTTTTCGAAATATTAATTTTTTTCTAATTTTAAGTACTCTAATGATGGCAACTCAAATTTTAATCATAACATAACAGATATTTTTTTTTCATATTTTAGTAAAGGTTATTATTTTAAACAAATTTGGCGACCAGTTTGGCCTCCCTTAAATGTATGCTAAAAACAATGCTTTTTTTTTTTTTTTTTTTTTTTTTTTATTTCATTATAATTTTATTTAATACAAAACTTTCATTTAAAACTGAAAAGTTTAAAATTAATGGCTTTCACTTCATTCTTTTTTTTAACGAAACGAAACGAAAAATATTAGTCTCAGATGTCATATACGCACCGGGGTACCTAATTGGCGCCAAAATGGCGTTATCTTGCCTGACATGGTAACCCGGCTATTGTTGCTTATTCATTAATAAATGTTTATTTACATTTATTTTCTTTTTATTTCAAAAAAATGTTATAAATTGTTTTGTTCTATAGTTATTATTTAATTTTTTTTATTATTATTTATTGTTATTTCATTTTAAAAATAATAGAAAATAATTTAAAAATACATATGTAACTGATATTCGAATACGAGGTTTTCGCCAAATAGTCGTAAAAAAAATCACGCCAAACCCGGTTCTTATATGACACCTGTGTTAAATATTAAATAATGCAACAAATCATGACATTTAATTTCAAATTTAAAGCAAATGACCAATATCGCCAAATTATACAAGTTGACGTAATTTTTATTTTAAATAACGAAAAAACAAATAAATTAGTATAAAAATACAAATACAAATAAAGCGTCGAAATAAAAATCACTTGATGGCGCAAATGCGTATAACTTCCTTACAGTCAAGTGAATGTGACATTTGCGATCAACCATTATTGGCATTTAATCTTATAGTCTGGCGATAGATTTTTGGTCGATGGGATAACCAAGTAGTACCGTTTTAATATGCCACTCGAAGAATAAAAAAATGCTAACTGGCGAGTTAAAAAAAAGCTATTGGCGAGATTTCAACCCGGCTAACATAAACTTACAAAGAATTCTTTGAGATCATGCTTTTATGTAGTTTTATTCGAAAAAATAACTTTGATTCTTTAATAAAAATGGAAACCTTTCTTATGAAAAGCGAAAGAACTGTTGATGATAGTCACATGACTTAGGCTATTATTATAGAGATTGTTTTCAATTCTAAAAACAGCGCAAAGAATAATACTTCCTAACGATTACAAATTTATTTACACATGGCTATTAAAAACAGAAAAAACAACTTTAAAATTACTATTAAATGAGTAAGTGTTTAAAGTAGGAAAATATTGAAAATTATGTCTTGAAAATTGTATTTACACGTGAATATTAAAAGAGAAAGGAAACAATTATTATGTCAATCGTTTTATAACGCTGTTAAAAAATACCGGTCGGCAAAGACTCTGTTTACTTAAATCCTTTTATTTTAGCTTCCTTTCAAATGTTTAACTGATCTTCTTTAATCAAACACGTAAACAACCATTGGATGTCTTAACAGCAACTGATTCGGCCTTAAATTTTCGTAATCAAAGGGAATTGAATGGAAACCCGTTTACAGGGAGATCGCTATACGTTTTTTCATTATAATTCACTCTTCTCTAATCTTTTAAAAACCTATCAAATTAGCGTGATTTTAGGTTCTGCGGTGTCTGAACGGGGCTTGGCGAGCGTAGCTTGCAGGTGGCAGAGCCCCCTAGCACATATATATATATTACCACGGTGACTCAAAAATAAACATATGCTTGTTGCAATAATGGAAAGTGATATTTGCAGTAATATAAAAAATGATTTTTAACTTACCCATCATACGTAGTATATGGTAAGTCTTGTAATCGTTTTAAAAATCGAAAATTTTTTTTGACGGATTTACACGTGTCAGACACTGGAGATTCCGAAAAACATATTTTTAGAAGAAAAAAAAAATGCCGTCCGTCTGTCTGTGTGTGTGTGTCTGTAAACGCTCTATCTCCCGAACAAATTGAGGTAGATACTTGAAATTTGGTGAGTACTTAGTATGTAATAATGGAAAGAAGCCTATTGATTATCAGTAACCTCGATTATCCGGAACTATTTTTTTAGCATTCTCGAAATATTCGTTCTGATAAAAAAAGTATATGAAAATTTTCGAAATTGTTTATTTTAAGGAGTGAATATAAAAGACAACATAAAACAAAACAAAAAAAAACATACATTTTGCATAAAGAATGAAGTCGATCGGATAATTAGTTGCCGAGATATTTGTAATCCTATTTTTCACACGCTTCGATTTTTCATAACCCTGTATTTCATGCAAATTTCAATTCAAAGATATATTTTAATCAGAAATGAGACGTTTAATCCGACGCAGTTAGTTAATATGATTACCAATTTTGGAGTTATAAGGATGTTTCTTTTACGCAATTCGGTACTACACGATTATCCCGTCGGCCAAAAAACTATCGCCAAACTATAAGATTAAATGCCAATAATGGCCGTAAATGTCACATTCACTTGACATTAAACACGTTACAAGTGTTTGTTGCGTCATCAAGTAATTTTTAATTCGACGTTTTATTTGTATTTTTATTAATCTTTTACTAATTTATTTGTTCTTTCGTTATTTAAAATAAAAATTATGCCAATGTGTATAATTTTGAGAGTAGTTTGGCGATTTATATAATTTGTCGAAATTGATCGACGGGATAATTAAGTAGTACCCGCAAGTCAGTAATAGAGCATCATTATGTATTAAAAATATTTAAAAATACGTCTAAATTTCATTTTATAATTGCAGTGCATTTTATAAATAGTTTACACATGTTTTATTTTCATATTTCATATTATGCATATCCATGATAGGTAAGCACTACGGTGGCCCCCAACGACTAGTTTTTCTTTCCCCTTGTCATATTTTAAAAGAAAATTGAGCAACAAATAATATTGTTTGATAAAAATTCATTAAATTTGAGCCTTTAATATATTACATGGGAAGCGATGTGATAATTAATCAACGTGAATTTTTATTTATAAAACATGAACTTTTGTACTCAAATAAAAGTGTGTTTTTATAAAACTTTTTTTACTTTATATTACCGTTATTTATTTTACTAGTATATATTATTACTATTATTTATATTACTATCTACTCTAATATATAAAAATGAAAATTTGTCCGTCTGTCTATAATGCTATACAAATCCACAGTTTGGAGGCCAGAATTGTGAATGTTATGTACTAGTATATTGAAACATGGCCGAGACAACAAAAGTAACCCGGAATCAAAATAATTTATAGTTAATTTTTAATAAAAAAAAACCACCCATTTAACAGCAAATTCCTATCAAATTAAAAAATTTTTCGTTATAGCAGTTGACAACAATTAAAAATACACAATAAAACTCTTCCCACAACAATTACTTTTCCATTGCAAGATTTCCGCGTGAAAAATGAAAATGAAATAAATAGTTTGACGAATTAAAAAAACAGTAAATATTACGCCTTATTGGAAATATAATGGATGTCAGCAGATGAATATATAATGTCATATGAGTTTGAAAAAACGTATTGAAACATGATAAAATATCGATTATGGAAATGTTGACACATTTTAACATTTTGAGGTTTTCTGAATTTGTTTTCGCCATTTTTAAATCTATTTAAAATATATACGTGTGTGTATGCGTGCATATTGGAATTTCCACAAAGGTTTAGGACTATAGAGCTCATTCTTAGTGAAGAACTGAAATAAAGATGGCTTTACTGCTTTGTTTTATTGTTTGTTTTACTAGGGGGCTCGGCCCCCTACGAGCTACGCTCGCCAACCCCCGTTCAGACACCGCAGTCTCTAAAAGCACGCTAATTTAATCGGTTTTAAACAGATTTTGAAAGATTGAATTATAATTTAAAAAATAGTGGCGATCTCCCTATAAACGGGTTTCGATTCATTTTTCTTCGATTGGGGAATTTTAAGGAAAAATCAGCTGCTGTTAAAAGATACAATGGCTGTTTTCGTCTTTGATTAAATAAAATCAGTTAAACATTTCAAAATAAGCTAATATAATAAGCAAATCTGCATCAAAATGCAAATATATTTCACAAATACCAATGCCTTCTTTTGACGGAAAGGACACAGAAGGTTAACGAATCTTAACTAAACCATTTAAGTAATTTTTTTATTTTCTGCTTCACAGATTTTTCTCTTTCAAATCATATATTTTGTCGATGACACTTCCTTTTCAGCTTGCAATCTTTTTTTATTTTTATTAAATTACTAAATAGTCGCTCGAAAGCAGTCTAAACGCGTTCAATAAAATTAATATTAATCTTATTAATATAATCTCAAAATATCAAAATAATGTCTCGCGCAATTTTTAAATTTAAACTGCTTTGCAATATTACTTTTTGTTCATTTTACGTAATAAGTGTAATGTGACGTAAATGTGACGTAATTTCTCCTATTTAAGACTTCTAACGCATGTTAATGGATTTATTATTTTACAATATCCTTTCTTTTTTTAAATTCACGTGTAAGTAACAGTTTTTATGAAGTATTTTCAATAAGTTCCTGCTTTTCATACGTAATTATTTAATCCAAATTTGAAGTTTTTTTTCTGTTAATAATAAATAGTCACGTGTAAAATAAATTTTTAATTTGAAGCAATCATTATTATTTGCGCTGTTTATACAGTTGGCAACAGTTTAAATTAATACCAATTTCTAAAATAAGTAAAAAATATCTCTCGAAATGCTGAAAATTTGAATTTAAAATAGAAATAAAACCTCAAAAAATGAGTCAAATTAAAAAAGTGAATGCAGTCTGCACACCGGGAAATTCTAACGTATAAAATGGGAAAAATGAATTAATTCCCATATATAGTTTTTGCTCCTATAAAACTTTTTTAATGGAAGAATTTTGTCCAAATTTAGAATTAAATATCTCTTAAAATAATTATTCGATTTGAAAACTGTCTGCACTAGCGTATTTATCAAACAGTTCTCTATAATACCGCCGATTTTCATATTTTTGCATGCAGTATTTTTCTTAATATTAACGGAGAAAGACCTCCGGTCACAAAAAATTCAAAATCGGCGGCGGCGGTGACAGCGTAAGTTACTTTTTTTTTAGAATAGAGAGATACTGCATGTTTAATTTTGAAATTGGTTTTTCTAAACAAACATTCTTAAAATTCCGGGCACCGCCGAGAACTTTAGCTAGTTAAATATATAACTGCTATTTTTTTAATTCTTTTTTTTAATTAATTACATACTGCATTATATTTCCTATGCTATGTTGCACTGCATTAAATGTAAAATAATATTGTACTTTGCCCATTTTTAATTCTGTAATTAAATTATTAACATTCCATTTTATTTGTCCATTTCCATAACGAAATGAAAGTTTTATTAATACAAATATTTTCCTTTTTCTTCCACAAAGAAATTTTTGTAAAAACAAAATAAAATAAAATAAAAGTAATTTAAATCATAAAAATTTTCAAAACTCACATAATAGAGAAAGGCTGCAGGGATGTGAAATCTTCGGAAGCCAAATCCATTTTCCTCTCACGTTTTTCTTTTGTTTCTTGTTCGAATATCTTTTCACAAAAGCAAAAAATGCAGTTATCATTAAAACATATTTCGTGAATTATTAATCATACTAGCATAAAAATATTTCTGAATCTTAATTGTACATGAATATATCTACAAATGGAATTAAACCACCAAATATTAACTTTTTTATCTGCCCTATCTATATTATAAAGGACAAACATATCTGTGCATAACGCATACGTCATTCTGCGAATGGCAACACTCTGAAATTTGAAATGAAATTTCGATTTTGCAATTTTCGCTATTGCAAATTTTCAAACTTCTAAACATCGCACAGTTTCAATTTTTACATCGTAATATAGAGAAAAAAATGTACTTTTAAATGCAATTTGTTTGAAAGCTTTATCTCAATTTATTTTTGAGATATTAATTTTTTTATAGTTTTTAGTACCAATTTTGTAATTGTGGCAACTGAAGTACACCATTTCTATTAAAAGTAAAGGGAAAATAGTTATAGTTTATTTATTTTTAATGATAATATCCTTATTGATGCCATTTTCACTTTACAAATAAAAGTAACTTTTTTTTTATTCTTTTTGAACAGAAAATGACGTCAGCCATTAAAAAAAAAAATAAAAATAAATAAACACACATTCTCCTTCATAAATCAGTTACATTGCAATACTTTTTACATTACGCTGCTACTGAGTTTGAGACGCTAGGCAAAATGATTCAGTGAGTAAAAATGATGTCATATTTAAAACAAAAAGATCATTTTCTTTGATAAAACTAAATATTTGGCCAAAACTAAATGGCCAATACTATGACAGCTAAAGGCTAATTTCTGATTTTTTTTTTTATTCGTGGCTACTGAGATTAGAACTTATGTGAGAATGTTCATGTGCAAAGTTGTATCGGAAAAACGTAACTTTAAGTTTGGAAATACATTCATTATTGCGCGTTAAAATACTTTTAAATTGTGAATTTGAGTGGTGTGTATGTAAATTTTGAGAATGTGAAAATAACGTACAATTTAGATTTTATGGGGGGAAAATTTTATGATGTGACAAAGGAAAATCCTTTTTACTGATTTTTCATCCCGTAAAAACAAACGTAAGAGCCTCAATCAATAACTTCATCCTAATTATCCATCTTGATTACGTATTCTAATACAGTTTAATTTTCCAATAATTTAAGCAGTTGAAGTTTGTGGAAATAATATTTTGGTAATTTTAGGTTAAAAATATTATTTGTTTTAAGAGTTAGACAATCAATGTAAGATGAATTTTTTATTGAAATTATTTTTGTAGGTTTGTCATAAATTTAATCTAACAGTTTCTTTCTAAACATTTTAATTAGTCGAATTTCGACGGGTTCCAACTCGTATATATAAAATCCTAATGAAACGAATTTATGAAACGGATATATGAAACGACTGAAATGTAACGAAGTTATGAAACGATTCTATGAAACGACTGATTAAACAACTGATTATGTTTCGCGGCGATTTCTCCTAAAATATGGAATACTTTGCGATGAAATTAACACCAAAAATCGGTATTGATCCGCAGATCTCAAAACTGGTATTAGAAATTTTAAATTTGAATTAGTTTTCGAAATATTAATTGTTTTCTAATTTTAAATACTTTTCTCTAATGATGGCAACTCAAATTTTAATCATAACATAACAGATATATATTTTTTTTCATATTTTAGTAAAGGTTATTATTTTAAACTAATTTGGCGACCAGTTTAGCTTCCTTTAAATGTATGCTAAGAACAATGTTTTTTTTTTTTTTTTTTTGTATTTCATTATCATTTTATTTAATACAAAGCTTTCATTTAAAACTAAAAAGTTTAAAATTAATGGCTTTCACTTCATTCTTTTTTTTAAACGAAACGAAACGAAAAATATTAGTCTCAGATGTCATACACGCACCGAGATACCTAAATGGCGTTATTTTGCCTGCCATGGTAACCCGGCTATTGTTGCTTATTTATTAATAAATGTTTATTTACATCTATTTTCTTTTTATTAAAAAAATTTATAAATTGTTTTGTTCTATAATTATTAATTATTTTTTTTTATTTATTGTTATTTCATTTTAAAAATAATAGAAAATAATTTAAAAATACACATGTAACTGGTATTCAAAAACGTGGTTTACGCCGAATTGCCGTAAAAAAAATCACGCCAAACCCGATTAAATAATACAACAAATCCTGACATTTAATTTCAAATTCAAAGCAATGTTTTAATGGTACTTTAGTTATCCTGTCGACCAATTTCGCCAAATTATATAAATCGCCAAACCACTTACCAAATTATACAAATTGACGTAATTTTTATTTTAAATAACGAAAGAACAAATAAATTAGTATAACATTAATTTAAAAAAAAACCGTCTAAATAAAAATCACTTGATGGCGTAAACACGTGTAGCTTCGTTGCAGTCAAGTGAATGTGACATTTACGATCAACCATTATTGGTATTTAATCTTATAGTCCTGCTTTAGATTTTTGGTCGATGGGATAACCAAGTAGTACCGTTTTAATTTACCACTCGAAAAATAAAAAAATGCTAACTGGCGAGTTTTAAAAAAAAGCTATTGGTGAGATTTGCACCCGGCTAACATAAAAGTACCAAGAATTCTCTGTGATCATGACAACTTTTATGTAGTTTTATTCGAAAAAATAACTTTGATTCTTTAATCAAAATGGAAACCTTTCTAATGAAAAGCGAAGGGTTGTAATTTTTTGTGGCACTTACATGACTTGGACTATTATAATATAAATGAGATGATGGTGAAAGAATAATATTTGGCGACTTATCGCCTGTGGCTGGCTAACATTAAAGTTACAAATTGGCCGCCTGGAATATAAAAAGCGAAGGGATCCGCCCGGAACTGTTGATAATAGTCACATGACTTAGGCTATTATTATAGAGATTGTTTTCAATTCTAAAACAGCGCAAAGAATAATATTTCCTAACAATTAAAAATTTATTTACACGTGACTATTAAAAACAGAAAAAAAAACTTTAAAATTACTATTAAATGAGTAAGTGTTAAAAGAAGGAAAATATCGAAAATTGTGTCTTGAAAATTGTATTTACACGTCAATATTAAAAGAGAAAGGAAACTTAAAACAATAAATACATTAATATGCGTTTAACCCTTTCAGGGGCAAGGTACTTCTATTCGTAAAATGGTGAAATCCGTGAATGGCACCAAAATTTACAAACAAATTTCGAAATACGAAAATGCCTTTGTTCACTTACTTAATAAAAGGAAAATTTTCATTCTAATATTCTGGTGCCAATGTGACATTTAAGAATTAAAATTAAGTGGTCCAAAAATGAACCACCACCCTCGAAGGGGTTAAAGCAGTAAATTGTATTATGTCAATCGTTTTATAACGCTGTTAAAAAATACCGGGAGGCAAAGACTCTGTTTACTTAAATCCTTTTATTTTAGCTTCCTTTCAAATGTTTAACTAGTCTTCTTTAATCAAACACGAAAACAACCATTGGATGTCTTAACAGCAACTGATTCGGCCTTAAATTTTCGCAATCAAAGGGAATTGAATGGAAACCCGTTTACAGGGAGACCGCTATAGGTTTTTTCATTATAATACAATCTTCTCTAGTGTTTTTAAAAGATCAAATTAGCTGGTCACTCAGCTTCCGATTTCCCCTTACTAATGTAAAGTCTGTGGGCATTGGATGCATTCGTATATTTAAAATACCTCCTCGGGAAATTAATATTTTTAACTTCTAATTTTTGTGTACACTTCCTAAAAGATATCTCTTTTTCTTAGTTCTCGAAATATTTCTAAAGTATAGACTTAATTTTATATAAAGTGTTAAAATCTTATTCACATTTCGCTGGCTTTTAACACATGAAATATTAAATTCAGCATAGATTTTAGAAATATTTTGAAAACTATGAAAAAAAGAGACATCCTTTAAGAAGAGTACACAGAAAAAAGGTGTTAAAAATATGAATTTTCCGAGAAGATATTTTAAATATACGAATGCATTAAAAGTCCATAGACTTAACATTATGGAGGAGAATTCCGAAGCTGACTGACCAGCCCCCCTAAACCTCCGCGTAAGGCTCTGACCATTTACGCACGTTCGTCTGCTACTATGTGTCACGTGGAAATCGCGAGCGACCATACCAAAGTCAACTATTTTTTTATTATTTTGCATACCACTAATTCTAAACAATAATTCATTAGTATATTTCTAGTAGAAATGTATTATTTGGAGATAGTGGTAAACAAAACAATAATAATTAAAATTCATTTTTTCTATGAATTTTAATTATTTAATCAAGGTGAATTTAGCACTGAAATGTTAACTTTTATTGAAAAAAATAATAATGATAAAAAAAAAAAATAGTCGCATAGTCAGAGCTGAGAGGCGCCACTGCCGATCATTTTGATCATCACTATTTTTAGCCAAAAACCTTTGTGATACTTTTCTACAACATATGCAGGAGAAATCTACCATAAAATTATTATTTAGAAATACGGGTATCCAAAATAGGCGTCAGTGGCATCCCCCCACAGGCTATTATTATAAACCATGGCCGCTAAAAGCTCGTGTGCCGTATTATATCTATTTTGAAAAAGAAAAACTATTAAAATTTCACTATATTAAAATTGTTGATAAAGAAAGCTGTGAATAGTACTAAATGTGAAAAGAAAATCGTCACGAACTTCAGAACTGGAGAGTGTCGAAATCTTGTCGTACGCGGAGGGTTAATAATACAGTATCTTTATAAATGATGAAAAAATATTTTAACACTGCTTTGTAAATTCAGCTAAACTTTATTAAAAATTGCATAAAATCATATATTTGCCTCTTTATTTTTGATCATTCTTGCTTTCTCTACCGAATTCCGAACGTCCTCTAATTGTTGCTGCAATTTCTCGTAAGTTCTAGAAAAGTGCATCCAATCCCATTTGATATCTTTCCACTCTTGTAGAGGCAATGCCATTTTTCGCTCTACGAGATCTCGAAATTTTCGAAAATTCTGATAAAAATCTGCAAGGAAAGAAATGGTAATTTTTTAAAAAGTAGTATGATGCCTACCTAGTCTAGCGACATATTCTGTGCTGTTTTTTTTTTTTTTTTTTTTTTTTTTTGATAATTTACGCTCAATATTTATTTTGTGTAAAACAGTTGTATTATTATATCTGGTAATTATTTTAAACAAATCAAAAATTATTTTTCAGGGTTCGTACGCGTCAAGGACTTTCAAGGACCTTTTATCAGAATTTTTGTAAAGCAATCTTTGCCTTATTTAATGAAAAAAAAATCTATCTTCAGATATGGCGACCAGTACTTTATGAAATTTCTGGTACTAAAACACCTAAAATTCCCTGAATCCCTTGATGTGTAAAAACTCTGTTTTTGTACATGTCTAGATAATTTTTTTATTTTTTGAAGGATATTGACAACAATTGAATTTAAAGTTAATGTGAATAACAGTAAAAGAGTGTCAGAAAAAATATATTCTGACAAATCACTCTCACTAAAATACGCCAACTGGCGTGCAATGGGTTATAGGCCGGTTGCCGTGACATTCAGAGAAAAGAGGTCATTTGTCCTGGAAGTATGTAAATAAAAATAACCCAGTTGCCCCAATACATTTTCTATTGCCTATTAGGAATGCTATCTCGAAGCGGCACGTGTAAACTACCTTTTTTATTACAAGAAGTTTAAAAATAAAGATAGGTAACGTCATAGTCCAAATTTCATGTGACTTTTAAGATTCCCCAATAGCGACGTTGCTGCATCCATTTTTTTAAAAATCATGAGCGCGAAGTGCTCATACATGCGTTGTAGTGATCGCAGCATTGCCTAATGCTTTTGAAATTTTACAACGAGGTTGTTCCTACAACTACAATTGCCTCTCTAGAGGTCCTGTTTTAATTTCCTCACCTATTTTGACCTAATGTGGAGTGACGGCAACCGGGACATTTTTTAACAAAGAGGGAATTAAACAGATAAATTGACCCAATAAGCAAATAGCAGTGAAAAAAAAGAAAAAAACAATCCCTTGAAGTCGATTTTATTTTTCTGCCCCAAAATTACTTGTTTCATGTAATTCTATCAGTTTTTTGCTATACCAAAATAGAGCCTATTTCCAGAAATGTTGACATGGTTATAAAATGTACTGCTAAAAAATTTGGGGATAAAACAAAAAAGGGAAGAAAACCATATAAGAGAACCGTGCAGAAGCTCAAATGGACAATACATACGTATTAAAGCGTAATACGGAAAACAAGACACCAAAACATCAATAATGGGAATTTTAATTCCTGGAAATGGAAGAAGCTCCAATGTCCTAATTTGGGTACATATAAATGACAAAAAAAAGTGTTGTTTGAAGATGAAGTAGTTCTGCTGTGGTATTGGTGTAGGGTCCCATCTAGCAGCTAAGAGTATTGTATACCCGTTTTTCACAGATGCGAGTTCATAATACTTTGGAGAATTCTGTTCCACTCTTTAAGGAGTGAAATGCCCAAGTCGCGAACAGTAAATGGAGGAGTAGCGATCTCATCTCACATGATCAGTATAAAGCGAGTTACTAGCTTAGAATAACTGGCTTGGCCTTTTGCTCGACGCTAACGTTCTCGCCTGATGATCATGAGATCCCTGGTTCGTATCCCAGCGGCGCCAATTCACACACTCTCCAAAGTGGTGGCCCGGGCAAACACACACACAAAAAAACAACATTCAGCAACAATCATCTCTTCTCATAACCAACAGATGGCAGCACCAAATAAATCATCTCCAGCAAGCAAAGCCTTTGAAACGCTCACAGCACATAAGCCTGTCATACTGCGCATCACACATGCGTACGACAGCATCACTTACGAGTGCATATCGCTCGTCAGACATCAACAAGATGTCTTTCTTACTGGGGTGGAGTGTGTAGCGATCTCATCTCACATGATCAGTATAAAGCGAGTTACTGCCTTAGAGTAACTGGCTTGGCCTTTGCTCGACGCTAACGTTCTCGCCTCCTGATCATGAGATCCCTGGTTCGTATCCCAGCGGTGCCAATCCACTCCTCTCTCTAAAGAGGCATTGGTTTCGCTCCAATACTTTGTCAGAGTCTGTCCCAGACATGCTCATCGGATTTAAGACAAGAGAGAATGCTGGCCATTAGGGCTGGATTATTTATCAATGTATCATCAAATATTGATATTTTTTAATTATCGCAATAACAATATCCGAGTTCTGACACTAAGAATATATCCCAATACCGATACTTAGGCTTTTACTCTAACCCAAACATCCCAAGAACATTTTTTTTACCGACCGCGACTTCAAACACCGAAAAAAAGCGCCGAATATTCAGATTGCGCGAAATCTGTTCTACCAGGTTTGCATACGAAGGAAATGTACTACTTAGTTATCCCGTCGATTAATTTCGACAAATTATACATATTGCCATAATTTTTATCTTAAGTAACGAAAGAACAAATAAATTAGTATAACATTAATAAAAATACAAATAAAACGTCGAAATAAAAATCACTTGATGACGTAAACACGCGTAACTTGCTTAAAGTCGAGTGAATGTGACATTTACGTTCAACCATTATTGGCATTTAATCTTATAGTTTGGCGATTGATTTTTTGGTCGACGGGATAACAAAGTAGTACCGAAGGAAAATTTAGCCAAAATTGCAGGCATAAAATCGCCATTTTGGCTCCAAAAAAGACATCCCGGTGCCTCTGAGACATCTGTGCCAAATTTTCTACTTAGCCTTAAGGCAAATGGCCGTGCCCCGACCAGTGGTCGGAAAAAGTGTGTTTTACATTAAATTAAACATTGGTCTTATAATAGAATGTTTTGTGTGTGTTTACAATAAAAATGGATATTTTATACAAAATAAACTTTTACAATAAAATAAAACTAGCATGCTATTTTCGCAAGCTAGGCTTAACAAATACCAGAAAGAGGGGTTTTCGGCACATATGTCATATACGCATCATATTGGCGAGATTTTTTTCTGGCGCCAATGTCATATACGCACCGGGTACTTAACTGGCGCCAAAGTGTCGTTATTTTGCTTGATATGGTTCCCCGGATATAGATGATATGGTAACGAGGTTTTCGCCAAATTGGCGTCAGGAAAAATCGCGCAATATGGGGCGTATATGACATCTGTGCTGTGTTTTCTCGCCAAAATGGTGCAAAAAATACATAGCGCCAACCCCGATGCATCTGAGGCATATGTGCCGAAAATTTAAATTGACGACATATACCGAACAAATATGCCCAATAGAATTCTTACCTTTAATAGCTGTCTCTTTGTCACCTTTTGCAACTGATTCTTCTTTTATTGAAAAATCTTTCAGTAGCTTTATCATTTTAAAACATTCGTCTTCTGTTGAATTTTCTGTAATTTTACTATACATCTGAAATTCTTCTTTATATTCAGCAGGCAATTCTTCGTGTGTTTGATGCATACGACTAATCAACAATATGTTATGAATATCTTTGAGTATTTCATCGAATGCTGAAACGACACCCTTTGCAATAGATTGTTTAAAATTCATTTTTTGAAAATCGTTTTAATCAAAATATCTACATTTTCCCTTTTCTCCATTTATATACCATACGTTGCCAGACATAAAATAATAATAGTGTGAAATAAAATAAGAACACGGAGAATATTATTTCACTTACCATTGTCTTTCAACGAAAATATTTCACCAAGGAAAATTACATCATTTTTACCAGGCTGACACTTGCATTTGAATTAATAAAATTTAAATATTTTTCTACAAATGAATCCATTCGATGTAATACTCACTGGGAAGAACATTCCGTATTTATTTAGATACAGTTTTTTCGCAGTCTTTAATCTGTACTGGCGAAAAGAAAAAGCAGAGAAAATTTAGATCATTATAGTATTTTTTTTTTCAGGTTTATTAATGAAAATGGCGCTTATGACACCATTTTACACAGTTTTTGTCCCGCCAGTATAGACGCTTTCCGGGGCTAACGTACTTCTTTTTCGTTAGCCCCGAACAAGTCTCTCACGGCATATGCATTGAATGGATGTCGATCTTTCGGAGGTGTGTCTAATCGCCGAGCGTGGAACAAATAAAAATAAAACTTTTTAAATGTTTTCTTTCGGATTTGTTTATTAAGACATTACCTAATATTTTAAATTCTCTAATAGATTTAAATCTTTTCTTTCTCTAACTTTTGAAGTCCCCGTATTCTGACTATACATAAAAAATTCCGTTAAATTTAAATCAGAATCTGTTTTGTTGGTGATCTGTTATGACTTAGTTTTTGTTTTAAAGATCGCGGGGCCGCGGGCTCTATCTCCGGTCTGTCAGCCGATGGATGTGGAATCCGGTAAAAAGCTACCGAAAGCGATGTCTGCGTTTTTAATAACTCCTGTTAAAATTATTTTCTGTTGGTTTAAAAGGGCTTTGAGATTTTTATCTATAGAAAATTCACCTAGTGCTGCATCTTACATTTTAAAGATTTTCTTAAAGAGGAATAAATTATTTTATCGGCAACGTATTTTTTACTTTCTTCTATCTTCAATAGAAGAAAGTATTGTAATCGAAATTTTTTTCGACTTCCGGTTTTCGACGGATTTGCATGTTTTAGGGGTCAGAGATTCCAAAAAACATGTTTATAGAAAATGTCTGTCTGTCTGTGTGTCCGTCTGTCCGTCCGTCCGTCTGTCCGTCTGTCCGTCCGTCCGTCTGTCCGTCTGTCCGTCTGTCCGTCTGTCTGTCGCCATTGTACCATCAAAAAGTGTATGAAGTTATGAATATAATTAAACCAAAATTTTATTATAAGTTTTTGGCTATGGCAAGCAGGTCCTCCCGGAATTTGGAAAAAATTCGCCGGTAGGAGGCGCTGATATAACAATTTTTGTGCGATTTTGAATATTGTACCATCCAAAACTGTATGGAGTTATGCATAGAATTCAACCAAATTTTTAGTTTAAGTTTTTGGATATGACAAGCAGGTCCTCCCTGAATTTGAAAAAAATTCGCCGGTAGGGGGCGCTGTAAATGCGTTTTTTGTGCGATTTTGAATATTGTACCATTGAAAAGTGTATGAAGTTATGCATAGAATTGAACCAAATTTTTATTTTAAGTTTTTGGCTATGGCAAGCAGGTCCTCCCTGAATTTGGAAAAAATTCGCCGGTAGGGGGCGCTGTAATAGCGATTTTTGTGCGATTTTGAATATTGTACCGTCCAAAAGTGTATGGAGTTATGCATAGAATTGAACCAAATTTTTAGTTTAAGTTTTTGGATATGACAAGCAGGTCCTCCCTGAATTTGGAAAAAATTCGCCGGTAGGGGGCACTGTAAATGCGTTTTTTGTGCGATTTTGAATATTGTACCATCGAAAAGTGTATGAAGTTATGCATAGAATTGAACGAAATTTTTATTTTAAGTTTTTGGCTATGGCAAGCAGGTCCTCCCTGAATTTGGAAAAAAATTCGCCGGTAGGGGGCGCTGTAATAGCGATTTTTGTGCGATTTTGAATATTGTACCATCCAAAAGTGTATGAAGTTATGCATAGAATTAAACCAAATTTTTATTTTAAGTTTTTGGCTATGGCAAGCAGGTCCTCCATGAATTTGCAAAAAAATTCGCCGTTAGGGGGTGCTGTAATAGCGATTTTTGTGCGATTTTTAATATTGCACCATCGAAAAGTGTATGAAGTTATGCATAGAATTGAACCAAAAAAAATTTTTAAGTTCTTGGCTATGGCAAGCAAGTCCTCCATGAATTTGCAAAAAATTCGGCGTTAGGGGGCGCTGTAATAGCGATTTTTGTGCGATTTTGAATATTGCACCATCGAAAAGTGTATGAAGTTATGCATAGAATTGAACCAAAAAAAAAATTTAAGTTCTTGGCTATGGCAAGGAGGTCCTCCCTTAATTTGTAAAAAAATCGCTCGTAGAGGGCGCTGTAATAGCGATTTTTGTACAATTTTTGTGCCATTTTGAATATTGTACCGCCGAAAAGTGTATGAAGTTATGCATAGAATTGAACGAAATTTTATGTGTTTATTTTTGGTCATGTCACGAAGGTCCTCCCTGAATTTGGAAAAATTCTGCCGGAAGGGGGCACTATAATTGCGATGTCTGTACCATTTTCATTATTGTACCATCGAAAAGTGTATGAAGTTATCCATATAATTGAACCAAATTTTTTGTGCATGTTTCTGGCTATGGCAAACAATTCCTCCCTGAACTTGAAAAAATTCCGAAAGAAGGTGGCGCTATAATTCCCATCTCTGTGCCATTTTCATTATAGTACCATCGAACAGCGTATAAAATTATGCATACAATTGAGCCAAAATGTTTGTGCTTGTTTTTGGCTTTGGACAACAGGTTCTCCTTGAATTTGGAAATATTGCGCGGTAAAGGGGCTCCGTGCTAGCGATTTTTGTATACTTTTCTTGATTTTTCGTAGTTCTATTGTGCATCGGCGGGAACTCACTTCCTGCTATGCCGGCTTTTCGCAAACAGCTGATAACGACAGAATAAGGAAAAATTAATAATTTTAACAAATATCATGATATAGATTAACTCGTTTTTAGTCCGTTTACTTGACTTGAGCAGAAATTTAAGATGAAAATCAAAGTTGGTATAGTATTGAACTAATAATATTGAAGTATTAACATATGTAACTAGGTTTTGAAATATTGAGATATATAAGATAGAAGAAAGTTTTGGGATTGGCACATCCAACTAGTTTTGAAAATCGGTGACCAACGGGTGAATGCCTCTTACTTCTCTTCAACAAGATGAATAAAAAGTTTGATTTATGCTTAAAAGTCTCCTCATCATTTCTTTACAGATATACAAGTAAGAAGTTTCCTTTTTTATTTTTTTACAATTGCTGACCTCAAAGAACTGAGGGTTTTATTGCAATATTACACAACGCATTTCAATTAAAAAGAACTTCAAATTTAATTTTACCTTTTAATTAACGGCCCATATTATGTAATATAATATATTGCAATTTATTTCCATCACATTTTTGGTGCCGAAAAAAAGCAGTGGTTCTGAAGAAAATTTAAATTGAATTAAAGAAAATTGTAATATTTTAGAACTTTTGTTCGCAGAATAACTTTTGAAAAAAATTTTTGATGTGTTCAATAGAATTCAAGATTTGTTCTTTTAGTGAATTTTAAGAAATGTGGAATATTTTATGCAAGAATTTTTGCATAACTACATATGACAATATTTTTTTAGCATTGGAAGTTTCTGTTCTCAAAAATTTCTTGCATGGATTTTTTTCTACTTTGAAGAATTAAATTTTATAATTCTAGAATGAATTTGTTCTACTCCATCTTGAAGAATATAATATATTTTGCTAAGTTTCCTATATTTTATTTTAAACAATTATTTAAATTAAAATGAATTTCATGTCAAAGAATAGTCATATTTTTGATGATGCATAATTATTATTCCATTTAATAGTTTTATTTGAAAGAATTTCATCTACATATTCTTTTATTTGTAATGAATTATTAGAGAGCATAATTTTTTTTAAAGAATGATTATTTGGTATATGTATATTTTTGAAATGAATTATATATTGTTCTTAGAAAAATTCTAATGAATTTAAAATAATAAAATTGTTCTCAGAACATATTTCATATTTTAAGAGGCTTTGGGTTTTTTAATTAAATTTTTATGGCACTATTAAATTGCAACAGATTTGCAAATTCTTTATATATTTACTAGCAGGCTATGCCCGCTGCGCTGGTCAGTATTTCCAAATAAACCTTGAATTAAACGAAATGATGAATTCATACTTGTATTTTTTTTTAAATGTACCTTTAGCTTGAATGTGCTTCCTCGTTATTGAAAAGATGCGAACGCCATTGCGATATTATATTACCTTATGTGTTGGACAAAATTTAGCTATTAAGAAGCAGTTCTTTTAGATGATTATTCACTGTGCACTTTTGGTAGGCAATGAGACCGTTATGACAATAGGAATTAAAAAGTTCTCATATCTGACAATATTAAATTAGAGATGCATTACAATGATTGCAGAGATTTACCATTGAACATGAATAATGCTTGGGTGGTTTATTTTCGTTTGTTTGTATTTGATCTCCTGGCCTCTCAGCTCGTGCAATATGTGATTCTGGTAGCTTAAATACAATCTCACTGGATGTTAGTTATATTTCTTAATAAACATCCTCTTGTGCTACTACTGTCTTCCCTCTTTGGATTCTAGCAGAGTAAATACTGTCAAAAAAGTAATAACTTATTTGCAGACAAAGACGATTGTTTCACTTTCATATTTAAAAGAAAAGTGAAACATAAAAATGTGTAATAAAACACTCATACTACAATATGTATTAAAACACACATGCACACATAAATAACGCCTGCATTCAATTATATATAAAAATGTTTATTTATAAATTTATTTATATATAAAAATGTGTGTTTTTAAAAATGAATTGCCTGAATAAATCTAAAATGACGTCATTTTAACTGTCTTTTCATTTTGTCGACCAGCTGAAATCATGTAACCGTTAACCCGGGAAAAAACTCGATGACTTAATCTTGTAGAAAAATAAACCTTTTGCATCCAATAAAATCTTTATAATCATCCGCTATCGACGTCATTGTGAGGATTCACGTTAAACATTAAAACGGATGCAACAATATTGTTGCACGTATACCAGGGTTAAGATCTGACAATGATAAATAAAGTTAGTTATACAAAAATTTTAGCAATATGCATTTTGGTGAATACCTAAACCGAAGATTTATTTTACATTTTTCTAAAGAGCATAATAACACGGACAAACAAAAAAGCCTGCTATTTTCTTTATATTTAAGAGTAAATTAATCTTCCATCTGTTGTGTAAATAACCCAGATTATGAAAATAACTCTTAATTTGTTGCTGTGTTTAGCTGCTAGAGTGTGTGTCAGACAATTCGCTTTATACTGATCGAAATTCCAGGTAATTTAATCCTATCTAGGCTGAAATGATAAGTCCACGGGCATTATTCCATTTGCCACCATTTAGTAACAGCTAATTTCAAAATCTGTCTAATCTTTTGAATTTTGATACGCCATCCAATATGCTAATTGGCGGGTGACACGATTCCGTAAGATTGGTCCAATATGTTCAATAAAACACTTTTTAAACAATGGTTAAGCAAAAAAAAGTTATGCAGAAAAAGCTAAAAAGAAATGACAAATTAGCAAGCAATATTTATTGCAAAATGTTTATTTTTTTTTATAGTAATAACGTATAATTGCAGAAATCTTCTTAACAATATTCTTATATCCTAACTTTTAAAGCAGTGAATATTCCTATAAGTGAAATTGACAATATGTTCGGCATGTTAAAAAAATAACATAATACACAATATTCAATTAATAAATAATGATCTAAGTTCGAGGATATAAAAATCACATGCCTGAGGAAAACAAAACGCATGTTTCCATAGTAATGGTATTCCATAGTATGGTAAAAAATATTTTAAATCTTTGAAAGTAAATTATTTCAGAATATGTGTGTATATGGAAAACATTTACTCTAAAATTTAAATGATTGACAACATAATTATAATTTTAACTGTTTTTTATATAATTTACGCTTGAATATAAAAATGTACTCCGAAATGCTCTTCTCTCGGCTTATTTCACATTTTTTTTATGTTTATCTTATCAAGTGCCGGTTTCAATACATAATAATAATAAACATTTTGCGTATAAAGCAACAAACATTGTTCAGCATTTGTTTCTGACTGTTTTTGCATAACAAAATTAATACTTCCGTTATTAGCAAATAAAAGAATAATATATAAAAAAATAACAATCTAACATATTTGTGAAAGTCAAATTAACGAAATTAATACACTTCTTTTATAAACAAATAAAAGAATAATATTAAAAAAACACAAATCTAACATATTTGTAATCGTACAATTTAAATTTTTAGATCACCAAATAGGAATTTTTTTTCTTTAAAATGAAATTTGTTTGCAAAGTTCATCTCAGTTTACTGATTGTCTATGGTTTGAAAAAAAAATTTAAAGCATGAAATATTTTTTAATTTATCTATATCGCGCGGAGCTCGATTACGAAAGATTAATCCGTTTGCCCTTAAAATAAAATAAAGAGTTCATCATTTTCTTACGGTTAATATCCATTAAAAAAAACCTCCCTATGAATAAATAAATAAAATAATATAAATAAAACATAAAATTAACAGACATGTATAAGCTCTGAAATTATCAGAATATAAAAGGATGCCGTAAGTAGCAAAATCTTGGTCAAATAACTTTTTGCTTGAGGCTAATTAGAAACTATCGCTTTTGATAAATTTCAAAAATTTATTTGATTGTATAATTCGTATTTTTCATATGAAAAATGCTTTTTTAATGTAAGTGGGCAATCTACAAAAATTATTGCATATAAAAAATTATTAGTTTTCAATTTAAAAAAAATGTTTTCACCTATATTCTGTAACCCGGGAAGCCCGGGTAAGATCTTCCAGTAAGGTTTTAAAATTTGCAAAATAAAACATCTAACGTTAAGAAGGGAAGGCTCCCCGCCAGCCAGCGAGTGAAACAGTCCATGGTGTAAAGCAATAGTAGCTTCCCTTCTTAGCAATTAAAAGTTCTTTGGGTAAATTATCGGTTCACGTTACTTTATTCAGCTTAGAAACCAGATTTTGAATGCAGAAATCTTTCTATACTGGGTTCTTCCATTAAGACATCTCATTCTCGTTTTAGGCTCCGTGTGAAGTGCATGTTATATTGAAAAGATGTTCTTAATGCAGCACTGATGCATTAAAACACCAAATAATGCAGCACTTATGCACCATTTAGCATTATTTTGTGATGCACTATTTAGCGTTTTAATCCATGAGTGCTACATTAGGAATCGTTCACTGTGCAAAACTGTCAAATGTGTGGAACGAACTCGATTAAAGATTTGGTGTGAGTCGTCTTACGACAGGTTCACACATAATATTTGTAACTGAAAAATAACTTGGAATGATCCTCTTTATTTTCCTATATCACTTATTACAATATGTGTAGTAGTTTTGAAAATATAAATTTTCAAAATCCGGTCATTCATGTGTGCTAACCTTGTATATCTCGATAAAGCGGAAACGAGGGCAAATAATTTATGCGTCAGCAAAAGCAAATGTGTTTCAATATGCTCTTTCGATTGCTGCTTACTTAGATTTTTTTCACTTTTTACACTAAGGTGTAGTTTCCTGGTGAGACTGATAAAACAGAAATTACTATTTGAAATTAAGGTATTCAAAAATAAAAACCGCTATGGATATGTGTGTTGAAATTTGTTTAAATATCACTACTATTGTGTTTGAAAATATATATATATATACATGATGTTTCCGAAATCGGCTGACAAATTCAGAGGGGTGATAGCAGGCATCAAGAAGATGAAAAATTACTGTAGAACATGGGGTCGCAAATCACTTTGTTATTACGAAAATCAACCTCTGTACAGTGGCGAGATTATCCAAGATACTGGAGTAATTCTGCCACTGTATCGGGGTAATGACGCCACTCTTTAAAGCCCTTGTAAATACATAAAATGGATACTAGGAAACATATAACCTTTTGAAAATATTTAGAAAGCAATGTAATTTAGCAGAATAATGAATAATTACAATGTTCCTTAAGCTGGATTTATTAATGTGCTAAGCTTACAATTTAACTCAAATTGCAAAAGTCACCCTTTGCCATGGTGGCGGCATTACCCCGAGATAACAATATAGCGGAAATCTCCCAGTAAAACCGAAAGAAGAACCGAACTTGTCCAACAAATTGCAGCAAAATGCCGGCGAATGCATGTAGATTACGGGTAATATTATCTTAAGTACCTAATGTTACAATAAAAGGTGTTTACCTCTACACCTTTGAAGCTCCAAAATAAGAAGCAGCTAGATAAAAACTAAATTTTTCACTAGAACAAACAAACGAACGGCGTACAACAAAATCACTGTCACTCTAGGCAGTGTTTCTATTGTTAGTCGCTATAGTGCAGGCGCATTCACTATCTCAAACTGCCGTTAGTTTTTAAACTAGGCGGGGTGGCGGTTAGAGATCTGCACGGCCCGGCCCGCGGTCCGGGCCTGGTCTCCACTCCTTTCGGTCCGGACCGGGCCTGGGCCATACTTTTTTCTGAAGGCTCAGGCCGGGCCGGGCCTAACTTATTTTTTCTGTACACAGCCGGGACTGGTTTCACTCCTAGTCTGCACGGCCCAAAATTTTCAGTCCTAGTTTTGACCAATCTCGTCTGAAAATCATTGTATCAGCGTGGACTGGTCCATTCAAAGGTCGGTAAAATTAGGCCTGGCCCAAACATTTTTGCAAAAAATGCACACATTTTTAAATCTTTATTATTCTACACTTATAAACATTAAAATTTATTCTACACTTATAAACATTAAAATTTATTCTTTTTAAAGAATAGTAGATTTATACGCTTATAAAAATATAGCTAAATTAAAATATAGTAAAACGTGAAAGTAAGAACTTGCCTATGATGGAGCCCTGTTTTAAATTAAAAAACGTGTTGATCCATGCAAAATTAATATACTAATACGTAAGAAAAGAATATATAATATATTTACACTTGCTAAGATGGGAACTTGTCCATGGCGCATTTTTTTTTCTTTTCTATGTAATTGAGTCTTAGGAGATTTTACTGTATAGCATTTTTCAGATTTTCAACTCTTCAATACATGGAATATGGATTAACAATGTTAATGATAACTGAAACATTTACATACAAAAAATAGAGATTCATTAAAAAATAAATATCGCACTTCTATAAAGATAAAGATTATAAACATGAAGAAAAAAATTAAGATAAATATTTTTAGACAGAACTCCTCGTACGAGACAAATTTTTAACTAAATCGACGTAAAAATCAATGTTTTATAGAAATTCACTCGGCCTGGCCGAGCCCGGGCCGAGATTTTAACTTTTTTTCGGGCCGGGCTGGGCTCGGGCTGAACTTTTAAGTTTTTTACCGGGCCGGGCCGAACTTTTAATTTTTGTATCGGGCCGGGCCGAATTTTTTTTCTCTACGAATCGGACCGGGCCCGGGCCTGGAAATGTCGGCCCGTGCAGACCTCTAGTGGCGGCATAAGCCTCAGTGGCGCCATTCCACCGGGCTCCCCTACTGTTGCCGCGTACAATGGAAACTTCTACCACTTTTTTTGATATTATCACATTTACAAGAAAGGTGAGAATGTCTATTAAAAGTTTTATTGTAATACACTTGTCTGAAATATATCTTCTCTATATTTTTCTGAACGTTAATACCGCCCAATAGCGTCAACTTTAGAAAAATATTGGGTGGGCTCAAAAAAAGTTTGAGTAAAATAACACATACAATTTTTTTCCGAGTGCGTGTGTGTGGAGAGAGGGGTGGGGGAGGAGCGAATGACTAAAGATAATAATTCGAAGTCAAAATATGGTTTTTCTAAATAAATTATTAAGTTATTATAATGTAAATAAAATTTAATAAATAGTTTGTTAAATTATATTCTTGCATGTTTTTCCTTATAAATACATTGATATTTACTGTAAATAACATTATTATTTATTACTAGCAAACCCCGCGGCTTTGCTCGCGTAATAGTTGAAATATGCCAAGTGATATTTGCATGACTATTTTTTTATTAGAATATCACTTTTTGAAATAATTCATAAATTACAAATTAAGCCACAGTTTAACTAAACTTCATTATAAAAGTGCAATAGACAGAAATGAGATTTTAATTAATAAGAACTAAAACTAATTCCAATTAAATGATAATTTAGAAAGAATTTTGAGACTTTTATGCTCATTTCATACACTCATTTCAGTATTAATTTGAAGTTTTGAATTTTTTAGAAACCATCTTAACACATTTACATCTGAAATTAACCATCATGTCAAATTCCAATCTTCTTGTCTAATAGTCTAACACATCTCTGGTGTTAGTGGCACCAACATAAAATGCCGAAACAGAGTTGAAACAGAATATCTCGAAAAATGTTGAAACAGAGACTGTTACCATTAATTTGCCAACATTAACATTGAAATCGGTTGTTATTTCCTACTATTCTCTAGAAAACAGAATTTAGATGTTTTTAAAGGCTTTCTTGTTGTTCCTGCCAGCCAGGTGGCAGTGGCACCGGCATAAAATATAGCCCGTATAGGATCAGGGACTATCACTCTTAATTCGCAACCAATAACTTCTGTAATATGTTTATTATTTCCTGAGATTCCATAGAAATCGTAATTTAGGACTCTTTTAGAATGCTTTTCGCTCCTTCCCTTCGCTTCACCCCTTTTTAATTTCGAATTTATTTTCGATTGTTCTTAGAGCACATTTATATTTTATAGTTAACTAACGTGCTATATTTACAGTTTCTAGCCTCTTCAGTACCGCAGAAATCGCAATTTAGAAAGATTTTGCTCCTGCAACCCTCGACATAAAATATAGCTTATGTTTGAGCAGGTTCATCACCATTAATTTGCAATCATTCTGTTCAAAATCGGTTTCATATGTTCTTAGAGATCATCTGTATCTTATAATTAACTGCCCTGCCTAATTTCAGGATTCTAAGCTCTTCAGTAACACAAAAATCGCAATTTAGAACGTTTTTTGCTTCTGTAACCTCTAGGTGGTAGTGACACTGACATCAAATAGAGCCTATGTTGCAACAAGAGCTGTCATCATCAATTTCCAACCATTATTTTTTAAATCGGTTTGGTACTTCCTGAAATTGCGTAGAAATCGACATTTAGAACATTTATTAGAACTTTTTTCGCGCATTTTCACCCCTTTTTAATTTCGAATTTTTTAAGAAATGTTCTTAGAGATCATTTATATCTTATAAGTAACTACCATTCCAAATTCCATGTATCTGGGACCTTCAGTAACACAAAAATTGCAATTTCGAACGTTTTTTGCTCATGCACCGCCTTTAGGGGTAGTGGCACCGACATAAAATTTAGCCTATATTGGAGCAAGGGTTGTCACCATCATTTTGACATCATTATTTTTTAAATCGGTTTGGTACTTCTTGAGATTGCGTAAAAATCGCCATTTAGAACGTTTTTTAGAACGCCTTTTGCGCTTTTTTGCCTCTTTTAAATTTCGAATTTTTTAAGAAATGTTCTTAGAGATCATTTATATCTAATAAGTAACTACCATGCCAAATTCCATGTATCTGGGTCCTTCAGTAACACAAAAATTGCAATTTCGAACGTTTTTTGCTCATGCACCGCCTTTAGGGGTAGTGGCACCGACATAAAATTTAGCCTATATTGGAGCAAGGGTTGTCACCATCATTTTGACACCATTATTTTTTAAATCGGTTTCGTACTTCTTGAGATTGCGTAAAAATCGCCATTTAGAACGTTTTTTAGAACGCCTTTTGCGCTTTTTCGCCCCTTTTAAATTTCTAATTTTTTAAGAAATGTTCTTAGAGATCATTTATATCTAATAAGTAACTACCATGCCAAATTCCATGTATCTGGGTCCTTCAATAACACAAAAATCGCAATTTCGAACGTTTTTTGTACCTGCACCTCCTTTAGGGTTAATGGCACCGACATAAAATGTAACCTATGTTGGAGCAAGGGTTGTCACTATCATTTTGACACCATTATTTTTTAAATCGGTTTGGTACTTCCTGAAATTGCGTAAAAATCGCCATTTAGAACATTTTTTAGAACGCTTTTTGCGCATTTTCACCCCTTTTTAATTTCGATTTTTTTAAGAGATGTCCTTAGAGATCATTAGTATCTTATAAGTAACTACCATTCCAAATTTCATGTTTCTAGGCCCGTCAGTAACACAAAAATCGCATTTTTAGAACGTTTTTTGCTTCTGCACCCCCTTTTGGCCAGTGGCACGGACATAAGATATAGCCTATTTTCTAAGTTGGACTAACACCATCATTTTGATACCATTACTTTTGGAATCGGTTCTGTAGTTCCAGAGCTTACCTCCGACAAATAAACAATTTTTTCCTCTTTATAATATGATGATGATGATGACTAGCAGGCTATGCCCGCTGCGCTGGTCAATTTTTCCAAATGAACATTGGTGAATTTGAACTTTCATTTTAAACAATATGGACCTTCAGCTGGACTTGACTCATTGCTGAAAACGATGCGAACGCCATTGTGATATAATATTACCTTAAGCGTTGGACAAAATTTAGCTATTAAGAACTAATTCTTTTAGTTGTTAACTAACAATGCACTTTTGGTAGGGTAATGAGACCGTTATGACAACAGGAATTAATAGCTCTATAACTAATCAACATATAATGAAATGTTATATACTAACACCATTCCTGAAAAGTCATGTAACAGTGTCACTTGTATCAAAATACGTTCTGTAGATTTTTTAAAAAAAGGCTAAACTCTTTCATAATCAAGTTCACTTAATTTTTTATTTTTTTTTCTCTATGACTAAGTAGCGTTGAACAATATGTATACACTAAAACCTTTCCAAAATTATTACCTAACCACTTGGGCACAGATGTCATACATGCCCCATATAGGTGCGATTTTTTCCTGACGCCAATGTCAGAAACATTACAATACGCAACAATACTTAACTGACGCCAAAGTGTCGTTATTTTGCTTGATATGGTAACCTGGAAGTTGTTGTTAATGCTGTTTATGTTTTCGCCAAATTACCATCGGTAAAAAATCTCGCCAATATGACATCTGTATATGACATCTGTACCACCATTTGTGGTATATCCTATCAAAGTATTATAAACAATCGGAATGAAATGCAAATTTCCGTTTTAAATATGTAGTAGATGATGATGATGCGATTTTGTGCAATAGAATTCATCGTGAAATTTTTGCTTCAAACATAAACAATGCTTTCAGCATTATAGCTAATACACCAACATGTGAAGTATCCGATTACGGAAGGTTAACTTGGATTCCTATGAGCCCAAAGAAAAGTGAATATGTAGCTTTTGTGATACTTTTATGTTAACCGGGCGCAGGTCATAAATCAACAAAGATTGTTTTCATAACATATTCTTATATTTATTATTTTCATTTAAGATACAAACCTTTCACTCATTTCATTTAAAATGCATGCCTTACACTAATTTCATTTAAAAAACTGAAAAGACAAACAATAACAGGAAATAATTCCATAACTAAAAACAAAGAATTATTTTTAATTTTAATTTACATATGAAAAATGTAACTACTGCTACTGGCAATTTTAAAAATGCTATTGGCGAGATCTGCGCACGGCTGTTATAAATGTACCCATTTTTTCTTCTTATCGAGGAGCAAATTATAAATCGCCAAATATTTTTCCAATTCCAATTTCTTTCATTGAAAATAATTTTTAAGTCGTTACAAACATTGCTTTCATATCTAAATATTTTCGTTGGTACTACTTAGTTATCCCGTCGACCAATTTCGCCAAATTATACAAATTGACATAATATTAATTTTAAATAACGAAAGAACAAATAAATTATTATAACATTAATAAAAATACAAATAAAACGTCGAAATAAAAATCACTTTGTGACGTAAACACGTGTAACTTGCTTAAAGTCAGGTGAATTTGACATTTACGATCAACCATTATTGGCATTTAATCTTATAGTTTGGAGATAGATTTTTGGTCGACGGAAAATCTAAGCAGTACCTTTTCGTTCTATAGCGCTAATTTCTTAGTAAAATTGTTCCTTTTATTTTACATAAAATCAATATTTTTTTTTCTTTTGGTACTACTTAGTTATCCCATCGACCAAAAATCTATCGCCAAATTATAAGATTAAATGCCAATAACGGTTGATCGTAAATGTCACATTCACTTGACTTCAAGGAAGTTACACGTGCTTACGTCATCAAGTTATTTTTATTTCGACGTTTTATTTGTATTTTTATTAATGTTATACTAATTTATTTGTTCTTTCATTATTAAAATACAACTTATGTCAATTAATGTAATTTGGCGAGTGGTTTGGCGATTTATATAATTTGGCGAAATTGGTAAACGGGATAACTAAGTAGTACCATTTTTTTTCATTAAGATGTTCGTATTTTTTTTCTCAAACTCATTGAGCCGTTTTTATTCTTTATCCAAAAGAGTTAATTTGAATTTTTTTCGTTGCTAGAGTAACGGATGTAATGTTAGATATTTTGAGGTTTAGACGCCAAAAACACCGCCAAATTAGAAAAATATGAAAAATGTCATGAACTGTCGGACTTATAAGAATTTACTTGGCACCAATCGATTCAGCATACAAAAATACATTAAATTATGCTATCATCTGACGCATAATTATAATATCCGACTTTTAAGGAATTTTTTCCCTCTCCTTGCAAAAACGCCGTTAGGGGTGCTACTTTAGAAAATCCATTCTTAGCGATACTATATAGATATGCCATTTGGCGGTGACTCGATGATCGAAAATTAGTCCAATATCATTTGAAATATTGCATAACAGAGGAGAAATTACAAAGAAAGAGGAAGAAGAAATGACGAATTACAGAAGACTTGCAATTTTTTTTTCAAAATGTTGAATTTTTCGATAATAATAACGCATGATTGTATAAATTTCCTTAAAAACTATCTTTATTTCCTAGATTTCGAAGGTGTGAATTTTCCTATAAATGATATTGGCGATATGACTTAAGAAAAAATAAAATAAACAATAGATAATATTTGCTTAAAAAAAATGGATAATATTCATTGATCTGAGTTCGAGTTTATAAATATCACATGCTTTCGGAATTACGGTGAAAAACATTTTAAAAAATATGAAATTATTTTACAATATGTATGTGTGGCAGAAATTCACACTAAAATTTAAGTATTTGATTCCATTTTTAAAACATTAACTGATATCCATATAAGTTACAATTGAATATAAAAATGTACTCAAAAAAAGATCTCGTTCACTTGAAAAAACACCATTTATGAGAATATCCTCAAGCTAGTGTCACACTTACACATTTTTGACTTAAAATCACATTGTTTGGCGACAAAAGTAAAATAAAAAATCGTAAAGAAATAAATAATAATTACACATGTGACTCACAATTACATCTGCTTGTTTCTTCTATAAGTTACGTGATGGGGCAATTAGATAAAAAGAAAAAGAAAAGAACAAAAGGAAAAAAAACTCATTAAAAATTCATCTAATCAAATTTTCAAATTCATTTCTATAATCTAACGCAAGCGATAATGAGCCAAATATTGCGTATCAATTGTAATCTTTCTCATTAAATTAATTTTTAAGCATTACAAATATTTCTTTCAGGTTTAAATTAAATTACAAATATTTCTTTTAGCTTTAAATTAAATATATTCGTTTTTTAACATAATACCTCATTTAAATGGATTTTTCTTTCTTTTTTTACAATTAAATATCAGTAATTATTTTTTCATTTATTTTCTAACGGATACAGGGATTTCAATACATTTGTCGATAAAAAATAACCTCTGGCAACCTTTTCGTTCAAAATAACAATAAAATGCGAAATTTATTACCAAAAATCATAGTTATCCCTGTATATTTTACTCATAAACCACCACGTGAATATTCTCTATCGAATGACATTATTTGTAAAAAAATCCACCGGGTAGTTTTTGAAAACATTCGGGCGGAACTTTTAGATCTTACTGCTTTATAACATAGTAGCAAACCCCGCGGTTTTGCTCGCGTAATATTTGAAATGTGCCAAAGTTATATTTGTATGTCTAATTTTTATTAAAACGTACTAACTAAATTTTTATTTTATTAAAAGGTAATATTTTATTTTATTAAAAGTTTTTTTTTATTAAAAGGTACTTATTACTTTTAGGAATAATTCAAAAATTACTATTTAAAACACAGTTTGATTAAACATCATTATTACACTGCATTAGGCAGAAATGAGACTCAAAGTGTTAGACCCCTCAGTTTTGCAAAAAACGCAAATTAGAACATGTTTTGCTTTTGTAACCCTCAGATGGTAGTGACAGTAACATAAAATATAACCTATGTTATAGCAGGGACTGTCACTATTGATTTGCAACCATTACTTTTGAAATAGCTTTGGTATTTCCTTAGATTGAGTAGAAATCGCAATTTAGAACGTTTTTAGGCCGCTTTTCGCGCATTTTCACCCCTTTTTAAATTTCCACTGTTCTTAACTGTTCTTAAAGATCATTTATATCTATTAAATATGTACCTTGCCTAATTTTAAGTTGCTAGCCCCTACCGATCACAAAAATCGAAATTTAGAACGCTTTTTTGCTCTTGCAACGTTTTGGTGATAGTGATACCGACGTACAATAGCGTCTATGCTAAAGCAAAGGCTGTCAGCATCAATTTCCTACCATTACGTTTGAAATCAGATTTATTCTTCCTGAGATACTGCCGATAAATCGGCATTTAGAACGTTTTTAGAACGCTTTTCGCTCATTTTGCTCCTGAATCTCCTCTGGGGTAGTGGAAACAGATATAAAATATAGCCTATCTTGGAGCAAGATATGTCACCATCATATTTACACCATTATATTTGAAATCGGTTCAGAACTTCCTCAGATTGCATAGAAATCGCAATTTAGAAAGTTTTTTACAACGCTTTTTGCGCATTTTGACCCCTTTTAATTTCACGATTCTAGGCCCTTCCGTAATGCAAAAGACGCAATTTAGAACGTTTTTCTCCTGCACCCCCTTTGGGGTAGTGGCACCGACATAAAACATCGCCTATGTTGGAGCAAGGGTTGTCACCATCATTTTGACGCCATTATTTTTTAGATCGGTTTGGTATTTCCTGAGATTGTGTAGAAACCACCATTAGAACGTTTTTTAGAACGATTTTCGCGCATTTTCACCCCTTTTAAATTTCGAATTGTTTAAGAACTGTTCTTAGAAATCTTTATATCTAATAAGTAGCTAATATTTCAAATTTCATATTTCTAGGCCCTTCGGTAACGCAAAAATCGCATTTTTAGAACGTTTTTTTGCTCCTGCACCCCCTTTCGGGTAGTGGCACCGACATAAAACATAGCCTATCTTGGAGCAAGCGTTGTCACCATCATTTTGACACCCTTATTTTGACACCATTATTTTTTAAATCGGTTTGGTATTTCCTGAGATTGTGTAGAAACCACCATGTAGAACGATTTTTAGAACGATTTTCGCGCATTTTCACCCCTTTCAAATTCCGAATTGTTTAAGAACTGTTCTTAGAAATCCTTTATATCTAATAAGTAGCTAATATTTCAAATTTCATATTTCTAGGCCCTTCAGTAACACATAAATCGCATTTTTAGAACGTTTTTTACTCCTGCACCCCCTTTGGGGTAGTGACACCGACATAAAACATAGCCTATCTTGGAGCAAGCGTTGTCACCATCATTTTGACACCAATATTTTTTAAATCGGTTTGGTATTTCCTGAGATTGTGTAGAAACTACCATTTAGAACGTTTTTTAGAACGCTTTTTGTGCATTTCCCCCCCTTTTAAATTTCGAATTATTTAAGAACTGTTCTTCGACATCATTTATATCTTATAAGTAACTAATATTCAAAATTTCATATTTCTAGGCCCTTCAGTAACGCTAAAATCGCATTTTTAGAACGTTTTTTGCTCCTACACCCCCTTTGGGTTAGTGGCACCGACATAAAACATAGCCTGTCTTGGAGCAAGCGTTGCCACCATCATTTTGACACCAATATTTTTTAAATCGGTTTGGTATTTCCTGAGATTGTGTAGAAACTACCATTTAGAACGTTTTTTAGAACGCTTTTTGTGCTTTTTCACCCCTTTTAAATTTCGAATTGTTTAAGAACTGTTCTTAGACATCATTTATATCTTATAACTAATATTCAAAATTTCATATTTCTAGGCCCTTCAGTAACGCTAAAATCGCATTTTTAGAACGTTTTTTGCTCCTACACCCCCTTTGGGGTAGTGGCACCGACATAAGCTATAGCCTATGTTCTAAGTTAGACTAACACCATCATTTTGATACCATTACTTTTGGAATCGGTTCGGTAGTTCCAGAGCTTATCTCCGACAAATAAACAATTTTTTCCTCTTTATAATAGGAAGTATAGATGACTAGCAAACCCCGCGGCTTTGCTCGCGTAATATTTGAAATATGCCAAGTGATATTTATATGTCTAATTTTTATCAAAAGGTACTAACTAAATTTTTATTTTATTAAAAGGTAATGTTTTATTTTATTAAAAGGTACTTATTACTTTTAGGAATAATTCAAAAATCAATATTTAAAACACAGTTTGACTAAACATCATTATTACGCTGTATTAGGCAGAAATGAGACTTAAATTAATAAAATGAAATCAAACTAAATCAATGATAATTTAGAAAATATTTTGAAACTTTTATGCTCAATTAATACGCTCATTTCAGTATTCATTTGAAGTTTAGAATTTTTTAGAAACCATCTTCTTACATCTTAAAATTAACCATCATGTCGAATTCCAAGTCCTACCACCTCTCTCAACATAAAGGGCTATGATGAAACAGGAACTGTCACCATTAATTTGCCAACATTAATTTTGAAATCGATTTGTTATTTCCTAATATTCCACAGAAACGTAATTTAAAAAGCTTTTAAAGCCCTTTTTTAGAACGTTTGCTGTTCCTGTGAACCCCAGGTGGTAGAATCACCGCCATAAAATATAGCCTGTGTAGGATCAGAGACTGTTACCATTGATTTGAAACTATTATAATCGTTTATATTCCCTGAAATTGCATAGAATCGTAATTTAGAACTTTTTTAGAATGCTTTTCGCACCTCCCCTTCGCTTCACCCCTTTTTAATTCGAATTTATTTTCGACGTTCCTTCGAGGGCATTTATATTTTATAAGTAACTACCATGTCATATTTAATGTTTCTAGTCTTTTCAGTATCACAGAAATCGCAATTTAGAAAGTTTTTAGCTCCTGCAACCCTCTGGTGGTAGTGAAACAGACATAAAATATAGCTTATGTTTGAGCAGGTTCTATCACCAAAATTTGTCATCATTATTTTTTTAATCGGTTTGGTAATTTATAAGTTTGCTTAAAAATTGTAATTTATAACGCTTTTCACTCACTTCATTTTTTTAAAATTTGGAATTTTCTTTCGACTGTTCTTAGAAAGCAGTTGCATCTTGTAAGTAAATACCATGCCATACTTCAAAGTGTTAGACCCCTCAGTTGTGCAAAAAATGCAAATTAGAACATGTTTTACTTTTGCAACCCTCAGATGGTAGTGGCAGCAACATAAAATATAACCTATGTTATAGCAGGGACTGTCACCATTGATTTGCAACCATTACTTTTGAAATAGCTTTGGTATTTCCTTAGATTGAGTAGAAATTGCAATTTCGAACGTTCTTAGGACGCTTTTCGCGCGTTTTCACCGCTTTTTAAATTTCCAATTTTTTCGAAACTGTTCTTAAAGATCATTTATAGCTAATAAATATGTACCTTGCCTAATTTTAAGTTGCTAGCCCCTACCGATCACAAAAATCGAAATTTAGAACGCTTTTTTGCTCCTGCAACGTCTTGGTGATAGTGATACCGACATAAAATAGCGTCGATGGAATAGCGTCGAAAAAAATGGTCATAATTTTTTTTTGCAAAAAAAAATTATGGCCATTTTTTTCCCCATTCGGACCAGAAAATCAGAGTTCTAACTTTTTACGGCTGCTCTTTCATCTTCCCCTAACGCTTCATTTATAATGGCTGTCCTTACTATTTTCAAACAAAACTATTTTGAGAACTTCAGTAAAACCAAATTTCATTTCAGCGATTAAATTACGAAAGAAATCAATGGAAATTGGGTGGGCGGAGAGATCAAATTATTGGGTGGGCTCGAGTCCCACTAGCCCATCTAAGTTCACGCCACTGATACCATCAACCCAAATTCAGTTAGAGTAGAGCACCCTGTATTTTTAATTAAATACTCGTACGTGGTTTGCGACCCTATGTTCTATGGTAATTTTGCATCCTCTTGATGCTTACTATCACCACTCTGAATGTGTCGGTCGAATTCGGCAACACCCTGTATAATTTTTCAAATAAAACATTTGCTATTTCATTTTTACTGCTTTTTAGCCCCCGGTACGGTATGCTATTTCTTTCTTCCAGCTTATTTTGTGTCGACTCCAAAAAATAACGTTACCTTGTATAAGGCAGCCGTTAAAAAAAGCAGATGTATCATTGTACGGAATTATCTCTATTGCAATTTTTTTAACTTCTAAGCAGAGCACATTTTCAATTTTTATACCGTCGTATTGGAAAAATAAGTACTTTTAAATGCAATTTGTTTGAAAACTGCATCCTCATTTATTTTTGAAATATTAATTTTTTTTGGAGTTTTAAGCAGCATTTGTTTCATTTTGGCAACTCAAGTACTCCATTTCTGTAAAAAGTACAGAAAAAATAGTTGAAAAATAGCAATTATATCTTCTTGTTGCCATTTTCGCATAAAAACTGAAAAAATGTAATGAAAATACATGCTATTTTAAGAAAAATATAAATGAACGATTTATGATAAAAAATGGAGCTATTATAAACTACATTTAATTTTAAGTATCTATATTAATGCAAATGACGTAATTTTACATTAAATAAAAGCGTGTGCTTTTAATCTTAAAATTGAAATATGTTTTGCACTACAGTATAGTCCCGCTTAATCGAGTTATTTTCTTCTGATGGACTGGTGGCTTCTATTATTATGAAACAGCCGCTTCATTTATAATGGCTGTTTCATAATAATAGAAACCACCAGTCCACCAGAAGAAAATGAAGTAATGGAAATATCTCGGAGGACACTAAATTCTGAAAAAGCAGAATTCCTGTTCTCTAGTTTTACTGATTTTCTTTGATCCTCGTTCAAGCCTCAAACATACAAAGGAGATTTGGGTCATTTTCATTTTTTTAAATAAACCCAGCACTTTTGTTTATTAATCTAGAAGAACATGCATTTTATATTTTGTGGCGAAGTAATCACGTTTCAGTTACATATCGATCCTATTTCTGAATGTTGACTACTAAAGATAATCTAATCAGTTTTATAAAAAGGGATTCAACTTGTCATGGTTTTCACTACGGTTTATATATCATCTTTCCAACAACATTACTTCAACAATCTGAATGCAGGGACGTAGCTACAAAAAAAAATTTCGTGGGGGAGGGGGGAAGAGTTCAAAATTTTCCCAACTTAAAATTCAAAAATTTCCCAACGTGAAACAAATTGTTCTATTTTCCAACTAAAATGATATGTTCAATGTGTGTTTAATGATAATGATACTTATACGCAAGGGAAAAAAATTATTTCCAAAGAAAAATGCTGAAACTAAAAACATAAACATTATAATTATTGGTTCATTTAATGAAAGATTTTGTTTTCAATTGTGTACGAGTCATAATCGTACTTCATATGAAAATAGCCTCATACTTTTAGATTTTTGAGAAAGGAACAAAGTTTTGGAGGAAATGTATCAGAGACGCTGTTGATGGACAACAGTAGAGAAATTCAGGTCTGGTAGATGTATGATATTTTCGTAGTACAGAGAAACATAATAAGAAATTGTGTCTGGCTGCTTTTTGTATTTCTTTTGAAAGTTTAACTATTTTACTATTACAGAACTCAGAAAAGTACAACAGAACAATAATTTTTTTTTTTTTTTTTTTTTTTTTTTTTTTTTTTTTTTTTTTTTTTTTTTACTTAAAAAAAAAAAAGAAAAGAAAAGAAAAAGTGTTTCAAAAATCTATAATTTCCCAAGTCTAAGCTCAAATTTCCCAAGTTCAGATATATTTGGGGGGGGGGGGGAGGCTCCCCCATAACCCCCCATCGCGAAGCCTCCGTCTGAATGGTAAGCCGATAGAAAAACTAATCCATATATGCCTATTTTCAAAGTTTTATGATCCACGTGAACGTTAGACAGATGGGCCCTTTTCAAAAATTAAAATAACAATAATATACGCAGAACTTTTGTTTATTAATCTAGAAAAACATGTATTTTATATTTTGTGGCGAAGTAATTACGTTTCATTTACATATCGATCACATTTGTGGATATTGATTACTAAAGATAATTTAATCAGTTTTATAAAAAGAGGTTCAACTTGTCCTGGTCTCCCGTGCGGTTTATATACATTTTATATTGAATATTCTATATCATGTTTCCAACACATTATTTCAATAATCCGAAAGCTATGTCGATAGAAAAGCTAATCCGTTTATGCCGCTTTTCAAAGTTTTTTGATCCACTTGAACGTTAGACAGATGACCCCTTTTCAAAAATTAAAATAATAATAATACGCGTAGCACTTTTGTTTATTAAACTAGGAAAACATGTATTTTATATTTTGTGGCAAAGTAATCATGTTTCATTTGCGTATCGATTCCATTTCTAGATATTAATTACGAAAGATAATGTAAACAGTTTTATAAAAAGGTGTTCAACTTGTCCGGTCTCCCCTGCGGTTTATATACATTATATATTGAATATTATGTATCATGTTTCCAACAACATTATTCAAACAATCCGAATGCTATGTCGATATAAAAGCTAATTCATGTATGCCGTTTTCTAAGTTTTCTGAACCACTTGAACATTAGACATATGGGGAAACTATTTCTGAATAAACTATAAAACGTTTTCAACAACCTTATCTGGCGAGAAATACGAATGAAGTAAATCCAAGATGAAAATGAAAATGAGCGTTATTAATTTAAGTGCTACGTACTGAAGAGACTAAAATTATTCTAATGATAATTCTAATCTAGATAAAAATTCTTCGCAGTCAATTATCGTTAGTTTGCAGTGAACATAGGGTTATCAAACGATAAATGTTATCGGTGTTAAAAAGTTACCTTTAAAACAATCCAGTTTGATCTTTGATCGAAGTCTGCCTTTGCGATAATTAGAAACGTCTTTTTGCGGTGAATTTTATCAACATACTGCAAATTCGTCAATGGCAGACTTGGGATTATGTTTTGGAATAGTTTGATTCAGTTACTAGTGTTGGTGTTTACAGATTTTAGAAAAAGTGTTTATGTTTTTATCTAACTGCATTTAGCGTGTTGTTTATGAAATTATTTGTTTTTTATTAATTTAACATGTCAAGGATAAAATCCGCCAGTGATCCCGAGGTAAGTTTAAAAAAAATGTTTATGTACACAAATGTCTTGAAATTATGCAGTTTTCTTCTATATTTCTTTGGAGACAAAAATATTATTGATTATATATCACCGTAATCAAATTAATCGAGTAATTGTGAACATCATTAATGTACTGAAATTGTATTGAAAGTATTGTATTGAAAGGATTGTATCGTAGTCCTGAAAAAAAAAAAGTGTACCATTTATTAACTGGGCCAAAAGTCGCCCTATAAAAATGTGATTAGTAGCAATCGGTTAGTAATAACGTCTTTTAATTAATTTTATGCCTAAATTTTGCTTATAGGGTCATCTACATAAAGAAATGGTACCAAACTTAACAATTTTCAATATTAACATGTAATTTTGACATTTATTTGTTTTTTCTAGTAAGTTTTACTTTTGGACATCAAAACGGAAAGTCATTCAGTCGAGTAGATTAGTAATAACTCAAGTTTAAAATTTCTAATTTTGAACGCTAAAACTGCTTAATAGAATGAGCTGTAATTTTTTTATTTGGATTTTTGAAGCTTCTAGAAATCGCTTTCTGTTATAAAAGTTATTGGTTACAATTAATATTTTTTCGAAAATTAATTTAAAAATTATACATTATACGTATTTTGAAATTAAATAACAAAGTAGTGTTTGAGTTATGCTGAAAAAATTACACGCATTACAATCTGTTTTGCCAAGTTTAAAAATGAATTTAACATAAGGCGTTCACATACTTTAAATACACATAATAACTAAATTGCTTAACCGAATAACTCTCCGTTTAGTATCTGAAGTTAAATTTGTCGGAAATTTCAAACATAATGTCAAAATGACATGTTTTAGTATTGAAAAATGGTAAAGTTTGATACAATTTATTTATATAAACGACCCTCTAAGCAAAAATTAAGTATAACATTAATTAGCAAACGTTATTACTATTTGTTTGCTACCAGTCACACTATTATACGGTAATCTGCGATGGAGTTAGTAAGGTGGTACATAGGTGAAAGTAGGGTAATGACGCTCACTTAAGGGAAAACATGAATACAGTCAAATTTAAACAAAAAATCAATATTTTATTAACGAAGTATAACTCCAAAGCATAAGAAACAGTTTGCAATCAGCTAATTTGCATAAAAGTTTTAGGAATTTTTTTTTATCGTTTTATTTAAATAACCATCGATTGAGCGGTAATGCCCGACATGGTAGGGTAATTGCGCTCAGAATTTGAATACAACATTTAAGTAAGACAAAAATCACATATGTAGTTGTGAGGGCTGTTTTACACCACTGCAGACTTTATGCGACCACTTTACACACATTGTGCACACATATTGTGTTACACATATAGTGGGCTACTTTTTTTTAAATTTAGGTTTTTTGATTTTCACCACTTTTTTGAAATCGTAAAATTTACCTTGTTTAATGACATATTAATTAAGGCAAAAAGAGGGGAATTTTACCATTTCAAAAAATCGGTGTCAATCAACAAATTTTAATTCTAAAAAAGTAGCCCACTGGCAACACGTCTTCTGGAATTCCACGTGAGCGCCATTTTTCGTTATCGCCATGCTGGATTTTAATGCATTATAGTTGGCGTAACAACGCACTACAAAAATAAATAAAAGCATGAAAGTACAGCTAAATGTATATATTTTGCAGACATAATGAGAAAATTAGCAGTTGAAAATTAGAGTATACACTTAGCTTCAAGTTATATGTTGTAGAATTTTATAATGAAACAACTGCAAATTAATAATGTGAGGACACAAAAATACTTTCCTTCCGACGGTCACTATATCCTTAGGGGAGACCGTGGGAATGGCGACACCTTAAGGGAATTTAATTTTTTTAACTTCAAAAAAATTTTTATTTTTTAATAGTAAAAATCCTAAAGCTGAATCATTATCTTTAGTATCTGTATAAATTTAACCGTAATCATAACTGTAAAGTAAGCACACATTAAAAAAAAAAAATCTTTCAAACTCTGTACAGTGGCGGGATTACCCAGGACACTGGGGTAATTCCGCCATTGTATCGGGGTAATGACGCCACTCTATAATGACCTAGTAAATACATAAAATGGATACTAGGAAACACAACCTACTAAAAATGTTTAGAAAGCAATAATTTATCAGAATAATGAATAATTGCAATGTTCCTTAAGCTAGATTTATTAATGTTCTAAGCTTACAGTTTAACTCAAATTGGAAAAGTCATCCTTTGCCATGGTGGCGGCATTACCTCGAGAGGACAATATAGTGGGAAACCCCCAGCAAAGCCGAAAGAAGAACCGAACTTGTTCAACAAATTGCATCAAAATGTCGGCGAATGCGCGTAGATTACGGGTAATATTATCTTAAGTACCTGATGTTTCAATAAAAGGTGTTTACCTCTACTCATTTGAAGCTCCAAAATAAAAATCAACTAGATGAAAACTAAATTTTTCATTAGAACAAGCAAACGACGTGCAACAAAACCATTCTCACTCTAGACACTGTTTCTATTGTTAGCCGCTACAGGGCAGGCGCAATCACTATCTCAAACTGCCGTTAGTTTTTAAACTAGACGGGTTGGCGGCATAACCCCGAGTGGGGCCATTCCCCCGGTCTCCCCTACTTGGAACTCACGATGAAGTTCGCTAGGTGTCGGTACCGATCGCACGTTTCCAATTCTATTCTGTTTAGAGATATTTGAGTGAGCGGGATTGCCCGCTGAGCGTCATTACCATACTTTCTCCTACATATATTTTCCACAACTTTCTATGTAAACATAACTCCTGTTTTCCGATTCAGTCAGTAACGAGTATGAAATGTGTAATATTTGGTCAATGTCTTAATTCTGTAAAACTGATTTAAAAAACTACTGTCGGTCAGTACTTAATAGGGTAGTACGAATGTAAAACAAAAACAAAGCAAATGTAAATTAATTATCTGTAGCAGGGAGAGGGAGGATGGGGAGATCTGATTCAGAAGTCATATTTCTTTATTTTTAAAAAAATCACAAGTGCAAAAAAACTTAATTATAGCGAGAATCAAAGAACCATAACATTTGCTGCTTATTATAACCCAGTTCTAACAATAACCAGGATTTACTGTTCCGAAAAAAATATATTAAATTTTAATCAAATTATTGAAAATCAATGTTTGATCGCAGAACGGAAAATGGTTTTACATTCTTAACCCAAATCCTGAAAAGGGGTATAAATTTGACCCATGCCAAATTTTCGATTCGGCGATTTTTGGGAGAGTTTGTTTATTAATAATATGTTATATCATAAAGCGTAATGTCTAAACTTATTTTGAGAGATTGAATCGATAAAAGAGTGATTTAAAAATCAAATACGTTGAATCCTCAAATCATTTAATTCTTTCGCAGAATAAAATTTGCAGATTTAAGAAAAAAGATTTTATTTTTCGCCAAATTGCAAATTCTTTAAAATCGAATGTTTCTACGATTTTGTGCATTAAGGGTGTGAGGATTTCAGCTTGAAACTTAATATATATATATATATATATATATATATATATATATATATATATATATATATATATATATATATATATATATATACTAGATGGTACCCGTCAAGATTTGACGGTAAATAACTTGAATGTTTCGTTAGAAATATTCTTGAATTTTTAATGAATTGCTTTTAAATTAATTATTGAAATTGTGACATATTTCTATATTGCATAAGTGATTCCTATTTCTTTAAAGCGATAGAGGATACAGTCAGCCAAACCTATTCAATGAAGTCACAGAATTTTAACTTTATAATTTTACAACCAATTATGCTTCTTTTTACCAGAAATTTAACTAAAAATAGTGGGTAGAGCATTTATTTTTATTTACCTATGGTCTCATTTTTTCGAAAAAATAACAGTATTTATTTATGATTTTTTAACTACATGACCATTAAAAGCTGCCATGAATTTTATTTTTATCAGTCTCGTTCTCTAAAAGCCCAAATTTGAAACTTGATGCAGCATATAATTTTTATTACTTTAATTTTATTTTACATTTTTATACGTTTTTTAAATATTAAACTATGGATATCATGGTAGTTTTTTTTAATAGTTCTTATATGAATATCTTTCTTTCTTTCCGTTTTCTTTTTTTAAGGAACAGAAAGGCAAACTTTTCTTTCTGACACGCACACACATACATACTTGATAATGGTCAGAAGATGTAACAAAAATTGTAGACCAGCTCAATTTATTAAATAATTACATTATCAAATTACATTTATCAAATAATTACATTTAAAATATTTTAGCTTAAATATTTTAAATATAAAACTATTATTATTATTTTAAATATAGTTTAGCGTTAAATTTTATTTAATTATAAAGAATTCAAATAACAATAATAATAAAAAAATAAAAATCATATAACTTCTCCTCCTAATAAAATGTCATTATTGAAATAACTTATCGCGAAAAATATTACAGAAATCATTTTGCCGGGGTTGGGCTCGAACCTGCTATCCACTACCAAATATCGGCGCTTTAAACTGCTGCGTTAGACCTCTCAGCCACCGAGAACTCGTTCCGAATCCCTCTAAATTGAACAGGGTTGATGCATGTGCAGCAGATGTCCCGAAATGGGTCGACTTAAAATTTTACCTTTGCGTTTTAATACATATGATGATTTTATAGTTTTTGAAAGTTTTAAAACACTGAAGAAGGATATATGTTATACAACGTAGATTAAATAAGGTAGTTGTTCGACTTATAATACGGCATCGGAATGCTTAAGCCTAACATGGCCGAAATAAAATGGCTGATTTTAACGAAAGATTAGCAAAATCCGGATGAGTTCACTCCGGAAGCGTTATACACTTTGCGCCATTATATATATAATATTAGCCCAAAAGCGATTTAAAAAAAAAAAATTCAAATTATGACAAAAGTTACAGTGACAAATATGTCGCTAAGTCAAATTTTAAACACATTTTTCTCCAGACTACTTATTTAAAAAACTGGTTGCTTGGATTGGTCGAGAACCTGCTTGACTGAAATCCGAAAATTTTCGCTTCACTGCGAAGATCGAAGATCAAGCGAGAAGTGGGCAATTTAATTACATTTTAAAAAAAAAAAAGACTGCGGAAATATACAAAAGTAATTTGAAAAAAATCCTTTAATTACCTTTGAACTCTTAGCTTGAAACATATTGCTTCGTGATATGGTATTCACGTCCCATCCTGACGTAGCAAAAATTAGTAGCATAAATTAGACTGTTAGAGTAGAAGTGTCAATAGTGAAGAAAATCCTTATGAAGATATTGGAGTTTTCATGATAAGCTTTTACGTTTTCGAAATAAACTATTATTCATCTGTGAGAGTAAATTTTGTTTATTCGGTTACGATGATCGGAATTCAATTTGGAGAAATTGGAATATTGTTTTCCAATCTTCAAATACGATTCATAGTGGGAAACTTGATGGTAAGTATTAAAATTGGTTTAGGGGGTTATGGCTTGGATTGAAACTAGTAGGGGAGACAAGGGGGAATGGCGACACCTTAATGGAATTTAATTTTTTTTCACCTCAAAGAAATGTTTATTTTTTAATAGTAAAAATTCTAAAGCTGAATCATGATCTTTAGTATCCCTATAAATTTAACCGTAATCATAACTGCAAAGTAAGTACACATAAAAAAAAAATTCTTTCAATCTCTGTACAGTGGCGGGATTACCCAGGATACTGGGGTAATTCCGACACTTATCGGGGTAATGACACTACTCTTTAATGACCTAGTAAATACATAAAATGGATACTATGAAACACATAACCTACTGAAAATATTTAGAAAGCAATAATTTAGCAGAATAAGGAATAATCGCAATATTCCTTAAGCTAGATTTATTAATGTGCTAAGCTTACAATTAACTCAAATTGGAAAAGTCACCCTTTGCCATAGTGGCGGCATTACCCCGAGAGGACAATATAGTGGAAATCTCCCAGCAAAGCCGAAAGAAGAACCGAACTTGTTCAATAAATTGCATCAAAATGTCGGCGAATGCATGAGATTACGGGTAATATTATCTTAAGTACCTAATATTTCAATAAAAGGTGTTTACCTCTACTCATTTGAAGCCCCAAAATAAGAAGCAACCCAGCAAAGAGGGAATTGCTGGCCAGCAGCAAGATAGGTGCTGGCAATGATGGAGAAGTGCTGGCTAATGGTCTACCACTGCATGACCACTGCTGGACTGCTTCAGTCAACTTTGCTGTTGGAAATCATCAGATAAAATTCTGGTGGGCTTCCGTTTTATCTCATGCACTGGCCCAGCACTACATGGAAGTGCATGAACTTTTGCAGTATTATTGCTGGGAATCCTTACGCTAGGTGGCGTTGCGAATATCGAAGACATTGAGTATTTAAACACAAATCTGAAATGAATATCTTAACACAATTTAAGATGTGAAGTTTTTTTTTTTTTTTTTTTTTTTTTTTTTAACTAAATAATATAGCACCTCTGCCACCAACAAAATAAATAAGTAAATGAATAAATAAATAAATTCTTCATTTCAACGCACTTTTTTTTTTCTCCTTAAATCTGGTTTTACGAAGTTACAAAGGATTTCGGTTTTCATAATTTACACAGTTCAGAATCAATAATAAAAAAAAACTTATAAAATATATAGGAGTTCTATACAATACAATAATTTCTATACCAGTTTAATGATTGGAAACGTAAATCACAAAAGAAACAAACTTGAAATAGTGTAATGAGAGCTTTAAAACTACGAGCGGTCGTAGCATACGCTGAAAGTACTTGTTCATGTCCGATCACGAAAACCCAACAGCATCGAGCGCGGTCAGTACTTCGGAGGGTGACCACATGGAAACCGCTGCAAATTCAAATATTTCTATAGACATTTCTACTAAAAACACTTCTACGGATATTTCTATAGCTCTTGGTGAAACTAGCTTATAGAAAAAAGAACCGTAATACTTTGTTTTTTTTTTTAGAATTCTATAAGAAATTTTAGTAAGGGAAAGTGCTGGGCCTGCAAAGGAATAGCAGTGGGATAGGTGCTAGCACTGCAGGAAAAATTGTGGATTGAAGTAATGTGATGGCATACCAATACTGGCCTGCTGTTGGCCATCACTGATAGGCCAGCTGCATTCCGCACGGACATTTTTTGACAGGTTTAAGTAATGGCACCATTGCACTTTACCGCTGATGGCAGTGCTGGCTGCCATCTTTTTTCCAGCTGATGGCCCACTGTTTCTTTCTTTACTGGAAACTAGATGAAAATTAAATTTTTCACTAGAACAAACGAACGACGTACAACAAAATCACTCTCACTCTAGGCACTGTTTCTATTGTTGGCAGCTATAGCGCAGGCGCATTCACTATCTCAAACTGCCGTTAGTTTTTAAACTAGGCGGGGTGGCGGCATAGCCCGGAGTGGTGCCATTCCCCCGGTCTCCCTTAAACTGGTAATAATTGACAGAATTCTTTATAATAAAAAGTACATTGATATTGTGTGAGATAATTGTCCGAAAATGCGTTGAATTCAGGAATCGGAGACGCCTTCTTGTTTCAAGAAGACAGCAAAGCTATGATTAGCTATCAAATCACGCGAATAACAGAATAGTAAGGGAGACTGGGAATACTTGAACCCCACTTCCTGTTTTTATTTTTTTCTCGGTTGTCATTTGACATTTTTAAGAAATTTTGTTACCAAAATAATCGTGTGTCCATTTCTTATACAATATAATTTTTTTCTTGGTATAAAAAACAAATTAATTTCAGAAAATAGCATTTTTCAATTTTTCAAAAGGGGGATCTGTATCCCCACTTAAAGGGATACTTCATCCTTTCGTTGGGGATACTTGATCCTTGTCAAAAATCAAGTTAATATTGTTTCATTATGCATACATCGCAGTATTTTAAGTTAGTAATAAACATTTAACTTTTATTTCTTTCATTTATGAAAACAAGATGACTATTTAAACAATTTGTTGATGACTTGACATGTAGGTATTTATAAAAACTATAAACGCAATTTAATTTAAAAAAAAAATTTCTAAATTGAAAACGTTAGAAACAAAAGCTAGAAAGAAATCAACGAATAGTTAAACTTTATTTTAATAAATAATACAAGTATACAATAATACAAAGTAAAAGTAATGAATAAAGCTTTCAAAATATAATGACACAGCCTCATTAACAACAGGTATTTTGAAACTTAGAAAAGTAAAAGTGAAAAGTTATAGTTGTAGCAGTTCTTAAGGTTCATCATATACCATAAGTGGATCAGACAACGTAATAATGCAACCTGACTCATCAACAATGCATTTATCAACTTTTTCCGGGAAATAGAATTGATTAAGCGTGCCTTTTCTTCGTAAAAATTGATCTCATATTCAAAAAGTCCCACTTTTGTTCTGCTTGACCTACGTAATGAAAAAATTTCTTTTTTGTAGAAAATTTGCTAAATTTCACCTTTGAAAAAAAAAAAAAAACCTTTTGCTAAATTGATGCTAATGTTCTGTATTTAGTAACAAAACTGAAGTATTTCTGTTTGTATTAAAAGTTTAGCTATTTGGGGATACATGATCTCAAGGAAGAAGTATCCCTAGAAAATTGGAAATCAAGTATCCCCATTTTGTGTTTATAACATAAATGTATATTTTAGGTGGTAAATAAACAAAACTAATTTGCTAATGAAGTTATATTGAGAATAGTAAAGTTTATACTTTAAAATGATATACAATTCAATTTACCAAATTTCCAATAATAGAAAATAAAAACAAAACTTTAAAACCTTTAAAAAAGTTGAACTTGCAACAATTAAATATTTCCTTTTCATGCTGAAACAAAATGGCTGTAAATTATTTTATGTTGCCAGATTATCTGAAATAATGCATCTTAAAATGTGTTGCCAGATTTCAAAACTCTACATATTGATTTTAGTATACTTAAGGTAATCCCGCTCACCCAATATCTCTAAACAGAATGGAATTGAAAACGTGCGATCGGTACCGGCACCTAGCAAACTTCATCTTAAGTTCCCAGTAAGGATATAGTGACCGTCGGAAGGAAAGTATTTTTGTGTCCTCACGTTATTAATTTGCAGTTGTTTTATTATAAAATTCTACAACATCTAACTTGAAGGTAACTGTACACTTTTATTTTCAAATATTAATTTACTCATTATGTCTACAAAATATATACATTTAGCTGTACTTTCATGCTTTTATTTATTTTTGTAGAGCGTTGTTACGCCAATTATAATGCTTTAAAACCCAACATGGCGATAACGAGTAATGGCACTCGCGTGGAATTCCAGAAGTGTTACCAGTGGGCAACTTTATTTAAATTTAAATTTATTGGTAAACACCACTTTTTTGAAATGGTAAAATTCCCCTGTTTTCGCCTTAATTAATATGTCATTAAACAAGGAGAATTTTACGATTTCAGAAAAGTGGTGAAAATCAAAAAACCTAAATAAAAAAAAAAGTAGCCCACTATATGTGTAACACAATACGTGTAAAGTGGTCGCAAAAAGTCTGCAGTGGTGTGGAACAGCCCACACAGCTACATATGTGACTTTTGTCTTACTTAAATGTTGTATTCAAACTCTGAGTGCAATTACCCTACCATGATGGGCATTACCGCTCATCATGGTTATATAAATAAAACGATAAAAAAAAAAAAAAATCCTTAAATTTTTATGCAAATTAGTTGATTGCAAACTGTTCCATATGGTTAGTAGTTATACTTCATTAATAAAATATTGATTTTTTTTTTTTTTTTGTCTAAATTTGACTAGCTATTCATGTTTTCCTTTAAGTGAGCGCCATTCCCCTATTTTCCCCTATATCACGGAAGTTATGAAATGATTTCTGGCACAAACATTTTACACCCCACAACCCGGCCCCTTCACCAGCGAAATTAAGCCTGGGAGTGAACTGGTTAAGCTCATTTTTTTTCTAAAATTATAATGTAATTTTCAATGAACTTTCTTTCTACTCGTGCTGAAATTAAGACCCATTAATTAAAATAAATATTCAAAATTTAAATTATTTAGTATACTAATAGGAGTTTTAATCTGCTTTAAATAAAGATATTTCACCGTTGTTTTTCAATAACATACAATAGTTATAAGGAAGTTCTACTTTGTATCAAAATTTTTTATTTTTTTATTTTTTGCATGCCTCAAGTGGATAAAATCATTGTCCTCAAACGGTTTTGCGATATTCAAATTCCTTACAATCTTTTTTTACCCGTGTAATGTAACGTTATGGTAAAACTTTAAGCTTGTTTTTTCGAAACCATGTATGTTAAACTGGGCGACTATTTTTCTCATGAAGCATGACCAATGATATACTTCATTTTTTTAAAAAAGGTAATCTTTTTTACTGGAACTTATATCACTGAAAAATGTACCTTTCATTGATTAGTTATTTTTCAAGCTCGTAAAATTTGGGGGGGGGGGGGGGGTGTTGAAAGGCGAACAAATGACCTTTTTTATTCAAATGACTGCCATTTTGTGAAACATCAACTTTTTTATCTATATGTTGGTATAAGGTTCAACAAATTTAATGCTCTTTCATAATTTGGCGACCCAACTTTTTTTCAGATGTTTATGAGAAAAACGGGCGCCGATTGGAAGTTGACAGAGAGAACCTGCAGGTACTTCCCGTCGTACAAGGCATATTATTAATTTTTTACACACAAAAATTTAAATATAGAAGTGAAATGTCAATAAATATAATGTAAAAGTCTGAAGGAGACGTCTTTTTTCTTTGTAGTCGAAAAGAAATCGTAAAAAAAAATCACATGTATTTTAGACCAAAGAAGTAGAACCTATCGTAACATTTCCGCATGTTTTTATCAGATTAATAAAACTAGCTCCAATTGTTTCCTTGCTTTTTAGGGGAAAATGTTTTATTAACCTTTAACTGGAGTGACATAAATTGTCACATAACTACTGTGAAGCGGTCTGTCGGACCGCTCCATGGAAAGATGAATACTAGAGAACAGGAATTCTGCTTTTTCAGAATTTAATGTCGCCCCCCGATGAAAAAAAATATATATATATGTGTGTATAAATATCGATACAGTAGAGTCCCGATTATCCGAGTTAATCGAACTTACACCTTTGGAATGGATCATTTTATTTTCTTCTGATGGACTGATGGCTTCTATTATTATGAAACAGCCATTATAAATGAAGTGTTAGGTGAAGATGAAAGAGCAGTCGTAAAAAGTTAGAACTCTGATTTTCTGGTCAGAATGGAAAAAAAAAATTGATCATATATATGTATATATATATATATATATTTTAAATTATGTCCCCTCCCCCCCCCCCCTTTTTTTTTTTTCCTTTGATGGACTGAGCCCGTCCCATCTCCAACGTACACTAGAACGACGAAAGACAAATATTAGGTGGCGCTTCAGAGGGCAAGGGGGTTTTCGATAAAAATAATGGTGAAAACTATGTTCTTTTATTTTCGATGGAGAATCGAAATTCATCATCAAACTTCGGCAACACACCCCAAACCGAATTGTAAGAATTACTCGGTTAAACATTTTTCTTTGATTTTCAATGGTTTCGATTTTTCGCTCATATTAACCGTTTTTGTCTTCGTATGTCTTTGTTATTGCGGGATAATTATCGCACTGGTGGATAGACAGGGCATAAAATATATTTTAATGTAAAATTTATTTCAACGTAATTAGACTATTTTTGGTAAATTTCAAACGTCCAAATTTTGCTAATTTTGCATCATTTTCACTTTATCTTTTCAATTAACAGCAATGTCGGTAAACTAATGCACCAAAACTTAAAACATAAAATGGAGAAAAGTTCATTTTGGTTATTTTCCTTTTAATATTATACTATTTTTAAATTTAATTAATTTATTATTTTTATTTGTTTATTCATAAATCATTATTTGTTTATTCATCTGTTTGTTAATAATAGCTGCTTTTGTGTTAAAATTTTAGTTATACACTGGAATTAAAATTTATATTCATTTAAAAATTGTTTCGTTTTTATTGATTTTTTTAACCATATGGACGACGGAAATAAACACAATGACCGTATATATATATATATATATATATATATATATATATATATATATAAACAATGACTTACATAAAAATTTTGCAAAACATATTCCTTCAATTTCGTATGTATCAGAAAAAATTAAAGTTAATCCATTCAATTGAAAATGTTATCGGATCACAATAGATACGTCAGATTTCTAAAGATTATCAGCAGTTCAAAATATTGTAGAGATAATAATAACATTATTGTTTAGACTTTAGTTTAACGATCAAGGAATAATGGATGTGCTTTCTTTAGAAAAGGTAGGATTGGTATTTATCTATTATCTATTATTAATATAGATAGAAAATTATTTGAGAATTGATTACTTTTGAAATTGTTCTTGCTTTAGATACACTACATAGTCAAAAGTATCTGGCCACTTCCGATTTTAGGCATTTAGTTGAATATTTAAAAAAAAAATACTTGACGGATTATTCTCGAACTTCTGGAATGTAAAGAACATGTTTGACTTCATATTTTAGGTAGCTTTCTTTACAAAAAAGCTACCTATTGCAGCCGTTCGGAGGAAAGCGATTTCAAAAAATTTTGGTATATTTTCATCGATCATGACCCCCAGACCCCGAAACCACCCTCCGTTCAAAATTGATATATATATATATATCTGACCTATGTCACACTGTAACTCCCGTAATTATGAACCAATTTCGATGTAATTCGGTGTGTACATAGTACATACCAATGTCTCGACCGAGTTCGTTGGCCAGCTTCATCCGCCGTTTTGTTTCAAAATGGCGGCCATTTAAAATTTTTAAAAAATTTAAAAGTTGAAATGTGGTACCAAAAAATTAAAAATGGAAAAATATTTTTTTCTTATGTATTTGACCTTTATACAAAGATTCCGGAGCAGTTTTTGTTTCGTCTATATCTTAAAAAATGGCTGAGTTATAGCATTTTGAATTTCTAGCGTGTCTGACATTTTGAAACGTCCTGAATTTTGTCACGCGATAAAAGGCGTATTTATGAACCGATTTCGATGTAATTCGGTGTGTACATAGTACATACCAATCTCTCGACCGAGTTTGTTGGCCAGCTTCATCCGCCATTTTGTTTCAAAATGGCGGCCATTTAAAATTTTTTTTTAAATGTAAAAATTGAAATGTGGTACCAAAAAATTGAAAATGGAAAAATATTTTTTTCTTATGTATTTGACCTTTATACAAAGATTCCGGAGCAGTTTTTTTTTCGTCTATATCTTAAAAAATGGCTGAGTTATAGCATTTTGAATTTCTAGCGTGGCTGACATTTTGAAACGTCCTGAATTTTGTCACGCGATAAAAGGCGTATTTATGAACCGATTTGGATGTAACTTCGTTTATACATAGTACGTACCAATGTCTCGACCGGGTTCGTTGGCCAGCTTCACCCGCCATCTTGTTTAAAAATGGCGGCCATTTAAATTTTTAAGAAAAATTTAAATTTGAAATGTGGTACCAAAAATTGAAAATTGAAAAAATATTTTCTTCTTATGTGTTTGACCTTGATAAAAAGATTCGGGAGCAGTTTTTGTTTCGTCTATATCTTAAGAAATGGCTGAGTTAGAGCATTTTGAATTTCTAGCGTGGCTGACATTTTGAAACGTCCTGATTTTTCTCACGTAATAACAGGCGTATTTATGAACCGACATGGATGTACCTTGGTGTGTACATAGTACATACAAATATCTCGACCGAGTTCGTTGGCTCATCCGCCATCTTGTTTCAAAATGGCGGCCATTTAAAAAAATAAAAAAATTTAAATGAGATACCAAAAAATTGGAAAATGAAAAAGCTTTTTTTTGTATGTGTTTGACCTTAATACAAAGATTCCGGAACTGTTTTTCTTTCGTCTATATCTAAAAAAAATGGCTGAGTAATAGCATTTTGAATTTCTCTTGTGGCTGACATTTTAAAACGACCTGATTTTTGTCACGCGATAACAGGCGCATTTATGAACCTATTTGGATGTAACTTGGTCTGTACATAGTACATACCAATGTCTCGACCGAGTTCGTTGGCCAGCTTCATTCGCCATCTTGTTTCAAAAGGGTTGCCATTTAAAAAAAATTAAATTTAAAATTCAAAATGAGGTATTAAAAAATTGGAAAATGAAAAAGATTTTTTTTATGTGTTTGGTCTTGATACAAAGATTCCGGAGCAGTTTTTGTTTCTGAAAATTTGTTCTTTTGTTGATATCTTAAAAAATGGTTGATTTATAGCTCTTTGAATTTCTAGCATGGCTAACATTTTGAAACGATCTTGTATTTGTCACGCGATAACACGCGTATTCGCCTATTTCGATGTAAGAATGCATGTGGATAGTATACATCAACACCTCGACCAAGTTCGCTGGCCAGATTCATCAGCCATCTTGTTTCAAAATGGCGGCCATTAAATTAAAAAAAATTATATTTAAAGTGAGGTGCAAAAAAATTAGAAATTGAAAAAGGTTTCTTTCTTAAGTATTTGACCTTGATATAAGGATTCAGGAGCATTTTTTGTTTGCCTTTATCTTAAAAAATGGCTCAGATATAGTAGTTTCAATTCCTAACGTGGGTGACATTTTGAAAAATCTGATTTTTTGCCTGCGACAGCACTCGTATATATCAACCGATTCCGATGTGAGTGAGCATGTGCACAGCAATTACTAAGGTCTCGACCAAGCTAACTGGTTAGCCTCATCCACCATGTTGTCTTAAAATGGCAGGCACTTTATGAAATCGCCGAATTTGGCAGCCAAATATAAGTTACTTTAATTAAAAGCAGCTTGGATAAAGCTGACTAATTTCGCGAAATTCTCATTCATAATGATTTAGTATTGATAAAAATTAGTATTGAATCTCCTACATTCGGTTTCCATTTAATTGAGATTCGTGTGTTTGAATAATATAAGTTGGCTTTTTTAAAATAAAGAATATGAAAGCTACCTCTTCCTCCCGGCACTGGCCGGAAGGACTTTTTAAGGGAAGATTTTAGTCACGGAGGACTGTTAGGGGGCTGCTAACAAATTGGATTTTAAAAATATATATATTTGTGAGCAAATTGTTTCACAAAAAGCTCAAAATGAACTGTAGCTATGACAAATGACTTATAGACCGTATACTACGTTTGTATTTGTATGCATTTGTGTAGAATAGCACGCATATTCATAAAGATATAAACGTTTATTTTAAAAATAAAAAATAACTCCAAGTTTTTTGTTTATAATACAGCGTTAGCCTAAATAGTTAATCGTGTTTCAAAATGATGCGTCTTGCTGTGTATACGACCTAAAAAGACGGATGATACATGACAAGATACGTACACTCACCAAGTTTAAAAACACGCCTCATGGCTCGCGTGCAGGAACGCATCACTGCTGCTGTGATGGACATTGACAGAAACATGCTATTGAACGGGTGGACGGAACTGGATTACCGTTGGTATGTATGCCGGGTGACTAAGGGCGCACACATTGAAACTTTGTAGTATGTACCAGACATTTGGTGAGTGTATGTATCTTTTCATGTATCATCCGTGTACTTGTAAATAAACAGTGTTGTGAAACCCAATGAATCATTTAGGCTATCCCCTGTATATGCATTTCAATAAAATTTAACACATTTTCAGAAACCCTCACAAAGCATAATAGAAAATTTCTACTTACAAGGGCACCACCAAACATGATGCTCACAGATTTTGATGATTTTAAAATATGTTGTAGCGATCATACCCCTAATTATTCTGCTGAAATGTTTTATTCAAATGGGCCCTACTTTTCGAGAATTTGAGGGTTAAAGTTCAATGTACGTTTTAAATACTGATTAATTTGCTGTTTAAAACGTGAGTTTGATAGCGACGAGATAACGTGCTAGTACGCTATACCGTAGATGGTGGGTTCGAATCCAACTTGTACCAATTTTTCTTTTTTTAAATAATATTATATTTTTGGCATGTTACAAGTTTTACGCCGAATTAAAAAATCCGCAGCTTTGAAAATGCTGATATTTTCCTAACAAATTACATTTTCGATTATTTTATGAAAATTTATATTTTCTCCGCAAATTTTTAAACTAATATTTCTGTTAACGAAAATTAAATTAATATATATATAGCTATCTCATCTCTTTTAAACTTACTATTATTGTTTACATTTATGTATATTTTGTTATTTATCACAGTTCTGAAATAATGCATAATATATTTTCTTACATTATATATCTATATAAAAATAATTGACTAGGAAAATTTAACTAAATAATATATAATTTTAATATTTCATTTGTTCTAAATATAATGAATGCAATATGTTAACTAATGAAATACAAAAATTTTTAGAATTACCGACATCGCCATTATTAATTTAGCAAATATGCAATTAACTGGGTGATATATATCGTAATAATATTCAAAACATAAAATAGCATTAAAGAATCGCAATAAAAACAACTTCTTTGCATGAAATTTTTTAAAATGATATTGGAAGAACGCATAAACTAACATAATATTCTGTAAATACTTTCATTTTTTAAGGCCATTAACCGCTTTGGGAAGACCGTCTTTTACAGAATTTTTAATCTTTAATCAACGGTTTTTTAAAACAGAAATTTTTGCCTAATTGAATCCGGAAAATGCTCGGAATAAATAAGGCAAAATTTACAATAAAATTTTACTGGTAAGAATAATCACCGATTCTGAGCAATTTACGCCGCACGAATACCGGTCGCTCGTCCCGAAAGGGTTAAATAGCTGAACGAGATCAATAAAAGGAAAACTTTAATTATTATGATATTACCGCGATAGTGCAGCAGATGATTTTTTTAAAAATATTTTTTATATGTATGACAAATTATATCTGGCATTTTCAGTTCATTTTTTAAGAATGACGTCAATAATGTTTATAATTGTTAGAATGAAAAAATATATTTTAAATTTAATATGTCATTCTCTATCTTTGCAAATAAAGAAATTATGTTGAGCTCGAACTTTACATGTAAATGTATGTATAGGACATTAAAAATTTATACAACTGGTAAATACTTGCATATAAGTGTTATTACATTTTTTTACTTTTTTGTAAATATGGTATTGAAATTATCTAATCGTGAATACATTTGAGAGATTCGACATGAAAAATATTTTGTATAAATTATGGAATATATATATATAAATTTCCATTTAAAATTCCATAATGTAAAAAAATATATAATATATTATTATTATAGATCTGTGTTTAAAATATTAAAATGTAAATAAAAATAAATTTAATAAAAACAATTTAACAAAAAAAATTCTAGACATAAATTAGTTTAATTTTCGTCAATAGAAATATTAACTTATAAAATTTAAGAAAAAAAATATAAAATTCATAAAAATTTCCAATGTGCACATGTAATTTATTGGCAAAATGTCAAAAAGGTCAAAGCTGCCTAATTCCTAATTCAGCGTAAAACTTGTAACTTGCCAAAAATATAACATTAATTTTAAAAAAGAAAAAGAGGTACAAGCTGGGCTCGAACCAGTCATCTGCGGCATAGCGTACTTGCACGTTGCCTCTACGCTATAAGTATTCGCTGAAAACCTCAAGTTAAGTGGTATTTGAAAAGGATGCTGAACTTTGACCCCCCCCCCCCCCCAATTTCTTAAAAACTAAGGCCCATTTGAGAAAAACTTTCACGGGAATAATTAGGGGTGTGACCCCTACAACATACTTTAAAATCATCAAAAACTGTGCGCATTATGTTTGGTGTCCCTCCTCCCATTGTTAGAGTAGAAAATGAATATTACTGAACTAGGGGGTCTGCCCCCTGCAAGCTACGCTCACCAACCCCCGTTCAGACACCGCAGAATCTAAAATCACGCTAATTTGATCGGTTTTTAAAAAATTAGAGAAGATTGAATTATAATGAAAAAACCTATAGCGATTTCCCTGTAAACGGGCATTCAATTCCCTTTGATTGCGAAAATTTAAGGCCGAATCAGTTGCTGTTAAGACATCCAATGGTTGTTTTTGTGTTTGATTAAAGAAGATCAGTTAAACATTTGAAAAGAAGCTAAAATAAAATGAATTAAGTAAACAGAGTCTTTGCCGACCGGTATTTTTTAACAGCGTTAAAAAACGATTGATATAATACAATTTACTACAATTACTAAAATTAACCCCTTCAAGGGCGGTGGTTCATTTTGGTGTTCATTTTTCATTTTTCATTTTCTTTTTAATTCTTAAATGCCACATTGGCACCAGAATATTGGAATGAAATTTTTTCTTTTATTAAGTAAGTGAACAAAAGCATTTTCGTATTTCGAAATTTGTTTGTAAATTCCGGTGCCATTCACTGATTTCAACATTTTATGAATAGAAGTACCTTGCACCTGAAAGGGTTAAACGCATATTAATGTATTTATTATTTTAAAGTTTCCTTTCTCTTTTAATATTCACGTGTAAATACAATTTTCAAGACATAATTTTCAATATTTTCCTGCTTTTAACACGTACTCATTTAATAGTAATTTTAAAGTTTTTTTTCTGTTTTTAATAGCCATGTGTAAATAAATTTGTAATCGTTAGGAAATATTATTATTTACGCTGTTTTTAGAATTGAAAACAATTTCTATAATAATAGCCTAAGTCCTGTGACTATCATCAACAGTTCCTTCGCTTTTCATTAGAAAGGTTTCCATTTTGATTAAAGAATCAAAGTTATTTTTTCTAATAAAACTACATAAAAGTTGTCATGATCGCAAAGAATTCTTGGTACTTTTATGTTAGCCGGGTTCAAATCTCGCCAATAGCTTTTTTTGGTACTTTTCCGTTATACGGACACCATGCCAAAATGTATGCTAATGCACCAATTATTTCAACCCTGATCTTGAAAAGGATTTTTGGTACTACTTAGTTATCCCGTCGACCAAAAATCTATCATCAAACTATAAGATTAAATGCCAATAATGGTTGATCGCAAATGTCACATTCACTTGACTTTAAGTAAGTTACACGTGTTTACGTCATCAAGTGATTTTTATTTCGACGATTTATTTGTATTTTTATTAATGTTATACTAATTTATTTGTTCTTTCGTTATTTAAAATAAAAATTATGTCAACTTGTTAATTTGGCGATTTATATAATTTGGCAAAATTGGTCGACGGGATAACTAAGTTGAGTAGTACCGGATTTTTATTGTAAACCACGCGAAACATTGTGATTTGCTATTATTTGCTATACTTTATTGTATAACAGTTATTTGTTCACTTAATTTAAGCATATATTTGTGATTTAGTAAAATAGTTCGTAAAAGTCTGTAGTTTCCAAATGTTATATTTTTAAAAAGCTCACTTTACTATCGACAGTGTTTTTTCTTTTATTTTTCAAATGTTTCAATTCACGTGATTTTCACTTTGCGCCAACTATTGCGCTTGGCGACAATGGTGTCCGTATAACGGAAACGTGCCATTTTTTTTTAAACTCGTAAGTTAGCATTTTTTTTTATTTTTCGAGTGGTAAATTAAAACGGAACTACTTAATTATCCCATTCCAAAAATCTATCGCCAGACTATAAGATTAAATGCCAATAATGGTTGATCATAAACGTCACATTCATTTGACTGTAAGGAAGTTACATGTGTTTACGCCATCAAGTGATTTTTATTTCGACGCTTTATTTGTATTTGTATTTTTATACTAATTTATTTGTTCTTTCGTTATTTAAAATAAAAATTGCGTCAACTTGTATAATTTGGCGAGTGGTTTGGCGATTTACATAATTTGGCGATATTGGTCATTTGCTATGAATTTGAAATTAAATGTCATGATTTCTTGCATTACTTAATATTTAACACAGATGTCATATAAGCACCAGGTTTGGCGTGATATTTTTTACGACAATTTCGCGAAAACCTCGTTTTCGAATACTAGTTACATTATTTATTTTAAATTATTTTCTATTATTTTTAAAATGAAATAACAATAAATAAAAAAAATAATTAATAACTATAGAACAAAGCAATTTGTAACTTTTTTTCAAATAAAAAGAAAATAAATGTAAATAAACATTTATTAATGAATAAGCAACAATAGCCGGGTTACCATGTCAGGCAAAATAACGCCATTTTGGCGCCAATTAGGTACCCCGGTGCGTATATGGCATCTGAGCCTAATATTTTTCTTTTCATTTCCCTCAAAAAAAAAAAAAAAAAAAAAAAAAAAAAAAGAAGTGAAAGCCATTAATTTTAAATGTTTCAGTTTTAAAGGAATGTTTTGTATTAAATAAAATGATGATAACGAAATTAAAAAAAAAGCATTTTTCTAACGAGATTTAAGGGAGGCCAAACTGGATTTAAGGGAGGTCAAACTGGTCGCCAAATTAATTTACAATTATAACCTGTTCTGAAATTTGAAAAAAAAATATCTGTTATGATTAAAATTTGAGTTGCCATCATTAGAAAAAAGTATTTAAAATTAGAAAAAAAAATTAATATTTCGAAAACTAATTCGAATTTTAAAATTCTAATACCAGTTTTGAGATCTGTGGATCAATACGGATTTTTGGTGTTAATTTCATCGCAAAGTATTCCATATTTCAGGAGAAATCGCCGTGAAACACGATCAGTTGTTTAATCAGTCGTTTCATAGAATCGTTACATAAATTTCGTTTCAATTCAGTCGTTTCATTAGGATTTTATATATACTAGGAGATAGTACCCGGGCTTCCCGGGTTACAGAATATAGGTGAAAGCATTTTTTTTTAAATTGAAAACTAATGAATTTTTTATATGTAATAATTTTTTTAGATTGCCCACTTACATTAAAAAAGCATTTTTCAATGAAAAATACGAATTATACAATCAAATAAATTTTTGAAATTTATCAAAAGCGGTATTTTCTTATTAGCGGCATGCTAAGAGTTATTTGACCAAGATTTTGCTACTTACGGCATCCTTTTATGTTCTGATTATTTCAGAGCTTATACATGTCTGTTAAATTTGTGTTTTATTTATATTACTAGGGGGCTCGGCCCCCTACGAGCTACGCTCGCCAACCCCCGTCCAGACACCGTAGACTCTAAATGCACGCTAATTTGATCGGCTTTAAAAAGATTTCGAAAGATTGAATTATAATTTAAAAAACAGTGGCGATCTCCCTATAAACGAATTTCTATTCATTTCTCTTTGATTGGGGAATTTTAACGCCAAATCCGCTGCGGTACTACTTGATTATCCTGTCGACCAATTTCACCAAATTATATAAATCGCGAAACCACTCGCCAAATTATACAAATTGATATAATTTTTATTTTAAATAACGAAAGAACAAATAAATTCGTACAACATTAATAAAAACACAAATAAAACGTCGAAATAAAAATAACTTGATGACGTATACACGTGTCACAACATTTCAAAATAAGGTAATATAAAAGGAATTAAGGAGAGTCTTTGTCTCCTGGTATTTTTTAACAAAGCGAAAAGAAAGTTCTTTTAAATGAGACATTTTAAATTAATTCTCAAAATATCAAATAAATGTCTAGCGCAATTTCTAAATTTAAACTTTTTTGCAATATTATTTTGTGTTCATTTTATGTAATAACTATAATGTGACGTAAATATGACGTAATTTCTCCTAAGACTTCTAACGCATGTTAATGAATTTATTATTTTACAATATCCTTTCTCTTTTAAAATTCACGTGTATACTTTTTATGGCGTAATTTTTAATAAGTTCCTGCTTTTTATACGTAATTATTTAATTCTAATTTGAAAGTTTTTTTTCCTGTTTATAATAGTCACGTGTAAATAAATTTTTAATTTGAAGCAAACATTATTGCTTGCGCTTTTTATACAGTTGGCAACAGTTTAAATTAGTACAATTTTCTGAAATCTGTAAAAAATATCTCTAGAAATGCTGAAAATTTGAATTTAAAATAGAAATAAAACATGAAAAAATGAGTCAAAATAAAAAAATTAATGCAATCTGCACTCCGGCAAATTCTAACGCATAAAATGATCTAAAAATGATTAAACTGCCATGTATAGTTTTTACTGCTATAAAACTTTTTTAGTGGAACGATTTCGTCCAACTTTAGCATTAAATAACTCTTAAAATAATTCTTCGATTTGAAAACTGTCTGCATCAGCGTGTTTATCAAACATTTCTGCATAAAACCACCGATTTTCATATTTTTGTATACATTATTTTTGTTAATATTAACGAAGAAAGGTTTCCGGTCACAAAAAAAAATCAAAACCGGCGGCGGCGGCGGTGACAGCGGTAGTTACTTTTTTTTAGAATAGAGAGATTTTATTTATTTATTCACAGGGAATTTTTTTTAAATGGAATTTTCCGTAAGAAAATGATGAACTCTTTATGTTGTTTTAAGGGCAAACGGATTAATCTTTCGTAATCGAGCTCCGCGAGATATAAATAAATTAAAAAGTATTTCATGCTTTAAAATTGTTTTTAAAACCATAGACAATTAGTGAACTGAGATGAAATTTGCAAACAAATTCCATTTGAAAAAAAAAAAAAAAAAAAAAAAAAAAAGTTATTCCTACAACACTGTTAAAAATTTGCAGCATTCTCATTTGGTCGTTTTTATCGGAAACGGTTACACAACCGTAATTTAACACTATTCTGATCATATTATTGGCCATTTTATGGTCAGAATATAGTTCAATTACGGCTATGAAACTGTTTTTTCAAAAAACGGTCGAGTGACTGGACAGTTTCCTGCAAATTTTTAACAGTGTATTTCGTGATCTAGAAATTTAAATTGTACGATTACAAATATGCTAGATTTGTTTATTTTTAATATAATTCTTTTATTTGTTTATAAAAGAAGTATTAATTTCGTCAATTTGTCTTTCACAAACATGTTAGATTGGTGTTTTTTAAATATTATTCTTTTATTTGTTTATAAAGGAAGCATTAATTTCGTTATGCAAAAATAGTCAAAAAATAAATGCTGATCAATATTTGTTACTTTATGCGCAAAATGTTTATTATTATTATGCATTGAAACCGGCATCTGATAGGATAAACTTTTAAAAAATCATGCTTAATTTAAAAAATAATAATAATAATACATTAGTCAATTAAGATGAAGTTTTTAAACAAATTGCATTTGAAAGTAAATTTTTTCCCTATGCGACGAAAATTGAAAATGTACGATGGTCAGAAGATTAAAAAATTGCCGTAGCGAAAATTTTAAGACCGAAATTTTGAGGTGTTGCCATTCGCAAAATGACGTCAGCGTTACGCACAGATACGTTTGTTCTTTATAATATAGATACTTAATCAGTAAAATATAATAAAGATCAGTTATTAGGATGCGGTTATCAATTGAGGCTCTTATGCTTGGTATTCCGGAATGAAAAACAGCAATTTTCACCTTTATAAAATTTGCATACGCACTTCTGATATCCATATTCATAATTTTTTAATTTTTTTTTTATTTTGTTTGCTTATTTTAAAATCATTTTAACTCAAAACTTGAAGTCAGGATTGTCGGCAACATCTTTTATATGAACAGACGCACTCTTTACTTGAGATTCTAATCTCAATTCCGGAGATTAAAAATTTCCGTAATTTATGTTTTTTAGACGCATTTGTGTTAAAATGTTTACTTTTATCTAAGATAATGATCGTTTTCTTTTAAATATGACTTCATTTTCACTTAAATAAGCATTTCGCCTAGTGTCTGAAACTTGGTATCAGTACACATGCAGATGGAAAAACAATATAAAAAAAATTATGAGGAAAAATACGTGTTTTCAAAAGCAGTATGTCATTTTCTGCTATTATTCCCCTAATGTAATATTTTATTCCCCTAATATAATATTATGCTCCTAATAATGGAATTTTTCGCCACTAAACCCTATACAACATTTTTTATCAACAATTTTGAATTTTTATCCGAAAATGGCGTGAATAAAGATAAAAATACCTCATTATTTCTCTCATGTCTGCAATAATGAAAGTATCTAATTTTCACCATTTTGAAGAAAGTCCATAAAATGCTTTTAAAAATAAAATATAAAAGTGGGGATATTTAAAAAAAAAACAGATAGGGCGATCACATCTACAAATGAACAGCTTTCAGTTAAAAAAAAATATATATATATATATTAGTAAAATTGGTTCAGCAGAAAGATCAGGGCAGATGACTAAAAAGCACACTTGTGTTTTAAATAAAAAATATATATAAAATTATGAAAAATTAAATTAAGCAAATTATGTTATTTTGATAAAATTATAGTAGAATGTCTTAAAGAATAGCATTAAAATTTTGTTACTCGAGAGAATTTTGGACAAAAACTTCAGGAACATGATATTATTTTAAAATTCAATTATTTGTTTGCTTGTCTAACTCGACGAAGCAAATCCATCCAGGTGAGAATCATCAATTTCTGTAATATAAATCGCTATTATTTGCATGTCACCCCTCTTTTATAAAGACACTCTAAATTTTTGTAAAACATTGCGTTTTATCAGCATGTGATTTCGATTACATTATTTTCAAACGTGAAGCATTTTCATCTATGAAGAATTTCAAAGCAGCTGGGCAGTGAAAATGACGCACTCCTACAAACCATAATTCAGGTATAAGAATTAAAATACACGCTTTTTTATAAAATGATGTCATTTGCAAATGCTAAAGCAATCCACTTTTACAGTCCAGTCTTAAACTTCGTCTATAGAAAAGTGTGCATATGACGTCATTATCGCGGAATAACAGACAATATTCTTGACATAGCCCGTATTTTAATTTCAACTTTTTTTTTCAGGTTTTATGAGAAAATGGCAACAAAAAGATACAGTAATCTCCTATTTTTCACTGTTTTCCTTTGAATTTCAATAGAAATGGGGTACTTTTGTTGCCACGATTAGAAAAATGGTATTAAAAACTACAAAAAAATTAATATCTCAAAAATAAATCGAGATACAGCTTTCAAACAAATTGCATTTAAAAGAGCATTTTTTTCCCTCATATGAAGGTGTAAAAATTTTAAATGTGCGATGTTTAGAAGTTTAAAAATTTGCAGTAGAGATAATTGCAAAACCGAAATTTTATGTCAAATTTCAAAGTGTTGCCATTCGCAAAATGACGTATGCGTTACGCACAGATATGTTTGTCCTTTATAATATAGATAGGGTAGATATTTGATAGCGTATCAGCATTTGTACGAAATAATTTTTTTGTATGATAAAGGATATTCCACAAATTGCCGTTTTCATCATAATTATTACATTTTAGGTTTCTAGCTAAAACAATTTCAAATAAAACGTAATTTAGAACGTTTTTAGATCGTTTTACGCGCAATTCATCTTTTTTAATTTCGAATTTTTCAGAAACCGTTCTTAGAGAGCATTTACATCTTAAAAATAACCATGCACCATGCGAAATTTGAAGTTTCTAGCCCCAGCAGTATCGCAGAATTCGCAATTTTATAATGTTTTTTGTTCTTAGGACCATTTCGAATTTTTTAGAAGTAGTTCTGTTGCGAGTATTTTATCTTAAAAGTAAGAGTCCTGTCATCATTTCAAGTTTCTAGTCTTAACAGTTCCAAATTAATCGTAATATAGAAAGTTTTTAGAACATTTTCCGCTCATTTCACTCTTTTGAATTTTTTAGAAACCGTTTAGAAAGCGATCATTTACATCTTAAAAATAACCACCTTGCGAAATTTCAAGTTTTTAGTCCCAGCAGTATCACACAGAAATGGCAATTTTATAATGTGTTTTGTTCCTACGACCATTTTGAATTTTTTAGAAATAGTTCTGTTGCGAGTATTTTATCTTAAAAGTAAGAGTCATGTCAAGTTTCATTTTTTTAGTTTTAACAGTTATCATAATATAGAAAGTTTTTAGAACATTTTCTGCTCATTCACTCTTTTAAATTTTGAATTTATTGGAAGCCATTTATAAAGCAATCATTTACATCTTAAAAATAACCACCTTTCGAAATTTCAAGTGTTTAGTCCCAGCAGTATCACAGAAATCGCAAATGTTTTTTTTTTGTTCCTGCGACCATTTCGATTTTTTTTAGAAATAGTTCTGTTGCGAGTATTTTATCTTCAAAGTAAGAGTCATGTAAGTCAATGTCATCATTTCAAGTTTCTAGTCTTAACAGCTCCAAATTAATCGTAATATAGAAAGTTTTTAGAACATTTTCCGCTCATTTCACTCTTTTAAATTTTGAATTTTTTATAAACTGTTTAGAAAGCGATCATTTACATCTTTAAAATAACCACCTTGCGGAATTTCAAGTTTTTAGTTCCAGCAGTATCGCACAGAAATCGCAATTTTATAATGTTTTTTGTTCCTGTGACCATTTTGAATTTTTTAGAAATAGTTCTGTTGCGAGTATTTTATCTTCAAATTAAGAGTTATGTAAGTCAGTGTCATCATTTCAAGTTTCTAGTCTTAACAGTTCCAAATTAATCGTAATATAGAAAGTTTTTAGAACATTTTCCGCTCATTTCACTCTTTCAAATTTTGAATTTTTTAGAAACCGTTTAAAAAGCGATCATTTAATCTTTAAAGCAACCACCACACCAAATTTAAAGTTTCTAGCTTAAGCAGTATCACAGAAACCACAATTTTAGAACGTATTTTGCCCCCGAAACCCCCTTGAGGGGGGGGGGGGTATTTTATCGACATAAAGTATAACCTATGTTGGAGCAGAGATGGTCACCAACATTTTGCCACCATTACTTTTGAAATCGACTCGGTAGTTCCAGGGATTATTTCCTAGAAACACACACACACACACACACACAAAAAGTTACTTCTTTATAATACAGTAGAACCTCGATCCATCGTTTTTCGTGAAAAAAAAGGTTGAATGCGGGAAGATGATAAATGCGAGTTAACGTCAAAACACGAAAAAAACAATGTTTATGCATTACTAATACATGAATGTATACACTAATAATACTAATTTGTTACTTACACTCTAAAAAAAAATGTGTAAATTTACACATGAAAACAGGTATATCGATGATACAAAAACGATTTGTCTATATGTGTAAAGTGGTGTGTAAATTGCCAAAATACACGCCTAATGTGTAAATTTAAAAATACACATTAAAATGTGTAATTTGATGATAACACTAAGTGTGTAAAAGTTATCTTTTCGCTCTTGAAATACGCACTTTAATGTGTATATTGCACAAGTATACACATATTTCTGTGTAATAGTGTAACACATATATCTGTGTAATATTCTGTAATTACACATATTTTTGTGTATTATGCAAAATACACAAATTTTTGTGTATTATGCAAAATACGCACATTTTTGTGTAATATGTAAAATACACATCTTTTCGTGTAATATGTAACACACATATTTTTGAGTAATATGAAAAATAAAGATTTTCGTGTAATACTCTGTTCTTACACATATTTCTGCATAATACGCAAAACACAGATTTATATAATATTCAAAATATATAAAATTTCGTGTAATAATCAAAATAGACATGTTTTTGGCTACATAGCTTTATCTTTATACTTTAGTATGTGTGAATTGTGAACTAAATGTTTTTTATGATCGGAAAAAAATATGAAGAACAAGCTCATACGCTTGATGTGTTTTTTTCTTTATAGTATGTTTAAGATCACAAACAGTGTACTCCACTGTATTTAGGTAATTAACACACCACATATAGACAAACAGTTTTCCTATCATCGATATACCTGGTTTTTTACATAAAACAGGATCATTTAAAATCACAATTACTACAAGTCATCTTTCTGTTTGATTTGGTTTAGTCTTAAGTCACAATTTATGCATAGAACCTATATAATCTGAATAAATATCCACTTAAAGTGTGGAGACCGTCTTCAAATTAAAGTTAAAAAGACAATTTCCTTCATGCAGCCTTACAACTATAACCTCTCTTGTTGTTTTTGTTATTTAAAAAAAAAATTTCTTTCAAAAATATTTATACATTCCTCTCCCCCCCCCCCACCCCACCCCTCACACTGAAAATTGCCTAGCTTTAACTGCATTTATAACTGACACAAAATATTATTTAGCAGTAGAATTTTTTTTTAAATGTATTCAGAAATTTTTCTGCATTTTATAGAAATGCTTCAGAAACTCAGACTAAATTATTTTAATTTATTATTTTTGTTTAATGCTAAAATAAATATTACTTAATCTGAAATATTTCTAGCAAAACAAATCTATTAAAAATTTTTTGTTTGCAGCATACCTAATTTAAGGTTTTTCAGAGAACGAAAAGAAATATGCAAGCTGCTTATATAAGATATCGTATGCTGCTTATATAATGAAATATTTTGTGACAGGTGGGGTAACTTTGTGACACCTGGTCTAGTTTTCGTATTTCGAATCTCCATAGCTAACGTTACTGTTACTGTCGGCTATGCGAATCTCCCGCTCTGTCCGGTATGGTAGAAAAGCAAACAGCGTCGCAGTCTCCTAGTACGGTGTGCCACATCACCTAACGACCGTTTCCCGAAGCTATAACACGAAATATGCGAACTAGACCAGGTGTCACAAAGTTACCCCACCTGTTCAAAGTAGACAAACGGTATTTATTATATTTGGATACAGAACCGCAACAAGGATGGGGCGGACGGTGTCCCTGCATCAGGGATCCCCAATTAAAATAGCAGGCTTCATCGGTGCCATCAGTTATCTTTAATGATACGTCAATCATCAACGTAAAAGTTAATGAAATTTTTGCTCCAGTACTCAAATAGTGTTGCTGCGGCTCTGCTTAGATATTACAGCTTGAAATTATATTATTTCTAAAGCCCCTTAAAACTAGTATGTTGTGGCCATCACAAAACTTTCTTCTATATAAATCACGTCAATTAAATCATTTAAATAGTACAAGAAATTACATCAATATAGCACCATATCATATTAAAGTATATCTGAATTTGAAGTTTGATGAAAATTCGTGCATTAGTTCTTGAGATAGAGCTATAGCAGAAATTTCAAAAAATGTAGCATAGCAGTGCCACCTGTTGAGCGATTTACATCAAAACATAAACATCACTAATTCATATTCAGGTATACCTGAATTTCAAGTTTGTTGAAAATCCGCGCACTAGTTCTTGAGATAGAGCAATTGCGGAAATCGCAAAAAATGTAGCATAGCAGCTCCACCTGTTGAGCGATTTACACCAAAATTTATGAAACGTCAATTGATGTCAAAGAGTGACTTGATCTGAAGTTTGATAAAAATCTGTGCATTAGTTCTGGAAATTGAGCTATTGTGGATATCGTGAAAAGGCTGCATAGCAGCGCCACCTATTGAGCGATTTACATCTGAAACTAAGCAGTCCTAATTCATGTCAAGGTATATCTGCATCTGAAGTTTGTTAAAAATTTAAGCGCATTAGTTCTTGAGATAGAGCAATTGCAGAAATCGTAAAAAATGCAGCATAGCAGAGCCACCTGTTGCGCGATTTGCCCCAAGATGTAAACGTCAATCCATGTCAAGGACTGATTGAATCTGAAGTTTGATGAAAATCCGTGCATGGAGATTCTGGCATAGAGTTCTGGAGATTGAGATATTGTGGAAATTGTGAAAAAGGCTGCATAGCAGCGCCACTTGTGGAACGATTTACACAAAAAACTAATCAGCGCCAATTTATATTAGAGACTAACTGAATATAAATTTTTATTAAATTCCGTGCATTAGTTCTTGAGATAGAGCGGCCACAAAATTTATGTCACATACATACAAACAGACGGACACAGTCAAGAATCACACACAGACATTTCGTAAACACATGTTTTTCGGAATCTCTGACTTCTAAAGCGTGTAAATCCGTAAAGCACGAAAAACGAAAGTCGAAAATTTTCACGAATCCGATACTTTCTTCATGTAAAAATAAAAGAAAGTAAAAATTAATTTTAATAAAATAGGCTCTGTCACAAAATTACTTTTAACAAAACAGGTCCCTTCACAAAATTTCTCTTAATAAAAATCGGCCCCTTCACAAAATTCCTCCTCATAAAATAGGCCCCATAACAAAATTTAATTTCATAAAAACATACTCTTCATTAATTATTATTTTTTTGTTGTTGTTGTTAGATTTAAAAACGTATATTTTGTTAATAAAACAAGTTTATCAGAAAGCAAAACTTTAAGAGAAGGGCTTGAAAAGGTCATTATTAATTAATATTTGGTTCGAATTTGAGTAACTGGATTTCATCTTTCGTTATTTTTTACAAAAATATAAAAAATAATTCACAAAAATAAATTTTACTTGACACAAAATAGGTCCCCAGAAAAAAAAAAAAAAAAACCTTCATCGACCCAAAAGTAAAGCCTATTACTATTTTTTTGTATCGCACTACTCGCTTCATTATATTTTTAAAAAAAACACGATGCTACACTACGAACTAACGGAAATTGCAACTAGAGAAGTTTTGTCACTTATAGCATACTACTTTTTACCATTGGACATAATATACCGTTTAAAAATAATACAAAACCGAAAATAATGCAGAATTGCTATCATAATAAAAGGAATCAGAAAGTAATTAAGACCAAGATTATTGATACACCATACAGAGTAGGTGTGCCAGTAATGGACACCCTTAAGGAATTTGTTTACAAATTATTTTTTTTTATTAATAGTTATTGAAAGAACTAGAATATAATAATTATATTATATTAATCTATCAACAATATTTAATCATTCATCTGTAAGTCGCATTTCCCAATGTGAACCTAAATTTAATTGTAAATAATTGAAATAACTTGGACACTCATTGTTCCAATAATGGTCAGTCTCTGTTCCAGAAATGGCACCTTGCAAAAGAATAGCTATATAGGTTATTTTGATTGTATTCTGAACAAGAAATTAATGAAAGCATATTAAGAAAACAAAATAGTTATTTTTAAAGATTATTTCCAAATAAATTTAACAACTAAGATCAAAATAGAAAAATAAATCTAAGTTAAACACGCAACATTTCGCCTTATTTAAAAAGAGATTTTCCATAAGAAAATATTGGTACCGAAGAATTTCCTGGTCTTGAAATCTCAGGACAAGTACGACACCTGCTAAATTTTTATTTTTATTTTTTTTTAAAGAAAAAACTTTGAAGGACGTACATTACTGATACATCTACCCTATATATTCACATAGAAAAAGCAACCAGTTTTATAAATCTATGAATCATATCTAAAAAGTAATATTCTTTTTAACAATAAAAACTTTAATTCTTAACACCATTTTTTTCCATTAGATCCAAATATTAACATACCTTTGTAATGGTTATCCACTTTTTTCCCGGCGATAAACGGCAAAGAATGTAAAAATACAATTAAAAATACACAATGAGAATATGATTATTAGCAATACACTGTTATAAAAACATTTCATCATAATCCAGTAAACTTTTATTATTATCACCTTAATATATATATTTTTTAGAATTTCGACTGATAAAGCAAACTTGTGTTCGGGCATCTCCTTAAAAATGGCAGCTTTTTGAGAAGCAGATATATTTTTCTTTTTTTCATTGTTCGCCAGTTTATTTGTGGTCAGAGTCAAAGCAGACGATTTTTCTACATTTACACACTTATGTGAGTTTATCAACCGATAACAACTGACAGACTTAATTAATACACATTAAAACAGGTAAATTTTTGTATAAAATTTGTAATTTTTATGAACAGTGTGTGATTTTAGAAATTTACACACTTATTTGTGTATATATAATTATGTGTAAATTACAATAACACATCCATTCGTGTAAATTTAGGGATTTTTTTCATTTACACATTTATTTGTGTTTTTCAAGTGATAACAAATTAGGCACTTAGTTTCAAAGGCTAAATACACATAAAAACAGGTAAATTTTTGAAACAAATGTGTAAATTTTGTGACAAGTGTGTAATCTTAGAAAATTACACATATATATGTGTAAAATTACCTACTTTACACATTTATTTTTTAGAGTGTACCAAACTGTAAAAGAAACAAAGCAAAGTTTTAGAAAATTGATATTTATTTTTAAAAATCAATTTTATGTTGGGTTTTTCGTTCATTTTTTAAATTAAACAACAAATTTTCAAGATGTACAACATTTTCTGTAATTGCATGTGCATATATATAAGTTCGTATAGTTTCAAATGCCATAATTGCATCAGACACATTTGGCACTGTGTAGGCTCAGCTTCATAAGCATGAATAATATCCTCTGCTTCTTCGCCATTATTTTCATTTTTTTCATCATCACACATTTATTCTATGCTTAGGATACCACATGTCGCAACATCTTGATCAGTGGAAATATAATGGCTACATTTCACACCAGATACATCCTCCGCTACGCGCAACCACTTTTCATCTGCACTATCGTAACCATCATCGTTATTTTCTTTACCTTCTGTTGAACATTCTTCATCAATTTTTCTCACAAAACCTCATTTCACGAAAAAATTAAAGATGGCTGAAGAGGTTACTTCATACCATGCTGAAAGTACAAAATGAATAGCCTGCAAAAGGTTTATTTTTGGAGTAGATTCTTTTGCTCGTTCCATAAAACTTAAAGATCTTGTTTCTTGCTTTCTCCTGTGAAATTGCTTAACACAATTAATTATCCCTGCATCAAGAGGTTGTACAACAGATGTAATATTAGCTGGGAGAAAACTGACTTTTATATTTTTCAAAGACTACGTATCTGGTTAATTAGCTGAACAATTGTCAATAAATAGAATGATTTTTATTTTTTGAGCGCTGATCAATCTCTCAAAGTCATGAAGAAATTTTGTAAAAATATCATTTTTCATCCGTGCTTTGGCATTCGAATGGTAGACAACTGGCAGTTTCTTTACATTCGTGAAGTATCGAGGTCTAGCAGACTTACCAATAACGAGGAGTACTCGTGAATCAACACCATACTTAAGTACAGTAGTAGCATAGTAGCACTGTAAGTCTTTCTTTGAAATGTTTATCACCATGTCAAGACTCTCCTTTGAACGCTTGCGTTCTCTCTGACAAGCATTTATAAAACAGGCCTGTTTCGTCTGCATTATAGATGATGTCACAATTCTTGTACACTTCTAGTAACTTCGGAGGGTTTTCGAACCACATTTCTATGGCATCAGTATTTACTACTGCGACACTTTCGAAGTATAATTTCCTGGATAACAATCCATGGCGAATTTTAAAACGTGAAATCCACCCATTCGATGCAGAAAAAGTATCTATTCCATTATGAGGCAGCTCTTTCAAGTCACTTCTCTCGAAGAATATTCCCATCCAAAGGAATATTTTACGAACAAATCTGCTCGTACCAAGCGAAGAGAAGTCTTTCCAACTCACTGAAAGCAGATATTTTGCTAGTTTTTCTCATTTTTGCAGAACTTCCATACTTATCAACCTGCTCCCTAATTTCTTTCCTTTTCGAAATTATCGAATTCAGGGTTGAAGGCGGTATACCTAAACGTTTAGCGATGTTAATTTTTTTCTCAAAAGGATTCTTTTCCACATCATCTATGATATGAAGCCTTTCTTTTAGCTTCGGATTTCTGTTGCCAGTCTTAAAATTCACAGAACACATAAAATTCAGCGCAGAACGCATTAAATTGAAAGCTCACACTCTTGAAATTAAAGTTAAACACGTGCGCTGCACACAATAGATTAGCCAGGAATATGAAATAATGTGGCAGTTGGCCGAAGCGGATGCATCCGTCCTCTTCTCTCTCCCTTACACAGAATTGATTAACCCACTCTCCAAACAAGAACACTTGTTCGGCATTCAGTTATTTACATCTACATACATGTCGCAACATCAGCGCTAATACCACACACACACTAAAACAGCACAAATGAGTTACTTTAGGATAAAAGAAGTAATTCCAATTTGAATGCCATATGGATCTGCTTGACGTTTAATTTCATTTCGGTGAGGAGAAAAATTTACAACGATGAATGCGGGAAAACGACATTTAGTAGAACGATGCATGCGGGTTTTGCTAGCATTATTTAAATATAATTTGTGCATTGACCACAGAAATAAAATGATCAATGCGGGTAAACGATGGATCGGGGTTTCACTGTATTAGTATAGATTAGAGGTCTGCATGAGCCGACATTTCCAGGCCCGGGCCCGGCCCGATTCATAGAAAAAAAATTCGACCCGGCCCGGAAAAAAGTTAAACGTTCGGCTCGAGTGAATTTCTACAAAACATTGATTTTTACGTCGAATTGGTTAAAAATTTGTCTCGTACGAGGATTTCTGACCAAAAATATTTATCTTTTTTTTCATGTCATCTTCATTCATCATTTTTTCATATAATCTTCATTTTTATAGAAGCTGGATTTATTAGGCTGCGATATTTATTTTTTTAATGAATCTCTATTTCTTGTAAGTAAATGTTTCAGTTATCATTAATATTGTTAATCCATATTCCATGTATAGAAGTGTTAAAAATCTGAAAAATGCTATACAGTAAAATCTTCTAAGACGGAATTGCATAGAAAAGAAAAAAAAATGCGTTATAGACAAGTTCCATTCTTAGCAAGTGTAAATGTATTATATATTCTTTTCTTACTTATTAGTATATTAATTTTGCATGGATCAACACGTTTTTTAGTTTAGACAGGGTTTCGTCATAGGCAGGTTCCTTTTCGCACATTTTACTATATTTTAATTTAGCTATATTTTAATATGCGTAGAAATCTACTATTCTTTAAAAATAATAAATTTTAATGCTTAGATGTAGAATAATGGCGATTTAAAAATGTATGCATTTTTTGCAAAAATTTTTGGGCCAGGCCTTATTTAATTGACCTTTAAATGGACCAGGCCACACTGAGACAATGATTTTCATATGGGCTGGCTCAAAACTAGGACTGAAAATTTTGGACCGTAAAGACTAGGAATGAAACCAGGCCCGGTTCTGTACAGAAAAATTAAGTTAGGCTCGGCCCGCGGGCCGGGCGGGGCTCGTGCTTCGGGCCACGGGCCGGCCCGTGCGCGAAATTCTAAAATGGAGGGCCAAAATCACAGTCAGGTGAAATTCGAGCTCCTCATTGGTCATTGAGTCGCGTCCTTTTCAGAGAGCAATCTCTAGCGCTAGGGGAAACGTCGATTACTCCCTTTTCCGAGAAAAAATCATGTATTGAAGCGAATTTTTTCTGCTTCATTTAAAATGAGCCATCGAAATTAACTCAAGATATTTTGATGACTTTTTATAAAATGTGAATGAAAGATTTTGATTTTAAGCTCTAAAAAATTTTAAATAATATGGAAGTACTTTTTTTGTTAAGGAAAATTAAAAAAGAAACTTGCATTTTTTTTTCCTTATGTTGCTTTTAAAATCCAAAATAAAACAAATATTCGCACTTTTCTATAGAAAAATTTAATAACTAACTTAGAATACTAAAAACTTTCAAAAATTTTTGCCTAATGGAAAATAATTTCAAAAAATGATGTCAGTTTTAAACCGATTTTAATCATTCAGAATAAACAGAACAAAAAATACTACATGAACAATTTTGTAATAGTATGTACAATAAGTTATTTTGTTTCCTGGTTCATATATTTAAATCTGGAATTTTTTAATCGATTTTTCCCTCACTTCCTGGTAAGCTAAGGTTATAAAAATTATGAAACCAGGTTTGTTTTCGATGACAATATAACATTTTAATATTTTGAGAATTTAATTATAAATTAATAACATGTTTCCCTAAGGAGGGTCCAAGTGATAAATTGCTAAATATTGTTTATGGTTATAATTGTATAAGAGTTACCAGAAGAATTGAATTAATTATGTGCCAAATCATGCACGCTAAAATATGCCAATTAGCTGTAAAACTGCAACAATGAAATATTTTAAATATTAAAATGTAAAAAATAAAATATAAAGAATATAATATATATTTTTATATGCACTTTTATCATTAATTAATTTATTTATGATTTTATGTTTCAAAAAACAATTTAGAAATCTTAAAATGTTGCTTAAACTATGCTTTTATCCCTTTTGCATATCTTAAAAAAAAAAAAAAAAAAAAAAAAAAAAAAGAGAGAGAAAATTGTGATTTTTAAAATAAATGCACTTGCACAAGTTCATGCTTTTCTAATCGTAAATTAAATGAAGGAAATTTCCATAATCGGGGTCCACGCCAAATTAACACATTGTAGTGGACTTGAATTGAATAGCAGTCGTGAAACTAGGCTTGATTTTTAAGATAAACATTGAATATCTATAAAAGAATGTTTACCTTTTATGTCCCAAATTATGAATTTATGAAAATTTCATCTCTAAAGCATATTTTGTGAATTTTTGAAACTACATTAGAAGATTTATACAATCATTTAATAAATTTTAGAAGGATTTTGCCAAAATTAATTAATTAAATTGAATTTATAGGGATTTTGTGCAATATTTGTAACTCCCCTCAAATCTTTTATTTAAATTTTTTTTTTTAGTATTTTGTAGCATTACAAAATATAAAACATAACTTCTTACAATAGCAATATTTCCGAACAGAAACTTTCGCCTCCCCCCCCCCCCCCCCCCAATCTGACAACGTCAAGGAAACCGAAAAAGATGCAAAAGCAAAAGAATTTTTTTTTTCTTTTAATTTTCTTTTGTGCAATCAATAATGTTTTTTGGAACAAGATAAAGTAAAATATTTATAATTCATTCCAAACAGTATAACTACTAATCGATGTATTAAATTAGTTTTATAACAAGTTATTTTAATGGCACTTTAATATACCGTCGGACATAAAAGGTTAATAACATAATTTTTTTTTTTTTTAATTTCCATATTTATTTTATGGACAGAGGGCCTGGAGCGACTTAAAAAAAAGCTTTTGGAATTATTTTTAAGGATTTTTTTTCATTTAATGCTAAAACATTAAATTCTGTATTTTTAAAATTATTTGTGCAATTTTTTTTGTATAATTTTGTTAATTTAAAGTTTCCATTTAAAAGTCTAGAAAAAGGTTTTTTTTTGTTTATAGTTGTTGACTTTTTCTAGAATAATATTAATTTTTTGTGATTTTATGGATTTAAATGGCGGGGTGGGAGTAGAGGAGAAAATTTATTGAGATTTTTACCATACGTAATTTATAGATAATTTTTAAATGATATTAAAAGTATTTTTTCAATAAAAACTAAATTTTTATTAAAGCATATTTGTGATGTCATATAATTTAAAAATTGTTGCAACTTATAATCTAAATTATTAACTCTCGTTGCATAAAATGTTATCAAAATATCTTAATTGAGTTATTTCTATTGTTTCTCTCTATTCTAAAAAAAAGTAACTACCGCTGTCACCGCCGCCGCCGCCGCCGCCGGTTTTGATTTTTTTGTGACCGGAGGCCTTTCTTCGTTAATATTAACAAAAATAATGCATACGAAAATATGAAAATCGGTGGTTTTATACAGAAATGTTTGATAAACAAGCTGATGCAAACAGTTTTCAAATCGAAGAATTATTTTAAGAGTTATTTAACGCTAAAGTTGGACAAATTCGTTCCACTAAAAAAGTTTTATAGCAGCAAAAACTATATATGCCAGTGTAATCATTTTTAGATCATTTTATGCGTTAGAATTTGCCGGAGTGCAGATTGCATTAATTTTTTTTATTTTGACTCATTTTTTCAGGTTTTATTTCTATTTTAAATTCAAATTTTCAGCATTTCTAGAGATATTTTTTACAGATTTCAGAAAATTGTACTAATTTAAACTGTTGCCAACTGTATAAAAAGCGCAAGCAATAATGTTTGCTTCAAATTAAAAATTTATTTACACGTGACTATTATAAACAGGAAAAAAACTTTCAAATTAGAATTAAATAATTACGTATAAAAAGCAGTAACTTATTAAAAATTACGTCATAAAAGTATACACGTGAATTTTAAAAGAGAAAGGATATTGTAAAATAATAAATTCATTAACATGCGTTAGAAGTCTTAGGAGAAATTACATCATATTTACGTCACATTATAGTTATTACGTAAAATGAACACAAAATAATATTGCAAAAAAGTTTCAATTTAGAAATTGCGCTAGACATTTATTTGATATTTTGAGAATTAATTTAAAATGTCTCATTTAAAAGAACTTTCTTTTGTCTTTGTTAAAAAAATACCAGGAGACAAAGACTCTCTTTACTTAATTCCTTTTATATTAGCTTATTTTGAAATGTTGTTACACGTGTATACGTCATCAAGTTATTTTTATTTCGACGTTTTATTTGTGTTTTTATTAATGTTGTACGGATTTATTTGTTCTTTCGTTATTTAAAATAAAAATTATATCAATTTGTATAATTTGGCGAGTGGTTTGGCGATTTATATAATTTGGCGAAATTGGTCGACAGGATAATCATGTAGTACCGCAGCGGATTTGGCGTTAAAATTCCCCAATCAAAGAGAAATGAATAGAAATTCGTTTATAGGGAGATCGCCACTGTTTTTTAAATTATAATTCAATCTTTCGAAATCTTTTTAAAGCCGATCAAATTAGCATGCATTTAGAGTCTGCGGTGTCTGGACGGGGGTTGGCGAGCGTAGCTCGTAGGGGGCCGAGCCCCCTAGTATTATAAATAAAAGCGAACAAAATAATAAGGTAAGTAATGCATGACTGTAAATGAGGTAACAATGGCTTCAAAATTACTTTTCCCCTCACTCCTTTCAAAATTCAAATGGAGAAACAACTTGGTGATTCTCACCCTTATCTCTCTTAAAACCACTCGACCACACGACCACACGACCAATGAGGTGGCTGTATTTCACCTGACTGTGATTTTGGCCCTCCATTTTAGAATTTCGCGGCCCGCGCAGATCTCTAGTATAGATTATATTAGTTAAAATTTTTGAAAAATACATCGCGCGTATTGCATTAAATTGCATTTCATAAATTAAAATAATTTATATTACTAGCTTTTGCCACATGTTAGAAAGAAAGTAAGCAAGGAAAAAAAAAAGGTTTTGATAAATTTTTAAAATATTAATGCCAGGAGATCCATGCCTGTCTTCCCGAACATTCTGCCTTGTCTACAGTAAATGGATGAAAACAAATTTTAATTGAAAACACTAATAGATTTTTTTTTTTACGTTTAGCTTATATATATATATATATATATATATGTTTAGACTGCGCACTAATAATACCAAAAAGCAATTACAAGTGAAAAATATCAATTTTGTATTAAAATAAAGGTCGGAAATTGTACGTCAAACGTGGCAAATGAGGAACTTCGTACTATAATTAGTTTTATAAATATTCAGATCTCGGAACATTAGCTGTTGCAAAAATGCATGAATACAAAATTTATTACGATTCTATATATTAAATTCAGTAATACAGAAATAATAGGACTCTATCTTAAATAGGATGTCATCACCGTGGCAGCCTAGAATCTTTACCCATCGTAGGATATTACTGAATTAATTACGTATGATAGGATTTAATAGAATGAAGAAAACTTTATTAATATCTTTTTAAGTTTTGATTCGATTTTCATAAAATTTGAAATGACTCGACAAAATTCTGCAGCGATTATATATATTAAATTTCAAACCATTAGTGTGGGTTGTTTTTGATGACGACTATAGGTGCTACGTATTTATATAATTACGAATGTACCTAAAAAGGGTACTTTCATATTATCCGCATGTCAGGGGTTTGTAGCCAAAGATTTCGATACTTACAACAACCTTTTTGTTTCTGATTATTCAAATGTTAGTTCGATTATTTATCTGTTGAACTTTTTTTTTCTGATGAACTTTTAATTTTATTATAGAATATTAGACGGAAAATATAGTGTTTGGGAAAATTGAAAATGAGAAAATTGTTTTAAGTATGGCGATTTAAATCCTGCTGTTCTGTTCGCATTTACTATGCGAATTTAAAGTACTATTTAAAAACATATAGAGATAAGTATAATACATATATATATATATATATATATATATATATATATATGTATGTATGTATATAGAGAGAGATAACATATCGCTTTCATTAAACAATGATATAAAATATGTAGAAAATATTTTTACTATCGTTTTTTATAAGTAATTGAAAAGTGCTTCGGGTCAAATAGACCCGAGCAGAACAGCAGGGTTAAATAGGACGTTTTGAATATGTCGTTTTAAATATGACGTAATTATCGCCATTTAATACTTTTCTTATGTAGTAAATTAATTATTTTTATGTTTTCTTTCTTTTTTAAAATTCACATGTAAAATATTTTCTAATTAAAAAGGGTCTGTAAATATTGTTCGTACTTTTTAAAATCTGGCAACAGCAGGTAAAAACTGGATAATTCAAACTATGAAAAACTTTGTTTAGATAATGTAATTTTAAAACCAAAAAAAAAAAAAAAAAAAAATAGACAAATAAAAAGAATGATTGCATCCTGCACATTACAATACAGTCCAGTATTATGTGTCTGCGAAAGTTGGTTAAATTTCTAAACATAGTTCAATGAAAAAATATTTATAGGATTAAAAACTAATTTGGCGGGTTTAACACTAAATAGCTCTAAAGATAAATTTTCCATTTAAAAATTGTCTGCATTAGCGTATTTATGACACTCTATAAAATTACTAGTTTTCCATGTTACTTACCCATCATAGGGTAAGTCTTGTAATCGTTTTAGAAATCGGGAAGATTTTTTTGACGGATTTACACGTTTCAGATACTGGAGATTCCGAAAAACATATTTTTAGAAAAAAAATTTCGCCGTTCATCTGTGTGTGTGTGCGCTCGCGTATGTGCGAACGCTCTATCTCCCGAACAAATTGAAATAGAGACTTGAAGTTTGGTGTGTGCTTAGTATGTAATAATGGAAAGAAGCCTATTCAATATGAGTAACCTCGATTATCCGGAACAAGTTTTTTCGGACTCTCAAAATATTCGTTCTGATAAAAGGTATATAAAATTGTTCGAAATTGTTTATTTTAAGGAGTGAATGTAAAAGACAATAAAAAAACATATGTTTTGCATAAAGAATGAAGTCAATCGGATAATGAGTTGCCGAGATATTTGTAATCCTATTTTACACACTCTACGATTTTTCATGGCCCTGTATTTCATTCAAATTTCAATTCAAAGATATATTTTAATTGGAAATGAGACGCTTAATCTGACGCAGTAAATTGTTAGTTAATATGATTATCATTTTTGGAGTTATAAGGATGTTTCTTTTACGCAATTCGGTACTACTCGATTAACCCGTCGACCAAAAAACTATCGCCAAACTATAAGATTAAATTCCAATAATGGTTTATCGTAAATGTCATATTTTCTTGACATTAAACACGTCACACGTGTTTGTTGCATCATCAAGTGATTTTTAATTCGACGTTTTATTTGTATTTTTATTAATCTTTTAGTAATTTATTTGTTCTTTCGTTATTTAAAATGTCAATCTATGTATCTGTACCATCGCCAAATGCCGCCAAGTTTGCCGCCAACTTGGCAGTACATCGCCAAATTTGGCGACCAAAATGAGTCGCCAAAAAAAGAGACGCCAACTTGGCGATATCTTTAATATTTTGCCAAATCCGATAGACTTCCATTGTAAACCAAATAGGGTTTACTTGCTTACAGAAAATCAACAAATTGAGATATTTTAATGCAACAAAAACTAATATTAGCTGAAGGGATTACATTATCAATATTTAAGGGCGTCCAAGTAAATTAAACTATAAATAAAAGTAATATGATACAATGTTTATTATGCTTTTCCAAACATAAATTTTAAGGGACACCAAACTGGTCGCCAAGGGCGGCTAGTTTGTATAATTTTGCGAGTAGTTTGGCGATTTATATAATTTGTCGAAATGGGTCGACGGGATAATCAAGTAGTACCCTCAATTCAGTAATAGAGCATTACTATTATTGAAAATATTTAAATATATGCTTAAATTTTATTTTGCAATTGCAATGCATTTTATAAATAGTTTACACATGTTTAATTTTCATATTTTCAAACGTCATATTTTCAAAACATAAAGTCAAAACGTCGCAGTGATTTCAATTACGGAAGCAGCATCAGTTATTATTTTTTTTAGAATAGAGAGATACCTCAATTCATAGGTATTTAAATATCGCCGCGCAAATTTTATTGAAATAGTAAGAGATCCTGGTTGGAACGTGTAGAAAGGATGCTTCAGAAATTGGTTGCATTAGTACATAGAGAACGTTAGCCGCCACTTTTAAGATATTTTGTTTTAAACTACACGATTCCATGATTTAAAACTTTAAATTATGTTCTTTCATAAAATAAATAAATAAATAGATAAATTGTTTATCAGTAATACCTTTTCTTTTATTTGCCTTTAAAAGGGAAAGTTTATGTGCCCCACCCAGTATTTGGATGAACATTTAACAAATGTTTTTCTAACCTTAAAACTTGTATGTATTTTTCCTTTTTCACTTAGCAAAATGTCGTTGGTAGATTATTCAATGAATCCATGTCTCACGCACAGCTGATAAAAATATTATGCTAACAAAAAATTATAAGCGTCAGAAAAATAAATGTAAAATAATGATTTTAACTTTCTATGAAGGACCTGTTTTTGTTAAAAGGTGGTATTGAGTGCAAGTAATACACGCATAGTCCTGAGGAAGAGGCGGAAACATCTCCCCCACCCCCCCATGATATTTTATCATAAAATTGTCGCAAAAAGATGCGAGAGGTACCATTTGACACAGAATTTGTATCTAAATAGGATTTTTCTTAGAGGTATATAAATTTGAAACGAAATAAAGCACATAAAAATAATGTTAATGGTCGTGATATTGGTTTTATCAAATAAAGAATTTTATTCCATTAGTGTTTAAAATTGATTTCGGGCATATGGGCGCTGCGCTTGGGTCAAATGAAGCGCAATCTGGATCTCCGACCACTTTATCGAGAAGCTGGGGCTGTATATCAGCAATAATGCGGCGAATGTTGATTTCCAAATGGTCCGACGTCTGTGGTTCATCGGCGTAGACCAGCGACTTCACATATCCCCAAAGAAAATAATCCATTGGTGTGAGATCACATGACCGTGGAGGCCAGTTCACAGGTCCATTACGCGAAATTATGCATTCACCTAATATCTCCCGCAATAAACTGGTAGTGTTTTGCACAATTTGTAAGCATTATTCTGGAGTAAGTCTGTTCATGGTGAAATGGCAAAACATACTGGGCACAAATCCCCTGTCAGCTGTCAAATTGACTGTGACTAGAAACAGTGTTGCTAATTTCAATACCACACCTCTCGAAAAAAACATCCCTTTACTTTTTGAAAATGAATCCAATTTTTGAAGTTGGAGTCGTCTACATATTTAAAATCATACTAACTTTGAATTTTCAAGTGTTAACATCCACTTTTGATACCATATTTGAATTCTTTGAATCAATGAACCCGGAAAAATGTATGTTTTACGTAATAATACCGGGAACACCCAATTAGTTTCTAGAAAATTTATATATAGAAAATCTAAACATATACTAAACATACTTTGTAAGAAAGAAAGTTCAATAACATTTTTGTGGTGACTCTATTTTTTTTTTTTTTTTTTTTTTTTTTTTGTCTATCAGTGATTTGCGACCCACAGGCTTGGAACCGCTGAGATCATATGTAGGGCTGTACAAAAGATTTCAAGTGCATTTCCGTTTATTGACGGAAATTGCTGACTAGGAAGTTTTAATTGTGCTATCCTTTTAATTGAACTAAGTTTTAGGATATTATTTAATACTAGAAAGATAGCCCGTCAAAGATGACGGAAAATGTAATATATATATCTTTTATATACAACACATCTGCAGGAATATGGGTTTTTATCGCTTGTTCCGCAGTGATAGATGAAAATAACACATTTTAAAAAAGAAACACATTTATGAAAAACTATGTATAATGAATACATAAAAAATGTAAATTAAGTGTAAATTAACATTTAGTCGGAAAACTTCAGGATATACGACGTTTTTTGTAAAAACTTTTTTAATATTTAAAAGCTGACCTTGCTTTCAGTATCTTCGACATATATTTTTAAATGCCCTTCCTCTTTGCATCTTGAAATAATTACATATAGTTGTCCATGAGAAAAAATCAGTTCTTTTAAATACAGTCCGACTGTAGAAAATGTTTATCCTTCTAACTTATTTATCATATTTGTAAATGACAGAGTATAAATGAAAATTTTATTCATATCAATTCATTTCATTCATTACTCATTCATTTCAAATGAAAAATACTATAAATTATTGAAAAAAGGTATTTCTTTGTTAAAAAACATATTCTATATTACATCTCTACTTCATTATTAATTTTCCAGTCAAAGAACAGAACAAACCTAACAAAAAAAAAACCCGTTGCCGCTTTGAGTTGCCATTATCTTCTGCATGAGAAAAAAAAATAAACACTATAAAAACCATAGAGGTAATTCAGTGTTGGATGAATGCCAACATCAGTTCCCTTTTCTCATGTAGACTTTTTCATGGTGTTGCGACCATTGGTGACATCATTAACATTGTATTAAAAGAGAGGCGAAATAGTAACTCAATGAGCTAAATTTTTTATGTGAACGATTCTAAAATGTGAATGACTCACCAAAACACCTCTGTGCTCGTTTACATTAGGATTATTAAACACAGTTTCTGAAATGGTTTAACGATAGCGTAACATGGGAAAATAAAGCAATTTATTTTCAAGCCCAAATATTATTTGCTACTTTTTAGTGTATTTAAAATATATATATATATATATATATATATATATTTATACATTTTTGAAGAATTTCAATAAAAGCATGTCTTTAAAAAATAAATAAATAAATAAATAATAATAAAAATAAAAATAAATAAATAAATAAAAATTTAGAAAATACATATATTTTGTTTTTAATATTTTAGTCAAACAACTCTTTTTTAGTCTTATTTTACATTTATTTTAGGCACAGATGTCATATACCGAAAAGTACCTGGAAAAGTACCAAAATGTCTATTATTTTGCACTATCTGCGCTATAGTTTGTACAAAAAATTTAAGAATAAAATAAGGCACAGATGCCACATTGCGCGATTTTTTTCCGACGCCAGTTTGGCAAAAACCTCGTTACCATATCATCTATATCCGGGTAACCATATCAAGCAAAATAACGACACTTTGGTGCCAGTTAAGTACCCGGTGCGTATATGATATTGGCACCAGAAAAAAATCGCGCCAATATGGCATCTGTGCCTTATTTTATTCTTAATTTTTTTGTACAAACTATAGCGCAGATAGTGCAAAATAATAGACATTTTGGTACTTTTCCAGGTACTTTTCGGTTAGCCGGGCACCAGTGTTATAGTATATACATATGTATGTATACCTATATATAGATGTATATGTATATTTATACGGAACAGATGTCATATTCGCCCCATATTGGCGCGATTCTTTTCTGTCGCCAATATCATATAGGCAACAGGTACTTAACTTGCGTCAAAGTGTCATTAATTTGCTTGATGTGGTAACCCGGATTATGTTGTTTATGCTGTTGATGTTTTCGCCAAATTGGCAACCGAAAAAAATCGCGCCAATATGGGGCGAATATGACATCTGTACCGTTTTCGCCAAATTGGCAACCGAAAAAAATCGGGAACAGATGTCATATTCGCCCCATATTGGCGCGATTTTTTTCTGACGCCAAATCATATAGGCAAAGGGTACTTAACTTGCGCCAAAGTGTCGTTATTTTGCTTGATGTGGTAACCCATATTATGTTGTTTATGCTGTTGATGTTTTCGCCAAATTGGCAACCGAAAAAAATCGCGCCAATATGGGGCGAATATGACATCTGTACCAAAAATCGCGCCAATATGGGGCGAATATGACATCTGTACCTGTATATGTAGGTATACATACATATATATATATATAACACTGGCGCCCGGCTATCCGAAAAGTACCCTTTTCCACTATAGGGGTCTTGGCGTTTTTTTTAAAAGCTTGTTGTAATTCGGGCATCAGAAAGTGAGATTTGTGATCAAATCCTATAAACAGCTATGAAAATCAAATAAACAAACTTTTAAGTTTATTTATATAATCTATAAATATTTTACTTATATCTATATTATTGTTGTTTTTTTATATGCAATTTACTTCTGTTTGTATACAAAAATAGTTAATATAGTTGCTTCTGTGTATTAAATAAATTGTGTAAATATTGAAAAATTGCTTGTGTAGTATATGAAACAGTGAATAAGTTGCTGGAAAATATGTTGCCAATTTTCATTTTCTGGTACTTTTCCGTTATACGGACACCATTGCCGCCAAGCGTAATAGGTGGCGCAAACTGAAAATCATGTGAATTGAAACATTTGAAAAGTAAAAGAAAAACATGAAGATAAAGTGAGCATTTAAAAAAAATAGGTACTTCTTAGTTATCCCGTCGACCAAATTACTGTCGCCAAATTGTAAGGTTAATTGCTAATAATGGTTGCCATTAATTAATTAATTGTAAGATTAAATGCCAATAATGGCCAGTAAAACCATTAATTCGACGTTTTATTTGTATTTTTATTAATGTTTTACTAATTTATTTGTTCTTTCGTTATTTAAAATAAAAAAATTATGTCAATGTGTAAGGTGGCGATTTATATAATTTGGCGAAATTGGTCGAGGGGATAACAAAAAAGTACCAAAAAATATAACATTTGAAAATTACAGACTTTTACGAACTATTTCATTAAGTCATAAATGTATACTTAAAATAAGTGAACAAATAACTGTTATACAATAGAGTAATAAATTAGAACTCATTCTAAACGGAACAGATGTCATATATTCCCGCGGCCGCCATCTTGGATTTCTTCTTGGCGTGAAAACCCCTTTTCTGCCAAGTAGTAAATGTCGTCAAGCAGCGATTTATGCGTTTGTTAGGATTAACGAAAATAAAATGTAAAACATCGCCAAGAATCTCAATATATCGAAGATGACGGCCACTGGAATATACAGCATCTGGCACAGATGTCATATCATATTGGCAAGATTTTTTTCTGACGCCAATGTCATATACGCACCGGGTACTTAACTTGCGCCAAAGTGTCGTTATTTTGCTTGATATGGTAACACGGATATAGATGATATAGTAAAGAGGTTTTCGCCAAAATGGCGTCGGTAAAAAATCTCGCCAATAAATGGTGTATATGACATCTGTGCCCAGCATCTAAGCCTTGTTTTCCATTGCCGCCATTAAAGTTTCAGCTGTACGAACGGGAATAGGAGTAAGAAAACATCCCGTATTTCACGACATAAACCACCTAGCACCCACTGAGGAGGAAGAAAACGTCCTACGTTGCTTTTTTTTCTGGTAAAAAGACTTTCATCTACTTCTATAATTTTATTTGGTCCACCGATTTTTCTGTTTGGTCGTGAACACAAAGCATTTGCACAAACTTCTCTCAAATAACTATTCCAGTCAGCTGTTGTGTTGTGGTTCATATCAAGTTGCAGCCCACAAAACTCAATCGATGTCAACTCTTGGCAGCATAAATATATAAACCTTAATGCATTAAGATAAGACAACCGCGATCCTTCAAACCGTGTTTTCTGTCGTATTCCTACGCTTTCTCCGCATGATCGTAAGCTACATCTCCATTTCGGATTTCCAGAACTCATCCACAATTCCATTTCATGGTTTTATAAACACAACATTTTATTATGCAGAATTCCAAATTCCTGAAACAGTTTTATCGCAATTTTCTCATCATCTGGTAATTGCCAAATGGTAAAATACATCTCAGCGTCAGCAGTAAAAGTAAATTATAACTTCATAAAAAAAAAATTTTCAATTCGAATAGTAAATTAAATAGCTTTTAAGGTTAAATAATAACAATTCACGCGATTCACGTTTCATAAATAGCATATCACAATGTTCCGCATGGTTTACAATGAAAATCCTTTTCACGATCAGAGTTGAAATAATTGGCGCATTAGCATACATTTTGGCATGGTGTCCGTATAACGGAAAAGTACTCACTTTCTCTATCTCGCCAAGGTCCTATACTGGAAAAGTACCTAAAGCACATTAAAATCGAGCAGTTAAGAGCTCGGACAGTACAGTGCCGTCTATTGGCGGTTAATGTTATTAGTAGCATCGGGATGAAGATGTAAAGACGTACATTTTCGTATATTACACTTTTAAATTCTCATCTATAGATTCTGAAAAAAAAAAAACCCTTAAAAGTTCGGAGTTAAAATTAAATTGCGGTGACCTCGATTATGAAAGATTAATGGTTTTAAATGGGAATTTCGCCAAAAAAGCCAGATATCGCCAAGTTGGCTTCATATATGGCAACTTATTTTTGTCGCCAAATTTGGCGACATTTTTTTCAAATTTGGCGATATTTCGCCAAGTTGGTCAACCTTTGGCGCTACTGTGGTAACCCCGCATTAGTATTTTTCAACAATTACCCATTACGTCATTACAATGAGGCGGTTCTACCGGAATCGTGAGGGACACACAGAGACTTGGATTTTATATAAATAGATACGTATGAATCTATGGATCACATACGGGGCTACACAAAAAATTTGGATATTTTTCGGGCTATTCATGAAAATTATCGAAATTAGATTTTCAAATGTGCTATGCATTTTCTAAATTGTTTATTTAGACATTTTTCACCTTAATAAATTGTGAAGTTTTGTTACAGTATTCTGAATGTGTTCGAAAGTGTTTCACAATCAATGCTGGACGCATGATTTTTCGTTCTTGATTTTTTTTAACGTCGGTGCATACAAGTTTATGTATATGGGGCATTCACACAATCTTTTGACTTTTAAGTCCCTGAATAATAATTTTTATTTTAGTACAGATTCTTGTGGGTTTTTTTTTTTAATTTCATATACTGGGGAACATCCCATTGCATGACTGCATAACAATATTAACTAGATAAATAGGTTTTGGGCGTAGTTGGGGGTCCAAATACCAGGAAAACTCCAATACCGTCCCATGTGCCTGATGCTGATTTTTAAGTTTGGAGCTGTCTGTATAAAATTGTTTCGATAAAAGTAATTCGACGTCATTTTTTTCCGAAACTGGGACAATTTTTTTATATAAATATGTAGCAAAAAATTAACTTGCACACATTTTTACGGTTGATATTATTTTTTGAACTCTGTCCCTGGGTTTTAGATTCCTTACCGTCCCTCTTGCTAAACTTATACAGAAAATCCCTTCAGATGCAGCCACAGAATTTTTTTCAACTTTTTTCTCATGCAGACGTATGCTAGAGAAAGAATGTCTAAAATTATTTGACAGGACAATTTACTGCAGAATTTTAATCAACATTTAAATATCAATTTCAAGCATCGTGGCTTTATGGGTAGTCTTACCGTCCCCAAGGTTTATTCCTGCACTTTTCGAGGTAAATATTTTTTTTTTTTATTTAATCCAATGTAAATAACTGTTTCTAAAAATCAATGAACATTGTGGCTATCACTTAGTCTTAACATGATTTGTCTAAAAGTAGTGGTAATATTCCTTACCATCCCTTTTCTTTCCATTACCGTCCCTTTTTTCCTATACCATCCCCTTTTTTTCCTTCCGTCCCTTCTTTAACACCCCTTTAAGACAATGTTATACCAAAATTTTGTACTAAAAATACTACATTGTTATTATTTCTTATTTGAATGTCCTGCGGGTCTACGCAAATTCATTATAAGTCAAAATTTAGAATAGAAAGTTATAGTGGTAAAATGGTTAAATAAATTAAACTCACATGTTTAACTTAGACTTCAGTTAAATAAAAATATTTTCTCTGCTGACCATTTTTCTTTTTTTTTGAATCATTAAGGCATTCGTCTGTACAGGGACGGCGAACTTAATCTCCCGCGTGCCATAGGTGGCACGCAGTTCTCTAAATATAGACTCGTGTTCTAAATTAAAATATTGCAGCGCTCGCGTGTAAAGCAAGGTAATTTACAAAATGGAATTTTTGATGCATTCAATTTTCAAATTTTGTAAAGAAAATACTCACAAAACTATTATGATCCCTTCCTGCAAAACAGCTGATTTGTTAAGAATGAAGCTTCTGTTAACTTAAGTGTACTATTTGTTCCCTGATAGACTTTTATTTTAGGACTCATGTGCAAATAGTTTTAATTTTGTAAATTCAGATGTAAAAATTATTCAATAAATATAATATATATTGTGTAAAATCTGTGTACGTCTAGAAAGTTGTTACGATAAAGTTAAACAATTTTACAAAAAAAAAAAAACAATCTCATAATTTTTTTTTTTAAATGTCAGTTGCCATGCTTTACACTCCAGCCTTTCATATAAGGAAAATGCGCAAATTTGCACTATTTTGAATTTAGACTTGCTGGGTTTTTCTAAATTAGGTTGCTTGTCACTGTCATACAGATTGAATAAACTGAAATGCAACATTATAAATCCCAATCTAGCTCAATATTGGATCAAAAAATTTTGAAATTGGGAGAATGAGGAGATTATCGGGAAATAATTATCACAAGCAAACATTTCGATGGTGAAATTATGATAACTTGGAATTTCAAATTCAATTCCATAGAAGAAGTTTTTTTAAAGAAGCCACTTTGATATATTTTTTCTGATAGTTATTTTTGTTTAATTTTTATTTATTTATTTATTTATTTGGGGGGTGGGCATGAAAAGTATGGAAATATCAAGTAGAAACCTGTTGTGAGGTGTCTCCAATTCAGCTGGCATTCTCTTAAGGAAAAACTGAAATACGAAGCTGATCTGAATTATTTGGCATCTATGACACAACAAGAGAAATAAGATTTTTTTTAAAAAGTACATTACAAAGTTCAAGTATATATTTAAGTATATTACAAAATGTTACCCATATATTTTAAATCCTAAAATCAGTATTTTAATTAATTTTGCTACTTTGATCCACTAGATTTGTTGACACGCCATGACCATGCAAAATATTTTGGGGAAAAATTGGCACGCGGATGTGAAAAGGTTCGCCGACCCTGGTCTATCAGATTAAAACGTTATTTTAGCAAGTTTAATTTCACCAGACTTTTATTCCTGAATCCTGAAAGTCAAAAGATTGTGAGAATGCCCCATATAACTGATGATGACATACTCGATTATTATGTTTTTAAAGGTTTGATGTCGCTTTTATTTTTACTCATTCGACAATGACCTTAAGATAAAAGATTTTATAACTTTTTTGTTCACAAATTATCTCGTAATCCGATAGATAATTTCAGATGCGCACCAAACTTTTCACAGATATTTTTAGGAAAAGTAAACAAACAAATAAAAGTATAAATTGAGCGACATCAGAACTTGTAAAGAAATTGTATTTTCTTTTTTATCTATTATATAGCGGTATGCATAATTATTTTTCGTTTTATTTATGATTTGGAACCCGGGTTTGGAAATGATGATATACAGATGTTACACAAGGCTTATTGCTGTAGAGAATTGTGTGGTAATACGGACCTTATTTTCTTTACAGTCAATAATACTAAAAATTCAATCTCTTTCGTCCATTTTGGGTAAAGGTCATGGGCCGAAACTAGGATTTTTTTCACCCGCAGCAAGCATGAATTTTGGGGTCGCCTCCCTGCTTTTCCGAAATAAATTTTTAAACAAAAGTTTTCGGTCCATTGCTTTATTTTTTATTTTAAATATGAAATAATTGCTAGGAAGCATATTAATCTTAATATTTTTAGGTTGGTTTCTTTAGAACTCGACTTATTGCAAAGAAAATCTGGTCATCACGATAATATTGAACGGAACCAAAATACTGAACAAATTCGAATCTAATTGGGACAGTAATTTGGTTTGCCAGTATATTGGATGTGTTCGTTCATCAAGTATATAGGTGTTGTAGTTACGTTTACAGCGATACACACAAGTAAAAACATGCAAAACAACATGCAAAACAACATGCAAAAACAAGCAAAATGCAGAACAAACTTGTCAACACGTATCGTCTGAAATGCAGAACCAATTTGAACTTAATTAGACAGTGTATTAACCCTTTGAGATGCAAGGCATTTCTGCACCAAAAATGTTCAAATAATTAATTCACATATTATGAGATCAAAATTGTAAGAAAAAAATTACTGGTGTCATTTGTCAGTATGGGTATAAAAATTTAGCGTTTCCAGACTGCAAATGGTGCCCCTGAAAGGGTTAATCTTACAAGTATCTTGGATGAATTCAATTCGTTAATCATATATTTTTATATTTTTTGCGCCCCCACGTGGTCATCTAATAGAAAAAGGAGGCCTGTTCAAAGCAAAGAGTGTAAAATCAACTAATAAAATTTGTTTGGGGTAGTCCGATTGCAAGACGTTTTTGCCCAAACTTCGTTATTTATTTTTGTACCGAAAGACGAATCAAATTTTCTTTTGGCGCCCCCTTCTACATTGGCGTGCATATTTCTTCTCCTTAACTTCGGCCCAAGGCAAGGATGTATATTCAGCATCATGTCTCTTATAATTGCCGAGATTTTGTTTTAAATCTGATGTTGCTTAAATTAACACGATAATGAGAAGAGTTAAAAACTCCTCCGATGGAAACTTATGGGTGAAATGGACCCATTCAGCGTTTCTAATGAAAAGAAAATTATAACCCGACTACTGAAGAAAACTGCTCAATGATTGCGGAATTTCACAGACTGAGATAGTGTTGCCAGGTCTATTATCACAAAAAGCCGGACAAGAAGTCAGAAAAAAGCGGGGCAGCGACTTCTAAATCAGGAGATAAAAATACAGTAAACGCAATGCAAACGGAACCTTTCTATAACGTAATGCTGTCTTAAACAAAAACTAATCATGATCCCTAGAAAATGAATACAATGAAAATATACCTGCTAAGAAGGATACCTGTCTAATGGAATCTTTACAAGTCACTTGACCAAAAACAAAATTCCCTTCTGGAGAGGTTTTAAATTGAACAGTTATAATTGTATGGTATTCCTTCCATACATACCATGTTTTTTTTGGTGTTTTTTTTGACTGGATTCCGTTATAGGCAGTTTCGTTTTTACATCTTTAGGAACAAAGTACAATATTACCTATAAAAAAAGGTACGCGAAAGATCGGAAAAATATTTTTATATACAGTTTTCATCCTAGAAGCAACTGCAGTAGAACCTCGATTATCCGGAGTAATTGGGACCGACCATCTTTCAGAAAAACGAAATTTTCGGATACGCGAGAATACTTCAATTTTAAGATTAAAAAGAAATATATGCAATATTTCTTATTATGGTAACAAGTGCTTGATAAAAATAAAGCAATAGCAAAATAGAAACAAGGATAAATTACCTGAATTTTATAATTTTGAAATTAAGTACCTTTTACATGTATCACAAGGGTTCGAAAAAAGGTTTTGTTTGTCGCAGTTTCGATTGTCTTTGCTTTGAAGCTCTATCACGGAGTTTAAAATTACTAGTTCACCAGTATCACAGTCTTTCTGCTGCTCCAGTCATGCCATACCTTTTGCAAAAAATTCAAAAGCTTTCAGAATTCTTAATTTGTTCGTTTTCTTCGTTCCACTTCGCAGCTTACGGGAGCTCAAGTTAATTTCAAAGGAGCTCTAAGAAAGAGGATCGAAAATATTTATAAGTACTCGTAGTTCGGAAAGGACCACTTGCGCACAAGGAATATGATAGTTAAAAAAAAAAAAAAAAGATTTCAAAATGGATTTTGCACACAAGGAATATGATAGCCAAACAAAAAACCTTTCAAAATTGATTTCGGTTAACCGAGGGTTCTGGTTAAAAGAGTTTCGGATAAAAGAGGTTCTGCTGTAATTCCATTAGTTGAGACCATAAAAAAGTTCTATTATAAACAGGTTCTGTTTTCACATGTTTTACTGCATTAATTTCCACTCGATGCAGACTAAAGAGTACCAAAGCGCAGTATGAAAAATCGGAACTTTAGGCGTGCCGCAGGACAGGTCACGTGGTCTAAATCGGGGCATCAGGCAACACTAACCTGAGACGTCCAGTTAAAGATACAGAATTGAAAAAGGTGAATCCAATAACAGCGATATGAAAACGAAACAAAATCTCTACCTTCCAAAACTATTCAAAACGAAGAAAACACGAATACGAGGGTCACGCTGAAGGTTTTGCACTACCAAAAATCTACAATGTAGAAAATTTTTATTTCTTCTCAAAACAATCACTTTTATTAAAAGGCAAAAAACCAATGTTTAAAATTACAAAAATGACTTACAAAAAAGAAGCAAACAGCTGTTTCGAATCCACAAGCGAGATTCTTCTTCAGTGCGACAGAGAGCAAGGCACAGTGGGCTAAAAAAAACAAGACTGGGTCAGTGCATTTTTAAACGTTGGTTTTCTGCCTTTTAATATTCTTGAACAAAGGCTTCATTTGCTATATTTACAATCACATTTAGACTGAATACACTTATTCATTCTTCGAAACCAGATTTAAAAAAAAAATATCCTCTCATCCAGACCGATTTTTTTCGAGGAGTCTTAAATAGCGCTCCAGTGTAACATTCACACTTGTAAATTTTGCACCACGAAGACTTTGCTTGACTTTGGGAAAGAAATAAAAGTCACAAGAAGTAAGGTTATGGCTTTATGATGGATGACCAACCAACTGGATCTTACTTGCCTTTAAAAAGATCTTTGTTTTTGAAGCAGAATGTGCTGAGGCACTGTCATGGTGAAGAAGAATGCCTCTTGTTTCTGTCTTTGGCCGCTTTTCAATAACATCTGGTTGACAAATCTCTGTATACCAAGTTTGCTGTAACTGTTTCATGCTCTTCCAAAAGTACTGAGGCAATGCGGTCACTTTTCGAAAAAAAAAATATGGCCACCATTTTCTTGCCTATGCTCTTCGAGTCGCTTGACTTTTTTTGGCGGTTCTTCATTTTCAAACACCAAAACTGAAGATTGTCTTTTAGTTTGTAAATTAAATTGGTAAATTCACGTTTCATCTCCTGTAACAAATTCATAAAGACGTTTGGAGGTCCAGAATTAAATTTTACCTGCATTTTTTGGTACCATGACACTCTAGTCTGCTTTTGCTCCTTGCGGTCAGCTCATGAGGCACCCATCTGCTACAGAGCTTCCTCACTTTTAAATCCTCCTGCAGCAACTTAAATATTGCCACCGATCCAATATTTAGAGTTTGCTGAATAGATTGATATGTAATATGTGGGTTATCTTTTTAAATTACCTTTAGCTTTTCAGCATTTTCATTTGAAGATGCTGTTGAGGGCCTTCGACTTCGCTCGCCATCTTTGAAATCAGATTTTCCGTGCTTAAATTCTCGAAACCATCTAAATATGGTTGCATGTGAAGAATGAGGAATTGGAAACGCCTTTGACATTATTTTTAAACAGTCTTTTTCATTTAAACCTACTTTAAAATCATAAAAAATCATTACGCGGAAATTTTCACGCGCGAGCGACATCTTTACCGAGACTGAGCCTAGCATAGGGGTCGGTTTCAATTAGCTCTGACAGTCATGTGACAAGGAGTCAGCTGGAAATATTGGACGTGCCACCTAGTGAGGGTTCATACTTAATTTAGTGGCCGCAGTTAATGCTATCTTGCCTACCAATTTTTCCTATTGCAAAACTTTCCGAGTGACCCTCGTACCTAACTATCATTATCAAGCATGAATCATTTGCCTGCTGCTCTCACCTATTTGGAGGTTTTTGAGATGTAATTTAACTCATATTTGATAGGACGCAACCTCTTCATTACTAAGTAACTGCGGGGGTCCATATTGTCAACGGCTTCCACATTTGATCACCTTTTCCTCCAAAATAATGTCTAACTGTGAAATAACCAAATAAATAACTTTAAAAATCATTTTTGTGCTTTACTAGCACACACACGCATGCAAGCTCATTTCATAACTAAATAATATATTTATTAATCAATTAAAAATAAATGTACCGCCGCTAATGTATCCTAAGTGAAATTACATAAAATATATATTTTTTAATATAATCCTTATTTGAAATTGCTAAATGTAATAGCGTTATCTTTTATCCAATTTAATATTGAAAATATGATATATTAAAAGGAAGTACTGACCACATGCATTGGGCGGAACTCGCAATGTTTCCCACAAGCACTACGGTATTTGATTGGCTTTTCGTTAACGCTTGTGGGGAAAATCGAGAAGCTGATTAGCTATAATCCATCGTGATGTTGCTTGACGTCAGAAATTCTTGTCGTCCATTCGACAGACAGCCTTTCGGCATCAGTCCAGTGCTATGATGGGAAATCCTAAACCAGTTGTCAAAAATTTTTGGTACTTGTACCCGGGGTGGCGCTTGCGAAAATTAATTTGACATGAGAAAAGCAATCGATGATAATCGTTTTACTAATAAAATTCAGTTTTAATTTTGTTACATTAAATACATTTTTTTTTTTAACACGTACAAATTACACCAAAAATTGCAGTTATGTTTTTGCTAAGTTGCCAAAAACGTTCTGGGCAGAAAACCATAGCTATTACAGCCTATTTACAGAACAGATATAGGGGAGACTAGGGAGGGTTGACCCATTTTTTACAAAATGATTTTTTATTTTTTAAGTATTGAACGTAGAATAAAGTTTTATATATCATTTTATTCGTTATACAATCAGTTATCAAAATAAAATTGCTATATAAGTGTATTATACAACAAATTTGAAAAATCATCGATTTTAATCAGGAGAAAATAATGGGTCAAGGCTCCCCACGTATGGGAGGCTTGACCCACTATATGGGAGGTTTGACCCACTATATGGGAGGTTTGACCCACTTTGTTTCATATTGAAATATTTGTGAAGAGGAATAAAATCAGTTTAAAAAAAGCAAAATAACTTTAAGCTACATGCTTTAATTATTATAAAAACATATTTTTGAAAAAAAAAATATGCTTAAACAAACCTGTTTTGATGCAATCGCAAGTCAGAGGAGAAAAACTTTTGTTTTAAACAGGATTTTGTCTGAGCAGGTTTAATTGTAGAGCAGGGGAAATTAAATTTTAACATTTAAGACAGTATTTCGCTAGAGACAGTTTCTGTCTTCATAGGGTTTCATGCATTATTATGTCCGGATTTAGTTGCCACTGTCACTTTTTTTGTCCTCCTTATCCTACTTTTTGTAGCATTCGACGTGACAACTCTAGTTGTTACATAGTTTGTCATCATCTCAATCTATTCATCATGTTGAAATTTGTGTACATACCTTTCTAAAGTTTTTCGATCAATATTATGTCCTTTTGAAGCTGCATGAGTACTTAACTTATTATTAACATCTTTTAACCCTTTAAGGGGCAAAGTACTTTCAATACTAAAATGTTGAAATAAATGACTGGCACCGGAATATATGAAAAAAAATATTTGGAAATGTGAAAAATGCTATATTTTGCATAGATATTAAATGAAAAAGATTTTAGCAAAATTCTGGTGCCGTTGTGGCGTTTGGGAATTAAAATTAAGTGGTTTCATAACCACATCGCTGCCCCTGAAACGGTTAAGAGTGCTGCTTACATACTTTTTAGTCTTTTCCACTGTTCCTATTTACCTATTGTAAGTAATATTTAAATGGAAAAAAGTTCCTATCAACTTTTCCATTTATATTTCATTAATTCTTTTCGTGCAGTGGATACTATAGCAATTTTTTACATCTTTCTTCAATCAGTTTTAAACGTTTTTCTTTTCCATCAGCGCATTTTACTGTAGCTTTTCAGAATAAATTTACCTTAATTTTACGCGTATCCGCCGCGCCTCAGATAACTCGATTTCCTACCTGAAGTTATTTTAAATAAAATGAGACCTGCTTCTGCTTAGTACTTATTTGACTTCTTTTTTTCAATAAAATTTCCGGTTTGAAAAAGACTTAACTAAGCCACGGCGGATACGCGGGAAATTACGGTACATTTATTTTTATATAGAACCATTAATATTTTCTTATGCACAGTGTATAATAAAAAGATTTTATAAAAAAACCCTAAATTAACACTTTTATTAAATCTGAATTTTAAAACAGTAGAAGCTCCTCACTGTTCAGAAAGTTGTTTGTAATTTGTGTTCCAGATAGGTTTCCCAAGTTTATGCATCGGTAAATATCTTTCAATGCACGAATTTAATATAAAATGTCTTACAATCTAAGAAAATGGGGACAACATGATATCAATGCATTTTCTGTAAGGTGGAAGCCTGCACTTAGTCAATGATGTTTTTTGAATTAAAACGAGAATTCTCGTTTCCCGTCGTGAATGTGTTAAAGGAGCCTTGAATATCTGGTAAACCCTCCCTCACATTGACTGGGTCAAGCCTCCCACATAGCATTTTTCTAAAGAATAGCACACTGTTATGTGGAGCCTAACTTACTGTACAATCTTTATATCTGGAATGAAAGCTCGATATTTCTGCATTACCTAAATCCTACTTACTTAAATATATATGATCTATTTTATCTGAAAACAGCTTACAAAATATTTCTAAAAAACATAACTTTTAGGCTGAAAACGCCTCACAATTGATTTTTTCTACACCTATTTCGATTATCTGTATGAAACAGAGACTGTTGTTTGAGCATTCCAGTAGCTGTGGTTGAGACCTATTGATAAAACTCTGAAGTTCCTTTAAATATGAAAACTGATTGGTGGGTCAAGCCTCCCGTATGGTCAACCGTTCCTAGTCTCCCCTACCTGCAAAATCAGGTGAAAAGACACCATGTGAACTGTGGAATGGGCACAGGCCAAATTTGAGTCATCTTGCAGCCATACTCAACCTTTTCTTCTCGCGGGTCGCAACAAAGCAGAATATAAAGTAAGCGTCCTGTCTTAAATGATAGATGTAACCGCAAGATTAAAGACGAGGTTATATCAATCAAGGTCACACACCACGTAGCGGACGGGGTTGAACTACAGGAATATACCTAACTGTTTTCTTCTTTGTGTGGATAATCTATTAATTTTACATCTATGAAAGAACTGCGCAAGCCTAAAACGCCGTGTTTTCATTTGTTTGCAGTATTTATATTCTGACAATATAGAATATTCTATTAATTTTTATTCGTGATTATTTAATTTATTTTTTATAGATAATTATTTAAATAAAAACAGTTCTTTTTAGAACTAATATTATTTGTTAAAATGGCAAAATGTTCGCCATCGAATAGCTGTAGTTTTCAAAATTGTAAAAAAATTCTTTTTCTGGTAGAGTTCATCTCTTCCTTTTCCAAAGAGTAAAACAAGTTAGTTACTTTTTTTATTTTAATTTATAAAAAAAGATAAAATATTATTTAATATATATTATCAAATGTTGCTAATTTAAATAGGTTCGATTTTAATTATGTTTTTTAATGTAGTAAAAAATGACGCATAAAAATTAGTAAGTATATGTAAAGATAGAATTTTATAGTCTCATTTATTACTGAATTCGTTATGTGCTAAAGCTATAAAAAATGATATTCACGGTTGTATTCCCGATGAGAATACAACGTTTATGAACGTTTAGAGTATGTATAGAACTTAATTACAAATAAAATATTCAATTTTAAGTCTTTTTTTTTTTCGTTTATCGAGCGCAGACTATAAGTTCCCAATATTCTCTTGAATGCATTGCACTAATGTTATTTAACTAACAAATATTTCATTCATTTAATTTAAAACTCATTTAATTTTATATTCGGAATAGCTTTAATTTAAAATGCATGCACTAAATGTTGTACTATTAAACAAGCAAGTATTGTTCATGTATTTGTTTAAATATTTTGCGATTCTAGACAATAGCTTCAATAATTATCCTAAAATCGCTAGATTACATTTTTTTTTTTTTTTTTTTTTTTTTTTTGAAACAGGCAAAGCCATTTAGAGAATCCCTTTTAAAAATTCAATCACGAATTTCAAATAGTTACTTACTTATGAAAGATTAATCTTGTTTGCCAAATTTGTTGCAAAACATTTTTGTTACAGCTTGTTTTGATAAAAAATATGTGTGTTTAAAAAATAGTCGTAATGGCATTTTAGTTTCAGGGCAAAAGGCAATAATATTTTCGTAGCATTAGTGCTTTTTCTCCCGAAATTAAAATGGTATTGTGACTATTTTTTTAAAATGTGTACAATTTTACCAAAACAAACTGTAACAAAAATATTTTGTAATTGTTTGAGTCCACACATCACCAGAATGACCAACATTAAAAGATAAGTTTATTTAAAAACATGCCACAACTACACCACACTATCACAAGACATCACTAGCTGCATCTGGACATCACTCATGTTTACATCTCATCATCCACTGTTGCCACTCACAGTATAACTAAAATATACAGTTAAACACACAGTTACCTAACAACTTCTCTCTTTTTTTTATACACATACATATATTTCACATATTAAAGTTCCAGCACCAACAGTTCTTATAATAAAAATCGCTGTGGAGTTTTTACAATTCTCCCTGATCTGGTCATTCGAGGACCAGTCACAGGCAATTCACCTTTTGCAATATAGCCCCAGATCCGGAACTGTCATTGTAGTCATTCTGTCTAGCATTCATCTCAACCTTCTCCACCTCCTTATCCTCAACAGCCTGATCCATTCCATCTTCCCGTCTCTCACTCACTTTGTCATTGCATGCTGTGACCGCTTCTCTCAACCAACTCCTATTTCTTCTTATAATTCCTCCCTCAATATTAACATCGTAAGATCTTGAGTTATGAATGTCAATGGCGGAGCCTCTTTTCCACTTATCAGTTTCCTTTGACAATGTAGGTGGTTTTCGTATATATACCTCCTGACCAATTTCAAGTGGGGGCAACTGTTCAACCTTTCTATCATAATAGCTTTTAGCTTCCCTTCTTTTTAATGATATCTTATTTGGAATCAAATCCTGAATTTCTGGCTTTAACAATTTCTGAGATATAGGCAAATTAGATCTTGTTCTTCGAGACATCAATCTTTGAACTGGACTTGAATTCATTTTAACTGTTGGAGTATTTCTCCAATTTAAAATATTCAACCATACATCTTCCTTATTTTTAATAGATTTCTTCATAATATTTTTTACAATCTTAACTGCTGATTCTGCCTTTCCATTACCCTGACTATGATAGGGTGTTGATGTAGATTGTTCAAAACTCCACCTCTGTGCAAACTCAGCAAACTCTGAACTGCTGAATGCTTTTCCATTATCAGTAATCAAAACTTTTGGAATACCATGCCTACTAAAATGTTGTTTGCATCTATTTATCACACTTTCAGATGTGATATTTGGTAACCTATCAACTTCAAAATAATCTGAGTAATGACCCACCAAAATTAAATAATAAGTACCATTTATTTCAAAAATATCAGATGATACTCTCTCCCATGGCAATTCTGGTATTCTGTGTGTCTGCATGGGTTCTTTTTGCAAATAACTTTGGTTCAAGTTACAAATTTCACAACTTTGAATAACATTTTTTATCTCACTTGACATTCTTGACCAAAACAATGCGTCTTTTACTATTCTAATAGATGCATTTATTCCTAGATGACCCCGATGAACCCTTGAAATCATATCTCGTCTCAAAGACCTTGGAATAACAATTCGATCATTTTAAAAAACAATTCCATCCTGTATTGTTAGATCTTCTCTAAAAGTCCAATATTCTGTGATTAAGGGCGATATATCCTCCTTTTCCAATGGCCATTTATCCAGCACCACTTTTTCTAATTCTAGAAGTACTGGATCTTTATTAGTTTGTACTTTTAATTTTTCTTATGTCATATCCGATACATTTAAAATTTCTTGTATTTTAATCTCTGAGACTCTTTATAAATATTATCTACTTGAAAAATATCTTGCTTCACCTCATCATGTGAAGTTTTTGACAATGCAGCCCTAGAGAGTATATCGGCAATATGCATCTTTTCACCTTTCCTAAATAACACATTCAAATTATATTTTTGTAAACGAAGAAGCATTCTCTGCAGTCGTCTTGGAGCTTTCTGTAGTTCTTTTTTAAAAATAGCCTCCAATGGTTTATGATCCGTTTCCACATTTATTTCACTTCTTCCACTTATAAACTGATGAAATCTTTCACAAGAAAACACAATAGCCAAACACTCTTTCTCTATCTGAGCATATTGCTGTTCAGTTTTATTTAAACTCCTTGAAACGTATGTAATTGGCTGTCCTTCCTGCATTAATGTTGCACCCAATCCAGCTTTGCTTGCATCACACTGAATAGTTATTTCTTTATTTGGGTCATAATAACCAAGAACAGGAGCTCTAATTACTAGATTTTTTATAGCTTCAAATGCATTTTCTTGCTCTTTTTTCCATTCCCATACTTCATTCTTTTTAATCAATTTTCTTAATGGTTCACTAATCGATGACAATTTTGGTAAAAATTTACTCAAATATGTTGTAAAGCCTAAAAAACTCTTAATTTCATCTACATCTTTTGGTCTTGGCATATTAGTAATGGCCTTTACTTTTTCAGGATCTGGCCTTATACCCGGAGGAGTAAAAATATGTGCCAAGTACTTAATTTCTTTTTTTCTAAGTTTTATTTTATTTTTATTGAATTTAATATTAGCCTCTCTTGCTCTTTGAAACAGACTCTCTAAATTGTGATCATGATCTTTCCTAGCTTCCTCCTCAGTAGCACCACATCCCACAATATGTATATCATCAGCTATGATGATAATTCCATTCAATCCTTCAAATATTTCATGCAGTCTACTCTGATATTCCTCTGATGCTGTGCATAATCCAAATGGAAGACGCAAAAATTTATACCTTCCAAAGGGTGTCCAAAAAGTGGTTAAATCTGTGCAGTCTGAACTTAATTTAACATTCCAAAACCCATCCTTAGTGTCTACCACTGAAAATATTTTAGCATTAGTTAACAAGGGCATAATCTCTTCAATTGTTGGAATAGGATACTCTGATCTCTTTAATGCCTGATTCAAATTCTGTGGATCCAAGCATATTCTCAATTTATTTGTAGTCTTTACCAAAACTAAATTGCTAATCCAATCAGTTGGATGAGTGATTTTAGAAATAATTTTATTTCTTTCCCTATCATCTAATTTCAATTTTAACTCTTGTCTTAGTGGAATAGGAATTCTACGAGGAGACTGCTTCACCGGAAGCATGCCTGGTTTAGTCTGTAAATGATATTCACCTTCCAAACAATCCAATACTTCAAAAATTTCTTTATATTTAGTAAGCAATGGTTCATGACTGAATGACACACTCGAAGAAATTTTATTTGTCTCAGCCTTAATCTCTAATAAATTTAACATTTGGCAAGCCTCTGCACTTAATAGTGGATTTTCCCTATATTTAACAATTTGAAAATCCAACGGAAACATCTTTGAATTCCTCCAACATATAACAGTAACCTGTCCAATCGGTTTTAAAATCTTCCCTCCAAAACATCCTAATTTTGTTTTACTTTTTCTAAGACTTGGGTTTGAATCTTCGCATAAATTACAAAGGTCATTATAACTCATTACATTAACTGTTGCACCAGTATCCATCTGACACTTAATTTTCTTTTTTACCCTGTCCACTTCCAATGTTAAATATGTCATCAACTTCTTAGAATCATTAACCTTAAAAATCATTTCCATTTGACTACACAACTCATCGTGTAATTCATTAGAATCCTGTTCATGAAATTCTTTTACACTCTTATTTTTGCAAGCTTTAGCAAAATGATTTTTCTTTCCACAGTTTTTACAAGTTTTATTAAATGCTGGGCATTTATTCTTTCCAAATTCATGCTTTTCTGCACAATATTTACACGTAGCCTCATATCCAAAATAACTGTCATATTCCTATAATATCCTGTTCTATTATTTTTTAATTTATTTTTAACTCTATTAACATCTTCAAAATCCTCAGTTTTATTAGTCAAACTATCCACATGTCTGTTTGCACTTTCATTACCTCTTGACATTACCTGCACTTTCATTAGCAATTCTTCAAAGTTCATCTAAGTCCAAAATATCATTTATTCAGCAAAAATAAATCCTTTACCCCATCTCTGACACCATGTTTGAGTCCACACATCACCAGAATGACCAACATTAAAAGATAACTTTATTTAAAAACATGCCAGAACTACACCACACTATCACAAGACATCACTAGCTGCATCTGGACATCACTCATGTTTACATCTCATCATACACTGTTGCCACATACAGTATAACTAAAATATACAGTTAAACACACAGTTACCTAACAGTAATAAATCTAGTAAACAAGGTTCATCTTCCATAGGTGAGTAAATATTCAGAAAATATGCGCAAGAGATTCACAGATAGTTGATATTCTGTCATATATGACATCATACTGAAAACCCGCGTTTTTGCGTTATCAACCCCGTCCGAAAGATACCATACTGTGTCAATTTAACACTTTCATCGCGGCAATGGCGCGCCTTTGTGTCACCCTTTGCGCTAAGAGCCGCTCCTCGCAGCGCTAAAATTGAAACAAAACACAAATTCATTTAAAACTTGTTTATTTACTTTGAAAAATAATAATCGATACCATTTCTCACTCTAATGATTTGTTTGTCCTTACAAACATAAAAAAATAATAAAATGTCGTGTCCGTTTGGGAAAATCAATTCACACCGGAAAGTTCTGCCCGGTAATTATTAGACATCAGATATCGGAATCAATGTCTAATAATTAAATGACAGACTTTTCCGGTACGAATTGATTTCCCATGATTGATAGCTAATATTCCTGGAAGACGAGTTATCTCGTCTCTCGCGATGAAAGTATTAAGGCAGATTCCAGCATTAACATTGACCGCTTAATATATATGCAGTTTTGAATCGCAAACATAAGTTTCCGACTTTTTCCAACACACTTATAAAAGTGTTAAAAATAACATAAGTAGAATAACAATGGAATATAACAAAGTTAATATTATCCCTACGGTTGAACGTTTGTCGCGGAAGAAATATTACCAAAAAATTTAACACCGCTCTTGCCGAATAGTAAACTTCGTTTTAGATTTCTATTGCAAATGCTGTAGAGATACACCGCGAAGTTAGCTCGTTGCAAAGCGATATAAGCAACCGTCCTATCTTAAATGGGAAAGGTAACCAAGCGGACGGGGTGAACTACAGAAAGATGCCTGTTTTCTTCTTTATGGATAATCTATTAATTACACATCTATGAAGTAACTGCGCAAGCGCAAACGTCGTGTTTTTGTTTGTTTGTAGCATTTATATTCTGACAGTAATAGAACATTCTATTAATTTTTATTCGTGTTTTTTGACTTATTTATTATAGTTAATTATTTTAATAAAAACAGTTCTTTTTAGAACTAATATTATTTGTTAAAATGGCAAAATATTGACTATCGAATAGCTGTAGTTTTCAAAATTGTAAGAAAATTCTTTTTCTTATAGAATTCACATCTGTCCTTTTCCAAAGAGTAAAACAAGTTAGTTGCGTATTTTAACTTTAATTTATTAAAAGAGATAAAATATTATTTAATATATACACTCATTGCCATAAAAATTTGCGCACCAAGAAAAAGACGTCCAAATGAAACGAAATTTTACACGCGTACGTACTACTGTGATATAAGTAAGTGAGTAGAAAACCAAAGAAAAAAGATCATTTATTGCAGAAAAAAGTAAAAATGAACGGAAATTTTAGTACTCTGTTGGACCCCCTCTAGCGCGAATGCACGATGCGATACGAGCAGGCGGTGAAGCATACAAGTTCCGTATGATGTCCAGAGACATCTCGTTCCACAGTTGCTGTAAAGGCGCCTCGAGTTCAACCAAATTCGTAGGGTGTCCAACTTGCCGTCCCAAATGATCCCAGATATGCTCGATTGGTGACAAATCTGGGGATCGGGCAGGCCAGGGAAGATTGGTAATGTGGAGGAGGCAGGCTTGTGACATCCTTGCTGTGTGTGGCCGAGCATTGTCTTGCTGAAAAATGGCTCCTGGGAGCCCTGCCACGAATGGCAACACATGTGGCTGAAGGATGTCCTGGATGTACCGCTGGGCTGCCATTGTGCCACGGATCAATATTAGGGGTGACCGTGTTTCGTAAGCAATGGCAACCCATACCTTCACACCAGCTGTGGGAGCGGTGTGTCGCTGTAAAGCGAAGGCAGGATTGAGGCGTTCACCACTGGGCCTCCACACACGAACACGATTGTCATTGCTGCTCAAATTGAATCTAGACTCGTCGCTGAAGACGACCTAGTTCCATTCCGTTGCAGCTCAATCCCGTCGTGCGCAACACCGCTCCAAACGGAGGAGTCAGTGGGTGGGTGTCATTGGCAGCACACGTAATGGGCGCCGCGATACCAGATGTCCTTGAGCCAGGCGCCTTGCGATGTTTGGGGAAGACACAGGGGTCCATAGTGAAGGTGCTGCCTGTGTCTGGATAGCGGCCAATGAGGCAGTTGGCTCTACGCGTGCGTTTCGAATGATGTGACGGTCTTCTCGACAGACCAGTCGTCGAGAAGACTGGGCGTGACGAACCCCTTCCGACGGGGGTTCGGAAGGGGCGTCCCGAGCCTGGTCGCCGTGTAAATCACGTCTCTTCAGTTCACTGGTCCCAACACTCCCTGACAGTAAAATCAGAACGGCCTACTTGACGAGATACTGGCCGAGCTGACCACCCAGCTTCCATCATCCCGATGATTCTCCCCCTCTCGAAGTCTGACAGCTGCTCATATTGTCTTCGATGGTTGCGTAACGGCATGTCTACCTCAGCGTTTCCTTTACAAAAGAAAAGATACACTCAGACAAGTTCCGCTTACAAGTTTTATACTCCTAGGAGGACGAAGTTCAACGCCCTCTAGTGGTATTACGCAATGCGCAATCACGCTGCATTTCTAATCATTTGCATATCTGCCTGATATGTACCTACATGCCAAGTTTCGTTACGATCCCACAATTATTTCTTGGTGCGCAAATTTTTATGGCAATGAGTGTATTATCAAATGTTGTTGATTTAAATACGCTCGATTTTAATTATTTTCTTTTAATGAAATGAAAAATGGCTCATAAAAATTAATAAGTAGTTAATGTGTAAAGATTGAATTTTGAAGTCTTATTTTTTACTCAATTCTTGGTGTGCTAAAGTTATAAAAATTGATTTACACGGTTGTATTCCCGATGAGAATACAGCGGTTATGAATGTATAGAATTTAATTATAAATAAAATATTCAATTTTAAGTCCTTTTGTTCGCTTATCCAGCGGAAGCGATAAGTTTCTAATATTCTCTTAATCGCATTGCAATCAACTTATTTAACTAACAAATATTTCATTGATTTAATTTAAAACTCATTTCATTTTATATTTCGAATCACTTTAATTTAAAATGCTTGCATTAAATGTTGTACTATTAAACGAACAAGTGTTGTTCATTTATTTTTTAAATATTTTGCGAGTGTAGGCAATAACTTCAATAATTTTCCTAAAATCGCCAAATTAGATTTTTTTTTTTTTTTTTTTGAAACAGACAAAGCCATTTAGAGAATCTCTGTTAAAAATTCAATTACGAATTTCAGATTGTTACTTACTCACAGAAGATGAATCTTATTTGCCAGATTTATTGCAAAATATTTTTGTTATAGCTTGTTTTGATAAAAATATGTGTATTTAAAAAAAAAGTCGCAATGTCATTTTAGTTTAAGGGCAAAAGGCAGTAATGCTTTCGTAGCATTAGTGCTTTTCTTCTGAAATTAAAATGATATTGGGACTTTTTTTAAAATGTACATATTTTAATCAAAACAAACTGTCATAAAAATATTTTGCAATAAATCTGGTAAACAAGATTCATCTTCCATAAGTAAGTAAAGATTCAGAAAATATGCGCAAAAGATGCGCAGATAGTAGATATTCTGTCATATATGACGTCATACTGAAAACCCGCGTATTTGCATTATTCACCCCGTCCATCAGATGGCGTAGCTGTGTCAATGTACTCCAGATTCCAGTATTGACATTGTACGCTTAATATATATGCAGTTTTGGCTCGTTGGCAATAGTTCTGTAAAATGTTTTCGGTGCCAATTTTTTCCCGCTACAAAAGTTCAACCCTAAAAAGCAGTATTAGCTATAAAATAAGTATAAAACGTAATAATGTAACAATGCAGAATTTCAAAGTTTAAAATTTAAAAAAAAGAAAGAGATTTTCTCTAATAAATCCACCTTTTGCTCAAGGAAAAAATATTTTTTTTAATTGTAGAAATATATAGGGCAGACTTAATTTGGAATGATGTTTGATTAATGTTGAGGATTAAGAAATGTATACATCACTGTAGGACAAATAGACGTGCAAAAAGAACTTTTGACTAAGGAAACGGCTTTTAACATAATCTTAAGTTAGGAAAGATTTTATCTTCCCATTAAAATATATAAAACAACGCTGAAGATCTTAAATACTTCTTTATGTGCATCTCAATTAAATGTATAAGTATGGGTTAATGATTATGTGCCTCGGAAGGTCGCCGGACCACATGCAGCCCGCGAAACGTAGGTTGGGTATTGCTGCCTTAAAGTGTTTAGATCAGGGTTCGTACGGGTGCTTGAATTTCATGACTAATAAATTCTTCGGTACCAGTATTTTCTTATGGAAAATCTCTCCAGAAATAAGGTGAAATCTCGTCCGTTTAAACTAGATTTATTTTCCTATAAAGAAATTCTGATATTGGTCCTTGAAAATAACGGTACCCGTACGAACCCTGTTAGATGCAAAGCATATGTGTATGTTCATAAACAGAAAAGGCGAAAATTTGACGAAAAAAACACTGAAGGAATCTTCCTTGATTATGTCTTAAAACGCAGGATGTACACAGGTGGAAGAAAAATAGTAGTAAGTATAAAAGAGTAAATTTTTTTGAAAATATGAGCTGCGAAAATATTTCTCAGGAAAATTTTAAAGAAGGAATTTCAGTTTTAATACATTTCAATTTTTCAAAAGAAAATCTTGAAAATTTTTGTGATGCCTATACCAATAGATGAAAACACTGTAGAAAAAAATAAAAACTAATGTAAAATCAGAAGGTAGCTTAGAAATAAAAGAAACTAAAGATAATTTTCAAAGAAGAATTTCAAACAGTGAAACAAAAGGAATTCCACCTGAGAGGTGATTTTCTTACAAATCTGAAGACTGTTATTCCGAAAACAAAGATCCTGAAACATTTAAAGGTTTTTTTTTAATTACCAAAAAGACCAAAAGAAATTGTTTCAAGCTATGAAGGAAGAAATTAACTCATTAAAAGAAAATGAAGTATATAAACTTGTTGTCTTACCTAAAGATAAGCACGCAATTGGATGTAAATGGATTTACAAAACAAAATATGATGAAAGTAGGAGAAGAAATCAAATGCAAAGCATGAAAACTTGTCAAATGTTTCACTTAGAAACTAGGCACTTATTATGACGAAACTTTTTTCCTGTCGTCAAACATATGAACTATTAGAGCTTTCTTTAGCTGGGACTTTATCATACAGCCAAAATATATCAATTAAATGTTAAAACAGCATTCCTACATGGTAAACTAAATAATGAAGAGCTGTACAGGCATCAAGAAGAAAGCTTTCATGATGAAGAAAATAACAATAATGTATACAAATTTAAAAAGGCTATATATGGTATCAAAGAAGCCGCTAAGAGCTGGTAAAAAGAAACTGAAAATACCCTAAACAAAGTGAAGCAGACCCACGTATGTTCATAAAAGAAAGAGCAAAGAAGACAGTTCATCTCATATTATAAAGGGTGTCCCAAAATTCACGCAAGATTTGAATTTTGCGCCATTTGTGCGGAAAAGTCTTGCCAGCGAAAAAAAGACAGTGTGAAAGATGAAGTTGACAGTTCAGGGTTATTAAAAATGGGGCGCTACGCAAAAAAACAATACATTTTCACTGTTCAATTACTGCATGAGTCATTTCCTGGTCGTGTAATTTCCCGTTTTGGTGATCAGAATTGACCGCCCAGATCATGCGATTTAATGCCGTTGGACTTTTTTCTTTCTTTCTTTTTTTTTTTTTTTAAATCTAAGGTTTATGCCAACAAGCCCACAACCACCCACCCCTTGAAGAGGAAATTGAGCGCTGTATCAACGAAATTCAGCCACATTTATGCAAAATGCTCAAGGAAAATTTCAACAAAATACTCCGTATGTGGCAACAAAGCTGTGAAGGCCATTTACCCGATATGCTATTCCATACATAACCCTACGCTGTATACTTTATAAATCAATAAAAAAATTACAATTTTTAATTATAAACCTGTGTTTTCTATCAAAATTACTTCTTGCGTGATTTTTGGGACACCCTTTACTCAGACGATATGCTGATAAACTCAGAAGATGAACATTAAGTTGATGAATTAATAAATTATTTAAAAAATTTTTACCCCATAGCATCAATAGGTTAAGCCAGATACTTCTTAGTTATAGAAATTTGCAGAAAGGAAGATGTGAGTTATCTATTTTCACAAAGAAGTAAAATAAATCAATTAGTTAAAGATTTCAACTTGAAGAAGCAAAACCAATTTATACCCGATGGAAACTAATTATTATAGTCTAGAAAAAGAAGAAAATCTCTTATCATTAAATGACAATTATAGACAAGATATAGGAAGTCTTTTATATAGTTCGTCTTGCACAAGACCCGGTATTACTGTTTCTGCACACATACTAAGTAGAAGATACAATAATCCAAGACAGAAAGATTGTAATGTTGTTAAAGCTGTTCTCAAATCCAAGAGGGCAACTTTATGACATAAGTTTTAATTTATTTTTGCTCGGAAATGCATGAAACTAGCAGGTGTTGTTGTTCAAAAACTATGTAAATGAGCTGGGGTTTTTTCGGGTTTTTTTTTTTTTTTTTTGCAAACGCAATAGATCTTTCAGAAAATAGTGTCAAAGTGGGCGTTTTGAACCGGATTTCCACGGGAAAATAGAAAAACCACTCAAGAAAGGCTGAAAAACGTGTTTTTCACGTGATGTAAATCGCTTATAACGCAATAGGTAATTTATGAATCCAAAAATGGAAAACACAGTTCGATTACAAATCGCTTCCATGGTCAGGCTTTCCAATTTTATATCTTTCCATTAAAAAATGAATTTGTAAATGTGTCAAAACGTTTTGCGCTTGTTGAGAACAGCCTTAAGAAAGTAATAAAATACTCAAAAACTACGAAAGATCTCGATCTTTACATTTCTTCAAAAGAATATCCTAACATAGTTGCATATTCAGAGGTAGACTGGGGTTAAGATGCTGTAGACAGAAAAACCGCCTCTGGAAATATAATCTTCTTGGGCAATAGCTGCATTTCTTGGTTTTCAAGAAAACAAACATGTGTGCCTGTATCGTCAGCAGAAGCTGAATATGTGGCACAGTCACAAGGGACTCAAGAGGTGTTGTGGATCTTAAAATTATGTAAAGATGTCAACTTACAACAAAGGTTTCCAATTAAAATTTTTGAAGACAGCCAATAGACAATTAAATTAGCCGAATCGGAAGAATTTAAATTACGAGTTATAAACATCTACACAAAGTATTACTAAAATATCTATCAACTATTGAAATGAGAGCAGACATTGATGAAGCCACTGCCAAAGACCAAATTTGGACTTTGCATCTTTTTTAACTTTGAACGTTATGTATCTAGTGACAAATTCAACCACAAAACGGGTTATATGTTAAAGAAAGTATTTTTGTTTATTAAAACCGTGATCATATCACACCATCAAAGCATTTCTTTATTTGTTCTGATACAACACTGTCTCATCAGAGTTGGTAAAATGGCTGTGTGTAACAAGCAAAATGCTGTTGGGATTAAGAATCCTGTAAAAGATCTCTTTTATATAGTAAGTTGTCAGTATTCCAAAGGAATACTCTTAGAATAGCAAACAAGCAATGTTAATCTAAATGTTTCATCATGTTATTTTTGTAAATAGATTCAAGTATTTCTGTTTTTGACATTGTGGGTTTTGCTACAAGTTCTCTATGTCCAGTATTTGTTCTGTGTGTATGCTCTTCCAATTAATAAATTTGTTTTTCATTAAAAAAAAAAATTCCTTTTAAATACTCGCACTTGTCCTATTTCATTTTTTAACTACTTTTACATTAATATTTACTTCATAAAAACTTTCTCCCTTTTTCAGTTGGTTTGTGAAAGGTCCAGCCCACCTGTTCCGGGATCTAGCTTTCAAGAACGCATTTTGAACTCTTTAACGGATGACGATTACCACCACAGGTCAGGCACCTATGGCAGCATCCAAGAGCAGAAACGAGTGTCATGTTGCGTTGCAGGAGAACACTTCATGACGTCCACCAGCCAAGAATTCATCAGGAGGAGTCTTAGCATGGACAGTGCCGTACATGTAGACGTAAGTTTCATGGTACTTATACCATGAATGGCGATTCTATAGTAAGCAAAACGCTTTAAAAAAAAAGGTCTACTTTTAAGGAATCTTTTGGTTTGGAGGATTTTCGAGAACGTAAACCTTATTCGAATACGTTAGATCAGGCATGTCAAACCCATTTACCGCCGCGGGCCAAATTAAGCTTTATAAGCTATTTCCATGCGAGCTTGTCATGTCTGCCACACAGCTGAAAATCGCTATGCTTGTTGGCCACCGTTATTTTCGAAAAGTTTGCTTCGCCTTATTCAATTGATGAGATATCTCAGATAAAATAAGTCACATTTTCCGTTCTAAAATACTGGTAGCCAAAAATCGTAGTATGTGACAGGCATGATAACTTCACATGGAAATATCCTATACACAAAACCACGTGCCACATAAAAGAGAGTGGATATTAGAATTGCACAGAATGAAATTTGTTCGTACAAAACACAGCCACGTTAAAGAAATTTTAACTCAAAGTTCCAATAACTTGGTTTATTATCTCATGCCCCCCCCCCCCCCAAAAAAAAACAACAACTCAAAATTGCTTCTTATCAATTAAACCTATAAAATTTAATTGAATTTTCTAAATTTTATTTATTTTAAAAATTTATTCTACACGCTAAACTGTGTCTTGTATCCATGCGCTACTTATTTTATTTCATTTATTAAATGCGTTTTTCTGGTTCAAATTATGTTTACTTGTTTTGAAAAATAACAAAAGGTTCCACACTATACTTCAAAAAATTGGTCGAATGATGAATAATTACAGAAAGTTGGAAACTCCATTTCCTTATATTTTCGCGCTAATATGAAATCGCGCTAAATTTTGATTAACTGCAGTAATAAATTGTGAACAATAATTCCAAATCAATCATCAGAGTGGAAGTTTACTTAGGTGTTTTGTAATTTCAAATGAAAATTCCAATACTTGTCTATTGGTGGTCTTTAAAAAAAAAGCACTTTCATAATTTGTCGATTTAAACAGAAAATTTTAACCTTGTAATTACAGACGAATATTCTAATATTCCTCGAATATTTAGATCGAAATATTCGAATACATATCTTTCGGATGTTTACCATCTCTAATTCACGGTTGGTGCAAGTGTTGTCATGCAAGGTATATTTTCAGCATGCACGTTCTAGCAGTTAAATTAAGTACAGGTAAAATGACAAAGACTTCCCTGGCCACAGATAAGTTGTCGGCGGGCTAGTTGTGGCCCGCGAGTCACGTGTTTGACATGCCTGCTTTAGATAATTGAACTGGTGTTTATCCTGCCTTGGGTTTTAGTTAACTTGTTGAAGTACATAAGTTGGTTTTCAGGTTGGCTAATTATATATAGCACTTATATGAATTATTATTAAGGTTGCCATAATTTTTTCTTATGCTTTAATAAATAAAAGGATTATTTTCGACTAGTTCCTACAGGTTATCATGATAGACGAGGATATGCGGTCATCCACAGGATTTATTTTTCAAGCTCATGTGCATGTCAGGGATTTTTTTTTTCAAGATCATATCTATGTCATAGATTTTTAAAACTAGCGCTACAATGCGCGTTCTTTAGCAATGTCCTGCCAAACAACAGCATTCATATTTCGTATTGTTCCGTAGTCGATAATATAATGTTAAAATTTGGATCTATAAAGTATAGGCTGGCCATAATTGAAGTGCACGTGTTTGAAGGGCTCTACAAGTTAAACTATTTGGAATATTTTTAAAAACTTTGATATTTTTACTTTTTAGAGTATTCGGAAACGAGTTATGCAATAATAATGATTAGTTTGAAATTTTACCGATAGATGGCACTTAAATGTTAGACATGTTTTATTAGCAAATACTAAGTTTTATAACTCATTTTAAATCAATACCTTTTGAGACGACGATAATAACAGGCTATAATAACTAACATTTTTATAAAAACGACGTTCGGTCTGAATCTCATTCTACAACTTTTCTATCGATGATAAATGAATAGGCTTAATAATACTACTCCAATTCAAAATATTAGAATAATCAAAAAAGGCATTGCAATGTCATATAAAATGCATGATATCTGAAAAAAATAATCAACGGGGACGAACGAAAAAATTGTTCATAAAAATCTGGTATACAATATATTATTCCCACGTCACTAAAGAATTCATAGAAATTTTATACAAAAATAATGAATTTATTCAAAAAAAAAATTAGAAGATTTCCAAAAGCAATTCAAAATATTATAATATTTGTGAAATTTTGTGAATGGTCAGCGGTGATGATAAAATTTGCATAATTGGCTCCTTTGTAGGGGTAGTACGTATATAAAAGATTTGCTTTACCGTTGGCTTTAGTTGATTGGGAGCTCAAACTGGGCCGATCGAAAGGACATACGGGTCTCTACAAATACTGAGATTGTGACTCTACGCAATGACGGCGTTACTCAACAAATGATTATCGAAAAAGGGAATTGTTCTGAAGTAGTCTTAAAATTTTATTCTGAAAATCAAAATTTTAAAAATAATCGTGCAAATAGAGGTAGTAAACGAATAACCACAATAAGACAAGACAGAGTGCTGAAACATATCGTGAGGAAAAACCACTTCAGGAGCTTGATATTAATAAGTAAAAAGTGGCGAGAAAAAGGAAAGGGTGCGTCAACTTCTACCATGCTGCGATGAGTCCACAAACTTGATTTTCAATCTCGTGTGTCAAGATAAAGTCGCTTCTTACTTGTAAACAAAAAAGGTCCAGATTGCAGCGGTGTAAAGAGGTATTGCAGTGGGTTTTTTCAGGACTGGAATAACATACTTTTAGCGATGGATCGATGTTTTGTGTTTCACCTGGTCATCAGAGTATTCGTGCTTGGTATTGACAGCAAGAAGCTTTCAATAGAGCAACAGTTTAGACAGCATAGAAGTTTAACGCCTCTGTCATGATTTGGGTGTTTATGAGTGCTGAGGGCTTAAGAAAGATGGTAATTTTGACAGGAAGAGTAAATTCCGAAGTATACATAAAGGTACTTGAGCATTATATGTTACCACGAATATCTATTTGAGGATGACTTTATCTTCCAAGAAAACCCTGCATCTTTCCCCACGTCAAATCGCACCACTGCTTGGCTTAAGAAAAATAAAATCAAATTACTTCCTTGTCCGAGCAATTCTCCCGATTTAAACCCCCATTGAGTTAAATTGGGAGTCTGTAGTTTAATGAAGAAATATCTCCAGTATGTAGCTCCAAAGGATAAAAATGAACTTGTGAAAAGTGTGAAATCCATTTGGGCAAATATCAGCGAAGATGACTGCCAAACACTAGTGAATAGTATGCCTTATCCGTGTACGTGACGTTATTAAGGACAAGGGAGATCCTACTAAATATTAACTACTAGCAAACCCCGCGGCTTTGCTCGCGTAATATTTGAAATATGCCAAGTGATATTTATATGTCTAATTTTTATTAAAAGTTACTAACTAAATTTTTATTTTATTAAAAGGTAATATTTTACTTTATTAAAAGTTTTTTTATTAAAAGGTACTTATTACTTTTAGGAATAATTCAAAAATTACTATTTAAAACACAGTTTGATTAAACATTATTATGACACTGCATTAGGCAGAAATGAGACTTAAATTAATAAAACTAAATAAATGATGATTTAAAAAATATTTTGAAACTTTTATGCTCAATTAATACGCTCATTTCAGTATTCATTTGAAGTTTTGAATTTTTTAGAAACCATCTTCTTACATCTTAAAATTAACTATCATGTCAAATTCCAAGTCCTACCTCCTCTCTCAACATAAAGGGCTATGTTGAAATAGGAACTGTCACCATTAATTTGCCAACATTAATTTTGAAATCGGTTTGTTATTTCCTAATATTCCACAGAAACGTAATTTAGAAAGCCTTTAAAGGTTTTTTTTAGAACGTTTTTGTTCCTGTGAACCCCAGGTGGTAGAATCATCGGCATAAAATATAGCCTGTGTAGGATCAGAGACTGTTACCATTGATTCGGAACTATTACTTTTATAATCGGTTTATATTCCCTGAAATTGTATAAAAATCGTAATTTAGGACTTCTTTAGAATGCTTTTCGCACCTCCTCTTCACTTCACCCCTTTTTAATTCTAATTTATTTTCGACAGCCCTTCGAGGGCATTTATATTTTATAAGTAACTACTTTGCCATATTTAAAGTTTCTAGCCTTTTCAGTATCACAGAAATCGCAATTTAGAAAGTTTTTAGCTCCTGCAAACCTCTGGTGGTAGTGGCACAGACATAAAATACAGCTTATGTTTGAGCAGGTTCTATCACCAACAATTTGTCATCATTATTTTTTTAATCGGTTTGGTGTTTGATAAAATTGTATAAAAATTGTAATTTATAACGCTTTTCGCTCACTTCATCTTTTTAAATTTGGAATTTTCTTTCGACTGTTCTTAGAAAGCAGTTGTATCTTGTAAGTAAATACCATGCCATACTTCAAAGTGTTAGACCCCTCAGTTGTGCAAAAAAAAAAAACGCAAATTAGAACATGTTTTGCTTTTGCAACCCTCAGATGGTAGTGACAGCAACATAAAATATAACCTATGTTATAGCAGGGACTGTCACCATTGATTTGCAACCATTACTTTTGAAATAGCTTTGGTATTTCCTAAGATTGAGTAGAAATCGCAATTTAGAACGTTTTTAGAACGCTTTTCGCGCATTTTCACCCCTTTATATATTTCCACTTTTTTCGAAACTGTTCTTAAAGATCATTTATATATAATGAATATGCACCTTGCCTGATTTTAAGTTGCTAGACCCTACCGATAACATAAATTAAAATTTAAAATGCTTTTTTGCTCCTGCAACGTCTACGTGATAGTGATACCGACATAAAATAGCGTCTATGTTAGAGCAGAGGCTGTGAGCATCAATTTCCTACCATTACTTTTGAAATCAGTTTGATTCTTCCTGAGATATTGCTGACAAATCGCCATTTAGAACGTTTTTAGAACCTTTTCGCGCATTTTTCTCCTGCATCTCCACTGGGCTAGTGAAAACAGGTATAAAATATAGCCTATCTTGGAGCAAGATCTGTCATCATCATTTTTACACCATTATATTTGAAATCGGTTCAGTACTTCCCGAGATTGCATAGAAATAGCAATTTTGAACGTTTTTTACAACGCTTTTTGCGCATTTTGACCCTCTTTTAAATTTCGATTTTTCTTTTGGAAATGTCCTTAGAGATCATTGATATCTTATAACTAACTACCATTCCAAATTTCAAGATTCTAGGCCCTTCCGTAACGCAAAAACCGCAATTTAGAACGTTTTTCTCCTGCACCCCCTTTGGGGTAGTGGCACCGACATAAAACATAGCTTATGTTGGAGCAAGGGTTGTCACCATCATTTTGACGCCATTATTTTTTAAATCGGTTCGGTATTTCCTGAGATTGTGTTAGAAACCACCATGTAGAACGTTTTTTAGAACGCTTTTCGCGCATTTTCACACATTTTAAAGTTCGAATTGTTTAAGAACTGTTTTTAGAAATCCTTTATATCTAATAAGTAGCTAATATTTCAAATTTCATATTTCTAGGCCCTTCAGTAATACATCGCATTTTTAGAACTTTTTTTGCTCCTGCACCCCCTTTGGGGTAGTGACACCGACATAAAACATATCCTATCTTGGAGCAAGCGTGGTCACCATCATTATGACACCAATATTTTTTAAATCGGTTTGGTATTTCCTGAGATTGTGTAGGAACTACCATTTAGAATGTTTTTTAGAACGCTTTTTGTGCATTTTCACCCCTTTTAAATTTCGAATTGTTTAAGAACTGTTCTTAGACATCATTTATATCTTATAAGTAACTAAAATTCCAAATTTCATATTTCTAGGCCCTTCAGTAACGCAAAAATCGCATTTTTAGAACATTTTTTGCTCCTGCACCCCCTTTGGGGTAGTGGCACCGACACAAAATATAGCCCATGTTCAAAGTTGGACTAATACCATCATTTTGATACCATTACTTTTGAAATCGGTTCGGTAGCTCCAGAGATTACCTCTAACAAACAAACAATTTTTACTTTTTAATAATATTAGTATAGATTACCAAAGTTTTTCGTTCAAATGAATTACACTATTTTTACTTTCTTCTATCTTTACAAGAAGAAAGTATTGGATTCGTGAAAATTTTCGACTTCCGGTTTTCGACGGATTTACACGTTTTAGGGGTCAGAGACTCCCAAAAACATGTTTTTACAAAATGTATGTCTATGAATCTGAGTCTGTCTGTGTGTGACATAAATTTTGTGGGCGCTCTATCTCAAGAACTAATGAAAGGAATTTAATAAAAATTTATATTCAGGTTATCCCTGATATAAATTTGTGCTGATTTGTTTTTGGTGTAAATCGACCAACAGGTGGCGCTGCTATGCTGCATTTTGCAGGATTTACACGATTTCCGCAGTAGCTCTGTCTCATGAACTAATGCACACATATTCATCAAACTTCAGATTCAGTTCGTCCTTGATATCAAATGATGCTGACTACGTGTTATTGTAAATCGCCCAATAGGTGGCGCTGCTGTGCTACATTTAGCACGATTTCTTCAATAGATCTATCTCAAGAACTAATGCACGAATTTTCATCAAACATCAGATTCAAGTATACCTTGATTAATGTTGCTGCTGATTATGTGTTGGTGCAAATCGTTCAGCAGGTGGCGCTGCTATGCTGCATTTGTCATAATTTGCGCAATAGTTCTATCTCAAGAACTAATGCAAGAATTTTCCCCAAACTTCATATTCAGTAAGACTTTGACATAAGTTGATGATGATTTGGTTCTGGTGTAAATCACGCTATAGGTAGCGCTGCTATCCTGCATTTGGCTGGATTTACACGATTTCAGCGATAGTCATATTTCAAGAACTAATGCACGGAGTTTCATCTTTTTAGAGTCCTTATGATGAGCATAGATTGCCATTTAATTTTGGCACAGTGATTTTGAAGTATTGACATGTATGAGATAGAAGAAGGTTTTAGGATTGGTACATCCGACTAGTTTTCTGTGTTATTCTAATTTTTTGAACCGCTGTGACAATTATTCTATCTTTTTTAATTTTTGAAAAAAATTCAATATATAAGCCTTTCTACTATAACATATATTTTTTTATGCTATGTTCATCTACAAATTATGTAGAATGTGATACTACACATCAAAATTGTCAAGCATTGGAATGTAAATTTCGAATGACTTCGTGCTTTATTACTTTCTTCTATCTTTGCAAGAAAAAAGTATTGGATTCGTGAAAATTTTCGACTAACGGTTTTCGACGGATTTACATGTTTTAGGGGTCAGAGATTACAAAAAACATGTTTTCACAAAATGTCTGACTGTGAGTCTGTGACTCTGTCCGTCCGTCTGTCTATATTTATGTGACACAAATTTTGTGGGCACTCTATCTCAAGAACTAATGCACGGAATTTAATAAAAATTTATATTCAGTTAGTCCCTGATATAAATTGGTGCCGAGTAGTTTTTGGTGCAAATCGCTCATCAGGTGGAGCTGCTATGCAGCATTTTTCACGATTTCCACAATAGCACAATCTCCAGAACTAATGCACGGATTTCAATCAAACTTCAGATTCAGTTAGTCCTTGACAGAATTGAAGTTTTATACATTTTGGTGTAAATCGCTGAACAGGTGGCGCTGCAATGCTGCATTCTTTGCGATTTCCGCAATAGCTCTATCTCAAGAACTAATGCGTGCATTTTCAACAAACTTCAGATTTAGGTATACATGGATATAAATTAGTGCTGTTTAGTTTTTGGTGTAAATCGCTCAACAGCTGTCGCTGCTATGCAGCATTTTTCACGATTTCCACAATAGCTGTCTCCAGAACTACTGCACGGATTTTCAGAAAACTTCCGATTAAGTTAGTCCTTGACATGAATTGACGTTTTACTCATTTTGGTGTACATCACTCAACAAGTGAAGCTGCTATTCTGCATTTTTTGCGATTTCCACAATAGGTCTAACTCAGTAACTAATGCACGAATTTTCATCAAACTTCAGATTCAGGTATACCTTGATATAATTTAGTGCTGTTTAGGTTTTGGTGTAAATCGCTCAACAGGTGGCGCTGCTATGCTACATTTTTCAGAATTTCTGCTTTAGCTCTATCTCAAGGACTAATGCACGAATTTTCATCGAACTTCAAGTTCAGATATACTTTGATATGAAGAATTGGTGCAAAATTGATGTAATTTCTTGTACTATTTAAATGATTTAATGGATGTGATTTATATAGAAGAAAGTTTTGTGATGGCCACAACATACTACTTTTTCCTTATTCTAATATTTTGAATTGTAGTAGTAGTCATAGAATTAAAAATTTTAAATTATCAGAAATATAAATAAAATCGACTGCCACAGAGTTAAAATTATTCTTTTAGCGTGTTTTGTTTAAAAAATAGATATAATTGGAGTTTTTAACATGAACATTTATTAGAAGTGTTTAGAACGGTGAAAACATATTTCGTTGAGGGGGGATATTGCTTTAATTATTGTCTCATTAAGCGAGTTTTATTGTAAATAGGCCCATTTATTCTTCCATGCACAATATCTCAACAATAGTCTCTAAATCAAAATAAATAAGACCAAGGCAACATGCATATAAATGTGTTATGGTTTGGTCTTATGTTTTCGCTAATTTTTTTTTTTTTGTTTTAATCACTTTCACTCACTTATGTATTTTTCCCTAAAATAATCTATTGAAATTTACTTCTAACACCAGTATTAATCAACAGGATTATTAGAATGAGTTAAATTGTGAAAATATTTATTTGTGTCTTTTCAGATATCAGATATTAATGGAGAAGGCGATGTATCTTATGTTCCTCTAACTCTGAGAAGATGCAAGAGGACAATCATAGCTCCACACTCTTGTCTTTTGTCATTTGTAAGTTAGTATGTTTCAATCTCATTTTTTAATATGTCTTGTTTAATATGTCTTGTTTACTTGAAAACGAGTTAAAAATAACTGCGACAGATAAATAAATAGAGTGCATAAAATATCATGAAAGAGTATACGATATTGGCTAATATTCTTTTGCTTATCCACTTGCGCATTATGAGTAAAAAAAAAATTGCTTTCCCCTTTGCAATAAACTTACAGTGGCTGAAAAGTAAGGATTTTGTGCATAATTTTTACAGTCTCTAGTACTATCGAAAGAAGGGCTGCTTAAATCCAGCCATATTTGTATTCTCAGCTTTGTATTCTCACGGACCGCTTGCGCAAACATACGTTTCGGGCCTAAGTTGGGTCGCCCACATCACATTTTACATATATAATAATGTAAACTAGTCGGATGTACCAATCCCAAAACTTTCTTCTATCTCATACATGTTAATATATCAAACTTCGCTATCACACTGCCAGAATTAAATGGCAATCTATGCATCTCATGAGGATTCTAAAGATATGAAATTCCGTGCATTAGTTCTTGAGATATGACTATCGCTGAAATCGTGTAAATCCAGCAAAATGCTGCCTAGCAGCGCCACCTATTGGGTGATTTATACCAAATCCTAATCAGCAACAATTTATGTCAACGTCTGACTGAATCTGAAGTTTGGAGAAAATCCGTGCATTAGTGTTTGAGATAGAGCTACAGCGAAAATCGTGAAAATTCCTGCATAGCAGTGCCACCTATTGAGTGATTAACACCAAAACCTAATTAACAACAACTTGTGTCAACATACAACTAAATCTGAAGTTAGATGAAAATTCGTCCATTAGTTCTATAGATAGAGCTATTGAGGCAATCGTGAAAAAGACAGCACAGAAGCGCCACCTGTTGGGCGATTTACACCAACGCATAATCAGTAGCAAGTCATATCAAGGACTAACTGAATCTGAAGTTTGATGAAAATCCGTGCGTTAGTTCTTAAGATAGAGCTATTGGGGAAATCGTGTAAATCCTGCAAAATTCATCATAACAGCGCCACCTGTTGGGCGATTTACACCAAAACGTAGTCAGCATCAATTCATATCAAGGACTAACTAAATCTGAAGTTTGATCAAAATCCGTGCATTAGTTCTTGAGATAGAGCTATTGCGAAAATCGGGAAAAATGCAGCATAGCAGTGCCACCTGTTGAGCGATTTACACCAAAAACTAATCAGCATCAATTTGTATTAGGGACTAACAGAATATACATTGTTATTAAATTCCGTGCATTAGTTCTTGAGATAGAGCGCCCACAAAATTTGTGTCACATAAACACAGACAGACAGACTCACAGAGTCACAGACAGACATTTTGTAAAAACATGTTTTTTGGAATCTCTGACCCCTAAAACGTGTAAATCCGTCAAAAACCGGAATTCGAAAATTTTCATGAATCCAATACTTTCTTCTTGTAAAGATAGAAGAAAGTAAAAAAGTAACCAAATGCGTAAAATATCAAAAGTAGTATAATTAGACTACTAAGACAAAATAAAACGAATATAATCAATATTAGATTATTTAATAACTATAAAACGTAAAACTAATGCAGAATATCCAAGTTCTAACTATAAAAATATCAGGAGATTTTCTTTAAAAACTAAGATTTTTCCTCTATGCAAAAAAATTTTTGTCTTTCTAAAAAAAAAAAAAAAAAAAAAAAAAAGCCCCCTAGTTAAATTATAAATACCAGGGCAGATTTTGTCTTCCAATTAAAAATTTAGAAAACAGCAGGAAAGGTTTTAAAAACCTTTTATGCGCGTCTAAGAATTTTCGAAATATGGTTTGTGTGACTCGTAGTCGGGTGGCATATATGCAGTCGGCGTGGCTACATGCAGCCTGCATGTTGAGTATAGGCTGCTTTAATCCCTTCACGACAAACGTAAAACATTCTTCTTTTAATTTTTCGGCACCATTTTTCACAATTAGAAATTTTTATATTATTTAATCGCTGAAATTCTGTAATTAAATAAAAAAAATTTTCTAAATACTGGTGTCCAGATTCAAGGGTTTTATCAACATCCCCTACATAAAGGCCGTTGGTTTTACTCATCCTATATACGTTATACGACACGTGTGCTTGCCCCTTGTCGCGAAAGTGCTATGTAGCGTGTTTTTTTTTTTTTGTTGTTGTTGTTGTTTTCCTCTATTTAGCTATCCTATATATTATTTCTATTGTCAACATCCCTTTTTCTATTTCACACAGAACAATGAATGAGGTATCATTCGACAGGTTTTAAACCGGTTCTGACAAAGTTCACTCACATTTCGTTAAATCATGTTTTTGATTAAAAATTGCAGATAATTGAAAATTAAATCGGCATTGTTTTCATAAATTAAACAAAAGGCTTTTCTCAAATCAATGCTTTAACACAGATAAAATACCGCATTATATCAAGCTCAGGAATGATTATAAAAAAATAACTAGTACAAAAATAAAGATAAAGTATGATATCTCCACACGGGTTTATTTTATACACTGTAAAAAAATCCATGGACTTTCCGTTTTTGAAAAGGCAACTAGTTGCCTTTTCTGAAACAAATAGATTCTTTTGAGAATGAAAAGTTTTAATTAGTTTTGTAAGTAAATGAATTTTCGGTAATGAAAGATGACACTTTCATTGCAGATGTGAAACTATTCGTGTTGTAAATTAAAACTTTTCATTCCCAAAAGGAATCTATTCCGTTTCAGAAAAGGCAACTACTTGCCTTTTCCAAAACGGAACGTGCCTGAATTTTTTTTACAGTGTATTTATGATTACAAAATTGAAATGTTTAGAAGAATAGATACCATCGATCGACCAAAGCAGTGGTATTTCACGTGTAGCCTAAAAGCTATGCTTTGCTATACAGCTCATATTTCATATTACAGCTCATATTCAATATATTGGAATAATTGAGAAAAAGTAATAAGAAAAAAATATTTTTCATTTATTTATTTTTGTTACTAAGTAAATGCAATTAAATTTCTTATAAATTAAATCTAGAATGTTTAGATAAGATTTTAACATTTACAAAATATAAAATACAGTACAATAAATTAGGTATACAGCTTTCTGAAACACATCAAAATATTAGAATAAAATTTAGATTGGTTCAAAATATTAGAATATGTTATTTTACGCAACAATATTACCTTATGAATATGAAGTAAATGGTAGTTAATATTTTGCAGCATCCTCTTTGACTTTCATAACAGCGTACAATCGATCTTGCATACTATATACAAAGTGTTTACAAACATTTCTATCAATATTAGCCCAAATAGACTTTATATGTACCACTAACACAGTTTTACTTGAAGGAAGATTTTCTTGGAATTTTTTCTTCATTATACACAATAAGTTTTCGATGCTATTAACGTCTGTTGAGTTTGTTGGCCAAGAAAGTACCTTAATGTTGCGTTAGCGGAGCCAATTCTTAGTTGACACCGAGGTATGCGGTTACACTAAATCTTGTTGAAAGAGGAAATCATCTTCAAATAAATCTTCTGATGATGGAATCATGTAATATTACAAAATTTCTTGATATATCTGAGAGTTAACTTTTTCGTAAACGATGCATAACTTTCCAGGTCCTTCTGCACTCATGCAAACTCAAACCATGAAATTAGCAGCAAATTTTACGGAACGTTTGAGGCATTTTTTATCAAATGCTTCTTGCTTCATTTTCCAAACTCGAATACCTTGATTACCACATGAAACACAAAACATACTTTCATCACTAAATAATATATTTTTCCAATCTTCTTCGCTCCATAAACTTCTTGATTTACACCAATTCAATCTCGGTTTTGTTTTCGGTACACAAGATTCAAACTTAAGTTTATGGAGACGTCTTAATGTTGTCGATGTAGAAACTTCAACTCCTTCTTCTTTCCATTTTCGGTGCAAGAGTCGCACACTTTTAAAACTGTTTTTCTTAACTATACGTTTCAGTTTCCTGAAATCCTAGCAGATGTTTTTGGTCTTCGACCGCCATTTCGGCGATTATTTTGAAATTTTTCATTTTTTTAATATTGTGTTAGTATTTTACTAACGCTTGATTGCGAACAATGTAAATAATTCGCTACATAACATTGATTTTTACCGTGCCGATACAAATCAACCGTACGAAGTTTAATAGATTCAGGAATATCACTCACACGATCCATTTTAAGACGAAAAAGCAAACAAACTGCAAAAAGAATACTGATAAGCGATATAAGTAAGCGTCCTATCTTAAATGGGAGCGGTAACCGCAAGATTAAAGGCGAGGTCACATCAATCAAGGTCGCACGCCACGTAGCGGACGGGGTTAAACTACAGGAAGATGCCTAACTGTTTTCTTACTTCACACCACTAAAATTTAAAAGTTTTTTTGAGCTTGATTAATAGCTGAAATGTCTCTGACAAGGCGAAGAAAACTTCGTGGTATCAAGTGCATGTAAACGTCCGTCTCGCTACGCCATTATTTTGCAATAAATGTGGTAAACAAAATTCAGTTCCATGAGTGACTAAAGATTTAGAAAATATGCGCAGATGGTAGATATCCTGTCACATATGACGTCACACTAAAAGCCCGCGTATGTGGATTATCACCCCGTCCACAAGATGGCGCAACTGTGTTAATTTACGCCAGATTCCAGTATTAAGTTTGTACACTTACTTATATCGCTTTGGAATACTGCTTTTAAATAAAATCGTCTGAATTTAATCAATGATGTCACCAGTTGTGAATTGGTGATAATTAAAGGAATTAAAGGAGAATTAATGTGAAATATTCTAATATTTTGAACCACTTGAATAAATATTCTAATATTTTGACTTTTCAAAATAATTTTTTTTCAATTAATCTTTTCAATAATGATATTAATTTTAAGATAATAAATAAGTTTAATCAACAATAAGTTCTTAATAAAAATATCGTCTGCATATTTGCATTAAAAGACATTAAATTAACAAACGACATTTTCAATTTGTAAAAAAAAGTAATTATTCTAATATTGTGAATATGAGCTGTATTATATTATATTATATTATATTACATTATATTATATTATATATATAATCAACTTATTTTTATTTGTCCCTTTTTTTCCAAAGCGATGATATCATCCTTTTAACAGTTAAACTATGATTTTTAACTTTTCCTCGAGCATGCCTTTTGCTATCTTCGAGTTTTTTTACAGTAACTTTGATGTAGTAAATAAGGTGATAATCTGGTTTGACTAATTTTGTTTGCAGATATTTTTATGCTTCATTTCTCTTTAAAAGTTTAAATACCTGCATCTAATAATATCAGATATTTCTAATAAATATTAGACGGAAGTGCGAAGCTCTCGCACGGGTCTGTTAATATATATTTTATTTCCGACGTCAACTTCCCTTTTTATATGCACACACAAATGCGCAACGATGAATAAGGTATCGTATAACAAGTTTTTGAACAGTTTTTTCACATAGCACGCTCCAGTTTCGTTAAAACACGTTGTTTGATAAAAAAAAAAAAACTGCTGTTATAATTAAAAATTAATGAAAAAGGTATGAACAAAAAAATCAAAGATTGCACTGGGAAAGCTTCGATCGGGTCCTCTGGTAACAATTTAAATGCACATCTGGAAGACTGGTTTCTTGTTCCCATAGACCTAAAGTTGCTCTGCAATGTGTTATCGTTGTGTCTCTAATTAAACATACTTATCTGGTAAAAAACAGTAACTAAACATTTTTATCTAACTTTATTGTGGGCATCTCTACGATTACTTTAGTTTCCGAATTCAGTCCACAAGATTTATTGTTGCATTAACGATAATAAAAGAATTGTGAAACGTATAAGGTGTCGTTGAACTGATAGTTACGAAGTATTTGATGGCAATTTGATTAAAGTCTCTAACATTGGCGGTTCAAGTATAGGGATTGCGGAATTGTAGCACTCCGTATTTTCATTCGATATCATCGATAACATTTAATATAATGAGTCTTTTTCTTTTTACGTCTGTCTTTATACTTGTACATTATAAAATCCTTGGAAGGACATAGTACTGTTTGAAACCCCAAAATTGTGCATCTGGATATATTTTTGTTCACCTCATCATAAACAATAAACCTGAATAGATAACCAGGTCTCATTAGCAGTCTTAGCCTTTTTTGTTTCAGCAGGCGCAATGGGTTTTATGGACATTTTTTTTTTCTTTTTTAAAGCTCTTTGATTTAATTCCGTATCAGTTTTGGGGCCATCGGCTGTTGATTCCATAAACCGATATCTACGAAAAAACTCTTCATAAGAAACTTCCAATCGGCTTAGTTGATTCCATCTAAATGGTTAGTTTCGGATCTCCAAATGACGTGGACACCAGAGAACCTTTTGGTGCAGGGTGATTCTTAAAAAAAACTATCCAATATATGAACCCCTAGTTACCATACTGTTTACAGAAACTGAATGTAATTTTGATTTAAAGTATTTTGAGGCATGCGCTCTAGAATGATATGAAAAACAACAGTTAAACTCTAACAGTTACGGTTACAGTGACAAAATTTCGAAAATTTCAAATGGCAACACCTACTTTTTTTTATTGGAATGTGATCTCCGTAGTGAAAAACCATAAAAGCATTGGAACGGTTCCTGTAGCACGAAAATCGCCGTCACTAGATAGACTAAGAAAAAAAATAGAGAAAAAAAAACTGTGGCGCTCACTGTGACGGTGTTCAGTGGTACGGGTGATGTAAATACACAAAAACTCCAACTGTAATTAGGGGAACCAAAATTTTTTTTAAAGACATTTTAAAACTTACAAAAAGCACATTACTTTCAAGTATGCTTTAGGGAAGAGAGAGCCCCACATAACGGGTACGCCGAGGCGCGGATATTAGTTGTTTACATTAAGAAGACCAGCATGGAAGTGAGACATTTCGCTAGAAGACCAGATATCTTGGCGTTACAATTTATAGCCAATTTACAAAAGTTTTGGTGACTGAGCGAAGACAGACAAAACCTTTTGCGAAAACAACTTATTACCACAGTTAATATGGTTTCCCTTCAAGACATAACTCAAAGGGTTTCTAAATAACTGTCATTGCGCTAATGAAATCGGCGTCAGAATTCTGCGATTGTATACATTTGTTTATATTCGTTAATGGCTTTTAGTCTAAATGATCGTTATCCAAATGCGTAAGGCATAGAAAGGGTATCTGTTTTTAGAATAAATAATAGGGAAAATAGAATTATCTGTAATAATTTTCGAAACAGTATTCTCATAAACTATATTTTATTTTTGTTGTTAATTTTTTTTTCAACGGTCAAATATTTTAAAGCAGTAATTAAGAAAGACTTATTTATGATGCAGGCAATAGCGGATGAAAGTAAATGAAGATGTAATGTTACTAACCGCTGCATTTATATATTTTTTATTATCTTTTTGAACTAGACATGGTAACGGAAAGAAAACAATGATTCTATGAGAAAAGAAAAATTGTAACTGACAAACTAAAATCATAAAGCTGAACATTGAAGTGTAATGAATTAAAGACGTTACAGTAAGGGAAAAAACACTTTTTAAAGTACAGGGTTATTCTAAATGATGGACCCATTTTCAAAAAATTGTATTTCTTAAAGTACAAATCCAAAATGAACAATCTTTATACCAATGAAAAGAAAAAGTTTCAAAGTTTTTTTAAGACATTATAAATGTCCAATGTGTCCACCGTTTGCTGCACGGCAAACATTTACGCGATAGCCAAACTCGTCTCGAAAACCTTGTGCTCCACAGTAGCCGTCTCACTCACAACTGATATGAAACGAAATCGCGACCTCTACCGGCCGCTTCTGAACCATCACCGCTTTGAAAGCCGTGCACTCAGTAACAGCAGATACGCTTTCTCGTGTGTGGGACGAGTTTCGCTATCGCGTAGATGTTTGCCGTGCAGCAAACGGTGGACACATTGGACATTTATAATGTCTTGTAAAAAACTTTGAAACTTCCTCTTGTCATTGGTATAAAGATTGTTCATTTTGGATGTGTACTTTAATAAATACAATTTTTTGAAAATGGGTCCATCATTTAGAATAACCCTGTACTTTAAAATGTGTTTTTTCCCTTACTGTAACGTCTTTAATTCATTACACTTCAATGTTCAGCTTTATGATTTCAGTGTGGACGCAAGATGGCCAATCCCCACAGGTGGCATCTTCTGTCAAACGTTTCTTAACACAAAGTTTGGTGACAGAGTTATCTCAAACCATTTCACGTATCCGTGGCCTCCAAGGTATCCCGATCTCACTCCAATGGGTTTATGGCTGTGAGGATAACTGAAATCCAAAATGTATGCATTTAATCCGTAAACCGCATCTGATTTGAAAGATGCCATCAGATGCCAGGTTGCAACAGATTCCTCTTGCCATGGTACGTGCTTCAGTGCTATCTACCATCTGCCGCATGCAAAGTATCAGAGTGTGTGAAAGAGGTCTCGTGGAAAATTTGTGAAATACAATAAAATGTTTGCTTTCTGTTGCTTCTCTGTCCTTATTGGCTTTTTTCACTTTTCTTCTTAGTCTGTCTAGCACCGGCGATTTCCATGCTACAGGTACCGTTCCAACACTATTTCTGGTTTTTCACTATTACGATAACATTCCAATAAAAAGAGTTGGTGCTGCCATTCGAAATTTTCGAAGTGTTTTCGCTGTAACGCTGTAACGGTAACTGTTAGAGTTTAACTGTTGTTTTTCATATAGCTCTTGAGCGCAGACCTCAAAATACCCTAAACCAAAATTTCATTCAATTTCTGTGCAATGGTAATGATAGTTAGGGGCTCATATATCGGGATAGTTTTTTTTTTTTTTTATCACCCTATACTTAATTTTAATTGAAATGCAGTAGAGTCCCGCTATTCCGAAAATCCGCCTATTCCGAACAGAGTTCAGAAAAATACCGATTTTTTTAACTTAAAAACAGAAAAAATTAAAAAGACATTCGTGAAAAAACGTACATTTATTGTTATAAAAGAAGTTAAATAGAGACGTACATAGAGCTCAAGCTTGATGAAAACGCCCAAAACCAAATTGGAATGAAAGCTGGTTACTTGTCGGCTCCATTTATACAATTCTGTAGAATCATTTTTAATGACTGCTAAACACACACACACACACACACACCAAAAAAAAAAAAAAAACTAATTTACACACACTTAAGAAGTAAAAACAGAGATTTTTTTTCTGACGAAGAGCACTGAATTGACTTGAGGATGCAATGTTCCGCCATCGCCGCATGAACATAACATCATTTGATGTTGATGAAGCGTGTTGTTCGACCTGGCGTAAGGCGACGTCCAGAGCATTTGCCGCGTCTGTGTGTGATATGAGTTCAGCTTGAGCGTTCACCTCCTCCTCGTTTTCCTCCAAGTCGATCTCAGCTGATGAGTCTTGCACCATTGCTACGATGTACGATGTCTTCATCTCCGTACTCCTGGTGAATGTTGAATTCAGAGGGTGGCCCGGGGGTGACATTCCTCCCCCCCCCCGGAAGATTTGAGATTTTGCGCTTTCAATGGTCAAAAAGTGCACTTTCCCTCCGGAACTCTATAATGTCCCCCCCCCCCCCCGGAGCTACATAAATCTCCCCCGGAGAAAAGTGTCTGAATGGCGTCAGACACTTCAATTCACAGACAATTCAACACTACTCCTGATGGCCATTGTCGTCCATTACTCAACACAGCTTTCTTCTGACTCTTGATAGCCATGGATTTCCTTGACTAGTAGAAGAAGATGACAGTCTTTCACTGGTGTAAAAGTTTTTTTTTACAAATTCCAATGTAGGCCAGAGATTTTTCCATTTTTGTATCTCGCCTTTAGTGGTGTTATCCCATGCTTCAGCCACCCAGTAAATCACATCTTTTATTGTAATTTTCTTAAGTTTTTACAGGATTGTGAGTTCATTTTCGTCCTCTTCAAGTAAGGTGCGAGGCAGCATTTTTCTGTATTTTTTGTTTAATGGCCTGCAACACACCCTGGTCTATAGGCTGAAGAATTTAAGTAACATTCGGTGGCAGAAGACTGCTTTTATGTCAACATTGGCGTAAACACGAAATCTATACGCAAATACTCCGTGGCAGCGGAAACGCAGTAACCCTGGTAGTAATTCTTGGGACACGGGAGGGAGAGGGATAGGTAGGGTGAGTCGTCGAAGGTCACTGCCCTTCCCTTACCACTTTCACTGAACCTGTTTACCACGAGCCAATAAACTCTGTGTAGAGCTGACACTAGCAGATGTCCCCGCACTTAATTTATGCCTTAACAAGTCAATACGTTGATTATTATTAGTGAAATCCGCCAATTCCGAATTCCCGCTAAACCGAACAGTGTTCGGTCCCAGTTAGTTCGGAATAGTGGGACTCTACTGTAGTTCAATTTGATACTGCAACTGTTGAATTTCTTCGTTTGCAGACATATTTTATTATGAAAACAATCTAGAACGCGAATACTTCAATAATCTTCCATAATAGATACTGAAAATATGAATTAAGCAAAGTTTTTTACTTTAGTTAAGAACAATATATTTTTTAAATATCCGTACAGGGATATTCTACCATTATTACAATGATCAATGATGATAATTTAACTATGAACTAAATCTTTGGGAAAAAGACAAGGTTGTGTCGCATGATTTTCAGCACCTTCCGTAAACAAACGCATAAAAATTTCATTTATTAAGCGACTTAAAAAAAAATAAGTCGTTTTCGGCCGTTATTTATATGTGTCTGTAAGTATGTCTGCAATTTTCTCAACAATCTCTGAATGGATTTGAATGAAACTATTTACGCTACAATTCTAAACACACCAGGGTTTAAATCCAATTTATCACCAATTTAAAAATAGCCGTCGGTATCGTGGATGGTTCTTTTTAAATTATAGGGAAATGTCAACAATTTTAATATATGACTGTTTTCTGCGTGTTTAAAATGAATGATGAGGATAACTTAGAGTGTCGTTATAAGTGAGAGAGTGGTGACATGCGAGGAATAAAATGTTATTTGTCGGGAGAATTTTGGACAAAAATTTGGCAAGTCTTCCATTGTCGCCAGACTAATGTTTGCTGACTTGTCTTACATGTCTAATCAAACTTACCCTGATAAGTATTATAAAATTTTGAATGAGGGATGCCGCCATCGTTAACGCAAAAACTCCCAAACTGAGCATACGTCTTATACATATATCGTTTTTTCTTATTTATAAAGACAATCTACTGGTAACAACGTATATTAAATTGAATATGAATAACAATAAAGGGTTGGACAAAAAGCACTTTGTTGTGCCAAGCCACTCTCGCTAAATACGTCAACTGGTGCGCAATAAATAAATAAAAACGTAGGCACTGACAAACTATATAAAAACTATGTGTACATAACTATATAACAAAATATAACTAACATGCAATGATTCAGCCTCCATGGAGATTCCTAAAATTTGGAAAGAGAGGCTAAACAGAATAACGAAACAATAATATAAAATAATTCACGTTCGCAAATATCCATTTTTCGATTCCTACTATTTGTTCACACTCTCCCTATATTTATTTATATATCTTGTTCAAATTTTCAATCGTTAATAAAATACTTATTATTCATCCTATCCAGTTGAAATAATTTTTTTTTAACTTGTACTGGATGACAATTGATGTTAATACAGATTTTTCAAATATTAATTCATTAATTAAATTTTAATCTCGTATAAAATTAATCTCGTAGGCTCTGCCACCTACGAGCCACGCTCGCCAACCCCCGTTCAGACACCCCAGACTCTAAAAGCGCGCTAATTTCATCGGCTTTAAATAGTTTGAATTATAATGTAAAAAAAAAAAAACAGTGTCGATCTCCTTAGAAACGGGCTTTCATTCATATTCCTTTGATTATAGATTTTAAGTTCGAATCAGCCTCTGCTAAGAGATAGAATGGCTGTTTTCGTCTTTCATTAAAAAATAGTTAAAAATTAGAAAATAAGGTAATGTAAAATGAATTAAATAGACAGAGTCTTTGTCTCTCCGTATTTTTTAAGGACGCTATAAGAAAGTTCTTTTAAATAAGACAATTGAAATGTATCGTTTTAAATCTGACGTAATTTTCACCAAAGTTTTCTTTCTCTTTTTAATATTTACATAAAAATTCTTTTGTTATTAGAAAGGGAATATTATTAACGCTGTCTCTGAATTCAGGATAATAGTTGAAAAGATTATCTCAAAATATGGAATAAATGTCTCGCGCAATTTTTTTTTTAAATTTAAACTGTTTTGCCAACTGTTAATTATTTTTCCTTAATATGACGTAATTTCCTCCATTTACGAATTTGAAAGCATAATAATGAATTTATTATTTAAAAATTTTCTTTCTCTTTTAAACTTCACGTATAACTATATTATTTATGACGTAATTTTCAATATTCTCCTGATTTTTAACGCGTAATCACTTAATTCTATAATTTGAAGAGTTTTTTTTTCTATTTATAACAGCCACGTGTAAATAAATTTTTAATTTGAAGGAAATATTATTCTCTGCGCTGTTTTTACTATTGGCAACAGTTTAAAATTATACCTTTTCTAAAATATGTAAAAAATATCTCTTGAAGTGCTGGAAATTTGAATTTAAAATGGAAATAAATCTTCAAAAAATGAGTCAAATTAAAAAAATAAATACAGTCTGCACATCAGGAACTTCAAATCTATAAAATGATCTAAAAATGTTTTAATACATATGCATAGTTTTTGCTCCTATAAAACTTTTTTAATGGAACGATTTTGACCAATTTTAACATTAAATATCTCTTTAAATAATTGTTCGATTTAAAAGCTATCTGAATCAGCATGTTTGTCAACCGTTTCTCTACAATATCACCAATTTTCATATTTTTGTATCAAACAGTTTTCTTAATATTAACGAAGAAAGACCTCCCGGTCGCAAAAAATCTGGATGCCTATGTAGCGGGAAGATCTACGCAGATTTTCATTGGTCCATTTCTAAACCGTTACTTTTTTATATATATAGAAGGATAAATTATAATTTTATATGGGAGACAAAATGGCGGCCATTGGTTATTGAACAGCATTTAATACATCTTCATATCTATAAGGAGGGGTTACCATAGGGGGGACCCTATTCTGTCGCCAAATACCGCCAAGTTTGTCGCCAACTTGGCGATATCTCTAATATTTCGCCAAATTCCCATAGAATGTAAACCTACTTGCTTATAGAAAATCAACAAATTGAGATATTTTAATGCAACAAAAACTGATATTAGCTTAAGGGATTATATTAAATTTTTCTTTGATGACCTCAGTAGGAATTGACTTTAAAAACAAAATTTTTATATTACTTGTTAATATTGCAGTTAATTTCATTATGCTTGTGTTCGCGTGATTTTTGTTTACTAGTTTTTAAATTTAAATATTTTTTTGCGAAAATATTGTATCATTTTAATTCTTGATAATGTTGCCATCGGATGCAATGAGACATGTCGAATGTGAATAAATAAAGGTATTTTTTGCCTTTTAAATTTATTTTATCACTTATAGAAAGTATTAAGTACTTTGAAGTAGGCACTGTTTATAATATGAAGGTTTTTGATCAAGGTTTATGAAGGTTTCAATCGCAAACAGGTCGTGTATTAGGAAACAGTCATTTCACCTTTTACATTTTGTTTCAAAAGTGCTTGTAGTAAATAACATGCATAGATATTTGCATTTGCTTATTTCTTTCAATTATTTATTCACACTATATCAGCTATGTTTATATAAATGTATCTATCTCTATAGCGCCCCCATGGCGGGCAGATGGATTGTTTATTCGTGCGTACCCTATATTTTCTTTTTGTGTGCTTGACCATGTGATTGTGAAATAGTAATTCATTAATTTACGTATGCTAGGGTGGTCTTCATGTGCAACTTCTTTTTGGAAATACAGTCGGACCTCTATTTAATGAACCTCTATTTTGCGAATTTCTCTATTTTGCGAACTTTTCCTTGGAACCAAGAACATTTTACGAATTTCTTCGTAAAATAACCTCCAAATAGCGAAGTGCATTCTAAAAAAATGTGGATACAGATGAGAAAAAAAGAAAAAATTAACCGTGATGTGCTGATTGATGATTGTATTTCATTTAATTCTGAAATTGAAACTCCGGAAACACACTATCCGAATTGGATATTTTCGACAGTGTGAAAAATAAAAACAATACAGCAATGAATTGCGATGAAGACGAATATGATGATGATGGAAATGAACATGATGCAGGAATTAACAAAACTTCGTATGATGAAATGCTAAAATCATTTGAAAGAATCCGACGCGGATTATAGTTAGAAGAAAAAACGCATGAAGGGGTTTTTAATGCATTGCAAAGATATGAGACGTATTATGAGAGAAAGCACTTTTTAAAAGAAAAAAAACTCAGGCAAAATCAACAGAGTTTTTCAGAAATTAAATTTAAGGACGCATATGTTAATGTATGGTTAAAATTATTTGTTATAATAATAATAAATACGATAATGTCATTAAAATTCGTTAATTTTAATGTAAAACTATTTAGTTTTAAACAGAAAATACTGTGTATTCCCGGACAATGTTTTGTTTTCCTTGCAGATTTCAAAGATTTAAACACATGGAAAAAATGAATCGATGATGGATATTGGTGGGTAAAATAAATAAAACAAATCAATATAATTTATTTTTTAAAAAAATGTGATTAATTACTTTTAGCAAAAATATTTAGTGTTTATGAATTTAAAATCTGTTTTATGTAGTTTAAGCTATTTTAAAAGGTGAATCTCTATTTAACGAATTTTCCATATAACGAACTTTTTTCCGGGATTTAGCGACTTTTTTAAATAGAGGTTCGACTGTATTAATTATATGTTTATTTATTATTTTTCCTCAGATTGGTTGGAGACCTTGGTTTCAAGAATCTATGAGTCGCCGTTCTTCCTTCTGGAAATATTTCAACTGTTTCTACCCAGCCGTTATCATGGCGCTCATCATCAGTCATTATATTTTTCAAGTATTAAACTGTCAGGGAAAATTCAACATTCACGTAGATGTTGAGGTAAGTAAGCCTAAATTTTGTGCTAATAAAATATAAACATTTATATTAAAAAAAAAATGAGTGAATACTGGAATTACTTCGTATGAAATACTCAATCCTTTAAAATTGCTATAAATTTTCGTGCTTAGGAGCAGACGTAGCTTTAATAACTATGGAGTCTTGTGCGAGATTCCCTGCACCTGTAGAAATAGTAGCTTCCAAAGAAATATTAACTAAATATTTTGTGCATTTTCCGCCTCTTACTTTTTAGGCTAATTTTCCGAGAAATGTTCTAAATGTCTAAAATGTTCACAAAATGTTTATTAAAAAACTAATTGCAATCGAAAAAATGTTATAATGGAAATTTGATTGCTATAACAGTACAATTCGTATAAATAATAATAAATGTTAATTTTCCCACGAAGCCTGAAAAATAAACCTCCCTTTACCCTTTTTTTCCGAAAGCTATTAAATTTTGAAGGATGTGAATGTAGTCTCCTCCGACATTTTTTTTTTCCATTGGCTGAGAAATGCTTTAGGTTTCTGTGAAAATTTTAATTCCCTATATTTTGAAAGGTTTTCTTAGGAATGTTGACAAAATATGAGCTATTGTATAATTTTAGTTAATTTAAGCTCTAAACTTTATCTACATAACTTTGCCATAAAAATTAGTAAATGCACTTATCAATAAAAAATCTTTGTAGTGCAACCTCGATTATCCGAGCTAATTGGGGCCGTTAGTACCTCGGTAATCGGAAATCTCGGTTGATAGAAACTGTGTGTAAATAGAAGTTGTAATTTATAAAAACTCGCAGTGCTTGCGAATTTAACATCTCTTAAAATAAAAAACAATAGAAAGTTTTTTAAATAATAAAAATAAATGTATGTTAAGTTATGTTTCATAGCTAAAAAAATTTAAAAAGAAAATCAACTACTAGTAGTAAATTTTAAAAATTAAATTGAAAAATTTACGAAAGTTCACAGTTGAGTACTTTTGGGGGGAGAAGAGCCTGTATAGCACGGACAGTGAGCTAAAAAGTGTGGTCTTTTTCAAGGCTCATTCACCAAGGAAAAAAAATAAACATTGCATATAGTGTACATCCTCTAGTAATTTACTACACCACAGAGAACTTTCTGGCATAGCATCAAAATCCATTCAGTAGAACTTTAAATTAAAGGTAATCTTTCATAATCGGGTTCACCTAATTTTAAAACTCCCGTACTTATCACTAATTCAAAGAAGAACTATTTTTTTTTTTTACATTAAAACATTTCTAAAAAAAAAGCAATTTAACAAATTACAACGACCATTTGGAAAATGATTTTTTCAAAGACTAAAATTTCAGACATAAAAAATCGCACGGAGTCGATCATACATTACGTACGCCATGAATTAAACATTAATAGTGTTATTACACGTAAAAATTCCAAGCGACAGAAATCGCCTACGACTCGTACGTATTATCCACCTGAAACTTATGTATTATCCAAGCATTTCATTGGCTGTTCGGGAAAAGGCTTTTCCATCGTCAGATTTCCAAGAAATCTGACGGCCAATTTTAAATGAAATTTCATTCTTAAACTTCTAAACATCCCACAATATTACTTTTTACACCATCGTATAGAGAAAAAAATGTACTTTTAAATGCGATTTGTTTGAAAGCTGTATCTCAATTTGTTTCTGAGTTATTAAAATTTTTTTGTAGTTTTTATTACTTTTTTGTCATAGTGGCAACAGAAGGTATCCATCTCTGTTGAAAGTAAAGGGAAATACAAATTACTGTATAGACCAATCAGAAAACGAATAAAATGCGGATTAAACCAATGAAAACCTTCAGATATGCTTTTTATTTCCTACCCTGACGAGAACAATAACCATTTTTCCAAATGGTTAAAAAAAAAAAAAGGCCAGATTTCGTTATCGGCTTGGTTAACAGAAACCTGGATTAATCGAAGCCCGGTTAATCGAGGTTCTACTGTATTTATAAACAATTAAGAAAAAAGATCATGAAAATTTAAAAGCTTGGAAAGTATCTCATTCCTTATAATGCATATTCGAAAGTGTTCTAACGAATATTCGAATTCATAAGTGCTTTGAAAAAAATTAAAAAGCTGTAATTTATAAAAGACTGTGCGGGTAGTAACTGTTGAAAGATCTTATTATTATTTCAAGAACATCAGATTTTATGTGCCGACATTAGTCGCGCAATGAAATTCACGAGCTAATATTAAACCAATAGAAACATTCCCGAGGAATTCCTTGTTTGCATTTCAATATTTTTGCTTCCTTTCTTTTTTCTTTTTTTCGGTTTTGCATATATCTGAGGTTGATGTCTAACGGGATATGTTTGTACATTTTCTATTTTGGTTGCAGTTTATCTTTTAGGGCATTTCTATTTCGAAAAAAAATATATATGATACGAGTAGTAATTTTTCCATCTGAGCAAAAATGTGTTCAGTCTGGGACTCGAACCTAGAACCTTTGGCTCAAATTGCCTTCCAATTGAGCTATCTGGGCGACATCCCAGTAAACACAATATTAGCTCAAAACAACCATTTGGTCATGAAATTAGGTCAGTTATTCGAAACAGCTCGACAGAATTAACCGCAAGGAAAAGAACTCCAATAAACTGAATAATTACACTTTAACTATTTTTAACACACACAATCAACTGATTGGCAAATAATTAATACGAATAGTAATTTTTCCATCTGAACGAAAATGCGTCCAGGCTGGGACATCAACCCAGAACCTTTAGCTTTAATTGTCAATGCTTTAATGACACGGCTGTCCTTCACACGATCGAAAACTGGAAAACCTACCCAGAAACAGATTGTTTGTTTGGAACTATTCTACCGTATGACGTCACATATTTAGAGTCTATATGATAATGCATCTTTTCGTTCAAAGACGACATCATTTTCACCATCGAAGCTATTCATCCCTTTCAAGATCCCCCCCCCCCCCCAATATATGTGAAGTTGGGACATTTGAGCTTAGAGTTGGGAAATTCTAGATTTTTGAGACATTTCCTTTTTTAGTAAAAAAATTACGAAATTTTTGTTTTGGTGATTATGTTTCTGAGTACTGTAACAGTAAACAAGTTAAATTATTAAAAGAAATAAAAAAAAAAAAAATCAGCCACACACAATCTATCGTTGTGTTTTTCAGTTCTATAAAAATATTATACATCTACCAGACGTAAATTTCTCTGTTCCTATCCATCAATAGCTGACTATATCCAGTTCCTTTATTTCCTCCAAAACTTTGTTCCTTTCTCAAAAATTTCACCCTACGTCCCTTTCTCTTCCCAAAAGAGGAACCAGCTATTTTAATCCAAAGGGATTGCATCTTCTTTTGAAAATTGGAGATCACTTGTAGCACAACAGAAAGGAATGTAGTTACCTAGTTGAAACACAGTTGGGCTAGAAGATTTGATGAGTTTTTACAAATTGCACTAATTTTTGAGCTAATTGCGTGATTTTGGGACAATCTTTTACTCATTCTCATGATTTTTTCCGCAAAAATTAGTTAACCCTTCGCTGTCAAGAAAAAAGCGTTATATGAGCAAATATGAATATAAGAAGTCGCTAGTTTAGATAAATTGGTCACATTTTACATTTATTTCTGTGCGGAAATATATATCAGTCTTGTTCGTTTATATTTATAGGTGTTTAGGAAATTTTAAACCAAAAATCCAGTGTTGTGTCTTTAAAACTGTACTAAAAAATGACTATAAATCTCAGCACGAAAGAACCCATAATAAGGAAAAGATTTTTCGTGCAAGGTTTTGGAGCACCTAAAAATCCATTTGATGATGAAAAAGGTAAAATGTGGACCATTTGAATTTGGAACAGAAATATGGCCATGAAAGCAGTCCATCAACTGAAGAAAAAATCGACATGCATTGTAACAGACACGTTGCACTTGAATAAAATTTTTAATGAATAAAGATTTCCCTATAGACAAGTTCACGAACAGTTATGGATATTAGAATGTGACTGAAGAAGCTGACTTCCGAAAGCACCGTAGAAAAATGGTTTTACCAAAGGGAATAGATAAAAATAATAGTATAGCAATGAACATTGATACACACAAGTTTTACAGGAAAGAATTATAAGAAATACAAAAAAAACTTAGTAATGGGCTTAAATGACAATGTTCCCTATATCAGGAGAATATTGCACCAATACATTTCATATTTAAATTACAATTGTGCAAGGTAAATTTGAGTATCACTAACTTAAGAAAGTTAATGTTTCCACCTGGATATGAGAAACCGGATGTACATGACTTGCAGAGTCAAATAGAAATAAACCAAATACCAATTCACTTAAAAAACCTTTTTCTCATCCCTTGAAATTCAAAGACTATTTGAACACGCCGTCAAACTATATACTCGTATCTTAACATTCACAGCAGCTTATCTTTATGGCATTGCATCTAATGAAAGAATCTTTAGTCAAATAAAAATTAAAAAAATATATATTGCAAACTACAAAGAGGGATGACAGTCTTGACAGCCTAATGATTTTAAAATGTGAAAGTGAAATAGTGGATTTTATTAAACTGGATGATGTTATGATCAGGTTGGCTTCTTTGAAGACCAGAAGAAATAATGTTAAATGAAAACTAGTCGGATGTTCCAATCCCAAAACTTTACTCTATCCAATACATGTTAATACCTCAAAATTTTCAATCACAATGCAAAACGAATTCCAAAGGAATAGATCCGTTTAATTGTGTGAATTTAAAAAGCAGATAGAAGCATCACATTTTTCCAACAAATCATTGAATTTGGGCGCACACCCTGTTAGATGTCTGCAACCAAAATTCCAAACCCAAAGAGCACAAAAGTGATACCTTTGGATAGTATACACCCAAGCCCAATAAGGAATTGCAACCGAATGTGAAATTTGAAAAATTCCGTGCATCAGTTTTTCAGATATAGCTAACGCAAAAATCGTGAAAAATGCTTCACAGCAGTGCCACTGTTATATGATATACACAAAAGCCTAATAAGCACCAAATTATGTCAAGGTTTAACAGAATATGAAGTTTGATCAAATTCCGTGCAACAGTTTTTGAGATATAACTATCGCTAAAATCATGTAAATCGTGAAAAATGCAACATAGTAGCGCCACCTTTTGGGTGATTTACACCAAAAACTAATCAGCATTAATTTTTATCAAGGTATAACTGAATCTAAAGTTTTATTAAATTCCACGCATTAGTTCTTGAGATAGAGCGCCCACAAAATTTGTGTCACATACACACAGACAGACATTTTCTAAAAACAGTCAAATCGTTCTGAAACGTAACAATTATAGGTGCACATTTCCAAAGTTTTTAAGGAGCCAGTGGCTCCTAAACCCAAATAATCCAGTGGCCACATTGTGAAAGAAATGCATAAAAGCAATAACAATTATATGAGAAAAAATTTCAGAAAATCAAAGTGAAAAATAATCTACAAATGTACAAAAGAAACAGACTACTTACATCAAATTTGTATAGTTCATTTAATCACCCAATTCTTTTAATTTGGATATAAATTAAGTATAATATAAATCTTAAGCTATGTACTGTCAGAAGATAAAGTTGTGTAAAACAGAGGTGAAAAAATATATATCTATAAGAATAAGCTGAGGAATCATGGTAGTGGGGAATATTAGGAAAACAATATTTCTTATTTTCATTTTGCCATATAAGAGTTCATAAAAGAAATAAATAAGAGTGTGTAAAATTATTTTGCACTATAAAAGTCAAAACATAATTCAAGCAATTGTTTTTCAAGAATACACAAGGAAAATTATCTTAAAAAAACAATCTTATCACAGATTATTACAGGGGTGAGGAAAAATATCAAGAATTTCGACAAGTGGACGCCGAAAAAATCAATTTTGTCAGTCGTTAGCAAGAAAAAGCGCGAATTCCGTCAAAGGATCAGGAAAAAAATGCGAATTTCGTCAAAGAATCCAAAAAAACACACGTCTTTTTGTCAAAGAATTGCAGGAAAAATGCGAATTTTGCCATTCTTTGCAGAAAAATCATCAACTTTGTCACAGAATAACAAAAAAAAAACCCCCCACCAATTCTATAAGGATCTCGGAAAAAACGATAATTTTGTCAAAGGGTCGCAAAACAGACAACGTGAATTTCGGCAAAAGATTGCAGAAAAAAGTGAATTTCGTCAACAGATTACAGAAAAAACGCAAATTTCGTCAACAGATTGCAGAAAAAATGCAAATTTTATCAAAGGATTGCAAAAAAAAACCCGCGAATTTCGTCAAAGCATCTCGAAAAAACCCGTGATTTTCGTTAAAGATCGCGAAAAAAAACGTGATTTTTGTCAAAGATCGCTGGGAAAAAAACGCGCAATTCGCCAAAGGATGGCGACTTAGATGCCGAAAATTAGTCGCAAAAGCAAAAAATTAAGTCGCCGCGTGGCGACTAGCGATCGTGAATCTGCACCAATAATATCAATCCATCGAAAGTCGGAAGTCGATTTTTTTTTACGAATTCAATACTTTCTTCTTGTAAAGATAGAAGAAAGTAAAAAGCTGGTTGGTTTTCTTATTAAAAAAACAATAATTGGAATTTTTATGTTTCTAGTTTAAGAATTTTCCTTTGAAAAGAAATTTTTTATGCATAAGTTTCCTTATCATTATTACACACGTTGTGCATATTACTTTAGTTGAAAATTGAAGCAATTTGTTTCAAGTTGGGAAATTTTCGAATTCTCCTCCCCGAAAAAATATCTGTAGCTACGCCCCTGATCCTATACAACGAAATTTAAATCATAAAAAAAATATTTTTTTTTTTAATGGCATGAATAAAGGTAAATGAACCTCATTATTCTCTCAATTCTGCAATAATGAAAGCTATCTAATTACGACCATTTTGAAGAAATTTCATAAAATATTTTTAAAATTAAAGTATTAAAGTGGGGATATTAAAAAAAAACGGCTAGTGCGGGCACATATACAAATAAACAGCTTCCAATTAAAGAAAATATTAGTAAAATTGATTCAGTAGAAAGTTCAGGGCAGATTATTAAAAAACAGCCTTGTGTTTTAAATATATAGATTATATAAAATTATAAAAAAAAAATAAATTAAGCAAGAGAATTTTAGATAAAAACATGGGGAACCTGATATTATTTTGAACCTCGAATTAATGTAAAGATCCTCATTGTTTGCTTGTATAACTCGACGAAGCGAATTCAGCCAGGCGATAATAATCAAGTTCTTTAATATATGTCACTATTTTTTTAACCATTCCACTGCATTCCATCATGCATTCCACTTTTATGATCCAGTCTTAAACAATATCTATATAGAGCTTCTACAATTCTTAAATTTTGTAGCCAGTCCTACATCTATAGAAAAGTATTGAAATGACGTTATTATCGCAGAATAATACACAAACACAACAAAAAGCGATATCGACATTCAAGAAGATCGGCACAAGAAATCGTGTATTTAACCATCTCGGTGCGTAAGTAATTCTTCGCGATGAGCGTCTTTTACAGAATTTTTAATCTTCTATCACCGGTTCTTTAAAGCAGAAATTTTTGGCTATCGTAGTCGGGGAAAATGTCCTGATTTAATCAGACGAAGTTTTCGCTAAAAAATAACTGGTGGGAATAACCAAATAGTATTAATTAGACAGAAAAATGCATGCCCGAGAATATCTCGGGTTGTGCAGCGAAAGGGGTAGTGTTACACATGCCTTCTCATGTTTTTGTTTATAATAGCTCCATGTTTTATCAGAAATCATTTTTACAAAATTCGGAAAATATTATTACACACGGAGAAATAAAATTTCATTCTTTCAGCTTTCTGATACGAAATAAGTAATTGTGAAGGGAAGTCACACAATTATTTAAAATACGTTTTCGTAAAGAGAAAGTGTTATATCGTTTGTAAAATATTTTTGCTATAAACTAAGAAACATTTAATTGATGAATAGAAACGAAATAAAACCAAAATTCACCTGATTTTATAACAAACGGTATTTTTGACATAGCATGTTTTTTAATTTTAATTTTTATGAGAAAATGGTAACAAAAAAATACAGTAATCTACTATTTTCCCTATACTTTTAATAGAAATGGAGTACTTCTGTTGCCACAATTACAAAATTGGTACTAAAAACTATAAAAAAAAATTAATATCTCAAAAACAAATTGAGATACAGCTTTCAAAGAAATTGCAGTTAAAAGTACATTATTTTTCCTTATACGACGGTATAAAAATTGAAAATGCGCGATGTGTAGAAGTTTAAAATTTTTCAGTAGCGAAAATTGCAAAACGCAAATTCATTTCAAATTTGAAAGTGTTGCCATTCGCAGAATGACGTATGCGTTACGCACAGATATGTTTGTCCCCTATAATACAGTAGGTAGATAGATAGATGGCAAGAGCAGTCTGTTTAGGCGCAGAAATAAAAGTCAGGGAATATGGCTTCATATTAGCACAGTCACAATAAAATATTTAATATTCAAGGTTGAAAATGCATCCTTGGACCGCTGGTCCATCTGTTAGACAATCTTGTCCCTTGCTAGATTTCTCTTTACCAGCGCGTATGAATGGGAAATTTATAAGAATCACCCATTATTTTTATAGGGGGGATTTTGGTGTCAACTCGTGATCTGCATTATGAATTAGCTTATTGAAATTTTAACTAGTAGGGGAGACCGAGCTATGCTCGGTTAAAATTATCTTGCATTAGAACTCTGTATTAGAAATTGGTTGAATCATGTATCTCGGTTCCTATTGGTAATTTCTAGAAAATTCCTTGAAATTCTGAAAGTAGATTTTTTTTTCACCAAATGTCGCCCAAATTTGGCGGCATTCTTTCATTTGGCGCCAAGCATGGGTTTTGGCATTGGTAATTTTGAAAGTCAATTTTCCGCACAAATTTCGCCAAATTTGGTGAAATGTTGCCAACTTTGCAACTTCGTTTAGTGCCAGCTGTTCAGCAACTTAATAACCGTTTCAACCTTCATTCCTATTGAAATGCATTGGCCCGTAGTGATCCCAAAATGACACACTAATCGAATTTTCTCGAACATCTAACCCAGCCCAATGGTTTTCTCGTACCCCAAAACGGTAGGATACAAAATTTAGACAAAATTTACGTACACACACACATAGGCACACACAAGATTTGCTCGTATTATAATATAGGATGTATGATCGTTTCCCTCCCATTCAAAGAAAACGTATTTTCATATTAGAGACAAAGTCATATTTCTTCAATCACTCACTTTTCCATTGTCTCCATATATTCTTACCTGACTTTTGGACGTTTGACAGATATGGTTGCTATTTTTAGAAATGAATAACGATTGTAGCAACGACCTGAGCACTCCTTGTTGTTTTTATTGCTTCTATACGATTTCTAAATATCGCAAAATTTCAATTTTTACATTATCGAATTGGGGAGAAAAAAAAAAGCTTTTGAATAAAATGTGTTTGAAAATTGTAGCTCGATTTAGTGATTTTTTTATGACCTTTTAAAATAATTTTCTGGAAATTTTTTTTTTTTAAATATATATCAACAATGAAAATTTTGTGACAATTGATTGTTCAGAAAAAAAAAACAGGTTAGGCATAAAATAAGATTAACCAAATATATCGTACTTTCTTACTAAACTAAAACGTGTCTATCAAAAATCTGCCAACATTTTCATTTCATGTTGAACATAAAATTAATATCAAGTTAAATTGGTTAAAAGATACGTTGCATCAAAATATGCTCGGAATCGTATTTTAATTTCTTTACTGTATTTTAACTTTTTTCTTTTTATAAACACTGATTCTCTACTCTAGAACAATCTTGAATAATTGGGGTTTATGTCAAATTGGCATATGTTTGTGGCCATATATATTTTTCTTTGTTTCATTTATAAATTAACTTCTAAAACTTATTACAAAGAAAAGGGCAAATGAGTAAATCTCATCTCGAATTTCTGAATAAGTTTTGTGTACTAACTAGTAAAGTGTATTTTTTTTTAAATATACATATATAGCCTTCTCCGAAGCCCTCGATTCCGCAAGTGGTGAACATGACAGGAAACTGTTCTTGGGGTATCATAACTTTCGTCTGCCATGCCAAATACATCGTGGATGCCGTCGAGAAGGATACAACCAGGCAAGCGAGCGGATTTTGCCAGCATATCATTCCAACCTACGTCATCCCAAGCTTCGTTCATTTTTTAGCTTTTGCCTACGGATTTTACCACTTCAGGCTGGTGGCATGTGAGCAGCTGTTCTCCCTCATGGAAAGAGTGAGTTTGAAATCATTAGCATTCTGTGATATAAACATTAACTAGATAGTACCCGTCAAAACTGCACGGTAGACAACTTAAGGGTCTACTACAAAATTTCCCCAAAATCTAATGAATATATTCTGTTGTATTTAGGGATTATGTTACATACATTTAACATTAGTAAAAAAATGCGTTTGCAATACAAGAATTTGGAATAAATCAATAATTTTAACTTTTAACTGATGTTACCGGTCTCTCAGACAGTACGCTTTTTTCAATTTTTATAGTTTAACTTGTAACTTTAAATTTAACTACAAACACTATCGAAATTTTGTTTCATTTGGAACTTTAGTACAGCAATACTTCGGCTTACGTCAGCAATACGTTTCAAGACTAGCGACGTAACGAAAGTTGAGGTGCATTTAGGGGAGCAAAAAAGGATAAGTGATAAAATTTCCCCAAAATCTAATGAATATATTCTGTTGTATTTAGGGATTATGTTACATACATTTAACATTAGTAAAAAAAATGCGTTTGCAATACAAGAATTTGGAATAAATCAATAAGTTGTTAATTTACAATTTATTGTTCTTCTAGCTACCCCGTTCGAGTCTTTGAGCATAGGAAAAACTCTTGCAATAAAGTTTGAACAGACATTTTTTCCTTTTTTCTCTTAAAAGCTCTTTGTAAACGCAGAGAGAGTTTTCTAAGCTTTTTCTACTCGTTGCTACACTTTGCTCATTTAAACCCATATTTTCAAGAACCGTCATTCTAGCTTCAATAAGGTTTAGTCCTTGTGTTAATTTTGCAACCGTCATAATCTTCCCCCTTCCCCGTACGCTCAAAATATTTATCTAGTTTTGTCGACAGTACTTTGTTTCTTTAATTCGATAAATTTGTCGATGGTTAATTTCGGATCAGGAAAATTTATGAGTTCAACAACATCTTCAGCATACAAATCTTTCATTTTCCTTTGTGCTGAACTTCACCCAATGAATCCCTATTACTGAATCTGAGATGTTAAATGTCTTCCAAAAATCTTCAGAAAAGTTCTAAGTGCGTAATGTTTTTACCAGTCTAGACAACGTAAAAGTAGGGTGACGTAAGTCGGGACATTACTGTACTATCACCAGAGACTTTTGAATAGGTGAATTTTAATTACAACAGCCCTGTACAAAAAGTTTAGTATAAAAACACCATCCTATGAGTTAATCGCGCCCTTTATTCATCTTTCGATGCAGCGGTCTCACAGACCACTTCACAGTAGTTATGGGATAAGTTCTGCCACATCAGTTAAAGCTTAAATTTTCACACAAATCTATTTTTGTTTTTTTGTTTGTTCTCAATTTTTAAACGTTTCTGAACAATATTAAAAAAAACCGCACTCAAAAATCTGCATTATTTCTTTGTTTATAATCATTTATAGACAGCTAGTATAATGGAAGGTATTTGGATAATGAAACTTTCTCAGATTATAAATTTTAAGTTTGCGCGCACTGTTGTTTTCAAACTATATAAGCTACATTTTTAAAAATTTAACCACATATGTGTTTATTCATAGTTTATATGCTAAAATCAAATACTTTTTTTTTTTTTTTTTTTTTTTTTTTTTGCTTTTGAAAAATACAATTTTTTTTAAATTATGTATTAAAAATGAATTTTAAACAATATTTTTTGTGTATATTTTGGTTTTAAGTTAGAGATAAGAGTATTATGATTCTATTTTGGACAAAATAGTTTGCTATATGCATAATTTCCAGTTTTATGAAGCGCTCAGCACTTAATAATTTTTATTCACAAAGCAGCGCCACCTGTTGGGCGATATACACCAAAAACTAATCAGCACCAGTTTATATCAAGGTCTAACTGAATCTAAAGTTTTGTGAAATTCCGTGCATTAGTTCTTGAAATAGAGTGCCCACAATACTTTTGCCACATACAGACAGGCAGACTCACAGACAAAGTGACAAACAGACATTTTCCAAAACATCAAATCGTGTTCAGGTCCTTCTAAAACGTATAAAACCATCGAAAACCGGAGGTCGAAATTTTTTACGAATTCTACACTTTCTTCTTGTAAAGATAGAAGAAAATAAAAATCTTAATTGCATATAATTTGAGCTTTCATACTTTTTCGAAAACGAACAAAACATCACCATTTTCAATCTCAAAGGTCCTGTGCTCACTCTGAAGGGTTCCACAGAAAAATGTTAAATAACATCATTAAAATGTCAGACATTTTTACAGAAAATTTGTTAGAAGTAGTTAAAAGAAAGACTTCTCCTTTTATAACCGGGCTGGGAACCGACTGCCTATTAACTGTCTTTACACGGATACAGACAACAGAACATTTTCCAGAAAATTCAGTTTTCAAATCCAAAAAAGACAACTTCCTTTTTTTTCTTAAAAATTTTACAATAAAATTTTTTCAAGTTAAAATTTTATTGGTATTCTCAAATATAAACATTTAACCGCATTTCGTTACCAATCGATGACCCCGCAATTTTTTATATAAATATTTTTCCTTCTTTATTTTTTACGGAAAATAATCACTACTGTTCCTGGTATACAGTGTTGTCCACAGTCATCGTACACTTTTGACCGGTCACTGGAAATCAACGAAATAAGATGGAAATGTGAAATCTTCACCAAATAAAAGAAAAACTCTTCAAGTTTCATACTTGTTCAGTGCAGTTCAATGTGGCCTCCATTTGAAACAGAGAACCGCAGACGTTATTCACTCTGTTACACCAGACGCGTCCTTAACTGTGTGTGGGAAGAATTTGAATATCGTTTAGAAGTGTGTAGAGCAACAAATGGAGGCCACATCGAACTGCACTGAACAGGTATGAAACTTGGAGAGTTTTTCTTTTATTTGGTAAAGATTTCACATTTCCATCATTGTTTCGTTGATTTCCTGTGACCGGTCAAAAGTGCATCATGACTTTACGGACATACTGTTTATACCTTATCGATCAACTATAATTAAAAATATACCAAAAATTGTAGGTCATTTCAATGTATTTAATTGATAATTACATGTCAACGCTTTTAATGTAAATTTTTATATGCAGAATCATTAATTAATAAAATATTGGCAGTGTTAAATTTTCCTTAATAATGCAGAAACAAAAACAAATTCTATAACTTTTCTTCCTGAAATAAAATGTAATTTACATTATTGAACTGGGTTATCAGAACACTAACAATATCTAAGAAACATCTTGTGTCAGGAGAAAAATTGCTTATCACTGGATTATGAAATTAATTTAGCTAAATTTCCTTTTACTGTCACGATTTTCGAATAATAGAGCTTATTCTTTTCCAGGGATAAGGCAATAAGAGAAAAATATAAGGATTTTTTCTCAGATGGTGAGGGTCTTTGCCTTGCTGTACAGCTCCGCCCCCTCCTTCCATTCACGGAACACTTTCATTGTTTTTTGAAAAAAGCCAGTAGAAGCTTATTCTTGGATTTTCTATATGCTTCATTTGTTACATTTCTGTATTGCTTTTTTTATGTTGATATGTTTAAAAATTGTTTTGCACGTGAGGTTCTGACAAAAAATTCTTAGATTTCTTTATATGTGTATTCAGACAGGGCCCGATTAAACTCTGAAGCTATGAGAATAGCTCAGTGTCATTTCGGCGCCCTTTTTCATTCAGAAGACTTTCCTAGATTCAACATACCCAGAAACTCACCAATGCTACAAGTATTATTCAAATTACTATAAATATTATATTATTGGATTTTTTTGATTTTGATTGATTATACGATAATACTGCTGGATAAATTGACGATTTTGGTTGGTTGGACAAACTGAGCAATTGCGATCGTGTGGTTGAAATAGAATGAAAAATTAATTTGTTATGAAAGATATTTCTAAAAAATATTTTTTAATATTTTTATAATAATTTGGAAAAAACATTAGAATTTTGGAATGAAACTAATTCAATATAAAATTTGGGGCCCCACCGTTTTCTCAATTCTGGAAACCTTCAAAATTTTCTGAAGGAAGCACTTGCTTCTCGTGCCTATTCCGTAATCAGTGCCTGCATTCAGAATAAGCAAAACAAATAGCTTTGGCAGACCACTACAATCATATCTTTCCAAAATCTTGCCCATGTCTGCATTTTGTTCTGCAGACGCTCACTGCGTATGGCTCCCTCGATATCGTCGGATTTTAATGTTCGTCCGCTTTTATGGTTCATGTGAATATGTGGGCAAATTTTTGCCACATTTTACTTTTTTATTAGTTTATGTACAATCGTGGAAAGAAAAAAGTAAACCCTCCGTACTAACTCTACAACTAATTATAATAGAAGAAAGTTACTTATACCAAACGATTGGAAATAAAGCCTACTTTTAAATGATGTATATAAAATTTGCTTAGGGGCCATCTACAAATCAAAACCCAACAAAACTTTGTTTTTTTTTTTCTTTCAATGACAACACGCAATTTTGACAATATCTTTTAAATCTTCTGTTCAAACTATGCCTAGAAATGAAATTTCAAGTTATTTGGATGATAAGGTTTTGAATTATAAACATTCAAAATTAAGAGTTTCTAATGTTAAATTTCATTTTCAGATTTTTATTAATATCTTCTGAAATTATCCTAATGTGATAATTTTTTTTAAATTATAATACTAAAAAACCCAAATATAAATGCATTGAATTTCTCATTTAAAAAAATTTATAATATTAATTGTGAATTATGAAATTATTCCTCGAAAAAAAATATGAATTGCAACCTACAATTTTTTTTATAGATTTCTATTTATTATGTCCTGCTTTATGCAAATCCTCAATTTCAAATTTTTCTTCCAAGTAGTTTTCGAATTATGAGTAAAAAAACGTCAAAATGTCGACTGTCTATGATGTCCAGAAAAGCATAATTTGAAAAAAATATATTTTACTGATTTTAATGAAGCATTTGGGCTGTCAGTAGTCGAAACATATTAAGCGAGTGAGATGTTCATACTGGCACGAAATAATGCATTAATGGAAGTGACAGTCATTCAACATCATATTTCAACAGTCATCATTTTAGGCACCGAACTCCAGTTTGGACACAGCTCCTAAAATAGTCTCATTTTAAAATAATTAGTTTCTCGGAAACTAATCATACGAATTTCATGAAAATTTGGATTTAGGCTAATTGAAGTTTATAGAATCTATTTACGGTGCCAAACTTGGTTGTTGCTATGGAAAAAAAACAAAGTTTGGGTTCGTTTTGATATGTAGATGGCTCCCTAAGGAAATTTTATATACATCATCTAAAAGTAGACTTTATTTCCAATCGTTTGGTACCAGTAACTTTCTTCTACAATAATTTGTTTCAGAGTTATAGGAGGTGGTTTATTTTTTTTCATTTACTGTGCTATTTTTACCAAAAAACAACTTCCGCAGTAGAATTCAAATAAATCTATAGATCAAGAAAATATAAAAAATCGTCCCGTATTCAAGAAAAAGTAAAAATCGAGCAGTATTTGGAGGGTTAACCAAGAAAAATATTTTTTTAAGTGTCACTGATGACCATTGATAGGTATTCTAAATAGATAACATTGATAACATCTAAACATTGATAGGTATTCTAAACAGTTTATTTAATAATTTGCATTCTTTTTTTTTTTTCAGGTATTTTTGCAATGTCATTCTACTCCATCTCTTCAAAATTCCTTAATCCGAAACTCTAGGTAAGATGTTTTTCTCTAGCACAGATTCATACAAGGTATGACAAAACAGTTCTGCGGATGCGTTCATCAATAAATGATTCTTACATTAAGTGAGGAAATTTTTTTATATTCCTTGAAAGTGATATCCGTTGTTTAACATACTTTTGACATTGAGTGTGAAGTGTAGTATAGTTCCTGAAAACTGCGGGCAAAAGTTCTATTAGGTAGATTTCATAAGAAATACTACCAATTGCAGTCGTTACCATGGTGCGACTTTTGAAAAATTCCTTCAGAAATTTTCATTATATGACCCCAGGAACCCAAAACAACAGCTACCTACAAAGTTTATATATATAGATATATATATATGTATGTACTAAATTTTGTCCGCACGATAAAAGTCGCAATTATGCGCGGGTCGCCTTCAAACTCACCAAAAACATTGAGATGGCTAATATCTTGGCGAGGGTTGCAAATTAGCAAAATCGGCCCAAGGGAGTGGAAATAGGGAGGAGTTGTTTGAAAACAGAAAAGACCCCATAACTTTTTAATTATATCAATATAATTATATATATAATTAATATATATAATAATTATATATATAATTGATATATATAATACATATCAAATCAGTTTAAAGTTATTATTACTTCTAGAAAAAGCGCCAAAAACTTAAGTATGACAGATTTTTGATAAAAATGAGCTCAAGGGGCGAAAAAAAATAGGGTTATATGGAGAAAAAAATAATAACTACATCAGTTCACAAGATATCAAATCCGATTAAATTTATTATAATTCGTCTTAATATTATTTACAACTTTTACATTCACAAGTTTTTGATAGGACCAAATCTTATTAAATACAAATACAAATTAAGAATACATAGCGGTTGAAGTTGAATTTGTAATAGTACTTACTTATAAGATATAAATGATCTCTAAGGGAATTTCTTAAAAAATTCGAAATTAAAAAGGGGTGAAAATGCGCGAAAAGCGTTCTAAATGGCGTTTTTTACGCAATCTTTGGAAGTACCAAACCGATTTCAAAAACAATGGTGTCAAAATGATGGTGACAGCTCTTTTTCCAACATAGGCTATATTTTATGTCGGTGCCACTACCCCAAAGGGGGTGCAGGAGCAAAAAACATTCTGACTTGCGATTTCTACGCAATATCAGGAAATACCGAACCGGTTTAAAAGATAATGGTGTGAAATGATGGTGACAGCCATTTTCTCCAAGATAGGCTATATTTTATGACGGTGCCACTACCACAAAGGCGGAGAAGGAGCAAAAAATGATCTAAATTGCGAATTTTCTGTTACTGAAGGGCCTAGATACATGAAATTTGGCATGATAGTTACTTATTCGATATAACTGATTTCTAAGAACATTTCCTAAAAAAATCGAAATTTAAAAGGGATGAAAATGCGCGAATGGCGTTCTAGAAAACGTTCTAAATTGCGATTTTTACACAATCTCAGGAAGTCCCGAACCGATTTCAAAAGTAATGGTTGGAAATTGATGGTGACAGCTTTTGCTCTAGCATACGCTCCATTTCATGTCGGTGTCACTATCATCTGGGAGTTGCAGGAGCAGAAAACGTTCTGAATTGCGATTTCTGTGATACTGAAGAGACTAGAAACTTTAAATATGGCATGGTTGCTACTTATAAAATATAAATGCCCTTTAAGAACTGTCGAAAATAAATTTGAAATTTAAAAGAGGTGAAGGGAAGGATCGAAAAGCGTACTAAAAGTCTTAAATTAGGATTTCTATGCCATCTCAGGAAATAATAAACCGGTTGCAAAAGTAGTGGTTGCGAATCAATGGTGACAGTCTATGATCCCACACAGGATGTATTTTATGCCAGTGGAACTACCACCTGGGGTTGGCAGGAACAACAAACGTTCTGAAAAAGCCTTTAAAAACTTTCTAAATTACCTTTTCTATGTAATATTAGAAAATGCAAACCGATTTCAAAATTAATGTTGGCAAATTAAAGGTGACAGTCTCTGTTTGAATATAAGCATTCTATGTTAGTGCCACTACAACCAGAGAGATGGTAGACCGACAGCCAAGAAGCTTGGAATTTGACATGATGGTTAATTTTAAGATGTAAACGCGTACTAAGAACGGTTTCTAAAAAAATTAAAACTTCAAATGAATACTGAAATGAGCGTATGAGATGTTCAAAATACTTTCTAAATTACCATTTATTTTGAATTAGTTTTAGTTCTTCTTATTAATTCAAGTTTCATTTCTGCCTAATGCAGTGTAATAATGAAGTTTAGCCAAACTGTGGCTTAATTAATTATTCCTAAAAGTATCATTTCTTCTAATAAAAATTAGACATACAAATGTCACTTGGAGTATTTCAACTATTACGCGAGCAAAGTCGCGTGTTTTGCTAGTATCTTAGAATTAACTACCATTCCAAATTTCATGTTTCTAGGCCTTTCAGTAACACAAAAATCGCATTTTTAGAGCGTTTTTTGCTTCTGCACCTCCTTTGGAATAGTGTCATGGACATAAGATATAGCTTATGTTGGAATAGGGACTAAAGCCATCATTTTGATATCATTACTTTTGAAATCGGTTCGGTAGTTCTAGAGATTATCTCGAACAAAGACACAAACAAACAAACAAACTTTACTTCTTTATAATCTACTAGCAGGCTATGCTCGCTGCGCTGGTCAGTATTTCCAAATAAACCTTGAATTAAGCGAAATGGTGAATTCGAAATTGTATTTTTTTTTTTTTTAAATGGACCTTTAATGGATCTCCTTTTAAATGGATTGACTTTTAAATGGATCTCCTGGCCTCTCAGCTCGCGCAATATGTGATTCTGGTAGCTTAAATACAATCTCATTGGATGTTAGTTATATTTCTTAATAAACATCCTCTTGTGCTACTACTGTTTTCCCTCTTTGGATTCTAGCAGAGTAAATACTGTCAAAAAAGTAATAAATTATTTGCAGTCAAAGGAGATTGTTTAACTTTCATATTTAAAAGAAAAGTGAAACATAAAAATGTGTGTTTTTAAAGATGAATTGCCTGAATAAATCTAAAATGACGTCATTTTCACTGTCTTTTCATTTTCTAGACCAGCTGAAATCATGTAACCGTTAACTCTGTAATCGTCTGAAATGATAAGTCCACGGGCATTATTCCATTTGCCACCATTTAGTAATCGCTAATTTCAAAATCTGCCTAATCTTTTGAATTTTGATACGCCATCCAATATGTTAATTGGCGGGTGACACGATTCCGTAAGATTAGTCCAATATGTTCGATAAAACATTTTTTAAACAATGGTTAAGCAAAAGAAAGTTATGCAGGAAAAGCTAAAAAGAAATGACAAATTAGCAAGCAATATTTATTGCTAAATGTTTATTTTTTTTATAGTAATAACCTAAAATTGCAGAAATCTTCTTAACAATATTCTTATATCCTAATTTTTAAAGCAGTGAATATTCCTATAAGTGAAATCGACAATATGTTCGGCATGTTAAAAAAAATAACGTAATACACAATATTCAATTAATAAGTAATGATCTGAGTTCGAGGATATAAAAATCACATGTTTGAGGAAAATAAAACGGTAAAAAATATTTTAAATCTTTGAACGTAAATTATTTTAGATTATGTATGTATTTGGAAGACATTTACAATAAAATTTAAATAATTGACTACGTAATTATAATTTTAACTGCTTTTTATATAATTTACGCTTGAATATAAAAATGTACTCCGAAATGCTCTTCTCTCGGCTTATTTCACACTTTTGTCTTATTTGGCTTAAAATTGCATTGTTTGGCGACGAAGGTAATAAATAAATAGCATGTGACTCACTAATACAACCATTTTTACAAATACATCTAGTTTTTCCTGTAAATCATATGATGGATGAATTATATAAAAATAATAATTAAATTGACAAAAAAAAAAAAAAAGGCTAAAGAATGTAACCTAGATTTTATTTCAATCAAGTTTTCAGACACGATTTTATTAACCTGGCGCAAGCGATAAAAGAGCTAAAAAGAAAAGAAAATTGCCATTCAAAATTGTTAAATCAAATTTTCAGATTCATTTTTTTAACCTATCGTAAGCGATAATTCGCCAAATATTGTACCAATTGTAAAATTTCACAATAATTTATACTTTAAGCGTTACAAATATTTATTTCATGTTTAAATTAAATATTTTCGTTTTATAATATTATATCTTATTAAAACTTTTGTTGTTGTTATTTTTTAAATTAAATATCAGTATTTTTTTCATTTATTCGCTTGGTGTTTGTATTATTTTCTAACAGATATAGATATCTTAATTCTTTAATCAACAAACCTTTCGCCAAAAGATAATCATTGGCAACCTTTTCTTTCAAAATAGCAGTAAAATACGAAATTTATTATCAAAAATCATAGCTATCCCTGTATATTTTCTCATAAACCACCCCGGGAATATTTCCTATCGAATGATGCAATTTGGAAAAAAATCCACCGGGTAGTTTTTGAAAACACTCGAGCGGAACTTTCAAAGCTTACTGCTTTATAATATATATGATATGGTTTATATAAAATCCAAGTCTCTGTGTGTCCCTCACAATTCCGGTTGGACCACCTCATTGATCGCGGCCATGTCAGAGTTAGCCTTCCTATGGAGAAATCGATACCAGCTTCAATAATGAGTATTTGTTGAAAAGTACTAATGTCAGGGTTGCCACAGTAGCACCAAATTTCGACCAACTTGGCAAAATAGTGCCACATTTGGCGGTATTTCGCCAAAGTTGGTGATAAAAATAAGTTGCCATGTATGAAGCCAATTTTGCTATAGCTGGCTAATTCGGCGAAATTCCCATTGAAAACCCATTATAATCTTTTATAATCGAGCTCACCACTATTTAATTTGAACTCTGAGCATTAAAGGGTTTTTTTTTTTTTTTTTTTTTTTTTCAAAATCTATCGATTAAAATTTGAAGTGTAATATACGAAAATGTACGTCTTTACATTTTCATTCTGATATGCTACTAATAAAACAACCGCCAAAAAGACTTCTCCTCACTGCCCAATTTTAATGTGCTTTACATAACCGGATACATAAATTCTCAGTATTTTTCCAGTATAGGAGCCTTGGCAAAATGGAGAAAACAGCCTTGGCGAAGAAGAAGATTTGGCAACATATTTCCACATTTTAAAATGTGTTATTTTCATCTATCACTGCAGAACAAGCAAGAATAACTACTCATATTCTTGCACATGTGTTGTATATATCTTTATATCTCATTTTCCGTCATTTTTGTCGGGCTATCTTTCTAGTATTAGTATAGATAGATAATCCGTTGATCCAGACTTAATTACGAATTCAACCCCTTCTCGCACGATTTAAAAAAAGTTATTGACAAAAAACTTGCTTTTATATCATTGAAAGTAATGATATTTACTGTTTTCCCACTGCTTTCTAAAGTGCCTGTATGTGCTTTAAATATATTCTATTATAGTCCTTTTCACTTTTCTTCTTTTATTGCAGGTTGTTTTTCACTACAGCACTAATATGGCTTCTCTTCCAAGTGGCATTAGAAATTTTATACTGCTTTTCATTTCCACAAGAGAGATTGGAAATGTGAGTAAAATTCTATGATTTTCTTTTATTTTCCTTTGCATATCAGTAGTATAGGAGAAGAAAATTACTAATGTTTTACAATAGCTTAACCCCTTCGGGACGAGCGTCTTTTACACAATTTTTAATCTTTAATCACCGGTTTTTTAAAACAGAAATTTTTGCCTAATTGAATCGGGAAAACGTTCGGATTAAATAAGGCCAAATTTGCAATAAACTTTTACTGGTGAAAATAATACCCGATTCTGAGCACCTTACGCGGCAAGAATACCGGTCGCTCGTCCCCAAGGGGTTATACACTGGGTTTCATAATGATATAAATACCTAGTAATTTTGTGATATCCTGGCAAAAAATCATAAATAATTATTAGAAAACTCTATTCTCGGGACAAATACGGTAATTTTAGATAATACATAGCTGTAAAAGAAATATCAAACTTTAAATTCATTGAAAATATGAATTATCTAAAAAAATGGTGAAAAATGATATGAACATTGATTGAAATTATCACTAAACGAGCATGGAAACTGTATAGGAATATTGAATGCCACTCCGAGAAGAAGAAACCGAAATATGCAAATTAGTTTAGCGTATAAAGATATTTCGCAGACTAGGAAATTTCCAAACCTGATCGCAAAGTGAGTTCTAGAAGTATGGGTCGTAAAAGCGGTTTAAGTGGTTTTGAGAAAGGGAAAATTGGGGTTTTTAAAGATCAAGGACTTTCGTCCAGAGCTATCGCAAAAAAATTGAAAAGATCTACAGGTGTAATATTAAATTTTCTTCGATTAAAAAAGGATTATGGAGCAAAAAAGTCTTCTGATGTCCACCAAAGCTGCCCAAAAGGGAAAAAAGGAGCCATTAGTATAAAAAGAATGAGCAATGGAAAAACAGCTTTAGGCGAACTTTCAAGAGATCCACTGATAGCAATGTCAAAAAGTACCTTGTCCGGAGTAGTCAAGACCTCTAAGATGATGAGTTACAAAAAAAAAGAAAGCCCCGACTAAAATGCATCAGCAGAATCGCCTGGATTGGGCAAAAGATCTCATGTCCTGGAAGTTAGAATATGAAAGAGTAATACTTTAAGATGAAAAAAAATTCAATTTCGATGGTTCGGACGGTTTTTCTTATTATTGGCACGATCTGCGCAAGAAACCAGAAACGTTTTCAAAACGGCAGCAGGGTGGAGGTTCACTCATGGTTTGAGCCGCGTTTGGATTTCATGGTAAGATCAAAGTTGCGTTTCCCTCTGGCAGAATGAGTGCATTAACCTACCAAGATCTACTTGAAGAAAACTTGCTGCCATTTGCTGAGGAAATTGGCGAACCTTTCTGGATGTCTCAACAAGACAATGCATCCCTCCACACGGAAAACAGCACTTGGGAATGGTTTCTTAATAATGGTGTACATGTAATTTCATGGCTATCTGTTTCTCCTGATTTAAATCCAATGAAAATGTATGGAGAATAGTGGTTAGAGCTGTTTACGCAAATGGAAAACAATATTCCACAATTTCAGAATTCCCCCTAGCGGCGAAGTGTGGAATTTATCAATCCAAACATCAGTTGAGATATGGGGAAAATGTCAATTTGAAAGTTAGTTAAATGCAAAATGTGTATGGTACGGAATGTATGTCACGCCGATCGGTATTCCGATGGTAGGGATTTTCGTAGTGAAGAAGCAGTACTGACAGGTCACGACCTGGTCAAGCGCATGTGGTCTTCTTCCACTACGAAAATCCCTACACCATTGGAATATCGATCTGCGTGACATACACCCCGTGACATACGCATTTTGCATTCGACGATAGATTTCACTAGCACTCACATTTCCCGTTGTTAAAAATTGCACGACCGCGCATTGACACCGTTTGGAGGCATCCATGATGCGAACGATGCCTTTTAACGTGCTCCCACGCTATCACACACGCATCTGGCGGAATCTGACGATATCGTATGCATTCCCAGTATTCTGCGCCCTCTATAGGAGCATGTGCAGTCATCTTTCTCTTCAAATGGCGGAGTTATTACAGCAATGCCACTTTCATTTGGACGATTCTTATAATTAAAAATATATGAAATAAGAAAATTCCAAATGCGAACTATAACTTGATTAATTCCAGAAAAAGAAAAGTAAAGTACGTTTTTGGTTCATAGAAGTTTCTTTATACATCTATGTAATTTATTTTGTCACAAGGGATCGTCTATGAATTCGAATTGAACCTAAACCTGACATTTAAAAGTTGTGTGGAGAACCTTTATTTCATTGAGAACTAGTACTAAAGAAAACACTCTGAAATACAAATTTTTATCATATTTAAATTAGCGGTTAGTGAAGTACAAACTCATGAAAATGTAATCAAGTAATGATAAAAAGAAAAGTCATGTTTAGCCTCAATCCCTACGATAATTTACGTACTACTTTTCCTTTATTGTTATTATACATATCAGAAAAAGAATCCTGGTCGGGGTAATGGAGGCCCATTGCTCTTCCCTTGAATTGGAAACTGAACTAATTTACTGTCTGTTAATTAGTTCACTGACTGCTATTAACTGAATTATTTAAACTGAATTATTAATTAACTGAACTTAATTAACTAAATTATCATTTCTCTCTATTCTAAAAAAAAGTAACTACCGCTGTCACCGCCGCCGCCGGTTTTGAATTTTTTGTGACCGGAGGTCTTTCTTCGTTAATATTAAGAAAAATAATGCATACAAAAATATGAAAATCGGTAGTGTTATACAGAAATGTTTGATAAACACGCTGATGCAGACAGTTTTCAAATTGAAGAATTATTTTAAGAGATATTTAATGCTAAAGTTGGACAAAATCGTTCCACTAAAAAAGTTTTATAGTAGCAAAAACTATACATCAGAATTTAATAATTTTTAGTTCATTTTATACGTTATAATTTCCCAATGTGCAGAATTGATTTATTTTTTTAATTTGACTCATTTTTCGAGGTTTTATATCTATTTTAAATTCAAATTTTCAGCATTTCGAGAGATATTTTTTACAGATTTTAGAAAGTGATATTAATTTAAACTGTTGCCAACTGTATAAACAGCGGAAACAATAATGTTTGCTTTAAAAAATATATATATTTATACGTGTAATAAATTAAAAATTTATTTACACGTGACTATTATAAACAGAAAAAAAAAACATTTGGAATTAGAATTAAATAATTATGTACAAAAAGCAGGAACTTATTAAAAATTACGTCATAAAAACTATAATTACATGTGAATTTTAAGAGAGAAAGGAATTTGTAAAATAATAAATTTATTAACATGCGTTAGAAGTCTTAAATAGGAGAAATTACGTCATATTTACGTCACATTACAGCTATTACATAAAATGAACACAAAATAATATTGCAAAACGGTTTAAATTTACAAATTGCGCTAGACATTTATTTGATATTTTGAGAGGATACTTTTCAACTATTTTTCTTAGGAAAGCGCAAATAATATTTTATTTCTAACACAAGTATTTTCACGTGAATATTAAAAAGAGAAAGAATAGTTTGGTCAAAATTACGTCAGATTAAAAACGATTAATTTAAAATGTCTCATTTAAAAGAACTTTCTTTTCGCTTTGTTAAAAAATACCGGGAGACAAAGATTTTGTTTACTTAATTCCTTTTATATTAGCTAATTTTGAAATGTTGTTACACGTGTCTATGTCATCAAGTTACTTTTATTTCGACGTTTTATTTGTATTTTTATTAATGTTGTACTAATTTATTTGTTCTTTCGTTATTTAAAATAAAAATTATGTCAATTTGTATAATTTGGCGAAATTAGTCGACGCGATAATCAAGTAGTGCCGCAGCGGATTTGGCGTTAAAATTTCCCCAATCAAAGAGAAATGAATAGAAATCCGTTTATAGGGAGATCGCAACTGTTTTTTAAATTATAATTCAATCTTTCGAAATCTTTTTAAAGCCGATCACATTAGCGTGCATTTAGAGTCTGCGGTGTCTGGATGGGGGTTGGCGAGCGTAGCTCGTAGGGTGCCGAGCCCCCTAGTTCTGTAAAAAAATTTGAAAAAAAAAATCAATAAAATGTATTATTTTTAAGCGATTTAAAATAATTAAATGCTAAGAGAAAAAGCAACTGTTTACCGTTTGAGTCTCTTTTTTCGAAGCGTTTTCGTTGGAAAACAATCTTTGCGTTTAAGATATTTTTAAACACATAAGTGTTAAAAGAAAACATATTGTCCTTCACGGGAGGTTCAGGGGAGCAGAGCCCTGACTTAAAAAAAGAAAAAAGCTGTTTGAGGCTGTGCATATATAACGTTATTAACTTTTTGGTAATTTTCGACCCCCCCCCCTTACGATATCATACGTTACCATTCCTCAATCCCCCCCCCCCATAATGATATCGTTATCAATGTCTAATTTATTTTTCTTTTGTTTGGAGTGATATATAAATATAATTACATTTATTTTTTGCATACTTCATTGATTCAAGAGAAATCAATAAAATATCGCTTTGTATATGAAATACTTTATATCAAATAACACTTAAAAGAAATAGTTACTGTTTAAAAGTATGTAATAATATATTTTTGTTACATAATGCATTTAACAGTAATAATATCTTCTTGCATTCGCCCCGCACGGGGGGCTTCTTATTAACAAAACAGGCGGAAAACATTCTTTCTCTTTTATTTACTAGTAAACACAAGTATCATTTCAAACATACTTCGCATATGGTTTCACGGACAGGGTATTATATATGCATACACATATGGCAGAAAAATAGAAATGCCAATCGTTAAGGGGATCTGGGCCTCAAAATTCTATTTATTTTATTTATTTATTTATTTATTTTTTTATAGAGATTTTGTTATGAAATTTTTTTCTGAAATATATTTTAATATAATAAGAATACTATTGAAAGTAAAGAAAAATCTGAAAAATTTTAAATAACTTTTTTAATTTAAATTAAAAAAATTTTAACATATTTAATTTTTGATATAACTCTAGAAGTACTTACTCGATTTACAAAATTTTTACACTTTTGTGTACAGAAAATGTTTCATTTTAATTTGTCTTTAGGATTTCTTAAAATATTGATTTTGAATTTTTTTTTAATTTTAAGTAAGAAAATAAAGTTTTTTTATGAGTGAGTTTTGCATTAATTAGCATATTTTCGCAATTATCACTCAAAATTAAAAATCCTGAAGACAATTTGTTGGAAATATAGCATAAAAGCTCTTTTGAAAATTCCATACATATATCTTGCAAGGAACTTTAGATATATCCTTTTAAAGTTGACAAATCGTAAAACAATTCATTCTGAGATAAATGAAGTTAAAGTCGTGGACCTTAATTTGGACCTTAAAAATCAATTTTTTATTTTTTGTAAATTTCACTTTATATGTTATTCAACGGTACATTATATGCATTATGACATGCATTTATCAATATATATATATATATATATTTTTTTATTTATTTATTTATTTTTTTTTTTTTTGGAAAAAAAAAAGGAATTTCACGCGTTATCTTAGAAATTTTGAAAATGCCCCCTGCGCTTTCCGTATCAATGAAAATCCCCAATACTTTTTTTTTATAAAAGTTTGGTTTATATATATAAATAAAACTATGCATAGAATTTTACATATTTGAATATAAAGATAAGAAAAAAATTCAAATTTTTTTTTTATTTTTTCGAAAAAATTTCAAAATTTTCCATTTTTTTTAACCTTTATATTCAAATATATAAAATTCGATGCACAGTTTTATTTATGTATATAAACCAAAATTTTATAAAAAATACTGGAGATTTTCATTGATATGGAAAGCGCAGGGGGCATTTTGAAAATTTCTAAGATAACACGTAAAATTTCTTTTTTTTTTTCTCAAAAACAATTTGTATTATTATTTTTTTTTGTAATAAATGCCATAATGCATGTAATGTACTCTTGAGTAATAAAAAAAATTCCATTTTTTGGAGAATTTTTAGCCCCTGACCCCCTTAAGGTATTCCATATTTTGGAATTAAATAGTTTTATAATCATTTAATTATTTTAATAATATCTTTATATTTTCATAAAAATAGATAATAGACTAAAAAAAGATAACATACTATTTTGATGTAAAGATAAAGTTACAAATAAAATGCGAAAATCTGGGTTGTATAAAAAATGATAACGATATCAAAAGACAAGCCCCCTCCCCCTAGAGATATCTTACGATATCATGTGCCAGACCCCCCCCCCCCCCTAAAATGATAACGTTATATAGGCATAGTCCCTTTCAGTTCCCCTTTTTGAAAAAAAAGCCAACAAAAACTTAGTTATACTTTTTATTATTTTTTATTTGTCACATTTCTGTACTGACTTTTGCATTGATATGTTTAAAAATTGCCTTATACGGGTTTTTGAATTTTAACCCTTAAGTGGTGAGGTGATTTTTTTTATAACATAAGTGGTGAGGTGGGGTGTGTGTAACACCAAAATTTGATTTCTTGTGCACTCCTAAAAAATTAGCGAATTAAAATAAGAAAATTTCCTGTGAATTTTGTATTATTTACTTGTATAAAAACAACTGAAAAAGTATTGTAAGTGTACATATGTATGCGTACATATAAATTCCCGTATCTGAATACCACAAAAATTTTGTTTGCAAATATAGAGTTCATATACAATTTCTCTGGGGTGCAAAACACCCCACCTCACCAGTTAAGGGTTAAAAAAATCTTAGTTTTGCTTATTCAAGTTTATATTCTTCATTAATAAATAAATACTAAATAAAAATAAACCGCAGCATAGGTCGCAGACTTCACGTGCTTCTGTTGGAAAATCTTACCCCTCCCTGGGTTTCACTTTGCAGGCAAATATATAAAGGACCATTGTTATTTTATAACCGAAACTTGAAATGCAGTTTATTCCTATTCGATGGTGTCGCGTAAAAGCTCTTGCTAGATTATATTTTTCTTGGAACATTAGCTGAATTAACAATAAAAGTGTGTAATGTACTTCAATATGCATATTTTAGTATTTAAAAGGTTTCAGCCAATATAGACAAAATTCTTGTCAAGTTAGTCATACAGTATAGTATTTAACATAAGCATATAAATTATATACCATCTACTTATAAATTTTAAATATTAAAAAAAAAAGAATCTTTAATAAAAAAATGAAAATTTTTTTAATTTTTCCTGTCACTATTATTAGATTTTTCTTTAACCTGTACGGAGAGACAATATTTTTCGATACATTTGAAAATTCAATAAAAAGAAGTAATTAGCGTACGAGAGTGCTGTTTGGACGAAAATGCTTCGAATAATCGAAAGCTTTGTTTAAGCGAAGGATTTGTTTAAGCAAAAGTTTTGTTTAAAAAAATGCTCTAGAGGGTGTTATACCTTCAAAGATGCAAAAAAGAATCCAAAACTTAGGATTTTATAGACAGGTAGTTATTTTGTACAAGCTACTAAACAACTAAACGTGCACGCTCCTTGCAGCTCGAATCCCATTCAAATGGTACTATCTATATTATAAAGGACAAACATATCTGTGCGTAACGCATACGTCATTCTGCTAATGGCAACATTTTGAAATTTGAAATAAAATTTTGGTTTTGCAATTTTCTCTATTGCAAATTTTTAAACTTCTAAACATCGCACATTTAAAATTTTTATACCGTCGTATAACGAAAAAAATGCTCTTTTAAATGCAATTTGTTTGAAAGCTGTATCTCAATTTAATTTTGAGATATTAATTTTTTTGTAGTTTTTAATACATTTTTTGTAATTGTGGCAACTGAAGACCTCCACTTCTGTTGAAAGTCCTGGAGGATTGAAAGTAAAGGAAAAATAATCACGGAGGAAAGAAAATAATATATTGCTGTACCTTTTTGTTGCCATTTTCTCATAAAAACTGAAAAAAAAACTGAAATTAAAATACGTGCAATGTCAGCGATTTTTTTTTAAATTTCTAAATATCGCACATTTTCAATTTTTAAACCGTCAAATAGAGAAAAAAAAATCTACTTTCAAATGCAATGGGTTTGAAAATTGTATCTTAATTGAATGAGTTATTATGGTTTTAAAATAACTAGCCGCCCATGTCGACCAGTTTGTTCTCCATTAAATGTATGCTAGGCATTGTATCATGTTACTTTTATTCATAATTTAATTTACTTGCTCAGTCCTTCGCCAAATTGGAAGATTCTGATAGAGAAATCGAGAACTCCCTAAATTTATGTTAGTCGGTCACAGGTGATAAATCGCCAAATATTGTACCCGTCGCATTTTTTTTTTCATATTTCGTTAATTGAGATTAAAATATAATCCTTTCACTCATTTTATTTAGAATGGATGACTTTAATTTAAAAATAAACCTTTAAAATTCATGACTTTCACTTAAAAAAAAATTTCTGTAAAAAAAAAAGAAAAAGGAAAGAAAAAGAAAAGAAAAAAGAAAAAGAAAAGAAAAGAAAAAGAAAAAAGGAAAGAAAAGAAAAAGAAAAGAAAAGAAAAAGGAAAAGAAAAAGAAAAGAAAAGAGAAAAGAAAAGAAAAAGAAAAGAAAAGAAAAGAAAAAGAAAAAATAATACCATAAACCATTTAATTTCAACATCAAAGCATTGTTTTAATTTACCCCTCGAAAAATAAAAAATGCCATTGGCGAGAATTGCGCTCAGCTAACATAAAAATACGAACTCTTTGTGATCATGGCAACTTTTATGTAGTTTTATTTGAAAAAAATATTTTGATTAAATCGTTTGCCAGAGAAAAATTTCTTTTATCGCCATGGACCTTTTCTCTATTTCGCCAAGTACCTATACTGGAAAAGTACCTTCATTTATTTATTGTATTTTAAATTAGATGAATAAAAGACGGCACAGGTAAATACGCACTACGTTGGCGCGACTTTTTTCTGACGTCATTGTCATATACACACCGTGGTACTTTAATGGCGCCAAAGTGTTTGATATGGTAACCCGGATGTTTTTGTTTATTTATTAATAAATTGTTAATTTACTTTTATTTTATTTTTTAAAATTATATAAATTGTTTTGTTCTATAGTTATTAATTAAACTTTTTATTTATTTATTGTTATTCTCTTTTTAAAAGCATTACACAATAACCAATGAAATGCGTTTCATTCGGGCGTTGCCATTAAACAATTAACAAATAATCCCGATTTCTGTGCCACGTACGACAGCGTAATATATATAGATTTTCAAGCATAAATTATTTTTTAATTTATCTCCATCACGTGTAGCTCGATTACGAAAGGTTAATCCGCTTGCCCTTAAAACAATATAAAAAGTTCAGCATTTGTTTCTGTCTAATGTTCCATAACAAAATTAAAACTTCCTCTATAGAAAAATAAATAAATTAATGTAAATAAGAAACAAATTTAACAGATATGTGATTGAACAACACGCGCTTATGCACCAAAATGACCGGAAAGACTGACGTAAGTCGCAAAATCTTGGGTTAATAACTCCTGGCATGCGGTGATATGTGAAAGTTTAATACTTTTAATAAATTTCAAAAGTTTATTTGATTGAATAATTGATATTTTTCATACAAAAATTCTTTTTGGTGTTAGTGGGCAATCTAAAATATATATTACATGTAAAAAAATAATTAGAGTTAAAAAAAAAAATGGTTTTCATCTATATTCTGTAACCCGAGGAACTCGGGTTCGATCCCCTAGTACTAATAAAAGAAAGTTTCACTCTGTCTCTCTGTGTGTGTGTGTGTGTCTGTTGCCGATGGCTAGCAAAATCTACGGGACGTACGTGGCTCAAATTTTTTGGGAGGTTAGCCCAAAGTGTCTCATGCACCTGAGACTTAGAATTTTAAAATTCTAATAATTAGTTGAGTCATTATCTAAAAATCGCAACTCACTCTCACCCATTAAACACTCATCTCGGTCCTTGAGAGAAGAAAAAGCGCTGGCGCACGCGCAGAAGCCTTATTTACGCATCGGTTGAAAATGAAGTTCGAAAAGAAGGAATTTCGAGAGGTATTTTGTCATTATTTATTAATTGACAACGGCCAAACCGCTTAGTAAAATTAAAAACGGAAGACATATGCTAAAAGATCGTACTCTTTCGTCTCAAATGCCGCAATCAATTAAAAAAAATATCGCAGCTAACTCTTTGAAAAAAAAAAATTCCAAAAGGGTCGTTTTTCAAAAAAACTTTTTTTTCCTGATTGCAACGCCCCTCGAGGGCGCAATTTTAGAGGTACTAACAAATCAAAAATATGTTCTTAAAGCTGAAACCTTCTTCTAATCGATGGTGTAATCGGTTTTAAAATAAATGTTTTTTAACCCTTTCAAATACAGATGCGAACTCAGGTCACTTCGCGCCTCACGGAGATGATATTTTTGCTACGCTAAAAGTAATTAAACATCCATATTTTAACGCAGACTTTTTAGAGCATCTCAAAAGACCAGATTTACAACACCTACAAAAATTTTGATCGTTCACACGGGTAGAAATATTTTTTACAAAATAAAATGTGTGAAATTTTTGACGAAATCAGTAAAAACAGTGTTTCGTCCCGGTTTCGCTCGCTTTCGGTGCGCATAGACTCCAAAAAAAGAATTACGACGAAAATAAAATACCAAATAGCATATACTTTCTATTCAATATTTTTTTCATTTAAAAATATAAATTCAGATAAAATGGAGTTAAAGATACAAAATCATATTAATTTGAGGTTAATTTAAGGGTCATTCATCACTTACTGGGTAACGGTGGGCGCGTCAGCTAGTAGATTGTATTAAAAAAGGGTCTACAATCGCTTATCTTTTGACATTTCTTGCAGATTTGAAGGTCTGGAGACGTGATCTGTAAAAAAGGTAACACTTATTTTTTCCATTTTATTAAATAAAATTTTAGATCACGAGAAGCAAACCGTACTCTCGTACGCCAATTACTTTATATTTTACCGAATTTTTTGCTTTTATATTATTTATCATTTATGAAGATGTTATGTGTTTATTAAATGTATTTTAAATCACCATTTTGAACACGATTCGCAGACAACAATAAGTGAATTTGGCATTGATAACCATTTTTGGCTATCTATCTACCTGTCCCGGATAATACGTAAGTGCCCTTATATATACCGTTATATACCTTTCCTTCGAGATAAGGAAAATTGACAAAATATTTTCTGCCAACTTATTCACTGTTTCATATACAGAAGCAACTTCTTCAATATTTATATAATTTATTTAATATAAAAAATCCATTGATATATTTTTATATACAAACATAAGTAAATTGTATTTAAAAAACAATAATAATATAATATATATAAATAAAATGTTTATATCTGCGGGAAGTAATTTCAAACACCAAGTCCGTTCTATTCTACTTGAGAACGTAACTCTGCCATTAAAGACACTCTAGCGACTAGCAGAATGGAGGAGGCGTGGCAAAAAGCGAGCAGGAGGACTGGAGTGAAATGGGAGAGTAAAGAATATTATATAGTGAGGTATGCTGCAGAATGTTGCACTAAAATATCTCAATTTGTTGATTTTCTATAAGCAAGTAAGCACTATTGTTTACAATGGAAGTCTATGGGAATTATTATATTAGCGAAATATTAGAGATACCGCCAATTTCGGGTCACTTTTGGGGACTAATTTTGGTCGCCAAATTTGGCGATATACCGCCAAGTTGGCGACAAACTTGGCGGCATTTGGCGACAGAACAGGGTCTCCCCTATGGTAACCCCCTTATAGGTATGGAAATGCATTAAATGCTTGATATTTACGATAAGCCATTGTTGGCATTTAATCTTATAGTTTGGCGATAGTTTTTTGGTCGGCGGGATAATCGAGTAGTACCGAATTGCGTAAAAGAAATATCCCTGTAACTCGAAAAATTATAATCATATTAACTAACAGTTTACTGCGGCGGATTAAGAGTCTCATTTCCAATTAAAATATATCTTTGAATTGAAATTTTAATGAAATACAGGGTCATGATTAATCGAAGAGTATGAAAAATAGGATTACAAATATCTCGGCAACTCATTATCCGATCGACTTCATTCTTTATGCAAAATTTATGTTTTTTTATTGTCTTTTATATTCACTCCTTCAAATAAACAATTTCGGGAATTTTTGTATACCTTATTTTATCAGAACGAATATCGAGAGTCCGAAAAAAATAGTTCCGGATAATCGAGGTTACTGATATTCAATAGACTTGTTCCCATTATTACTTCCTAAGAACACACCAAATTTCAAGTCTCTATATCAATTTGTTCGGGAGATAGAGCGTTTACAGACACACACCCAGACGGACGGCAAAAGTTTTTTCCTAAAAATATGTTTTTCGGAGTCTCCAGTGTCTGAAACGTGTAAATCCGTCAAAAAATGTTTTTCGATTTTCAAAACGATTACAAGACTTACCCTATATGATGGGTAAGTAACAAGCAAAGGGTCAGCTAGGTGGGGAGGCCTACCAAATGGCTTAAGCACTCACAAGCCCCACCCAGCAGTTTCCATCTACTACCGCCGTCACCACACACACACACACACACACACACACACACAAAAAAAAAAAAAAATAATAATAATAATAATAAATAAAAGGCCCGAAGGGACCTACAGGAAAGCCAATTGAGAATATTAAGATTAAATACAATATAAGTACAATATATACACGATGGAAAGCCCAATTTTTACTGGGCGTTTACGAGAGAAATTTAGATATTTGTAATTAATAAGATCATGAGATAATAGATAATAGGATTTTTAAACTTGTTGGAGCGGCAAAAGCTCAATTACTCTGCAAAGCTGGGCGTTCTGCAAAAATACAATAAAAGCTACGTATATGTATACTAAATTAGAAAGAGATTCATAATTTTAAAAATAATGTAGAATATAAAAAATAGGTAAAATAGTGAATAATTATGATGAATATTATATAATTATATACACACACAAAAGTTCAAAAGTCTATTGTTCTTGCAACAGTTCAATTATAGTTCAATCGTGTTGTTTGTGGCTAAGAGTTTATTTTGAATTGGTGGTATCTGTCTATTTGTTAAGATACGTTCTCATCATCATCTATAAATGGCAAAACATTTTGAAACAAATAATGGTTGTTTTCTAAAACTTTCATACATTCAATTATCTTTTGACAAAATGATGGATTTGACAAAACCACTGAGAACCACTGAGACAAAGAAATTTTTGGAGATTTTCTTATATGGTAATATGATGTAAGGGTACAGTTAAAGATATAATGCAATGATGTAGCTCGCTGACCGCATACACATAATGGAGAAGGAACCCTGTCAAATTTATAAAGATATGATGAAAATGGGCCGTGGTTAGTGGCAAACAGAAAAAGATTTCTATGCAGCAGGATTCTCTTTTCCGAGACTTTTGAGGCTAAAGCGTATGTGTACCGTCCTGTGGTACCATAGTCCCAGCGAGTCTGCCATTGTTCGTGTAGAGATGATTTTAGAAGCTTCTTCAAGTAAGAAGGAGGGTTGGGAAAGAATTTGTATTTGGCATGTGATGTGGCTTTGGTTGCTTCTTTTGCCAAAGAATCTGCATGCTCATTCCCCACATTACCCACATGGCCACGGACCCATTTAAAGAAGATCTTTTTTCTTGTTTCTTGGAGTAGTTTGACAATTTGTACTGCGATCAGATTTTTTGAAAAAACATCTTCTATTGCTAAGAGACTTGAGAGACTGTCCGAGTGTATTAATACTTCTTTATGAGGGGAGTTCCTAATCCACAGCACAGCCTCTTCTATGGCCAGGAGTTCTGCCTGAAAAACAGTATTTTCTTTACTTAACTTAGTTTGATCCTCGTGGATTAACTCTCTTCTCTGATACACACAGAAGGCATATGCCGTTTCATCTTCCATCTTGGAACCATCCGTATAAATGTTTATTTCTACATGTGGAGTATTTTCTGGATCTATTTGAAAGAAATATTCTTTAAATGGTTCAACTTGATCTGACTTCATTTTTGGTTGGTAAAATATTGGTTCTTGATTTCCTGTCGGGATTCCAAGACGTAAGACTCTTCCTGTTGTTGCTATATATTCAAGTTGAAGTGCCAAGGGCGGAATACCTGTTAAAACACAAAGGGCATCCGCCGAAGTTTTTCTGTAGGCACGTGAAACTAATAACAGGCATTGGTATTGTATTGATGAGATCAGACGAAGCCCATGGGCTTTGCTTATCCGGTGAAACCAAGTTGCTGCAGCATACGTGATTTTCTTCTCCAAGATACTATTGTACCAAATCTTCAGAATTAATTTGTTTACCCCTCCGTAAGCTGAGGCAAACTTCAATAGGTCTTGCGAAAGTTGTGTAATTTCCTGCCTTTTCTTTCGTAAATGGGGGAGAAACGACAACGTACTATCCAGAACGATACCTAAGTATTCTAAAGTTGGCTCACTTTTTAATGAATGGTTGTCAATTTTGAGTGTTGGAGCTCTTTTCAAAAATTTTGGTCTTCTAAGGTGGAGAACTTTACATTTATTGTAAGATATTTTCATGTTGTGATTTGACATCCACCTACTAATATAATCTAAGATGTCCTTTCCTAATTTTTCTAATTCTCGCCTTGTTTTACCATTTAATATAATTAAAATGTCATCTGCATAAGCTATTATTATGTAACCTAACGATTTTAAATGGCGTAAGAGAGCGTTTAGGAAGATTCTCCATAGGAAGGGCCCAAAGCATGAACCTTGTGGGCACCCCTTCCTAAACCAATGAATTTCTTGTGCTAGCCAATTTGGTTTCGCTCCTCTGTGAGATAAAAAGGATTTCAGGATATTAACATATGGCTCCTCCAACCCCAAAAATTCCAGTTCTTGGATTGTTGCGTCCCAAGGTAAGTTGTCAAAAGCATTTTGGATGTCTAATGATATTAATGAAATGTAGTTGTTTTCTTGTTGAAGTAAGTCAATTGTTGAGAAAACTTCTTGTATCGCTGATTCAGCCGATTTACCCTCTAAGAATCCGTGTTGAGAACTCTGTAGAACTGTCGAATTTCGAAAATGATAATTTATTCGTTTTAATAATAATTTTCCAAAAATTTTCCCCAGAATTGGGAGTAGAGTTATTGGTCTTTATGACTTTAGCTCAGTTGGTTAGAGCGTCGTGCTAGTAAGTAACAAGCATGGAAAGCATGGAAGTTCAGCGGTTTGTTTTCATAGCTGTTTATATCGTTTAGCAACAAAGCTCACTTTCTAAAATCCGAATTGCGCCAAGCTTTTTGTTTCTAAGATCAAGGCTCCTACTTTGGAAAAGGACCCACTTGTATTTCGTTAAGACACATTTATTTGATTAAAAACTGCAGTTAATTAAAAATTAATGAAAGAATGTCTCAGCAAATAACTCAAAAATTGCAGTGCGAAAGTCTCACATTTTCCTTTTCACTGGTTGCAAATATTCTACAAAATCTCTATAAATACCGACTACCGAGTTACTTATAAATTTTAAGAAACTAAATCTTTTAAAAATTTACTTAATGAATACTGAAATCTTCTAACGTATTTCCAAACAAAATCAGGAAACACGTTTTAGAATGTGGAATGTTGATTAATTTGTGATTTGCGACATAAAGGATTAATGTGTGTGTGATATTTTGCAGGTTTGGGCCGAGCTATAAATATGTCTTCATGGCGATCAAAATGCTCGGTTTGGTTTTGGTTCAAAGCGTGAATGTTGCAGTGATCATCAACTACTGCGTACAGTGTGAAACTCTCATTCTCTACATCAAAGGCATTTGCTTGAAACTTCATGAAAAGTCGATGGAAATAAAGTCAGCCATGCATGTATATTTCTGTCTTTTCTTTTCTTTTTACACTCTTTTGTTTAACTTGATTTTTTTGTATATAAAGATCGAATTTTGTAATTGATTTTCCACTGGGCTAGAATTATATAATATGTGTACAAATATGTGTTACTGAAGACTATACAGCATTTTAATATTAATAAAAATAAGTTTTAATTTTTTTGTTACTTTAAATATTAAAATATAAGTTTTATAGGATCAAAAACTATGCATAGCAATTTAACCATCTTTTTGCAGGTATATAGTCTACTGAATTGTAATGTGCAGTATCCAGTCACTTTTTTTTCGTTTAATTTTTTGAGTTTCTTTTTTAATTTTTATTCAAAATTTTATTATTTGAATAGAGATTTAATTCATTGTTTGAAATAGTCAGTTTTTACCTACTGTTGCCAGATTTTAAAAAGTCCAAGTAATATTTACAAACGCATTTCAATTGGAAAATATACAGGATGGTTGAAAAAGTCATGTCCAAACGGCACGTGTGAGTGTGTCAGGGCTTGCTGAGCAACAATTACATAGGAACTGGAGGTCAAAAACGCGATCATGACAGTGCAATTGCTTCGTGACCGTGGCACAAAGAAAAGAAAACAAACTGTGTAAAAAGATCTTTATTTTACAAAAAAAACTTAATCATAGTAGAAAATACAAATGAAAAATGTTACAACCCATAACAAGTGCTGAAAATGTGCTCCATTAGCCGTGAACCATGCTTCGCATCGACGTCGCATGAAATCGCGAAACTTAAAAAACTTAATCATAGTAGAAAATACGAATGAAAAATGTTACAACCCATAACAAGTGCTGAAAATGTGCTCCATTAGCCGTGATGCATGCTTCGCATCGACGCCGCATGAAATCGCGAAAGTCTTCTGGACACGTGTCGTCGCTTCAGCGAATCGTGCCATGAGGTCCATGGCCGATGGAACAGATGTCTCGTGCACCAGAAACTTAAGATATTCCCAAAGGTAGAAATCCAGGGGGTTAGGTCCGGGGATCGCGATGGCCACGGTACAGGGCCGATTGGAACGTGATCGCGATTCCATGCGGCGCCGATGTGAAGCATTCATCACGGCTAATGGGACACATTTTCAGCACTTGTTATTAGTTGTAACATTTTTCATTTGTATTTTGTACTTCGATTAAGTTTTTGGTAAGACGGGGGTTCCATCTCCCGGTCCCAGGCCCTTGCAGGCCCATCTGTCTACGCAGGGAACCACCCGTGAAGCGAGCCCTGCGACGCGTCCCGAAGGTCGCCGCCAGACAAGCTCCAACAGAGCAGAACCCCACGCAAACTCCGGTCAGGCCGACGCACTGCCCAGCGCACGTCACGCCGGCTATTCCCAAGTTGGTGAACAATCGCTACGATAGTCCTCACCACCCAGCTAGAAAAACCAAGTTGTCCCTAAACGTGGTTACTCGAGCCGGTAGACCCCGAAAGCCATCGCAGGAACCAGACGCCTATAAAGACGCTGGGCCCACGGACTGAACCGACGCTTCCCGACCCGAATTTAATTTACGGAAGGCCCCCAAGATCAGATACCATTTTCCGGCAGAGACATTTTTGTGGGCCAGCCGATAGGAAAGTTATTGAAGAGCCCCTAACTTGAAGACCAGGGAGGACGGGGAAAGTCCCTCCGGCCGTAAAGCGACCCAGCTCCTGGCTTTTCGCCCAAACCACCCGGCTCAACCGACGGAACCCCTCGCGGATCACGCCGGGAACCAGTTGGCCCAGACTAGGTGCCGTTAGCGACCAGAGGCGGGCACGGAAAGCTCCACCTAGACGGAATAGACTCCGCCTCGCTAGGGGGTTGGACGGAACGGAGTCCCGCCAGCCCCACCGACTCGACCCCATCCTAAGACAGAGAAGCCAGTGAAGGCCGACAGAAGCCCGCCCACCACTACCTTACCTCACGGCCGTCGAGGGTACCCAGGCCCGAAGGCCCCTGACCCCGTGCAGTGACCGACCGCTACCTTTGTTAGTGCGTTCGAAAGTTAGGTGGAGACACCTCTAGGTCCTCATCACCAGGCGAGGAAAACTCCGGTACCGCATAGACACGGAGGACCTGGATCGGACCAAGAGTTCACCCGAGGCACGATGAGCCGCCGCGTTACCGGCGAGCCTCCGGCCCGTTTCCCTGCGGGAATAGTGTTCGATGGTGGACCTGCCGGCCGACCCCCTCCCATGGGTCACGGCACGACATGGAGCAACCAGAACCATACTGGCCTCCCCACGCGACCGCTCCTTGGTCAACGGGGGCACCGCCAAACCCTACCACCCTTAGGATCGGCTCCCAACTGCTCCAGCTGAGGTCCTCGGAGGGATGAGCCACCCAAGTCATAAAGTAGCCTGGGCGCTGCACGAAACCCTTGCCCTTCGGTTGCTCCGGGAGTCCCTGCATGGCGTTCCCGCGAGCCCCGTCGTCACTAGCGAGCACCGAGGACTTTCCACTACAAAGCCCTCACTCATACTTCAGGCTCCCTCTTAGTCAATTGGTGGATGGGGTCCTATCGCCTTAGCTAGTCTTTGCCCGGCGACACCGTCCGGCCCTTAGACCGGCACCGGGATCGACCTATGGAGCGTCGCTATCCGGCTTGGCCAGAGAACCTGGCTGAAGGGGGTGCGTCGAAACAAAGACCCCGAAGGGCCTACGCACCCATGCACAACGTCCGTTAACCGTGGCCACCGTGCTCAACGCCTGTCGGAGATGAGCCTCTCGAGGAGGTGGCGATTCGTCCCCATCCGGCCCCCTCGCATTCGTACACAACGAACTCTGCCGATCTTCCGGTCACCTCCTCCACTCAAGGGGTCGGGTCGGAACCACCCGGAGGGGCGGCCACTAAGTTTTTGGTAAGACGGGGGGTCCATCTTCCAGTCCCAGGCCCTTTTCAGGCCCATTTGTCGACACAAGGAACCACCCGTGAAACAAGCCCCGCGACGCGTCCCGAAGGTCGCCGCCAGACAAGCTCCAACAGAGCGGAACCCCGCGCCAACTCCGGTCAAACCGACACCGCTGCCCAACGCACACGGTGACGGCTGTTCCCAAGAAGAGACGAACGGCCGCTACGACAGTCCTCACCACCCAGCTAGAAAAACCAAGTGGTCCCTAAACTTGGTTACTCGAGCCGGTAGACCCCGCAAGCCATCGCAGGAACCAGACGCCTATAAAGACGCTGGGCCCACGGACCGAACCGAGGCTTCTCGACCCGAAATTAATTTACGGACAGGCCCCCAAGATCAGATACCATTTTCCGGCAGAGACATTTTTGTGGGCCAGCCGATCGGAAAGTTAGTGAGGAGCCCCTAGCTTGAAAACCAGGGAGGACGGGGAAAATCCCTCCGGCCGTAAAGCGACCCAGCTCCTGGCTCTTCGCCCAGTCCACCCGGCTCAACCGACGGAACCCCTCGCGGATCACGCCGGGAGCCAGTTGGCCCAGACTAGGTGCCATTAGCGACCCCAGGCGGGCACGGAAAGCTCCACCTAGACGGAATAGACTCCGCCTCGCTAGGGGGTTGGATGGAACGGAGTCCCGCCAGCCCCCACCGACTCGACTCCATCCTAGGACAGAGAAGCCAGCGGAGGCCGACAAAAGCCCGCCCACCACTACCTTACCTCACGGCCGTCGAGGGTACCCAGGCCCGAAGACCCCTGACCCCGTGCAGTGACCGACCGCTACCTTTGTTAGTGCGTTCGAAAGTTAGGTGGAGACACCTCTAGGTCCTCATCACCAGGCGAGGCAAACTCCGGTACCGCATAGACACGGAGGACCTGGATCGGACCAAGAGTTCACCTGAGGCACGATGAGCCGCCGCGTTACCGGCGAGCCTCCGGCCCGTTTCCCTGCGGGAATAGCGTTCGATGGTGGACCTGCCGGCCGACCCCCTCCCATGGGTCACGGCACGACATGGAGCAACCAGAGCCATACTGGCCTCCCCACGCGACCGTTCCTTGGTCAACGGGGGCACCGCCAAACCCTACCACCCTAAGTGTCGGCTCACAACTGCTCCAGCTGAGGTCCTCGGAGGGATGAGCCACCCAAGTCATAAAGTAACCTGGGCGCTGTCCGTAACCCTCGCCCTTCGGTTGCTCCGGGAGTCCCTGCATGGCGTTCCCGCGAGCCCCGTCGTCACTAGCGAGCACCGAGGACTTTCCTCTACAAAGCCCTCACTCACACTTCAGGCTCCCTCTTAGTCAATTGGTGGATGGGGTCCTATCGCCTTAGCTAGTCTTTGCCCGGCGACACCGTCCGGCCCTTAGACCGGCACCGGGATCGACCTATGGAACGTCGCTACCCGGCTTGCCCAGAGAACCCGGGTGCCGGAGGACCGCACCTTTGGTACCCACCGAAGCGGGCTACGGCCCTATGCACAACGTCCGTTAACCGTGGCCACCGTGCTCAACGCCTGTCGGAGATGAGCCTCTCGAGGAGGTGGCGAATCGTCCCCATCCGGCCCCCTCGCATTCGTACACAACGAACTCTGCCGAGCTTCCGGTCTCCTCCCCCACTCAAGGGGTCGGTTCGGAACCACCCGGAGGGGCGGCCACCTAAGTTTTTGGTAAAATAAAGGTCTTTTTACACCGTTTTTTGCGTCACGGTCTGATGCAATTGCGCGTCACGATCGCGTTTCCGACCTCCGGTTCCTATGTAATTCTTGTTCCTCATGACTTGACACGCCCACACGTGCCGTCTGGACATGACCTTTTGAACCACTCTGTATTTACATACAGGTAAATTTTAAAAAATAAAGAAAACTTACGAAAAGCATTAAATGGTGAAAATTACGTGATATTTAAAATGATATATTTAAAGAGTCATATTTAAAAACAATTTTATAGGATTCCCATACATTATATTTTTAACTGAACACTATGATGAGGATCACAAAGCCGCCGCGGTCGCCCGACGCATTAAATGTCCCATCCGCCCGAAACCCGCTTCTCGATGCCTTAAACTTATTGAATTTGGCTTCTAATTTTTTCCGTAAAAATATCGTGTAAATTTATATAGTATATATATATGTACAGTACAGATGAGAAAACTGCCAGCCAGCTGACGCACCAGTGAGGAATGTTGCCTTAGCAACATCGCACAGCCCACTGCAAAGTGAAATGAATGGTATTCCGATTACGGATGATGCAGCGTAGTCGTGGTAACATCCGTAATTGAAATATCGTTCATTTCGCTTTGTAGCGGATTGTGCGATATTGCAACGGCAACATGAATCGTTGATGTGCGCTAGCTGTGTTGACTGGTAGTTTCGCTATCTGGTACCACCTAATCTATCATATGCCAAAATCATCGACACTGAAATTAGTTACAAAAATGTGATGTTGCCTCACGGACTCTTAGTATACATAATGATGGCCTTGAACTCCGATTCATAAATGCTTTCCTTTTCTAAAGCTTGTGAAATCTACTTTCATGAGTTGGTAAAACCAAAATAAAACTTTAAAAAGTATTTGTAAACATTCAGATTTCTGAATAAAATTTGCATTTCGTATGCATTTAAACTTTTTTTTTCCTTTCAGGAAATTCTGGGTGTTCGAGAATACATAAGTTCATTAAATGGAAATGTAGCGAAGATGATGGCACTTTTAATAGTTAATTTTGCAGAACTTACTATATTAGGTACTTATTTCAATCATTTCTGTGTCTTTTCTAAAATCACCGCAGAATTAAAATATTTGTTAGCCCTATTTTTAAAGAATGTCGTAATGAATGTATCAGCTATGTAAAATAAGACACTCTGTTGTACCAGATACATCCCAACATTTAACACTTTTTAAAGAAAATAATAAAAGTAAAATAATAACAAAATACCTAATTTTAAAATTAAAATATTTTTATCAAAATACTACAATAGCTTTGACAAATACACTGACTTTAGAAACCTGCAAAATCCATGTCACTGTAATCTGAACCTTTTACCCCTTCTCATGTCGTATTCACATTTTTGCTGTCTTTTTTTCCCTTCTTCATTAACATCGTCGTCTTCAACAAAATCGGAAAACCCTGCGACAAGCATAGATTATGAAATACTTTCCAACACATCCAGAAAACTGTAACGAAACTGCACCGTTAAATAAGGTAAAAGAATATAAATAAGTAAACAATTTAGAAAATATATTTTAAAACTCAGTTTTAGTAATTACCTTGAATAGTCAAAAACGTAGTCTAATTATTTTGTGAAGTCCTGTATATGATCTATACATCTTACTCTTACTTCATAGCATGCTAGAATTTGTTCCAGTTAGAAAATTTACTTTTAGCAATTTTCGCCAGCAGATGGAAATGCATTCGAATTCTTTTGTGCAACTCTATAATATTAAAGACTTTTGTAACCACCACATATCAAGTTGAAATTTAATTATTGAAATAATGTTTAACGTTGAAATAGAATTGCATGTTAAAAAGAGATGGCGTATGTAGGGTATTACAGTAAAATTACTTCGGATTAAACACAACAAAAAAAATTTATTACAGACTCACAGATAAACAGCTAAGCACCAGAAATGAAAGTAATGGAATCAATGATAATAATAATAAACTGCTATTGCCAGATGTAAGAACATTAAATGTTGTCAGACGATAATACAATAAAATAAAATAAAGCACGAGACATTTTTAAATATGATAAATCATAACATTGAGGTAAAAAATGCATAACACAACTTAAAACGTACTTCCAGCACTTAATTACCATAAACGGCAATGTATCTTGTTCTTTGCATAGCCCTGTACAGTGCGTGTCAAAAGTTTAAGTACAACATAAAATTTCAAAATAAAATTTTATTATTGACTGAAAGTTACTTTCCTTTTTACATGACCTACAAATTGTAGTTTTAAAAGATATTTAACAGATTTATGCTTTAAAATTTATCTCAAATAATAGAATTTATCAGAAGAATAAAAATGAGTGTGTCAAAAGTTTAAACACAGTAGTTTTTTAGTCTTTAGTAGAACAAGAATAAAATATTAATACTTGATTATTGCTCCATTCTCTTCAGTAACTTTAAATATGCTTTCTTCCATCGATAAAATGAGGTTTTGTCTTGTTTTTGGTTCAATTTTAAACCAAGCGTTCTCAATGGCATCTTTCAAATCTTTAACTAAGGAATACTTCTTTCCATTTCGATAAACTGCATGAATGAGAATACCCCACATATTTTCTATAGGGTGTTAATGAGGGCTAATTGCCAGCCATTTCAAAGCACATACTTTTTCCGACTTAAGCCACGTTGAAGTTGAGTTTGAGGTATGATTGAAGTATTATCATGTTAAAATAGCCCTTTTTCTCAGCCCCCCCCCCCCCCCCTCCGGCTAAATATGCTCCTAGATTCTTTGAGGAAACCATGCTAATAGTACTTAAACCCATCACGACCATCGAGATTCTATTTTTTTCATCACTTAATATGACATTCAGCCACTTACCACCAAATGACATATGCTCTTTGGCCCACTGTAAGCTAGCTTCTTTAAGGTGTCGTTTCAGACACGGTAACCAAGCCATTTTCGTTTTTTGATGTATTCCGATTCAAAAACTCTTCTATGAACAATTGTTTTCGATATTTGTCCTGCAACTGCATGTTTTATTTGCGAAAAAGAGTAATTACTAGTTAAAGCCAAATTTCTGATGCGGCGGTCTTCGCGCAAAGTAGTCACTCGTGGCCTTCCTGAACGGAATTTTCGTTTGAAATCATTACCATGAGCCAAAACTTGATGAATACCTCGTTTTGACCTTTTTAATGCACTTGCAATTTCAGAAACAGACATATTTTGCTCTCATACAGACATATTTTGCTCTCATACTCCAGATATCTATCACCTCCTCCTCTGAAAATTTTTTCGACTTACGTACTTTGTACTAACTCAAAAACAACTGACTGCTTCTTATACACCCAGAAATCGTTTGCGTGCGCAATCGCTTACATCAGTTTGTAAAATTTGCATAAAAACGATTTTGTGCTTAAATTTTTGACACGGCTATTTTTATTCTATTCCTAAACTCCATGGTTTGAAATAAAATTTAAAAGATAATTTTATTGAATATGGTGTTAAAACTGCTACTATTAACATATGAGGCATTCTCACATAATTTTGACTTTTAAGCCCCTGAATAATCTATCTATCTATCTATCTATATCTATATCTATATCTATATATATATATATATATATATATATATTTCTCTTGCGTGGTGCTAAAATAGAGCTGAATTTGTAGCTTGCCTTTTGGCAACAACCACAGTAACGCAATTAATTTGCCTTATTGCATTCCACCAATCAGAAGAGTGATTTCACCACTTAAACTCGCGTCATATTTAAGCGAAAATTTTCAATGGTTTTCATAAAATGTAAAGATATTAAGACGATTCCGTTTAATTATGCACTAATCGCGTAAGAGCAGAACACAGATTGTTTCTTGAGAAATAATATTAAGTAATCTGTGTAAATAAAATGACAATGAATAATCTGTCATAGTAAGCAATATGGAAAACGAAATGTTTCCGATGGAGATAATGACGTCATTCGGAAAACAAAAGATGCATTTTTATCCATGAATTAAAATATTTCACTATAACTGTGTCAGTGATGACGTCATATTCCTGATCTTCGAGGCTAACGAAAATGACAGGCTACCGCGGTGGGTCAAAGCCGTAGAAGGCTTTGGGTGGGTCCGATTCTTCTTTTTTACACACCGCTGGAGTCACATGATGCTCGAATGCACCAATGAAGATGTGCGAAAAGAGCATCACGTGACTCCAGCGGTCTGTAAAAAAAGAAGAATCGGACCCACCGCGGTAGCCTGTCTTTCTCGTTAGCCTCGCCTGATCTTTATTCCTACACATACATAGACTGGGCTTTTGCTGTTTATTTAAAGATCCTCTGTATATAGCAACATGTATAATAATCATAAACAGATTAAGTTAAATAATGCTATAAAAAGCGATAAAATATCTTTATTAAGATTAAAAACGATCGTGAATTTTAATAAAGATATTTTATCACTTTTTATAGCATTATTTAACTTAACCCTTAAATGCCGGGTGTTGCTTTTCGGCAACATACCCGATTTAGGCTCTAAAATACTATTAGAACAATATTCAAGCTATAATGCCGTTGCTAATAAAATACATTCTGAAAATATTACTAAATCGATTTTCAACATGTATATCGCAACACTTGTGCTGTTTAAGAATAAAGATAGATTTATTTTTTCCGTTATTGCTACTTGTTCTTTTTGTTTTGTTTGGAAGCTTGCGAAATAGTATATTTTGTTCTGCAGTGAGCAAGTAAAATTTATTTCTAATTATAGTTCCTAAAATTCTTGTGTGTTTAATATTATAGAATTTCATCAAGGAAAATTATTTTTTCAATTAAAGATCAGTATTGCCGATTAGTAACAAACTGTATTTTAGCCGTAAACCATACTTAAAACAAAATATGATTTTTTAAAGTATTTTTCCCATGATTTATTTAAAAAATGAAAGCCGAAAAACATTATTACAATGATTTTTGAAAAATCAGGCATTTAAGGGTTAATCCTCTGTATACACAAAATAAAATATTTCCAACATAACGGTTTGTTAGGAACTGTCAATGACGTCATGAGCTTTAGAGTCTATATAAAACTGAAATATTTTAGTACGATTTTGCAAATATGACGTCATATTCACTGGCCTTTACATCTAATTCAGCAAATTAAAATTCAGAGCAGGAGCTCTTTTTAAACATAGTACGATCTTTTGGCAGATGTAAGAACAGCAATGGCCATTGTTTAGTTTTACGGTCATGTGATGCATTCAGAAAATTAGCTTTTTGATCAAAAGTTTCCTTTAGGCGCTCAAAAAACTTGTTCTTTACGTTTTGTTAACTTTCCAGATATCTGAGGGATATTGTATTTTTCACGTCGAACGAGCTTATAATAGTGTTCGTTGATTTACATTGAACTATCTTAGTATCAGGTAGTGTTCTTCCAAGAGTTTTTCGAAATAAATTTTAGCCATTCTGTACAATATTATGCGCAATATGTTTTTAATAAATTGTGTTTGAAGGTAATTTTTTTTCAGTTAATTATTTTTCATTTATAAAATTGGTAAATTTCATAATGTTAAAATGATATATGTCATGATAAATAAAATGATATATGTTAAAATGATGTATGTAATGAAAATGATATATAAATGATATGGAACTCATCCCGTCTAATTAGCACCAACTAAATGCATTTTTAATTGTGATTTCAACGAAGTTTTCAATTACTATTTTTTTTACCTTAAATATTTTTGAAAATTTCATAAATTAAAAGGATCCATGATAGTACTCTTATGGCTAGAGTTGCTGCAAAAAGTGTCGAGCAAATGAAGCGAGCCGGCGTCGGGTAGCGGTCCCAATGTGAATTGTGTCACAATTAACGGAGGTTGGCGAGCGTTAGTGAGCAGGGTGCAGAGCCTCCTAGTAATTTTTATTTTAGTACATGTTTGTGTTTTTACTTTCTTCTATCTTTACAAGAAGAAAGTATTAGATTCGTGAAAAATTTCGACTTCCGGCTTTCGATGGATTTACACGTTTTAGGGGTCAGAGATCCCAAAAACATTTTTTTCAACATGTTTGTCTGTGACTCTGTCTGTATGTGACACAAATTTTGTAAGCGCTCTATCTCGAGAACTAATGCACGGAATTTAATAAAAATTTATATTCAGGTAGTCCCTGATAGAAATTGGTGCTGATTAGTTTTTGGTGTAAATCGCCTCACAGGTGGCGCTGCTATGCTGCATTGTTCACGATTTCCGCAAACTGTAATTGTACTCTCTAGAGAACTAATGCACGGATTTTCATGAAACTTCAGATTCAGTTAGTCCTTGATATGAGTTGGTGCTGGTTGCGGTGTAGATCGCCCAACAGGTGGCGCTGCTATGATGTATTTTGCAGTATTTACACGATTTCCGCAATAGCTCTATCTCGAGAACTGATGCACACATTTTCATCAAACTTCAGATTCAATTAGTACTTGATATGAATTGATGCTGATTACGTGTTCGTGTAAATCACCCGATAGATGGCGCTGCTGTGCTGCATTTTCCACGCTTTTCTCAATAGCTCAATCTCAAGAACTAATGCACGAATTTTCATCTAACTTCAGATTCAATTAGTCCTTGGTATGAATTGATGCTGATTACGTGTTCGTGTAAATCACCCGATAGATGGCGCTGCTGTGCTGCATTTTCCACGCTTTTCTCAATAGCTCAATCTCAAGAACTAATGCACGAATTTTCATCTAACTTCAGATTCAATTAGTCCTTGATATGAATTGATGCTGATTACGTGTTCGTGTAAATCACCCGATAGATGGCGCTGCTGTGCTGCATTTTCCACGCTTTTCTCAATAGCTCAATCTCAAGAACTAATGCACGGATTTTCATCTAACTTCAGATTCAGTTAGACGTTGACACAAGTTGTTGCAAATTAGGTTTTGATGTCAATCGCCCAATAGGTGGCGCTGCTATGCTGCATTTTGCTGGATTTACACGATTTCAGCGATAGATATATCTCAAGAACTAATGTACGGAATTTCATATCTTTAGAATACTCATGATAAGAGTATGCCATTTAATTTTGGCACTGTGATAATGAATTTTGAAGTATTAAGGCCTATGAGATAGAAGAAAGTTTTGGGATTGATACATCCTACTAGTTTTTATTTCTTATACTGGAAAATATCCCATTACATGACTGTATAACAATACTAACGAGGTAAATAAGTTTTGGACGATGTTGGGTGTACAGAAAATCATTTCAGATGCAGTCACAAAAAAATTTTCAACTTTTTTCTCATGCAGAAGTATGCCAGAGAAAAGACGGCTAAAATTCTTTCACAGGAAATTTACTGCAGAATTTAAATCAGCATTTAAATATCAATTTCAAACATCGGGGCTTTATTGGTAGTCTTACCGTCTCCAAGATTTATTCCTGCACTTTTCGAGGTAAATTATTATTATTATTATTTTTTTTTAATCCAATGTAAATAATTGTTTCTAAAAATCAATGAACAAAGTGGCTATCACTTAGTCTTATCATGATTTGCCTAAAAATAGGTGGTAATTTTCCTTACTGTCCCATCCCTTTTTTTTTCCTTGTCGTCCCTTTTTTCCCTTACCGTTTCTTCTTTTAACACCCCTTTAAGGCAATGTTATACCAAAATTTTGTACTAAAAATACTACATTGTTATTATTCCTTATTTGAATGTTCTGTGGGTACGATGCAAATTCATTATAAGTAAAAATTTAGAAGAAAATCGAAAGTTAGAGACGTAAAACTGTAAGGAAAATTAAACTCGCAAGTTTAACTTAAACCTCAGTTAAATAAAATAAAAAAAAAATCGTCGCTACTGACCATTTTTTCTGACCAAATTCTTTTCTGTGTAAATGAACGATAAATGCAATGCGCGTCATACTTTTCAGTAAGCAACTTACAGTGCTCCTCAGTCATGCATATAAATTTCCTTATGTTTGAAACAGTGTAACATCATTAAAATATACGAAAACGGTTTTTCATCCTAGACCATTATGTAACAAATTCATTTTGTGTGACCCTCTAAATGAATAATAAATGCTTTTCTACCGATATTTTACAGAATTTAGTGCACTCCATAAATGCATCGATTTCATTATGTTTGAAATGACGTAACATAATCAAAATGCCCTCGAAATGATTTTTTTCCATTCACCGTAATGTAAAGGAATACTTTTGACTGTCCCCGTAAACGAACTGTAAATGTTACTACACTTCATTTCCAATAGCGATGCTGCTATAGCAAGCATCATACTGTGTATATAAAAATCACAGGATAATCCGAGTATATTTACGAGAATTAAAGCGCGCACAGACAAACCGAAGTCATAAACACTTTTGAGCTATATTGGAAAGTGTTAAAAAATTATACTTGCTTCCATCAACAGTGTTACCGATGCTACAGTTTAGTCACTCAAAAAGACCCGGATGATAATGTTAATCCTATGGGGAAGTTATTTTCAAATATCTCGCTTGAATTTTGATATTTTCCAATGATGTTTTTTTGCATAGGATAGCTGAGGACGATCTACAACCGGGCTAGTTTTTACTTTTTAACAATTTCCAACAAAGTTGAAAAGTGTTTATGACTTCGGTTTGTCTACCCGTCTGGCCGTCTGTCCACGCTCTAACTCTCGTAAATATGCTCGGATCGCTCTGAAATTTTTGGATGTTAGTGACCTCTACCATAGCACGTTCCCTATTTCAAGTGAAGTTTGTAACATGTTTAGTTCATTTACAGGGACAGTCAAAAGTTTTCCGTTACATTACGGCCAATGGGAAAAAATCGTTTCAAATGATTTTTAATGTTGTTACACTTTTTCAAACATAGTAAAATTGATATTCATTTATGAAGCCCACTAAAATATGCAATCTGTTGAATATGCGGTGCAAAGAATAGTTATTGTTCATTTACAGGACCACACAAAAGAATTCCGTTCATAATGGTATAAGGGAAATTGTCTGCGGTGTATTTGAAAAGATTTCAGATACTATATTGTATCCGAATTACTGTATATTAGTAATGATTGCTCGAAATGCATTTTTAATTATGATATGCGCTTTTTTAGATTTTCGTTTATCTGACGAAATCCTATTCGTCTCGCTCCTCTGTCTGTCTGTCCGTCTATCCGTCTGTCACAGAGCCCGTTCTCAGAAACTATACATGTTGAAGACTTGAAATTTTGCATACTTATAGCTGAACACCACACATCATACGACAAATCATAAAATTTTGAAAAAGTTGTGCATTTAACCCTTTGGGCTCCCACGTGTGTATTTTAAACAATTCTTAAGTGAGCCCTAATTAGGTTGGAGGCGTGAAATTTTGCATACTTATAGCTGAATACCTGACATCAAATTAAAAACCATAAAAGTTTGAAAAAGTCGTACATTTAACCCTTTGTGCTCCCACATGTGTATTTTAAACAATTCTTTCTAAGTGAGCCCCTAATTAGGTTGGAGGCATGTAATTTTGCATACTTATAGCTGAACACCTCACGTCAAATGACAAACCATAAAAGTTTAAAAAAATAGTACATTTAACACTTTGGGCTCCTACATGTGTATTTTAAACAATTCTTTCTAAGTGAGCCCCTATTTAGGTTGGAGGCGTGAAATTTTTAATACTTATACCTGAACACCGCATATCATACGACAAATCATAAAATTTTGAAAAAAATCGTACATTTATTAACCCTTTGGGCTCCCACATGCGTATTTTAAGCAATTCTTTCTAACTGAGCCCCTTATTAAATTGGAGATTTGAAATTTTGCATACTTATACCAGAACACCTGACGCCAGGCGACATATCATAAAATCTTGAAAAAGTCTTACGTTTAACCCTTTGAGCTACCACAGATGTATTTTAATCAATTCTTTCTAAGACAGCTTCTAATTAAGTTGGAGACATGAATTTTTGCATACATATAGCTGAATACCTCAGACCACACGGCAAATCATTAAATTTTCAAAAAGTCTTATATTATTTACTCCTCCGGGCTAACTTGCGTATTTTAAGTAATTTTTCTAACCTCCTCCCTTTTCACCCGTGGAGCACTTTTCCTACTTTTGCCGACACCCCTTTGATCATTCTTTCATATTATGCACCATAGCCTTACATATTTTAGTTCCACATTATACCGCCAAGGGCGCCTACTTATCTTTGGTGCTATCGGCCCAATCCCCTCGACTAATATATCTACAAATAGTATATAAAACGGAGTTTCGTTCGGATAGAGGTTTCGTTAGAACAGAGTGCGCCCCTGGTTGCGAAATGTGGAACTAACAGATTTTTCAAAAGGATAAAGTGTTTTGAAAGGAATATTAAACGAAACCCTCTGTGCGATCTTTGATCACGGTTACCCACTTTTCACTATATTTATGCATACTGTAAAGTGCGTATAAATGCTATAGTTCATTTACAGAACTACAGAACTGAATTCGTAAAGGTTACTGAGTATGAGCATAAATTGCTTAAAGGTGGGTTTTTAAAGGAGTTATCATTTTTCGCTGAACTAAGTGTATTAATTAAGCTGAATTAAGTGTACTAAGAAATATTTGTAGAATATAGATAAAATGATATAGAGGGCCACGCAAAGAATTGGATACATGGTCATCTGTGGGTGATAATTTCTGGAAATGTAATTTCAGTAGTTTTAAGCGTGTTTTAGTTTGAATTAAATTTTAGCTAAATATTGGCATGTAAATAAAGGTACTAGGTAAAATACAGGGCTGTTCAAAAGCATTCAAGTATGTTTCCATCTATTAGTATAAGTTGCTGAAAGATGAATTTCAACCTGTTATGCATTTTCTTGCTAAACTAAATTTTCCCATTATATAGTATATCTATCAACATACAGATCGAATACAGGGCTGTTCAAAAGAATTGGAATACATATTTGGCTATGGGCGGTAACTACTGAAATCAGATTTTTAAATGTTTACTTAGTTATCTTATTTACCTTATTTTCCAAGTAACGAAATTTCGTTAAAGCTTTCAGGGAGTGTTGGAAAGTGTTTCATAATCTATGCTGTACGCATGATTTTTCTTACTTGTTTGATTTTGGTTTCAGATTTTTACTAAAAAATTATTTTTACTTTCGGAACCGGTTTGAACCGGTTGTTGTCATGGAATCGGACAATCCAAAGTTTAAAGATACAGTCGTTAATTTTGAACTCTTTGCTTTCCAACAGGGCCGCTTTTCTTTCCAAGAGCCGCCAATTGATTAAAGAATGCATCCAAGATACTTGCAAGATCAATATACTGTCTCAATTAGGTTTGAATTGGTTCAATATTTTGGACATTATTGTGATGACAAGGTTTGCATGTTTTGCTTTTGTGTGCCCCTGTAAACCAACTATAAGATCTACATATTTGATTAGCGAATTCATTTCGAGATGCTTTTCTTGGCAAATCAATACACCGTTTCAATTAGGTTCGAATTGGTTCGTTATTTCGGAGTTATCGTGATGACGATAACGTTTGCCTGATATATTATATAGCATATTAAAAAAAGTGATTGCAATAGGTCAATTTCTAAAGAAATTAACCTTAAAATCTTAAGATTATTATAGTTTCTAAAATTATTTCATACTAACTGGCCCACCCGGCGTTGCCCGGTCCCGTGATAATAGCCTTAAATAAATCAGTAATAAACGTTGAGTGATTTTATATATTTAAAGGCAGAACTTTAGTGTATATAGTTAAACGAAAGTGACTTACGGCAGCGAGCGATTTTGAAAAAGTTAATATTGATATTTTTTTAAACCAAAGGGCGCCGTTTTAAGAAAAATGAACGGATACATATATGGTTTGGTGTCTTTTTATTTTATTTTATTTATTTATTTATTTAATTTTTTTTGTCATATTTTAATTTACGAAGCTGGCCAGATTTTTAAGCATCGCAGAAAGAAAACTAAATTCATGCTAATGACTTTCGGGAACATTTTTTTTCCAAAGGGTCCATATTCATATTCTTTTTAAATGGATTGCGGCGTTCAAAAGGAAAATGAACGTAGATGTGGTCTGGTATTTTTGTTTTTTTCATATTTTGAGTTTAGAAACCAATGCAGAATTTTAAGCAGTGAAGAAAAAAACGGAATTCGCAAAAGTGACTTACGAAAACGAATGTTTTTGAAAGGGTTAATATTTTTTATGATAGAAGGCGTCGTTTTAAAGGAGAATGAATATAAATATGCATGGGTATTTTTGGTTTTTTCGTATTTTGATTTACGAAGCCAATGCAGAATTTTAAGCATGGCTGAAAAAACAAAATTAGTAAAAGTTAGTTTCGCAAACTAATTTCTTTTCAAAGGGTTAAAATTCATATTTTTTCAAACGGATTGCGGTTTTCGAAAAGGAAATGAACGTAGATATGATCTGGTACGCTTGGTTTTTTCGTATTTTGATCAGAAGCCTGGATATAAATTTTTGACAAGAACGAAAAATCATGCGCCCAGCACAGATTATGAGACACTTTCCAGCACATTCAGAATACTGTAAAAACACTACGCAGTTTGTTAATGTGAAAGTTTATGTCCAATAAACAATTTGGAAAACACATAACGAATTTAAAAGCACAGTTTATGCAATTACCACAAATAATCGGGAAAATATTCGATTCTTTTGTGCAGTCGTTTATATGATCTACTAGCTGTTACCCGTGACTGCGTTCACGTAACATTTAAAGAAGAAGAAATTCATCAATTAAGCAAAAAATTTCGATATTTAAAAGCATATATAATTAACCTTTTATCACCTTTTATAGTAGAAACGCTTCTGATGATCCCAATTTGCTTATTTTTGTTTATGCATATAGGACCATTTAAATTTCTTTTGTGAGCATGAAATTTCATACACCTTTTCTAAGATTAAATGAGGAATAAATTTACATCTCTGTTATTCTATTTTATTATTTATATTTATTTCGTTCAAGGATATTGATTTAATTTATGTTTTCGAGACAAAAAATATTATTTAAAGATATATATTAATAAAGAATTTTAAAGGAAAGTGGTTATTAGTAGGTCACTTCAGACGTGACTTTGATATGATTAGAATAAGCGAAAAATCAACATGCACCATTATGGTTATATTCCAAAAAATCACATATTGGAAGAGAAAAAAAAAGATAAATGATATTAAAAAAATAATCAAACGTGGTGATAAAATAATCAAAGTTCAAAGTAAAAAAATAATCAAAGTTCAAAAATAAATAATAAGAGCAGGGGAAATATCTTTAATTTTCAAATATTTATTACATTTTAATTTCACGGTACCACACTTTTATGAGCTCTAGATCTACCAATAATATCAAAATGTTTATCACGCTCCAAAGACTCTTGAGCCTAAATACTTATTATTAAGGCAATAGAGTTACTTATTGCTTTCGAGGAATAAATCGATTTATGCAAAAGCACCACAATTATGAATAAACATTTTCATATATATTGTGTGTTGTATTTTGGCTTATGAAAGCTTTGAAATTTGCAGGAATATGCTCCAATGGGGTAACAGTGATAGATTGTGTTTCAGAGAGATTTTTAACTATAGATTTCGATAATTTAAAATCTAAAGAAAATTTCCCTTCTTCCTTTGCGCTTTTCGATAAACACGGTGCCTTTATACATTAGAGGGATGTGAAGTGAAAAGCAAATTTATTGCTTAGTTAAGGTTTTGGCTCTTGTGTACACGTAAATGATGTCACATGTAAAGCCTAATCTCAAATTGAAATTACTTGCTAAACTTTTGTAAGTTGACTTTCCTGTGCCATTTATGAAATTTTATTGAAACCAGTGTTATGGGAGATTGTACTGTAAAAGGATGTTAAACTTATATATTTGCGATTGTTAAATTCTGTGCAAATCACGCCATTTTGTATAAAAACTGCTATAAAATGCTAATATTTTCTAAAAGAAAAGCAGCTAAGACTAATGTCAGACGAACGTCTTTTGCACGCTTTTTTCCTTGCGTATTATCCCTACACAATGCTAGCGGCATATACGTGAGGAAAAAAGCGTGCAAAAAGACGTCCGCCTGGCATTAGTTTAATGATTTAAAATATGACGACACTAGGTTAGTTTTTCCTACGGAATGTTACTTGTCGAAATAAATAAATATATATATATATTCTTTCACTTCATGAATCATTTAAAACTATGCATTTTAATTTATTTAAAAAAAGGGAAACCGAATAATGAAACCCAATATTATTGTACATTTAGAAAAACATTGAAAAATATTTTTTTTTAAATATACTAAATTTCATGTAAGAAAATGTATTTAAAATGTAAGCTAAAATTTCATTTTCAAAGAATGCGACTTTTGATGCAAAATTTTATTTCTGAAAAGTATATTGTTATTTTAAGATTTCGTTTTAACTTTCGAAGCTGGTGTAATGAAGACGACATTGCTTTGACGAAATTAAAATAAATCTATGTTAATGTTTTCGTATTAAAATTAATGCTTTCTATGAAAAAATATTACATCATTTTTAACCGATAAAAGCTTTTACTAAAAACGCCTTTGTGACATGTTTTAACTGCCATCTTTTAAAATTAATCAATTAAAATAGTATATGATTATTTTAATCAAGGCCTCCTGATAAGGGAGTCTTGATTTTAATTTTAATTCGTATGAATAGTGTGCAATAACTATCCACTTAAATGCACAGAAGTTATATTTACTCCTTGGTTGCGTCAATATGTCGACAGACGAATTTTGTTTCTGTGGAATAAATTCATTCATGAAGTTTCGATGTGTGTAAATATGTTTTCAATTTTGGAAAATTTAATTTAATCAAGTTTTTGCACCATTTATACTAATTGAAATTCAATTCCTTTTAATTTTAATGAGGAAATAGCGTCAAAAAATATATTAATCCGTTTTAATTCCTCTTTTTTCCACCAAAAATATCTTCTCCTGATAATCATAACGTGAATTTTGAAAAGAAAACTCTCATTTGTATGTAACTTACATTCAAACTTTTTAATCAGTATGGACAGTATTCCTGTGACGTCACAATTGGTAAAATAGCGTTTTTTATAGCCTCGAATCAAAAGCGAGAATAGGGTCCATTTGTAAAAAATACTTGTTATTCGTTTTGATATCACGTCATTATTTATCTATTTTCATTAGTTACTGATATTGATGCCCATTGTATTTTTAACGAATATTTGGAAATACCTGTTTTATTTCAAATTTTACGTCATATTTTTCCAATCGAATAACTTTATTAATAATATTATTCTTTTTCATTCTTTTTCCTTCTAATTATGACACCATTTTTGGCAGAACATTACCTTATTAACGTAACCGATATTCATCCTTCATGCATAATAAAAAATACTCCATTTTTTGTTTCAAGTATGACGTCATATTTATTTTCTTTTGAATTCTTTTTATTTTAATTTTTAATTAACTGTAGAGGAGAAGTTATTATTCCAGATTTAGTTTTTCTTGGCAACAAGAAAGAAAGATGGTTAAATTTATCGGGAAAATGTCAATTGATTCTGTATGAAAAAGAATGAAATTTTGAATTATTAAGATAATTATTTGAATAAATTAAATAAACTATAGCCTATGTTCATTTCCGGGTTGTAATCCATCTATATCAGAAAAATACAAAAGCATTAATTCATCCGTTTAGATGCTGACTTCATTCAAACATTCGGACACACATTGACATTTATAATATTACTAGCTGTTACCCGTGACGTCGTTCACGTAACATGAAAAGAAGAAATGAATTAAGCAAAGCATTTCCCCTTCCGATAATTAAAAACATATATAATAAACCAATTCTTTATCACATTTTACAGTAGACAATCTATTTATGTATTACGCTATCGTTCCTGGCATAGAAATCGGAGTTATTTGTTAATTGTTTAATAGCAACGCCCAAATGAAACGCATCTCATTGGTTATTGAACGCATTTGTTATTGAACATTGGTTAATATCTCTAATATTTCGCCGAATTCCCATAGACTTCCATTGTAAACCAATAGGTTTTACTTGCTTAGAGAAAATCAACAAATTGAGATATTTTAATGCAACAAAAACTAATATTAGCTTAGGTAATTATATTAATTATAGTTAACCCTCTTGCAGCCTAAGGCGAAATCAGGGAGACTATTTGGAGACTATTTTTACACTGAAGGCTATTTTTATAGTTCGCACCACTATTTTAAGAAAATCAATTTTGCAGTTTATTTTTCATGTAGATGTTATTAATATCTAAATGGAATTTTTTGTACTTAAAAAGTGGTCCAAGTTGAATTAAAAAATAGTCGCCAGCGGAAAAATTGAATTCCCGATTAAATCTCGGATTGCACAAATTTTGCTACTTTTACGTTTCCCGAGGAAATCTCGGGTTGCACAGCGAGAGTGTTAGGGGAGTCCAAGTAAGTTAAATTATGAATAAAAGTAACATTATAGAATGCTTAACATGCTTTCCCAAACATAAATTTTAAGGAAACCAAACTGGTCGCCAAGGGTGGCTAGTATAAGATATTTCTTTATTATAAGGTCATTGATATAACTCAGGTTTATACGCTGAACCAGGATGTCTGTTTATATCATGAAGTAATAAGAAAATGGCACAGATGACATATACGCACCGGGGTACCTAATTGTCGTCAAAATAGCTTATTTTGCTTGACACCGTAACGCCGGCTATTGTTGTTTATTTATTAATAAATTGTTTATTTACTTGCGGTCAGTGTCTTCTTTTAACCTATGTTGCGACAGTTCAGTTGATCCACATTCCCTCCTTGAAGCCAAATAAGCAGCGTTATAATGGTGACGCAGTTGGGACTTTCAGCTGTATCAGCATCTCTAAGATTAGCCTGACGATCGGCTTGTTCATGTCTACGCAATTCTGCTTCAGGAAAAATTGCATTAATGGTTGATATTTTCAGTGCTCTTGCATTACGTGAATTTCTCGATAAATTTGATTTCGCTTTGATGACATTCCTCTCTTTAAATTTTTATAGCATTTTAAATTCAGTTAGACATTGTATTAAAAGCTAAGGCATATTTACCTCAATCTATCATACTTCACAAAAAACTATTATCCAAAAGGACTTAGATGCAGCATATACCCGCGGCCGCCATCTTGGATGTTTTGAGATTTCTTCGCGATTTTTGGTTGGCGATGTTTTACATTTTATTTTCGTTAAGCCTAACATGAGCATAAAACACTGCTTGGCGACATTTACAACTTGGCGGAAAAGGAGTGTTCACGCCAAGAAAAGATCCAAGATGGCGGCCGCTAGAATATATAACATCTGTTCCTAAAAAAGAGCACTAAAAAGAGCTACTTTTTAAAATGTCAACAAATATTTTACCCTTTTAAAGCTAAAAAAAATGTAGAATTAAAATTCAGCTGCCACACTACGATTTACAAACGTATTTACAACTTAAAAATGGAAAAATTCTAAGATTTATTTCGATTTCATTTGAACGGAATCTAAGTATATAGGTGTTTTAAGTATTATATTGTATGAATTTCATTTTTATTTTTTAATGTTCAATTGGTTTAACTTATTGGTTACAAAAATTTAACATTAAATGTAGAACGAATTGAATGAAATATCTTAATATCTGTCCCTTCTCGGGCTTAAACCATGTATGAAATAAATTTTATTTTTTTAATTTGTTCTGCAAATTAGGTTTTTGTTTAATATGTCGAGTTTTTTAATAACTACTGCATTCAAACGAGCACATTTCAAAATTAATGGAGGGTATCATCATCAGGCTTTGATTTGTGCGATATCGCATCACAATTTGTGATGTAATTTACCTGTGTATGATTCAAAATTTATCACCAGTGCAGTAATGAATATTGCTGTAGTTTGCACGAAAAATTCCAATCTGAACATAAACAAGTAATATAAAAATTTTGTTTTTAAAGTCAATTCCTACTTAGGCCATCAAAGAAAAATTTAATACAATCCCTTAAGCTAATATTAGTTTTTGTTGCATTAAAATATCTCAATTTGTTGATCTTCTATAAGCAAGTAGGTTTACAGTGGAACTCTATGGGAATTTGGCGAAATATTAGAGATATCGCCAAGTTGGCGTCACTTTTGGCGACTCATTTTGGTCGCCAAATTTGGCGATATATCGCCAAGTTGGCGACAAACTTGGCGGTATTTGGCGATAGAACAGGGTCCCCCCTATGGTAACCCCTTATTGAAAATACTTTCATTGAACTTCAATAACCAATGGAAGCCATTTTGTTTCCCATGCGAAACTAAAATTAATTAATTAAAATTTAATTAATTAATTAATATTTGAAAAAACTGTATTAACATCAATTGTCATCCAGTACAAGTTTAAAAAAATTTATTTCAACTTGATAGGATGAATAATGAGTATTTTATTAACGATTGAAAATTTGAACAAGATAAATATATAAATAAATAAATAAATATAGGGAGAGTGTGAGCTAATAGTAGGAATTGAAAAATCTTCTTGAAAATGTCATTTTTATTTCCACTATGACGTCATATTCATCTTCTTTTTAATTCTTAAAAAAACTCTTTCAGTTTCTTCAGTTTCATGTTTCACGTGAAAATCATTCAACTAAAAATAGGCAAATTATTATTACGGCTTTTGAATTATTTACAACAATGAAAAAAAAAATTTTAATTTTATTACAAAATGTCCGTTGAATCTCAATGAAAAAAGCGAAATTTGGAATTATTAAGAAAAATATTTGAATAATGTATATAAAAATTAGCCCATGTTACTCTCTAGATTATAATCCATCTATATGCAAAGGAATTTTATGATCCGTTTTGACCCTGACGTCTGGCAAATGTTTTTACACTTTGAATTTATAATATTATTAGAATTAGCAAAGAATTTAAAATGAGTGGCATCAGGTACAAAAAGGTGGGAAGAAAAAATGAAAAAGTTACCATCTCCATAGGCTTTTCTATGTTAAATTAACATTGAGAAGTGACACTGGAAATAAATAAGTATTGCGCTGCCGCGCAATACTTAAATATAGACTATTGTTATATTTATAAACACACTCTTCACAAATACTGTACTAAATTCTCATCATATTTAGAGAACAAGAGAAAAATTCATGTTTACATGCTTGACAGAAAAAGCTATCGGGGTTGCATAGGCGCGGCCTTTTTTTTCCCACAAAAGTAATACAAGACGAAACTTCACTGCAATCCACTACAGGTATCCCCCCAGCAAAGATTCCGACGTACGTAAATTCGCAATAAATCTCGAAAATTACATTTTTGAACATACTAGCGCGTTTCACACGCAGTTGTATACTTTTGATACTTATTTTATGAATAAAATATATAGATATAAACAACAACCATAATATAGTTTATATATTACATAGAGTTATATTTTTATTTTTACATACACTCAAATCTATAACAAAACAACTTAATCTTTATTGTTAGTTATTCATAGTAACCATCTAATTCATAATAAATACAGTTTGTGCTTATCAAGGTTTATTTTATTTTATGAGTGCTATTCATTTGTCTTGCCATCGCCAGCAGAAATTCATGGAGAATAGGCTAAATTAGTCCTCTTTAATTACTTCTTGTTTTTATAGTCGTTTGATGTAGATTCAAAATTGTTATAAATCTATTCATCAAAGTTAGATTTATAAATTAAGTATTCCACAAGATATTTGAAAAGTGTTCTTTAAGTTTGTTTTTAGATATTTCCATACCTTTATAGTTTATATACGACTAAATACTGTCGCATGATGTTTCATTTATAAAATAATACGGTGTAAATAATATATATATGTATATCTACTCTATCTATATTATGAAGGACAAACATATCTGTGCGTAACGCATACGTCATTCTGCAAATGACAACACTTTGAAATTTGAAATGAAATTTCGGTTTTGCAATTTTCACTACTGCAAATTTTTAAACTTCTAAATATCGCACAGTTTCAATTTTTACACCATCGTATAGGGGGAAAAAATGTACTTTTAAATGCGATTTATTTGAAAGCTCTACCTCAATTTATTTTTGAGATATTAATTTTTTTATAGTTTTTAGTACCAATTTTGTAATTGTGGCAACTGAAGTATTCCATTTCTATTAAATTAAAAGTAAAGGGAAAATACTTTAATTGCTATTTTTAAAATAGTCATGGTTTATTTATTTTTATTGATTATATCCTTATTGATGCCATTTTCACATTACAAATAAAAGTAACATTTTTTCTAATTTTTGAACAGAAAATGACGTCAGCCATAAAAAAAAAAAAACACGCATTCTTCTTCGTAGATCAAAAGATTGAAGAAGATATTTCAATATTTTTAATTACGCTGATACTGAGTTTGAGACGCTAGGGAAAATGATTCAGTGAGTAAAAATGATGTCATATTGAAAACAAAACGATCATTTTCTTTGATAAAACTAAATATTTGATCAATACTAAATGGCCAATACTATGGCAACTAAAGGCAAATTTCTGAATGATAAATTTTCGCCGGTACTGAGATTAGAACTTAAATTTTATGCAAATGTTCACATGAAAAGCTGTATCGGACGAAAGTAACTTTGTTTGGAAATACATTCATTAATAACGTATTGCGCGTTAAAATACTTTTAAATTGTGAATTTGAGTGATGCGTATGTAAATTTTGAGAATGTGAAAATAACGTACAGTTTAGGTTTTATGGGGGGGGGGGGATTTTATGATGTGACAAAGCGAAATCCTTTTTACTGATTTTTCATCCCGTAAAAACAAACGTAAGAGCCTCAATCGATAACTTCAACATAATTACTCATCTTGATTATACGTATTCTAATACAGTTTAATTTTTGAATAATTTAAGCAGTTGAAGTTTCTGGAAATAATATTTTGGCAATTTTATTTTAAAAACATTTTTTGTTTTAAGAGTTAGATAACCAATGCAAGATGAACTTTTTATTGTGATTATTTTTGTAGGTTCGATCTAACAGTTCCATTCTAAACATTTTAATTCGTCGAATTTTGACGGGTTCCAACTCGTATATATAAAATCCTAATGAAACGAATTTATGAAACGGATATATGAAACGAATTTACGAAACGGATATATGAATCGACTGATTAAACAAATGATTATGTTTCAAGCGATTTCTCCTAAAATATGGAATACTTTGCTATAAAATTAACACCAAAAATCAGCATTGATCCGCAGATCTCAAAACTGGTATTAGAATTTTTAAATTAGAATTACTTTTCGAAATATTAATTTTTTTCTAATTTTATATACATTTTTCTAATGATGGCAACTCAAATTTTAATCAAAGAGATATTTTTTACTTTCTTCTATCTGCAAGAGAAGAAAGTATTGTAATCGAATTTTTTTTCAACTTCCGGTTTTCGACGGATTTACACGTTTTAGGGGTCAGAGATCCCCAAAAAAATGTTTATAGAAAATGTCTGTCTGTCCGTGTGTCCGTTTGTCTGTCGCCATTGTACCATTAAAAAGTGTATGAAGTTATGCATAGAATTGAACCAAATTTTTATTTTGAGTTTTTGGCTATGGCAAGCAGACCCTCCCTGAATTTGGAAAAAATTCGCCGGTAGGGGGCGCTGTAACAGCGATTTTTGTGCGATTTAGAATTTTGTACTATCCAAAAGTGTATGAAGTTATGCATAGAATTGAACCAAATTTTTATTTTAAGTTTTTGGATATGGCAAGTAGGTCCTCCCTGAATTTGGAAAAAAATCGCCAATAGGGGGCACTGTAACAGCGATTTTTGTGCGATTTTGAATTTTGTACCATCCAAAAGTGTATGAAGTTATGCATAGAATTGAACAAAATTTTTATTTTAGGTTTTTGGATATGACAAGTAGGTCCTCCCTGAATTTGGAAAAAATTCGTCAATAGGGGGCACTGTAACAGCGATTTTTGTGCGATTTTGAATATTTTACCATCCAAAAATGTATGAAGTTATGCATAGAATTGAACCAAATTTTTATTTTAAGTTTTTGGCTATGGCAAGCAGATCTTCCCAGAATTTGGAAAACATTCTCCGGTAGGGGGCGCTGTAACAGCGGTTTTTGTGCGATTTTGAAAATTGTACCATCGAAAAGTGTATGAAGTTTTGCATAGAATTGAACCAAATTTTTATTGTAAGTTTTTGTCTATGGCAAGCAAGTCCTCCCTGAATTTGGAAAAAAATTCGCCGTTAGGCGCGCTCTAACACGCGATTTTTGTGCGATTTTGAATATTGTACCATCCAAAAGTGTATGAAGTTTTGCATAGAATTGAACCAAAATTTTTTTGTTTGTTTTTGGTCATGGCACGAAGGTCCTCCCTGAATTTGGAAAAATTCCGCCGCAACGGGGCGCTATAATTTGGATGTCTGTACCATTTTCATTATTGTACCATCGAAAAGTGTATGAATTTATGCATAGAATTGAACCAAATTTTTATTTTAAGTTCTTGGCTATGTCAAGCAGGTCCTCCCTGAATTTGGAAAACATTCGCCGGTAGGGGGCGCTGTAATAGCAATTTTGAATATTGTACCATCCAAAAGTGTATGAAGTTATGCATAGAATTGAACCAAATTTTTATTTTAAGTTTTTGGCTATGACAAGCAGGTCCTCCCTGAATTTGGAAAAAAATCGCCGCTAGGGGGCACTGTAATAGCGATTTTTGTGCGATTTTGTAAATTGTACCACCGAAAAGTGTATGAAGTTATGCATAGAATTGAACCAAATTTTTATTTTAAGTTCTTGGCTATGGCAAGCAGCACCTTCCTTAATTTGGAAAGAATTCGCCGGTAGGGGGCGCTGTACTAGCGATTTTTATTCCATTTTGAATATTGTACCAACGAAAGGTATATGAAGTTATGCATAGAATTGAGCCAAATTTTTTTTGTTTGTTTTTGGTCATGGCACGAAGGTCCTCCCTGAATTTGGAAAAATTCCGCCGGAAGGGGGCACTATAATTGGGATGTCTGTACCATTTTCATTATTGTACCATCGAAAAGTGTATGAATTTATGCATAGAATTGAACCAATTTTTTTTTTTTTTTTTTTTTTTTTTTTGTATGTTTCTGGCTATGGCAAGCAAGTCTTCCCTGAATTTGAAAAAATTCCGCCAGAAGGGGGCGCTATAATTGGATCTCTGTGCCACTTTAATTATTGTACCATCGAAAAGTGTATGATTTTATGCATAGAATTGAACCAAATTTTTTGTGTACGTTTCTGGCTATGACAAACAAGTCCTCCCTGAATTTGAAAAAAATCTGCCGGAAGGGGGCGCTGTAATAGCGATGTTTGTGACATTTTCTTTATTGTACAATCGAAAAGTGTATAATATTATGCATACAATTGAACCAAACTTTTTGTGCATGTTTTTGGCTTTGGCCAACAGGTCCTCCTTGAATTTGGAAATATCGCGCGGTAAAGGGGTTCTGTGATAGCGATTTTTGTATACTCTCCTTGATTTTTCGTAGTTCTATTGTCCATCGGCGGCTCGTGCAAAGGCGGGAACTCGCTTTCTGCTAAGCCGGCTATTCGCAAACAGCTGATAAGAACAGAATAAGGAAAAACTATTAATTTTAACAAATATCATAATATAGATTAACTCGTTTTTAGTTCATTTAATTGACTGAAGCAGGAATTTAAGATGAAGATCAAAGTCGGTATAGTATTGAACTAATAATATTGAAGTATTAACATGTGTAACTAGTTTTTGAAATATTAAGATGTATAAGATAGAAGAAAGTTGTGGGATTGGCACATCCAACTAGTTTTTCCTAGGTTCATTCTGATAAGGTGCTTCCCTGATTAGTTTTGGGTGTTCATTAGTTACGTATAAAGGGGGACGGGGGGCTAAACTCCCCCCCCTAAACTTAGATAAATGGGTTTTTCATGCAGAATTATCAAATTTTCTTCAAATTTGGTATACCGTTTAATTCTGATAAGGCGCTTTCCTGATTACATTTGAAAGTTCATTGTTTAAGTCTAAAGGGGAGAACCGGGGGCTAATACCCCCTTAATTTTGATAACTGGGTTTTTCTATCCGATTTGCTTCAAATTTGGTTAACCGGTTTATTCTGATAAGTCGCTTCCCTGATTAGATTTGGAAATTCATTGGTTAAACATAAAGGGGGGGAACGGGGGGTAGTAATACCCCCTCAATTTAGATAAGTTGGTTTTTCTATCCGATTTGCTTCAAATTTGGAAACCGGTTTATTTCGATAAGGCGCTTCCATGATGACATTCGGAGGCTCATTTGTTAAGTATAAAGAGCGGAAACGGGATGGGAAGGCAATCCCCCGCCTTAATTTATTTTTCGAGGGGCATTGTTCTTTGAAATAAGAGTATAATATACAATTAGTGTGAATAGCCTGTGAGCTCAATGCCATCAGTTTAACTGGGCGCTTTTCATTTTTGTTATTTTATTTATTTATTTATTTATTATTGTTATTGTTGTTCTTGACGATCCTTAAGATACATTTCATAAAATTAGGAATAGGATATTCAGTAATAGTGTAAATAGCTTTTTATTTAAATAAAAATGCTAAGTAAATATTCATTAATTTTTAACGCGTGACATACGCTTGTAGAAATGTTAAAAAGGTCTCTGAATCTAGATGAAATTTTCATTCTTTATAACAAAAAAAGAAAATCTCAAAAAATTACTTATAAATTCTGTACTTAAATCATTAATGGAATTTATGATAATTCATAATTTATTGAATGTTAAAGACGTGAGTTATAACATTACTAGCAAAGCGTAAACCAACAGAGTGAAAAACATCCAAGCCGGAAATCGAACCCGGGCCCCTGGAATAGCGCCCGGGTTCGATTCCCGACTTGGATGTTTTTCACTCTGTTGGTTTACGCTTTGCTAGTAATGTTATATAGTAGAGACTAGAAAATCCGAGTCTCAGAAGTCCGAGGTTCCGCTTAATTCGAGGTCAAAAATCAAAATTTCTATATATTGTTTTCCTCGCCCAGTATGTAGAATGCCAATTCTTTCGAGAGAGTTGAGAAGCGTTTTGAAGAGTGTAAACATGAAACATATTGTTTACTGGATAGGTGATTCTTGTGAAGGAATCTACAACACTGAATAAATCGTGGTTGAAATTTTCACCTAAAGTGGTAACATACATTGAGAATCTTAATAACGACGATGATGAAAACAGTGTTTTGTAAGATTTGGTGAAGGAAGTACCTTCGCTGTAAAAATTGTGAAGCAGATGACGTTAAAGAATAGCTAAACAGTGATGAAATGTTGGAAATAAATGAATCGACTATTGTAGAAATGATAGAAGGTGAGAAGGAATGTAATGATGCAGAAGAAAACGACTCTCTGCCATTTGAAAAACAAAATCTTTCATAGTGAAGGTTCTGCATCTGTAGAACGGGCTTTAAAATATGTAGAACACCAAAATGAAGCCACCCCTGCTGACGTTATGCTTTTTTAAGCGTTGGCTAGATATTGCATCTAAAAAGAGAAGTAATGTGTTAAAGCAGCAAAAAATTGATTTTTTTTTTTTTTTTTTTTTTTTTTGTGTGTGTGTGTGTGTGAAGTATCCTGTATATCATTGAAAAAGGAATAAAGGTATCTACATTCTTTGCCATCCTAATTCAGTAAAATTATAATTGGTTACAATTTTCTACTTTTTCGGAAAATCCGAGTTTTCAGAAATCCGAGGTGGTGTCAGCCCCAATTACCTCGGATTTTTGAGACTACTGTAATTCACGTCTTTAATATTCAATAATTTCAAGCGTAATTTCGCTGCTGAAAAGTAGTTGAAAAATTAATTAAATCACAGTTTATTTTTTTGTACGTGCGAACAGCCGTAAACGAACCATTCTTCTCATACTAAATCTATTATTACTTTTAATTTAGGTACAGCTCTGCTCTTCCTCAACAGAAGTACAAGTAAAAATGTAATAAGTTATAGAGTAATATTTCCTGTGTTATGGTTCACAGCTCTGATTTTGCCACTCATACAGGTAATTTTTTTTTTCCATTTAGCCTTCAGTTCCATTACATTTTTTATCAGAATTTTACATTTTATTTAAGGCTGTTCTTAACTGCTCTGCTCAACAAGCGCAAAACGTTTTGACACATTTACAAATTCATTGTTTTAACGGAAAGGTATAAAATTGGAAAGACTGGCCATGGAAGCGATTTGGAATTGAACTGTTTTTTCCATTTTTTGATCAATCAATTACCTATTGAGTTATAAGCTATTTTGATCACGTGACAAATGCTATTTTCGCCCTTCACGGACTGGTTTTTCTGCTTTCTTCGGGAACTTCGGTTCAAAACGTCAACTTTGACACCATTTTCTGAAAGATCTATTGCGTTTGCAAAAAAAATTGAAAAAGCAGCTCAATTACATAGTTTCTGAACAACGACACTAGCTAGTTTCATGCATTTTCGAACAAAAATAAATTAAAACTTATGTCAGAAACTTGCCCTTTTGGATTTGAGAACACCCTTAATTACAGAATTTACTGAATCATTTATGCAATCTGCATAATTATCATTTATGCAGATTGCATAAATGAGACGATTGTAGCGCTCCTACTTGCGCCTATTAGCCCCCGGTATGCTATTTCTTTCTCCAAGCTTATTTTGTGTCGTCTCCAAAAAATAACGTTACGTTGTATAAGCCAGCCGTAAAACAAAGCATATTGAACATTTGGTGTTGTAAAATACTTGGACAGTGTTAAAAGGAGTAACAAAAAGTACGTTATGAAGTTAAAAATGCTCGTAAAATAAAATGGGTTAAAAAATATTTAAACATATTACATTTGATGTAAAATCTTATCTCTCTATTCTAAAAAAAAAGTAACAGCCATTGTATCTTTGAACATCAGCTGATTTGGCCATAAAATTCTCCAATCAAAGAGAAATGAATAGGAACCCGTTTATAGGGAGATCACCACTGTTTTTTAACTTATAATTCAATCTTCCGAAATCTTTTTAAAGCCGATCAAATTAGTGTGCTTTTAGAGTCTGCCGTGTCTGAACGGGGGTTGGCGAGCGTAGCTCGTAGGGGGCAGCACCCCCTAGTTAAAAAAAATGGAGAGGTTGTAGGCTGCACCCCTAATTTCGTAATTTTCTTTATATAGGATTTAAGAAAAAGAAACACTCAATATTATTTTTCCTAGATGACAAAATAATAAAACACACGCACACACAAATTAATTCAAATAACTACACTCTAAAATTGGGAGGGGTGAAAAGCCTTTCTTTGAAAGAGTGACAGGCATTTTTACTCTTTTTGGAGTGAATTTTATAAAAATACACTCCTTAAAGAGTGGAATTTTCCACTCTCTAGAAAGGAGTGAAATGTCTCACTCCTGAAAGAGTGACTTACGTATGCATTGCTTATTAACCAATCAGAGCAGCAAGGCGACGACACCCTTAAAAGATATGAAAAATGATCACTTTTTCGTCCGCCATTTTACGATTAACAGATTTGGATATCATTAAAATTATTCTTTATGGAATACATAAAATAAAGGTAAGTCTTATTTAATTTTAAGCATTTATCCGTGTAGATATGTGAAACGTTAAGATTATTAGCTAAATAGTTGTATGTTGTATAGGAAAAGATTGATCGTTAGAGTGTTCAAAAGTGATTGTCTGTTATATTTCTTCATGTAGCTGTTTGAAATATAATTCTTTTAACAATTGGATACGCACTAGCACGGACCGGCTCGGGCCGATTTTCATTCACGGAACTCGGGCTGGTCCCGGGCCACACTTTTTTCTGAAGGCTCGGGCCCGGCCTAACTTATTTTTTCTGTACAAAGCCGGGACTGGCTCATTGCGAGTCTTACGGCCCAAAATTTTCAGTCCTAATTTTGACCCAGCCCGTATGAAAATCATTGTGTCAGCGTGGCCTGGTCCATTCAAAGGTCAGTAAAATTAGGCCTGGCCCAAACATTTTTGCAAAAAATGCATACATTTTCAAATGGCCATTATTCTACACTTAAACATTAAAATTTATTATTTTTAAAAAACACTAGATTTCTGCGCTTATTAAAATATAACTAAATTAAAATATAATAAAACGTGTGAAAAAGAACCTGCCTATGACGGAACCAGTTTTAAACTCACTAACGTGTTGATCCATGGATAATTAATATAGTAATACATAAGAAAAGAATATATAATGCATTTACACTCGCTAAGAAGGATACTTGTCTATAAATGCATTTTTTTTTTTCTTTTCTATGCAATTCCGTCTTACTGTATAGCATTTTCCACATTTTTAATACTTCAAAGAAAAAAAAAATCAATGTTTTGTTGAAATTCACTCGGGCCGTGCTTTTAACTTTTTTTTCGGGCCAAACTTTTAAGTTTTTTACCGGTCCGGATCGGGCCAATTTTTTTTCTACAGGCCGGGCCAAATTTTTCTATGAGTCGGTCCGGGCCCGGGCTTTGAAATTTCACCCCGTGCAGATCTCTAATACGCACAATGCTTAGCAAATCATTAGTTCGGAAAATGTGAATTAAAAAAAATGAGTAAATATTTTATTCTTCTCTTTCAATGCTGCATTGCAAATTTTTGCCAAAGATCAAAACAAAAAAGTTTTATCTCTTTCGTTTGAAAGGGTGACTGACTCATAAGAGAAGAATATCTGGAAGTTTAAATTTCGTAGGAGACACATTCGGAAACACTAATTTGCCGTTACATGAGATTTATTTTTTATTTTTTTTTTACTGATTTCGGATTATATACAGTTAAGAGATTTATTATTGTTTCGGAGTTAAATATGATATTTGATGTTTATGCTATTACGAAAAGGTTGGTACAGTGAAACACCACTGTGCGACCAACTCCATTAAGCAACCACCTCCCTGAACGACCATTTTTCATGGAACGAAATTTATTCCCATAGGCTCAATGCTAATTTTACCTCCATTCAGAGACCATCCCAGTTGAACTCCCTCCATGAGAGATCAATTTCTTTGAAGAAAATGAAATAAATTCCGTTTTTTCCTGGTCGCTTGAAGAAGGTTTTATTAAAAAAATAATTCCGGAGAGTGCATTATTCATCAAACTTCTAAACTAAGTTTAGATTTTCTTTTATCCCGGTAACTTTTAAGTGTTTTTAAGAGTTTTTAAGTCCCTTTGTGCCTTTTTAGGCAATTAATTTAACTCTGATTACAAATTAAGAATGACGGTCAATAAACTCTGCCTTATTCTGTCGGAAAACTCTCATAGAAATAGATAAAATAATGAAACTGTCATTATTTGTTCTCGTCCACAAAAAAATGCATTTATTTACCGAACTTCGAAAGGACTTGGAGATAAAAATTACAAAATATAAAACTGTAAAATTAAAGCAAAGCTCACACACAATGTATTCATTTTTAAAACTCTACAGTAATTAACTTATGTAATTAACTTTTATTTTGATACTTAAATTTTTATATTTTTTCCAAATGTGAAAAATAAATTTTAGTAACATTGTTACCATTTTTAAACAATTAAAATCTAGATTTAAACGTAACCTCCATTAAAAGACCAGCTCTCGGAATGAGCCAATTTTATTGGAACGGTACGTGGTCGCCTTAAGGAGGTTTTACTGTATATTATTATTTTTTTAATTGTATGTAAATATTTTTCTGCGGGTTATGATTTTAAAATTTCGAGACTGAGTAATATAAAAAAAATTAATTATAGATATTCTGCATCAGTTATTAAATTTCTTTCTATTATAAAAACATTTTCTACGTTTTTGATGCACGTAATTTTTGGCACTAAACAATATAACATGATATTTAAGCATTGGAATAAAATGTTTTTTTTTATGCCTGTTTTGAAGTTTATGAATAAGACTGCCTTAGTATATTTTTAAAATGCTCATATTACATAATACAGGACTGAATATTTTTTTAAAGAGATTAATAACCACTTTTTTACACTAAAATGTTTTAAAAACAATAAGAATATTTCTAATGAAGTCATAAAATCTATTTTGCTCATAGTCACAAAATACAATATCTACGCAAATAAAAATTTTAAATTAAATATGGTTTATCGTGGCTTATGGCAATAACGGACGAAAATTATCAATCATGATTAAGTTAAGGAATATGTTTAAAAGAAGAAAATATACATATTCCAGAGAACTCAAAATATAGACTTCATGTTCATACTAAATAAAACAAAAGCAAATCACAGCGGATAAAAAAAAAATTACACATTCTTAATATTTAAATCATGCTTAAAACTTATTTAAAAAAGAAGTGAATTTATAAGCATTGCGTTTAAATGGAAAGATTAAAAATATTTTAGAACAATAGCACTTTTCAAAAATAGCAATAATTTAAGGAAAAAGTACGGTTTTATATTTAAAACAAAAATTAAAATGAGATCAAACATTGTTAAACATATAACATCCACCTATTAAAAAGTTATTAATAAAACTTTAAAAGTAATATCTTTATAGGGCATGCAATAAAGGCAAACACAAAGGATAAGATTCGAATAAAATATTTTAATTTATTTCTGTCAGTAATCTAATTTAAATTCGTATGTAACTTTAACTGAATATTTCCTTAAAAGTTCAATTAGTGTTATAAACTATGAATTAAATAAATATTGCTAATAAAGTATTTTATTACAATCTTTACCACGCTTGTATCTATTTCCATTGCATGCCGTAAAAGATGCGACTCTTTTAAAATGACCATAAAATCAAAATAAAAAAAACACTCACTACAAAAAAAAATGAACATTCACTCCTATGAAAGAGTGACTATTCACTCCTACCAGGGGTGAAAAACTGCACTCCTTTAGCAAAAGTGAATAGTCACTCCTCCGAAAGAGTGATTATCCTCCCCTGTTTAGAGTGGATATTCACTTTCAAGGAGTGACTATTCACTCTTTCAGAAAGTCAAAAATTTCACTTTGGCTCAGAGTGAGGGTTGGGCATATTTTGACTCTGCGATAGAGTGACTATTCACTACTCCGGAGTGAATAGTCACTCTTTTTTATTTAGAGTGTACTACACAGGAACAAGAAATAAGTTATAAAATAATTTTTCGAGGGTTCTATGCTTATTTGACTTAGGATAAAATCGGAAGTTCGCAGAGATCTTATATATTAAAAAGCAAAGCCGAATAAGAACGGTTTTGACTAACCTGAGCATGCACAATGATCATTTTATGGTGCTTTTGTCTCTAAACGGAGTGGAAAAATTCTTGCGAGTTCGGTGAATGCATGCATAATGATCATTTTAGGATGTTTTTCTGTCGCAATACAAGGAAAGGATTATTATGATTAATTCATATACAGTAACTGGCAAAAGTTTTGAGAAGATATGTTTTTCTGTCCTAACTTTTTCTGTAAGCAAAATTTCCTAATAATGTAAATCAGTAATTTGTTGCATTAGTCATCCTACATCGTGCTCTACTAATGATATGTGTGAAAACTGATAATTTAAAAAATACCAAACGTGGATTTGAAAAGTTGAAAGCAGAAGTTTTGAGACTATCTGATAAAATTCAATCTGTATCAGTTTCAGTATGAAGACAGGGAAAAATACGCCTTTGGCCATTCGTCCTTTTAATTATTAAAGCGGGGGAAAATGCCATATTCTGCTATCGCCAGCAAGTTGGGAATTCCAAAATCAACTGTTGGCCACATAGTAAAGAAGTGGAAGGATGGTAAAGGTGTGCGCGATCTTCCAAGATTAGGAGTCCCAAGAAAAACAACTCAACGTCAAGATGCATTGTTCCGAAGGAAGTCGTTCGCTGACCCAAACAAGAACGCTGCTGAAATAGGTAAGGAGAAATGGCCACCGAACGTGCACTTACAGTAACTAAGGACACCAAGAGACGTCGCGTCGCACAGAGGAGTATTTTCTGAAAAATGTGGACAAAATTATTTTATGAGCTATATCAAATTGAAATGTTGTAAAAAGCTATTAAGAGTCATTATATGTATTTTTTAAAAAAAACATATATTTTTTTATGAATTTGCAAAAAATATTTGTTTTTTAATAAGTAAACTACTATTTAAATCAGTTTAGAATAAACATTTATGATATTTAATGAAATATTCCGGTTTTTTTTTTTTCATATATAACAAGTTCTTTCTGTAACTTACTATTCTAATCATATTCATCTTCATCTGTTTCGTCTTCATCCTCATCTTCCTCTTATTTTGGATGTTGTCCGTATGGGGCGGTCCATAAATGATGTCACACTTTTTTTCAGTATTTTTGACACCCATCTCCCCCTTTGTCACAAAGTGTCACACTTCACCATACCCCCTCTCCCCATTGTCACATGTCACGCTATATTGCATAAACATTTGCAGTTCAGAAACAAAGCACTACGTTATGGATCATATGTGTTTTAACGACATTTGTGAGCATAACATTAAAAATGATTCATGTACTTATTTTGTATGAAATAAGATTAAGGTTTATAACAAAAACATAATTAATATACAATAGTAATAAAATATTAATACGAAAGAGCAGTTGAAAACAGTCGTATTTTGGAATTTGAAATGGAATTTAATATATTTGGCTTTAAATCTACTTTATAAACGCAAATACTTTAATTTCAAAATTTAATCTGCTGATTTTAATGCTTTTATTTTAACCAAAATGTGTGATGTCACATTTCTTCTTACCCCCTCCCACCCCTTTGTCACAAACTGTCACAATTTCATGAACCCCCTCCCCCCCCCCCCCCTTCAAGCGTGACATCATTTGTGGAAGGCCCCTATGGTGTTTCTGGTTGTTTCGCTAGAAAAAGGCTTTTTTTTTAAAAGCTTTGGTCTTGAATTACTTATAAAAGGATCAGAATTTAGTGAACATCTGTTCAAAACATTTTTATTACATTGCTCTCGAGAAAACTGTCGGCAAAAAGTTTGCCTATATTGGCGGAAATGTTTGTTTCTAGCTTCAGCAGCCTCGTCCGAAAGTTGATCGATAGGCAATATTGCATGTTTAATTACTGTGGTCCCATGTGCTAAAACTTTATTTACTGTTGGTGACATTGGGTGCTATCCATATAATTCGACATAAAGATTAGCCGTTTCTTCGGTGTAATTTTCAAATTTTTTAACATCAATTCTATGTCCACTAGACAGTGCCTCTAAATGTAAAGGAACAAGAGAACTCTGAAATATATTTGCATCACTATCAGAAGTATTCTGAAATATCTGTTTAAATTGCGAGTGTTGGGAGCCATCGCAACACCATTTACATATTTGTTCTAAATTGTGGTTTTCTTCTTCTGTATTGTTTAGAATAACTTCTTCTAAATATTTACACAGTCTTAAAGAGGTGTGATCAAGAAGATCTGTGGGTTAACTTCTGCGCTTGTTTCTGTCACATTCATCGACTCCTCACTTATATAGCAATCTTTCTTCGCTTTCTTAATCAGGGAATAATAAGTAAATATTCTTATTTGACTATGAATAATTTCCCATTGCTTTCTCGTTAGATCAGCTTACACAAAAATTGATAAGGCTTCTGGTGGTGTATGGTTCTTAATGGTGGTGTTTTTTTTTTTTTTTTGCTGAAGTTATAATTTTCTGCATTTTGTATCTCTTGTTGACTTAGAGTTATATGTTTTATGAGTATCGAGGCATCAATATTACCAGCAGCTCGTTGATTTGTACTAGCTGCATATGTTAATTGATCAAGAGGAACTTGCTCCCTTAAACCTCTTGTTTTTTGTCAATTGCTTCTGTCACACAATTCGGCGAAATCTTTTGTTGGTGTACCTTTTTTGATATTGTACAGATAGTATATTCTACAGCTAATTTTATGGAACTGTTCAGCCAATGTCCATTTATCTTAAGAAAGCGCCATTTTGCCCTATTGGCAGCCTCCCATTTTTCTTTAAAATCCTATTTGAAACGGCTTAACGAACGTTTTAATGATACTTGTTTATCTACCGGACATTTCGTCCTTTTTGTAACTTTACTTTCCATGAAACACAATTTGTCATCTGTTTTCTTATTAAAACAATCTTGTTTAAGATCAAACAGCAGCTTTCTTGAAAGATCTTTTGCTCTCACTGAAGTTTCTAAAAGAAAAATGAAGATTTTTCGTTTTCAAAATATTATCATCTTCTGATACCATTTTTTTATAAAACGGTAAAAAAAAAAAAAAAAAAAAAAAAAAAAAAAATTGGGGCAAGTTGGGGCAAGATTTTATTTTATGAATATAATAAGAAATATCTTATTTTATATTCCAACAAAAAGTTTTGCCCGACAAAAGGCGGAACGTATTTATAAATCACTAATAATTTAAAAGAACTAGTAAAAATTACACTTATTTTTAAAGATAAAACAATGTGGCTATATTCATAATTATATTCTTTTATAACTAAAACTAAATACAGTAATTTAAGCTACATACCTCCCACTTCTATGTCCATAAAGGGTTTTATTCAGATCTCCACTGTATGCTACAATAATTGCAATTAAATAATGCACTTCTCACCACAGCGCTGAGAAAAGAGAAATCTGCGATGCACGACAGCTGTGTTCAGACTGATAACGCGACGAAGAGTGTAACCGAACATTCCTAAGATATTTTTTACCGGAAGCGCTGACTAGTAAGCTATACAAACACATAAAGTATTGCGGTTTTTAACGAAGTTCATTTTTCGATTTTTGTCCAGCTTTTTTTTTTTTTAGAAATACTCCACTGTGCGTCGTCTGGATCCCACTGGATTATGTGCACGGGTCCCTGCAAAAAAAAACCTCGCTTCCAGGCAAAGAATAGAAAAATCCGATTGAAATTCGATTAGAAATACGAAACATAGACAACCAAAGATTGAAGAAAGGTCCTTTGGTACGGTGAATCCAAATTCAATTTGTTTGGAAGTGATGGCCGACATATTTGCCGTCCAAAAGGCACCAGAATGGACCCCTGATACCAACGTCTAACAGTGGAAGAACGGAAATGGATCAGTAATAGTCTCAAGAGCTTTCCATCCTGCTGGCGTCGTTTCCCTCGTGCACATTGATGGGATCGTGGATCAAAATGTTTATAAAAACATTTTATAAGATCAAATGCTGATTTATGCTCGTAAAAAAAAAGCCTCATGGATAAATGTTTCAGCAGGATAATGATCCCATGCACACCTCCAAAATGGTGACAAACTGGTTTACAGCTAAAAAAAATTTTAACTTTGGACTGGCCTAGTCAATCACCTGACCTCAATCCAATTTAACATCCTTGGAAAAAAAGTCAGGATACAGAAGCATTCTTCAAAGGCAGAACTCCTTCAGGTTCTTCAACTGGAAAGGGCGAAAATCCCTGGGTCCACCTTAGGAAGCCTTGTTAATTACACGCCGAGATGATGTGCCGCAGTCCTCAAAGCAAAAGGATATGCAACTAAATATTAAATATTGCTGTAATTTGTTACATTAAGACGCTTAATTTCAATAAAATCTTTAAAAAAAAAAAAAAACTGAATCGTTTCAAAACTTTTTAAAAATAATTTTGCGAAATTATTTTTAATTCATGCATATGTCTCAATTGTTCTAATGTTGTAATGTTCTAATGTTCTAATGTTCTAATTTTTTTAAGCTTTAAAAGGGGCACAAATTACTAATTTGCATAATTAAGAAATTTTGCTTACAGAAGAAGTTAGAACAGAAAAACATATCGTCTCAAAACTTTTGCCAGCTACTGTACATTCATATTAATTCCATAAATCTATTATATATATACAATCCAAACGGAAATTTCGTTCCGAACGCCGAGATTTCGAGTTCTACCGCATGGATTTTTACGGAACTTATACCGTTAGATAGGTATCGTTCCAGGGAAGGTTTTAAGCTATAACACATCATTCTACCTAGATTAGTTATAGAATTATTACGGAAAATTCTATTATTTTGGACTTTGTTACTTTATATTTCCTTAAATATCTGGGCTCCTATTGGTCGTAGAGCTTAGATCTCGCGCCAAAAGTAGCTCCAGAGCACCCAAGCAAACTTTTCCCCGCGATTATTTTGCCTTCTTCCGATTTCCTCTAACTCTATTAGGGTCCCGCGTAGAGCCCCTTTAAAATATTTTTCGTAGTAATTTCAGCAATTATCTTAAATTATTGGTTAAGACCGCCACCCTCCCGATTCATGTATCTACGGAAAGGTTGCATGAAGGAGTTTCGTTCAGATACGCTTTCGTTAAGAATAGAGTGCGCTCCCTGGTGGTGGAATGTGGAACTAACATAACGCGATATTGTTAAAATTAGGAAATCTAACAATGCGATCTGTTTTAAACTTTGAGATAGTTCATAACACATAATCTATTATCTATTCTATTATATATATATATAATCTATTATCTATTCTATTATATAATCTATTATATATATAAAATCCAAACGGAAATTTCGTTCCGAACGCCTAGATTTCGAGTTCTACCGCATGGATTTTTACGGAACTTATACCGTTAGATAGGTATTGTTTCAGGGAAGGTTTTAAGCTATAACACATTATTCTACCTATATTAGTTTTAGAATTATGACGGAAAATTCTGTTATTTTGGGGGATAAGGTTACCATTTTATTTCTTGGCGAAATTCATCGTTGATAAAAAAAATTGAAACGGCTATTAAACCTCGAAAAATAAAAGAAAAACTGTTACTAATTTTATTTAAATGAAAAAAAAAGAAAAAAAGAAGAAGAAAATCCGTTTTAATGAGTGATAATATTAAAAAACGGAAACATTTAATCAAAACCTGAAAGAAATATTTGTAATGCTTAAAAATTAATTTAATAAGAAATATTACACTTGATACGCAATATTTGGCTCTTTATCGCTTGCGTTAGATATGGAAACGAATCTGAAAATTTGATTAGATGAAATTTTAGCGACATTTTCTTTCTGTTCTGTTCTTTTCTTTTTTTTTTTATATCTAATTGTCCCATCACGTGACTTATAGAGGAAACAAGCAGATGTAATTGTGAGTCACATGTGTAATTACTATTTGTTTCTTTACAATTTTTTATTTTTCTTTTGTCGCCAAACAATGTGATTTTAAGCCAAAAATGCATAAGCGTGACATTAGCTTGAGGATGTTCTTACAAATGGTGTTTTTTTAGGCGAAAGAGATCATTTTTTGAGTACATTTTCATATTCAATTGTAACTTATATAGATATCAGTTAATATTTTAAAAATGGAATCGAATACTTAAATTTCAGTGTGAATTTCTGCCACACATACATATTGTAAAATAATTTCATACTTTTTAAAATGTTTTTCGCCGTAATTCCGAAAGCATGTGATATTTATAAACTCGAACTCAGATCAACGAATATTACCCATTTTATTTAAGCAAATATTATCTATTTTCTCAAGTCATTTCGCCAATTTCATTTATAGGAAAATTCACAGATTCGAAATCTAGGAAATAAAGATAATTTTTAAGGAAATTTATGTTTTAATACGTTATTACTATGGAAAAATTCAACATTTTGAAAAAAAAAATTACAAGTCTTTTGTAATTCGTCATTTCTTCTTCGTCTTTCTTCGTACTTTCTCCTCTGTTATGTAATATTTCAAATGATATTGGACTAATTTTCGATCATCGATTCACCGCAAAATCGCATATCTAATATAGTATATAAAATAAAGTCTGGATTAGGGGACTAATTAACGCACAGCGCAAACTACTGAACCTAAAATCTTGAAAATCGTGGTAAAAATACTTCTTATGACATAAACTTCTGCTAAGAAAGGATTTTCTAAAGTGTCACCCCTAATGGTTTTTGCACGGGGAGAGGAAAAAAATCGAATATCAAAATTATGCGTCAAATGATAGCATATTTTAATGTAGTTTTGTATGCTGAATCGAATGCTACCAAATAAATTTTTATAAGTCCAACAATTCATGACACATTTCATATTTTTCTAATTTGGCGGTGTCTTTGGCATCTAAACGTCAAAATATCTATCATTACATCCGTTACTCTAGCAACGGAAAAAATTCAAATCAACCCTTTTGGATAAAAAATAAAAACGGCTCTATGAGTTTGAAATAAAAATGCAAGCATCTTAATTTTTTAAAAAAATAGTGATTTTATGTAAAATAAAAGGGAAAAAATTACTGAGAATTTAGCGTTATAAAACAAAAATGGAAAAAGTACTACTTAGATATTCCGTCGACCAAAAATCTATCGTCAAACTATAAGATTAAATGCCAATAATGGTTGATCGTAAATATCAAACTCACTTGAATTTAAACAAACTACACGTGTTTACGTCATCAAGTGATTTTAATTTCGACGTTTTATTTGTATTTTTATTAATGTTATACTAATTTATTTGTTATTTCGTTATTTAAAATAAAGATTATGTCAATTTATATAATTTGGCGAATGGTTTGGCGATTTATATAATTTGGCGAAATTGGTCGACGGGATAACAAGTAGTACCAATGAAAATATTTAAGTATGAAAGCAATGTTTGTAACGACTTAAAAATTATTTTCATATATATAAACTCGGTTTATGGCGTCAGATGCCGTCATCCGAAGAATCTACAAGAGTCTTTTTCCATTTTTTCCGGTCATAGGTTCCTCAATGAAAGAAATTGGAATTGGAATAATATTGTGCGATTTATAAATTGCTCCTCGATAAGAAGAAAAAATGGGTACATTTATAACAACTGTGCGCACATCTCGCTGATAGCATTTTTAAAATTACCAGTAGCAGTAGTTACATTTTGCGTATGTAAATTAAAAATATTTTTTTGCTTTTAATTATGGCATTATTTCCTGTTATTGTTTATCTTTTCAGTTTTTTAAATGAAATTAGTATAAGGCATGCATTTTAAATGAAATGAGTGAAAGGTTTGTGTTTTAAATGAAAATAATAAAATAAGAATATGCTATGAAAACAATCTTTATTGATTTATTACCTGCGCCCGGCTGACATAAAAGTATCACAAAAGCCACATATTCACTTTTCTTTGAGTAGTTGCTCATGAGAATTCAAGTTAACCTTCCGTAATCGGATACTTCACATATTGGTGTATTAGCTTTAATGTTGAAAGCATCGTTTTTGTTTGAAGCGAAAACTTTACTATGAATTCTATTACACAAAATCGCATCATCATCATCTACTATATATTTACAACGGAAATTTGTATTTCATTCCGATTGTTTATAATACTTTCGTAGGATATACCGCAATTAGTTAGGTAATAATTTTGGAAAGGTTTTAGTGTATACATATTGTTCAAGGGTACTTAGTTATAGAGCAACAGTAAAAGTTCAAAAATTAAGTGAACCTGATTATGAAAGTTTAGCCTTTTTAAAAAAATCTACAGAACATATTTTGTTACAAGTGGCCCTGTTGCATGACTTTTAGGAATGGTGTTAGTATATATGATTTCATTATATGTTGATTAGTTACAGAGGTATTAATTCCTGTTGTCATAACGGTCTCATTACCCGACCATAAGTGCGCTGTTTATAATCAACTAAAACAATTACTTCTTAATTGCTAAATTTTGTCCAACGCTTAAGATAACATTATATCGCAATGGCGTTCGCATCGTTTTCAGTAATGTGCAAGGTCAAGCTGAAGATCCATATTGTTTAAAATACAAGTTCAAATTCACCATTTAGTTTAATCCAAGGTTCATTTGGAAATATTGACCAGCGCAGCGGGCATAGCCTGCTAGTTCATAATAAGTTAAAGATTTAATTCATATTAATTCCGCTTACATGCGACTAACTATATCTTACATTCTGCTTTGGAAAGCAGGTATTTTGTTCCTATATGATGAAACACAAACCTACTTTTCAAGACCGAAATGAACAGATCTACACATGCGTAAAATTGCGCAACTTCTTTTATTTTAGAATAAATGTGAGCGAAATCAGGGTAGTCGAGTGGCCAAAGGCGTCACTTTTAATCTCTGGCTTTTGAAAGTGATCGACGCAACGGTTCGAACCCCACTTCTGATGGAAGATGTTTTTGTTTTATTACTGGTGTTCTTGGGATTTGATTTTAATAATGCCGATCAAATATTTGATTTCAGTAAGAGAAGTTATAGGATTTGTATATATTTTTTTAATCCAAATGCTTTATAATTATTATTAAAAGAAATATCACTTGACAATATTCACAAAAACAAATTACTGATTTCATATTGCAGTAGGGAATTTAATTAAAGTAGGGGGGCTGACAGCACCATCTATCGCCTTAAATCTATAGTAATCACTCATAAGCAATAAAATGTAGCAATTTTTGAAGTTTTCAATTCTTCCTTAAAAAACAGTTAATTAAACCATTTTTACCCATTCTGTTGTTAAGTATTTTACTGTCAAATTCTGACGGGTATTATCTAGTGTTATTATAAGAAATGGGTTTATCACAAAAATCTTACTTCCTTAGATTTTATTATGGACATTTTTTTATAATTCTGACATAATTGTTTTATAAACGCACTATGCATAAAAATTTTCAACATTTTATGGTTACCTTTCAGGCTGCAAGACTGACGCGCATCGGAAGTAAGCTGAGGCAAATATCGTTTGAAACTCGTGTGTTTGGATATCAGAACTGTTCTATGTTGGAATTAGACTCTTTTGTGCTGTTTGTGAATGGAGCTACTCTACGAGTAAGTTTTTCGCCTGTACTTTTCAATTTTCATACAGTCGACAGAATTGCAGTTTCCATTTTGGTTGGTTGGTTGATTTTTGACGGCCGATTACCTGCACTAGGGATATAGGCCCGAGGGTGTAGTGCCCTTCGTGGGGGTCTTTCTATGGGAACCTAACCCTTATTTACGCATGGAAATCCATGGCTCGAAGAAAACCACAAAAACTCCGAACGATTAGGCCGACGGGCGCGATAACCCAGCACCTCCCGTCAACCAGCTTCGAGAGCAGAACCTCTCAGGCACTGGTGGGGCACGTTTCCATTTTGGAAAGAGGATGCTGTACTATAGGCGTCAGCCCTCCCTGAATTTTGAAATTTAATTAACTAAATTTTCTTTTTCTTTAATGATTTGAAAAAATATTGTAAAATTTGTTCTTCACAAGTGACTTAAAATAAAAGGCTGAGAAAAAGAGAAAAGAACAATTATTCGTCAAGGAGCTCCGTGTTTCTGAACACTGTGTGGAAGTAAATTTTTAGTGTTTTTAGGTGCGTTCGTAATTATATAAATACGTAGCACCTATAGTCGTCGTTCAGTCGGTCTGTCCGTCCGCATATAACAGAGCAAAAACTACCCAACCGAATGGTCTGAAATTTTAAATATATGATTGTTTCAAAATTTTGTCGAGCCATTTCAAATTTTATGAAAATCGGATGTATACTTTAATTACAGGGACAGTCAAAAGTTTTTCTTTACATTACGGCCAATGGTTAAAATATTATTGCAAGTGCATTTTAATGATGTTACAGCCTTCAAAATTTTGTCGAGCCATTTCTAATTTTATGAAAATCGGATGTATAGTTTAATTACAGGGACAGTCAAAAGTTTTCCGTTACATTACGGGGAATGGGAAAAAAATTATTGCAAGTGCATTTTAATGATGTTACAGACTAAGCGCTTATGAAGCTCAAAAAAATATACATTCAGTACAATATGGGTGCAAAATATAATTATAAAACTAGTTATAGTACGAACGCACCTCCTTTGACACGTTTGACGAGCAAATTCCAACTTGTTTTAGTTTTGTTTTTTTACATTCATCAGTATAAAAAATATCTTATTCGGGGGGGGGAGGGGTATTTCGAGGGGAAGGGGGGGGGAACGAAAAAAATTATTGTTTCAGTTCCCCGTTCTGAAAAATGCTGGTTGAAACTTATTTTTCAATAGTTCGTATTTCTGTGATGTGTTTAAAAAATTGCCTTGATCTGGACATTTTGGAAAAATTCTTAGTTTACTTTATTTATTTTTTATTTTTATTTTCCCTATTTTAAAAAACACACTTTAGACTTTACATTATGGTCTAGAGAAGATAACTGTGAAAAGTTCATTTTAATGATTCAATAACTTATCCTACTTCAAACATTAACCTCTTCGGGACCATGAGTGCATATATGAATCATTCTCACATAATTTTGACTTTTAAGTCCCTGAATAATAATTTTTATTTCAGTACATATTCTTGGGGTTTTATTATTTCTTATCTCTCTATTCTTAAAAAAAAAATAACTACCGCTGTCACCACCGCCGCCGCCGGTTTTGAATTTTTTGTGACCGGAGGTCTTTCTTCGTTAATATTAAGCAAAATATTGCATACAAAAATATGAAAATCGGTGGAATTATAGAGAAATGTTTGGTAAACACGCTGATGCAGACAGTTTTCAAATCGAAGAAATATTTAAAGAGATATTTAATGCTAAAGTTGGACAAAATCGTTCCATTAAAAAAGTTTTATAGGAGCAAAAACTGTACATCGGAATTTAATCATTTTTAGATCATTTTATGCGTCAGAATTTCCCGGTGTGCAGACTGCACTCAGTTTATTAATTTGACTCATTTTTCGAGGTTTTATTTCTATTTTAAATTCAAATTTTCAGCATTTCGAGAGATATTTTTTTATACATTTTAGAAAATGGTATTAATTTAAACTGTTGCCAACTGTATAAACAGCGCAAATAATAATATATTTGCTTCAAATTAAAAATTTATTTTACACGTGACTATTATAAACAAGAAAATATAAAAAGCAGGAACTCGTTGAAAATTATCATAAAAACCGTATTACACGTGAATTTTAAAAGTGAAAGAATGTTGTGAAATAATAAATTCTTTAACATGCGTTAGAAGTCTTAAATAGCAGAAATTACGTCACATTACACATTACGTACAAAAAATAATATTGCAAAACAGTTTAAATTTAAAAATTGCGCGAGACATTTATGTAATATTTTAAGATGATATTTTCAACTATTTTTATTAGGATAGCGCAAATAATATTTCATTTCTAACAAAATTATTTTCACATGAATAGTAAAAGGAGAAAGAAAAGTTTAGTGAAAATTACGTCAGCTTAAAAACGATACATTTAAAGTATCATTAAAAAAAACTTTCTTTTCGCTTTGCTAAAAAATACCGGGAGGCAAAGACTCTGTTTATTTAATTCATTTTACATTAGCTTATTTTGAAATGTCAACAGATTTTATTTAATCAAAGACGGAAACAGCCATTGTATCATTTAACAGCCGCTGATTTGGCTTTGAAATTCCCCAATCAAAGAGAAATGAATAGAAACCCGTTTATAGGGAGATCGCCACTGTTTTTAAACTTATAATTCAATCTTCCGAAATATTTTTTAAGCCGATCAAATTAGCGTGCTTTTAGAGTCTGCGGTGTCTGAACGGGGGTTGACGAGCGTAGCTCGTAGGGGGCAGCGCCTCCTAGTACTGGAAAACATCCCATTGCATGACTGTATAACAATATTAACGCGATAAATAAGTTTTGTACGATGTTGGGAGTCCAAATATACCACGAAATTCCTTACCGTCCCGTGTCCCTGAGGCTGATTTTTAAGTTTGGAGCTGTCTGTATAAAATTGTTTCAATAAAAGTAATTCGATGTCATTTTTTTTCCGGAACTGGAACTATTGTTTTATATAAATATGCATCAAAAAATTAACCTGCGCACATTTTTACGGTTGTTATTCTTTTTTTTAACTCTGCCCCTGGATTTTAGATTCCTTACCGTCCCTCTTGCTAAAATTATAGAGAAAATCACTTCAGATGCAGCCACAGAATTTTTTTCACCTTTTTTTCTCACGCAGGAGTATGCTAGAGAAAGAACGTCTAAAATTCTTTGACAGGAAGCTTACTGCAAAATTTAAATCAGCTTTAAATATCAATTTCAAGCATCGTGGCTTTATGGGTAGTCTTACCGTCCCCAAGGTTTATTCCTGCACTTTTCGAGGTAAATTATTTTTGTTTTAATTTAATTCTATGTAAATAACTGTTTCTAAAAATCAATGACATTGTGGCTATCACTTAGTCTTAACATGATTTGCCTAAAAATAGGGTGTAATTTTGCTTACCGTCCCTTTTTTTTCCCCTTACAGTCCCCTTTTTCTTACTTATCGGCCCTTCTTTAGCACCCTTTTAAGACAATTTATACCAAAATTTTGTACTAAAAACACTACATTGTTATTATTTCTTATTTGAACGTTCTATGGGTGCTATGCAAATTCATTATAAGTAAAAATTTAGAAGAAAATAAAAAGTTAGAGAAGTAAAGTGTCAAGGAGAATTAAACTCGCAAGTTCAACTTAAACCTCGGTTAAATAAAAAAAAAATCTTCGCTGTTGACTATTTTTTCTTTATTTTGAATCATTAAGGCATTCGACTATAAGTTTAAAATCTTATTTTATTAAGTTTAATTTCACCACATTTTTATTCTTGAAAGTTAAAATTTTGTGAGAATACCTCATATCCATTTTTTTGGAGGGGGGGGGGGGAAGCATATAGCTATTATAACAGTTGTAAATCTTCCAAGTGGGTGAAAAAAAGTCCGGGCCAGGATTCGAACCAGGGATGTCGTAGCTGAAGCCGCCAATGCTCTAAATACTGAGCCATCCCGGACGAATCTGGAGGCAGGGCCGAAACTAGCCTTTTTTGCACCCGGGGCAAACATGAATTTTGGAACACCCCCCCCCCCCCCCCCAACTCTTCCGCAAAGTATATTTACAAAGAGAATGTTACTAATTTTCTAATAGACGACTTATTTTAAAATTTAAAATACTTAATACTGAACTACGTAATCTACAATGGCGAATCCAAGGGGGAGGTCACGGAGACCATGACTCCCCTCTGAACACCAACAAAAATATTCTAAAGATCATTTTTAAAATGAAATATACAGTAGAGTCCCGATTATCCGAGTTTCCGCTTTAACCGAGTTATTTTCTTCTGATGGACTGATGGCTTCCATTATTATGAAACAGCGGTTATAAATGAAGTGTTAGGTGAAAATGAAAAAAAAATGGCCATATTTTTTTTTTCAAAAAAAATTATGACCATCCCCCCCTCCCTCCCCCATTCTGACCCGAAAATCAGAGTTCTAACTTTTTACGACTACTCTTTCATCTTCACCTAACACTTCCTTTACAATGGCTGTTTCATTATAATGGAAACCATCAATCCATCAAAAGAAAATGATCCATTCCAAAGTTATAATCCTTCATTTGGGGCTTTTCGTTCTGGCGCCCGGGGCACATGCCCCCTAGTTTTGGCTCTGCCTGGAGTCCTAATCCACGCAGCTAACCTTTAAGGGTGTTCTCAAGTCGGAAAGGGCAAATTTCTGACATAAGTTTTAGTTTATTTTTGTTCGGAAATGCATGAAAATAGCAGGTGTTGTTGTTCAGAAACTATGTAATCGAGCTATTTTTTCCGCTTTCTTGCAAACGCAATAGATTTTTCAGAAAATGGTGTCAAAGTTGACGTTTTGAACCGAAGTTCCCGAAGAAAGCAGAAAAACCAGTCCGTGAAGGGCGAAAATAGTATTTGTCACGTGATCAATATCGCTTATAACTCAATAGGTAATTGACTGATCAAAAAATGGAAAAAATAGTTCAATTCCAAATCGCTTCCATGGCCAGTCTTTCCAATTTTATATCTTTCCATTAAAAAATGAATTTGCAAATATGTCAAAACGTCTGTCGCTTGTTGAGTAGAGCCTTAACGATCACAGCATCTGGCTTGATATCTGAATCAGCTCAACACAATAAATCGAAGGAAGAGCATTCATTGGAAGACAATTGGCGTCTTCAACCAAGATATCCCTAGTTCGAATCACTTGGAAGATCCAATTGCGGATCCAAGGGGGAGGTCACGGGGATCATGACACCCCCCCAGCCACCTGAACGAAGAAAATTTCTAAAGGACGTTTTAAAAAGGAAATATACATTAAATTCTTTCAAATTTACCCCTTGCTCAACAATGAAAATCTTTCTGTCTCTTTAAAACTCTACTCAAATCCAAAGTAGCTAATTTCTGACACATCCATGAAGTCATTTTTAATCTCGGATGCAAGACATTTGCAAGTGCATTTATTCAGAACAAATAGGATTGATTAACGTTTTACATTTTTCGATAAAGGCAAAGAGTCTTTCGGGAAATCTCGGTAAAATGTGGGGTTTTAAACTGAAAACAGATGGCGACAGCCAGTTGCTCCCCCATGACGGCATTTTTGTGACTGTCAAGTCCTAGAAATGGGATTAAAATTCTCAATTTCCGAATGATTTTCTCAATTTCCGAATGATTCTTTGCCTTTATAAGGAAATGGGAAATTCTTCAATTCCTTGGTATCTGAATAAAATGTGCAAATTATATATTTTTAAGAATATTAATGCAATTTTTTAGCATTTCCGAATGAAAATGACTTCCCAAAAGTATCAGAAATGTAGCCATTTTGAGTATGGGAATAGCCTTCAATATAAAAATTGCTTATTAAGATCCCCCCCCTCCCCCAACCAAAAAAAAAGGGACCCATTACCCCCCTCTAAATGGAGGGCTGGATCCACACTTGGAAAGAGCAGTGGCGGTTTCAGCCAAGACATCCCTGGTTCGAATCCTGGCCCGGACTTTTTTCACCCCACTTGGAAGATTTACAACTGTTATGATATATTTACCAATTGAATACCGTATATCTTGGCGTATAGCACGCACTTATAACTGTAAGAAATCATTTATCCGTGTGCGTATACACCGATTAGAAAATGATTGATGTAAAATCGTAAGAAGAAAACATTTCAAATTTTCAGAGGTATATTTAAAAGCATTTACATATCAATATAAACAAAGAAATTTAAATATATATTTTCTAACAAACATAATATTCCTTATCAGATAACATGAAAAGTTAGTTACGCTCGTCCCCATTTATATTTTCGGAAATGCCATCTTCTTCCCCACTGTTGCTTTTATGTATTTTATCCCCACTGTCGCTTTCAGCTAGCCATAAGTATTGATCCTCTGTAGTGTCAAGTTCATTTGATATTCTACATTTTTTAAATGATTTAGCAATTACAGTCGGACCTCTATTTAACGAAGTCACTAAATCCCGGAAAAAAAATCGTTATATGGAAAATTCGTTAAATAGAGAGTCGCCCTTTAAAATACTTTAAACTACGTAAAACACATTTTAAGTCCATAAACACTAAAGTAATTAGTCACACCTTTTTTTTAAATTATACCTATTTGTTTTACTTATTTTACCCATCAAAAAGAAATCTGCAAGGGAAATAAGAATGAAATAAAACATTGTCTGGAAATACATTGTATTTTCAGTTAAAAAAATAATCTTACATTAAAATCACGATTTTTTATTATGGTTAATAAGCTGTTTGGAGGAATACCAAATTTTAAAGCAGTATTCTTTTTCTTCACTAGGGGGCTCGGCCCCCTACGAGCTACGCTCGCCAACCCCTGTTCAGACACTGCAGTCTCTAAAAGCACGCTAATTTGATCGGCTTTAAAAAGATTTTGGAAGATTGAATTTATAATTAAAAAAACAAAGGCGATCTAACGGATTTCTATTCATTTCTCTTTGATTGGGGAATTTTACGGAAAAATCAGTTGCTGTTAAAGGATACAATGGCATTTCAAAATCATCTAATATAAAATGAATTAAGTAAACAGAGTCTTTGTCTCCCGGTATATTTAAAAAAGCGAAAAGAAAGTCCTTTTAAATAAGATATTTTAAATATATCGTTTTTAATCTAACGTAATTTTCACCAAACTTTTCTTTCCCTTTTTAATATTCACGTGAAAATACTTTTATTAGAAATGAAATATTATTTGCGCTGTCCAAAAAAAAAAAAAAAGTTGAAAAGTTCATCTCAAAATATCAAGTAAATGTCTCGCGCTATTTTTAAATTTAAACTGTTTTGCAATATTATTTTTTGTTCATTTTACGTAATAAGTGTAATGTGACGTAAATGTGATGTAATTTCTCCTATTTAAGACTTCTAACGCATGTTAATGAATTTATTATTAACCATTTGGAAAAATGGTTATTGTTCTCGTCAGGATGGGAAATCAAAAGCATATCTGAAGGTTTTTATTGGTTTAATCCGCATTTTATTCGTTTATCGATTGGTCTATACAGTAATATGTATTTCCCTTTACTTTCAACAGAGATCTGTTGCCACTATGACAAAAAAGTAATAAAAACTACAAAAAAAAAAAACAAAAAAAAAAACTAATAACTCAGAAACAAATTGAGGTACAGCTTTCAAGCAAATTGCATTTAAAAGTATATATTTTTTTTCTCTATGCGACGGTGTAAAAAGTAATAGTGTGGGATGTTTAGAAGTTTAAGAATGGAATTTCATTTAAAATTTGGTCGTCAGATTTCTTGGAAATCTGTCGATGGAAAACCCTTTTCCCGAACAGCCAATGAAATGCTTGGATAATACATAAGTTTCAGGTGGATAATGCGTAATGAGTCGCAGGCGATTTCCATCGCTTGCAATTTTTACGTGTCATAACACTATTAATGTTTAATTCATAGCGTACGTAATGTAGGATAAACTCCGTGCTATTTTTTATGTCTTAAATTTTAGTCTTTGAAAAAATCCTTTTCCAAATGGTCGTTGTAATTTGTTAAATTGCTTTTTTTTTTTTTTTTTTTTTACAATATCCTTTCTCTGTTAAAAATCACATGTAATTATAGATGAAGTAATTTTCAATAAGTTCCTGCTTTTTATACGTAATTATTTAATTCTAATTTGAAAGTTTTTTTTCTGTTTATAATAGTCACCTGTAAATAAATTTTTAATTTGAAGCAAACGTTATTGTTTCCGTTGTTTATACAGTTGGCAACAGGTTAAATTAGTACAATTTTCTGAAATAAGTAAAAAATATCTCTCGAAATGCTGAAAATTTGAATTTAAAATAGAAATGAAACCTCGAAAAATGAGTCAAATTAAAAAAATAAATTAATCCTGCACACCGGGAACTTATAACGTATAAAATGATCTAAAAATTATTAAATTCCGATGCATAGTTTTTGCTCCCATAAAACGTTTTTAGTGGAACGATTTTGTCCAACTTTAGCATTAAATATCTCTTAAAATAATTCTTCGATTTGAAAACTGTCTGCATCAGCGTGTTTATCAAACATTTCTGTATAATACTACCAATTTTCATATTTTTGTATGCATTATTTTTCTTAATATTAACGAAGAAAGACCTCCGGTCACAAAAAATTCAAAACCGCCGGCGGCGATGACAGCGGTAGTTACTTTTTTTTAGAATAGAGAGATGCTTTTATCCACCTCATCAAGAATATTTTTTTTTCTTTGATTCTCAAGCACTTTCGCTTTGACATTTTCGAGCTACAAGATTTACCGAAATTACCAACAAAATTGATCATGATCAACAATCTAGAAAACGGGAGCTATAGTTTAAGGACACGGGGCAACTCCATTGAGGGTTAAAAGGGGATATTGAAAGTTTGCTCTTCTTGGATGGAAAAGCAAAGAATCGCAACGATTTTACTGCTGTCGGTGAGTTAAGTGCTTGGCAAGACCTGTTCATGGTCATTGATCATCATAAAATGTGTTAAAAAAAAGAATAAGTTTGAAATGTTCAGTAATATTTTAAGAAATAGGGAGAAAAAAAATTAGATCCCAAGGAAAATTTCGTTAAATAGAGAATACACTTCGCTATTTGGAGGTTATTTTACGAAGAAATTTTAAAATGTTCTTGGTTCCAAGTAAAAGTTCGCAAAATAGAGAAATTCGCAAAATAGAGGTTCGTTAAATAGAGGTTCGTTAAATAGAGGTCCGACTGTATTTCCAGTTTGGTTTCATTCCATGATGTTATAATCCACTCACACATTTGCGTTGACGCATGTCACACATTGTCCCAAACTGAGACACTTTCCGGTTTTCTTAAAGCTCCTGTACGCTTTTCCCAAACATTTTCGTCCATCCCAGCCCTTCTCATGGACATAAACTAAACTCCATTTGGAAAATTACCAATTAGATTTGTTTTTCGTTTGAAAATTACCATTGGTTTTAATTTCGCGCAGATGAGGTGGAAAGAAGTTTGAGCGCATAATAGACAAGACCTGTCTCAAACCAGATTTTTGGGAGTCGGTTTATTTAGGTTACAAATGTTATAAGAATTATAGCATATCGAAAACGATCGCATTCGCATGACGCAAAGAAAAGAGATACATTATCTGAAGTGTGGGAAAGCTGGTATTTCTGGTTTGTTTTCGTGGGGAAAACTTGATGCGTGTTATACAGCAGTATATACTTGAAATAAAAATATATACTCTCAAATTAGTGATGCGTGTTATACGCCGGGATATACGGTAATTGTGTTAAAAATTAATCTTACATATAGCTATTGTTTTTAGTACCTGTAATAAACAAAAGTAATTATTTGCCTTATTTAATATGACATTTCTGCGATTAAATAAGTAAAGGTAAGTTGTTGTTTTAATGGTGCCAACCGAATAAAATTCGTGCATTAGATGCTGGTCCTGAAGAGGTTGATATAGAATATATACAAGATGTTTGCTATACAAAATAGTGTCTATAGCATTTATTACTCATTTACTGGGAGGCACAAAATAACTTGATACATTGCTATATGTAGGCAGTAAATTTTTGAAGTGAGTTTTATGAAATTGATATACGTTAGTCTGTTACGCGATAACATCTACCGTACGGGTTATGTAACTTTTAATGCTCTTTTTCTTTTACAGAATCGCACAAAATATATCGTCCGTGAGTGTAATTACAGGAACTACATTTTCAGGCTTTTTAGGTGCGTTCGTAATTATATAAATACGTAGCACCTATAGTCGTCGTTCGGCCCGTCCGCATATAACAGAACAAAAACTACCCAATCGAGGGGTCTGAAATTTTAAATATATAATTGTTGCAAAATTTTGTCGAGTCATTTCAAATTTTGTGAAAATTGGATGTATATTTTAATATTATAATTACAGAGACAATCAAAAGTTTTCCGTTACATTACGGCTAATGGGAAAAAATTATTTCAAGTGCATTTTAATGATGTTACATTCTTTCGAACAGAATGATAATAATTTCATAATAATTGATAATAATTCATAATAATTGAATAATAATAATTTCATAAGTGCATATCAATATATGCACTTATGAAATGCACTAAAATATACATTCAGTACAATATGCGGTGCAAAAAATATTTATAAAACTGGTTATAGTACGAACGCACCTCATTTGCCACGTTTGACGTGCAATTTCCAACTTGTTTAAATTTTAGTATATTATACGATATCTATAAATTCTCTACATCGTTTACAGGGATTTCATAGTGAGAAAACTTAGTTATAACAAAAGAAATGTGGTGGCCTCTTCATCCTCATCATAACAGAATTCGACTGATAAGCTTAAAATAATTTATATAATAGTATAATTGAATCAGTCATTTCAAAAACTACATAAGTCACAAATTCATATATTTTTAGGAATCAATGAAAACTTAATACTTGTTATACTAACTTGTTAGATTTTTAAAAAACTTTTTTGTGTTTTTTAGATCTTCAGATTTCTAAATCTGCCTTTGCCAGCTATTTATTTTTAAAAAGTTTTGGACTCATATTGTTTTTGCTGAAAATGGGATTTAGTAAACTAGAAAAAAAAGATGATAATCATATTTTTATTGGGTATTTAACAAAACAGATATGTAAAATTAATAGAACCTGCATCTTAAGGATTGGCATAAAGGCATATTCAATTCACCATCGTGTTTATCACATTTTCTTTTTGTTCCATTCTTGGCCATTGGAGTATATCTTGTTTCATTGACTATAAGGCTGTTGTTGCAATAAACGACAATTTTTCCTTGCCTTTTCAGAAGCAGCAAATAACTAAATCTACGTAGTTTTTGCCCACATAACTGAGCCTATCTTCAAAGACAAGTTTGCAAAAAAAGAAAGAAAAAGTATTTCGAAAAAAAGCTGCAGCTATTTTCGAAATGGCGGATTCAATAAGAGACTATGGCACTCACAAGTTAATGTTAACCCTTTCAGGGGCGGAAGAATTCTGTTCGTAAAATGATGCAATAATTTACTGACACCAGAATATTCAAACTAATTTCTTAGAAATTAAAAACCCGCTATTGTGCACTTTCATTACAAAAGCAAAATTTTCTTAAAATATTCTTGGTGCCATTTGTCAGTTTTGGAATTAAAATTAGGTGACTAGACCGTCTAGCCACCGCCCTTGAAAGGGTTAAACCAATGGAGATCTTCTTTACAAATTTCACGACGCTTTCATTTCAATATTATTAAATATTTATTTTTGTAGTTTATGTCATATGTTAATGTGAAAGTTTTTTTTTTTTTTTACAATTTTAATTTTAAGATACTTTTAATTTCGAAAAAAGAAAAATAAATAATAATGGTTGATTGGTTCCAAAAGTGAAACTATCTAAACAATGAAACTGGAGTCAATATAAAGAAAAAAAGCATAAAAGTACAATCTTAGATATCGAATTCAGAGATTCTATGTAAGAAAGAAATATTTTAAAACATAGAATGCAAACGATACATTTTCAATGAACGCTTCCGTTGGTTTAACATTAGCTCACAAGTGTCGAAACGTGACTGAAATAGTTTCTTAATGACACATGTTAAAATGCATATTTAAAAATCATTATTGTAATTCTCTTTTTATGTTGCAGTCGAAGTTATTTGGAATAACTATACGATCCTCAACTGTGATAATGACTCTGGGACTATCAGTATTTATTCTTCTCACTTTGATGGTAGTGGACATTTTGACAGTATCGGGATATTCACAATTGTTTTAAAAAAGCGAAGTGTTTGTAAAGAAGTTTGTAAAAAGTAATTTAAAATCTGTAATTATATTGAAATAAAAGCGAAAAGAATATGTGTATTATTGTTTTATTTGTGTAGAAATGTGTGTACAGTAAAACTTCAATTATTCAAACTCCCGATCATGAAAATTTTAGGCGCTAAGGAAAGAAAATATTTTAGCTCCGAATTATAGATTATCAAGCTTTTACAAAGAATGTCTACGAGAATAGCATGAATATACTACTATGTATTACTCCAAAAATATAAATGAAAAACTTAAATCAATGTGCATACAAATGGAATTATTTTCATATTTTATAAAATGCGTATTTAGCAGGTTAATAGGATTTAACATAGATAACAATTAAGTCTATACAATCTTGAAAAACCTATGTACGCCATCTAGCTGTCACGTGATCAAGATAGGCTGGTTTCCATCAATTGTCGCTCTTCTAAACCATGACCCGTTGGTCAGTGTCTTAAATTTGTTGCATTCAGCTCTTAAATTTTCCCTGTGAGATCGCCCTTGACCAAGTTTATCGCAGCTACCCTTTTCTTCAAGAATGCCTGGCACGGCAGTAGACGCGATCACGGAAGATCCCACCGTAAAAATTCAAAAGCTATATTCAATAAGTTCAACTCTTTATGCCCCGACGGTACTTTAAAGCACCATTAAAATAACTTGTTATGAAATTAATTTTAATACATCGATTAGTAGTAATACAATTTAGAATGAGTTATAGATACTTTATCTTGTTCCAAAAGCATTTTTTGATTGCACAAAACAAAAATATTTTTAAAAGGATGATTTCTTTTTCATTTGCATCTTTCTTGGCGTTGAAAGATCGTGGGGGGGGGGGGGGGAGTTTCAGCTAAGAAATATTTCTATAGTAAATTCTATTGTAAAATCCATGAAAAAATATAAAAAAATGCGAACGGCCAAGGAAATTGAAAAAATTTCTAACAGATTTGATTAATTTAAGACATTGGCATAGTAAAAACTTCACATTCATAGTGTAACACCAATTATTCTGAACATTGTGTGAATGAATGAAATTATATATCTGGTATGTCGATATACTCATATAATGGCACACTATTCTTCAGTGATGTTTTAAACTCAAATTTCCTTAATATTCCTACGCATAAAATCTTGGAATAACAACATTCTTCAATTTGTTTATTTAGCATTATAATGTGGCGATCTTTTTTTTTTTTTTTTGGCGCAGGCCGATTCCGAAACTACATCGTAGGAATTTGATAAAAACATTTAAAAAAAATTCCAAGATTAATATTTTTATTTAAAAGCCTCGATTTTCATGTTACTGAAAATCTGTTTAAAATCGTAAATTGCATTTTTATATCCAACCACTGGCAAAAATCTGTAAAAGTCGCTATTTTCATTCTTATAAAATATAATTGTACCACTATGGCAGAAAAACATGAGTTTTGTTTTCCAATAAACAAAGAACTTCAAACAGAAAGAGAGGATAGATAAGATATATCTCACAGCTTTTTTATGTTACTAACACTGAGCGTGCAAAGGCTTCAAAATCAGATAGAATATTTCTCTTTATATCACATTACTGCCGATTCTAGGGATGCACCGGATATTGATTTTGCCGGATATCGGTTATCCGAAGCTCCTTCGTCTGCCGGATTCGGATATCCGGCCCTAGATATGTTTTTAGTTATATATTGAATTATTTCTCTATATAATGTCATTTCAAAACAATACATTACAAACATGTTTCACACATCATTGAAACATTTTAAATGTATTGAAATATAATTTACAAAAACAAGAGGGGAGTTTCGTACCCAAAATTTATAAATGCAGGGGAGTTGAACTGTTAGAAAGGGAAAAAAAATCTTTACACCCCGTTATTTTTTATGTGCTACTTAAAGAATTACATTTATATAGACATGACAAAATACCATTGAAACAATTTAAATTAACAACTCAAGATAATTATTCAAAATTTTTATTTTATTAAAACAAAGGAACAGAATCAAGCTTTATATATACCATGTCTATTTTTCAATTTTCACCCAATGTTATGGGCAATTAACAATCGGGTTGCTAAATGAATTTCTTAATTTAGATTTTATTCCATTTTGCATACTTTAGCCTCTTTCAGAAGTTACACTTTTGACAAACAGTACAGAGCGATTTTATAACTTTAGAAATTATCGGAAACCCATGGTTATGCTCCCTTAAAAAGTTTTAGAAAACTTTGTAAAATCTGATGTGCATTAATTTTTAACTTGCATGAATAATGCACATCTGTGATGGTATGTCACTTCTGAACAAATTTTTTTATTATATCCTTAATGGAATTATAGTCAAAACTGTAATCACTGGTATTTTCGTTAATTGAACTATGTTCTACGCATTGAAATCTACGCTATGAAATCCATATCCAAAGTTTGAAAAGGCAATAGTCAATTGATTTCTTCTATTACACGAGAAAAGGTTGATTTCAAAAAGTCATGTCCTAATTTCTGTTAATTGCGAGAAACAACTAGTTTGTTGTTTCTAATTATGTTTTTTTTTAAGTTCATCAAAGTTATTTTTTTTCATGTGCATCACAAGTGTAATCTCATTTTGTTTAGTGCTGCGACTATTGGCCAATTTGATAGAGCGTAGTCTCCAGTGGCCGTTGCTGCCCTTTAAGTTATTTCCTATTTTGGGCAGACAGGTAAAACATCGCAAAATATGTAAAACGGTCATAGAAAAAACATTGCTGATTTCATCAATCATAGTGAAAATAAATAAAATAATTTGTCGATTGGTTGCGAGAAAAAAACTGAAGTTCATGGGAAATCGACAGTGGGAAAATATCACAAAATTCGTCAATCGATCATGGAAAACTATCGTGAAATTTATCAGTCCGTCACGAGCAAATACTGTGAAATTCCTCAGCTGGTCGCAGAAAAAAAAAATGCAAAATTTTTCAATCGGATGCAGAAAAACAATCGTTACTTTCATCAGTATGTCACAAGAACAAGCAGGGAAATTTGCCAATCGGTCACAGAATAAAATTTCTAAATTTGTCAATTGATTACGAAAAAAAAATTTATGAAATTCACCAATCTGTCTCCAGAAAAAAATCAAGAAATTCGTACAGTCGGTCGCGGAGAAAAATCGCAAAATTTTTTTGTCAGATGCAGAAAAACAAACATGAATTTTGTCAATTTGTTGTAAGAAGAAACTCTGAAATCTGCCAATTGATAGTGGAAAATATCACGAAGTTTGTCAGCCGGTCCTGAGACTTCATCGTCGTTTTACAAAGAAACATTTTCGGAAAATTATTTTTTTGGAAACAGGAGTCTCCCGCCCCCAATAATCTTTAGGGCACGAATCCTACCATCCCATCTCGAAATTCAAGACATGTATCTGCCATTCAAGCCATGTAATGTATATTAATAATGTTGTATAAAAAATGTTATTTAAACATTAAAATATTCTGTTTATTTGTACAATGAAATGCTGATAATTGCTACTGGATTTGGATATGGGATTGAGTATATTGATAATTGCTAATAATTAATTTGTACAATGAAATGCTGATAATTTGTGTAACAAATTTTAACCAATTAAATATGCCTATAATTGTAGAGTATTTTCACAAAGAAATACATACATTCTTTTTATAATTTAAACATAAAATATCTACTAATATACCCATGATTAAAGAGTGATTTTCTCCAAATAAAGGTTTAGTTGATGCCTTTTTTCTGTTTTAATTATTTAATAGTGTTTTGCTTTGAATCACATTTAGTTTTATTTTAAGTTAAATTACTGTGATATTTATAAGTAAAAAGAAAATTACTTTTAATTTTAAATATTTTATTTATAATGAACTTACAAACAGACTCGCATAAAACCAAAAACTTTCTGCGCACACAAATATTGGGTCAAAAACTTTCTGCAAATTTAATGTTTAATAAAATGACGTGTTATATTACTTTGACTGTATGAATTTTAAATAGTAGTTTTAAAATAATTACCGTTTAATTTAAAAATTAATTAATATTAATTACAGAATAATTATGTTGGCTAAAAAAATAATAAAACTAAAAATCCATGATATGAAGGGGTGAATTCTTATCAGTTATTTTGTCAATGCTTTTAGAAACAGCCCAATCCTTAATATTGTGACCTCTTCTCACAAAATGCAATAATGGACATTGCTTCTGAAACAACGGAATCACATTTTGTAAGGAGAGGTCCATTCTTAGGTATCATCATTAAAGAGACCGATGAGTTTTTATTGCAGCCCTTTGACGAAATTCTCATTTTTTTCCACGATCATTTGGTGAAATTTCCGTTTTTCCGCGATATTTTGACGACATTTGCATTTTTTTGGCAAAATTCGCGTTTTTGTAGAGATCCTTTGACAAAATGCGCTTTTTTCTCCTATCCTTAGACGAAATTTGCATTTTTCCGTGATCTTTTGACGAAATTCAAGCTTTTTATACGGCATTTTGACGAAATTCGCAATCCTTTGATGAAATTAGTTTTTTCCGCGGTTCTTGGCCGAAATTTTCATTTTTTTCATGATCTTTTGATAAAATTCGTGCTTTTTCCGCTATGCTTTTACGAAATTAGTTTTTTTCCTGCGCTTTTACACAAAATTTGCTTTTTTCTGCGATTCTTTGATGAAATTCGCTTTTTTTTCGCATTCCTTTGACGATATTCGTGTTTTTTCTGTGGCCTTTTGAGAAAATTCATTTTTTTTCGCGATCCCTTGACTAAATGCGTGCTTTTTCCGCGGCCCTTTAACCAAATTTGTGTTTCTTTCGCGATCCTTTAACGAAATTAGTTTTTTTTCCGCGATTCTTTTATGAAATTTGCGGGATTTTTTTCACGATCCTTTGACAAAATTCGCGCTTTTTCCGCTATGTTTTACGAAATTCATTTTTTTCCTGCACTTCTTTGACGTAATTTGCGTTTTTTCTGCTATTCTTTGACATGAAATTTTTTTTCGTCCACGATTATTCTTTAAAGAAATTAGCGTTTTTCCGCGGTCCTTTAACGAAATTTTCATTTTTCCCGTGATGCTTTGACAAAATTGGGTATTTTTTCTGCGAACGATTGACGGAATTGGTTTATTTTCGGCGATCATTTGTTGAAATCCGCAATATATTTCAGTGATTTTTTTTGTGTCTGAATTTTCGGACTGATGGGCGATTTTTTTTTAATTTTCGGAACCGAGTGCCTTAAATTTTCGGAAAATTCGGAACAGAATCACCCCTATCAAACAATAAATAAATCGTACATAAAATTGGTAATATTTTTAATTTTTCGGTATTTAAAAAAAAAAAATACAAGAACGAAAACTACTTTTCTTTTCTAAGAAATTTTCCGCAGAGTTCCGAATTTTGCGGAAAATTTTCCGCGTGCGGGAGTGCGTCTATATTATACAACTCTGGTTACAAATATAACTAATTGGATGTGCCAATCCCAAAACTTTCTTCTATCTCATACGCCTTAATATTTCTAAAAGTAATTTTAAATGTTAATACTTCGATATTATTAGTTCAATATTATACCAACTTTGATTTTGATCTAAGATTTCTGCTCGTCAATTAATCAAAATAAGAATAAGTTCATCTCAATCATGATATTTATTAAAATCAATAATTTTTTTCGTTATTCTGTTGTACATCAGCTGATTGTGAGTAGACAGCTTAGCAGGATGCGAAGTTCCCATGACTTCACGAGCCACCAATATACAGTACAAAAACTGCAAAAAATTGAGAAAATTTTACAAAAAACGCTGTCACAGTGACACCTTCTGGCTGAATATTTCCAAATTCAAGGAAAAACTGATGGCCATAGCCAAAAATATACACAAAAAATTGGTTCAATTCTATGCTTAGTTTCATACACTTTTCGATGGTAAAATAATGGAAATAACACAAAAATCATTATTATAGCGCCCTCTTCCAGCAGACTATTTTCAAATTCAAGGAGGACCCGTTGGCCATAGCCAAAAACATACCCCTAAAAATTGGTTCAATTCTATGCATAACTTCATACAATTTTCGATGGTACATACAAGAATGAAAATGGCACAAAAATCACTGTTACAGCGCATCCTTCTGGTGGAATATTTCTAATTTAAAGGAGAACCTGCTAGACATAGCCAAAAACATATACAAAAAATTTTGTTCGATTATATGGATAACTTATTACATATTTAACAGACACTTTTCGACAGTACAATAATGAAAATGGCACAAAAATCGCAATTACAGCAGCACTCCTTTCTGACAGAATGCTTCCATATTGAAGAAGGACCTGCTGGCCACAGCCAAAAACATACACAAAAATTTGGTTCAATTCTATGCATAACTTCATACACTTTTTGATGGCACAAAAATCACGATTACAGCGCCCCCTTCCAGTGGAATGTTCCAATATTGAAAAAGGGCCAGCTGGCTATAGCCAAAAATATTCATAAAAAATTTGGTTCAATTCTATGCATAACTTCATACACTTTTTGATGGTATGATGACAGACAAACAGACATTTTGTATAAGCATGTTTTGGGATCTCTGACCCCTAAAACGTCTAAGCCCACCGAAAACCAGAAATCGAAAAAAATCTCAGTTACAATACTTTCTTCTATTGAAGATAGAAGAAAGTAAAAATAGGCCTGTTTAATTGTTAAACTTAAAAGAGAGAAAGAAAATTAATAAAGTCATACTTTAATAAACAACTTCAGATTTTGTTTCACATTCTGAAAGTAAAGGTACAATTTTCTAAAAGATGTAAACATAAATTCTTAAATTTATTATAGAGAGTTCAAATACCAATGTTAGGAAAGCTGGTAATTCTTTAAACTTTTGGGAATTACCTTTTACTCATAAATAGTGGACTTACTTTCATATTTTGCATTATAAACAAAAGTCGTTCGGCATTGTTTGGGTCAAACGATTTCTCTTATCCTTATATATTTGCTTTGTTACGCATTGCCGGATATCCGGCAGAGAAGTCGGATATCCGGTGATTGTGATTCGGATATCCGACGGTATTTCGGATATTGAAAAATCAGCCGGATGTGCCGGATATCGGATATTTGCCGGATATCCGTTGCATCCCTAGCCGATTCAGTTTACTTTCAGTTATTAAAGGATCGTAAAATACTGTAAGAAACTTAGGCTACATTCTTATTTCTTAAAATGGTGTTTTTTTTTTTTTTTTTTGTATAAATAAAATTTTCACCATGAGCCTGAGCCTGACTTCGAAGATTGGCATAAAAAATACGAGTCCAAGCTGGTTTCAACTGGTTTAATAAAGCATGTGGGATTCGGGAAGTGACTACAAGAAACTGTTCTTTTTAATGTTAATATTAAAAATATTTTAAACTGAAGATGTAGTTTACAGAGATTTCCAGAAAATAATTTTTTTTGAAAGGGTAAATATGAATATTTTTGTGAACCGAATACCACCGTTCGAATAAAAAAATGGACGGAGATGTGGCCTGGTATTATTTATTTTTCGTATTTACATTTCGGAGTGGATGCAGATTTTTTAAATATTGCAGAAATTAGGGAAAAAAACGCAAACGTCGTTTGAAAAAGAATTATTTTGAATGGGTTAATATTCATATTTTTAAAAACAAAAAAAAATGGATTGGCCCGTCATAGAGAAGGTGCCAGGATTAAATTGCTATTTCTTTAATTTCTCGTATTTTGAATAGTTAAGCCGATGAGAGCTTGGAAAAATGAGAGAAAAAAATACAAAAATTGACGTTTAGAATTCCCCCCCCCCCCCCCCCCCCCAAAAAAAAAAGGTTAATATCTGTATTTTTTTTTATGGCAGGGTTCCCAGCAAAACATGACGGGCAAATTTCCTGACTTTCCATGACCAAATCTCAAAAAATTCCCTGACCAAACGGGCATATAACGAAATTCGCTAAGTTTGAAAAAGGATTGAAAAAATAAGTAGCAATTTTTTTCCAGAGACTATTTGATGAATTTCGCGTCATTTTCCTTTTTTCTCCAAGACTTTTTAGAAAATATTGTAAATTCCCTGACTTCTATATATTTTGAAACTTCCCTGAGTACTTTGAAATTCCATGACTTTCCATGACGCTGGGAACCGTGTATGGATTATACCATTAGAAAGGTTAAAGTACACTGTAAAAAAACTTGGTGTAACGTTACTCCGTATAATTGGTGGCAGCATTGCTACCACCAATTTTATGGAGTAATTTAACCGATATAACTGGTGTTATGTTACACCATAATGTGAATTCTGATATTTTCACATCATTATGGTGTAATATTACACCAGTTATATCAGTTTAAATTACACCAGTTATATCAGTTAAATTACCCCATAAAATTGGTGGCAGCATGCTTCCACCAATTTTATGGAAGAAACGTTACACCAATTTTTTACAGTGTAACCTCTAATAATTTTTTTTCTTCACATTTTGAATATTGAAGCCAATGGAGACTTCGAAAAATGAGAAATAAAAGAGAAGTTTTTAACCTTCGTATCTTCTCTGCTGGCAATCTCCGGAACACAACCATTCGCCACTTTGAGAAAAAAAAGTTTTTCGGATGAATGTTCATCGTAGTTTTTAATTAATATTTCTGCTAATTATCAAAAATGGGAAAAATCTAAAACTCAGTTACATTAGGACCTGTCTTGGACCATCTTCATTCAAATTTTCAGACTTCAACAGGCTGAAGATTTTGCTAGCCATCGCACAAACGATGCACACATACACACACTGAGAGAGAGAAAGAAACAAAGATTTGACTTTTATTAGCATAGATACGTTATTATTATTACTTTTGTAAATACGTTGCATTCTTCTATGTTTATTATTTCATTGCACATTCTTTTTCTAATTTGTGATTTTCGTTAAAAAAAACTTTCATTTCATATTCAGTAAAACCTTCTAAGACTAAATCGCAATTTAAACAAGTTTTTGATTCATCTATTGTAATTAATGTTGTATTTCTTTCGCTAGGACTATGAAAATGTTACAGCTAAGACAGAATTCCTTTACAGAAAGGTTTCGTTTTTACAGGTGATTCTGTATTTGGTAATTCATCTATACCCATTGAGAAGTTTTTATAAAGTACAGTACAAATCCCTTTAACAGAACCTGTCTCTAATGGAATTCTACTTTAATTGGAAAAAAATTCTGATCTTAAAGGAAAGATAATACAATTTCAACAGACTTTTATCTTAAAACGGATTTTTTTCCCCCAGTCCCTTGTGATTTTACAGGCTTTACAGTTTTTTTTTTGGACAGGAGGATTGGGCAGAGAGTTAAAGAGATATGATGCAAGCTGAAATTCTGCACACAGGCGTTGGATACTGCCCCCCCCCCCCCCCCATCTTAATCACACAAAGCAAAAAAGCAGTAGAATTATCGCAGTTTGTCTCTTGTTGGCTGTGGTAATTGGGTATTGACATTGGTACAAATAGTGATAGTGCTTAAGATTACTTTGTATAAATGTAGCAGCAACTGTTAGGTGAGAATATCCGCAACTATGAAATAGATAAACACACTTTTAGTCCCATTTGATGCTAGAAAAGTTGGCCAGCTTTTTTAGGATCACAAATTTTTGGTTAATTTATCCCTATTAGTCAGAAAAAGTGACTAAAAATTACTTTAAAAAAATAGTGACTAAAAATTACTTTAAAAAAATAGTGACTAAAAGTGACAAAAAAAGTGACGCACTTGCATGCCAGAATTCTAACCAAGCTTGCAATACCAGGGGAAATATCACCAAATCTGCTAACAAAAATAAATCATAAATGAAGCCAATTAGTCCAATGGTAGGGGAGGGAAAAAAGGTCGAATTTGGAATTAGGAGAAAGCTGGAAGTTGTTTTAAACCCTTTAGATTA